>OU974042.1:0-5000000 GCA_918843915.1 Notodonta ziczac | reverse complement strand
TAATATGATGAACAAATAATAAAAGTGATTTTCCCTACCAGGTTTGACTCAACAAACTCGGTGGGTCATGAGTGGCTGTTGCTTAGTTGGTCACCGGACAATGCGGCGGTCAGACACAAGATGTTGTATGCATCAACCAAAGCCACACTGAAGCAGGAGTTTGGCTCGGCGCATATTAAAGATGAAATGCACGCTACTGTGCAGGTATAAAGTTCAAAGTTGTATATCAACTCAGTTTCATTTTCACATAAAGTTGTCTGTAGTGTTTCATAAATAATTCACATTGAGCGGACGCATTTATAATAGGGTAAAGGAAATTTTAGTTTATTTACAGTAGTAAGTAAGTTCATGTTTTCATGCATCTTGAAAGACGGGTGTCGACGACCACATGCGCTATTCCAAGATGAATAATTTCCAGATACATTCCAAATATGAACATGGTACGGTATTTTATCAATGAGAGTTTTCACATTATCCAATCTCTGTGTAAATTGATCTCTGTGTTCATTAACAGCCTAGGCACTTTATTAAACAGCGCCGTTCAACTAACGGCCTAAATGATATTCAGCCGTATCGTCTGTTACAACATTTAATAAACTGGCTGGCTAATGCTTAGGCAACTGGTTGACATTTAAGTACTACAAAACTTTTTCAAAATACTACCCAAGCAGAGTGACCCGGATGGGTTTAGGTTAGGGTTATTTTTTTATGACCCCACAGAAATCCCAGCCGGCAAGTAGATTCGGTGGATCTAAACAATTTCGTAAAATACCTAAGTTAAGTACCTAATAAAATTATTCCATCAAAGTTGTTTTTTGCCGACGCCATGTTGACCAAAGAGAATATAGAATATAGAGATATTGACAGTTTGGTGAGTTTCGGCGCTAGGTGGCAGAAAGTAGATCTAAATTGAAATGAACAGGCTAGGTAAGTAATTAAACGGCTAGGCAAGTAATTAAACGTCATCGATCCAAGTCATTTGCCTAGCTGTTTGATCAAATGGCTGAATATCATTCAGGCCGCTAGTTGAACGGCGCTGTTTAGTAAAGTGCCTAGGCTGTTAATTGAATGGCGAATTAAGCTAGTTGGCTGCGACATATATATAAATAAATAAATATCGCCAGACTGACACACCAACTGTATAGTCCCAAACTAAGTAACGCTTGTACTATGGGTACCGTATAATGGACTGGCGGCGATCCCAGTAACACCCAGACCAAGGCAAATAATGAAAAGGCCATTTCCGAAATTTGTCACGGCGGGAATCAAACCCGCAACCACCATGAGCAGTCAGCCGAGCGGCCTACGCTCGAATCACTATAATGCGATCCATATAAGAATAGGAATGTCAATAACCTCTATCTGTCAAATGTCTCTTGAAAAGTATGGTTTGCAAAAAACTTATGCAATATTGTCTTAATATAATATTTTTTATTTAAAGTCATAATTCATTTTTAAAACCATACCTTAACCTTTTGTCTTTTCATTTTTGGTGCAAGGCCAATAAAAAAGCAGAAATACAGTAATGGCTAACAGAAACAATATTGAATACGACGATTGCTTCACAAAAGCAGAAGTTTTCTATTAATAAAAAGGAACAAACCGCTTTTTATCACTAAATCTTTGCAAATAAATTTTATTTAAATAATATCTTGGTTTGCTCACCCTACCTAACTTGTTAAAATTGACAGCTATGACGTCACAATATGGCGCAAAGTCGATCCTATTCTTGTTTGAATCGCATTATACTAATATTAGCTCGCGTCACAGTTCTTTCTCCCCCTCCCCCTACTGTTACCTCGCACTGTCTCTATCGATGTCGGTATGGGTTTGGTGTCCGGTCGGGGCTTGGTCAATGTGAGAACGCCCAATACCGGCGAACGCGCGCGGTATACGCTCCATGTGAATCGTACCCAACCCAACCGACGTTAGATGGCGACTGTTAGTGGCATTAACAACTGAGCGCCACCGATCGTGCTTCGAAGGACACGTTAAGCTGCCGGCCCCGACTATCACAGCCTTTAAGCCATGTCGGGGGCCTTCGGCGTGAGAGCTCTGACACTAGAGTTGGCCCCTAGTTCATACAATAAGAAAGAAATACTTTACACAATAAGAAATAAATACTGTGTTTTATAATAATATATTTTAGGGTGACCGTCCACTGGGTTGTGTTATGAAGCGAGCCCGCCGGCTTCGACCAATAGGATCGCTTTATTTCCGCAGCTTCATTCGGCGTAGCTTTGGTCGACATGGGTCGAATCTGGCGGGCCGCCTTCATAGCACAGCCAGGTGGACGGTCACCCTAGGGATGCCCGTTACGATACGATATATCGGAATATCGATACAGCACTATACGATATAGCAATATTTGATGCGATATTTTGACCATACGATACGCTTCGATATATCGCATTCTTATAAAAATATCGCATTACCGTATCGTATCAAACTATGTCGGTCACTATTTTCAGTTGTCGCAACTTCAGTTCCTTCTGAACGCCTGTTTTCTTTAGCTGGACACTTTCCGAAAGCCGTAATAGGTTAAATCCACAGCGCTTATCAAAATTATTATTTTTGCGTTGTTTAAGTACTGATCAATGGCAATTGTGATTTTTTTTTTGTTGAAAAAAACTATTTCAAATACATATAATTATTTGTTTCTTTTTAAAAAATAAAAGAATATAGTAAAACTACTAAAAAGATAACCCTTTGCACGATATATACTCATTATATCGCATATTAATTGAAAGGCATGCGATACGGTTACGATACGATATATCGATACAAAGGAAATCGATAATATCGCGTATCGATTCAACCAAGTTCGATACAGTTACGATGCGATATATCGATACAATACACTTTTTTGGGCATCCCTAGGTCACCCTAATGTTCATAGTTATATTATGTACCAAGAAATAGCTGTAGATATGTAGATCATTTAAAAAGTAAGAAAATGTTGTTCCAACTTTATTTTGACAAAATCTTATTTTAGCTATTCTAGGAAGCGGGCAGGACAGCTAAGTAGATAGTCACCCTTAATCGGGCTTGAGATTATAAAGATATCTAAGGAAACAATTTTCAGTAAGCTGCTCAATTGTAGCCACTTTGCAAATCATGATGAGTGCTATATTTTTCCCGCAACCCAATTAATAACCAATGGCTTTGAAATTAGCTGACTTGGGGTTCAGATTGACTCTTCCAATGCTGTCTGATGACTAACACAGATGTTATACTACTGTTTCCAGAACGAGGTATCTCTGAAAGGCTACAAGGCGCATTTGTCCGGCGTGAGCGCGCCCGCCCCGCTCACTGACAGAGAGGAAGCCTTGAGGGAGCTGCAGGGGAGCGAGCACAACACCAACTATGGAACCGATTCCAGGTAACTTGATCTATGTGGTGTAATGTCACACCGTCTGGCTTAGTATTTCGTCACGTTTGAATTGCTTATTAATTACTCACTACTGCCCTTCACGCTTGAACAAAGATTTATCATTATTATTAGCTGAAATGTCAAGGTGTACTTACATTGTGAGGAAACCTGCACTCATTACGAAAGACAATTTCGAAGTTCGCCAACCCACTGCCAGAGTGGTGGTACCATGGCCTATTCTCCGTTGCATTGAAGGGGAATGTTTCTGGTATGATGGCAGAAGGTTCATCCTTTATTGCAGTGGTTCCCAAACTTATTTTGTATACTGCCCACTTTGAGAATAAATAATTTCTTAGCACCCCCATTTTTTCACCTACTTAAAAACCACTATAACGTCAAATTTAATTAATTGTTTTTTGTGAGCTACACAACGCCCCCCTTTTTTTTCTGGGTCTCTTACCGCCCCCCTTTAGGCCTGCAGCGCCCACAAGGGGGCATTATCGCCCACTTTGGGAAAGGATGCCTTATTGGATTGTGGAAATGTGGGTAATTGGGTATACTGCAGTACACCTCTACTTACCCCAGGAATGTGATGGTGAATTATACTTTTGTTTAGACAATCCACAATGGGCGGTGTCTCGTTTCCAATCACTGATGCGGCCAAACAAGGGATTGCTGACCTCCAGAGGGGCTCGTATAATTATCTGCAGTTCAAAATAGGTACGCCAATAATAATTACTATATCAATGTTGATACCTGAAGCTAGCATAGTCCTTTTAGTTCATAGAGGGGGCTGATAGATAAATAAATAAATATCGCCAGACTAATTGTATGTTCCCAAACCAAGTTACGCTTGGGTACCGTACAATTGTCTGAGTGTAGTCCTAGTGATATCCAGACCAAAACAAATAACGAAAAGGGCATTTCTGAAATCTGCCCTAGCGTAGCGGTAATCGAACCCTCATACATTTCTTGCAATGAACTGTGACCTACGCTCTAACCACGAAGCCTACAAAACATCAATGGTAATCTTAAATAATCTATACCTATACAGGTTGAAACAGAAAGGGTATACTTTTTATTCAAAACTTAACTTTGTAATTCTAAAACTATCAGCTTTGGAGGAAACTTGAAAAACAAAAGGTGCTATAGGGATACAGCTGTTGACTGATTTCACAAGTCTACAAAACCTCCAGTACTTCAACTGTCCCACAAAGCCGAGAGTTTTAGATTTACAAAGTAAAGTTGCAAAAACAATAGTATATGCTTTCTGTTTCACATTGTATAATCCTACTAATATTATAAATGTGAAAGTTTGTGAGTGTGGATGTATGTATGTATGTATGTATGTTTGTTACTCCTTCACGCAAAAACTACTGAACGGATTTGGATGAAATTTAGAACACAGATAGTTTAGAACCGGGATTAACATATAGGATACTTTTTATCCCGATAATCTCGAAATTTTTATTACGTTAAATACTACGCGGACGAAGTCGGGGGGCACAGCTAGTTTATCTATAAATATATATCTATATTGTCGACCACTTGGCGCAGTGGTTCGAGCGTAGGCCGCTCGGCTCACTGCACATAGTGGTTTCGGGTTCCATTCCCGCTGGGGTAAGTTTCGGAAATAGCCCTATCGTAATTTGCCCTGGTCTGGGTGTCACTGGGATCGCCCCTAGTTCATTATACGGTACCCATAGTACAAGCTTTGCTTAGTATGGGACCATGCAGTTGGTGTGTCAGTCTGGCGATATTTCTTTATTATTATTTATTATACCAGCAAGTACTAGAAACCAGCCACCAAAATTTTATAGATGTCCATATACCAATGTCTATTTCGATGTTCCCTTACAGATTTAGAAGAAGAAAAGATACACCTATCCAAAGCTGCCAACATATCGTTAGCAGAGTTGCCACAGCAAGTGCCAAGTGATCAAGCCAGATACCACTTGTACATATTCAAGCACACGCACGAAAGTGACTATATGGAGAGTATAGGTGATTATACCACCCGAAATATTAATTGTAATTCGTAGAAAATCATCAAAAAAAGCTTAGTAGTAATGTGAGTTTAGTACATTACTAGTATTCCCGTTAGGCCCTCCAGCTAAGCTAATGCTTGTGTTAGGAGTGGGCTCACGTCAATAGTTTAATGGCCGGGATGGGGATCGAACCCGGAACTTCACAGCTACGAAGGCGGCGCCTGTAACCACTAGGCTATTGACGCCTTAAGCTGTTTTCTGACACAAAGACTCCCTTGCCATAAGTCATGAAGACTGAATATTTTAAGTACCTGTTTACATAGCAGAGTGACACGTTTATTCAAAACTAGCCTTAACATTTTCAGTGTTCATATATTCAATGCCCGGCTACAGTTGCAGCATAAAGGAAAGAATGATGTACTCCAGTTGTAAAGGACAATTCTTGGATATTATTGAAAAGATGGGGCTTGAAATGGCTAAGAGGGTAAGTTGTCCGAATAATTATCCTCAATGGTTAGCTGACGCTATGTATTCTTCACCTAAGGTGAAGGCGCCTGTCTAGCCCGCGAAATTCAAAATTTCGAGTATTTTTATTGTAGTTTATCCAAAATCTGAAAACATTTAAGACAACATTTTGTGATTTGCGACAAACACAGTATGCAGTGCGTTTATTAATACATTTATTTTACTCTAAATATTATCACGGTGGATATGATACTAGTTAATCACTAAATATACAAAAAATGGCAGATTATCTGGATGGCTGTCGTTATTGAAATGTTTTAGAGTTAGTTGGATATATTAATAAATGCACTGCCCACGGTCTTTGTCGCGAATTACAAATTGTGCCTTTTATTATTGTCAGATTTTGAAAAAAATCTAAAAAACCACAAAAAATTTGAACTTCGCCCGCTACGATTCTCTCGAGTGATTATCTCGCTCATACTCATATTTTTGATATCTGTAGCCGCGCGGACTAAGTTAGCGGCGACCAACCTTGACGCTTGGTCGGGGTTTCGTACACGAAAAGTACATGCATTTGCGTTATCTATGTAAATCTATATTTGTGCGGTCACCCTAACTCTTGGGTTAGAAGTGAGCTCACGACAATAAGCCAATGACCAGGATGGGTATAATTCCTATTTTCTTTCTTACAGTTAGAAATCGATGACGGCAAAGAGCTGACAGAGGAATTTCTATACGACGAGATTCATCCTAAAAGGAATTTGCATCGTCCAGCGTTCGCGAAACCCAAAGGCCCGCCGAACAGAGGGGCGAAGCGCATCACCAAGTCACAGACTACACAATAATGTGTATGTATGTAACACACGTAGCATTACGGCCGCGACAATGTCCAAGACAATTTAGCTTTTCTAGCGCTTTATGCCGCTCCTGTGACCAAGGGGCCGAGTCTGTTAACCGTTGCAATACCGCTTGATTTAAAATACGTTGATTTTTAAATGAACGATGGAGCCAATAATTCTGATATCATCTAACGATTTCTCCTCGAGTCGAGTTGACAATTGGTCAAAACGCGTGGGACTACGGGAAGCTGTCAAATCTGACGTCTGGCAAGTCGGGCGTAATTGAAACAGACTTGGCCCCGAGGGCCTTTGTTATTACCACATATGGTACTAACTTTACCATGAACTAGTACGTTCACTAATTCGTGAGCGTTTACATTAAATATTCGTAAGTATACAATAATATTACGACTAGCAAGTGTAAAGGCTCAGGTGCTACTCTTAGCGACGATAATCGATATATCCTGACATTCGTATTGACGAAACCTGATCTAAATTCCATTTTTTTTGCCGTCGTCGAATCCTAATCTACATTACAAAAAGAATTGTAATTACAAAAATAATTGTAATTTAGTTTAGGATTCGACATTACCAATGGTACGACTCTTATGGGACTGGTCCCGCCACACACTCCCACCACTGTTACTCCTGTAAACGAGGATCGATAATGGGTTGATTACCATAGAAGCAAGACTGTTACAGCTGAAGACCAGTTGTAAGGCACCACGGATCGTAATGCCACGACTCACGATATATCGATTATCGTTGTCAAAAGTAGCACCACTATACAATTTATGGTCTCCGTTACTTACACGCACCCGTCTCCGTTAGTAGCGTTGCTGTGAATGGTTTTAAAAGTATTTGCGACTTTTTGTGTTGCCATGTTCGGCCCGTACTACGCCTTGACTTGGAAATAAGGCATAGTAGTCTTGCTATAATTTGCGCGGATTAACACTTGATTTTTTAATCTATTTATGAGGATTAGAGTTATGTACCTATAAGCCTTTTGGTGTCGCATACACAGTCCCAATCCTAGTCTTCGGTTTGTTTGAAAGCGAATAAAAAAATGCAATCTTTATTATATTCAAAGTGTAGTGTAGTACATTATTGTACTAACATAATAATAAATAAATATAATGTATGCCAAAAGTTAGCTCGGTATTACTAAAATGTATGAGATGTAATCGTAATCGAAATAAAGCACCAATGCGATTGGTGGCATAGTATATTTTACTTTATCCCGTTTTAATAGAGTCCTTATTACAATAAGTAGAATGTTCCTCTAGATCTAGATAATAATAGAATCCCTATTTTTATACGTCAGACGGTATCGTTTAAATCAAATCATAATATATAATTAAAATTAATAATTACCGTCGTAGGAAATCATAATACCTACTGTGAAAACGGGGTAACATTGTGCAATACAATCGTACAAAGATGTTGTCGAATTTGAAACTTTATAGTTTTTCGCGAGTAAATTATGTAGTATACACAGGTATTATAATATAAATCATCAAACTAAGTATTGAGATCAAAATGCGTCTAAGATTACAGAGGGCAATCCATTATAAGTACCTTATTAATCTATACAAATAAATAAAATTCGAGTGTCTGTTTGTAATATCAAAATAACACCTTTTCACTAAATGCACATGAAAGTACATACGACACCTATAGCAAAAACGCGAAAGATTTTTTTTTTGTCTGCTGTGTGTTTGTTCCGGGTAATCTCCGAAACGGCTGGACCGATTTTGACGGGACTTTCACTGGCAGATAGCTGATGTTATAAGGAGTAACTTAGGCTACTTTATTTTATAAAAAACATTTTTTTTTAAATGGGCCCTGCCGCGCGGGCTCAGAACGCGGGAGCGGGCGTTTTTGTTAAGTTAAATTCCACGCGGACGAAGTCGCGGGCTCAGCTAGTATTAATTATAATGAAAATATTATAGGCACTTATGTTCTTGCCAAACATTAAAAATAGATTTTTATCCCTTCTTTGTACGTGATTGTCTAAGCTTAGAATTGTCGTATTTAAAATTATGTAAGCGAAAATTATGTAATCTTGTGTTTTATTCTGAAATCAATGCACAAATTGTCATGAAATCTATGTAAATACTCCATTATATTTTTGTATTTCTATTGGCTAGATTATAATATGTAACGTGCGATGTTTGTACGAAAATAATAAATCGCTTTTATTACATTTTGTTTGTTTATTACTTCGTTCAATATTACTTGTTTCACTGTTAGTGCCATCTTTACCACAATAGCTGAAACAAAGCCTACCGCGGTCTGAAGGGGCAGATTGGGCAGATCAACCTTTGCGGTACACGGCACTATGACTCAATAATAAGAATATTAACGTTTTTCTATACAATGTATTAGGACATTCAGGTATTGACGGAAATGAAAAGGCAGACAAACTAGCTAGAGCTGGAACCGACAACCCGCAAATCGGTCCTGAACCATTCTGCGGCATCTCTAAACAGCGAGCCTACACAACCCTTAATACCCAATATTTATCAAGGGCGGTCGAGAGGTGGAAGGCCACACCAGGACTAAAACACTCGAAAGCTCTGATTAAAGGCTACAACAAGAAAGCATCGAAAGAGCTCCTGGAGCTCAGTCGGTATAAAACGTGCGCAGTAACTCGGATCCTCACCGGGCACTGCAAACTAAACAAACATTTGTTCAACCTAAAGATGAGCGACAGCACAATGTGCAGATTCTGCCAAGAAGCAGAGGAAAGTGCAATGCACATCCTCTGCTCGTGCGGCTCACTAATGCGTTGCAGAAGTATCTTCCTAGGGCGGCATATCATGCATCCGGAGGAGATACAAACACTCACTGCTCAAAGTATTTGGAAGTTCCTTAAGGCTTCAGGCCTAGGCAGTGAACTATAATACGAAAGTGCATCGCTACAAAAGATCAGTAATGGTCGCAGAATGCCGCCCGAGCGGCATAGGGTACTAAACATAATAATAATATATACAATGTATTATAAAAATTTGCAAACATTCCTTATATCACGATGCCTTTTATGTAAATACGTAAAATTATTTTAATAATTTGATCCAGATTCAAAGACCTGCCAGTCAGCAAGCATATTGTTTATATAAGAGATGCATTGCGTTTACTTTTTATTGTTCTCATTAATAAATAATCAACTGCTTCACATGTTGGTCAATCACAATAAATACATATGTACATACTAAAACGAAATAACAATATATTGTTTCCTATTAACGTAGTGCTCTATTCTAATTCGTGTATTTTAACTTCGCCCTGTTGAGCTACAATGGCCTTGTGGTGATCAGTGAGGCTGTCATTCTTTATTGTCGCCGATTTCTCTAATGCTTGATTTAATTGATCCTCTCTGTAACATACCATTAAAACACAACATATAAATAAATAAATATCGCCAGACTAACACTTCGACTGAATGGTCCCAAACTAAGCAATGCTTGTACTATGGGTACCGTACAGTGGACTGGGGGCGATCCCAGTGACACCCAGACCTGGGAAAATTACGAAAAGGCCATTTCCGAAATTTACCCCGCCGGGATCGAACCCGCAACCATATGTGCATTGCATGTGCAGTGTGGCCTACGCTCGAACCACTGCACCAAGCGGTCGTCGAATATCCTACTAATATTATAAATGCGAAAATTTGTGAGTGTGGACTGTGGATGTATGTTTGTTACTCTTTCATGCAAAAACTACTGAACGGATTTGGATGAAATTTGGAACACATATAGTTTATAACCGGGATTAACACATAGGATACTTTTGATCCCGATAATCCCGAAAGTTTTGTTACGTTAATACTACGCGGACGAAGTCGGTGGGCACAGCTAGTTATGTATAATATATAATATTATTATGGGAATTTATAAATACTTTTTTATGTAACAACGTCGGCAAACAAGCTTACAAACCGCCCGATGTTAAGCAGATACCCTAGCCTATAGATGCTTGCAAAACGAATGGTATTGCTCGCATGTTGCCGAACTGATCAGTGTTGGGTTATATTTGGGTTTCCGTCTGTCACCCATCATACAAAAAGCAGTTATAATCGATACTTTATGCCGCTTTTCTGTGAGGGGGTCGTGCTACCCGGGTAAAGCCAGTGCCGCACCGACTCCAAATTAAATAAATTATACGGTCCCTAGTTACTTCTAGCTTTTTAGTGCATCCAGGTTTTGACTTTTTTTTTAATATTTGTCAACTATTTATACCAAATATTATTTTTTTTAATTGACTATACTAGGTGAAACAAGAAGGGTATACTATTTTTCTTTGCAACTTAACATTGTAAATTTCAAACTATCGGCTTTGTGGGACAGTTGAAGTACTAAAGGTTTTGTGGACTTGTGCAATCGGTCAACAGCTGTATTCCTATAACACCTTTCTTTTTCAAGTTCCCTCCAAAGCTGATAGTTTTAGAATTGCAAAGATAAGTTTTGAAAAAAAAGTATACTCTTTCTGTTTCACCTTGTATGTTGTTGGCCAGAGTGGCCATAACAAGTTCACCCGGACAGAGGGCGAGCGCAAGTGCGCTCCAGCCAGAGGGGCAGGGGGGCAGCTAGCTCAAGGGCGCCACAAGGGACACGACCTCGGCTTGGGCCGCTGCCAGGAGAGGTGGCGAGGGTCAATCTACCACCGGATCGGAACGAGGATACCTAATCATCATCACATCATAATAATGAATAAGGGAAAAAAATAACCTTTACAAATATTGTTGATAAAACTTCAATTTCATTTTTGGCTCTAGTATAGTGAAGAAATCTTATATCCATGTATAAGTTATTTATTACATACCTCGCTTTCTTCAACCTATATAATGATTGTTTTATGTCCTCCATAGAGACTCCGGATAATTTTAGAACTCCTAAAATGGCTAATCCACCAACCGTGCTTAAAGTGGCACCTGAAAAAATATAAGTAATTAAAAAAAAATAACAATCTTACAGCACTAACAACAGGAACAAAATAATTAACTAAAAATGTCGCCACATTGTCATATGTCTTAATTCATAGAAGACAAAGAATCAAAAAACTATACAAGCTATATAAATAAATAACATTGAAGAGCCATTTTATAATTATAAAAAAGTTTTTTTAAATGCATAATATATGAAAGTACTATACTAGGTGAAACAAAAAGGGTATACTATTTTTTTGCAACTTAACTTTGTAAATCTCAAACTATCGGCTTTGTGGGACAGTTGAAGTACTAAAGGTTTGTAGACTTGTGAAATCGGTCAACAGCTGTATTCCTATAACACCTTTTGTTTTTCAAGTTCCCTCCAAAGCTGATGGTTTTTAACCCCCGACGAAAAACGAGGGGTGTTATAAGTTTAACATGTGTATCTGTGTATCTGTGTGTCTGTCTGTGGCAACGTAGCGCCCAAGCTGATGAACCGATTTCAATTTAGTTTAATTTGTTAGATAGGTATTCTGATCGAGAGTGTTCTTAGCTATGTTTCATAAAAATCGGTTCAGCCGTTTGAAGATCATCAGCTCTTTTGTAGGTAAAAAAGCCACATTCTAGGCCAAAACCAACTTCTACGGCTCGAATCCATTCAAAATTTGAGATGATTGGATTTAGATTTATTATATTTTTAAATGATCGTAATAGTCTGAACTGGCTTTTTACAATATTATAAATTTGAAAAGATTCCCTGTTTCTAGAAAAAAGTATATTTTATCAATTTTTATAATGAGATTTGTGTATGAACTAAAGACGTTCCATAAGTCACGTTTCAAATGATGGATACGCGCATGCGTTAAATTTTGTTAATGGTCATGGAATATTACGCTATAATAATTCTAGAGGGCGCTGTTCCGCCATTGCGAAAAAATATAAAAGAACAAATATAATTTAAAATAAATTTAGCGTTGGGCTGCTCCCATCCACCTCAACCAGAGTTATTACATCAAATTGAATCATAATTGATAATATTTTACTAGGAATGAAACCTCCGTGGCATCAATATTAAGATTCGTTGTTTATTCTAATGTCAATTATTATAATGTCATAACAAAATAATATCTCATACTTTTACACAGATTTCCTGTTGATTATTGTATACATTTGATGAAAAGGTCGTCGCATCGGGGGTTTTTAAATTTACAATTTAGAGTTATAGAATTACAAAGTTAAGTTTTGAAAAAAAAGTATACCCATTATGTTTCACCTTGTATACTAATAATAAAGATTTTCTTTTATTAAATGTCTGTCTTTTCCATCTAACCTCTGAAACGGCTAGACCGATTTAGACATGACTTTCACAAGCAAAGAGCTAATGTTATAAGGACTAACTTAGACTACTTTTAATAGATCGAAGTACCACGCGGCTTGAGCCGCGGTCAACAGTTAGTATTATAATAATATACTCTTAGAATCTCCCATTTCAGTGTAGGTTATAGGCGATAATTGAAACTAATCTGATAAATTTATTCTACTTTATTTGTATCTTCTAGGAAGGTTATATATCTGATTACTAGCACGGAGCGAACAATAATGGAGAGAAATTCAATAAGTGATAGTGAGCAAGTAACGAAGGGTTGTACCGGATGTGGTATTTGAATATATCATAAAATGCTTTATGCATTAACCTACATTGTCCTCACATCTCTAATTATACCTACTGTAAAAGCAAACATAATTTAAAAAAATAGAAAATAAAAAATGTATCCATGGAGTTTCATGCATGTTCAACCATAGGATTTTGTTTTGGAACATGCACCTAGCTTGACTTTTTAAAAGTGCCCGTTAATCTGGCCTTAATGAAATAAAAATATTTGAGTTTGAGTTTGAATAAACGAAACTTTAACCGGAAATTACAATACAAAGCATAATTATTAATTTAATCTTTGATAGATTATTTTTTGCTATTTTATATAAAATTGCGGCCCGGCTTCGCACGGGTACATTACGGTTACATTATTGGAGTTTTAGTAGGGATCCCTAATCTTATTGAAAATATAATATAGCCTATGTCAGCCAATGATAGTGCAGCTTTCCCAGGAGTGAAAAAAAATTTCGGTTCAGTAGTTTTGGAGCCTATTCAATGCAAACAAACAAATCCAAATCAAAATCTTTCCTCTTTATAAGAGTATATACTCGTATCGATAAATCATCATTCAGAATATCTCATTAGGTGATTAAGCATTACACTCAATTTTTATTTGTTACCTAAACCAGCTCCTACAAGTGTTGCCGCTAGCCCCATGTCCATCCTGTAAAGGGCTCCAGCGAGGGCACCAGCAGTTACATATTCCACCAGTGAAGTATGCCCTCGGTATGCTGATATTGTGTTCGCTGTTAAACTGAAAATAACAAAAAAAACAAGTATTTTACTTGTTGTTTCTAACATAAATTAATTTATAATAACAAAGTAATCCTACTTCCTACTAATATTATAAATGTGAAAGTTTGTGAGTGTGGATGTATTTATGTATGTATGTATGTTTGTTACTCCTTCACGCAAAAACTACTGAACGGATTTGAATGAAATTTGGAACACAGATAGTTTATAACCGGGATTAACATATAGGATACTTTTAATCCCGATAATCCCGAAATTTTTGAAACGTTAAATACTACGCGGACGAAGTCCGTGGGCACAGCTCGTGTATTATAATAAGGAAAATAAACTGTGTTCAAAAAACCTAGGTGCACTAAAAACTAGAAAAACTAAGGAACTTGTAATTTATTTCTTTTGATGTTGGTGCCAATTTAAGTAGTAGCAGGTAGTGGCACGGACTCCAAGTGATAACATTTATATTGGCCTACCTGGAGAGTATATTAAACCCCGCAACCAAAAAAAAAACAATATTGGTCCACAATCGATGGCGAAACCGGTGAACATACATAAAAAAGTACATTAAGACAAACATAGAACCACCTCCTTTTTTCCGAAATTGGTTAAAAAGGCCTGTATTTTCAGCGAGAGTTACACACATATTTTTTACTGCCCTATATCAAAGGTCTTAAACTCAAATGCACCTAATAACAGAATTATCTTTAAGCAAAACAACCCATTATTCAGCAATGTGTCCCATTTTTTGTGATACAGATTTGAGATTAAATTTACTACTGGCAGAAGTTCTTAATTATGATGGCAAGAAGCATCTACCAGGCTTAATAGACATGGAATGACTAGACCTCACTAACATTATAGGAAAAGCTTGTGTGTTACTAACATAGTTTGACCAATCTAAATATATATAACTGACTGCCTGACTGACATAGTGATCAATCAATGCACAGCCCAAACCACTGGACGGATCGGGCTGAAATTTGGCATGCAGGGAGATCTTATGACGTAGGCATCCGCTAAGAATGGATTTTGATTAATTCTACCCCCAAGGGGATAAAATAGGGGATGAAAGTTTGTATGAAACTTTATCAATTAAATTCCACGCGGACGAAGTCGCGGTAACGGCTAGTTACTTATAAAAAACCTCAGTGTTCTTCTGAATTTATTTTAGGTACTTACCTAAATATGCCTGTGAAGAAAGCCAGTCTCCACCCCCATTTAAACGCTCCTTTCGCGAATGCTACCATCACATAATCTTGTAATCGTTTCTGAAAAGAAAATTTACGTAGATGAGTCAGAAAATATGACAGCTAAGACTTTTATTCTGTCTTTATCAAGTATTTAAATATTGTAGTATGTAGTAAGGCCTGGTTAAAACCTACCTGGTTTAAACTAAACTATATTTGCAAAAAAATCCTTTAGTATGACTGTTCGGAATCCTATTCCAGCTGACCAGAGCTATTACAAAACAGGATTTTAATTATATTATCAATAGCACAAATCTTTGTCTAAGGCCCATATTAATAAATGGATGTCAATTCTGAGAGCAATTTGGAAATTACATTCTAATTAAAACCAGTTCAAAATGACATGTAAAAAGTGTACCCAAGATCACACTCAGGCATTAGCCAAGGTAAAGACAAAGTCAAAGTTATTAAGACCGCTTAGCACAGTGGTTTGAGTGTAGGTTGCTCGGCTCACTGCACCGTATGGTTGTGGTTTCGATCCCCGTCAGGCTAAATTTCGGAAATGCCTTTTTCGTAATTTGCCCTAGTCTGGGTGTCACTGGGATTGCTCCCAGTCCATTGTACGGTACCCAAAGTACAAGCATTGCTTCGTTTGGGACCATACAGTTGGTGTGTTCGTCTGCAATATTTATTTAATTATTTTAAAAAATCCATACCTTTGCTTCAGCAGTTGTTTTAAATATAGTTGCTTGGTTATTTTCTATAAAATACAGGTAAGCTACTCTGGAACTGACGAACCCTCCCATGCATGCCCCAACGAAGAACCCAGTCATGGCAGATTGTGTTGTATTCGTCATTTCTGGTGATACCTCCTCATATTCACTGAAGAATTAAGAATATCCTATTTAAAACTGGTTATAGCTAAACTATATTGCCACTGAATATTTTGCCTAGATCAGATGGTCCTATAATTCATACCATAATTAATGTAAGTTAATAAGATGCCTAATTCTATCCAAAGGTTGTCTGGATGAGATTGCAGCTTGCAATTAGTCTACCCGTCATAAACTTGCTGTTTGAATCCAATTTTGATCATTTTATCTAGTTTATTTGGGTCAATGTGTACCCTTAGGGGGCTAAGAGAAATAGGATTTTGAAAAATTTCATTTTTTCAAATTGTCATTGATAAAGAGTTATGGAACTAATGTAATGATAACAACCACAACTACTATCTTTCGCGAATTATTAACTGATAGACATATTCTCAGGTCATTGTATATACCGACACAAATAATAGCATAGAGGTTATGTTACTTTTTATATTTTTATAACGAATGTTTAGGTTAACAGTATTTTTTCTGACTTACTTTCCCATATACATAGTCTTAACTCGCTCCCAACCAGTCGTTGGGGGTCCTACGCGAGGCTCATTGATAAAATCCTTGTCATTTTCGTTTCTTTGAGTGAATAATGGTAATGCAAAATTCGGAGATAATCTTACAACTGTCCGTAACATTTTGGTAATTTCTTCAAAATATCAGTCCTAAACGTAAATACTGCTCCATGGAATATTAACGTATTTTTATTTTTAGTCACAATATCTTTATTTTATTTACTACCAATATAATATTGTTAAAACTGACAGTTTCGACAGCTTAGCTTACCGGTTATCTATCTTACCGGGTCTCTATTATATTCTCTTTGGTTGCCACTATAGTGATGAACATTTCACAGGTAGCATGTGAAAAATCATATTATATAAGTTTTCATACGTAACACCTGCTACCGACATAGGCGAAGACTGTTAAAATCATTGCATCTAAATCGCAAAGCGTTCGGTACACTCCGTTTTCATGATAAATCATCGACCAGTGATGTCATAAGAATGTGTTATTGTAAAAATTCACAGCTAATAAAATCATCGACAGCGAAAAATCACTGTTGAAATAATGATGGAAGAAAAACATAATTTCATGTAATGAAAAAGAATAAGAATGAAAGTAGCAATAACAGAATATAGGGCAAATAACAGGCGAATAATGGAAAAGATTAAATAACTAAATCTACATTGAAAATAAAACGCCTCATTAGAATTTGAAGAGCGCAGTATGGTGGTTATGTATACCACAATTCATAGTGGGTAAACCTAAACATTATAAATTAAAAGAATAATAAGTTTATTTTATTTGATTTTAATTTTTATATAGAGATTCAATATAAAACAACAACATAAAGGCTAAACAAATTGCCCACCTCAACCCTTTATTTATTAAATAAATAACTAATTAACATAATAAATAGTCCCATGATCAGTAAATAAATCAATTCAGGAGAGCTATTCACAGTCGACGAGTAGTTTCCTATAGGAAACAACAGTTTCCATTTATTCTTCTCCTAATTTATGTGTTAAAACAAGGATGGAAGCTGTCATTTCCTACATCGGAAATTTTCAGCCGGCTGTGAATGAATACCGTCCCCCCCCCCGTCCCTCCCAGGCGAACCTTACGAAAACATGGAGAACACAGATAAATTAGGAGATCTGGCCTGTGGATCTGGCAGCAAAATTTAAGCATAGCTGCAACTGTCAAAGTCTGACGGTACTGCAGTACTGCCAAACTAACAATAGAAGTGTCAGGGTGGTAGGAGGATCCTTCCAGGATTCCTGGCGGGAAATTTAAGTGAACTCGAAGAGTATTCACATTTGACGGGTAGTTTCTGAAGTTTCTAATTAAGGTGAAGGCGCCTGTCTAGCCCGCGAAAATCAAAATTTTCGAGTATTTTTATAGTTTATCCAAAATCTGATAACATATAAGACAACATTTTGTTATTTGCGACCAACACAGTACGTATGCAGTGCGTTTATTAATACATTTATGTTACTGTAAATATTATCACGGTGGATATGATAGTAGTAAATCACTAAATATACAAAAAATGCCAGATTATCTGGATAGCTGTCGTTCTTGAAATGTTTTAGAGTAAGTTGGATATATTAATAAATGCACTGCACACGGTCTTTGTCGCGAATTACAAAATGTGCCTTTTATTATTGTCAGATTTTGAAAAAAATCTAAAAAACCTCAAAAAATTTGAACTTCGCGGGCTAGATGGGCGCTTTAGCCTTAATTGGTAAGAGAAGGATGAAAGCTGTCGTGTCCGACACAGAAAGATACCGTCGATTATGATAGGTACCTCCACAGATAATTTTTCGTAGTTTTTTTGCCTTGGATACCTAAACCACAACGCCTCCCGGCCATTAGGTAAGTACTTACCTACCAGAGAGTTAAGAAGTACGTGGTACGTGTACTTATATCGATACCTCCCACGTAAGTTGTTGTATGCCACAAAAATGCCGTTTAGTGTTTTTACTGAAAACTATCCTAATTTGCATTGTTTAATACATTCAAAGTGAAAAACTTATGAAAACACGAATTTTTCAAGGTTTTTCCAGACGTATTTTGTTGTAACTTTTGAACGAGAACGGGCTACAACGTTGTATATACCTTTGCAATCTTATACGCGGGGTGCGGGAGAGCGGGAATCGCGCGCTCGCGTGTCGTATTGGTCACATAAAACAGACTACGCCGGACTTTCAACCGACCTAAAATGTTGTATAGATTACTTACAACCGTATACGTCATTTGAGCGTTCATGAAAAATGTTGTATGTACCATTACATGCACCATTTTACGTTGCTATTACTTTTATTTTACTTCAATACAATGTTGTATGTCGAAAGTAATTTCTAAAATTGGGGCTTAAAATGCTTTGCTTAATATATCATAATTTAAATAAAAAAATAAACCGACATCCAACAACTTGGGTGCACTAAAAAGCTAGAAATAACCAGGGACCTTGTAATTTATTTCATTTGGAGTCGGTGCCACTATCTTTACACAACGTTTATAATACTTCTTACCTACTACCCCTACTTACTTGAATGGTTACCGACCGAATTTAGGTTCTGGTCTGATAATTGTGCCGGTCAAAACCGCAATCGCATTGTATTTGCGTTTTATGTGTATATTGCTTATAAACTATACATAACTATAAACCATACCTTTCTCGAAAAAGGTCATACACAAGCAGAGGGTGACAGCTTTCACGATCATAGAAAATTCATCTAAAAATAAACTTATTTATACACCTTTGGAATGGTTTAGCTTAGTTAGATGAGCTAACCAGGATGGAAGACAATATAATGTCATAGAAATTAACCATAGTGATTTTTATATCTAAAAATAACTTTTGAACGGGCGTAATTGGGCGAAATCTTCTACTCGAGAGAACATGTACACCGAGTTCCATAAACCGCGAGACTGCTCTAAAATCGATAGATTATTTAGTCCGATATCTGTCGTTTACGAAGATCTTCTGACCGAATGGCAATCCAGATAGGATACAACACCGAAGGGCCGCCACCTCCACCAATTGATTCCATGCGTACGTAAACGTCTGGAGAGAGCGTGGTTGGAGGTGGACCACTGTGTGGCTCAATTCAAAACTAGACATGGCAACTTTAGGAGCAAATTATTCTAATTCAAATTGGTTCCTTTTCCTTTCTGTCAATGTTCGACGCAACAAAACAATCATGAACAACCTGTACATCACATCCTGTGGGAGTGCAGTCTCTGGCACAACGAACGGACTACTATGCTAAATAGCCTGCAAGTGATATCTGGAGTAGTTTATTACACAGACCTTGTGAATGTGAAAACCAGAGACAATTTCCGTGCGTTCAAGCGCTCTCGCCATACCTATTATTGGAATCAATCAGCTCACGAGTTTAGGTCCAATTAGTCATATTACGATCCGTGGTGCCTTACAACTGGTCTTCAATCAGCTTTAACAGACTTGTATCTATGGCATTCAGCCCATACCAGCTATTTTTGTCTCCCGCTTTGCATCGGAGGGAGTGGACATGTTTTCTTCCAACTCATCCTATTATTTCTTTCGATTACATTCGTGCTGGTTCCAAGACATTTTAACTTTTCCCCGGGACTCGTAGAAAGTCCGATCTCGACGTCATTATTGGTCACCATTGTCGATCCAGGCTTACAGGAGTTACAGTGGAGGGAGTGTGTGGCGGGACTAGTCCCATTAAGGGCGTAATTGGTCGAAAAATATAAGTTGAGACGTAGTTAAATGGACCAACATAACAAAAGAGCGAGTATGTGCCGAAAATTCTTTTAAAAGTGACAACTGCAGTGCTTCGAACGTAGGCCGTTTGTCTCACTGCACATGGTCGTTGCGGGTTCGACTCCCGTCGGGGAAAAAATCGCCTTTTCGTAATTTGCCCCAGTTTGGGTGTCAATGGGATGGCTCCCAGTCTATTGTACTGTACCTATAGTACAAAAATTGCTTAGTTTGGGACGATACGGTTGGTGTGTCAGTCTGCCGATATTTAAAATAAACATAATTATATCGTTACGATTTGGAAAACAGTAATGCTATTGCCATTAATACCAATACCCGAAGACGTCAAAGAAATAGTATTGCAGAGCTATACCCTCTCTATTCCAACCATCTTCGCTTAACAAAGGCAAAATTATGATGACTTAATGAGTCTCTGCCACAGTGGAATTATTCCAGCCACTTATCACGACTTTTTCAGGAGTCTATATTTTGTTGTTGGATCTCATAATGAATATCGCTTCTGATTTAGAATTCATTAGGAGGTAAATTAGTACCTACTTTCATTTTTAACTTAATTGTGTTTATTTTAACTATGCGTTTTATTTTTTGTTATTTTTATTTTAATTCTAAATAACCTTATCAGTGTTTTTCTTTACATTATTTCTATTACAGAGTAATGGAAGACGTTACTGCTTTTATTATAAATTCAATTTGTAAAATAACATTATTTTTAAATATGTCCTATTACAAAAATAAAGACATTTATCCTAGAATTATTTTCCTTACCTATAATTTGTTCACGTGCAATAATACACACTCAAATTTTTGTCAAATTTATATTGTTATTGTCACATACAACAGCTGAAGAAGTTTAAACTTCGCAGTATATTGTTGCAAGTATGACATACAACAACTGGCGCAGCCTGTACTCCGCAGTAAAATGTTGTAAGTATGACATACAACAACTGGCGCAGCTTGTACTCCGCAGTGAAATGTTGTATGAACAAAATCTCATAAAATATTCATATTTTCTTAAATTATCTTTCAACATAGTCAAGAATACTATAAATTAAAATTAAATACCAAATTTCAGAAAGATACAATAATAAATGCAGTTTTTAGTGCAATTTGAATCTTTAAAATGCTCTCCTGCAAAATTACGGTTTTGGGAATACAACAACTTACGTGGGAGGTATTGATATGTGCCGTATTTGTGTCGTATAATAAGTAGGTACTTACTTACCTATAAGCTTCGCCTAGTTTTAGACTGTAAGGACTAGTTAGAGCGCTTTCTAGTGATATTTTATTGAATATTCAAATACTTATTCAATAAGTAAGCAAAATATACTTATTCAAATAAGCAAATGTCAATTACTTAGGTACTCGTACTTACATCTATTAGTAGAAATAACCAACTTAAAAAATAAAAACAACAACTCCATTTTCAACTATATTTTATTATAAAATCACAAAGAATAAATCTAGAGTTCAATAGGGTAGTCACTTAGATGTTAATATCGTGTATATATTTATAATTCATAATAACTGCATTACATAATGTAGATAGTATGCTTTCGGCCTTCCATGACAGACCGGAGCCGGTTCAAAAAAAATATTTTCACAAATAATCACCAAAATACGTTAAGTATAGTTTTATATTGAAATACGCTCGTTAAAGCTTGCTATTTAGATTTAAACGTGTTATGATTTTAAAGATAAAACACAAGTAGTCAAGTTGAAATGAAACAAAATATTATTAGGTAAGTATATCCCTGTTATTTTGTCCCAATTATTGGTCTTTGGCATATTGAATAAAGACTAAATACTGACAATGTTCGAATCATTTCAGCGAGTCGCTACAACAGTGAACAAAACTAGATGTGCTTATCGAAGGAAAACGTTGAGATTATTTTTCGACACGCGAGCGAACGTTTAAATCTATTTACTATTTTAACTTTACACACAACCCTTTAATTTGCACACCATTATTTAATTCTTTAATATAACAAAAAAAAGGAATAACGGAAAACAGTCACAGTGATATTCCCTAGGAAGGTTCTCATTAAAGTAGGTAGGTATTTAATTAGCTAGATCGACTACTACTGAAATTAAAACGCCGAGCAAACTGGCGCGTTAGAGATGTTGGCAAGTGCAGTGGTCGGGATGAGTTTTGACAATTTCGAAATCTAAGTACTTACATAGGTGCAAACATGATAATATTAGATTTCGAGTCTTCCACACAATGTTAGCAGTGTTCCTAGCGGAAAGCTGCGACTAGTGTTGCCCGACTATCGATTGCCTATCGGTAGGTTGTCAATACTATCGATACTATTGGGTATAGATACTATCGATAGTATTGCACTTTATCAATAGAATTGCTCAATTTCTTGGATATATACTATCGATAGTATCGATAGTATTGTAAAATTTCAATAGTATCGATAGGGATATCGATGTTGTGACTATTTTTCGAGGTCAACTATCGATACATCAAATATCGATGGTTAGGCATCGCTAGCTGCGACGTTGCTGCAGTTAATTACTTATATGGAAAACAATCAAAACTTGAAGCGGTCAACTCCAAGCCAATGACCACTGTCACGCCCTTTGACGTACCCGCATCAGTTTGATAGCCGCTTACACACGGTAGGATATTTAACTAGTAAACCTTAGAGTAATGATTATGTTAAATTTTACTATAGACCCTATTAATTTAATTTGTAATTAGTCACATAGTCGTGTATAATATTTACATTCGCAGATTATTTTAACACGAGTGTAACCGCCACTTCGATAGGTCTATATCGTACAGCGCCTGTACAATAAATTATCCGTAGATATCAAAGTTATTTTCATGTTTGTTGTTACAAATATCCGTATAGATAGGTATGTTAAGTGGCAGGCACACAATAATTTCGCTAATTCAACGTTTAATTACTGAATGGGCTCAGTTCTTTTCATTCAGCAGGGATAAGGGACGTGGCATGGACACAGAATAACCGCCACGGGCGACCGAAAGCCGCGGGCAGCATTATATTTAACTCACATTATACCCTGTGCGAAAGGTTTAAGGTCTTATATCAATTATGCACGATATTTTGCATGCTGCATTAGTAATTCATACAAACATGAGTACATAGATACATGGACACACAACTGAAAACAGAACTCTTTCTTTGGCTTTGCCGTATTCGGGAAAAAATATTGTCCTGGGTAGCTTTCTAAATACCTTAGATTAAATCACTCGCTGCCAACTTAATAGAAAAAATGAAAATTATCAATCATCAGAAAATATTTTTGTGGTTGGTACACCATATTTAGCATATAGGCACCTACTAAGGTACCATGCATAATATCATGCATTATTAAAATACCACCCTATATAATATTCCACTTGATAATATAATATAAAACGAAATTATCATTGGACATATTTTAAGCCCCTTGCTCCCTTTATAATTCAAATGAACAACATGCATTTTGCCTAACAATTTTCAAGTCGGGAGACTCCAACGGAAAAAGGTCGAAGAGAATTTTATTCACAAGTTTTTATACAGATACATATTGAAGCATTAGGTAAGTATATAATAATTATTATATATTTATGTAGTCGAGTGTAGAATTCGCCAGGATAGTATTTAAGTTCTAAAAGTACGAGTATGTCTAGAATACCAATTGTGTACTAATGTACATCATCTCATTATATTGATCCCCTTTAACGTTTTATAATGTTTTATTTACAAATAGTATCTTGGAACTTTCTCAGGTGTTTGGAAATAAATATTAATTAAAAACTCAACGTAGTGCCTAATCAGTTACAGAAAGGTATTTATTTTAAATTGGTAGGTTCTTAACACCGCGCCCCTGCCGTACTGTAGACAATTGGTATATAAGGGAAAACACAAAAAAGGCAGGTAGAAAGGGAGGGGAAATAAATAACAAAAAGTGTCAATGATAATAATAGTTTAATTATGAAACTAAAAATAAGAATGAAATTAACCACACAAAAGGCTTAAAATTAAAAATAAGAAATAGACGACGTCACCTTAACTTATACTGAAACATGAAACAAGTGGTCGCCAGTGCACAGATGAAAAGAGGTCGGAAAACATACAAGCGCAATTTCGAGGAACACGGAAATGTATAGTAACAATATGCGTCTCAGCCAAATTTATATTTATTGATATGTCGGCCTATTCATATCATTACGAAATACTAGAGTACAGCTAATATAGAGATACATATTATAAAGCGCAATAAAATATAAGCACACCAAGTATGATATGCAGAGATATGTGGGTAGGTGTAACAAAGGGGCACATAGGATGTGGACAAGTATAGACAAGTGTTAGGAGAGCTGCGCGCGCGCCTCGCGGCTGACGCAGAGCGCGGCACGCGGCTCGCGGAGACACAGTACATGCGAATGGATCAATTAAGACATTCGAGAAAACAACTTCACACAATTTCACAACGCATAACTTTAACTAACAAATTGAAACAATGTTCACTTACAATGAATAAAATTGCATATATTGCGCTTAATAAAACTCTCAAATATAATTTAACTGTAACATTTTCATCAACTTTTCAATAAATGTTAAGATTACTTCAATTACCTTTTACCTAAAATAATGTGTATTGACTTTAAATTTGGCATCTCATCCTAAACACTGATCTATTTATTATTTTTTAATAATTATTACCATTATAATCTAAATATTTAAAATACTTCTCTAAACACATAATTCCCTATAATTATCTATTACTCAATACCAATGTTGATGAGAAAACGTTAGGCCTGACAACGCTACACACATAGAGTTGAACGAGCAAGCACACGTACCCGATAGCGCTCGAGGGTCCGTCGCGAACTCTATACTTACACGTGTATAATATTTATTTAAATGTAAAGGAAAATTCGGCATGTGTGTAGCGCTCCTACGCTGCGTACAGTGGATATGTAATCTCCTCTTTGTGTTTTTTTTGTTTGAATTAAATACAATATTATAGTATAATAATTATTATTAAAATTACAAATGCGACTATCGCCAATCTCACCCCACGCAGACCGCCACCAATTGCAGCCCACTCCTCACTCCGCTCCAATACACAGGCACAGAATCCTGCGCCCTATAGTAAAACATTTTCAAAAACGTGCAAAATATCACCACACCCTGGTCACCTAACATTATCTAAACCAAATAACTACTTTTACGATTCTTATCATAGATAGGTACTGATTAATACAATTTGTATGATTAAATTTTTCTAATAATTCTTACATAGTAATGACAATCTATTTTTTTTTTCAGTTTAATCATCTTACTAAGCTCTATCTTTATTCCTTAGTACGTGATATAATATTATACATTTTATAATAGTGTAAATATTGTGTGATTTATATAACTTCACAAATTGTTTTCTAAAATAAAAGTTATTTTTTTATCGTTCTCCAGACTATTATCTTGACTATGGGATATGTTAAAAGTAATGGAATCGACTGACCGATGTGGCGATAGCGCGCGCGCGCATGTCCGGCCGTGTCTAGTGTACAGCGTACCGTATGTCGCACCTTATGCGTGATCAGATTCAATCTATCTTCACCTGCGTATGAGCCGTGTCGTATTAACCTACAATATACAACCCCCGGCTACCCTCATTGAATTCCGGCCGTGGCGTCGCCAAGATATGTAACGCATTGATATTTGTGACTTACAGTATTAAAATAATATGCCATTCGACTTGATTCAAGTGTTCGTGTTCAGCGAACGGCATCAACTTTCTCTTATATCGTCATAATTCAGGTATCTGGTTCACGCATTCTTTGCCTAATCACATTAACTGGACGTGTAACTGAACACCTATACTGGTCCTATCGAGAGCGTAGGTTTCACCTTCACCGGGCATCTCTCCGCCGACAAATTCGTTACATTAAACATTCTTTATACAAAAGCTTTTCCTACCAGAGTTTTAAATATTTGAGACGAATTATGTAGGTATTTTTCATAACGTAAAATCACTTAATTCACAATCTTAATCTCTTTCGCATTGGACTAGACGCATTTTTTATTAATTTAAGAAGGCAAAGATGTGTGAAATCCAATCGAGAATTAGTAAAGGTACTTAGTCCGTGAAATGTAGCGTGAGATAGTTAACACATCGAAGGTGGAGTGTGTCTATGTACAAAACGAAGTATCGATAGTGGAGATATATTTAACTAAAATACTGTTCAATGAAGTTATTGTGACCTAGTTTAAATACTGTTGATTAAATATGTCAAAGAGCAAAATCAGATCTCGCTAATACTTACCGCGACTCCATAGTCGACAGTGTGGCGAATATCATAGCAATATTCGTAGCGGAAAATTATTCTAAAAAAATAATGCGAACGCGACACTGGCCACACCGCGCGCGTCAGACACCTCCGACGATGGACAAATAAATAATTATCTAAAATTAATCACTTACTGAAACGTATGCACGAGCAATTATATGTTGTAGCTACCATTATTTTATTTATAAATTAAAATCGAAATAAATGCATCATGTCACTATTATCTCGCCGAACATAACGTTTGAATAGTGATATACAACTAGATGCTTAGCGATAAGAGTTGTGATTACACTAACTAATCGTCAATAACTATAAAATGAAGTAAGAACAGACAATATTCTCGTAAGAAGGAAACAAGTATGGAAGCATTCGAGTGTAGTGTGGACGCCGCCGCTCTACGGGCGACTGAAGACGTTACCTCTATAATATATTATTAAAATCATGTCTAAAACTAATATTGCACACACATACACATTTCTAAACATAACATTCCAGTAATAAAATAAGAAAAAAATGTGTATGCGTACAAAACTATATGTTTACTTATAAAGAAATGCAATAATAGTAAGTTGTGCATATTATAATAGACGATAAAATATATGATGTATAAAATATAATTTCATATTTAATAACTGCAAATTAATATTGTGATCGAGTTATATTAACAATGTGCTAATGTATCGAATATAAAATGTATGGTGGTATAATAAATTGGGGTGTATAATAAAAATAACCACAAAACAAGCGAGGCAATGTTTGACATTGCGACCTGAAGGTCCGTCCGTAGACATAATATTGCCGAACGCGAGCATATAATTACTAGCGCAATCTAATTGCAAACATAAACTGATAGACATAATACCGAGTTACATACTGAAATAACTGGGAAACATTACGAGTTTGTATAAAAATAAAATAATGATATTATACCTATTTTAAAACATGGAATGAATATCACACAAAATAATAATCCTCTCTACATTACGTTCTGTTTCAGAGTAATGTCTAAAATACAAGCAGCGTTCAATTGTGATGACAGTATCTTAGATTATAGTGTACAGTAACAGTAAACGTACGTATTTATTAAGAAAATAGAATAGCACTTAGTCTCTAGTGATCCGAGTAAGCGTAATACAGATTATATTTTAATTTTCAGTCGAGTGAAATTCTCGATTTGTGTGAGAGGTACGATGGGTTTGACAGTCGCAATCGACTATTCCTTCGTTCGAGTTTACTTCAGCCGGTACCTTTATTATATTTGCAATGATAATATTATTATACATTACGACATATTATTATACAATGACAGCGAGTTCCATTGTGCTTTTTTATTCGGCAATTGCTGCATTGCCAGGTTACAAATAACTGTTTACCACGATTATTCGGTAGTGCTGTTCGTAAACTCGCCCTGGACAGTCGGCCATGCGGCTGATTGTGTGATATTCCGAAGACGCTGCGGCTAATCTTTCAGTTTAGATGCTCGATTTGGAGAAGGACACTCTGAGGTGATTGGACTCTGACAACTGGTAGTTGTGCATCTTGATGAGCGCCGCGACCGCGTCGTCGATCGACGGCAGTTGTACCAGCGCCATCTTGCGGTCCTTCCTGTAATAACCAAAAGGAGGTAACTTAGTAACTTTAGTCATAAAAATGAGTTTTCTATTTTGTATGAGATACTTAACTATGTAAGTATGGCTGGGTAGTTATTCTAACATATAAGCTTGAAATATTTTGCCTACACCAATATAATCCTAAGGTTACCGGTCCTCCAACTAGTCGGGTCAAGCATGGCAGGACAGTCACTGCATATTATTCAATCGTATGCCAAAGTGCAGTGATAGCCGATTGGTTAAGCACGCGTCTTGCGAGCTACCAGGTCTCAGATTCAAACCCCGGCTCGAACCTCTGGATTTTTCGAAATTTATGTGCATCATAATTTCTATATGATTATCACTTGCTTACGGTGAAGGAAAACATCGTGAGGAAACCTGCATGTCTTAGAAGATTTAACCAATTTTCGAAAGACATGTGTAATCCGCCAACCCGCACTGGGCCAGCGTGGTGGATTATGGCCTGAATCCCCCTCGTGTTGAGGGGAGGCCCGTGCCCAGGAGTGGGACGTCAAAAGGGCTAAAATTATTATTATTATTATGCCAAAGTGCACACCCAAGCGAGTCATAATATATTTTCTATTGTGTCTGCGATTGCGAGTAGCTAACCACTGGTACGCCGCAATGGCAAACATCGCAAACAAAATTGATAATCAGACAGAACAGGGTAAACTGGACCCAAAACATTGAAGATGATCAAAGAAAAACCTACATCTATCCCCGTCAAAATGATCTAAAACCTACATATTTTTATAAAGCACCAATATTGTAGGTAAGGTCTTATTTGCACTTACGGGAAGAACTTAAACGCCTTGATCGTGAATCCCCGCTTGGTGAACGCTTCCTTGATATCCTCCTCGGAGACGGTAGCTCTGAAAACAAAACAATGGAGATGAGCAAATCTCTTATTGAGAACAGCTAGTGAGAAATTATGATGACTTAGATGAATTTCACTCACGGAATGTTGGACAGATGTAATGTAGCGCTCGGTGGGTATATGTTCTGGTAGTTTTTGCTGCCTGGCTTCTTGAATCTGTGCAGCGGGCTCTGGGAGTAGTCCCTGAAATATTTGTGAGTAAAATAAATACCTAACATAAAATGCAGTGTGAACTTTTTGTTTAAGACTCCATGATTTATGGAAGCATGACTCAATGACTCTGATATCTTACAAAAACTCCCCTCGTGTCTTTCTCTTATAGTGTCGTCTGCTAAAGAAGGCTAGCAGAGTTAGATTTCTTATTTAGATCACAGTTGTGGTATAGACCTATAAAATTTCTTACGAATTTTCTTCAGCCTTATCCTTCCGAGACCTCCTATCCAGTATGGTTTTTAATGTTAAATTGAACATGACCAAAATATTATTGCAATTTCCTTGTCTACTTTATGGGATTTCCAGCAAATTTGATCGAACCCCTTTAAAAGCAAAACAATTCCAACCAACTTGTGATTAGTCGATCGTAAATCTTAAATTACCTTATTATGTATGTGTTTGGGAAGCTTTTGCCCTAGAAAGCGGAGTCCAAAGAGGTACTAGATGAATGGCTTGAGCGTAGGCCGCTCGGCTCACTGCATCGGGTGGTTGCGGTTTCGATTCCCGTCAGGATAAATGGCCTTTTTGTAATCTTACCTGGTCTGGGTGTAATCGCCCCCAGTTCATTGTACGGTACCCATAGTACAAGCGTTGCTCAGTTTGAGACCATACAGTTGGTGTGTTCGTCTGGCGATATTTATTTTTTATTTTACCTGGTGAGGCCTGCGTCGGGCTGGCCCTCCTTGGGCAGCTGCACTGTCTGGTGCTTGCTGAGCATCACCCGCATCGCTTTGCCGAACACGCGCAACTTATCCATGTGGGTCATAGCTGCGCAAACAACAATTTTATTTTAGTAAGCAGGTACTTAAGGTTGCATGGTTTTCATTTAAGTAAATGTTCCTGGAAATATTTCTTGACAAACTCTTAGTAAAGATGTTTTAAAACAGCATGCGTGCCTAATCTTTTCCCGTCGAATCGCGAACCTAGTATTTTTTATGATGTAGATAATAAATGTTCTTTCGATCATGTATCATCGACAATAGCAGTTAGCATTTTCCCGGCGAGCCGGGTGATGGCCACCCATGTGCTTATGGGCAGGTCATAGGTAGAATGTCGTAATTTCAGAACTTCACAATGAATTTTGTGCCTTTAATATATGAGGATGAAGTCTACAGATTTCAAATTCGACTTTGTTACTTACTAACGGATCAGATACTATTTTGCGCAGATTTCCGGATTTATTCCTACTTAATTTTAACAAGTAATTAACATGTAATCTTATACCAAAATGTTAATGCATAACTACCTACTAATAAATAGGGACACTACGCTACATGAAAAACAAACTACCAGAGGAGACATACAGTCGTAATCCTGAACAAACACATCATCCTATCATCTCAATCTAGAACCTTGCATGTAAGATGTTTAGGTTGATATTCACGTACCTAGATGTGCCTGGTGAGGCTCTGCCATCTGAATGAGGGCGGAATCCTTCTTGTTGTAGAGTATCTTCACACGCTGCACATCGCCGTAGACGCCTATACGCAAACAAATGTCTCATAAACAAGCTCTTGCTCCGTACATTTCATTACTATTCGGTAGGTTAACCCAAGTTATGTTTAGAAATGCTTCAGTTCACTCACGGCGAAAATGAAAGCGAAATTTTTTGAGCATATTCTGAAGCAAATCTGAAACGATTTCCAAACACAACTGGGACTCTCAATGTTGTCTATAAATAAACCTAAACACTACAAAGTTACTACATTTAACACTGTTCTCGCAAAATACTCAGCATAATTTAGTACAACGGCTTGTAATATATAATGTTGTGAAACGGGACAGTCGGAAAATACAAGAAGGAAACAACTCCAAGCTCTAAATTGGTCACGTTAAGCTTTCGATTAATGCTTTAGCGGTTAACAGAGGGACCTCGTCGGCCGCCAGTGTGAAGCAAATTACTGCATACAACTGTTCACTTCTACTGTCTATCTCATCTCAGAAGGCACCTTCATAAAGTAACGACAGCCACTTAACGACTACATCCGTGGTGCCATTGCAGAACAGGTAGTAAAAATAATAATATAGAAAAACACAAAAATATACGACGCGTTTGACGTCAGGAATGCGCAGGTAAAAATACGTCTGTTTAAGACAGTCCACATGGAAAAATAATAATAATAATAAAGTAATACCGAAACAAAGACAACACTTGGTATATAATAGACTAACTAACTTAGCTACGACTAGAGTGTCTGAAACACAAATTGTCACAGTTAATAAAGCGTTTAGGAACGGTAGTGTTATGAAGCGAAGGCTCGCGGATGCGGTTACCAGAACAGAAGTCGAGAATGTTAGATGACAATTTGTCTTTCAGGCGACAGGGCTCAGGAGCAATATTAATGTTTTTTTTAAATATAAAATACGGAATGTATGTGCACACGTACCGAAAAGGGTAAAGAGAGCGTCAGGCGTGACCATCTAAAACAATAGGAAAGAGAAAGAGACAGTATTATAAATAGTCGTAAAAGATATCTGACATCGTATCTATAAATAAATTAGCAACTTATCGTTCAAGGAGTTTGAGTAAGATATATAAATAAAACAGCCTGTAACGACGTTCGTATTAGTGAATGTATTAGTTTTTTTTTCTTTAATGTTTGTATCGAATTCGTATGCAACCCAAATAATTAGAATGTCCGGCAGACGTTACTGGCTATTGTGTTAGCGTAATGAATATATCTGCCAATACACATTAAACAACTATGTCGAAATAACGTACTTTTATCGCTAATAAGTTGGATGTCTCAATTCTAATAACAACAAGGTAACAAGATACCTACATTTAAATTTCTATTCGAGTTCGTTGACTTTTCATAGAGATAGAAAAAGGGCGGTTACGAGAGATGGAAATTTTAAAATCCGCCTTCCAATATTAAGAGGTTTTGAATTTCATTAACTTGTGGTACTGACCTCTTCGTTTAGGTTCGAGATGAGGAGTACGGTGGCTAGTGGCAGCGGGGGTGCGGCGAGGGCGCGCAGGGCGGGCGACGCCGGTGTAAGGGTGAGAGCTCCGAAGGCGGGCAGGCCGACTCCGCCGACGCCGACTCCGTAGGGCGAGGCCAATCCAGAGCCCAGCCCGAGGAACTGAGGCGCCAACACTCCTCCACCTAGTTGGAATACGGACAACTTAACACTACACTTCAGATGATTCATAATGAAGAAGTGAAATTCCTAACAATTGGGTGTTTGACTAATATAGGTTTTGAATGATTGTATAGATTATAGTTTAATAGCTAGTAAGTGTTGTACTGTTTTCGACACATTACACGTCTGTATCTCTGCCAATTTTGAAGTGACTTTGTAAATTATTACACCGCCGGTAATCGTGAGACAAAAGTAATTAATATAAGTATGCCATAAAACAATATTAGTCAAAAACCTTATTAAATAAATATATATAAATAATATATAACCTAGAAGATTTTAGTAGCCAACCCACCAACACCCAAAACCTATGCAACACGCGATAAAATAGTGATACAAAAACTAAACTACAATTTCAATCGACGAATAATAACTAAATAAAATATAGTGCCTTGCTATGAACAATATACAAAGGATAACAAACCTAATCCAAAAGCACAAAGTGGAACATACGTTATGGCGGAATGATCCCCACACATTACAAACCTCTACGGTGCAATGCGGATTTATGAGGAATTATTAGTCACTGTGGAGAAATTGGGCATTGAAATATGAATAATAAATAAGAAAACAGGTAGCGTAGAGTACCCAACGCAATTTAGAAGTGTTGCTATTGAACATTTGTTTTACAAAGAAGATTTTCGCCACATAAATCTTTCATACATCCAAGAGTATAAAATCACTCGAGACTTTGCAACAAAGGTAAGGCAAATAAGAACCCTCCATAAAAAAACATAACAATCGCTAAAAATGAATAAAATATAGGACCTATCACAAAAGAGAACAAGAGCATATTTTGTTCAACGTTCAAGGTTAATGATATTACGCTACGAATACAGGATAATTTCAGTGAATTCTAACAGAACGAGCATACCTGAGCTAAAAATTGAATAACAGAAATACTTATTTTAATAGAGGGACTATCTAATGTGCGCAAGAGCAGTTCAAGTTGGAGCGGTCAAGTGCAAATGGGGCAGATAACGAAACAAATATCTGTACCGGGATTTCAACAGTGTCTACACATAAAGATTTTGAAACGGCTAAAATGACTCTGAAAATTTGAGAAATTTAATAGCCCACCAATATTTTTATTTTTTGCAATCATCTGCCCCATTGCAGGGTCGGGGTTTTTGGTTGCAAGATTCTAAAATACAATGTGTGGGAAACGGAGCGCGGTGAATAAAGCTTCCAGGTGCTTGGAGTAGTAGAGGACTAACTCATCCTGGATGCGAGGGCCAGGGCGAGCTGTGCCCGCAGCGGCATCAACTCACTGGTCAACAGCTGGTGCGCGTCTCCATCACCGGACGGCAACGTCGGGTTCGTGTAGTCCCTCGACTTATCATTGTTGTACTTCACGTTCAGGCACGTCATCTTCGAGTAGTCGATGCGCAGTGTGCAGCATCCGTTGTATATGTTCTGGCCGTCCAGAGCCTGCAGACAAATAATTACCGAGTCAAACTTCTTACCCAACTAACTTTTCTCGTTTGACACGATGGAAACAAACGAGCGAATTATAAATCCCATCAAAAACATATTACCACTCGGAAAAAAAGTTTTATTTCTTCCGAGGGTCGTTCATTTGGGTGATAATAGGCACGTCACGATTTGCAGCGATAAAATGGATTTGATTGAATTTAACTTTCTTGTTGAGTCAAAATTAGAAAAGAAAAAGCGCTTGAGAGTAATTCGTCTAATTAGATCATTCCGAATCCGCGTTGACGCTTAAAGTACTTCGTAACGGCGAAAATATACTTTAGCATCAGATAACAAAGTGGGTCGATACACTACCCTCGAAGAAGAAGAAAAACTTGCATTATGATCGTGTCAAAATCGTTACGTCCCGAGAGCTCCCGTTATTTGTTTGGCCGCGACGCCTGCGGCAGGCTGATAACACCACATCGCGATAGAAAAGAGAATTAATTAAAATGCAACAGCACTCAACCCATTCCAGCGAGCTTTATGCTCTGACGCCGGCGTGTACATAATATTTTTATAATGAAAGCTGAATGCATCACGTTTTATTTTCGCTAATGAAACTACCTCATTTTATAGAAGAAAATGATGTAGGTACGTCATAAGTCTATATACTTATATGATCGCACACTCACCGTAATCATCTGGCATAATTTATTGCTACAAATGGCTAGATTCAGGCTAAGAACACTCAAAGTTTATTTATTCTTAACTTAAATGGAATAAGAATTAAAATACTCAGTAATTATAGATACAAGTGGACTCATGAATTCTGTTTTGTCCGACAATATTAAGGCAGACTTCAGTCTCTCAAGACCTATGTTAAAATTGAAGCGCTTATAAATCCAGACGATTTCAGAGGTATTTAAGGTTTTATTTGCATTTGTGGACACGAAATATTACCCAAAAGCTTTGTTAGCTTTCACGAGAACATAATTTCGGGATATTCTATAATGAAATCGTATAAAAAAAGGAAAGGCTGGAGTTGCTTTTGCGTGAGTTACTAAAATATGTACGAAGTCCGTGGAAAAAAAACTTTTATCAAAAAATAAAAATTATAACTGACTGGATTGTTTAATTCTGGCTGGGGATAAATTGGAGTTTCTTTGTAAACCATCATCTGTCAAATGAATTATGACATCTTTACGACGGACTCCATTAGCTGAATAAAAATGTTTCGGGTGCTTAAAATGATTTAATGATTGCGTAAGAAACAATTAAATATTAAGGTTGTTTTATTTGTACTGTCACAGATTATTGTTCATTACACTGTACTAATACTGAAATATGAATCAAGTACATTGTTTAAATGACACTGAAGAGCTGAGTACAAACCTGGCAGCATGCAATAAATGTATCATGGGATTTGGTAGAAAATGCAAAAGTTCGATGTCGGCACGTGGGATATTGGCTGTAGATTTAATAAATTTCTGTTCTATATGCAAATGCGACCCCCTGATGTGTAGACGTGAATAGATTGGCTCGTTTAAAGCTCAACTTATATGGAAATGCGAAAGGCACGTAAGAAAGCGTGGAAGAAGATCGGCTTCGATACGATAATTAGTTTTGTAGAGCCTCGCGGGCCCAAATTCGATTCTGAATGCCAAACGCACGCGAGAAGCGTAAGCGATCGCGACGAGTAATTAATTTACAATTCTAATATTATATCCCGTTTAATTTTAATTCATAGGCATCATTAAATGAAATTTTAAAAGTCAAATGAGAACGATTTGTGTGTCTGATATTGTCTTATTTAAGGACAATTTGCGTTATTTAGGTACTAGAGAATATCATAGCTGCTGTACTTTATTGTTTAAATAAATATTTATGAACATTGGGCTATTCAATATCGAGATAAAAAATAAATATGTACTATCTAAATAGCGGATAAATATTAATAGTAGGTAGGTTTTTCGCTTAAAAAATAGAAATTATATTTTATTTAATAAGACAGTCACAAAGATTAAATGTCATAGTTAAGTATTCACAATTAGATCCGCAATGAAGGTATCTCTATAGAACGTTTGTCGTGGATTTGCCAAAGAAAAGAATAAGAGAAAATGTATAAGAGGGCAAGAAGAAGGATTTTGAATTGCAGATTAATTTCTTACTTTTTTATAAGCTTTTTCGGAGGCACTTTTGAATTTAACTCGGTCGTTACTTAAGATGTTTTATTTTAATCTAAAAATCTCGATGTTACTTAGAAACATTGTACTTTATGAGGAGTCAGACATAACAAAACTGTTACATCTAGTTGCTGAATATTGCAGTGCTCATGAATCAAATTTCCTCTTTATATTAAACAGGATGTTACCAATGACCGAAATAATACTCGACGGTTATTTTTTTTTGTATAATTAATTAAATGGATTATATTATTTTTCAAAATTCGAACACGATTTTGCAATGACTTCTTACCAGCCCATTTAAAAAGGTCATAACTCAAGCAGTAAGCAAAATGTTTACAAACTTTTTCTTCAAAACTGGCTACTTACTGTAGTCCAATACGTGCTGCTTGCACTGTGTTCTACGCCATTAGCCGTGTTCTAAGGCCGCCTCATAAAAGATGTAATAAATATTCAAAAGCCGTAACACAGAAAATGAGGCTATGTTAGGACTTTCGAATCATCCTGTGTAACGTTGTCGGATATCTAAGCAATTAATTTCGTGATCTCACTGCAAAGATTGTGTTATCTACTCTCGTCTCAGCTGTTGGTGAGTTCCCATTGAGACTTACATTTCATTTCTCTCGTTTCATCTAGTAGGCACGCTGACATGCCGGGTTATTCTGCAACTTTTATTAAATTCAGTTGTAGAAATCCGGGATAAGTTACTAACAGGGAAAGCGCTCCTCCTCAATTTTATTCTCCCCGTCCGATCTACTTACCCAGTATCAATATTCGCGGGAATTTTATTTTAATCTTCCGAAATGGTTATTTGCGCTCGCGAAGGGAGTCGTAATTGAGGTAAAAAAAATATATCAGGAAGAGTGACAAGGTGATAAAACGACAAACGTCACGCCCGATTTTATATTGGAATCTTTTACTGCGTAATAGGGCGGACGAATCGTTGATACCGGAAAATTTTGTTCAGCCCATTTTATTGGATTGGGAGAACACTGATGAATAGATTAGAGAAATTGTTAGTATTTAGTAACTAAATATAGGAAAGTAAATGTTGTGGTAGGACATAGTCTGTTTATAGACGAGTGCCGCAAGAGTGAGCCGTCTCGCCAAGAACTAAGACGTAACAAGTGTCCTCCGTATCTCTTAATCACGTCTCCGGTAATTGTTTTATCTTTAGCTCGTTAGAACTCGTTTAAGCAAAGCCTTCTTAGTGAAGGATTAAATGCGGTCCGCCTTAATCCACCCCCTGTTGCTAATTCTGGCGGTTTTTCCACGGAGACCAGATAAACGTTTTTGTTGGGGGTCCCGAGCTCGCGGCGTTTAATATTTATAAGAGCCCACATAGCTCAGAGTGCTTCTGTTGCCGGTGCAAGGATTACGCTAGCGCCGGAATGCATTCGGTTTTTGTCCGCGGATGACGTCGGTGAAATTGTAATGAAAACATTTCGGGCGCATCGCTTTGTACACCATCTGACGAACTTAGAATCGTACATTACAGCAAGTGTGCGCGTGGAGTTACCGTTTTAATTCTGACCGGTTCAATTGATTCGATAAACGATGTTGTATTCGATTGATAAACATTCGTTCGATTAGTCCCCCGAATAAAAGATTACTTACCAGGGCGTTCGAACCCATCAGCGAACTAAAAACGAAAGCCAAGTGCAAGCTTTTAACTATTTATAAATAAAAATAAACAAGCCAACGAGCGACATTGCTGAATTTAATCACTCCGCTTTTTGCTATTGGAAAAGCATTTTAAAATTAAAATGGTCAAAGAGTGAGATTGCTTTGTGACGAATGTCACTTTGAGTAAGTACTTAATGACTTTTTGGTTTCAATTGAAGTATTAATTTATTTACGAGAGAAAATTTAAATGGCTGCTAGGTATTGCCTTAATAAATTAACTATCCGTAACATAAACACTGTAGGTCTCAATTATTTTTTAATAATTTTATGCAATTTTAATAATTTTAATGGATTATGGCCTGAATCCCCTCATGTTGAGGGGAGGCCCGTGCCCAGGAGTTGGACATCAATAGGGCTAAATTATTTATTTATATGCAAAACATTAACGAAAAGTGCATTTAAATAATTTGGAAGACTACCCAATAATATAGACGAAGGTTTACCGTCGAAAGAGATAATGGCACATTAAGTTTCGATAGGGCGGCTAACCTAATTACAGCGCGTAGGTAAACAGTGCGGGCGGCGTGGCGACACCGAACAAACCGCGCCGGCTCCATTAGACAATGTAATTAATACTCGCGGTTGCCCCTAATTGTGGCGGACTGATAGTGACGAGCCAAAATCTACTGACGATGCCTTCAGGGTTACCAAAGGCCAAAGGTACCTAATGAAAATGTGCAATAGATATGCGTGTTTAGTAGTACTCTGCGTTTCTGTCATATTATATTTCTGACATTTTTCGTTGCCGACAATGTACTTCTTCTACTTAGTCATTTTGTATTTATGAAATTTTGCGTGTCTGGCATTCGGTGTGTACGGGTATTTTGCGTATCTGATATAATCCTATAAAAGTTAAGGTTATTGCCATATTTTTATTTATTATTAGTGTAAATGTTTATTATGTTCCTATTGAAACGCTTCCATGACAACTAAAATTAAAACCTAGTAATGGCTGATTGCTATTTTATAATTGTCCTGATAAAAATCGCACCGCGTTTCCTACTGTATCAAAACTAACTTGGTGTTAAATGAATGTATATTGTGACATCGTGAATAATGAAGTCTACCGCTTAAGGCATGAATCGGGTCCGCGAACAATATATTGTTCGGTAACATAATGACATTGTTTTCGTATGTTAAACGTTGAATGTGCGTGTTAAACATCAATTTAGTACATTTAAGGGATAAGAGACTTCTTTACCGCCTGTGACCAAACATATTGATCTGCAGAAAAAAGTTACCTACAAGTATACACCTACACGAAATTCTTGGTCCTTTTGAGCCTCGAATGTTCCCATCAAATAAACCTTACTACATATATGTTTGCAATGAAGAACACTGTACACCGATTTTTGTCATTATCTGTATTTATGGACATCTTAAAACCAAGATATCAATAAAATCAGTTTAAATGTTTGGCCAGCGCAAACTCTCGAACACTAACAACAACCAAACAATGTTTGACACGTAACTAGGTGATGTAATGTGTTTGAGGCGTTGTTGACGCAGCCTGCTGGGGAGAGCGATGGCACGTGCAATTTTAAACGAGATCGTCGTAGTCGAAGCTTTGCCGACGTGAAATTTCTATGAAGTTTGACCGTCACTGAAGCAGTGCAAACGACTATTTAGTTTCTAACTTGATTAGGCAAGGAGGTAACCACCACATTATTTTGTTAAGGACATAAATCGTGGGGTAAAAATTAAATTATTGGTGCTTCATTCCTACACCCAATTTTTTTTTTCCATGGACATTTTTTTGTTACATCACCCGGATCTTATATATTTGCAAGACAGGGATGATTTATTATAGTACTTCGCACTAGTGGAACAAGTTTTTCTATGATTGTATTGAACTAAATGTTTTCGTCCTCTAAAGCACCACTCTGCGATTTACATAAGCCGTCCATGATAGTTTCACAGCACTAGACATGAAGGCAGAGATGAAGCCCGCGACCCAAGTCTCCAGCCTCGCTCGGGGCGAAGATATAACATTTTTGACGTTTACATTGTTTGAACACGCCCCGCTGTTGACACAAAGACACCGGTTAGACGTTGCCGCAGTGCAAAGTGCAATTTTAAAATGTAAACAAAGCGCGCACCTTGAGTCCATAAACGCTATCTCGGATTTCGCCTTATTGAACCTCGGCGACGGAGTCGTGTCATGTTTACCTCGTTTATATGAAAAATAAAAACTGCCAGTGACACATATTACTTCTTTATGAGGACGATCCATGCAAATATTAAATTAATTTAAAGATCATCACTACATTGTATAAAACAAAGTCGCTTCCCGCTGTCTGTCCCTATGTATGCTTAGATCTTTAAAACTACGCAACGGATTTTGATGCGGTTTTCTTTAATGATTAAAGAGGAAGGTTTATATGTATCCTACTAATATTATAAATGTGAAAGTTTGTGAGTGTGGATGTATGTATGTATGTTTGTTACTCCTTCACGCAAAAACTACTGAACAGATTTGGATGAAATTTGGAACACAGATAGTTTATAACCGGGATTAACATATAGGATACTTTTTATCCCGATAATCCGAAAATTTTTGTTACGTTATATACTACGCGGACGAAGTCGGGGGGCACAGCTAGTAATACATATAGTAGAGAAACACTGATAATTTTAGAGCCTTGCGAAGCCGGGGCGAGTCGTAAGTTTGATACAAATGATGAATATACATACAAGCGATTAAAGTTTAAGTACTATTTTATGCACACTTATAAATCTATGGGAGTAAGAGTAAGTATGTAGCGAGCGTAAACCCATAAAAAAATAATACCAGACTATAGGTGGATGTCTAGTACGAAAATAGTTTTGGGGCTCAGTTCAGGCATACAGTTAACATGGATTGCCTGAGACAGCGTCGCCCGGGTTATGGATGGGCCGGGCCATGCACGAATCACATCGTTATCCATCATCACTTGCTGATGGAACGGCCGAGTCTCTGATTAACCGCATACAACCACCGCCGAGCTAATTATTATCGTCTCCGCTATTGTGTGGGGGGAAGATTTGATTCAAATTTTACATAATTAATACGCTTCATATTTATTTCTCAATGTTAACATTTAATTTAGGTAAATATTTTGAATTACAACCTGGACCACGGAGGTTGCCTAAGGCGATCCACCATTATATTTTAGCCTCCATACCTACCTATTTAACGATGCTAAAAAATTTTAAAGTACCAACTTTATAATATTTCTAGATGTCTCAAGAATACATTGGAATTGCCGGCATTGAAATAGGAATCATAGAAACCCTTACGAGTCCCTACACAATTTTCCAATAGGAAGTAGTTCGAGGACATACTGAAATCAATTTATTTGGACTCTACATAGCGCGTCAAGTTTTGTGGCTGCCATACGGTTCCGTACTCTACATGCACATATGTACCGCATTTGTGTATTTACACACGTGTATGCGGGAGCATTAAAAGCCTACATTTCGTGTCTGCGCGCGTAAGCCACCACATGAAAAGATTTGATGGCGAGGTTAGAGATTTATGTCAAGGATCATAGAGCCGGGATCGGGGGATTTCAGAGCTCCTAACATCCGACTGTGCCCTTTGTGGCTGGAGCACTATCCGGCTTCACTTCACTTTGTACCTCTTACTCGTGCTGCCACTTACCCCTGGGACGTTTTAATTCCATTTCGAGAAAAATCCTCGGCCGGCCGAACGAATGTTCCCGCTTACCCGCGATCGAAGCCCGTTTGTAAGGTTAACGTCTGGCTAATTTCATCTTGACGGTTATGCATATCACTTGGAGGCAAAAGGCGGTCAGGATGAGCTGGCACTTAATTAACGCTATTAGAGAGATGAGAGTGGAAAAGTTCAGAGTGAAATTGAAAGGTCTGAAAGTTTTATAGACAGTTTACGACATTCGTTAAATTGAAGTCCTTAAAAGTCCAACCTTTGGACCAATTAGTTCACAGGTTGACCCTCAGTTGGGTCTTTCTGGTCCTGTGGTGCATGTCAATATCCAGTCACCATGTAAAGGAGTTATGACGACATACACATTAACGAGTGTCGGACTCGCTTATAGACACATCTAACAGCTGGATAAGCGATCCTAAAATGCTACTAAACTACAGTTATTACACTCTTATTGAGGTCAAAGAGGGCTATTATCGTGTCGATTAATGTTAGATGCGAATAAGGGTGGAACGGTATTAATAGTAAGTTATTAATGTCAGTACGTAAGTAATAAGTAAGTTGTCGTGTCGTGTATGTACCTATAATTATTAAAAAGAACATGTATGATGTAAAAGAATTGATAAGTATTTGACCTTCGTAAAAGATTTTATTTTTTAATAGCTGAGCCCGCGACTTCGTCCGCGTGGAATTTAACTTAACAAAAAAGCCCGCTCCCGCGTTCTGAGCCCGCGCGATACGACCCATTTTTAAAATTTATTTTTCTAAAATAAAAGTAGCCTAAGTTACTCCTTAAAACATCAGCTATCTGCCAGTGAAAGTCCCGTCAAAATCGGTCAAGCCGTTTCGGAGATTACCCGGAACAAACACACAGACAGACAGACAGACAGATAGACAGACAAAAAATTTTAAATCGCGTTTTTGTTATAGGTGTCGTTTGTACTTTCATATGCATTTAGTGAAAAGGTGTTATTTTTATATTACAAACAGACACTCCAATTTTATTTATTTGTATAGATAACAAAGTCAGTAACATGCGTACAACTCGCCTGATGTTAGCCCCCTGAAATACCAAAGGCATTGCTGGAATAAAGGGGAGTGGCACAGAGGTAGAGGAAAGGGAGGGGAGGTTGGACTTCCGGTTCTCTTTTGTTATATCCGTGATAGGCAAGAATTTGATCACGATCTCACCTGATGATAAGTGACGTACGTACGTCTCTTACTCATCCTACGAAACGCAGTTATAATAGTTTAATTTCACGCCAGTATTCTGTGAGAGGGAGGTACTACCTCGGACGAGGCTGATTGTATATGAGGGGTAGTCAATTAGCTACAGCTTTGCAAAAGTTCAGGTGATGGCGCCTGTCTAGCACGCGAAATTCAAAATTTTCGAGTATTTTTATAGTTTATCCAAAATCTGAAAACATTTAAGACAACATTTTGTGATTTGCGACAAACACAGTATGCAGTGCGTTTATTAATACATTTATTTTACTCTAAATATTATCACGGTGGATATGATACTAGTTAATCACTGGATATACAAAAATTGCCAGATTATCTGGATAGCTGTCGTGCTTGAGATGTTTTAGAGTAAGTTGGATATATTAATAAATGCACTGCACACGGTCTTTGTCGCGAATTACAAAATGTGCCTTTTATTATTGTCAGATTTTTAAAACAAACTAAAAAACCTCAAAAAATTTGAACTTCGCGGGCTAGATGGGCGCTTTAGCCTTAAAAAGATAACACGCGACAAAGCTTTGGCCAAAAATAAAACTGACTAACATTGTTAGAGATGAGAGAGAACAGAGTGCCCTGATATCCGTATCTATTACATAACAAAATAAATCCGCATTAGATCCGTCTGCATCAGTTCGTAACAGAGTACCGGCCTCCTACACCCGACTCCGATGGCGGCCGAGTTGATGGGACTTAGCGTTGCTAAGTTTTCACCACTCCGCTTTGCCGGTGATATCTCAATTTCACGAGGGGTTTCCCCGCTTCCGAACATTAATTTGTTCGTTAAGTCATAAGCTGAGCGCGGTGTATTATTCACGACTAATGTAACTGTATAATGGTATTGAGGTGGTCTGTGTATTTACATATTTAGTGAACATGCTCTACATCCTCTAGCTAGGTATGCACTCCCATAAGATGTAATGTACCCGTAACGGAAATAGGTCTGCCACTATTTTAATGATGACTTAATCAACGCAGGACTACTACTACAATGATTTATTATAAATTACTTTTCAGTTTCCAAAACTTCCTGATACAGATATGATATTGTATTTTTTCATAATGATGTTGATCACTGATCAATTGAATGTTTATGACATAATTATTCATAACTTGCACCAATCACATTAAGCTCCGCAGGAATTGGGCGTAAAGAGCGACTAATTACGGCGGATAGTAGAGTCGCTATTGTAGAATTCATTAGCAAATTGTGCCTACACCACAGTAGAGGTATTACAGACGAACTCAACAAATTAATAGAGCAATGACATAATTGAAATATTGTTTGATTAAGAGAATTGTTCCTAATTCATCCTTCTAACATATAAATGTAAACCTTTAATTTAGTTCCGTATTTAGAATCTATCAAACTAATTTAATCCTATTGTAAACATTTTTAATCTTTGATTATTTGAGACCCCTTATAGATCCGCCACTTAAGAAAATTCTATTCGAAAATCAAACCAAGAAAAGGCCATTTGTTCATGGTTGCATAATAACACACGGTCGCTTCAAGCTTCAAGTGCAGTAGACAAATTTGTCGATAAGTTAGATGTAGAGCATAGATGCGGTTTGGGCTCAGATTCGCATACTCGGCTTACTCAGAAGTAAGACCGTCGGATGCGGGTAAGGTTCATAGAAAATGTACGTGAATAGCCGACCGCAGCTTGTGGCCAGTTAGAGCTTTGTCGGTAATCGGCTTGTCTGCGGTAGAGCGATTCATATTCAGTTGCTCATAAAAACAAATGTGAAAAATACACCCATCGATGCCATTAATCATATCACAGTTAACCTCACATATGAACCTTTTTGCGGACGAGAAAGTTCCGCGTAACCCCGCAACGAATGAAAAAAATCCACAACCGAAACGCAGTCGCCATCGGACCAAAGTTACGTTCAGCGATTCATAACCGTATGGCGATGGAAAAGCAAAAAAAGAACCGATAATTATACTCGCAAAGCGAGTTTGCGGAAGCCGCAAAACGAAATTTAATTTGCCCTGAACGCTGCATCAGAAATAAAGTTAAAACAGTCGCTGCAGTGGGCGGCACGCCCAACTTCTAACGCAAATGAATAGCGAATGGCAAAAGTTGGGACCAGAGAAAAATGATGTCCTAGTCGGCAAGCCGGCCAGGGACTATTGTCGTCGACCGAGCCCGCCATGTTGTTTCCCGATATTATTGTTATTAAATGCACATAAACGGTCTGTTGTTAGAGCTTTGTCCGATGCAAGCGGACATGTTTACACGAGAGTTCTGTGTTTGCGTTTGAACTCCAAATGAACTGATTTTTGAGTAGTTATTATTTATTTTCAAGTATACCACGGTCAACGAGACGTGATACGAAACTTATAATCATGTTGGAGTGAGTTTACGTCATGCGTCATCGCCAACATTCGGGTGGCCATTTGAACCCGTAATGTACTTGTAATAATTAAAAATATAACATTAATAATAACTACGCTTGTAGTTTTTAGTTATAAGCAAAAAATAACATTTTGACAACAAATCGAGTGGTGTTCAATAATAAAACCCCAAGCAATCACATTGTTCACTAATTAAAAACGTTCCCGAGTCTCGCCCGACAGACGTCGAGAGCTATCAATATGAAAGTAAGTTCATACGCAATTGAACTGTAGATAAGACGAAGTCACTCCATTCCCGGATAGTTCCAAGTCGTGCCATTAAGCGAATGAAACGTGCGCCAATCGGAACTTTGTTTTATGACTTTGCTCAACAAACAGTAAAATAAAAACAAAGAACATAGCACTCACCGTTTTCGCCGTTTGTGCAGATACTGTGTCTGGGTACTGAATTAGGGCTTGGAATGAATCTGTGAACAAAAAGGACGACATTAGAACTTGTAATATGAACAGATATTAACAATAACTAACCCAGTTTTATAACCATTTTCATTAGTATAATAGATCAGAACCGAGAGGAATGTGACATTCAGGCCATAATCAACAATATTATAGAAGATAATATAACAATTACTTTATTAATACTCTTCAAGCACACGACTTCCTCCTTCCTATCAATTGCCGCTTACAACATTGTTAAGAGAATAAACGACTACCACATTTTTCTCCGATCTCCTGTCCCATACAAAAGTAGATCGCTAAAGAAAACAAACATATTTTTCTTTATTTCCCCGCACCCAATCACTGAACTTTCAAGTAGCCATCTTCACCTTTATATTTGTTTTTAGTTATTCAAGACGTAATTACATAAAATCTCCAATTTGCGGCAAGCCTTTTATGCGTTCCATTTTAGCGATCCCAAAAGACAGGTCCAAAGAAAATATGGGCCTTTAAAAGCATTTAACTATGTATGAAGGAGACAGCGCGTTACTTTTCATTTACGCCAACGTTTCTCGCCCTGAGTGGGTCTATACTCTATATTTTATAGACACAAGTAAATTGTTAAGGGACATGTGGGAAAAGAATAAGTATGTTCATTACAAAGAAAAGTTTGTGCAAAATTATTATCTTCATATTAGGCTTTAAGTACGAATTCATGTTATAATATATTACCGAGCGCGGGTATCGTAGACGTTTTATGTAAAGTTTTAATAGCAGTTCAGGTTTTATTCTAGAAACAAGCAAGAATATATTTTAATCAAACAAAACTCTGGTCGGGCGCGTCTCTGTGTATCATAAAAAAACTTTATTATATTTGTGGGTTTCGGCAGTGCCTTAAGTGCGCCGGTGTCGTGCCGTCTAATGGTAGCTTATGCGGACAACGCAGGTGTTGCCAGCTCCCTGAATGTTGCCTAAAAATGTGAATTTATGTGTTCACCCGGCGGACGGCAATGATCGCCCGGCTCATGCCTTAAATTAGGGGGTTTAACGCTTATCCTCTCGCCGTAAATACACTCGACGACGAACTATATTACTTGTGGGACCATTCAAGCCGAATACGTTCGTTACACCTGCCGGCCCTCTTGTTTATAGATGTTTTTGGACGTTAATGATTATTACTCTAATTTCTATCTCTTAACATATTTATAACGAGTTTTGGTATATCACCTTACTTATGATTGTAAATAGATTTCTATGTTAACTTTTCAGTAATTAATATAATATTATGTTTCGTGATGACCTGACAATCGACTGACAAAATAAAATTGCATTAAAATTACATCAATTAAGTTGAGATTGTACGATGTGTACGTAACACGCAATAACTTCACTCTTCCGAGTTTATTACGAAAGTGAAACAGGCGTGAAACTTGTTTACGCGTGTATTCGCTAACGTGTTGTACATGACAAAATAGCTGCGGTGCACCTGAGCCGCCACTAACTCTTCAAGAGTTGGAGGATCGCGCCATGGTTGGGCGCCAATTTCACCTTGTTTGAACGCTCTCGCGAACAAGATATTGCCTGTCAGGAATTCCGTGAGACATCCAACACTCGAGCACTCTTGAGAAAATTGTTTTAAGACTAAGGAAATTGTTATATCTTGCGAAACGAGTTTATGGGAAACAGGTAGGTACGAGTAGGATATATGGAAGTCGTTACGTTCAAGGGTTCGAATCAGTTTTAGCATGAAAATATTAGAAATTAATACATTAATTTCTTCACACGTTTATCTAAGGTTCCAAGACATCATCGGTGTTATTAAAAAGAAGATAAACACGTGATGAATGCGCGTCTTGTCGAATTATCCATGTAACATTTGATAAGCCACGCGCTCATCACAAATGTTAACTTATTTGTCGATAACACCGTTCCATCAAGACAATTAACCTTTTTATTGTTCCACCACTTAGCAATAACAGAAACTCAAAATCAAAACTAGAATTAGGTCATCTTTCAAAACTTGTAAGTTGAAATTACCCAAATAAAATAAATAAAGATCAATATTACCTTCTCAATAATAATTATTAGCGAAATGATTATTATTGTGCTTCATTTGCGGTTACCCCAAAACATGTTCTCGGCATGTTACGGGTAAGCCCGAAGCTGTATCAGTTTTGCTCATTGGTCATAATGAACAACACTAGTCAATAAGTATACCTATCTATAAATAATATTTATTAAGAACCTACCTATTCTCATGACAATGCTGCAGTTGTAATTAGCGATATCTTACTGGGCACTATTTTATATTTTATTTGCTTGCTGTTTTAGTGATAGGCAAGCAATTAAGATCAAGAAATGTTCTTCCGGTAAGTATTATAATTATAATGATTCTAAAGATAAAAAATATTTGACTGTCTAGAATTACCTAAGTACCTGCAACATTTAGCTCACTATATCTATTTTACTTTCATTAGTTTTACAAGCACGCAGCTTCAAAATTTTGATCAATATTAACAAGCCGTGTCTCTGTTGACACGAAAACTTGCATGCAGTTCTGTTCCAAAATTGAGGTACTTAACCCATAACAATTGCCCCACTCCCTCATCCTTTGTACTGTTTTATTTGTCCAAGCTGAAATATTCAGTTGTTAACTCAATAAAGACGCTTGCGGCTCCGATTGCGCGCAAGAAATTCAAATCTCAATCAATCCGCCGCGTACGCGTCGCTTCATTATGTTTCATTAAAAATTCAACTGGAATGCGCAATTACTTTATGGAATATTTAAACGCCAATGCCTGCGTAAAAACAAGATGGGAGTTGTGGTAAAATTAAAATTTCGTAATCCACGTTTCGCCGTAGCAAAGAGGTCGCTTCCGCTATGTTAATATTAAGCGGCGGGGCGGGGTCCGCCGGCAGACCGATTACAGTATAATTTGATATCTTAAATCCCGACGTCTCCACTGAAATGAGCGGGCTCTGTCAAGCCTGAATGCGTCCTCGTTTGCAATTTACGCCTCCTTTCAACCTTCGCGTCGACACTCGGGTACTACTTGGAAATTGCTAAATACAGCGGCATCGTTAGCATCGGTGCACTTATATTCTAACAACATGACTGTACAGAACCCGTTATTTCCCGGAATCCGTCGACGTTTCGGTATGCGCTGCGGTTTGCGTGTAGGTGGGTACAAAGCGTGCAAAGGTTACACGTCTTATGGCGGAAACTGAGACGCCACGAAGATGATATCCGTCGGTGAATCAAATCCTTAATTAAGGGAATCCAACGAGGGCATAGACACGACGCCTACCTACCACAAACAGGGGACGCATAATAATTGTAGCGGTCTGCTACACCTTAATAAAGCCAATCGGGGGTCGGTCGCGGGGCAGGGCGGTCGGGGAGGGAGCGGGATTACGGCGACTCCGCGCGCTCTTCATTGAGATTTGTTTCGGGATTAGGAACGCGTTTGATGGTAACCTCCCGTCAACTCGTGGCCGACGAGCCAAGCGAGCGGAACCGCCATTATAAACGTTCCTCTCGGCCGCATTCAATATTAACGCGATATAAACTCGACAGAATATTCATTAGACAAACTTTGACGAAACTCATGAAAGTAACACGCATGAAACAACACGAATCAGAATTCGGTGATAACTTCTAAGCGATTAATGTTTGAGAAAATTGTTCCTCCGCCGAGGAACGTGAGACGGGTAAATATAAATAAATGTGGAATATTGAATTTGGGAGGTCGAGGAAGCCACGTGTGTTCACAGCGATAAGGGTTGACAACCCTTTCAATGTTAATCGACTTAAGAGAAAATTCGTATAACAATTTCCAACTTTGTATTGGATACATAATGTATGATGCCTGTTTCGAATAAGGTAAAAAATAAAATTTTACGCATGCTTATTAATATAAATTAAATAACTCCATCAAACTTATACATTTTTTAGTAAATGAGAGCGCTACAACCATGTGGTAGATTTGGTTTTCGCGAGGCAGGATAATTGAAGTAGGGATTTATACGTTTCGGATATGCAATCTACTCCAGGTTGTATCTAGTTCGAGTTCTGTCGGATTCGATATTTGATGAGTTTAAGGAGAAATGTGAAGTTATTTTCAGCGATATAGTGTTATTTTTTATAATTTAATTACATACGATTGATACCTATAACTAATAAACATATATAGGATCGTAAGTCTGGTAGATTGAAATATTTTTAATTATTTTTTTTTGAATATACACCCCAGTACTTTATTTAATCAAAACTTGGGTGAACCTGTTTCAAAACCTGCATGCCAATACAATAACGTACTTACGTAAGTACCTAGTACATATTTTCGAAAATATAAAACTTGAATTATGGTTGTCACAAGTACTAAATACGACTCACATAATGAATCTTTTTTTTTACTCATTATCAAGAAACAAATAAAAACCCCTTGCACGTCATAAAGGATATTTCTTCTATTGCAATTTACAATAAACAAATAACGCATAAGAATCGTCTCCAGTCGGACGCCGCTATGAATATTCAAGCAGCTGAATAGGTGCAGGCAAATGGTCCGGAGACAAAAGCTTTTACAATTGGACACTGATGAATGTGGTAAAAAAGGCACCGTCCCCAGCGCAGGGAGATACGGAAATTGGAAATGCAGCATTAGTGGAGGTGACGTCGCGATACCGACAAGTTATGAGCGCATCTGGACCGGGTGGCTGCAAAACCTACGTACATAAGACGATGCACGAAAAAATAAACAAATTTTCTTTGAAAAACAACTGTAAGTCAGGTAACATTGGAATAATCCTTGTTCAGTAGGCCTAGTACAGGCTGGGCTAGAAAAAATCTGTGAGATAAATCGATTTTGTCTCTTATTCTCTTATAAATTAAGAAAAAGAGAGTGGGATTCAGAGCAACATAATCCGTGAGATGTACCGTCATAAGATGTACTGTTGATGCCTATTATTGGAATCAAGTATAATCAGCTCACGAGTTTAGGTCCAATTAGTCTAATTACCATCCGTGGTGCCTTAAAACTGGTCTTCGATCTGCTGTAACAGTCTTGTTTCTATGGCAATCAGCCCATTCCAGCTATTTTTGTCTCCCTTTTTGCACAGGGGGAAGTGGATTTTTTCTTCCAATTTCTCCTATTATTTATTTCGATTAAATTAGTTCCAAGGCAATTTAACTTTTGCCGGGACTCACCGAGGGTCAAATCTCAACGTCATTATTGGTCACCATTGTCGATCCTGGTTTACAGGAGTAACAGTGGTGGGAGTATGTGGTGGGACAAAGATGTAAGTACAGTCGGTAAAACTGAATCATAAAATGGAAATTAAGTTTGTGTCTAAGAAAAGTGTAAGTAGGTAAGATAACTTTATCCCTATAGTATGTAGGTGACTATTAGAATTGCTACGCATATTTCACCTTGTAGTAGGGTCAAGAATCCATTTCGTTGACTATAATTATCTATACCTTTATACACAAGAGACATTGGTCCAAGTTTATTTCACAAAAAATATTTTTCCAATAATTATATTTGAAATTAAGCGTTAATCATCGACGCTTAAGCGGCGTCAGAATCGACTTAATTAATGGTGGGAGCGATAAAAATTAATTACTCCAATTCTTTTTAACGATTCCATTGCGCTATGGATATTCGTTAATTTATTGTTAATTTCAGTAATCGGATCCCTGGAGGTATTTCATAATTGAAGATCGTGAAATGTAGGTACTAGCTTTCATAAAATATATTATTTACACTATCTGTAGTATACCTATCATCATAATCATTATTCTAATTATACGTTCGACAAGATATTAGGTACGCCAAATTAATAATATGGTTATATATTATTATTTCAATGTTATTTAATTATATTTGTTAAAGATTTCGCAAGATCAATAAGTAAATATCATCAGAAATATTGTAAGATAACAAACAAAGCAATGCTTGTATAATTTTACTATACGCTCTGTACAATGGATTGGTGGTGAACATCGTTACACTCAGACTTGCGAAAATCACAAAAAAATGTCTTAAATTATCAATACAGACACGTTTCGGTGTATTTCAGGAAATTACGTCAAAAAATTGGTTTAAATATCCGTTTTTCCGCAAGGATTCACACTCGTCGAGTTCCCCGGGGCCGTTGCCCGACGAGGTTTTTAAATAAAGTTGATTCGAGGTCCAATGGGCACTGTGTAATTAGCAAAGAGTGAGCGGTGACGTCACACGCGAGCGGTGCCCGCGGCTCACGCGCTAGCTTATCAAATATGTACCTCCACCTACCTGGCTCCCCCTGGCGGATTTATTTAGGATATGCATGAGGGTACGATTTAAATTTTAAACGGATTGCACCCTTGGATTTCGGCCCTGTGTTATGTTTGGCAAATCTATCACTATAACGGCCGGCCGAAATTAATTTTAATGCTCGCCCGGATTTAATAATAGTTGTTTTGGTCCGTGTAATCCCGGTCTGCTATGGGCACGCTGCGGTTGTGACAACAGGCTTATAAAACGATATATTTGATAGCAAATTACCGCGGTGCTGCATAATTAATTAGGTGGGTTTTGTACAAAATTGTGTTAAAATAAACGGAAGCCTCGCGACGTGTGGTGCGGCTGGGAGGTATTGTTTGAAGGGATGTGTGCGGTAATGTTCCCTCCTCCCGCTTTCCTTTCCGGCTGTTTCCCGAGCGCGTCTCGTACGCGAGTCGTGCGTGCTCCTGCGTCATCCATCAAAATTGCGTTCAACGTTGAAAATGTTGATGACTTAGGCAAACATTATGCATATGCATAAACATTGTCGCATAACTTTAATCCTACTTAATTAATTCTATTCATATGCGTACTCGGGTTATGCGGTGTTGGGGCAATATTTGGCCACCAGGCGAAGCGTGTTCTTAGTAAATCACTATGGTCTTGTATACATTATTTGATTGTACCCTGAATTCGCTAATGCTGAGGGAAGTATTTAGAAAAAAATTAGGTACAATGACACAACTAAAGTTGTCTTTAAAATATTAATTACGATTATTTGATGTAGCAGCAAAACAACCTCAAAGCGACGCTCCGCGCTAATAGCGACCAGCGTCAAGCGGCAAATATAAATATGTTGCAACTTCGAATTGGTTACAATTTAATAACCATTCTTATGGTTCCACCATTCTTACGCTCTTGCGTTTTCCAGTATCTGCGACCACCTTGTGACAACAATGATATGAGTACTTTTTGTTGACGCTAGATGCTGGTCGTTCGAAGCACGGAGAGTCACGGATTTCCCTCGATTGCGGGGTAGAAAGATTAATTAATTACTTACTGTTTTTAGTGAATGTGACAATCTTGAGCACCTTGCCGTATCTCTGGAAGATTGAGTAGAGCACGTCCAGGACTATCGGGTATAACATGTGTTCTATGATCACGCGCAGCACTGTGTTAGGACCACCCTGGAAAAGATACAAACGTTTTAAAATGCGAGCGAAATAAAAAATAATAATGTTAGATGTATATACAAACTGAACCGCGTTATAATATTTATCTACATAATATATAAAAATGAATATTTGTCTGTATGTCCTTTATAGAATCATAAACTATGCATTTGAGCATGTCATGATCTTCAGCAGTGTTGTGCATGAGCCCACAAAGGTTTCTGAGTTGGTACGACTAATCTTTGATAGAGTAGCAACGCGCGCAGGGTACAGCTAGTTATGTATATAAAAAGTCCGGGGTGTGCGAGTGTTCGTAATTTTTCTCCTCCTAAACGACTCGACGGATATTGATATTGTTTTTTTTTGTATTTATTGGGTCATCTGAATGGTTCATAACTTTAATTGGACCGATTAATGAAGCTGTTGTTGACATCATGAAAAAACGCTAGCGAATCCGCGCGCACAAGCTAGATTTAAGTAAAACAATTTAGAATAAGAATTACATCAAAGTAACTTTCTATTAATAGCTCTATATGTCCGTTGCTGCAACAGTCCATTCTAACATAAACGTAGGATAGCTTTTCCTTCACCCAAACTACCCTAACCTATCTATTATTAAACACATCTAGCCAACAAAGGAAAACGTATGATTAAACCAACTACTTCCTTATCCATTACCTTACAACAATAGTATCTTCGGGAAAATATGCCGAACAGTATACCGTTCGTATTAAGAGGTATCGTTGCCGATAATGAACTCCCAAGAGACACCTTGTGTCGGCCTGAGTCACGATACAGGAGACGGCTTGCACACATCACAATACGATACGATAAAGTCCAATATTGTCTTAGTTTGCATCGTATCGGCCCGCTGGGCACGGTTTGCGGTCGCCGCAAAGACAGTGCAATATGCATGTCCAATTTAAAGTTTGCGATTTACTATTAATTATTATTAGTTAATGGTTATGAGGTCGGTCTGAGTAATGAGTTTAGTTTTGTATAGTCACGTGTAATTAATAATGTGTCGGCTGTGCGAAGTGTATCTATGAATTATTAAAGGCAGACAGTTCAATCGGTTCCTTTTAAAACAACATCTTGAAATTACGGCTTACGTTGCCTCCCAGATTCTCGAAAAAAAAGTTTTTTATTGAACTAAGCGAACGACCTGCCTAAGTTACGCTAAGCAGTTAACGTATACTAAAGGCATTGCCAACCAAAAAGGGAAGGAGATAGAAGGAGGGAAATCTGGCTATATCACTCACGTACGAAACATGTGACAGAGTTGTACTGCCCCGGCCGAGCCAGCCCGTGTCTTTTACAGACGAGAATAAAATTTTCATGTAGGCATTTATAATAATCAAAGTACTCATAAGTTTCTTCGCTAGGAAGTTATACTGAACGCAGATACCTACATAGTTATAGACTTCATTCTACGAAATCCGATACCTATATAGTTATAGCCTTCGCTCTACGAAATCCGATTAGTCCGCTAATTCATAAACAGATAGTTGGGGCGGCCCCGAGGCGACAATCTGTCGATTCGTCTTATACAGCACAGCGGTGCATGCACCAGTGTCTACATCTTAGTCAGTCTTAGGCATCCCCCGAGAATACTCAAACCTAATTTGCGAGGACGGTTCCATATTTGAGGTCTTATAATCGGCTCAGCTTTGGGGTTCACAAATGTATCAAGCCAGAATTTCGCTGTTGTGTACTTATACGAAATCGTCGTATTCAGTGGTGTTGGTAAAATTATAAATGAGTATTCCTATACTCCTATATTAAATTAATTGTTAGTTAACTATTGTTCAAAAAGCAGTGTTAACCGATTGGTTAAGCACGCGTCTTGCGGGCACCAGGTCTTGGGTTCAATCCCCGGCTCGCACCTCTGGATTTTTCGAAATCTATGAGCGAATCATTAGTTTCTTTCTATATGATTATCACTTGCTGATGATGAAGGAAAATATCGTAAGGGAACCTGCATGTCTTAGAAGATCTTACCAATTTCGAAAGACATTTGAAATCCGCCAACTCGCACTGGGCCACCGTGGTGGATTATGGCCTGAATCCCTCTTGTGTTGAGGGGAGGCGCCCAGGAGTGGGACGTCAAAAGGGCTATTCTTTTTGTTAATTATTTTAACTATTGTTCGGAAATAATTTTACTTGAAACTTAAGCAATTTAAATTTTTATTTATGAATTTGACTACTAAGTACCTATTATAAAAATTATATCTAGTAATATCAAAATCACTTACTAAGTAGTCTACCTGTATTTCCGTGCCACCGTTGGCTGGCTGTAGGGCGGCGCCAGCGCCCGCGACTAGGGCGGCTCCCGCGGTGTTGGAGATGACCTGGGCGGCTTGTAACGCCGCCTGCGCCGATGCCGACTGTGAAAGTTATTTTTACGTTAATTTGTGGCAAATTATATACAAACACTAGCTGTGCCCCGCGACTCCGTCCGCGTGGAATGTGGGCCACCCTTAACATTTAGGGGTATGAAAACCAATTCTCAGACTTACCGAATATGCATATCAAATTTCATAAAAATCGGTCAAGCCATTTCGGAGGAGTATGGTAACTAACATTGTGACACGAGAATTTTATATATAAGATTTATTTATATGTATTTAAAAATGAATTTCTATTTCCTTGGTCATCGCCTCAGGCGTGAACGCATGGAACGAATTCGCTTATTATTTTTTGTTGTGTTTATTGTCAAGAGCAGGTTCTTATGAATGAAAATAATAAGAAAGTTGAGCGGAAAAATCGATTTCAATATTCATAGTTAAGACAGGACAACGACTGTCGGGTCAGCAAGTTCAGAATAAAAGATTCCCAATGCTAATCCAATTTTAATGGTCTCTAACGAAAAGTCAGCTCTATGATTGCGCCCATTTGTATAACATAGACACCTCGTATACCCACTAAAGAACTTGTTAATTCGACACTTTCCGAGGCCCACGGAAATATATCTCTCGGCGAATAAAACCTCGCATTGTCGCATAGAAAAAGTATACACACAACAGCCCACTCTCATATTTCGCACAATGAGCGTAATAGACAGAGTAATCTCGGTCGCGCGTGGACCAACATCGAGTGGTCCAAGTCCTGATAACATTGACCACGGTAAACAAAGGGACGCGTTCACCTTTTTTAACCCCCGACGAAAAACGAGGGGTGTTATAAGTTTAACATGTGTATCTGTGTATCTGTGTATCTGTGTATCTGTGTATCTGTGTATCTGTGTATCTGTGTGTCTGTCTGTGGCAACGTAGCGCCCAAGCTGATGAACCGATTTCAATTTTGTTTCTTTTGTTAGATAGGTATTCTGATCGAGAGTGTTCTTAGCTATGTTTCATGAAAATCGGTTCAGCCGTTTGAAGATCATCAGCTCTTTTGTAGGTTAAAAAAGCCACATTCACGGCCAAAACCAATTCCCTCGGCTCGAATCCATTCGAAATTTGAGATGATTGGATTTAGATTTATTATATTTTTAAATGATCGTAATAGTCTGAACTGGCTTTTTACAATATTATAAATTTGAAAAGTTTCCCTGATTCTGAAAAAAATGAATATTTTATCAATTTTATTGAGATTTGTGTATGAACTAAAGACGTTCCATAAGTCACGTTTCAAATGATGGATACGCGCATGCGTTAAATTTTGTTTGTTTTGTTAATGGTCATGGAATATTACGCTATAATAATTCTAGAGGGCGCTGCTCCGCCATTGACAAAGAATATAAAAAAACTAATCTAATTTAAAATAATTTTAGCGTTATTGAAAATTCTTCCCCTAGGCTGCTGCCGTCTACCTCAACCAGAGTTATTACATCAAATTGAATCATAATTGATAATATTTTACTAGGAATAAAACCTCCGTGACATCAATATTTAGATTCGTTGTCTATTCTAATGTCAATTATTATAATGTCATAACAAAATAATGTCTCATACTCACTCATACTTTTACACAGATTTTCTGTTGATTATTGTACATCTTAGATTATAAATGAGGAAGCCAAACAAATAATTTAATGGTGCTTTCATAATCTGGCATCGAAACTAGTTGTACCAGATGAATTTGCGAGATGAGCTATGAATACTGAGCTACGGGAGCTACGCAAATCGCGCTTACATCATTATTTGGAAGAACTAGGTAAATTATACATTTGATGAACAGGTCATCGCATCGGGGGTTTTTAAATTTTAAATTTAGAGTTATTTTGTAAGGATACTGGGAGGCAGGGATTTTAGCAACATTTTTTTTATTTATATTTGATGTCGAAATTACAAATATTTTATTTATTTATTTTATTAAACTAGCGACCCGTCCCGGTTTCGCACGGGTATTTTTATCAGTGTTTCTCTACTATATTATATACACTTTATCTATTTAAAAAAACGAATCAAAATCCGTTGCGTAGTTTTAAAGATCTAAGCCTTCATAGAGGCAGACAGCGGGAAGCGACTTTGTTTTATACTATGTAGTGATATCTTAATATTTGTGATTCAATGTGACTAGATTGATAATATGGACACGCCTGTTCATTTAGTATCTAAGGCATACATTTCATATCAGCGTCAGGCGCAGCGTCTGATGCACGCGTTGAACGCACTCCGTCTACAGTTTCAACGTCGCTATGAGGATAAAGGAATACGCGTTCATTAAAATTTTTGCTTTTTTATTTTAACATAAATCAGGTGCGCTTGACGCAGTTCGTCCGACGAAGCGTGGATCTCATGAAACAATATCGCCCTAAGAATCTTCTGCTTCTTACCTTTCTATCGACCTATTGATCCCCCTCATGTTACGAAAATAATTACCGTCATGAATTCGACAATATTAACAAAAAATCATACGACTTTGTTCTATTTACTGTTAGTACTAAGTTAATGTTATTGTGCCTGCAATCTGAATCAATCATGTGCTGAAATACGCATAATTTCCAGTCATAATAATACAAAAATGTTCACGTAATTAACGTAGGTAATAGAACAAAGTTAAGGGGCCAAGACCTGATAACATTGACCGCGACAAACAAAAGCCGCTATAAACTTATTTTGTATGTACGCCGGACAATTTGTTAACTTTGTTGAGTAATATTGGGGATGTGTGCAGAACACTCGTGAACGTTAAGTGCTGTAGATAAAATTTAATAAATTGCTCAAACGACACGGACTTTTATGTCCGAATGTATTATAAAAGTTTTGTTGAAGATAAGGTCGTATTGTATTTAATAAATATTGTTTGTTGGTCCTGATTTTTGTATCCAAATGAAAATGTAGTAAATTTAGTTACGTACCCATACTAGGTGAAACAAATCGGGTAGACAATTTTTTTTGCAACTTAACTTTGTAAATCTCTTACTATCGGCTTTGTGGGACAGTTGAAGGACTAAAGGTTTTCTAGGCTTGTGAAATATTTCAACAGCTGTATTCCTATAACACCTTTTGTTTTTCAAGTTTCCTCCAAAGCTGATAGTTTTAGAATAACAATTAAATTTTGAAAAAAATGTATACCCTTTCTGTTTCAACCTGTATATCAACAAGCAATCAATTATCAAATCTTTAATTTTACACCCTGTGAGAGACTGTCATATTATAAGAAGACATGTAACACACAACTATATACAATACAATCATCTGTCAGATATCCCTAAACCCTTTCACGTTGCAAATAAAAAAACGTAATGACACGCGAGTGAAATACGCGTGTTGTTTTCACGTTAGGATCGCATGCAAGGGGGCGCCACACTTTGATCCTATATTTTCACATGGCTTTGTGCGACGACGGGCTGACAAGCGGGCAGGCCATACACAAAAATAAGGCTTTAACCGTGTCATGGTAAGCCTGCCGCCGACGGCAAAGGCTCCGGTACAAATTCACGTTGACTTGCCCGCCCTCACACTACTTTTTCGAAGTAACATATTCTTTGATATGTCTGTGGGGACTTGGGCGGTATTGTTTTTGTTTTAAGGAAATATTTTAGTACATCTACATTGTAATATATACGTAACAGGAAATATTATGATAACATTTAATTGTTTGGAAGTAAAAATAATCGTGATTTTTTATGTTCCACTAAATTACTTCTCCCCTATCCCCTTTATGTGTCAGAATTACAATATCGCCATAGTTATATAAAAAAAAATAGATCTCAGAAGTATTTTACTGTTCATAACAGATTAGAAAGTTAACGTTATAGCCGGAATAACAAAAGGAAAATAATGTAACCATCTACGTTACGGGATGCGATTCCATCAAAAATATTTTCCGTGTCACCGGCGCTTGCTATGTCGATCTCTGGAGTTATTTAAAAGGTCCTATTCGCGGGGATCGCGGGCCAATCTTTCGCCGAGACCGGTGGCAGACGCTCGACGACAGACGCGACAAAATAACTCCGTCCGAAGGAGAGTTCTATTCAACCACCACAAAAACCTTTCGTCGCATGATTGATCAAAGCTTTGCGTTCAGTGCTCGTTCTTTAAAATGCATAGTTGCCTTTGCGACATACTTGAAGCGTTTTAAAGTAGAAATGAGCCAGTTAATGTGATTAAAATCGGAAAGTTTCTGTTGTTTAAATTAGGAAATTAAATTTTCGCTGTTTAGAACGACAGATTTGAATAATACATCGGTAAATAATCAAATGCGACTCAAATCAGAGCTACTTAATTTTGAGGTGCCATACAAAAATAACTGATCATGACGTCTCAAATAAGTTAGTTTAACTTCAAAATTGGAGTAAAGAATAGTATTCGACCGTCAGATAACATACAATGTCGACAAAGGATTAAATATCCCGAATGTACCTATAGCAACAATGAGCGAAACAGTCTCTTTTCTTGTGAATCACAATAACAAATCCTAGTATATTCGCAGGAACTACCTCGTTATAAGTTTTAACAGCGCGAGATACAAAGAGCTCCCCAAATGTGTCGATATAGCAATAAATCTCTATAGAAATACACTATCGGATATTTTACTTTACACATTTCGGTTGGAATTGAACTAATATATTATTTACACGTGCTAGATATCAATAGAAAAAATATATCTAGTGCTTACGAATAGTATTAAACGACATCTGAGATTTATGTATTGTGAGATTTAATAAGTTTTTCTTGATATAAACTGACGCTTTGGGTGAAATATTAGTTTATTTATTTATTTTATATTAAATACATTCTAAAATAGGTCGTTTAACTCAGTTTACATTGTGGATATTTTGTTACTACTTCGTACATGATCAAATTTAGCCATAAATATCTAACATTTCACAAAAATACACGGGTATCCTGTTGTGGATAGGTAAGTAATTACAGATGAAACCTTTTTCAAAACGACAAAAAGAAATACAGTCATCAGTCATTCCCGTTCAAAGAGAAATTATATTTAAATAGGAATTGTACCCATGAAAATCTTTTGCGAAAAATGAATTCGTCTATAAATGATAACGAGATCTCTTGGAGGAACGATTCACATCATTATGAAGTATCGCGGAGGGGGAATATAAGGGGTGGTTCGTCATGTCGACTGCTGCCAGAACCGTCTGGTTTCCGACACCTAGGCACCGCATTACAAGTGACATTTGCGCGCGTTCGAAGACTTACCAGGTGAATTTTTATTTTATTTTCATTTATTCTGAAGTCAGAAGAATGCTTTTATTAATACAGTTAATGGTTACATACAAAAACTAGATATTACTTCAACGGAGTAAAATATTATAATTTCGTTAAAGAATATAACCTGCTTAATGAATTTCTTGCAAATAAATTTAGCCGATTTTTACATAAGATATGAAATACTGGCCAAGTGCGTAGTGGACTACGCATAGTGTAGTGTGGCCCGTAGTCATTATACCCTTTGGATAGCCTTCAGGTTGTGGGTGATTTTAAATAACAATAAATCCAGAAATCGTACAGAACAATGGAGTAAGTAGGATCCAAGGACGTATAACTTATTACCTACTTCGTTGGATTGTTTTGTCTGGATATGATTTCTTGGTAATTATTGGATCCGAGCTTCCCAATAGACATTTCTGAAAATTATATAAGTCCTTTCTGCGCTGTGTTACATGAGTGCTTTTCTATATAATAGGTATCAATACATCTCAATCTTCAGGAATCAATACAATTCAAGAAGTTTCAGGAACTGAGATAGCATCTACAAAATCTCCCTGGTTCAAATACGCTATTATTACAATATTTACTCAATCTTGGTAACGGAGATTCATGTAAACAGCTAATAGACACCTAGTTGTATCCGTTTTGAGTGTAATCATCACATTAATTAGCCGTTGTGTTGACACGACGCTGTTTGCATTGCTGACAATTAGATCAAATAATCTCTAACTATTTAATAAACAATGCAATGTATAGCGTCTAATGTTGACGAACGACAAAGGACCACGAGCTGTGTAATAAGTGTATAGCTACCTAATTAATTTTGATTGGAATTGGCGATTGAAAGTTTTATAAAATGTTTTTTTTTATTGTTCATAAAAATAAAATAAGTACCTATTTGAACAAACTATAGTGATACTAGCTGTGCCCACCGACTTCGTACGCGTAGTATTTAACGTAACAAAAAATTCGGGATTATCGGGATAAAAAGTATCCTATATGTTAATCCCGGTTATAAACTATCTGTGTTCCAAATTTCATCCAAATCCGTTCTGTAGTTTTTGCGTGAAGGAGTAACCAGGGCTTGAAACCGGTTTTGAAATACCGGTTAATTTCGTTCATGAAGCGGTTAAAATTTCGTTCTTTGAGTAACCGGTTAATGGAGGGAGCGGTATTGAGCGAAACCGAAAACATTTAGGTTAATCAATTAAACCGGTATTAAAACCTAAAAATAAAGGTTTTTTCTCAAAAGTACGACACGCGCGCTCGATTACCGAGAACGGAATTTCATAACATGCGCTAACCGGTATTGAGACTCGAATAAACCGGTTTTGCTCAGAAGCACGACGTCCGCGCCGCGCTGGCTAGTAATCATTCATGTCCAAGCGCTGAGTCATACATGCGCTCTCTTTCCAGCATGCGCTGCCTTTAGCTCGTTTGTCTCATTCACGCGGATACTTGTGGTTTCTTTCATTTTCGCCGCTAAGGGGATTGAGTTGCGTCTTGCATACACATTAACGTACCGTGACAGTCGTTTATTTTAACAATAATGATAATACTTAATTTTCAGTCAGTCGGTACTCATGAGTTGGGACAAAGCTTTGTCTTTATAATGGAATTAAGATATATTTTTGAAAAAAACCTTTTAATGTGGGATACATCATTTTCATTCACTATGTTTTCTGGCCAGGCGCCGCACACTGATTTATATGAAGTCGATTAATATGTGTGTGGCGCATAATGATTAATGATGTTCACTTTTCTTAGTTTCCGATCACGTTTATCTTTATGAGGATAATAACGTTTATGATAATGTTGGTTAAGATGATGACGACGACGACGATGATGATGATGATGACGATGATGACGATGATGATGACGATGTCACTAATTATGTCGACGGTTATGATGATGACGATGATAATGGTGATGATAATTATGATAAATTAATTTTGTTTTTTAATAGGTACCTTTTTTATTTTTAACCGACTTTTTATGATTGTAGTTCTAGGCTCGGTAGGTACATATTGAATAGTGTCACGTAGTTTGCCGGAATGCAATTATTGATCGCAGTTATTGAACATTATGATGAATATGATCATCACCATTATCAGTTGATGATAGCCAGGTGCGAAAATAGGTATGTACTAGTGATGTAACGAATATTCGCATTCGCAAATATTTGCATATTTTTTGACATTCGCATTCGCAAGAAACTATGCGAATGTTTGGCTAATGTTTTTGACAAATAAAAAGGAAACTATATATATTTGGATATGGAATGATAATACAACTCGTAAGAATTATATATTTTTTCAACACACTTGTTCTTAATGTTGCTCTTATTGCATCGCTTTTAGGTGAATAAAGCACCTTATTACGAGGGTGATACTGATGGTTCTTAGATAATCAAAAACTGAACAAACTAGCAAGTTATTCGTTTTATTATATATTTTCAAAATATTGTCCATTTACATCAATACATCGCTGCATCCGATGGAACCACTGAGAAAAGCACTTTTCCCACTCGTCCTTAGGGGTGTCTTCGACGGCTTTTTGAAACGAAGCCACTGCTTCCTCAGTGTCCATAAAACGTTTTCCTCGATGTTTTTCTTTTATTTTCGGAAATAAATAAAAATCGTAAGGTGCCAGGTCGGGGCTATAGGGCGGGTGACCCAGTAATTCCACGTCTGTCGTCGCCTAGTAGTCGATTGTTTACTTGGCGGTGTGCGACGAGTCGTTGTGGTAGTGAAGAAGGATCCTACTGCGAGGTCGTTTCTCCCGAACTTCTTCCAAGACAAATGGCAAACAATTGTTAGTGTACCACTCTGCAGTAACTGTTTTTAGATTCTCTAAAACAATTGTTGCGTAATGACCTGTCCTTCCGAAGCCACCACCTTTTTTCCCGCACTTCGACCTTTCTTCACTTTAGTTGGCAACTCCTCGGAAATAAACACCCAGATATCCGACTATCTCTTAGTTTCAGAATCATAACAATAAATCCAGCTTTCTTCACCCGTAAGTACATTCAGTCATGAAAGTATCGGGAATGGATGATTTATTTATGGTTCCAACACCAAATTTTTGTTTTTTTTGTTGTTGTTAGATTAGCACAACTGTTTTCTATTTTGGTGCGGAGTTTGAGTTGCATCTGTTATTTATATTAAATACAGTGCTGTTTTTAGTTATATCATATCTAGTGTGTATTGCGAATTTCATAATGGACAAAAACATCTAACAAAGATTTTGTCTTAAATTTTGCATCGCCAATGGAATTTCGAGTTCGGAGTCACTGAAAATGTTATAGAAGGCTTACGGTGAATCGATTTTATCAAACACACGTGCTTATGAGTGGTACAAAGCGTTCAAAAGCGGTCGAGATGTGATAGAAGATTTGTCTCGCTCTGGTGGGCCATCAACGTCTACAACTAAAGTTGACATTGCAAAAGTAAAGGAAATAGTGACTGAAAATCCTCATTCAACATTGAGAGAGATAGCCGCCGAACTTTCTGTGTCTCACGAGTCGATCCGTACCATTTTAAATAATCACTTGGGTATGAAACATGTTTCCGCTCGGCTAGTCCCAAAAGACCTGAATTTTCTCCAAAAACTCAATCGCATGAGAGTCGCTGAGGACATGCTAGAACGAGTCAATTCCGACCCAACATTCATGAAACGCATTGTTACTGGTGACGAGACGTGGGTTTACGAGTTTGACAAGCAAACTAGTCAACAAGCTACGGATTGGCGCCGACCAACTGAACCGAATCCGAAAAAACCACGTCAATGTCGATCAAAAGTCAAAGTCATGTTGACTGTTTTCTTTGACTATCGCGTTGTTGTTCACTCGGAATTCTTGCCGGAAGGTCAAACGGTAAATAAAGAATATTATTTAAGCGTTATGCGGCGTTTAAGACAGCAAATTCGACGAAAAAGGGAAGATTTCTGGAAAGAAAATTCTTGGATTTTGCGTCCACGATAGTGCGTCTTCGCACAAGGCCATCATTGTGAACGAATTTTAGTCCAAACGCGCAAAAAATATCATCGTACAACCACCATATTTACCAGATATGGCTCCAGCCGACTTCTTTCTTTTTCCTCAACTCAAATTACCACTTCGTGGCACCCGTTTTCAATCGGTAGAACACATACAGGAGAATTCGCGGCGAAAACTTAAATCAATTCCGGAAACAGCGTTTAATTTTTTTTTGATGGTTGTCTGATTCACTTTGAAGGTGATAAAGTAATTTTGGATGAATAACAAACATTTTGAGTATTATTGATCTTTTCCCGGTACTTTCTTGACAGAGTAGTATTTCGAACACAGCATTTGAGACACCTCCTTTGAATATTTGAACCATTTCACGACACCAATCTATACGACGGAGTTTTTGGGCCTCTGTCAAATTATGAGGTATCCACCGGGCACAAAGCTTCCTGACCGCTAAATGTTCATGGAGGATTTTCGAGTAAATTTACTAAGACGTTGGACGAACGGGCAGACGGACAGATCGACGCGGCGAAACTATAAGGGTTCCGAGTTTGATTATGAAACCCTAAAAGCATACGGCGCGCCAGCTTATTATATTTTTCATTCATCCTGCAATTCTCTAGCTATGTGTGTCTTAAGCAAATTAATGAATTGTGATTTTATTGTCAATTAAGATTATAATATTTTATATATGTTTTACGCGCAAGTGTTTTGTAACATGTCTTATGAAATTCGTGACCGTTGTTCATTGCACATCTTGAGTCCCTCACAGCCCTCGCATTTGTCTCGGGCTGCAAACTATCCTTGTGTGTAATAAAAGTAGTTACCAACTAAGTTCACTCCATAACATCACTAGAGCCCCGCCCCGGCTTTGCACGGGTGGACATTCAGAGTAAATTTCTAAGTAGTTCTGAAAAGAACTGCCTAACTTAGCCTATTTTATAGATGAGCACACCCCTCTCCCGTAGTTATTGAAGTTTTAGTAGGGATCCCTAATTTTTCTAGTAACAAATATAGCCTATGTTACTCAGGAATAATGTTGCATTCTAATGGTGATTTTTTTTTATCGTTCCAATAGTTTTTGTGTTTACTCGTTACAAACATACAAAATTACAAATCTTCTCCTTTTATAATATTAGTGTACATATAGATAACACTATTATTTTCGTCGTATTTTAATATCAATTAAACTTGATTAATGCAATAATACTAAACTACCCTCAAATCAAAACAAATCTCCTCGAATTAACTTTATTTGACTGACTTCATTATTTCATCTTGTATAGGCTCGGCTATGTTTGGTTTAAACATTTGGAAGTGAACATTCGGATTCGCGAATGTTAGAGGCCAATATTCGCATTCGAATTCGCATTCACGAATGTGAAAAATCCAAAATTCGTTATATCACTAGATATACGATTTAAATCCAAACAAAACTTTCGCTTAAAAATGCACATTTACTACATAAGTATCTAGGTTGTACCTACCTAGTAACTACCTACATGACGGCGAAATTTGGTGCATTTATTGAGAAGCCTATGTAACCTATCATAAGTGAATACCTATCATATTATGCTGTTTTAATAATATACCATAGGTACCTACATAGGTATATGTCATCTTGATAAACTCCTTGTACTTCCTATTTTAATATTGTTGGGAAAGGATAGGTACCTACAAAATCTATGCAAAAAAAACAGGATTATCATGTGTGTGGTACCTAATAGGTTTATTAGGTACAAACCTACTAAATCTTTACCCTAACGATACAGTCGATAATCTATTAACATTAAAATATAACACTTCACAGAAATACCAATTACACTTGAAGTAGGTTCCTAACTTCCTATCTACCTATTCAATCTCTTAACTTCACGTGTATTCGTGTAAGAGCGGCTTTTATTCGGTGTAGGTATAAACTGATGGCGCGACAGTGTCTGCTAATACCGCCGAATCTGAAATTAACCGGTTAATTTCGCTCACCCGAACCGCAATATGTAATAAACCGGTATCTCAGATTAACCGGTTAATAACCGGTAACCGAAACCTAAACCGAAATCCATTCCGGTCCGGGGTCAATGACCGAAACCGGTTTGGAAAATTAACCGGTTTCCGAGCCCTGGGAGTAACAAACATACAACATTGACACTCACAAACTTTCACATTTATAATATTAGTAGGAAGTAGGATGAAAGAGCTTAACAAGTAATAGCTGTTATACAGTCAATGGTCAAAGATTACGTGTTAGGTATACATAGTTACTTAAATATATGTCTGTACTACATACGAGTATAAAAGGAGAAACTGGGTGCTGGTCTGATCTATCAATGCATAGCCTAAACCACCGAGATTTGAAACTTTTAATTTGACACCAAGTAGGTACTTTTTCTACCTATAGCAGGCATCCACTAAGGAAGGATTTTTGGAAATTCCACCCCAACGGGATGAAAGTTTTGAATAAAAATTCTGTTCCGAAACCGCACGAACGAAGTCGCAGGAAAAGCTAATAAAACTCTAAAGGGGTTTTGTCCATACTTTATGAGCTGGGCTAGCTATCCCGCTCGCTTCGACCAAAGGGATCGCTTCATTTTCCTCTGCTCATTAAAATGAAGCGATCCTATTGGTCGAAGCTGAAGTGGACGGGCACTCTTATTGTCAAATGATGTGTACTTAAACCAGCAGGTATATAACCGGTGGTTAGAAGCCAACCCCTTACCGTTATCGAGTGGCATCTCTCAATTATTTCCACTCAAATTTAGGTAAGAACAATTTCTCGATATTACCAGCCATCAAAATGGTTGAGGGTTTGTTTTTGATAGGTTTCGCGGATAAACGAAACTAATTAAGCGTTTTAATTAATCCTTCCATTGGGTGTTTTGTTACCGAAAATATTGATTTCCCGTGAGCCTTCCGGTAAGAAAGGTTAATTCGCAATGTTCCCATTTTATCTCACCTGCTTTTACCTAACATTTTCCGGTATTATTGGGTGGTGTGGAGCGCTGCCAATTGATTCATGTGTAATATCCCTTAATCAATTTCTCTACACGGTCATCGGGGCTTGAGAACGGTGAAGCGGCTGTCTTTCCGTGTGATTAATAAAAAAGGGTGAGTAGATTACACGAACAGATTATAGTCGGATCGATTTGCAGGCGTTGAGCAGGAATTACCGGAATCACCGAAACTTGCAATATATTTCACGAATAAGCGTTCTGTGACTCTTATTACAGTGGCATATGCGTCAATTTCCAATATTTCATGCGGCTTCGTGAAATGAATGTTGGCGAGTCAGGCGGTGACAGACTTTAACTCGAACATTATTACTATTTTGTATCGCATCTCGTTGGCCGTGGGATAATTAAGTATTACGAGATTATCGTTGGAATAATAAAAAGTAAATAAAGCAACTGGGAGGTAATCAACGAGACAAGGCGACACTAAAAGGGTTGAGTATAATTTTTAGTGCTCCAAGATGTTAAGACGCGACGTTAATTTTATATTGTCCGACGACTAGACTGACATCCTATAAAAACCAGTGGAGTCAATTTAGAAAATTTAAAACAATAGAACTTGCAGGAGGTATAAATCGAACTCGGAAAAGTAGAAAAAAATATTTTTTGTTTATTTAATTTCAAATTGAAATTGAAAAATATTTATTCAGCACAGCACACATAAGAAAATAACAATAATTTCATTAAAAATAAAAATATGATGTAGGTACGTAATTTTAGTAGAAACCCCGAAGGGGAGTGGGACAGAGGGTGGGAAAGGGACAGGCTGACTATCACACTCATCGTACAAAACGCTGCTGTAAACTACTTTACGCCTATCTTCTGTCCATCTCCATTCTACCATCGGACGACAAGACGCACGGATACAATGCATCCATACACCGTGGACATTCCTTCAGTTCGTACCAAGCGTTTCGCTTCCACTTTTATTGTGCGAACTGCCATAACGGTTGACTATAACCTGGATGTTTTCAAGTCGAGAGTGAACAGGTACCTTCTAGGCAAGTATGCACCACCGTAGACCACATCGTCAATTACCATCAGGTGAGATTGTGGTCAAGTACTTGCCTATATCGAAAAACAATAAAAAAAGGGGTGACACAACCCCGGTTGACCCAGCCCGTAGAGCCATTCGAAGTCAATCGGCATCACTCTACCACAAATAATGTGATTAACTTCTAACAAGTAGAATCAAACAAAACGAAATCCTAAACATGACTTACAAACCCATTTTACGCGAACGACGAAATGTCGAAACTTTTCGCAAAATTATTTAGTCATGACACGCCGCGCACGTGTATCGCGTCTCGCTCCGGACACACAAAACAGTAATAGTTTACTAACTCAATCAAATCGGGACATCGTCAGCGCTGTCCCGACGCGAGCCCATTATTGAAAACCGTTGTTTTGGGATGGGTAATACCGGATAATCGATATTGATATCGAATGTTTGAACATTTTAAATTAAGAAAGTACTTGCCTACCGACATAATTCTCGAAAATTGCGACATTTGTGAAATCAGTTCTTTCAGAACATCATTTACATTGTGATTTATTTACAGGAAAATACACGATCAATCGGAAAATATAGTGAGCAAAGTTGAAAAGTTTTAGTTTTATTTTAATTTAATCACTGCTTGGATGCGCCTTCTACAGGTATAGATATCCAATCGTTTCAGTAGATCTCGATATCGTATTGTCGATATTGCACAAATTTCAATATATTGAATCTGTATACGTATAGCGTATTGTATCGATCCATCCCTACCGTTATCTAAATTGTGGGTTCTTGATGCCACTACAAAGATTAAATTAACAGGCCGAGTGCAGACCGGCCGGGGTTGTATTCCCTATTCGAATTCGGCTTTAATGCTCGATCGCGCGCCGGACGATAATCCGCTTGTTGTTGTAATAGGGCTAATTGAACTGTCGTTACATCATTACGTGTTGGGTGTGCGCGGTTAGTGCGATACAGAATTAGTTTAATCTATTTATTATTGAAAGTGATTTTGGTTTGGGTATGTGTACCGTCGTAGTTTCGGTGCGTCGTAGTTCTACGGTGTTCGAGTAATCAAAAGTTAGAGATTAGTGAAAATGTTGCATGGGAATCAATATTTGTGGTGTGATGAAAAATTAAGTTAACCGGTTTTATTATTTTGACCACTGACTATAAGACCTAAATGTCGGCACTTGTATTGCCTGCTACACTAATCTGTCTTGGAACTTTTTCAGTCGTGGTACTTTTTCTGAGAAACAGTTCGATAATGTTGTCATAAGTGTCATAAGTCGGTCGGCTGCACATCTCAGAGCGCAATGCCAGTATAAGCTGATCTCTCTTTTGGCATCCGTAATAACGCAAGTTCCGCTTATGCTGGAAATTAACTCTGAGAGGTGGAGACGAAAAAGGTGACCGTACTAAAAAAATATTGGTCATAAGGGGCCGTGAAAACACGCTTTAGAGTCGTGGCGGCGTTGAGACGCGAGCGTCTTTAAGGAATAACGCAGTGCGCTCATCGAATAGAGTTGAGGCGGCGTTGCAGCGGAGTCACGGTGTAGTCGCGGCGCGGTTTAGGCGAGGGCGCTAAGTGGCCCACGCCGTAAAAAAAATAAACGCCCGTGCGACGCAGCCACGACTCTTGCGTGAGCGAGGTCTAAGAATTTTATCTCGTCAGATATAAATGTTTAAGCGACACTACCCACTAGAGAATAACTCACTGCATTGCTGTGCGTCTGGTCGGTCTTGAGCTCCTTGTGGTTAGAGAACTGCACGTAGACAGCTCGGCCGCGGAGCTGCGCCACGCACCCGCCGAAGTATGCCACCATAGCCACCGCTGATATTTCCTCCGCCATCTCGAGGAATGCCTGCAACAAAGAAACATAACCTTAGTAACAAGAACACAGATATGTATGGAGAAGTTTTTACCACCCAGGAGTAGAACACTTAACGACTATTTAAAAATAGAACTATGTATTTAACTCTGTCACATTTTTTTGGGTTTGGTGTCAGCTGTTTATTTGCGTTAAAAGTAATAATGACAGGTGTCCGACGTATACACTAGGGCCTCAGTAATTAATAAATCGATCTCAAGTTAGAGATAAGTCTTGAGTACGCTTTTCACAAGTAATTTTGTACTGATACGATATATGAATGACATTTCCAAGATCCCACTCAGACTTTACATCTATTTATTAATATGGGTCTAGTATTCACTGGTGTAAAACAAACAAATTAACTAATCACAAACCGCAGACAAACCGTTACCTAAATCGTGAACTGCAACTATAAAACCTTTCGGTTCCCCGTAGCAGCTGCATAAATCAATTGTTTAACTGTGGTAGTGTTAACGGTTCGCTCCGACAGGCCCCGTGTTTGCCGGCCTATGGAGTCCCAATTAATCGGATCCCGGGAACATAATACAACACTAGCCACAACACGGGTGGGATCCGTGCATGCTCTCCGCATCAAAATCTAAATGCGTTATCATTTCAATGACCGTTTTCGGGTTAAACTTGTCTATTTGTTAGGGTTGGCCATGGAGATAAAAAACAATTTGATTGTTGTGTCATCATTTAATTTAAACAATTAAATTTATAATGGAGTGGATTATTATAAGTATAAGTAGGTATATTTATAAGATTTGTTTTTTCTTAATATCTTGCTCATGATTAGAAAATTTGATTCTGTATGCCTGTATAATCATAACTGGATGTGTAGTTGTTAAAAGGAAAATATTTGTTAATCTATTGTTTTATCGAATATAGTATCAACCCTATTTTAACGTAACGTCCGCAACCGCACTGTTCTGCTTCTGGCATTGAACAATTCGCAAAACATGCAGGCTGAACGTATTTCGCTCGAAAATTAAATAGAAGACTGGCCCCGGGGCCGCTTAAAAACATAGCATAGTGATGAAAAGTGGTCGTGAAGCGCTGACAAACAATTTAAGAACACGTTGCCGAACTTGCTTTAGTGTTGAATTGGAGAATCAATTTCTATTCGATATACCTATCTTTAAAAATATATCTAAAAAAAAAGGATTACCTGCAAGTTGTTGATCGAAATTTGGAAGTTGCTCTCACACAAAAATGTTAATATCTGTAGGTACGGAACTAATTGCATTCTATGTCCTATCGCCCCTACATTTCTAAGGCACGTATTAATAATTCGATCTCAAGTTAGAGAGCGGTCTTGGAAATGTAATTCTTATGTCATCCTAGTCCCGCCACACACTCCCACCACTGTAACTCCTGTAAGCCAGGATCGACAATGGTGACCAATAATGACGTTGAGGTTTGACCCTCGACGAGTCCCGGGGAAAAGTTAAATTGTCTTGGAACCCGCACGAATTTAATCGAAAGAAATAATAGGAGTTGGAAGAAAAAATTTCCACTTGCTCCGGTGCAAAGCGGGAGACAAAAATAGCTGGTATGGGCTGATTGCCATAGAAACAAGACTGTTACAGCTGATTGAAGACTGTAAGGCAGCACGGTTCGTAATATGACTAATTGGACCTAAACTCGTGAGCTGATTATACTTGAATCCAATAATAGGTATGGCAAAAGCGCTTGAACGCACGGAAATTGTCCCTGTCATACTAGTACAAAATGTCATGTCAAAAGCATACTCAAGACTACTCCCAGGCTTGAGATCGATTGATTAATAAGGGCCTAAAATTCGAACGACCAATCCAAAATTCGTTTGCTGTACAAATTAATAGAAGCGTGACTGTCAGGGGCCCACATCGTAAAATAGTGTCAACGCCTCTTTCACTTTAATCACCGAGAGTGGGGGCGATTGTCCGCACCCACTCGCGCCGGTGTTTACCCACCTCTCCACAGATGGCGCCTTTGTAACTGGACTCTCACAGGCTCGGTGACCATCACTACAGCCGATACTTTTCATCATACACTCATGGTGTCAAAGGACTTGCCCGAGGTGGTATAGTGCTTTATATTGATTAAGTAGTTTCTATAGTTTCAATTGATTACATTTGACGGCATAGATATACTGGTGCTTATTTTGATGCCTACAAAATTACAACTAAACTAAATTTGATAGAACAAAAAATATTTAACTCTTTCTCCTGCATTATGACCATGAGAAAGATGGCTATATTTTTTAATATTTATTTAAATGTAAGGACCTACAAGTAAATTAGTGTTTAAATATACCTAAGTTTCCAACGTTGCTGCATGTGTGCATATTGAGCCATATAAAATCTTTTAAAGTCAGCTAGAACGTTCCTTGGATAATCTGGAAATCCTATTTTTCATAAAGCGCATTTTAATTGTTATTATAAGCGCGAGTGCACACAAATGCATAATATAAAACTCGGTGAATATGAAGCTTATGAATTTTTTTTCCACTGCTTCGCACCTCGAGCGTTGCTGGAAAAATACACGGAATATTCCATAAGAAAAAGCGGGCAGAGAGCGTGTGACCGTTCATAAAAAGGGATTCGACTTGTTCCTGTTGCCGGTGGAGAGATTGTTTCCCTTCACGGCGCGATATACGGGGGCGTCACACGGGCTATTTATTAGATGGGATAACATTGTCGCGCGGCCTCCAGCCTCGCGTAATAGGATTTTCCTTTTATTATTTTATTTGTGGGTTGTAAACTAACTCATTTTTAATTTGTCGGCGGGAAATCGTAAATTTGTCGTAGCATGCGCCGACGGGTGTTTGGACGTAAAGCCCGCCGTAAAACCGGCTGGAGGTCGCTTTAAAACCTGCTAGGTACGGTCGCCGCTCGCGTGATGATGGGAACGCGATGAGATGTTTCACTAACCGTTGTTCATCAACTTGTTTTTGGACATTACGAACATTCTCAGCTCGTGTGATTCTAGTGAATTTATCTCAATACTTTTGCTCTCATAAAAAGTTCGCGGATATATTTTTATTTACCAGTAGATTCTCGTATCGTACATTGTTTTATGATAATGGTTATTTTTTTACTAGAAATTGAATACATATAAAACAGTACAAATGAATTGGACGCTCAGTAAACACCACTTGTAAGTACTTATCTACCTTCCACCCGTGATGCCCTTCTCAAACCAAATCGAAATTTATTTGAAACGTCATCGCCCTTAATTTCCGCTAAATATAATTTCAGATACAATCTCGTCCTTGGGGTCACTCGAGGAGATTCCTTTTCATTTAAAAAACAGAGAAAATATGGGTCTGGCAATATTTGTTCCAAATTTCCACGTCCATTTTGTCTGTTTCGAAGTCCATTTTGACTCGGCAATAGATAAGCTTCGGCCGTTTGACGGGGGTAAGTAGGGATGTCGATCATGCTCAAATTGCTTCCCGTCTCAAGAATGGTTTGGCATTTTACATAAAACGTCATTCATTTTTTCGATGTTATCATATTTTCTTCCCCCACCGATGTTTCTAAACAAGATTTTGTTTGGAAACGCACCCTCGTTTTATTTTGTGCTACAAATATTTCATTACTAAAATACCTATTGCTTTTTACATATCTAACAGAATCTTGTTTAAGACAGCAATGGGCTAGGACTTTGTAATATTTTCCGTGCAGCTAGTATACATAGAAATCGCCAATAGTCTAGTGCGTAAATGGTCCGAAATACAATACAGAATTTGACAGTAAAGTATCTGCTATGACTACCGCTTGGCGCAGTGGTTCAGGCGTAGGCCGCTCGGCCAAGTGCACATGGTGGTTGCGGGATTGATTCCCGCCGTGGCAATTTTCGGAAATGGCCTTTTAGTAAATTGCCCTGGTCTGGGTGTCACTGGGATCGACCCCGGTTCATTGTACGGTACCCATAGTACAAGCGCTGCTTAGTTTGGGACCCGCTGCACAGTTGGTGTCAGTCAGCCTGGCGATAATTATTTATTTATTTATTATTATTATCTGCACATAGGGTATCTGTCACTTTTCTGATAGGGTTCGGGGGGTATTAGTATAGAGGTCTAGCCAAAAACCTTCATGTGCTAGATGGATAAATAAAACTTGAACTTATTATTTTTACTTGACACTGGCTGAAAGCGACAAGAGAAGCCAGAAAAAAATCTGTTAATTATTCCAATCCTAAACTACAGAGGTGAAACCGCAAAGAATAAGCCGATAGGTAAAAAAAGGCCAGCGAGACTGGCACAATAGTCCAGCCTATTTGCGGACACCGCGACGCCCACTTGTTGTATCCGAGAGGCACGCTCCGGTCCAAGTTACACCGACATCGTTTACTAAATGAGTATGTTTATTATTATGTAGTAGTAAATTTCGTTCTTGACCAGGGACTTGTATTGAGCTACCTATTGGTTTACCTACCTATATGATTAAGTTACCTGAAGAAATCAATTCCAAATTCCAATACGATAGGTTAGTATTCTCTAAAAGCCTAGCCTACAGTTGTAACGCCTTAAGAATGACCGTCCACCACTTAGCTGTGCTGTACAGCGGGTCCGCCCTCTTCAACCAATAGGATCGCAAAACTTCCTGTCAACTTGAGCTAAGCCGAATACAGCTGAGGGAATTAACCAAACCTATTGGTCGAAACGGGCGCGCCCGTTCATGGCACAGCAAAGTGGACGGTCACCCTAATACTGAAGTGTCACTATAGTCAAGAAATCTCAGGAAAAATTGTCACGTCAAAGAGGAAACATTATTACAGATATTTTAAACGTGTACTTACTCAAGTTCTTAAAAATAAAGGTAAGGAAGATGTAGGTACTGTACCTGATTTTTGCCTTTAAGCACGAGTACGTTGGTGACCCTTCCGAAGGGCAAGCCGAGCTGTATGATCTCCGCCTCTGTCGTCTCGTTGGGGATGTTCCGTATGTGGATGACCCGCGAGGGTTTGCCCACATTCTGTTCCAGTTTCACCTGTCGACAAAACACAAAACGACTTAGAAAATATCCGGCACACTCAAAGGGTAGATATTAAGATTTGTTAATTAGGACACAAATTTTTGTTAAGTTGCCTTATGTAACATTCCATTAAAATGTAACGTTAAAAAGCAGTGGTTCCGTGAAACACGGAAAAAGTACTAGGTAGATATAACCTTTCTGTCGAAAACGTAGCGATAATTTTTAAGGTGTTTTGTTGTAAGTGGAATCTGATGAATGCGGCATAAACCTTAATAATGTCAGTTCAAAGATAATATAACAATACGAGTATAATAAAATAGTGAATGCACTATACTTCACGACATTAAAAAATTGTGTACGAGGCACAGGTGTTTACAAAAACCGTACCAACGTAAAACGTAACGTAACGTAGACCACTTTTATATATTCTAGGCACTACAACGTTTTCGCTTCACAAATCACAAACTGCCTCATAGAGTCCCACCGGTGGAAAGCGAATCCGAAAGGCACGCGGCGTACAAAATGACCGGTCTAATATACATAAATAAACCTAGCATTGTTCGCGGGGAAGAGCCGGTTGGATAATTGAAAAGTCGATGTAGTATAATTGTCGGGGCTTATCGGGCCCAACCCCGATGTGGGCGCTATTGTTCCCACGAGAGCCTTTTGATTACGGCGGCGGTCCCGAACCGAGCCCGAATATATTGTAGCTTTGTATGACACTTCACTTTCCATTCGAGTGAAAAGACCAACCTGTACGGTAACGGTTTTATTGTGATTGACTAAATTCATCAATCATAAACAATGTAGGTGTAAAGTTGTTGAAAAGGTATGAGAAGAATGAGCTGTGTCCGTGCAACGATAGCAGTGTTGTGTTGAAAGAAAATAGCAAAGGTTAAGGTCAATGTTACATGAATTTGAAGTTAAGTGCTCGAGCGCAGCGTATCAAATTAACCAAAGAATTTGTAATAATAATGTCTTATTATTAAAAAATATTTGCAAATTAACACTTCGTAGTGGGTTTATGATTTATAAAGGAGGTACGGAGATTAATATATGGCTATAATACAAGATTTACAATGACAAAAAAAAATACGAATTCGGATGATTTTTATAGTTATTATAGTAGCAATAATTTTATATATTTTTTTACTAAACATTTTTTTTAATACAGCAAAGATTTATGGAATCCTGCGTATTCATTAATTAAGTATTTGATCTAATTACAAATCTTAAATAATAAAAAAGTGATAAAGTACTAGGTACTTCTTAAATGATGTGTTGTATTTTTTTATTCGGTGCTTCTCGGCATAGGCCTCTTCTCGATGCGAAAGGTATTCAGGCAAAATTCCACTACTATATAATTTTCGAAAAATTCACCGTCAGCAAGTTCTCAACACATTCAAGTTATGATTTGGACATACATTTTGAAAAACCCAACGAAAGAAATCGGACCAAAATCGAATGACCAAATTCGAAATTAAACCAATCGGCGCTCAAATAATAATTTAATCTGGAGTTTACTACTTGAGATATAGAAAAACACACTAAAAGACGATTCTTTTAGTGTGTGTGTTTTCGATAAAAGAGCTTGATGAAAACAAGTAACGCAACAATTACACTGGTTGCGTCATCAAATCGTCTACAATATTTCAGTTGGAACAACGAACAAGATTTGGGGAGTTGCAGGCTATCTAACCATCCCCCTTTTTACGTTCTTTGGCGGGCGGCGAAGCGTGGAGGTGTAACAAATGAGTCTAATGCCTATTAGTTCGACCTTGTTAACTTCAGACAAAGTGAGCAGCTAGCCTCATGAGAGTGCAAGAAAGTCGAAACATTTGGCGAACTGACTTTTAGTCCTTGGTATGGTATGTGGTGTTTTAGCAACATATCTGGGACTTTTGTGCGACTTCACTTTGAAATAAAATAGGTGGTTTAAAATTTGTGAGAACTTACGGAACTGAAAAACAAAGTTCTAGTTCTAGTTTTCCACGTGTAAGGAAATTTATCTGATAATCCAAACCACTAACGAAAAGAAAAAGTACACAGAAATGATATTTTTGAACAATCCACATGCCGTTCCAAGCGACATCAAAAGAACCAAATCTCCGTTAATAAATAAATAAAAATGTTTTTCCACAGTGACTAGCGTAGGGCGAAATAAATCGCGGCACGCGCTCGCCCACCTCGAGGGTACATTTGAGTATTTTCTCTTCCCGCGAAAGAAAACAACTGGTACGTAAAACGTAAAGAAGGACATTACTTTCGCTGGGTCAGAAAACCTGCGAGCAACGATTTCCACATCAGGCACTTTAAATCATCCGCTCGGTCTCACATTTCATCCATAAATATTAAATCTTGGCTCGGATGCTTGGATAGAAAAAAAGGTATCGTATGACATTTCCCGCCGAGGATTTCCCGGAATCGGTCAATTTTCCCGGTGATCGCTTCGGCCGTGTTTATTGAAACACTATTTCTCAGTTGGCCGCGCCTGCGGCCTCCTATCATTAACTATGACAGCGTTCGCACACGTGGTGATGAACACTAGTAAAACGAAATCCCACACAGATAAATTTCACACTAAATCACACTAAAATTTAGATACTAATTCCACCTTTTCATGGCATTAATTAAGAAGAAAATTTGGTGATCAACTCATAGATAAAGTAAAATAAATATGTAATTATTGCCGATGAAATCTATGTTTTACTTATAAAAGTTTAAAAATAAATATATTATTTTTAAACTGTCTAATTTGTTAAGTGATTTTCCATGAGTGCGCTACCAGAAGCCTAGTTCTGATAAATTAACAACAATACCTTTGCTATACAATGCCTTCTGTTGTCACTGTGTAGCCGTGACATCACATAACTGGAGCAAGTATCTGTTGAGTTACACTAAGTATTCTGCTTACGGGGGTCTCGACAAAATACGCCTCCACGTCACTGAGGGAGCGACATTTTGTAATCCGCTTGTGGCGTCCAGGCCAGGACAACTCAGCTAGGTAGGCCCACGAGAAATGGGCTTATCATTTTTAAACACCGGTTATAGATTATGTTGAACCGACGTTAGTTGACCTCCTATTGTAATAAATCTTTTCTGATCAATATTATTAAAACTAGTGGTAAATCTAAGCTTTATAGGGTTTATTATGAGTTTTTTAAGAAATCTTTTGAAGTACATTTTACACCTAAGGAAAATCGTCAGGATATATGTAGGTACCTATCTAAGGGAGCAGTTCGAACATTTGATTACGATTGTGCTTTTTACTTTGCGCCTATGCTATAACGATCATGTAATTTCCGTATTATTGCATGTAAAAAGTTGCGTTTTCTCTAAACATAATCAATTATGTGATTGGTGGTGTAGAAACATTACGATATGTTACGTTTAACCGGACCGCTACTATACCTAATCAGTTACCTATATTTTATTACGTAAGTACATTACAGATACGCATGAAGTGAATTATTTAAAGCTTCACGAGTTGAGTAATCAGCAAATGAAAATGGAGAAGCTCATTGTTGTGGGTTACGTGGAGGGAAAGCGGAGACGAGGAAGATCTCCAACCAGGTGCACTGACGAAGGCAAATATCAATTACCATAAAACAAGTCGAGTAGCACTTTACTGAAGACACCTAGACCATGGTGGTAAAGACCCTCAGACATGAGGAACCAATGAAAAAGAAGACAAAGAAATTAAAATCAAATTGATATATGATAAAGGTTTTTTTCCTTAAAGCTGAAATAGAATATCTTCTCTATACAAGAAGACAAAGTAGAAATGTTACATTTCTACCGGCTATAACATTAGTTATTTAATATAGCTGGCTTAATATTACGCAGCTCCTACGGCCAAGGAAGGTGCAATATAAGACAGGTACAAGTATTACGGCGGACAATGACGGAGCGAATATGAAAGAAAAGGTGGCCACCTAATCGATTTCGTGATGCGGGGAAAACGACGCTGCTTATTTTATCTAAGCAAATATGAAAGCAGACTTATATGAAGATAGTAATATTAATAAATTAAATCGAAACCCACTCGTATGTTCATTAGATTTATATTTGGATAACAACAACTTTTGGTTATGTAGAAAATACAAAGTGGGTCATTAAGATTGAAACTGACAGCCAAATATTAATTCATAAAATATTATTTTGAAACAAAATAACACCATTTGAAGTAGGTATTATTCATATAAAATGTTTAAAATTTTACAATATAATATGAACGTAAAATATGGAATATTATTCGAGCCCGAAAAGCATTCAAGCCAGCATCGAGATCCTTGAACTAATAACAATTGCGATTTAGTGGAATGGAGGCCCGGTGGAACTTTGACTAGTGGCACAGATTACAAGCTCAAGGCAAAGTAGATATATTTATCTCCAAGTTCTGCTGCAATTTTTATGACTTATCTGTTCCTTATGATCTTGACGACCGCTTGGCGCAGTGGTTCGAGCGTAGGCCGCTCGGGTCACTGCATCGGGTGGTTGCGGGTTCGATTCCCGTCAGGGTAAATTTCGGAAATGGCCTTTTCGTAATTTTCCCTGGTCTGGGTGTCACTGGGATCGCCCTCAGCCCATTGTACGGTACCCATAGTACAAGCGTTGCTTAGTTTGGGACCATACAGTTGGTGTGTTCGTCTGGCGATATTTATTTATTATTATTTATTTAACCCGACCAACCCCCTCCCTTCCTCACCCACTGTCCAACTTCCCGTCAGGTCGGCAATGTGAGAGCAAAGCATTTGGTATTTGTAAGCATGCTTATCATCAGGCGGGTCATACGCTGGTTTGAAGAGTTTTGTAAAAGGAATAATATTTTGAGTAGCTTCATACACGGTTAAATTGGTTCATGTTTAATATTCTTAAGCCTTGTAACTTGGGCCGTGCACAGAATCGCATCCGCCGTTAAAATTTCAAGTAAACCAACTACACCAGGAATCGCTGAAGCCGGGTCGGAACTTTTAATTGGCGGGTCAATGGAATACTGTTATTGCATTGCCCACCGTCGATGATACTATTTGATACAGCCAGATTACTCCGAGCTTGTTATTTGTTCACCAATAGCAGCATGAATGTTTAACAAATTATTAGTGGATAGTGGATACTAGTAATAACTTTATTTATTGTTTGTTTAGTGAATTGAACATTAGCGAGTTTGTTAACAAATTGAGCAGTCCATTCCTGTTTTATTAGGAGATTGTTATACTTTAACTGACGGCCCTAAACTTTCCGTCATAGTCAGTACATTTTTAAGGATTTAAGTCGATAACTCGAAGAAAAATCTACAATTAACACAGTTCAACGCGAAAAGTTCACTAATGCCGGTGCAAATTCATTCATGCATAAGTCTGAGACAAGTTTATCTTTTCACTGTGGACCGGTCACTTGCTTTGCAACTTAGTTAAAATATTCTTCACTAAAATGCATATATATCGTTATTTGCTGTTTCGTTAAAAAATACAGAAATAGTGTTCCGTAAATCTCTAAATATGTTTCGATACCTACTTATTAATATGTTAACGATTGTCCACTTTTTTATAATAATTGAATCAAAATCTAAATGACTGTCAAGTTGCATGGTGATAGTATTGTCTATAGTTGTACATCAACTATACCACTTATGATAATCTGTAATACTTGAGTAAAAAAATATTAAAAAATATGAACAATTCAGGTAAAGCAGTGAATCATAACAACAGAGCAGTATAAGTTATAGGCATATCTGCCTAAGATTCTCTCTCTCCATAATCCGTGTGGGAAGGTAGAAATTTATACCAACACATAAACACAATAAAGTCAAAACGTATGACCAATAAAGTTCCGACGGATCGTCCAAAACTCTAGTAAATCACGCGTACCATAGGTTTTTGTTCGAATAGATAGTTTCAGTGGTTGGAAATCGTAAAATAAGATAGCCAAATGGTTTTAGTACCCCCTAAAACTAGCAGTAAAATAGTAAGTGCCCGGCCAATGAATATCTTTATGAGATCATTTGATTGATTACGGAATTTTCTGGGAGCAGAATGAAGTCGAGTGGCTCATACGATTGTTTATTAACTGGGAGTTTGTGTGTGTCTGTGGCAATTCGCACATAGAAATAGATGCAGTACCTACAATTTTTGTTATGGATTATGTTCAGCATAATGGTGTACATAAAAGTGAAGAATTATGTAAATCATACGCAACCGTTTTAGAATTGAAAACAGAGTTTAGAAACATAAGTTCGCATATTTTCATAACTAGGATAATTTGGTTTTAAATCAGTTTGTAAAACGCAAGCGACATTACATTATGCAAATAAAAGCTCTAATTTAAATTATCCTAAATACAAAATAAGACAATGATAATGTAATATAGTTATAAAACTAACATAGGTAGCGCACGGTTATAATGACTTGGAAATAGGAGACGTTGATACAAACTATGTTTGCGCGGTTTCATTAGTAAGTAATATTGACGGTAATTGTTCCATTAGCGACTAAACTATGTGCTAACAAAGTTTATAACCGCCCGCCGCTATATTTGCTTACGCGTTTAGCACTAACTATGCGTACAGGTATTTTCATATTAAACACTTAGTTAGTTATTAAAAAAAGAATATAACAATTATTTTCCATAGGGGTAAAGAAGGGGTAGGGGGACAGCTAATATTGTTTTTTTTTAAATCATAAGTGATTACAGGAATCGCCTCCGTAGCCGACTGGTTTCGGGTTCGATTGCTCTCTCGATGGAGATCTTGAACAACAACATATTGTCGTGAGCCTATTCTTAGCACAAGGATACTATAACTTAGGCTGACGCAACTACAAGAAATGTGTTAGCATGACGTGGTTAGAAAAAAAACTACTTAAATTTATAACAATAATTCGTCATTCTTGTATTTTGAGATTTTTAGATAGGAAATATTCTTAGGATTTCGTGTGAAGTATTATTTACACAGATAATAAGTACGCATTTATATCGTAAATAATAAAACATGGCTATTATTTGTAATTTATAAAAAGAAAAAAAGTTTACCAATTTCAATGTATAAGAAAAAAGACACAAAATAGATCGTAAATTCTTTCCTTAATAAGATCAGTAGTCAACCTGTGCAGGCGGGGCCGTAACTCAGGAGGACAAGCTCGTAAATGGTTAAGTAGTGGTAAACGCAGCTCCGAGTGGGGGCGATTGATGTCGCTGAATCATCGTTAAAATAATGATAATAATTTTGGACCAGACGATATTGAAATTGTTCGAAAAATACTTAACACTTACTCCAAAGTAATTTGTGCTCTTTACGTGGCGGTTTTGGATTTATATTATTACTAGCTGAGCCCGCGACTTCGTCCGCGTGGAATTTTGATCCTTTCTTAGGGGATGTCTACGTCATAGTAGCTTTATGCATGCAAAGTCTCAGCCCGATCGGTTTAAGATTGACAAAGTTTCATACAAACTTTCATCCCCTATTTTATCCCCTTGGGGGTAGAATTAATCAAAATCCTTTCTTAGCGGATGCCTACGTGTTAAAATCTACCTGCATGCCAAATTTCAGCCCGATCCGTCCAGTGGTTTGGGTTGTGCGTTGATAGAGCCTTTGAGTTATATATATTTAGATTTTGCCAAAGACTTTACAAGTGTATGACAAATTGTGCGTTTTGGTTTGACCATATAACGCAAATGTTTGTACGCCATGTAAAGAGTCAGCCGAGGCCTAAATGACAAAATGTAAATCTTAACTTCTTTGTGGCTTCTGCCGATTCAACATCAGTGTTTGGAGTTTTAGCTACTGAACTGATGAAAACAAGATGCCAAAACTTGCGAAAAATTCTTGGTATGACCATTCCGTAATCGATATCAAAGCAGCGATATCTAGCTTCTCAACATCGATGTTTAGTAAACAGTAACGAAGACCGATCATCCGATTCCCAGAGAAACATCGAGTGATTTGATTGATCTCCACAGCGCGGGACCCTCTATGTTTTTACAAGCCAACGTCAGGAAAATAAGGAAAAACATAATTAATTACTTGATTTGGACATTAATGACCCAGCGGAAGGGCGCGTGGGTTGATTAGTGTGTTTTCTAATGAGCCCCTCACTGTCTGATATTGGAATAACTTTTCTGGATTTTGCTTTGTTAAACTTTTACGCAATTAAAGTTTGAGTAAAGTAAAAGTTTGTAAATTAGTCTGTATGAGCTGATACCGAGTTAGACATGTTCATTTCTCAGCGACAAAGCAAATTTATTAAATACGAATAGGGCTCAAAAATAAAGATTACAAATTAAGCGTTAGGATTCATTATTGATTATTATTATATTATGATTACAAAAATATACTTATGTTTTCATTATTTTATTACATATTTTTTATGCGAAACGGGTATGAATAAAAGGATTAATTTTAGATAGCTACCTATCTAAAATTAAAAATGTATTATTCATAAACAACCCAAATTCACCCCATAAAACATTTCTTATAAAAACAGACGCTGCGGGTTTTCCTTCAATATTTTCACAGCATCAAGTGTTCGCAGTACGTACAACACAAAGAGAGAACATAAAAAAATACTTTTAAAAACGAGTCGCCATTCCGCCGATGGGCACCAAATGAATATTCAGGGCGACAAAAGAGAAGGGGTGATGCAAAAAGGCACAGCCTAAAGGCGTAAACACATCACTGTCCGTCGTCGCACCGTAAAAATGAGCGATGTTTGACGACGCACGGCAAAAACTAGCTTCTGAAGCGAAGCCTACATCATTTTACAGAGGTTACTGCCTAATCGTGCTGTAAGTGCAGCTTCCTACTGCCAAGAAATAGAAAAGGTCAACGGTTACTTTTTCTATCTATGTTATAAATAGGCAGATTGATCTACCTCGGGTCCATACAATTTTTTTTTTTTAAACTAACTCTGTACTACGGAGCGACACCGCGTAAAAAGCTCAAATTCCTAACAAAGGTGAGCTTCTGACCTATTTTCGAGGTAGAAAAAAGAAACGCAATCGCAAACCCATAAAATAGCAAATAAATAAGCAACGTTGGGACACGTCCCTATTTAATTATGAATTAAGGCCAAGCTGTAACGAGATCACAACGTAATTAAGATTACTGCGGAGGTTTTTTCAGGGCGCCCCTAACAAGTGAGAGTAAATGGAGGGCAAAAACGTAGCGAAACTAAAATGGCTACCTTGTTTTGCTTACAGAGATAGGGAATCATTTAATGAAACCTGTTCGGGATCGGATGATAACGTTATAATTGGATCACCTAATGATTTTGGTGAATCGCTTGCTTTCACAGAATATTGAAATATATTAACTTGACAAAAACTGGTGCATTTAGTGTTACATTATAGATTTATATATTTAAGTTACATCCGTAGTGAGTGTGTTCGTAAATCATTTCCTCATAAACGTTTCGACCGATATTGATGTTTTTTGTTTGTACTTATACAGTCACCTGATGAGTTTTAGCTATATTTAGAACCGGTAGGTGGCGCTGTTGTCAACATCCAGAAAAACGAAACCGAGGGCAAAAGCTCGCGTGAATATATTTTTCTAGACCGAATATTTATTTTGATAACGAAATGAATCAAATCTGTACAGGGTTTGTTATAAATGGTCATAACAATCACAATCTTAGCTTAGTAAGATTAGAAGGTATTTCAGCACATGAAGTCAGGGCCGAAAACTTTTCAAGAATTCCTGTATACAATAACAGAAAAGGGAGGATTCTTATACGCAACAGCCAGTATGATATTTTATTTTCGGAGTGACATAATGACCGGTGACAGCCGGGGAAATAAACTGCCTGCGGAGAAGAATAAGAAAATGGTTTCTTTTCAGCGAGACGGTTCGTGTCTATTTAATTTGCGTAAATGATACCTACGGGGCGATGGTAAATACACGGATGGTGTGGAGGGAACGGCGAAATGATGAGCCACTATTACCTATTCACTCATTTACACCGATAAGAATATATTATTAAAAAATCAAACGCATTTTTTAAAATTAGAATAATAAATGTTAGCAGCATAAAACTGACATAATATACAGGTTGAAACAAAAAGGGTATACTTTTTTTCACAACTTAACTTTTTAATTCTAAAATTATCAGGTTTGGAGGAAACTTGAAAAACAAAAGGTGTTACAGGGATACAGCTGTTGATAGATTTCAGATGTCTAGAAAACCTTTAGTACTTCAACTGTCCCACAAAGCCGATAGTTTTAGATTTGCAAAGTCAAGTTGCAAAAAAATAGTATACCCTTTTTGTTTCACATAGTAGTGTAAAGAACAATCAAATTGTTTGGTATAACCCGTCTCTGAGTGTAATAAAAGTCGTTAAACTGATCACGACAGAGGAAACTATCAAGCGTGAAACATCTATAGCCATAAAGGTGGACACTAATGAAAACTAAAAGTAAAGATTACGTCGCATCGCAAGAAAGCACGCGCGCAAATAATCCAACAGGAATGTAACACCAGCGCAACTTTTAATGGATGATGCAATCCATTTGGTGGTCGACGGCACACATGGGCACTGGTCTCCAAACAAAGACATGTTTGCGCAACGCCAAACAAAGTGTGCATGCAAAACTCGCCCCGTATTTATGTAAATACACAGTGAAACGACTGTGCTGCAGGAAGGACCCAAAACTGCGACCTTGTTTGTTTATAAAACAGTTTTCTTCTATGTTTATTGTTTTCCACCTTTTGCCGCGTGTAGCGATTTTGTGGGATACCTGCATTCTGTGAACAGTGCCGCTGTGTTGTTTGAGAGATATTGTTTGCTCTTTTATAGAACGTGTAACCTTTAAAAGAACACTATCAACTTGGAATTTATTATCTAATGGAATATTACAAAAAAGTTTGCAGTATCGAACGTGGCCGATCATTTTCTTTTCTTTTTTAATTACCATAATGTAATTTTAATACAAATTTTATGTAGGTAATTTAGAGAAGACACTTCACATAGGCTCAGAAGAAATAATGCGTGTTGTAGATTTTTTTAAAGATTTATGAGTGTAACTAAATAACATTGGTCCTAACAAAGATCTCGAATGTATGGCTAATACTTAAAATACAAATCCAAATATAAGTCGATAGGATATCTCATCTTACAGCAAACGCAATAAATTATCCAGTGAATGAGTGAGACCGTGAACATTTCAAACGAATAGGATAATGGACGTTCTTTTTGTGTACATTCAAATTGTTTTATGAATATTGAACAAAGGACTTCACTTTCTCGTCGCGTCCGTTTACAATTAATATTTAATGTTAAAATGCGAAGGTTATAGATATTAAAATAGGCTTTATCAGCCGTGCTATTTACTTAAATCACAAAAAGGTCCGATGTACAGGTCTCCATTTAGACAACGCACTTAAGGCTAAAGCGTCCATCTAGCCCGCGAAGTTAAATTTTTTTGAGGTTTTTTTAGAAAATTTTCAAAATCTGACAATAATAAAAGGCACATTTTGTAATTCGTGACAAAGACCGTGTGCAGTGCATTTATTAAAATATCCAACTTACTCTAAAACATTTCAAGAACGACAGCTATCCAGATAATCTGGCAATTATTGTATATTTAGTGATTAACTAGTATCATATCCACCGTGATAATATTTAGAGTAAAATAAATGTATTAATAAACGCACTGCATACTGTGTTTCTCGCAAATCACAAAATGTTGTCGTTAATGTTTTTAGATTTTGGATAAACTATAAAAATACTCGAAAATTTTGAATTTCGCGGGCTAGACCGGCGCCTTCAGTAGGTACCTAAGTAGTACTTTGTTAAAATAATTGAATGCTTTTTGTCTATGGTAGGTACCTATTCCAAACATAAATGACCCTTCTCACGCAAAACGATTCGGTTAATTTCGCATCGATTCAATTCCTACTCGATATGTAAAAATCCATCCCCAGCATCGACAATTCGGGGGTTGAGATTAATAAAATTTTTGCCCCCGAGCCCGTGAGGGAAGCCCCTTTATGGCACGTTGGCTTTTTACGAGGGACCTTTTATTTTAATACTTATTACGGTTTGCGATTCCCTTGTTTTATAGCGATTAAACGTTTTTCGGTTAATTACTCATTTCAGCGGAAGAAGTGTGCGTTACATAATTGAAAAGAAAAAAGAAAATTATTAGCAATTCTTTTCATCTAAACGTAAATTATCCCGGTTACCTGTATGAAAATAAAACTGCAAAATAGGGCTCAACATAATCACAAGAGTTGATTACGATATTGCAATAAACAATGCTGGGGTCCAACTCCGTTAACCACTGGCATCTAGATCGACTCAAAATACGTCAAAACTGACGTATCGCGTATCTGTATACGTCAATTTTGAAAGATTTTTCATAGGAAAATTGACGTATCGATAATACGTCAGTTTTGTCGGTTTTCCTACAGAGTTGGGCCCCTGGTGAAGGATCTAGTACTGGTTGCAGGGTAAAGAAAGTCAATTGGAGTACCTACCTTTTTTGCGGCGGAGTCCTGGTTATTGTTGTCTGCGTGGTGCGGAGCGGCGGGCGCCATGACGGTGACGCCACTCTGCGAAAGAAGCTCGTCGGAGCCTCTCTGTGAACAAAGAACAAATTCATTATAACACTACGTACAATAAAAACACAGGAAAACATAACCTATAACGACTCAGTCCTAATCTTCGCGTCAATTTCCTACATAAAATAAGGACGCGTTTTTCGTCGCGTTAGCTAAACATTGACCCTTCAGGTAACTCTGCATACACGTATCTAGCAAACTTCACCGCGGCACAAAATCAAACAGAGTAAAACAAAAGCACAATTTCGGCACACGTCAACCCGCGCTTCTCCGGGATCAATCTCAATTTAAGACGGCGAAATGACAGACCTCAGCAGTTAAACGCACCGGGCGAACGTATATAAATCACCGTAGGTAATAAAGAAAATGTACAAATGACGCGACACCGCGGATTCTGTATCATTGTGTATTTGGAGTCGCACCTGCCGCCGCGCCGCCGCCGGGCCGTATCACTCGCGCCGGTTAATAATCCCGAACACATCAATTGTGAACGCCGGCAAAAGATCACTGCCGAGCTGAGTTAACGGCACACGTAAATATTAATTCAGTTATGAAAAATGTTAATCTGTTATTACAAATATCAAAGTAATCCCTTCGCTAGTCAGTTAGTCGTGTGCGCAACAGCGTTATAATTTCTGCGAATATATTAAAGTAAGCCAGATGTCTATTAGTGGAATTATGAGACAATGATGTTACTGTCAAATAACGGATTAATGTTTAACCATTTATGTCTTGATCAAACGCTACGACCGCGAGAAGGATGACAATACTGATAGTTGAGTGGAGTTTGTTTTATGTAGAATCAGCTCCAATGAGGACTCGATTACTATTAATTAATGAATAGTATCTATGTTGCTATTTCCCTGATGATATTTTAATGAGATTAGTACCACGAATACACGAATTTTGCAATGTAAATAATAAAATGGCAATATCTAATGCTTCAACCCGTTATCACTTAAAATAATAAAAAAAACTGATGAAGTTAACAGCGGGGACTCTCATCTTTCGGCATAAAGCTTTTATTGTAGAAAAAAGAACCGCTCTCCCTGAAATAAAAACCAACATTCGCGAGTTCTATTCCTTAGAGTAATTTCGTAGAGCGCGTGTAATAATTGCCTCAAATTAAATAACATTTTTCACAACAGTAGAGAAAAAAGCGGCTCGGATGGAAATTTTGCGGAAGAAAGCGGATTGTTGGGGAAGAGGGCAGTTATCGTTTCCATAGCAATTTCTCAACTTAATGGACAATGATGTTGAGTGATGCCTTCACGATGGACTGTAACGACATCTGGTTTGAACAATAATAAAAGAACCTACTCTTTAAAGTATAAAATAAAGTGCTATTCCCACTAATTAAAATCTCGTTGTAAAACTACACAGCTTTTTTAAAAATATTTTATCCCTCGTAAACGTTAACTAGAAAGTACACTTTGTGTTTTCCATGTATTAAGCAACGGCGTACTCCGATAAAATTCAGAATCGTGCCTAAATGTTGAATCCCTTAAAACTAGTCACATTCCTCGTAAAATAAACATCCAAGTAGACTCATTAATAAAACTGTAATTTCGCTAAAGTGTAGGTCCGTACAAATGGGACCGCCAGCACAAAATCAATTCCTTAGATTGGTTCCCCACAAGACGGTATTTGGTTTTACTCTCGAAAGAAAACTGGATCTTTTACCGATGAGAAACATACTCAAACGTTTCTCCAATATGTCATTTGAATGAACGTGATAGGAGGGGTCCACATATCAAAATATTCGGAAATAAAATATACATGAAAGGTTTACTTATAACAGACGAATGGGCCGGACCTTTGGAGATAGAGGACTCGAGATGTTTGCGTGGTCAAAGGGGGAGTATCGAAGTCCATTGACGGAAATCAATACGGATAATGTATTAGTGATATTAAAATGTGGCCGCGGCGTTCCGGGAATGATGGGACAGATAGCTCTTATTGTTGTGTGTTTGTATTTCACAGATAGCGTAGATAAAATATTACACAATGTTCTGTAAAAAATGAATGATGGTGATGGATGTCATTAGGGGAAACCTATGCTCAGCGGACTACGATTTTTGACGGTTCTACGGTCTTCTCGAGAAGAAATTAAATATATATTATAATTCAATTAGGTCTTTTAAAGTCCCACTCCTGGGCACAAGCTTCCCGAATACTACGGGGATTCAGGCCTAATCCACCACGCTGGCCCCGAGCAGGTTGGCGGATATCACATATTATGTTTCGAAAATTGGTTAGATTTCTAGGGCATGCAGGTTTCCTCACAATGTTTTCCTTCACCTTAAGAGATAATAATTTAAATTGAGATTCGCACATAGATGGTGCGAGCCGGGGTTTAAACCAGGACCGTGTGCCCGCCAAGACGCATGCTTAAGCAATCGGCTATCACTACAATTAAAAAACTTATGCGATGTTCAAATCTATAATATTATAAACATAAATGTAGTAAGTGGCACCAACCCAACGATCAACAATAGATATAACTCTAAATTGAAAATTTAAAAACCCCCGATGCGACGACCTCTTCATCAAATGTATACAATAATCAACAGAAAATCTGTTTAAAAGTATGAGACATTATTTTGTTATGACATTATAATAATTGACATTAGAATAGACAACGAATCTAAATATTGATTCCACGGAGGTTTAATTCCTAGTAAAATATTTTCAATTATGATTTAATTTCTCTGGTTGAGGTGGACGGGAGCAGCCCAGGGGAAGAATTTTCAATAACGCAAAAAATATTTTATATTACATTTGTTTTTTATATTTTTTCTCAATGGCGGAGCAGCGCCCTCTAGAATTATTATAACGTAATATTCCATGACCATTAACAAAACGAACAAAATTTAACGCATGCGCGTATCCATCATTTGACACGTGACTTATGGAACGTCTTTAGTTCATACATAAATCTCATATAAAATTGACAAAATTTTCATTTTTTCCAGAATCAGGGAAACTTTTCAAATTTATAATATTGTAAAAAGCCAGTTCAGACTATTACGATCATTTAAAAATATAATAAAACTAAATCCAATAATTTCAAATTTCGATTGGATTCGAGCCGTGGAAGTTGGTTTTGGCCGTGAATGTGGCTTTTTAACCTACAAAAGAGCTGATGATCTTCAAACGGCTGAACCGATTTTCATGAAACATAGCTAAGAACACTCTCGATCAGAATACCTATCTAACAAAAGAAACACAATTGAAATCGGTTCATCAGCTTGGGCGCTACGTTGCCACAGACAGACACACAGATACACAGATACACAGATACACAGATACACAGATACACAGATACACAGATACACAGATACACATGTTAAACTTATAACACCCCTCGTTTTTCGTCGGGGGTTAAAAACAAATAAAACCATTCGTTCCTAAAGTGTTTTCGCACGATTTTTATGAACATCGTAAACACATCCGACAGCGCACTATCGATGTCATATGAAATATTTATGATCCACTAACACTCTTCAGAGATCATTAATCGATATGTTCACCGTACTCGAGTAGAATATTCGATTCAATAAATCATCCGACACTCCATTTAAGTGTCTTTGCTAAGGGCGAGATACTGAGGGAATTATAATATCGAATGCGTTCAGAGATGTGAAAATTTTAATGACCACTTCTCTGATCGCTGTTTTATACAGAAGTCAAAAAAACCTGTGTAGCACAGTCCTTGATTCTAAAGGAGGATTTACATAGGCGGAATCAATTCGAATTTCAAAAGAATATTATTATAGGTGCGGTCAAAAACATAATTACGCGAATTCGTCGGACCGAGTGGCTCATCTACCGGGATCCTAAAGCAATCGCTGTCAAATATGAAAAGGTAATCTACATTCAACCTCAGCAGAAGTAGGGTAAGCCTAATACAATAAAACACGTGTGTCATGAGTACGTTGTTTCTGTGGCCGAATAAAATAGGGAGTGTCGAGAGAAAACGAACATTTACGACGCGAATGAAAAATCGCTTCGGCGTTTATGACGTCATTGTTCCTGAGAACGAATCTAATATGAAAAAAAACAAAAAAGGTCTAGAGTGGGAAAGGTGTAACGAGTCTAATAATTTTTATTGCGATTTCACGAGCTTACAGTCTGATTTAACTCGGCGTGTGTAAATTATGATTTAATTTAATAACCAACGTTGAAAACGGGCGTAAAATGTTTTTATGCGAGATAATATACTTTTCATTAAGAGTCATGCGTTACTCTCACAGTTTTATATTCTTGTTTTATGGGCGCAAGTAACTCCGTGGAAATGAATCGTTAACAAAAACATACATGGATTTGCGTAACGGCCGCGCCGGAACAAATGAGCGAAGCCCCGGGCTGTTTGTTTCATTGCAATCAATAACATATCCGATAATGAATATTAATACAGTTTATGGACAAACGACTTCCATAATATGAATACTTACTAGGTGAAACAGAAAGGGTCTACAATTTTTTTTGCAACTTTACTGTGTAAATCAAAAATTATCGGGACAGTTGAAGTACTAAAGGTTTTGTAGACTTATGAAATCTGTCAACAGCTGTATCGCTATAACACCTTTTGTGTTTCAAGTTTCCTTCAAAGCTAATAGTTTTAGAATTACAAAGACAAGTTTTGAAAAAAAGGAATACCATTTTTGTTTCAACCATTATTTTTATATACATCTGTAAATGCATGTTCGATTACTAGACTATTTCTATCCATTCTGTTTTTTACACGTCTCCATATTGTTAACATAAGGTGGGTATCTTAATTTATTTTTCCGTTCCCACAAAAAACATTCGTACAAAATAACACCGGAGGCAATAATTAAACCCGTTTATATTAATCTCCCCAAATTATTTTAAGCTTTTATCAAAACAATTTTTCACCTTCGTGCCCGGAGACTCTTAATTAAGTTATTTTCCCCAGATTAAAGACGGGGTTACTCAAATTATAAGGGAAATTAATCACAAATAAATGCCTTCCATTAGAAACTCAGGACAGTGTCTAGGAAATGTTTTAGGAATAGTACTTATACTCATTGCTCGTTTTTGTTTTAATTTAACTTACTAAGGCCTGATAAACATTGGGGCTAACAAACTTGCTGACTTTTGTCGAGCGACTCGTGCGATTATCTAATATATAAAATTCTCGTGTCTCGGTGTTTGTTGCCAAACTCCTCCGAAACAGCACGACCGATTTTCATGAAATTTTGTGCGCATATCGGGTAGGTCTGAGAATAGATCATAAAGTATATTTCAAACCTACTATATAGAAATATTTTATATGGCAGAACAACGTTTGCCGGGACAGCGAGTATAGTATATAAGCGGACGATCTGAAACTAAATTAAATCCTGAGACAAAAACTCTAGACAAGTGAGAAGTCTTATGGACTCGTATTGACATTGGTAAGTCGCTTATATTTGATAAATTCAGCAAATAAATAACTTTAATTAAACACAAATTAATTGTGAGTGCCTATGTTCCTAACTCTTGGAATATTGCAGATATTATTTCCACAAGAATATAATCAAGATTATGCGCAGTAAATACTAGGGCGGGCAGCGTATGGCGTAGGGCGGGCGGGCTCTGCCATCGCGTAGTCGCGCCGTGTGCGCCGCGCATTCGTCTAACGCCTAATATCCACCCGCCTTCGACTAAGATGTCGAAATTAACGATCTTGATAATATTTGTCGGCTCAGCGCTGCCAGCGCCACTCGTAATTAATTGCACCAATTTGTTCTGCGCTTATAACGGACATTTGTCAAGCGCCCCTCCCGCCCCGGATGATTTTCGCACTAACTTCATAATCGATATTCCCCAATATCGATTATCGAAACTCTTCGCCGCCACTCGGATATTAAGACGTTCCGCAGTCATTAATAAGGCGTAATGATGTTTCCTCCGTTTACGACCCGCGATATTAATTCTAGCGATAACTTATTACGATTGCACCCGTCAGTTAGGCGAGCATTAAAAATTCAAAGTTGCGACTGCAATAAATTAACTAGACACGGGACGATGTAAAAGTAAACAAATTCTCATCACAACTAGGCAAACCTCTTAGCCCCAGAACAATATAAGGGGACATTACTCGCTGTCACAACTCCACTTTATAGGGAAAGTAGGAGCGGCGAGTTTCTGTGAACAAAGTTGCAGGGCGCCGGTTACTTTAGTAATGAATAGAGACGTCAGGCGGTAACCGCCACTCGAGCGCGACTCGCATGCTATTTCACTCGTGTCCGCCGCGACTCGGCTGTGTCGACCTAAGGGTGACCGCCCACTTGGCTGTGCTGCTATCAAGCGAGCCCGTCAGCTTCGACCAATAGTATCGCTTCATTTCCTGTCGACCTGAGCTAAGCCGAGTGAAGGAAACAAAGCGATCCTATTTTCACTATTTTCCGCAGCCAAGTGGACAGTCATCCTAATGATGGGATTGAAGTGACAGACAAGGCCCGCTTATTACCTATCCGTAACAACATACTTATTAACTAAACCACAGATATAGATTTACATAGATAACGCAAATGCATGTACTTCGCGTGTACGAAACCCCGACTAAGCGTCAAGGTTGGTCGCCGCCAACTTACAGTCCACGCGACTACAGATATAAAAAATATAAGTATAAGCGAGATAATCACTCGAGAGAATCGTAGCGGACGGAGGGGCACCGGCGGCATCGGTTCCTTTGAAGCAGTTTGGATTTCCCTTCACTAATGACGTCACAGTAGGCGTTAAAAATTCGGCACGCTTGGTTTCAATACAAATCGTGATACTTGCGTTATCTATGTAAATCTATATCTGTGATTTTAGTATCCGATATACGAACCTTCTAATCGTGCCCGCTAAAGTTGCAAGAGTGATCGGATCATTACGCTCACTGAACTTGAACTTAATAGCCGCTCAATTTACGATATTGTTCGAGCTAAACTAATCTGGTCTCAGGAAAAGTTGTTCGATAAAAGTTAACAGATACAGAGAGAGGGAAACAATGGGCGACGCGTAGAGGCGACGTTCATTTGCATGCGAGACGATACGAATAAAGTGCAGCGGGCGCATTCCCCGTGCTTTATGGCATTCACTATTTTATAAACAACTGAAATGAGAACGTGAATAAATATTCAGCGGAATAGTCATTTGCGCGGAGGCATTTATCATTCCGACTCAAAGTTGGCAGTCGACATTTCTCATAATTTTTATCTACGTTTCCCTAATTAGGTTTAATGAAAATTCATAATGGCCACTTAGTTTTGGCGGAACGAGATTGAGTTACTCGTCGGATCCAATAATGCCTAATATCACTATAAGAAACGTGTTAATGGCTGTTATTTATCGTGCAGCGGTGAGGTGGAGAATAATCGCAGATCAGGAGGATGTTGTGTGCGAATCAACTAACTTATTGGGAGTTGGCTTATCTGTTAATCTTAATGAATGCTATATTTTAGTACGTAACAAAATAGTAATTATTTTACTAGTCATGTCCAGTGCCTACTCCGCTTGTGCTTTATCGCTTGAACTTTCGTTTGTAGACTTACGTCATAAATAATTAAAACTCAGTTAACTCTGGTGTCTGAATTTTCGGATCGCTCCAAGGCCATTGACATGGCTTAACGACTGTGATAGCCGGGACGGACAGCGTAACATGCGCTCCGAAGCATGACCGAAAACACATCGTTGTAATCGCCACTAGTGGCCACCCATCCAGATGTTTACTTCACGAGCGGTTCTATTTTTGGGAGCTCAGTAAGTTTGCGCAAATAGATTTTTTCGTGAGCATTGTCCATTCCAAAGACAAATAAATTAGCACCATTGACAACATTTAATTACTTTCTAAGTAAATAAACTTGAACACGAGTTGCGTAACAAAACTGCTTAGCAGACGGGGCCGGCTGCTAATGAGAAACTATCAAACTCCAACGGCACATTTGTCTTGTTAATGCTAATATTCAATTCCCCAGGCGACGCCCGAGCGCTAACTAGGCTTTTAGTTGGACGTGTACCGGAGATACAACCATATACTTACCTACATATATGGATACCTGATGCAGTGAGGGCAAGGAAACTTGTATATTTAATTGTACATATTTATGTTTAGCATCGGGAAAAATTACCTACATCTAGCTATATTATATTGAAGGCAGTTCTGTTGCCATCAAGTAAATAAATACACATTAATAATCTTTAGTATGTGCACCAAAATAATCAGAAACATCACCTACTTACGTCAAGAAAAGAAGACAATTTGATTAAAATTTATGTCCAAACTTACCCAAATTAAAAGTAGGTAAGTACCTATCTACCGCGTATTGAGAAGAATCATATAAAAATTCAAAACTTGTCCCTTCAAAACCCATGAATGTATTTCCTTATATCGCGTTGGAGCACTCGAAGACAATCTATATCACTTGACTAAGGAAAAACAAATAGATTCTTTATGGCAACGTATGAAGGTAACAATTCACCCCTCAATGGGCCGTACGGAATCTAAAGCGATCGTAATTTCGTCTGGCAATATTCCGCCTTTTCATATTTTCCTTTTGCCTCCCAAATGTTATATCGTGCCCAATACAAGACACCGATTTCGTTTGTTATTTCAAGCCCTCTCGCGCTGCTCCGATTTAGTATATCGACACACGAAGCATCAGTTAAACAAAATATGAAATCACTCGACTTTTAAGATGAGTTTCCCTTGACACGACCAAATAAACATCTGACAAAAAAAAATTGATAAAAAATTTACCTAGATTAATTAGTACACCTAATTCGGGTGAATCTGTCATAATGTATGGGTAAATCGTAGTTGTTTTTTGCAGTGTGTACGTAGCCTAACACCGATTTAACTCACGTTGAGTTAATAAGAAAACAGTTGTCTTCAAATATTGACTAATAGATACTTACCTATTTCAAAACTGATTTATAAAATCACTAATATAGGTAGAAAATAAAAAAAATATATAATCCGTTACATCTCGTTACAAAATAGCGTATGACGCGACGTATTTCGGGACGAAATAACGAAACATCACGTTCAAGTATTTTAGATAGTAACAATCGCGCTCTTCGGCAAAGCTATGAGAGTATGCAAACGTGACACCCTTTAGTCGTCTCGCAAGGCTCCGTCAAAGAGTTCAGTTCCAGCTTATGCTGATACGAAGTCTTTGAGGAAACGCATCAAGCAGCGCTAGATTATACATGTATGCCGTCTATAAAACAACTGCGAGGCAATATGTTTTGTTAGCTGTCGATGTCGATGTGTTCGATAAAAATAAGTCTTTGTAACACTCTTTTTATCCGTAAAGGTAGGAATATTTCTTAAATAGAACATAGATAATTTTATTATTACTTAAAAACTTAAACTGTTATTTAACGACAAACTCAGGACGTTCAACGGATTACTTAATGGAATATTTGTGGTTTTTTTATTTATTTAATAAAGTCGGCGGTTTTTTTATTTATGATCTATTGGCTACGATCATTGCTGCTGCATTGTCGACCTGAAGGGGAGTGGGACAGAGGGAGTGGAAGGGAGTGCAAGGGAGTGGGAATTGGATTCCGGATCTCACACATCGTACGAAATGGAGCTACAGTAGCTACTTTACGCCGGTCTTCTGTGAGAGGGTGGTACTACCCCGGTCGATCCAGCCCGTATATGAGCTGCAGCAAATTCAAATTCAATTCAAATCGTTTATTTTGTTTAGGCCTACGGGGGCACTTACAAATTGACAATTTTACATATTTTTCCTTATACCTACAACCGGATCGGAACGCGACCTCGACTGAGAAGATCCGGCAAGAAACTCAGCCCTTTAGCTACAGTTGGCTTCGCCACGATCCTTGCTTTCTTCTGGATTGGAGACCGTTCTCTTATAAGTACCATCAGGTCGAAAAGAAATAGAACTGCCGTGTGCGTCAGATATCAAAACTTGTTTCGAACACATAAGGTAGGTATTTGTTTATGGAAAAGATTACACGGCATGTCTTAAGTAATCCATGGCTTACGTCAAAACTCCTCACCGAGCCGGCATATTATATGTGTACGTGAAGAATGTCGTTTCAAAGGCAATGCGGTGTTTACATTTGTTTCAGGGTACGAGCGAACCGCCGCCGGCGCTCGGCTAAGATAAATAAACGTCTGAGATTTAAATACTTTTTTCTTTCTATTCATCGCCATTGGCCACCTTTGAGGAGCCGTCCTTTGAATTTATTAACATCGAGCCAGATATTTAATTATCGTTAGCGATCGCGGTAGTCTAGTCTCTCTGATAAAAATAGTATTTTGATATTCTATAATTTTCCGACTTCTTTAGATGATAAATGAAAATAACTTATAAATTTATACTCTTTAAAATGTAAGTATGATAACAAAATAGTTCATTAATTCAATTATGACATTCTGTGATTCTGAAACACCTCCATTGCTTCATACTACTTTTTTAACACAAAATATGTTTTTATTTAATATAGGATCAGTATATACTGATCCTTTTAGTACTATCTATTATACTAGTTAAATAATTAAATGATATAGCAAGGCCCATTTGTACTGAATTATTAGGTAGGCATCTTTGAGCCGAGCTTTCCCGGAAATGATAACGCTGAGACTAAGCCAAACTATTACCACCCAAATTAAGTAACCACAATACGAATACCAATCATAGAATACGTATACCTACCTATTTTATACGTATAAAAGTATTATTTTGATATTACAAACATACACTTCAATTTTATTCATTTGTATAGTTATATTACTGCGCCGTCGACCCCAGATATTCTGTACAAAGTAACACATATTTAGAACTTTCAATTCAATTTGGAATCTCCATAGAGCAACAATAAAAATAGAGGCGCAGCATAAACAGATTTGCAAACACAACTGGTACCGTACTTTCATTAATTAGTACATAATGCCGGTCTATTTAGAGAGTGGATGCAAACATTGGCCACAACGCCGCTATTGATTATACCCCGGGGCGAGAGGCACGGGAACATAGTGCACTGTTCGAAACAACCGTATCCGTATCATTGATACCGAGATGCAGGCAATATCGTTGGATATTAATAGTTTTAAGTTGATATCTAAGTTGTGTAGTAAGGACATCGTATTGTGTTGTATTAAATCTTCATACCGGTTTTTATATTGTTGTCTGTTTATTGCATATCGTCCTGCAATATCGGGAGGTTTGTTTAGTCACAAAATTCATAAACTCAATACGTGTTTCTTTCTCCTGTAACATGTTGTGTTTTACACTGCCTATGGCACGTATTACAAGTAGGTTTTTATAGTAAATGACTACAATAAGAATCTAAAAAGGCAGCATTTTTTTGAAACTTAAGCTTTCCTCCCGCTCAAAATAATTTTATATTGAACATTATTATATATACTGAAAACGTTATGTCCGCTTTTATTATAACACATTTATATATTAGGTACTTTACGTAAGCTTTACAATCACAAAGTCACCATCGCAAATTCATAAAGAAGCAATTGTACGTGATAAACAATCAAAAGGTGTCATTCCAGCTTCCGTACCGGGCTATTAGCGACCCAAAAAGCAATGGAGCGCAGAAACTGCATCGTCGAACAGTAAACCTCGGTTAAGTTCGCCGAAAGCCGTCCGTAATCCAATAAAAACAAGTAATTTTCCGCACAAAGGCTCGAACAACAGAACTGACCGGATAAAGCAAGTGTCACTTATAGTGTGTGCCAAAAGCGTTAAGGGTCAAAGCGCCAAAATCCAACTCTTGACGAGGTAATGAACTTAACAAGGACAAGTTTGATAACCTTGTTGCATGGCCAAGGCGCGGGTTTGCACCTATTAGCAACATATACCACAGCGTCTGAGGGATTAAGGAAATTAGTTTTCTGTAATTATTTACAGTTAAGTGGTTCGCTTAAGACTAGAATGAGCTGCGTTAATTGAATTTATGAAACAATACACAACGATGCCGACGAGATAACGGAAATTAGTTCTATTTAAAACACTTGGAAAGTAAAGCCACCGACCATTGCGAGTCCTTTATGTGGAATACACATTGTTATTTAGCAATTCTTGGAGAACCAGGACATTTAACAAATAAAAACTATTATTTTTTATATGTCGTTGCGGAAATTCCTAAACAGATAAATATTGAGAGAGAGAAGCAACTGCACAAAGAGATCATGTTTCAAGTAATTATAAAGTAAAACAAAGTAGGTATTAATACGCAATATCTAAGATGCGAGTTAGCAATCTATGCTAAGAGAATCACTAACATAATAGGATTGCTAAAACTTTTTCACTTAAACTCCGTTCCTTTACACAAGTTGGATAAAATTAAGAAAACAACACTTGCGATTCGAGTTTAAAAGCGTGTCCAGATTTGCGAGTAGCTAATGTTCTTAAATCGGAGCAGACGGGTAACGAGCCAGGGCAAATATTTTGCCACTTGGAACGTTACCTGACCGGGAAGTGGCCGCGGTCGACTCGGCCGCGGGGACAAAGTAAATATGTCCCCGTTTCCCGGGTCCTCCCCACATTTTATCGGGGAGCGATCGGAGCTCGGGTCGGGAAATGAATTTAAAACGTGTTTGCGGGTAATCTGTTATCGGTCCCTTGTCTCTGCCCCGAATATAGACGTCCAGCCCGCCGCTATATCACGATCGTGATTTTGTAAACATACGCTTTATAGTTTTCCTCTCTCTATTCTATGTCTCGCATTGTTCGCGGTTAATATCATCTCATACCCTTACGCATGATAACATCATACCGCGTTATTATAAGGATAATACAATGGAACCAATTACAATTCCATACAATATTTTAATAATCCAACGTCAAATATCCCAATTCAATAAGAGAGGACCGTTTTCGCTAATTAAAACTGATGATGAGTACCAGTCTTTGGCAAACATAAGGAATACAACCTCATTATCCCTCGTATTCAGAAATACCCTTCAGGCTTACAACCAAAGATCGAAACGATCGTTATATTTTGTCGGAAAAATAAAATAATATTCGCAAATCTGGAGAACATTCGCATAAAAAAGACAATAAAATGTTAATCATATATGTAGTCGATGTTAGGTGGGAGTGGAGTCTAATACAAGCAACACTGGGTTAATTATTTCGTCACAAGAGCCCTCGTAAGCCACTGTTACAGCGCTTCAGGCGAGCTTGGGGGGCCATAAAAGCAACATAATACGCGGCGACGTAAAACTCTTATTATTTTAGTATCTGCGAAACGGTCGCGGAAAACATATCGTAAAATAAAACCTGTAGTGTCGTAGAAAGATGCAAGCCTCCATCGGAGGCGCGGTTCAGCCAGTGTTCAGGCTAAATCCAGGTGGATTCAGCGTGGACACCGGCTAGGATCGAACGTAGCGAGCTAGGTGGATTTCTATGGTAAATGCAGACTTTACGGCAGCCCAGGGATAGGTTTCCATTTTAAATTGAAGAGAAACTCTGAAATGTTTCCTTGTCTCCCGGCGGGGCTGAGCGCGCGAGCCTGAATAAAAATTCACGTCAGGTAAGCACACGGAAATATTTACACAACCGAAGAATTTTCTGGGAGTGCAAGTGGCTGTATAAATAAATCCTGCACCGTATGTTCCTTTTCGAAATAGATTGATGTGAGTTTGAGTGGAAAAAATTATGTGCATAAATGTTTAAGACGTAAAGTGTTAACCAAAGAACCATGGAGACAAGTAAAAATTTTCAACATGAATATTATTCAACATTTTTTGGCGAGAATGCGACTAAGTCCCGGAAACGCCCATTTACATAGCCGATGTCGGCGCGATGGTGCGTGGCGACTTCAAATGGGAATTATAATACCAAATTGAATACAAAACTTTCCTTTCAGTGCCGAGTAATGGAGGAGTCTATGCACCGGAACAATCGAAAAGACAAATAGAATGAGAGAGGAGACGAGACACTCGCTCTGTTGAAATAATAAGTGCCAGACGTCTTTTTGGACGTTCCTGGCACGATTTTTTTTTGTAACGATAAATTTTTACGCTTTGATCTTTCCAATTCAAATAGGCTTTTTTCTCGTAGAATCAGAAGTTATAGGAATATTTCAAAAGCTTTAAGTGAGGCGACGGAGCGGATTTTCCTTTCCAACGGCTATATCGTGCTGATTGAAATGCAAATTAAACGGTGTCCGTCCAAAACGTATTTATTCAATCTCACCTCTTTGGTTAATCTTTGAAATTAGGGAGATAATCAAATATTTTATCGATAATTGATGTCTTATCTACTTCTGATGGCAAAACAAGACTAATCCAATAACGAGTTCATCGTTAAATACCTATTATGAAACGATTTTTATTAAGTCATGAAAACCTAATAGCTATAAAAGGCCAACCCTCTAAAAATATAAAATTTTAATATTTCAAGCATTAGTAGTTAAAATTGTGAAATTTTAATCTTCTGACTGCAGTCGAGCAATGATAGGGATTGTTTGTTGAGGAATCTGAAGCGGTTCATTATTCTGTTCCGAGTTATTTGGCGCCCAACGAGGAGTTGCGCTCGACGGCGAACATCTGACGGATCACTCACAGATTTCAACTTGTTCCTGCACAATGTAACACTTTTAAATCACGTATACTCGCCCCACATGAGCATTGAGCGCGTAACAATGGCGTATAGTTATAACATGGAATCTGAACAAGTAACACAACGAAACAGGCTGCAACAAAAACATTTGCCTATGCCGACGTTAGTGAATTGTTCTCCCGCCTGTGACTGGGTAATTTCCATACATTTCAAGTTCCATCGCCTGCGGGACGTTCGTTCTTTTGTTGATAAATGTTTGACGGGAACTCCGGGGACGCCATTAAAAGTTTTTTCGTGAATAATTCCAGTTTACATACGCAAATGTTTACTCGTGAGTTTACCCGCGCTCACCTATTCGGTGATTTCTTTTCATAGAGGCGTTTGTTCGAGGAGCGACGAATTTCTCCAGAGCGGAGTCGTTGAATAGGTAATTGGAAAAGTTTTTGTGTTTTCTTTGTCATAACCCGTAGTTTTGTGATAAATTTAGTGGGGATCGAGCGCAAACACCGAACCGCACCTATTATCAGGGGATCCCGCCCGCTAAAATTTCGGACTGATTGAAAATAATACAGTCGCGTCCCTGGGGAAGTTTATTGGCAAGTTTTTGTAGGAACAAAATGACCGATAAAGACACGTAGACCTTAAAGTTTTCGGCGGCGTGGTTTGGTGGAGTGGTAAGTTGGTTGAGCTATAATTCACGGCGAGCGAAGTTGCTCGATCAGATTGTGTGGAGACAAAAAGAGCTGGCGGGATGTCACGAAAGCTAGAACGGTGGATAACGGGCGTGTCCCCGCTCTGCGGGTTAAGCTTCGTGTAAGTATCCAGTCTTTTTACTGACACCGTGTTAGAGATTTAAAATAGATCCATGAAAATAAAAACTCAGATTTTATACTGTCAAGAGTCACGACATTAATTTTTAAGGATTCACAAGGTGGGATTATGAGTAGGTAGAAGCAGAAGAAATTATATTTTAAAAAAAATGAGCAGGTACCACTTTTATTTTGGTTATTCTATGAATGAGCATGTGGGAAACTATGGTATAGACAGTTAATATTGAACCAATTAGCATTGGCTGAGAAAACTGAACGGCCAAATCTGACTGCCGGGGTACAGATGCAAATACTTTATCGTGTCGGTCAGGTCCTAAATAAACCCACACATTACAACATCGTACTAGAAACAAGTAGTAAATCCTTAACCAAGGAATCCGTTAAGTAACTGCATATTAAGATTACACGTCTTGATAACCAGGGCTGCGCGTCTGAGAACGGGACCTTCGATGGAGTGGGTGTAGACCGCTATTGGTGTTCTTGTTATATCTGTCATGTGAACTGAAGGTAATACGGTATTTTACTACGATTGTCTTGTTGCATAATTATATAAATAAATGATGTGTCACGATTACCAAGAGAGAGTTTATTTTATAAAATACATGACTGCAAAATTGGCATAGTAAATAAATATCTCCAGACTGACACACCAACTGTATGGTCCCAAACTAAATGGGTTGTAGTATGAGTGCAATGGACGGGGGGGCGATCCCGGTGACACCCAGACCTGGGCAAATTACGAAAATGGGGCCAGCAACCACCATGTGCACTGCGCCAAGCGGTCGATAAAAGTATAGTTAATTTAAGTTTCGACAACATTACCAGCTACTTGTGTATGTTTCATAACTCTATAGTTTTAGCACAGATTTAATAGCATATCTTATCTTTAAATAAGTACCTACTTTTAATTTTTTTATAAGTAACAATATAGGTAACGTATGAGTTAATAAAAAAAATATATAAGTAAGTCAAACACCTAATTTATATCCCGGTATCCAGATGGGAAAGTTCTTTCGAAATTGTACAGATATAAGGATTATTTTAAGGCATATCTCGTTTCCACAGAATCTCATGTCTGTCTACCCGGCCATGCAGCGACAAATAGGTACATTACGTGAACGAAAGTCGGGTGCGCGCGCGCCCAACCCGCTTGGCGATGCCAAAGACACAAAATACCGAACGATCGGGTTGGTTAACGAAATAGGAAAGTATACGGGTCACGCCAGGCAAATAAAATTCCACACAACATCGCAGCAAGTAGGTATGTAGGTACATTTAAAAATACACCCACGTATTTAACAGGCGACCGCTGTTCACACTTAACGTTACCACCCTGTATACTAGGGAATATTATTTCCTGTTCCGTCGTCGGGCGGTGAACGTAAATAAATTTTAAGTATCAGTAGCGGCACGCTGTGATTATTTCGCGGTAACGAAATTAATAAGGTGAATTTGAGCGGTGACGAGGGGCATGATAGCTTTAGCGGCTCGCTTGTTTGATGGGAAGCTTGAAAATACATTTTGATATCACATTATTTTAGATAGTATAACGTGGCTACAACGAGCCCTAGCCCTGTGGAGACGTTAAGAGTAGACTTTCGTCCAGGAGAACATTATATGAAAGACTAGAAGACAAAGTATTCTAAATTTGAACAAAAAAAATAAATACGCGGTCTAGATGTTGACGCTAATTGGGTGTCTGTCTATTATCTAATTTATTTTCTTTTTTTACAAAATATTTTAATTCATATTTAAAATTTTCAAATAGGTAGTTACTCGTGAATATATATAAATAGAGACCGAGATTCATGCAAGTTAATAGATATGAAGTTTTTATGTGCCATAACGTCACCTCTGAAAGTGAAATAAAACGTTATAAAACTTTTTTATGCGGTACCTACACAAGAAATATAACGCTCCGCGATATCAGCGGTATGTTAACGTCATTAAATTGTGTGGAATTAAACTACGCTTTACAATTTGTAACAGAATAATAAAGTATTTTAATCATATGACAAAATGTATCTCAAATGTCGAATCGAATCAAATCAGTCGAAATCCCTCCAAGGTTTAGAGCAAAATTCAATGTCGAGTGGGATACAATAACAAGCCAGAAAATAAGCTTATAAAACATGAGATGTGTTCCAGAAAACAATAAACGTCATACGCACATTAGCAGGCTCGGGCGCCGCGTCAAGGAGCGACGCAAATCGAGGATGTCCACATCCACTCACGTACGACAAATTATGTTCCCGCGAACAGATAGCGATATTGTCGTCCCAAAACCACTTTTCCCTTGTTTTTCCCTAAAATAAGGAAGGAAGGTAGTTCACCAAGACAGCTTGATCCGGCGTACGCCGTTTGAGGGGCAGCAACAAGTCTGCTAGCCACACGAGCGAATACAAACTTTATATTCAAAGCTAAAGGGTTCATTTTATCTCGAACGGGAAGGGTAGCAAGAAATCCATACGTGCCTATATCAGGACATGGAATGTGAAAGTGATGGAGCGTGGTAGACACGGAAACGAGTTATGTTCTGAACAAGTACCTAGTTTTATTGCGTCTGAGGGAGCCTTAATGCGGTGGAGTCGGATAAGTGGATGTTTAGAGTATTGTCTGGATAACTATTGATTGATATATCGAATGTTTTTAGGAAAACTATAAGTAAAAAAAGCTGTAAAATGACAGTAATATTCAGGTTAAAACAGAAAGGGTAGAAACCTTTAGTACTCCAACTGTCCCACAAAGCCGATAGTTTAGATTTACAAAGTTACAAAGTTAAGATTTAAATATTGATATGGATGACACAGCTATCTCGAAGAAATAACACCACAAAAAACGAAAACTCAAGATGGCTAGTCGCAAATCAAAAGCCAACATTTAATTTACCATAAAAAATCTGCGGTTTCGTTTTTTCCTTGAAATGACACTCTAAAATATCTCAATAAAAACAACTTTACCTACATGTAATGTAAGTATTGACATTAAAAGCTGAAGCACCATCAAACGGCAACGTCGCAAAGAAAAATATATTAGAGAGAAAGGGGAAAAACACGCGAAAAACCAATTGTGCATCCCCGCTTCATTGTGAGGACTCCAAAAGAAGCCCGATATAAACGAATGGCGGAGACAACTCGTTAAAAGAGATACTTATGAAAAGTGGAGATTCGTGGAAAAAATCGAAAAGCTGAGGTAAACAAACAATAGCCGAGCGGTTGAAGGCCCCGAGACAAGTTTTCAATTAACAGAATGAGAGACTCGAGTCGCTGCCAACTCGAAAACCCGATAGCGCACTAGCATCACTCCAAGTTGAAGTGTGCAGAGGCGTAACAAAGTGTTCTAGTAAAAGTAACGCTCCAAGTGATGGTCAACGAACTACACTATACGTAATAAGTAATAGGTGTTTATGCGAAGGTGAGTTGGCGGAGGTTTCAGAACGCCCGCCCACCGAGTGGGTTAAATGGAGCGTGGACGCGGCGAACCCCGTTGCACTTGTTGCAATTTCTCTCCACTCCACGGCTTAATTGTGCCGAGTGTGCCCTTACATTTGCTATAGACGGATGGCGTTAATTCCGCCAGGAAAGGTTGCCGTCCATTACTCTAATTGCGAGCCGCATTTCATCTAAGCATCTCGCAACTTCGGTCCGCAGTCGGGCATCCTCGAACAAACTCGAGAAAATTCTGAGAAACCAACTACCAAAGAGTATGGAAGTAAACGAGGATACTTCGCTAATATTACTAATTAAGCTTTTAATGTAATTGAATGAGCGGAGACACATTGCGATCGGAAGGAGCGAGCGGGCTCGCACCCCTTCGCCAGCCACCAAAAATACTTTCAGATAAATTACTTAGAGTGAACTCGGCTCGCATACAAATCGTCCAGCGATTCTCCATATTTCACCTCGGCGAACGCTCGATTTACACACTTCTGCAATAGGGGGAGGACGGGTGCGGCTCGCGATGGACGAGTGCCGATGCAGAGATCTCGACTCGGTGAAAATAAAGCCATTTCCGTTACGGGGCGTCGCGTCGTGTTCCAACTTTATTACTAATCGAGTCACGTCACGAAAGGAATTTCCGATATACAATTAAAGGTGAAACGAGTGTCGAAGATCTCGAGCCGGAGGTGGGCCGCTATCGGTGTCTGTCGCGAGGAGGCAAATAATCGGGGAGCAGGGGCACCTGTGCTCGATAATGCGACGCCCCGTCTGGCCGAATGGGCGAGGAATCAATTAGGCCGTTGCCGAATTGCGTAACGGCTCTAGTTACGAGCATAACGAGTGGGTCCGCAGCTGCTTTTTGCTCATCCAACCTCCTGTTATTGCGCAATCGACATTCGACGCCTCAGATTAAGATATTACGTATTCATCGAAGCTTTTCGCTATAGTTTTATTGGAAGAGTTTGGTAAACAGTTTCAGAACTTTTCGTTCTAATCAATTCAACTAAAATTTAATAGTTAATTCATAAATACTGGTAGCAGACTGTTTGTGTTTGTATTGAAAAGAGTTTCCAATGTCACAGGCAATGAGAACACGCAGAGGTCATTTTAGGAAACTGGAAATATTCTGAATATATCTTATACAACTGCATGGATAGAGATTACGAAACATTAGAAAAATATTAAAAAATTATTTTACTTTGTATCAAACATAATATTTGTAGATAAGTAACTTAACTTGATTTAGCGCAAAACCTTCGCTGCAATATTTAATATTGAAATTGTGTGCCATTACCTTCCTAACTACAAAATTAAATTTAAAATGCGTCAAAAATATAGATAAGTATCAATTTTAATATATATAAACTACTTTATAACGAGCCGGATCTTTCGCAAAATAAAGATCAAATGGTCCCTTCAAATTAAATCCGCAAAAGTCATACGGGCCACAAATTAAGCGTCGTATTAATCAATGCCTATGAAAATGATATAAGGGTGCTTTTATCGTGGCCGCGCGATGCTTCGGTGGGTATTCAAAAAATCCAAATTAATTAGGTCGAATAAAGTCGTCAAGGGAATGTGGTCGTAATTTTTACCGTGTTCGATGTAGATTGCGGGGTGTGAGGCAGTCGTATGTGAATTATTTAGAGGCGGTCGCGCGGCCGACTGGCCCACAATTAATGAAGTGGCCCGAGTCGTTTGTCAATGCGGTGGTCTGTGGCGGTCGGCGGACCCTCACCTATGCCGATATGTTTCCTAAAATGTGTCACTTGCAGTATTCTGCCCGCCCAAAGAATATATGCGATTCTTTTATTGATATTCCTAGAGCTAATAGCTGTATTTAAAATGTTTTATTTTTATTTATTTTAATAAATGTGTCAAATGGGTACGTAAGTAATAATTTCAGAAGTTACCAACTTTAAATAATAGATGTTTGAGGTTTGTTAGTTAACACTTTCTTCCTGAACAAGTCTCGTAACATTCAAAGAATATAAGTAGGCACTTACGTAAAATAGTTGCACAAATGTATTAAACTTGTTTTGTCGATAAATTACCGTTATTTCGGATATACACAGTTTATTTATTACATTTCACCCATAATATTATTCAGATTACGGCATTATCTTACACCCATTAAGCATAATTTCACTAATAACTATTCAACGGTCGAGCGTCACCGCTCACCGCGGTGTTATTCTGAAAGGCGATTATAAATCTAGAGAAGAGGTCGGAAGCGGCCCGCCGCCCGAGGTGCCCGTTCATTTTAATGGTGAGATTTATTTGTGCCCGATTACGCAGAGTTTGATCAAATTCCGAAACCGGGTACAGTGTTGCCAGTAGCACGCGCAGTCTATCGAATGATGAAAATATCAAATAAACATGAACATAAATTATACAAAATAAGCCCGTATTTATAAGCTTATCCATATATAAAATGTGTTAAATGTCAAAACATTTAAATTCATCACCCGTAGGTACAACACCTAACGGTAAAACATGATATTCGATACTACTAAGTTAAACTGTATAAAACACCACCACAAGCAACATTTTGTAAAATATTGTGAATTTAAATAATAACTGTAAAACCAGGTTATTTTAGCATTTTTAATAATTTGCTCAAAATCTTGTCTTAGATTGGGGGTTAGATCTGGCAACACTACGTGTAAGCGCCCTCGCAATGACATTAGGCGACGCCGCGGCCCGCGCCCCGCCACCGCCACCGCCGCCCCTGTAATCGTGCCGTTTAAATATAATTGCAATAAGTTTTTTTTTTTTTTTATTTATTTATTTATTCATAGGAAGACCAACAGCTAGAAATAACAATTATAGATTCAAGTAAAAAGTCAAAAAGCCAATTATAGGTCTTCACGAATAGCAGTTGAAAAAGTAGCAAAGGTGTAAACAAAAAAAAATAAAAATAATTATTAATCTAAGTAAATATAACAAACTAAGCTCTGCAGGAAGAGTCGGAATAAAATAATAATTACATTAGTTGTTAGGTTACCACTTAAGTCCTACAGGAAGGTAAAAAAAATTGTTGGCTTAGGCACTGCTTAACCGAGTTAACACTACAAGTGAAGAGATCCAGATCGCATTGCTTGCATATCTCATTAACATACTTGCTTGCTCGTACAATGTAAGTGTTTTGCCTATAGTTTGTAGATGCGTAAGGAATACGAATAGGTGGATTGAATCTAGGAGATTTCAGGGGTACATTAAAAGCGAATTTACTAAGTAGCTCAGGGGAATCAATTTTGTTACGAAGTATTTTTAGGAAGAATAGGAAGTCAGCGATGTCGCGTCGATTTTTCAGGGGTAGCAGATGGAACTTCTTGCAGAGATCATAGTAATTGAGTGAGTGATATGCCAATTTTTGTCGATAGCACAGGTATTTGATAAACCGTTTTTGTATACTTTCAATTCGATCTATATATTTGTTGTAGCAAGGGTTCCAGATCTGTGATGCGTATTCGAGATGGCTTCTGACAAAAGTGCAGTATAATATCTTCATGGTCTTAACCTCGTTGAAAAATTTGGACATGCGCATGACAAAACCAAGAGCTTTGGAGGCTTTATTTATAATATTATTAATATGAACATCAAACAACAGTTTAGAATCATGATATACGCCCAGGTCACGGATGACATTACTTTTCGGAAGTATTTGCCCCTGTAGGGTATAACTACTAGACAAGGAGTTAAGTTTACGAGTGAACGATATGACAGAACATTTTGATGGATTAAGATCGAGTTTGTTGGAGCTACAGTAATCCTCTAAACGGCACAGATCATGTTGAAGGGCAATTACATCATTAGCCGATGATATGACGGAATAGATTTTCATGTCATCAGCGAAACATAGCAGGTTTGAAGTTTGAAAACAACTATCGATATCATTTACATAGACTACAAAGAGCAATGGTCCAAGAAGAGAACCTTGAGGAACTCCACTTGGTATAGGAACCCAACTAGATATGTAGTTATTGATCACTACGGCTTGTGTTCTATTGTCAATATAGGATGAGATCCACCTAAGCAAGTCGCCACGCACACCCATATGATGCTCTAACTTGTGCAATAGTATAATATGATCAATTCTGTCAAATGCCTTGCTGTAGTCTGTGTAAACGACATCAACCTGTTTACCGTTATGCATGGCGATAGTTAAATAATCATTAAGAAGGGCTAGATTCGTAGCGGTTGACCGACCTCTCAAGAAACCGTGCTGAAAGGGACTAAAGGAATTAGCCACAGCGGAATACAACTGGTTGTAGACTACTCTCTCAAATAGCTTAGCTATAACACACAGTTTAGATATTGGTCTGTAATTGGTGACCTCAGTCTTAGACCCTTTTTTGAACACTGGCGTGATAAATGCCGATTTCCAGATTTGAGGAACAGTTCCAGTGGCTAAGGATTTCCTAAATAGGAGTGTAATAGGCAGAGCTACACTTGATGCACAACGTATAAGAAACTTAGGCGATAATTTGTCAGGCCCAGCTGATTTAGATGTGTCAAGTTTCTGAAGAAGGGTCTTAATATCATCAATATTAACTGAGATGTAACAGATATCAGAGCACGGGTGGGATGATGTAGATAGGGGTACACTTGGCGAGGTTGAAGTTAAGGGAGTTTTATTCGGTGAGTTATTGCTTACGGAGTGGTTAAGAAACATAGAATGGAAATAAAGGGAAAAGGCATTACATATAGATTTGCCATCGCTTAAGACTTCATCATTGTATTTAAGTGAGCTTGGCATTGCATTAGACTTTGAGCGATTTTTAACAAAAGCCCAAAAATTTCTAGGATTATCTTTAATAGAACGCTCAGTCAGATTTAGGTAATTATTGTAACATAACGATTCCATATTTTTTACTCTCTCACGAAGTAGCTTAAATGTTAATTCATCTGATCTATTACCGTAGATTTTATACTTTTTTAAATACTTGTGTTTTTCTTTTATGGCCTTTTTAAGTGGTTCAGTGTACCAGATCGGATAAGAACTATTACCAGACCGCTTAGTAGGTATATATTTATTATGAAGAGCAGAAATAGACTGATTAAAAAATGATACTGATTCATCCATCGACCGACTTGAAAATTCACTATTCCAATCAATACTATTAATCTCATTATTAATAGATAAGAAGTCACCTTTATCAAAAAGATAACGAGTACGTGGCTCAGAGTCCAAAGTAGTGACATCAGTGTAGTCTAAATTAATTAAGAGTGCCGGATGGTATGGGTCAATAGTAACTGGAGGATCCGAACATTCCGATACAGCTGTTACTTGGTTGGAAATTACTAAGTCTAAAATCTTACCATGTGTGTTTAAAATGTTATTATATTGGCAGAGGTCTAAGGTGCTTAGTTCATCTGCCAATAGATATTCGTCATGGCTGTTAAGATTGGTTGGAAGCAGAGACGGATTGTCAGTGGGCAACCAAATAATTCCACTCATATTGAAGTCACCAAGAACAAGAAAAATATCTGAAGTGTTATTCGTTATTGTTTTATTTAATTTTGATAAAAAGTTAGATAGCTGAGAAGAAAAAGAGAGACCTCTGTTTTGCTTACACAAGTATACGACACATACATATAGATTAAAATATTCCCGCGAATTAGTCTTCTTTAGGCGCACGCTTAACCAAAGATCTTCGGCTGTAGAGTGAAACAGTGGTTGTGAGGTAACTGATAAGTTTTTACGTGTCGCTATTAGTACGCCACCACCCCTTGATTGGCCGGTCAATTTATAATCCCGGTCACGCCGCCACACCAGGTAACGATTATCAAATAATTCGGAGTTTGAGATGCCATCCGTCAGCCATGTTTCAGTAAGGATAATTATATCATATGAATTGATACAGATTTGTCGATAGAAATCATCAGATTTTGTACGGAGCCCGCGCACGTTTTGATATAGAATTAATAGATTATTGTGATTTAGATGTCTATTATTACTATCCAGAGTCAAAAGAATAGTAATAGTTTCCTAATAGGTAAGATAGTAGTAAAATTTGAGTAAAATAATAAAAATAAGTAATTAATAGCAATAAAAATAAAAAATTGACGGGTAGAATAGCTAAATGCAAACGAATATAAGCAACATCAGGTAAAAACTCAAAGGTGTGTGCGCGAGTAAGCAAGCAACGATACAGGATATGTACGAGTAGAAAGGAGACAGATATATTTTTGTAATAACCAGCTAGAATGCAAGCAGCGCGATAAGGAATACAATGCGTTTTTACAAATAAACAATACCAAGGTGTCGAAGTCATTAGCAAGACATGGGTGCCAAACCTTTTACACGAATATGATAAATAGTATTTTTTGGTAACATACTTAAGACTAAAAGCAAATGTAAACAACATAAAGAAATAAAAATTGAAGTGAGTGTTTAGTTTATAGGCTACACTAACGAGTTTAAATCATGCTCATGCTTAATTATCAAAACCTTAGATGATATGTTTTTGCGAATGTGAATTTTACCATGCTTGACCCATACAAAGGTATAGCTTTTTTCTTTGGCAATAGTTTTAGTTTTATTGAGTAATTTTTTATGCTCCACACTCAAATGGTCATTGACATAGATTCGCTGGGATGTGCCATGAAAGCCTAAGTCTTGCGACGAGAAGTCCTTAAATGAACGTGCAGCTGCTATAAATTCTTCTTTTATGTATCTATTTATAAAACTTACTATTACAGACTTTTCCTTTGGGTTATATGTTGGAATTCTGGATATATAATTAATTTGAGTTTTCGGGAAAGTGTAGTTTATCTTACGGCTGATAGATTCAATAATGGTAAACAGGTTCTCGTCGTTTTTAAGGGGCACTCCTTTGATTTCGACGTTGTTTAGGCGTGACCTTTGCTCATATGTGGACAGCTCCAGTTTGGTTTTAGCCAAGTCATTCTGAAGAGAAGTAACTATCTCCTGAATTTTCTCTAATTCACCGAACTTACTCTCCATCCCAGCAATCCTGTTGCCAACTTCATCTAGTTTAGAGCTGGTAAATTCACATGATCCCTTCAATTCAGTTACTTCCTCTTTTATTACCCGAATACTATCAACAAGTGATGGTAAATTTGATAGTTGGCGCTTCATGTCACGAAGCTCCTTCATAATATCTTCCAGGGAAACTGGTTCAGGGGTAGGCGCAGCCGGTGATGATATCCGACACGTAGGACATTTCCAGAGAGCTCTTCGTTCGGGTCCCAGCCTTCTCCAGCCAGACTCGGAGATACTTGCACAACCAAAGTCTAGGTGCTTTTTGCAACTTCCACATTGGACACAGTCGTTAGAATTAAGGTTGCAAACCGCACACTTCATTCTTGACACTTAAAATGTTGAATAGTAAAAAATATTCGAACGTAATGAAGTACGCCAAAGGTTGACGATCTATTTAAGGGATCGGTACGTAGGAGGTATCGTGTAGTGGTGGCGAACGTTCACACCGAACTGATGAAAGATGAAGTTAATAAAATCCCACGGCGCTTTTAATTAATTTGTGGCGACACTGGCGCCCAATTAAATGGGGATTTCGAAAATTTCATAAACCGTCGTGTGGTAATACGCTATTTCTGTACTTACGCACTTTTGTTTTTGCACACTTTGTTTGTGAATCGACTCGTCGATTCCGGACGAAAAGTACCTAATTACTCTAATTGTTTTCACTTAGCGATCGGTGAAACGAGAACCATTTAACATTGATTTCAGATGCTCATTTTAATAAATCTTGCAACTATATTGTAACATTGTAAGTATATCATCATTTCCATTACGCGCAGCGGGATGAAGAAAATATGACTGAATACCTAACATAATGGACCTATTCAAAGTCATGGAGTATGAAATGCCGAAATTCATACGGGGCGGCTGAATTAATCGGCTAGAAAAAGTAGCGTAGTCTGTTGTAAAAATGTAGCGTCTCAATTCGTCGGTTCTTATTGTAAATATGCATTAGGGCGGATGACGTCAGCTTCGGTTCCTCATTACGGCGATGCGCCATCAAAGACATCCTCGATGCGGACCGTGAAGTGTCCCGGATACAAGCTGCTCAATTATGTTAATGGATTTGCAGCATTCGCCCTACAACGGGCCTGCCTTCAGCTGATTGATATGCAGCCTCCGGTATGTCACGTAGCTCCGTGTGCGACAATTACACGGCGCTGGGAGACGTCTATTATTTGAGTTACATTACAGATCCAATAGCGAGTACCTAGCGTATCATCAGAGTATTTACATATTATCATGTAAATACTTACACCAACTATATTTTTAATTTGAAACCGGTGATTTGATGGTCTGTCTTAAGGGTACTTTTAAATGGGTAGGTATCTATGTAGAATTTGAGTTGCCATAAATTTTTGGTATGACACTGATGGTACCAGAAAACCAGTGTTTTTGCCAAAAATATACCAAGTCCTTTTTAAGAAAAAGAAAGAACAATATTATTTACAATGTAAGGCTAGGCCGGCCAAAATCAATAGCTGAACACCCAAATAAAACAAATACATTATATTTCTCGACGTGTCTGTACCCGGAGGATGATTGATAGTGCTTAGTAGGTACACCAAGCTTATTGAACGGCAACAGAGGGGACCGCTTGGAATGACCGAAATAATCACAGTTTTACTGAAACAATAAGGGTGTTATCAAAAATGCATTAACCTAGTCTAATAAGTGTTGGTGTTGAACATCATTAGTAGGTCGATCGGGACTCACAGAAATATATCAAAGTTCACATGCTGGTTATTGTTTCTACATAATTGTAAGTCAAATGAAAGACAGACGCGCACGCATGTCTGCCATTAGGCGGCAGTTTCCACGACACAGTAACTTAGTAACCTACATAGGACAGGATTTGTAGGGAGATACGTAATAGTGAGAATCGAGGTGATAAAGAAGAATCGTCAGATCTTGGCAGACAACAGTGACTGCGCGAAAAAATACTCATCCAGAGGTGAGGGTCTCAAGCGTAGGGCAGGGGCAACGCGTGATTCTGCCCATAAGAAGTCGCGCACCTGCGAGCCAACCGTAAGATGGCAGCAAAACGCCTCGTCACGGGGCCGGTATACGCTCAAATTACGCGTAAAGCCGAACACAAAGGCTATGCGTATTCAAATTCCATTAATCTCCCACCCGGGGGAAGGTGGGGTGAAATGAACCGGTGCGGACAAAAACAATGCCGCCGGCGAATAACCGGCTCAGCATTGTTCCGGCAATTAGAAAGCTTTCCCATGTACCGGCCGTGTATAAAAACAGTGTAACATCAGCACGAATCGGTGCCTATTGCTCGTTACCGTTGATGTTTATTGCGGTTATTAGGACTAAGCCGTGCGGTTCCATGATAATGGTTTTCGTGTAAGTTGATTTAAATTAATCATGTGCGTAGTTGTGGTGATCGAGCGGATTTTGAATGAAACATATATTCACCCTTATTATAGAAAAAACACAGTGCCGTCTAGGGACGCCCGAAAGAAGCGAAGCTTTATGGTATAAAGCGTAGGAACTAAGCGTTAAAAACAGCTGCGGCGCGACACGCCACTCTGTACAACTATAAATATATTGTGTAACGCTGCTGACGCTTAGCACGGATAGAGTGGCCGCGCGGCGAACGCCCCGAACGTCCGTATATGAACTTCGCTTCAAAAAACCGACCCGTCGATTTTAACTAACGCACTTGGGTCCTATGTTCCCTAATATCCTTCACTCTATATGGGATTGTTTGGGTAGGTTCTGCTTGGTTTACCAAAAATAAAAAAAAATACTAAGGCGACAACATATTGATTAGTGAAGTTTTCGTTTTCTATTCCACCATTTTGTTTAAACAAGAAAACAGAAGCCCAAAACATAAAAAGGGACAGTAATTATAAATTACAACCTTTCATTTATCAAGTTTCCTCTAGCGGTTTATTATTTGCCAGTTCACCGTACATACCACTGGCTTAAAAAATCATAACACGTGATTTCGTCATTAACTTCTATTCCAAAGTAGTGAAGGTGGACACTGCATTATTGGGCAAACGTTATCGCAATTTGATATAATCTAGGGAAAAGCCGGATCAAAGGTGGGTATCGGCGAATTGAAACCGACTGTCGACTGACCGATAACAAACGCGACAAATGACACGGCGTTACGAATTGATATCGAGGTAATCCTGACAACGTCACAGGCATTTTATTGATTAAACAAAAAAAACCTTTGATTATCGTACGCTTATTTTAACAGCAATAAAGTGCCCGTCCATTTGAGTCGGACGGGCTGGCTGGGTCAGCTAGCCCGCTCGCTTCGACCAAGAGGATCGTTAAATTTTCCTTAGCTTATTAAAATGAAGCGATCCTATTTATCGAAGTGAGCGAGCTAGCTAGCCAAGTCAACCCGCCTGGCTCTAGTGGACGGGCAACCTTAGTGTATGCAAATATACTATAACAGTAATATTTCCTTATGTCGTTAACATACTTCTTTAATGCTTTGTCGATGAACATGGATACTGAGACAGAACAAAAAGGATATCGGAGAAAAACCACGACATAGCAATTATAAAACTCTCTACATCCTATTTCTAGACTATTTCATCCTACACCTACTTCTAGTGTACGTACTATTCTTAAAGAAAGGTAAAATACAACAAAGCGGTGAGAAAAATATTTTCATAAAAAACCATGACACACCTCGACTACGGCGTCGAACTCCAACAAAGCCCCGCTTACCTGAAAATAAAGAAAAATGAATCTGATTAAAATAAAACATAGGCACGAGTTACATTCAACCCTAAACTGCAACTTGACACAGCCTGCTTCATGTAATGGGAACAATGCGGGCACGGGGCGCAATCACAAGGAGCGCGGCCGCTATTGTTTTTACCGCAGTTATTGCGGAGTGCCGAGTAGCAATAAGCGAGCGTTGTTTGCTCAGGGCACTATTGTAGCCGCTTATTAGGACGGGTCCTCCGCGACCCCCGCGGCGTTTGCGGGTTAAGATCGGCTCAACTCGGGTTTCTTGCTGTGTTGGTGACGTCGTTATAAGGTCACCTGATGTCGGGCTACCTGATCGTCGTAGCCCCGGGATTTAGTCTACATAGATTTTGTAAAATTTAAATTATTCAACATTAATAAAATAATAAATATGTTTATGTTCTAAAAAAGAATAAAGGAAAGGAAAACAAATGCACATCAAATGTGTTATGTAAGTACATCAGATTGGTTAAGACCAGAGACAGAGAAATATGTATTTATTTTATTTATATATCTATTCCGAACTCTAGTGTACAATAAATAATTATTTTATTCTAATCTATTTTACAGGATAATATACATAAATTGTTGAAAATTTTAAACTGCAAATTATGAGGACCAATTTTAAGAGCAATGACGTCAAAGGTTGATATCATAGTAAAAACGAATATCCACAAACTACAGCTACAAATTCTAATAATTTCAAAAATAAACCTACGCTCTGGACTACAACCGAGCATTAATTTAATTATACAACTATTCCGTAGCCCAACTAATAATTAATTTGAGTGCCTGAGATTTAAGCGTCCTCATAATACTCAGCTCACATTTCCGCAAAGCATAGCATATTCCTAATGTTCCCTCGTTAAAACCATAGTAAGCGTTAGCGCTGTTCACACGTGCGCTGGTAAACGGAACAGATCTAGGTACATGTTGGGATATTACTACTCTTTGTTCCATAGAACAGGGAACGAAATAATAGGCCGGTTCGGGAAAGTTAACCACTATAAAGGTATGTCATAATGAGAAACTTGTACCTTCTCTGATGAACCCCTTATGTGAAAAGGCGTGACAAAAGTATATTGAATTTTAAGGAAACTTCTTACTCGATGTCCATATAAAAGTATGTCTTTAAACAGTTGCGGTACAGGATAATGTTTTGATAATGCCCTTATCAGTTCAAATATTGTTCTAAATTTCGGGCCGCAATAATAGATACTGATAATAGATACTGATTTAAATAATCACATTTAGGAGATTATGTTTTTTGAGACACTGTCTTTTGGTTGCATTTGATAATGAAATAACACCTTAGGTTTCATAATTTAATTAAAGCATGATATGCACTACTTACGCAAAGACAGCAACGTAATTGGCTAATTATATATTGCTTTTTTATAAAAAAAAAAAAACCGAATTACCAAATCGCTAATAAAAAAGAGATATATACGAGTGTCCCGCGACTCAGGTATCGGAGAAAATATTTGAGTAAAATGATACATCTTATACACGCCGTGAATACCTAGCAAGGGATATGTAGGCAAACAGTTGCTGCAAATATATATACGTCGCGGTTGTCACTGAATACTCACCGTTTGTGCTAACGTTTATGCAAGGTGTTGCCAGATTTAGCTGAGAAAATACCGGAAAATAATGTTATGTTATCGTCGAACTTTTTGATGAACATGATGCTTAAATTCGCCAACTTTCTATTTCGATACCAGCAATGGTGCGAATCCCACTAATATTATAAATGCGAATGTTTGTGAGTGTGGATGTTTGTTACTCTTTCAGGCAAAAACTACTGAACGGATTTGGATGAAATTTGGAACACAGATAGTTTTTATCCCAATAATCCTGATTTTTTTGTTAAGTTAAATACTACGCGAACGAGGTAGGTGAGCACAGCTAGTATGTTTATAAGCAAGCTGGTATGGATAATAGGATGTCATTTCCACCACTCTGATACTTCATAGTTCATTAAATAATTTCAACGCGGTTTCGTAATTTCATAGATTAAGGCCTGTATTCAAAAATCCATCTCAAGTCTGAGAGCGGTCTTGAGCACGCATTTGACATGTCAGATTCTATTGGAATAACATTTCCAAGATCGCTCTTAGACTTGAGATCCTTTTACAAATACAAAACAGACCATAGTATTTTAGAGCAGGTTTTATTCATGTTTGCTGGAAATTGTTGCACTTTATCTCTCTTATTAATAAATGGTGTTTAGCGGTTGTATAGTTAAACCATGTTTTGTCTTCTTCTTTCGAGTGTCAAATTACTGATGACAGAGAGGGATGATTGTGTGTGTAACTATTCGCCAGCTATACCACGTTTATTAATAAGAGTGCAAATGTTATGTAAGGATAAAATTATAAGAATTGACTAGAAGATTCAACGGGCCTTTTTAAGGATATTTCTAAGTAAAAAATATTGCATTTTCTGTAGGTCTACAACATACTACAAATACCCAAATGTTGGGGTGAAATTAAACATCATGGCAACACCATCCAGCCTCCATGCAGTGTACGTAACGAGAGCGGGCCTCGTCGGCCGTTTAGCGGTTTGCCACAGGACATTGGCTGTCGACACCGTTACCGACAATATTGTGATTATTTTAAATATTTAAACAGCCATTTCGTTGACAATAAATAACCAACAGGAAATAATGGGTTGCAACGAAAATTTTAAAGTTCCGTTGTGGTTAACTTACGCATAAAATATTGTAACTATGTAAATAAATATCGCCAGATTGACACACTTACTGTATGGTCCCAAACTAAGCAACGCTCGTACTATGGGTACCGTACAATGAACTGGGGGTGATCCCAGTGACACCCAGACCTGGGCAAATTACGAAAAGGCCATTAACATTAAAATTAATTAATTAAAATGTAGGCTTAATATGCAGTTTTCTTCATTACGAAATCAGAGTAGTTTATGCTCAGAGCAATTTTTCAGGAGCAGGTATCCATTACTTTTGCACTAAATATGCTCATACGAACTCCATTATCGCAGTCGTTACGTCAGGAGAGTTTTCTCCTTATTTTCTTGCGTAGGCTATTCATTAGAAAAACGTCGGGAGTTCTCCATTGCGACACAGTCTCCGGTGTGGGAACCGCACAGCTTTTGACAAAACAGATAGGCTTGGGCAAATAATATCGATAAGTATTTTTTTTTTCATGAAATAGATAATAATCTTGTATATTTTTAATCCCGATACTTACGTAATTGATAAGCATATTTTTTCAAGTTGGTAAGTACACTCTCAAATTAGATAGGTATTTATTTAAGAACTTCTAAGGTTGTTTATTTTTTGGGGTTTTCATTTTGAATTTTAAGTATAATGGAAACACTTTGGATAACGACTGGTCTTGGACAAAAAATTCGATAAACTTAGGTATATCGAAATTTTCTGTTGATAAATATCGATACGACAATTTTTTTTCATTTGCCCATCCGTAGAAACAAGTTCAGTTAGAGCGCGAAACCTTTCCATGAGGGAAAAAACTCAACTCATTTAACAAATCACCGTTGTCTACATTACATTGGCGGGGGCGAATTATGAATAGGCTAAAAAGCCCATCTATACAGAACGGTGTGACTCGCGACGCGACGATCCCGCTGAACCAAATTACACGCAAAAATAAACCTTAACGATTGTAATTTATGGAACATAAACTTCACATCAGTATTGTCCGTCAAAAATCACGCCCGAATACTAGGACCCGATCAGATAATTTATTCAAGCCGTAAATTAAACGAGCAATATTAAACAAATAATATTAACGAAAAAGCGTTGCGATTTTCGAAACAAAACCGATTATCGAAGAGTAGGATAATTAAGAATTATCAAAATTCGAAAGTTCACAGTTACTGTTCAATAAATCGGACGCTGTTTATTATTTCATTCGTCGAGGCGTTTAAAGCTCAGTTCTAGAATGGAAGAAAAAAGGTATCTTATTGCGTTTACTTAAAAAATAATAATAATATCGCCAGACTGACACACCAAGTGCATGGTGCCAAACTAAGCAAAGCTTGTACTATGGGTACCGTACAATGGACTGGGGGCGATCCCAGCGACATCCAGACTTGGGAAAATAACGAAAAGGCCATTTCTGAAAGTTCGAAATCGAACCCGCAACCACCTTGTACAGTGTGGCTTGTGCCGTGCGGCCTCCGCTCCAACCACTGCGCCAAGCGGTCGTCAAGATCTTATGAACTTCTTGTTGAACCTTTCAAAGCTTATGTTATAATGGTGGTTCGAAGTACGGCTTAATGATAACCATTCAAGGCGACCCGTACGCCTCCGCCCAATCTGATAGGCACTTATAGGTACTTCATGTTCGGCGTGCATTAAATTTTCACCGCCTTTTAGTAAAGCGGATTGCCGTGAGGCAAAAACGACGAAGGAAAGCTCTTTCATTTGTTTAAGAGTGGCTTTACCGCCTTTAAGTGCTCTAGCATACAGGGTGCGACTGAATAACCGGAGAGTCGGAAAAGGCTCACTTAAAAATTGCCTGAGTAATTTCTATGACGAACACGTACGCGTTCACTCGGGCCCAGGGTGCATTCAGGGTTGCCAGATTTGTCTGTGTTAAAATACCATGGGAAGTGTGGATATATGGGTAAAAATGTCGATACCTAAATATAGATAAGTAATACCTATACGTTCGATGGTGACATTTTATGACATGACATTAAAGATATAGCACAGTTGATTATCCGTCCATGGTAATGTTTTTAGTTTTTTATCTTTATGATACCGTGATCAATGGTGCTAATTATGTCCGTACATGTATAAACTAAACTTGACGAAACGAAATTAATTGCTTTCCTTGCCATAATCGTATTGAATAGGCTAGGCAGCAATATTTTTAGAGGCCACAATATTGATAAGTTTTCTATCAAAGCACCTAAACATATCTACAAAGTACTCAATTTTGATAGTGACGAGCCTCGATCATAAAAAATATATTTCATGCACGTCTGATGAAATTCAACCGTTCTTTGTGTACATCGATATTGTATTGTGACGGGTTTAGACCATTCCTGACAAACAGGGTTGAATTTACAAGTAATTATGTACTTCTCGGCGATATTTACCTACCATCTTACTATTTTATTTACAACTAGCTGTGCCCACCGACTTCGTCCGCGTAGTATTTAACTTAACAAATATTCGGGATTATCGGGATAAAAAGTATCCTATGTGTTAATCTCGATTATAAATTATCTGTGTTCCAAATTTCATCCAAATCCGTTCAGTAGTTTTTGCGTGTACTTTCGCATTTATAATATTAGTAGGATTATATGGAATTTTAAAATCATGGGACCGGACAACCAGTCTTCTAACAGCCCTAAGTGCATACATTGGAATTGGCCCCCAGCACTCCACACACTTCTAGCTGAGATTACTTAAGGCAATCTTGTCTTAGTGCTGCGCCGTTACCTGCTCGGTACATGGTCGCTGGAAGAGATTAGCGTCTAAGTGATATTTATTTTATCGAGAGCTATGTCCATTGTCTAATGGAGCATTCGTTTTGTTTAGGTACTCCCGAAGATGGAAAATAGTTGCGGTGGACCTTCTGATCATGAGGATTTATTGGACAGACATTTGTAAAATAAAATAAAATAAAATAATTGAAATAAATTATCACCATAGTACTACCAAGCTGGCTTGTAGTTTGCCACGCTCTAGTCTAGACTATAGACTAACTAAGTAATTTCTCCATATAACATTAAAATTTTATTGTGTAAAATTAGAAGCGTAAATCACATAAAATAAATAGTAGATCCAGACAAATACGATATCAGATTTTCCATATTTATTACATTTAAATTAAAGATAAACATACACTTAAGTAATTCTTAAGCCGAAAATGAAAAAAAATATTTGTTCCTCGCCGACATCGGAGTTTTCACGTCGGAAACTCATATAAAAGACATTTCGCCGGAGCTCGTAGCTATCGGCGGTATTATTCAAATTAATTTAGCGCGGTGAGGCAAAAAGTGCGCGCTTTGGGAGTGCCGCCCCCATATTCATAGAGCTGCCCTGAATTAGCATCACAATGAAGTGGTAGAGCCGCGAGCGGCAAGTGCTTAATGCGGCCTGCGTCTTCTCACACGTTCATATTACATACTAATGAATTTAGTATAAAACTTCACAGCCACAAATTAGTTCGGGCTTACACGAAATTAACTGAGACGCTAATAATTACGGGAAATGTCTCATGCCAGTAAACTGTTCATAGTTACGGTTATGTGTTTGAAGTCTCGGAGCCGGGGCGCGGGACTATCGCAGTGCGAAGGGGTATAAATATGTAGGTTTATTCATAGGGGCGTATAATGTTAAGTGTCCCAAGCAGCGCGCCAGCTGAACGGCGCGGTATATTGTTTTTGGACCACCCTTTTACGCTTTCGCGCCTATAAATAAATCAAAATATTCAGGAAGGGCTCGACTTTAAGGCGGCTTAGCGGAATCGTAAAATTCAACAGCGCTCGCACCGCCCCGGGGTTTATCTTTCGCCGGCGCTTGACATGTTTTTGCTTGAACCGTAAAAGAGTATAGTGATAGAAGTGAATAGAAAGCTACCCCGCCTTTACTGAGGACATATTGTGAACCCCACTTTACAAGTTTAATGCTGAAAGCAGATTATCTGTACATATGAAGTTATTATGAACGTGCCTAATTTTAAGATGAATAAATTAGCAGGAGCTGTCTTCGAAATAACTCAAAAAATAAATAGATACGAATGAACACGAAAAGCGATGAACTAAGCATCGCACTTTAAAAGTTAATCTAACTTTTAAACATACAAATCGATTTATCAGTTCTTCTTGTAGCGAAGCATGAACAACTTTGACATTTTGCATTCATCAATGTATAATAAAATTTGTATACCACGTACATTTTAATTATAAACGAGACCTGAATGAAAAATTATTTACCCTAATCTATCGAAGCAGATGCAAGGATTGCGAAAATTTATCCACAAAATGCGAGCGGCTATTATTGTTCGAAAGTAGGGACCGTTTTGATCATTAATAACAATTTATTTAGCAAAATACCGTAATGTCGGCCTACAAGAACGAGCCTGAGAAACGTGGATTGGATATTAAACGGGAATCGTTTAAATTGATTAGATAGTTTATGATAAATTGTGCAAGTTTTGGGGCGTGTTTTCGATTCGAAAATAAACAGTCTTTGAATTTAACGCGTTCGCTACAATTTTGATGGCAACATTTAGTTAAATATTCAAAGTATTTTGTAATTTTTATGCCGTAGATCACTAAGGGACTGCTGATTTAGAAAATAGCCACGTTTAAATCGTGTAGTTGTGCATAAGTACCTACCTGTTATTAAATACACATCTATACAAACTCTCCTATTACGAAATAAACAAGCCTCCATTTTTGTGAAATACTTGGGCTACTCTGCACACAGAGGGAACTTTAGTCGGATAAAGTTGAGGTTTCCAAAGTTTTCCATTCACAGCGACGGGAGCTGGCCATTGTGGCTAATTCAAGGCTATAATTAAATTTGTTTACATAATATTCTGTTACGAGACGAAAACTTGCTGGTAATTCACCCTCGGGGGCTAACAAGTCAAAGGAAATTATAATATAAATAGTTTTGAAAATATCACGTTAAAAGATTTTGATTCTTGATGTTGATGTTCTAAACAGATTTTTAGTATTTAATGAAATTATAAATGGTGCAGGATATGGTCAATTTTTATGAAAAATCCTCCAAATAAATAATGCAACAGATATTTTCTCGTGACAATCTCAGTGGCAAATTATAATTAAGTAGATAATTATAATTTGCCACTGAGATTGTCACGAGAAAATATATCTTGCTCATCTTGAAAACTAATAAAAATCATCCTAAATTACTTTGCATAAACAAAAGTGAATTTCAAACGGCATAAATCAACATTAGTATGGTACCGTCCGGAATTTCATTTGCGAAAGCAATTTTTTTAGAAAAATAATGAAATTAGCCTTGGAACTAGAGTGACCCGCCCGAGGAAAAACAACAATATTCCCTGCCCTCACTACAAAGAGGCCAGCATTCGTGTTATCATTCCATTAAACAAAAGTCACCGGAGTTTCAAATGAAAACACAGAACTCATTATTCTCGGGCAGAGAAATGATTTCAAATGTTAACAAGATTCCCTTATAATAGAGTTGTTCACAGAGAGATTTAAGAAAAACAAGCACGGGAGGCTACGCTTGTTGTGATTCCGAGCAATCATATTCACATTCTCAGGAAAGCCACACACGAAAACCATTCGCATCTCATTTTTAAGGGCAGTGATACCTATTTGTTGCGAAAAACAGTAGGTATCAAGAAAACTGTAACTCAAAATGAGTAAAATGATTTTTAATACTTGCACGGCAACGAATTCTAAAACAAGTCCAATCAAATCTAAGAGTAAATCTCAATGGAAGTTTCACAAGAAATACCAAGGTAACAAACGGTATCTTTGTATTGTCTCGAGGCAATTCTGACAGTGCGCACAGGTCCTTGGGCAATTCACGAAATTTCTCTCGCCTTACAGAGTAATGAGGTAACATTTTTAATATTAGATTAGAGATTCTATCCGAGGCAGAGCGGAGTGGAGTTAGCGGGCCAATTTTCTTGAACGCAACCAAACACGGGATGAGTTACGCGCAAATCCAACGGCTACGTTACCGCGGGCCCTTGAGGAATCCACATTGTTATATAATACATCGGGGAGGATCATACTCCTCGTTTACCCGGATATACGTGTATCTGCGAATGCTCGTTTGTCAAATGCACAGTCATTTATTCAATGATAGGTATATTTCATGACTTCATATATATTGTCCTAAATAAACAATGAGTTAGTATGCATCCTCCGTGGGGTGGCTATAAGATAAATGTGGTTCTGAGCTCGGCGAACTGTCTTGAAATACATATCCGGATATTTTAGGGTGTTCGTGGTCGGATTTAAGAATTCTGCAAACTGGATATTATTTGAATATTATTCATTTATATACACAAACGCAGGAAAGGTACAACATTAGAACTATGATTATGAATTTCAATGCTTTTGTAGAAGCTCCATGAAAACGAAGCGATCATACGTTACCAGAAATATGTTCACGAAATTCAATGTGACATGTAATGTAAAAAAAAATCCACAGTGTCCACTCTTGTCATAAAATGTTGCAAGCATTGTGCTTTCACGTAATTGATTTAATGTAATACATTCCCATGCGGCCTTCGGAAACTGATCCCCTAACTACCGCTGGCCTTTATCTCCCTGTTTCCTGAATACTGCCATTCATTTGAGAACGTAACACGGGTACTTCGACTGCAAATAACAGATGTGAGTTCGGTATTTCGAATTTCAGGAATTCAGTTTGTTTCAATGGGTAGCGTGAACTAGGTTACGTGATTCAAAATATTTGTAGGTATGAGGGTGTTATTACAAGAAAGTTAAACACGTGGTGAACGCGTGTCGTGATCTTTCAAAGTCAAAGTCATTCAAAGTCAAAGTCAAAGCGTTTATTTTGTTTAGACCTTACACATTTACAAATTGTCATTTTTACATTTTTTTTCTTATATCTACAACTGGATCGGAACGCGACCTCGACTGAAGAGATCCGGCAAGAAACTCAGCGGGCTTATGTTTATAATAGCCAGTAGCTTATATAATTAATTATTACAAAGACTCTACTTTTTTGTAATAACACCGATAGTGTATAGTCCACAACTTGATAAAAAATCGCTCTATGCTGTATAATACGCACACGTATAATTATCCACGTATTATTCGAGACATAACGGCGCGTTCCCCAATCAAATAGTAGGTATTTGGTAGGTTCAGACAACATGCACAGGCTTGGTATCTCATAATAAACCAGATATCCGCGCTTCGAGCGACTGCAGCCGACAGAAATTAAATACCTATGACACGGTGTGAATATTTTTGAAAAGGTATTTCTGGGTTTTGTGATCCAGCATTGTACTATTTTTGGAATACAGGACTTGAAAGGACATGCAAAATACGGGGAAAAATTGAATTTTGTAGATAAAAAAAACAGTGACTTATTGTGCGTGCTTTTCAAGAATTTTGCACACTGGATATTGCGATACATACAATGCTTTGAAGCAAATAAATATTACCTTAAATGAGTTATTGCAAAATGATTTGGGAGAAAGATCCACCACTCACCCTCGTCTTGTCAAATTAAATTATAAACTAAGTTGTTCGATATTAAAAGTGGCCAAAAAGACTGAACTCCTTTAGTCTAGAGTCTCTCTGTCAGGAGTATCGAGGACCTTAATAATATGCAATTTTACGCGGAACTCGTGTCGAATTATCCTTTTAGTTCGCTCTGTTCTGCGTAAAAAGGGTGCCTGAGACTCATGACCGACAGACTCTCTTGACCGACAGATTTCGGTCTTATTTGGCCTCTTCATTTGGTTTAGAATTTTGAAGGTTGACAAGCCGCGGATGGGTGGTTGGAGCATCTACCAAATCATGTTATTTTTAAATACATCACAAACTGCTATATTTTTGTAAAAACCAAGCGCCTACCTATATAAATAAATGACGGGGTGGCAGCGTCGAGCATCGGTAACGACGCGATTGTAAAAAGTTTTTCAAGCCATAAAACCGCCGCGCTGTAAAGTGAAACCTTCATATTTATTTCTGTTATTCGTTAAAGGGCTCGTAAAGTTAATAAAGGGTTTTTTGTTACAAGCAGCCAGCACGTTTGAGATAAGCCCCGGTCTCGAGTTGGAATCTTTTAAAACATCGTTAAAACCATCCCCCGACCGGCACAGACAAAAGCCCAAACAGCCTAATTGTTGACGAAAAATATTCTCGATGCAAATTCGCACTCTTTACAGCCCATTCGGAATTTGTACTGAACCCGAAAGAAGTTAACGCAATTAGCCCCCGTTGTTGGGGTGCGTTCAGATTTTGCGAAGTGATGTAATAGCGGGGAACTTTGTTGTGAACCCGACTGTGAGATTCGATATCATTTGATAAAATCTACGTGAATGCAATGTGAAAAAAACGACAACGATTATTTTGTGTACTTCGTAATCCGTGTTCGTATTTTTTACTAAACATTTTGTAATTACATAAAATAATGCATGGATACAGGGTATTACATATATCATTTCTTGCCGAATAATTTAATTGATCAATGTATTAAGTAACTAAAATTGAGAGGATTGCGAGTTTGTTTATGTTTCTATATTCTAAAAATAAACTGAATCTAAATAATTTTATTACGATTAGTATTTTTTACTGGCTTCTTTTAAAGCAATTTCATGGGTAAGAAAACCCTAGGCAAATGAAATCTGCAGGCAATATTTTTATTGCATTGTTAAAACTCATTATCTGTTTTTATAACTAACTAAATAGACGGGAAATTCATAATAAGAAACAGTGAACTTTAATGTTTTCATTCTAATTATGTTTAATCGTACGAAATACTACAACCCTTGAGTTCATTATGATACTGCTAATGAAATTAAAATCGCTACAGAATCATGAAACAACTGTAATAATAACTTCAATTCTCCACGTTCAGATTGGTCTGTTATTAGCATTCAATTAAATCCTCCAGCAATGTTGCGCAAGCGACTGAATGCCTTGTAGGAAACCTTTAATTAGGACTCCTGTTTAAATAGACCGTTATGAACCGCTAACTTTAGGAGAGATGGTCTCTAGACAGCTACTTACTTTTAAAAAAATAATTTTCAATCGCAATATTTTTAATTATATAGTTTGTTTTAAGAATGGGCATAATTAATATTTTTATTTTATAAAAATATATAAATTATGTCTTACGTTTACGACCGCTGAAATAACATTTAATAATTTATAATTTTAGCCCTTTTTGACGTCCCACTCCTGGGCACGGGCCTCCCCTCAACACGAGGGGGATTCAGGCCATAATCCACCACGCTAGCCTAGTGCGGGTTGGCGGATTTCACATATCTTTCGAAAATTAGTTAAATCTTCTAAGACATGCAGGTTTCATCACGATGTTTTCCTTCACCGTAAGCAAGTGATAATCATACAGAAATTATGATTCGCACATAGATTTCGAAAAATCCAGAGGTTCGAGCCGGGGTTTGAACCCTAGACCTGGTAGCCCGCAAGACGCGTGCTTAACCAATCGGCTATCACTGCTTCAACATACTGGAAATAACATTTAATTGACGAATTTAACGTCTATGTATTTTACATAGACGTTTAAAGTTTCGAAAATAGTAGGTACCAGTAAATGTTATATGACTTAACTGAGTAGTTTTAGCAAACTTTAATTAGATTCGAATCTTTGTATTTAATAAAATTATTACACAATAAATTTATATTTATATTTAATTGGTATTTATAAATTAATATAAAAACATAAGTCCTAAATTTAATGTAAGTAATCATGCATTATTTGCAAAGGGGTAGATATGTAGAGATGCCCCAGAGATTTCAAGCAAAGCTTACGATATCTTTAGAAAAATATCATAATAAGACCATATTTTCTTTGGGCGTGATTCCATACGTGTATTTATTTAAATACCACCCTAAATAACAACGTGTTAACATTGTAAACCACACACGTTGTCCACAAAAGTTATTACCTGCATATAATTTGATGGTCAACAACCTATAAACTCTTTATAGCCTTTTCCAATCGCTATGAATTCTGTTGTTCAGTTTGATTTTTGAAATTCATAGAATCACACAATAGTTCGTCTGGTGAGATACTTCTTAATTGGTACCTTCGGGTATCCAGGGGGCTCGTCGGCCACTTCTCCCCGAAGACAAAGGTCCATGGTCCTTGCAATCGGATCCGCCGCCGCCCTCCCGGTAATTTTCTCGTTAACGGAATGAATAAAACATTTCATTCCTTACCTTTCTATTGTAATTGTTAATGGTTGATGGGTTTTGGAAATTTATGTTCGGTTTCTTACAGACGCCCCGCTTCGTCGTGTCATTTGTTATTCGATATCCTCATTCAGACGATCGAGGGCGGGACCATTCACGATATAACAGTTGACACCGTCGGAACAACTATTGGAAGAATATTTCTCAGTGAACAGCTGAATCCGATACATATTTCTACGAGCCTTTTTAACAGTCCCGAAACGATAAAGCCGGCGATCGCACCGCCGCGATAGACAATTTGCAAAGAAAAATACATCACGATAAAAAATGTAGCTGTAACGAGAACCTCAAAATGGCTCGTAAGCAATGAAACAGCGCAATTTCATGAGAAAGGCGGCCCCCAAATAAACCAAAGCGGAGCACATTCCCGCCTCCATAAAACGCAGACTGAAATAAACGTAACAGACTCGGTTCTTTAAAAAATCCGCCCGACGACAACCGCAAAGCTCAGCAAAAATCTCTAGCGCGAGTCTGAATTCCAGTGTCGGAATTTTCATAACTGGCGTGTGGCGTCGGCGGTTGTTGAAGCGTTCCAGGTGAAAGATACCGAATTTATATCGCGAGGCGCGCATAGACGCCGATCGCGATCCGGCGTGCCGCTGCCGCCCGCCGCGCGCGCGCCGTCCGCCCAACAATCCTAGTGCTGTACTTTATTAGGTACCGGCCGCTACCTCTCACGAAATATGTCTGGGGCCCTCCGATGACAATAAACACCCCTGTCATATGAACGCTGCCCACATGAAAGGCTTTATTTCGCCAGGTGTCATGTTCATGTATGCGCATAAAACGTAAGCCCGCCCATTCTGTTATTAACGTCGAAATTGTACTTACAAAGTGGACCCCCAATTCTTATTTCCCAAAGTTTACGAGCGATACATATTTTTGTTTCGAAACTAAATTTAAAGACGTCGTTTTGCAGATGTCTCCCTTTTGTAAAAATTATCTACGTAATTAAATTGGAGAAAAAGATTTAAGAAGCCAGATACATTTTAGTTAAAAAGGTAATTTCGGTTTTAGTTAAAAAGGTAATTTCGTAAGGTAAAACGTTGTTAATGTAACAATTGAATTAAGTTTTAACAAGGGCCGCCTCACGGTGCCGAGTGCAGGATATTGTGGGGCACACCCCGCGAAGATTACGTGAGTTTTTCATATAAAGCCATTCAGCCAATTTCCTCATATCCTACACAGGAGCATAATAAAGGAGGCTTTTGTGAAGGAAAGAGGTTCGTGCAGCTACAATGCGTAGACATCGCCCGCGTAGGTAGCCGCCGAGGCGCGACGGCGATATTCACCTCTCACTCAGGTCGGATAGCTTCGGATATTTGGGGTGCTGGTTATGTGAGAAAATATTATATTATCTACTAGCTGAGCCCGCGACTTTGTCCGCGTGAAATTCAACTTAACAAAAATTTAATAAAACAAAAAAATGTTTGTTCAGTTCGCAGAGTTTCCCAAATTAATGAAGTTGATACAGAAACACCTATGCTAAGTTTAATCATTTTTTTCTTTATATACCTATCGCAAAAGCCAGCTCCCGCGTTCTGAGCACGCGCGACAGGACCCATACAAACACACAGGCAGACATACAAGAAAAAATTAAATCGCGTTTTTGTTATTAGTACCGTATGTACTTTCATTTATGCATTTAGTGAAAAGGTGTTATTTTGATATTACAAACAGACACTCCAATTTTATTTATAGATTTTTTTATAACGTCATCGTACCTCTGTGTGGATTTACTTTCATATTAAATTTTCACTATACTACCTATTGGCATGCTTTAAGGAAAATAGTTTTACATTACCCAGATGTAAGTAGGTGCCAGCTAAGTAGAATCATATACATTTTACCAACAATAAATTGTTGGATGTAATTACGACTTCTCAAAGATTATTTTAAATGAGGCCTTACCTGTAACAGAACAAATACCAGAATTTAATATTACAGTGACTTCATTTACGTAACATACCTAATCAACACTCATGTGTACCTATTAATAGGCTGCGAACTAAACTAAACACTAAACTAAAGCTAAACAGCTGATTTTGACAGCATATTTGCGGTCGCGGAAACCATTATCATAAGAGTATTTATTACTACACACTAGCTGTGCCCGCGACTTCTTCTGCGAGGAATAGTGTCTTTGGGTAGCAATTTAATGATTAAGGGTTATTCTTTTACACCTTTGAGGGTTCATATCGCCAGATAAATATAGCCAGATATTACAAACTTTGAATTTCATATTTATTTATATCGAATCAACAGCCTGAAAAATGAGTTTCAAGTTTATAGCTCTAAAAATGACGATACTTCCATACAACTTCACCCCCCCTTTCCACCCTTTACAACCCTTTATTCGCATTAAGCCTATGTCCTTTCTCAGGCTCTAGACTATCTGTGTACCAATTTTCATTTAAATCGGTTCAGTAGTTTTGGCGTAAAAGCGCGACAGACAGACAGAGTTACTTTCGCATTTATAATATTAGTAAGGATAACAGGATTAATTTATTAGTTGTTTTTTTGAAGCGTCATACCTAATAAACAAAATATTTTTCACTCTCATCACACGATAATTAATGGGGTATTGCGACATGTAACACTTAACACTATACAAGTATCTACAAGGCGGGCTCTGCTACCGGCCGCGAACAGCTGTTGTTGACGGCGGTCGACGCGGTCGGCGCGGTCGACGCCGGTCGACGCCGGTCGCTCGCGTCGCCACCCGCTACGTCGTACTTACATTATTAACTATGTTTTACACTTAATTTTCTTTCATTTTTAAGAAAATATGCCTATATAGGTATTGCTTCAATATCATATTGCACATTTTATTCATTAACATTTTTGTAAAAAAAACATTAAGTAATACCATCGCTGAATAAACTAAGTCTACAAACTAAACCCGAAATCGAAAACGTCTCACTTAATAACCACTACTAACCCGTATTTAGAATTTATTTCGAATAGAAACCTAAACAAAATTTTACGGCCACCAGAAAATAAAATATTAACTAAACATTCAGCCGAGTTGGTATCTAATAAAAGATCGAACATATTTCAATACACGTCTCTAGTGCGGCCCTATCGAAATTTATTTGTTTTGTAAGTAGGGCTACCGCGCTAACTATCTTGTGAGATAAGTACTTACAACTTTTCGGGATCAGGAATTTACGAACCACATTATGTCCGATTAAATAATAAAAATATCGCCAGGCTGATACACTAACTCACGCCACAGCGCCAAGCGATCGTCAACCGTATGTATAGCTTTGATAAATAGGCAGGTAGTGTAGGTACTCAAAATGTTAGAAGAGCAAACAATAATTGAAAAAAACTTGTAGTAGAAGAATGCCCTCAAAAATCCAGTAAGTAGGTAGATACCTTCTTAGAACAAGACTTATCGATGCCGTTATGATTTTTACTATAAGAAAAGTAAAGTTGAAGTCTTCAAGTGACATCCCTAGTATGTATTAACACCCCAATGGCCGCAACGGAGTCCGAAAACGCCATTGGTATAGTAATAAATCGTCGCAGACGTGCCTCCAACGCAGTAACAGAGTTACTATTGCTCGCAGTTTTTACTGTCGATAGTTTTCCGTGTTAATCTACACGGATGAATGTTTTGGTGTGTCTGTGACCACGCTATTTTGTGCATGGTTAAACATGGATGGTTTGAGTAATAAATTATGCATATTTAATGAGTTATTGGTTATAAGTAGGTAAATAAAAAAAATACACAAAAAATTGTTCTAGAAATAACTAGGGATCTTCTAATTTCTTATAGTCGAAGAATTTGCAAAATCGGTCCACAATTGACGGAGAAATCGGTGACATTAAAAAAAAAACATCCATATAGACGAACTAGAACCTCCTACTATTTTGGAGTTCTGTTAAAAATGAGGTTCACTGAGTTATTCTAAACGAAAAACCTAGCAACGTCCGTTTCATAACATGTGTTCGAATTTTGAAATCGCCAAAAATGCAATTGTTTAAATCGAATCAAAAATATATTTACAGGCGATCATTAAAGTGCGTCCCATGACGATCGCAATGTAAATAGATTACGTTTAGGTGGAGAAACTCCAATACAACGCCACTTCTGCCAGTTTACGGACGGTATAAAACACCGTACTTTTACGAGTGTCGCTTAACATATAGTGCCGTAAAACTGAGAAAGTACCAAAAACTACATATCATGACATAAACAATGGTCATTCCGCAGTTCGTTAGCTAATTGGATCGTAATGTATCGTTATACTTCAGCAATCACATTAATGATATTTTCGTGAGTGGGTATTGTCGCTTAGGATATTACGACATAGGTACAAGAAATTGTATTATTATAAACTATCCACATACGTACTTACATCAACGTTTAGATAATCATAACTAGATTGAAATTAATATAAACGCCGGCAAAAAAACTGCATTTCAACTATCTGCTAACACATTTCTCAAAATACATGCGACTAAAGTAGCATGTAAAAGCTACACAGCTACACGTAACGATGTTGATATGCTAAACGTTCCTTTCACAAACATTGAACATGAATTACCTACACATTGCGTAAATTTTGACGCTCATTCAGTGGGTTATTTTTATTTAATTCTAGGCAGGTGCGCTTCGACCGTGTTTCAGCCAATATTTTTGCACGATTACCATGCTGATGAAAAGCCAACATCAGAACATGTTACGTGTTCCACACACGGACGCACCGACATAGTTTTAATTCTGTGTTAAATTACTTCTTTGAAACGGCCTCGATTCAAATTGAACATTAGCATAATTAAAAATACGTTTGCACATTGTAAATGTCATACAGATGAGCAAACATGTCCCTCAAACCCAAATCTAGAAGACATGATATTGACTACGAATTAGTGACTTAATAAATAATCGATGATATCAATTAAATTTTATATTAAAATACTGTAACAATAAATAGATAAAACCTATTACTTACGTTCTCCGTTGGAACCAATAAGGATAGATCTGCGATCGTGGCTTTTCCCAATAAATATATCGAGATGAGACCAAGATAAACATATCGAGACGGGCGGTAGGTTTAAAATATGCAGCCTTCCGCTCCTCGTGAAATTCGTGTAAACAAGTGTAGCGGCCGACTGCGAATAAATCCTTGGGAGGTAGGTATTATTGTATTCATACTGCGGGGAGACGACTGGTGCGATACTTTTTTATTGTCGGTTAAGCTGCCCAAGATGGTTCAATACAAAATAAACTTTATCATTATGTAACCAACTCATACATTTGGGTAGAGGACGCATTTCATTTTTGCCAAGATAACCAAAATGTGTATGTTATGGCTAGCAAACAAGTTACGACGCCCGTCTACAGAGTCGTCACCTCGAAGGTTTTCATACTTAACGACTTTTGATATCGTTAACGACCAGTGTCAAACACTGATAGCCGTTAACTAGTGTTACTACACTAGACTACACTTGCATAGCGTAGACAATATTAAATTAAAGTATAATAATTCTAACCACTGTTGTTAGAGGCAAAGGTAATAAAAATAGCTAGTACATAAATGGTTCCACAACTTATGAACAAAATAATGTATTTTTTTAAACATCTCAAAACGAAAAAAGTATTTTTATATATTCTTCCAGCTGGTTTGCTGCTTTATACTTAACTAGATTCTGTATCGAGGGTAACAACCGGAAAGTTTATCACACGTGATTACTCAGATCTGGTGAAAAGTTGAGTGGAAACGTTTATGTTTAGATTCCTAATCACTTCACTGAAATAGAAGAATTTCTTGGAATTCATCATGTAAATAAGCAAGCAAGAATAGATATCGACCAAACAAACTATAGGAAAACTGTGAATTAGTTTTCAGCTACTAAAGATAAGTATTTTAAAACTTTTTTGAGTATAATAAGCAGTAGTTGTACAAATGTTATCGCGTTCAATATTTCGATTTGAACTTAAAATGCTACATAATTTGACGATAGCCAAGACATATTAGCTATCAAATGGTAAGCGCCAAGGAGTAAGCGCAAGTCCGCAAGTGTACTTTCACATAATAATTGTGATGGTATTGCTGATCAAAACATAAGATGATTTTAATAAAACAATTTCTCTCATACATATTGCATGCCTCTAACATTATATCTACAATAGCGATGGTTCCAGGTCCGGGTACCACAAAACCAACCTCATAAGCAGTTAAGTAGGTAATTTTAGCTGTTGGGGTATACATTAAACGGTTTACCCACGTCATTTGATGGCAAGTTAGGACGGTGCACAAAGGTAACGGAACTGTGGTCGGAAACATATTAATGGTCGGAATAGGGACACAAAGAAGTTTGACAAGATGGCGCAGGTGATCGGTGACATGTTTGTGGCCACCTTTCCGCACGGTGTACACAATACCTGCGAACTATGTAATATTCGTTGTATTGTTATGGGAATGTGGCAATTTGAACAGTTTTGGAAGAGGGAATGATTTTGCTCTCGTTAAAGTGGCGTAATGTATATAGATATTGTAAGATTAATTTTAAGATTGGCATTTCCATTATGTGTTTATATTTCTTGTTCAATTTGAATTGATGGCTGCAATGTTTTTTTAATACTTGGCGGGTAGTCAATACAAAAAAAATTAAAAGGATTGTCTTTGCAATGGAAGCAATATTTATTTTGTGAAAAGCGTAAAAACAGTTTTATTTAAATTAAAGAATATTTTCCCTACAATTCCATGTACATATAAAACTATGCATATAAAAATGTGGATATACCGTGCACTAAAATTATTTGAAAAATGTCGCTTACATTGTATGTAACAAATTTACAGATAGACTAGCGGTAGTTAAGCGGTGGGAGACTAAAAAAAATATGTCGCATGAAAACGATAAATTCATATGCAAATAAATGCACATCCAGCGAAAGTTAAACGATGAGGATAAAGGTTGTGCAAATATGTTCATTTGAGCGTATAAAAATTATCGGCTGGGGATGCACGGTGCGAGCGATGGCACGAGTACCTGCCTACGTGATGCAAGCGTGCACACCCGCCGAATAGGAATGTGAACGCATGCTATCATCATTCGCAGCGTAGGGTTGGTGATCATTTATTGAGATGTGGATATGACTGATTCGAAATAGGTATCTTTCAGTGGGTATTTCATTAATATCATAATTATTTTATTTCAAAAGTTAAAGTGGATAGGCCGACATATCATGAAAGTGTAAAGGTCCTCGGTATTTTTGAATGAACTTAACTTAAGAGTTAGTTGACCGCCGACGACCGTTTGGCAGTGGTTTGAGCGTAGGCCGCTCGGCTCACTGCACCGGGTGGTTACGGGTGCGATTCCCGCCGGGGCAAATTTCGGTAAATGGCTTTTTCGTATTTTGCCCTGGTCTGGGTGTCACTGGGATCGCCCCCAGTCCATTGTACAGTACCCATAGTACAAGCTTTGCTCAGTTTGGGACCATACAGTTAGTGTATCAGTCTGGCGATATATTTATAGTTACAATATTTAAGATTTCTGAGTTTGATAATGAAGATAAGCAACTGAATGTTGCCAGCTCAACGGTCATGCAGACGCGTGCGAGAGCGAAGCGAAACCATCGTAGCGGACAAGCGGAAGTCAACCCAGCAAGTAATATATTTTTAATTGATGCATACAGCGGCCGATGTGTCGCGCAAACATTTACCGGTTCATCCGAACAATGACAGGGCCCGCCTTTGTTGGTCGATTTTAACTCGAATTGGTGGAAAAGTGTGCAATTCACATGTTTAAACTTTCAGTCAGTGTAAATATTAACAGAGCAATTATGAGGGCGTTGATTGTGAATCACGCTGGTTCATTTCTGGTTCGTCGTGCTCTTCCGTGCGCTCATTTCGATTTTGTGTTCATATATTTACGAAATACATGAAATTTTTGCCACAAAATTGTACACTTACCTACCTACCTACTAATGTATTTCTATTCTGAAGTAGATGAAATAGACAAGCAATATGTAATTGAGTAGGTTTAGGTGCTAGTAGTAATTAATAATAATATTTTTAAAATGCTCAAAAAAGGACATATCGCTACCATTTTATCACTATTAAAATAAAAACAACAAAAGAGATAAGCAACAAAATAAACGGAGCGTGCGTATACACAGCAACACGATCATTTTTAATTTCCGTCGTAGGGACGTCCATTGCATTGAATACCAATTACTGATACTACCGTAACTGCTGAATATGTGGAATGTGGAAGCTCTCGGGTAAGCGACCGGTTTGTGTATAGCATGTGCTAAATCGATTGGAGATCTGGTATGCGGAAGAGGCGCTCAATCAATGTATGGAGTGAGCATAAGAACTATGTGTTAGTGGCGGTTAGTAGTAGTTTAATCAAATAAACGGTATATTACGGCAGAAATTCTACTAGACATCTTGGCATCCAAAAGGCTTCACGTCAGTCAATTTATGGTACCAAATGACCTACATTCGTTAAGAAAATCGGCTCAGACCTTTTGTATCAAACCTTTTGTATCATAAAGTTTAACAGAAATATGATACGTATTCACACGACAAATTGTAAGTTAACAACACATATCCGAATTCAATACTAAACCGGCCCGTTGGAAAATAAATTCGAAACTCGGCGGGTGTGTGCGCTTGCCAAGGTTGCAACCCTTAGGGACTCGAATTGCCTGCTAGCACGTTGCACAATAAGTTTCCTTACCCCTGTGGTATTCGATATATTTTGGATAGCACGCCCCTATATTTGGTACATTTACGTATTTAGAAAAATAAAAAATACTTTTTTTAAAATTATGTTATGTATATACTTTCTCAGTGTAGATTATTTTTCTTAGAAGAAGGTAGGTACTAACTGTTTGGGAGATATCAGTTTATGTCACCTATCTGAATAAAATGTGCAACCTATTGCAACTAAAATTAAAAATTAACTGGCTTCTTTCCTTTCATAAATAAAGAAGCCGATCAAAGGTCATTAATCAATCCCACCTTCAGCATAAAGCCATCCACCGTGTCGCGGAACTTCTTACGTTATTGAAATTTACTTTTTAGAACAATGTTAAAGTGCACGACGCCGCCGCTTGTATTTACGCTGCACCCGGGTGGCTAGTGGGTAAAGTTTTTACGATAGCCCGTCCCGGGGAATATTGTTGGTGCATTAACGCTTAATGCTCTCCGCAGTTTCGGTAAAATTTAAAATTGGAACGCGAAACAGTAGCACCGATTAGACTGGATTGCGAAGCTGACTTAATTTTCGGGATGAGTTTATTTTTACTTGTTCTCAATTACCAACGTTATAATACATATATGCAAACATATTTTATAAGCACATAAACAAATAAGTAATTATTAAAAATGATAATAATAATTTTAGCCCTTTTGACGTCCCACTCCTGGGCACGGGCCTCCCCTCAACACGAGGGGTATCAGGCCATAATCCACCACGCTGGCCCAGTGCGGGTTGTCAGATTTCACATGTCTTTCGAAAATTGGTTAAATCTTCTAAGACATGCAGGTTTCATCACGATGTTTTCCTTCACCGTAAGCAAGTGAGTAATCATATAGAAATTATGATTCGCACATAGATTACGAAAAATCCAGAGGTTCGAGCCAGGGTTTGAACCCGAGACTTGGAAGCCCGCAAGACGCGTGCTTAACCAATCGGCTATCACTGCTATTTAATAATTAAGTAATTATTAAAAAAATTAATAATATTTTAAATTAAAAAAATAATCCATTACCTACGTTTAATAATAAATGTAAAAATATAGGTGATATTTTATGTCGTTACGTCAAGTTAATGCAGATTATACAAAATTGCGTTCCGTTATACGCCATACACGTCATTCGAGCAAGTTTATGCGCGAAGGGGCCAGGGGGTACGAGCGTCAGAGCGGTATCAATTTCCGGGCACCCACCGAGTGCCATTTGATTTATGTTTGCACTCACTTTTTTCGCAAAACAAGTATCTAAAAATGCAGGTGAAATTATGTCTCACATGAGAAAACAAAGATCCTACTGATATTATAAATGTGAAAGTTTGTGAGTGTGGATGTATGTTTGTTACTCCTTCACGCAAAAACTACTGAACGGATTTGGATGAAATTTGGAACACAGATAGTTTATAACCGGGATTAACATATAAGATACTATTTATCCCGATAATCCCGAAATTTTTGTTACGTTAAATACTACGCGGACGAAGTCCGTGGGCACAGCTAGTTTAAAAATAAATATCGCCGGACGAACATATCAACTGTATGGTCCCAAACTAAACCAAGCACGATTTTACTATCAATGAATACTGTACAATGGACTAGGGGCAATCCCAGTGTCACCTATGGCAAATTACGGAAAGGCCATTTCCGAAATTTACTCTGACGGGAATCGAAGCCGCCGCAACCACTCGGGACAGTGAGCCGAGCGGCCTACCCTCGAACCACTACGCCAAGCGGTCGTCAAATAGGTTTCAAACGACGGTTTGTTTACTTTGACTTTGACAGTTATCGGATTTTGTTAGGCACACAGTGCACGTTTGTATAGAGTATTGATCTCATACCTGCAATTTGAACCCACTGTGCATCCGACTTGGACAAACGAACGTCCCAATTCTCTTAAATACGTCCAAACAACACTAAAATCCACGTCATAGTGACTAAACAGGAACTTATGCGAGCACTATCCTACAAAAGTGCTACCGACCTTAATATTATTAGGAAACAGTAACCTTTCAGGTGTTGGCGGCCTGTAACCATTCAGTGATTAATACTCAGAGGATGACACGCCGGATGCAAGGTACCATACGTTTCCTCCCCATACATAATGATATTTGGTGAGGTTGGAGTGACGTAGTGGTTTGTTTCGGAAGTGTATATCGTTGTCAGAAGCGAAGATGGTTTTGTACATAAGTAGGTACTGAAGTACCTATAGATTTTGATACTAAATTCACCACTAATTGTGTTCTTTTTTGTTGTTGTAATTCCTTATCTTGCTTTATTTTATAACTAGCTGAGCCCGCGACTTCGCCCGCGTGGAATTTAACTTAACAATAAAGCCCGGTCCCGCGTTCTGAGCCCGCGCGACAGGTCCCATATTTTTAATTTAGTTTTTCTAAAATAAAAGTAGCCTCAGTTACAGCTTATAACATCAGCTATCTAACAGTGAAAGTCCCGTCAAAATCGGTCCAGCCGTTTCGGAGATACTCTTTGATTTCAAGTGATTTTATTTTTTTACGCGGAACCCTAATTGTTTTTCTAAAATCAAAGTAGCCTAAGTTACCCGCTATAAGATCAGCTATCTGCCTGTGAAAGTCCCGTCGAAATCAGTCCAGCCGTTTCGGAGATTACCCAGAACAAACACACAGACAGACAGACAGACAGACAGACAGACAGACAGACAGACAGACAGACAAAAAACTTTTAATTCGCGTTTTTGCTATAGGTATCGTATGTACTTTCATATGCATTTAGTTAAAAGGTGTTATTTTGATATTACAAACAGACACTCCAATTTTATTTATTTGTATAGACTATATTTTTATTTTCTCTTTTTGTACTGTGTATTTTGTGCTGTGTCAAATTAATGTTATTTTCTTTCTCGCTTTTCATAACATTAGAGACGAAATAAAATATTTAGAATTATCCTCCAATAGTCAATATTTTCTGAAAATGTTGTTGAGGCTCTAAATCGGAAATGTTATTATTTTTTGTAGTAGGTAGGCGATATGACGTTAATTAATATTTTGTATTAATATAATTATATAGAATACAGGTACATTCATTGTCACAGTCGGATGTCAGTTGATGTAAATAAAATAATACTAATAAAAATACCACTACTGGGCAGGGGGAAAGCGGGGGATTCAGGCCAAAATCCACCACCCCGACCCAGCGCGCGGATTTTACATGTCTTTAAAAAGCACAAGGTCCGGGATGATGTAAATAATGTAAGAGTAATTATCTTACCTGCATAGTATCACGCTCATCATAAGTGTACCGCAGCCGCGACAACATTTCACCAAGGCTAAACACCATTGCTAAATATAATACTTAAAACTGCGCTTAACTAAATTTTAATCCGAAAAGGAACACGTTAATTAAGATAAAGACACAAATTATTAGCAGCTATAGACGAAATGCACGTTTGCGGATTGAAGAATAGAAACAGTATGGCGCGGAGCCAGTTTGACACAAACATTTTTAAAATAATCTACCCGCGTTCAGGGAAATAAAATAATATTCTCTTTGGTATATGGACACCACGCACATTACGTTCTTTTATTTTTTCTTTTTCTTATTCTAAAATCAAATGAACTCAAAAAAGTTTTGAAAGCCTTAATGGTGATGATTATTTAAAAAAATATTCAAATCACAATCACATATATTTTATTATTGAAAAGTATTATTTAATTGTAGGTAAGTAGGTACCTTTTTACCCGGCTACGGCAAAGCCAAAAGGAAGGGTTATGTTTTAAGCATTGTATATGTATGTATATACGTACCTATGTATGAATCATTTTTGTGTTCCGCCGTAGCGCCTAAACTACCCATCCGATCTTGATGAATAAGGAGTCCATCGATTCGTCATTATGGTCCGGTTGACAATAGGCTACATTTAATACGAACAAAATGAAAATGACGGATGTTAAATCCAAAAATGCCCCCTATTTTTTGTGGTTGTCGAGCGCGAGTTTTATTTAAAGAGGAAAAAAATCAGTGAGAATTTTTTACCACCTATATAAATATATATTAATGTTTTAAATGCTATTAGCGATATCAATCGGCAGTTCAAAATTTAATTCGTGTACTTACCTAGGTACATCACCTCAGGTTTAGTCTCTTGACGCTTACACATCGTTCATTAAATGACAACAGTTAGTGAAACATGAAAAATACTGTGACAATAAATAAGAATCCCGTGAAAACACACCCCACAGGCATTTCCACATGGCCGCCGCGTGTTCATATACCTACAATAATCGCTGCGGAAACGCCGTCGCGCGCGCGCGGCCCGCTGGAGCGGAGGTGACAAACGACAGATTTCACGCGATTCTCAGATGTGCAGGACGCTTTGCCGCGCAGACTGCGTGCCGATGACAAGTCGCGCCCTCACGTAATATTTTATTGGAACGAAGTTCCTTATCGCGCGTTGCGAAAGGGGGCTAGACGGACAAAATTAAGACCAAAAGTTGTAACGACACTTTTTGCTATAGTTGTAAGCCGTGCGGCGTGCGCGTGTTTCTCTGCCTGTCTCTCTCTCTCTCTCTCTCTTATAGAAAGCAAGCCAGTTATTTTATACGAGTATTAATGACCGCTTGGCATAGTGGTTCGAGCGTAGGCCGCTCGGCTCACTGCACATAGTGGTTGCTGGTTCGATTCCCGCCGGGGAAAATTTCGGAAATGGCCTTTTCGTAATTTTTACAAGTCTGATTGTCACTAGGATCGCCCTCGGTCCATTATACAAGCGTACCCATAGTACAAGCGTTGCTTAGTTTCGGACCATACAGTTAGTGTGTCAGTCTGGCGATATTTATTTATCAACCGACTTCAAAAAGGAGGAGGCTATTTTCATTTTATTTTAATACCTAAATGTTAGTTCAGACCAATTTAACCTGGGGTCTTGTCGTGGTGTAACTGTTTTTTTATTGTTAATTAGTTTTTAAAGACTCAGGCCACAAGTCTGAGATCGGTCTTGAGTACGCTTTTGACATGTCATTTTATACTGGTATGACATAAGTATTACATTTCCAGGATCGTTCTCTGACTTGAGATCAATTTATTATTACGGACCTTAAAGTCAGTTAAGGCATATTCTGTTGAGCCAGCATTTTAGGCAGCTATAGGTACTTACGGCAACAGCTAAGTATACAAGTAAGTATATACCTATGTTATATTTAGGTTCTAAAAGGGAAATGTGTCAAACATTTTACGAGTACATCTCTTCTCTCAAATTCTGTTAGGTATATCAAATTACATAAAGCTCGGCACAAACAATACGTTTCCACCATCAGCGTGCAAATATTCGAAACAGCTGTCAATTACATTCAGCTCCGAACAATGTTACGGGGAGCAAAGCGGTAGGATTAGATTCCAATTGCAGACGCATCTGTCCGCTAATGAACGCTTGCACGTGCATACCCCGCCTAACTGCAGACGGGGCACCTGACACCTACGTGTCTATGAGTCCCTGGTACTATCGACAGAGCAATATGGCTCCTGGTGTTAAAATTAAAAAGTTACCAAGTCCGGGCACGTATAGAACGGTGGCAAAAGACAATTGTCTGGGGACCTCCAAAAAGTTATTAGCAGCGAGTTTAGCCATAGTTATATTTTTTTTTTATTAGGTTATGATTTGGCTCTGAGCTTTGACTCGAGAATGTGCTGTGTTCTTGATGCAAATAGCCTAGGCTTGCTTTTACGTAACATTATTTTGTTGATAATTTTTTTTTATTTTAGGTTTCATGATGTAGTCCTGGCTGATGATTTGATTTTATGACTTAAAAAGTAAAAAAAAAAGGTAGGTTAGGTCTTTTATCTTCATTTCCTACGAATTTTGGTAAATAATAACAAATTGTAAAGATGAGTATCTTTTCCCTAAACAACCATTGCCAATGTTGATTCACATAAAGAGTAACATTTACTAACCGAATAGAAAGAAGCCTCGTTTATTAGGGCGTTTATCCCATCTCCTTAATGTTTCTAAGTGTTGTGAACTTTACGATTAGGGTTTTCATGTACCGGTATTAGGGAGAATTACTATAAACATCGAAAACACTAATCGTAAATACAGTTAACGGACTATCGAAAAACTACTTGAGTACAAGTTTTAGGAAGAAAATAGGACATTATACAATAGATATGGGTTCCTACACTACACTTAGGTACCTACTTATCCGTAAATAGTAGCATAAAAAACCCTATTAACAAAAATAAAATTAGCTGTATTTGTTGGTTGGTTTTTAATCAAAACTTTAGCGATGCCAAAGGATTGGGAAACTTTGATTTAGAGAAATGCACACGTTGGTACTAACTGTGTGGACCCTCTTACAAAAGATCGTCTTAAAGTAGTTATTATAGCTGCATCTCGTACGATTCGTGCGAGAGTCGGGAGAGAACCCCCTTCCTTCAGGCCGGCGACCTGCGAGCCAAGCCTTTAGTATTTATTGCAAGCATCTATAAGTAATGGAGCACAGCATACTACATGTTAAAAGGACGGACCGCGTCAGAAACACCACCCTGCGCTCCATCACTCGGATCGCTGACGTGGGCGAGAAAACAGCAAAGCTGAAGTGGGACTGGGCCGGGCACGTGGCACGCATGGATCCGCAAAGGTGGGCAAACCGTATTAATACCTGGACGCCCAAAGATGGTCACCGTCGTCGCGGCAGACCAAGGCGAAGATGGTGCGACGATTTGAACACCTTTGCGGATAAATCGTGGCCACAACAAGCCAAAGATAGGGGCCTGTGGCGTAGAAAAGGGGAGGCCTTTGCCCAGCAGTGGGACATAAAATAGGCTATAAAAAATATATAAGTAATTCAAATATTGGTAAAAAAAAAAAATCCATTACATTGGCCGTATCGCGGTAGCACTATTTTGGCACACGTACTCTAAGCTTAAATGTATTAATTACCGTTTTTCTCTAGATATTCGTCGTTTTTCTCTAGATATATTATATATCGTATTGAATGAGTCAAAGTCAAATCGTTTATTATAATATGCTTTTGACAACTTTTTAAATAATTGTCTCAAGTCAACAACCGGATCGAAACGCTAACTCGTCTAAGGAGATCCGACAAGAAACGCAGCAAGCTTGTCTTTTTATGTGCCCTAATGTAATTGGAATTATTTTTATTTTTATTTAATGCTATTGTAATTGTAATTTAATTTGATTTCGATTTTATTGTTATTTTTATTTATTTTATTTGTTATTGTGTTTGTAATGTTAATTTAATATGGGTATTTGCCTGAAATAAATGGATTTATTATTTATTATTATTATTTATTATTAAATGTTTTTTTTTAAATACAGACATTCGAAGCAGTATTTGTTTTTTTATCTATGAAATATGATGACACTAGAACCGGCATCAATATTTCATAGTAACCACAGTGTTGAGTGGTCCTAGAAACTAATAGTCAATCCAGTAACACAGACACATCACCGACACTGCAATATCATTAAGCCGGAGAGGTTGTTGCTTACGACACCTAAATTGACTTAAGTATTCATGGGTTGATGAATAAGTGATGGCAATGAGCCGGGATGCTATCGAATCGCCTTCGTATCAGTAATGTAACTTATTTGATACTATAGCTATTGCCCGCGGCTCCGGGCTTTAAGTCTGAGCTTTCTTATAACATCAACTATCCGCTAATGAAAGTCCCGTCGATATCGGTTCGGCTGTTTCGGAGATTAACCGGAACAAACAGACAGACACAGACGCACAACAAAAATTTGTTAATTTTTGTTATAAGTACCGTATACCTTAAACCTACATATTCATTTATTAAACAGATATTATAGTGATATGAAAAACAGACACTAAACTTTTATTATTTTGTATAGATTTGCGTAGGTTACTTAAATTTATTTTGATAGTAGGTTATATAGGTGCAGATATTGGTTCTGACTACACAATAGATTAGTCAAACATTCTAAGATTAGATTGTAGAGATTTTTATATTAACCAATTCGGCAAGCGAGCGTATGACGCGCCTCATCTTAAGCGGTTACCGAAGCCACGCAATTTGTTATTGCAAGCATCTACAGGCTGCTTAACATCAAAAGGGTCGCACGCTTGTTTCCCGACTTCTATCTATATATATATATAACTCAAAGGTAACTGACTGACTGACTGACATAGTGATCTATCAACGCACAGCCCAAACCACTGGACGGATCGGGCTGAAATTTGCCATGCAGGTAGATGTTATGACGTAGGCATCCGCTAAGAAAGGATTTTGATTAATTCTACCCCCAAGGGGATAAAATAGGGGTGTCAATTAAATTCCACGCGGACGAAGTCGCGGGCACAGCTAGTTATAATATAAAGAGAATACCTAAAGGGAAGTGGGGCAGAGGGAGGCGGGTAATGCTTCCGTCTTTCTCACTTGTCGTACGAATCGCAGCTATGATACGCCTATCTTCTGCGGGAGAGGGTACTCCCTGTCGAGCCAGCCAGTGCTAAGTTACCACCGTAATTTACACGGTTGATGTAAAACACTTGTTAAAATATCGTATCTCCGAATCTTCGTCTGCGAATAAACAAAATATGTTTACTCTAAACTGATTCCAACGACAAAAGTGGGTAACTCCCCGCGAGGATTTCACTCCAGTCAACAAAAAAGACTATATACAGAGGAATAAAAAAAATAGTAGCACACGTAAAACGTTACTTTCACAGTGTAATGCTCACTCATATATCATACATAAATTTTGCACATGCGTCGGGGAAACACAAAGCACGCGAAAGCTTCTTTAAATATTCCTTTCGTTCATAATCAAAGTGCTGCGTTCGTAAGATAAGAATTCCCGACGCGCCGCGACGTTGACTGAGGGAATCGTTGTGCGATGAAATTATTTCACTCAGCCACTTATTTATCAAAAATATCCCGAGACGTAAGGACCGATACCTGCTCTGTTGTGGTACGCATAGGTACATTTACATACTTAAACCGACAAATTAATTGAACTCAAAACATTTAGTACCTATGTAAAATCGAAAAATCTGGATAAGAATGTTGTTATTTAAAACATTTGTCATTTTCTATCTTAACTACATAAAAAAGGATTTCGCCAACGTTTTTTATGAGAAAACTTTTCTCCGATTTCCTTCATGCACATAGGAGCTTACAAAAGACGCGTAAAAAAGTTTGTTATAAAATCGTACACAAACGAAAATAACGTCTCTCGGGGATTATTTAAAGTAACCCGTGAAATTTCAATGAATATCCTTAAAAAGTGTAGATTAAACCTGAAAAAAACTTTTTGTATTTGCTTAGCGCTTCACGGCTGATATAACTGGATTGCAAAAGTTCTGAGGATGAGCATAAAAATGCCCGAGTCGAGGGTTGAGGAGGGAAGGAAATCAGTATTAAGAGTGTCGCAATATCTGAGAGTGATTTTTTCTTACGACCGTGTTCTTGAGTAACTAGGTAATGTCGGAATAATGGTATTAGAATAAGATTTTATGACAGTCGTTGGCTTATAACAACTTCACACCTTGTATAAGAACGCAAACGCTATATTATTCAAATGTTAGGACTACTAAAATGTACATATCATAACACTCGAGAAACAGCCAGTTATATTTGAAATACCAGAAAGTTATGATTAAAAGAAATAAATAGACATATTGGAATATTATCCGCCAACCCGCACTGGGCCAGCGTGGTGGATTATGGCCTGAATCCCCCTCGTGTTGAGGGGAGGCCCGTGCCCAGGAGTGGGACGTCGAAAAGGGCTAAAAAAAAAAAAAAATTGAATATTATAGCAAGTGGAAAAATACTCCAGACAACAGATATGTACAAATTACTTCTAAGTACTCGTACGTTCATTAAAAGCGTCTTTCAATATAACGATGTCTCGGGGACGACAAAAAATACTACATAAATATTATTTCGTTTCACCATTTTCTCGAAAAGTTGCCAATTCATGATAGGAGTACAGTTAGCTAGATGGATATTATCTATTCATCGGAAGACCCGAGCCCTCGCTCCTACAAAACAGGATCACTTGCGAAGGAAAATGTATTGAAATCACAATGTAACCTGAGGCCTTTGTCCATTGAAAACATTTTTTATGCATTAAAAATATCTTAGAAATGTTTATTTAACAATAGCGTTTAAAATAAATTACTTATTCATGGCACGTCTGAATTTTTCCTTGCTTTTGTTGCTGGAATCGATTCGTCTGGTTCCCTGTAACTTGATAGCTGATGCAACTGAAATTGCGCTTGGGATGGTTTGATAAACAGTTGAATATAGATTTGCGGTACGGAACCAACCCATACATACTTCTGCGAACCGAAACCGACCTACAACCACATGCACTAAGGTTGGTTCAAATGTAGGTATATTTAATTGTATAATGTCTTCATATACTGTTCCACCCATCCATACATTCGTGCACCAGCCGGAAGACGTCCACTGCTAGACATAGACCTTCCCAGACACTTTCACATACCCTGCGCTGCTCGCGTCTACCGGCTTCCCGCGACGGGTCCGATATCGTTGGTACACCTTGGGGGTCTTCCTGACCTACATCTTCTGGCTCGCGGGCACCGTTCCGGAACCTTTCCGCCCTAACAGCCATTGGTTCTGTGAACCATGTGCCCAGGTCTCTGCCCCATAAACCCTGCACTCGTAGAGCTATGTTTCAGTTACGTCTACGGATTTCCTCATTTCGGACTTTAGCGTAGCGCAAACCTTACCTCGAAATTTCTACTCAATTGTCCTATGATATTAGTATCATGGGATAATAGAGCAGAAATTTCTGTAACACGACCACAAATCCTTTAGTCTTAACAAACTTCGAAAATAAACTGCTTCTACTCATATAAATTACATTAAGTCTAGACTGCACTTAACCTTAATACATCTGTAATCATTTTCTGTTCGTAAATGATTAAAGTTTGCAAGATTGAATTCTACGACAAAAGTCAAAGATTTAAAATCCGCTAAAGCCCGATTTTCACTGTTTATCTTTAATTTTCCAACATCAACCAGCTTGCCAAATTAATAAAATGTGAATCATATTATATTTAATGTAGGTAAAGGATGTTCGGAGCGCATCTGCTTTGATGTAATATTCACTATTTAAATGATGTTCTATTGCCCGTTATAATTTTATGTTTTAATGTTAATGCTAAGTGGACCTACTAACTAAGGACCTACTTAAGCACTGAACTACGAAAACAACAACTAAATTGTTTATGATTGTACATATCGGCGCAGCTACAACAGTTTGCCGATTATAAGAACAATTTCATTATTTAATTAATTATTAATTGATAATTGTTGAATAACTGCAGTGTAAAATTAAAGTAAAAATCATGTTACCTAGAAATACCAACAAAATAGAAAAGTCAATGTACCGACACGTGCACGTGGGATGCATCCTATAAATACGGCCGCACAGAATGCGTTACATTCATTCTCACTTGAGCCGTCGTAGTGATCGGACCTCCTCAAAAGTCAGAGAATAAACTAGATACAGTACTACCCGTGTTTACTTTGATTACTGAAGATGAGCGACAGCCCTGACCACGGAAGTTGTGGCGCCAGCAATGCTGGTGTCACGCTTTTTAAAAATAATTACGGGGACCCTGCTCCGTCATCAGAAGTGGGATCAGAACAAGCTCTGGGCCCAACCACATCCTCAGAGACTTCGGTTCAACCTGTCACGACTGGAACAGCGCAGGTCAACAGCGGCAGTTATGGTAAAACTACGCAAGCTGCTGCGCAGTCTATGGTGAATTGCTGCGAGTGTGTGGCGGCATGCGAACTATGTCACTCACACACACGCTACGAGCGAGCGTCGCGCGATTCGGGATCAACGGTGTGGTCGTCAGCGATACATGACGAATCGGGATGACAATGATGGTCACAAGTATGCGTGAAGCAGAATCTGGTGAGTCGAACCATGTTTCTCTGGTGCCACGGATTCTATAAAGAGTAATAACACGCGATACGTGTTACAGCGCGTGTAAGAGAGTAAATACGTGTGATACTTATATTCCGATTGGAGGGTGGACAATACCAACTGTTGTCTGCTATTTGATTGTGGTGTGCACTTAGTCTGACTTGATTAGAGGAATTTCGGACCGGGTATGCAGTCGCAGCCACCACGGTAGCCGAGATCAACGGGCTCGTAGACAACAAGATCGTTTTCCAGATACGTTGTGAAGCTCAATGCAGGCGATCTTGGTTGGACTTTCAGCGTTGGAGGAGCGATCTCTGACTAGTTTTACCAGGTCACTAGTACGGCTGGTACATTTCAAATCATCATCGCCAAAGCGTGACCCTCGTTGGACCACGGCAATGCTATCGACGAGAAACACCGCGTGGGCACCTCCGCTGGTATTGCCAAGTCGGCGCCAGGCATGTTCGCAAGCTGCGCTTACACGCGCGGTTGCCATTACCGACGCGGTCGGCATCATCTGTTGTTTCAGTGTAAAACACACCGCAGGCGCCTTGTGTGTCACTGGTTTTCACGGCGACCCGGGCAGATCACGCGCTGCCAACACAGAACGCGCCTCAGGGACCAACATTGAAGAAGGAGGTCAGCGAAGCGCTATCGACGTCCTTACCGTCGACGGGCGCAGAATGCATCGTGGAAACGATTCGTTCTATCTGCGGTTTGATATGAGTAGCACTTAAGTCTAAAGACGGTAGGATTCAGTGCGATGCGGCAAGTTTGTTCTAAGAAATGGGACTGACCTAAGAAACCCAAGTCGGACTCTACTTCTCCGCCTCTCTTTTGTCACCCTGAAACCGACGTCAAACGATAACAACTCGGGTAGATTTTTCTCTTTTGTAAACGAAAGTATTCAGTACGACGGATGGATATGATCAGATACACCTACACTCGAGAACGCGTGACTCGTCAGTATGGCCGTGTCGTGGATTACGATAATTTAACAATCATTTGTCGTCGATTGATATTGTACGCCGCCGTTATTCTTCGTCACGCTCCGAGATCCTACGAGAACCTCCGAGAACCTCCAAGAACCTCAGAAATCCTCCAAGAACCTCCGAGAACCCTACGAGGACCTCAGAGAACCTTCGAGAACCTACAAATCTTTACAGCATTCATACTCTTACGAGACACTTCGAGATCCTACGAGAACCTACAAACCTTTACAGCATTCATACTCTTACGACACACTTCGAGATCCTACGAGAACCTACAAACCTTTACAGCATTCATACTCTTACGACACACTTCGAGATCCTACGAGAACCTACAAACCTTTACAGCATTCATACTCTTATGAGACACTTCGAGATCCTACGAGAAACTACAAACCTTTTCAGCATTCATACTCTTACGAGACACTACAAGAACCTCCGACAACCTCCGAGAACCTACAAACCTTAACAGCATTCATACTCTTAAACATACAAGATAGTTGTCTGTTTATGTAATAACTAAGTTATGCAATGCAAGCTTGCTTACAGCAGATATTCAACTCGGAGAAAGTTTTTCTATGCTTACAGATAAACGCAAGTATAACAACGAGATCGAGACGAATCAACGAGGCTGGTGCAGAGCGCGCACCACCCATCAGGATGGCCGTATCGGCGCAGCTACAACAGTTTGCCGATTATAAGAACAATTTCATTATTTAATTAATTATTAATTGATAATTGTTGAATAACTGCAGTGTAAAATTAAAGTAAAAATCATGTTACCTAGAAATACCAACAAAATAGAAAAGTCAATGTACCGACACGTGCACGTGGGATGCATCCTATAAATACGGCCGCACAGAATGCGTTACATTCATTCTCACTTGAGCCGTCGTAGTGATCGGACCTCCTCAAAAGTCAGAGAATAAACTAGATACAGTACTACCCGTGTTTACTTTGATTACTGAAGATGAGCGACAGCCCTGACCACGGAAGTTGTGGCGCCAGCAATGCTGGTGTCACGCTTTTTAAAAATAATTACGGGGACCCTGCTCCGTCATACATAATATATTTAAATGACTGAAAATAATTTAAAAAATATCGATATTCGGCTCAATTCCTAAATACGAAAGATGTAAATTTTCATCACAGATAGAGCTGTTCCAATAGGTGTTGATACATGTGTGTCCATACTCGCCAATTAAATCGATACCGAATAAAATAATGAACTTACTGTGCCGGCGGCCATAAAACACGATTTTATCATACCTCTGGGATAGGGACACGTTTTCGAATAATGTAATAAAAAAGTCACAGATGTCAAATTTATGACATCGGACCATTGTAAAGAGATTAAAAGATTTAGTACGGATGAGGGCTACGGTGTGGTGCTACGAGCGGCTACGGGCGGCTACGAACTCCTACGAGAAAACAATTTAACAAGTTTAATAGCGTTGTAATCCTTTTGTATCGGTAAAATTCACGTCTGTCTACTAGTATTAAGAGGAAAAGTTTCGTTTGTTTGTTCCACTGTTTGCCATTAAACAGAAAACACAAATTAAATATTTCTACTAATTAAGGTTAAAATTAAGACATGATCCCTGCTCGTCAAGACAAGCTCAAAGTGTACCGACTGCCTGTTAAATATAAATGTATATTTTACTATCACTCCTAACACTCACCCAAAACTGCAAATACCACCTTTAAAGCAACTACGTACCTGTAACAAACATACAATAATAAATTAACATGCTCCTTGTTCTATCAGGTTAATTACTCTCTAACAGCTAAGTGCAGCGATTAATAACAAAATACATTAAAAATATAATATCAGCAGATTCATTGTTGCGCGCAATCTCACCGGGCGCACCGTTAATGTCGGCGTCAAACTCGCCAAATTATGAAAAAGATATTTCCCCAGGGGTGGCCGATGCCTTATAAACGTCCGCAACTTGGTGAATAAATCACTGTAAGCGCTAACGCCGCCAAATAAATAATTTTCTTTATTCATCAAAATTAAAAGGAGCAGTTGACAAAGCGAGGCCGTTAATTAAAACCCGATTTCGCCCGAGTATGGCGGCCGTTCGATCATCGAGTTAGCGCGGTTTATTTGCTCGACGGTTGTACGTAACAAATACGAGGCATGCCTTTTAAGTTCTGTCGTTTCCATAATTCCCGGCAATTTTGAATTTGGAACTGTTCTATATTCGAATGTGTTTAAATTTCGAATCTCAAAACAGTTGAATGTATTAGGATTAATGTTATTGTTTAGTCACAGCGTCGATTAGAATCTGTCAGGTTACGTACGAAAATGAATCTTTCTAAGGAAAATGTTCGTGCAATAATTTTCTACAACTTTAGAAGAGGCTTGACACGGCTTCAGTGTTTTGAAGAGCTAATATCTGTGTTCAGGGATGAAGCCCCATGTCTGCAGACTGTCGAACGCTGGTATTTAGAATTCCAGCGTGGACATACTAGTGTTAGTGACAAATCTCGCGAAGGTCGCCCAAAATCTGCATTCACTGAAGATAACATCATTGGAGTGAGACAACTAATTCTCGAACATCGTCATGTGACGTATCGAGAGATAGAGGCTCTATTAGGCATCTCAGGGACAACCATTCAGAAGATCTTGCATGAAGCGCTTGGTGTAAGAAAGCTAGTTTGCCGTTGGATACCGCATCTGCTTTCCGACGATCACAAGGCGGCCCGCGTCAGATGGTGTAAGAAAACTCTGCAAAGGTTCAACCGAGGAGAGTCAAATCACGTCTACGACATCATCAGTGGTGACGAATCTTGGATCTATGCCTACGATCCTGATTCCAAACAACAATCTACAATCTGGGTCTTTCAAGACGAGCCAAAGCCGACTAAAGTTGTTCGTTCTCGAAGCACTTCAAAGAAGATGGTGACCACGTTCGTTAGAAAAACCGGCCATGTTGCGACTATTGCACTTGATGATCGTAGAACGGTTAACGCAGAGTGGTATACCACAGTTTGTTTACCACAAGTCATCGCCGAACTTCGAAAATCTAACTCAAAGCGACGCATCATCCTGCACCACGACAATGCAAGTTCACACAGCGCTCGTCAAACGATTGAGTATTTGAAGCAGGAAAAAGTAGAAATTCTTGATCATCCTCCATACAGTCCTGACCTAAGCCCTAACGATTTTTTTACATTTCCTAAAATTAAGAAAAGTCTTCGTGGTCAAAGGTTCCAGTCCAGTGAAGAAGCAGTCGACGCTTTCAAGTCAGCCATTTTGAACACCCCCACTTTAGAGTGGAATAAATGTTATAATAACTGGTTTGAGCGAATGGAAAAGTGTATTAAGCTACGTGGTGAATACTTTGAAAAACAATAAAAAGTACTATAAGGTTCTAGTTGTGTTTTTTTCTTCAAACGACAAAACTTAAAAGGCATCCCTCGTACTATTATTGAAGTTACCCGATTTCCTTTCCCGCACGGGATACAGTTATATTTGCCTTTTTCCCGGGCCCACTCGCTTTCATGAACCGAATCTGTCAACGTTCCAGGGTTATTGATGTGCTCACACGTTATTATGAATATATAATGAAACGATTCAAGCATAGAAAATATGTAGAGTAAAATTAATGAACATCGTAGAAGAAGATAAATAAATTCTTTATGACGACCTAATACGTAATGACATCTAGAAATATATTAAGAAGGAATATATAATAATATGTTATGTTATAGGTACTTTTATAGCAATGTTTTTTTTGTGTCATAGGAAGATGAAAGATAGAATGCGAGCTACAAACTAAAGTTATAAGCTACCTACAATAATTACTTCAAAATTAAAACTGTACCGTGGTAAAGATTCAATTGCGTTACCAACGAAAAGCGATACGAAAATATATATTTTTTTCAATTTGTATTTTTTAACGTCTCTCCTTCTTTTATTTTTAATTAACATAACGATGTCTCTCACGAATTGAACCACAAATTTATAAAATGGCCCGCGTATGTCGGTGAGCCTGGTGGTGACCGACTTGAATTAGAACTTAAAATTTATATTCAAAAGAATTCAGTGGCTCAAACGTGGTAGTGCATTAGCCGTCGCTTCGGAAGCCGGCAGGAGATTACTTAATGGTCTAAACCAGACGCGGACTGTTGCTGCGAATAGTAAAAAAAGCAAAACACCTAAGGGTTTGTTTTGTGTCGAGAAATACTGAAATGCAAGTACTACAATAGGATTACGAGCGCAACGAGCGAAAGAGAATCGCTCGTTTTATTACTCTTATGTTAAGTAAAGTGCATAGAAGTTAAGAAACCAATATAACTTATGTGTATAATAGCTTGTGTTAACTTGAATACGTATTCTTGAAAGAGTTATATTATTAACCCTTAATATAAAAATATTTGTACCAATCTCTGTAACAAATCCCAGCCTTTAAAATGTAGGAAGCTTTAAGTAGGTTAATTTTAAGCTACAGCCAGTATTCATTCAATACTAAACTTAATTAAGGTCTATGTTTAATTACCGAGTCTGTGTTTAAGTTAGTTCGATACTAAGCAAACCTTAGCTGAATATTTTAAATAGTACTTAAAGTATATGGGTACAGTACAGTTTGAAGCGTCAATAACCGAGTGGTTAGAGGGGCCGTCCTCGTAGCTGAGAGGTTCCAGGTTCGATCCCCATCCTGGCCATTAAACTATTGACGTGAGTTCACTCCTAGCACAAGTATTAGCTTAGTTGGAGGGGCTAGAGGGAATACTAGTAATGTGATAAACACACAATGCTAGTAATCTTTAAAAAAAAAGGAAATGGTAAAAGATTTATTTATAAACGAGTGTTCCGTACAAGTGCACATCGAGTTTTCAATTACACAAAGTGAGGGCGGCAGTGTTGCCGGCGCACCGCGAAAAACGCCGCTGCGGTCAAGCAACCTGACCGATTGCACGCCGCTCACTCGAGACCACTCCACACGGAGGAAAACCAACGCAAACAATCACAGAATAAGGTTAGTTTTCAAGCGCACTCGGCGCTGCATCTACGAAAATCGAGGAACAACTCGTTTCCGAAAGGTTGGAGGAAAACTCGATCGCTTTTCCAGGGGGAAGCTCTCAGTGGTTTATTGCGTTATTACCTGGACGTGTCTACCGCGTTGGGACAGCCGCAATTTGGGAGCAAAGAACGATATGTTGCGAGGAGAGGGATTTTATAGAGCTTCACCAGCGGCACCGAAGAAAAGACCAAACGCCTCCCACTCCACGCCTAGCGTAATTTCCTTTGATCGAAAACTCTACAGGACACTACTTCAGTTTTTATTTTCATCCAATTCAATATCGTTGAACGGTTTGTAAGATACGCTTCGCAACATTTCCTCCAGTTTTGTCGGTTTATTTTATATTTTCACCGGACCATTTTTAAAGTGTTGCCGTAATAAATGTTTTATTCTATACAGATTTTATAAAGGGCATACAAATACCGAGTGAAACTAATATTTCGCTACACAATTATTTTGTACGATACACTTATAAATGAAATAGCAAACTTTACCTGAACATATAGCAGAAAGGATATAAATCGTATTACACATCGTTTACGACAATCCCATAAGCCATCTACACCGAATTCGATTCAATAAAAACGTTGGATGTGGCCGTAGATTTGCCCCAATAATCGGGCGACAAAAACTGTAACTTCGTCTTAGAGCCAATGAAATAAGAGTGGATGTCCATAAAATAAAATAATAACCGGTCAATAAAATCTTTCGGGATCGAGCGAATCTGTCAAATACGTCTGCGAAGGGGCCGGGGGGCCGGTTCGCGAGGGTCGGGCTCGAAGTGGTAGAAATTTGATCTGCTAGGTCGCGCTCGCAGTTACCATCAATCGACAGGTAATTGGGAGCCGTGTCAACGGAGCAAACGATACGTTAAGAATATCGCCGTTTTACCGACTGAGTGGTTTTCAGTTACACAATTTTAATGCTTTGTAAATTGAGTTTATTTGAGAGCAATCAGAGTTAAATTTCTATTACGTAACTTGTTTCTCGGTTCATTCATGATATTTAGACGAGTATTTTAAAGCGACAGTAACTAATTACATGTTTACGCTAACATGACAGTGCTTTCAATGCAAGTATAGAACACTAGTGATCAAATTTCAAACGTATAATCCTTACGAAAAGTTTGTTACTAATTCAATATTAATTGCTGAGATTCACCGTTCACAAGGAGCAGAAACATAAATTAATAAGCCAACCTGAAACTTGCCGCCACTCATAATAGTAACGGGGCAGTTTTTACGACCCATCGATACTTTCCCAACTCCTCGCTGCTCGCTTGTACCTAAAATAGTTTCAATCCAAACTTCTGAACACATGAATGAATAAAGGAATGTCGTAAAATAAAGGAAATTGTAACAAAAGAAAGCCAGACAGGTGCAAAGGGACGTGTCTATCGAGTTTACGGCTCAAGTATATCTGAAATGAATTTCAATAGTAAAAGTATAATTGTTCATATTTGAACTCCAAGAACTTGCATCTCTAGAGACAACCAGATTCGACAATAAGTAAAATACAACACTATTCAAGTCGGGTAAATCCGAATGTCGTACCTTCGTTAAATTATGCAAAACCCAAAGGTTGATTGATTGAGAACGCTATTCACCTGCTTCGTGGTAAATAGAGGCGTCCGCACCCTTTTATTTATTTACATCAAACAGATTTGAGGTCACGTTTACGAAACGAGGTTGAGATCTGGCGAGTCGTTTCCATTATGGTGAAAACAATGTAAGTTTAAGTGGTTAAATAATAATAATTAGCCCTTTTCACTGCTGCACTCTAGGGCATCAGGCTTCCCTAATGCGAGGGGGACTTACCCAGGGCTGGCGGATTTCACATGTCTTTTGAAAATTGCAAACAGCTTCAAGATATTTGGCTTTTTACGCAAGTGATAATAATATTTAAAATATGAATTCAGTCGCAAGTATAGATTTGTTTGCGGATGAATGGGTGAAGATTCAGTTGGTATGCTTGAAGATCTGCGAGATAGATGATCGATTTCTATTTTTAATTTGTTTATAATTCTTGTTATGTTCTATTATTCGTGTAATTGGTTGTTTAGACCATTCTTATAAAATGGAAATAAATAGATCTCGAAAAACTCAGAGGTGCGAGCCGGGATTGAAATCCTGGATCTTGTGCACGCAAGACGCGTGCTTAACCGAACGGCTACCACCGCTTATATTTTAGGTGATAATGGAATTTAAATTAGGCGTTTACTAGGCGAGCGAGGTTCTTTAAATAGTATGCGAAGGTAAAAATCGGTGGTTAGGTATTATTTAGCGATATATAGGCGCCAATCGTAGAGGTCATAAAGCCGCCAAGGTGGAACTTGTAGTGGGCATTGGGTAAATGTGAGCATTTCGGGTGGAGGAAACGTGACCAGCCTCCTCTACGATTGTGGAAGGTTCGAATATCCGTATTTCCGTGTTGCGATTAATCGTTAGATTTTTTTATAACAATACAAAAGAAAATACCTGTAATGAGATGATTTAATAGTGACCGTTTATTTTCCCACTACATAAGCTAACCTCGCCTTATCCTATAACTTCAAAGAACACAACTGGCATCGACGTGCTAAAAACAGACAGACAGACGGACGGACAACAAAGTGATCCTACAAGGGTTCCGCTTTTTCCTTTTAAGGTCCGGAACCCTAATTATCTCAAAAACTATTTCACATCATCATCAAAAATCATGAAAAATCTTGCAAATTAGAGAGGATCTGCTTTTCTGATTATTATGTTATTAACGAGATTGCGAAAAAGTTAGCTATACGTACAGGAATATAAACTAAATATTACTTTCTAAGAAAAGAGATCATCCACCTAACACGTTCAAAGCTTACACTAGAGAGTTTAGCTAGAAATAAAACTCGTATAGGAATCAATGTAAGCGCCGTTCCGCACGGTACGGTCTCCATAACAATTGAGGCGGGAAATTGCCGCCTTGGTCCGATCCGCGCTATAACCTCTGACTTGTCATTATGCAGATTGCCCCTCGATCCGCATATGCGAGTACACTAAACATCTTGGAGCACTCTCACACTGGGACACGAGTTGATCTTAGTGACTAACACTGAGATAAGAACAGTAGTATTTTTAGCACTTTTTACTAAGCGTTTAGTAACTACATCAAAGATTTATATAATGCCTTGTCTGCTTAAACTATTTGCTGATAAAATAAAACGGTAAATAAATAAAATAAAATTATTTGATACTTTTTCATAATATATTATTTTTTGTTCTAAAGTTTCTACCTGCGGTGGGTTTTAAGTATGTAACAAATAAATTCACCAGTTTAGTGTAGGAAATTGGGAGTCATTGATCATAATTCAATATAGGTATGTAATTTATAAATTCAGTTCCGGTCTTTAAGCAATTCGCACTCATTTCGCTATTATAAAAACATAATAATATTATATTTAATTACATTTATCTACAAACAATGAAATTGAAAAATTCATCTTCATTTGAAAACATTCCAAATATAAATAAAAATATAAAGTACAGTCACCGTGAAACTCAAGTTCGTCATTTCCATTCCCGTCAGCGTCAGTGAGGTACTGGTAAGTAACTTTGTAATAAGTGTATCGGCGACGACGTAATCTGCATAATTGGAAGCCGTCCTAGGATATTGCGTCCACGTGAGGCAGCGTGCAATTTTCTGCGTCATTTCCTGCGAATCGTCCACTCAGATGGGCGATGCGGCGCGTGCCTACCAGACGGTTAATTGATACAAACGGCGCTATTACACCGTGGCAATCGGTGGAATGTTATGGTTTTAGTGGTCCTTGTAAATGTAAAGGTATGAACTAGAGAAACATGATGGGATGTTCTCCTGGGAGAACTGCGCCAAAAAATGGCTATATATGATCAAAGAAAGATAAATAGTTATTTCGTCATAAAACTTTATCACGTTGTATGTTAACTCTGATATAATAATATCTAGTATATTTTACGTAAAAGATAATTTTATTTCAATCAACGTTACCCGTAACTTTGGAAATCATCAGCTTCTCCTTCTGGATTCTTTCCCCTTCAAAATACCAAGAAATCTTGTACGTCTTTGAGTATTCCACTATGTATTATCTAACTACCTATAATTGTATATTCTATACCTTATACATAATGTAACTATAACCAATCTCGAGATATAAGAGGGATTTGTAAAACTAACTCGACGAAGAATCGAACGCAAAATTCAAATTTAAAATGTATTATATTCTAACATTTGGTGTTGATACCCAAAACATGTAGGGTAGGTACACCAATCAAAATACGTTTGTTTAATTAAATACAGTTTGTAGCAACCGTCAGTCAAATGGCTGGCAGCCGCGCGTTCAACCCCTTGATAACTGCGGAATTTACGTTAGATTTATGGTAATGAATTATTTAAATAAATTAATATTTACACTCTTGATGTGTAATTAAACCCGAGTTGACGATGGAATTTAGAAGATTTTCATTAGTTTCCAAGCTTATTATTTTCTGAATAAAATTGGTTTATACGCGTAAGTATTACCTACAGTTTACAGCCGGCTAGTCAATGTGAAAGTTATAAATTGCAAACATACATTGCACAAGGCATAAAACGTTTTTTTTTAATAAATTATTAGACTCGTGTGTACACTGAGAAAAAAATAACGGCGGTAAATTATTTTTGTTGTATTTAGTACCCCTTTTAGTATTATTTACTAAACGTTTTGTAATTACAACAAGGATTTATATAATGCCTCGAACACATACTAAAAGGGATACTGGGAACTACAAAAATCATTTGTTGTCGTAACTTTTATCAGTGTAGGTACTTATTTAAGTTTGCACTATATCATTTGACTTGCGTTTAATACCCATTTGATAGAGTTAAAAGCCATCCAATTGTTACTAAACGATCTCAGCTGATAAGTCGTCATATTTTATTTCACTCAGCGACATAAAGTTTAATAATAACTATTACACTATAGGAGAAAATGTACGCAAATAAAAAATATATTTTTCTTTCTGTACATTATTCACTCAGCTATGTAATTCAAGTTCATTGGAATGAAAGAAGTAATAATAGACCGATCGGCGTCATCGCTACGCAATCGTGACGTCACGGGGCTATGAATCAAACAGATCTCGAATATTTTCGGCGCCGGTCAACAAGTCGGCGTTCCGCTTGTCTAAACACAATTCGTTTTCTCCGAGACTTATTGTTTGGGTAAATACGTGTGTTGAGTTGATTCATATATGAGAGTTATGTAATAGATTCGATATAAAATCCGGTGAACTGCCGATTCAGGCGACAGACTACTCAGAGGGTAGGTACAGCGCTGATAAAACTATTTAAGCCTGTGTAACCATTTAGTGAACAATACTAGAAGGATGACACCAAATGCAGAGTGCGTATAATAGGTAATATTGTTAATGAAGAGAGAGACGACAGGTTTTATTCATAATATGTAGAGTATAGATGATACGGGATACGGAGAGACCTGCGTATTATTTTCTTCTCCTATCTCCTCTTCCCAATTGGCCAATTGCCAATCTATCCTGATTTAAGAGATACCCGATATTTATAAGAAGGGATTATCCTGTACCCTCCGAGAAGCAAATAGTTAGACAATTAGTAATGTAACCGGTCATTCAAATGATTAGCCCTGCAGCGATCATTTCCATGCATAATAATAAGGCTATTCTCTGGCAAAAATATAAACTACACAAAACGGTGTCAGCTTCTTCGTGTGAATGACCGCGGGTACCAGTTGTCACTATTTTAAAGATTCTGAGTGAAGAGATTCTGAGATTCTATAATAAACTTTGTGTATTCGAAAACATTAAATATTGAATAGAACTCCCTAAGGTTAACTAAAGTAAACCAAGTAAGATAACCTCATATCGACCAAAGTTACTTCAGCGTAAAAATGTGAATCAAGAAAATAGGTTGTAAAGAGTTAACGAGCGTAAAGAAGGCAAGAATGGCGGTTCATAAATATTATGGCCTACTTAGTAATCTTCACCTAGACCCAGTAACTCTTGGAAATGATTACATTCAGCGGGCCTTGGAGCGCGGCACGGATAGCGTGGCTACGTCTTGTGAGTTCTGCGAGACTAGTATATTATGTAGGAAGTCTACATGTCGTTAATTTATTTACAATATGATCCTCCTCAACATAGAGATAGCAGCGTTTCTGTTCGTCGTATCACGTGGCCGGGGCGGGTTGGTCTATTCACAATCATTCAGCGCGGAAATGCGCCTCCTGGCCACTTCTGGTATCACGTCGATACGGAAGCACCTTAATATTTTTTTTTCAATAATATCTATTTTACTTTACTAAGGTTAGTTTAGTGTATAAGTACTTTTAATGTTCTAAATAGATACTAAAATCTATAAATTAATATAAATAGAAGTTATATTAAGAAAAAGAAAAATATAAAATTATCGCATCTTCTTAAGTTGTGTTTTATTTAACTAAAAACATCTTCAAACTGCATTAACCCAAACGTAATATTTATGTAGGTGCTCAGTACAAATACGTCGATGCACAACCTCAACTAACTGATCTACCCTGCTTCCTAACCATTACGATATATTTATTGCCAAAACAATATTTAAACAAGCAATTTGTTTGCCCAACAAATATCCAAATGTTTGCACGAATCCCGTATTCGGGCCGCCGTATATGGCAACCTGAATCGCGATCGATGCGTCTAGCTCATCCCAACATCACGTGATTTGTCGTGAGCCACCACGTTTTTTCATCGGATGAAAGCCCCTATTTATAAAACCAGAGCGAATAATTTCAACGGACCACTGGGTTAGGAGTTTTTGCGCCGTGTGCTGTGCACTCTAGTTGCGTTTGTTTCATGTTAATAAGAAGTAAGATACTTACTGGCTGCAATGTTTTTCTTGTTTTTCTACGACTTAGCAATAATAATAAAATGCAATTAATTCATTTATTTAATATTCGGATATTATTTGTAAATGGATGGATGTAATTTAAAAATAGATAAATCTATTTTCACAACATAATTCCTTTATTATTGACTAAAAAAATATATCAGCTATTAAAACATAATTCGGAAGCTTAGTTTCCGAAGAGAATAATAAAAGCTCATGCAGCCTCTCATGAAGCTGCTAGACGATTTTATAAAAATATCACAATTCTAAGCTCGAATAAACGTTACCACAAAGGAAATGAAGATTTGAAAAGCAGGTGTCTAAGGATTGCAAGCAGATGGGGTCACGTACGGGGCTGAAATGCGATGACATTGCAATAGTGGCGCGCCGCGATGCGTGGTAACGGCGTGCACTTTGTAACAAACCGCTGCTAATCGACTCTGGCGTCGCCGGCGGCGCTTAGATGATTAGAGCCGGTGGAATTTATCGTGATTGTGAAATGTATGAGAATTTCTTTTATATATAGCAACGTTTTTTTATATACAGCTGTAATAGCCGATTGGTTAAGCACGCGACTTGCGGGCACAAAGTCCTGGTTTCAAACCCCGGCTGGCACCTCTGAGTTTTACGAAATCTATCTATCAAATCGTCGTCAAAATATATCCAGGAAATGGTGATAATATTCCTATATTAAATAGAAAATAAATCAAAATCTAGACAACGCATCAAGGTATACAATCCAACTTTTGGAAAGTAATATGATACATTACATTTGGCAAATTTTGTAGGCACTATTTTTATGAACATAGTTAATTGTAAGGTATAAAATGGTTATATTATTATACATGTTTTAATAAAGTACGTAAACTGCGCTCAATAAATAATTATATTTATTTATCATTAAAATGCAGCAAATGACTTATGAAAACTTTTTGATGTTGACGTTGATTTTTTCGCAAAGGACGCTTCGTTTCGAGCGAGAGATATTTCTAGAAATATTTAATTAAGCATGTTTCAGAAATATAATCGCAACTTCAACTGCACGAACTAATTCGCAGCGAAATTAAAGTGTTTACGCTACAACATAAACCGGTTCCACCGAAAGTTTATCTTAATTAATCTTTTAAGCTATTTAGTCAAAGAGAAGTAAATTTCTTTGGCCGCTTTATTGAATTCTAAGTCCGTAAAGTTGGCTATAAGAAAGCATCGATGTCTGAACTCGGTAGTCTTTAAACGATTTCCTAACTTAATAATAAAGTTACAAGATTGTCTATGCGGAACTTTAGTGGGCAACGGGGATTTTTTAAGCAGAATCTGTTACGATGCGTGTAAATTATAACTGCATGCGTGATTAATACCTACTACAAATATATTTTTTCTTGTAACTAGTCTCAATAATGTATGTTTCACGTAACATATTTTCCTTTGTCTTTTACTACCAAAATGTGTCTGTTTATTTTTCCGTATCATAAACTGAGATTATCATTAAGATACACTACTTTAATTTTTATTTCTTAAACTTTTTAAAATGCTTGTTTCATTGCGTAGACCGTATAATCTAAGTTATGTTTACTTTTGACACAGCTACATTTCTAATTTAGATACAAATGAACGAACGTTTCAGCGCATGCCATACTAAATATGTGTCTACATTAGTTACGGAACTGCAACTGGATTCGAATAAAAATAGACGATTACTTATTCAAATGCTGGTACAGCGAATTAGCCACGCAAATTACCATTATAAATACTCGCTAGGTAATCGCGGGATATTGAATTATGAATGAAGTATTGGTGGTACGAGACGAGTCTTGTTTTTTTGTTGTGATGAAAAGCCTGAGGGAAATTCACGGCAGCGTTGTGGCTGCAAAGCCTTCAATTTATGCAGGGGCCGCATTGGCGTCTATCTGGATGACAATCTTGACATACGGGAGGCGGATGAACAATGGTTTTGTTAGAGCACTACGTACAGGGAACGTCATTTGCATTTTATGGTCTATTAGTGCGCAACGCTTAGTATTTTCTGTTTTTTTTTAAATTTATTACACCCGGTCTCAGCTACTGCATCGCGTCGCTTTGTTTGTCCTACCCAAAGATAATAATAAACCAAGAGAATATAACCACTACGAGGTCCTACCTGAAAATTGAAGCATGTATTTTTTATTTTTTTATTTTTAAACAGACTGCCGTGAGAACTTAGTCGGTACACACACACAAAAAAATAATGACAACAATATTTTAAGTTAGTATTTTTTTATGAAAAAAATATGTTATTGCAGCAAATAACTTTTTGAATACTTACATAAATCTTTGGTGAAATTACAAAATACCAGGAACTACAAAAACCATTTTATTTTGCTCTCTTAATTTCTTTGCTCACTGTAGTTCCGCACTTGCAATTTTGGTAAGTGCATTGATTACTAAATAAACACTTGAAATAATGCAGAAAGAACAAACAAACAACCATCACCACAATTCTTCCAACTACATTTACACCAAAACAATAACAAGCGGGGAAATATGGCCAATGTTTGCGCAGTAAGCCGGGGCCAATCACGTCGAGTAAGCAAAACGTGCGACTAAACGCTCCGCCAACAAAAGAGCCGTAAAGAATGGCCCGCCGACACACTCGCACTAATAAAATAGTTCGGCGCAACAGGTCGGTGGGGCCCGCTCGCTACACAATGCCAATGGTACTATGAACGTATCTGTGATTGCTACGTATTGCTACTGAGTATCCAGTAAGCGAAGGTAGAAATGATACAGAGCGAATAGCAATGTATAGAGTAATTTATATTTATAAGAAAATGATTCGGCTATAGGTATATTTATTTGAAAAGTGACTTTACCAAATAGGTGCAACGATTTATAAATAAATCGAATACCTATCATGATAAAATTTCGAAAACTTGCATCCGTTGTAATCGTCTGCTCTGTGTTCCCGTGTGTGGTTAATTTCTAGAGTGCTACATATCATCACTTCCATACATTTTAGTGTAACGATTTTAATAACCATTTAGAAACGCTAGTCATCTTGGCTTTGGCAGCTGAGTTCAATTTCAGGTGGGTTCAGACTTATGCCATTAGTTTGTGTCGGGATGAAAGTATGGTTTTCCTAATTCAGCAATCTTGACTCTCATTTTAAATAACCAGAGTTTGGAATTAGGTGGTATGATTTTTGTACTTCCAAAGAAATGGTTATATAACATGGACATTCCCGGGATTTTCACAACAATCAATCCCGGCACCCGTATTCATTGCCAATACCTACTATATTTCTTTATTATCTTAAGTAGCTTTATATCGACATCTCAGAGATAAGATAAATAAAACAAAACTACTCAATAGCACTTACTATTATTAATGATAAATTATGCAAGTTAACATTCAAATTCGGTTATAATAATGCAAATCATCGTATATAAAATAACGATAAAATCCCGGAATATAACGAATATCTACATTATTCTAATGCTCCATGAAATCGTTGCAAGTACCTACATAAATCAGACTACCTTATTTCGAACTCTGTAAATAACACGTCATGTATTATTTCAATCACTCAATAGATAGGAACTACTCTCTTTAAGCTCTTAAAAATAATATTTGTGCTCATAAAATTAGTCAATGAAACTAATAAGCCGACCACTAGTCCCGTAGCGGCATGAAACTCGAGGGCCGAGGCTTGCTGCGAGTCGAGGGTCCTCCAGGAGCCAACCGGCATTGTTTTACCATCGGACCCACTTCACTGGCCTTTAAGGGACGTTATTACTGATCAAAAACACTTACAGCCCTTTCATGTGCGGTATATGGCGCTTCAATGATTTGGTATAAAAGTTATGATAGGTTATTTAAACGATATCTCGTTTTGGAACACGTTTTTGTGTGATAGGATGTAGGCTCTAGCGAGACAGGTCATACACGACTAGCATGCAGCCGCGAATTCAAGGCTAAAAGTTGCCTATATCTTATTCAAAAGCAAAACATGTGTTATAAAAATCCGTGCATCGGCTTTAGGTGATAAAATTATTTATGGTCTTCCTTTAGTAATATTAACAAAACGTTTTGTAATTACTGCAAATTATTTATGAATAAATGGCATTACATAAAATATGATTGCTCTTTGGAAATTCTGATAAGAAGTAGTACCTATTTCAAGAAAAGATACTGATTTAATCCACAGATATAGATTTTATTGCTATTTTAAACGCATTATACTTAGGCACCTAATTCTGAAATTTTATTCAAACAGAAACATTCATAACTTTATGTAAATGTATCCACACTTTCCATAAGTCCATAGAATTTAAACACAAACTAAAACCAATGCAAGAAACATCTGAACTATAAGTACAGAACAAACTAAACAGCGTACAAAACAATCTTACCTTAACTAAGCACTATTTACAGGAGCGCAAGAAACCGTCCACCGCCCGAGCCCCCTAATTCCCTGGTACCTTCTACCTTGCGGTTACACGGGATTTGCAAGTTTTCTTCTATTGGTCCAAATGCTTATTTCCTAAGGCTCACTACGACTTACATAAGTTCCACGACCGTGTTTTCACAAAGTTGGCTTTGAGCAACCCTTTGATATTTTGTCGATCTGTGGTTACCTATCCATGCGCCGAACGCCGCGAGAAAATTCGCTGGCCGTATATACTCACAATGACCATTGTGTATCGGACCTCTTTCCATCTGATAGTTATGTGAGGATTACAGGGAAAATATTTGTACGTGTTTTTTGTAAGACACTCACTATACTTACTTACACGTTTCTGGTAGGTACAGAATAATACGTTTTCGGTTTGGTCAATGAATAGGGACTTTAATGTAATGCTACAATTTTTTACTGTAGATATATTGGTGTGAATTCCCCCAACCCGCACTGGTCAAGATCGTGGTGGGTTTTGGCCTGAATCCGCTCATATGAAAGGGAGGCCCGTGCCTAGAAGTAGAGCGGGAAATAACTTTCCTGCAAGGTTTTTTAAACCTTCAATCACAGCGTATTCTACGAACAAGACAAATTTAATAGAACCAAAAGACATGCATTAATTATCGCGTAAACAAAAGCCGACAACGTTGAACGTTCAACCGCAGCCAACAAAGAACAATATATTTAACAAAACAGTGAGTGCGAAAGCGGCAGTAAGTGAGGAGTGACAAAACTTGAGGCGCCGACTAATTAGCAATACAAACATGAATCAGAGGCTATTAGTTGTAATTGAATTGTCGCCGGCGAAGTTGCCGCAGCGGCGAATTTAAATATCACGCTCTGCGAGGTTCCAGTACTTTTGCCCGCCAGATTAATATTCCGTAACTTGTAATAGCATCTAGTTGAGAGAGTTGATTTTACCGAATCATTTTATAAATAGTTATATTGAATTCGAGCGAAGTTTTACAAAATTTTCGACTGTAGGATTTTACTATGACTTGCAGAAGCTTAAAGTATAACGAATTTCTGTGTTTTTATTTGCAAAATACCTAGGTCTACGATAGAATATAATAGTTTCAAATGTAAACGTAAATTTCTACGTACACACCCGTATGACTTAGGTACGCAAGTACTCGTCTCTCTTTATCTCCTACTATTAAGATACGGTGGTCACTAGATGCATGGTGTCCATATTTGAATAACATAATTTTATATGAAAATATAATATTTTTATTTTATTAGAAGTTGCTAAGTTACGAAAACGAGTATTTCCCAAATGCAAACATGTCATTTAGTTCAAACATTGAATTTCAATACGGTCATTGTTTTCGGATCGGCTAATAAATATTCATAGAAAACAAATGACGCTAAATTACCGCGGCAAGTTCGGCCAATGGGGAGGCCGTCCGTGTGCCCATTTTTCACAGGAATTTTATAAAACACTCTTGTCGTTGCTCCGAGGAAATTATCTCCCCCATTGACTAAAATTTTTCACGGCAAGTTTGACTTCAATCCATTAAATTTTTCCCACTTTTATCTCGAAACCGTCACGGCAAAGTTGAATTGTGTTAATTGCGAGGTTGGATACTTTTTGTGGGAACATTCCGTGTAAAGTAAAAGGGTCTTTTTTAAACATGAAAAATTGTAGGCGACGCGGCATAGTTCGCGGCGCTGTTCGTAATATTTTGGGACGCCCGAGATTATTTGCTTTATTTTTTTCACCTATTTTACTCCTCGAATTACTTTAACACTTTACTGCCTTTTATAGAGTGTAATTCTCTCACAGAAGATCGGCGTAATGTAGCTGTTCCCCGTATATGATAATGTAGAGTAAATTAATTATTGTTATTTGCAAGAGTCGAAAGTTTTAAATGATTGCTTTTTTAAACAGTCTCACTTTAGTACAAAAATAGGGTTACCAGACTCTAACATTAAAATTACCTAATCGAAATCCTGTCTCTAGGGCAGTCATTTTTAACAGACAAACTTAAAAGGTAACTGTTTTAGTAAAAAATACCGCATAGGCACCGCTGGGCACAATTCCGTTCACCTCGTCTACCTTGATAACGTAATGTGGAGCCCAGACAATATTAATTAGGTAGGTAATTATAATTTGTTCTTTTGTTTGTGAACATATTGCGTAAAATTTTCATAATTGCCTCTATAAAAGTACGCTTTGAGCCTTATTTTAAGCACAATCATTAAGATAATGGAAAAATAACTAAAAATAAATTAAAATTATTTTTACTTATCTATATTCTCGTCCCAATGCTTTCATATGTGTAGGTACTTATTACACGTGCTGCCAATTAGGTACTTATTTGCCGGATTATTTGGTTTTCAAACGAATGTTTGAGAAAGTATTACGATTCCCAATACTGAAAATATTACCTTAAACTAGGCACAAATACAGTACACGAAGATAATCCAAGAATAGTAGCCAACCCAATAGTATTTTTTAATATTCGTTTAGGTACCTATAGAAACTTCTGGATAGAACTAAAACTGGAACGAGCTGGGATTAGAAGTTATGAAAAAACATTGAGCGGAAGAGGTCAACTATTGATATGAACCAGATGATTATATGAATTTTCTTTATCGTTACTATTTAGTATCTTAAAAGCTATCACAGGCACTCGCTACATTACCTGCATAAATAGCTGTATTGGTTATTTTAAATCTTGTCAGTAATATTTATAAACCATACTATATTCATTTTAATCGGAGTACTAGGCAAGCAGAATCAAGAGAGAGTATGAGCTCCCAATCCCTCGAGTCAGCTAAGACAGGATTAGGCCGCTTGTCGCACGCATCAAGATTTCTCGACTACAGACATCGCCGAGTGAAATTTACGGATTATACCCTCTTTGGGAGTTGAATGGCGGGTTTTCCGCTTTGATTCACAATGATTTTTATAGATCAGTGTTGTAGTGGAAGTGGGTTTCTGCACGTTTCCTGTAAATACTATTAGCAGTTTACTATTGTATAAATTAGCTTGCCATCTGCTCTTTATCAACCGCAAAAAGATTTGTTTTGTATGTATTTTGTATGTAATTAGAGTATAATTATAAAAAAATTATGAAAATATACTTGCTGGAAAAAAATGATCAATTTAAAATAATTGTTTTATACTATCACGAAAATAGCTGATCAATGAATTCCATAAAAATGCGAAAATTCTGGCCTCCCAAAAACTATATGGGGACCATTTCTTAAACCATGAAATAAACTTTGACCGATTGCCGTGAACTAATATAATATTTATCCTTAGATTGCTTTTTTTCCTCAAAAAGAAAAAAGAATGGTAACACATTGTTTGTTGTGGACAAACATAATTCCGGAATCGGATCCATTCCAATAATGTATTTCGACGAAACGTTTCACGAAAAAGTTGTTATTCTACGATCGGAAGTTAAATCTTTTACTACGTGCTACGTGTCATGTTACCTTTTTTATACCACAAATGCTACATAAAAAGAAAATATAGAATGCAGAAATTGCAAACATTTTTAATTATTTTCACAACTTGGCTAACTATTTCACGTTTTTAATATCTAAATAACCAAATAAATTAATATGCCTCGAACCAAACCAACACGAATGCTGCTTTGATATTCGTCCACTGATAAAAGTTTAAGGCGACTTTGTCTTCCACGAACATACATATACGGGCGAAACTTCATAGCAAAACTTGTTAGTAAGGGCCATGTTTTCTGCAAACATAATGTGGTGCGGGCGAAGCACGAGCTTGTCTGAGAGGTTGGTCCTTCGAGCCGGGCTTTATCTGATCTAGCCCCTGGATTAATTAACTTAAATGCAACAAGTCCGAGTTTGCGCTGCTCTCCAGATAGACTGTCGCGTGTTTTATTATGGAAGCTGCTGAATTAAGTAAGTAGAGTTCGCCAGGATTATATTACGTTTCGCTATGGCGTCGCTAGTGAAATTTGTACACCGAAGTTGCTCGTAATTGGTTTTTGTGATGATTGAATAATTAACTTAAAAGGCATTTTGAAAATAGAGTATCTTAGCAAAATGTTGGCGATTCATGACCCCAGGAAAACCTAACTTACCTATACCGATTTCGAGTAATTGAATGAAATGTAGATAAATACATCTTATGTTTAAAAAACGTGGATCAATATATAAATTTGGTGGAAATAACAATTGTGTGGGTTTAATTGACACTTAATTTGAAAAGTCACCGTTCGCTTTGCTGGAGAGCAGTACCGCCATTTTACGGGAAAGGATTGTGAAGTTGAACAGAGGATTATAAATACTTCAGTACATAAACATAAAACATACCTACAGGTCTACAATTATTTATTTTAATATTTTTGTGTTTATTTTTGATTGATCGATTTTGTTTGGAACCTTCCTAATGACCCATAATGATTATTCGATTTATCGTCCAGTACAAAACACAATGAACAACAATTTATTAGTAAAAGAAATTGGTAGCGTTGTATCGGATCCTACTGAGGGTTCGACGACATACGTTATTGGGACTTTGGGTACCACACCGGGGACTCACAAAGTTGAAATCGCTACATTCAAATTCATGCCGTATGGTATTGTGTTAAGAGTCGTAAATGGTGAAAATATACATTTGCAGGGGATATACGGAAGCGGCCTAATGACGACTTGGACTACAATAGCACGTGTGCCCCTTGTTATTGGTATCTGACCTGACCGCTACCAGCGATTTGTCTAAATGAGATCCGGACCTCTTCGATGCTTTGTATTTTTTCTTTTATATATATTGATCTGCGCGCGTGATATACTGTGTGGACTGCTCATTTTTCCCGACTTTAATAAAGGCACTGACATATAAATTAGAGCAGTTAAAGTATGATATTATAGTTCATACTAAGAGATTTAATGTGTACAAGCGCTGAATTAGACAAAATAATTCAACCCAATTTATCGTTTCAGTTAATGTTACTTGAAATTAAGTGATATATTAAACAACATTTACCTAAGTTGGTAACATTAAACTATAATGAAATAACGCTGTTAAATAGAGAAGTTTAAGGAACGAATGTGCCTCTGGGCCTAGATTGTGCTATTTGCGTGAAGGCAATGTATCAAGGCAACTTCGACTTTAAGCTGGCGTGTTTAAAGGTTAAAACGGTTGTTGGGGTGTGGAATTATAGGTACCTGGGTCCACCGCAACTACCGTAATCCCGTATACCGGCGATTAATCTTCGTTCCGGCTCTCACGAGGTGGTTTGTTGTGGGTAAATTTGTGGGGATGGCTACGATTTGCTGGCCATGGGCCCCGTGGGCCGAGTTCGTCATACATTAATCCTTTGTTGGTTTAATCGCCTCTTTTATCGACGCTAGATTAGAGTCACGTCGGGCGACGGTCCCCGTAAAAGCCGCAAACAGACACGTAGGAATGATGGGATGCTGTGATTTAGTTAATGGCTGGATATAACTATCGAGTGCGGGCGCTTGAACTATTTTTGTAGATTGTTTTATCGCTGTTGTATTATGTTAGGACCTCTTTCAAAATAACAACATGCTCTTAGCATTAGGTACTTAGTTATAAATTGCATAAATCTGGATTTGCTTTAACTATTTGTTTAAAATAAAATATACTTACTTATCCACTTGATAATGGATATGGAAAGTATATAAAACCAACCGTGTAATACATCAGTCCCTGAAATGTCACTCCATAATTACGCGTATGAATATTTGATCGTGTTTCTCGGAACGTAAACATACACATTAGGAGGTGAGCATTACTTTTTAGTAATTTGTTGTGTATCGTAGGCAAAGCGCGTGGGGCGGGCGGGTATCACGTGACTCGAAGCCCCGCCCGCCTAATGTTTCACTCGCGTTACTGTGACAACTTCTACCTTTTACCAAATTGTATTTTCGTGTTCGGCCGAGTTTTCCTTATAAATACTGTCATTAAAGACAGCGACACGGTGACAGGTGCTAATGTTTGTGGAAGTATCGAGCCCATTTGTAAATAATACAAACAATGTGTTATGACTTTTACCGACAACTCGAGAGATTGGAATCGATTTTTCGGCTTCACAATTGATTGTGTGTTATATCGGAATTCGTAAGCAATCGTATGGAAATGTATCAACCAATTAAATCAACACAATAGGCAAATACCTGATTGATAAATTCTCAAGTAAATTATGTTCCGTTCCCATATGGCGGAGGTATTAAACTGGATGAAGTATAAGACTCCGCATTATGTTAGATATGACTATAACGACATGAACTTCCAGGAATAAATAAGTAAGAGGGGAACCGCGCAGCGGGCAGGACGCTTGTTATCTCCGATCCCAATTTCACAGTTCCCAGAGAGCAAATCTTCGGAGTAATTATACGAATTTGGACTTTGAGGTGGCTTGGGATTAAAATAATGTCGTTCTTATGCTTTTAAGATGACGTTTGCGGATTTTTTTTATTGATATAATGGTAGGCCCTTGTTATTGAATTTGCGTAAACGCAACCTATAATTTTGTAGAGTGTACATTTTCACGACGTAGGTTAATAAATTAAACTAACGGGTGACCACACAAGTAACCATAAATCATCAACAGATAGTCTAATGTTCAGTTTTCTGACGGGTCTATATACGATGCGCTATAGTTTTTTTTAAGGTCAATGTTGTATCTATTATACTTCCTAATGTGCTATAGGTACTATGTTAACGACTGGTCATTGTGATTTTACTCTAGGTTATTTTAGATTGGTTTAAGAGACATGTAATTTTACTAACTGTAGGTACCTATCACAAATAAGTAAGATGCATATTGGATATTGTTGCTTTTCCACCCCACTTCTAAAGCCCGCATTTAATACTTATATAAATACAAAAAGTGGTTAAATTTTTTATCAGCGTAACTAAGAGTCCTTAAGTATGTCCGATATCAACCGTAAATTGTGCGTAGCGTACCGGCGACAACTTCAGAATGGGTCCTAAAAGACGATAGGAGGGCAGACACCCGGTGGGCCGTTACGAGGCCCCACGTCATTTGTTTATTAAACATCCTGCGAGGCGGAACAGAATAATGGCAAGGTAGACTTTGTCACGGCCGCTTTACCCCGAAATTAAATCGTAATGATGATACGAACCTCACTCGCCGCCATTTTCGGCACCCCACCCACCCGGTTATTAAGTCCCGTGTCGTCTTGAGGTCAAAATGAATAGGTTTTTTTAAAAGCCCGGTATGACAACTGTCGCAGTTATGAAAAGAGTCCTGTTGAGTGGTCCGTTACGCAGAAAATGATAAAAATACGAGGGTTTTTTTTCTCATACTTTGTACGACATTCCATTCCGTTGCTGAGTGGGCCACGTATTCCTTCGAATGTAATTTACTAATAGGTTCTTGCGTTCCTGTAACAATGGCCAAAGTTCATAGAACAAGTTCGCGAAATAAATCAAATAAATCAACAAAGTATTTCCGCATTTCGACGCTCATTAATTAAGACATTTATTTTCCCTCAAACCAATTGATTTGTATCAAATTACATCTTGATCTTTTTACTTTATTTTATTTTCGTGCTTATACCATCTTTCCCGATTTTTATTACACAGAAAGACTTCGTATTTCTCGACGTATGAATTAATTAGGAAAACAATTAATTATAATACTAGGTACCGCGGAAAAAAACACTGAAAAGCATAGCGAAATCTTAATAGGAAATTGAAATTATCAGTAGCCCGTAAAAATTATTTCGAGTTCCCCAAAAGAATTTTAATTATAAAGTTGTTAGAAGTATTCCCAGAAGAATATGTAATCTGCTGCTAGCTAAGTGGATTCATAATGGGCTGTTAAATGTGTTTATGTATTTAAAAACTTTTCCGACATAATATCTTAATTGTTTCAAGTTGGAGTAAAGTTGCCGTGGTATATTGCAGAAATTATATTCGACGATGCTTTTATTTTACGAAATGTATCAATCACAACCAAAGATTGAAAATATATAAATAAAAAACAGCGTTCCAATGATGCTGACATAAAATTTAGATCTTATAGTTTACCTGACGAAAATACAGTGAACATAGTAAACATTAAACATACATGACTATCAGACAAATTTCCCTTAAAAAGACTTCCTGAGGATGTGGGTACATTTTTCCCCCTAGCTCTTGTATTCACAACGATTTCAATTCTTATAATACCTTAGAGTAATAATTGAATGTTACTTACGTTAGCTTGACCGTGAACATTTATTAATAAAGTTCTTACCACAACGTTTTCAATAAGGCATCAATGAGCCTCTATCTTTGCTCAAAAGATAAGTCTGCATCTAAACCACTGATTTTAAAATGAGTGAACCCAATATTAAATTGATGCAATAAGACATTATTTATTGAATATATTATTTAGATACTAAGTCGGGTAATATAAATACCTACAATTCAAGTATTAGTCATGGACGAATAGAAGAGTTTATGAATATCTAAATAAAGTAGCTTGCAGGAACATCGTGAAGAAAACTCACTCAAGCGTGATTAAACTTTAAGGAGAGTTCAGACTACTTCCCAAATTACGTGCTACTGCATCTTTATCGATTATGTAGAGTCAAATTAATAAGAAGTGAAGAAAGTTGTTTCAATGTGAGTTATGTTCCCGTTATACCACTATTTACTTCCTCTCTGGTACTATTTACTAATAATCTATTTTGATCTTTATTAAGGCGTTATAAATAGTATATTACTACGATAATAATCTGTAATCTCGTATGCGATGCGGTTTTATGTCTAAGGATGAGAAATAAAAATCAATATAGGTATAATATTGGCGGTGCGTCGCGGTGCCTCTTTGTGCTTTGGTACGTTTTAATTGGGAATATTGTCTGAATTTCTAGAATATCATAATCAGTTGCAAAACTTGAAAGTACTTCACCTTGAAACTCGTTCTCAGGATTAAATTCGTGCGGGTTCCAAGACCATTAAGCTTTTCAGCCAGGTCTCGTCGAGGGTCTAACCTCATCATGGTCATGGTTGAATACCATTGTCGATCATGGCTTTTTTATAGGACTAATCCCGCCACACACTCCCACCACTGTAACTCCTGTAAGCCAGGATCGACAATGGTGACCAATAATGAAGTCGAGGTTTGACCCTTGAGTCCCGAGGAAAAGTTAAATTGTCTTGGAACCCGCACGAATTTAATCGAAAGAAGTAATAGGCGGAGTTGGAAGAAAAAAAAACCACTTCCCTCCTGTGCAAAGCGGGAGACAAAAATAGCTGGTACGGGCTGATTGCCGTAGAAACAAGACTGTTACAGCTGTCGATCATGGCTTATAGGTGTAACAGATATGAGTGTGGGTCTAGTCCCATTTAAAAAAACATGAAAAGGTATTCAACAAGAAAACCAAAACAACAAAATAATCGAAGAAGTATCGTTCTCACCATTATTTTTTCAAACAGTACGAATCGCTGATTGTAGTACTCTCACATTCAATACCAAAACCTGCGAGCCACATCTCATAGTTTTATGCTCGACATAAAAACGCCACTCATCCTTTAGCGTGTAGTTTCGCAATGAAAAAATATCATTTTATGAATACAGCAACCGCGCCAATTATGCCTGCGATACACGCAAAACGCCTGGAATCAGATTGCGCTGCGGAGCGCCGACCTGTGTCAGCAAGTCGATGTGCAAACATAAATCCCACACAACAGGCCCTCTCGGGGGAATAAGTGAGGAGTAATTTGTGAACACACGAGGTTGCTTCGTCGCGCGAACATTAACTATTAAATTCGTTGCATATTAAACTAGAGCCTTAGCGCTGTAATCCAGAACGTACCTGAACCTCGTTGCTCGAGCCCCGGGAGACTCTTCAACAGTTCTTAAGTAACTTATGCGATTCGAAGTAATTTTAAAACTGATATGCAAGATATCACACCTGCGGTAATGTATAACAACACGGTTCAAGAAACTTAATGGGACTGAATATGGTCTAATGATTTTTTTAATCATTCAAAAATTTGAGTATTTTGTATATCCGCGTAATATAAAGAAAAGAAAGAAAGAAAAACTTTATTGTGACTAGCAGATTGAATAAAATAATATATATAAAAAAAGGAAATAACAATAATAAAAAATTCTGCTCGCCACAAACGGACCCAATTCAGCATGTGCTGGTTGACAAGAACCAGCGCTGGTCTTCCATTGGGCCCGATTGGCGATTTCACGGGCGCAAACCACAAAAAACAATAAATAAATAAATAACTTGCTCAGTTAGAATAAATATAATGGAAAACACACTGTTCATAAAATTGAATCCAACACTGACAAATTGTAAACACAAAACGAATGAGGTGAACAATCGATGTCAAGGGTGCAAATCTCAGGTGATTTGAAAGTTCTCAAAGAAAGGGAGGTTATGTCGAAAAATGCCTCTTTGTTTCCGACAGGCCAACAGGCCCTCTGTTCTGGTCGAGAGTACGGAACCCCACTTGACACGCTTCATTTTTACCTTTCCTTTAAATTGAAACTGGAGCGAGGGTGCGCTTTCTATGCGCCCGTGTATCACCCGCCTTCATTATGAATTAACAAGATTTTCCACAACATTTTATTTCTCAACTTAAACTATACATTACTCTAACGTGAATTACTTATTGGATATCGAATTTTTGTAAGTAGGTACCTAATATAAATCAGTGTTTCTAAAGGTTTACCTTCAAAAAATAAAGTTCCTTACCATGCTATGGCCAAATAAACTTTAATATGAAATATAGGTATTTCTAAGTATATGTGCCAATGCATACTATCGAAGTACAGTCGCAAACTTTAATTTGAAACCCACTTAAGGTTGAATATCGTACAGCAAACGTATCCGTAACGTATTTTAGTATGCAAGTTTGGTAATGTCGATATTGAAAACGCGCTGTGCCCTGACGTTACTAGTGGCAGCCGCTCTCAGATAAAAAATACTAGTTATAGGTGCTTATAGATACATCAAGTACTTGAAATTGACACCAATGTTTTCGTTTTCAAGAAGACAAAGAAGCCATGAAGAATAAAGAACATGGAAAATACAAAATATCAACAAAAACAACCCATTTTGTTACTTATTTATTAGGGGCAACTGCAACATTTCATTCGATAAGATTTATGAACGTCTCGCATACGTCATACGCATATTACTATTGATTTAGAGTTTTCGACCTTACTCCATTTTGAGTGTTCTTAGAACATACCTATGAAATGGGTACCTACCATATTCAAGTTCGCGTCAGTACTTAGTTTGTTTTTGTTGAACCTTTTACAGTTTCACTGACGCCGCCGTGGTAAAAACTGTCGCAATGCTGTGAGCATCAATCAAATGACTTCTTTTGAAGTTTCCCATGTGATTGTATAGGTAGGTATTCTTTGTAAGCCAAGATCAGCTTTTCCCATCGGGTGCGGTGCACTGCGGCCGTGGCAATGCACTTTCGCTGACCCCTTGCCTCCTCCCACGAATTCTTTCTCCCTCACTCTCTAAACTTTCTTCGTGGATCGTCTCTGTCGCACGCGTGGCTGCGCCTGCGCTTCCCGGGTACCGAGGTAATAGCATTCTACGACGCTGTACGCCGCCGGAGTGGAACGGGTTCTGTCGATGACTCCGACGATTACTCGTATGAAAGACAATGGTCAGTGAATGCGTTAAGAGACCGGTTTTAGATGCGTGCTGATACATAATTGAAATATTGATCCAAATTCATTAACCAAGTATCGTGTGACGTAAGATAATTTCATGCTAACACGTTTTATAAAATTTACCGCACAATTGTAAAGATGAATTTATTCTGTAGTGCTCCATTGAACTGGCGGATTCAACTCATCTTGTACTACAAACTGAGTAAGCGCAGCTGGAAACGCCAAACTTATAGTCGAATCAAAACAGTATAACACATAACCAGAGCAGTTTCAGAATATACGAGCAATTGAGCAGTCGTGGATTCGCTCGCCGTAAGTGGAATAACTTTCTTGGTTACGAGAGCGCCTCGGCGGTCTTTGTTAACGCCCTATATAGTTACGCTTATCTCGTTGCATTCCAGGTGAATGATCTTCACATACGATATTCCCGAACTTCAACTCTCGCGACGACAGAACTCGCAGACATCATAGACTGCATAATATATGATTTTACATCGCGTCTGAATCTAGAAAAAAAAAATGTACCTACAGCCTGTGTAATATTTAGAGTATCGCAGCCGTGAGTCAAGTAAGGGATTACGTGGGAGAGCTCCGGAATGGTCCTGTAGCCTCCGAGAGCGATGTTAAGTGTGCAATCGGGCGTCACAGATATTTAGACTTTATGTATCAAAAATTTAGGACGACATTCGTTAGTATCACACTCAGGGGGACGTCGTTCTAGGCTTGCGAGCACTACACTGGCTGCCATACGAAATGATTCAACCGGGAGATCTTTGTCAGGGTACTTTGGGTCTTAGGGCCTGGGAGTTAGGTGCATATTGGAGCGTGCGAGTCTCGTTCGTACGAGAGAATGCGTCTGGCAACATTCCATCGCACAATGAGTAATTTAAAAATTCAAAAACTCGTCGAGGCTCGGCGTGCGCGAGGTGAGACGATCCAACCACTGGCGCTCTGCAATTGAGACTGTTATCTGCCTGCATGCTGCTACACATCGTACGTAGGTACACACGGGGGGAATAATCCGCGAAATGATACGGTTACCTAAATATAAGCTCGGCCATCGAAGAATACGTTGCAATTGGATCCAAACGTAATTGTAACTGCAGAAAACCTAGAGATTCCTCTCAATGTAATTTAATCTATCCAAGACCTGGCCTTCCTTAAATCCAATATCGGTTGGAGATAAAAAAGTCGGTACGTGAAGCGTGATCTCATGCTAATTGGTAAACATGCAGCGAACAAACTGCGCCCGACCACGCCAGCTCTACTATTTTCAAATGAAATTCTTTCCACTCATACATTCCCAAGTACTATCACATAGTATTCGAACTACGGAGGTTATGGAATTCCGAAATGGGTTGTTATTTGATTGCGATTTAATTATTCAGCCGACATTCGACGCATAGGTATCCTGCAATTTCAGCATAGCGGTGTTGGTAGAAGTTTTGAGCGTGTTACCTACTTAAGTAGTGCATGTCGAAAACTGTTAAAACATTGACAAATTCGTTTGGCTATTATACCTATCAATAAATTGATTACTTTGAAGTATTAGGAATTTTAATTGAATTGAATAAGTACCTACATATTATCACTTTTAAATCATTCATTTTTTTCGTTCAAATTATAAGCGGCATTGAAACTTAAAAACTAAAGGGAATAATTACAGTTATTAGTAATTACAAACTCGAGGTGTACGAACGGATCTTGAGACTTAGCCACCTCGAAAATGGTTCATCGTTACCAAGATACTCAGTCCTAGTTTAATTTACAATAAAGTTCAAAATATCTCGACAGGTGTAGGTACTACAATTTCCGCGTGATAAATATTGAGTACGAAACTGAACCGTAAAATTTCACATTTAAGATTCAGTTTAGTAGGAAGTTGTTGACTGATGATTGCGCGCAGGGGATATTCGACGCTGGTAACACGAGAGTTTAAATTCATTCTAGTTACATTTGAAGTTTTTCGCGCACGGATGCAACGGGTACATGTTAGAGTGAGGTGGTAAAAACTGGTCCGTAATTAGTCTTTGGATTCGAACCGTGAACAGATGTGGGAGAGGAGGGAGGTTCGAGTGGGCACGGAGCGACGATGCGTCCGACCGCCGTTGAAATACATTTGCGATGGCTACTGGAAATATTTACGATGCGATTTCAATTACACCAGATTGAGTCAATATTAAGTATTTATTACGATACACGAGTGATCATTATTTTGATGTTTGTTCATTTATTTAGTAGGTATGGAAGGCATCACACCAGAGCAATTATTTTCTTATCCACCTCTATTTTTAACCCCCGACGAAAAACGAGGGGTGTTATAAGTTTAACATGTGTATCTGTGTGTCTGTGTATCTGTGTATCTGTGTATCTGTGTATCTGTGTATCTGTGTATCTGTGTATCTGTGTGTCTGTCTGTGGCAACGTAGCGCCCAAGCTGATGAACCGATTTCAATTTAGTTTAATTTGTTAGATAGGTATTCTGATCGAGAGTGTTCTTAGCTATGTTTCATAAAAATCGGTTCAGCCGTTTGAAGATCATCAGCTCTTTTGTAGGTAAAAAAGCCACATTCTAGGCCAAAACCAACTTCCACGGCTCGAATCCATTCAAAATTTGAGATGATTGGATTTAGATTTATTATATTTTTAAATGATCGTAATAGTCTGAACTGGCTTTTTACAATATTATAAATTTGAAAAGATTCCCTGTTTCTGGAAAAAAGTATATTTTTTCAATTTTTATAATGAGATTTGTGTATGAACTAAAGACGTTCCATAAGTCACGTTTCAAATGATGGATACGCGCATGCGTTAAATTTTGTTAATGGTCATGGAATATTACGCTATAATAATTCTAGAGGGCGCTGTTCCGCCATTGCGAAAAAATATAAAAGAACAAATATAATTTAAAATAAATTTAGCGTTGGGCTGCTCCCGTCCACCTCAACCAGAGTTATTACATCAAATTGAATCATAATTGATAATATTTTACTAGGAATTAAACCTCCGTGGCATCAATATTAAGATTCGTTGTTTATTCTAATGTCAATTATTATAATGTCATAACAAAATAATGTCTCATACTTTTACACAGATTTCCTGTTGATTATTGTATACATTTGATGAAAAGGTCGTCGCATCGGGGGTTTTTAAATTTTCAATTTAGAGTTATATTTATTCTTATTATTTTTGTTTGTAAATATTGACGGTAATGTATATACACCTTACTAAACTAGCTTTCTAATTTAAATGCCTATTATATATTTAAATAAATACTTATTTAGTGACAATGGTGATGCCTGCTCACATTCTATTGCTGTTCTTGAGAATGTACATCATCTTTTATTTATTGAAAAGATCATTAAGTTTCTTGCCCGATCTTCTCTGTGGACGCAGCATTCCGAACTGGTGGTAGATTCTGACTATCCATAAATGCTTTGTTGGCTTGCATGAATAAAAACAATGTTTGAGTTTGATGTTAGGACTGTGACTTGAATCTTTTTGACTCGACTCGATCGACTCGACAAGATTGGAACTTCCCTGTAAAATGTTACATTCCCTATAATATGGTTACAAAATGTATTTTGAAATCAAGTTGGATGGTGCATAGATTGTGGCTTACATTAAATCTATAGAGCGCAAATACAGAATCGGATAATCATATTAGGTCAATAACCTCAAGGCTAACTTACCCTACTCTATCCGTACGTAAACATTGGATTAAAAAGGAAAAAAATATAAACGCAAGTGTAGGACTGCAAAAAAAGAATCCAGCCGGTAACTTTTAGCGGAGTCCGGCTCTCGCTTTGATACTTCTACAAGTATGAAAAAGTCTTGTTGATTAGCTCTTGGAGTTTTTATTTCGACGTATCTTTTACTTTTTTTCGTCTTATTACGATTTTTGAACAACTTTCGTGGTTGTTCAAGTTTTCCGTATCAAATAATATTAGGGAAACAAATTCGTTTTCAAATAGACGGCTCTTCATGTGCGAAATTATAAAACGGAGAGACGGAACCTCTTGAAAAATATCGGATCGTATAAATAAAATGACTAATTCCATGTTCACATTACTAGGACATAACGAGATTTTATTCCGTTCTCTGACTAGATTTTTCTAAAATGCGCGCTCGATTTATAAACCTAGTTTACTCCCAATAACACACAGAGTATATCTTATAACCAATATTACACGATTACGTTTTGAAATGAACTCACCGTTTCGGACGCTGGGTAGCGCCCGTTGCTGCACTCAAGTAGTGAAGATTCACTCACCTAGAAACAGAAGAGAAATACTGTTACAGCTTGCACATATGGAACGATCCCGGCACGTTTCACGAGCGAGACAATCGCTGCGATTATGCTGCCCTAGTCACACTGGGTCCAATAGGGATGACCGCTTTGCGCAGTGGTTTCAGGGTAGGCCGTTCGGCTTACTGCACATGGTGGTTGCGGGTTCAATTCCCACCAGGACAAATTTCGGAAATGGCCTTTTCGAAATTTGCCCAGGTCTGGGTGTCACTGGGATCGCCCCCAGTCCCATTGTACGGTACCCATAGCACAAGTGTTACTTAGTTTGAAACCATACTGTTGAAGTGTCAGGATGGCGATGATAAAAAAAAAACTAAAGCCCTAAGGACTAATTACTAAATCAAATCTGAGAGTGATCTTGGAAATGTCATTCCAGTACAAAGTTACGTGTCAAAGGCGTTATATTGCATTTCATATATTTTTGAAATTAGGTATCAATATGTCAATATTGTGAAATAATCCTGAATTATTATAACACGTATAGAATATCGCATTCAGAAATCGGTATAAAGTTTGTCTCGTGTCGTAACTAACCACAAGCTGCAATCGTCTCCACTCTGCACATATCCTTATATCATCAGATTCACTGAGCTGATAATACTCAGATTTTATTTCTTATTTTCAAGTTAGTTGTACTCGTCGCTTTGCTTTTCCAATATTCGAACTCTACACCCGTACTCTAGTATGAGTGTAGAGTTCTAATATTGGAAAAGGATTACCTTTCTATTTTAGACCCTATAATTATCTACTATCTATATAGTAGACATTAATATACCCATACCGTACAGAAATAACACTTTACTCTACAGACACTTAAATTGGCCAACCAATACCCAATTACCAAAATCAACTAGCGCATATTACCAGGATTGTTTACAGTGCGCCAGTTCTGGCACGATTCATGGCGCTAGCGTAGCACAATCTCTGGCTAACTTCATTATGAGAGCGGATTGCTAAACGTTCCTATTGTCGGCCACGGGCCCGGCCCGGGTTTAGGGGTGGTTAGTCATGCAAATATACATCAACTAGGAACGAGCTCTTGGGATTTCAGATGCGTTCCACTGTTTTGAAGATGTTGCTAAACAGAATCTGTTTGTAGCGAGCATTAAAATAAAGGCAGATTTCCGCACGTGACATTTTGGGTATCCCACAATACATTACGTAAAACCGCCTGAATTTCAATGTATATTTTCTATATACCAACGCACACTAGGCTGCACCGCAACACGCTGCTAAGCAAATGTATGTTCTATTTCGACTCTTCAAGTTACAAAAGCAGTTTGTAAAAACAATCGGTGCAGTCTGCCTCACTTCCACGGGAGCTTTTAAAATTCATGTAGTGCGCTGCAATCTACTAAGGAAATCAAAAACCGGGTAATAGACCCATAACAAACCGTATGCGTCATTAACCTTATCACTATCTCGACATGACGCCTATTAACTCTCTCTAACCCGAATCAAACAGAGCTATTGTATCGAAAACTGGAACTATCAAACGGGTGGACCTTGTATTGGTGAAAATGATTTTGCGCTAATAAACGTTTAGAAACACAAAGGACGGTTATGGAGAATGGATTATGAATCTCTGTCGATGCTATTTCAATTTTGGACATGCATAGTTGATTAATTGGGGATTTCAATCTGGGAAATTTGTTGCATGGGTAAACTAAGACAATAATTTAGTGATTAATATCACAGCAAAATGATATTGGTGTTGTTATCGAAAAAGCGTTAATTTATTGGTCAAATTACGCAATATACTCTATGGTTACTGATTTTCCCAATTTGATTTGATTTTTAGGGGACGTCAAACAAAATTCCTCTTCAGAAAAAATATGGTATTAATTACGGTATTGGGTTTTGAAAGATTATTTTGAATTCATACCTATACTCAAAATAACTAATACTTTGTAAATCTAACACGGCCAACACCAAAGATAATATCAAATTAATTGCAGCTCAAATACCTATTACCTCTAAGTTCATCATAAAACTAGTTTATATTTAAACGAGCGTACCGAAACCATACAATGCACGGAATTGTCGCGATCATCGTAGAATGCCCGAATGATTTTCCGCTAATAAACGATAAAGCACAAAGGACGATAATGGAGTATGGATTATCTCTGTTATTGCTAGACTAGAGTTGCTAGTGCATACTACCAATAGTACTAATAGTATTGTTGATAGATTTTGGTAGCTACCGCGGATTATAGCAACAGTATTGATTAATTATTTATAGTTATAATGGCAGGGGAATGAGAAGTAATTTGAAGAAATATATATCCATCAGTAGACGCCTTCCGGCGGAAGGATCTATGGATTCTTTTACAAAAGGAACAGAGGTTTCTAGAAAAAGCAACGGCTATTTATTATTTCTGCAAACAGTAAGAACATAATATGCGGATAAGAACTTGGAAATAAATTTATAGAAAATAGAATTTATGTTATGAAAAGTAGAGTCGCGAAATAAAATCGCCAGAAAATCCAATTGTTCAGTTAATAATAGACTAAGCTAATCCAATAAATGAAAACACGTGTTTTGAATACCGCCATGATATTGGAATTCAGACAATAGAATGGAAATTGATGGTAGAAAAATGTTTGTCTAGATTTAGAGTTTTATTATTGGCACCAAACGCATTGATTATAATCGTATTAAATTCCAACTAGAGTGGAAACCAACATAATTTTTAAAATTTTATTACACACGATTTTATTTATAAATAAATTCTGAAAAAAGCTCTTATTTAAACTATCACGCTATAGAATTTCCTCAGGAACTACATCCATTATTTCGATGCATTTCATCTCAATCTCGTATCAAGGTTGGGTTAAAAACGAATATTTTTCAAATATGCAGTTAATAGCTTGTAATTTCGAATACCTTTCTGTCAAAAATGTGATTACCCTAACTCTACCTTCGCCCTATGTGCAACCAAACTTAGGCTTGAAAAGCTTGCAGCACCTCCCGGTCTGATTTCGTTGTGAGAATAATACAATCTTCATCTTTCATATTAAGTAAATGATAATCCTTTAAAAATCGGTAACATAAAGGTGAATGGCTCCATAGCTATGTAAGAAGTCGACGCCAAGTGGCGCCCGTTTCGCGCTACGCGGAGCGTGAGGCAAGCTCACTGGATCACGCGCCACTGTGCCTGTATTGGCATTGACACCATCGATGTGCGCGTCATTTTGCTTACGTTTTCGCGTATTTATCCGTAATTGACGCGGAAATCGTGACGCCACAAGCTTGCTCGTGGCATGCCCCTTAGATAAGGTTTATTATCCAAAATAATTTATGGGCTTTTATCTGACTCACATTCATAATCAGTGGCGATTTTTGTGTTGTAACTTAATAATACTCCTTCATAAGTACAGTAGAATTCTACTTTAATGAGTTCTAATGTCTTAGCATAACAACTCCGCGAGACATGACTGTCATTTTCAGAAGCCTCTAATGGCGCTCTAGGGCGATCTAAGTAATGCAAGCTTGAACTTGTTGCACTGAGTCTTCAACTCAAGTCTTAACTAATTACACGAACAGGTCCATGTTTGCTTTATGAATGTACAGTGAGGTTAACAAGGCGCATCGCTGCTGGCAACCAAGTTAAGAGGAAAATTGCTAAGAGAATTTATGATAAAGTTAAGTAATCAAGAAATGTAATTATTTATTCACATCTACTTCGCCAGCAAGTTCATATTTTGGGCCAAAAATGTATTTTGAAATTCCATTTAATTAATGATCACATCTTACCAAGGTTCGTAATATAGATATGTTTCATTTTGGATTTTATACTGATTTGCTGAGACGCAAGAAAACCAGTACTTTAAGCCAAGTGGAATTAAAAAAATATGGCACTTTTAGTATTTTATTTGAATAATGTTAAAAAAAAATTGCATTATATTTAAAAAAAATCAAAATGACCATGCAATCAACGTTAAAATATCTCCCGTTTCCGGAGTCGGTTCATTACCCACTAGACGTCGACTTACGTCATGCAATGTTCAAAACTTAATAAACTTTAAACAATACCCGGGAAGATGCGTTGTCAGAACTTCTAAAACTCGAAGTGAAACAGGCAACCGACGGAGTTGCGCCCCTATTAAGATACACAATATGTCTAATGTTTAATAACTTACCTCGCAATACACCCGGCTGAACCCAACTTACCTTCTAGAGTAATGTTTGCGTTAGCTTTTATGACGGAACGCTTTGACGAAGAAAAAGTCACATACCACTACAAAATAGTTCCTCAACAAAGACTCGCTTTCAATTTAATTAAAGCAAACAACAAACAAGATGAAGCATTGCTACGAATTAGTTTTCACATCTTCAAAGTAGACATTCCGGGGGGTAAATAAAATGTTGGAGGTTACAGAAGGCCTCTCTGAAGAGATGGCGCCAATCCTGCTCCCTTTTGATCAAGGAATACTTGGCGACTTTTGTCGTCAATTTAAAAAACTTGGCTTTGTTCGTCTCACTTGTTTGACCACTTCTTTCTTTTTTGTCTCGATGTCAGTAGGTATTTGGTAACGGTAAATTAAGGAACATTTTGATTGGCGGGTTCCACGACACCGATAAAGTTAAGGGTCCTCAGGAGCGAGCCTTTTAAAGAAATTACACGTTCGAAGCTTCCGTTTGAAATGATTTTATTTATTCCACAATTTGCTGGGAAGGAAAGTAGGCGCAAAACGTATTTAAGCCCCTTAATTTCAGTGTAAGACTGCACTGCATTATTTTTCTCCCCATATAATGTGAAACATTTTTTAAATTGGGCTATAAAGCGAAGCCTTACGGAGCCGACCTGGCCAGGCAGCGGGGAATTTAATAAAGTAACGTCTATTTTGTCATGAATTATTCTGCGGAGTATGTTTTGAAATTTTTAAAATTAATTCGGCCCGTCTTGTAAGGTATTTGGGATACTAACGGGCGAAGCTTACGAGTGAGGCGAACGCGTTTGTTCATGAGTAGTAAGGAAATGAGTCCTAAAATAACTATGTAAGACGAACGTAAAATTACGCGCCCAGCACAGTGTTTCACGTGTTTGACGCTATGCGTCCGACGCGACAAGTAAACAGTCATAACTGAGAAGTATTACATTTTCTAAAAAATATAAAATTTTCTTTGATTTTTATTTTAATTAATAATAAAACTGTTTAATGGTAATGTTGGAAATGTTGTTTTCATGGGATAGGTAAAGGGAAAATGCAAGGGAGATAAGATTATAAATGAGCACACGAAGAATGTTAAGTGACTTAGGCCTGTATTAATAAAGCGATCTCAAGTCTGAGAGTGATCTTGGAAATGTCATTCTTATGTCATACCAGTTCAAAATGGCATATCAGAAGCGCGCTCAAGACCACTCTCGGGCTTGAGATCGATTTATTAATGCGAACCTTAATTCCGTGTACACACGTAGTAGTTTTATTGACATAATGCGCGTATATCTTTATTAATCCTTTGTACGCCGGTGCCGAGTTTCGACGTGGTACCGTAATCTCATCCATTCAAACCACGTCGAATGTTTATTAACATATCGACCATAAAACGGACAGGCGCGGTACTGTGTCGATTTTTTCCGACTTTCCGGTGCAGACGGCTATTCATCGAGCCCTTTTTGCTATCGCTGCGCCGCCCGCGTATTTTTCAGGAAAAAGAACGATCGATGGTATTTACACGGAAACAGGAATACAGACTTAGTACATCCTCTTTGATGACGGAGCTCCATTATAGGATTACGAATCGATAAGCCCGTAAAAACGGATAACATCATAAAACTTAATGTAGTGTATAAATAGTCGGAACTAAGATGTAATTGTAACTATAACTGGGTGTGAAATTAAACCGTAGTATTTTTTTATTTAATTGTCTGTGGTCTGTGTGGTTCAACTGTGAATGTTGTTTCATTAATAACTATTAAATAAGATATTTACTTGTAGAACCAATTAAATAAATAAAAAACCTACTGATATTCAAAAGTAGTTAGGTATAGTAGGTGCTGAATTCGTTGCAAATCAATGGAAAAACCTCAATCATTTTTTTTGAAATATACTGTATAAAACACATCACACTCGCTCGACACGAATAACGGCGAAGAGAAAATAAATAACCACAGCAAAAGAGCTAAAATATGACAACGAATCGATAGGAATGAATAACATCGCCATACGATTTCAATGTTTGTATTCTCGTCTGTTTGTTTAGCATACAGAGGTATGAGAGGCGTTCCGGCAGCCTCGCACGCTCCCAGCAAACACAAGAAAATGAAAATAAATAAAAATCTCACTTACAACGTTTTGCGACACAGAAAAATGAATCTGTCTAAACGCAAAAGGGGACAAAAGATTAATTGAAAATCGATATAGGGACATACCTTCGCGAATCTATCAAAATACATTCAGTTTGCTTTGAAACGATAACGCTGGCCGGAATTACACTGTCAGTCATGATTAATGTGGACTTATGACATGCTTTATTGACTCTTCCGCTATGGAGCTGACGATGCAAATAAAAACCGCACATCACTAGGACGAAGAACCCTGTGTTGAGCTAATTAAATCAGAATTGAGATTGATTTGGACAACATTTTAGTTTTCAGTAGATATTTATTAAAAAAAGAACAATATTTGTTAACCTTAGGAAGATATTTTTATCTTCCTAAGGTTAACAAATATTGTTCTTTGTTCACTACGGTCGGTTCTAAAAGCATATATTTTTTCCTTTGTACGTAATTTTTTGATTGAAAAACTTAACAGAAATATAATAAATACCTAATACGCTGACACAGATAAATCAAACAATAAATTCCGAATGACCAATATTCCACGGAAATAATAATTTTAATAAATTTTAAAATAAATAATTAACATTCAGAAGAACCAATACATTACAGAACATTTTTACCCACCCAATAATCTACATATGCCTAAAAGAGCTACAAATAAAGGTCGTACGTACGTAGGGTATCAATTAGCTCAATTTCACCCCTTTTTTATACAAATTCAGGCCCATTAACAGCACTGGTTTATTTGAAAACCATTAGCGGCCCAAATGGATACGGTTCGAATCATCGATAAAATGGATGGCTGTCTTTCACAAAGGCTTCGCTATACGGGCTAGGCCGCGTCGGGTCGGATGTGAAATGGAATTATTAACTTTTATAAAAAAATATGTCTATAATGTCAAATATGACGGGACTAATAGATATAGCAGATACATCATCAGGCGTAAATAAATATAGAGAAAGTAAAAAAATAACAGAATATGAACAAGTTTTGTCCACAGAGTAGGTACCTACAGACTAAAAACAGAGTAACATAAATTCTTCTTTTTATCAGAGCGTATACAAAAGACACATATCCTTTCAAGTATACGAATAAGGGAGAAAGTATGCTACAGTACGCTGTCATTGATTGCAAGGCTAAAACTGTATAATCAGTGCCGGCCATAAAATTTTTAATTACGCTTAATCCCATACAAAACCGACAGAAGAATACAATCTGGGCGCGCACCACTAAATCAAAACAAACTTCCAACTGGATCCCTTTTGCCAACTTTCTAAATAACGGCGAACAATCTTTTTCATTAAAAATCTCCATGAGCCTGATTATTAGGGAAGTAAAACGCCTCCGGTGAGTCGGTGGCCCGGAGTTTGGGCCGCTTTAGCCCAAGATTTTCGCGAGGTCAAACTTGGGAATGTTAACAGATAATTACGGGCAAGTTTTAGTTAGCACGAGACATTTAACAGATGCTTTATTCGGGAACGCGCGGCGGCCGCGAGCGTACGATGAATGCTAATGAGAGAGTCGGGCGCACGAATACGGCTTTTATGACCTACGAAATAAGCGCCGGATTTGCGTGGTTAACGGCTCGATCCGAGCTTTCGGGAGGCGCCCGTTAACACATTTGGACTCGTGTCTAAGGTTAATTACATTAGTATCCAACAATGTTACGCAGACGTTATAGAAAAACAGATTCGGGTACACCACGCAGTTTATTTTATAATTAGAATTAATGATAACGTTATTGTTAACGTTATAAATATTACCTGTGTGGTTTTATCGATACCGCCGCGTAGAATTTAGATTACCTACGTAATTTTGGTTCTTGTTTATGTCGGGTACTCTGAATCGTCTTGCGCGGCAGACTCTTAGACACCGGCAATTTAGATGAGTTGTTACAGTCATACATCCTTCCGTACGTCGCGGACCAATTAATTTTACGCGGAAACGGATATATGAGCAAGGCAAGTTCATCACACGTGTAATTTACTGTCTACGCACAGACGTCCGTCTGTTTGTGTGGGTGAGGGAAAGGCGTTTACGTAATTTTCTAGTCGAGTGCTGGTTTCGGATTATTACATTTTACAGGGCATTGGTTTTATAAATAGGCCGCTATAAAATAATCCAAGGTCCGTTGTTCTTAGCTTTGGTCCCAGTTCGACGAATTGTTATGGAAATTGCTGAGATATTTTAACTGTGCAGAATATTTGAATACAAATAACTTTATTGTTTTCTTATATTTACGCGAATACTACACATTGAAATAAAACTATTTTTACGGACGGATCGGACCGAAAACACCAACAAAATTTTGAGGGTACCCAGTTTTTAACTATGACATCAGGACGTCTAACACCTCAGTCCCCCCGTAACCACGGTTGCTGTAAAGCAACCGAAACGTCGGGAACATAAAAAAGTAAATAAACGCGATATAATCCGTAAAAATAGTTTTATTACAAATTACTTTCATACAGTAACTTTAAACGGATGGATACGGACTAATACGGGATGGCACGGCCGGGATAGTACGTCTCACCGGAAATAGCTGCGATTCGTACGATTGTTGACGAGCCGGAAACCCAACCCCCTCTTCCCCTCCCTCTATCTCACTCTCCTTCAGGTCGGCGACGTGCAAGCAATGCTATTTGTATTGCAAGCATCTATAGGCTATGGTAACTGCTTAACATCAGGCGGGTAGTACGGTTGTTTGCAGACTTTGTTGCCTCCATACAATTTTTTTTAAATTCTATACCTAAATTGACTTTTACACCAATCGATCCATGGCGATCGAGATAACACCTTAAGAACAATTACGCTTGATTTATAGTACTTAATTACTAGAGTAAGAAGGATCTGTATACTAAGAAAAAATATCGATCTCAAGTCTGAAAATCTTGGAAAAGTAATTCAAGTCGTACCAGTAAAAAATTACATGTCAAAAGCTTACTCAAGACCGGTCTTAGACTGGACGGATTTATTCATGCAGGCCTAAGTACCATCTCGTATATATTCAAGTCCCTAATGGTAGACATTCAGATGCGTCGCGCATGCGCCGCTGGTTGCATAATGCATCTAATGACGCGACCCGCTGCCCTTCCGTTTCCTGTGCAGAATTAATTAGCTTTTACATGTGTGTGCTCAGAGTGCCGCCTTTCTAATGCACCGACAACATCGTTGTGTCCGTCAATGTTTTCGGTGACTGCATTGTGTTAGTTAAGTAGGATAGGATCGTTATAAAAGTAAAATAAGCAATTTTTAAATAAATAAATTTAACTGGTCTTAGGGCGATTCCAGTGACACCCAGACCATGACAAATTTGAAAAAATATCTTTTTGAAATTTACTCTGACGGTAATCGAACCCGCAATCCGCTCGGAGCAGCGAGCCGAGCTATTCCCAAACCAGTACATAAATCGAATTACTACTAGTACATGATTTACTTTTGGAAACTGATGAAACGACTGACTAGTTACTTATGATAAAAACCCCCTCCTTTCTTCTTCCTCTGACCTACTCCGCGGCACGGCCCGGCTTCGGCACGTGTGAGCATTACCTTTGGTGTTGCAAGTAGCTATAGGCTACGTTAACTGCTTAACATCTGGCAGGTAAAAAAAAACTTGAAACTGAGATTTAACACCAAAATCTTCCCAAACAGCTTATTACAACCACATGATCTATTAAACGTAAACCAGCGTCTTCTTATCGCATAATAATATTATTATTATCTGCATAAACATTTTTTATAACAAACGTCTTCTACAAAGAACATCGGCTGTAGTCCTTTTGGAAGGTTATTTACACAGCGTTGTGAATTTTGTTTTTGCCTCGTCATTTGAAACTTATTTCCATTTGTAGTTTCCAATCTGACAAGTTTATCAGATTAATTTATCTTCAGTTAATAATTTGTTTTCTTTATTGTATTTAGGTGACTATTAATTTTATAGGTACATTTTCAGTTTTTCTAATAAAGATAATAACTTATTTTGCAATAATAACATACATTATTAGTGTGTTGGTTATTCTTTTATAAATAATAATAATAATAATAATTTAGCCCTTTTAACGTCCCACTCCTGGGCACGGGCCTCCCCGAAGCTCCTCCTCAACACGAGGGGGATTCAGGCCATAATCCACCACGCTGGCCCAGTGCGGGTTGGCGGATTTCACATGTCTTTCGAAAATTGGTTAGATCTGATTGGTTAGATTGGTTGATTGGTTGGTTAGAAAAAAGCAGTGATAGCCGATTGGTTAAAGCACGCGCCTTGCGGGCACCAGGTCTTGGGTTCAAATCCCGGCTCGCACCTCTGGATTTTTCAAAATCTATGTGCGTATCATAATTTCTACATGATTATCACTTGCTTACGGTGAAGGAAAACATCGTGAGGAAACCTGCATGTCTTAGAAGATCTATTCTTTTATATTTTTTCTAAATTACATAATTTCTGCATTTTTTCTTTAACAAACGTGTTAAAAAATTAGTGAAAAACACATTGGATTTTTACATTATTAACAAAATCGACGTTAATTTCAATGTTAAATGTTGTTAAAGTACTCAGAGGCGTTAAAACTGCGCGAGTGGTGTATTTACGGCCGCCTGGTTTCTTTCAATCCGCGGCGGCTATCATAGTAAATCGCTAACACTGAGGTTGGAAACTTATTTTTGAAAGCGATTATTTTAATGCTACGCGCAATGCGTGGCCTCCTAGCCTGGCTAGGGGGTAAAATGCAAGTATGCAATGAGTCGAATGACTTGTATGAGTGAAAATCGCTGACAATATATATTTCACCTGTGCTCACTTATATAGCTTGTTTTTTTATAATATAAAAAACTCGGCAAACAAGCGTACGAACGGCATAATATTAAGCAGTTATCTACCGTAGTCTATAGATGCTTGAAGAAGTCTATCATTGATTTTTTATGAGATGCATCCGCGCGACAATGTTATCTGTCTATTCATCCATACATTCCTTCCTCCGCGCACTCAAGCCTATGTAATGCAAAATGCAATTTACAATAAATTATGTAGATATTAATAAGTGGGGCTAAGGGTTGCGAATAATGGTAGAGCCATTCATCGTTCGATAAATTGCGAGTGGAGACACGCAGTATTCAGATTACGTGCTTCAATATCCGGAATAAGCCGGCCGGCGCGGCGGGAGCTATGTTCAGCTGGATATTTTTGCTGTTGGAAGCAATATATAGTACCTAGTATATTAAATATAACGTTATTCTGAATACTAGAATCTGAATTTATTTTTTCCGCGTATACAGTACTGTCGAATGATCAAAAGGGGTTAGTAGGTATTTGTTTAATATTAATTTTAACTCTATACACGACCTAGGTGTCTTAAAAAATGACTTCCGAAGGACTACACTAATTAGAGCCACGTGATTCTGTAAGGTTTTTATTTCTAATTACGTTTTAGAAAATATAAGATTTACCTAGGAGCGTTCAACACAGCATTTGAAGATCCACGAATCTCTAAAAGAACAACATGAACTGAGACCGATCTAAGTAGCTACCACACTTGTGAAACACAGAATAACCTTTTCCACCTGACGGGAAGTTCAAGACGTGTAGAGAAGTCAAGTGTTTTCATTCGATTCACTGGTTGGTCGCTCAAGCGACGGGTACGGGATAGACACGTGAAAAAAAATTACTAAAATAATTTTGCAATGTATATGTTACTGTAAAAGCTCGTATATTGGTTAATCAACATTAACATTGGTTACTGGGAATTGTTTTTACCAGTAAATCTTATAATTTAAGGATGAAAATGTAAGGATTTATAAAAATAAGATCATTTTTCGGACTTTTCGACACATTTTCTCAAGTTAGGTTAGAACAGTGACCAAAATGCGCGAGCGGAGCGAGCAAAGCGAGCGTGCCGAGGCAGCAGTGGGCGAAGCGCCAGAGCCAAATACTTACATATTTCACTAATGAATCACGTTTACCAATTCATGTCGGCCAGCCCTAAGATATACTGGTAAGTAAAACTTAATAATAACCAATACGGGATTTTACAGTGACACATACATGATTTCTGAAACAGAACTTTATTGATCAATTTCAAGTTAAATTAAAAGTAAAAAATCTACCAAAATGTGGATGATCGAGTTCACATAAATTCAAATTCAAATATTTTTATTTCAAATAGCCCAGATTAACTGGCACTTTTTAAAAGTCAAGAGCTAGGTGCATGTTCCAAAACAAAATCCTATGGAGAAGAACATGGAAGAAACTCCATGGATACCATTTTTCTTTTCTCTTTTTTTTTAGAGATGTGAGGACAATGTAGGTTAACGCATAAGGCATCACAAATAAAGAAGTAATAGGCCCAGAATATTGCCATGCACGAAAACACTTCATTGCATTAATTAATTTATTAAATAAGTGTAGAATATTCCGCTTATTTTTATGCAATAACTTTCCTAAGACGTAGAATAAGATTTTTATGGTTAGACCCAACAAAAGAGCCAGCAAAAAAGTCGGATCAGTGCCAAATAAGCCAGCCAGTTGTTTCCAGAGGAAATATTTGAGGACGCCGCCCTCTTTACTTCGGCAAACACGACTACTTGATGATTAACGTGCTTCTTGCCAGATTAAACACTGACGGCACGACAGACAATTTACTTTTCTACTTCGGAAATTTTAACACCGAATTTCGGTGGTTAGACATAATTGTGAATATAAAATAAGCAGTGATAGCCGATTGGCTAAGCACGCGTCTTGCGGGCACAAGGTCCTGGGTTCGAACCTCTGCTCGCACTTCTCGCTCTCACAATTATATATTAAACTTACATGTATTTTCGAAAGACATGTGAAATCCGCCAACCTGCACTGGGCCAGCGTGGTGGATTATGGCCTGAATCCCCCTCGTATTGAGAGGAGGCCCACGCCCAGGAGTGACACGTTGAAAGGGCTAAATGATTTAATTGTTTTTATTAATAGGTATATAAATAATTGATTTATATAGCACTTTCCTTAAAATATTAAGCCTAAATACTACGCCATTAAATTCATAATCCTAACTTTAAATAAATGGCAGTTTTTTTTTTTCATTTTGTTGTTATCTGGGAAATATACTAGAATAATAATAATTGTCTATGCTATCCTCATGTTTAATAACGCCTAAAGATACCTAAGAACAAACAGAACAGAACTAATATGACATAATACCGTTCCGAACTAACTTGCGAACACAAATATTAGAGAAATCCCAACATCTATTTGACATTCGCTCCTCAGTCGAACAGATTAATGCCAATATTATCCGCCGTACGCGACCGAAATGCAGACTCAGTCAAGTCAAACCTTTCCGATTAATCCTCACTAAACACTATTACAAAGACCACATAAATTTATTCGACACAGATCGCTAATAAAACGGATAAACTTTCACTCATCGATACCATCGTAAGTGATCGAAGTATAGATACAAATTTCCGTTTTACGGTCTCACAATTATGAACCATTTTCGATTGCGATACTCCCAAATCAGCGGTGTTGATGTAAAATGAGATACGTAGTTGATTGACAGAAGTCACACTGTACATTGTAGAGATTGGCGCAAACTTAAACTGTCAGCTTCGTTACCAACTTCAATGGGTCGGGGGGCTTAGCGGAGATCGCAAACTGGTGCGTCTTTGATCTTCATAACAGCTAATTAATTGGGTAAGGAAAGCTTAACCCAATGTATTGACGGGTCTAAGCTTCTAAGAGAGCCTGCTCAAACAACTTAAGGGACCGATATTGTTTAGTGATAACATTTCGGATACAAATCTGGACAACGGGTCAAAAGCGGAGGCTGGCCATTGATTGATGAATTTATATTTTAAATTGTGTCTGAAATCTGAAACGGAACGCAATTCTTTAAAATTATTCGTATTCCGGTTTCCAATTATTTTTAATATCACCGGAGTGACTGTAGGCGGTCAAAAAGGCCTTTTATCATTTATTATTTTAATCAATATATATCTGAAATTGACATAAACCGCACACACAAGAGAAATATACTGCAGGTACTTTATTCAGTATTCAGCATGTATTATCTCGCATCGTGTTTCACTTAACCTTAATTTAACAATTAGCGCAATTTGACACCATTTAATCTCGGGATGTTGATGGTTCATCTAATTAGCTAAATTCCAATTAGTTATGCAAAGTACCCTGATATTCTAGATTAACCGCAGATAAAACATGTTGATTTTTAGGTAGCCTTATAAATATTATTCGATGCACTATTGTTTATTTTAAGCGGTCCTTAGTTCGTAATTAAAACAATGTTTCTAGGGTTAAAAAACACATAGTTGATGGAACCTCCGAGGTATTTTCTAGTTTATTAAATATATATATATATATAATCATTGTATAGATATGTTCAGATACTGGATAGGTAATAACGTACCAATCATCCTAAAATTGTCGGCCTCATATTAAGTAGATTCAATATTGCTTAATATTTCTTAGTCATCCTGAATAGGTTAAAAAGATCCTCCCAAAAGAGGCTTCTATAATATTGTAATACAACTTATTCGTGTATGCACACATCTGCGCGACACGGTATTAAGGACAGGTGTTCACCGCTCGGCACGATCATAAAACAACTCTATTTGGTTTTATTATTTAAAGCGCGAACACCTATGAGTACTTATCGTCCGTTGAGGAAGGTCGAGAATAGCAAAAAGGAGGAGGAGGCTTTATTTACGCACTGCGATACTGCAAATTCAACTTTATGGGATTATTCATTAGGTGCATATTACTAGCTAATGGTATGGTTAAAATGCAACATTTGTACCTTAAAAAGAAATAACTATAACAGCATTGCTGATAGGGTAATTTGATATACTTACCTGTATCATTGTTTTATTTTTAATCGATTAGTAAATAAAAAATTAAACTGACCAAGTGCGTGTTGTGCCACGCACAATGAAGGGTTCCATAGCCATTTGAATGACCAAATGATACTTTTGGCTGACTAGTTTTGTCGATTATCATAAAAATGTATGTCGAAATCATACGTACATTTTGATTAAAGCTTCAAAAGTTAAAATCTCGCAAACGGAATTTCTGATGACAAAATGATGTATGGAAAAAACATTTCATTTAAAAATTCCTTTCAACGATACCACACACGATGGAGTCACAAAAATATATATATGCGCTTTTCACGTTCGGAGAGGTACCTCACAAAAAGTAATTTTCCTATATTTAATATCCATTCTTAAGGTATATCCGTACCAAATTTCGTCAACGTCCGACAAAAACAGTAAAAGTTATATGGATCGACTGGGACAAACGCACGGATGGACATACTGGTTTATCTTATAAGGGTTCCTCGTAAGGACTGCGGAACCCAAACAATAAACCAAGAAATCTAGAAAATTGGATGCAGTCGGTAATTTTGACCAACAAAATATAAAAAGCGAGGGTAAATATATCACAAATACCGCTTAAACGTAACGTACACAAATTAAAGATAATGTTGTAAGAACTTTGAATTTAATAGGTGATTAACGTTACTTAATGTAACCCTGTAATGTGATTACGGGTACGTTGGGCCCCCATTGCGCTGTCTATTACCTAAGTAAACAATTGGCGACGGCCGATAAGTAAGCTGCAAGCGTGCGAATATAGGAAAACAACTTACGATTAGTAGGAGGAATAAGTCTGAAGGATCTCCTAATACCTTGTGGCCAAGTGTGAGTCATGAATGTTTGCAAGGGATTGTTGTAATTAATGTTTGGGTCAGATTGTGTTGGTGTTATATTAATAATAAATAATTTAAAAATTTAGCGAGTGATAATCATAATAAAAATTTTGATTCGTACATAGATTTCGAAAAGCTCAGAGGTGCGAGCCGGGGTTTGAACCCAGGAGCTGGTTCCCGAAAGACCCGTGCTCAACCAATTGGTTATCACTACTTAACTAAATTATTTATATTTTTAAAAAAAAACGATGTCGTCTTAACCGTGTGATTGACGGCTTAGGTTTAAAAATAAAATTCTCAACTAACCTACTTACTTGGACTTTACCATAAATTTAGGCTTTTGTAATTAGGTAATATTTAGATTTTATGTAAATTGTTAGCGTATTTAGGGTCCCAAAATGTTAAAATAATTGTTTACAAATATGTAGCCTAATGTTAAGCTAATTAGGAACATTATGTTTACACATAGAATTTGTGCTGAGTATCAAAGCCCTGTCATTATAGGCACGTACCAAAAATGAATATACCCAATGAATAGTCTTACCTTAGAGTCCGGCAGGAGCACGTAAAATACTACCCATTCAATTTCAACCCTATTTAAATACTGCAGAGTTTAAATTCGTACAACCTTGCCCCATCTGTGTCTGTGCTTATTCTGTGGTACAAGCGCGAGGATTTAAGTTTGTGTACGTACAGGTGCTCACACGTGTGTTTGAGCAAAGCTTCGCTACACAGTATCGTCTGTACTTGCAGAAGTTCCCCCGATTTATGTACTCCCTGCCTAATTCTTAGTGTTACGCGACACCGCCGTGGTGGGTGAAAATTGTTTAGAGGCGTGTATGTTTTCAGCAAATGTTTGAATTTAGAAGGGCGCTGTTGAAAGTAAATAATTACATTTAACACTAGTATGGAAACGGTACAAAAATTAGTTCAAAGAAAGAAATACTGAAGTCAAGGAATATCAAAAAAATGCTTTCCTAATAGTTTGTTACTGCTGTAATATAACAAGAACTAACTGTTTCTAAGACTTTGTGGTCATTCACACGGTTAACCCGGCACCGATAATTCCTCTACATTTTATTATCATTCCTGTGAATGACCGCCTGCATAAATATTTTTTTAAGTAAAACTAATTCAATATGTAAGTAGGTACAATATACAAAATCTGCATCAGTAAGTGAGCACTTTCTGCGTGGATCAGACCGCAAACAACAACTAAATATGAGGGTACCCAGTTACTAACTATGACATCAGGACGTCTAACACCTCAGTCCCCCCGTGACCATGGCTGCTGTAAAACAATCGAAACGTCGGGAACATAAAGTTAATAAACGCGATAAAATCCGTAAAATAGTTTTATTTCAATGTGTAGTATTCACGTAAATATTAGAAAATAATCCTGTCTACCAAAACCAGGTTACCAAAAGCTCTGAATAATACATTTTAAAACAGAAGCATTAAATACTTAATACAAAGTATTATTTAAGTTCGTACGTACCAGGTAATAAAGTGCATATTAGTTCTAAGAGGCTTGCCAGTCTCAAGTGGCGCCGAAGTACCTCATAAAGTAACCTAATACCAAGTTGCACGGTTTAGGGGGACATTATTACCGTTTCGCACCCTCGCACTAGTAAATTGTAATGGATTTCTTTTCATTCAATAAACTCATGCTTATAGATAGATTTTAAAGGGGATTTTAAGAAGACTTCTCTACCTGTTGTGATGAAAATTTATAACAACCAAAAAAATTTCGTGTAAAAATAAGAGAAAGTTTCATAATGGTGCACCAAGAAATGAAGCAAGTCCAGCTGTATATGTTCAGTAGTTTTATAAATAGTTTTCATTAAATTCCTGCCTAAATAATGGTTGGTCTGTAACACAATTATGTTGACTACTTACATATAGCTACAGATCATTTATACTTAACTGATCACACAATCAATCTGTAAAGCACGGACTTTCATTCCAGAATTTTATTTTTGAAAGCCCATAATTAATACTCAATTCTCATCTAATGTTTGCTATCTAAGTTTGATATAAAAATGCTTCCTCTGGATGTAATTTCCTAATAAGCAATCGTAGTTTGCATTTGCATTGACACGCGGGCATCGATCCAACGATATTATTATGCATCAATCCAAAGATTTATTTTAATCTTGGATAAGAGATAGATTATTAATTCTGAGCATTGGACAACTAGATACTAATTCATTGTGCCCAAAAAAATTGGTCATTATTATCAATAACGACAACACACAACTTTGATACAATCGTCAAATATAACACAAAGTAAAATCAATAGTTTTTATATTTCAGTCACCCTTTATCGCTGTGTTTTATCGTGTCTGCGTCCCAACTTGATAACGCGCTGCTGATTAATAAATGAGAAAGCGACCAAAAAAAAACTAATGGGTAGGATTACTTCTTCAAATGACTGTAGATAGGTTACATTGGCCTTTACATGTCCTTTGTTCATATTGATTTCGTAAAAACTTGGACAAAAGTAGGAAGTTGGAAGACTTTTTGCAAAAAAATACATTTAAATAGTGAATTAGTTATTTTAAGGAATTCTAAATTATATGCTTAGACGTTGGTTATACCCATATGTCCATCATCTGAGAGGATCCAATCCAATCTGCCACATATCCTCGTTGGCTGAAGGTTATTTATTAAACAAGATAAATACTTAGGTAATTTAAGAAACAATGTACCTATTTACAAACGTGCATAAAATTGTTGTATGGTCATACTTGTATACCCATATTATTTTCAAGGAATTTTAATAAGACTATTAAATTTTTTATTCAGTAAAGAGGTAAGTAATTGAATCAAAATATTAATTATAAAATAACACGAACATTCCATGTCAAACGAAGTGAACGTAGACAATATGAAATATTTTATAATGAAAACGTTTAATTTACTAATATTTTAGCGGACAAAATATTTCATAAATTTCATCAAGATTTTCATTATGTAGGTACCTACGTCACATGAAAATGGTTCGCAGGCACTCGGGAACGTCGCTATCAGTGTTAATTTTTATACGGAACCATTTACTAAAGTTTGGCAGGAAAATTGGGAAAATATAAAAAAGTTTTAATCGCAGCCATTAATGCGGAGGAAATTTTGAAAATACGTTTATTCCGCCTATTTAGATTAGGACCATCTAACTCCTCACCTTGGAAGCTTGTGGAGAATGTTTCATATTTACGCGACAAAAAAGAATTAAAACAATATAGTTAATAGCAATGGAAGTAACATGTGGCAAAATAAAAATGGGAATAGTTTTCATGGGAGTAATCGACACCTGTGACAATTAATGGCCGACTCGGGCCGCGCTTTCATTACACGTTCATGCATTCCAATATATGAAATGGAATTTTGTTTGTGTATTTGTTCAATGTGCGCGTAGACACAGATGTACAAATTCATGCATCAATAAAGTCGACCATAGTTCAGTGAATTGGTGATTATTTTTACGTTCTTAGTGTACTTATTTTAATGAGCGGAGAAAAATGTAGCGGTTCTATTGACCAGCCAACCGCCTCACTGTGCTATGAAACCGGGCTCGCCCGCTTCGACCAATAGGATAGCTTCATTTCCTCAGCTTTGCTCAGCCTAGCCCAATTTGTCAGGAAATGAAGCGATTCTATTGGTACCGCACAATAGACTAGGGGCGATCCCAGTGACACCCACACCAGGGCAAATAACGAAAAGGCCATTTCCGAAATTTGCCCCGGCGGGAATTGAACCCGCAACCACCATGTGCAGTGAGCCGAGCGGCCTTCGCTCGAACCACTGCGCCAAGCGGTCATCAAATTACATAATATTTTTTTAATTGTTAAGTGCACCCACTTTTATACTACATTTCCTACATTCCATCTCCAACCTAAGCATTCGCGATTAACACCTTAGCACAGCGGCTATTATCATTAAAGAGGGTGTGTTCCTGACACGAGTCGCAAATCGATTAGACATCGAGCAATTAGATCACTAAGTTCGCTTTCCCGCAGGGTTGAGATGTTACAATGTGAATTGTAGTTCTAAGCCATACGTCTATGGCAGTTTATAGTACTCAAGTCTGTATACATTGGAGCTCGTTTTGTGCCTTATATCTTTACTAAATTTCTTCTAGGATCTATCATTGAAAAACATCCTGGAAGTCGGTCAGAGTGTAGACAAAATAAATATGGAAATAAACTAAGACATCGTGAAACAAACGTATAAATTTGAAATCACTGTAAATTTACCGTTTTATCACCACAAGAATAGCTTATTTTACAAAAAATGAGCTGATGAAGTTACTTTGAAGTAAGGACCACAGGGGTAGAATTGGAAAACAAGATAGAAACCTGATGCTTTTGAAAAACGACGTCTAGAAGTTTGTTGCCTCGAATTGGATGTTGTCTGCACGAAATAGAAAAAAGCGGATTTCGATGAAGGAGGCCTTTACCAAAATGGTCTAAAATGCTTAAGGCTAAAGCGCCCATCTAGCCCGCGAAGTTCAATTTTTTTGAGGTTTTTTAGAATTTTATCAAAATCTGACAATAATAAAAGGCACATTTTGTAATTCGCGACAAAGACCGTGTGCAGTGCATTTATTAATATATCCAACTTACTCTAAAACATTTCAAGAACGACAGCTATCCAGATAATATGGCAATTTTTGTATATTTAGTGATTAACTAGTAGATATCATATCCACCGTGATAATATTTAGAGTAAAATAAATGTATTAATAAACGCACTGCATACTTTGTTTGTCGCAAATCACAAAATGTTGTCTTAAATGTTTTCATATTTTGGATAAACTATAAAAATACTCGAAAATTTTAAATTTCGCGGGCTAGACAGGCACCTTCACCTTAAGGAAGAAAATAAACCATTTTTATAATGATTAGTAATATTACTTATTAATTACTAACAAATTTTATTAGAGGAAACCGAGACCAAACGCTATAGATAAATCATAATACACACTCAGTTTCCAGTTTTGTTGTCAATAAATCCATCCCACTCGCTGGTAACATACTCTAAAGTTAACAGATAAAAACTTAGTTTGTTCGGTCCCAACTCTTGGGTTCGATTACGTAAGACGCGCAAACTTCCTCTATTACCCCCTACTTAAGGGCACAAATTTAAGCACCCCTCTATTTAAACACTGTTGCCAAATACCTACGTGTGTAATTTACGCCAAGTGCGGTTTACACCCGACGAACATTATGGGAGCGTCGGATTTGGACCAGGGAGACGAAATAAATCTTCCGAGGGAGATCGGCGATTTATAAGCAACCGGTGATTTGTAAGAATCCAACGGGGAATCGAATTTGATTACGTGGGAAAATAGGCTTGAAATTTACCAATTCTAGTGCTCGACGATACGTTCTCGTTTAGACGCGTAATTCATTAGACATATGTTTTGGGTACCCATAGCGAAATTGAATAACGATTTTCCGAGGTTTTCTCCGTCAATGATTCGAATGTGGAAGTGATTTCTGTAAAATTTCAACATTTCAAAACCAAAATCATAATAGTTTTTGTTTTGGATGTTTGCAATGTTTGACCGCCTTTAGTTAGAGAACATAAAATTCTTAGGGTGCCCGTCCAGTTGAGCCGGGCGTGCTGGCTGGGTTAGTTTCGACCAATAGGGTCGCTTCATTTTAATGAGCTGGGGTAATTGGGTACTCTTAATTGAAAAAAAATGATACCACAGTAATCTGACTGCACAAAAGCACCCCCGCAAGTAGAGACAAAAGCGCCGCTAACTTTTTCTCACAAGCAGCGTTCATACATTTTTTTCCAACACATCAGACCCATAAACATGCAAAATAACTATAACAAGTTTTATGACAAAATTTCAGCCGACAGTAAAGTATAATTATCCATTAACTGTGTATACTTGACTCATAAATACATGAAAGCCTCATTTTTCATGCGTAGCCCCAAAAAGTGCCCCTCCCCGCAGGTGGCGGGGTCGCCCCGCAACACTGTCATCATTTAAGCCGCACATTAGTGGAACTTGCGTCGTTTGAACCGACACCTGGGACTTCAGGCGGTACACACTACTTGATATTTTAGTACGAGTATTAAGTAGTTATCACATGCTTTAAAGCCGAGATCTGGCTGGTTGATGTACTGTTAACAGTCTTAAATAATGACGGATATACTTAATTGAGTACGAAGTATATTTTCTTTTCTCCAGAATAAAACCCTTACTGAGAGGAATTTTGACACGTTTCTCTCTTTTTAAATGAGATTCTTCGTGATATCCTCCCACAGTAAAATTATCCCAAAGATAGGAAAAGCAAAGCAGAAAAAAATGCATCCGTCATTTCAACCCGTGGGTTGAAGCAGCGAAATACCAACTTTAATAAATACCAATAGAAAATATTTTCATCAAATCGACTCACTGATGACACATGTGTATTTTGCTAGTATGCAGAAACCCTTTTTTTATGGTGTCACTCCTGGGCACCGGCCTCCCTCAGTACGAGAGGAATTTAGGCCATACTCCACCACTTTTGAACCCAGGACCTTGTGGCCTTAAGACGCGTTTTCACCCATACACACATGCTTATACATATTTGGCAATAATACAGTTAAAAATGATCTTTAACTTGACTTTTATGACGCAAGAACTTGGCGAGAATCGTAGATTAGCAATATTATTATAAGACACGCACAAGTGACGAAACGCTCTACAATAAAAGCGTCCTATATACAATATAATACTTGAAAATATTCTTGATACAGAATACTCTATTTATGGCAGAAATAAAAATTTCAATATATTCGAGCTCGGATGTTCTCACGTGCGTTATCCAAATCGGGTATCGATCCAAGCCCGCTCTACCTGAGAGACCTAAAGGGCTTTCTGAAAGCCTTTCTGTTTGTACAGCTCGGATCACATCCCTCGCGTAGCTTCGCACTGATCCCATCCCATTCACCCCCAGCTGCAGCCAGGTGACACCATTACTAGGTCCCGCATCACTCTATTAATGAAACATCTCGCTCCAACAAAGTCTTCGTTATTTTAAAGAAGTTGAAAAATAGCTGTTTAAGTTTTGTGACGTCCTACTAAAGTTAGCGCACCTATCTAAGGAGGCGTGCCTACAGATCATAATTAAGGTGTTCAACTTAAAGCGATCCCGTTTTGAAATACTTCTCAGTATTTCGTTTGCAAACTATTTATCGTCTTGTTAGTATTGTTAGAAGACTGATAACACAGTAAGCAAAATAAAACAAGTCTGCTACTTACGAAGTCGTAAATGAATGAAATCTACTTGAATTTTCTCTAACAACACCCACGTACCTGCAAACAAAATATTGTAATTTAATTAAAATAATCAAAATTGATATTCGATAGTGCACCCTATGGAACGTTTACATTCAAATAATTGAATCGCTAGAACTATTGGCGTCAAATCGCGTATGCAATTTGGATTTACCTACCTTCAAAAAACGTCCAGAAACAAATTGAATTAAAGTTATTCGAATACCGAAACAACGTTCCGAATTCTAACGTTACCTACGTTCGGAAACAAACCAATAGCCTCGCTGGCGAACCACGAGCGCGGCAGTTAATCGCTGCCAACTAGTAGGTAATCCTTTCCAGTGTGCATATAACGACTGCATTCCGACCCGTGGCGCGTTCCGAACGCACAGCATAGAGTGAAATTGCGGCACTCGGCCGGCTCAAAGCGATGACGCGGCCGTATCATTGCATGATGTGCATCACTAGACAGTGGGGAGGGGTGTGTGCCGTGTGAGCATTGCGTGATGTATGCAAACACACCGATTACATTTTTGAAGCACGATGATGTATACGAAGGTTGATTTTCCTTGAATCAATGTAACATTTCAAAAGTGAGTTATTGTAGAATAACCGCTGCTGCATCTGCTACAGGGTGTAATTTAGGTTAAAAGACTATACAAACTTTTAAGTGTTCAGAATTATTTTAAGCGCCCAAATGCATTAGTAGTTTGGATAGGTTATTTCTAAGTTATATATAAAAGTGCAACTAACACTTAAATTGCAGCCGAGCTCCTTCAGCGAAATGGCGTATGCTAGCAAGTTTCTCCAACAACTGTGGCGCTTTGGAGCGACTTACTTCGTAAGCGCGAACCCCATTTTATAAGACCGACTTCAAATAAAAAGCTGTCGAACATTTTATAATAGTGAATATACGCAGCATCAGTGAGATGTACTGAATGGGAGGCGAGTTGCGCCGGCGCCGCGTGCATTGCCCTCGCGCAGCCCCGCACCCCTCCACTCCCCCCACGCGGTGGTACAAACGCGACTGACTGCATTCCGCTGCGCTTCCTGACCAGGGCAAGTGCAGCGGCATTACGCTGCAAGTACATGCCGCAGCCCGCGCGCCCCGCCCGCCGCCGACGCCCGCCTAGTTCACCGACAAGAGTCAAACACAAAGAAACGCGAAAGCAACTCATATATATACCGATCCTTGGCGCACGCCATCACATAATTCGATCATTCCGATCAATGGCATCTTTTGATGTGTAGTAGGAGCCCTCTTCCCATCCAAAATAATCATAAAATCTAATATTATCACGAAAAATAAAGGGAGACCTCGCTCCTCGCTCGTCTTCGAGCCCTTTGTAATCTAATGCATTAAGATTATTAGGTTGTTGTAACATCATCTTATTTCTTTAAAATTTACCGGTATTTTATGTGCACCGAATTTTCGTGTCCTAAATTTTACTTTACGTTCGGTGCACGCCTCGTAGTTCGAGCTACATTTTCATTTCAGCTTTGTACTGGTAGTATTACGGTTCAAGAATTTGTCTCATTCATAACTGCTATAACATTCAGAGCATCACTTAAAAGTCTGCGATTAAAACTGGAAGCAACAAACGTAGATTTCAATCGTGCTCTCAAAGGGGCCATACCTACATCGCACATTCAATATAAGATACTCGGCACGGCCAATTGAACGCGAAGCAAAAAGTATGGAAACACCCGGTAATAGTCCACTACTGAAAGCGTTTTCCATGAGGCTTTTAAGCGCTTATCTTGGGAATGATAGCCGCGGCCGGTCGCTGAAAGGCTGTGACGGCAATTTGCTTACATTAGGACATGCCCCGTTCCACCATCGGACTCATGTTGAAAGGCAAAAATTTTTGCCGCTGCAATTCGTATGCTTTTACATTTTTTATTAATATACGTGTATGCATTTTAACCGACTCACAAAAAAGGAGGAGTTTCTATGTTCGTTTCGTTCGTAGTATCTATACACTACGTTCTTAGGTAGGTACCCACCCCTACATGGATTCGCAGTATTGGCACCGACTCCAAATGAAAGAAATTATAAGGTCCCTAGTTTTTTCTAGCTTTTATAACCACCCAAGTTTTTAAAGTCGGTTCGATTTTTTTATTAAAATTATTTGAAAGGGCTCTGCGTGCAGTCAACTATGAACTTGAAAAAGCACCATAGTTCCTCACAGATGGGAATTTTACAATTCTCGTCAAGTTCGCCTCGCATTTCGACCGGGTATTAAATTGCTTTTAGAAACGATCATTGAACATAGTTTCGACTCTTTTCGTAACTATGTGTGAATTTTATTTTCAACTTGCGGCTACAAAAGCAGAAACTCGCAGTAAATTAGAGCGAGTGAAGTAAAAAGAATATAAACAAACGTGTATTTCTTAACAAGCGGTTAACCGTTGGGGTTAGGACGTCGTTAATTTGTACAAATTGTTTGGTAATTAAAATCTTTGTTTCAAAGCTAAGTCATAACTAGAATATATTTTTTATTTTGGTATAAATATAATATTATAAATATTATAGCAGTGATAGCCGATTGGTTAAGCACGCGTCTTGCGGGCTACCAGGTCTCGGGTTTAAACCTCGGCTCGAACCTCTGGATTTTTCGAAATCTATGTGCGAATCATAATTTCTATATGATTATCACTTGCTTACGGTGTAGGAAAACATCGTGAGGAAACCTGCATGTCTTAGAAGATTTAACCAATTTCGAAAGACATGTAAAATCCGCCAACCCGCACTGGGCCAGCGGGGTGGATTATGGCCTGAATCGCCCTCGTGTTGAGGGGAGGCCCGTGCCCAGGGGTGGGACGTCAAAAGGGCTAAAATTATTTTAATTATTATGTTTGTCCCTTCAAGTGCACTGTTAAAAATATTAATACAATCAATGTTATTTCTTGCGTAGAAATAACTGGAATCCTGCACTAATGTTGACACGGCCAGATGCAGTATTTAAATTCGAGCTATAGTTTCAATTTGTTTTGTAATAAATTTTGGCTAAAGATAGTCGCATTCTAGTTAGTAGCGTGCAGCTCGATAGGATATGTAGAGGCCAGTACATGACTTCATGTAAAATACTATTGGTACACCAAATAACGGTTGACTGAAAACTGATCCCTATCAAATTGAGAAATGACCGATCTTGAACATACTAAAATACCTCACATGATATTCTGACTAAAATTAGTGTTTAAAATAATAAAGATTACGAAGCTTACACTGTTCATAGGAGAGTGCGGTGTCCGGCTAGCCATGTTTGTTTTTCTCGGCTATTTCTGGACACCCAGAGCCGCCATTGTTCAATGAGTTATAGCCAAGCCGGGAAGGTTAACCAACAAAACTATCAGCTCACGAGAGAATGAAAGTAAAAATATTGTGCCAAACCAATATTTCATGTTTCGGACGATTTATATAAAAATTGTTCAGGTGCTTCGAAGAAAATTCACGTAAGGGTTTTCACACTCACTAGTTACGCTCTTGGATCGCGGTGTATTTTGTTTACTACAAATAATATTGTGATGTTGCTTTAGATTTGTAGTTCGTGTGATTTATATTTCGGTAGGTCTTGTAACTTTTTTGCAAGTTACCTGTGACTCTAATGAAAAGTCCAGATTTTACTATGATAATATTCTAATTGAGTACATTTTTCTGCAAATTTATATCGTATATATCATATAACTAGATAGGAACTATCTTCACAAAACGCGATATTAGTTTTTAACGATATTTAGACCAAAATATTGGTAGCAATGCAGACGTAAATTTCATTTGGCTACGCTCCTTGCGATTCGATTCCGACCAATAGTTTCGATACCTGGATCGTTATTGCTGCTCCGTAAACCAATATTGCCGTTAATGGTCCAACATTTGAATGTTTGCACGGAATTTCATGGAATTCGAAAACTTATGAGATTTTTCCCAATGATAAGTCGAACGATAGAACGACATATGAAAGCCCGGCTGCTATTAGATGGGAATTATATTTTTAATATTATGTTGCTAGTTCCTGGTATGGCACAGGAAAGTACAGGAAATACAACCTACGTACGTGTGATAATAAGATAGACATTATACATTTCGATGAAAAAGGCGTAGGCTCTTACAAAATAAAAAAACTTAACGGGATATTTTCTTCAGATACGGACAATATATTATGATTTTAGTAGAAATTATTTATAATTATTGTTATTTTGTTTTATAAATAAACATACTATAGTCATGCACACGAAGAAGCCAAAACCGTTCTGTCTACACATTTGTGAAGGTAATGGCAAATAAAGCAGATAATAAAATGTATAGAAATTATCAGTGCCGGTTTAATCGTGTGTATAGTGACTCTTACTGTTTGTAAAATAAAATCACCTATCGAAAAATATACCTATTTTTTACTATTAATAATTTAATTTGGTATTTCGTTGTATCTAAATTAAATAAGTAATACATTTCACCACAGAAACCTTAAAGTACAACCTTTTCCTGCAAATTGTCACAAAAAATAAAGGAATCTCTGTTTTTTTAATTAATAAAGTTAATAGTTACCTACTGATAAGTATTAGTTTATTGAATGAGACACATTTAGAAGGTATGAATCCCTGTGGAGTTAAAGTTTCAATCTCCCTTCTAACGTGGTGTCAATGGGACTGGGCCAATGGGAAGCTGTACTTATGTAAGTTTAAAATATTTATATTATTCATAGAAAACAAACCTAATTAAGTTTTAACCGAGAATTTGGATTGAGAGTGCTAAATTGTCAGCTTCGCCAGAGATAGTTGGAGATCAAACGAGGCATGCCTTTTAAGTTCTGTCGTTTCCATAATTCCCGGCAATTTTGAATTTGGAACTGTTCTATATTCGAATGTGTTTAAATTTCGAATCTCAAAACAGTTGAATGTATTAGGATTAATGTTATTGTTTAGTCACAGCGTCGATTAGAATCTGTCAGGTTACGTACGAAAATGAATCTTTCTAAGGAAAATGTTCGTGCAATAATTTTCTACAACTTTAGAAGAGGCCTGACACGGCTTCAGTGTTTTGAAGAGCTAATATCTGTGTTCAGGGATGAAGCCCCATGTCTGCGGACTGTCGAACGCTGGTTTTTAGAATTCCAGCGTGGACATACTAGTGTTAGTGACAAATCTCGCGAAGGTCGCCCAAAATCTGCATTCACTGAAGATAACATCATTGGAGTGAGACAACTAATTCTCGAAGATCGTCATGTGACGTATCGAGAGATAGAGGCTCTATTAGGCATCTCAGGGACAACCATTCAGAAGATCTTGCATGAAGCGCTTGGTGTAAGAAAGCTAGTTTGCCGTTGGATACCGCATCTGCTTTCCGACGATCACAAGGCGGCCCGCGTCAGATGGTGTAAGAAAACTCTGCAAAGGTTCAACCGAGGAGAGTCAAATCACGTCTACGACATCATCAGTGGTGACGAATCTTGGATCTATGCCTACGATCCTGATTCCAAACAACAATCTACAATCTGGGTCTTTCAAGACGAGCCAAAGCCGACTAAAGTTGTTCGTTCTCGAAGCACTTCAAAGAAGATGGTGGCCACGTTCGTTAGAAAAACCGGCCATGTTGCGACTATTGCACTTGATGATCGTAGAACGGTTAACGCAGAGTGGTATACCACAGTTTGTTTACCACAAGTCATCGCCGAACTTCGAAAATCTAACTCAAAGCGACGCATCATCCTGCACCACGACAATGCACGTTCACACAGCGCTCGTCAAACGATTGAGTATTTGAAGCAGGAAAAAGTAGAAATTCTTGACCATCCTCCATACAGTCCTGACCTAAGCCCTAACGATTTTTTTACATTTCCTAAAATTAAGAAAAGTCTTCGTGGTCAAAGGTTCCAGTCCAGTGAAGAAGCAGTCGACGCTTTCAAGTCAGCCATTTTGAACACCCCCATTTTAGAGTGGAATAAATGTTATAATAACTGGTTTGAGCGAATGGAAAAGTGTATTAAGCTACGTGGTGAATACTTTGAAAAACAATAAAAAGTACTATAAGGTTCTAGTTGTGTTTTTTTCTTCAAACGACAAAACTTAAAAGGCATCCCTCGTATCCCCGAGTTCATGTACACTACTTTATACTCTACTTTCACTCTAAGGCATTGATTCTGAATTAAGAGTGACGTCAGAAGTGAATTTTGGCAACTTGTGGATAAGAAATAGAAAATAAATAAAATAATCCCTGAATATTAGGTCGGTGTTGTATAGGGCTTTCTATTGTATTATTTATTTAATAAAATATCAAACAGCTGTTAAATTTTAAAATTCAAAGCGATTCAAAGGAGCCCTTTATGCTCTCAGTGTCTGAACATCTAAGAGCATTGTTAAATGTCTCGACTTTATATCATTGTTATATAGCAGACAATAATGGAATCAGGAATATTTTCAGGTAATAAACAAAAGGAAGAGTTAATAAGCTTACGTACAGCCTTTATGTTCGCCTCGCCCATTTCTTTTCATTACCTGCATTACAAAACGGAAAAGAAAATCTGTAGATACGTCTTTCTTTTCATAGTGGTGTATTTTTTATTATAAAGCCATAATAATGCTTCAAGCCTGCGCCTTTTGTTACAGAATCAGAAACAATTGTTAAATGAAAAGAGCTTATTGTCTTGGGAAAGCAGCAACTTATTGTCTCCCTAATATTTTTAAATTCTACGTATTAAATATTTTTTAATAGTCACTGCCGTATTTTCCCTCACTACTGAGAGATGTGTTTTCATAGTGGAAAGTTTGGCAACATGTTCGGTTTCGTCTATAGTTTCAGTTTATTCCCATAAGACGTTATGCACAAATCCAAACTTTTATCGAAGACGAAGGAACGGTAAAGGTGTAGTAACGGCACGTAAATGTTTACCCACACAATCTTTGTGCCCATCCAATTACCGTATCCGTATCGCCGACGCGTACATAATTGCCAATGTAGACCAGTGAAGTGTCCTGACCGCGTATTATGCTCGTCTACACACATCGGCGACATGGATACGGTTTTCGGATCGGTAAAACTATACATACGCAGCATTTTGTAAGCGAAGATTCTATAGGGCCGTTCGGGGCACTCGCCGCGCGGCCACTCTATCCGTGCTAAGCATCAGTAGCGTTACACCATATACACCTATATAGGTATACAGAGTATTTTAACGCTAAGTTCCTACGCTTTATACAACTTTATAAAACTTCGCTTATTTCGGACGTCGCTTGACGGCACTGTGTTTGGCTGCGGCTTTTTTCAAAATATTGTTTTATATTATCGAGAAACAAGATCATATTCAAATATTTCCACAGCAAAAACAAACAAATTATATCTATTAAGGCGTCGGGTTGAATATTGCCCGATATTAATATTTCCGACGAGCACCGAGGTTTTATTCAGCGAAATTGCAGTTAGAAAGATCCTATTAATGAACGTCCCGGACGCCTTTGTCCGGTGCTGGAGCATTTCCTGCACAATCGCCCTGACACCGAGTAATTAGGAAGAAAAATTCGTTACTCTGACGTCTAGTACAGTCTCAGTATTGCGATGAAATAATTTTAAAAGTCGCGGCCCGGAATGTATGTGTCCTTAATAGTTATCCAGAGTGCGATGCATTGCCTTAATGAAAGTCAAAGCACGCATGCAACAGTTTTCACGAAAATGATTGAAACATGACGACGCTGCGCCGTACGTTACCGTTACTAGATACTAAACAAGCTTTTTAAATACTGCGCATATAAATGACGACCGCTTGGCGCAATGGTTCGAGCGTAGGCCACTCGGCTCACTGCACAGGTTGGTTGCGGATTCGATTCCCGGACGCAAAAATTATGGAAATGGCCTTTTTGTAATTTACCCAGGTCTGGATGTCGCCCCCAGTCCATTGTACGGTACCCATAGTAAAAGCGTTGCTTAGTTTGGGACCATACAGTTGGTGTGTTCGTCTGCCGATATTTATTTTATTTATTTATTTAAAGTGAAATCGTAATAGCTACCTGATTATTACATATTTAATTGGCATAATACATAATACTAGTAGTCTGGAATACCTACACGAGACTTATAAAAACCATTTGTACTCGCCTCATTCGAACGTAAGGATAATAATGACAAGAGAATCAGCAAATAGTCCAGAGACTAGTTTTTTAACGCCGACACTTGGATCTACGGCCGTTCCGGTTTTGTAAGTCAGCACGATGACCTTATATTATTTATGTGTCGGTACAATGTGTGAGTTAAAGCGATAATAACGCCTTTATGTTGATGACTACACACAATTCGACTGAACTAAAATAGTTATGTGGTGTCTATGATCATGAAACTGCTATATCCAATTTAGTTTAATGCTGTGTATATGAAGGAATGGACGTCATTATTGTAAATTAATGCTTGGGTACCACTAGAATGTATGTAAAACAATGGCATGATAATCGGCATCAATTTTGTGCCTAAAACTATTTGTTCAGTTGCAGTACGAATTGGGTTATGTTACTCAGTTGTTCAAATATTAGATCGTTTCCCATTGTTTAACGTAAACCTGTGTTGAAATTGCCATTAGCCAATTACTTACACGGTTTATTTAGAAACACAACACGCTTTGTTCACATTTCTCTTCGCAACGAACAAAACAAAGCGATTTTTTCTTGAGATAGTGTAGTGTGTTGTGATTCATCCATCAACATATTCAAATACTACATCTTTATACAGCCTGGATTCTAAAACATGCATGTTAAACTCGATGAGAGCATGGCGTGTGACATTTTGTTTTTTCAATCAGTCAGTCATTACACGACTGCTATAAAATCGCTGACCGCTCGTCGCCGACACTGGATTATAATTATTATACACAGATTTTCTCAACACACTCACAGTGACGCAACGGGGCCCCTCAGTTTGCAGGTACGCAAGCTTTTTGTCTGTATGTGTGCGGGTCCATAAAAATGGCCAGACGTCATTTTGAAAGAATTTTTATAATATTTACCGTCGACACGCCCTGGCTGGGTCCCGTTTTCTTTTGAGAAACTGATGTATAAAAAGTTACTGCATCACTGGACAGTCTTAGAATTGGTCGGATTTTTTTAAAATATGATAATTCATTACATTTAATTAGGTTCGGTGAGAAATTACCTGATTTTTATTTAAATAGATAGGTCATTTTATTTTTACATGTTTTCGAAGATTTTCCTTCGTCGATTTTTGTTGGGAGAGATAATTCTTTCCATTATTTTAAAATATTCAAAGTAATATAAACTCATTCAATGGACGGATTATAAATTCTAGGGCATGCACAAAAGTGTACTCAAAGGGAGTAACTAGTTTCATCGTTTTTAAACCAATGTTTATGAGCAGGCTTTAACTAAAGCGGTGGCACGCACGCGCTACGGAAAAACGAATAACAAAACGCCCACCACGTCGGCCGCCCTAAACGATGAATAGTAAGTTGTAGATACCTACTGGTATCACAGCGGTTAGTTGAGAAGAATTCCAGTAAAAACTTTATTTAACTTTAGAATTTCTATGCGATTAAGGATATCTTAAATTTCCCTACATCGATTGTTTCGTAGGTAATCTTGACTACTACCTTGACAACATGACAAAATTCTCTCCATCCAAAGGTTGTCTGGCAGAGATCGCAGACTGCGATAAGACCGCCAAATGCACACTACTGTTTTATTGTGTCATAATGTCAATTTCGAACTCCGGTGTATGTATAATGAAGAGTTATTCTATTCTATTCTTAGTCTTATTACTACCGTTTAAGTTTCAATTTAAATTGCGTACAAATTGCAATCAATTTAATTTGGCATTCCATTACATTGCGACGGTCAAATTCTAAATCCGCAACATTTCCCAAAATCTCCCATGAAAATCCATAGCGGGATTTATGTAACATTTTATCGCGCCATACAGAAGCTTCTGCTTTGCGCTTTTTGTGACCGCAACACAGTCTGCATTATTACACCTATTCCAACTTTATGCGCGTTATAAACACGCCGAACGATGCCAAATGTGGAAATTTCATTATGACAATGATAATTCCATAGCGCACGACCGTGTACTAAGCTTTAATAGCTGTTTTACAGCTCAAAGAAAGGCACGTCACGGATAGCTGGAGATACACACGACATTGCATTTTTGCTCACGGAACAACTGAGAATTAATTAATTAATTTCGAAGTTATTATCGCTGCCGCTGTGGAGCGTCGTCGGGCGGCATGCGAACAAATAATTTGTTATTGTCGAAGCGATCGGAGAACAGCCGGCCGGCGGGTGAAACTCGGATTATGTTCATCACGTGACAGTATCCGTTTTTACATTATAATTGATTGCACTATTTGAATTACTCATTAGATGTTTGGGTGCAATTAGACGCATAGTTGTGTGTAGAGCAAACCGTTCCGCGCGGTTTGCTGGCTCGAACGACTTTCGAGCGAAATCGCCGGTGAAACTAATATAATGCGCGGAGGCACCACGCGATGTATCTTGTGTACTATTAGCGTGATTCATCTGCAGAGATATAGAGAGGTGGCTATGGACTGCTCTTATTTGTTGAGGAGCTGATAGCGGTTGGTCTAAGCCAGTGGTTCCCAAACTTATTTTGTATACTGCCCACTTTGAGAATAAATTATTTTAAGCGCCCCCATTTTTTCGCCTTCATAAAAACGACTATAAAGTCAAATTAATTATTGTGAGCTACTCAACGCCCTCATTTTTTCTGGCTCTCTTACCGCCCCCCTTTAGACCTGCAGCGCCCATAAGGGGGCTTTATCGCCTACTTTGGGAAAGGATGGTATAAACGTTGTGTACAGCTTTATAAACTGTGTCTTTTACAGGTTTTGTGCAACTGAAATGGTTACACGAGGATTGGGTCAGTTTTTAAATAGAGTTTTCTTAAATCCTTGTCCTGAAATGTTTTTAAAGGAGTCAAATCGGGTACTTTAGGTAAGTAACATTTGACATAAAACACTCAACTCATTTTTGCAACAAATGGTTGTTCATTTTGTGAACACTTCAAATTGCTATGCCACAAAACCTGTGTTAAAATGTCGATTACGAGCAATACTTTTAGCATTTACATTTAACTTATCATAATTATTGCCTGAATTAAACATAATCATAAATTTTTTCATGCGATATTAAATCTTTAGATAGTGGAGACCTTTTGCAAATAACTTTATCTTTTATTTTTGCATACCTATGAAGTGAAATTAAGAGATGGCAGGATAACAGGAAAACGCCCTCTGAAATCTTACAGTGAGTCTCTACATGAAATTAGATTACTTAAACGCGATATTTGCCGTGCAATGGAAATTTATATACGATAAAAGAAAGAACAAAGTCTACATTCGCGAAAGATCTAAGGTATTTTAATTGGGTATTATCATATTTAATTTAAATATCAGTATACAGGGCTAAACTGGTAATTCGAGTGATGCCTTGTAGATAAAATGTAACAAAAATGCTACAAATCTAACATACAGGGGATGTTTCGTGAAAGTCAGTGGTTTTCGAGATTTTCTTTTCATATTTGTGATATTTTTAATGAAGATCCAAAAAAATAAAGTTAATGACTTTAAAACAAAAATACTGATTGCATGGATTTTGTTTCAATAGAAATTTATTTTTTACACCTATTTCCAAAAACCAAGCAGTTTAAGGTGATAACTAAATTTGGAATTCATTTGATGATCAAACACGGGGGACTTTTCTGAATTTTACTATTGTATGTCATTATTTGTTTAATTCATCTCTCAGCATAGTGAGTTAGAGTTTTTAAAAGGAATCTTATGAATTGATATAATGAATCTTATTAAGGTTCAATAAAGTTTGTTGTAACATGTAATGGATATCATAATACTCCTAAGCCCATACTTTTATAAAAAAATATAAGGTGAGAAGTCTAGGCATGCGTATGGCGTATTCCGTTATCTAGACGCCAGACTTCCTTGAAGAAATTTTGCATGGTAATGATACCTGTTTCGTCGGAAACATTTCGCGGTCCGTTATACAGCCGCGACGCTGAATATTGCGCGCGTGATGTAAATTCAAACGATATTATTCAAATGAATATTAGTATCGATTTGACTCATAACGCACGGTGGTTTCAAATTAACTTCAAATAATGTTTTTGTTTTTTTTTTTCAACTCGAATTGAAGCACTTAAAAAATTGCCACGGGAGCTTTTATATATTTTGTTGTTAACAATTTATTTATGTAACTCGAACTCTACTTAAATGTTGGTGGTAGAAGCAACATTTAATGAATAATTATGACAGTTAAGAAAATATATTAGAAGATTCAAGGGAACGGTGAAGACATCTCTAGCGGAGGGAAGGAATCAGATTTGCGCGCAAGTATTAAAATAACATAAACACACCTTTGACGGGTGGTCTTAATGAGAAAAGTTAGATACGACTTCCATTTAAGTCAAAGTTCTGTCATCAGCGTTTACTTTCCTGGGCAGGGCGCGGCCACCGGGTACTCCTTGGAAACAGATAAGAAATCTCAATCGTAAAGTAAACAAAACTTGATTTTGTTATTGACTGTAGACGACCGCTCTCTTCGATTTCCGCCTTTTCTAACTTCTGTTGGGATTGCATTCGAAATTGTGTTAAAAGTTTGCACCCAAGTTTCCTGTTCGCAGTTAAAACATTGTTACAGTTTAGAATAACAAATTGATCAGCTGAAGGGAAAACGATTTCAACATTTTCCGCTAAATTGCGATACAGATTATTCGATTATAAGTTTATATCCGATACTGTTTTAAAGTGATTCGCGCCGTCTTAACTTTCCGAAGTTTATCCGCGCTGAAGATGCATGTGCAGTTAAAACACTCGAAATAAAAGTATTCATATAAAGTTAAAGAGCTTCAAGGGGAAAAACAGTTTCAAGAGCCAAAACTAGATCAATTAATTTCAATATTCCCAAAGGATAAATTTACCCAAAGTTAAATTCACCGCGGAGACGTTAATATGCTTAACTTATGCGTGCGAACTTCAACTTCTCTTAGTTACGATCGAAGTTAACTTAAGTTATAGTTAAGGACACTTAGTCCGCCTATCTCGCGGCGTAGGATCGACAATGGTACGCAATAAATATAATTGTTATTTATTTGTCGAGTGTGTGAAGTTTCGATCGGATACTCGCGGCATCGAGGGCGATGCTATCGCCATACATTAGTCGGCGCGAGAGAGTTATTATCAGATCAGTTCGTTCGCAACTTCGTCGTCGTGGAAACTTATCGGTCGAGCGCTCACGGCGGTGGAAGATAAGAGGACTTACCATGTTAGAGAGGAGCAGCCGTTGGTGTTTAGCGAGTTGTGGGTCTAGGGCTTGGAGGGGGAGAGCGAGGGGCAACGGGAGCGGCAGCGGCAGCGGGAGCGGGTGCGGGTGCGGAGCCGGGTGCAGGATCAGCGGCGGGCAGCAGGCGCACGGCGTCACGTAGGACACGCACCCGAGCTGCGGCGGGAACAGCGTGCCGGCGGCCTCCTCGAGGCCTCTCACGCGTCTATCACGACCGCATCCACGGCCGACCTCCGACCGATCGACGGCAACGCGCCGCCGACTTCCGATACCGTCTCGACTTCGGTGCTCGACTCGACCGATCCGGCCGAACTTAACGCGGGAACTGAAAGTTCGAGCGAAGTGTGGAAAGTGTCGAAACTCGATTCGGACACGGGAAAGGGCCGGGTTGCCGCGAGGGAGCGGGAAACTGAGCGATCGGGATAAGCGAGAAACGTCACGGAGGGCTCGCGAGAGTGTGGAGAGAGTGGCGGCGTGCACGGGGCACAAGTCGCCGGGCCGGCGTGTGGCGGTGGACTGAGCGGGTGCACGGCGCGGCAGGTGCGCGGGGCCGCGCGGGCTGGGGGCGGGCCCACCTGACTCACCTGGGCGCCTGCGCCGCCGTCGCTCAGCCTCCGACCACCACCTAACATCTACGCTACTCTTTCGAACACTAACATTGCAGCCCCCGATATGGTGCAACTTTTAGTGATGATATAATTAATTAGCTTAATTTAATATATGTGTCCATAAAATGTAGAGAGCGCATTGATTGTTTGTTTTATATTTTGAACTTTTGAAGTGCCCACTGTGGGCGTAATAAGTCGGAATAATATTTAATGAAATGGTGGAAATTGGTTTAATAATTTAGTTTAGCAAATATAGTTTTCTTTACTGTAGAAATCCTAGGAATTTCCGGAAAACTGAAGTAATACAGATAGAGCTTTTTAACACAAAACAGGTATGAACATGTAATTCTTGATTCCAAGCCAATAAACACAGCATAAGTTTAGTAGAAATCGGTATCGGAACAGTGATAGCAGATCAGTTCCCATGCTAAAGTATTACATAAAATAAATGAGCGTAATACAATAAATTGGTGAGTCGACGAGTCGCAAATAAGAAGGCTTTATCTTGGGAAAATCTCCGGCGGGATAACTGGGATGAATCGCATTGATCTCGAGGTCCGGCTTTGGTCGTTAGAGGACATCTGAAGAGGAACGCGATGTAAGCTCATTGTACACTCTTTAAGAAGATTAGGCACCTTTTAACATCGCGTACTATTTACTGTTAAGATGTGTTCACGGCAATACGCCAATATGATGCGATTTTTTTACTATCGGTCATTATATAAATTTATTTAAAAAGCAAACTTACTTAGCGTTTTCCTATATTGCCATAATCTCTATTGTTACACAACTATATCAAGCGGTGGGAGTTATCCGCATAATGGATATATGGATGACACAAATATTTAGAAAGTAGCAAATTTATTAATAGGAATCAAACGCAAACATAGCGCAATATTAGAAATGTAGAGACTACAAAACTCGCGATGCAAAGATAAAACATATAAAATTATTTAATTTCAAAGAAAAATATTGTCTCGGAAAAGTATTGTTTGCCTGTGAACGCGGCTCTACGATCCTTTCTCAGGAGACAGAGATTACTCCTGTCTCGTTAGTGGCCGAAGAGTAAACAAAACAAGGATTTAGTGCTGCGTACATTACATAAGGTCGTTTAACGACGTACGATGGACAAAAAATCCTTTTTAAACATATCCAACGGTACGTAATGAGCGTAATCGCTAAAACATTGACCGCCAACCCCTAAAACGCGAAATAATTAGCCGTACTTGTGCGAGATATACAAGTTCGCATTATAATTACACCAAGGTTTATGCAAAATAGAACATTAAATTAAAGCTCCACTGATACTATCAACTAAGGTTCAAACCATAAAATAAATTAATAAATATAATATTTTCGTTTTATATCGCGTAACCCCGATTCCTTTATACCTTTGATTTCGCATAAACATAGATAATCTTTTGATGTTCCATGTTAATTAATTTTCGCGAGTCTCTACACAATTAATTTCGTGAAATAAAACTGATCAAAAGTTTGTATAGCTACTCAAGTACGAAACCAGATAATAGGTTTTTTAATTAGATAGGAACACTGCTTCGTTTGATAGCAGTTGTCCGCATATACAGCCTATATAGTTCCTTAGAAAACATATCCATAATTTAAACTATTATCAGTCATTCACACGAAGAAGTACAATGTTCTGTTTATACATTTTTTATAGATAATACGAGTATCTTTATTTGACATGTGGATACAGTAAGATGTATACCTTTTGGGTGCCAGGTTAACCGTGTGTATGATCACTAACTCTAAAAAATATTTTACTTATTATAAGAACAACAATAAAAATTAGTGTTGGTCACGTGAATAAATAAGACACTGTATTCCCATCAATTCTGTGAGTGTACCTACATCGTATGATTTACAATGTAACCCTCAAATACACAGAATTTAGTGTTCATAGTAAACAGTAAGTACCGTAATCCCTTTGCCGACTATTCCACTAGTGCGTAACTACGTAGGTACATGTCGACCTCACATTCCGCACCTGTCGGCGGCTAAACCTTTGTGCGTATGTTACAAATTAGACGTAACGATTAGCGGCACGCATTGTTTCGCGACACGGTTACATTCTATAGTATATGAAATTTTGATGGATTTGGGAAAGTCTGCACACCTCCTTTTGGGAATTTTATTTGTATTGACTTTTTTCAGGTCGTAAACGTTTACCCCTTATTAATAAAACGTGGTATAGTTATGCATCGAATGATCTCTTTCTGTCTTCAGTAATTTTAAATTCAAAAGAAGAAGACAAAGGACGGTGTAACTATACAACCACTTTTATTAATTAGGGGGTAAAAGAATATTGAAATCATGAACATACTTTGAATTTTCTGCTAAATATCATGAAAATGTTCAAAGGATCTCTTCATCATCGATCTGAATCTGCGTATACCCAAGGGTAGATTCTAGAGTCTCCGTTCTATAATCTAAACGATGGTAGAGTCCAATTCTAAAAAATGTCGTTAATTTAATTACCCCATCCTTAAAACTGTGTAAGACCGACTTGTTATATATCATTTGTAAATTTTATGATTATCGCTTTAAAAAATATGAAAAGTAGAATTGAATGTTTAAGTAAACTAACATAGTTGGTACATTATCTTTGGTCAATTATCGGTTAAATAGTACATGTACCTGACTAACACTAGTGACATCGGTGTACATGCTTTGTAAACATCATGGAGTTATTAATTAAAATAATTTATAGGTACTTCATATGCATTCGAATTTAAAATGTTTGCGGTCATCGGTAGAGACACGTCTCTATTTAAACCGGTTTAGATGCTTTGGATGTTTGAGTCAACTCGATTTGAGACATCGGTTAAAGATCTGATTATTCGATTATCATACGCATAGCAGACGTCAGCAATATTCACACTAAGTTGTCTGTTTTCGATAGCGTGAATAATTAATTTTCGTCATCGGTATGTTACAAGGTAAGGTAATTAGAACGCGGTAACTTGACATGTTTTAGAAGACACACGATTGTGTAGTCTGTTCGCCGATCCGTAGTTGCTAATGAGATTAACGGATCTGGGATGAAAGATAGTGGCTCTACATCATGATTATTATACGCCTACACGCATCTTTTGTTATTAGTTCTGAGAAACGACAATGAAGTTCAGACACTAAAGCCCTTCTATACGCTCGACTCTACCGCCCAACACAGAGAGAGCTAGCTATGAGGAAAAGTGAGACATGTTGCAAATATCTCTTTCTTTTTATAGCTGTCTCTCATTGTTCGTTCGGTGGTTATGATATTTTTAAGTTGGCTCTACATATACTAGATAGTATAGGTAGCGCGAATTTAAGAATATTATGATTAAATTACGCTGTTAAGGTAGAGTCGGTAGGTACTTACATATTGCAGGAGCATTGTATAAGTATAGTACCTGCGTATTCATTCCCGCGGATTAGAAGACTATAAAATAATAGAGCAAGAAATATATCGATACTAACTAGAACAATCGATTGCATATTTCGAATCGAACATTCTTTTACCGAATACCTCATGCCAGCTAGATAATTACAGCAATAAAACTATGAGTATCGCTAGTTATTCACGCGTCGAGTATGCAATACCTTCGGACCAGCCTAAATATCTATCCCCACTCTATCGCAATAAGGCGAGCCCACGTTTGTGTGCGTATGAGTCAGTGTGTGAAACTAGAAGGCATGCGAGCAGGGCTGCCTACATTTAAAAATAATACAAATTTTGTGAATAGCAATAAAAAAAAGTTTCGTAGGCAAACATTGGTTTCGTAGCGTACGACGTAGGTTTGTCGTATACGCAAAGAAGTACAAGCTTGAACATGTTCTGCGCATACAGACGTAAATGTCATTTTGAGATTACTCTCCAATCCTATATCTACAGGCTAAGATATAAGATGAGATAGGTATTAATTTCTCCTTCATTGGAGTCGATGGTAGTTCGCCGAAAATTCAACAACGTACGCTGCACTATTAGTAGAAGCCCTGAGTCCTTCATGTGTCTTACGGAAGTGCAAACTATAGTTACCAGTAACCACAGTTAAAAGGCACTTACATGCAGAAAACTCTAAAGGAAAACATCTACAATACTTATTAATTTAATTTTGAAAAGGAACATTTGGTAACCCTACTCGTGAGTGCGAATTCCGCAGTTCAAAGTTAGAGGCTGTGCGCCCGCACGGGCCCCGGTCGACGACCCTGCGCGGACGCCGCCGCGCGCCGCCAAGCCGTCTACGAGCAACGTTATGTAACGTGACCTTAACATTGGGCGGTGAGAAGCAGACCTTATTCTACTTTGAGATTCGTTTATGGTAACAAAGTCTTATATAAATCTAAGTGTTTTATGTTTAAACGAACCCAAGTGTGTAAATGAGAGCAAAGGTTTTTATTATTATAAGAAAATCTGATAAGTACTCAATACTTTAGTTGTGCTAGTGCTACTGGCATACAATAATTGACGCATGCCTGAGCAAAGGTAAGGGTAAAGGTTTCGCAAATGTTTCTCATTCAACATAACTGATTCGAGGGTTTTTCATTTTTTTATATAAAAATAATATAATAAATATTTTTTGCAATATTTGTTAATAATTCAAAATCTGCTTTTTAAATTATACAAGGTAGAAAGAAGATGCCTACAAAAAGAAGAATATAATTTGGCCACAACATCACTACGCACTATGGTATATGTTAACTTATAATTAACAACAATACACTCTACCTTATTTACATATAAATCATTAATCAACTCATCAGCTTAATAACACTCGTAAGGCAACACCAAAATTGTGGCAGTGGACGTACTCACGATAAAAAAAAACAAAATAACGGACGACGAAAAGAAAACATAAAGTCGGCGCGGGCGCATCGTAATGCAAGTAAATCGCCCGTGGAATCCGAGAACAAAACTGAATAAATTGTTTTAATAAGGCATAAATTACGAGTAAAAAATCGGCTCGATCACGCCGTTACGATGGGTGACCATGGCATTTACGCTTTGTTGAATACCGTACATGGCGAGCTTGAATGCACTTTTTAGGGTTACGTAAATTGTTGACGATTTATCGGCTTATTCACGTGTCTGTCTTCGGATACTGTAGATGCATTGCGTGGCATTGCTCAATGCGAGGGGTAAGTACTCAGATCGTCATGATCAGCTAAGTGCAAAAGTGATAATCAACAGTTAAAATAGTCATGGTTCGAGAACGAGGAAATGGCAATACTTTCACAGTTATAAGTCAGAAATTTTACTGTACTAGCAAAATCCCATAGTACCTTCATAAATCCTGAATAGTCACGAGCGCATACTATTTATGAAGACGTACGCTTAAGTTGGTTCCATCTCGCTTATATCAGATTTTGTGAAAAAGAATGACATTAACAGAATTTCTTGGTTTTTCGATGTCGACGTTACATGGTTGTCCTGACATGTGCGAGATAAACACCAATTAAACTGAGTGGACAATATTTTTAAAGGAAGAAGAAGAAAATAGTTCTCATAACGAGCAGGAAATTTAAGTCTTTAGAACAGATCATCTTGAGTCATCGGTTTCAGATATACGTAAACTATTAAGCATGCGAACCATTTGACGCAATAAATGCTCGCACTTGACTGATTTTCCATCGGTATCGAGGTGGTTTTTGCGGCGACACGCATTGCATACAGAGTAATTTGCCATAGCTCTTTAACGGGCACCAACGGCATGGTTGCGCTTAGCTGAACCACACTCCCCGCTACGGACGTTCCAATCTGTTGGTGAAATGAAAACAGAGCTATAGGATAGAATGAGATACGAAACTTACATCTAACTCGCGTGATCTATCAAAGAAGCTGTTGGTTTATAGATAACTTTTTTTCAGATCAGAATAGTAGTAGCTCTCAGATGTCTGACTTTTGAAATAAGGACGTTCGATGTATCACTCCCAAATAAAAAAGTGTTTTTCAAGGTGAACTGCCTTAACAGAAGCAACTTGGGCTTATTGAAAACCATTGACATTGTACTTGCGTATCATTCATGTATATAATACATGATTTCCAATGACCGTCATCAAATAAAACCCTGTTTCCATGACGAATTACAATTATATAATAATGAAATTGAAATATTGACGCCCGCTTGGCACAGTGGTTCGAGCTTAGGCCGCTCGGCTCACAGAACATGATGTTTGCGGGTTTAATTCCCGCCGGGGCAAATTTCGTAAATGGCCTTTTCGTAATTTGCCCAGGTCTGGGTAGCACTTGGATCGCCACCAGCCCTTTGTACGGCACCCACAGTGCAAGCGTTGCTTAGTTTGGGACCATACAGTTGGTGTGTCAGTCTGGCGATATTTATTATTATTATTATTTTGATATGGATGGGAGGATTCCGGAGTTTACGTGGACAGGACATTGAACGTCAACGATTATGGGATGCATCTTACGATAGCCCCGGGCTGTCAGAAGATGAATCTGCCCGTAGTAGTAAAGATAATGACTGTTAAAACATTTTACTAGGAGGCCAGTCTATATTCCTAGTTGCTCAAACGGCCCGCGACGCAGGTGTGGCGGTATATGGAAGTTTTAACGATCGTAAGTTAATGTGGGCACGCATAGAAAGGTTCTTAACTTAGACCGTAGCCAGAGCGGTTTTCAAGTTTGTTCCGAATTAAAATAAGATGAGGTGGATTTGGTTACTTTGGTTACTTTAGTAAGCATCTTTAGTATTTGGTTAGTAATATTTCTTTTTTTTTCATACTGTATATCTCAGTTATTTTGAATCCAAACTATTTAGATTGTTAATGAGATATTGATTGGTTGCTGACACACGTCAATTTTTTTTCTGTGACAGAAAAAAGTTTTTTATTTGTAACAATCGGCTACCTACGCGTTGAAAGCCATATAGTTTTTTTTTAAAGAAGTGAAGTGAACTTTTTCTTCTATTACTATTACAAAACATTAGCGACCTACCTATTCAAGCTATTCAAGCAAAGCACATTGAGACAGAAAAGTCAATCTGCCCTCCAGAATCTGGGGGCAAAAGCTAGTCTAAAATACAATGATATTGTGCAAATATTGGACCATGAATTACATTTACTGCAAATGCAAAACTTAAATAAATTTGGTGATCTAAATTAAAAAAATATTACCAGATACTTTAATTAACTCCATCGATTTCTCTTTGTTTTATGTACACTAATTTTAACTCACACATAATCCCTCCAACCAACTGCAGGTGGACAGCACAAATAAACAGGTGTCATTCAGGGTTACCAGTATAAATATAAAAAATAGTTGCTTGCGCTACCATCTCAAGGATGTCAACTACTACAATGACACAGGCTACTGAATAACTTATTCCATTTAAACGAGGCTTGAGGACACGGTTGCAAGCTATTGAATGACGCATTTAGCCTTTTTAAGGGCTGTACTTGGATAACCGTTCATGTTAGTGCAGATTGGTCTCATATTTTTTGAAATATGTTATCTATGTACCTTCTTATAGAGATTGATGTCATCTGCCTACACCAGTGTCGCTTCATATAGCTGGAAAACACACTTACTGTCAGCGTTTATAAGTGCAGTAGCACACTAAAGATCGTATCGCTGTGAAAATACGGCACAGTATTGATTGAGATTGCTACTGGAGTTCTGGACGCCACTGTATCTATATATAGTACAATATGTAATATCGTGTATTTTAAAAATAAACCATATAGTTTAATGTGTAGTCTTAAATCTAAATATGGCTGACGATCTCGGAGTCACTCTGTAGATTAGTATTTTAGGTCAGCGGTCAAGCGCAAATTTTATTTATAATAAAAGGCTCCGTAAATTGTGGCAATACGATACCTATCTAAGTGAAATGTAGAAAATTAATATCGCCAGACTAACAAACCAACTACATGGTCCCAAACTAAGCAAAGCTTGTACTATGGGTACCGTACAATGGACTGGGGGCGATCCCAGTGACACCCACACCTGGGAAAATTACGAAAAGGCCATTTCCGATTTTTTCCCCGACGGGAATCGAACCCGCCACCACCATGTGCAGTGAGCCGAGCGGTTTACGCTCGAACCACTGCCGCCAAGCGGTCGTCAACATGGTTTTATTATATGTATTTTTGCAGTCCAATTACGTGCTAGCGCGAGTCAACCGGTTACATAAAAACGTTAACGTTTTGACTAAAAGAAATGAGACGTAAAACTGATAATTCGCAACAGAGTTGTGTTCGCCGACAATACGTTTGCGCCAAACAAAGTAGAATGATGTGTCCGCTTCAAAACGAGAGCGGATGCTCCGGCGATGCTGTTATATCTTGCTTCAACATATAAACTCAGTGACTAGTTGGATAGATAGCGAAATAAAATGTGTCGAGTAAATAGTTGTCCTAAATTTCATTTCAAGTCTTTAACTGAATTAAAGTGAGTAAAGATTGGTAGGTATGGACAGCGTAGTGTAGTGGACTAGTTAAGAGAATAGACGACGTAATATTCGAACGACATAGCAAGTAGACAGTTAGGAAGAGTAGTTTGGAAACATTAGATCAGACCGGAATAAGTCTCTGTTAACCACATAATGAATCTAACAGAATTTACTATACAGTACGCAATATAATAAACCAAACCTAGCATAGTAATAAACTAAATGAAAAGCAAGCAATCGTTATGGACAATATTTATTTGCAACACAAACGGATATTCCAGCATAGTCCGGAGTAGCCGAGCGTGCAAATTAGAGCAAAATTCTGATGATGCTTCCGACAAAATCATTATAATTAATGAAAGCACAATATGCGTTAATCCAGCTCCCATTATGTGGACTCCATTAGAGCATGTAATGCGAAATACTAAAGTGAAAACAAAATTTCATCTGAATAAACCAAATTTCTAATTACAGTTTGTGGTGTTTGAGTGGAGTGATATATTTCGTGAACGCATTAGGACTTGTTTTATATATCATCATTCATTAGTCGGTGTGAATCAGATTATAAAGGGACGATAGCTGTTTCGCAAAATTAACAAGTGTTTAATAAAATACGACGGATGGTGGTTTTCTAGGTATTTTGTTGATTATTATCTGATATTGTACGTCTATCAGAAGCACCTGCATCTGTAATGCAGATTAAAAATATTAATGAATGCTTATTATTAAGACATGCCATTCAGTTTAGTGCGAGAGTTTAATGGGACTGTAGGTAATGTGATAACTTATGAATATAAATTGAATATTATGGCAGTTGATTGTAGAATATAACTATGATATCCATAATATTTATTTAATAAGTACTTCCACATTGAGGAATATTCGTTTAGTTACTTATAAATACCTAAATTTCGTACCATGTTTTATGATGTCATTGAATTTGAAATTAAATTATTCCACAAATAAAACTTTTGCGTCTGAAACAAGGAATATAAGCTAAAAAATACTTATCCACTTAAGTAGGAGACCGTGCTTTCAAAACTTTCAACAAAATATTCCCTACATGATTTTAGCACACAAGGTTATTATGCTACGTAATCATGATGCCCATTTTAAGTACTTAATAAGTTTAGACTTACATTACGCCGGCGCAGGTATAATTCATTCAACGCTACTCATGCACTCGGCTCGGAATATTCTTTGTGGGGCGTGGGGAAAGGGTTGTGCGGTCGAAATGATGGGCTATGGTCAGTATCGATAGTCAGAAATTGGTCCGATATTATATCGATCTCAAGTAATGAACTTATGTTATACTAGTACAAATTTGACAAGTCAAAAATCAATTTTTAATCCTAACTCTATTTACTCTATAACTAGAGCACAATAATCTTAAGATAATCTAGCGATTTTTCTTCTACCTAAATTCATCATATTTATATCAATTATACAACTACTTTGCCCTTCAGATATTAAGGATATTTATAGCCCTTGTCATTTGTATCAGCAACGTTGTTATTACTAGTCCTGTATTATGCATTAATAACCTACCTATCTATGAATATGCCACTTCTTTACAACAGTTGATCGAATTTAAGTTGATTGTGGTTCTCGATCGAAGTACTCACAATTATTAAATTATCCAAGTTTCTCCGTCTCATTGTTTCAACTATATCGATATCTCTGTGTACCCCACATCCTTAGCTCGGACACCACTCTTTGGCGTCAGCTCGAGATCAAATTAAAAACAGAATTTATTATAAGTATCATTAATTATTTAGCGCAATACTCAGGCTACGGGCGGGACCGCTGACCACAACGTGTTTTTGCTACCGAATTTACAAGCACAAACAGAATAGGATATTTAGATTAACACTGGAAGGGATGAAGCATGTTGCGGGATAGGCCATGTCGAAAGGATAATTAGTTTTGTGTAAAATATTACAATTAAACCCTTACACCGTGTATATTTTTGAAAGGTTTTATTTTAATTTGTTCGTGTTAGAAGACTTGTCAATGTTGATGTATTAAGAGTGAATAAATTGGTGTTTTATTAATAACAATTTAATGTATAAAGGTTACCTTGTCGATATAATAAATCAAAATTATTACAGTCTTCGTAAAATCAAACATTTGTGGATATTTTTGGTCCCAGTAGTTTTTGAATTCGAAATACCACGTCAAATATTATACCAACGTTATTGGAAAATTAAGTGCAGTCCGATGAACGGCTTTTTACACACACTGGATTTGTAAATGCATGATTTTTTATTCCATTTATGAAAATAATTTTCACATGGAACTCCGAACCTCCGATTGCGAGGTATATTCTTTTTTTCCATGGATAGTTAAGTACGCTCGGGGCCCAAAATATACATAATCAGTTAACGTCACAAGGAACTAGGATCCGTGTGGATTTCAAACGATGCCAATTGATAGTTTCGCAGAAGAGCTGGAGTGACGAAGTTCGCAAAAGTTTCCGGCGACATATATATATCCTACACTAGTATACCGTTTTGAATGTACTTCAACCAAAAACGTCGGAACATTTGCCCTTTAAATTTGAAATTAGTCCTTTGTAGTCTGTTTGTAATATTAGTGGCTCAGAGCCTTGGAATTAAATATGAATATTTGTCTTGTCAACATAATGTTCCAAAGGTCCGAAGGTTCTTTATGAATTTGTATCCCCAGGCCTGTTTCGGACTTGAATGAAAACGAAAACGTATTTACTTTTGACTTGTAAGTAAATGACCGCAGGCGGAATGGCGACATTGTTATTAAATAAGTTGTAAGTCTCATTAATTGTAAGTCTCGTGTTTGAAAATACAGCTGAAGCGTGCGGCTGCAAGTGTCAACTAAGAAAAAACAAATATAATTATCGTGCATGGACGTGCATGGACAATGTAAACTATAAAAACATTATAATAGTCTTAACAAAATCAGACGGAGTTACATCTACTTAAAAGACACCTTTAAAAATCCTTAAAAGAAACCTTTTAAAATGTGACTTCTTCAGTCAAGTATAAACAATTTAAAATGAAGAAAGAATTCTAAAAATATTACAAGCAACACAAATTAGTTAAAAACTTAGTTTCAAAAATTGATAAACATTCGCGCAATACTATTAGCTAAACTGGCGCACTTTACGACTTAAGAATAAGTTTTGACCTCAGCCGACTTCGGTTAAGCGACTTTGTTCATTTGTTGCGAGTCCCATGTGTTTTTTAGATCCAACGGTAAAAGCTTTGAAGTTTGCATAGTTTAGACAGTCCCTTCGACCTTGAGGGCTGGGTGCCTTATACCTATTAATGGTTTAATTTAAAACGTTATCTCCGAAATACTTTACACGAAGTCCTTACTAATATTATAAATGCGAAAGTGATTCTGTCTCTATGTATGTCTGTCGCGCTTTCACACCATAACTACTGAACCGATTTAAATGAAATTTGGTACACAGATAGTCTAGAGCTTAAGAAAGGACATAGGACTACTTTTTAATGCGAAAAAGGGTTGTAAGTGTGTGTGAAAAGTTTTATCGTATTTAGGAAGTATCGTCATTTTTAGAGCTAAAAGCTTGAAACTATTTTTTTAGGCTGTTCACTCGATATTAATACCTAAATATGACATTAAAAGTTTGTAATAGTTTTACCCTCAAGAGTGTGAGATAACTAGCCTAAATAATTAAAAATGCTACACAACACACTATTCCACGCGCACGAAGTCGCGCGCACAGCTAGTTATTAATAATTTTGGTAGTTGAGTATAGTAGGTTAGTATAGTATACCAATAGTTATAGTAGGTAGTTGATGTCCCACTCACGGAAGATTGGCGTAAAGTATAATAGCTGCGATTCGTAAAAAGAGTAAGTCGTAAGAGAGCTGAAAACCCTCTTCCCTCTATCCTAATGCAGACTCATCTTCAGGTAGGCAACGTGCAGGCAATGCCTTTGGTATTGCAAGCATTTATAGGATGCGTAAACTGCTTAACATCAAGCCGATCATAAGAGAGTTTGGCGACTTTTTCAGAAAAAAAAAACAATTGTGCTAATTTACGAGTATAATACGAGTATTTATATATAAATAGTACCACCCGAACGGAGCCCCGGGTCACAAAAACTGAAATTTATATTGATTGTGTTTTCAAATAAGGCAGGAGGGTCAGGAGGGCAGGAGGGGTATACATCGTAATATTTGAAACGATAACCGATTTGACGAATTATTCGATTTTCTAAATAGTGTTGTTACGCACTAATACCGTGTATCGACTAATCCGACCAGCGACTGTGTACGTCGGGTGGAAAACAAGCAACATCTCTGTTGTAATATTCACTTTGGTGCCCCCCCCCTTCCCCCTGTGCCGCGGTCCCTTCCGAAAGCTCTTAATGCCAAGTCGACCTGACCTCATGCCAGCTACATTAAGCCGTTTATACATTATGTATGAATTTGTTATGCTGTTTGATGTAAAGAAGCTTTAACTCAGGTAGTGCTAAGGTTTTAAGTCAATTTACTGTGAATATTTCATATTTCAATTTGGCAGATTGAAATGGTGAAATCAAATAGACGTTGATTCTATATTTTTTTTACTTTCGTGTCCTAGGCTTGTCTACGCTTTGGGTAATCAAAGCGCTCTCGCATCTAAGTATTTGCATGGCATAAAACATGAAAAATTAAATGAGGATCATATTTCATGAATACTATTAAATATTCATATTACTTTGTAAATACTAGGTTTTTTTTGATGAAAGAAGATTTTATTGTAACGTAACTACTTATATTAATTGATTAAAAATAAAATAAATAGTCGATATTATAAATACCTACCTATTAATATTCTTCTTTTGAAAAATATCAAAGTGTTATTTCAATATGTGCGCTAGAATATTTCATAGAATCAATAAACTCCACTTTGATACATTAATACGCACTTACGATATAATAAATTATGGATTTGCGTAACATGTATGCGTTTTAGAGCTTAGACCTTTCGCTGAAATGGAAATCGCGGGATTAAATCCCCTAGGATAGCTAAAACATGATATCTGTGTTCGAATTCTGGGTGATTATAGTATGAATGAAAAGGCGATTGGTTAAGCACGCATCTTGTGAAGAGATCCTGAGTTCAAACCTCAGCTCGCATATTTAGGTTTTTCGAAATGTATGTGTGGATCATAATTTCAATATGATTATCTACTTGCGGTGGACTTTTTAAGTCGCATTATTTTCTCCACCTTTTTCTCCCTACGAACATTCTATGTGAATTATTATAGATCAGTCCATTGAACACGAATAGTAAATAGGCCTATCTATTCAATATTACCTTTGCGCACTAATAAATAACTTATTTATTTAGAACGTAGCAAGTCAATAACGATGTTAACAATATTCCGTTACCAGAAATGTGGCCGTTAGTTTTAAAGTTTGACCAAGGATCACGCAAGAACGGCTGAACAAATATGAATGAAATTTGATACAGAGATAGATTAAGTGCTGAAATGACACATTGGCTACGTATGCAAAGGTTATGCGTGTATGGTTATATATACGAGTCATTTCAGTTCAGGCAGCAGTTAAATGCTTATCAGTTAATTTCCAACCTATACTGTCCCATGACATAGCACAGGGAATTGCTAAGTAGGAATCCAGCTCCGCTCGCCATCTTTTCTGTGCTTGCAGCGGTTCCGATTCCCGCTGTTTGGGATCCACTGCGTGATTACATCATCATCATCAGCCGGAAGACGTCCACTGCTGGACATAGGCCTCCCCCATGGAACGCCACAATGGACGGTTGCCCGCTATGCGCATCCAACGGCTCCCCGCGACTCTCACCAGATCGTCGGTCCATCTGGTGGGGGGCCGTCCAACTCTGCGTCTTCCGGTTCGAGGTCGCCACTCGAGAACTTGATTACATACGTGATTACATACATTATATATATAATATATTTTCGCGGCAGATCTGGAATTGTTTAACTTCTCGCCAACGACTAAATAAATCTACAGTTAATGGGAATGTGTAAAGTTTTCAAGTCCAGATGTAAAACAGGTCAACACAAATTCAAATGAAGGAACAGTGAATCTTGTGCAAACTACGGTTCAACGTTGCTTTACATTCAAATGGGGTCCCTCATTATGATGTAAAAATACAAGTTGTGAGGTGGTCCCCCGTTGATTTGGGACACGAGCCGGGGAAATGTGGGCCGGATTATGGGATGCTGAGGTGCTTACACTAATGACGTTAGAGGTTTCAAAATACTGTATTCTTTAGTCATATATGTATGTGGGTTTCAAAAGTCCTGAGAAAAGAATAATGTCTTGCTTGCGAATAAAATCTTGTGACAAATCACATTATAGAACCGAAATTATTGATTATAACAAAAATCTTTTCCAGTTAATGTAATTGACATTCATAATCTGTAGTTAAAAAGTTGAGAGCATCTCACCCGATCTATTAATTTGATCATAACAAGTCGCGCCTGCTCTATAAGATCGCGCTAATGACCCCAACTTTATACTAGCGCCTCATTATTTCCGAAACATAAAATTCAATCAATTTATCAAATCTATCGTTATATTGTTGGAACACTTTTTACAATCTCGATCGAGAGAATGGCCAGTGCCCTAACCACGCTAGCTACTCAAATCGTAATAGAAAAGCAAACGCTCGCGATTACGTTTCAAACGCACCGCTTTTGACGTTTTGCTGACACCATACCATATCAATGTCAGTAGAAATCGTGAAGCTCGTGTCAGCAAAACGAAACTCGTGTCAGTAACGCGGAGCGTTTGAAACGTAATCGCGAGCGTTTGCTTTTCTATTACGATTTGAGTAGCTAGCGTGGTTAGGGCCCAGGTGATTTATTTAGGAAATTTCGTAGCCTAGTCCCTCAAGCCGACATACAAACAGTAACAGTACAAAAAAGCCAAGCTGTAGCCAATGACTACAGCTCATTTAGGGGCTCCACCGGGGTAGTACCACTCTCTCACAGACGATCGGCGTAAATTATCTATATATGGCTGTACTAGTGTACTGTGCCCGTGACTTCGTCCGCGTAGTATTTAAATTAACAAAAATTTCGGGATTATCGGTCCCGATAATCCCGAAATTTTTGTTACGTTAAATACTAGGCGGACGAAGTCGGGGGGCACAGCTAGTTGGTACATAAAAATGGCTATAAGCGTTTCCACAATCCATTGAACTAAAATGTGACATAAGTTATCTTAAAGATACTTGAGATATCATTTTAAAAGTTTAAAACCACAACAAGATTTCCAGGTTCCTTATTCATTTTAAAAACCTATTCATCAAAACGTATTCCCTAAACCATTCGAGACATGTCTTCAGTAACGACCGCCGGTGCTGCCGGTGGGATTGTTGCAAATGTTTTGAGTTGGAAGCAAATGGGGAAATAATCGCAATGCATCAGTGGCCATTAGGATGCAGACGCAATGGATGTGTGCAGTTACAAGATGTGTCCATATAGGATTTCTGGTAAGAATGTTTTTGTTTATCAAATAAAAATATTTCATTCAAGTTCGACGACCGCTTGGGGCAATGGTTCGAGCGTAATCCGCTCGGCTCACTGCACATGGTGGTGGCTGGTTCCATACCCGCCGGGGAAAATTTCGGATATGGCCTTTTCGTAATTTGCCCAGGTCTGGGTGTCACTGGGATTGTCCCCAGTCTATTATACGGTAGCCATATTACAAGCTTTGCTTAGTTTGGGACCATACAGTTGGGTGTGTATCTCTTCTATACTATCTGATTTATCTACTAGGTACCTTCTTCTCCTATGCAAGACAGTAAAAGAAAAAATACTCTTAAAATTATTTTACTTAGGGCATCATTTTCCAAAGTCGTTGGAGGCACTAACGCCGCACAGGTCAAGTCCGGTCTCAAATTCCTATTTGTGACGCCATTTTTTTCTTCGACTCCGCATCGTCCTAGCGCTGAGAAAAGGTCTCCCCACAACTCTTTTCTCTTCTATTTATTTAGAGTGCAACTATGCAGTTTGTTCTATAATGTACATACCCTTTTTATTGTTTTTAAATCTTTATATTCCCTTTTACACCTTTGTATTCTTTAAAGCTCTTTTTTTGCCAAGACAAATGGTTTAAGTGAAATCTTGGTGGCGACAAAACGAGGCTCACTTGTTGCTCGTATCTAGTATGCGCCGCACGCCTCAGCGGCGCCGTCTAAACAATACTTAGGAACGAAACGCTTTTGCTACGGCAGAGTGTTTATATTTTCCACTCTTTAAAAGTTGGTTCAATTCTGTTAGAAAGGCTTTTAGTGGATTTCCTGAACGGTGAAAATATTTTTTGTATGAATGGTTTAAATGCTTGACAATCGTCGTTAAACGAGCAGGTATTTAATTAACAAGATACACATGATACAATTATAATAGCGAACTAACATATTAATAACAAAATATGTACATACAAGCGTATTTAGTAGCTAGCTGATCTCGCATTATATAGGACTTTAGTACAATTAGAGGTCAGCTTATACTGGAAATGTATAGCTGGATATGTAGCCGTGCGTATATCATTGCTTAAACGTTGTATTTACATACAATTATAATTCTTACCAGCGAGGCTGCGATATTTTCGTTTCAAATTCGCATAGACTATACAATTCACCATACCTGTAACAAAAAAGGCTATTTTATTATTTTATTTATTAAGTGTGTAGGCGTATTCTTCAGGTTATAATAAGGAATCTTAACATAAGGACTTTAGATATCTCCTTAGACAGCTTTCTATTTATGGAGTCAATTCTTCGATATTCTTACTAAGTACATAAAACCTTCCCACTAACTCAAATATATTTTCAGATTCGGATAATGAAAATACTTTATTTAACTGAACATATTTTTAGTAAACGTTGAACAAACATCATTCGAAAGCAAGGGATACTATCCGCGGATTTTGTGGAACTTTTAATTACTGCACTGTTTCGCCCGGCAAAAAATAGTTTAACGAACTGAACCGACATATACCTATCACCAACAGATAATTGAAACAAAGAGAATAAAATGAACTTTCATTATCTATAGACGTCTATCTAACCAGGGCTCTTCTACGGTGTGACGTTATGTGACGTGACCGTTCAAGCCCACAACGACACCTGTCTCCAAAAATATATTATTTATAGAATATATATAAATAGGCAGAATTCAATATAAAAATATTTTATTGAGATGAAATATCCTATCCTAACTCTACATTTCGTCTATTGATTTTATCTGGACATAGAGTTTTCAACATTGAACTGAAGTGGCACGGCGTTAATGATTCCATACAGTATATTATGGTAGGTGCATATGCACTTTATGCTACAAAAGAAGTAAAGGTACCTAGCGACTCTATCTCCGACTTTATTCCCTACGATATTGTTTCAATAGAGTTTTCTATCACCGACATGTTATAGCTACATAAGTTTGGTTTCAGCGCAAATAGGGGTTTAACCGGATGCGTGCGCTACCGAGCTAGTCCAGTCTGAAATTGTGCTCACGAAATGAGCATTCACAGCGAACATTTCAACTCCGTATGGCTTCAATAGCAAATTGGTTGATTCGTAAATACAGTGGGTATTCTGTTTATAAACATTTAAATCTACTATACGCTAAGTAATTATAAGAGAACGCAATTATGATAACTAGACATACTAAAGTTGATATTTTACAGACGATAAACTGAAAGGTGAGCGGTCATTCACACAGTTCAGCTGGCATTTATTATTTCTGTAGGTCCATGTTACTGTATCCTGATGTCAAATATACTTATCTGTATTTTTTTTAGACAAAACGGAGTCGTCTTTTTGTCTGAATGAAGTGTAAAAAAACTCCAACCTAACAACCTTATTAGGCCTGAAATTAGCCTAATAGTATTAGACCTACACGATAAACTTATGTCTTGAACCCCTATAGCATAAGAGGGTGTTACACGGTCAGAAATATAACAAGTTTCGTGATTTATATCACAGCAATATCGAGAAGAGAAGAGAACGCTTTACCTGTGGGATGCAAGAAAAAGGTTCATAAAAATTAACTATTATTTTATTTGTAGTTTTATATTAACAACTAGCGGCCCGCCCCGGCTTCGCACGGGTACATTGCGGTTACATTATTTGAGTTTTGGTAAGGATCCCTAATTTTTTTAAATATATTATAGCCTATGTCACCCGGGGATAGTGTAGATTCCCAACAGTGAAAGAATTTTTAAAATCGGTTCAGTAGTTTCGGAGCCTATTCATTACAATCAAACAAACAAAGTTTTCCTCTTTATAATATTAGTATGATTATATATAAGTATGACGTATAAGTCGTAACGTAAGGTATACTTTAGTCGTAACGTGACGTAAGGTACCTTACGTCAATGATTTCTGCATTGGTATAGTAATTTACTCGAGAAATAGTTACTATAGCTTTATTAATAAGAACCATTACTGAAGAGCTTATATATTATTATACGCTTGTTGCATCTACGAAACACTTCCAGCGTCTATCAAAATGCAAGCGAGTGAAAGCTTTGAGGCAACATCTCGTTGGACCTTTGATTGCGTATCGCAAATGTTTGCCAAAGCTCACCAGTGCCGCATCAATTATTCAAATAACTACCTACGTACAGACCGACTAGACAAGTAATTTTGCCAATATTACTCATGGACGGGACATCTAAGCTGCTTATAAATTTCGCAGCAAATAACTTGGGGACGCGAAGCCCTTATTCTGTGATATTTCAAATTCCAAATTTGTATATCTTCGCTCTATTGTGTTAGAACGTGTTTGAGTTCATAATTTTGTGAGATACTTGTGCTAGGTAATTGTGACCGGGAAGTCCGATCCTCTTCCTTCCATTAGACTATTGCCGTGAACTTTAAGTACACGTTTGATTTTAATTGAAGAAGCTAACGGGAATACTACTCGGTATGTGATAACTTCACTAGTAATCAAGAAGAAATCATCAAGAAGTTTGTTACCGTGACAGACTGATACGGACAGGGTGATCTTATAAGGTTATTTGTAGGTGCGGAACCTTAAAAAGTGGAGATTTTTGACCATATTGTAGGTATGTACTTATTCTGTACCATTCCTAATTACAGAAAACAAGAATCAGTTTCCCTTATTTCACAATTTTTGATATTGATGAATTTTCCTGTTTACATATTAAGCCCGCGACGAATGTGTGGTCCAAACTTTGGGTTCCATCTTCCATAGTTAGTTAAGTGATGTTATTAAGTTGATGAAAAGACCTATTGGTCGCTACCTTGCTCTTGTATGTATCAGGCTAATGAGGCTTTATAATTACTGCCGTTGGAGACTTCAATGATGAAAAGCATTCAATAACCATCGTTGGTTTGGGGGCGCTACCGTACTTAATTACCGTCACACATAAAACAACGACACTTATAGCTTGACTGATAGATTTTGACATATTTTAACAATAATATATTCAAATATAATTTTGCTATTGTTTTCTTATATTTACGCGAATACTTCACATTGAAACGGGATTGAAACGTCGGGAACATAAATTAAATAAACGCGATAAAATCCGAAAAATAGTTTTATTTCAATAATTTTGCTAGTTAAAAATGTCGTAACCAGGGGCTCAACTCAACAAAAAACAAATTCCATACCAAGTGGTATTCGGCGAACCACTCACATCTACACACACATGGAAAGTCGAAAATCTTAACTTAAATATAGGAAGAAACCCTCAATCTGAATAAAGTGTGCCAGCCTGATTTTGGCTTTGCCAAAAGGGAAGAAGGATTAAAGAGGTCGCGGAGCTGACATAGCAGGATTAACTGAACGCTGCCGTGTCAGCAAATAAATGACGATTCCACCGACGGATACATTATTCGCTGGAAGGTTTTATTAAAAATAAAATGACGTAAGTATACACTGCCTTAATCACGTGCGTGTATTTACGTCAATTTTGAAAATTATAATAACTTGTTTATATGTTGTTTAGAAACTGTAAGAGAACAATATAAATACATAAATGCATGTAAAGATTTTATTCACGCGGAAAATAAAACGATAGTGTTAGGAAAAAAGTTGTCCCTTTTTAGTGTCGTAAAATCCCAAAATGAATTAATTAGTCTACGCGCGTCAGATCTATTCGATTGTTTGAGATTTGGTTCACGGTATGGATAAATCAAAACTAACTAGACCGGTTGGCTACAAATTCAGTATCAGACACATTTTTTGGTTTTCCTTACTTATATTATTTTTAATAGGCTTTATTAGTAGGTATAGGTAGTTAGTAGCTTTAACAACTAGGTACGTAAGTACCTATATTGTTTCCGAGTTAGGACACGGAACACACTTCCTATGACACTTCCAGACAAACTCAGCTTCAGTTTTCCGTGAAAATAGGCTAAGTCGCTGGCAACACGTCAATATAAAACCTGCCACTTGTCAACGTAAAACGCTTACGCCCACAAATTGTATAGTCACGACACTATACAATTTTAATAATAATTACGTTTTCTTGTAAATATTTATTTCATATTAGTTCACCGTGTACCCAATCCAAAATCAGAGCCAGATTGAGAGAGCTAAGTTTCAACTTCATTCGTTGAAACTTAGCGTATTTGTAAATTATACTAAAATATTATTCTCTCAATGCAGAAGTGCGATTTCTGAGTATGCCAAGTGGCATACTCAGAAACCTATTAAAATTATAAATAATAATAATTATTATAGTATCCAGAAATTATACTCTCAATTTCATTGTTAAGATTAATAGTGAAACACTAAAACAACGTTCGCTGTATCCCACATTGTAACCGAGATACACGCCATGAGCATGGAGCGTTAATATATCTTAAGCCTTATTAAAATTTAACACAAAAGTTGCAGTGTGCACCTCGCAGCGCTACCAACCAAACAGCATCGCATGTTAAGGGTTAAAGCATACTAGAACAACACATTTGTTTGCAAGTATGGGTACACTACCATAAATTAGTAATACATTTTTTTTTCCCAGAAGTTTATTTATGATCTAATACCGCTACCAACTGTATCGTATTCTTTGAAAACTGTAGCTACGAGTACTCTACCAATTATGCCTGCGTCAGTAGAGTCCCTAGTTGCAAGCGGCTGCGTAAAATATATATAGGGATGTCAAATTCTTAGTTCCTTAAATAAGCTATTAGGGGATAGTTAGTTACATATAGTTTTTCATACACATATATGACGTAAACGCTTATGCCTACCGATGGTAAAAATTCTAGAGCTGCTGTATTTACACCAAAATTTACACACACTGCTCATATCACACAAAAATTTGATTTCTACACATTGCACAAATTGCATCCTCATAATATAAAGAATACTGTGGTTAAAATAATACCTGACCATCATTTAGAAGGCCCCAAGAGCATTGTATGCCAAGTTACAGCAGGGATATTAAAGATAAATTAACCAAAGGCTGTGCAAACAGAACTTCCAACAAAAGCAACTAGCTAACCAGAACTCTATATTTGATATGTGCGTTCCAATTCGCTCATGCTTCGTATTAATTTAACATACAACTTGGCTCGATAGTGATAGTTGCAGTGAACTAAGTTAACTCATATTGGATAGAATAGCATAAACGGATTCTTGGATTTGGTGATCTGTTAATATTATATACATACGGATATAATTATATTAATTTATTTAATTTATTTATAAATTGATATAGAGGAAAATCCAGAGGTGCGAGCCGGAGTTTGAACCCTGGACCTTGTGGGCAAGACGCGTGCTTAGCCAATTGGCTATCACTGCAAGTACAAATAATTGACAAAGAACATTATAACATTTAATTAAAACATATTTTCAAGTTATTTTTGTCAAAATTATGGGTGGTCAAAATAGAGGCAAAACAGCATAAGTCGGTGAAAATATGACGTCAGTTCAAACAAGCTACGTCATACGAGTACCGTATTTACGTCTTTTATCGATTGTACTTACGGCTTTTTGTTTTGAAAATTAAAATATTTTTCCCGCCGTTAGCTCCAATCCGTTTCTAGGGCACAATCTGCCGGCGGCCTTACGGCACGCCCGTAATTTCCCTATCGCTATTACACCGCGGAATCCTTAATTAATACCCTCAGCGTTCGTTTAATATTAGATCATTAAAACCGCAATGTTCTAAAACTTACCTGCTTTCCTAACTCCAAGTTGTATAAACAAAGCGAAGTTTACGGTTGAACTTTGAACCGGTACCTATGTCAGGTTTACAAGTTATAACTTCCGATTCTAATTAAAAATTTAACAAAGCGGATAATGGCGGTCGGCGTAGGCTTAATCATGAATATAATTTTGTATTGAACAACGGGTGAGGCTCCGCTACGCAGTCCCTACTTTTACAACCTTAGTTTTTAATTAACTGCGTTGTTACAGTAGTTTTATTACGGAATTTAAATTCATGTTTTGTTATTTTATTATATTTAAACATGTCAAGACGGCCAATTAACGTTTTATGATTTTTATAACTTTAGTCCTACATTATTACTAATTAATGTCTACCCTAATACAAAAAATGATATTTTAGTATTGAATTGGCACGTAATCATTAGGCCTTTCATATCGCACTCTTAGGCACGGGCCTCCCCACAGGGCGAAGGGGATTTAGGCCAAAATCCGCCACGCTGGCCCAGTGCGTACTGGTAAATTTCACATGTCTTTCGAAAATTGGTTGGATTTTCTAACATTGTGTTCCTTCATCCTGACCTTTTTTTTTGTTGAATGGACTATATGTTGTTGGCCAGAGTGGCCATAACAACTTCACCCGGACAGAGGGCGAGCGCAAGTGCGCTCCAGCCAGAGGGGCAGGGGGGCAGCTAGCTCAAGGGCGGCACAAGGGACATGACCTCAGCTTGGGCCGCTGCCAGGAGAGGTGGCGAGGGTAAATCTACCACCGGATCGGAACGCGACCTCGACTGAGAAGATCCGGCAAGAAACTCAGCGGGCTTGTCGGGTGCCAAGGTGCGTCTAAGTGACAATTATATTATTGACATTTCAATTCACAGAGATTTCTCAAAGCCCAGAGGTGCAAGCCGGGGTTTTGAGCCCTGGACCTTGACCACGGACAAAGCGTGCCCAATCAATCAGCGAATACTGAATCGCCATGCTAAGTTTAAAAAGTTATTGTTTAATACCCACAAACGTTCAACGTTTAAATAAACCTGTAGGTACGGTACTTAAATAGTATTTCACTGTCCCATCGCTGTCATTGAAACAAACAATAATTTGTTGTTTCTACCCTTCAGAGAGACCACGCAGACTTAGCTTCCCCTTCGTGACGTCGTTCACTGGCTACTTATTTACTTTCCAACGTAACGGACGAGCTTTCCGAATAGAAAGAAAATTAAATATATTTCCAGGAACTAGACATCTCGAGGTAAGGGCTAGTTAAATAATACCCTCGTATTTCTGTGTATTTTTTTACTAATGGAATATATTATGAAATTGAAGATCAAAGATTTTTCGGCAGATATAAATTAAAATAAACGAACAGATATGCCCAAAAGCATACATTGTGGTACCTACTACCTGTTTATAAAAGAAACTAGGGTTGGTTGAAAACAAAGAAAAGTGCTTACATTTTAAATAGGATTGGTAGCTACATTTAACCTCGAAGCATAAATATTGTAAGCTATCCAAGTAGAGATTCTAGGGTTGAAAAACTAAGATTTCATTTTAATTATTAAATACAAATGCTTTTTATTTGTACCTATTGAAATCGTATTTAAAGAACTTTATTTTTATTTCACTTTTACGAGTTTGATTGTTGAGTTTAACATATGCATTTTGTACAGGATAAAAGCAGACTTAATATAGAAAACAGAGAATCCAATTACGTTTGTCACATTAAGTTATTATGCAAAATTGGTTCAAGGGCTTTTGTCTCGAACAACCGGTCGCGAACATTGCTCTAGAACGAAATCAAGTAGAAACGTTGTTTCTTTTGTATCGTTACTGGATTCCCTAATGCGCAAGATATTTTTACACATTTTGTATAATATGTGCTAAATAAGAATTGACTGTAAACTTACAAACGTATACATCCGAACAAGATGTTATGGTGTAAGTAGATATGGTGCTTATTCTAATAACAAAATTTGACACACCGAAAAATATCGATTTCTTGCTCAGGTGCGCATTCGTAAAAATGTCGGTTTAAACTGTCGGCTTTCGGTCAAACCGACTGTAAAACGAATTTCAACTTATCCTATTATCTATCGTATCTAAGTCATTAACCTTATGTATTAGATGGAGAGAATAATATTGTTACGTACTAGGGGTAGGTACAATTAATGCCGACTACGTGTATAAAGGGTTTATTTAGCTCTCCACAAACTCGACAAATACACAGTACTACACTAGTTTATTATCACTAGTTACTCACAACAAACACTGTTCCGAATCACTTAGCAGTCACACAGTATTCCAATATACTCGCCTAGGTCACTGGTATATCACTCTTCGTTCGCTTACTTGAGTTCCGTACACTGTCGCTTCCAAGATGTAACTAACTCGCTGCCCGTCGTCAACACCTTATATACGGAATAAAGATGCGAGCTGGTATTTTCCTGAACATTTTCGGTAGGTATGTACGTAATAATAATCGGAATCGAATGATCTCGAGACACATTGTCGGCTTCCCTTTGTATTCGTTCGCGAGTAGGTATTCGCCGGCCGTCGCGCCGATAACGCAAGGGCGTTCACTTTATACCTACATACCTACAGTCTCGAACATTCAATTTTTAGAGATCCTTCGTAACTAATCGATGGAGTACATCTAGAATAAAAATGCGTTTTTGTATCACGCTGATAAAATAAGGATCCTTCGAGATATTTGACCAAGTAGTTTCTAGGTCGCAACATTACCCCCCTCTTAGTCATGCTCGTCCCGAGCATCATTTGTTCCATGATACCGAGCCAATCTGTCCACATGGACTACCTTTGGCTTTCCTCGAAGTCCTTTCTTAATGCGATAGGTCACATCGTTGATCCTCGTAATAACTGTATAAGGTCCTTCCCAGCGAGCCTGAAGTTTCGGGGACTTCCCTTTTCTGCGAAGAGGATTGTGGAGCCACACCAGTGTTCCTTCTTCAAAACCGTTGGTGCGGTCGTACCGGCTCTCCATCTTTCCCCTGCTCGTTGTCTGCCGCCCTTTCACTGACGCACATACAGTGCATTTACGGCACCAGTCCTCGACTTCTTTCCGATAGCACAGCCAATAAAACCGCTGTCGCATCTTAACCAGGGTTTTCTTGAATCCAAGGTGCCCACCAGAAACACCATTGTGAATGTGCCGTAGAAGAGGGGCTACCTTACTCCGCGGCACTATCACTTGCCTGGTTATTTCTTTACCGTCGGTAGATTCCCATTTCCTATACAGAACATTATTTACCAGAGCCAAACTGTCCCACTGGGCCCAATAACTCTTCGTTATCGGACTGTAGACGGACACGTCGCTCCATCGAGGCCTGTTTCCACTCCGTTTCCAGTGCAGTATGGGTTGTAGATCATCATCTTCTTCCTGCGCCTTCTTCATACTGGTTCCGGTCCATTCATCGTCAGTTCCATGAGTCCTTATGAGCTTAACCTCTTCCCGGACTCCCTTCCTCTGACGATAAATATTACACGGGCGCGATCCTCGTAAACAGACTTCTTGATCTGGAAACCTTAGCACTTCTTTGGCTACATCCAAAACACACTGTTGATTCTTCAAGAAATCCAGTCCCAAAATGCAATCATTAGTAATACTTGCAATCAACACTGACTGACGGTATACCCGGTTGCCAATTTTTATCTTGACATCTGTCTCACCGTGGACGGAAACTGGCTGACCAGTGGCTGTCTGCAGATGACACGATGGCGACCGCTTTTCCCACATTATAGTGCGTTTTAGTAGCTCTGGCCTCACAATTGTACGTGATGCTCCTGTATCCACAGTTAAGCCGCAAGGTTGGTCGTCCAAGGTGGCCTCGACGATCAGACTATTCCCATTGCAAACTTGGGTTATGGTAACGGTTGGCGCCATAACTTGACCTTGGGTTTCAAACTCGTCTGTGACCCTTCTCTTCTTCGAAGGACATTCCAGGCGAATATGTCCCCTACCACCACAACCATAGCAAGTTGGGACAAACCGAGGCTTCCTTTCTTCTTTAATCACCTCCATAACCTCTCTGACCTTATTCAATTTCGTGTCCTGCCGAACAGCTTCCACCTCGAGAGCATGAGCCAATGCGTTCTTCATGGTTTGGTGGTGCCCCAACCGTACAAAGGTCCTGACTTCCGTTTCTCGAATGCCATTTATGAAAGCATCCAGCAGAGTCTTCTCAATCATTTCTGGTGCCGACAGGTAAGCACGACGAACCAGCCTTTCCACTTCCTGTGCCCACTGTTGGAGACTTTCATTAGCCTTTTGTTTTCTTTCATGGAGTTGCGCTCGATAAACATATTCCAGGTGTTTTTCACCGTAGCGTGTGTCCAGTGCATCCATCAGAGTCTCCAGCGTCTTTCCTTCGGGTGGCAGATTTTCCAGTACCATTAAAGCATCTCCCCGTAAGGCAAGCGCCAAGGCCGCAAAGGACTGCTCACTGCTCCAGGAATTTCCTATTGCAAGTATCTCAAACTGGTACTTGAAGGCTGTCCACGAGGAAGTACCATCAAAGCGCGGGAGATCGAGCTTTGTGGATGATGGTGAAGCTACTGAAATAGGTCCTTGAGTCTTCAGCTTCACCATTTCCTTATTCATTACCTCCAAGCGGCTTTCGAAGGTCTCAGTCTTCAGGGTTACCTCCTTATTAAGCAGAACCAGGCGGTTTTCGAGGGTTCCAGTCTTTTGATTAACCTCCTCGTTCAGCACCTGCATGCGGTCTTCTAATGTCTTCACTTTCTCACCAAGAATAGTGATTCCAGCGTCGATTTTACCCAAGACCGCTTCCTGATTGGCCTGCATCATTCCCTTGAACACCTGATTGGCCTCCCTTAGTTCTCTAATCTCTTGCCGGCTAGCCTCCTGGTTGGACTGCATCATCTCCTTGAACTCCTGCCGGGTAGCCTCTTGATTGGTTTTGAGCATTTGCTGCATAGACGCCAGCAACGCTGCCATGTTCAGTTCCGATGAGGAACCTGCTGATGCTGCCTCAGCTCCCGCCGAAACACCGGCGTCAACTTGACGCTCTTCTTCTTCACGGCTACGTTGACGTGCGGCATCCATCTCGACTTGACGTCTGGTTCGTGGAGTACGCCCTTCTTCGTCTCGTGGTAGTAACGGCATCCCACTTCTGACACCAAATGTTACGTACTAGGGGTAGGTACAATTAATGCCGACTACGTGTATAAAGGGTTTATTTAGCTCTCCACAAACTCGACAAATACACAGTACTACACTAGTTTATTATCACTAGTTACTCACAACAAACACTGTTCCGAATCACTTAGCAGTCACACAGTATTCCAATATACTCGCCTAGGTCACTGGTATATCACTCTTCGTTCGCTTACTTGAGTTCCGTACACTGTCGCTTCCAAGATGTAACTAACTCGCTGCCCGTCGTCAACACCTTATATACGGAATAAAGATGCGAGCTGGTATTTTCCTGAACATTTTCGGTAGGTATGTACGTAATAATAATCGGAATCGAATGATCTCGAGACACATTGTCGGCTTCCCTTTGTATTCGTTCGCGAGTAGGTATTCGCCGGCCGTCGCGCCGATAACGCAAGGGCGTTCACTTTATACCTACATACCTACAGTCTCGAACATTCAATTTTTAGAGATCCTTCGTAACTAATCGATGGAGTACATCTAGAATAAAAATGCGTTTTTGTATCACGCTGATAAAATAAGGATCCTTCGAGATATTTGACCAAGTAGTTTCTAGGTCGCAACAATATATATAGGAAGACCACAAGATCTAAAATTCCTTGTAGGTACTCAAACCGACATCCAATTCGTCGCCGTAATCAAATCTCCTCATCTCACCGCGAAACCAATGGCGCATACGACCAGAATCACTTCTATCAATATGCGGTCTTCCTTGCGACCACATACGTCTTTCTGCTCCGACGGCGACGCCAATAAGTCTCTTTAGAATTATATTAAGGATGAAACCAATAAGAGATGGGTAGATTTTGCGGCCGCCAAATTATGCCTCCTTAATGTGGAATGGATCGGGGATTTGGGCACCGTGATTAACTTGCTCTATAACGAACTAGATGTATTAGCATTTTATTTGAAAGAGGGATCAATTTACGTGATTAAAATCCGTTTGAATATCTCAAATTTACAAAAAAAAAAATTTGACTCGAGAATTTGAAAATAAAACCCCTGCCTGCCCGTCCCTCGATCGCACTCACCTGCGTCGGCAATGTGGGAGCAATGCCATTGGTATTATAAGCAACTATAGGGTAACATCAGGCAGGTCTTACGTTTGTATCTGGATTTTATTATGAAAAAATACGACAGCAAATTATTTTTTTTGTTCCTATAGTATTTTTTTTTGTTATTTTCCCAAACTACAGTCTAGTCGCACTCGGGGTACCGTTTGAATACATAAATATATTGGGTGCAATCCTAGTTACATCCATACTGGTGTTAACCCCGACGGGAATCGAACCCACATCAAGCACAGTAAACCCACTCATTTGCGAAGCATCGTAATAATAACTTTGCATAAAAGCGCGCTCATTACCGAAGAGAACACGCCAATTTATGAATTCATCTGACATATTTCTCGTTCATACTTTGCATAAATAATACCTACAGCAGCTAGAATAAGTGGGTGGTATTTTTAATAAAAACAAAAGACTAGCTTACCCGTAAAGGTAAATTAATTAAACCTGGGCGAGATGAAGCATGGCGCATGTTATTTCATAGAAATAGTAGCTACGTTGACGTCCATGTAAATATTAGCAAAGAATAATTTGTATTAAAATTTTAAAGTGTAGTCTAAGCTTAGGGATGAGATTGAGATTTTATATTAGTAGGGAGTTTTGCAGACGCATTGCTTTTTGAGTTATTTCACAGTTCTCTCTAAGGATCTTAGACAATGTAAATCTGAATAATTCTCATTTATAATTCGTAACATTATATTATTCTTCAAACCCGCACAGCTTGTCTGCCACTTGGTTTAATTAATTTGTAGTATAATACATTGATTTAGTTGTCTGCTTATAATAAATCGCCATTTATATCTACACCAAACGATAACAATTGTTGAGAGCTCGTTTGAAATTCAACAAGCGTACACTCAATTAAAATCAATCGTCAAAACTAATTGTTTGACAAAATTAATTACAACACAGTAATTAACGCTAGATTACACTTGGATTTTCAATAATTGGTTTTTATCGCATAAAATCGGTTGATCTGTTTAATTGCGGTAAAGCTTAAAAGCCTACCGATGCTCTTTCGGTACACAAAGCTCGAGTTTATTTACTATACGTTACCATAAAAAGTCAATAAAGCGGAAAACTATCGAGTTTTAATTGTTTTAATTAAAATATAGTTTCATCGCTCGCTCGCCGCCTCGCTAGTTGTAAAATTTTACCTTTTAAAAGGTAATTTTTCGAGGCAATTTTATGGCTAATAAATTGTCGCCTGTTCTAACAATAGAATAAATTAAACGTAACGACTTTGTTAATTCAAAAGGGGTTAAAGGCTGTCTTAAACATTTTATCAATCATATCATAAAAGTCAAACTGATCGTGATGGCTATGAATTGAGGGAGATACCTTTTAGATGGCACTGCCAAATTTCAGGAAGAATTATTTACGCTTTGGAACGTCGTGAATTATTTTTTTCATGTTTTTGTTCCTATTCTCGAAGGCAGTCAAGGTATTCGCTTTTTTTAAGAAAAAACACAAGTCATAAATAACCAGCGCGTTCAAAACCTATGTAAGTATTTGATTATACTAACTAATCTAAATATATATAACTCAAAGGTGACTGACTGATCTATCAACGCACAGCCCAAACCACTGGACGGATCGGGCTCAAATTTGGCATGCAGGTAGATGTTATGACGTAGGCATCCGCTAAGAAAGGATTTTGATTAATTCTACCCCCAAGGGTATAAAATAGGGGATGAATAATCCCGACATTTTTGTTCAGTTAAATTACACGCGAACGAAGTCGCGGGCTCAGCTAGTTTAAATATAAAATAGTGTTTTTTAAACAAACCTGTCAATTTTAAGTGCAACATAAAATGTATTTTATCATCTCCATTATACAATAGCAACTCAACTACTCCTAGTTTTGGTAAACAGAAACTGGGGTAGATTCTGTAACAAAGTCTTATATGCAACAAAACTTATTAATGCTGCAACTAACATCGCCAAGTGCTCCCAAAGCTCTTAGTGGACTGGTTCTCCAAATAAGCATCTAAACACTTACATGGAGCTAAATGTTTCAGTAGGTACTATGACTTTGTAACTCTTTGCAACAAATAGTTGAAGAAATTATGCAAAAACAACACTTATGTTCTTAGAATTAAGATTTCTGGTATGGTTTACAGTGCGCGGGTTATCATTTGATACCTAAGTGTGTGTTGGAATCGACCTGACTAGGGTCGTCGGAGGGGACCTCTCGTTGCCGGGCGTGGTTGAGGCCATGCTCGGCAACAAGAGGTGTTGGGAGGCAATGGTCTCCTTCTGCGAAACAGTAATGTCGCAGAAGGAGGCCGCGGAGAGGGTCAGAGAGGAAGATGCCTTTGCTGACCCGATCCGAAGAGCACGGCGAGGCAGAAGGAGGAGGCGTTATGCGCATCTCCTGCCTCCGCCGTAGCGGAGGGACGGGATGTTGGGTGGGGGGTCGGGGGACCTCCTGCTCAAATTAATCCCCAGAGGGGGGACCTAGTCCCACCTTGAGGTCTGTGGCCTGGCACCAACGCCAGGCCTACCGCCGGGGCGTCACAGTGCATACCGATCCTTTAGCGCTCCGGAGCAACGGCGGCGAGGGCAGACCGCTGGGTTTTAGTGGGTAGTCTGGACAACAGTTCAGGAGCCCCACATAACCGCCCGAGTTCCCCCCGGTCTCGGGCGGTATGCGTAAATGCATTTCCCAGCGTAAACAAAAAAAAAAAAAAAAAGTGTGTGTTGGAATCAAAATTTAGTTTGTTTCTATCTTCAAGCCAAGTTTCTTCTTTTGTACTTATGACACTTATATGTTTTGGTAGATTCAACATTATTTTTGCTGACATTTATTTACACTCAAAATATTTTCTCTTTATATTATAAAGTCGTGAAACAAGCGTACGACCCGCTTTATCCTAAGCAGTTACCGTAGCCTATAGATGCTTGCGATGCCAAAGGCATTGATCGCATGTAGCTGAAGAATTTACCGATTTTGTGATGTACCTATAAAAAACTCGTGTTCGAATCACCAGTGGAAGCCCGGACATCGAATGTTCACTGGACTCTTATGTAACACATTTTCCACCTGAGAGACGGCAGTTCAAAGAACAACCAAACGTGGCATGGCTATGTTAATGTTACTTTGTCACCTTTGTGACGCGCCCTTAGCACGTGCTTACATTGTTTTTCTTGCGCACCGTTTCGAATTAAACTGTCGCCGTATATTAACATACCTACATGATAAAGGAGACGTGGTGTTATGCTGATAGAATTCACGTTGGGCATTTTAATTCTAAATGTCTTCTTAGGATGTTTTCTTTTGGATGACTGTTTATGACGGCAGGTGTTATCAATAGAAAAGAAAAGTATACGCAATTGATTTTATTAAATTGATATGATATAAAGCTGTATCTGTAAGATATTTAATTTTCACTCATTTAATTTTTTTTAAATGTAGTTCCTTTTATTCATTTTAGTATTTTTAACTAAAAGTTTTGTAATTACAGCCTATTTATGTTGATTAATGTCTTGTGTTCATAAATCATTTTGCTGTAATAACAAAACGTTTGGTAAAATATCCTAAAAAATACTATAAAAATCGTTTGTTACCGTTTTTTTGCCGTATTATTTAGGAGACTTTAAAGGATAATAATAGCGGTCAATGAAACGATGCTGCTGTAATGGTCACTTTATTGACTATATTAAAAAAACACCTTCGATGTTCCACATACCAGGTACCTACCGTCACTAGCTTTTATTAATTTCCGAGTGCTGTTCTCCATCCAGGTACGAAAATGTTGCGGTTATTTAATATCAAATTAATCCGTCGAAAACTCGCGAACTGTAAAATCCAATACATTCTATCGATACTTTACATCGGAGCTAGTTGAAAAACCCAGGGGGTATTTTAATCCAACGAGCGCGAGATAAATACAAAGCCGGTGCTGGTGCGCTCTATCGCGCTCGCTTACACATATTTAATAGTACATTGTTACATGAGTGGTGAAAGTTACTTATTTTGTCACGAGACGGGGTTTGGCGCCCGAGCGTAGCGAGGGCGCTAATAGTTCGAGGGACAAAATAAGTCTTTCACCCGAGGTAAACACTGTGCTTTTCATTACGAATACAAGGAAAATAAAAATAAAAACAGGACTTGGCTAAAGAAATAACACAAGGAAGTATAACATAAACAATACTCTACTCGAAAAAAAAAAATCGGATTGCCGCCTATTTTGTTTTTTTTTTCGTTGGCCGGCCAACTTCATTATTTAGCCATTATTTTTCATTTTCATCTTTAAATATTTTGCCCAAATCTATGTTATTTTAAAGAAATTGTTGAAACTAAATTATAATTAAGTCATTTAAAAAAATATATTCTTGAATTAATACTTAACTTTATGTTATTTCAATTTTACATCGTGCTGTAATTGAGTGACTGTAGAAAAATTTTGAACATGGTTCCATAGAAATGTGAAAATAGAACTAGTTTTTTTTTTATAATTTGACAGCTGTCAGTTGAAAGCGAAACTCCCGGGCCTGAAAAGTATTACTTTCCACCCGCTTCTCAGGCAACTTCAGACCTACTTTCAGAGTATGAGTAATGAAAATTTAATTAACTTTCAAGTGCACATCTCCTTTGTGCTCCCGGGGGCCAAGAAAGGGAATGTTTGCCTGGCAAATGACTGCCCGCTGAACGGTTTTCACCGCATATTAAAAAAATGTGCTTTTACTCAATTAAACGTAGACGCTCCTTATGTTATATGAATGGTCCGTTAATTAAAGTTTTTCAGTATTGACAGTACAGTCAATGGAGACGTTCCGCTCTGGGTAAATTTATGTAACTCTGCTAATTAGGGACGGACTATTTTCTTGGGTCTAGGGAATTTCACAAAAAGGTCGTTGGCGTAGATAGTTTATCATACGTACCTAAGTAGGTAAATACTTTTAGTAGCGAGTCTATTTCCATATAATTAATAGGCATTTTGACGACCGCTTGGCGCAGTGGTTCGAGCGTAGGCCGCTCGGCTCACTGCACATGGTGGTCGCGGGTTCGATTGTCGCCGGGGCAAATTTCGGAAATGGCCTTTTCGTAATTTACCCTGGTCTGGGTGTCACTGGGATCGCCTCCCGTCCATTGTACGGTACCCATAGTATGATACGAATGATAGTACAAGCTTTGCTTAGTTTGGGACCGTACAGTTGGTGTGTCTGTCTGGCGATATTTATTATTTATTATTATTTATTTAAATAAAATTCACGTGTATATTTAACACGACCGATTTATTTTTTCCTAAACTTTTTCAATTTGCGATTTGTTTGCATAGTTTTTAATATTCGTTAAAAGAGTTTTTAAAGTGAAATATCCCTAAGTGAAAGTTTCGCATGATGCTTTTTAATAATAATTTAATAAAGTACATAGCTGCAAGGCTGTTGACCTCAGATTAATATTACATGAGAGCGCAACCTAGATAAGGTAGTTTATGAGCGACACCTATTACCACGGCCAAAGATTTATTATATTATAATACTCTTCATTTATTTTAGATTATCATTACAGTTTCTGGCTTAGAATTTACCACAAATTATTCAAACGGCCGCCCGAATGTCGCAAAGCTCGGCGATGAGCGACTTAAACTCAAACATTTTTACTATTTCGTATCGTTTCTCGTTGGACGTAGTATAACTGTAATCAAACTAAGTAGGTATATTTTAACTTATTGGATTGACTATATCTAATATAGGAGATTGATCTAGACTGTCGCAAGACCCTGTGACTAGTATAAGGTTATGAGTTATATAATAAATTAAGTTTCGTTTCTCAATTTTAATAATTACGACCTCGCAATACGATTTGTTTTTGAATTGATCTACTTAAATAAATCTTCTTAAATAAATAATTAAGCATCCATTATGCATTAGTAGCACTCGATATCGGAACAAACAAGTGAAACAAAGATTTTAAACAGTCTGCAACATAATCACTAAGCAAAAGGGTTGAACATCTCGGACTACGAAAGACTCATTGAACACCAATTACCTTGGAGGCCTCTAAAAGGCCTTTAATTAAATCCTTCTCCGATGACGTCATAATTATAGCGTAAATTGGATTGAGACACCCTCTTGTTTTGTTAATTGTAAGTAGAAAATTTCTTATCTAAATTAATGTGTTTTAGGCTTTAGTAGTCAGGTGTTCATTTTGGGGAATTGTTTGTTTTGTTAATCTAGGCTGGATCAATTTTGTTTTTAACACACAACATAATGGGTTTTTATTCGTTGCATAGAACAGTTTCTTTTTGTTTGATGACAATAGTTCTTAGCTGTTTGATAAGTATCAGTGTTGCTATTTCAAAATACACGCACTGTAATTTTTAGTATTGAATTCCTTGTTCTATGAAACCCAACGAAAAAGGTTTGGGAGTCTACTTCATTTAACATAATCTTTATACTCTATGTATGTACTAAAAAAGGCATAATCAAAATTTACCTCTGATGAGATAGACTAAACCAATTGAACGGGGGTAAAAAATAACATTCTTATAAGGACATTTCTAAGCCCGGTTTTAAACTCTGACAAAATTAGGGAATTGCATCCTAATTTTAGTACTAATTGACAACGTACTGAAATTCGAAATAAAATGTCGTTTAACCATTATAAACCGAATAGTTAAATACCTGCTGAATAGCATCAAATCAAGAATCAAGTAATACACTGCTGCTTGAGACGACTTTTCTGTATTTTTGCATAACGTGTAAAATTTAAACATGTTGAAATAAAACTATTTTTCGGATTTTATCGCGTTTATTCAATTTATGTTCCCGAAGTTTCGGCTGCTTTACAGCAGCCATGGTCACGGGGGGACTGAGGTGTTAGACGTCCTGATGTCATAGTTAGTAACTGGGTACCCTCATTTTAAGTTGTTGTTTGCGGTCCGACCCACGCAGAAAGTGCTCACAGTGTCTCGAGGTCTTGCAATGGTACACTTGGTTTTGGATTTAATTATATTAATTACTGGATCCGAAACGTCGGGAACATAAATTAAATAAACGCGATAAAATCCGAAAAATAGTTTTATTTCAACGTGTAGTATTCGCGTAAATATAAGAAAACAATATTTAAACATGTCTCAAATTTGAGTTTTCGGCGGTAAGTTATGTATTATTAAGTGGACAGTTACACGCAAGCGCATGTAGAATAGTAAAATATCAGCTTATTTACGAGTAGGTTCCTATTTTGTTTTCCTACTTGCGCTAACAAAGAGCGGGTTTCAAAGAGAAATTCAATTCCGTGAATGAACATTTTTCCGACATGGGTTTGAATGTAATATCGTATTGTGTTCGCTATATTGTGGGGCTGCAGTTGATGCACCTCAGGCTAAAGAGATAAAGGAGTCATAATACCTACTTTGTTAAGATTTGTACGCTTTCAATCTCGGGTATAATCCTTTATATTATATACTAGCTGTGCCCCCCGACTTCGTCCGCGTAGTATTTAACGTAACAAAAATTTCGGGATTATCGGGATAAAAAGTATCCTATATGTTAATCCCGGTTATAAACTATCTGTGTTCCAAATTTCATCCAAATCCGTTCAGTAGTTTTTGCGTGAAGGAGTAACAAACATACATACATACATATCCACACTCACAAACTTTCACATTTATAATATTAGTAGGATATACATGTGTTTATTTACACTGATTTTTGATGGCAAAATAATCATTAACTCTAGGATTGTAAAATAAAATATGTGTGTTTGTAAGTTTGACTGGAGCCCCGCGAAAGGAAGTTCGCACTCTATAATTAGAGACATTGGGATGAAAATACTATAGCTGGCGTAATGTGGGTGCAATTCAATGCACTGCTGCCTACCTCTTTGGGGAATACTAGCGTGTTGGTATATTTAATAAACTGCCAGTTAAAAAACAATAATTCACCCAACATGACCACCTATACTTTTATCATCCCAAAACTATACCAACATTTAAAAAAAGGTAAAATTGACAATTTGTAAGTGCCCCCGTAGGCCTAAACATAATAAACTCTTTGACTTTGATTTTAGTTCGGGCTCAATATGTTTCGCTTGTATTAAGGTGACCGTCCACTTAGCTTTGCTATGAAGCGGGCCCGCCAACTTCGACCAATAGGATAATTTATTTTCATAGCTTCACTCTGCTTAGCTCAAGTTGACAGGTAATGAAGCGATCCTAGCGATCCTTTATTTTGTGGATAACGGTGCTGGTTGCGTAATCACTCCTGATGTGTTACTACATTACCTACACTTGAGGTGAAGGCGCCTGTCTAGCCCGCGAAATTCAAAATTTTCTAATATTTTTATAGTTTAGCACACGGTCTTTGTCGCGCCCTTGTCGCGCATTACAAAATGTGCCCTTATTATTGTCAGAACTTGAAAATTTTTTAAAAACCCTAAAAAAAATTGAACTTCGCGGGCTAGATGGGTGCTTTAGCCTTAAGCTTTTATTATGCAACTGTTTGTTGTCCTGAATAAAAAATAAATAAAAAAAACTATTGGTCCAAGTTGACGGGCCCGCGTCATCGCATAGCCAAGTTGACGTTCACCCGTAGTTTGGCTCAGGTCTACGTTCAGTAATTGGTAATAATATCCAGGTATGTTGCGACGGCCGAAGTTAAGCTACTACGTACGACCTGATACGCGGCCTATTAGTAACTATTAGCACGAGAGTTGTGGTTGGAGAAGTTAGGTTTATGTATCTGTGCGAACTGTCTTTCTCGGTATTGTCGTTGGAATTGTGGATATTGAAATTGCTCGAAGCTTTGCAACAATGGGGTTTTATTGACTTTAGTTACAAACGTCTTGATTTCATGTTATCGGCACTATTGGGTCCAGCCAATTTAAACATAAAAAAAAAATGTTAGTTACCTTTTTACACGTTTTTTAAATGGGACTACTCCCGCCACACACTCCCACCACTGTAACTCCTGTAAGCCAGGATCGACAATGGTGACCAATAATGACGTCGAGGTTTGACCCTCGACGAGTCTCGGGGAAAAGTTAAATTGTCTTGGAACCCGCACGAATTTAATCGAAAGAAATAATAGGAGGAGTTGGAAGAAAATATTTCCACTTCCTCCACTCCTTTTTACACGTTGTATATTATAATATATTTTTGTTCATTTTAAATACCCTCCAAATATACTTGTATTTAAGATAATTTTTATATAATAATAATTTAGCCGTTTTGACGACTCACACCTAGGCACGGGCCTCCCCTCACTATGAGGGGGCTTCAGGCCGTAATCCACCACGCTGGCCCAGAGCGTGTTGGCGGATTTCACATGACTTTCGGAAATTGTTTAGATTTTTACATAGAAGTGAAATAAAAAAAAGAAAATAAAAATCTCCAAAAACAGGTAGTGTTTGTTAAAAAAACATAACACTGGCGTCAGGTTTTTAATACGACGGGATGTAAGGCGCATTATCAATGTAATTGTTTGCTTTAGGCCTCCCTAAAAAAACATGGGCGCTTGATAATAGAGTAGGCAGCCGTACACCGGTTTCCCCTGAATATTCATTTACTGGACACGTTCAACAATTTGCCAGTCAAATGAGTTTTCTAAAAAGCCGATTAAGCGAAAACTAAAATTGGTTAATTATTTATCGGATGCTGTGTGGAATGTGCGTCGCGCTTTCCGTTCCGGTAGCAAATTTTTAGATAGATCACGAGATTATATTAAATTTTCATCTTTTTTTAAGCATCAGTACACACATTATATAAATTTATTGCGTCAAGCAAGAAAGCAGAATTATAGTTGTGTTATATTATATGGTCATTAGAATTAGTGCCAATGTCAAAGATGTGTATGGTAAAGACAATCTTTTCAAGTATTATTTGAAATTGGCAAAGATTTGACCCAGTTTAAGATGTTTTTTATTTATGTTTGCGATATCTTGAAGACTTTAAGTACTGCGCTATTTTTAGATAATATCTCGAAACTAAATTAAGTAGGTACCTTAACAGCGAATATCAGTAAGTAAGTAACACCCATTAGCTGCAGTCAAATCACAACTTAACTAAACAGGACACTTCTAAAAATGTGTTTTTCTTGCTTATAGGTGATAAAAAAGTCCACAAATAGTTAGTTTAGTCCAGTTTAGTTCTTAGAACAACAGAAAAAGCGTCGATAGCTATCTATCCGATAAACTCATCAAAACCTTTTAAAGATTTTCCATCTACGAGTAGATTGCTCATAAGTATTAACTTGTGAGCAATCTACTCATACATACACACACACATACATACAATATCAATCAATGTCAATATTATCTACATATTAATGTAGATAATATTGACATAGTTTATTCCTTGCTGTATTTAAATACTTCAATTTACCTGAACAAACATGAATGCCAGTGATGCTCGCTTACCTGAAACAAACGCAAGACTAAGTTTAAAAAATATTCACATATTAAACCTGCAGTGTCGTTGCAGCGCTTGATACGGGAAATGAAATGAAATAATGTAAATACTTCGTATGTTGTTTATGTGGAAAACGTTGTCTATGGAAGTAAAACATAGTACTTACTTTGATAATTAGTACAATGCTTATGCGGATTATATTCTGGAAAGTAATGTTAAACGCCAAACGTAGGGCGACTAACTTTAATTCCAGTCAACTTGCGCTAAGCAGAAGTTGAGGTAATTTAGCTATTCTATTGGTCGAAGCGGGCTATAGCACAGCCAAGTGGACGGTGACCCTAATAGTAAGACTCAAATTAGCTAAAGAAATACCAATTAACATATCGAAGTTGGTAAAGCTGCGTACACCTTGCGTGTGCCCCACTTTATACGGCACTTGGTTGCACTAAATTCCTTACTAGATGCATATGAATTAATATTTCAAGGCGTCACCGTGAACCAAAAGACAAAGCCTTAAACTTCCCCTGAAGCGGGATCTCCTGTTTAAATGTTGGTACAAAAGCCATGTTGGCTCGTGGCGCGGCGCAAACAGTGTGCACACAGCCGAATATTGACGGCAATGTTCAATTTAAAAGAGTTTTTATTTTTTTATACAACTGTGCGTTTTCATTCATGGATTTTATGTCAATTTAATTTTAATTTCAGATTTTTTTTTTCTAAGCCTAAAACGCTTATGTTGTGGTGTAAATAAAATTACAGGGTTTGCAAAATTTGTCTGCCTCTCATTCTTTGACACTCTCCTGATTATGTTACTTACCTATCTACTACAATATCTATCTTCCTAAACATGAAAGTGAAATAAATCAAATCATCTGTAGGTACATAGATAAGCTTATACAGGTAGGTACCTATGTTTCTAACAAGAGCCGTCCGTTTCTGTTTAAGATGCAGCCCTTTCACGATAAGACCGCCAGATGTCGCGCGTCGATGTAATTGCGTTCGCCTTTGTACCAGTAATGAAAGGTTGACGAAACTGATATAGCTATCTTTAATCAACGCTAACTTCGACCGACGATGCGGGTGTTTGACGGCTGTGTTGTAGATAGCGTGCGGATAGTGGCAATTGAGGTTTTGACCATACTTGTGGGGTATGGACATAAATTAGTATTTTTAACCATATAAATCTCTTAATTTTTGTTGCTTTACAAGCGCGAACAAACAAAGCAACTAAGCAAATGAAAGATAGTAAATCTGTAACAGACAGGTCTTGGATTTCGGCTGTGATGGCTAATAGCAACACCTGTCAACTGAACATTAAATTACCTAATAACCATTAAAACTATTAGGTGTAACCATTACTTGCAATTTTACTACAGTCAAAGGAATTGTATTAGTGCAATCGATGTAGCGGAATTTCGGGACATCTTTGAAAAACCCTATTTCCCACTTCCCCAGCAACATACAAACGTAAGGAAACTAATCTCTTTGAGACAATACTAGGGCAATATCTTTGGTTTACGACGGCCGTCTTGGTTGGATCTACAAATATTTGAACAATCACCGCACTGTGGCCCATTGTCTAGGTCAAACTAATTTTGGGATCCTCTGGAGCAGTAATTTAATTTTGCATTAAGACCATCAGTTAAATTTATCCGGTTAACCTTTTAATTAAAGTTGTTTACGGGGGCTCCCACATGGTAAGTACTTTTCTGTTCATTAGAAGGAAATCACTTTTAAGAAAGGTGGGCCAAAGTGGTTATGATAGAACCTTACTGACCAACCGAACAGCCTCGCGAGGCGGCTTTGCCTCGCTTGGTAAGGACTTGGCTAGCCTGTGGCAAACGTGCGTGATGCCTCGCGTACAGTTATTTGTCATATGCAAGGTTTTCATTTGCATTTGCATTTCAGCACGCTGCGTGAGTGATCTTAGCGTGACTGTTCGATAGATCGGTGCCTATGCACCTTTAATATTTGTTTGATGATGTCTTACGACTTTTTTGGGTAGGTACTTAATGAAAATGAACGATTTCTCTTATTGGTCCAGTTGTCGTTTTCGTAAGCGCAACCGGTTGATTTTAATTGGTTTTAAGTTGATCAAAAATTGGGTATGTATAAGTTAGGTATCTCTGAATATTAAGAAAATCTCAAGCCCCCAGATGAACAAAATATTTCCATATTCAAACATAAGAACTGTCTAACAAGAATAAGTGTCGTTCAAGATAACGATGATCTTATTATACAACGAATACATATTACGAAGTTTAGTAAAAAACGATAGGTAGGTACCTATATGTAGAGTAACTGCATCGCTGTGGTGGGAAATTATGTTAAGTATCTATAAAGTCTCGGTTCCCTACGAACAACGTAAATTCGCGGTGTATAGCCCATTTGCGATATACAGCAGCGGTTTCTTACTCCCACGGCGCGGCGCTCAGATAATAACTACTTATGCTTCAGAACATGCGATACCTACCTGGATTTTTATAAAATAAGTAGGTATTTTTATTCAATAACCTAGTCAATTGATATACTTACTTTGAAATTAACTGCATTTGCCGTTAAATTGTACAAAATTAATATGTAGTGATGATAGAAAACAAAATATGTTTGAGTTGTTATTGTATTAATTGTAAATTGATTGATTCATTGAAACATTCCCATAAGAACGCAATACGCGATCGTAAATAATGTATAAAACAACAGTAAACAATATTTATTTTTCAATTTCGCCAATTCCACCTGGCGCAGTGTACACAGCGGTCATTTTGTTTTATTTTATTTCAATGGGTAAGTAAGGTCCATTTCTTGCAGGTGTGCATAGTTTCTTAAACTCATACATCACTCAACCGCCCGTGACGGAGCCAGCACGCACGTGCGACGATACGCTACAAGCTTTTGTGTAAACTTTTTAAACTCGTATAATACGAGCATTTGTTGCAATCTTGAGAACTAAGTTCCATAATACAAAACAAAAAACATTTAGTAAAAAAATCAGTGCCGTCTAGGGACAGCCGAAAGAAGCGAAGCTTTATAGTATAACGCGTAGGGCGCCGCAGCTGCCACTCTACATACCTATATAAGTATATCGTGTAACGCTACTGACGCTTAGCACGGATAGAGTCGCCGCGCGGTGAGCGCCCCGAACGTCCGTATAAAAGCTTCGCTTCAAAAATCTTTGCTCCCCAAGAAGAATCCGCTAACACTCCACATTCCGTTCCCCATACAGCATACAAAATTACGTTACAAGTGATTTACGTATTTTTATTTGATCTACGCGGACGGTCTGTTGATTAAACAATGCTTTTGATCAACGCGAAACACCGTGTCCAGTAATGGTATTCAAAAAAAATCGTCATTAAAGTAAATTGGATTTACTTGTTGTCGCGACTGCGGCCGGCAATCAACGTCACCAATTAGAGATTACCGTGTGCAAAAAGCGTGCGTTAATTCTTTTAAACATTAAGTAAACGTGTTTAATTGAAAATGAGCACTTAAGTTTTGGGTTAAATTTATAATACCGGTAAACGCTACAGTTACATAAATGAGGATGTTTATACTCAAACATTACACTTAGTAGATGTTTGTTTGGTTACATGAAAAATATACGTGATAAAAAATATGGTACGAGATAATTTACATAGAAAAACACGGATTCTTTAAAATTTATGGAGACTCAATTTTGACATAGAGTCCCATATAGAACCATTTTTTCATCAGTAGATATCACGTAGAAATAAATATCGCCAGACTAACACACCGACTGCGTGGTCCCCTACTTAGCAACGCGTGTAGGTTATTGGTAGCCTCAATTAATTCCTTTTAACCTCAGCTATATGCCGGGAAAGTCCTGTCAAAATCAGTCCAGCCGTTTCGGAGATTAGCCGGAACAAACTGATAGGCAGGCAGACAATTTTTTTATAACTTTTTTAAATTTCCGTATATCTACTACATACATTCATAAATACATTTTGTAAAAAGCTGCTATTTGACATTACAAACGAACACATTAATTTTATTTATTTGTATGTACTTATGTGTCGATTAAATTTCTACTTAAATATAATGACAGCACAGAGTGCAATCTGAGATAGTCAAGCAATAAGTACTTATAAATGTTTCACTCAACAAACTCCTTGCAAATTGAGTCCCCGAGGGTCGCGGCGTATTTACCTATTGGAGCAACCCGATCAAGCAACCACCACTAACACCCCGTACAGACTAGGGTAGGAAAAGGTACGAAGATGGAAAGATCTCAATTTCGGCAATACTACTTTTATATGGAACAAAGTCGGCAATAAAGCGTACGACCCGCCCGATGTTAAGCAGTTACCGTAGACTATACAGGTTGAAACAGAAGGGTATACTTTTTTTCAAAACTCAACTTTATAATTCTAAAACTATCAGCTTTGGAGGAAACTTGATAAACAAAAGACGACCGCTTGGCGCAGTGGTTCAAGCGTAGGCCGCTCGGCTCACTGCACATGGTGGTCGCGGGTTCGATTCCTGCCGGGGCAAATTTCGAAAATGGCCTTTTCGTAATTTACCCTGGTCTGGGTGTCACTGGGATCGCCCCCAGTCCATTGTACGGTACCCATAGTACAAGCTTTGCATAGTTTGGGACCGTACAGTTGGTGTGTCTGTCTGGCGATATCTAATATTTTAATTTAATAAAAAAATAATAAAAGGTGTTATAGGGATACAGCTGTTGTCAGATTTCATGAGTCTATAAAACTTTCAGTACTTCAATTGTCCCACAAAACCGATAGTTATAGACTACAAAGTTAAGTCGCAAAAATATACCCTTTCTGTTTCACCTAGAGTCGTTAAATTTCAAACATGGCCATCTCCTTATTTTTCCGTGTTCAGGATTCCATGATATTTTAAAAAATTACAGCACTTAAAATATGCCTACAAATTAAAATATGTCCATATCTGCGTGGATATGGACATATTTGAACCTACAGGCATATTCCATGCACTGTACTCTTTTTAAATATCATAAAATCCTGTAATCTGAAAAATATGGAGATGGCCATGTTTGAAATTTAACGACTATTATGCTTGCAATAACAATGGCGTTGCTTCCACATTGCTGACTCGAAGGGGGCTCTGCCACTTTGCACGAAACGCAGCTATAACAGCTACTCCACGCCGGTATTCTGTGAGAGGGTAGTACTACTCTTTTATAATATACTAGCTGAGCCCGCGACTTCGTCCGCGTGGAATTTTGATCCTTTCTTAGGGGATGTCGACGTCATAGTATCTTTATGCATGCAAAGTCTCAGCCCAATCGGTTCAAAATTGACAAAGCTTCATACAAACTTTCATCCGCTATTTAATCCCCTTGGGGGTAGAATTAATCAAAATCCTTTCGTAGCGGATGCCTACGTCATAACATCTACCTTCAGGCAAAATTTCAGCCCGATCCGTCCAGTGGTTTGGGCTGTGCGTTGATAGATCACTATGTCAGTCAGTCAGTCAGTCAGTCAGTCACCTTTGAGTTATATATATTTAGATTCGCACAATCTGTACAAGGAAGTTAACTAGTCTACGTTCAAAATATTGCTGATTCGAATAAAAAACCGATTGCTATCTCACTTTGATGTTGTCGGAGGAAATGAGATCTGCTTCCGATCCGCGAGAAAAGGAAAAAATCTCCATCCAAGTTTAGGGTACCGCCGGCAACTAGTTAAGGGAAAGGCTATTAATCTTGGTCCGATGTTCACCTGTCGGTTACAGAGGTTTATTTTAACCAATAATATCGTGTAGCAAAGATATAGAAGTTATCATCATACTAATATTATAAAGAGGAAAACTTTGTTTGTTTGATTGTAATGAATAGGCTCCGAAACTACTGAACCGATTTGAAAAATTCTTCCACTGTTGGGAAGCTACACTATCCCCGGGTGACATAGGCTATAATATATTTTCAAGAAAATTAGGGATCCTTACTAAAACTCGAATAATGTAACCACAATGTACCCGTGCGAAGCCGGGGCGGGCCGCTATTTGATAATAAAAAGGTGCAGTAAAATGTCGTTGAAACATTTAAAGTTGTACTGCGTTCCAAGTTGAAAAGTAAACAATATTGTTAAGTAGCTATTGAAAAAAAAAACGGAATTTGTTAAACTCTCATTTACTCCATACGAACACTATGGTTACCAATAACTTTCGTATAACTACATTTTAAGGAAAAAATGTCCGTCGTCAGTTTTTGCAGCTGCAGAACCACTCGGCATTTAAAATAAATCACGTCTGGCTAAACTTTTTAAATTTCCCCGTGATTGTAAAGAGGACGGATAGCGCGGCATATCACCGTGAAGTGCCCGGTGTCGACTTTTGACCGGTTCAAGTGCCGATCTAATTTGGCGAATCGCGGAAGCATATGAAATCTAATCGATTCGCCTCACCGGGAGTCGTTCCCGATAATGCCGGGTTTTCTGAGACATTTATAACGTAATCGCGACGTTTTACGAATGTTTTATAGGAAATTAGTGTAACCCTTTTATTCAGATATATGTATATGGCTACAATATTGAATTATATTTAGGGTTGTCAATAAAAAATATTTTTCTCATCATTTTAATATCTATATTGACATAATTTATGATAAATTATTTGCTCATTAATTTTGATTTTATAAGTGTATTTGTTATAATTAATAATTAACTTGTTTTGCATTATTTTTGTTGGTGCAAGCTGTGGATCCCTGTCATTAGGGTAACTTTTAGAATGTGTATTTTGTTTGTATATATTTTTCCATTGTTATATTGTATACCCCGTTGGGATTCCTTAAAAATAAATGAATGACAATAAGACGGGTAGTTCTAGCATGTAACAAATATGTAATATAAAAAGCCATTCGAATAATAGTGAACAACATAATTTAAATGAAATTAATATTGTACAAATATGTATAATTATAACGATCGCTTGGCGCAGTGGTTCAAGCGTAGGCCGCTCGGCTCACTGGCTTCGGTTTCGTAAATGGCCTTTTCGTAATTTGCCCTAGTCTGGGTGTCACTGGGATAGCCCCCAGTCCATTGTACGGTACCCATAATACAAGCGTCGCTTAGTTTGGGACCATACAGTTGGTGTGTCAGTCTGGCGATATTTATTGATTTAATTTAACCAGAAAGACAGCTCACAGTTTCAATTGTGGTATTTTATCACGCGGATGTCAAAAAGCCAATGTAGCTATGTTCCGAGTACACACGCAGGATATGTTTAGACTCAAATAGGATACGATACGATACGAACTCCGTCAAATGGAACATAGGACATAGCAATAGATGAGAGTAACTTAATGCATTATTCTTTGACGTATGATGCATTAAACTTGTATTAATGGGACGCATTTGCAATATTTTGTTTCCTATTTCGCTGGGGTCGGATTTATTTAATTGTCTTCTTTTGATTGTTACAGAGCGTTTTTAAACTTCATACTTGTAAAAAGATTCTAACCTAAGATAAGTGCCTTCCTTCGCGTGATTTGACTGAATTCCGATGTTTGCTTGCCCTGTGAAATCCGACGAGTGGGACTACTAGGTATCCATTATTTTTCCATTTTCAGACGGTTGTCTGAAAGTATCAAAGGTTTTGTACCCACTAATCTTCGGCTCAGCGATGTTTTCAACGTTTTTCTATATTAAGTAGGCACCACTCTCAGCTTTTACCGTTTTTCTATTAAGCACTTACGTAGGTATGCACCACAAATTACGCCGATAGTTTTGCGTCAAAAAGTAAGCGTATTACTCCCGAATATCAGCCGTATTCTGGCTGTCCCTATAATCAAATAATTAAATTCAAAAGTAAAGCTAACAATCGGGACGTGACGTACGCACCGCTCCAGTAAGTCAAACACGATGAGAAGGAAAGCTTGGATTTGTGAAAATATAACTTTCCCCCTAACACAAGGTTTTCCTACGTTATTTCTCTGCAGTCGCAGGTGAAATATATCTCCGGATAATTGGATAAAGAACGCGTTTGCGAGAAGTGATGCGAGGTGGAAACTGGGGGGTTGGGGGGAGGGGTAGTGAAAAAATCGCAACGGCCGATGATCTGGTGCTTGAATATAAATCTTTTGTTTTCATATTAAGGAGAATGCGCGTGAGGGCACCTGATTTATAGGACGCAGGAAACTGAGAAGTTTGTAGAAACATAATCTAAATATATATAACTCAAAGGTGACTGACTGACTGACTGAATCACTGACTGACATAGTGGTCATAAACATAATCTGTAATTGACTATGTATTATATGGTCTATTGAAGGAATTAGTACATGAACCAGGTCCTTACCTACTGGTTTTTTAAAGGCTACATCCAGCTTTTAATATATAATGAACGTGTGAGGTTGATATTTGAAATTTGCTTTTGTTATTTTTGTTATTGTATAACATTCACATAAAAATGAACTCTTTCTCTCTATGAACTCTTTGTCACATCAAAAATAGAAAAATAAAACACTTTTGGTTACGTTGCTAAAATAATACTCAAACCGCACTAAATTAAACTTGTCAAACACATGGATTCAAATAAGACATAGAATAACGCACGTCGACCGACCCATTTGTAATGAGCTTTTGACAATATTCGCCGCAAAATGTTCGTTAATATGAAATTGTAACTGTACCTACATAACGGCTGCGCCTACCACATGACCGCAAAGTATCGGACTGACAACAAAAATATTTCGGTAATTAATTGTGATTGAATTAAAACTATTTCAATCACATTACATATCCGGTATTCTGTTGTGAATTCGACATGTTATTTATAAATAACTACCACATATCGTTGCGATTTATATATTGTAATTAAATTAATTAACAGTTAGGTACCTGATTACCCAATGAAATAAGTTTTAAATATTGACACCTAAAGCTTTAGTTAGAATACTCGTACGATGTTTTATAATATCTGAAATGATACATTTTTATAAAAATATAGGAAGGTACTGTTCTATGATTAAAACGACAATAAGTAACATTATTAGACTATAACTAAACATTAAAAATGTTAAACACATTCGAAATAATTTTCAATGGATCTATTGTGAAATTGTTAATCAAACAATCATGTTAAAATCACAACACAATGTTCTATATAAAAGGGAAAAAATCAAACAGCTAATATGCAGCTAGCAAACACGGTAGGAGAACAATCAGGGAATTGGAATATTTACTCGAACTTGAAACAAAACTAGGCTACACCGTGTACGTTACGTGAAATGTTAAAACAGAAACCAGACTACACACAGAATTTAGCGTAGCGTAAGCTAACAAAAAGTTACGTTTTGCTTCATTGCAGTTTGGAGTACGTTTGATTGTTCGAGGAATGGAAAGGCAACGCTTGTAAAATAACTTGCTTAATCGGAAACAATATACAGAAATATAATATATAGTTTAGCCCTTTTGACATCCCACTCCTGGGCACGGGCTTCGCCTCAACACGAGGGGAATTCAGGCCATAATCCACCACACTGGCCCAGTGCGGGTTGGCGGATTTCACATGTCTTTCGAAAATTGGTTAGATCTTCTAAGACATGCAGGTTTCGTCACGATGTTTTCTTCACCGTAAGCAAGTGATAATCATAAAGAAATTATGATTCGCACATAGATTTCGAAAAATCCAGAGGTGCGAACCGGGGCTTAAACCCAAAACCTGGTGGCCGCAAGACGTGTGCTTTAACCAATCGGCTATCACAGCTTATAGCCACAGAAATATAAAATTTAGTTTTTTTTCATTTCAAAATGAAGATATAAATACTTAAGCAAACACAAACAGTTTTAGTCTCTTACGCTACGCTGAACGTTAGAAGCCAACCTGAAGAAGTGAGTGAAAAAGTGCGACACACATTTGAAATTCTAAACAAAAAAGTCTACACACACTACGCACCTAAACCGTATTTGATTTTGTTTTGCGGGCAGTGAGTGAGTGATTCAGAAATGTATTTACAAAGTGAAGCCCCGAACACACGAAAGGGTTAGCGTGACGTAAATTGAGAGCGGTGAATAATTCATATATATTTCTGGTATTACCTTGACCATTTCACGAATACGACCGACTGCCGGGGCGGGAAGACGCCACGTCCGAACACAACACTACTTAGGCACTAGCTTAAGCCCACTACTTTATATCAAAGTCTCTTTTACTGTCTTCGTGCGCAGTTCAGGATAAAAGCGGGTCCTGAAAATTAATTCGAGTGTTAATAAAATGAACTAATCAACTTCATGTGTACACTAAAGTTATGAAAATAAATGTAGTCTCGCATAGTACGGGCAGCTGTCACTGTGATTTGGAGATATTAATTAAAATTAGAACTCAGATGCAGTACTCGTAGACTAAATAAATAAGTATATTAATTTAATAAATTAAGTTTTTGTTTCGAATACAAATGCTTATTATAAATATACATAAGCACATTCACTACAAGAACAATAGAAACAAACACAGATGCTAGTAACTATTGTTTTACGTTCACATGTAACTTTAAAAATATTATTTTAGACAAATAAGTAGACTAGGTGTCCAGGTATTGTTAAACAAAGGATTGCTAGGAAAAATTGTGTGCTTTCAATCTTTCATTGTTACTGGTACCTAATACCTATTGCGCTCAGCTAAACTTGACATACCTATGCCCCTAAAAAAGGTGATAAGCAGAACGGATCATAAAAGTTTGGTTGTATTAATTCAAATTTAGGTTTACCATCGATAAAATAAACTTATTGATTCTATTTAAGATTTCGAAGTCAAAAACTACACCCAAGTTCCTAAAAACCAAGATAACCAGTCCTTACAGTGAACTGTAGTACCTACAAATGAACATTTAAATGTTTCCCTTTCAACTTAACCAACTTAATCAACGGCCAATAAGCACTAAAGCGCTGCATTGGAGAGCTTAAAGCGACTCGGACGCAGCCAGGTTAAATCGCGAGTGTAATAGGTGACCAATTTGCTTGGCCCGATGTGGATATTGGCGAACCTACTTTTTCATTTTAAGCGAGTTTCGAGTTTGCTCGACGGAATTAGTTTACATCGACGTTTGATCGGATATTCCATTAAAGAAGTTAAGCGACGGCAGCGAATTATCTTTTTCTTTACATTTATGGAACGTATTCTGTCCGGGTGTTCGGTTTTTGATAGGCTGTTGAACTTTTAATGTTTTTTTCAAGATGTTTATGGTACCTATCTCCTTGTTAAAATGTATTTATATAGAAGAGAAACATGCGACAAATAGGTGTGCGGATCACTAGACTAAAAGATATTACTAGAAGGATAGACGCATCGAACGACTTCCTTTTAAATGTAGAAAGTTTGCAAGGTAAGATATGGATTTTCCTTCTTGTAAATTTTAGAATTTTAGAAGACTTAAGTAGTTAAGTAGCAATCGGTAAACTGTGCATGTCAGAGATAGCCAAAATCGTACAAAAGTAGATTTGATGTTTACGTACATATTGATCACGAATAATGTTAAATGTCCCCTTAAGTTGCAGATACCTATCTAGGGCAACTACCACTTACCGTCAGGTAGATTGTCTGTCGGTGTGCCTACGAGTACTTAGGCAACAAAAAAACCTAACCAAAATGGCAACCTTCTGATGACATTCCATCAAGTCTTAACCTGGTACCTACATGGAATGGATAAAAAAATGATGGACCATATTAAAAGGTATGGTAACTTATTTCTTATTTTTTAAATAAATAAAAAAAGTCATTAGAATTCATACATTTTCCATCTCGGCTCGTAGTCACTGCCGAGAGACTTCTTATCTCAGTAAAAATTTTATTGTCAACTTGTTTGAACTCCTGAAAATTTAATAGGGGGGAGTCTCACGGTGGAACGTAAATGTTTGTTGACTTCCAACAATGTTGGCGTACTTTGCATATAAGAAAATTCTAAGTTGAATACGTTTGAGTATATGACAGCTCTAAAAGATTTTTACAGACTTGATGTTTGACTTGGTACTATTTTACTTTGATATCTTTGGTGACGGAACAACGATGGCATCGCGTTACCATCTAGAAACAATTGCGACTTTCCTTCCGTTCTTATTAATATTTTTAAACTTATACCTATGTTCGGTTCGATTTCTAATAATAGTTGATAATTATTTTTAGACTCAACTGTCGCTCAATTGTTAATTACATGAGCATTTATTGTTGTTCCAATTTTAAATTAATTTAGTAACGAAAAATTATTGTATGATGAAGGATGTGTCAACAAAATATTGGTAGGTCCTTCTAAAAGTTCTTTCGGTTTTGACAACCGCTTGGTGCTGTGGTTCGAGCGTAGGCCGCTCAGCTCACAGCACCGGGTGGTTGCTGGAACCCGTTGGGGCAAATTTCGGAAATGGCCTTTTTGTAATTTGACCAGTTGTGGGTGTCTATTACACGTGGGTTGCTTAATTTGGGACCATACAGTTAGTGTCAGACCAGCGATATTTATTTATTTATTCCTGATGATAGTTAGTCCAGATGTTAGTTAGTAAAGCCATTAAAAATGTAATACTTGTCAGTGTGCTAAGGGGCGCGGTAAATAAAGCGATGCGTTTTGGTTTTGGGATAGTATGATGTAACTATTTTCGAAACTTTAGAGCAGTTTACGACTTATGACATTGCGACGTAAATATTATAACGTTGTTAAAAACTTTTGATAACAGTTGGTACGCTTAAGTTTGAACAAGATTAGTATCGATAAAAACTTCAACGCTCATATTTTTTTTTTATAATACGGAGTGCATTATTTTAATCGCAAACATGTTCCGAATGTTTATATACGTCCTGAAAATGTGCCAAAAGTTAATCACAAACCCCTTCCTCAACATTTACATCAACAAATAAACGAGTATGACTTTATCAGCGACAATCTTTCCGTCAGGCCGCTTAATCACGGGGGAATTAAGTCGTTTTAGCGGCCGGAAGCGCGGCGGCCGCGCTGATTCTAGTCGGACTCGCCGGAAGTCTTGCCGCCGACCCGCTTCCGAGGCGCAACACGGTGCTTTGATCGATTTATGTCACAGAAAAAAAAGCTCACAGATAGTTCGTTTTCGTCCATGGGAGTTTGTATGAGTTTAGAGCGCATTCAAACACTGATCGAGTAATCGAATCTCTCTCACCAGCAAAGCTGCACGTTTCCGCTAGGGGCGCTGCTGTGCAATATACTCGTACGGAATGAAAGCCGGGGTCAAATTCACTTCTGTGAAACATGTTCATATTATTGTTCTATGTCACGACCCAACTGAAAAGGATTTGTGTTTAAGGCTAAAGCGCCCATCTAGCCCGCGAAGTTCAAATTATTTGAGGTTTTTTAGATTTTTTTCAAATTGGAATTCAGTTATGTAAAAAATATTGAGCAATAATAATCTCAAGATAGAGACCCTTTGCCCAGCAGTGGGACATTTAATAAGCTTATAAAAACTCTCAATTAAATCACACAACGATAAATAGTTGGATATGATCCGTCATGCAATAAAACAACCTGAAAGGGTTCATGCCATAACACTCCTATTGTAAAACTTATACAATATACATCTCACAATAAAACATTTTTCCGTTACGAATGGCGACAAAACGAAAATTTTAATTGGCCCCGGCAATAATCCACTACGTTACGTTCATTTGTTTTGTCCCAATTCACAACACTCGAAGCATTGGGTATCTACAGTGAGTGAGCAGAGAGTTTTTATTATAGGCGATACGGCATCGATACGATTTTATAATTATTGAAAGAAGTTATTTTACGCGGCCTGCATTAGGCGATAAATGGTAGAGATCGTCACGCTTGAAAAGCGTTATACCAGGCATGCCTTTTAAGTTCTGTCGTTTCCATATTTCCCGGCAATTTTGAATTTGGAACTGTTCTATATTCGAATGTGTTTAAATTTCGAATCTCAAAACAATTGAAAGTTTTTGGATTAATGCTATTGTTTAGTCACAGCGTCGATTAGAATCTGTCAGGTTACGTACGAAAATGAATCTTCCTAAGGAAAATGTTCGTGCAATAATTTTCTACAACTTTAGAAGAGGCCTGACACGGCGTCAGTGTTTTGAAGAGCTAACATCTGTGTTCAGTGATGAAGCCCCATGTCTGCGGACTGTCGAACGCTGGTATTTATAATTCCAGCGTAAACATACTATTCTTAGTGACAAATCTCGCGAAGGACGGCCAAAATCCGCCTTCACTGAAGATAACATCATTGCTGTGAGACAACAAATTCTCGAAGATCGTCATGTGACGTATCAAGAGATAGAGGTTCTATTAGGCATCTCAGGGACAACCATTCAGAAAATCTTGCATGAAGCGCTTGGTGTAAGAAAGCTAGTTTGCCGTTGGATACCGCATCTGCTTTCCGACGATCACAAGGCGGCCCGCGTCAGATGGTGTAAGAAAACTCTGCAAAGGTTCAACCAAGGAGAGTCAAATCACGTCTACAACATCATCAGTGGTGACGAATCTTGAATCTATGCCTACGATCCTGATTCCAAACAACAATCTACAATCTGGGTCTTTCAAGACAAGCCAAAACCGACTAAAGTTGTTCGTTCTCGAAGCACTTCAAAGAAGGTGGTGGCCACGTTCATTGGAAAAACCGGCCATATTGCGACTATTGCACTTGAAGATCGTAGAACGGTTAATGGAGAGTGGTATACCACAGTTTGTTTACCATAAGTCATCGCCAACTTCGAAAATCTAACTCAAAGCGACGCATCATCCTGCACCACGACAACGCAATCTCACACAGCGCTCGTCAAACGATTGAGTATTTGAAGCAGGAAAAAGTAGAAATTCTTGACCATCCTCCATACAGTCCTGACCTAAGCCCTAACGATTTATTTACATTTCCTAAAATTAAGAAAAGTCTTCGTGGTTAAAGGTTCCAGTCCGGTGAAAAAGCAGTCGACGCTTTCAAGTCAGCCATTTTGAACACCCCCACTTTAGAGTGGTATAAATGTTATAATAACTGGTTTGAGCGAATGGAAAAGTGTATTAAGCTACGTGGTGAATACTTTGAAAAACAATAAAAAGTACTATAAGGTTCTAGTTGTGTTTTTTTCTTCAAACGACAAAACTTAAAAGGCATCCCTCGTAGGTGATGTTAGTAATTTTGTAAAAACTACTTTGTAAAGACCACTGTAAAACAGTTCGATCAAAAATCAACTAGATAGCGTATGCGAACTACTTTGTAACGTCCACTATGAAAAAGTTCTCTCAAAAATCAACTAGATGGCGTAAGCGAGTTACTTCAGTGACTGCATAATCCCACATATAAAAACTCAATATTTTGTACATGCAAGACACTTAACGATGAACTTCGGTCCTAAAGGGGGAAGGGTCCCCCGACTGCCCTTTTTTATTATTTAAGTACTTACCTACTACGGTTTATCTTAAAAATGAATCTTCAATCATGTTTTTCATTCAGTACCTAAATGTTGCCACTTATATTGTCTGAACTGAATTAAATAAGCATTTAGATTTGGGTCGACTTTCAGCCTAACCTGATTGGCCTGTAAACCGATATTTACATTAAACTATTGCCGTCCGTCTGGTCTACTAGTAATCTGAAGATTATAACGGTTTCTCTTCAGGATTATTACTGCCTACAAATATGTGAAACTCATTTCCGTTTTGCCGACCAGTGAAGGAAAAAATTGCGAGGAAACCTGCATAAATTTCGAATAAAATTAGTAACCACGGGTTAGCAAACAGTGTGGCAGAGTGAGGTCACATTCGTCCTGGCTATATGACCACGTTGTCAAATATGGGTGCATTTTAATGTACCTCTGCTTATCCCCTGGGAGATGGTATATAGCATTTATCATCAAAATTCTATGATCGTTCACGAATCGTATCGTTAAGTATAAAGAGGTTTACAAGCGCGTACAAATTGTGCGTGAAACGTTCGAGGCACGCGAACCGCCAATTATAGGGCGCGTGGCGTTAAAAATTAATTTATATACTACCTCGCCCTTTTAACTAGCGGGAATGTGGCCATAACTGTTATCTATTTCTCTTTTGGTACAATATTTTTCGTGAACTATTCGAAACAAAACGGCAATGGATCGCCGTCATTCGTGATACGACCGACGTGTTTTGTATTTTTGTGATTTATACGGTTCACTCATACGCTTAACTAATACAGCTATCATGTTACGCTGGTGTTTGTCATGCTATGCGAAATAATTTGGTGTGTTGATGGTTAAATCAGAATAAGGTAGGGTGACCAACTAAAATACACACATGATCTTGGACGTTTGAGTTTTGATGGAATGCGTTATAGGAGGATTGCACCATTTGAACGCTTTGTGTGTTAGACGATATGTGACGGAACATACATAGTATATTACATATTATAAACTAAACTTTTTCATAATAGGTAACTAATAATCCGAAGGCATAAGTATCCACGTAGGTTAGGCAATTTTGTATGTATCCGCTGGATGATCTATTTTGATCATCTTCGTCGAGTAATTGCATTAAAAAACCTTTAGGTACACAATAAATCGTTTAACCTCTGTCAAACTTAATCCCAATAGAAACTACAACAACAAAATGTACCAAACATAATATCGCGCAACAATTTCTCGTTAAGTGTCGTTGGGCTAGAAATAAGTTTCTCTACGAAGTCGGTTAAAAAGAGCTATCGCCATCAATTGTCACCTGCAGGTAATAATAGTGAACAACGGGAGAACCAAACTATCGAGGGCCCTTTATTAGAAAACTTTTATCAGACATAAGTAGAGGTCATGGAAACTGCTGTACGTGGTACAAATAAGACATAACGACGAGACAGGATTACGGTTAAGGATACGTTATTGGAGAGCGGGACTAGTTTAGTTTAATAAATACCTATATTTTTTGCTAGCGATTTGTTAAAGTTATTTAAGTGTAAGTAGAAAATATCAGCAGGTTTTATTTCTAAAATCATCACGTAAATGTGAAAAGAAAAAAGGTAATCAAAATTGTAGACCTAATAAAATGTAATCAGAAATTGTGGGCGCTTTAATAAACTAGTAAGGATTATTATTTATTTTTATATTCAAACTAAAAATGAATGACAAGGGATTCCAACACAAAAACGAAATATTAAAATCGCGGCGAAAATTTAAATTATATCGCAACTTAATTCGTTTAACCCGAAACGGAGAGACGGGTCTTTCATGCCACTTTTACTATTTGCAATCAACCATTTAAAGTGATCTCAAAGTATTATTTGCGATACATGTATGTACCTATACTGACATTAAAACTTTGCATTTTATAGGTACATGGAAAAACCTGTTATTGATGTTCCGAGTAAAATAACATAAAAACTATTTTGAAAATAAACGCACTCCACCCGCCGGGAGGCATCAGAGTAATTTGAAAACCAACAAAAACATATCACTGTGGGTATTGTTATATAATTTATTATGGCTATTCCATTTGGAGTAAAAAGCGATATTGTTTGAATGTACGAAAATACAATGTTTTCCGATGCGAATTCAGGCAATTGTTTTTGTTATATTTTAATTTGAACTAGGGAGAATAAAGTGAAACGATTTTTATAGATTCCATGACTATTCAATTAATGTGTGTATCTTGTCAAAAATTATTACTTACGGAGTGTTCATGAAAACAACGAAACGTAAGATGTATGAAAGGATTGGAATAACGTAACACAGAAGACGTTAAGTTTAAGAAGACGTGCAATATCGGAAAATAAACAACTATATATATTTTTATACGGTGAAGGAAGACATCGTGAGGAAACTTGCATGTCATAGAAGATCTAACAAATTTTCGAAAGTCTTGTGAAATCCGCCAACCCGCACTGGGCCAGCGTGGTGGATTGTGGCCTGAATCCCCTCGTCTTAAGGGGAGGCCCGTGCCCAAGAGTTAGACGTTAAATGGGCTAAATAATAATGATTATTGAGTAAATAATATTTTTTAAATCAATGGTGTGACCGAAATGTCCGATTAATTTTTTGCTTATTCGTAACATCGGTAACGGCTTCGTAAGGGTTAGAATAGAATGACGAACAGGCCTCATTTACCGGTGAACGCCGGTTTATTTCGGGGCCCGCGACGTTTATATTGTTCCATAGATAATGGCCCGTTATTTAGCCCACCGCACTAATATTCGGTCGTTATTCGTCCAAGACGTCGCTCCTCGTTAGCGGGGAAAGAATCTGGTGTACACCGACTGTATCATTTCCATTCAACCGTCCCCCTTTTATCATTATTTGAAACGGGCTTATGGAGGTTTTAGGGCAAAATAAAATTAAAATGCTGCTGATTATTTAATGGACGATTTATTATAAGAACGAAAGAAGTTAGATAAATTTATGATTATAGCACAAAATGTATTAGTTAAATAAGTGAGTTCGAACCTTCGTCGAACTAGTTAGTGTCAACAATTTTTATTAATGAATTATCTTTATTTATGTTAACAACATAACTCTGTAATATGGCCTAAATAGTTTGGTGTATGTCAGATACTAAATTGGGCATTGAAATTACATGCAAAATATATTATAATAAAATGTTACCCTTTTTAATACAACTATTAAACTTCGTATAGCTCGCCCAAGACAGTTCAAACTACAGGACTATCAGACGCAATCGGGTACATCCAAGTTTCAAAGCGTTAACTCATATATTTCATCGTTGACTTAGGTTGAATTTCGTTAAATTCTGTCTTATCTATCGGCTGAGGCGTAAGAAACCTACTAAGTAGGTACCTATATACTAACCTACTTAGTACCTACTTAGGTACGTGTGCACTACTCACACGCAATTACAATCCGAGTGGTACCTAATATGTAGCATTTATGATAATAATAAGCATATAGCGTTGGTCCCCATTATTATTAACAGGTTTTAAATGTGTTTGATGAAAATTCGAAAATTTCCGAACGCGTATTTTTTCAGATACAAGTAGACAAGTATTGAACCTTTATGATCGGCCAGGGCCTCTAGCTCAACTATGGACCAACAAAAAAATACTAACAAAACAAACACACAATTTATTACAAACTTAGTATCATTCATACATAAGTCTGAAAGCCGATTGTCTCCAAAATGCAACACTGAAGAGAAATGTATAATTTCAGCAAGAATGGAAACACTGGCATAATTACGTAAATATGTTTACAGCACGCAGACAAACAATGACAAAGCGAGAATTGAAAGCCAAACTCGTGTGCGAGAACACTACATTACATTTGAAGCGAATCACAACAAGAGGTGGTATTGAAGGCTGTACGAGATAGAAGAGAGAGCGAATTAAACTCACATGAACAAAGCAAGCATGACTATGAATGCTAAATATTTAACAGATAGGTAAGTATTAATATATATCTTAAGACTAAATCGTTATAAGTTTTTGACACACAATAACGATCTTATAAATTACCACAAAACTTAATTTGACATAAAAATATAGCCGAGTTTTTTTTACTGTTACTAATACTGTGATATTGGATAACCGCTCCGCCTTATGCTACGCGGCGCCGCCGTAGCAGCACCGCCCACGAGAATATTATGAAACAAATGACAATGCTCGTAGCGGTCTACGTGGTGCTTCCGTAGCAAAACTCGTAGCCGACTACGCCGTAGCAGCGGGATACATCTAATGAGGGCACTGATATTCTGCCGTTCAGCCGACGGCCGACTCGAGCGGCCTCTATAAATTGGTTTCATGCATATTTATTTATTCAAATATGTATGAATTGAAATCTCCACGACTACTGAAATATGGCACTCGTGAACGAAAATTGAATCAACAGGGTAAATTAAGTTGACAGGCGTAGTAATAGTGTGATAGAAACTCTTTGAATACGAAACGTTACTCTAAAATGTACTCTTATCGCATTATTCAAAGTATTCTTTCGTAAAGTTGGCTCCACAACGGATTTTTCATATTTTGCTCTTTTGACGAAGATTGGCGTTTAATGTGTAAAGTAATGCAACGGAGCGTTTTTTAATCTTTCTCTTTTTCATGATAGAGCACGTTTAGGAAAGTGCACGTGTGTTAAAAGTTTCAGCGTACCTATCTAATAGATTTTTGATGACTTCGCTCCGCGAAATTGAGCATGCGGTAGTCGGCCTGAGTAGTGGATACTTCGGAGTTGACGTGAACGTTTTGTTTCTCTACATTTCTTTGGTAAACGTTTTATACTAAAATAATTTAAAACTATATTATCTGAAAATCACCTGCTACAATGTTTGTTTCATTTTTTTTCACGATGACTAAATTCACTATTTTCATTTGCTTTACAAAGATAAACCAAAGTTGGAAATACACCGCGTTTGCTCCTTGCATACAAGTCTCTTACAGAAGATCAATCAGGCCGTCAATAAACAATAAACTTGCTTGAAAGTAGTAAACAATTCAACTCGAGCAACGAATCTAACTGATAATAAATGAGCGGAGCGTCTCAATGCTGGAAACTAATTAAACTCGGCACGGCAATCAATACTTATAAACGTAAGTTTAACTCGCACAGGTAATTGGGCAAGAGTTCATCTCAAATATTGATACAGGTGTTACATCGTCGATCTTAATGAGACATTACTTAAGGCGCTGGCCACACACTTGAGTAGCGTTAACCTATTCTGTGCCTGTGTTCAACGATACAAGAGTATAGAACACACTCAAAAATCTGACGTAAACATACGTTAGGTAATAGAATATAATAGAATATTTTTTTATTTCACACTAAAGTTCGGAATATATCTAATAACATAAAAAAACAATAGTGTACATTGGGCGGTCTTACCGCAGATTGCCATCTCTTCCAGACAACCTTTGGATGGAGAGAATTATGTCATTTAATAATAATTAATCTAACGTATTCCTAGTATTTCAGTATTGTTATTGCATCCTCGGTAAAATTGTGTGTCTGAAGTGACCCCATGATATCTTTTAAATAGGTAAACCAGCTAGGTGTATTCAGACGCACCTTTTATGGAACGAACCTCCCTATAACAAAATAATTGTAATATAATATTGAGTATATCCTTTCACAATTTTACCAGTTGCTAAATATATTGTACATACGTCTCACTTATGATTTAAAATAATATCCTAAAATGAAATATACCTACGCTCAAATTTTAAAATAACATCCGGATTTCCGTCGGAACGAATCAGTCCTCATTAAATTAAATAATAGTTATTTTATCTATTTTAAACAAACAGCATTCGATTTAACGGATGCTCACTAATGTGCATGTGCCTTTAGGAGCAAGCGTCGTCTCTCAAATTTACCTTATATTCTTTCCCTGACTTTATATTATTTAGCTTTGATATATTCGCAATTTAAGTTGCCTGAAACTCGTCCGAGAGCGGGCAGATTAAATTACATTTTTTTTTTCCTACTTAGCGTGGAGAGCAAACGACTTTGTACAGTAAACAAGGAAGGTTAAAGAGGGGGAATAAAGTTGTGTTTCCAAAAAATCTGGTTTGAGATTATTAAGTTTAGTGCAGTGCACACTGTGTTCTTTTAGAACATAGAACCAATTTGATTATTCTATCATTGTATATATAAAATATTCTTAGTTTATATAAGTTTCGCTGCTGAACGAAGGCCTAGGGCCTTTATCTTGCTTTAGGCGTGGATGCTATTTTAATCGATCCTAGTTTACAGGAGTTACAGTGGTGGGAGCTTGCGGCGGGACCATTACAAAAAAAAAAAAAAAAAACATGATATGTTACGTAGCGCCTCAGTAAATGCTACTGATGATGTTAGGTACATCTATTATTTTTGATTTTGATCTACTATCTTTCAGGATACTGTTTTTAGCTTACTAAGGAGCCATGAAACATATCAAGCATTATTAAAATAAGACCTTATATCCGTGGATACATAGTATACCTTTGCAATTAGTGAACCAACAAAGCAGTACTTATTATGATAATACCAAGACTATTCTTGTGTACCTATGCACAGACTAACCTTAATGCCAATGTGGATGGGGAAGTCCGAGGCTAAGGCAGGTTGCGGATGCAGTGCCGGCAGTAGCGGCAGTGGTAGAGGACAGGACATCATAGTTGCGCCAACCTGAGAAACAAACACAATACGGTTAATAACAAATGGCAGTGTGCAGTCGCCGGCGTTCCTCGTGATTTAACAAGTTTCATAGGTTTTATTCCTAGTGGGCACGACCTCAAACTCAAAATTGTTATTATTCATGAAAGCCAACAAAGCATTTATGAATAGTCAGAATCTACCACCGGTTCGGAATGCTGCTTCCACTGAGATGATCCGGCAAGAAACTCAATGGTTACTCTTTTCAATGAATAAAAGATGGTGTACTTTCGCGAGAACAGTAACACCATTGTCACATAAACGTCATAATATAAAATAGTGGCTATATTCTAACTAGAAGGTTTACGAACGCAAAGCGATTATAACCGGAATACGATCGCTGAACCAGATCCGACTTAATTATTATTATAATACAGTTGTTATGTCCCACTGTTGGGCAGAGGCGTTCCGTTCATCAATCCATTTTGTTCTGAGCCTGCTGCCAAAATCAGGAAATTTAAGGGATCAAAAATGTGGTTATTTTGATCAGTGCTCCTTCGACTTGCGCCAGAGTAGCTCAGCCCAGTCCCGCTATAAATATAACCACGACAAAATGCCATAGTAATTAAACGGTAGCCCAATTTTGTGAAAAAATGCCTCAGATGAGAATAATGACTATTTTACAAGGACTGTATATGTTATTCTTTTACTTCTCAGATGCCATTTATTGACACTGAAAAAAATTACTACTATCAATAAAAGTACGATTAATATTTATATTAATTGTTTTGTTTTTAAACAAAAACACAGGCCTATTGGCGAGTGAGTACCTATATCAATTAAAAAGTTTAATTTAACCACCAATATTTAGACGCGGCTGAGATAATCGGTATTAGAGAAAAAGTTTACGACAGTTTTAATCGCCGCCGCTTCGTCGACATCTGTTGCGATAATTTAGAAATCTGTCCTGATTACTGGCTAGTTAGTGATTTTTAAATCTCACGATTACATTTATTTTTAAAGAGAACACTTACTTATCTACCGTCTTGTTGATGCTTTTCATTAAATTCGTTTTCTAATTGAATTACAACTAAGTATCGATTTTATTAACTAATTGGTATTTTATCATAAAAATCAGGTATTTAGATCCGCTTTATCAGTATAAGGCGCGATTTGGTAGGAAATAGTACCTACTCTGTTATATGTAGACCAACTTCCTGTCGTAACTCGCAGATCGGAATACAATAAACACAAACGCGGCTCCACTAACGTCGAAAACAATTTAGTTAGCGATGAATTCGAAAAGCCCAGATAAACTCTGTAGGTATGCCTCTCTAATATTCCGTGTGGGACGCCGGGTCCGTTGAAAACGTTATGAATAATATATGGCCGCGAATGCAGGCCCGTGGCGGATCACTTCGTATTTCGGCGGCGTTAATATGATGCGAATTGTCGGAGCACAATAGTCGTACGTACTTCTATCTAAATTGTATAACTTTTTTAAAATAAGATTCGTCTTAAATTAACCTACCGAATAACGTGGGTATTCTCTTAACATAATTGACGTATCGACGACTACTTGTATGCAACATAAAGAGAGCGAAGATACAAACAAATGACAGAAAGGTAAACGCGTCTCCGACATTTCTTCAATAGAGTTTCAAAATTCGGCCGGTAGTGACAGTCATTCCATAGGCAGGTACCATTTAACTTTGGCATTTATAATGACTACATAGGTAAACATCAGGAATATTCGGGAAACTGTACGTCTAAGGCCTGTATTAATAAATCGATCTCAACTCTAAGTGCGATCTTGGAAGTGTAATTCTTATGTAATCCCAGTACAAAATTTCATGTCAAGCGCGTACTCAAGACCGCTTTTACACGTGAGAACTATTTATTAATAGGGGCCTAAGACTGACAATACGTGGGTAGGACGAGCCAAGATATCACCTATAGTGAGAATCGTCACAATTTAGACGCGTTGTATCCGCCACATTTGTACATGCCCTTACGCCTCGATAAGGGCACTTTGACGAATATGAGCCACGAACAAACGGACAGCGCGATACAAGTCATCTTTTATGTAGGTACTGCATTTTTAAATAACAGAATGGATATATCAAAAACACGATTCAATATTATTTTGTGAACACGTTCTGTTGGGTTTAAACCTGTAGCGGCGGGTGGTGGTTTGTTCTTACTCAGTCATCAAATAATCCCTAATACATGCTCTTAATGAAACAAATTCAGTCTAGACAAGGACGAATTAAGTCTTTGAAGACAAGTGACACGGATCATCAGAGGTTCTCGTCTCGTAAATCGCAGATCGGAATACAACTACTTTACTTTAATTACTATTCCGATTTCTAATCAAATTTTCTTACTTTGATTAGAAAGCGGAATAGTAATTAAAGCGAAGCCGTTTTTCACTTCAATATAGGTATGCTGAGGCGATATAGGCTTAATGTTTTATCAAGAATACATTATATATTGTGTTATATATTCATAAATATTATATTCTCATTTGAGGAGTGAGGATATAATATATTTTTGGTACCCTAAAAGATTTAACTTAACTTTTTGTCATTAACCGAGCGATTCAAAATTTTGCCGAGACTCACAAAATAGAATCTCTACACCCATATCTAAACAAAATCAAAATGTTCAAACACATCGCTAATATGAATCGGAAAGGACACAAAGTTTTAATCGAAATGTCGACTGGTTCCGATCCAGATATCCCTGGGGGCTCCTTGTTTCAATATATTAATTAACTATACACTAATTGAATGATACAAAACAAATTAATTACGAAACTGTTTTTGATAATAGTAAAAGGTCGGACACAAATTTTGTCTGATTGCTAACGGCGGGAAGATAAAGCCTTTGTAAAGGATTAATGGGAAGTGAACGGATAAATTTTTAAATCAAATATATTATTAACCTGAAAATTGGGTCCCAACTTCGTTTTTTTACAATTCTAACTTTAAACTAAATAGAAGACTTTTTACAATGAATGGTCATGTATCCTATATTCAGTAGTTATAAAACTAATAAATCTAATTTTGATATACAATTTTAGTTATAGTTTTAAGCATTTCTTTTGAATTCCTAAAATTAACTAAATCGAAATGATCAAAAAGAAAATTAATTTGGTTGTAAACCTATAATATAATATATGAAAATTTATCTCTATTTCCTTGGTCATCGCATCATGCGTGCACGGATGGAACGATTTCGCTAGTTATTTTTGTGTTGTGTTTAGTATTGTTAGGAAAAGGTTATTATGAAAGAAAAATCTGTGAACATGTACAGGACCGCACCCGCCATTATATCAGATTTGATAAACCACAGATCCTCGCAAAAGAACACCGATTCCGACCAAGGATGATACGTGAGGCCATTGAAATTAAAAAACATCCAAATTTCAATAGGGAAGATGGCTGGGTGCTACCACCAACTTGGGATCCAGTAATTAATATAATTAAATCCAAAACCAAGTGTACCATTGCAAGACCTCGAGACACTGTGAGCACTTTCTGCGTGGATCGGACCGCAAACAACAACTTAATATGAGGGTACCCAGTTACTAACTATGACATCAGGACGTCTAACACCTCAGTCCCCCCGTGACCATGGCTGCTGTAAAGCAGCCGAAACGTCGGGAACATAATAAGTAAAAATAAACGCGATATAATCCGTAAAAATAGTTTTATTTCAATGTGTAGTATTCGCGTAAATATAAGAAATCAATATGAAAGAAAAAGTCAAGGAAGTTAAAAGGAACAATTCGAATTTAATATTCAAAGTTAAGATAGGACAACGTCTGGCGGGTCAGCTAGTCATAAATAAATGTTGATAAAACACTCCAAAGTAAATATTATAAAAATAAGCGCAGCAATATACAAAGCTCAAGCCAATAAGACTGGTATCTACTAAAATAAAATCGTAGCGATAACATATTTATAACTTGTAAAAAAATCTTACTCATTCTTATATTTTAATCAATACTTACCTATCAAATAAGATACGATATGATAAGATGGCTTATTCCCAAAGTACTCCACAAAAAGTTCCCAAACTACTCCATGAGAAAAAATATATTTTTAATATATTTTAAATTAAGTTTCATTTTACTCCATGATGATATTAAAATATTCCCAAAGTACTCCACCCAATTTTAATCAAATAGCTAATTTAAATAAGTACAAGGGTTTATACTACATTTTACTATAAAAGGATAGCTGACGTACAGTCAGGCTCAAAAGCTTTACAAATATATTTTTAAATATTTAGAAAATTGTAAATAAAATACTAATGTAATTCAACAATCAATATTATTTGGTATTAAATAATTTGGTAATTTGTGATAATGCTTGTAGAAATGTTATTTTTTTCTAATTTTAAGTGTTTTACAATTAAAGACAGTTTCAGGTCCCTGTTTATGGATTGTTTACTTCTATTTATTTTGGGACCGCAACGATAACGGTCGAAATATGCAGCTTGTTCTTTAATTGTTTCTATGAACTTAAGCAACCGTGGTTTTTAGTAATAATATTATTTAATCTTTTGTGCCACGATTCCACCAAGTTTGTGGTTCTATGACGTTGTCCTTTACAATTCCATAGATCGACACTGTCCTAAGATTCATATATAAACTACTGTATTCTCAACTAATCACTCTTACGTGGTGTTTATAAAACAATACATCATCATCATCTTGCCCTTATCCCACACTAGGTGGGGTCGGCGCAGCACGTTCTCTTCTTCCATTCAAGCCTATCATCCGTCACCTCTGCACTCACTCCCTTTTCGCTCATACCCTCTTCCACGCAGTTCATCCACGTCTTTTTAGGACGTCCCCTACCCCGACTACCGCTCACTATCATACCCATCGTCCTTTTGACCGCGTGATCATCCTCTCTTCGCATAACATGTCCATACCACGCTAACCTTCCGCTCTTTATTTTCTCTGTCACCGGCGCTACTTTCAGGCTTCCCCTTATATACTCATTTCTAATTTTATCCATCCTTGTTACACCACACATCCATCTCAACATTCGCATCTCTGCTACATGCACTCTTCTTTCATCCACCACTTTTGTAGCCCAGCACTCTGATCCATACAATACGACAGGCCTTATAACCGACTTGTAAATTTGTCCCTTAAGTTTAAGGGGCATTCGCCAGTCGCAGGTTATCCTTTTTTTTTTTTTTTTTTTTTGAATTGACTATATGTTGTTGGCCAGAGTGGCCATAACAACTTCACCCGGACAGAGGGCGAGCGCAAGTGCGCTCCAGCCATAGGGGCAGGGGGGCAGCTAGCTCAAGGGCGTCACTAGGGACACGACCTCGGCTTGGGCCGCTGCCAGGAGAGGTGGCGAGGGTAAATCTACCACCGGATCGGAACGCGACCTCGACTGAGAAGATCCGCAGGTTATCCCTGAGACCTAAACAATACATATTATATTAAATTAATAATAGTACTCACTTTTTCCGGTCAAAAAATGAAATTCTGGGTTCCCGGCACTTGGTCCAGCATCGCCAATATCATCAGCATGGTTCATGTTATCTTTTTGTAGTTGCAACTGATCACTTAACTTTGATAATTAAAATATAACTACAACAACTTTAACTAAAATTATTGACTGCTTTCATTACTAATCCCGCCGCCACTGACCAATTAACCTTGATGACGTATATTCTCTATTACACTAATTGCAAAAAGAACATGCGACTTGCACTTAAACATAGATAAAAAACACTAATCCGCACCCTTAACTGGTTTAAGTATCAATAACTTCGCCGCCACTCGCCATCGCACTGTCTCGCTCACACACAACCTGTTTATCACCAGGGGGATGAACAATTATTATAATATAATTATTCAAAAAAACTTTAAAACAGAACATTTAATATTTTTTGTGACTAATTGTACTGAAACATTTTATAGGTACGTAATTAGATAGAGCAGTTTAAGAATTGATAACGAATAAATCAATGGAGTACTTTGGGAACAATTCCGGATACCTATGGAGCAGAATGGGAATAAAATAATAAGTATTTTTAAATAATCATATTTCCGTGGAGTAACTTGGGAATTAATGTATGAAATTCTAATCTTTTTAGAACAAAAGAATGGAGTACTTTGGGAATAACCCGATAAGATGCGAAATTTGTATTGTATTATTTTATTGTATTCACATTTGTCTATGGTCTAGCGAGACGTACTCATCCCTGCAAATAAATAAAATTGAAGAGATTAGAGTAGAATGTAAATTCTTTAGAATGTTTAAAAAATCACAATGGTATTTACAGTTCAAAAATAAGACTTTAAGTTTAGTTTAAAATAACCTTTAAAACAGTAACAACTCAACGGCCTTGAGTACGGAAACCTGAATTTTTAAACACACCCTTTCTTGAATAATCAATCCAGAGGGGAGTGATTGGCTTTCTATAATTTTGACGGATCCAATTATTTTATCGCTCTTCCCGAACGCTGGATACCCTCGAAATTAATTAATTAACTATTGGTTTAATTAAATCATCCCAGCTCCGCTAAATTTATTCTTTCGCGTGGCGGAGAAAGTTTCCCGCGAAATTATAATGACTTTAAGATCATAACAGTATGATTAACATTACTTAAGTTTAAGTTTATCGTCAACAAGGAGGAAACGCGCTGTATGAAGATTCATGTTACTGCTTGAAATTAACTGTTTATAGTTAGAAGTCTATTTCACATACGAAGTCCCGTTTATGTGTCGTTGCAATCGCGTGTCGACAATACAATTTACTCTGTGTACAATTTAGTTCCGTAATTTTCCGCGGGACTTCAATTTAAATAGACCATAAGTTTCGCTTGGAATGCGTCATAACATTTTTGTGGTAATTAAACTTTTATCAGGTATTGAGGATCATATTTTTTATATATATAATAAGTTGTTGCTGCGGTACATATCTGCGGCTGTCTTGCTGGCACAAGGTCCTGCGTCCAAACCCTGGCTCGTCCCTCTGGGTTTTTCGAAATAGATGTGCCATTCATAATTTCAATATAATTATCACTTATATTGCGGAGAAGGGAATATAATTATATTTAATTACTGATATCAAATGCAGACGATTAAGAAGGTCAAGTTTTCCTGTACCTTTTTTTCATCGATCTGAATATTTTATGTATAAATCAGTAAGTACTACTTTTGCGTCACCTCTTATTTCAGTCAATAAAGAAAACTATATTTAGATTTAGTTTCGCGGAATTGATCCATCCTACACATACTTTTGTAGACCAAAACCAACCCTGTACAAGTGGTTGTAAGTTGGTTTCAGTTTCCAGTAGTTTGTGTGGGTTGGTTGCATCTTGCAAATACATCAAATTGTTTTCGATATACCTACAGGTAAAAAATTCCACATCACAATACCTAAGTCTATAAACTTGATAATGTACCAATTAATCTCACGCCAGATTAATAACCAATAAAATGTATGGTTTCCAGTGATTCGGTTTACGTCCCCATGCACTGACTGAAGTAGGTACCATGAAATGAGAAATTATTTCTCGATGGCTTTGATTTTACTGCTTCGCGAAAGACGTAAAGATGGCATCAATACTGTTTTGCTAACTGGATTCCACGTAGTAATACAATCTAATATATATATGTACGTATATATATCTACCACTAGGTTTTGCTCGTAGTTTCGCTGGCATATTTTTTATATTTTAAGATATCGCCAGTCTAACACACTAACTGTATGGTCCCTAACTAAGCAACGCTTGCACTATGGGTGGGGGCATACAATGGAATAGGGGCGATCCCAGTGATACCCAGACTTGGGCAAATTACGAAAAGGCCATTTCCGAAATTAACTCTGACGGGAATCGGACACTGAAGCCACTGCGCCAAGCCGTCGGCAACTCATTTGTCTACTACTCGTATTTTTCTAGATATCGACCACAACGTCACCTACCGAGTACAACTATACCGCCCATTTATTTCGGACTTAAGCAACAACCTGAAAATTCCTTAACATTTGAGACTCAGAAACAGGTAAGTATTGCTGTTAATTTATAACGGATTGTAATAATTCAATGTGAAGCTCGGAGTCTGGAAAAGCGTGCCTTGCAAAACCCAGCTCTGAATTTATTAAGTACTGTTATTATTTTAGTAGCAGTGACGTGTATGCGGCGTGATTTCATAGTTGACGAAATTTGTAGGTACAAAATAATACTGCAGTGAACATTTAAATACTTTTGAAAAACGTTTTATTATACTTACCTAAACATAATCTGGTAGTGTAGAGGCTTGGATAGACCTAAAATATTATTTTAGTTTTTTAAGAATAACCTCAGATTCTGTTAGAACCAGTAATCCTCAGAACCAGTAGCCAACTCTGTTGACAGAGTTTTCAGGCCTCAGGATTATGGTTATGTGACTGTACAAATACAATTTTTCCTTCGAAAATATAAATTATGAGAATTTAATGACCGTAAGTAAGTAAAAATCGGTACCTAAATATTTTTCAGAATAGCTATTAGGTACCTACTTAATTATGTCTACTAACCTGTGACATCTGAGTAGATGAGGCAAAGCTTAGAAAAATATTCTTGAGCAATTCGTACTGAGATTCACGCAAAACAAGAACAACTAACTTTATTAATCTCGGCGCGTAAGTCGACTGATAACGCAAATTGCAGGGAACCAGCAAGCCACGACGTAAACAATGCCACTAAAGCGAATGTCATAGTGGCGGGTAAAGCGATTATAATTGCTATTGAACGTAGAAAGTAGCAAACTTATAATCATGCAGTATTTGAAACAACAAAAGGTTGTTTTGATTGTGTAGCTAATGCGAAGAGGTTAGTTCGTATTGAAAGTTAACTATATTTATTTGTTTGCCCATTAAACTATTTTGTTATAGGAGGAAATGAAACATGTAATCCTTGATAGCGTATTCGTTTTTAAGTCGACCAAATGTGTTGGATTAGCACCTGCCTTAAAAGAGAAGAGTAGGTACTGCTTAACATTAGGCAGGTAGTTCGCTTGTTTGCCAACTATATTATGTTATATAAAAATCTTTTATACAGCAGATATTTACTTTATATAGCTGCTCATCAATTAGAACTCGCTCCAGCCCTTGCCGAGCAAACAATAACTTTGCACAATGCCTCAGGAATTAAAACTTGTTCTAAGCGCTAAGTTAGCGATTAAGTTGCAATCGCGGCGGTGCAGTGCTAAGTTACGGTAAACAAACGGACGGTAAGTCTCATTGTGCGAACGCTGCGAGATTGCCTCCAGTTTGTTGTTTCAATAACTTGCTGGAATTATGTCTGCGTAATGTGTGCACGTGTCCGATGCGTCTCTTGCTTAGAGATCCGTAATTCCTACGAGGAACCCTTATAAGTTCATCCAGCCAGTCCGTCTGTCCGCCAATTCGTCCCGGTCTGTCACAGTGATATAATTTCTACAGTTATTAAAGGAAGTTGATAAAATTTGGTACACCTTGGAAATTGGTACCTTTGTCCTAAACTTAGCCAATAAGTTATATACGCATAAGCGTCGTCATGAGAAACAGTTTTTATTGTTATATTTATTTGATATGGCGGATTTTGTTAACGGTTACAGCAAATTCAAACAGTTTCATCGTCATTAACCCACTGGCATAAGAAAAACCTCTCCTCCCGACTCATTTTTACTCTGTGGCAGTGTTTTGTTTCGTTAGCATAGCCCCGCAGCTCCACCGATAAACTTTTAATGCGTTTTTCACTTCGTTATAAAATATTTCAATCGCTTTAATTAGGCTGGAACAGGCGGCAAATATCTCGTTACCGAGTGTACCGAATATTTGCAAGACATAATAAGCAGATTTATGAAACTAATTACGCGAATATTTGAGATCGTAACTTTAAGTATTGTGAGAAATATTTCTGCGGAATAGCTCAGTTTTTGGGGCGCTATTCCCTTTCAGTGGAGCGTTCTAGATTTTAATAGATACAATTTTCCTATATTTGACTTGGTTTTATTTTGAATTATGGGTTGCGGCCTGTGTCTAGTAGTGAGACATTAGAGGGAACTATTTATAATTAATGATTGTATGTATACAATGGCGATTGGAAAAACAAGTTGCCTACAAAAAAGTACCGTCACGTAGTGTAAGTACCGTCTACTAATATGTCATTATTTATTAAAATATAACAGTCTCAGCATGATTTTTAGATAGCGTTACGATATCGTTAGAAGATTTTGCTCGAGGGGCTGATCTGCGTATCGAGGTCCCATTTTTGTGGCTAAACAGGTTGGTATTGTACGCAAAATTTAAATCTCTTATTGTTACTCATCTCTTCCCCCTTCTACGTGACACGGTGACGTCATAAATTAATTTAGCAAGTTAGATTGCGGCCCCCGAGACAAATCTCCGACGCAATAACCGCTATAAGCATTTCAATTTGACTACCCCCTGTGTGTGACGCACCCTCCTTTTAAAATGTTATTTTTTCATTGCCCTGTTACGGGTCTCGGCTAATTATCGTTTTAGTTATTTTTGAACGTGGTACATTTTATTAGAACGTTGGATTGGGTCTCCTTTAAATGCCCTTAAGTTTGACAATACCACAGACAATTATTTTACTTTCTTGTTCTGACCTATTTAGAATGTAGAGTTGCTTTACAAGATTTATTTGCTATTTTTTGTTTTTTTTTTTTTTCATTTTTTTTTAGTCCTTCATAATTACGGACTATGCCTTGTTCGGGGCATCTGTATGTCCTTTACCTATTATTACCAAATAATTATTTGTTAGGTAGGTATTTCATAGTAACACGTTTGCAGAACCAAACCCTCCCACCCAGCTAGTTAATGCTTACATAAAGTGTGTAGTGAGCAAGACAAACGGAAACTTAACATTACCCCAGCTTATGACGACATTGAGTTAAGACTAACATTTGGCCTGGGGGCAAGTATGCTCGAGGAACTTAGTCAGGCATCTCGCTAAGCTGAATCAACAAGCACAACGGTTCGCAACTCAGTATTGCCACAACTTATAATTAATTGGAGGTAGCAAGGGCGAATATACGTCTTTATTACACCTACTGAAAAGCTGTTGGTACTGCTATTACCGATATTACCGTAGTCACATAAGTCTTTACGCCATTTTATACAATTTAAATATAAAAATGAATCATTATTTCCTTGGTCATCGCATCACACGTGAACGGATGGGACAATTTCGCTAATTATTTTTTGTTGTGTTTATTATTGTCAGGGAAAGGTACTTATGAAAGAAAAAAATCAAAATGTTGAGCGGAACAATTCGAATTCAATGTTCAAAGTTAAGACATGATAACGTCTGTCGGGTCAGCTAGTATATAAATAATAATAATAAAAAAATTGGACACATTTAAAATTATTGCTGCATTCCTCATATATTATGACCATAAAGAATACGGCAATACACATGATACACATACAGACACTAATTTCTTACTACTAATATTGTTCATTCGAGATTTAGTAGGCATTGTATTAGTCTAGCAAATTAGAGTATTTATTGACCTTATTCCTTGAACTGTACATCTTATTGGATAGCGTTTTACGGCCAATGTTTGGGACGGTTGGTCAAACGACCAAAAATCTGGCCGCCTCTCAGTATTCCCTTAGCGCACCTATTTTATATTACTGATATCGTAAATACTGATCCAGATGCCAATAAAGTCGTATAATACTTTAGGCCTGACATTTAAGGTTTACTGAAATTTTGAGCAGCATAAAGGCAAGTACTTAATTGATATTTAGAATTTTATTCAAGTTCGTTTGGAATAATATTACTAGAGTGTAGAAATGCGACTGTGACCACTATTACGAAGAATACAATGTTACAGCCCTATCGATTTATTCTATTTATATGTGTTGGGTTGGTAATAATAAATCTTGTTTTCTTATATTTACGCGAATACTACACATTGAAATAAAACTATTTAAAATATGCTGAACTCTTAAGACATTGCCTCACATCCGGGTATCTGTTGTGGAATGAACAGTTCTACAAGCAAGTAGATGGTGTAGCGATGGGCTCCCCTGTTTCTCCTGTTGTCGCCGATATATTCATGGAAGACTTCGAGGAGACAGCCCTTCGCACTTCACCTGTGACCCCAAGATTCTACAAGCGGTACGTAGACGATACTTTCACAATATTACCATCTGACAAAATAACAGCATTTCTTGACCATCTTAACTCCATACACTCTAAAATCAAATTTTCATTACTCATACTCTGAAAGTAGGTCTGAAGTTGTCTGAGGAGCGGGTTGAAAGTAATACTTTTCCGGCCCGGGAGAATCGCTTTCAACTGACAGCTGTCAAATTATAAAAAAAAACTAGTCCCATTTTCACATTTCTATGGAACCATGTTCAAACTTTTTCTACAGTCACTCAATTACAGCACCATGTAAATTTGAAATAACATAAAGTTAAGTATTAATTAAAGAATATATATATATTTTTAAATGACTTAATTATAATTTCGTTTCAACAATTTCTTTAAAATAACATAGATTTGGGCAAAATATTTAAAGATGAAAGTGAATAATAATGGCTAAGTAATGAAGTTGGCCGGCCAACGAAAAAAAAACAAAATAGGCGGCAACCCGATCTTTTTTTTTCGAGTTGTAGAGTATTGTTCATACTTCCTTGTATTATTTCTTTAGCCAATTCCTGTTTTTATTTTTACTTTCCTTGTATTCTTAATGAAAAGCACAGTGTTTACCTCGGGTGAAAGACTTATTTTGTCCCTCGAACTTTTAGCGCCCTCGCTACGCTCGGGCGCCAAACCCCGTCTCGGGAAAAATAAGTCACTTTCACCACTCGTGTAACAATGTACTATTACAATGGAGTTAGAGGCCAACAACACTCTAGCATTCTTAGATGTTTTAGTAATCCGTAATCCTGATAACACCTTAGGCCACACCGTGTATAGGAAAAAGACCCATACTGATAGGTACTTAAACGGTGAATCTCACCACCATCCAACACAGTTAGCTACCGTGGGTAAATCTTTGTTTCAGAGAGCACAAGGGATCTGTGATGAGCAACACCTGGCTGCCGAGATCCGTCACGTCAAGCAAGTATTGCATGACAACAAGCTTCGGATCCCGCGCCTCCATCACAGTGACCGAGTGAAACCAGCCACAGTCGAGCGTCTACCTGCTGTACTACCATATATAAGAGGTGTCACAGACAAGATTGGCTACATCTTGAAACGTGCTTCAATCAAAACTTATTTCAAGCCACCAAAGAAGATTAGTCAGTTCTTACCACCTGTCAAGTGTCACATTCCTCTACAAGATGCAGGGGTATACAAACTCGACTGTGAATGTGGGCTCTCTTACATAGGGCAAACTAAAAGATCAGTTAAAACCCGCGTAAAAGAACATATAGCTGACGTGAAACACCGGCGCTCCACGAAGTCTGCAATCTGTGAACATGTACAGGACCGCACCCGCCATTATATCAGATTTGATAATCCACAGATCCTCGCAAAAGAACACCGATTCCGACCAAGGATGATACGTGAGGCCATTGAAATTAAAAAACATCCTAATTTCAATAGGGAAGATGGCTGGGTGCTACCACCAACTTGGGATCCAGTAATTAATATAATTAAATCCAAAACCAAGTGTACCATTGCAAGACCTCGAGACACTGTGAGCACTTTCTGCGTGGATCGGACCGCAAACAACAACTTAATATGAGGGTACCCAGTTACTAACTATGACATCAGGACGTCTAACACCTCAGTCCCCCCGTGACCATGGCTGCTGTAAAGCAGCCGAAACGTCGGGAACATAAATTAAATAAACGCGATAAAATCCGAAAAATAGTTTTATTTCAATAATAAATCTATCAATCAATTCTGAGAGCGATCTTGAGTGCTGTTTTGACATTTTACTTGGTACTGGTTTGAATTAAGAATGACGATTCCAAGATAAATCGATCGATCTCAGACTTGAGATAGATTTTATTAACCCAAGCCTTTTACTTACAGGAATATTTGATTAAATTACTATAGGCGGAAAACGACTAACAAGCCGCTGGTGGAGGGGATGGCGAGTGACGACATTCGCTTGCCTATAAAAGGCGCCGCACGCTCATTCGGGGATATATTCTTGTGGAGTCAACATCTCTTGTAAAACCTCTGCTCGTTTGGATAGTCAAATTAGCCTACTCTGATTAACGTTTAAATTTCATAATTAATTAATGTAATGCTACTCGTAGTAATGTTAAAGAATTTAAATTGTAAATAAATCTCCATTCTGATAGGTTGTAATTTAGTTTTTTTTTAAGTTATTTCATTTCTGATTCCTAAAATCAGAAGTGGGATATGAATCTGTTGCCCTGATCTATAACGTAACGCAATTTGACTATTCAATTTTTAAAAAGAGGGTAGTTACGGTCGATTTTGTTCGCGACTTGTAAGAAGTTTAGTTTTTTATTTTTGTGTGTTAAATGGTGAGATTATTTGGTAAAGTACACGTTGGAAAAGCTTTTGTGGTGAGTACGTTCCAGTTTGTTTAGTGTGAGTTTGGAAAAGTATTTTGTTTACAAATACACCTATAACGTTGCTTTATTCTAGTTGTCTAGCTATTCTGCTTGTTGATACATTTGGCTAAACGTTTAAAGTACACTTTTAGTAAGACTCGATTAGTGTAAACTTAGATATGCCTAATAAAAGCCGTGAAAGCAGAAGCCGCCCAATGGATCGTGATGCGTGTTCTCACAGCCGTGATTCGAGTTCTAAGCATCGAAACTCGAGTTCTACCCATACCCGTAAACGACGTAACTCTACTAACAGTGCATTAACCAAACAAATGCAGCAAATTATAGATCGTTTGTCATCATTGGAAGAAAATCGTGCGTCTGCACCACGAGCCGAGCAGAGGGCCAGCACGCCTCCAAGGACACCTCCGCAGTTGCGGGAGTCTGTTACGTTGGCGGCAGAGCATCGAGAGTCGGCAGAGCACCGAGAGTCGGCAGTTCCGTCTTCACCGGGTCGTGCTGTGAGCGCTGTTACGAACCACGATGCGAATGCGACTGATCGCATCGTCGACGCGATTCGGTCAATCAACACTATGGTGAGATCTAACCAATCTTATTATATTTCAAACTTTGATCCAACCATCCACGACATAGATACTTGGTGCGAAGAGGTAGATCTTGCCAAGATTTTTAATAATTGGAATGATAATGAGTGTATATCTCGTATTGGGAACTGTTTAAAAGGTGATGCTAGGACCTGGCTTAACGAGTGGGTCACTAATGATCGATGTTGGAGTAACTTTAAGAAAGAGTTCAAACCTTTGTGCCCTAGGAAGCCGGACATAGCGAATATTTTATATGAGGTAATGCAAACTAATTCTGATAAATACCCGACATATGCCGAGTATGCTCGCCGGTCCCTACTTAAGTTACGTATAGTTAAAGGGTTAAGTGACGAGCTTATTTCAGCAATAGTGATACGAGGAATTACCGATCCGCAAATCTGTGCTTCAGCTACTAACGCAAAGCTAATGCCGAATGATTTGGTGGAATACCTTTCCATTTACGTCAAATCAAGTACAAAAAATCATATACCAAAAGCCAGTTATACTTCGCGTTACAATCACTGTCTAAAGTCTAATGATATGCATGCTCGTAAACGGAAGTTTGAAAGCGGTAAATGTTTTTCATGTGGTCAACATGGTCACAAGCAAGCAGATTGTACCAAGAGACCCAAATTTACCTCCAGTAATGATAATAGTGGCGTACATGGTCAGAGAAACAATAACCTGGCTCCTAGTTCAAATAGACCCGAACTATGTAGTTTCTGTAAGAAGCCTGGTCATAAGGTTGAAACTTGTTTTGCCAAATTGAAAGCCAGTCCTCACAATGCTAATAATGTTAGCTTTTGTCGGGAGAACTCTGATAGTAAGAATAGAGATATCATTGTGGCAGTTATACAGGGGATCCCTGTTGATACCCTTATTGACAGCGGCTCTAGTATATCATTAATTTCATCATCACTATTAAAACATTTTAAATGTGCGCGCAGGCCTGCCTTTCGAGTTTTGAGAGGTATTGGAGGTAAGGAGATTGAGTCCACCTATTTTGTTACGTTGCCAATAGAGTTTAACGAAATAACTCTAGAGGTAGACTTGCACGCTGTGTCTCCAGAGTATATGAATACCCCTATTATTGTCGGTACAGATGTACTAAATCGAGAAGGTGTTACCTATGTCCGCACGCGCAATCAACAATTTCTCACTTGCGAGCCTCGTCTTATGCACGACGTTAAAATTAAATGTACTTTGGCGTCTACGCGGATTCCAATTACGAGTCCTTTAACTGGTCAAAACATGTCAAAAACTCTTTGTCAACACTTGGAGTGTGGTGAAGCCCTGGTATATATTGATGACGTGCTTATACTGAGCAATACAGAGGATGAGGGCTTTCTGATCCGTAAGGTACTCCAGACCTTGACAAATTCCGGTTTTTCTATAAACCTTAAAAAGTGCACCTTTCTGTCAACTAAAATCGAGTATTTGGGTCGTACCATAAATCAGGGTCAGGTACAGCCGAGCGAGCGAAAGGTCCAGGCGCTGGTAGAAGCACCTATTCCAAAAACCGTCGAACAGGTTCTCCAATTACTGGATCTGGCAAGCTATTTCCGTCACAATATTGCTGGCTCCGCTACCAAAACTGCCCCTATTACAAACTTAACAAAAAAAGATGTACCTTTTGTCTGGGGTGCTGAGCAAGAACAAGCACGACAAGATATCATTTCACAGCTTACCAACGAACACGTTTTGGCTATCTATGATCCCAGTTTACCTATCGAGGTTCACACAGACGCAAGATCTATTGGCTCTCATGAAAAGGTGTATAAGCGGGTAGTAGGTTACTTCAGCAAACGAACTCAAGGTGCTGAGTCAAGGTACCATTCCTATGAGCTCGAGACACTAGCAGTCATTAAGGCCTTACAAAATTATAGACACTATCTGGTTGGTATTCATTTCACAGTTGTAACCGACTGTAATGCATTAAAAGCTACACAGCAGAAAAAGGATTTGTAACCACGCGTAGCCAGATGGTGGATATATCTGCAGGACTTTAATTTTACCTTGGAGTATCGAAAGGGTACCTCTGTCTCACGCTGATTATTTGAGCCGTAACCCTGTTAACGTTTGTGAAGAACGTAGACAGCAGAACTGGGCTCAAATAGCTCAGACTGCTGTTGAGGAAACCCAACAGCTTGTTCAAAAGCTGTCGGACGGACAGTTGGACTCTAGGCATTACACTAAAAAAATGGCCTGCTCTATTATAGGTTTTCGCCAATAGGAGAAGATCCTAGACTCCTATGTTTTGTGCCCAAAGGTCATAGACTGTCTGCTTGGAATCGTCCACGATGAGCATAATCATCTTGGAGTCGAAAAGACATTAGAACTCATTAGGAAACATTTTTGGTTCCCATCCCTTAAATAGTTTGTTCAAAAGTACGTGAGTCATTGTCTTATTTGCATAACACATAAAAAGATCCCCAGAGCTCCTCATCAACTCATACATTCATTGGAGAAACCGTGTAATCCTTTTGAGGTCATTCATGTAGATGCATTAGGTCCCTTATCTCAGTCTAACGGTTATAAGTACGTACTGATAGTCATAGATGCCTTTACTAAATATTGCTTGTTGTATCCCATGTATGGTCAAGATGCAAGCGATCTTTTTACCAATGTAATCTCTTTATTTGGTACTCCAAAATTAATTGTAGCCGATCGAGGCCGTATGTTCTTAAGTGCAGAATTTAAAAAACTTGTAACAGAGTTAGGTATTGATATGCATCTCATCACTCCCGAAATGCATCATTCCAACGAGCAAGTCGAACGGTACTGTTGGACGTTACTAAATATGGTTCGCATAGAATGCAACCATCGTCAAAACGAGTGGTCAGATGTCATGTGGCGACTGCAGTTGGTCTTGAATATAACAAAGCAGAAAGCCACCAGGTTTTCTCCCTTGAACCTACTGGTGGGCATTGAAGCGGCTACACCACTTATACGTCACCTTTTTCGAGATGTTGCTCTGGAGAATTCTCATCCGAACCGCGAGGCATTGAGAGAGATGCAGAGACAAAGAGCTTCCGAGCGTTTGAAGGCGAACCAACATCAGCAAGACAAATCTGTTAACGCTGATCGGCGACCTCCTCGGTTGTTTGAAATTAACTCGTTCGTGTTCGTTATTAAACAGGCACAAGCAACCGGCAAGCTCGACTCAGGCATGCGCGGATCATATCGTGTGGTCAAGGCGCTTCCCCACGGTCGATACGAGCTGCAATTGCTGGCAGGCTCGTATGGAAAAGCGACCCAGGCTGTGGCAGAATTGATGGTGCCGTGGCGGGGGAGTGGACTCCTGATACGTGTGCTACCCTCTTCGAGGGTGAGCGTGTACCACTTGTGTGATAAGCTAACGTCGTGCCTATGTCATACAAGTGTGGATACCACATGGTATGCTAACGTCGTGCCTATGCCATGTTGGGTAGTAAGAAATATGCTAACGTCGGGCCTATGTTTCTTACGACTGGAGATAGCTAACGTCGTGCTTCCTCTCTGGTTTGAGTGAATGAGATTCACTGTTGGTCGATGTGACTTTGGTGGAAACCGAAGTCCCGACCTTAATGTAAAATTTGATGTGAACCGTGGTAATGCAACTGAAGTGTCTGCAGCGGTTCTGTTGCATTATTACGACGGATGTAATTTCCATAAAACTTTTGTGGAAATTACAACTACTTCCCGAAAATCAGAATCATAAACCATGCTTTGTTTACATTCTCAGGCGCAGACTGTTATAATGATAACACGGAGTCCACAACTGAGCAAGCTGTCGGAAGCGACATTGTGCCTCCTCCTGAGATAACACCAGCGGGCACCTCCAGTGCAACAGACGCCTTGCAGCCAGAAACACAGAAGCACGAGGACGTGCTTCAGTCAGGAGAGGCCGTATAGGCGGAAAACGACTAACAAGCCGCTGGTGGAGGGGATGGCGAGTGACGACATTCGCTTGCCTATAAAAGGCGCCGCACGCTCATTCGGGGATATATTCTTGTGGAGTCAACATCTCTTGTAAAAAATCATCATCTCGTGTAAAACCTCTGCTCGTTTGGATAGTCAAATTAGCCTACTCTGATTAACGTTTAAATTTCATAATTAATTAATGTAATGCTACTCGTAGTAATGTTAAAGAATTTAAATTGTAAATAAATCTCCATTCTGATAGGTTGTAATTTAGTTTTTTTTTAAGTTATTTCATTTCTGATTCCTAAAATTACCTATAAGAAAATCTTTTATAATTCTAATACCCTGAGGCACTTATAGCCAGAAATAATAAATATGGTTTACTATTTTGGCGATCATAGTTCAATCCAATCATAGTTCTAACATGGAAAAGTATTTCACGATTTTTTTGTGGTTACCTACTAAATACATTTTTACAGGGCTCTATTTATCAAACCCTATTGTATTTAAATAAATACCTTAGATCTACCAAAATTAGTCTCAAAACAACTTGGGTTTTGATCATCTTCTCAGTCCTTTATAAAACGTACAGTAATCGACCCACTATTCTGGAGTTATATAGGTACACAAAGAACCATTGACACTCCAAAACGGTACTGAATGAAGGTAGAACCTCGTTGAATAACATAATAGAATTCCGAACACTGAATCAAGGTGCTTTTATATTATCTTCATAAAATTTTACGGCATATAGATAGTAAAATTCTGATTAGACGTAAATTAGTTTCTGTAACGTAACAGACAGACAGAGCTCCTGCTCAGTAGTATAATGAAATGATAACTATTAAAATATATACATAAACTAGCTGATCCGACAGACGTTGTCCTGTCTTTTAGGGGTATGAAAAATAGATAGTAGCCGATTCTTAGACCTACTGAATATGCATATAAAATTGAATAAAAAACGGTCAAGCCGTTTTGGAGCAGCATGGTGACTAGAATTGTGACTCGAGAGTTTTATATAAATAGATAAAAAAAATATTAGAAGCATAAAGTATCTATAAAGCTCGGTATCAGACAGGTCGCAGGCTTGTCTGATGACTTTGTTATATAAAAAAATATATAAGGCTACACTAGGTATCATTACAATAGTTATTTAGTTAAGGCTAAAGCGCCCATCTAGCCCGCGAAGTTCAAATTTTTTGAGGTTTTTTTGATTTTATTCAAAATCTGACAATAATAAAAGGCACATTTTGTAATTCGCGACAAAGACCGTGTGCAGTGCATTTACTAATATATCCAACTTACTCTAAAACATTTCAAGAACGACAGCTATCCAGATAATCTGGCAATTTTTGTATATTTAGTGATTAACTAGTATCATATCCACCGTGATAATATTTAGAGTAAAATAAATGTATTAATAAACGCACTGCATATACTGTGTTTGTCGCAAATCACACAATGCTGTCTTAAATGTTTTCAGATTTTGGATACTCTATAAAAATACTCGAAAATTTTGAATTTCGCGGCCTAGACAGGCGCTTTCACCTTAAGAATAGATATTTAAAATGCATCCCCAGGGATCGCCCAGGCAAACCGACTAACTCGACCATAAGTACTTAATACTTCATTCTTTAAATAATTTAAAATTTGTGCATTTTTTATATTTAAAAAATGCCGGATTTATTGTGTTATATTCATACAAACAGATGTTCCTCCGTCACACTAGTTAATATATTGTCTTAGAAACGGCGTAAAATATAGAATCTTGTACACAATCTACCTTTACATAGGTACATACATTGCTAGGATGAGGATGCTGGGTGCATCACTCCATGAACCGTCGAACGTTGTGTCCGATTAATTGCACAGGCATTCTGGACCGACTCTGGCATGTCAATGAAAGCAATTATCCCTCGCTATGCGTCCGGGAACACACATTACGTTCCATCGCCGAGGATAATAACCATTGAACTAACTTCTTGGTTGTCACTTGGAGAAAATTGAGACGATGAAATCATTTCAGCCAAGTAACTTTTATCGTGTAAAATTGAACTATATTTGACTAACTGTAAACCGACTAAAGGGTGGTGGAATTAGTACTACGCACTAAGATCTAAACAAATCTGTAGTTAGAGTAAACAGCACACGTAAGACAAAGAGATATCGTAAACAAAACAGTTCTCATATTCAGTTATGATATTATCCTATACAGCTTTTGTTCCTTTTCATACACCGCGAATGATGGATTGCTTACCAATAGCCGAATGGCAGCTCCAAACATCCACTCCATCAACACGGAAAAAGCGACTTTAAAGACGTCTTTACCGGTACCATCGAACCACGGCTTAAGGTCCAAGTTGCTTTGCATCATCACAAACAATTTCTTCAACAAAGATGTAAACGCCAATCGATGTGTCAGTGGGCTGATAGGGAAACTTTTCATTTTGCCGATGTACCGACGCCGATGTTGGGTTGAAAAACAATTTTCTTGCTATTTGTGAGCTCATTTTTAACGTTATTGAGCGGTAACTTCTTGGAGTTTGTGTATTATTTTGGCAGTTTCCATTGTTGCTTGATGGATAGATCGTTAAGCCGCATGACATGACGTACTCATGAGGTACATAAGAATATCGATATCAGGAAATATTTAAATATTTTTTGACATTATATTACAGGTAAATTTATTTATCAAACCATAAGTGCTTTTTGGTATAACAAAAACTTTCGAAGTCATTTGCAAGATACGTTGCAAGAATTCACAGAGAGTCATAGCACACTGCACGTATTCGCTCCGCAGCTTGAAAGCCCCATAAATCCTGCCTTTAGAGGAAAAGTATTTTGTTATAAAACAAAGTGAATATTCGTTGTCAGAGAGAATGTGATGTAGTGGCTCCTATAAGTTGGCTCCCCTATTTTCGTCGACAACACGACCTTTGTCGGTGTTCACAATTTTTCTTCATTTGCCATAAAGTTCGGCCAGATTTCATAGCCCAAGTATGGACTTCCCAAGTTTTGTGCTTCTTGCGAAATATTATGATTACGATTTTATATCAACATCACTTTAAACTTTTATAATGTTATTATCATGGCGCTCTTCTTTTGCTAGACTACGAATACAAACGGAGATTAGATTGAGATGATTGTTTGATCCGGTCCGCTATTTATCGCTGTGAACTCCTTTCGAACATTAAGACCCTAATAACAAAATTAAACTCAAATTCTTCTGATATGATACGATTTCGTTAAACGATTCTATTAAATATTGTACATAAGTTTTATGAAATCTATAATAATTGCATTTATTGGTTTGGAAGGCTGATGTTCCAACATCCACAATAATTTTCAGGGTAACGAAGCTTCAACTCGGGCACGTTTGTAATATTTATCTGTCATACAAGAGAAAAATCGAATGTGCGGCGTATTAATAGTATTTATTTATTTCCTGCATACGGTAATATGGAAACCAATGGCCGTACAGGTGGACAGATGTTAAGTTATAAGCCGACGCGTTTGCATTTATTTATTTATTTATTACCTTAAAATTGATTATTGGTGTCTAAAGAATAACTCTCGATGAGAAGAATATTTTAAAAACGCCGCCCGCCATAATGATTTATTATTAAACAAAAGTACTTAAATAATTTATGAAAGAGTTCTTTTCTGACCGCGTTGTTTACGAATTATCCAGAGTACAAAAAATATGTCATGCATACCAACCTATTCTTGGTAATGGAATCCTACGACATTTTAAATCCATTAAATTCACTTTTTTGTTCAAATCAATGTATGGGTCTCGCCGTGATTTTTTACGCAACAATGTTATATATTAGTCACATTGGATTTTTAGAATTTTAATTTTCAAAGCATAGTCGGAGATAAATCTCTTACCCTCTCACACACACACTCTATTAAATGAAAGATTATTAATTTATTATTACTAAAGTACATGCGACTATGTAAAATTAACGTATTGCTAGTTTTCCAGTTAGCCTACCTACCGGAAGAAAACTGAAACGTTTGAGACGTCGTTATCTGAATTATTTTGAGTGGTGTCTCAATATTAAGTCGCTTTCATAATTTGAGTTGCATTTAAGTATTTGACGTAGTGTAACACAAAGTAGTGTGAATAAATGCAAAGTGATAGGTACGATCAGCGAGGATAGTCGCTGTTTTGTTTTGCATCAAATCCATTATTTTCTTGAAATAAACACTATTTAAATATGTTTCTAATAGGTACCAAAGTTAGTAAAATATAATGTATTAGGTATCAATTTGTAAAATTGAGAAAAAGTCGCAAGCTGCTGTCACTAGCTCAAGTTAAGGGAAAAAAAACTATCATGTTTATTTTATATGAAAGGTGAGTTTTACGGATTAAATTTGTTTCACTAATAAAATATTCTGATCGCTTATCGCTTAAAAGCCGGCTTTGAGCTCGAGGGTGTTTTATATTTTCACCAAAATGTATATTCCATTTTCCCTTTACATATTCCATGTGTTTCGTGCGATTCACTAATATTTATGTATTTGGTTCACGTTATGTTCCTGTTAATAAATTATTTCAACATCAATTAATAGGATTTAGTTCTTTTGATGGATTAAGAACCAATTTCAACACTTTCGAATTTTGGTGCCGTAATATTGAAATTGATTGTACATTGCATTTGGTTATTACAAAGATGATAGAGTGGTTTATGAAACTGCATGAAAGTTGCATTTTAATAAAATTAGTTTGTAATGCAACATTCACTTAGTTTTTTTTTAATACCTAATATAATTTTCTACTCTAATAACTTTACATGTCTGAATAGGAAACTCGGAGTAGACCTGTACAAACAGCAGTGGAGAAAGGAGTACAATATATGAAAAACGTATCGTTTGCCTTTGATCAACCCTTTTTCAATAATAGAGTTGGGTTTGAGCCTTTGTGGAAGGACTTGCCGGGGGCGCCTCTGTACCTCAGTAATGTGTCCATTTAATTTATAATACGAAAATTAGAGTGCCTCCATGATAAACAACCCTCTCTGAAAGCATCCAAGGCTCTAATTTCTTTAAAATGTCAAGGAAAATGTTGACAGATGGTTTACTGTCTCTTGTGCGCATTTCAATGGATTTTTGACCCTTTTAGCGGTGCTCTTTCTAGTCACGCGTTGGTAAGCATTTTTATCATTGTAATCATCTAAATTGCTGTCTAAACTGTATACCTACTAAATGTTTCAGAAGTACTTAATGATATTTTCACATGTATTATTTCGGACTTTCGATATACCCCGCAGTTCTACAATAGTAATATAACCGTGGATAATTATCTTCCAGCTTCTTCTATTATATTTTTCGATTAAATTCGTCATTTCCCCCTTAACCAGTCGTAGGTCAAATCTCGGAAACATCATTTGACAGCATTTTTAAGTCTGGCTTACAAAGGTACAGTGCTGGAAGTGTGGGGCGGGCTTACATATTACCTACCAGTAAAAAAGTCTTAAATTTTCTCCGATCGCAATTCCTTAGAGCGTGAACTCTTCCAAGATATGACGTCGAATGGACTATAGCTAAGTAAATTCTTATTATCGCTACATAAAATCTGGTGTTAATCATAAACAAATGAGAGCGGAGGCCGCTTGCGGCGGGCGGCATGCGGGCGGGCAAACAAAGCCCGAGCCGCGGCGGGCGGCGCTTATTGCGGGGAGGGGGCAAGTTGGAAACTGGAAGCGATTTCAGTTAACGAGAAGGGTTCAGTGATAGGCTAACCCTTCGTTTGCACTGCAAGAAATATTAACACAAAACGTGTATCTATCTCCATTTTTGGTTGTCATAAAATCATATTGCAAGCATGTATACCTAGGCTACGGTAACTGCTTAACATTGGGCGGGTCTTAGCATTGTTATATAAATAGAAAAGCGACCCATACCTACATGGCCTGGACACCAAGTCAGCTAATTCAATAGCGCGTAATAGAATTAAAACAGATTAGTTTTTGTTACTGTGGACAATTGATAGCCTGCTAACTAGAAAGTTGTTGATCTAATTCATAAAATACCTAAACCTAACCATTAATATTGTTTTGCGATGGAATAGAAATGTATGCGAAGATCAGACTATTTTAAATAAGATTGTTTTTTACTTATATTATTTTAACGTTATTGCGGTTAGTATACTACTAAAATGTCCAAAGTAACTATAAATAATGATTTTAACTATATAAAGCGCTATTTGGATAGCAGACTCTGGGTCCTGGCCGACTATTGGACATACCTATCCTACTAATATTATAAATGTGAAAGTTTGTGAGTGTGGATGTATGCATGTATGTATGTTTGTTACTCCTTCACGCAAAAACTACTGAACGGATTTGAATGAAATTTGGAACACAGATAGTTTATAACCGGGATTAACATATAGGATACTTTTTATCCCGATAATCCCGAAATTTTTGTTACGTTAAATACTACGCGGACGAAGTCCGTGGGCACAGCTAGTATATTATATACCGGTCATATACTGGACACATATAAAGAAGTAAATTAACGCAACTAATAAGTTACCAAAGCAGTGACCACACCTTCTCGTATTAAAATGGAGGCCCACAAATTATTCTGCAGGATTATCTATCTACGGTTTCTACGTGAAGAATCCCATATGAATTTTAATCTTAACGTAATCAGGGACTCGATCCATCAAACACCGGTCCGAACATTAGCCGGCCGCCGTTACAAAGGGTTTTAATTCAGTTATCTTAGTCTTTGTTACCGTGTGATTCTTTATTCCATCTTCAGAGGGTGCCCGTAATAAGGTAATATGTTTTTGAGAGTAGGTTTGGGGTTTTATGTGCATTCAAAATTGATTCTTATGTTGTTAATGTTTGAGAATGTTTTAGCTGTTATTGAGATTAATATTTGTTTAAAATATTAGGCTTTATAATAGAGATTGGAGTTATTTTTTTACCGCCCGCAATTTAGCGATCCAAATTAAGGAGTGGGTGGGTACCTATTTCGGATGTTTTATTATTAAGCACCTATCTCTACAATATTTAAATTTCTATAGATTACAACAGTTCCCGAAATGTTAAGCAAACACGAGCAATAATCGGCTGACATTTCAGCGTTAAAGTTACCAGGGGACGACAAAATCTTTTGTCATTGTATACTACCCATAATTATTATACTTCGCTAAATAAACGCGAATACTTTTAAGAGCCCTTTAAGTCAAGTTTAAATTAAAGCCTGCCTATGTCTGAAATTCGGCAGCATTTATAAAAGCAGCCAAAGACGCCCGCCTGGAGGCGCCCCGTAGAGCAGATTTAATTAACAAGATATGGGTCTCTTTTAAACCAACTCCACCTACTTTTTGGAACATTGGAGATTAAAATTCAATGAGCCGACAAGATATTAAATAAAATCGGGTACTATAGTTTTGCGTACGTAGGGGGAGTTAATTCATTTTTAAAATTAATCAGGCCTCCGTCGCTGCCTGTAAATTCTTTACGCTCGTAACACTGATGGGGAATACGAGAACCCATTTTTAAAGTTCATAATTCGATTAAATTTCTGATGTAAAATTGTTTTCATTATCCATATTGTTTGGGACATTGTTTCAGTAAATTATGAGCTGTATGTCCCTGCAAGCCCTCAGGCTGTGCCGTAGTCTGTGTTAAAACGAATTGAAAACCGGTAATCGAATACGCGCGATGGGAGCTGCCTCAATGTTTTAAATTTAAATAGCAAATGGGAATATGTCCGGAACAGATTAATATTTATTCATCATGTAACATCAATCTCAGTACGGATTTTAAATAACCAACTGGTTGACACTATATATGCGGGGTTACAATGAATACGTGCGGTGTTCAGGGGGGGTATTCACAATTCGCGGAAATTTTCCGATGTCGGAATCGATAGCTTCCAACCTTATTTAACAAATGAATTAGCAAAGGATCGAAGCTGTCATTTCCGACATCGGAAATTTACCGTCACTTTTGAATACGGGAGCATCGGGCCGAAGTTCCGACGCGTTATTTTAGCGACGCCGCGCTCTCAACAAAGATACGATATTCTGGTCCGGATCTATTAAAAATACCCAAAGAATATTTAATAATAAGAGGTAAAAAATCGTTGAAAATACCTGAGTAGGTATACCTAATACTCAGAAACTTGTCATAAATACTGGGGATGAATGTCAGTAGATCTATGCACACCGTCATTTGTTTTTTTACCGAATTCTCAATTAGAATATCGCATGAAATCTAGAAAAACGCACACCCTTGTTCCGGCAGAAATCATACCTTTGTGATCCTTTAAATGTGAACGTGCGTTCGGATGCATTTAATAAAATCTATATTCTATTATATACTTGTATTACTTTTTATCAAACACGGCAGCAGAATGGTGAATTAAATTAAGGGGAAGACGTGACACGAGACAAAGGTGATCGCAACTTTGTTTGTTGCTTCAGGACCCTAAAACATCTTTCGCGTCATCTGACGACGTAGTTCGGCGGGAAAATTAAAAAAAGAACAACAGCTGCCGACCTTAATTAGATTTTTTCGAATTACATCAGGTACAGGATTTTACGCGAGCATGTTTCGTGTAACGTAAAAATGTTATTAACTGCACTAAAACTCGAAGAGACCGAACGCTATAAGACTTTTTACATCCCCTATTTCGTGTTCTATGCAAGAATTTATTTTCTACGTAAACTTGAAAGAAGATTGCCGTATAACCACAGTGGTTCACAAGGTAATATTGTAAGCATAGCATAGGTACTCACTTTAGCTCGCGTTGAGAAAATTGAGATATTTTTAGTGTAACACGTTTTTGATGTGGTTACCTGAAACAAGAAAGAGGTTATATTAAAAAAATCGTGAATAAATAATGTAATGAAATATATATTTTTAATCATGCGCACCCGTATTCTTCCTACATATCTACCCTCAACCAGTACAGAGGTTGCTTTTGGTTGACTAAAAACTTTTTATTACTCAGAGAAAAAAGTTTTCATTTGAATTTGCGAGGAAGTCAACAGGTGGCGCTAGCTGGCGCTCCGCCAGACCGCTCAGTCTGCCAACGACTCCACTTATCTGAACCACCATTTAATATTATGGACTCATGTGGCCATTTGTAGTTTTTTTCGTACCAAACCAGTAGGTATTTGTACAAAAAACATACAGCCTCTAGCCATACGTACACAGTGTAACGAAAGTTCATTATTTAAAATAGGAACAATGAAAATATAATGGAGTGAATTGCTGCGCCATTTCCACTCTCGTTTTATATCGATGCAATTTGTAACAATTTTGAATCGAGGCATGAGAACATTTTTTTTTATAACTTGTGTTAGTATTCATATCGATTAAAATAAAATGTTGATATTGATTGCTTACAAACGTGTCTTGTCATGTCTTGGCACACATTTTAACAATATTTTTTGTGGGTAAACAATATTTAAACCCAGTTTCCCTATTTAATAAACGTGTTATTGTTATACACTGACTGGTCTCTTTCTATCATCAGTAATTTGACATCCGAAAGAAGAAGACAAAGCACGGTGAAACTATACAACCGCTAATCCACGCTTATTAAAAGGAGAGGGGATTTTTAAAACAAAAAGTTACGTAACTTTTTGCTATAATCAAAGCAAAATAAAATCAAAACTACTGAGAATTGATAAGATTAAACATCTCAATACCGAAATGGGTAATAACTTAAACAATTTTCATATATTTTGTACAAACAACAAAATATTTTGCATATCGGCTTTGAACAAATGAGTTACCACTCAGCAACCGCGAAAATTTGTAGAAATGAAAATCTAATAAATGAAAGTTAAACCCGTGTTTTGTTTTATCTCGTAATATATAGGCGCCGGGCTTTCCCCTGAGTAAACAGGGCTTAAGCCCACACGAGCAGGAGATTTCTATTCTGTCATATGAGATTATGATGAGTGTACCTGACGAAATTATCATTGTGTATCAGGTGCGCAGTAGTTTAGCAATATAGATTTTTTAATAGAATTCTGGACATTTTACTTTTTTATAGTGAGTACTGGAACTTCACGAAGTATTATTAACATGGGTAGCTAATGTGGTAATGAAACTAAGGTATTAAATGTCTTCACCTCAATGTTAAACTTCATGCATACTGCACCTGCTATGTCCGAATAATACAAAGCTTCCCAAACATTTGCCACTGACTCCACAAAGACGCGATGAATTATTCAAATTTTCCTTTTATTATTTTTCTTAATACGAAACCTGGAGAATGCACCCGGTTGCTGAAAACACTGGACTGAAATATCACGGAATAAGAATATTATGCCTGAATCCCCCTCGTGTTGAGGGGAGGCCCGTGCCCAGGAGTGGGACGTCAAAAAGGGCTAAAATTATAAGAATATTATAATTAAACAAATTATATATTTAGTGCATACTTTCATATTTTGATACAATCTATTCTTGTAAAATGCCATTATTTAAAAAGATTGCCATTAATGCTTGGTTATATTTATTAACTCTATGCACTTTGCTTTTGAAAGTATTATATAAGAAGATTTTATAGATTATAATTGATAGTACCTTGCTAGTCGCATGTCTATGGCTCGTTTGGTTTCCCCACACTATTTTTACAAGATTGTCTATGGCCAGCTTCGGTTGATAAAATATCTACAAATTTACGAAATTTATCAACATGTTATTTATCCCCGTCTAACCCTACATAACTATAAGACTTTTAAAACAGTCTCATCGTAAAGTACTTAAATATGACACTTTTTCCGAGGTTTTCCTTATGCATGCAACAGATGCCGTAGGCGCCGAGGCCTAGGGAGCGGCTCAAGAACCTGACAGCAACAACAGGTAGCCTGGCGGACGGCCAACTAAGCTCTACGCCGCTAGGCTTTGTGCTACGAACGTACGATCGTAGCCAGGCTGCTACGCTACACTTAAATGGCTTTCGCTACGGATAATTTTAAAACGCCGTAGCAATATAATTTTATTGAACATTAACAAATTTACGGAACCTATTTTATTCATACATATATCTTTTTACCAAATGATTCCAATTATTTAGCACATAAGTCCGAGTTTTAAACGTTAGTACTTATGCCACGTTCAATTAGTTAGTGTGTAAATTATGTGTACAGGTAAATACAAAAAGTATTTAAAAAATATTTTACTTGAAACAAATCAACAAGAAAACAACCGTAACCTTTTCTGTCATTATTCACTAATTTGATTAAAGTCAAGGTTTTTAATTAGTTAGCTAAACGACGCTCGTAATTAGGGCGAATAAAGTTGAACCAGAGCTCATATTTTTGGCAGATAAAGGTCGGTTGACAGTCAGCGTAAAGTTCTTGGCTAGAATATTTCGACGGGTGGTAATCAGGATTACAAAGGGAATAATTTACAATTTCCTCGGCGTTATATACTCAAGGCCCAGCCATACGAGACGAATCACCACATTCTCATTATATTCCATGTCGCCAAAGAGCGCAGTCGGGGTTAAGCGCGCGTATCATACCAACGTTTACAAATTTTATTCCCCCATCACCTTTTGTTCTGCTCTACGGGCGGGGCGGAATCCGCACAGACTTATTGTACTAACTACAGGGCGTTACAACACACGTATGACATTTATTTCTAAAATAATTTGTTCAGTAAATTCCCATTGTGATATATATCGAAGTTTATATGACCGCTTGGCGCAGTGGTTCGAGTGTAGGACGCTTGGATAAAATCGGGGAAATTTCGGAAATGGCCTTTTCGTAATTTGCCCTGGTTTGGGTGTCACCCGGATCACCCTCAGTCCATTGTATCGTATCGATAGTACAAGCGTTGCTTAGTTTGGGACGATATACAAGGTGAAACATAAAGGGTATAATGTTTTTGTAGAAAAATACAACAAAGCGTATAAGGATGTAAAACGATGTACACTGAGTATCATAAAAAACATTATAGTATTCAGAATCACATCAAAATAAAACGGTACAGGTTTAATAATCGTGTAGAACGATAATCGATACAGCCATATTCCATTGATATGGAAAACGATATCCGATTCTTATAATGAATACAGACGTGAATATTTTAGTGCAGCACTATAAAACTATATGTATTCATGTGACGGGCTGTCTGAAACATATTGTCTTTGTATACAAATTTCATTGAGAAAATATAGACATACTATACGTGTTTACAAATTGTATTACAGTCACTTTCACATTTTGATATTTATTGCGTTATTTTTAGTGACGTAAATATTAGTGCAGGAGAGACGTGGCCCGATACACCTAGGCGATAAAAAAAAAATTGCCAAGGGCATGTCAGGCCATGCACAACGAAGTGTTCCGTAGCCGTTTCAATAAGGAAATTATGTATTTTTAGCTAGCTAGGTTTTGTCGGTTATCAGAGAAAGACAAACCCAAACAACATATGTTGGTACCTACCTACTTACACGACTTGTTTAGTGAGGCCAGGATATTTTATCTGGTTATAAAAAATAAAAACAGAACATTAAAAATCAAATTCAAATCGGCTTTCAGCGAAAAATCAACTGAAATTCTTTTTTCCACGAATCCGAATTATAAATCGGCTCTATTCACTCGTAGCAACACCATGTGTGCGAATCTCCGCACATCTGACGGATTAGCTGAAATATAAATTCCGAAGATGTCTCCATTCGACGAATGAATTATAAACATCGTATCACGTTTCCTCATTCCCGGGTATTCGCGCACGTGTTTGTGAACGCATTAAGGTACGATTTCGATACATTTTTTATTTACGAATCCGTAGATAAGTGGGACACACCAAAGTGCCTTTCCAAGTATCATTGTTGCATGTTGCAATTAATAAATCAATGCCTATTATTTGAGAAGAGACGACGAATCGGTACTTAATCTGTTCATCATACTCTAGTGGTGAAGCTATGTTTGCGGATCAAATTCCGGCGGGGTAAAATGTTAATAATTGCCTAAGTATAATATTAGTTGCCGTAATACATATTAGGTTAAAACTAGATTTCAAGCTATCAAAGCTTCGGCAATGTAAACAGAGAGGTAGAAAGTAGTACAAATAAGTACGCAGACGAAAGTTGAAGTCGCTCGTTTATCTGGAATCTTTAGCGAAGTTTTTACGGTTTGGTTTGCAACAACCCGCCGACTTTGAGCCACTATTTCTGGATGTGACAACAGCAAGCTATTAAATAAAATGCAGGTAAGTATAAACAATGTATTATTGCAAGCGAATACTTACCCAATGCTAACGCAGTTATAATTATATTTTTATTTAATTTTTTTTTGTTTGTTGTTTTTGTTGACTCTATTTTTAGTTAACTTTGATATTGTACATCTCTATTCGACCACCATTTTGTTTTATACGCATAAGAATTGTATTCAGTAATTAAAACGACTATTTTTACTATTTAAAAGTTGTTTTTAATATCCTAGCAGTAGCCTGGACACCCAACCCACAGTAAGATCTAACCCTACTTCATTGAGGAGTGGAATTCGCTCCCAAAGTCTGTATTTCCGGAGAGGTATCTCTTGGGTCTCTTCAGCCGGTATTAAAACATCGTTCTCAAGTCGGAGAGCGATCTTGGAAATGTCATTCTTATGTCATGCCAGTACAACAATGACATGTCAAAAGCGTACTCAAGATTACTCTCAGACTTGAGATCAATTTAATGATACAGGCCTTCAAATCTAAAGAAAATAGTCTTCAGCCTCATCATCACTCTCTATTAGTTGAAATTGGGGTAGAGCATGTTAGTAAAATCTCAGTGCCTTTTAGAGTAGCACACGGACTGAAGTATTTTTACTAGCCTATTTCTATATCCCGCTGCTGATCAAAGGCCTGTAATAAAATAAAAACACGAAACGTTCTCGTACATCCGTGTTCAGTGGCGGCTACACGCTTTGCAAGTCTGTCGCTCCGCTCCGTTTGAATTCGCTACTTATTTGGAGATGTTTAAAAAGTTCCAGGCTTACCAAATGGATTTTACGCGATGAATACCGATATCTACTTATTGGTTTCGGATTATATGACATCTCTCTCGCCGGGATATTAGATACGATAAGATACTGACAATTTAAAACATATATTTTTTGTATGTAGAGTTTAAAATTAAAATTAAGTAAAAAAACGTACCAAATCAGAATCACACATATTATTAACACGCCTAGTGGAGGCCTGAGAAATGAATGTACATTTTATTAGACTTTGCAGTTTTTTGTGTTTCCAGGTACTGATCAAAGTGCTAAGGAACAGCACTAGAGTCAATCTCTATTATCTATCAATTCACTCATGGTAGAGCTGCTGTGTTCCTCTGCTTTCGGCAGCGACCGACTGATATTTATTTTCCAAAAACTCTACAAAGCGACATATAAATCGACTTAGTTAGACTCTATCATATTACTTATGTTCCCACAATTTTATACAACTACCAAAGCGAGCAAGTCTTACTTTATTCGCTAAGAACGGAAAAGATAATTTAAAGAGAGACGGTATAACACAAGATAAATACAGTCCGAGGCTTTGTATTTTATCAACGAATCAAGTCTCCGCTTTTCGAATGAGAAAAAAGGGTTCAACAAAGCGTCTTTTTTTAACGAGACAGAAAAGGAACTCTTTAAATTAGAAGATAAGTAAAACTGAGTAATATCGAGGTTATTCAATCCATCGGACTGTGGGTTTGTAATGTCGTTAGAGACACAATGCCGCCCCAGGCCGCACGAAATGATCCGGACCGAAAACTCCGCGAAATCAATTTAAAATACTTACTTGTTAAATCTTTTGATGAATGAGAGCAACGAGCGTGGATGGTGTTATACAATAAATGCATTAAAGTAACTCTTCATACAATATGTTTGTTAAAACATAACACGATAAGGAGCCGTTACATTAGTGAATTATAAAGGGACTGGCGTCTTTTTTTAAACGCAGGCAAAGATAAATTAGATACTTCATCATTATCACGGATTCCCGAATGGTTACACTGAGAAAAAAAAATACGACAGCAAATGATTTTCGAAGTTCCTTATGTGTTTTTGTGTTTTTTACTAAACGTTTTGTAATCAGAGCAAATATTTACGTATTGCACTGTATGCTTAAATGATGTGCTGTAATTACAAAACGTAAAGCAAAAATTACAAAACACGATATCAACTACAAAAATTAAAATCTTTATTTTTTCGTATCATTGTAAGCTGATGTTCCTAAACACCTTATTAATTTTAATACATCCTAATCGAATTGGGTATTACTTTTCTATTTCTATCATAGCTATCATATTAAACTCTGCACAAGCTTCCACAATTGCTTTTACCTTCACTTTCATGCACTTTCTCATTCATGTCAGAGCCTTCTCCAAATCAAATGACACAATACATTCAGTTCAGCTCATACGCCGTCTATTACATTACATAATAAAAATCTACGTGTACGTTAGTGGGTACGTAAATTGCGTTACGCTCGTAAGGGGCCATAACCGTAGTCGCGGCTCTCATCATCCGCCGTAACAGCGGGCATTGTGCGCCGCTGTATTGTACACGGGGATTGGTTTCCCGACCAGCGAGGGAATCGATTTAAAATTTCCCCTGAAAGAACCACGCTACAATACCAGTTAATACCCAGATCCGTAGGTATACGTGATTTCGCAATTAGGTATGTAGGAATCGGCAAATGACTTGGGCCACACGCTCAAACAAAAAGGCAACACACTGGAGCTATTATAATATTTATATTAATATCTACTACCCTTTGTAATTATTGAATATAAGCAACTGGCGATAAAAAAATACATGTAAAAAGCAAGCAAGCCCGCTGAGTTTCTTCCCGGATCTTCTCAGTCGAGGACGCGTTCCGATCCGGTTGTAGATATAAGAAAAAAATATATGTAAAATTGCCAATTTGTAAGTGCCCCCGTAGGCCTAAACAAAATAAACGCTTTGAATTTGAATTTGAAACGACAAAAAAATTGTCCTCGCCACTGTGGTAAAAAGTATCTGATGATGGTAGCGCCAAGCCATTTGACTGTAGCTTATCTATGGGCTGGGTCAACCTGGGTAGTACCACCATCTCACAGAAGAACAGCGTTAAGTAACTATTATTGCTGTATTTCGTACGATAAGCGAGCGCCCGGTATCCCCCGTCCGTTTCCTTCCCTCTGTCCTAATTAGAGAGAAATAAATAAAGAAAGACAAACATATATTCGACACAGACACAAGCGGTTACAAAGACGAGAAATTAACACAAAAAAAAGTAAAATGATATAAAATTAACACTTCCTTTCAGATTGAAATAAAACTATTTTTACGGATTATATCGCGTTTATTTACTTTTTTATGTTCCCGACGTTTCAATCATACTAATATTATAAAGAGGAAAACTTTGTTTGTTTGATTGTAATGAATAGGCTCCGAAACTACTAAACCGATTTGAAAAATTCTTTCACTGTTGGAAGCTACACTATCCCCGGGTGACAAAGGCTATAATATATTTTCAAAAAAATTAGGGATCCTTACTAAAACTCGAATAATGTAACCGCAATGTACCCGTGCGAAGCCGGGGCGGGCCGCTGGTGTGTAGTATTCGCGTAAATATAAGGAAACAATATACTTCCTTTCAGGTTGGAAACGTGCAACCAATGCCTTTGATATCGCAAGTATCCATAGGCTCGGTAACTGCTTAACATCAGACGGGTCCTACGCATGTTTATGACTTTTTATATGAATAGTAATTATAGTAGGTAGGGTGGGTGGATTCTATCACCAAAACATCGTTCCCGTTCATGTTTCTAGATTAACGTCCTATTTTACACTGCCGTAAACATTTTAAGAGATCACATCGGTAAGTAATCTCGAAAGGGCTAGACATTCTTAACACCTCCTGCATTTGCAATCCGCTAGCCTAACTTAATCATACGATATGCCACTTCAAAACCGTACACAGATAGACGAGAGACAATATATATATATACATACACAAATATAGGTATAGCAGTCCAGTGACGTTTACAGGATCGACGGAGTAGCGAGCGATAAAGCCGACCGATATAAACCCGCCATATCCACACTTTTGTATTCATTGACCGTAAAAATATTTTCTATTTTGCGAGATTGAATTTTCGCTAACATTGTTTGTAGGCGTTCCTTGCAGGTAGAGCGCGAATATAAATTTTATTTTTATGTCATATACACCTCTATGGTTATCTTCGTTATGAGTTTGCGATAGTTTGACGGGAACGCGCGCACATATATTTTATTTACCTGTACCTACTATTAGTTTACCCGCATTGGCATGTAATATTATACTATAATTGCTTGTGTTCATGTACAATTGTGGGCGCGGAAGTAGTTATATCGAGTTTGGTTCGCGTAGGAAATGAAACTTAATGTTTTCAGCCAACAATATATGTGAGGTGACAAGTTTTAAATAAATAAATAAATATCGCCACACGATGACACCAACGGTATGGTCCTAAACTAAGCAACGCTTGTACTACGGGTATTGTAGAATGAACTGGGGGCGATCCCAGTGAGACCCAGACCAGAGCAAACTACGAAAAGGTCATTTCTGAAATTTACTCCAGCGAGAATCGAACCCCCAACTACCATGAGCAGTGAGCCGGGCGGCTACGCTCGAACCACTGGAACCTGGATTAAAATTTTATGAAAACGCTGCGTCATACAAGAAAACAAAAGCCGCATTAATTTTGGCTTGGAACTATAATTTGTAAATCAAAAGTCTAGATGTTTATAGTAATTCACACAGTCTGTAGAAACAAAAGGAATAGATTGTTGTCTCGGACAAAAGAAAACTAAGTACTTGGGAACTGTCACACATTACGAAGGTAAGTGGACAAACTACATTAGGTGACGAGACACATTTTTGCATGAACACACTCCAGCACCACGGAGCAAACACAAAGGGACTGACACTTTTGTGTACTCTTCTTTAGAACAAAAGAGAAACTATTTAACGTTCAGTTTGAGATGATTTCAGTAAGCTCCAGACGACACAAGTTAGCTCGCGATCGGTAGAGCCAATCGGTAGAGTCGATCTGGGAATGTGTGAGTTAGGGGACCCAACATGTCTATTGATATGTTGATTGGTAGAGACTCTAGCAATTTTAAGCTTTACCTATGGTGAGCCAAATTGTGCGATTTAAAACGAATTTACTTTGAAATGTGACTTATAATATATGTTTTAAATTGAATTTAACATTGTAACCAAAAGGTTATATTATTAGGTGTATTTGAAGTGCTGTTTAAAAAAACAGCACTTCAAATACTAGACGAATCATCAATAAATATTAAACACCACATTTGTAAATCAATTCAACAGAGTAATCTAAAACATTTAATAATATAAGTAAGTTATTAAAAAATACGGTAAATAACTTTTGTGAAAAATTAAATTGTCTGCATAGAAATCGACTGTAACTATAGAATTGGATCATCTGTTAAACGGGGCTTTGTGTCCATGAGGAGCTTAATATTAGCCTAGAGGCGTATTGAATATGACATAGAGGTAGCGCTACCCTAGAAAAAATATCTTTATAGGACATTTCTTTGGGATAAGAAGCTACTTCACATTAGACTTAGTCTAGTTGGGTTAGGGAAACACTGTAGAGTATTTTCCTAATGCAACTAGAGGAATTATCGGCCTTTTCCCAAGGGTAGAGCACTAGAAGGCTATTAAAAAATAACTTAGTGATCCTAGTATTACTCTAGCTAGAGCTACTAAAGTTATTCCAGTAATTTGATATCCGCGTTCCGCACTATCAGGCATCATATGCACAGCGGATAAACGGTAGGTACCTATGTATCTAGGTACAATTATCGTGTCAACATCCGACCTAGGCCTGTTAATGTAATCGCCGAGTGTGGTTAAATTAATTACAATTAATTAAGCGCGATCGTGTGTTATATTATAATTTTTGAGTTATTTGTAATTAATACTTGCATTCCGGGTATTATAGCCAGTATATTTATATATTGAGAAAAATATTAGCCTAGTTGTAAGAGGTGCCGCCCTCGTAGCCGAGGGGTTCTGGGCTCGATCCCCATCCTGGCCATTAAACTATGGACTTGGGCCCACTCCTAATACAAGCTTATCATTAGCTTAGCTGGAGGGGCTCACGGGAATACTGGTAATGTGATAAACTCACTTTCCTAGTAATCTTTCTTTTAAAAAAAACAGACTCCCATCCTATTATATCACAACCATTACCTCCATCTCCATGATTCCGTAATGGAGACGCATCTACAATGGTGACGTCATTGTATCCGTCGCATTGTCGCGTCTGCTAGCTATGTACCGCGCCTAACTCTCCCTATTGTCTGACCGATTGATTACAATTCCCATTCAACATGTACTGTATACTAATGGGCCAGGTGCGGTGAGGCTGTATGCAATTACATGAAGCTTTGATCCGATTAATTTTGCGCATTATGTTAAATGATAGGTGCGGATCGATGGAGATGAAGATGGACGAAGGTAGAATATGTATGTGTTATATAGTTAGTGTTCGACATTCAAATGATTCGTTACTTAAAAGTATTTTTTTTTGTGCTGTTGATGGCAACAGAAGATTTGTGCATAATGCCAATGAGTGACAAGAAAATAACTAAGCTAATGCTTATGGGGCTAATGTTCTTATAAACATTAACTCAATTTAAAGAATCGAAAGTAGTCTTAATAAAATGCACGTTAAAACCCGAAATCGTCGCTGTTATAAAGAATAAATTGATATAGAACCAATGAACCGACAAATTCCCATCTTCGATCATCAGTTCCGTCGCCTTCATAACTCATCCGAATGAACGGTGGCTTAAAAACAGCCGGCTTAATGTCACATTTTTCCATTAGCCGCCATCATGTCACCAGGCCGGATAAATCGGCGACCTGTTGCGACATCGGAACGTGTGCCCGAAGTAGACTCGTCCGATTCACAGTCACGGCCATGCAAATCGTTCTTTAGTTTACTTTCCCGCGGGTACTTTGCAACCCCCGTTTCTTCTTTATTCTTTCAAGTTATTTAAGCTGTTGATGGCTTTCACCGACTTATATTTCCTTGTAACTTTGGTTACATTGCTCCTTGCAAATGTTTATTTTGTTCCGCACATGTATTTCGTAAGTCGTACTCTTTTGAGGCAGGAGAAAATAAATTAAGATTGTCTTTTGTTTACTCCGAAAGCTTACGACAAAAGGTTTCCAAATAACTGATGTATTTTATTGAAATTATATCTAGATAGATACCTAAGAATACCTTTTTTGGAATTCTCAAAAGAAAATAATAAGTACCTGAAAATTTTCAAGGTATTTCAATACTTTCCCAATAACAATATCTACGAGAAGATTCATCAATTTTTTTGTCATTATACTTTGCCTACATAAAAAAATGGAAAGGCTCTTTACGTATTTATATAATATTAACAAAAGGTACAAAAATAAGGAGAGAATGAAGCACCTATCTGGTATTAAAGAGCCTTATTTATTCCATGAAAGGAAGGTAGGAGCCATCGAAAACATCGAATAATACTTATTATGGCGTGCCGGTCACAATAGAGTCTGTGCGTCTGTTACACCGTAGCGCTACAAACGCTACGAGCGTAGTCATTCAACTACTGCCACTAAATTAATTCAATTAAGTTTAAGAGCTATATACAAAGTAAACTTTCGGATGAAGTATATCATATTTTAAAATTGGTATCCTAGAAGAATCACACAATTCATGTGAGGTACCTGAATAACCCGTTTTATTTTATTTACTTAAGGTATTTAAGTGTTGCCTTTTTGAATTATCTATTGTTGGATAATTCTCCTACCCACCTAACCGCATCGAGTGAAAACTATAAAACAGCGCGCAGCACGACCGACGAGACACTCTGCACTTGATTCTCGGACACGACGGAAGTATTGATTGTGATAGGAAGGTTTCCTTATAGTTATTCTCAAAGTTATTTAAACGTTGTCAGTTATATTGTTAAAGTAATGGTCATTGTGATAATTAAATTGTTGTAATCTTGATGGTTGTCATATTTTTTTAAAGAAATTACATTGTAGTTTCTTTTACTATATATATTAATGCGTGAAGCAAAACTTTGAACCACTTTTTACGAAAATTGCGCGGACCGAGGAGTATGAAATTTGGCACACTTATAGTTTATGTAGAGAAGGAGTGCAGAATGTAAATATATATTTTTTAAATTATGCAAAAAATGAATTAAATCAATAAATAAAACATTACGCACACTACCATGAGTTTGAAACACACACATTTTTAACTTCTACTTGGTAACTGACTGACTGTCTGCCTGATAAACTGCCTTTATTTCTTTATTTCGGCGGACGGGACTTGCATAGTGCATTCTGCGAGCCAGTATCAAATAGTATTTGACAATAGAACCTTAATGACGTTTAAAATTTTAATTTAAATGAATTATAGTCGAATTTCGTCCACGGGCGACACTAGTATGTTTAATACTAGAACCAATAGAATCCATTATAAGTCCTTAAATATCTCAGCGGATATGAAAATTGTCTGCATGTTGAGATTTTCTGAAATATATTTCATAACCAACACTGCTATTACAAATCTGTGTGAATAAGGCCGAGCCGTACTATGTCGGGGCCAATTAGGCGCGTGGATGGCGGAAATCACTTCATCATTCGAAGAGCATAATAGTCACTAGATATATCACTATGAATAACCAGCTAACAAGCCCATTTCTCCTCCACTTTCATAAAGATGCACTCCAAGATATAAATGCCAGGTTTTGTGAGATGGAAAATGCTTAGCGAGTAGGTACTTACCTATGTTGAGCGGAAAAACTTATGCTTATTTTAAAAACTCTGTATAAGTTTGCAATGAACCTAATTTGTACAATTGTCGCGTTTATTAATGTTCGCCATGTTTTAAATATTTTTCAGCAGCCGTTGTCAAGGGGGATCCAGTCTTTTAAATAAACAAATAATAAATATTGCCAGACGAACACACCAACTGTATGGTCCCAAACTAAGTAACGCTTGTACTATGGGTACCGTACAATGGACTGGGGGCGATCCCAGTGACACCCAGATCAGCGAAAATTACGAATAGGCCATTACCGAAATTTACGCTGACAGGAATCGAACCCGCAACCACCCGATTCAGTGACCCGAGCGCCAAGCGGTCGTCGAATTTGTGCATTTGTCGCGTTTATTAATGTTCCCGATGTTTTAAATATTTTTCAGCAACCGTATTCAAGGAGAGATCTAGTCATATGGCCGACATAAAAACTGTAACCGATATTACGAATTTAAGGTAAACTATCGTCTTCAAACTATTCCCGTGAAATATTTATTGTGTTGCTCTTTGCTCCCCAATCTATCCGGTGCCCGCAACTTGTCAATAAGGGTGACATTCGACATTGACATTTCCAAAGGCTCTCAATATTTGTGACAGAACGTCATGAATATTGGATATCTCTTGAATGTTGCCCGTTTAGTTGGCGAACGCTCGGTGTCAAGTGACAGAGGTAAGTGCAAGTGGCAGCTTTATAAGACCTAAAGTAGACATAATTAAATTACATTACAAACTTTGGGAAAGGCAGAAAAATATAGCTCTACCATATGATGATACTTTCGCTTTCTATATTTTGTGGATTCTCTGCATATGTGAATAAGGATGTTAATAGATACTTTTATTCATTTCATACTTCTCCGTACCTACTCCTGTCCTGTTTTTTATCATATTTTACACCGTTTTTTTACCTAATCCCCTAATGGATTAATTTTTGTATGGATTTTCTACCAAGTATATATAAATCCTCATCTTTGTTTAAAATAATCATGTATATATTTATGTTATGTCCTATAAAGTTAAGTTATTTATGTAAAGTTCCCGTTGACCTAACATTATACATTACACAGAACAATAAACCAGGATGCCTGTAACTCAAGATTATTCAAGACATTCTCAAACCACACTTAAATTAAAAGCAAATCCTAGCGGCTCCCACAGATTGCCGGTGCGTTCGAAATACGTAAACAAACCCTAAAGTATGAAACAAAGCCCATCTAAGATATTAGCAATCCTTTTTAACTTACATTCGAGTGTGACAAATGAATATTTAGCTTGGGGGAGCAGGTGTCGGGTAAGGCGACGATTCTGTTAGCGCGGAGCGGAGCGAAGCGGTGGCAAGCGAAGCTGGGCGATACGGAATACCGTGTTATTGATTTGTTAGGTAACTCTTTTAACGATGTATTATCAAGCAGGTGGTTCATGCAACTGGTAGGTGCCTGCACCCTTTAGATCTCCACTTAATAATAATATCGCAAGACGAACACACCAACTGTATGGTCCCAAACTAAGCAACGCTTGTACTATGGGTACCGTACAATGGACTGGGGGCGATCCCAGTGACACCCAGACCAGGACAAATTACGAAAAGGCCATTTCCGTAATTTAACCTAGCGGGAATCGAACCCGCAACCACCATGTGCAGTGAGCCAAGCAGCTTACGCTTGAATCACTGCGCCAAGTGGTCGTCAAACTTGGTTTTACCTTTGGAGGTATGAAGATATCAAATTTGCCGATTCATAATTTGGCTGACGTTTAGAGTTACTATTACTTCTGTAAAGTTATTCCATGCTCTGAGCGCTGAGATGCATTAGAAATGTGTGTCGAAGTATGTCTAGAATATTAGAAATAAATGACAAATTAGTTCCAAAAATACGACAGGTACCTAAATAGACGGTATAGGTCTAGAATATAATGTTTTAGCATTAAGCTAGAACAAAATCAATAAACAAAATCAATTATTCATGAGATTGGGTTTGAATGTGTCAAGTAGACACAAAGTATGAGGTATTGAATTAGCTCGCTTCTCTATAATGTGACCGCAGTCTAATGCGCTGCGGTGGGGCTCACGGGGATACATAAATCAAAATAGTATATAAACAGTGCTTTGAACTAACTGAGTACTTCGATGATTGTGCGAGTTTTATGGCTGAAGTTGTTTTAGTGTCATCAGTCATATTTCAAATGGTCACTGAAAATTATTTTTTGGGCCCTTTGACATGTGTCGAAGGGTCCAAAAATATGGCGTCCAAAAATATGGGTCGTTATGTTGATGTTGTGAATCACAATAAAGTAGATTGATGATTGAGAAGAGTGTAGTGGTAAACTAAAATAGCCGAATAAAATAATTTATTTAGTGAAAATAAATATTAAGAGGAGCCTCATTTCAGATCTTCAGACAACGAAAAATAAGAACTATGGTAAGCAAGCATATATTTTACCTGATAAAAAATGCCCATCAGTCGAGTGAAGAGAGAACAGTCAAGTCTCTGAGTCTAACTATAATGTATGTATCTAATTAAACAGAAAACGACTTATTTTTAACGCTATTTTAACTTTAACTTCTAGAGAAGTCGTTAAGTTTCGTCCATAAAGTGAGAGCGATACATCCGCGGCTAATTTAATAATAACTAATACCCTGTCTATAAAGTTCTAGAGTCTATGATGTAGGAAAACGTTGCGGCAAGAAAACAGATCTCGAAGAAGCAGGTTGCCAGAGCGTAGGACACACCACTAAAAGAACACGTTACTTCCCGGGACACATCAGGACAGGTAGGGATGGGAAAGTTCTTTATCGATAATTTTCAAATTGATCTCAATTAAATAATTTTTTGACGAAATTTCCTAACTACTTAAGTCTAGCTCAATTAAAGCGAGTCTTTCTCTAAGTTGAGTTTTTAAAATCAGAATTTTACAAAAAATTCGTAGCCATAATATCACCTTATACCTCCATATCAAAATATTCCATAACCATAAACAAATCAAACAACATATGTCTAGAGGGGGCTACCGGAAACCGAAAACATTTACTCAACTTAATATAATTTAAAAAAATTAGACACATTTTTACTGTTATAGGTACAATTTATTTTTAAATATTTTAACTAATGTGGTTGTATCCTGTTTAACTTTTTATAAACATGATACTAAGGACAACTATCAACTGTACGTAAAAACCCAATAAAACAATGCTCTTTCACATCACTATCAGGGCGGGGTGGGCAACGGGGCGGGCGATTAGCCGCGGTGTTTCTCAGGCCGCCCGCCCGCGCCGCCTTGGAAATAGAAAATAAAGGCGCTGTGACATCACTGACGCTCGTTTACATTCACCACGTGCACTGGAGCGAGTGGACTTGCTTTTAGCACTTGCTATTCTTTTAGTATTGGTCGTTGGCTTCAATGTAGAGTTTTCGAACTAAATTGAATTCAATTGACACCACTTTATTTAGGCAGATAATATGTTTTCTGTACATACTATTTTTCTAGTTCAATTGCCATGATTGATGTATTAATATCAGTTTGAACTAAAGTGCACATGTAAGAGGTTATCATGATAGTAAATAAAATATGAACAGCAAATATTAATGGAAAATAAATGAAGTTAAGTACATCGTACAATATGAATTATTAGGATGCCGGTTTTTAACAAAAAAAATAATCCGAAAACATTGTATTGAAAAAATAATGTAAGATGCACATTATGGGAATAATAATAATTATATTATATGCCGAAATATTTTTTTTTGTAGAAACTTTCTGCATTATTGTGATAATATTACTCCATAATAAATAAATTACATGAGTAGAATGCAATTTAATACTATTATCAAAGTAATGTGACTAATGTTAAATTATATCTATCCATTTATACCTAGTCAGTTCATTTCACGAAGACGCGTGAATTATTGCAAATTGACCCATATGCAAATGTCATAAAGCTCACAACACGCATGTCCGTTAAATGAACGAACTATAATTGAATATTAAAAAACTATGTTCTAGTCACTCGTTCCATCCCACTTGCCAAACTAAACAGACTACTCCTGTCCATAGACGATACAAGTTAAACGCGTGGTCGTCTCGGACGTGACCGCTTTACGTATTTATGCAGATCCACCCGATCCCCCTCTTACCCCTCGGAAGAATTCAAGTAACGTATCCAGAGGGACACGCTTATTATTGGCAGAAACAGAACGCGGCTTAGAACATCTCCGGATATAACGAAGAATAAAGACGAAGGATTAGCTTAGCGAAAGTTAGGATGTTATGTGACGTGTGGACAAATATGGAGTTATAAGTACGTGTCTTTTGATGACGTTCGACCCGCACTGGGCTAGTCAAATTAATCCCATCAAAAACAAAACTTGTAAAAAAACCAAGTCTCGCAACTCTGTTCTTCTACCGTAAAAAGTTGTGAGATCTATGTAATACCAAGTCAGTTACTATATTAAGTCCCCAATTAAGGGACCTCCTTGTCTTAAGTTATTTTAAGTAGGTAATTAGCTTACCTAACAACATCTTATAGTGACAATATCAATATTAAAACTATTTTATGTTTTAAATTAAATAGATTGACTTGGCCATCGCATGAAAACACAATGTATTTAGTTTAGTTTATTTATGCAGTTGGTGTAACTAGAAAAAAGGACCGAAATTGAAAAATATTTTAGTTTTCCCTTGATTTATAAACTAAACACTAACTGTATTCTAAATTTGAAGCTTCTATGTCTGCTAGAAGTGCCTGAGAGTTTTGATGATCGGTCAGTCAGTCAGTCAGTGAGTGACAAAATTAAGAATTTTGACTAGTTATAATTCTTAAACTACTGGTTCAATTTGAATGAAATTTGAAATATACCGTGTTTATACAATGCCTGCTTGGTTACTGAAAATTCAGGGTTCTAGTTTTATCCACAACGAAGTTATAGGGGGTCGAAAATGGCCTGAACTGCTTCGAGAAAAGATGGTACGGCCGTGCCGCGCTCGACGTGCCGTGCTCGACTTGGGGGGCACTGCCGTGCCCCCAGATTATGGCCTGAAACCCTTTATCATTAAGGGGGAGTCCGTACCTTGGGAACGAACGTAATGTTTTTTTTTAACTAATCTTTAATTCGTGTTTTACTGTGTGTTGGAAACCGTAATGTTAATTAAATATAAATAAAGCGAATCGTTTAAAACTACTAATTTAATAAAATGCTCTATTACTTTTTGTATCGCTTCTCGTTGGCCGTGGTATAGTTTATTTGTTGCTCTAGGCGAAAGCTCTCACGAGAAGAGCCAAGTCGCATTAATATTACTTACACTATATAAATAAATTCCATTCCATAATATTGTATAAACCTAGAAGTTAGCCTAGTTTAATAGTGAAGTTGCTTTGAAAGTGAGTACGTGCTTGTTTTCAAGTCAAATATTCGTTCAGAGAAGGAATATTAAGGCAGCAACGTGGTTCAGTGTAAATTTGACGAGTATATTTTGTTTATTTTTGAGCAGGTCTTTCATAGTCGCTGCGGGCGTTATATTAAAATCATACTGGGAAAAGCTCGATGTACAAAAAATACTCATTGCATATGCCTCCAATTCAAAGCAATTTTAAATCATCTTATGTGGATAACTAATTGATATTATTCTTTTTTCTGATTTGTTTCTTTGCCTTGTTATAGATTCCCAAAAGCAGCTATTTACAAATACACGCGTGGCGCTAAATTTATCTGTTATTCTATACTTTTTTTTAACAAAAGTAAGGAAATACACGAGATCACAATTATGTATAAAGGAATCCTTAGCAAACCGAGTGGCAACAAAAATCACTAGCAACTAATATAATATCCCAAACGATCATCATTAACAACAATAAATCAAATCGCGGCAGAGGCCTCCCAAAAATCAATCATCGCAACCCAACTCGTTTCCTAAACTTATCTACCATCTACTTGAAACCCTAGAGCGTCTCAGAGGGGCCAATCCAGTCCGTTTAGACAGGACCCCTCGTCACATGGTTTTGAAAAGGGAAAAGCCGAAGAATTAGGATCGAGTGATTTGGAAAAGCATTAAGAGTTAGTAAATCAGGTAGTGGATGAGCCTCACCTGTTGAAGATATCGTAAAGGATAGAATAAATCAATCATTCGATAAGTGCGACTGGTGATTTGTCACGCGCGGTTCATGTGCGTCGACAGTTAATAGTACGTCGAGATAATGATGAATAATCTCACGAGAAAGTAAATTGAATAACGAATATGTTGTAATAATTTTTCTGCTTTTTGAAAAACCGTGAACATTGAAATACAATATTGAAGTAGAATCGAATGGAATGTTCAATAATTCAGAATCTCGGAAATTGTTCCGATACAGAACGAGCTCTGGGAATTGAGAACAAAAGATAGTTACATTGAAACCAGCAATAAACCCCTTCTCAATGTTTTACTTAGTAGCAAACAAGAGGAATTCCATACAATATCTGCATAAGTACACATCTAAAGCCCTTTGTCCTTTTCAAAGGACACTTTTGTGTCGTAAACAAACCTCGATTATCCGCAGATTTGGTACAAAGAAATGATGAGTAAATAACGATATTATAGGCAAACAACTTATATATCCCTAAGCTAACATCGGCGGGAGCCCACGGGCCCTCTTTTGTGAGTTGGGGTACATCTTGCAGTTCGTTACGTCGACGGTAGCCCATCCGTTATTTTTACCCGTTACATATTTTAATGCTCCCGAAGGAGGTTTTCTTGCCGCCCTCTTAACCATTTCCAACCCATTGGATGAGTTAAATGAAACATTTAAATGCAATCTCGAGCTCTGATCGCGGTTCCCTCGTAGTTTTTCAGTTTCAATATCTTGTCTTAATGATTTTTATTTTTAATTGAAATTCAGTGTAGTCATAGCTAACGACGGTCATAAATGTTCAAGGTTTAAAACAGATGAGACCTTTCACTTAACTTTTATATACACATTTCACTCCTCATGCAGAATGTACAAATAATTAATTAAATACTGAAAATACTTCTGATAAACGATATTATTTGAGTACCTATATTTCTTCTTAACATACAATTCTATCTTGATTGTACCTACAAGCATGTAGTTCTCAGAAGGTAAGCCTATAGTCTATTTCACATAGGAAGTTCCGCGGATAAATACGGAACTAAATTGTACACAGTAAATTGTATTGCCGACACGCGACTACAGCGCCGCATGTACAAAACATCGTGTGTGAAATTGAATATAGTTATGCAAATCCGTGGTGACTTACTGGTCTTCAATCTGCTGTAACAGTCTTGTTTCTATGGCAATCAGCCCATACCAACTATTTTTGTCTCCGGCGTTGCACGGACAGGAAGTGGATTTCTTTCGTCCAACTCCTTCTATTATTTATTTAGATTAAATTCGTGCGGATTCCAAGACAATTGAACTTTTCCCCCTTACTCGCCAAACCTCGACGTCATTATTAGTCAGCATTGTCGATCTTGGTTTACAGGAGTAACAGTGATGGGAGTGTGTGTCGGGACCAGCTCCATAAGAAAAAGTTATGCAAATCCGTACAACTTAAAAAAAGCGTTAGTGAACTGAGCGGCCTACGGTAGAATCTTAATGTCAAGCGGTTGTCAAAAAACTTAATGTACCTATGAACTTCTGTGAGCAGCACTGTGTGCGTAACCGAAGCTGAAGTGTAAACGAACAAATGCTTTCTAAATTCTTAAGTGGAAAGTGTGTTTCAGTAAGTATTTATGTTGTGTGAATGCACAATGTGCAGTTAAACAGCGGCCAGCAAACAATATGTGGTCGTACGCTGGAAGCCTATAAAGTGGGTTACTGGAATGAGTATTGATTAGGTGTTCAATAAGTTTGCATATAATCATAAAAAGCCAATGAAACATCTATTCAGTATTGGTATTTTCCATGCGAGTGAACAAAAACATCAAAAGGCAACAGTTAATTGATCTAACTGGCCCACAATTAGGTACTTTATCAATTCATTCAATTTGAATGGAAGCTAGGAGTAATTGTGCTACAAAAAAAACATAGAAATCGTCCAAGCATCACCTGATAACTATAATCAATAATAACATTACCCTATTTTGCTTGAATAAGGACATTACATCTATATATTAATACGTGAAGCAAAAACTTTGTAACGCTTTTGACGAAAATTGCGCGGACGGCGGCGGAGTATGAAATTTGGCAAACATATAGTTTATATAGAGAAGGAGTGCAGAATGCTGCTGCTGGTAACTTTCGCCCAGGATAATAGCAACTGAAGGGCAGCAGACGCCGTTCCCGCCTTTCAGGGACCTGTAGGCTGACCTTTTGAAGAGCCCCCTGTTTAGTGTAAAGGAAACTTTAGGAGGCAATTACTTCAGAGCACAACTACTACTACTAAAGCTAAATGTAAATGTATATAACGCTTACTAATTTGCCATAAAGTCCATTGAAAAAAAACTACACGCAACGATTTAAATTTTGCATTCCATTACTAATTTTATTACAATAAATGATGAAAATACGTATCATACCTCGTCAGCTTAGTCAAACAGCCATCAACACAGTGCACAAACATCGTTAAGACTCAGTCCCCACAGTTCAAGCATTCTGCTTACACAGTGAATAAGAAATTTCCAACAATGAATACTACAATACTGAATATTCCATCTAAATAGCAGTACACTTTGTCGCAAAAGCTTTCTTTGTTGGATCATAAGAAATGCATAAGGTCGCGAAGAGATATACGGATTTATAAAACGTAAAGGTATACTGTGGAAATGAATATTTATTTATGTGCTTTAGATAGGACACATCAAATGTGGGCTTAGATTTTTGTAAGAATCCGGCCAAGCGCGTGTCGGGTCACTCTAATTGTAAGGTTCCGTACTCATTTGAATAGGTAGGTACCAAAATCTTAATTTGGCTAGCTTTCCGGGTGGGCATAAAAAAACCACAACCTTATCAATATGAGTAGGTTACCTAACTTATCTTCCTACACATACTTTAAAAGCTTAACAGGTAAAACTCTCACAAATGGCACACCTGCTAATAAAATATTGTATCGGAATGCTAATTCATTAAAGATGAGGTTTGATCCTATGAGGGTTCCTCCAAGAGACTACGGAACCCTAAAAGCGGAGCATAAACTAAGAAGCTAGGTTTCTGTCCCCGTGTATTGGAACAGGGTTCTTGGATGAATTGTGGGCGAAACTAACAAGCGTGTAGGTTGTCTTTTATGAAATATGCAATTGTTATCGTATATTTGCCTCAATGGTTTACGATATTCTTAGAAGACTCGAGGTTTTCTATCGTTGATAGTCTTAAAAACAGGCTTACACCTAGGTTATTTTTACAGTCGATAACAAATGGAATATATCATCGATATTCGTAATAAAAAAGGTAAATTAAGTAGGTACAATTTGGAACACAGCATTATGCAGCTAGTACCTAACTATATTTTTTCTATGGAAAATACAATATATTTATATATTTTATAGTAAAAGACTTTTGCCTGGTAAAAAACGTAAAAGAGACTAGGAAAAAAAAAATATTAAAAAAAATATTTGAGCTGAGTAAAGATAAAATTAAATTGTATTCAAACCTAAGCTGAAATAAATTAACTTTGAAGTTAGGTATGCGATGTGTTTGACGTCACTTCCGGTGGTGTGCGTGTGTTCATATTTCTTCTTCTCCTAAACAGCTTGACTTATTATGATAATATTTTGTACTTATGGGGTCACCTGAATGGTTCTAAGCTGTTGATGGCGTTATTGAAAATACGAATTTTCAGAAAATAAGCCCAAGCTAGTACTTAATTATTATAAACACAATTTACATGTGCTTGATGTAGGAACATATAGGTAAGAAATTAGTTTGTTACACAGTAAAAATAAAGAGTAAATAGGTACACCATCGACCTATCTTCACTTATAATCTGTGCCGTAAGAATAACATTAAGAAAACACAAAGACGTCCCCATTTACCGGATTAAATGTTAAAGAGTCGTCTCTAATAAGGTTCTCTTAAGCATGTTATTTTTCTTAATAAAAACGTTGGCCGTCATTTCGTGGGATAGCTTTGTAATTTTAATCATTTCGTTTAGGGCAAAGCACTCGATTATAAAGTAACGAAGTTCTACCGACCAGCGACGTTGGGAATTATTAATTCATATTGTCTAACGTAAAAACAAACATCAAAAAGATAGGTGGTACCTACCACTTTTGGAAGCGTTTTGTGATTAAAAGTAAATGTTTGCACGAGTAGCATACCGATAATAAACATTAGGCAGCTTACGCCTATATGTAGGATATATTGAAATTCCTGAAACCTCACCTTCAACTGATTTCATATTGATTTAATAATATAAGTAAGTATTAGCGTTTCAAGAGATCTTTTAAATATAATTTTTCATTTTACCACTGTGTGTAAGTTAAATATAAAAAGTTTTTCTTATTCTAAATCAAATCAAAACACGACTGATCTCTAGTTTTGTGTTTCTTATTACAACGCCATCTGTTCGTTTGCATCTGTACTTGCGTAATGTAAGGCGGAGTCACGTATATCAATGCCTAGAGACGAACCATCTGCAAATGAACTGCTCGTGCGACACCAGCGCCGCGGAAATTTGTAGGATGTCAGAAGAAACTAAAGTTGAGGGAAACTTGTGAATTTCCGTTTTCCTATCGTATGTTGAATTTACCTGTGAACAAAAAAAAAGAAAATTAAAACCATATTCGTGCAGATTATTTTTTTGAAGTTTAAACTGTTGGAAGCTCACTTCCGGCGATACGGAAAAATGAGCAATTTTTAACGTGAACGCGCGGCGAAAGGCCGGACCATAAGTAATTAATATTCTAGTCAACATACGTCCATACTTCCGGCTGCGTCATCCCTCGCTCCCATAAAATATTTACTCTCTGCTTTTATTTCAAATGCAACCATGCGTCATAGTTGAACCTGTCCTATGGCAGCACGCCATTCACAATTTTTAATTCCTTGGAATTATGACTGAGGGTAATGACTTATGTTGTTGCTACGAATATAATATCTAGTGCATTTCGATTCAAGTACCTGCTCACCAATAGAGCAATAGAAAAAATATTAGAAACTTACGTATCCAAAGTACCTAACTTAAATTTTTTGAAACAAAAACACGTTACTAAACAGAACGTAATTACTATTTAAAAACTAAACAACTAAAAAAAAGAAAGTTCATAAATAATGCGCAGTTCACACAAATTATGTTAAAATATAAAGTCATTATTTACCGCTGAACGGTATGTTTGTCTATAAAATTACATTGCCTTTTCTCAAAGGCACTCCGTCATCTTTATGACTTTTGACCTAGAGATAACGGGTTCCACACATAAGTCACAACATGCCAATGCATAGGGAAATCACAACGGTACAAGCGCGTCATGGTTACACACTGTATGCTTAAATATATGTTCACATCGTACCGATACGATAATCGTATCGTATCGCTTACACGTTTCATGACATGATCTTAATAATCATTGGAATCGATACGCTGTCTTTATACACACTAGATACGGCTTGTTCCACTTTTGTTGCTACACTATCAAATAATAAAGGTACTTTCATAGGTAGGTACGCTACTTAAGCCAAAGGAAAATAACCTTTTTATTTTGTTTAGGCCTACGGAGGCACTTACAAATAATTGTCAATTTTACATCTTTTCCTTAAGTCTACAACTGAGAGAAAAGATTCGGCAAGAACACAGCGGGTCTGGCTTTTTATTTTTTTATCGTCTGTTGCTTATTAATAATAGTTAGATTATCAGTATCAGGAAAGAGTACCTAAATATCGTGATTGGAGAGTAGGAGATTAAATATCAAAGAACTTTTTTATCTGAGGAAATATTAAATATCTTTTTGAGGAGTTCCATACTCAGGCATGATTAAACTAGTTAAATTCACAATAAGCTACGGATATCGATACGATACGACGCGGCAGCACCGCGTCCGATACGATACGCGAATGACACATGTGAACAAGCCTTAATGTGAACAATTTGCAGATGCATTGACCGTTTACCGACCGCGCCGTCGTCCGTGCCGCGTTTGAGACGGCAAGTCCACTTGAACGAAGTCTGAATATTAAATCGATTAGGTGTAATGAATATCAATCGAGTGGTCGATTGAGATATGCGAGTAGCGACATTCTTTTAGGAATTGTTTGAGTGTTATTACTTTTCAAGAAATATTTTATGCAATCAGTACGTCATGAACGAAACCGGACGGCCGCTTGGCTCAGTGGTTCGAGCGTAGGCCGCTGGGCTCCCTACACCAGGTGGCTGTGTGTTCGATTCCCGTCTGGGTAAATTTCGGAAATGGATTTTTTGTAATTTGCCCTGGTTTGGGTGTCACTGGGATTGCCCCAGGTCCATTGTATGGTAACTATAGTACAAGCGTTGCTTAGTTTGGGACCATACAATTGGTGTGTTTGTCTGGCGATATTTATTTTATTTATTTAAACACGTGGAATAGATAGCCTTTTACAGGTTAAGCATTTCTAACCTGTTACTGTATGTAGTATATAGATTCAGACAAGATTATAATAATTATGTTTAGGAAAGAATTTTCTACAGTAAAAAAAATTGCGCCCAGCTGTGCGGGCGGTTCTAAGATGAACCATGACGTCACTTGATCAGATCGTTTATTTTCGCAGTAAAATATGATCAAAGAGTATTGTTATCTAAATAGTTGCCCACGATGAAATTAGTGAATTTGACTTTATAGGAACGTGGGTGTACCATGACTTACTCCAAAATATACCATCACTGCAAGAAAACTATTTATAGATTCCACCTATTATGAATTCGCGTAAGCAATATTACTTTTAGAAATCCGTCTGTTAAGTATTTTATTTTTAACTTGAATAAGGCATCTTGTTAATTTCGGATCGGCCGTTAAGATACAGTGTAGGTAGTTCTTATAATAGGCAATTATTTTTACAGTGGATGATTTTTTCATCAGGCTTATTTATGAACAAAAGATAATCTTTAATAATTGCGAAGGAATCATATCGTTAAATGTAACGTTACGATTCCTTCCTTCTTCCTTCCTCATAATGATGAGCAGTACCTATACAGATATAAAGTGTTTATTTTAAGTATATTTATAAAGTTGGCAAACTGTTTAAGCGTACATCGTTCAAACATCGTCTTAGACTTTTGTACTAAATGCGCGCTGATAAAAACCATCATCTGTTTTATACCGACTGTCACAATTAAAAGTCATCCATAATCCGCTTGCGCACGACTTTTACTAATTAAGTAACCCCCTTCAGAATCTCATTCGCAAGATAATCTGTGTAGTTTACGTTCTGTGCCGTAATGCATATCACATGTCGAAACCATTAGCTTGAATGTAGCTCTATCTGAATAGGCCTTTAGTCGTAGACCAAGGAAATAGAGGGAATGTGCTAGAAGGAACCGGAAGGCTGAGCGTGGGTAAAAAATGAGAATCGAGGAATATCACACACAGCAAAGCGTTTTGTCTTCTGATGAAATATATAGATTTTTTGAACTACCTGATGAATAACAGTTTTTAACAAACTTTTTATGCCTACCTCTGCTGCAATTAGGTGATTAAACGCGACCTTAGCGACTTTGTGAGGTAACTGATAGCTAGAAGAAAAAAATACGAAGGTATTTAATTCTCACCAATCCAATAAGTTGGACTCCATGCAGAATTACTCCTGACCAAGACTAACAGACTCACTACTTACAGTCAATATCTAGCAGTGATCGCAAAGTCAAGGAAGTGCTCGACCATTTGTGACTGAGCCAAAACTTACTCAAGCTCATATTGCTCCCATTACGCTTAATTCCCGTGAATATGTGTCGGTTCTAGTGATACTATCTCCTCGTCTGTATTCAGTGGCAGCCCGCGGCGTCAAACGTAAATGCGGGGACATTATAATGGGACGACACGCGCGATTTCAGAGCTCAAGGTCTCAGACAATTGTCCCATTTTCAACGCTTAACATGTTGTATAGGTGGGTTCCTCTCAGAGGTGTGTTACAAATTCAATAAGTAAGTAGGCACCTTTGAAAATTTTAGACAAACCTTGAGTTTATTAGACCTTGAAGTTCGTCGTATATTTAAGTGTGTTTTTAAATTTGGAACGGTGCCGTAAAAAATTTAAAGTCTATATTTTTCGGTAAGTTTTTTTCTTTTGTAGTATCCCGTTTGGGATCGCCTACTACTTCTACAGGGTATTTAAAAGTCTGAAATCATAATTAGAAGTTTGGATGAGTATTGAACATATAATTAAATAGGTAGTAAGTATAATTGTCTTACCGAAATTCTTTTTTTTTCCTTAATTCTTTTTTTTAAATGTTTTTTCTAATATTTTTTTTATCTTAATAAATATAAGTAGGTAAGTAGATGATCTGCCTTCAATCACCACTTATTTTTTTCCACACACAGAGTCCCGCAGCTGGGCAAAGGTCCCCCCACAACTCGTACGCACTAGTTAGGCCGTGACACAGCATCACTACCAAAAAGGAGAGATCAAAGAAAAATAGCTTATTGTGATAGGTGAATAAAGCACCCATACCCTCGTCATTTATGAATTATTCAAGTATAATATAATCTCAGTTCGCAAGTCCCTGTGTCCCAGCTCTATTCAACAAAACGAGGACATAAATAATGCAACTGCCGCGTGACGTCACCAACAGACAGCCGTTTGTAGACGAGATCGCGTTTCAATTGTTATGGTATACTCGGTTAGTTCATTTGTTATGTTAAATTAGGACCAAATGGGATAGTACAGTTAAGATTGATTGTTGAATGAGCCTGAAGCCTTTCGTTTGTAATACAACACAGGGTATTTGAAAAGCAGTACAGCAGCTCTTTAAATAGCTGGCTCTACGGTTTTGAGCGGCGGTTACCACTTATCATCAGGTGAACAGTACACTGACAAAAATTAAGCAATAAAAAAAAAAATGGATATCTATATTCTTAGAAAAGTACTCAATCATACAACATTCGGGGTGTCAAATTTCAAGATGTCTTTAGCAATACAAAAACTATCAGGATTTACTGAAAAATTGTCTAGATGTTAAACATAATTTCGGCTAAGACCAGCTAAGGTACAGTATTTGCAGAAAGATTATAATAATAATATTAATTAAGCCGTTTTGACGGCTAACTCCTGGGCACAGGCCTCCCCTCACTACAAGGGGTATTCCGGCCATAATCCATCACCTGGGCCAGTGCGGGTTGGTGGATTTCACATGTCTTTCGAAAATCGTTAACATTTTTTAAGACATGCAGGTTTCCTCACGATGTTTTCCTTCACCGTAAGCAGTGATAATCATATTAAAACTATGATTCGCACATAGATTTCGAAAAACCCAGAGGTGCGAGCTGAGTTATTATTGTTATTATTGTGTAGAAAGATATTATTATTTGTTTATTATTATCACGCTCGATATACTCCAAAGAGGAGTGAAATAGTTACTAAGCGAAAACATAGCTTCAATTAATATCGCAAGCGGTATTAAGCTAGACACGTCAGCAACAGACAGACGTTTGTCTACCAAAGAGCAGCGATTCAGTTTAGTTAAAGTGCGTTCAATTTAGTCCGCACGAAGCTTTTGAAGAATTATAGTGCGATGTGGTGAACACGTCCTTCGGTAACTGATTCTTTCAACTGTTATTTCAAACATATAAGTCCTCTAACAATGGATACCTTATTAATTTATCAATTCATTCAGTCTCTGAGTGCAAGCTCGAGCTTTAACAAGTGACTGCTCGCCTATTTCGTCATCATTGTTTCGAAGAGTATATACTCTACAGTCCCGTATTAATAAAACGATCTCCAGACTGAGAGCGATCTCGAAAATGTCATCCTAACGCATAACGTCACAAAACAAGTCCCAGTACAAAATCACATGTCAAAATCGTACTCAAGATCGCTTTCAGACTTGAGATAGATTTATTAATACGGGCCACAGACAACATAATTCTGAAGCCAGATTCCACAATTGTAAACTTTTTCGCTTGTCTATTGACGCTAATATAGCAGGTCAATGGAGAAACGTGGGTTGTTACAGCCTGAAGAGTGAAATACCGCTGCGTTTCATTATTAACTGTTCATTATAATATAATGATCGCTATTTATTCCACCCACTTGACCTGGGATCCAGTAAGTATTAATAAAATAAAATAAAAAATAAAAAAGCCTTTATTTCCTTATCCTTAATTTCCATTTCAAATGTTGGTACTTGTTTGTTAGTGTTTAGTTCGTTATTAATGTTTTGCTTATGTCTAAATGTTAGTAAGAGTTAGTTTTTGTTATTGGATATGGACCCCTCCTCGGGTGAAGGCCTCCTCCAGTCCTTTCCACTCATCTCTGTCCTTGCCGATAGTTTGCCAGCCCTTTCCTATAAATTTGGTGATGTCGTCAGCCCATCGTTTTTTCGGTCTCCCTACCCTTCTTTTACCGATTGGCCCTTTCCACCTCGTAGTGTTGATTGTCCACCTGCTGTCTGTTAGTCTCGATACGTGACCTGCCCACTGCCATTTCAATTTTAGAGCTTGTGTGAGGGCATCTGTTATTTTTGTTTTCTGTCTGATGACTTTGCTCCTGACTTTTTGTATTTTTCTTATGTTTAGGATACTTCTCTCCATAGCTCTTTGTGTTGTTGTGATCCTTTGTTTGGCTTTTGTCGTGTATACCCAAGTTTGGCAACCATACAGTAGACAGGGCAGTATACAGGTGTCTAATACCGTTTTCTTCAGGTTTATCGAGTAGTCTCCTTTTAGAATTTCTTTGAGTGACCAAAATTTCTTCCAGGCTATGTTTGTTCTTCTCTCAATTTCATCTTCATTGTGCGTTTTTAAAAATGATATTTGTTTGCCTAGGTAAATGTAACTATGGACATATTCTATAGATTTTTCGTTTACATTGATGGGCCGTTCTATACTGTTTGTCATGATCTTGGTTTTCGTAGCATTCATCTCTAATCCTACTTTTGAGCTTTCTTGAGCAAGAGAGCGGAGCATATCTTGTAATTCATTTGCTGTTTCAGACAGTATAACTATGTCGTCTGCGAATCTGAGATGGCTGAGATAGCTGTTGTTTATTTTTATGCCTCTAGTTTTCCAGTCTGTGTTTCGAAATACATCTTCTAAAACCGCAATAAATAATTTAGGTGACAGGGGGTCCCCCTGTCTGACTCCTCTTTCGATATTAATTGCATCGCCTCTAGATTCTAGCTTCACATTACTTTTGCTGTTGTTGTATATGTATTTTATAATATTAATATATTTCGAATTTATGTTTAATTTTTTTAGTGATTTCCATATAGAGCTGTGGCTTATGCTGTCAAATGCTTTGCTGTAGTCGATAAAACCTAGGTAGAGTGGCTTATTAAGCTCTTCGTATTTTTCTATAACTTGCTCCAGTGCCTGTATATGGTCTAGTGTGCTGAACCCAGAGCGAAAGCCAGCTTGTTCTAGTGGTTGTGCATTTTCAATCGGCTGTGTTATGCGTTTAAGAATTATAGATGAGAAGATTTTGTATATATTTGCCAGTAAACTAATTGGTCTGTAGTTGTTGATATCGAGAGGGTTTCCTTTTTTATATAGTAGTATGATGTCTGACTTGCACCATTGGATTGGTACGATTTCAGCTTCTAATATGAGGTTAAATAATTCTGTGAGAGGTCTTAGTAAAACTGGGGCGCCTATTTTCAAAGCTTCATTGGTTATTCCATCGGGACCAGGACTTTTATCTGATTTTAGTTGTTTCAGCTGGACGTATATATCTTTTTCTTCTATCGGTCTAATTGTTTCCGTGTTATAACAATAGTCTGGTTCGTTGAGTTCCCCGATGGTTTTATCTTTGTTTTTGTATAGTTCTTGGTAGAAAGTAGTTGCCTGCTGTATGATTTCTTGTCTGGTTTTAGTTTCTTTCTTGTGATCTTCTAATTTTTGTATCCATGTTTTTCTTAAGTTTAATTCTTTAAATGCTTTCTTTGTGCTTCTGAATTTGTTTAGATTTTCTGTTATTATAATCCAGTAAGTATTAGTGTCTCATAATTTATCATAGAAATGTTCATATGTAATTGTTGTTTTAAATTTATCGCGACAATGAATTGTACTTATTTCATCACCGTTTCGTAAGTTCTGGTGGCACGCGTGATGAAAACAATGCAGATAGAAAACATTCACTCTCTTACTAAAACAATAAAAATTAATGAAAGAAAATTTAAGAGAAGTGACTTCGTATTTATCACACGTCAAAGGTATTATATTATGTTAGTTCCGTTGGACTATTTTTTGCTGCGAATAAACTACAGAGCTTATGTTCGGAATTGTTCACAATAATTTTTTTTATGAATAAAGTAAAAGTGACTTACTAAAAACAGTATTTTCCGGCTGTCATTAAAGTAACCGATCGTCACTATTGCAGAGAACGGCGCGGCGCACGAAGCGTAGCATGGCTCGGGCCAAAGAAACGACATCTTAAGACTAAACGGTAGGCGTGCAAAGCAAACCTAGCCAATATTAGTTTCTCATTTCATTCAGACGGCTGTAAATTTTAGTAGTTTACAGTTTTGGCACACGCCACGACAAACTTACGTTTGCCGCTACGGAAATTAGTTGCATTGTGTTCGGCGCTATGCTACGCAATACAATGGCGGAGCGAATCGAAGTCTGGCAGTTTATTAGCGGGCGAGTGTTTTGCAGTATCGGTGCATGTTTATACGACTTCGGCATATACTAGGTTTACGATGCATCAACCAATGGTAACAGACGCCGGGATAACGGGAACGGAGTAACGTGACAGATGAAGACCAGAGCCCTAACCACGCTAGCTACTCAAATCGTAATAGAAAAGCAAACGCTCGCGATTACGTTTCAAACGCTCCGCTTTTGACGTTTTGCTGACACCATACCATATCAATGTCAGTAGAAATCGTGAAGCTCGTGTCAGCAAAACGTCAAAAGCGGAGCGTTTGAAACGTAATCGCGAACGTTTGCTTTTCTATTACGATTTGAGTAGCTAGCGTGGTTAGGGCCCAGGGTTGCTACTTTTATCAACGATAATCGATGTATCGAGACATTCGTATCGAGTCCTACTCAAATTCTATATTTTTTGCCGTCGTATCGATTACTGACTGAACTATACAAAATTATCGTTCGTTCAGAACGTATACGACGGAACAAAGGATGGAATTTAGAGTAGGATTCGACAATACGAATGTCACGATATATCGATTATCGTTGCTAAGAGTAGCAACCCTGGTTATTTTACGATTATTCACAATGGATCTGTTAATTCTATTCTAAATTCAGATTATTTAACTAATGCTAACGCGCGTTTGCTAAAGCGTTTAGAAATCCTATGCAACAGATGTGTCTCTATTAATGAGTACGCGTTTTCGTTATTGGCAATTTTAGCCATGATATCAAGAATCAAGATTATAATATTTTTCCATATCTTTTTTGAAAGTTATCTATTATTTATTTAAAATGACTCCAAAAAGAAGGAAAGGCCGGTATGTTTGTATACATTTTTTCAGAAACAACGTGATACATTAATCTGAATAATTCACTGTGGTAATCTATTTTAAAATTGTGAAATAAAATTATTTATGAACATAAATTAGTATTTCTTGCATAGTTTGTTAATTCCTTTTTACTGATTGCTGAAAAACTATAAAATAATTATAATATGCTCTGCCTAGTAGTTCATCGACCATCAATTGTTGATACATTTTTGTTGTAGGCACATTGAGTTTTTTACTTGATGTTACGAAAGGACATATTAAATGAAGATTCAATATGTTGGGCCGGCTCCGGGGTCGCGGCGGCGTGCGACACCATTAGGAAGTGGTGGCACGGAAAACCCCCGGAATGTGATGCCTCATTCACACGCTACGCGACTTGATCCAGTAACTGAAGCTAGTAAGTTTCGATTAATAATGATTGTTTTTTTATTTTACTGGCCGCCAGCATCAAATATAGTGCAGTAGTGTTTGTTTCTCATATAAATATTACAGTTCTGAGACAAATTAATTAGAAAAAAAAGTTAGATATGCACATGGAAACTTACATTTACGACTTTCCTAGAATTAATGATGACAGATTGCTATAACACGATTGCGAACACATAGCTAAATATTCTGAAAAATAATTAATAGGGAACTTTAACTGCAGGATGTAATTTGTTACGTAAACTGAACACAAATAACCATGAACTAATAACATGGCGTGCCAGTAGGCTCTTTTATTGATCGATGTGTTATTATTGCATCGCTGGACTGATGTTAGTAATTATATCTACAACTAAGTCGATACTAAATTGGTTGATACAACAGGTTCAATAATCATTCAAACATAGGTGCATGTACTTCTTAATCATACTTATGGTATACAGCGTTTTACTATAATACGGAAATATACAAACTTTTAGTCACATCTAAGTATTTCAAAAATTGTTGAAGATATATACTAGTTTTATTTGTGACACTCTCCACATTTCTTGCCTCAGATTATGCAATAATTGATAGTTAATAGGATAATCCAGGGTTAAGTAACCCATTCAAGTAGAGGACAATGTAAACAGAGCACTGGCACAGATTCCAATGAAATGAAAGGATATGCGCGGTGGAAAAGCTCTCTCGACCCGAGGTGGCTTCAGGTGGAAATATCTTAGCTCCAAAATCTCTTAGTGTAGCCACTGGAAAAGGCAAAAGCTATACTCAAGACGCCACGAATAAGACACTTTGAAAGTTTTATCATATGCTTTTTCATATTGTGTGGTATGATATAAGTACTCAGATTGTTTTATGAGGACAATCCAAAGGAAAATGTATCTTATTGTTTAACATTATTATTCGTACACTAACGCATAATACTAGCGTGTTCTACTAAGCCAAGCTAATTTATAGTTAATTGCAAATCACATAAAGAACATTTTATACGTCTCTATAATAATTTCAATCGCAATAAAATATAAGCATTTCAACTTACAGCGGGTACCTATTTGTGAAACTAATACGCAATCTTCAAAGAGATGCGCCAACACATTAGAAACAATTTTGTGTCATTTGGGATGGCATGCAATCTCTTATTCTAACCTGTCATCATATTGGTTAAGGAGCGTGGAAAATGTACGTTCGAGCCAACTTTCTATTGCCCTAACTATTGTGAAGATGACGTAAATCGCGTTGTTTTTTACGATCGTCGGAAACAAAATTGTGGCTGGGGAAAAATAATTATGTTTTCACTAAATTACCCGAGACAAAATGTTTTTTTTTCTACGATTTTAATAAAATAATAGCACCTTGTACAATTGATAATGTGGATTGTTTCAGTATCTGAATCTATTTTCTAAGAAATCAATTTTAGATTTTTTTTAGGAAGAAACTGGTGTTAGGTAGATCATAAAACGAACTTTGACCAAATGTTATTTTTTCATAGCATACAGGTCAATACATCAAACCGGGTTTAATATCTATGTTTTTACAAACTTATGCCGTCAAACGTTATATTGAGGAAACTATTAAAGTTTTTATAATCGTAAAGTCGCAGTTGGGCGTTCGCCAAAAGCGGACAATGAAAAATTATTCGACACAGCTCGATGTTCAATGAACGCGATGCGAAAGTTTTCGCGTTATTGCGAATAGTTGGCGAATGGGATAGCGGCAACTTCCTACGGACGTGACGTCGGAGCTAGATTACGGATCTAATGACTGTATTGCTTACTGTAGATTCTCCCACTCTCGGCAGAGTATCTAATATTTTAATCCATTGCAACATTTTTCTAAATGTAGACGGGATGTTTGAAAAGAAAAATACTTATTATTTACTTTAACACAAAATTAATAATGTAACGCGAATCCAGGCAATGTAAGATTTTTATTTAGATATTAATATTAACTAGCAGAAATAGGATCGGGATTGAGTAATTATTTTGGGTGTTAGTAGAATAAAAATGCGAAGTATTCTCAAAAAACTCCAGTAATGTTCAAGCCGTTTAAAAAGTAATTGTATGGTACTAAGAGGATGTCAACTCTAAACGTATAATCTTCTCAAGTGCAAATTGATGAGCAGGCCAATAAAATGCTGCATCAGACTAAGTGTGCAAGCCTAACAGCAGGATGTTCTTATCAAAGTAATGTGATCACTTTTCAATACTAATGTTAAAGTACTGTAAGGAGGTCCATGTCGGCGCACTGGCCACTGGCAATAAGCGTTCCTGGCCATCAAGAATATTTAAACATAAGAAAAATATTAATTTTGAAATTGAAAGCTCTGCGGTGCGCTGGCAGTGACAACCGGGGGAACCATTAAGATAAGAAGTGTATTTGAATATAAAAATAATTATTTAAATAAATGTATTAAAAGTAAATACAATAATAAATGATATATTACCAAACAATATGAGTTGTTAATATAAACCCGGTTGCCACAGTACCTACCAAGTAAAGTTTAGATTAGAACCCAATACTGCTAATTAAATAGCGAGTAAAATAATTTAAAACAAAATGGTTTTCTTAGTTTTGGCTAGTTTCTTAGTTGCCAAGCCGTTGGCCTATTAAAAAAAAAATGGTATATTTTTTTTATTAGTAGCCACTATCTTTAACTACGTTAGGACAACTTCTCGGATACATACCCCAACTTACTTGAATTGGCACCGACTCCAAATAACAGATATTATAAGGTCCCCAAGTTATTTCTAGCGTTTAGCGCATCTAGGTTTTTTGGAGTCAGTTCAAATTTTTTATAAAAAAACATGATTATTTGACATAGATATACGTAAACTGCTATCTACGTATTGTTATCTGCTATATAGATTGACATAGGTAAACTGCTATCTACGTATTGAATTGCTTGTAACCGTATATCTTAAACTAGTGAACCGATTCCGATGGAATTTATATGAGACTAATCTGAAAGTAGGCAACGACTTATATCCTTTCAAATTAAAAAAAAAACTCAACCAAATAAAGAACCTCCTCTTCTTCTTGAAGTCAGTTAGAAGTTATAAATTCCAATGATCATAACATCGATAGTTAGGAATCCGTTACTAAAAGTTACGTGGTGGACATTATTTAACACCACATCACAGAAGGAAAGTATTAATTCTCTTTGTAAGTCTTAATGACTATTAGTAGTTTCTGTAATAAAAGTAACAAAAGAGAAATAAATCCCGGTCCCGAGAGACGCTGCGGTATATTGTTGCTTTCATTGTGTGTTTTTCTTAGACGACAATGTTTGGCGGCCCGAAAGTTTGTAAGTAACAAATATGTATAGGTAACACATTAATTTACTAAGGGTCTGAATATTTATATTTGGTATTTATTATTTGAATTATAAGCCATGGCAAACCATGAGCCACTCAAAAGTAGGTTTCAAATATAGAAGTTGTAACAATTAGTTTTAAACCAAACCGTAAAATAATATTCGTATCTCTATGTAAGTACCATTCAATGAAATGCAATAAACTTATTATTCTAGGAATATATTAAAGCCTTTCTTGTATACCTATTTTTGATTTAATTGATAAAGTGCATTTTTAAACTAAGGGTGTCACAGAAGATTTATTCATATTTATGATATATACACAATTCAGGTATTCCTAATGAATATCCTCCAAAACGGCTTCCCCGATTTTAATGTTTTTGATACTTATGGTTTCATCTGCATGGTTTTTCGATATAGGTGTATCTGATGTTAACATCCAGAAAATTAAATCTATGTTTGAGAAGCTACGGACAAGAGCGAATTCTCTCTCAATCATATACATTAGATCTAACTAACTCAATAAAAAAATATTTTTGTAAAACGTAGGTATTTACAAATCATTAAATATAAATAAATACCTATGTCAGTCACACGAAATATTCTACTTAAAAAATTCAATATATTTTAGAGCGCAAATGTTCAATATTTTTATTATATGGTAGAATACCGCCGATTGATACAGTAAAAGATCTTTCAAATTACTTATGGTAAGCTTGCAATTTAATTCACCACTACTAATAAATCATTAACGCAGAAGCCACAACAACACAAGAACCTTTAACATTGCTTTACTATCTAATGATGGCAGAAACATTTATAACTAAAACAATAGACGGGCAACCCTGAACGTTACACAACACCGGAGACAGGGGAGCGCACAAAACCGAATGCCTTAATTTAATATAAGTCAATTTGGGCCAATTTGATTCCGCGTCCATGCAACCGTTTCGCGACAGTACGTCATAACCTATGCCCGTCCCTTTCCCACTTACACGAAGCGAAATAATGCTATCTCGTGTTTCCAGTTACCGTGTATCGAGCTAGTAATAAACATACTTCAATTTTAAGTGATGTTGTGTATCGGAGAGTGATGCAATTATTGATGACGTGAAACTATTATAAGTTTAAGTTTTGCTCGTAAGCATCCAAACTTTCAGTAGAATAAGTGAATACTTTTCTATACGAAGCATTAAGGAATTTGTATGTATGTCTAATGAAGATTACTATCACTATTGCATTAACTCTTCCACTAAATAAATACCAACAATATTATCTTGGCTACTTACATCTTGCATAACGCCGTCACTAAACACTATTTTTATACTACGCGCGCATTGCGCATTACGTTAAAAAATTTATTGTAGAATAGATTCCATTAGATATACAGATAATGCTAATTATCCAAAGCTTTTAGTCTGAGAATGTGAGCACTGTGATTGGTGGATCCATCCATTGGCAAATGGAACGCTACCTACGGAATATTTCACAGTTATTAGTTAACGGGCAAATAGAGGTTTGATGTTTGTTAATACGCGAATGTAAAGAAGATGACTTTGTGGTTGAGACTGTAAACTGGATTAGCGACATTGCCTGGGCCGTGAGTCTGATGATGGCATACATTCAATTGTTTATAACATTTAACCATTGGCAAAAATGGGCACTCCGTTAAATCTTGGACGATCGTCATATTGTCGACTAATGGACTACTAATATACCTACTTAAGTATGAGGTGTTGCTTTTTCATTAGATCGTCGGCTTTGTGTTCAGAAGAGTAATAACAATTTCCTAGGTAACAAAAACATAGTTTTTAATTCGATTACGTGGGCTCTATGTTCTTCTCAACGAACCAAGACCTTATCTAAATGATCCTAGAACAAATTGAGTAGTCTCATGAAATCCTCAAATAATAATGATATATGCGGCTAGATAAGAAATATCGACGCCTCCTATGGATACTACAGTTTACAGAAGCAACAGTGATGCAAGCATGACAGGCGAAGTCTTGAAAAAATGTACCTTAAGTAGTTTATCGCTTTGAGGATTCCTCGAGTTTGTTAACAATAGCTTCATAAAACTGACTATCATGACTTTCCCAGTAACAATTGTTGTAAGGTATCCTATTTAATTGAGTAATAACGCGTAATAAACGCGATGTATCCACTGTTATTGTTTCAATGATTAATAGTCTGTTATTCGTCTGTACAGAGACAGTAAGCACGAGTTTGATTTATCGTCATTTGTGCGATGAGGTGGCTAGCAGTGACGTGTTTATTACTGGCTAATTTCTCTTGTCATCTTTTTATAATGTCACGCTTGAGATGTGATTTAGTGCTTGGAGTTGGATGTCATTTGATTAAAATATATCTGTGAGATTGTCAAGTATATGGTATGTGTTGTCATTTTTCAACTGCAATTCTTCATTTTGATTATTATTTCGCTTCACACTGGCCAAGCTCTACAGTGCATACCGTGTATTTACCTCACTTGACATTGGCAGATTGTCCAAAATGACAGAGCCATAAAATAAAAATGTCAATGGGCGTTTTAACATTGCACGATCTCGGTTACCAACGATTACAGAACTTAGGACTGTAATCACCATCACACTAACGAACCGTTAGTGCGGTAAACTATTGTTACTAGTATATCAAGTAATCGGTTATTACTATAACGGTTCGTTGATGGACTCGGGCTTTGGTGACGTCACAAATATCGTTGTCGGTGACGATAACGAGCCGATGTCGGATCTGTGTCGTTAAAGGCCAATATGAAAACGCTCTATATGCCTAGTAAGTAAACTGATATGGATTTGACTCAAATAACTTTTAATAATTTTATTGGATTACCCCAGAGAGATTGCGGAAACGTCGCATTATATTTTAATTTATTAAATTGTTTTTATTACAAAAATGACTCTTCTACTAATCTATCTACTTGGATGCAACTTAGAACACATTTAATTACACATAATATTTAATTGCGGGCAGTAAATAGGATAGTCACGCCTTACGGTTTATTAAATATTTTAATAGTATTAGATATAGTCATAGACATTTCATAATAAAAATATAATATAATTATAATTTTAGCCCTTTTTGACGTCCCACTCCTGGGCACGGGCCTCTCCTCAACACGAGGGGGATTCAGGCCATAATCCATCACGCTGGCCCAATGCGGGTTGGCGGATTTCACATGTTTTTCGAAAATTGGTTAAATCTTCTAAGACATGCAGGTTTCATCACGATGTTTCCTTCACCGTAAGCTAGTGATAATCCTATAGATCACCATCATTTAATCATTTAAAAATGTTGGATAATATTGATATACTGTTATGAGAATCATAAAATATCCTCAAAAGAAAAGTATAAATGAAAGGCAAACATTTCCTGATAATATCTACCCTGGACCGTGTCCACAGATACAGAATCCTTTTATAGCTTTGAAAATATATTTTACACGGCTTTGTTACATTTTAAAAATAGACTTCTGTTGGAATATACTTCGGAGGGTAAGGTGAAGGCTCCCCGCTGATTGGCGATCTCATTAAAATCAGGAAGAGCCCAGAAGCGTTTACCTCCGTCATGGTGCTGTTCCAAAGTGTTCTTTTCATCTTTTTTTATTTACTTTTTTTATTTTCAAGACATAAATGTTCGGATATTTTTTTAGAATTCGGGGTCTGACAGTTATCAGAAGTGACGGCTAGCGGGATCTTGTTTAATAGACTTGACAAAAGGTCTCTTCAATTAAAATTAAAATACGGATTGGCTGAGTGGCTTTGTAGCCATTGTAACCAATTTAACATTGTTTTCATGTAAATGGCCGGTACCTACTTAACTGTCATCCGCATATTAAACATCACTCACATTGTCACTTCTTGCTAAGAACCTAATAAATAATAAAGGTATGTTTGTTATTTTATGAAACAAAAAATATTCTATCTACCTTAATCTTTAACTATTTCTTTATTCATAAAAAATCTGGACATTTAAATATAGAAAGACAAAATGACGTCACCTGACACAGTAGGAGCTTTCGTTCTCATTGGGTAATTTGTCCAATTAGCCGGACCGATACGCTTCGCCCGCGTCACTGGGCACGAAGATTGCCTGCCTGGTAGGTACTTATGAATCACTTAATAGGTATTCTCCTGAAACTCCCCTTGTTATGTACCTACTAAGTACTTGAATCTAATTGGCACTTGTTATAAGGACTCTATTCGCATGTCATTGGGATCATAAGAAATTAGTAGGCGAGTATAATAATAGAAGTCGGTGTCCAAATTGATATTTGTTGTATTATTTTTCGGCCAGAGGACTGTTAACAGATGGACGATAACATATCGACCAAGAATTTACGATGTACAATTCGTGAAACTGATATTAATGATTTTGATAGAAATGGTTTTCAATTAACAGACTTCGGGCTCTGGACTTAAGAAGAGCAGACACTGTGGTGAGCAGACTTGTAGACTTGCCTTTTGAACAACCCGATTTTACACTAACGACACTACATTACCTTGTGGTATAACAGGCATTAAAAATGGTGTGTGGCGAGGTTCTTACAAAAGAAATTACTTCATTTATAAGACACATATTTGAGTGAAGACTTATATAGATGTTTCCAAGGTATAGTCTAGTTATTTTGCAATTCAATTAAATGGGTCAACTTCTTGTAAGCAGTCTAATAAATATATTTACATACATACTATGTAAAGTTATTTAGAAAGACATGAAAGCGAATAATTTTAGAACATTTTATATGCTAATGTATTAGGCGCACGAATAACTTAGGCAAATATACACACTCTATTTGAAATGTTGAAAACATGACATGTTTACATGCAGTTATTATTTCCTGGAAGAGATCTAATTGGGTTTGCTGCTGGTAGTTTTCTTTTGTAATTGGAACATTAATGCAATAAAGCAATTCGTTTCCTAATTGAAAAAAATCTTCAAAGATTTTTCATAAATAGGAAGGAACCGATAAAATTACGTTATCTGTGCATTTAGGATGTTCCAAAACTATCGGATAGAAGTCACGCGGCAGCTGTTCGAATTAATTTTATCACTCGAATGTTGGACATTTTTTTCCGCTCTATAATTAGACATACATGGGCGACGAAAGAAACGCGGATCCGAGTCATTAAATCGTTATATTCTTAGATATGTACAAATATATTTAGTACTGAAATATTTACAGGCGAGTGATATTTTATATTTAAAATGTTATACGGAAACAAATTATGAAACACATTTGGATGATGAACCTGACAAAAAACCACGCATTCATATATAAATGTTATAAAATATAATTTAATGCATAAAATACTTTTTCGATAAAATCAGATGCGTTTTTTCAGATGAGTTTATCCCTATAGATTTGTTTATATGGGACTAGGCCCGCTACCCACATCCACCTTTGTTACTCCTATAAGCTAGGATCGATAATGATGTCCAATTGTGACCTTCGACGAGTCTCGAAGAAAAGTTAAATAATTGTCTTGGAAACCGCACGAAAACAATCAAAAGGAAGAATAACACGAGTTGGAAGAAGATTATCCACCGCCTAAGGTATTTAAAATCAATCCACACTTTTTACTGTGTTTAACAATTACAATGCACACCTCAAGAAACTAGCTTTATAATTTAAATATCAAAATCTGAGTGAGATTTGATCACTATTTACTTATTTAGTTAGAATGGTGTAGCCTGCTCACATTCTGTCGCTGTTCCTGGGAATGTACACCATCGTTTATAAATAAAAAAACCATTGAGTTTCTTGCCGGATCTTCTGGGTGGAAGTCGCATTCCGAAATGATGGTAAATTCTGACTATTCTGAAATGCTTTGGTGGCTTACATGAATAAAAACAATTAAAAATATATATACTTTACGATCGTTTGGCGCAATGGTTCGAGTGTGGGTTGCTCGGCTCACCGCATATGGTGGCTGCGGGTTCGATTTCTTCCGGGGCAAATTCCGGAAATGGCCTTTTGTAATTTGCCCAGGTCTGGGTGTTACTGGGATGGCCCCCAGTCCATTGTACCGCACCCTAGTATAAGCGTTGCAACTAACCATAGTAGTTTGTGGTCATACATTTGTTGGGTCAGTCTGGCAATATTCAAGTAATTCTCGTGTAGCTTAATTTAATTAACTATTTTTAGAAACTAGAAGGTAATTTCTTCAATAATATGACAACTATCAACCTTACTACAATTTAATTCTAACAATGACCTTTACTTTGAACAATTCAACAGACAGCGTTTAAATAACTTTGACAATAACTATAAGGAAACCTTCCTATCACAACCAATAGGTCCGTCGTGTCCGAGAGCCAAGCGCTGAGTGTCCCGCTGGATTTTTTTTTTGGAATTGACTATATGTTTTTGGCCAGAGTGGCCATAACAACTTCACCCGGACAGAGGGCGAGCGCAAGTGCGATCCAGCCAGAGGGGCAGGGGGGCAGCTAGCTCAAGGGCGCCACAAGGGACACGACCTCGGCTTGGGCTGCTGCCAGGAGAGGTGGCGAGGGTAAATCTACCACCGGATCGGAACGCGACCTCGACTGAGATGTCCCGCTGGTTGATTTGCGCGCTGTTTTCTATTTTTCACTCGTCGTGGTTGGGTGGGTAGGAGAAATACCTAACACTATGTATATTGCGCTCCCTATTTATACCAGCCACGAAATCACATCCATATGACGAAGTAACAGGAGCGAATCAGGTCGACTGAATCGGGCCACAGGTTCCTGTTATAATTGCCTAACTAACCGTGTCAAACAACTATGAATTGTTAACATTCAGTGATTGAGCCGCCTTGGCATTGTCAATTATAATATTAATGCTCGATGCGTGTTTGGTAAACTGATAAGTCGGGATTGAAGTACGCATAATCCCGGGTTCCATAGGCCTTGACATAAATTGACAGGATTTAATAATGTTATTTGAAGTTAGAAGCGGTGTGATGATTGTTTTGAATCGGTTTTGGTTTAATATTATATGGAAACTACCTAAACTCAAAATCCGGTTGGTTTTAAGTATATGATGACTCAGGTACGATTTAACGATACCTTATAAATGGTCTGGGAATTAATATAATCGTAATCTTAAGAAGAGAAAATCCTTTTTTTATTTTCCGTAACTGAATAGTTAGGCACTTACTTTCCAAACTTTTCACAATTTGATATCTTCACCGATACCTAGTAAAATACAACATTATAAGTAGGTACTTATAATGACTATTGGTGCGTAACATGATAATAGTTCAAAAAAAACGGCTTTGGTAAATCATCGTGGAGTATTATTTATAAACATCTATTTTGAGCTTTTGAAACACAATTTTACTGGAATATACGAGTATTCCGTATTTTTAATCATTTGATGTGTACACACAGTACATTTCTTTGCTACGTTGACAAATGGGATACAAGCTTTACGCAGCCGCGCCGCATGTCTCGTGAAACCAGCAAATATTTTGTATCTTAGTTTCTTTATATCTAGCTATATTATAACTATGACTAATACATTTACTTTGTTCACATGTTATATCATATTCCTGGCATCTAAGTAGGCAGAAATTTGTGAAACCCGCCCTCGTCGATCCCTCGTCATCAAAGTGTGATATCTAACGCCCTGTTCTACGCCCATATCCAACATTATCTAATAGTTAATCTGATTCTCTACCACTTAATTTATATTAAAACTAGCTGAGCCCGCGACTTCGTCCGCATGGAATTTAACTTAACCGCTCCCGCGTTCTTGTTTTTATAAAATAAAAGTATAATATAAGTTACTCCTTATAACATCAGCTATCTGCCAGTGAAAGTCCCGTCAAAATCGGTCCAGCCGTTTCGGAGATTAGCCGGAACAAACATACAGACAGACAGACATTTTTTTTAATCTCGTTTTTGCTATTTGTGTCGTATGTACTTTCATATGAATACTTTCATTAGACACGATGGTGACCTACTATATGACGTGTATAACAATGCTGTTATTTCGGACATTTCAAACACCGACAGCGATACTTTTGATGTTTTATGTGACTACACATTATAGATAATTATAAAACCGATGTCACTCCCTTCACACACTACAGATGTTCATGAGATCATCGGCGAACGCAATTTATAAAGAAACAATAAGGTGTTGGATGAAAGATGGGTAAGTCAACAATGAACGGTTTAGAACTTTGATCGGATGCCAGAAACGAACCGCACGGCTGTCAGTTTAATGGGTCGGGAGGATATAAAGTGGGTTTCGCCATGGCTCCTTAGATTATGTAAACATTTGATGCCCGGTAAGTAGGTAAGTACCTACTGGTCATGGGTTACCATTAAACTACCTCACAATAAAAAACCAGAGAATATTCCGGGTTTTCTTATAAGGGAGCTTTCACACCAAGTCGCAGACCCCGCCGACACAGCCCTGCGGATTGGTGGCAAGAGTTTGTTACTTATAATAGTAATTGTAAAAAATATTGAAAACAACAAATTTGGTGTCATTGGGATCGCCCCAGTCCATTGTACGGTACCCATAGTACAAGCGTTGCTTAGTTGGCGACGGTACAGTTGATATGCCAGTCTGGCGATGTTATTATTAATATTAATGCGTGTGTTAGTAGTTACATTTTTATTACAATGTACTTGTAGCGATATAAGTATGTGACCGTACCTACAACGGCTCGTCTATGAGTTCTATGTTCGCTTGTAGCTAGAGTCTACTAAAAATATTGTAACGGCAAATGTACAGCGCTCTATCTGCCATCCGTGGAACTAACAATCTAAAATACCAATATTTTCCGTGAACGCCTTACGACTCTACATCACCTATGCTCATTAGATAGGTAGAGCTACACTTGTACATGTATAAGGTATTATTTTTATGATGCTCTATATACAGCAGGGCGACTTACTACAAAAAAAACAAAACACTCGCTACCAAAACGTCGAACTTTACCAACCAACAGAAAAGGTTTATTATATATATTTTTTGTGTTATGTACCTCATCTGTAGCATTCACTAAGGAATGAGTCACGCAAAAGATCATGTATTATTACAATAAGACCTATATTTTGTAACTAAACATAGAAATCCCAAAACCCAAATCTCAAATCCAACCGACAACATTCGTTATATTATTATTTACGTAACTCAGCCAAATCCTTCCAGAATTACGCACATACGCCTCAGTAACGTTTCGTAATGCACATATAGGTGCTATTACAGTGTAATATTTGAATTAACTGTGAAGCAAGGTTCGCTTGCCAATTGTGTTGCTGGATTTTATACGCTACAGCTATTTGTAACATATTGATAAACATGATTGAAGGAGTAAAGTTTAGTTCCAACTGATTGGGTATAACGTTTTGAATTGATTTTACCACGGCCAACGAGAAGCGATACGAAATGGTACCATATAATGGGCGAGTTCAAATCGGTCACCGACGGGCTCGCCAGCATCCAGGTGGCTATTTAATTAAAAACTAAGGCGAAGCGTTAATTTAATAAAATAATCAATTTATTTCCCGTTGGATGTGGTGTGGTACAGAGCGCAAGATACTAGCATATATAAACAGTAACAGCATTAGTTACTCTAGCTGTGATTTTAGATAACGGATGAAAAATAAAAATATAACCTAATTTGGGGTCGGCTTTTATTAATTGACGACTGATCATAAACGTTTTGGGACGAGATAGATGATATGACTACGTCAGACCAGCTCACAATTAGTTGGAAACACTTGTAAAGATGTGGTCAAAGCAACAAAGATGATTTGAAAATGGGCCCTAAATACCATGTAATAAAGTGATTATACTAATGTGGCTTTCAAACATCCAGTCACTATTGAGCTTTTCAGAATGTACCCAAGCTCAAGTGTGTTGATTCCGATGCCAACTCGAATAAATTCTAATCAAATTGCGCAATAATTTGATGCTGTTTTACTAGTCTACTGACTTGCATTAAGTGTCGACACCGCCAAACATTATTGTCCCGACACTCAGTTTGCAGTCTCAAAACCTAAGAACCTTTAAATTTAATATTAGTACAAAATATACGACATAGCGTAAGTTTCATTTTATTACTTTGACATCGTTTCTTTGACTGTAGAACAGCAATTGCGTTATTAATTTTCGTTAACCGTCACGAAATCTTTATATATGTAGGTACTTTGACGACCACTTGGCGCAGTGGTTCGAACGTAGGCCGCTCGGCTCACTGCACATGGTGGTTGCGGTTTCCATTACCGCCAGGGCAAATTTCGGAAATGACCTTTACGTAATTTGCCCTGGTCTGGGCGACACTGGGATCGCCCCCAGTTCATTGTACCTGGGTACCCAGACCATTGTAATGGGTAACCCATAGTACAAGCAAAAGGTAAGTTTGGGACCATACAGTTGGTGTGTCAGTCTGGCGATATTTATTTATTTACTTTATAGCGACAAAACATGAGTATTGGATTAATTTGGACGAATTGCGATTGGGATGAATTGTGTTATGTGGACGCACTTGGATGTCAATTTAACTATTATCTGACGTCTTTCAGTATCTAGTTAAGTTATTCATCTCAGTGAGTTCGATACCACCATAGCCATAATAAAAATATATGTCCGCCTTGTTATTCAAGGTATGAGCGAGTTGTAAGCATTTTGAGAATTTCGCAGTTGAGCTATTTCGGCTTACCCAGTAAGTATTTGTGCTTTAGCCAAAATACGGTTACCCAAAATAATGTAATCCCGTATTCAATTTGTCCTTTTTTCTAGGTCAGATCGCTAGACTTAAAAAGCTCCACTGTATTCAGGTTAGATAACGTTTTCTTTAGGGTAAAAGCCGGATAGTTGCCTCGGACGGATACATGCCCCGGTTTTTAATACACTATGTTGGGAACATAAGTTGTGATTGCGCTTTACTACAATAAGTAGTGACCCCCCGCAGGCCTCAGTGCTGTCTAAGCCATCAGAATAGGTGCAAGTGTTTTGTCCATGTGAGCAAAAACCTTCCGCGGCGAAACTTTAACGGGCGTTATAATTATATTAGTAAGTAATTACTATTGAATATTTTTATTACTGATCGTGGTTTCACTCAACTTTTTGTTTCTTTGCATGCATTAGAGTTTAAATTACATTGTTTATTATGTTTTATAGCTAAATATTTTTTTATTTACTACGTAAATAAAAAGGGCAAGTATCCGCATCAAAAAGGATAGTCGCCATACTTACTTTCGCGGATAGTTGCCCCTAGAGTGACTAAATATTTTTTAACAATCAAAGACGGATTTTATTTTTTGTTGTTTTTTTCAATTTACTTTGACTCTAACTTGTTGTGAATAAAATAAATATCTACTTAACTGTTTTATATATATATTCCAGATAAGCAAAATGCCTCTCAAATATAAGCGAAAACCAGGCGTGGTGCCACGCAACATCAACTGGACAGAAGATAGCTCAGCACTTGTCTTGGAAGAATTGAGACAGAAAAAAATATCAATGAAATTTTTCGAACATGCATAATATCCTCTCGAACCTTAAGAAGACGCTACGAAAAAGTAACCAGCAACTGCTAACTCAAGGAAAATATCATGTTCTTGCCTTGAGAATGAAAAATACTGGTAGCTCATATATTGAATCTCGGAGAAACCGGTCTTCCTCCTGACAGAAGTAAATTATAAAGACTGTTAAATAATTAATAAAGATTACTTTAATTGATATAAATTTCTTTCAATCCAAAATAAAAAGCATACCGAGGTTAATATCCCCGCACGAGGCAAGTATCCCGCGAAGCATTTTCCACGCTAGGCTACTATCCGCCATAGTAGGCAACTATCCCTCTTCTGAGAGGTGTAATAAAACAGTATTTATTCAAAACCATTGTTAATTATGTATACAAAAATAGGCTATTATGGAAGATAAAAGACCTATGTTTTGAGATATATACTGAATAATTTTCAGCAAGTTCATATTTTTTTTAAATAAAGCTTTTTCGAAAAGTGGGGCAACTATCCGGCTTTTACCCTATACCCAAATAACTGCTCGCGGTGAAATAATAGTTTTTATATTCAAACGTTGATATCCAGATTATTATTATCAAGTTCAAGCCTAAAACAATACAAGATTTCAGAATACTTCTGACTATAACAGAACAAAGTTCGAATAGTTAATAGATAATATTTTTTGTTCGTATTTATATACCTATCCATAATTTGGTGTTATTCGTATAAAAACATGATGTTTGTAAATATATACTATAGCTGTAACACTAGGCACATAGTAAGATGATATATAGACCAGAATATGTCATGTTTTGTGTCAGAAACAAAGAAAAATAGCCCGTACATAACTGACATCCACATAGTGGATGGTTATTAATTCATGAAGACAACATAATATTATATAATATTTTATTTATCTTAAATAAATATTTCAGCCAGAAAAAATCCGGTGCTGAGAATGAATTCAAATTACATCTTGAATTTCAGTATTTTAATTAAAATATTTTATACTTTAGTAGAGTCTAATAGTCGGTCATTTAAGATCTACCTTGTCCTATTCTATTTTTAACTAATGTTATCACTACTAAACCAATCAACATTCACGTTTTGATCGAAAAATGTTAATTTTCAAAAAACATGTTGACGTTCCAAAATTCGAATGCGAATTCAATTCATTAAACAAACTTGGACCTGCGTTGAAATTGTTGCTAGTGAAAGAACATCCACGATATCGAACTTGTAGATTACAAAAAGACGGTTTTTCAAATCCGCAAAGAAATCTTGCAAGCAACAAAAGCGCGATGGAGACTGCCAAGAAATCTCGTGCAGCCGGAGCTAGGAATAATCCTCTTAACGGTGGAGTGAACTAGCTTGCTTACAGTATGTGGCTTGCCGGAAGCTGGGCGAGGGGAATTAATAAGTAAGCTCGTAGTGCAACGCTTTTAAAAAACCTTTGTTTTACAGTGGAACCTGAATATAAGGAGAAAACGCGGTGCATAGAAAGGCACCATGTTTGCGACAGGAAATGTAATTTCTTTCTTTGATCGAAACATACTTACTTTTTTTGATGTTTCAACGCAAGAGTTTGAATTAGAATATAAATGTATTGTTTAACATAAGTCAAGTAAGTACATACTTGATTTATGTTAAACAATCAATCGATACGTCGATTAAAAACTTTCCTCAAAAAATATCTACACAAAGAAAATAAAGCTAGAAAGAAGAAGAAACAAAATAAAGATTAGAAAGATTGATGACCTACACGATTTCTAAATAACAAAATGTTGTGTTATTTGATAAAATTAAATTACTCTAGAAAATAAAAAATTGAACCTAATGGATTTACTTCCTTTCAACTGCATGCCATGTATGCAATTTACCAATGTCCTGCGAAACGAAGACCTCGCCTTGAATCCTACCCTCGTGTGAAGCTTGCCCAATATATTTCACGTCACGCCTTATTAATAACGTCTACAGTACTATCCAAGCTATTATATATTGTATAAATTTATAGCCCAAATCCCTCGGAGGAAGCATTTCCTTCCAGATCAAAGTGTTTGGAAAACAATATTGCCTAAGTTCTCTCGTGTGAGATACACATTTAGATTCTTGAAGTTATCTACAATAGAATATTTATTGTTTCTATTCAGATAATATTTTCTTTTGCGGAGAGAAGTTATTTTCGAGCAAAATATATGTAGGTATTTGTGTATTAGAACTTGGAGGATGAACAAAAGAATATTATTAAGATTACTTACTCTGGTAATGTTACCTTCAAAGTACCAATTTAAAAACCTTATTTTTATTTTTCTATTTTCTAAATCATGTATCGTGATAAACTTTAGAATATTTAAAAATCGAGAAATTTCAAAAGTGAACTCGTCTAAGTAGAAACAACTTTTTCCGGGAACAGTCAATATCACTCAAGTATTTTCCGAGGATGTAGGAAGCATGTCGGTGCTGCAGACAGCTCATCTAGAACAAATCTCCAACTGGCATGGCTTTCAGCAATCAAGTTCACTGACACCCTAGCGGGTCAGACTTCTTAAAACTTAGTAACTTTGGATCATGATATTTAGTGATAACGGCATTAAATTGGAAGAAATATGAACTACCAATAAACCAACAATCCAGGAATTTAAGAGCTTTGGAAACATAAATAACTTAAAGTAATTGCGTTGAATGACACTACAGTAATGCTAAATCTTTACTTACCAATAGATAAATTATAAGCAATTATATGTATTCAGAATTGGACCGCCTCAATTTCATTTTAACCGCAACCTAGCGATACAAACCTCTGCAAAATAATGTTTGGAAAAAAATTAAAGCTTCTGAAAGTTAAATGGAAAAGTTTGTCTCAAATTGACAGTGTCGCCGGCGCGGCGTGAGACCCACCCCCGAACGAGGTTAACAAATCGGTCTATGACAGGGATGTAAAGTTATATCCCTATTATGTCCATAATAAAATAACTTTATACCGAATTCCGTAACCAGGGTAGGGTATCTGTATATGTTTGCTGGGGATTGTATGTTGACATTACAAGTGGGTAATCCTTGTTCATTCGAAGACTAGGATACATGAGGATACTTCGCACTTTTTTGTATTATCATCTAATTATGCACGGTCTAGTGGATGCTTTACCATAATGATGAAGCTATTTGGTTCTCTTCTGACCTGATACTATGATATATACCGCCGGCTACTCTACGTAAATCATTGCTGCAACATAAAAGTAATTAATTTGTATTGGAGTAACAAAAAAAAATAGTAAAGAAAATATCGTGTGAACGAAACTCTATTGGAGCACCTAAGCGTTTGTTTGTTGTAGAGATTTTCCCCGGTAACAAGTAATAAAAAAACTCTTAATACTTCGCGCAAAGAAAAGTGAAAGTTAACTCTGCGAGCAATCAAGTCTTTGAAAAATTAATCTCCTTATTAAAAATGAAATGAATTCCTTAAGAATTTGTTTGTTGGTGAGGTGTTGAGTGTCCCTTGTTTTTGTTTTGTACGATAATATTCAAATCAACTCGGTTTTTCAGATAGTATTGACTCTACTTTCTGGTGTTATTGTTATTAGGTACATGAACTTATTAAGACAAACGAGTTGTCGCGCTTGTATTCTGGTAGGTGCATAAATTATTTTTTATAAGTAGTCAATTAACTTATGTGTTATTAATACGTGAAGAAAAACTTTTACCATTTTTACGAAAATTGCGTTACGGAGGTTTGTTAATTTTGGCACACTTATAGTTTATATAGAGAAGGAGTGCAGAATGCTATTTTTGTTTTGATTAAGCATTAAAAATACATTAAATCAGTAAATAACACATTAGACACACTACCATGCGTTTGACATACACACATTTGTAACCTCCACTTGGTAACTGACTGACTGTCTGACTGACAAACGGCGACAGGTTTTTTTATTTTATTTTTCGAAGGGCGGGACTTCCATAGTGCGTTATGCGTGCCAGTATCAAACAGTCTTTGACTATAGAACCTTAACGACGTTTAAAATTTAAATGAATTATGGTCGAATTTCGACCACTTAGTTATGTTTAACATGTGAGCAATTACCTGTAATAATAATAAGTAAGGCAAAGTCATCTACGACGTGGGTAAAAATAAGTTATGTCCAGAGAAATTGGGGCAATACTCCATATTTAAAGCCAGTATTATATTATGATCTCGATATAGACGGTGTTTACAGGTTAATGATCTCGAAATAATAACCGTTTATTTCCATCTGTTTGTCTGCAGCAGGCACAGTTGGCTGCGCATCGTTAAGACAAATGAACGTGGCGTATGGTGTTGCCAAATCAAATTGCAATGTGGAAGAGGCGGGATATTAACTATGGTAATTAATTGTCAATTCAATGAGCACGGTTTCGACAAATAACAGAATAACAATTAAACAAGAGACAGCATATACTTGTTTAAAACATGATTCCGTGTGATACACAACAGTTTAACACGTTATAGAAGGGTTTACCTGGAAAAATAAATAAAAAAACTCGTGTTTAACTTTTTTAACTACACCGATTATTTTACTTATTATTTATAGATAATGTTTAAACAATAAACTGATAAGTACTTTGAAAATTATGAAATCATTAGTTTGCCATGTTCCTTCAAATTTGCCAAATTTGCCTCTTTCGTTGAGGAACCTAACAATAATATTAATATTACCTATCACATAAATTCTCCTGAATTTTCCTTATTTTATGGTTCGTAGTTTTACAGATATTTAAGAATTGGTCCACCCACCAAAAACCCATCTTGGCAACATTAGGTAAAATCATTACGGGACGGATCGTGCATCATTCGACCAATGACAGCTCCAGATTTAGATGCTATTGCCTCGGTTGCCTCAATCCATGACGTGTCCGGAATAATTGGTTTGCAGTTCATTTGATTGTTACAGGACTCAAGCTCATACCTGCCAAATCTTTGTGAAAGATTTTGTAAATGATTCTCGTGCTACACAGCCAATACACAAGGTGTTGATTCTGTGATACATGAAAGTATAATTTAAAATATTATGACCCAGCTTAGAAGATAATATGGTGCCTATTTTATATCTATAAGGCTATAAGGCTGGCTACCTAAATTTGGAATACAACAGGAACATTCGAAACAAAATTTCATAAAACTGGAACGTGAAGAGAATTTTCCTTCCGAATCCGCAACGAAATATCGTGGCACGTTTAATGATAGCAAATAAAAACGGACTCAATGTTTGCCACGTAAATTACTGGACCATCTCAACTCCCAGCGTAGAGCAACAGAGGAGAAATCGTCGGAAAAACCTATCAAAACTTGAGAAAATTCAATAAGGGCACTTGGAAAGTTTGTTAAAGGAAGTAGCGCGAATATTTTTATGAAAAAAAAGGAATCTCAATTTGTGTCGCCGGTAAAATAAAAATAACGCGACCACCCCCAGGCTTTGCGGGAAGAATCGAGTTTGTTTGTTAAGTTCGGCTGACGATGGGATGTTAAAATGTAGCGTGTTCATTACCATAACTTAGCATAAAAAGTAATTTCTGAAATTATAAGCAACGACTGAATACATCTCATATATCGGCTGTCTCTACCGTGCTACACACTCTCACAGAAGATTGGCGTAAAGACGTATCAGAGCGTAGGCTGCAATCTCACTGCACCAAGTGGTTGCGGGTTCGATTCCCGTCGAGGCGAATTTCGGAAACGGCCTTTTCGTAATTTGCTCAGATCTGAGTGTCACTGTTACTGGGATCGCCCCCAGTCCATTGTACGGTACCCATAGTAGTTGCTTAGATTAGGACCATACAATTGGTGTGTCAGTATAGCGCCATATATAAATAAACATATCAGAACTGATTTACCCTAGGATTTACGCATGGAACATCCTCGTTCACCAAAATTTGATAAAGGCGAAACGTATACCTACGTGACGAGTGGCGAGCCCCTCACCGCTTAACATGCTGATTCTGTTAGAACATCCATAGTGTTAATCCTTACTTAATATTATAAATGCGAAAGTAACTCTGTCTGTCTGTCTGTCTGTCTGTCGCTCTTTCACGCCAAAACTAATGAACCGATTCCAATGAAATTTTATACACAGATAGTCTAGAGCCTGAGAAAGGACATAGACTACTTTTTAATGCGAAAAAAGAGTTTTAAGGGGTTGAAAGGGGGCATGAAAAGTTGTATGGAAGTATCTCATTTTAGAGCTAGAAGCTTGAAACTTATTTGTCAGGCTGTTGATTCGACTTCTATATTAATAATTCCGTTCAGGGGTACGGTAGACTCGATTGAAACCTTACCAGAATAATAAAACATAAAAAAATAATGATTTCGAGTCGACAACATATATCGGCAAAATTCGGATTGTCGAGTATTTTGTTAAATTCTAACGGTGCAAAAGACAATATTTCGCCATATTGGAGTTCCGTCAAGTTTGGCACAGTACAGCTATATTTTCTATGAACGAATCCCTGTCAGTTAGTGTCAGTGTTCTCAATGTGTAAATGAGTCTTTATTCAAAATATCTATTAAACTGGGTGGGCCATATTTTTAAGAAAGAAGAAGAAGATTGAGCTTTCAGAACAAACAAATTCAGTCTTCATGTTTTTAGGGTTCCGTAGTCCCTACGAGGAACCCTTATAAGATCATCGAGTCCGTCCGTCCGTCCGTCCGTCCGTCTGTCTGTCCCGACCCGTCAGTCACAGGGTCATAACTTCTACAGTTTCTGACGGATGTTGATGTAATTTGGTACAAAAATACTTTAAGAGTAGATCTCACTTTCAAAAATATAAAATGTAGCAAAATTACTTTTTTTGAGGTACCTCCCCCAACATCGAAAAAGGGGCAATTTTTTTTTTAAGTTACCCAATCATGTGGGGTGACGTTGAAAAGGTCTTTTCAAATAAAATGATGTTTTCATACAACATTTTATCATCAAAAATTCCGTTTGCGAGATTTTTAACTTTTAAAGATTAAATCAAAATTCCGTAATGAATTCCGACACTTCTTACATTTTTCTATTGCAAGAACATTAATAAGATTATGCAGTCGAAAATGAATACATTGTTCACCAATTTCAATGAAATAACAGCAATAAATTTATATTTTGTGTTAATACGTGTATTTCTGAAGTGTTCATGCACGTGGATAGATGTCGGTAGTAGTCTATAAACAACAGTGGGTAAGATTTTTTACGAAAAAAATATCGGCACTTCTTACATTTTTATGTTGCAAAAATATGAATAAGATTATGCTGACGAAATTGGATAAATTGTTAATAAATTCCAATTAAATAACAGCAATAAATGTATGTTTTATGTTCATTAGTCTATTTCTTAGTATTTAATGGTGTCGATAGATGTCGGTAGCAGTATGTATACAACTTTAGTATCTATTTCAACCTGGGGTGAAATTTTTAACAGATTACCTTCAATGACTCGGAACCCTTCATTGTGCATAGCTCGAAATGGCACTTCGATTTTTTTTCGTATTCATTTCAATGGACAATGCTATACGAATCTATGCCTTACCTAATATTCCTTGAAAACCGATAACTACAAAAATATCTACCTAAGTTTTGTAAAAGATTGTGTATTATGAGTCACATTTCACCCGAGCGAAGCCGGGTTTTCATCTATATATATAACTCAAAGGTGACTGACTGACTGACTGACTGACATAGTGATATATCAACGCACAGCCCAAACCACTGGACGGATCGGGCTGAAATTTGGCATGCAGGTAGATGTTACGGCGTAGGCATCCGCTAAGAAAGGATTTTGATTAATTCTACCCCCAAGGGGATAAAATAGGGGATGAAAGTTTGTATGAAACTTTGTCAATTAAATTCCACGCGGACGAAGTCGCGGGCACAGCTAGTCGTATATATGTAGTGGAAAACATACAGGACATACAGGGCATTTCGGGGAGCGTGCGATGGAATTACACGAGTTAATTCCCCCACCTCCATTCTACCATCGGACGACAAGACGCACGCATACAATGCATCCATACACCGTGGACATTCCTTCAGTTCGTACCAAGCGTTTCGCTTCCACATTTATTGTGCGAACTGCCAAGGAATGGAACACCTTGCCGGCGTCTTTGTTCGCGGTTGACTATAACCTGGATGAATTCAAGTCGAGAATGAACAGGTACCTTCTAGGCAAGTATGCACCACCGTAGACTACATCGTCACTTACCATCAGGTGATATTGTGGTCAAATACTTGAATATATCGAAATTAAAAAAAAGGGCCCTAACAACGCTAGCTACTGAAATCGTAACAGAAAAGCAAACGCTCGCGATTATGTTTCAAACGCTCCGCTTTTGACGTTTTGCTGACACCATACCATATCAATGACCGTAGAAACCGTGAATCTCGTGTCAGCAAAACGTCAAAAGCGGAGCGTTTAAACGTAATCGCGAGCGTTTGCTTTTCTATTACGATTTGAGTAGCTAGCGTGGTTAGGGCCCAGATCATAAACAGGAAGTTGCACTATGCAACTTACTTAGTACTACTACTACTTAATACTACTTAATACTTACTTAATACTAGGTGTATTGAATTAATGATAAATGTAATAAGTGTAGGAGAAGCAGACATATGGGTGTTTCTGTTTTCATAAACCACGGAGATGGAGGAACTTGGGCCCGTAATAATAAATCGATCTCAAATCTAGGAGCGATCTTGCAAATGTCATCTTAACGTCCTCCACGTACAAAATGACGTATCAAAAGCCTAAGCTTTATTTATAGTAAAATGATGATCGACTGCTGTTTCAAAATCATTCATAACTTGAATAAATAGGTTTATAGCATAAATAAAACATACAATAAAATTAATAATATACTAAAAACAAACATGTTCCGGGGCCGTTTTTCATCGGCGCGATTATGATCTTAAAACAAATCTACTATATAAAAATAAGTCGGGTTTTCCTTCCTGACGCTATAACTCCAGAACGCACGAACCGATTTCCACGGTTTTGCATTCGTTGGAAAGGTCTCGGGCTGCGTGAGGTTTATAGCAAAGAAAATTCTGGAAAAAATTCAACAGAACGCGGACGTAGTCGCGGGGCACAGCTAGTTTGGCTATAATAATAAATTTTTGAACTCCGCTAAAAAAATATTTTTATTAAATTTACTGCCTGTAATAAAATTTTATTTAGATTTTAAACGGCGTGTATGTTCCATTTGACTCGTTCGGGCATTTTTTATGATCACAAATTCCACGATAAATAGGGTGCCGGTCCACTTGAGCCGGACGGGCTGGCCAGCTTTCGACCAATGGGATCGCTTCATTTTCCACAGTAAATTAAGTGAAGTGATCCTATTGGTCGAAAGCTAGCCCAGACAGCCCATCCAGCTCAAGTGGACGGATACACTAATGGTACCCACCATTAGTGTATCCGTCCACTTGAGCTATCGAACTGACAGGTATTTTAATTTGCTACATTCGCTTCGATCGTTTCAATTAGGTACGTATATTTTCATTCAGTAATTTAATAAAACAGCGCATAAAAAATGTATTCAAGGTCTCTGTCTAGAGCATGAACCTAACCTAACATATTATTACGTTGTATACTTATTATTTCGATGGTCTATATAAGTTTTTATTGATCGCTACAAAACTCATGTCAATCAGAAACGTACGTGGCAGCTGCTTATGAGCCGAACCTCACGCATCATCAGGGAGCCTTGTCACTCGCGCCGCAATACACTTAGTACCATTTATAAGTTGTGACAACGTAACTAGGTAGCTCGAGCTCCTAACAAAGTTTTATTATTTAACTTACGGTCTAAGTACATGATAGTAAATCGTGCAACTTTCCCAATAAAACAAACGATGTCTAGACTACATAACGAACATTGTAATTTTTTTTGGTCTATGTTTAAAACATTTGGCTGTGAGTCCTTTCATAATTTTAGTAACAGCGGCTGTATAAGGTGGCACATGGTTTTTTAATTAAGCTTAATTTTAAATCGATAATTTAGTACTAATTGGCAGTGGCGTGCATAGGGTTTTAAAACAGGATAGGCAGTGCCTTTATGCCTCTATGGAGTGCACGCCACTGCTAATTGGGTATTAATAACATTATGATACAGTCAACTAACTAGCAGTACAGTTGGCTCAATTAACGCGACGACGCAATATATTTTTTGTACTAAAAGTATCAATTGCGGCGCCTTGAAACTACAATTAGACCTGTCGTTCAAATTACTGTGTTCGATACCTGTCCTTACTTCTATACAATAATCTGGACCTGGAATTATTTGCCATCTTACATTGTGCGGCTATTTAAATTGAATTACGTAGAATAGAAAGACCAGCATGAGCGAATCCGTCACTTGCTTTGCCGGCGTTAGTTTGTATTTTTTTTTTATAGTACCTACTTATCTGAATAATGGACAACTTCATTCCAACTCCTCCTATTAAATTCGTCCGATTAAATTTGTGCAGGAGCTAAATAGCTAAATTGTTTATCAAAGTAGCTTTTCCCCGAGACTCGTCGAGGGTCAAACCTCGGTGTCATCATCGACAATGGTGGTCGAACCTGGCTTACAGGAGTAATAAGTAATATTGATGAGTGTGTGGCGGGACTAGTCCCATAAAACGCCCTTATCTGATTTGATTGTTTTGTCTGCTACACTGCAACTTGTGGCAATGCGGTAAAGGTTAATATCGATAATCACGCTATACAATACTTTTGAATTAATTGTGGAATAAGTGGGTCCGCTCACGCGATGATGATATCCGAAGGTCGAGCCGAACGGTGACGTTTGCACTGACTGTACATACCTGAAACAATGAAGTTTATAATTTATATAAGTCGGAATTAACTATTTCTGTTTAGTATCTACTACTTTCTTTTAGTATCTACTTTGAGCTGAATAAATTTATTTACAAGTAGTATCAGAATATATTTTGAGTCAATTTTGTTTCGAGTTTTTGATGACATTACTAATGATAAACTCTCGATCGGAAGCATTATAATTTTTAGTTCATTATGAATATCTGACACAGCTTTTTTTTTCGGCTTTAAATACATCCAGGATCCTAGAGAACAGTGTATACTGAATTTACGAGTAGCAGCAACTAATATACAAGAAACAGTTTGTAAAAAGAACCGAGTACTTGACAATTTTAAAATTGACGGAAAAGTGGTCGATTTACGTTTAAATTGTTATTAATTTAATTATGTGCCAGATCCAAACCCCTAAGTATTATTTCAGACTTGTGGAACAATCTGTGCATAAATTATGAGCACAATTCTGAACGAATTGCAAGTAAAATTTATCGTAAATTAATGGTTAGCCGTGTCAGTATCGATTAACGAAAAACAACGCAATCGCACGTGACGCGCCGGACCTGCCGCACGCTCGTCCCCGAACACCATTAATCAAATCACTAGTTCGCGGTTTAATGGCGGACTAATTAGAGTTTGTGCGAATCACCTCCACGCACACACCGGCGCTGTAATCACTGCATTAACTCGGCTGCGGAAACGCTTAATACGGGATAATACTGATTACATATCGCAATGCGGGTGCCAACCGAAAGTTTGCTCAGTTCGACCGTCAATCAAACGTCGAATTCGCTATTGTGATGCCGAATGCCGATGTGAATGGCTTATGGCGGCTGATACCACTCCCAAACATGATCATTTGTGTTCCATCCGCGCTAAAACGTTTTATAGATTGTGGTTATGCTTCATCTGGTAATGATAACAGATGTTTTGACACACGTAGAATATAAATATAAGAAATAATAATAAATATCGCCAGACTAACACACCAACTGTATGGCCCCAAACTAATACAATGGGCAGGGGGCGATCCCAGTGACACCCAGACCAGGGAAAATTACGAAAAGGACATTTCCGAAATTTACCCCCTCGGGAATCGAACCCGCAACCACCCGGTGCAGTGAGCCGAGCGGCCTACGCTCGAACCACTGCGCCAAGAGGTCGTCGGATGGCGCCTTTATAAGACAAGATATAATGATCTTCCCCAAAAAATAATCTGATGAATTTCTTGACCTTTGATTAAATGACTTGACGCTAACCATACAACATTATCATCTTACGCCTTTATTAAGGCTTCATGCAAAACTATATGTTCATTATTAAATTATTCATTATTCATATTAAATAAGAACATACATTTATAATAAAAATAATTAGGCAAACAGAGTTGGAGTACGTGGGATCACATCTTCACTCCGCCACACTTTGTTACTCTAGCGGATGGTTTGACTTTTACAAACTGAGACTGTTCCAGACTGTTAAGAGTCAGTTCAGTCTGGAAATAAACCCGATGAAGCAATGGACTAAAAGGAAATCAATTTTTAAAACTGGCAGGTAAGTATACTTAAACATAGAACACACAAAATAAAAATAGAATGTTTTTAACAAAATCAAAGCAATAAAAACAACAGTACATCTCATACACTCATTTCATAGCTGTAGATAATGGTGTAAAAACTGTTGCACAAAATTATACACTTAATTATAGGTCATTGACCCCGTCCAAAGAATTCTCATACCGCACAGTGGTCCCGAGGACTAATAAACGACGTGATAAAAGTCCCCCACCCAACCTCACCGTTTACCCCTCAAAGCTTTTTTATGGACATTTACACACTATCCGCCCGGACATAATGAAGTGGGTCTCATATTACCACAGATACTGAGATAAAGCGGGGAATTCAGTATTTTATTTATGCATTTATACTTTATAAGCAACATAAGTTACACTTATCTGATAAAATATATAAATTCCTTTGGCACACTCTTCTAATGGAAAAGAAGATTAGTTAGGAACATTCTCTTATACGACCTTTATTTAGCAGGAAGAGTTGTATGTGCCTACGCAAAGAAGGAAACAAGCAGCCTTTATCTATAACTATTTATAATATAAAAAATGTAATAAAACTATTACTGATCAGACAGTATTTTCCAAAGAAGAGATGAACTAAGTTCTATGAACAAACTTATCTAACAGTCGCTAAGATCACACAGTCATGTCAAGTATACTATCAGAAGCATAGCAAACTGGTTCAAGATTAACAGAGCTCCGTGACCTATCTCGTTGTCTCGTAACAAGCACAGACTGCACCATTGTGCCTATAACAATAAACTCCAGGAAACAATTAACTCTGCTAATTTGATTTTGTCGTGCGTATATCTAGAGATAATTAATGCAAGAGTATTGGTAGTTCACAGAACCGGATGGCCGGTGCGGCAGTAAGGTATTAGAATTGCGACTACGAGGAAGAAGATAAATAAATAATAAATAAATATCGCCAGAATGACACACCAACTGCACGGTCCCAAACTAAGCAAAGCTTATATTTTGGGTACCGTATAATGGACTGGGGGCGATCCCAGTAACACCCAGACCCGGGCAAATAACAAAAAGGCCATTTCCGAAATTTGCCCCGACGGGAATCGACCCCGCAACCACCATGTGTAGTGAGCCGAGCGGCCTACGCTCGAACCACTGCGCCAAGCGGTCGTCAATGCAGTGTAGCATGGGTCCTCATAAGCGGAATCGTGACGTCATACTGGAAACAATGTTGTATGAAAGAGACGAAGGACTCCCACTGTCACACTCCTCCTCAGGTAGTTAACGTGCAAGCAATGTCATTAGTCTTGTAATCATCTATAAGCTACGGGTCGTATGCTTGTTTTACGACTTTGTTATATTAATTAATAACTAAAATTTAAAATTTTGAAAACCTCCGATGCGACGACTTTTTTAACTACAAAAGAGCTGATAATTTTCAAACGGCTGAACCGATTTTCATAAAACATAGCTAAGAACACTCTCGATCAGAATACCTATCTAACAAAAAAAAAACATTCAGATTTTTTTTTTGGGCCCTTTGACCTTAGTCGAACGGTTAATAATTTTAATGTTTAGTTACGAATATTATGTTTTCGTCTCGATTGTATAGTAACAATCTGAAATTTGGGCGCTTCGATGCCACAGACAGACGCACAGATACACAAATACACATGTTAAACTTATAACACCCCTCTGTTTTGTCGGGGGTTAAAAATGGACCATGACGTGGCATTCATTGAGAGGGTGGACTTTCAGGTGATCGTTTGGTAGTTATTTCGTCAAAATATAAACATGAGGGATAACATCTTATTTCTTCAGCGACATAGATATACACATTCTGAGTATAGTATACCAAGTATGAGGAGTTTCTATAGTACCCAGCGTCTTATGAATAGTTACTACCTAGTTTTGTGGTTTAAGGTAGTTTAGTTGGGTTATAAATAAACTGCAAAGCTAATAATATAATTGACACGCAACACCATGTTCAATCGGACTTCAATCAACTATAACATGTGTCAGTTGGTGTGAATACAGGCATAATTTATGCATGGTTCTAGATTTTATATAACACGGATGAGTTGAGTCTAAGCTAGAAAATAAAACGAAAATTGTCAAGGAAAAGTTTGAGATCTAATGAAAAGTTGTCTGCTTCAACTTCACACGGCTTTTCTCTATCTATACAAATAAATAAAATTTGAGTGTCTGTTTGTAATATCAAAATAACACCTTTTCATTAAATGCATATGAAAGTACATACGACACCTATAACAAAAACGCGATTTAAAAAAGTTTTGTCTGTCTGTCTGTCTGTCTGTGTGTTTGTTCCGGGTAATCTCTGAAACGGCTGGACCGATTTTGACGGGACTTTCAGTGATAGATAGCTGATGTTATAAGAAGTAACTTAGGCTACTTTTATTTTATAAAAACAATATTTAAAAAAAGGGTCCTGTCGCGCGGGCTCAGAACGCGAGAGCGGGCTTTTTTTTTAAGTTAAATTCCACGAAGACGAAGTCGCGGGCTCAGCTAGTTATTCATAAATTTAATTGGAATGTTGCATACACATAAACCTTGGCAAGAAATTCTCTAAAAGATAATGAAACTGCTTCAAAATTTGTTGCGTAGTTTAGAAGAACTCAGCGAACGAACAAACGCACGCGGATAGCGACTTTGTTGCACACTAATTTTGAGAATATAATGATTACAGTAGCCCCAGTTCAATGTAGGTAATTTTTGTATGGTTAGATTTTTATGTATCTTTATCGATTTAAGGCAGGAGTGTTTTCACTCATATGAAGAAGTATAAGTAGCATAAAAAGAGTGCAAAGAGTGAACTTCTGCCCAAAATCGTTTTGAAAGACGAATCATAATATATACCAGCTGAGCCCGCGACTTCGTCCGCGTGGAATTTACCTTAACCGCTCCCGCTCCCGCGTTCTGAGCCCGCGCGACAGGACCCATTAGTTTTTTTAGCTTTTATAAAATAAAAGTTACTCCTTATAACATCAGCTATCTGCCAGTGAAAGTCCCGTCAAAATCGGTCCAGCCGTTTCGGAGATTACCCGGAACAAACACACACACAGACAGACAGACAAAAAATTTTTTTATCGCGTTTTTGCTATAGGTGGCCTATGTACTTTCATATGCAGTTAGTGAAACGGTGTTATTTTGATATTACAAACAGACACTCGAATTTTATTTATTTGTATAGATATAGAAAGTTTTATATGGCACTCTTCAATATACGCATGTCGCCGGTTCGCACGATGTAAATTTCACTACCACTCGAAGAGTACATTTCCTCAGAAATAAACAACTTGTTAACAGCGTTGAAGGTGCAGAAAACGATTTGCCAAGTCGCGTTAACACCGATGTTATCGCTACTAGGGGCGGGAGCAGTGATTAAGGAATGCAAGCGAAATAACTAGTAGGTAATGCGTTCGTTAATATTTCCAATGCGATGCCTTCGGGACTCCCATCTAATTGGCTTGTTAGATTGATTCCACTAGACGGGTTATATTCGATGCAATGAGCATTAGACGACTCTTGGCGCAGTGGTTCGAACGTAGGCCGCAGGTTTCAGGTCGCAGATAGGTTTTAAGATTCGATTCCCGCCACTACAAGTAATTTACCCTAGTTTGTCCCGCTTAGTACGGGACTGTACAGTTGGTGTTTTATAGACTAGCGACTTTTTTTTTTTGTTTATTAATCTGTTGGTACGTAACCAAACTAACCGTAATGCGATTGTTTTATGACTGTAATGTGCTGGAACGAATGAGCAAGACAGAAATACTCTTATACGTGTCAAGTTTAGTTTAGTCGTGGTAATATGACAACTGAAGCGGTATTACTCACTGAATACAAAGCTCCAGTGATTTACACACTTGCGCCGCTGCCGGGTAAGAACTATAAAGAGTTGTGCAGACTTGATAATTATCCTTCAACGTCCCGACAAAATCAGTTTGGAAACCCGCAAAACATGAATTACTTACCCTAATTTTGTTAATATTGTATGCAGTGTCAGTAATAAGTTGAAATAAAAAATGAATAAGGGGCAAGTACATGATGAAATTATAAAGATTCTGATTTTTATTACGGAACCCAAAAAAATAACACTTTATGAGACCGATTGCTATAATGGAAATAGTATTTTATAGTTTACGTTGTTTTATGGTCACTTTTATGGAAATTGGATTAGAATTTTATTGTGCAAGGGAAGAATAAAATTAAACATGTAGCCGGGATATGGTAAATTATATACAATTAAATAAATACATCAATAATTCTTTTTTTATATACAATTTTATTTTATTTTTATTCCTATATTCATTTCAGTTAGTTTATAAGTATTGAAGTTATTCTTGTAAGTCTCATAAGAAATGATGAATAAATAAACATTAAATGCAATACATATATATACAAATATAAATACAATACATAGTAAATAAACAATTTAATATTTATTTTTAGTAAATTATGGCACGAAATTACAATACAATCTATGGAACCAAATTTACAATACAATAGCGGTTGTTCACACGATTAACAGGACAGCGATTTTTGCATAGGTACCCATTTTTTCAAGATATTCTTAAAGTAGTAGAATACGGTCAAAATATTGTCTGAAATTTATGAAAAATATACATTATTGTCTTTAACGTAACGTGTGAACATATCCGTAGACGTATCTACATAATAGTTTAAAAAAAAACATAGAGGAACGTCATACATTGCAGATTAGATTTAAGAGTGAAACAAAAACATCTGAATAGAGGTATAATTTAGAGCTAGCTGCATAATATAGACATACTGTCATAACCACTTCATGTTAGTGCCGACATTAGAAAGCTCGTGAATGAGCGTTTTATTGAGACGCTAACAGTTCTTGAACTGTTCTCAAGACAGGCTTCGAGATTGTGCGGTGTAAACACTAATACTGGTGGTCAGCGCCTCACAAGAGTAGCTTTCTAAGCTACTAATATTGGCAAGTAGAAAGACTTGTGGTACATTTAGAAATGCAATGTATGAGCGAGTATTCACAGGCAAATACCAAGACTTCTATTCAGAAAAAGGCGCGGAATGACAGAGCGAGCAGCCTTGCGAAATTGTGACGTGAGCCATAAGCAAACGTTTGCTCTCCCTCGCCCGAGCGCTGTCATTTCATCATTAAACTTATTACTTCATGGCTGTTCCACGTGGTATGTGGCCACGGACCACGGCAGCCTCGCGCGGCTGCGCGGTCAATGTGGACGCACCTATTCACCCATACCCATGATCGCGATCTCTTTTTCATAAGGGCTATATAGAGCCTTAGCAAACTTGATTTTAATTACCGAATATGAAAACACTACTACAAATCCATAGCGTAATAGATTATTCCATGTTGCCAACAAACGAAAACTAATTAATTTTGCAGGCACTGGCCGCTCCACTACCGAATTATCCGGCGCTAAACAGGTGGACCAGCTTGCGTACTGAGCTATTATGCTAATAGGCCACATAACGCATGCGCAGGTAAACACAGATCATTAAGCTCATGCATAATACAAGGCTACTGACGCAACCGTTTTTTGTTTGTTCAGTGTAGTGTAATGCAGTCGAGGTAATTACCTATTTAGTGTACGGCCTCGCGTCAGCGTTCTAGTGGGTGTAACATGGGAGAATCCTACTAATATTATAAATGTGAAAGTTTGTGAGTATGTATGTATGTATGTTTGTTACTCTTTCACGCAAAAACTACTGAACGGATTTGGATGAAATTTGGAACACATATAGTTTATAACCGGGATTAACATATAGGATACTTTTTATCCCGATAATCCCGAAATTTTTGTTACGTTAAATACTACGCGGACGAAGTCCGTGGGCACAGCTAGTATTATAATATATCTAATGGTATGGTTAAATGCGGTTAGTGGATGACAAAGCTGGGCAATTTGTTGAACCACACAAATGTAGCCACTAAGTCATTTTATGTTACATGAATTTGTATCTTGTAAGAAGAAACGCCGGTTTGATATTTAATTGAGAGGACCATGTTACGTAGGGTATTATTCTTCCATACCACACAGTGGGTACAGAATAAGAAACATGATACAGTTTTCACGACGATCGCCGAAAATAACTCACGGAAGACGTGTTTATAAAACAATACCAGCGGCAGAGAAACATCGGTTGCTGCGGCCGAAAACAATCGGAGTGCTTCACGCACATTTCGCATCGATAACCACTGTATCGAACACCGTTTTATAAACAATTTTAATCGCCGATTGTTCCGCCTCTTGGCCAACACTTGCGTCAACCCATTGTTCAACCACTAGATCCAGGAACTTTTATTTACAGCTGGCTCTCGTACATTGCTCGCATTGTTCCCAGATTGAAAGTCCCCGTCGGAAACTGGCACGGAATGTATCAATGTCAGCGGATAAACGGCGGCGGACAATTGTGAAGCCGAGGATTTCAGAGCGAAATGAAACTTCCCAGAATACTTAAGTGAAAAGAAAAAAAACAGCGAGAATAGTTTGGTGTCAGATGCAACGGCAGTTCGTAGGACGAGTCTGTTTGAAACTTGGATACTACTAAAGACGGCTACGTATTGTTCCCCAGTTGACCGATTTATATTAAAACTCCCATGCAAATTCAGTTCACTTTTAACTTTTATTGTGTTTATTATTAAAGTAATATTCAGAAAATATCGTGATTAAACGCCTTGTACCCCTCCGTCATTCTAAAAAAACCAGCAACCCTTTCCTATACCTAACCTAAGCAATGCAATACGCTAGATATAAATATGTTATGTAGAATAAAAACAGTGAACATGTAAAATACTATACCTTTTTGTGGGAGCAAATGAATACGGGATTAAGATCCATACATGAAAAACATGCGAAGTCATATTAGTATTATAGAAAAATATTTAAGGAAACTTATTTCGTAGCAGGACATTGAAGATAATATTATATACTCCACTCTAACACTCTAATAAAAAGGCTATTCAATCAGCCAATATATCCCAAAATAAAATATCACAAAAAAACCTGTGATCAAGTTTCAAGATTTCATCAATATGATCCAATTGAGAAGTCGACCGGGAATACGTATTAAAATTCCAAATACGAGCTACATATAAATAATAAACAAGAATCGGTCTGAATTGTGGGAACGTGACATTGAAACTGAACTTCCCTGAAAACGTTCGCGCGTGATCATTGCTAGCAATGATACTCTTTATAGCGTCTTAAGATTTCCATTTCTGAAGCAAAATACGAACGATATGACATTTTCGAATCAGTTAAATGCTAACGTGAGAAGCGTTAAATGAATAAGCGAATTGTTTATTGTAATTTGAGTCATCCCGCATTCGAGATTGGGTCTGAAATCGTTCAAATGTTGTGTCGAGTGCGTTTATTTTTATTTAAAACACGCCGGTGGCGGTGTGAAGTGAGATTTATGGGGAGTGCGAAACAGTTGCGATTCAGAGACGGGTTGTACAAGCATGGAGGCGTTTGGCAGATGTGGAGAATCTTAATTGTGCTCCACTGAGAGATTCCAGAGCACATCGTCTTTATTTTTGAATAGGGACACTTGTTGCGCGAGACACGTCCTCGTGAAGGTTGACCGTCATTCACGTGTTACACTTTTGCTGTGTAAGATTGTGTCAGCTAAGCTTTTGTTCTGGATATGTGAGATTTCACATGTCACTTCACTCTCGGCCTTGTAAACCGGGCTCAGCGTAATACGAAAACATAATCAAGATAATTAGGCAGGCAGATGGAATTGCATCTACTTATGACAGCGACATTTTATTTTTTATTTAAAAACCTACAATTGGAATGTAGCCAATCAATAGAAATAAAGAGTATTTCTTCAATTTCCCGTTCTATAAAAGCTGATGATAGTGCTCAACAAATTGCTTTTATGTACCACCTATCGCAAGCAAGTTACAGCGATCTTAAGAGGCGTGAAACATATATTCCTCCGATCTTGGAATCAATAAACGCTCGACGCGACACACGTCGTAAAGTAGGCCATTTATGACACTCAATAATCGTAAATAACAAGAACAATATTTCCGATGCCCTACATAATGATGCTGATAGGTTACTGCACAGTTAACCTTCTAGTATGTAATGAAAATTGCTTCTGTACTGATCTTAATAGAAAGGTATTTAGATGTTGCTAGATTGGCTACTGCTTATATGCAGCATATCGGGCATATACCCTATCACCGATGTTTAACCGTCGACGCACAACTTAACGTGTCATCCGAAGATCAAGACAGCTTCAGTATATCTTCCGTTCGAAGCACTGAGGATATCAGCAGTAAAACATTATCCTTCCGTTATAAATCCTCATCTAACAGGGAAGCGATATCCCAAAGTTTCACACAACTACCGACGTTGGAACAAAGCGTTCAATAAAATAGCAAGTTAATGACCAATCCGTTGTTGTTTAGACGTCGCTCAGGAGCTCTCTCTATATTGACCCTCTGCCGGTCGCCCTTCAGCTGCCTCACGGGAGTTACAAGTCACTGCCCTTCCGGACGTGACTCCCTTTGAGCTCATCGGCTCCAGAGGTTATGTATTCAGTGACAGATCTAAATAGTTAGGCTATTGTGAGCTTTAAATTAATGATTTAGATATAAGGAAAGTGGATGGCTTTAAAATTCTGATGTAGGTGACATATTTTTGCCAAAGTTTAGCCAATAATGAACATAAAGTTATAAAACATGTCAAGTCTCAAACTAAATAACTTAGTTTCCATTGATATCCACTTGAATTTCATTCCAACATTTATTAAATTGTATTGCTTCTGACTCAATAATAACTCTAGCACTGAAATAAACATTACCATATAACAATTTATTGAAATTTCACCTTTCAAGTTTGCAAGACAGACATCTCCTATTCAAAACACGGCGAGTAGCTCTTTTCACTCGATTTACAATTCTGACTATATTGCAGATAACAAACAATATTGGTGTCAATGACTGACGTTTCCACGACAGCTATGACCCTAACACCTTGCCTTCACATGCATTTACCATACCTTAAAACGAACCCTATCACGAAAGTGATAGGATATAATATCGATTGATGAAGATGTGCATAATTTAACCTGTTATGAGCACGCTTTGAATTAAAGGGCCGTCTTCGTAGGCACGACGCACAATAGAAATAGATGGGCCTGTTAATTCGGTACATGATATCGAATATTTGCATGTAAGATTAAGCCATACGCGTCAGTGGTTGGAAACAATTGAACAGATGTTGTAAACTATTATGATAAAGTTTACTAATACGAGAGCAAGGAATTTGGAAGGGTTTGATACGAAATACGGGTTTAATAGTTTTGCTTTAGCAGTAATATAGCCTTTATAGCGTCGAGACTTGTAATCAATATTAGAAAATATGTACAAGTATCGTTTTTAGATCAATTCACGTTTAATTGACGACTTTATTACTATAGAATTTAAAACGCTAATTCCAATGCCCTTGGTTTATATTCATAAACAACAAAAGAAATAAACATTTAGAAGGACAAAGTGTAAAAAAAAGGTACGAATGGGAACTTATAGATACAATTTTGGGATTTAGCGCGAAGTCTGGTGGAATTTAATTAGCAAGATCATTGATTCCATTACTCTGGGTAAACAGAAGACTTTCAAGCGGTTTAATTTATCAAGAAAGTTCCATTGTGGTATCAAAGTCTGTGATGAATGATAAATAATAGTACGGCGCTTAGTTCGACTTAGTTTGCGTAGAATATTTATTGTTTTTGCAAATGAAAGTTTTTAGTTACCTATTAAATGGACATCAAAAAGTATGTTTGTTAATTTGTAGAGTTCATTAGAGTACTGATCAAAAGCAGTTGAACTAATATCCATCAGAATATTTTTATGTGGTAGGTAAGCATATCATCCATAGAATTTACTAAGACACCCTACAAAATATCGTGTAAGCCTCATAATTTATTACAAAGACAACATTTCGTTAATCTCACTACTGTTAAACCAAGCCTTTAATTTCATCCTGTAGCTCTACCATGAGTTTATGATTTCGAGTAGAGTCGTTGTTACCTCTTTGGGCGTTCTGAACAATTTTCCATACAAATAATCTGAGTTTATGCTCGCAAACAGCAAGCGTAAGAATGTAGAGCTACCGATGATACAGAATATAGCTGTCGTAATCTCGCTACACCTTCAATAATTAAATAAGACGTTTTATAAACTAGGGCAGATAATAAAAAGTGGTAATTTGTATGTTAGCATCGAGAGACAACACGAAAACACTCGTAATACAAGCTATTGTGGATATTACCCTGAATACAAAAGCTTTTAAACCGAGGAAAAATGCATCATTTGTGGCAACAAAGAAATTTAGACTGGCATTTTGCTGTCCTTGGCTGTATTAAAACTCTACTTTAGGGTTCCGTACCTTAGAAGAGAGAAACGGAACCTGTGTCTCTATAGGTCAAAATTGCTTGATAAGCGTACACATACCTGTCAGACCTCATTCGTTAGAAAAAGCACTCATGAGATTTTAGGAGCAAAATTAAACCGTGTACCGAATGCAGTGAAATCTGTAAATAGAAGTGTGGCTTTACCGTATGGATTTAGGAGTACCTAACGCTTATCAGATCAGAGGATTCAAAATATCTGACCAAGATAAATCTCTTGATGGATCATCAAGCTTGACTGTTAAGCTTTCTGTGGCTCATTCGCATATAAATGTATAAAAACCCTGTATAAAAACGAAACGCGAAAACGATTTTGCTAAAGTCACCCCCACCCTTTATACATCGCAAGCGGAATAACGGCCGTTAATTAAGTTATTATAAAGCCGCCCGCGCGTAATCAACCAGCGGCGTCGCTTTGTCCAAACTGTCAACTTATCAGTTCGCGAATTAATCACGACGGTTATCAATCACTCGGTGGACTGCTCCACGTACTGTACTGCTACACATTATACTCACACTAGGCGACAATCGACTGAATTAACGAGTGGTTTAACGTTAATTGACTGTTGATAGCTGTGTTTATATTTAGTAGTCGGTATAGTATAATATCGAAGAAGATCAAGAAGCGCTTTATTAAAACGTACATCTGGAGCATAGCACTTTACGGGTCAGAGACGTGGACAATGACACAAAGAGATAGAGAAAGATTAGAAGCTTTTGAGATGTGGTGCTGGAGGAGGATGGAAAGAATAAGCTGGACGGAAAAGATAACGAACCAAGAAGTACTAGAGAGAGTAGATGAAAGGAGAAGCCTGTTGACCAGCATTGCAAGTAGAAGAGGAAAGATGATCGGGCATTTGATACGACATGACGCTTTTATGAAAACAATCATAGAAGGGAAGATAGAAGACAAGAGGGGAAGAGGAAGACCTAGGAGAAGCTATTTCGACCAAGTGAAGGAAAAAGTGAATGTCGTGTCGTATCAAATGGTCAAAGAACTGGGAGAAAATCGCAGTGAATGGAAAAAACTCCACCGACAAGAGCATCGCTCTTAAGTTGATGATGATGATAGTATGATGATGATAGTAACATCTGTTTTCGGATAACATTCGTTGATTGTACTAAGAATCAAAGTATTGAATCCGAGAATAAATGCGGCTATTATGCTGTCATACTAACATATTATTTTATTTTGTTATTCAAGTGACCCCGGCTAATATTAGATGTTTTTATAACGAAAGTGAGACCTACAGAAAATAGTTGAAATCTATGAATTCATCTGAGAAAAAATCGTCACAGTTTACTCATTTTGTCAATTTCAAGACTTGACTAAATATTTATTGTATTCTTTGCAGTGGTAGAGTCTACCTGTGGTCAAATTACTACATATAACTTATATACGGACTGGTACGACCGGGGTAGTTCGAACCTCTCACAGAAGATCTGCGTTAAGAAGCTATTATAGCTGCATTTCGCACGATAAGTGAGCGAGCCGGAAGTCCAACCCCTACCTTCCAGACAAAAATACAGAAAAGTTTCCGAATCCGTCTCCGATATTGATTCGAATGATTTAAAATATCCCTCCAGGTTGGCAACGTGGGAGCAATGCCTTACGAATTGCAAGCATCTCTGTATTAGGCTACGGTAACAGCTTAATAACAGGCGGACTGCACTCTCCTTGGCCGACGTATTAAATTAAATAAAAAAAAAAAAAAACATACGGAATTCTCAGCTGCATAGTCTTATCACATTTTATTTGTGTGACTATAACTAGAATAGGGGTACATTAACTAATGATGTCAAACTCATCCATCTATTCAATAAATACGACTTCAGCAACCGTTTAATGTGACGCCATCGCCCGTCGCGCCACATGCTATCAATTACGCAACCTATATAAATGCCTCTAAACAATTGAACTGGATGATAAATAATTTATGCGCGGGCTGCTGTTACATACCGTTCTGATTGGAACTAATGGTTGGGAATGAGAGATGTTGATAAATCATCGATATTAATATCGAGTCAAACATCGATTGAATTTGAATCGATCGTTTGAATATAGAACGGTGGAACAAAGTAAAACATGAAGAAAAGCATTAAATCTTTTTAACCAATGACAATAAAGGAAGCGGTTCTCAATTCGAATCACGCTTTCTTTTTCCGACGTTTAGTTACAAAACCAACAGTGAACGTGTTGGTTGTTGCATGAGTTTCAACAATAATTATTTTATTTTAATTATATTTTTAAAAGTTATATTTTTCTTTTCAGAACCCAGGCAATATTACTCATATAAATTATTTAAGTTACTGTTTAGATAAATCTATACAGCAATCTTTATAAAAAAAAATATAGCTTCCATCATCATAGAGCCGATGGTAACCAGCTGTACTAATGACGTTCACTGTTTCATTCAATCTTACTTCTGTAAACTCGTATTGAGTCTGCGCTATCAATAAAATGATATTTTCTTGTAAATTCCTTTTCTAAACACAACCGTTGTCTCAAACGTTACGAAACATATTTCGTCACTATTACTATACTCTCCGGAAACAGAAGTATAAGAGGGAGGTGCGGAGTATCAAATGAAAAGAGCAGGGCAACACTATACTGTCATTTGACATCCGCTAGGCGCAGTGGTTCAAGCGTTGGAAGCTCGAATCCCGCCGGGGTAAATTTCGGAAATGGCCTTTTCGTAATTTGGCCTGGTGGGTGAGCATGGGATCACAAGTTTTGCTTAGTTTGGGACCATACAGTTGGTGTTTCAGTCCGGCGATATTAATATTATTTTGGTATCTAATTTCTCAACAACAGAGTTTGACGAGACTCTTAGTCATCATCATCAGCCGGAAGTCATAGAATCTTAGTCATAGAAGAGACAAACTTGAAACAGACTTCACATTTTAAAATAACTCTAAATTGAAAATTTAAAAACCCCCGATGCGACGACCAAACAGAATACAATACTACGTAAGGCGACGACCTTTTCATCAAATGTATACAATAATCAACAGAAAATCTGTGTAAAATTATGAGACATTATTTTGTTATGACATTATAATAATTGACATTAGAATAGACAACGAATCTAAATATTGATGCCACGGAGGTTTAATTCCTAGTAAAATATTATCAATTATGATTCAATTTCATGTAATAACTCTGGTTGAGGTGGACGGGAGCAGCCCAGGGAAAGAATTTTCAATAACGCTAAAATTATTTTAAATATGATTTGTTTTTTTTATATTTTTTCTCAATGGCGGAGCAGCGCCCTCTAGAATTATTATAACGTAAAATTCCATGACCATTAACAAAACAAACAAAATTACACGCATGCGCGTATCCATCATTTGACACGTGACTGATGGAAAGTCTTTAGTTCATACACAAATCTCATATAAAAATTGATAAAATATACATTTTTTCCAGAATCAGGGACACTTTTCATATTTATAATATTGTAAAAAGCCAGTTCAAAATATAACAATCATTTAAAAATATAACAAATCTAAATCCAATAATCTCAAATTTCGATCGGATTCGAGCCGTGGAAGTTGGTTTTGGGCCGTGAATGTGGCTTTTTAACCTACAAAAGAGCTGATGATCTTCAAACGGCTGAACCGATTTTCATGAAACATAGCTAAGAACACTCTCGATCAGAATACCTATCTAACAAAAGAAACACAATTGAAATCGGTTCATCAGCTTGGGCGCTACGTTGCCACAGACAGACACACAGATACACAGATACACAGATACACAGATACACAGATACACAGATACACAGATACACAGATACACAGATACACATGTTAAACTTATAACACCCCTCGTTTTTCGTCGGGGGTTAATGAAATCACTACCTTAGCGGTTACTTTGCGATCATTCACACGAAGAAGCTGTCACTGTCTATACATTTTTGACACACAAATAATGGAAATAAATTCTGCTGTTGTAAACACTCGTTGTGATAGAACGTTTCATAATCCATTTCTTGAAAGATATAAAAGAGCAGGTGACGAAATGCTTTGCAAAATTGTATTTGGAAAGTACGCTATTTATTATACATGATTAGGCCACATTTTACTGTCAGACAGTTTGTGAATGAGGAATAAATTAGGTGTTTTATTCCATAATTCTTACTTATTTTCTGTGGCTTCTCATTCACTGTGTTATTTCTTCCAGTCATAATACTTTGTTTTGTAATATCTCAGACACATTAATCATTGCACTATCCGCGAATTCTCGAGACCACTACATAGCCGTCAAGATTTTATTTGCAGTTTGCATTTTATAATGTGTTCCAATTGCTTTATATTGCTTGAAGCAGACACGCTATAACCTCGTCTGTAATGAAAATGCAAAAGATTCATATAATATAGCGCAGTGACGACCGCTTAGCGCATTGGTTCGAGCGTAGGCCGCTCGGCTCACTGCACCGGGTGGTTGCAAGTTCGATCCCCATTACGGTAAATTTCGGAAAGATCCTTTTCGAAATCTTCCCTGGTCTAGGTGTCACTGGGATCGCCCCCAGTCCATTGTACGGTACCCATAATACAAACATTGCTTCGTTTGGGACCATACAGTTGTTGGTGTGTTCGTCTGGCGATATTCATTGATTTACGCGGACGGAGTCGCGGGGCACAGCTAGAAAATTATAATTTAGGGGAATGAAAAATAAATAGTAGCCGATTCTCAGACCTACCCGATATGCACACAAAATTTCATGAAAATCGGTCGAGCCGTTTCGGAGCAGTATGGTAACTAACATAGTGACACGAAAATTTTATATATAATATCCTCAACTATAATTTTCATTTCCATGGTTAATTAACAGCAATTCATGCTAGAGGCAATAGCCACCCGCCCCTAGCTGTTTATTGCCGTCTCAATTGGTTTATATTGTTTGACGCAGGCAATATGGCCAGTAACAGTTCGCAGACGTCATCGATTCTATTGATATGTGCAATAACAATCATGTGGGTAGTCGGGAACGAGGTGCATCGACTCGCCTTCGGTATAGGAAAACAATATAAATATTAGCCTGAAATGTGGGTACGGTAGAGTCTGTAAACTTGTCGAAGTATTAACAATGTTTTTTATAGATCTAGGGCGAACAACTTAGGCATCAATAGCCGAGTGGTTAGAGGGGCCGCCCTCGTAGCTGAGCGGTTCCGGGTTCCATCCCCATCCTGGCCATTAAAATGTTGATGAGAGCCGACTAGTAACACAAGCAATTAGCTTAGCTGGAGGGACTAACGGGAATACTAGTAATGTGATTAACTCAAATTGCTAGTAATCTTAAAAAAATGTTTTAGTTTGCTAATATAATAACGGCACTATCTCCATAGGGCGCCGTCACAGATATAGATTTACATAGATAACGCAAGTATCACGATTTGTATTGAAACCAAGCGTGCCGATTTTTTACCACCTACCGTGACGTCATTAGTGACGGGAAATCCAAACCGATTCAAAGACAACGACGCCGTCGATGCCTCTCCGCCCACTACGATTCTCTCGAGTGATCATCTCGCTCATACTCATATTTTTTATATCTGTAGTCGCGTGGACTGCGAGTTAACGGCGACCAACCTTGACGCTTGGTCGGGGTTTACTACACGCGCAGTACATGCATTTGCGTTATCTATGTAAATCTATATCTGTGGGCGCCGTACATAGTGATTAACCGTTATGTTTTGCTTAACCTCAGACTTGTGTGAAACCAGCCTTTGTTATTTTATAAACAACAAGTTCGGCAATCAAGATGTTAAGCAGTTACCATGGCTTATTATGGATGCTTGCAACACCAAAGGCATTGCTCGCACGTTGTCACCCTAAAATGTTGTGGGACCGTGCCAGAGGAAGTGAAATGACAAATGGGGTAGGACTTCCGGCTCTCTAACTTATCGTACAACACGCTGATCTGTGAAATGGTAGTACTACCCCCGTAGAATCAGCCCGTAGCCCATTTCTCTATAAGACTGAGTAAACTAGTAGTGGAGTATTATGGACGGCCTGTCAACAAGGAAATTGACGTCGCGAAGTCCGTCCCGTCTCATATTAGCCTTTCTAGGAAAGATAATTGATTGACTCAGGCGTTACTTTGCGGAAATCCATTGTAAAACAATTTAGGAGAAGGACCCACCACTCACCCTTGGCTTGTTAACCTCCAAAATTATAAATCAAATAGGAAATCAGGATCCTCAGGATTTCTGAGGATGTCTCGTTCAGAGACGAAACACGTGTCGAATTTTACTCTTAATTCGCTTTGTTCCGCGGAAAATTGCAAATTATTAGGCTCCCTGACACTCTTGACTGACATACTCGACCGACGGAGTTAGGTTTTGTTGACCTCTTCCATTATCGATCAACCTATTTGATTTATAATTTTGGAGGTTAACAAGCCAAGGGTGAGTGGTGGGTCCTTCTCCTAAATTGTTTTTTTCTAGGAAAGGTCATATGACGACTACATGCACTAAGCAACTAAGCGTCAAGTTTCCAACTAAATTGTAGAAAGAAGCTTAAATCTAAGTTATTTCAATTCCTCTAATCGACATGGGCGGGCAAGCTTTTCCACTCTCGATTATAATCTTAACATAACGACTGTTATAACTGTTTATGGCTTCACTTAACACCGGTAATGCTTGTACTCGCAATATCAAAATTATTTTTCTACAGCTACACGTGAACTCTCATAATTTATAATTGTAGCCCTTTTTGACGTCCCACTCCTGGGCACTGGCCTCCCCTCAACACGAGGGGGATTCAGGCCATAATCCACCACGCTGGCCCAGTGCGCGTTGGCGGATTTCACATGTCTTTCGAAAATTGGTTTAATCTTCTAAGACATGCAGGTTTCCTCACGATGTTTTCCTTCACTGTAAGCAAGTGATAATCATATAGAAATTATGATTCGCACATAGACTTCGAAAAATCCAGAGGTTCGAGCCGGGGTTTGAACCCGAGACCTGGTAGCCCGCAAGACGCGTGCTTAACCAATCGGCTATCACTGCCTCTCTCATAACATAATAATATTTCAATAAAAATGTAGGTTGAAATAATATACCTATTAGTGATGTAACGAATGTTGGATTTTTGACATTCGCGAATGCGAATGCGAATGCGAATATTTGGCTTCAACATTCGCGAATGCGAATGCGAATGCGAATGTTGACTTTCAAATAAGAAACCCTAAATTGAAAATAAAAAAAAACCCCGATGTGACGACTTTTTAATTTACAAAACAGCTGATAATTTTCAAACGGTTGAATCGATTTTCGTGAAACATAGCTAAGAACAATCCCGATCAGAATACCTTTCTAATAAAGAAACAAAATTAAAATCGGACCATCTGTTTGGGCAGTACGATGCTACAGATAGACACACAAATACACATGTTAAACTTATAACACCCCTCTTTTGAGGGGGTTAATAAAGAGCGCGCAATATGTTAGTTGGTTTAGCATTTCGTGTCGGCCGAACATAGCCGGACCCATACAGGTTGAAAGAACGAAGTTAGTCACATAAATTTAATTCGAAGTGATTTGTTTTGATTTGAGGGTAGTTAAGTATTATTGCATTAATCAAAAATATTTGATATTCCAATTTTATTGATGTAATATTTTAATTAGACTAACAATAGAGAAAGATCCTATTTATAATTTAGTTGCCTACCTCAAGACGGAAAATTTTTTTTATTCAAATATAAGTAAATAGTGCATTATGTGCAAGTGAGCCAGGTTACGATCGATGCTGGTTTGCAGCCCGAGACTAACTCGAGGGCTGTGATGGAGCCAAGGTGCGTAATTAACAATGCTCACGCGTTTCATACGACATTTTACAACTTACTTGCGAGTAAAAAATAATAAGAATATTGCAATCATAATTGAAAAAAAACACAATTCATGAATTTTTTGAAGACCTAGAATTGCAGGATGAATGAAAAATAAAACAACATGGTGCGCCGTAAGTTTTAGAGTTCCGTAGTCAAACTTATAGTTTAGGCACGTCCGTCTGCAATCACAGTAATTTTATTCAGAGACTATTAGGGCTAAAATACAGCAAACTAGAAAAACAAATAGTTTTTAAATTTTGAAAGCAAAGTTATTCCATTGTACCTCCCGTACATAAGAAAGGGGAGTGAAAAAAAATGTTTACACACCCACTCGATTGAGATATTGTTCAGTAGGTATTTAAAAATTATTTGAAGAATTCTTTAACAGTTTTTCAATTTTAATTACCGTTTACGAAATATTGAGCTTCATTTTCGCCTTTTTTACTTAAGTAGCAAGATTCATCCTTTAAATTAGAACGACATTATAAATGGTTTATTATAGGACATAAATAGTTCTTTACTATTGAAAATAATTAATTTTAAAAAAATCTAAAATTTGGATTGATTTAAAAAATCACGCACCATTTGCACCCAGTGTAATCGCAACTTAATTATTTCAATTAAAAATCTTTATAAGAATTTTCATCAGTCCAAAAATAAAATAAAGGTTTATGTTACTTTTGCTGAAGATGTTTCGATGCCGGTTTGATAAATTTAGTAACAGAATTTCTTACTATTTTATTAATACGGTAACCAATAGTTTATTAATTTCGCATAAATTAATAAGTTACGAGAGCCGCCGTAATCGATGTTCCATATCAATAAAAGAAACCTCACTTTTATTTTATGAGTTCCGTATTATCGAAAATTGGCGGGATGTCTACGGAACCCTAGAGTATGCGTAGTCCGACATGCATGTGGTCGGTTATTTATCTATGGTCTAGCAAAGCCAGTATTTATCTATGGGTGACAATTATTATATTATTTATAATAAATCGAATATTTATAATATTATGTTTTATTTACAATGAAATTTAATGTCAAATAAATTGTTTATAATATTTTATTTATTGTTTTTAAATGTTAACTATTTCTAGTATAACCCTTACTAAGATAAAAAAAAATGTAAATTCAATAACGCTAGTGCGTAATAAGTGCTTTATGAACCTAAAAGTGGTACAACAAGGGCCACCCTATGAGCAAGTTTGTTTAAATAATATAGAATTCTTACTTGTTATTAATATTCCATACCCATCTTTAGATAATTTCTTTTTTGTTTTTCAAAAACATTCGCCTAACATTCGCATAGATTCTTGCGAATGCGAATGCGAATGCGAATGTCAAAAAATATGCGAATATTCGCGAATGCGAATGCGAATGCGAATATTCGTTACATCACTAATACCTATTAGCTAATCGATGGTTTCCCAGCTATATAATTATTTATCATTCATCATTGCTACTAGTATAAATAAATATCATCATCCGTATAAAAATTGACTGCCGTTTCTTTAAGCGCTTTTATTTATTTCGAGCACGGATTATTCCGTGCTCGAAATAAAAACTAAATTTAGCGTTTGCTAAAAGCTATCCGAGAGTTTGCTCCAAATTGGTTAGTTCCATTTCAGCTGGATTTCACAGAAATGACCTCTACCACTTGTTGTCATACTTATCCAATGAGTTTGGGAACGAGTCGCGGCCGTTTCAAGGTGTCCTTTTGTTGAATTGATAATGACTTTAAGAACCAATGATTACGCCAATACTAATTTGCATGACAAAGTGACAATGGATGCGTCATTTACCTTGTCTCTTAAAATATTTTGCGAGAAACTACGTTGTTACACAATAAACCTGAGAAACACGTCGTGTTGTACGTAACGAAGTAACGCTTGTCAATCAATGGTAATATGACTTTAATACATAGCGTGTATCATGATCCAGGGACGTATCCTAGTTAAAAACAGACGCAGAGAGCAGACGCCAAAAAAAATTTGTTTGGATCTTAACCTCTGACTTATCCTGTCACTCAAGCTGCTACGCCAATTGATTGGCAATAATCTGTATATCTCAATATTATATTAAGTACCAATATGTTACGGGGTGAAACTACCTGGTATACAGGGTAGGTATTTCAAAAGTGTAAGAAGGGAAACAGCAGTGATAGCGGATTGGTTAAGCACGCATCTTTTGAGGTCCTGGGTTCAAACCCCGGCTCGCACCTCTGGGTTTTTCGAAATCTATGTGCGAATCATAATTTCTATGTAAGTATCACTTGCTTACGGTGGAGGAAAACATCGTGTGAAACATGCATGTCTTAGATATTCAAACAAATTTTCGAAAGTAATACATGTGAAATCCGCCAACCCGCACTGGTCCAGCGTGGTGAATTACGGCCCGAATGCCCCTCGCAGTGAGGGGAGGCCCACCGCAGGAGCGGGACGTCAAAAGGCCTAAATTATTATATATTTTTAAGAAGGGAAATACGAAAGTACTTAATGAAAATAGACTAAACGTACCTATCATATTTCTGAGTTTTGTTGAGGTTTTGAATATTTGTCATAACTTTCTTGTTACGGCTTTGGAACACATCCAGGTGCCTAATAAACAGTGTAAACTAGGGGGGAGAATCCACCCGTTTACGAGTAGCATCCACCAATATCGAAGAAAGAGATGGCATAAAAATCGCTCAGGACTTGAAATGAGACATATTTTTTTTAATTGGCGGGAAGAAATAAATGAAAAGAGTTACGATTTTTATTACATTTTCTGAAATCTGAATAATAGTGCACTATCTGGGAAAGATCCACAGTTTCCCGGCATAAAAGCTGTTAAAAGGAAACAATTTGAATTCGCCTTTTGCTAGTAAATTAGTGAGTCGGTTAGAGTTTTCATAGTAAAAGTTTGAGGTGCTTGTAATTCAGCTCACGTCACGCGCAGAGTGGGCGGTCGAGCAACAATAGCCGAAGGAATCGGCCCCCGGTTAACACTTATTGGTCCACATGTTTCAATTGATTCTTTAGCTGAGGAACGTAATTTCGGTGGAATGCTCTTTGCTGTGATTAAAAGAAGCGAATCGAGTTAAAACCTCGCGTCACGTATTCGAGTTACGGTCTTGCAGTGAATTTGTACGTTTTGAGGCAGGTGACTATAAAGAGGGGAGAAGGAATAAAAGCATTATGCGGAAGTTTGGGTAATTGTTAGAATTTCGAAAAACCGTGATTTAAGTGAGGAAAATACTAAATAACAAGGTAAAGGTGAGTTAGATGATGATCTGTTGCATGTATGATAACTGCGTAGAATAAGAAATCTTAAATAAGACTTGTTGGATGTCCCACTGATGATTACAGGCATTCCCTTAACGTAAGGAAGGATTGTTATCGTTATTTTCACCCAATGCGAGACGATAAACTTAATTTGAAATGTCTATAGGTAATAAAAATAAAACACTGAAAATGGACTATAATCTTGTAAACGGCCTATCATACAATATCGTTGCTACTATAAAATGTTAGCCATTTAGTACAATGTTTATAAACTACGGCTACATTTTAACAATGTATTTATTATCTACTTGACTGCTTATGATAAACGCGTGCTGGTGTTTAAATATTTATTCCATAACCGTTTGCCCCGGGAACAATGTCTAGACGCTGATCGACAGAACATTCGAAGACACAATGAACCGCAATCAAACTTGGTGAAACTCGCTTCACCCGTCTGCAAACATTGTTTGGGAACATACAATTTATGATAAACGTGTATTTACTAGGCATTGGATTTTCCTATATTATAAGTTATGTCACATGACGACATAACGACGTAGTGACAGTCGCAGGAAACCGCTGATGATGATGATGATATTATAAGTAAGGGTCTCAGTATCAAAATAAGAGGAAACGTTTACTGTGTAGGATTTACTTCTTGCTATAGCTAATAGTACATTGTTACACGAGTGGTGAAAGTGACTTATTTTGTCCCGAGACGGGGTTTGGCGCCCAAGCGGAGCGAGGGCGCTAATAGTTCGAGGGACAAAATAAGTCTTTCACCCGAGGTAAACACTGTGCTTTTCATTACGAATACAAGGAAAGTAAAAATAAAAACAGGAATTGGCTAAAGAAATAATACAAGGAAGTATGACAATACTCTACAACTCGAAAAAAAAAATTAAGATCGGATTGCCGCCTATTTTGTTTTTGTTTCGTTGGCCGGCAAACTTCATTATTTAGTCATTATTTTTCATTTTCATCTTTAAATATTTTGCTCAAATCTATGTTATTTTAAAGAAATTGTTGAAACTAAATTATAATTAAGTCATTACTACATTACTCAAGCATGTTTTCAAGTAATCGCAGTACCATTAAATACAGCTACCAAATGAAAAATAATCTATTGATTTACTTTTGTATTACATAGCATAGCAGAATTTTAAACACAATCCAGTATTGGAATTAACAGAAACAGCTTAAACATAAGTGCTTTTTACTTAATTTATTCCATCCACTAGCCGATGTGGTCGCTGCCGAGGGGGCCGTTATCACATGTGATCCTGAAACACGACCGGCTTATGTACTAGGTCACAATATTTAAAAGTCAAAAAAATCAAAATATTTAAAGATGAAAATGAAAAATAATGCCTAAATAATGAAGTTGGCCGGCCAACGAAAAAAAAACAAAATAGGCGGCAATCCGAACTTAATTTTTTTTTCGAGTATAGAGTATTGCTTATACTTTCTTGTATTATTTCCTTAACCAATTCCTGTTTTTATTTTTACTTTCCTTGTATTCGTAATGAAAAGCACAGTGTTTACCTCGGGTGAAAGACTTTTGTCCCTCGAACTATTAGCGCCAACTATTAGTGCTGTCTTTGAGTGACTGTAGAAAAAGTTTGAACATGGTTCCATAGAAATGTGAAAATGGAACTAGTTTTTTTTTTTTATTTGACAGCCGTCAGTTGAAAGCGATTCTCCCGGGCCGGAAAAGTATTACTTTCAACTCGCTTCTCAGGCAACTTCAGACCTACTTTCATAGTATGAGTAATGAAAAATCATTTAATGTCCTGGGAATTACACCGTAGATAGAACTACCCTGTTAGTGAATGAAAAAGCTACCCTGAACGATATTTTAAGACGAAATAGCTTATCGTTTTAACTTATAGCTGTTTTAAAATCAACGGAAGCACGAAAGTGTCTCTACTAAGACCTGTTTAGATACAATTCGGAAATGAAATTTAATATTGATCTCTTACCAATAATATAATATCCCTAACCGAATCTAAGTACACAGAAAAATATTATCTTATTGAATATCAGCTTCCCCGACCATTAGTTAATAAGGCAAATAATAGTACAATCGAATCAGTGAAGGCCTTTGAATATGTTACCAGTATTTCGTTACTCTGCTTTCAGATAATATGAAATCCAAAAATCTTTGTAATGGAACCTTTTATGAGTGAGATTTCATGTAGGTATGCACAACATCACAATGTTCATTCATTACTTAGCGAGCAAGAGGTTATTGTTCGAATCGTTGACTGGAGAATAATAAATATTATTTTTGTATTTATTTATAGAACCAAGTCCTTAAGCAAGCTTACGACCTACCTTATGTTAGCAGATAATGTACTTATAGCCTACTAGCTGTGCCTACCGACATCGTCCGCGTGGTATTTAACTTAACAAAAATTTCGGGATTATCGGGATAAAAAGTATCCTATGTGTTAATCCCGGTTATAAACTATCTATGTTCCAAATTTTATCCAAATCCGTTCAGTAGTTTTTGCCTGAAAGAGTAACAAACATCCACACTCACAAACTTTCGCATTTATAATATTAGTAGGATTAGTTTTTAAAGGCCGATAATTCATAAAACGTACTTATGGACTGCAACGAATTGCAAGAGAGGACTTTCTGCTAACTGAAATTGGGGTCCGTTTCGTCATTTAAGAGCATGTTTTCAAGTAATCGCAGTACCATTAAATACAGCTACCAAATGAAAAATAATCTATTGATTTACTTTTGTATTACATAGCATAGCAGAATTTTAAACACAATCCAGTATTGGAATTAACAGAAACAGCTTAAACATAAGTGCTTTTTACTTAATTTATTCCATCCACTAGCCGATGTGGTCGCTGCCGAGGGGGCCGTTATCACATGTGATCCTGAAACACGACCGGCTTATGTACTAGGTCACAATATTTAAAAGTCAAAAAAATCAAAATATTTAAAGATGAAAATGAAAAATAATGGCTAAATAATGAAGTTGGCCGGCCAACGAAAAAAAAAACAAAATAGGCGGCAATCCGAACTTAATTTTTTTTTCGAGTATAGAGTATTGTTTATACTTTCTTGTTTTATTTCCTTAACCAATTCCTGTTTTTATTTTTACTTTCCTTGTATTCGTAATGAAAAGCACAGTGTTTACCTCGGGTGAAAGACTTTTGTCCCTCGAACTATTAGCGCCCTCGCTACGCTCGGGCGCCAAACCCCGTCTCGGGAGTAAATAAGTCACTTTCACCACTCGTGTAACAATTTACTAATAAATAGCATGCTGTAAAGGGTCATATTGATCTATATTAAACGCACAATGTATCACTTCACGGAATAAGGATTAATGCTGTATTGCTTAAAATCGCTTCGTAAATAAGTCATTATTTCTCGTAAAAGTCAAGGATAAAAAAATATTATTGTGGGTTATCCCTAAGAGATAGACATATACCATCACATATTTTTGTAGACCTTTTTAAGATGTAACGGGAAGCACACCGAACGACCGTATATAAGCTTCGCTTCAAAAAATTCAGCGTATGCCATTCAGGTCACAGATGCGCGTGGATGGCCTTTTCATTAATTACGTATGCTTCCATCAATTGAGTTGGGTGTCACAAGCGTTGGTCAATTCCTAGGACGAATAAGATTATATTAGCCGCTGTTAATAATGAAAAGTACATTCTAGAGCCACAAGTGACACTGATAGGTTATGAGGAACACTCAATTGATCTCAATGAATCCGACCTCGCCCATTGAGGACGCACTATTAAGGAGTCAGGAGTCATTGACAAAGATACCCGTATGATCTGGTTGGATGCATTATCTAATGTAAAAGCTGAGATGATAGCTCGATGGAATTGTATTATTTTTGATATTGGGACTAGGCTCACCACAGATTCCCACCACTGTACTCCTGTAAGCCAGGGCTTCTACTCTTAGCAACGATGATCGATATATCGTGACATTCGTATTATCGAATATTACTCTAAATTCAATATTTTATGCTGTTATATCAATTACGGAACGAACAACACAAAATTATCGTTTGTTCAGACGATACACTCGTGCGAAGGCAAAAAAGATGGAAATTTGTGTAGGATTCGACGATACGAATGTTACGATATATCGATTATCTTTGCTAAGAGTAGCACCTCTGAATCGACAAAAGATAACACCAAAGTTAGACCCTCGACGAATTCCAGAGAATAACTGTGTGTTATACACAGTCACAATACATGCTTACGGTGGTAAATAAAAAAGTTTTAATCGAAGTCAAGGAACGCTTAATTCTTTTGTACGAGGAATTGACGTCGCCTCACTCGAGTACAAGTATAATTTCGTAGTTTTTTGTCACCTTTATGACTTCAGGTAATTTTAATAAAGGCCCCTCGAGCACCGCTGGTACAAGATAGTGAGACCACCCTCTTAAGGCCAAAGCGCCCATCTAGCCCGCGAAGTACAAATTTTTTGAGGTTTTTTAGTTTTTTTTCAAAATCTGTCAATAATAAAAGGCACATTTCGTAATTCGCGACAAAGACCGTGTGCAGTGCATTTATTAATATATCCAACTTACAATAAAACATTTCAAGAACGACAGCTATCCAGATAATCTGGCAATTTTTGTATATTTTGTGATTAACTAGTATCATATCCACCGTGATAATATTTAGAGTAAAATAAATGTGTTAATAAACGCACAGCATACTGTGTTTGTCGCAAATCTCAAAATGTTGTCATAAATGTTTTCAGATTTTGGATAAACTATAAAAATACTCGAAAATTTTGAATTTCGCGGGCTACACAGGCGCCTCCACCTTAAAGAAGATCGCCATAAAGTAAGTAGTAATCTATTTAGTGTTTCGAACGATGAGTGCGGGAGCTGGAAACCCAATGCCCCTCTTCCTTACCCAATTCCCCTCTTCCTTACCTCTATCCCCCTCCTTTTCAGGACAGCAAAGTGCGAGCTATTCCTTTGGTATTGCAAGCATCATATAGGCTTAAGTTAAGCCATATATCATATAGGCTTAAGTTAAGCAGTTAAGCCGCTTAACTGCTTAACTTCATCGGGCAGGCCGTACGCTTGTTCGTCTACTTCTTTGTATAAAAAACATACCTTTTATTTGCCATAGAAAATTAAATAACGTTTTTTTTGTCTCATAAGCGAGGAATTTCTGAACTACGGGCCTACATCCAATTTATCTAATATTAAATTACTTATACCCGGTTACGGAAAATATCTGGCAACACACGTGCCTCCAGTGTATAAGGGAAAGTATATAGGTATCGTAATAATCATAAAATATATTATTTATGAAAGTTAAGCTATGGAGCAATATGAAGAGTACCTATGTACTGCATTGGGAGTGAAGAGGTTAAGGTTATTATAAAGGCTATTTTCGCCTCAACTCAAATCGTTTATTTTGTTTTACCGAAATAATGATGGTTTCCAATCTTGGGTAACAAAAGCAATAGTAGTAGGAGTGTATTTATTAGTGGGAAAGCCTTTTTTTGTTGGAAAACCCTTAAAAAATTTCATACAATGACGACCAGCCTGTTGTTAAGCTGTGACTATAGCTAATAGATGCTCCCACGTTTCCGAACTGAGGGGGAGTAGGGTGGGGAAGGAATGGGGAGGGGGAGGCTTCTCACACTCATGGTGTGATGCTGATGATTTTTCCACATCACAAAAATAACAGAGAGTACCTACCTAAGTACTTCGGCATCACAAAAACAACAGAGAGTACCTACCTAAGTACTTCGGCATCACAACAACAACATAGAGTACCTAAGTACTTATTTTGACATAATTTTTACTCAGTCACGATTTCGATTAAAACCAAAACCTATATTAAGTACTTACTAGTTGCTGCCCACGACTTCGTCCGCGTAGTATTTAACTTAACAAAAATTTCGGGACTATCGGGATGAAAAGTGTCCTATGTGTTAATCCCGGTTATAAACTATCTGTATTCCAAATTTCATTAAAATCCGTTTAGTAGTTTTGAAGTAGTAGTTTTCCGGGTGAAGGAGTAACAAACATACATCTACACTCACAAACTTTCACATTTATAATATTAGTAGGATGTGGGGTACTTATTTTGTGCCACATTGTTATTTTTCATCATTTTTTTTCAATCAATGACAAAATTTTATTTCATATAGTATAAAAGCTATTTCAAAACCTTTTACGTACTTATTGAGATTAGTGAAATGGAATAGCCTTCCGCATTACCCCTACTATCATCTCCCATTCACATTGACTCGATAACAGCTGCATGTAAAACGGCATCTAACTATCCCATTCTGTGTTCGGAATGAATCATTTTTCATTCCGGCCAACCTTCCCTAAACCTCGCATGACGAACGACCCGCGGCCCGTCCCGTGACATCTGGCAAAAGGCGAGTCTCCTCAGCGAATTATTTCCAAGGGTCGCGCGCCCACTTCACGCACCGTTAACTGTCCTCCAATTATGTGATTTTCTTTAAGTGGTCAGGTCTTTTCTCTCCCTAACATCTGACACTGTCGGATTTATTGAGGAGTTGCAAAAATGGGAGCCATAATGGAACTCCAACTGAAGAGCTACGTTGTTTATTGGTGAATCAAAACCATGTTAATTAGACTCACCGGATGTAAGTATTAGCTACTAAAAATTGCAAAACCTATCCAATAAGGTTTTATCGATATAATGTTAACACTCATCTGAAATATAAAATAGTATAGACCTTTGTAAAATATCTAAAGGAAAAGATGCAATAAAAGACTACGTAAAAGAGACTAGGAGGAGGATTTAGGAGGTACTGCACGAAACTTAACTAATGCCAAATGTAATGAATGAAATATTTAAACGTCTATTTCAGGATCAGTTCTGCAAGCCGGCTCAGGATGTTACACTTTGAATCCCGATTTAGGTATGACTGATCATGTATTTATAGTCAGCCTTCGGTTATATGACCGAGTAACATTGTGAGAACATGTCAACAACTTGGTTGATATTTGATACCGATGTATTAAGATCACTATGGCAAACTTTAAGAAATGTCTAACTTAGAATTCTAGATGTAGGAGAAACATTTTAACTACGCCGCCGGCGCATGAAGACAATCGAAAATGTATGAGAATGATATCTCTGTCATATTAATAACAGCCTTTGCAGCAGACCATCGACGGTGGCTCTATCCATTGATCGCTCTATCAATTGGTAAAATCGTTGATTGTCTGTTTATACAAAAAGCAAATTTCGATCGGTCATCGATGGAAAGTAGATCGATTGGTGCGGTAATACCTCAATAAATTATTATTGTTTCTGTTTCGACCTTAGATACATCGGTATAAGTAGTATTTTAACAATAACAACACGTAATGCCTACGCTTTTCTTGAACATAATTATAGTTTCAAATGAGTCTGGAAGTAATAACAAACGTTTTAATGGATTTCAACGTACGTCGTTTATTTTTTATGACAAGCTGTTTGGTAGGTTAGGTACACAGGGTTTCTTCGACTATAAATAATCACCTACATGTTTCTTCTGGAAAATAAATATTACGCAAATAATGCAGGCTTAAAAAACAAAATAAATGAATGTACTTAGTGTTATAAATGTATTATTACCCTCACTACAGACAAGCTTGGGCACCGAGTTCGACCCTAATTAATGTAATTTGTTATGTAGGTACTTTGTTTAAGAAATATTCATATAATAAAGTGACAAATCCTCCTGGCAGTTTTACACATGTTTTTATGTTATATGGGTATAGTAGTATATTAACAGTTTGAAATCCCTGTTGACTTTTATTTGAATATTTGAAATTGGACTTACAGTATTTTCAGTATTTATCTATCGCACGCACGATACTGCAAATTATTCGTACGAATTGTCAAACAAATTGCTTTCCTCTAAGTAAAGTTAGCTTTGGTTATGCCCCATAAATATTTTAAACGTGGTAACACAAAACTTTCATTACCTACTTACACTGTGAAATAAACGTTGAAATAATTTGAAACTCTTATCGATAATACAATAAAAGCTATCGATTTCCTGGAGAAAAGCCATGGAGAACAGCAGCGACACCAAACCGAAGAGATCTTCATTGAAGATCACTGTAGAGCTTGGCTTACAAGAGTCTTATAGGAATGTAGACGTCTCAAGACCTAATCAGAATTATCAGTTACCAAAGTACAAATTTGAGTCACTAGAAAGCCGTATTGCCAAGCTAGCGCCTGTATTAATAAATCGATCTCGAGCCTGAGAGAGATCTTGAAAAAGTAATTCTTATGCCATACCAGTACAAAATTACATGCCAAAAGCATGCTCAAGACCGTTCTCAAACTTGAGATCGGTTTATTAATATGGGCTTTAAATATGTATAGGTGTCCTCGCAGTACCTTCCTCAATTGTATTATAACAATGAAAATAATCAATTATTTATTAATGTCTAAGAATGTGTATACCTATTATAATAATGATAATATGTGTTGCCAAAGATGAAATTAATCAATCATTAATATTACTAAGAATGTGTATAAGTACTATAATATAATATATTTTGCTTCCAACGACCTCAGAAAACGATTGGCTTACCCCGGAAATGTTTATAGAGACATGACAGCCATATTATTAACGCCACCATATTCGTAGAAGCATCACACTATGGTGCGAAGCGGATGTATGGTGATAGCTAGCCGACGTGAGCAATTGAACAATTGTCTATCTTCCTCGTCGGTTCTCACATTTCCTTAGTTGACATCTGTTGCTGTGGCGCGATTCATTGTGTAAGGAGATGCTTATACACCATTGTTATTTATGTTATTTATTCCCGAAAACAATAATTATCCTTGAATAAGGGACTCATAGCGATACATATATACCTACATAATTAATAGATACTTTTGCCTCACAAATGCCCAGAATTTCAGTGTTACATCCTTTTTATGGAAATAATGCCGCTATACCGTCACTCAATTTAAAACACTCTTGCAAGAAATACAGTGGTCACGTAATACTGATGCAAATCCGTCCCTTTATAATACATTTTCAAAGACAAGTAGTCTCTAAGCGATTTACAAACGAGCATAAAATTCAATTCGGACCGGCTTATTAGGGTTTTAACATCAAAGATAGTTGCGAACGGGACACAAAGCGAGATAATGTTAAGGATGAGTCATTATAGGACGGAACCCTAAACAGGGGAACGGTCCGCGATATGAAGAATGTTCCCGTCCACGGGAACTTTCCCTCGTTACAATCTACCCCCACTAATGACGACGGCTGAACCTTTTTGCGCGGCAAGTACTTGGCCATTCGTCTTCCAACCGTCGACGTGTGCAGACGATTCTACACATAGCCCGCCAATGGAAAGAAGATAAATGAATGGACTTTTCATTAGTTCACACCTTTTACTAAGATTGACAAGGTCGGTTACACACTCGATAAACAATTCAGTATTAGTGAAAAGTCGAGAACAGGCCATGTTTCTTTATATTTTATTTTAATGTAGAAAAATTACTGGCACGGATTTTAGCAGGTTAAAAGTATGATACTTGACTTGTTTGTAGTTAAATCTGAGTTTAGACAATAGGAATACTCCCAAAAATATATTGACCTTTCGATTACGTCGCTATTTGGCCCGCCGTTCGCGAGCTCTCCTTCACAATCAAAAATTTAAATGAGTTTCCTCGATTCACGAGAGGAGCGTATTTTTTTCTCCTAATGCCATTTCAGATGGTATTACTCTTAAATGAATATTCATTCGGTGCGAAATCGTTTAGGAGATAATAGATTGAGGTTATATTAGGGTTCACAATGAGTTATAGATAATTTTTTATTCAGGAATTTGATGCTCGGAGGCGCTCGAAGTGATTGATTGATGACAAAATTAATTATGTACTTACTTATTTGATAGTAGGTAGGTATCAGAAGTCTCTATTACCTGAAAGAAAATAAAAATTAAAATTAATAAAATAGGGTTTAAATAAATGCGTCTTAATTTAATAAAACAATTTTAGGTATTCTTTATAAGAATCTGTGGATATGTTTTTAATTAGTACACGTTTAGTGGTTAACGTTAACGTAATAAATTTATATGTATTTTATTCAGCTAAAGCATTATTCAGACAGTAGGGTATAACAAACTTGACTTCTCCACGAAACTAATGTCATTTATAAACGACTTCAAGCCGGTTAACAAGTATGTACTAAATATATGTTAAATAAATAAAAAATTACTTCAAAAAGGGTCTTGACAGGAAGACAACATGACAACAAAATGATCCTATAAGGGTGCCGTTTTATTTCTTTTGAGGTACGGAACCCAAAAAGTGCAAGTGCAACCTGTTGCACTAAAAAGGGTTTTTAACTAGCTAAACTTTTATTTCTAGCTAGAAATAACTAGGGACCTTGTAATTTATTTCATTTGGAGTCGGTGCCAATTCAAGTCGGGGTAGATAGGTACTTAAGAAATTGTCCTAACATTGTGTAAAGATAGTGGCACGAAAATGATTTTAGAATCCCGGCAGCTTAACATTTACCAGCAAAACATATACCCAAAACATAAATTACCCGGTTTCACAAAATATTGCCATCACAACGCCCTGAAACCTGTTCAAAGTATACGTCCGAATTGAACTTACAGCTCAGTATCCGAATATTCTTTGGAAATTTCCCAGGGGAGCATAGAAAAATGTAGCCTATTACCTAGGCAAGAGAGCTAACTACAGTCGAAACTAACTCGCCACTGTTGAAAGTTACAGTTTTCAATCTTGTACAAGTTACTTCATAATTCAGACTCGGGGGACGTACTCGAGCCGCAACTTTTGCCTTTGGGATTTCGATACTCGGCACTGACTCGGCCATGTATGAGGTTATTACGCGAAGTCAAACAAGCCGACTAGAATGCCGTGTTTGACTATCGCCATAGAAACATTAATGGCTACTAGAAACGCCACTGTACTTGCATGTGGAGAATATTATTTTTTGTGTGGCATAATAATTGGTATAATTTGAAAGCGGGCTGCATTTGTATCCACTCTAAACTGAGACTCCGCGCGATGCGGTGCAGTTTTATAGATTTGACAAATGCAGCGAACGTAGAGATCTTTTAATTTTATAGTCAGCAGCGTATTTATAATAATGTTCATGTGAGTCTCTTCTAAAAGGCCTTAATTATTTATACGCCATCGCGGGTTCGGTCAAGCGGTGCGTTTGACCACGCGATTCCCTCGCGACCCATATAGGCGCGCGCCAAAGTGTCTGTTTACACAAACTCGCTAGAATTTTTAACGAAAACATGTCCTACTGTGTATATTAATTTAGTTTTATCAGCGCCCTCCATCAAAGTCAGCTTATATTATACGGTATTTGCCCTTACCATGAACGTACATCTTTAACACTCGCTTTGTTTATTCATAACTACAAATTTTATAATCTGAATTTTTTTTCTGATAGAATCTTACAGAATTATGATACATTTACAAAATGGGTACAATACTAGTAAGCGATCGTATTATTTATTAATAGCTAGATAGGTATTTATTCAACTTATTTCCAAACTCGCAAATAAACCCGCACCATCACTGCTTAAAATATTTTAGAAGACTATCGAGTGTAGGGTCATGGCTAGAGCATTTCATTGCGATGACTGACATTGTAATTACATATTTAGATTGGTAAATGCATTTAAATATAATCTTGAAACCTTGATACTAAACTTAGAATGTTAAACGACAAATGAGTCTGTTTTGAAACAAAAACAACAAATAAAAATGCAGTGCTTATTACGATCAGACAACAATAGGTGATTGGAATTGCTAATTTGTTACCTATTCCAAAACCTTTAAGAATAATAAGGTGACCAGCTCAAACAAGGTTTCGATGGCGACTGAAGCCACTGAATCGTGTTTTCAGCTCTTCCGAACTACTATTTATTAAGACATCACTAATTAATTTGTACGAAGTTAGTCGTAGAACGATACTATGAATGTACCTATAGTATGGGTCAATATAATGGTGTGCATCTCCGCGTCAAATCCTCTGGTGGCCGCGTGTCGCCGGTTGATAAGAGCCGATGGGATAGGACAAGCTAAACAAGTTATAGACTGCAGCGGACAAGTGTTACACTTGAAGTATAATGAAGGCAAGAAAGTCAATAGCTTGCAATCACAAGCTGTTAAAAAACTTGAATTGTAAAAATATAAAAAAAATTGAAAACTTTCATAATTTCAATATCACTTCCTTACGGTTTAGGAAAAACATCGTGAGGAAATGTTCATATCTTAGAAAATGTAATTAATTTTCGAAAGAAGTGTAAGATCCGGCAACCTGCACTGGGCCAGGGTGGTGGATTATGGTCTGAATCCCCCTGGTGTTGAGGGGAGGTCCGTGCCAAGGACAGAAACATCAAAACGGCTCATTTTTTATACTGACATCTTATATTGTAGAGTCGATCAGATGTCAAATGGGTAAATAAGACATTAGATGTTCTTTTGTTTTGTTTTTCTAGTAGCGATAGGTATTCTAGCTTATATACTCGCCTGGGTAAATTCTATAACGACTAGAAAACTCAGCAGATTGAAAAGTTTGCCGGCCGTTTATTTACAAGACAATGGAGTAGAGATATGACGAAAATTTTCAATTAAACAAAACAAAACGTCGACGCCTTCGAGAGCATTGTGTGGCCTGCGACAGTTGGCAATGGCGGGCAATGGCGTGTTACCAGGGCTCGCATGAGACGTATGATGACTGGATTAATAATAATTTGAACATAACCTGCACATTCATTATGTACCTTATGTCTGATAGGAACAGCGAATAATTTCAGTTCGCTGAAAACAAAAACAGTCTACACCAAATTATTATATTAATGTAGAGTACAAACAATTGATTATAAAATCTCCGAAATCATTTCTATGTATAAGCCGATAAGTATACAAGGTGAAACAAAATGGGTATACTTTTTTTTTTCAAAACTTAACTTTGTAATTCTAAAACCATCAGCTTTGGAGGGAACTTGAAAAACAAAAGGCGTTATAGGAATACAGCTGTTGACCGATTTCACAAGTCTACAAAACCTTTAGTACTTCAACTGTCCCACAAAGCCGATAGTTTGAGATTTACAAAGTTAAGTTGCAAAAAAAATAGTATACCCTTTTTGTATCACCTAGTAGAAGTCCATTAAACTCACACAGAAATAGAAGCGATAGGATAATTAATAGATTATTTTCTAACGTTTAAGTTCATACATTTTCGACACAGAATAAACAACGAATTTATAAAATGCCGCTCGAAAGTTGGCAAGCCTGGCGGTGACCGACTTGAACTCGAACATTATTGCCATTTCGTTTCTCGTTGGCTGTGACACAGGTATTTTTTTTAATTATTATACCGCAATATTCGCAGTTGGCAGCCCTGCTCTGGGCGGACGTCCGGCGCGCGGGCGTTGGCATAGCGCGGGATACGGAGCGGCGTCGACGATGAATAGCGCTGCGCTCGCGGCATCGCACGCGACGTAGATGGTGCTTAGATAACGTATGAAGACGGCTAGTAGTATCACTGCTAGGCAAAGGCCTTTCCTTCACTCCTCTATGAAACCCAATGAACTCTGTCTTTGTCATCCCGTCATCGTTCCATGGTCTGCCTCGACTTCGGCGATCATCTGTGGCCTAAGACCAACTATCCTTTGCACTCCACTAGGAATAACTTGCATCAAAATAATTGTAAGGTGGGAGCAGAAGCTATGCCATTGTTATGGTCGGGAGCGGAGGGAACGCATTGTGGTTGGTCTACCGAAGGTAATAATCGATAATGATTGGTCGATCGTTAATCTTATACGCATTATTAATCCTATTTATTTCGGAAACATTTTCTGTTCGAGTTTTAATCGATAAAATACACGGATGTTGTTGCACAATGGTTATTAGAACGATGAATTGCCGGTTGACCTCCATTATGTCTCAATTGTGTACTATCGGCACACATTGGACGGCGTTATTCAATCACGAACATCATAAAACGTGACATCGTCTCGGCATTTAGGCCCCGGCAACATGTAGGTACTTACAATAGGACAGAAATCGCGGCAGACACCCGGCAAACATACAGTAGTATCTCCCCTCGTTTCCTGCATCGTAAGTAACGCACGTCCCGTATAAGTCCACAAACATACAATTGCGGCCCCCATTTCGCAATAGCGACATCTAAAACAAATAGCAATAGAGTGAAAAGTCGTTTGGGCAAACGGTTTTTGAACGGCAACAAAGTAATCGGGTCCTACCACACTGAGCGTCAATCTACAGAGAGGGTACGCTATTTCGGTCTGCATGGCATACACAAGCGGTCTTTGAAATTTTAATCGTTACATTCACCCTGCCCCGATGGCACACTAGAGACCGCGTGTTACCATGTTCATCACGAGCTAGCATGAAAAGGATAAAAAATGGTGAACTCACACGTGGCTGCGACCAACCCGTGTGTTTTCCTTCTAAATACTTTTAAAATATTAAAACGCATTGCGTGATAGGCTAAACGGCAACACCGTTGCTACATTAATATATTATACTGTACCGCAATATTTTTGAACATGGAAGTGTTGACACGGCCTTTATCTAGCTTCCTTCAGTGCCCGAACGGGTAACTCGATAAAACTAAATGAACACGAAAAAGCTTTCTTTTAACAACTTTCTTTCAGTATTTTTTTACGATAATGAGCTCTCCGCACTTATCTATTACCTACTTACATAAACTTTAAATTTATAAACATGAATAAAAAGTTTGAAAAGTGTTAATTTTACTTTGATACTTTTATGACGTCAAAAAGTTGAACTGGAAAAAGCTATTTCGTAATGAGATTAAGTACAGAATTTTATTTATTAAGAGTAATTTTTAAACCAAGGGCAGTTTGTTCAAGTTTTCGCCCTCTGAGGCCTGAGCTCCAGAACGGACGAACTGATTTCAACACGGTTTTTAGTTTGATTAGCTTAGATAACTTATGTTTGTTTTTAATTTAACTTTTCCCCGGGTTCGTCGAAGGTCAAACCTCGGTGTCACCATTGTCGATCTTGGCTTACAGGACTAACAGTGGGTGTGTGGCGAGACTAGTCCAAAAAAATGCTTATGTTTGGAAATCAGTTTACCCATTTGAGAATTTAAAATCTGTGTTCTAAGCTAAATGGTACAAATCATATTGGCCCTCATTTTGTGGATGTCGAGTCAAGCTGTTGATGTCGTCTTTATACTCAGGGAACTTAGTTACACCTTATAAATTAAGCATAGTGTACATTCCACCATCTATATTTAGGTTACGCCCTCCCTTCTTCTATATACAGGTACAGGTACAGGTATGACCTATGCCTACATAAGTTTGCCTCGAAGGTTAATTTAATTACCCCTCCAACCTTTCCCTTAACTAATAAAGAGAGAAAGCAATCTATTTTGATAATAATGGTATGTGTGTTCGATGCCTATTAGTATCTTTCAGAAATTCTTAGAATTAGTTGAGAAGTAATATTGCCGTCTCTACAAAACCTCGGCATATTTGGAGACAATTTCTTTTTCGGTTAACACTATTAACACTTCAATAAATAATTGCGATTAGCAAACTCTCATAAAAAAAAAACCATAAAGGACGCAAAATTTTAAACAAAATAAAAATATATGGCGTTGAAGAAGTCAACAATCATGAGCGTACAATTCCACTCGAGCTGCTAACATATTTTGACCCGACACGACTTGAGGACAAAGGCCCTAGCTACACCGCAAAAAGTTTAAGCACCACGAAAACACATTCCTCGTAACATTAAAAAAAAACCTCCGCATTATATCATTTAGGACAAAAACTGAAGTAAGCACGCGAGGATTCTCCGAATGAGTACCCGGAATAGTAGAAGAGGTAGCGGCAAAAAATATTGTTTAAAAAAATATTTTTTTATATATACCAGCTTCCAAAAACTTTGGTGCACTAAAGGTAAGGTAAGGTAACTAAAGGTTAGGTTTGGTGCACTGAAATAACTAGGGACCTTATAATTTCTTTCATTTGAATTCGGTGCCAATTCAAATACCTAAGTAGGGTAGGTAGGTGCCTAAGAAGTTGTCCTGACGAAGTGTAAATATAGTGGACTCTGGTTTAACCACCGCCTCTCAGGCTACGACGACTAATACAGCGCGTGTAGTGCTCTCTGCTTTAAAATTCAAATCTTATTTACATTCAACCCCTGGCTTGGTATCTCCGAAAATGGGCCTTAACTATCACTAAAAACACTCCGCCGTGGGACTATTTTCGTAGCCCCTTTAGAACTAAAATAGAACGTTCGTAACCTAGAATACTATATCCATTGAATAAGTTCAATTAACCCGTATGAATTCTATATTTTATGATATGATTGACGACCGCTTGGCGCAGTGGTTCGAGCGTAGACTGCTCGGCTCACAGCACATGGTGGTTGCGGGTTCGATTCCCGCCGGGGCAAATTTCAGAAATGGCCTTTCAAATTTGCCGAGGTCTGGATGTCACTGGGATCGCTCCAAGTCCATTGCACGATATGGGTACCGTGCAATACCCAAACTAAACAACGCTTGTACTTGGTAGTACAAGCGTTGCTTAGTTTGGGACCATACAGTTGGTGTGACAGTCTGGCGATATTATTATTATTATAAAAATATGAAATTCGCGCAGAGAACATTCGACACGTCACTCATCCCGTAAATTTGCAACGTGTAACATATCATGGTGACAATTGATTTCGAGAGATTGTAATAAGCTCTGGGATGCTAGTATAAACTGAAGTGGTCCAACCGCAAATAACTATTCCAGTTCGAATTGACAAGCATCTTTCAATCAAGGCTTCCAAAAAGCTATGCATATCTTTTGAATAACGCATAAGGATATAATAATTATAACAATCTTTATTGCCAAACACAAGAATTATTCTTAATCCTAGAATATGATGCCACCCAAACTAGGCAAACTAGGCAAATATAAATAAAAACATAATCCCAGCTCACCAATTTTATTAGTTTCCTCACGAAAAAATAATAACTTTACAAACAAAGAACACCAAAGCTCCGATCAAAACTTTTAAACGTTAAATAATTAAAAGTTGTAGCAGCAACTTACATTTGCGTCGTATCGTATAAACGCCAAGGTCACACGATTGCCTTTGACCCGACTCGCCCTGGCTAAAATATTCAAACAGATACACCTTTTAAGCGATTCGTTATTCATTATCGCTAATTCTTAACGATAAACGACTACGATATCAGTTTAGGTGTTGAGTCACTTGACATAAACACTTTTTTAATGTTTCGAATTTCTGAATACTTTCACGGAACTGTACTTCTTGCAAGACTGTCTATAACTTTAAATTTCTTAGAACAATTTCACATTGGTCCTTTGCCACAAAGTCGATTTTCGTTTACGTCGTTAGTTAGATTTGGCCCTTTCAGACGTACGTAACGAAGATTAAAATAATTATATATCTGATGAAACCGCACATTAATGCAATTCAATCAATTATTCCTGCTATATCCTTCTGCTACTTATATCTAAGTAATATTCATGAGTCGACCCTCTCTTAATCTGTAAACCTCTAAATATCTAAACCTGCAATTCCCAGCGCATCGCATTGCAGAATCTTATCTACAATGAACTCAAACTCAAATCGTTTATTGTGTCCAGGCCCAAAAATTGTCTATTTTACATTTATTTCTCAATCGTAAGTTGCTTATATTTAAAAGGTACAAAGAGCAGGTTTTCTAGCAAATAAAATCCGTATAACCATGTTCTCACTTATATAAATATATTATTATAAGCACTTGACTATTAATATCAAAGTAGTATAAAAGTTTATGACCATTTATAAGTTTCTTCAAGTATAAATAACATTCGTTAAAGGAAAACCAGGCAGACAACCAGTTGATTACAAACAATTTATTTGTGCAATCATCTCCGCGAGGATGACATGCTATAAGCAGTTAGCCTTGGGGCCGGGGCTATGTGAGATCCTCTTTTGTTTGTGTTCACTCACACCTAATGGAGCGATCAACGAACATGGCTACCCATTGATAACTTCAACTTTCGGGCTCAGACATTAACATAATACATTCAGTGCGACCCGTTTTGAACGGTTTCACTTTAGCTAAAGGCTTACAGCTATTGGTTTAATGAGACTGGCCTTGACGTGGCCATTTTTCACTAAGACAGTGAAGGTCTTGTAATTTATTAGTTGAAGCGTTCTTATGAGAGATAACTTGGTAGGTACAAGTTGCTCCTGAATATTTCGAGGTTATTTTACTGTAATCTATGTACTACTTTACAATCATATAGGTTTTCTTCATCGTTCTCAGAGTTTTGAGTTCATATAATTATGATGATGTTATATAACATAGCAGTGATAGCCGATTGGTTAAGCACGCGTCTTGCGGGCTACCAGGTCTCGGGTTCAAACCCCGGCTCGAACCTCTGGATTTTCTAAATCTATGTGCGAATCATAATTTCTATATGATTATCACTTGCTTACGGTGAAGGAAAACATCGTGATGAAACCTGCATGTCTTAGAAGATTTAACCAATTTTCGAAAGACGTGAAATCCGCCAACCCGCACTGGGCCAGCGTGGTGGATTATGGCCTGAATCCCCCTCGTGTTGAGAGGAGGCCCGTGCCCAGGAGTGGGACGTCAAAAGGGCTAAAATTATTTTTATATAACATGGACAAGTTGCGTAAACATCATACTCGAGTGTGAGTGAGTAATATGTATTACCTGATTCGAGGTTACTTAACTATTAATCAAGTTGCATACTTTAAAGGCATACACCCAATATGGCTGCTACTTCATTAACACTGGTCTAGATACTCACGTTTCAAAAACTTGTATACATATACACCTCAGCCGATTAAAAACTGTCTAGCCCTATAACAAAGTATATATTTTCAAAACTCCAGTATTTCACTAAATCATTGACTGTATTTCCTACCCACGTATAAATAAAGTAATCGAAGTATCATTTAGTTGGGATTTAAAAACAAACATGTTAGGTAGATTTAAATCTTTCGTTCGCCTCCAAGAAACGTGAAGACAACACTGTCATCAAATTAACATTCATTTATTTTTCTGTTCTAATAATCTTCGCTTGGGAGGGCGGATTGTTTTTAAAAGTATTTTAGTTAATTGGTCTATTGACAATTTTTGGAATGTTAATTAAACTTTAGACAACGTTTGTGTGGTGTTATATGTATTGAATTGAATATTCTGTATATACACAAAAGTTAGTAGATAACTTAGTTATGCCCTTCCTGGTTAACTCGAACAAAGTAATAATAACCAAAGCTAGAGTGCTGGATTAAACCTCATAAACTGGGAACTCATTTCCGCGAACAAACTCATCTTATTTTAGACCCTTCCAACATCTCATAACTCAACCGGAATACGAAGCGATAAATCAAATATTAATCGTCCAAACATCACATACTAAACTCGGTTCGAAAATACTCGCGCGTACGCATCTAACTTGTTGCTAGCTGTCACCGCTGCACGACCGAGTAACGCCCTGTCAACACCTGACAGACTCGCTTCACACCCAATCACCACACATCACATAATGTGTTTAGAAAAATAACTAGATTTGATTTAAAATGTCGTTCTTTTTAGTGCGCTATTACTTACAGATCCAACTAATATTATATAAATGTATAATATGTATAAATGTGAAAGTTTGTGAGTGTGGATGTATGTTTGTTACTCTTTCACGCAAAAACTACTGAACGGATTTGGATGAAATTTGGAACACAGATAGTTTATAACCTGGATTAACACATAGAATACTTAAGTCTACGCGGACGAAGTCGAGGGCAGAAACTAGTCATTTTAATAAATAGTGATAGCAAATTTCTGAAAGTAGAAATTGCTTCGAATGTAAAAATAGGTTGTTCCAGCCACTATGCACATGTATGCATTTATGAACAAGGCAACCAGTTCATAAAAATGTAAGGTGCAGTGATTGCACAACACATTCTAAAGGAAATGTGCAAGAGCCAACAAATTGAGTCATTTAATGTCACAAAGACACAGCCATTGGGGAATGTGGAAAGCCTGTCAGGGGTAAAAGCACACAATATGAAACCGAAGTGATCAACATTTAAGAAATTGTTATGTGTAAATAAATAAAGCAAGTTGAACTTGTTTTCGAAAACAAAGATGAAAAAGATATTAAGTATAATGACCCAACTAAACTCTAAATAAATATTATTCTAAGATATTTACAGAGTCTACGCACAGATAAGATAACATTTGATGCATAACTGGAGACCTTAGCTTTAAGCCTCGAGTAAGGACTGCGTTTTAAATGTAATTATGGTAATGTCTTGATGTCGAACAATAAAATAAGCCTTATCATGATCACGGATGTCGGCGACGCAGAACACAAAACACGCAATGATTGAGGAAAAAACGTCTATGCAATCTCCAACCAGTATTTGATACTAAATATGATATACCGTATTTTTTCCGAATATGACATCTTTCGTAAGATTATTAAGTAAATTTGGACTTCATTTTTTAAATTTAACTATAATACTGTCGTATCTAACAGGTTTGTTAATGTAACTTGGCAACACCATTATCACTGAAAATACGGAAAATGCTAAATTGTGGAGACGTCGACTCCAGCACAATCTATTTAGAAAAAAAAACAAACATCAGTTACGTAAGTGTGTTAATGTTTACCAAAATAAATAAGATAAGTATGTTAACAGTCGATGCTAAATATGTAAAAAGTTAAATAATTGCTTATATTTATAGTCTAGACCTATTCTGTGTCAGTGGCGCGACTGTCGTCAACGGAACGCGTCGACACGCCCGAGATATTGCCGGGTGCGTTCCAACCGCGTTCACCTGCGATCGAGGTGAAGGTCACACGCCTCATGAGCGCGCCCGAACGCAAATGTCAATGTAAATAAACCAACTAACATAATCTGGTGGCCACAATTGGAACTACCGATGCTAGTATAAAATTGACATTTATTTTAAATTTTCCAATGACCGAAGCGACGCCGTCATATGAAAATATAAGTTTGTGGCACTGTGTACGTGCGTATTCCATGCCGGCCATCTTGAATTTCGGCTTGACCGGTTTTAGGATGAGACCAGCAGCGTTTAATACGTGGAATGTGGTTTTTTTTCTTTCAAGGGCACACATTACTAAAACAAAATTGTAATAAAATAAATTATCAACAGGTAGGTATTATCACTACGTTCAATAAAAGCAACGACAAATAAAAATTTTAAAGTTTTTATTTTATACCGACTGTTATAGGTAGTACGACTATGTAGGTAAACTTATTCCTCCGTTTTTAAACAATCTATGCAATTAATCTATAAAAACAGAAATCAAGTAAAACAAAAACGTACACTTATCTAAACAACCGAGGCCCGCGTTGATTAACAAACCAGTTCAGATTCATCCGAACTGGTATTTTAAAACTTAAATCCCTTTCCGCCCTTCTGAGCCCGAACAAAGGTACCAATTAAGCTTCATAATCGCCGGCACCCTTATAATTAATACTACAGAAATTAAAACTCCCGCAATAAGCGTACAGTACTCTGCACAGACTATACAAAAAATACACAATCGCAGCTTTGTGCTCTACCGAACATTAATTACGAAGAAAAGTATTGCAAATAAAAACGACTTAAATAAAGCTTAAATTGTACAGTGAACTCTGTGACCTTGTATTTGATACTAAAATTGCGGATCTGAATCAGTGGAACAGTGTATTGAACAATACATTTTAGAACCTAGGTATACGTGAAACATATTTGTTGTAAGAAAAAAGGCATCGACCTCAAATTCTCAAGGTGAATAATAATCACGTTACCGCCATACATACATCATTCTATGCAGTGAACATAGCTCCACCTGAGGATAAAATTTGACTACCTACAGCGACAATTTCAGAGGTCTGATAGAGATACCTATGAACCCTCAACAATATACAAAGACGCACAGAAATAAATAAATTTACATACTTTCACTGTCATCTGCCTATTATTTGATCACTAATTCGTTTTTTTAGACAACATGTCATCTATATACGAGTATGGGTTTTAAATAGAGCACACATTCTTTTTCTATAAAATACCATAATAATTTAATTTAAAAAATATGACATAAACAAATACTGTATCGGGGTGTACATAAAAAACGCGTCGTTAATTGAAGAGCACACACAAGATAGTTTAGTATAGATGTAGTTTGATAGCGCTAGAGTCAGGGGCAGCGCGCCGAGTTACTAACGAGGGGAAAAGTGCCTATTTCCGAGGCGTAATGACGTCGCGACAGCCCTCTAGCCCGGCCAAACACCCGCCCAGCCTGAATAGAATTCTAGATAATATTTAGACAGCCGCTAGACGTACAATGCTTCCGCGCGAACGGTCACTTTAAACGAAATAGGTTAGTTTAAGCACCGATTTCGGTAAATAACAAGGCCTATTTTGGCATAATGGTGTTGTTCTGTAATATTAATCTCATGATGCTGGTTAAGATGTGCAAGGGTGTTGCCAATCGACGGACCTTTTGTCAGTTGATGATCAACTGGCGGTCGATGGAACGTTGCTCTATGTAGAGACTCAATCAACGTCGACTTATCTTATTCTACAATCGATTGATGGGTCGATCGGTTGGTAACACCCTGAGTCACGGGTACATTACGGAGCCAAGTTCGAACGTACAGGTTGGAACGTACATAAATCTGTTCAAATAGTAGACACCATTTGAACATAATTATGTAGGCTCACTGACTGAAGAGTTCTACATTCTGATGTTATGGATAGCCAGAATTCTCGCCATTGCGCATAATAATATTATGAAAGTATTTATTGATGGCTATCACCAAGCTGTTAGAACCTTTTTAAAATTTGGTGTTGAAATTGAATTTGAACGCTAATCTGTTATTAAACCAACTTAATTTTCACACTTTCAATGATAGTATTTGTAGACTTTGATGTTAACTTTAAAGTTAATTAACATCTCTGTAACTGAGCGTTACTCTGCAATATGACATAAATTTGTACCTACCTATTGCAAGGAAACAGTCACCTTTAAGCTGTATTTACTGCTAAATGACACGATGATTATAAAATAACCTCTATTCAGGTACAAATAAATAATATTATCCTTACATGAAAAAGTTTTAATTGGTACAAAATGACAACAGTAATACAATCTGGCAGCGGATATAAACAGTTGGAAACACGGAATTGGTCGGACCCTTGTCCAATGTCCCGAGATTTATTTACAAAGTTTGGACCCCTGTATATTTTTTAATCTGCATGCCGTACACATACATTCAATAAAAAGTATAAGATACAGTCTAGTATAGGTAATAATATTCGACGATGTAATTAGAAAAACAGCTAACTAATTCGAATTCTATGCACGATTATATGGTTCTGACCAATCAAAAGGGCAACTCAGGATTGCAGTCTCGAAAACTCGGAAAATTTTCTGGGCCGGACTAGAAGCTGTACCACCAGCTCGCCATGAAGAACAACCAACAAGACAGTTTATAGTTTAGCATTCGAGAGATATACAGACAGATTTCGATATAAGGGTTAAGGATCTAGCTCAGTATTGCAAGGAATTTGAAGAAAAGTATCATTAACATGATACTTGAAGCAAAAAACACAGGCCAATATGATTGAGAATGTTGATAAGGTGTTGCAGATCAATCGAGGCATACAATTTCACATATAACAGGAGAAACACAAATGTCTCAAATCTCTCTTAAATAAGAAGTCTCACTCCTCAAATGAATAGCGCTTTTATGCCAATAAGCAATGGAATCACGCACGCAATATCACTTCTAATTCATCGTGGGAACGAAAATACAGTCGCACACAAATCGTATGGAATTATATTCTTTTGTTAGTGATGTTCATAGTCGCATAGCAGTAAATAACCTCCAATTAAGATTTAAAAATACCGATTTAAATTTTATGTTCTTCAAGAACGTTATTAATATCAATAAAGAATCATAATGATTAATATACGTAGTGTTATTTAAAAGGCTAATAATAAACTATTTATAGCTACCTAATATACGCGTACGCACCTATTGAATTTGAAAAACAAAAGAACAATACAACAAAGTACATGAATGTGGCCGTGACGCCCAAAATGGAAAAAAACATCATAGAAAGCGATAATTGAGTTATAAGGAATAATCCGTTTGAAAATAGTAATGATAATTTTAATGAATTGATATGGGTTAGGTTACTAAAGAAACAAGTGAATATTGGAGCGCTGTTAAAAAGCAGCCATGATACTAATCAGTTACACTACTGAGAGAGCCTTTGAGATGGTTCAACCAGAAGTGAATGGCGATAGACAGCATTTTACTGATAAAATAACGGCAATAAAGTTAGAACTCAGGATAGACTTTATAAATGCAACGGTTGCACTTTTATAACTCAACGAAAAATACGTACACTACATTTTTAAAGAATGCCAAGGGAATTTTGAAAATGATTGCAGGACGAGAGGGATATCGCACGAGCTACGCCAACTCCACCGGAATGTTCTGAGGATTCCAGGGTCCTTGACCCGGTAAATTTTCTCTAACTTCGGTCACCGAGACTCGGGAGTAATAAATTTGAACAAAGTTTTTTTAGTCACTTTTCAGATTTAACAAATGTTAAAATCGGAGAAGTCGATTAAATTTGTTTTCTTTTTAATGATACGAAAAAGAAATACTCGCGCTTTGCAAAGCAAGCGAAAGTCGTGATTAATAATGTGTTGAAGAGTATTTCCAAATGTTATATATTTTTCATTACTCATACTCTGAAAGTAGGTCTGAAGTTGCCTGAGAAGCGGGTTGAAAGTAATACTTTTCAGGCCCGGGAGTTTCGCTTTCAACTGACAGCTGTCAAATTATAAAAAAAAACTAGTTCCATTTTCACATTTCTATGGAACCATGTTCAAACTTTTTCCACAGTCACTCAATTACAGCACGATGTAAAATTGAAATAACATAAAGTTAAGTATTAATTCAAGAATATATTTTTTTAAATGACTTAATTATAATTTAGTTTCAACAATTTCTTTAAAATAACATAGATTTGGGCAAAATATTTAAAGATGAAAATGAAAAATAATGGCTAAATAATGAAGTTGGCCGGCCAACGAAAAAAAAAACAAAATAGGCGGCAATCCGATTTTTTTTTCGAGTTGTAGAGTATTGTTTATACTTCCTTGTATTATTTCTTTAGCCAATTCCTGTTTTTATTTTTATTTTCCTTGTATTCGTAATGAAAAGCACAGTGTTTACCTCGGGTGAAAGATTTATTTTGTCCCTCGAACTATTAGCGCCCTCGCTACGCTCGGGCGCCAAACCCCGTCTCGGGACAAAATAAGTAACTTTCACCACTCATGTAACAATGTACTATTATACCTAATAATAATACCGTATGCATCAAATGTGATTACACGTGCGCAACGGGAAGGTGTTCTAACAAATGAATTTTCAGCAAAGTTCGCTTTAAATTCGCAAATGGTGGGACAGCAGCGGAACTATTAAGTTGTAGAGATAAAACAGTGTACGAACAGTTTCGAGAAACGTTTTAGTTTAATTCAACATTAGTTCGAGTTTATCTGTCCGATTAATAAGTACCTATTATACTGAAATACAAGAATGTATATTTGATTTAAAACATATAGCCAAACATAGGTATGGCTCGCTTTAAAAACAAAGTAAAAACATATCCGATTTCAAATCGTAGTAATGTTTCAAAGGAACGCCACAATAAATCGGCAGAATGTCCGCACTGAAGAAGATCGCCGGCAATATTGAATGAATAGAGTTGATTTTTTGCGACTAACCTGAAAGGGTATCTTAAGTACAGATCCCGCAAACATTATCGTGAAGGCACGGACCCTTCTCTCACGGTGAGCACTTTTATACGCCCATCAAACCTTATGAGTACAATAAAACACGATTGTTTCCCATTAACATCGGCGTCCACCGGCCTCCGAGTGAAAAGATGTACAACCCATTCATTTCGGATCTGTAATGTTACCTATTAAATAATCGTCGCGCACGCCTGGTAATCGAAAATCAATGGCACGAATCAAGATAGGTGCGAATGAATTACTCTTACAACGTGGAGTTTAATGAAAATGTGAGAAGGGAAAGAATTGCATTGAAATTCACGACACCATTTTATAATACCATCTGGAGCAGACCTCAAGGCATCCGTCCTAGATGAAAAGCTGCAAGCAGCAGCAGCCGTAGTAACAGGGAGAATATTTCAAAGAAAAACGTAAGGATAGCTATGGGTGTTCAGTGAAGAAAGTAAATTTTATTTACGTTTAAAAAGCGTAGCGGAATCTTTGTCAATTCAGTCCCGTCCATCGGTAGGGCCGGGCGAACAAATAAAATGAGATCAGAACAACGTTCCCCGCTAGCGACAACAATGAGCTGGAAAAGATCTGCATTGCTTTAATTAAAAGTAAATTGTTCGAACAAGCACATTAAGTATTTAGATGAGCGTTGTGAACAATACTTTTTACAGTTGTCTGGCAACAATGAAAAGCAAAGGCGAATAGAAGATTAATTTTAATTTGTTCAAGTATTTTAGATGCAAAATTTATTAATAAATGAGAAATTGTAATTTCTACAACCTAGTACCTTATTTTTATTTTTTCTTCTACTCAATATCTCCCGGTAAAGATATGTGGCTACGAACACGATTATGAAAACGTATTTTACAAGCTTATTTCTGAACGTAACACCAATACGTAAGAGTACTTACTTACTTGACGACCGCTTGGCGCAGTGGTTCGAGCGGTCACTACACCGGGTGGTTGCGGGTTTGATTCCCATCAGGGGAAATTTCGGTAATGGTCTTATCGTAATTTGCCCTGGTCTGGGTGTCACTGGGATCGCCCCCAGTCCATTGTCTGGTACCCATAATACAAGCGTTGCTTAGTTTAGGACCATACAGTTGGTGTGTTCGTCTGGCGTTTATTTATTTATTTATAACTTACTAGCATGATAACTTTCTGTGACACAAATATAATCAAAAATAAATAAGCCAAAAAAAATCTGAAAGAACGCTCAATTATGCACCATCATGCTACTATTTAAAGATCAATCTACTAAGTTCATGATCTTACATCGAACGTATTCAAATAACATCACATACAAATTCGTCACTTTCATTTGCGTCATAAAAAATTTGGATAGCCTTCTATGGGCTGTCTATCTGTTTAATTCTCACGCATTACCTAGCAATCATACATAGCAATGTAAGTACTTATAGTTGTATTCAAAAGATTTCCGTAATCGTTTTTACATTATTCATCATGTTGTCGGGTGCGTTTGAGTCGAGACGTCTGTACGAATTTGAATAACAAATGGCTGACATCTGCATGTTTCTAGCGGGGATTTCTACAGTACCCCTCAAATACTCGAGAAAAACAATATTGTCCCTTATGGGACCTGACAAGAGGTCATAACTCGGGTTTATGCCATTTATCAAACTGCGAAACAAATTATAGCCCTGCTAGATGTTATGGAAGCATTAGTATTAGTTGCGAAAGTCAAAGTAATTTTATTCGGCCTGTCCCAAAATGGTGGGTGGATTGCACGGCATTGTCATTATATAAAAAGTTTGTATTGAAAGGTCGTCCAAGTTACACACATAATCGTCAAAGAACGTAAGGAACAAAAATTTTGACATTGAACATTTACCTAAATCGGTTAACGCATTAGCTTTGCTAGTCAAATAGTGAGGAGGTCATCGGTCTGTACCAATAAATAGCAGACTCTTGCGTCACCGACCGCCAGACATACGGCTCTTGAATAACAATGATGGAAGTCCACTACCCAGAACGATAATTAAATTTACCACACGCGCCGGACAGTCAGTCAAAACGAAACGAATTCAAAAGGACAGAGAATATTTTTTACCAGCTTTTAATATAATACACTGCGTAATTTGGTTCATAGAGTTAGTTATTGGATCAACTTGGTTAAACGATCTGCTTAAAAACACAAGGCAGAACAATCAACACACTTCGGTCTTTATAAGGACAGATCGCAAGAAAATATATTTTTAAAAAGTGGTTTTATAAAGAAGTCTATCGACGGCACTATATCAAGGTAATGAACATACTTGGGGCTGAATACATTATAGACAAACTAATATGAAAGAAATCTACAGTATTTCTAGTCCCAACTCAACAATATTTCAACTCTAAGGTATCGAAAAGCTTGGGAACTGGGGTCGGCAATTCTCAAGGCACCGATTAATTTCCAGGTTACCGTAGCACTTAGTTATAAACGAGCCGCGAGAAAACCACCGGCGGAACAAAATAAGAGGTATTCCCGCTTTGCGGGGATCATACTTCACACAAATTGCATTTGAATATCGCTGATACCTACGTAAGTTATTTGTTTTCAGGTAAAATTTCTTTTCGTTTCGTTGAGATTTCTTGTGTGGTTTAAAAGGCACGAGATATGTCGTAAGGGGGCCCCTGCCGCCATTTTGCAACATTACGGCTGTGATGAGACGGCAAATTGCTCATTTGTCTACCGGGGGACTTGCAAAAGTGATGCTGAGATTGTACGTGCAGAGTACTCGGTTTCGCAACCTTTGGGTGCTTCTGCTTTTAAACCGCATTGTAATTTAGACATAATAATTTGTGTACAGACATCAAGGCCCAAAGTTACGAGACAGTGGACACCAATAAAACAAGTGAGTAAGCATGATTTGCAATTATATTACTTACTTAACCCATTCAGACTTAGTACCTATGGACACAAATAGGTACTTATCTATGTATACGGCACCAAAGAAACCGTCGCTATTTTTATCAACATTATGATAAGTGTTGTAAAGTAGATGGAAGATGTATTTTGAAAGATTATTGAATGAAGAGAATGACTGGGATGGCGTATTGAATGTGGCAAGAGAAAACTTAGGATTGATAAGTGAAGTGTGTGTAGAAGAAGTTAAAAATGCGGTGAGAGGGATGAAAAATGGAAAATCGGTGGGTCCAGATGGTATACCTGCGGAAGTATGGAAAGTTTTAAATGTGGACGGATATAAGTGGTTAGCTTTATTCTTCAATAAACTCATAGACGAGGAAACTATCCCCTTGGAATGGAGTAGCAGTCATCTGGTGCCTATTTTTAAGGGGAAAGGAGACGTCCAAGATTGCAATGGGTATAGAGGAATAAAGCTAATAGCACATACGATGAAGATATGGGAGAAGGTAATAGAGAAGAGGCTGCGAATGGAAACTGAGGTCACACAAAACCAGTTCGGTTTTATGCCCGGAAGAGGCACTGCAGATGCTATATTTGCCATTCGACATTTAATGGAAAAATACAGACGTGCTCATAAGAACTTGCACATGGTATTTGTTGACCTCGAAAAGGCATACGATAGGGTACCTAGGGAGGTTCTGTGGTGGGCGATGAAAGAAAGAGGTTTGCCTGCGAAGTATGTTAATTTGATTCGTGCCATGTACAGAAACCCGGTTACCAGGGTGAGATCCGCAGCTGGAGTAACGGACGGATTCGGAGTAGCAGTCGGTTTGCATCAGGGATCGGCCTTAAGCCCATACCTCTTCCTGTTAGTTATGGATGCTTTGACATCGGCCCTACAGGAAGAGGCGCCCTGGTGTATGCTCTTTGCCGACGACATCGGGCTCATAGAGGAGGATGGCACGGTATTACAGAGCAAACTACAGGATTGGCGGCACGCACTGGAGACTGTTGGCTTGAAAATCAGCAGAACCAAGACTGAATACATGTTCTGTGATTTCGGCGGTGTCTCTAGTGCAGTGTCCATTAAAATGGATAATGTTGTAATACCAGTGTGTTCTGATTTTAAATATCTCGGTTCGTTACTCCAGCATGACGGTGAAGTTGACCGTGACATAAAACGGCGAATCAATGCAGGATGGCAGAAGTGGAGACAAGTTACCAGCACTACATGCGACCCAAGGATGCCAATTAAAATTAAGGGAAAAATCTACAAATCGATTATAAGACCGGTAATCATGTACGGCTCGTAATGCTGGGCGGCTAAAGTGCGGGAAGAGAAACGTCTCCACTCTGCTGAGATGCGAATGTTGAGATGGATGTGTGGAGTGACGCGAATGGATAAGGTGAAGAATGTGTATATAAGAGGTAGTGTCAGGGTAGCGCCAATAACAGATAAAGTGAGAGGTAGGAGGCTGGAATGGTTTGGACACGTGATGAGAAGGGATGAGAAGCATGTGACTAAACGAGTGATGAATATGAATGTGGATGGATACAGTGCGAGAGGAAGGCCCAAGAAAAGATGGATGGATTGTATTAAGAAGGATATGAACGAGGTTGGAGTGGATGTGAGTATGACGGGAAAGCGCGATGTATGGAAGGAAAAGACATACTGCGCCGACCCCAGATAATGGGAAAAGGTAAGGCAGATGATGATGATGATGATAAGTGTTGTAAAAACTTGCAGAAATAAAAACCTCATAATTACGCTGAACAGTTCATTGACCTCTCGGAATTGTATAATAAGTTTTAAATATAATGAAAGCCAATCAAGTGAGTCGTTAACCGAAGGAAAATCCGACACTTAGAGAAGCCTTTTGAGTAGCAGAGGTTTTCAGCCATCTTATCCACCTGGAGTGCAATGACGTCACAATGGCCCGGAGCGCTCGTCCTGAAAAACGTTAATTGCACGACACCGACCGAGGCGAGATACCCGCCTTTATTTCGCATTGCATCAAACATTCCGCTGCTCACTTACTTGGAAAAATCAACCTTAAAGCAAACGAAGAAGTCACATTTTTGGAAACATTTTAATAAATATTTAATATACTTTAAAATGAACTTCACTTAGCACCTGAAGGCATTAACGATCTAAAAATGAGAAATAGCTGGTGAAAATTTTGTTGGGGAAAATATTATTTAAAAATAGCCTAAGGTTGACTCACCTACTTTCTAGAAACTTAGGTTTTCGACAAGCCAGGCAAAAATATTAATAAATAGGTAATGATAAAAAGGTGTTATAAATATTTTAGTTTCACAGAACAAGTAGTAAATAAGTAAGTAATTGATAAACAATCCCCACAACAACTCATGATATTAAATTACTTAACATTTTGCTTCACAAATCCAATGGGTTCATGGATTGACTCTAAAAATTGCGCAGGAAACCACAGCTGATGTCGCCACAACAGCCGTATGATTGACTTACAACGACAGATTGTCGTGAAAACAACATTAACGGTAACCAAGGAGTACGACAACGAAGAAATTAAAGAAAACATCTAACGGAATGTGGTTAGTTAATCAGATAACTAAAATAACCAATCAATGCGAGTTATAATTGCAAAGTGGAACAAGAACCTAGAGAACGGTAGGCAGGGAATTTGCGAATGTAAAACTACTGTTTCATATAGGTACATAACTAAGCAGCAGTCCAGCAGTGGACATCTTCCGGCTGATGATGACATAACTAAGGCGGCAAGCAATCACACGACCCGCCCGATGTTAAGTAGTTACTGTAGCGTAGGGTATGCTCGTACGATACGAGCTGAAGAGAAATCGGAAACGAACTGAAGGAGGAGGAGGGCTAGGGGTTGGGTTTCCGACTTTATGAAACACTACTTATAGTCCTCATAAATTTGGGAAAATTCTCTACTTTTACTACTCTACTTAATATTAGACAGCAGCAGTAACCCAATAAAACAACCATCATCATCATCATCATCAGCCTATACTTGTCCACTGCTGGACATAAGCCTCCCCTAATGAGCGCCATAGCGCCCTGTCTTCAGCTTGCCGCATCCAGCATCTGCCTGCAGTCTTTCGCAGATCGTCATCCCACAAATAAAGTAAAACAAACAGAAAACAAATCAAATCTGAATGTGTAACAACTCAACAAATTAGCCGGCTTTCAACAACAAAGTCTTATTATCATTACTCTCATTAGCCAAGTGTTAAACATGGGCTGGAGCAAGTTAATATCTCTACAACACAGCCACCGCCATCAACAAATAAGTAACATATAAAACGATCGGAAAACGTCTCGAGGAAAATCCTTGCATTTGTTGACAATTGAAATAGGACCTTAACACAATTAGAAATAGGATTCGTTGTCGCCCAGGCGTGTAACCAATAAAGGGAACGAACGACGCAACAGATCCCCACGAATATGTTCGCAGGCTCACTCGGAGTTACTAACACTCGCAATTCATTTTGTGAACTGAATATATTACACCCTGATAAAAGATAAAGCACCTTTCGCCCTCAGCGTAAGGGCGAATATCAGAGTGAACTGAAGTCGTAGAAATGAGCGGGAATTTTTCCAACGCCTCCAATTGATTCTCGCCTCTGCATCAATCAAGCGGAGGTTGAAATTCGTTTGACCTCCGATATATTTTTACAAATCCAAATCGTGATCATATGGCAAGGCGAACGATAAATATGTTCAGTGTATTGAAATCTTACACTGTCATAAGAAGTCGTAAATTGATCCCGAAGAACTTAAGTAACTTTATTCGCAAACTTTTATCACTTTCGAACATACTGAATGAACACCTAGCGACATTTAAAAACTATGCTATTATGGGTTTAATAAGACTAGTTATATGTTACAAAATTGATAGTACACCGCTGTAATAATCTATCTAGTATATATAAAAACGAATCTCTATTGCCTTGGTCATCACATCACGCGGGAACGGATGGAACGATTTCGCTAATTCTTTTTTGTTGTGTTTATTATTGTCAGGAGAAGGGTCTTATGAAATAAAAAAAGAAAGTTGAGCGGAACAATTCTAATTCAATATTCAAAGTTAAGACAGGACAACGTCTGTCGGGTCAGCTAATAGTTGATAAAAAAATTTCAGTAGGGGCAATAAAAGTACTAAGATAAAATACTTTTAGGTGGCCAACACTACGTGTTTTATGTACCCAAAACCATTACAGCAAAATTGATTTCAATTTAATGGTTTCTGCTCCCCTGAATCCAATCATTGTTATCGCTTTTGTGTGCTGTTAAAATATAATGAGTATGTACGCAATTTAGATTACGACCTAAATAATATTTTCCTAATATATTTTTAAGGAACTTTCATATCAATATTGGTCACTCGACCTGTTTTTATTTCACTTGGCCTTTTCAATATAAAAGAGCCATAAAATACTCTACGACTATGTTGGTGGGATTTATATTAGCTTTTCAACCCGAACAAAAAGGTTGACGTTAAGGAATCCGAAAAAGATAAAGGAGCTTTCCAAGACCTGCTTGACATAACACTTTGTATTACATGTACTATAATGTAGAGACGCAGACTGATCCAATTATATTTTCTGTCTAATTTAATGTCGTCTGTCACGAAACTTTATCGTTCAATATAATTAGGGACGCAAATAAAAAATAATAATATTTGATTGTTACTGCTGACATAATCGTTTTCGATACACAAATTTGTGAGCCAATTATATTTTACCAACCCACAATAAATTGAGAGATGTCAGCAAGAGCTTTGTTAATAACTAACTAAACGCAACCTAGCGGCTGTAGTATTTTAACGTTAAAAAAAACTTTGTAGACATGAAGCAGACCCAATGATGGACAAATTCATTCGCTCATATACATATATTGTTATGATCCTAATAACTTTCGTAGAACCTACCATAATCGCTTAGGTACTGTGAATCCTCCAAGACAAGGCGATAAGTATGTAAACCAATGCATGTAATATCAATCTTAGTATGTAACACGTTAGGACAGGCTGACGCTCAGCTGGCTCGCTCCAACGCTTACTCATGGATCCTTGCCAGACGCTTCGTAGCAAATCTCTTACAACCTACACCTACCTACTACGTTAAATTTGACATCGTCCATTAATGACCACTAAAACCTCTATTACAGATGGCTTACAGAAAATCTGGATAGTTCGTCAAAATTTGAGCTAATTTCAAAGAAAAGAAACGATTTCGTATAAAAGTCACGAAGCTACAATTATTTTAAACTAGTCCCTTCCCAGTCTTTATAATCGTTTAATAATTAGACATCCCGATGGAAAGTCGTCTCTTTAAATTGTATACGAGAAAAAAATAAAAAATCTTGTATCTAACACCGCATGATGGATTTGACTGAAATATCAAAACAGGTGAGATTAAGCTGTATCTCGGAGCATCAATCATGAAAAGGGAATGTCAGAAAGCAGGCAAATAAACCACAGTGGATATTTATAACTGTACTTTTATAGTAAAGCCAAACTCGATATAGAATATTTATCAATAAACCATGTTTAGGGTTTTGCTACATTTCTTACTTAATTATATTTTATATTAAATTAATTAATGTATTATTATCACTCTTTCCTTGTTATAAATATAATTTTACAATCTACATTAACCACCAAACGAGCATTTAATTTACTAAGGATACCTTTAAACAAGATAAGATTTGTTGAGAAACATTCTTTACTTATCGAGTTTGACTACAATACTCGTATAGTTGTGAAATGTATCATGACAGACTCTTGGCATTCGATAGGAGAGAGACACCTACAGTCGTCTACTAATGGCATTTTTTGTCAAATTGTGTACTCTATCACTATCAAAATATCAAGAAAATGCGAGCAAGTATTTTGACATCCAATTCCATCCAATATGCGCATGCACATGATGATATACCTAGATCAATAAACAAGTTACAAAGGTCTGAAATGTTTTAATGCTATGTTATTCTTGCTCATAAACAGCAAAAAGTCTGCGTTCTTTTTTACACCGTTTAAAATGTCACACAAATAAAATCAAGTCACTTTGAACACCACATAACGCGAAAAAATAAAATGTATCACACACCGCGAAAAATAAATCGCACCACTTACCTAAATAAAACGTAAGACCATAGAACAAATCCAGTTTTCTAGAATCCAAGCGTGGAACACGACGGAATAGTGAAGGCAAAGAAATAATGGAAGGACATTTACCACTCACGGTGGTTGGTCAGCCCCATTCGGCTTGATTGCCATCTCAAGGGTCCCCTATTCAGGGAACAGCATGTTGGGGACGTCACTCAAACGCTTGATATGCGCTTCCGTCGGTTCAATTAAGTTAGTGTTGTATGCGGATGGTGTATAAACATTGTAGAGAATATGTTAATGTCCTCGGGGAAGTATGATGAGAAATAAAGTTAAAAATCCATTGGATGCAGACACATTTTACATGTTAATTAACCACGGTTTATTTTAATGAAATTAATGTATGAAATTCATAATTTATTAAATTAAAAATTAGTATCATAATGAATCTTGGTAAATTTTCCGTCATTGATAGAGTTTTCGCATTAAGGCGAGAAGTGAAAGCGGTGTCCTTACATTTCTATAAAGAATTATTTCAAGTTAGTTTAAGCTATGTTGTTTTCATTACTTTGATAAAACTATAACACGTAACAACATTTTCAACAACATACATTTTACAAAGAGCCAACGAAAACTATTTTCCCGTGTGATAAAACGTTGACACAGCACTATCTGTTGTGAAATATGAATACTACCATTCAGTAGTCGGTGTATCGATTCTCTCATCACAGCTCGCTTCGCATCCGATGCCACCCACTTGATCGTCCCACATCGGGAACAATACCATGATGCGGTCGACATGACGTAATACACCAATCAAATGGGATAGTACATTACTTTCTTTGTACTTATTGTAGACCGGGTCACTAGACCGGCCATAGACCATACGTAGTAGGGTCGTTGCACAGCCTACACATATGTGAACATTAATTAACTGTATTCGTAAATAATATAAACTTTGCCAGTTGAACTAAGGCCCCGTATTAATAAATCGATCTCAAGTCTTAGAGCGATCTTAAGTACGCTTCTGACATGTAATTTTGTACTAATATGTACAACATAAGAGTGATTTGAGATCGACTTAATACGGGTCTTGAAGTTCAAGTGTTGCCCAACATCGGTCTTGGTGTTGCAGTCTTGCATTTTCACAATTTAAAGACGAGATCAAGACTGAATTGACAAGTCTCTGGCGTCAAGTTTATTTCTGTTCCAGTCAAACAGGATCCTTCTTCTACTTGCTATACTTGGACGGTGCTATTCCTGGCCTTAAGCATTAATGCAAGACCACAACACTGGTTTTGGGCAACACTACTGCCTAGTTTCTTGGCGATAAATTAATTAAATCCGTTAAATATTCATTGATACCAAACTTAACCTACAAATTTTGGAGACGCAACGGATTCCTGGAATCGATCTCGCTGATTAAACAGGCAGATCACACAATAAACAATTGAAGAGTAGTTCCAACTACATTCGTTGGTGCTTACTTCCGAACCAACCCAAATTCTCGCGAGCAAACAGCAGTTAATATTGGATTTACATTAAGAATAAATTGAATATCTCACATCTAGTGTGCTCATTAATCCGTCGACTAGGCGCTCTGACTTAATTAAATTCGGAAGATTAAGTTTGTGTATTCGTATATTTTAATTTCGTTGCGGAGTTAACACCGTATGGCGTATTGATTATACATTTTGAAACTATGTGTGTGCCGACGCTTGTTATTGGATGACCCATGGCAGTCCTAGTAGTCACTGCAATTTTCTGCGTACTATAGATACATAGGTACCTCTATACTATAGGTATTATAAATCGGATAGTTTGTTAATTATAATTTTGTTAATACCTCACGTCATTTAAAATTGCAATGCCAAATACACTATACTACATATTTACTACTCTCAAATGAGTCGTCTAGTCTTCTACTCAAATCCGTACTCAAAACAGAAATTAAAAATTCAAATTCCTACGAGATTCACTCCTTATTTACTGCCAGTACTTTGCTAGCAAAAATAGTTCCTAACATCATTGGTTAGCACAATTAACATAAGCGAGGTTTTAATTCAAATATGAATGAATGCATTAGTCTTCCCGCGGTAAAGGAAAAGCACAGTTAAAGCTATTGAGTTAAGGTTTGATTGACGAATGCAGCCCACGGAATAGACACAGTACAACCAACGCGTCAGAGCTAGTAGTCCAATGTGCGGGAAAATGTAAAGTGTCCCGAGGGTGTCACTGGCACTACATGACTCGTATACATTGACGTTTTCAAAAGGAGAGCCATGAATGTATCTGGCTGTTTCTCATTAAAGCAGATTTAAAAAGAACTAAGTGCCTAATCCTAGTAACTTTTTTCATGCAGCTTGTAGCCTGTGATATAAAGGGCTTGACTTCTTACTTCATAACGAAAGCCGATTAATATGGCATTAAGGTGGTGAATGTCTAAGCAGATACTTCAGAAATCATACGCTACTCGGTTTAGGTAAAACCAGTTGATTTGCGATGATCCAAGAATATAATATTAAGACTAATTCTGAAGATGAATACATAGTTGGTGGACGCAAGCTTGTAATGAGTAAGATATGATAAATATTTGGCGCCAAAGTTCTTGAATTCTACCTATCATATCTTAAGACCGGTAATAAAACAAAAACCGGCCAAGTGCATATCAGGCCATCAAAAAGTAAAGGTTCTGTAGCCATATCAAAAGTCAATATATATCGCAATTATAGCCATATAGTGAAACATAAGAAACAAAGTTTTATTTAAGCCGCATGTTTTGATTGTATTAAATTATATCTTAATTTGTTACATATGGAAGGAACCTTAGCATTTGATATTTTGTATAATTTCAACTTAATTACTCTACCCGTTCCTGAGAAAAATGGTTTAAACAGACCAACAGACAGATGGACAACAAAGTGTTCAAAACTTCTAAAGGTTCCATTTTATTCTTTTGAGGTACAGAACCCTAAACACGTATAAAGGTCAACGTAAATTATCTATTCGCTCATTCATTTTTTTTATTTTATTGCTTCCTAAATGCACAATATTACTAGCCTCGGTACGAACGCTAGGATTAGCTTCTCAGAACGATTCGACCCTGAATTCTTCAAATAGTTTTTGCATTCGTAGATCGAATACAATTCCAAGGTCAATCCAGTCATGAATACCTAGTATACTTGCTTAGGTTATTAACGTTAGCAGCATTATGATACTTATTTTGAAGTAACATAGTAGCGAAGTAATTAATGATTTAAGCCAATTATAGCAAGTTATAGGTTTTCCTTTCGACATCACTGGTCTTGTTTGCCATAATTACTTAAGTTAGGTTCTTCGGTTATTAGTGACCCATTTTATGCGCATATTCAATCTTATATAGATTGTATAAGTCCCTAGACGCAAATCAAACGCGGGAGCAAAGTGAATTGAAATGTTTCCGCCCGTTCACTAGGACATTTTTGGCTAAAACTGCGGTAGATGTTTACAACATGCAACAATTGGACATCGTTTTGCAAAAACGCACAAACCAATACTTACGTCTGTAGACCAAAACTAACTCCAGTGCAAGTAAAAGTAGGTTGGTTCCATTCTGCAAAAATTGACCAATTTATCGGACGATTTATATTCATTAACAAAGTGGTAGAGACTGAATAGGTGTTCGTAACCAGGATTTAACGTCTCAGTTCCACCGGGACGACGCTCGTGCCGTTTGCCAGAATTTTCCCGAAACATTCCTGGGACAAATTCCTCACAAAAGTTGGGATGCGCATCGCTTAAACGGGATGGTCGTTGCGTACTCATTGTAGGGTTTGATCGAGGATATAGACATACAACTATTGCTATACCTACCTACGTACCTACTAACAATGCTGTTAATAATTCGAATTGGATATCCTTATGTGTTCGCCAAACATGTCCCTCTAATTTTTTTTACTGATCTTTTTTACGCATATCATATATTTTTGTTCCAAGCATTTGTCTACCAATACTCCAGAATTCTAACCCGACATTCCTATTAGATATTCCAACTGAGTATTAGACTATAATCTCATTGTATTAAGCGTTCTAATTTAATTGTTCACTTATGTCAAGTTCAATGAACATTGTTTACTTAGCTGATAATATAATATATGTATGTAAATGACTTCATATTAATAGATATTTTAATAGGCAGGTTTTTAGATAAGGCTGATTGCCTTCGTAAATTTGTATTTAACCTACTACACCCCTCGTGCGTACAAGCACGTAGAATGATGTCATCGCAGCATTTTCCATCGTTTGCCTCATCATCAGCTATTTATTCTTAAACTGCTCGTAACTAATAAGAAGGAATGGATGATCACACCACTTAGCTGGCACTCCCTGTTCAGAAACTATTACCTCACTCCCCTCACTATAATTGAAGATGCAAGTGATTGGTGCGTACAATCCATCCAATGAGATGGTGTCATCGTTAGTGTATAGAGTTCCATATTCAAAATGTGAAATTTGTGTGTTTATTCACACACACACACACACAAAGACACACACACACACACATACACAAACACACACACAACGGCAACTAATGAAGTGCGATTATAAAATCGCACTTCATTAGTTCTGTAGCAAAATATGTCTAGTATGGGTATGAAGTACAATTGAAAAATAACTAACTAATTATAATTACTTCAAATCAACTCAAGATAGTTCTCACATGTTCCGCAACAAAACCGTTCTCATTATTTATTGTCATCCTTTGACAAAATATGATTTCAAACCACGATATTCGCATTATACCTTGATCGCATGACTACAGATGTTATTAATTAATTACGGCACTGACCTAATTAACTGAGTGCTTTAAGTTCATGAAATAATAATGTATCTTTGTCTCTCTAGCAATTCGACTTTGAAGCAATTCATTTAGTTTTCAGAATGTTTTAATCAATATCCCCCTTATTAATAAACGTGAATTAGCAGGAGAATAGTTTCACACCGAACTATCTTATTTGTCACTAGCTGAGCCCGCGACTTCGTCCGCGTGGAATTGAACTTAACAAAAATGCCCGCTCCCTCGTTCTGAGCCCGTGCGACAGGGCCCATTTTTTAAAATTTAGTTTTCCTAAAATATAAGGAGCCTAAGTTACTTCTTAAAACATCAGCTATCTGCCTGTGAAAGTCCCGTTAAAATCGGTCCAGCCGTTTCGGAGATTACCCGGAACAAATACACAGACAGACAGACAATTTTTTTTTAAATCGCTTTTTGTTATAGGTGGCGTATGTACTTTCATAAGCATTTAGTAAAAAGGTGGTATTTTAATATTACAAACAGACACTCCAATTTTATTTATTTGTATCGATCAGTAATTTGACTTTCGAAAGAAGAAAACAAATCAAGGTGTAACTACACAACCGCTAATCCACGTTTATCAATAAGGGCTTTACGATTACTGATCTCGATTTAGGCTTACACTTTTGCAGATAAAACTGTATCCAATAAAAATAGCTTACAGAAAACGTAATATCGTACACAAGGCATCGCAAGGCAATGAATCGCGCCGGTCCCACGACCACCGACTCGCCCGCATTCAGATTCATTAACAAGGCTAACCATTGTTTATGATTCACAATCCATACACACGTTCTCTTTACCAACATGGCATTAAATAAAAGAATATCTTCAAGCGCACTCGTCTTTATAATTCATTGCCAAATACACGTTTGTTTTGTCAACTAATAGATTTGGCATTTTCAAACATTCATCTTATTTGTTTAATGTAATTTTAAAACGACGTCGAGACATTATTTGAATCCCCGAGGCGATCTTCGCTTTCCGATAAGAAAATAAAAATGATTTTAAAGATGAGATGAAATAGCCGACCACAGATTTATTTACATCAAAGATCTCTGACTAATTGGTGGGAAGCATATTTTTTAACGTTTAGTATTTAGGGCACTGATCTTTCAGGGATGATGTATCGTGGAACTCTCGAGATTAAAGATATCGCGATAAGTTTGTCACACTATTGACACGTTGACAGCTGCCACGAAGATAAATAATTCGGAGCACCTCTTGTTGATACCTTTGATAAGCCGAGAGAACTAACAAAGATAAGAGATCCGATACACGAAAATCGCAAGGCAGTTTCGCGATTTGTGGCCACATTTCTGTTTACAGCAAATCAATTACAAAAGTGTGAATAAAAATTAAATTGTATTTTACAATACTAAAATAAACGAGCTACAGTAAATATCCAATGTAGAGATATACGATCATTTCCTGTTAACTATGGAGTAAATGTAATCGATTTTTGGATGGCATCCAATTTTTTTCCGGTAACTATATTCTTGCGGCTGGCACTAGTTATCACCGAATGATATTTGATTCCTCGTACTAAATTAATTCTAATTTTAGTGCGTTACATTCGCTCTTTTCGTGACCAGAGAAATATTGCTATGCGTAAAATGTCTTTGTAGTTTTTGATGACAGACCAATGTTTAGATTATTTTTTACAATATAATGAAGCTCCGCCAAATTAGATGCCTACAGAATCACCTACCTTGTTTATATGTAAACGTGTATTCGCAACATGTTTAAAGGTATTTAAATGTTGAGAAGGTAAGTGAAGGTCGCAGCCGCAATCCGTCACGTGGGGCTAGTTTTAGGACATTAACCGATACGGTCCATGATTCACACCGTACCCACTACAGGGGACGGCCCCTGCGTTAACATACATCTTATGAAACTTTATGGCCCCAAGCACAGAGATCCGACAACGTGGGTGAGGTTTTTTTTAAAATTCACATTTTATGAACGAAAACACTCTGCCTATGTTGCCGCGCGTTTTAAATTAGACAAGCTGTAAGAAAATATTTTGTTGGAATTATAAAAAAAAGATATTACTCTGAATGTGGACCGTTAACGAACATGAATATTCATTTGGGCGTCATAGATGAAAAAGATTTCGTAATTGGGTTATCGGCACAAGTTTTATACTTACTGGCAACTACTACTCGCAGCCCAGCGACTTTACTTTACCTATACACAAACTCATTATCATACTGGAAACGGACACTAGTTCCAATTTATTACTTCCAAACGTTAAATAACAAACTCAGAAGTTTGTGAGTGATGTTTGGTTACGAAACTGACCTAACATAACTTCAAAAGGAACAAACAAGATTAGAACAATTGTAACTATGTATTATTATTTTGACTAAGAAATTTGCAGCCAACATACTAAAGAGAGATTTAACCAGATAAGTAAATTATATTTAGAATGTTATGTGGTATGAATTAGTTATACTTATTAGGGAAACAGGTGCATCCTGATTTTTATATGAAATCTTAATTTACTGATCCCAAGTACTTATACTGCTAAGCACTTAACCAGACGTGAGCCGAAGTATCAGTTCGGTAGTTGATAACTAATTTACGTCGGTCGGCGAGGCGCGGGAGTGGGCCACGAACTTGCGATTTCCACTTATTCCACCAATTATAACTTCCGCCGCATTACATTTACACCCTCATTATTAACGAACGCTTTTAATGATTGGTTAACTTTTGCAGAGTTCAGGAAAAAAGCTTCTTGGCGGAACCTCCCTTGCATTGTAAGGCGATGCTGATTCCAATCTTCTTTGTAACCTGTACATTGAACGTTCAAATTCACTATTTTTTTCCCGTAAACTTACCTTTAATTTTTCACTCTGATAAATGTAACGAATCTTTCTTAAAATTATTGAAATAAGAATTATAGAAATATTTTGTATGAATTTCGCTATCAATTAGTAGCACGACATCTAATAACTTACATCCGTACAACAAAACATTTGGCTTATTACCCCTTCCACTTCGCTAGTAGCCCAAAATACGATTTGTCGGTAAGTACTTTACCTAGTTAATTGTTAATCAGTATGTCTTCTAATTAACAAACATTATGACAGAACTAAGTAAATCCTATTACTGGCAGTGGTTAGCAAATATTGGTCTTATTACAAGTAGAGTGGGGATTATGTTTAAGAGCTTGCTAATTAGAGAGATAACCTTCTTAACAATCCAACGATCCTATGTAAACATTCCCAAGAGTTAATACACAATCAGATCCTCGGAGGTACAGCGTAAAATCTTATTAGACTGCTTCCCTTAGTGAATGACTTTTATCGTTGAGAGGATGACTTTTGCTTATGGGACCAACATCTACATAGCCTTATCATACGGCCATAGGTAAGGTAAGGTAAGGACTGACTTTTGTATGTTGTGCTGAGAAATAAATAGGTGATGAGCTTATCTTTTTTCGAGTTTATGTGAGTTTCTCTTTACCGGTGGACATACTTGCGAATGGTAGAACGAGGTACCCACCCACGCATCCGATATAAGTCTTTTAGTTTTTAACAACAACATAAGTACATTGCGAAACGCGCTGACCCAAACAAAACCAAGCTTAACAAGAATCACAAGGTGTGTCACGCCTCTACTTTCGCGACGCGATTTTGCGTCATAAGTCATTGGGATATAAACGACAATTGTTTAATTTATGGCCCATTATTTTTACGCTTTAATAAATTCAAGCGAAGTACTGTGTATGGTGACGGCAGCAACGATAGACGTCATTGGCAAATTCAGATAATGCTAATGCATGCGTGACTGAATACTATAGCTATAGCAACACGTATCATAAAAACGAAGTCTAGATTAATTGGTACTGCATAGGCAATGACGTACTCTCATTACAATGTTATTTTAAATCAAATACCTACGCTTTAAACCCGAACAAGTTCTACTGTAGTATTATTTCTTTCATACTTGATGAGGTATTTCAAACCATATTATGCATAGGAATATAAGGAACCAAGGGTTAAAAAATTCAATTTTTCCCGTGGCACTAAGAAGTTATCAAAAATTCAACGTTTTTACGAAACGTGCACGGAAAATACATTTTCATGTTTACCCATGCAACTCATTTCGCATTATGTAAAGTACTGCCCCAGTCTTCGTAAAGTGATCGCTTTAATTCTACCCAAAATCGTATACATAATGTAGAGAAATCATTACAAGAATATCGGACTAATGGTTTCCGAGTTGCGAGCAAAACAGACGGACGCGAGAAGCCGGAAAGCAAAACACGAAAAGAAGAGCCTAAAAAATTAAAGTATAAAAGGATATGAATATTTCACCCACCGCACCATATTCCGCGGGAGTACCCGACAAAGGTGAAATACGCGAACCTTTGTAAATAAAAATTTAAAAGCTTTACTTGCGGTAACATTTCTTGCACGCCACCCTGGAGTGAGTAGTTCTTTCAGTAGCGCACTGGTCCAGCGAAATTCTAATGTGCACCGGGATTTATGGGCGGCTCGCGCTCTATAATGCGAATACGGGCTTAAGAGGCTCACACAATATGCGAGCGGCGAGCCGTACCTATAAGCTAAAAGCATAGCGCCATAATATTCCGTACGATCCCAGCTATAACCCGATTTCCAGACTATTAACGATTACGGCAGGAAGGAAGCATGTTCTATATTCGCGTTACTGTCTCCTGCCGCTATGAATGTAACAACATTTCGTGTACTGCGGGATATGGGAAACATTATCTCCGTCCATACGACGCGTCCTCCATAAAGATTTCTTATACTCACTGCAGAAGCGGTTCTGAAAAGTCTAGCCCACGGGGATTGTCTCTCTGTACTACTAACAGAACCTTGTTTCAGTGCCTATGCTCTGCGAATAAATGCGATCTGAATATATTATCGTGCGCATTACGTACGATTCGCTTGAGGCGCGTATCTACCCGAGGCTGCAGTATTCAGTTGCACACTTTTCCAACTTCATCCTCGCCTGGTACAAAGACATCTCTTTTATAGCGAGCGGCATTATTCAGGCACCGAAATATAATACGAAATGTTCTTTCCATTTGAAGATAACTGATAATGGCTTCTGGGCGTTCAAGTTTTACTATTAAAATGTAGTCATTCAAATGCTTTAAAACGCCGATTTGGTCTTTGAAGATAGCATAAGCCAGGTCGGGGTCGTTTCATCGGATGTCAAAACACTAGAAGCTAAGCGAAGCACGGTTAGTTAACTTCAATCGGGTGGTACCACCGCGGGGTGAGGCCGAACCGTAATTAATTACTGCTGTCGCTGACAAGCGAAGGCTGCTAAGTACCTATCGTTCCATAAATAAACTGTATATGTTCAGGTATACAGGTCTTCCCCAAAATTATTACCACCACCTTCACGTAAGAGTGCGCATAGCCGCAAAAGCTTCCGATAATCTGTGTGATTTTTTTATAAACACTTAACGTTTTTGTTTTACCAAAAATCGTGTAAACATACAATTATACCCATGCCTCAAGGGACGGTATCCATTCATCCGTAGACATGTCCCAAAAGAAATAAATCACATTTCAAATAAGCGCTGAAAGGTGAAATGCAAACACAGACGCTGGTCCTAACAAAATAAGGATGGTAAACACGTTCATAAAATGTGGTTCTGAAGGCACATGCAAATCTCCGAAATTTCATCTCTAAGGCCTTGGTAATATCACCAAAATAAAATATTTGTTGCCGAATGACTGCGCGTCATTTCAGCCACAAAAAACGTGAACAGTTCAACGAGACTGAAAGTGGACTAGTTTATTCATGAATTCGGCCCCTACCGAAATCGAAGATCAACTTATACATTGGATGAGTTTTAAAGCGTATTGCTCGGTAAGATTATCTATTTCAATTTGTAATTCAAGCTGTGTCAGTATTAACTGAATAAATTATTTAAATAAGTCTTGTAATATAGCTTAAAATTTGGTATTAGTATTTTTAGAAGACAGTAGTAACGAAGTAACGTAGACTTTAATGTTCCTATAAGGTTTTATAGAGGGCTATGTTATAAAATTAAGAATACGTTATCTAGGGTCTACCGGCAAGAGATAAAAACAAGCTACCTGCACACGCCGTGGCAACCTCAACCGTAAAATAAAATAAAACTTTTATTCCACAAACGAGTTGGGAACTGACTGACTAAAGTTTTTGCATTCAGTTTTTATGCGACAATCGAAAATAGTTTAAACGTTGATTAAGGGTTATGCTTGATGAATAAACTTTGTGACCCCTGCATGGAAGCTTACTACTGACTGTTACGTTAAAAACTCGATTCAGACATCCACTTCAATCGATGACATCAGCCAATAAATCTATCCGTCTGTTTCTGCCGAGGGATCGGATGGCGGGTCTCGCCCGGATCCGGTTGTTAAGCTATAGAAACAACTATTTTTATGACGCTCGGTGCTGGCATATAAACTATTTATAATTTTGTATATTCAGTTGATAGCACATCGCTTTCAAATGTCGGCATATCTCGGACATCATAAAACATCCGAAAGTTTATCTAGATATTAAGAACGTCTTCCATCACATGGAACAAAGCTATTCATATTTACTCGTAAGTCATTCTTTTCTCTTGAATTCACATAACTATCAACTGATCGGTTACAAGAGAAGCGGTTATCAATTTGCGAACACAGACATATTCAGTTTTAGTATAACATTCGGACTCGCTTTCAACAAGTGTCTGGATTATATTTGGAGATCCAAAAATGATTGCAATAGTGAAAAATTGGTGTCCTTTTTCAAACGATTCTTTAACTTGATTCGAATTATGTATATTCCCCAAATTGGAGAATTTACGTATGAGGATTCTTATAACACGATAATTCTAATGCAATCCTTGAACATAAAACTAAATGCATAGTTCGTAGAATGGGCTACACTACTACAATTAACTAATTGTGTAAAAATGGTTGTAAGAGTTGGGTTTCTTATTTGATTATGTAATAAATCTACTATCTAATCATACCTACTAATTGCTGTCATGCTGATTTCCCAAATACCTTTATGCATCGCAACCACGGTGCTATATTTTTATTTCTTAACTGGGATCGTTGCAGTAGTTTAGTAAAACATTGTTTAAAAACTTAAAGCGCACTTTTAACTCTTACGGCATTTGTTTTGGCTATGCGGCTATGCACCCACCCGCTCATGCGCACATTTTGACTTTGTTCATAAATAACTTGAGTCGACTCCCGCAACTGACTTTTGACCTCGCGAGCAAACTAGAATTTCAATGCGTTGTTTCAATATCCTCTTCTAAGTAATGATAATATTGCGAAGGCGTGCTTAGCAATCTTGAACCAGTGGTTACGATTTTATGCAATAAGTACGTCTCAAGTCGAAAATAATGTGTACAGATTGAGTTACACTCGTTACCAACCTCACTACAAGTCTTTATAATTGCATTAGATAGGAGGGTACGAGTAGCACATGAAACATGAATAGAAAAAAACACCAAATGCTGCACTATATCCATAAAAACTTAAATACTTACAAAATATTAACTTCAGTTGAATAACTGAATATTTAGTACAAACCAATGAATATTTAGCGCTTCCGCATCGGGTCTGACTGAAAGTTCACTGTTACTAAACTATGACGTATAAGTACCGAGCAGTTGCTCAAAATTTCCACCGCAAATACCAAATTAAGTAGCAACAGCCGAACCCATATAAACAATCTTAAGAAAGACAATATGATGTTTGATAGTACACTGTAAAAAAAAAAATATTAAAAAAATTTAATTGATGTTGCATCAATAGGACCACCCAATGGTACACCTGACTTCCTCGTTAGTACGACAGTCGAAGGAGTAAGCATTCTGTATTAGGCAAGCGACTACATGTAAGAATTAGGAAATGTTGTACAACTTGTACCAAGTACTGGCATGGAAGATTCTACTGAACTAACTGGTTATGCTAATGCAGGGTGGATGATGTGTGTGGCCAAAGGTCAGACACGATTGTGTAATGGAGGATAAATTTTATTTTTATGCCGAGGCATATATCTAATTATAATATTGACATTTTATGTCGCCAATGGAGGTTTACCTTTAATAGCGCTCGGCGCTCTCGAGTGAAACACCATCTTCCACCCCATCAAATTTGATAAACATGCCCCTATTAGCGTTGCTTATTTATAAGATATTGGTACCAGATTGAATATACCCTTTGATTAATATCAAGATTAAATTCCGCTCATTAACTGATAGCATTTCAATCCTAAAATAATTGGAAGTAGGCGGCGCGATATTACGCTAATTAATGAAAGACATCTCCGAACTTGATACTTCTCCCTAAACTTTAATATAAGAGCAAACATCTTAGGATATCATAAAACTTATTTAAACTTATATTTGATCGCACTAATTTCCAGATTGTTTGTTCCTATAAGTGAACTGGTTTATTCACATTGTATCAAGGCATATCTAGAAGCGATGGTTTATACTCTTGCTTAATAGAGAACGTATTAGGAGAGCTAAGTAGTTACAATTAGACAATCTTTGTGTTAACCAAGCGGCTAGTACGAGTTCTATTTTAATGAAACAAATGTTGGATCAGTCATTTATATTCTGTTAAAACCTAAATTGATAAAGTTTCAAGGATACAACTTTTAAGAATACTCAATCTTCGCAAGAGAAAAAGAAAAAAAGTTTTGTCTGCGACAGTACGAAGCGAGCGAGTGAACCAACAAAATCTACTCGAGTGTATTTGGCAACCCGACTACAGGCAAATATGTGAAGATTTTATAAGTAAACAACTACGTTTTTATATAAAGTTCAATTATTTTATTACTAACTAGCTGAGCCCGCGACTTCGCCCGCGTGGAATTTAACTTAACAATAAAGCCCGGTCCCGCGTTCTGAGCCCGCGCAACAGGACCCATTTTTTTAATTTTGTTTTTCAAAAGAAAAGTAGCCTCAGTTACTGCTTATAACATCAGCTATCTAACAGTGAAAGTCCTGTCAAAATCGGTCCAGCCGTTTCGGAGATACTCTTTGATTTCAAGTGTTTTTATTTTTTTACGCGGAACCCTAATTGTTTTTCTAAAATCTAAGTAGCCTAAGTTACCCGCTATAAGATCAGCTATCTGCCAGTGAAAGTCCCGTCGAAATCGGTCCAGCCGTTTCGGAGATTACCCGGAACAAACACACAGACAGACAGACAGACAGACAGACAGACAGACAGACAGACAGACAGACAGACAGACAAAAAAATTTTAATTCGCGTTTTTGCTATAGGTATCGTATGTACTTTCATATGCATTTAGTGAAAAGGTGTTATTTTGATATTACAAACAGACACTCCAATTTTATTTATTTGTATAGATGACAGACTAGATAAAGTATCAAATACTTGTTTATTTACAAACAGGTTGTATCATGCAAAATAAATATATTCTCGGGTTTCTTTTTAAATGCAGGTAATCAGAAACGATCTTCAGGGGCCATTTTCACTAACAACGTCTTTTGTACTCGTCTGTATATGAACACTTCATAATCCATGGATTTATAAAACTGTTACAAAACCTTTTTGTTTCCACATAAAAACAATACATCATAGTGCAATCCGCATTAAAGGCTAAGTAACATCCACCCCTTAACTTTTTGCGTCATTCCAACAAAGTCACAGCGTTCGCCGTTTGCGAGCCGAAGGGACATTTTTTTCCATCGATGTTTTTTTCTCACTAAAACAACAGAGCATCGATTTTATCTTAGCAGCCGATTTCGATGCAGCAGCCGCACCACTTCAGATAGAAATAAAATTAGGAATGCTTTTAAATTTTTTGCCCAACAGCACAGTATAACTACACTAATAGCCTCAAGTCCGCACTTTATGACCTAGTAGTAGTTCAACTATTATTATCTATACCAACCGTTTTTTTGAATTTTTAAACCCGGTATACTTTTATGAATTAAACTGCAGGCAAACATTTTTTAATTACTGCTCTCGGACGCAAACCCCGCCACGCGATCTTACTCTCCCATACATAGAAAGAGGTGGGCAAGATAAAAAACTTAGGTCTCTAACAAAAATGCACATGAGTTGCTCACGATCTAGTCGTGCGCGTGAGCTTCATATTCCACATCAAGATCAAGCCTTAGAAAGTTTGACGACATTGTCTTTAAACTTGAGAAATATTTTGTGATCGGTCACACTGAAGGCCCTGCTCAAGGTGACAGGAATTTACTAGACCAAAATTCTCATGGTATGCCGATAGTGATTGAAAGACATTTCCCAGTAGAGAACTTTCACGAAGAGTCATAAACAAGTCGGTACCTACTACTAATTTGTTTTGTACCATCAGGTCCAACTATAGCTACCAAGGTGGCGATATTGTTGACATCCAAAAAATAATATCTATGGTAGCAAAGCTGCGGGAACAAACTAGTTTCTCTTTTTAACATATGAAGGTATGCACGCTTAGACCCTTATCGATCTGAGTCTGGTGTTCAACTGCTATAAGATCAAAAGAGATAAGTGACATAATGTGTGCACATGCTAGCTTATATGTGTTTCAAATTAATATTCTTTATAAATAAATCTTTATTTAAGTCTGAATTTCTTTGACTGCGCAGTTAAAATAAGATACAAACACATCTATCTACCCCCAACATAATAAAGTACAAAAGTCGCATACCGCCCGACCAAAAATAAATTCCACATTGCTCCGAGGTGCTCCCAAACAAATGAGTGTTACGCTCGGGATGGTGATCAGTCCTACGCAGTACCTACCATCATATGGGTATAAAAACACAGTTTCATTAAAACTCTCTTAATTAAAAGTAGTAACCTAATAAAAATATAATTCTAGCGACCAGATAACTATCCAGCTTAATTTCTCTTTTGCAACGTTCAACAAATCGAAATGCCCGAAAAGTTAATAAAATTCAACTTCGTACGGGCGAGTTCACGTCGTCAAACGTCAAGATGCTTTAATTGGCTCTCCTCCTCAAACTCGTGTTCCATGCGGCGAGTGCAAACGAGATGGAAGAGTTCTGGCTGGATGCTCCTGTGATGACGTCACCCACTCAATAGCTCGACCTTAAGAATAAAACCAACCATACGTGTAGAAAAAAAATACCTCAAAGGGCCGAACTGCGCTCGCGCACTGCATTCGTAAGCCATACGCTTTTTTATGAAGCCCCTTTTTTATCACGCACCTGCAAACTGCACGTGTCTTGCATTGGTTTCGTTAGCTACAGACTTTGAGTTATTAAGTTATACTTGCCTACTACTTGGGTAAGTAAGTAACCAAGTACAAGTATCTACTTACTCACACAAGTAGGTACTTACTAAAGTATCTTGAAGCGTAACCACCTACCTATAATAAAAGTTGTTAAGTAGGTACATAAACATCGCGGTTGTCAAAAAGTTTTCTCAACTCACCTTAGTAAAGAAGTTCCGTGCGCGCGCAGGTAAAACACCGAAATCCCACAGGTGAACGTTATCCCGATTCAAAAATTTGAATGAAAAAAGAAGCGAAACCGGCCAACCGGCTAGTGGCAGCGGTCTCCGGTGGACTCTCGGTCGTGAGTCGTTGTTTAGCGGCACACCACGACACCACTGACAACACTGTCACAGTTTGTTTATAAAATTACGAGCCACTTATTAATAATTTCGATGAACCGAACTGCGCATGCCCGTGCAACACGCGCCGAGTTCGAACAAGGTTAAGTTTCAAGTTGTAAGCACCACTTTCCGGCTCAACTTCACCGGCACACGCACTTCACACGAGTTTCCAAGAAGAATCTTATTGGAACAAATCCGCGGGAACTTTTTACCGACCACGCAGAGCGGTTCACCGGCCGCGCACTACTGTAGTTGTTCCCACGAGAATTCCTTATTATTACAACTCAAACCGACACTATCGCACTATTCAATGATCCACCGGCTCTACCTGCAGCGAACGAAGGCCGTATGCGTATCATAAACACTTAAAAACTCCGGAACCGGCAACAATTTGATTCCGCACGTGAACGTGACACTGTCAAAATAATATTTTTGTAAACACAGCAACACTAAACTCACTCATTGACGGGGTAACATCTCATGTTTGAGGCTTCGTGACGCCGCGAGGTTCGATTGTCAAATAAACGAATAGAAAAAGAAAATAAACGAAGAATACTAAAGTCGTCGACTGCGAAGCCGAGCGTCCGACACTCCTGCTGAGCGGTGTACTAAACGCGACGCGAGAGGCCGCGCGACCCGCCCCGCCCCGCGCCCGCGCGCGTCCCGCCCGCGCCCTGCGACCCGCGCTTGTATGCCGTATGAAAATAACGTGGAAAAAATGTGACGTGCACAGGGGATGAGCAGTGAGTGAACTTCATCCCTGGCTGGCCGTGCAAGTTGTCCGATTGTTTGTTGTTTAGTTAGCTCTAGCGGCGTGGCGGCGAGCGGCGCTGCGCGGGGCGGTTAGGGGCGGGCTGGGGCGGGCGGAAGGCATTCAATTAATCTGACAACACGTGCGTGATGCTCCCTCCGCATGCCTCAGGACAACAACAGTCTCATTGAGTTACTGCTGTCGACTAAGTTAATGACTTTTTATAAGTTTTTATTAAGTAACTTAGTAAAGAGTAAAACATTGGGATCGCCTGCACTTGCTGACTTACTTACTTACCTACCTTTTTACTAAACTTCGTTGTGGTTTCGTCGTGATTGTTTTCAAAGTAAAAAATACCTATTAAAGGGAGCTTCGGAACGATACGATTTGATCGACAAGTACCTAAATTGAAACTAAATTGGTACTAAAGTGGACAAATTGGGCGTGATCAGATCGACCGTCCACACGAAGACAATTCATTTCTCAATCTAAAATCTTAACTTAAATAGTGGTGTGCCTATTGAGTTTTACAAGAATCGTTATGCAATTTCTTATAGGTAATCGATTAATAAAAAAGTACTTAATTCAGCAATTTCCTTTTTAAACAGTAGGATTATTAAATTACGCGAGAGTGGGAATACCCTCAATTGAAAGAAAACCGAACAAGGCACGGATACGCCTCATGTACTAATCGCTTATTAAAAAGCAACTTGTACTTAATCGTTTCTTGTAATAATCGAATCGGCATAAGTACGGAGATTTCAAATTGAGCATATAGAACCCTCCCGTTCTCTCCAATTTGAGATTTATCGCCAACTGCTCTCCACACAGTAGAATTTGACCGCCAATTCGATTAAATTGGCAATCATCGTGTCATGTGGAAGCCCTTTATGTAGGTAGGTTGTTGCCGAGTGCTTACTTAGTACTTACACTATACCACATTGTGTCTTATAATGAATGTCTACACTGTGCTTTTTAACAATAATAATATCTCAGTTATTAAATTATTTAAACATGTTAGCGAGTAGATAGATAAGTACTTAAGATGTTTAGGTAGGTTCCCGAAGGTCACCTAGTTTCTGCCTTTTAATAGGTACTTATCTACCTATAACAAAGTATTCACTGATCTACAAATGGTAAGTATACCTACGAACTAGGTATATATATACACGTAGAAACCGTTATCAGTAAGGAAAGTGCAAGAACCCAAGAACGCATAACGGCTCTCACACACACAACCTCAACCAAGTAATTAATGCTTACCTATTATACCTACAGATAAGAAAGGTAGCTTAGCTAGTTAAACATATTTTAGTAACGGTTAAATATCTTTTAACGAAGCTGAATTCTGTATGGGTGTTCGTTTTTGTCGAACTTCCTTCACTATGCGATTTCTTAAACGGAATGTGGATCTCTATTGCCTATTAAGGTAAGTAAGTAAGTACTTACCTACCTAGCATATGGTTCCCGAGACGAGCTCCCGCACAGGTAGCACGGTACATCAGGAGATCCCGGAGTTCCTCCAACGCACTGAAGGCGGCCACCAGAGAGGTTTTACTGGTAAAAAAACCCATATATCCCAGACCTCCTCCATAAGATGTCTGGGGATCTTTGGAAGATTTCAAAACTTGTCAATAACAGAAAAACTAAATTTAAATACCTATACAAAAAACACAATTTTAGCCGCAGCAAAATACTAATGTTAATTTTAAACAAATAAGCAAACAAGCCGAAAGTTCTGCTACCTAATTAATTGTTCTGAGAGAACAATAACAAGACACATTCACTTAACTTAGTATTTATGTTAAGTAAACTACTAAAGTAAAGTAAGCACCTAGGTACTTGCAAAGAAAATAAGTAACAGGCGTTCGCATCTCACAAACTTACTTTGTGTAGGGTTCTCCATTTATTTATTAATGCTATTACATGAAATATCATGACAAAAATCCCATAAGTATAGAATACAATTTACCAACCTAATTTCAACATTATTTGGTTCTCAAATATAGTGTACAATTCTCTGAAGAATAAATAACCTACGTTACTCGTCGACTAATACTGAATTAAGTAGGTAGGTATGTTTAACGGTCTCATCTAACTCCTAATCGTGTCTTCTCAAACCATTATCCTTAGCCTTGGAGATGAAGAACGCATAGGACGGACATCTCTCCAAGGAGTATTAAACGCCAAAAAAACCATTTACAAATAAGTTGAGAGATTAGAGGAGTAATCGTTTGATCTTATACCTTGTAAGTTAGTCAACGCAACTGGTTAAGAAATTGCAATATTTTAGCTGCTTTCAGGTTACTTATTTAAGTAGCAGCAACCATGTTATCAATATCTTGTAATAGGTTCAGACTTCAGACATTAAAGCCTTTGATAGCTAAACCCACAATGCAGGCGAGAAGCAAAAGTTTAACTTAAACTTTTTTATTACTTATTACAAAGTCGCAAAACTATGATATATTATTTAAATTATTTAAATTCTTATTTACTGATGATAATGGAAATCATGAAAACAGTTACTAATTATAATAGTATTGTCGGAAACAGCCAAAACTTTATCAATGAATTAATTTATTATTATTATAATTTTTTTATTTATACTTTGCATGTTTCTTTGTATGGTTTGCATGAAATAAAGAGGCTTTTTTATTTTTATTTTATTTATTTTATAGATGCTTCCAATACTAAAGGCATTGCTCGCACTTTGCCGACCTGTATGGAAGTGGAATAGGAGGGGAATGGACGGGGGAGAGTTGGGCTTCCGGCTCTCTCACTCATCACGACGAGTATTTTACGCCGATCTTCTGTGACAAGGTGCCACTACTTCGCTCGAGCCAGCCCGTATACGAGCTAAGTCAGTTGGCTACAGTTTGGCTCTATCACCTCGACAAGTCTCGAATTAAAAACCCGCCGCACCAATGATATATAAATGTCGCAGCCAACTAGCTTAATTCGCCGTTCAATTAACAGCCTAGGCACTTTACTAAACAGCGCCGTTCAACTAGCGGTCTAAATATATTGGTATAATAACTTCGTATCATGTAACAACATTACTGTTATCGCTCTGGGTAACCTTCTGCCTTTATCCCAAGTAGTTACGTCACCTACACTTATCGCGATCGATAACGTCAAAATAGTCGGGCTCCTAAGAATTTTAATCTCGCAAGATCGCTGACATCACCGTAAATATATTAACCGAAGTCTTTAAACTTTATAATACCGCCGCCGCCGCGCGCCTGTATTTAGGTACTGTCACGTCATTTATTTTGCGACTTGGATCTGACGGCAATCTTGCACGATTTTGTTATTTAGCTTTCTGTTATTTCTTTTAGCACGGAAGGCATCATACCAAAGCAGTTTTTAATCATATTTAGGTACCTTTTACACATTTATTTGAATGTTAAATTGGAGTAAGTATAGGTATGCACATCTTTTTAAAGTAGGGTGCTTATCTATTAATAATACGTTAATCTCAAGTCTAGGAATGATCTTGACTATGCTTATGACATAAGATTTATTAATACGTACACCAGTCTTACTTTATAATTTACTTAAATCTGACTGAGACTTAATTAGTGTAGTATTATTGAATTACCTAGAATATTATTATCTAGCCCCGTTACGAAACAAATTATTAGCTAAGTATTAACTATTTCAGCAAGACAGACATGGCTTCACTAAATTAAACATTTCAATCAGTCTGCACATAGAATCTGATAGAGTCTGTCCTAGGGATTCCGTTTGTGTGGCAAGTCATTCCAAAATTTTGACTTAATCCGCCATGGCTGGAAACAATTACCTTGCTACTTTCGTTCATGCTATTGACAGACTTGACTAGACTGTATAAAATGTATTAAATAATAATTGTACCCTGTATTTTTTCCTATATTAAAAAGCAGTGAAACGGGTCAATCGATATTCGCAATCATCGATTAACGATTATGCTGTTGAATCAAGAGGCTTAGGTTCTCGATTGAAAACAGGTTATAGTGGAGATCTCGACCTTGACTTTGATGAGGTTGTGAATAAATTAACGAGTAAGTACCTAAACATAAAAATATTTTTGACGAAAATATAAAACGCCATAAGTACTTACCTATTTATATTAGAAAACTCAGATTTTGAGGTACCGACTACCTTTTTGTTTGGGACTGGTCCCGCCTCACACTCCCACTACTGTTACTCTTGTAAACCAGCATCGACAATGGTGACCAAAAATGACATTGAGGTTGGACCCTCGACGAGTCCCGGGAAAAGTTAAATTGACTTAGAACCCGCACGAATTTAATCGAAAGAATTAATAGGAGGAGTTGGAAGAAAAAATACCTAACTACCTATGTAGTTCGGTTCCAATGGCTTTATTTAATTATCTGATTCCAATCTTGGTTAGAAGAGCTGTTTGTTGTCACAAAAAATCCCGAGACAAAATAAGAGGGGTAGCGCTAATCTGTAGCCAAACTGATATCAGCTCATATAAGTACGGATTGGCTCAATCGGGGTTGCTACAACCCCTTCACAAAAAAACAGCTTAATGTAGCTGCGTTTCGTACGGTGAATGAGGAAGCCGGACGCCCACTCCTTTGTCCCACTCCTCTTCCGACGGCAACATTCGAGGCAAACTCCTTTAGTATTATTGCAAGGATCTAAAGGCAAGTACTGCTTAACATCAAGCGTGTCGTACGCTTATTGTTTTCTTATATTTACGCGAATACTACACATTTAAATAACACTATTTTTACGGATTATATCGCGTTTATTTACTTTTTATGTTCCCGACGTTTCGGTTGCTTTACAGCAACCGTGGTCACGGGGGGACTGAGGTGTTAGACGTCCTGGTGTCATAGTTAAAAACTTGGTACCCTCAAAATTTAGTTGGTGTTTGCGGTCCGATCCACGCAGAAGTGCTTACTGTGTCTCGAGGTCTTGCAATGGTACGCTTGGTTTTAGATTTAATTATATTAATTACTGGATCCCAAGTTGATGTTTTATTTCAATGTGTCGTACGCTTGTTTCCAGAATTAGTTTCATATAAAAAACACATTTACATTTTAAAAAGTAATCAGTAAGTAATAGCATGCCTAAGAATCGTTATGTTTCTGCTTCAAACTTTACTGTCATGTACATGACAAATGAGGCGAAAGCCATCGGGCTCTGTTTATAAAGCTATACTAACAGCCGTGGACATTATTAAATACGGGTAAAATACATTAGGGCGGATAATGACGGTATGAAAACCACGCCACTGGCCTTTGTATACGTACCTATTGCCTAGTTTGGTAAAGGGTTTGTCACACGGCCGGTACTGCTGCGGCCGTTATTGATGACCACTTTATGTTTCAGGCCTGTATTAATAGATCGATCTCAGATCTGAGACCGATCTTGGAAATGTCATTCCAGTACAAAATGACATTTCAAAAGCATACTCAAGACCGCTCTCTGATTTGAGATCTATTTATTATTATTAATACGGGCCGCAGAGTCTTAGTAAGTGTTCTTATTTACCAACGCAAAATTAAAGTAAAATGATGTATTCATGGGAGTGTCAGTTTATTGTTTCTAGCTCATAAAAGAGTTTCAGGCTAACTATATTCCATTTAGGTGCATAAATGTTATGTTTGCTTGATTGAGATCCATATTATCGCGGTATCCCGCTGGCCGTTTGCGAGCGGCTTGCGAGCTGGTTTCACGATCAACGCGCTACATGCGAGTGCGCGGCGAGATCGTCTTGTCTCACTCGCACATACCGCCCCGCTCGCAAACCGCTGCCAAACCACCAGTGTGATAACGACCTTATAGAATAGCAGACCTCACTAGCATACCGCTGATGTGTCATTTAAGTACCATACTTGACATTAACGTATGTCACATTCACATAATACTGTTCGTCATAAAAGTATGCAACGTGAAAAGTTTCAAAGCGAAAACAAAGCTTTGCACATCACAACAGACATTCTATCACACTGTTTGCCGCAAGCCTTTTATATTATCACTGTATCATCACTGTACGTCTGAAAAGACACTATATTGTGGTGACATTATTCGGTCGCGTTTTCATTGCAAACTACTTCATGGATGTCAGCTGGCATCATAAAGCGACTGTGTTCATATATTTACCGTCACGTTATAAAATGGTCACGATTAAGGTATTAAAATGGATTATGCGGGATTCTAACTACCAACGTTCATGAGGTTAGTATGTACTTGTTAGTATTTAAATCAACAAATAGGGAGAATGCCTAGTACATACAAAGTACGTAGGTTCGACTAGGGAATATATAACAATGAAATTATTTTGTCTGTCTATGAGCTATTAAAAATCATCTAAGTAAGCAGGACTTATCGTTTAGTCAGTTACCCATAAAGTGGCTTTAGACACTTCCATAAAATAGAGGCCCTTTTATTAATACTGTGCCATTACTCCACCATCTCAACTATATCAGAATTGCTCTATTATTAAAATCGCCTCACGGTCTTCGTACAAATTCTGTACAAAATCGCATATTAAGGTAAAGACGCCTGTCTAGCCCGCGAAATTCAAAAATTTCGAGTATTTTTATAGTTTATCCAAAACCTGAAAACATTTAAGACAACATTTAAGACAACATTTTGTGATTTGCGACAAACACAGTATGCAGTGCGTTTATTAATACATTTATTTTACTCTAAATATTATCACGGTGGATATGAAACTAGTTAATCACTAAATATACAAAAATTGCCAGATTATCTGGATAGCTGTCGTTCTTGAAATGTTTTAGAGTAAGTTGGATGTATCAATAAATGCACTGCACACGGTCTTTGTCGCGAATTACAAAATGTGCCTTTTATTATTGTCAGATTTTGAAAAAATTCTAAAAAACCTCAAAAAGTTTGAACTTCGCGGGCTAGATGGGCGCTTTAGCCTTAAAAGCGTACTCATGATCGCTCTCAGACTTCAGTTCGATTCATTCATATGGGCCTTGAATGAGTTTAATGAAAAGCACACAATTACATACCCTAAGTTCTTTATTTTTTTATCACATTCTATAATTGAAATAAATTTGATAAAAGTTGCTACATGTATTTATAGAAAAGGATCTATAACACCTAATGACGTCATGGCTGTTATAATTATCGAGAAGCTAAGCTCTTGATACCCGTATTATTTTGTTATTTATCGTTTTATGTAGTCTTAAAATAACTCTTGCGTCCAAGGGATACGCTTCATGCAAAAACATAGTACAGTTTTATTCAGTAGCCTTTGCCGGCTTTATCTTTGAACCCTGCAAAAGCCGTAGATAAGATAAAGATGTATTCGATAAGGGCAACACAAAAAGTATTTACTACTCGCTTAAAACACTAGTTTTGTTGGATTGGTTGTTGCACTAGTTGGTTGATTTGGATGGTTGGACGTCGATTTTGTAGACAAAATTAACTTGATTTCCATTTGTCCTGTTTATGGACTACTGACATTTATTTCAATAATCCTCACCTCATTAAGGCCCCAACTAACATATCGATCTCAAGTCTGAGAACGATCTTGAGTACACTTTTGTACTGGTAGGTACAACAAAAGAATAACATTTCCGAGATCGCTCTCAGACTTGTGATCTATTTGTTAATACGGGTCTAGCATAAATTACTTGTCACCACATATTTTAAAACTAATACTAAGGCCTTATTGCCTATTAATAAATCGATCTCTAATCTGAGAGCGATCTTGAAACCAGTAGAAAATGACATATCAAAAGCGTACTAAAGATTGATTTTTAGAGCTTGTCACAACTTTATCTTGTTTTCAATATATGTGAGAAATCCGTTGCTTAAAGCTTGTATTACGATAAATAGCGATGGGCTTATACAGACGCTTACATAAATTGTAATTCGAGAATTGGAGAGCCTCATTAGACGTTCAGCTTCTCGTGTAACCCGCTATGCGAGTCCAACGCGACGGTCGAGTGCAATGTGACACTGACGATCCAAATTGGCACTTGATCGCAATAAAAAGGGCTCCCTGGTAATCGTATCTAACTAAGTACAAACCTAAGGTAGGGTATAAGGTCGCTTTTAGATTACCCAAAGTTGGATACAGAGGAACTATGTAGTTTTTGTTACTGCACTAGTCTTCTCTCTTATAATTTTAGCGTCAACGTGCAAACTGTCTCCTAGCCTACAGTGATAGTCATATATCGCAGTATGTGACAGGTACTATTGTTTTTTTTTTCAGAAATACTATTGTAGAGATATCACAATGATCAGGAAGGAGTGAATCGCCCCAAGGTATGTTTTTTTTGGATAAACAATGGTTACTTGCTAATTCAAATTGTATTTGTTCCATGGAATTGCCGACCCTATAAATGATGTGTACAGTAAATCCCCATAGCTTGTAACACCCTGTAACTTTGCGTGTGTGTCGAGACTCAAACTCTCGAACAATCTCGAGAACGCATGAGTGCTGGAACCTATAAATTATGTAGGTAGCGTAGTTTAAGTTTCAGTGGGTTCACGCATCAATAAATAATCCTCTCTTTGGTGCTTAGAGAACTTAATTTATATCCCCACACACTTCACCCTGAGCCACCAAGTTTCCATTCCCCCGAGATCAAATTCGTCACCTGCAAAATTGTTTCCACTTTAAAACAATGCGACCTACCTCATTAAACTGTTCAAACATGTCGACTCTATCGAGCGACGGACGTTATATTGGTCAAATTAACGGAGCGATGCGCTCGTTTGCGACTGCAACAGTGAACTGAAATCAGAACGGGATATTCATTACGCAATATTCCCTCCTACCCAGTAGGGGATCGCAATGAAGCGTATAGGGGGAAAAAACTGGGAACTTCGTTTTCACAAACAAAGCGCGCGCCTGAAAGGGGCCTGTGAAAAACATTTTCATTGTGTCTGCGAGTCGCTCGATTTTTAATCTTCCCCGCGTCCCTCTGTAAGTTTATTGTGAGCTTTGCGAATCAGTTCGCGGCCGTCGCTGGATCCAGCATTTGTCATCGAGTGGCGGGTATATGATCTGACTGAGGGAGTACTCTACTCTAACCCTTTTTAGGGTTCCGTGATCAAACTAAGAAATTATTTTAGTTTCGTCAAGTCCGTCTGGCTATATATTAGTATATTGATATTTGTTACCTCTACAAAGATATGTCCAAATATTATGAACATAAACAAAATATATTGTATATACTACCCCAAGTATGATACCGTTGAATAACTCTAAATTGAAAATTTAAAAACCCCCGATGCGACGATCTTTTCATCAAATGTATACAATTAGCAACAGAAAATCTGTGTAAAAGTATGAGACATTATTTTGTTATGACATTATAATAATTGACATTAGAATAGACAACGAATGTAAATATTGATGCCACGGAGGTTTAATTCCTAGTATAAAATATTATCAATTATTATTTAATTTCATGTAATAACTCTGGTTGAGGTGGACGGGAGCAGCCCAGGGGAAGAATTTTCAATAACGCTAAAATTATTTTAAATTAGATTTGTTTTTTATATTTTTTCTCAATGGCGGAGCAGCGCCCTCTAGAATTATAATAACGTAATATTCCATGACCATTAACAAACAAAACAAACAAAATTTAACGCATGCGCGTATCCATCATTTGACACGTGACTTATGGAACAAAGAGAATACAATACTACGTAAGATTATGGAACTTCTTTAGTTCATACAAAAATCTCATATAAAAAATTGATAAAATATACATTTTTTCCAGAATCAGGGAAACTTTTCATATTTATAATATTGTAAAAAGCCAGATCAGACGACGACGATCATTTAAAAATATAATAAATCTAAATCCAATAATCTCAAATTTCGATTGGATTCGAGCCGGGGAAGTTGGTTTTGGCCGTGAATGTGGCTTTTTAACCTACAAAAGAGCTGATGATCTTCAAACGGCTGAACCGATTTTCATGAAACATAGCTAAGAACACTCTCGATCAGAATAACTTTCTAACAAAAGAAACAAAATTGAAATCGGTTCATTAGCTTGGGCGCTACGTTGCCACAGACAGACACACAGATACACAGATACACAGATACACAGATACACAGATACACAGACACACAGATACACATGTTAAACTTATAACACCCCTCGTTTTTCGTCGGGGGTTAATAAAATTTAGCACTGTTTAAAGTTAGTTTTTGCTCCAAAAACCTGAAGCATCGTGCTGAAAAATCAGGAAACTAACACATAGCACGAAGATTGAAAATTATAAGAAGAGTTATGGGTTTGAATAACTCACGAGCTATAACAGACTAAGTATGAGGACAATTTATTCCCTATCATTTCTGAAAAAAATCTAATAGTGAAATCCAAAAATCAACCGCAAATACAATTTTGTTTCATTTTATTTCACGACTTTTGTTCCAATACCTACCACAGGTACCATACATTTTCGTTATTAAAATGGTTACGAAATCCTAAATTATGCGTGGCCTGACACGCACTTGGCCGTTTTTTCTATTTTTACCTTAGCTTTGTCATAATTAATTAGTATGAATACTTATTGAAAATATATTTCCCAACACATTTTTCTTAACTATTAAAATGTTTATTTGAAAATTTTCATTCGTGTGGATATGAAGTGAATTAATAAGAATAAAGTGAATAATATTAGAGCGTGTATCTCTCTCTGATAGCTCATATTATGCAGCCAAACCCATGGGAGGCCCGGTCGAGAGAGTTATAAGAGCTTCGCACACAGTCTTAGAACGTACGGAACGTTCTTAGATAGGCTTGCGATGTGCTTGCACAACATGTTTTGATTTTTAACCCCCGACGAAAAACGAGGGGTGTTATAAGTTTAACATGTGTATCTGTGTATCTGTGTGTCTGTGTATCTGTGTATCTGTGTATCTGTGTATCTGTGTATCTGTGTATCTGTGTATCTGTGTATCTGTGTATCTGTGTATCGGTGTATCTGTGTATCTGTGTATCTGTGTATCTGTGTATCTGTGTATCTGTGGATCTGTGTGTCCCAAGCTGATGAACCGATTTCAATTTTGTTTCTTTTGTTAGATAGGTATTCTGATCGAGAGTGTTCTTAGCTATGTTTCATGAAAATCGGTTCAGCCGTTTGAAGATCATCAGCTCTTTTGTAGGTTAAAAAAGCCACATTCACGGCCAAAACCAATTCCCTCGGCTCGAATCCAGTCGAAATTTGAGATGATTGGATTTAGATTTATTATATTTTTAAATGATCGTAATAGTCTGAACTGGCTTTTTACAATAATATAAATTTGAAAAATTTCCCTGATTCTGAAAAAAATGAATCTTTTATTAATTTTATTGAGATTTGTGTATGAACTAAAGACGTTCCATAAGTCACGTTTCAAATGATGGATACGCGCATGCGTTAAATTTTGTTTGGTTTGTTAATGGTCATGGAATATTACGCTATAATAATTTTAGAGGGCGTTGCTCCGCCATTGACAAAGAATATAAAAAAACTAAATCTAATTTAAAATAATTTTAGCGTTATTGAAAATTCTTCCCCTAGGCTGCTCCCGTCTATCTCAACCAGAGTTATTACATCAAATTGAATCATAATTGATAATATTTTACTAGGAATAAAACCTCCGTGACATCAATATTTAGATTCGTTGTCTATTCTAATGTCAATAATTATAATGTCATAACAAAATAATGTCTCATACTTTTACACAGATTTTCTGTTGATTATTGTACATCTTAGATTATAAATGAGGAAGGCAAAACAAATGATTTAATGGTGCTTTCATAATCTGGCATCGAAACTAGTTGTACCAGATGAATTTGCGAGATGAGCTATGGATACTGAGCTACGGGAGCTACGCAAATCGCGCTAACATCATTAACTGGAAGAACTAGGTAAGTTATACATTTGATGAACAGGTCATCGCATCGGGGGTTTTTAAATTTTCAATTTAGAGTTATGGAACAAGTTATCAGAAAAGTAAACGTAGATTTTATAAAGGGTATATCACACGTTTGTTATGTGTCTAAACAAATCAACATTGGTTTGTCAGTTTTAACACGTACTCAACGACCCCGAATCGTAATCACAGTGCTAAAATTAACTTTGAATTCTTGAGGTGTTATCTTGTAAATTTAACTTAAATATGCGCATATTTGATTGCGGGAAGTTTATATGACGCAATCTTTATAATGGCCAACAGTCCACTCATGTGGGACAGAACGAACCGCACCAATAAATTTGGGCCTAACTATTCAGCTTTCAATTCGTACTTCCTCAGCCATAAGGATTCTTATTGCGGCCAGCCTGGCAAGATCCTTATAAGCAGAAAAGTTTCTTCCCTCGGTGTCATAATTTAGGTGGTTGGCGGGGAGAAGGGTGTTCCTAGTTAGCTGGTCGCTATATGTGTGAAAGGCGAGGATCCACATGATGGCCGTCATGTATTATTCATAGCGTGGAAGACAACGATGCTGTGACGTGAACACGCCTTCAAGATACAGTCATGCATTGATCAGTGTTGTGGCGAATTGTTTGCAGAAAACAATACATATTGTGCGTTTCCTATTGTTTGTGGAGTATGTTAAACACTATTTGTAGTAAGGATCAGCAAAATGACGATTAATTGATGAATTTAACATTTTTAAACGCTTGGGAAACGAATGCCCGTAGTATTAAAACATTATCGGGTCTGAGAGAGATCTTGAAAATGTCATTCTTATATCATACCTGTATAAAATTACATGTAAAGAGCGTAAACAAAAAAAAGTTCGCTAACAGACTTGATATTGGTGTGTCAATACGGCCCTTAATTATTTTGGTATTTAGATTAGTGCGATATTTTACTAACTTAAAGAAAAACAATACCAATATACTTAATCGGCGGATTAAAATAATTATTGTACCCAGTTATTAAAACACAGTATCAAAAAAAATATTAGGAGAACTTGGAAGAGAATTATAGACGTCAATTGGATATCGTTTTGCAGAACGGAATCAACCCACATGCATTGCTGTAGACCAAAACCAGCTTTGTGTTAGTGGTTCTAGGTTGGTTTCAATTTGCAAAAGTGTGTGTGGGTTGATTCCTTTTTCCAATCGGCCTGTGAATTTGCAGCAAACGCTGCTGCCAACACTGCCAGCGTTATTGCGCCTGCGACCCCGGAATTCCAACATAAAACCATGCACGCCAACGAATACTAACATGAGAATTATCGCCAGAAAACAATTTAAAATTTACACTTGTTCCATAATTAATACCTGAATTGCGTGCAAGTCGTTTGCATTTCATCGCTGTAAAGAAAACGGGTCAAGAATATAGTGACATTAGTGAAGCAATTTGTAACACTGCTGCTTTATAGCTGCGGTTTTATAGTCGAGCTGTTTATTTCTGCATGCATACTAAATGAAAAAGGAAATAACTACAACTAAGAAAAAGTGGCCGCCAAAGAATCTGTACTAATAAAATGTCTTATTACTTATTACAAATTCTTTGGTGGCTGCTATGCGATTTCAAACTGAATAGGTATTTGGTCTTCGGGGGTCGTATTAGTCAAACCAACTTAAGTATAAAAGCGATCTTGATTACGCTTTTGACGTGTCATTTTGTATTGGTATGACATTTCCAAAATCCCTTCCAGACTTGAGATCGATTAAAGTATTAATTCGGGCCTAAGTATACTGAAACGCCTGCAACTTTCCAATGAGCAATAACTTACTACGGAGTACTAAAATATTTTTGATACTTGCTTATCTGACAAAGGTACCTTCTTGTGACTCAAATAAGCAATTTTTACTATGGGATAATCAAAGGGAAGCGAGCGAGTGTTGTTGACACCGTATAGTTCAGAGTGCCGGCAAGAAACTATGGTGATTAGCGGACTACAATCTCAAATAGTGCACTAAGCATTTTTTGAGTACGAACTTAGTTAATCATCTACTGACCACTCAGTCCGAACCTATTACTCAAATTAAAGCGCATAATAAATTATAAACGTTTTAAGGAAATACATTTCGCCCAGCACTCACTACCGGGCGAGAGATTATGAATAAAACATACCACACTTCTCAGCGCGGGCTATCTGTCTTGCGTTGTAAGGCTCCACCTATCCATTATACAAGGTGTTATTGTACTTCCTGCCTTATAGCACGTCATTCGGACCCTCGAGGGCCATTGAGGCAGAATTGAGTGTATTGTTAGTGTTTTGGTTTATTGTTTCCCTTAAGTCGGGCGCTTGACAATGGGTGACGCTACGACCCCACTTATCCTTTATATGAGGCTTGTGCGACTTTTTTTTAAGGAAAAATTACGATCTAACCTGTGCTTTGGGAGGTAGGGGTATTGAAGAGATACCTATAAGGAACCAGGGGTGCTATTCTTTGGAACGATAATTGATATATCGTGACATTCCTGGTGTCGAATTCCAATGTAAATTCCATATTTCTGCCGTCGTATCGATTACTGAACGACCGATACAAAATGATCGTTCCTTCAGACGATAGATGACGGCAAAGAAGATGCCGTTGTTAAGAGTAGCACTTCTGAGATGATTGATTTATCAGTGGACGATATTGGAAGCGAACAAAATATAATTTAGAAAACGCGTGCGACCCGCCTGATTTTAAGCAGTTACCATGGCCTAAAGATGCTTTCCATACCAATGGCATAGCTTGCAGGGGAGTGGGAATTGGAATAGAAGGAGTTCTTTTTTATAGATTATATAATATGTTATGTATTATATAAAGTCATCGACATAGCTCAAAGAATTAGCAAGCTGAAGTGGCAGTGGGCTGGCCATATCTCACGAAGAACCGACAACCGCTGGGGTAAACGTGTTCTTGAGTGGAGACCTCGACTCGGCAAGCGTAGTGTAGGACGCCCTCCGACCAGGTGGGATGACGATCTGCGAAAGACTGCAGGCAGATGCTGGATGCGGCAAGCTGAAGACAGGGCGCTATGGCGCTCATTAGGGGAGGCCTATTTCCAGCAGTGGACAAGCATAGGCTGATGATGATGATGATGATGATATAATAATGCCATAGGAGAGCGAATCAGTAAAAACACCTTTTGTCAAAGCGGAAGATATTGATACAAAAAAATAACCGCGAATTTCGTGCCCCCTTAAATGAAATGAGGCTACTGAATATACTAGGTGAAACAAAAAGGGTATATTATTTTTTTTGCAACTTTACTTTGTAAATCTTAAACTATCGGCTTTGTGGGACAGATGAAGTACTAAAGGTTTTGTAGACTTGTGAAGTCTGTCAACAGCTGTATTCCTATAACACCTTTTGTTTTTCAAGTTTCCTCCAAAGCTGATAGTTTTAGAATTACAAAGTTAAGTTTTGAAAAAAAAAGTATTCCCATTATGTTTCACCTTGTATGTCTAAATTAATAAGCCACATGACACTAGTGAATGAAAGTTATTCAGGGCCAGGGAAAGGGAATCACCTTTAAAAATATCCAGTATCTACTATTCGTATGTCGCATCAAGCTAGGCGCGGAGCTGAAACCGCAGCGGCCGTTACGAATAAAATTACTTCGCAACATAGTGTGGGTTAACAGGGGATGGATACACTACACGCTACAATATTTTCTTTTTTAATTGAATTGTAGCAAGTTTAATTGAGAACCGATAGTGCATTCACAGTTTTATTTCTGTACCTATCAGTTCATGTTTATTATTGTTTAATATTTATTTTATTGGTGCAATTGTAGAGTTGGTGCGGGTGAAATAATAATGTTATTTTATTCCAACTAGAATATACCTCGTCCGAGGTACCCTCGCACAAATCATGGGTAGATACCCAGGACTTCAGGTCTGGTGGGCCTGCTTCTGAGATCATGAACTCACTATCCCAAGACTTCACGTATCCAAAATTAATTTGAGAATATCATAAAATAATATTGATGACCTACTTAATAAGCATGCAGCCGTTGAAAGTTTTTTCATTTATTTACCTTAGAAATTATTTATTTTCAAAAGTCAAGAATAAAACAAAGCGGTAAACTGAAGAAAGTCGATGCCAAATATTGCCTCGGGTGAGCAAATAAATGAGAGCCTCGCAAATATTGGTGATGCGGTTGTTTGTGCACTAACACAACGTTGAGCGATTCTCAGACTTTCACTGGAGTTTTATAACATGCAAGCTTATGCACGCAGATGCGCTAGTGTATTTTCTAAGTGTCGATAACACCGCCATCCACCGGATCTAATTATAGCTAAGAACTATCCAGGTGACTGCATAAATACAAATCTTACAAAAAAAAACAGTGACCTCTAGGGACGCTCGAAAGATGCGAAGCTTTATAGTAAGTATAAAACGTAGGGTGCCGCAGCTGCCACTCTATATTACCTTTATATATCGTGTAACGCTACTGACGCTTAGCACAGATAGAGTGACCGTGCGGCGAGCGCCCCAAACGTCCGTAGAAGATTTGCGTCAAAAACTTTAAAATCGTTACTAAATAATAATTTTATGATCGGTATAAAGGTCGTGTAGAATGTATTAAAAATATTTATTTTAATTCCCCTTCTGTGACTGCAGTAACTATGACATTAGGACGATGCGGTCTCCCAGATTCCATTGCACCGTGCTGTACTAAAATTGAAATCCATATACCCTCTACAAACGTTCTAGTCTCAATTCTCAACCTACGATGGACAAAACTACAGTAAAATTGGTTATCTCTCCCGCTAACTACAGCAACTACAGCTTAAGTGCATAGACATTTATCTAAAAATTTATATAGATTAGCCCAGTGGTTTGAGCGTAGGCCGCTCGGCTCACTACACATTGTGGTAACGGGTTCGATTCCCCCCGGGGCAAATTTAGGAAATGGCCTTTGCGTAATATGCCCTGGTCTGGGTGTCACTGGGATCACCCCCAGTCCATTGTACGGTACCCATAGTACAAGCATTGCTTAGTTTTGGACCATAAAGTTGGTGTGACAGTCTGGCGATATTTATTTATTTATACGCACTCGAATATGAATCCCGTTTTCGTCCGTAGCTCGATAAACAAACAAAGATTCCGCCGTTAACGCTTTTATTCCTAAGTATTGATTAATATTTATGGGCAGTGCGAGAGGTAATTCGCTCGAGGCTGGGTAATTTACTGCGGCGCGGTGCCCACCGACAATATCTTCACCATTAAATGAAATACGGTCATTGGGATTATTGATAAAAAACCGAACGCTGTACTTGTGAATTTTTCAATAATATTTGAAAGCAATGTGTTGTTTAGGCTTCAAATTGTTTGGCAGGAAAAAAGTGGCTTTAGTTAGTAGAAAAAATATTCAATAAGGCACCTTCGTAATTCTTTTCGGAGTGTGGAAAGACTTAAGTTTTATTCATGTTATAAGTATGCTATAAAATCCGTCAGTATCATGTAGGTATAATATTGAATACTAGCTGTTACCCGCGGCTCCACCCGTGTGCTACTTAGATACATTAAAAGTAGCCTAAGTTACTCCTTATAACATCAGCTATCTGGCAGTGAAAGTCCCGTCAAAATCGGTCTAGCCATTTCGCAGATTAGCTGGAACAGACTGACAGACAATAAAAATATTAAAATAGTTGTTTTTTTTATTAAAAGTACCGTATTTGCTTTCACAATAATATGCATTTAGTAAAAAGCTGTTATTTTGACATCACAAACAGACACTAAAATGTTATTCATTTGTATAGATTTTATCTCCACGATAAGCAAATATGGCCGACAAAACAATCCCAGTCGATACGCACACAAGTCACGCAAGTTGTAGGACCAGCAAGATTTGCGGGATGCCTTAGATAATCCTTCAGTTGACTGCAATAGATAGGAGAACGTAGACCAGCCCAAATATAGGCAGATGCCAATTCCCTTAGTACTTACATTACTATGACTACACCAACTTAGATATCGCCTTCCTTATCCTGGTATTAATAAATGATAAAGACAGTTTTTTTTTCTAGATGTGTCTTACTTTAGCCGCGATTTGACCACTATAGAATTCGACCAGCTTTTTAAACTTAATGGTTGTTTATGCGGATACCTACTGACTACAGCGCTTAAGGTATTGCAATTATACAAAGTTTCCGCCGCGCCGGCCGAACTCGCGGGCGATTCTCCCCGGCTAATTGATCGGATCTATTATTCAACGGTGAAGTTCCGAGGTGTTCGGCTCCGGCTGTCACGGGGCCATGAATAATGAATAATCAATCATCTTTATTATTTAAATTATTGTAGTTCAGTGCTATCTGAGCAGCAAAGTCAGGGATCGAACGATTGGGATTAATTAATGCGGTGGGGAATGGATTGTGGATTTATAATATACCTATGTTTTTAATATGTTTATTAAAAATATATTTATGTCTGCAAACGAGCGTGCGACCGTCCGAATGTTAAGCAGTTACCGTAGTCTATAGATGCATGAAATACCAATGGTATTATTGCTCGCTCGTGGCTTGTTCTGAAGGGGAGTGGGAATTCAAATAGAAGGAGGATTTTATTGGCTGTTGTAGCTCTACCACATCTAACATTAGGCATGTAAAGTTAGCCTGGGTAGTCATAGGACATCTTACAAAGGAAAAAAAAAGTTGGAGGTATCCCGGTCGAATTATTTTGGTTGGGGAATTGATTGGACATTAGAAGTAATACATTCAACATGTTGAGTGAGACTAGTGTTTTCAACAATTCCAGAGCAATAATCTTCAATCACAAATGTATGTCTGTCCCTATGTATGCTTAGATCTTGAAAACTGCGCAACGGATTTTGAGGCGGTATTTTTTAATAGATAGTGTGATTCAAGAGAAAGGTTCATATGTATAATACATGCATAATATAGTAGAGAAACACTGATAAAAATACCCGTGCGAAACCGGGGCGGGTCGCTAGTATCTAAATAAATTTTAAACATAGATAAGTACTAAGCGGGAAGTAAGTAAATAACGAAATGTAAACAAACATGCAACGAATGTTAGTTACGAGTTCCCGATCAACGATCCAATAATGTACATCCGATGCCCGGTTTATCCGGAGCGGTCGGCTTCGCGTCCGGTTCCTGTTTATAAGTAAAAAAAAATGTTCCATTAACACGGATCCGCTTTTCCGATCTATTTTTTAACTTTAGTGTTGCAATGTGTAATGTTGGAAAGGATAATGTTGTTTATCTACATTTGTAAATGTACATTGCGTGCTCGGGCTTAGGGTAGGGATCCATTTGGCTGTGTTATGAAGCAGGCCTGCCTGCATAGACCAATAGGATCGCTACATTTCCCGTCACCTTGAGCTAAGCCGGGTGAAGCTGCGGAAATTAAGCGATCTTATTGGTCGAAGCGGGCAGACTCGCTTCATAGCATAGTCATGTGGACGATCACAATTATCCTGGTCACCGCTTCTTGTTTTAAAACCCGGTTCAAGTCTATTCTACCTCAGTTATTAGAATTATTATTGAACCATCCTATTACGTACGCGATAGGCATAGCTCTCCATAACTTTAAGATCAATCACCGTAATATAAAAGTAAATTAATTAGCTTGTACATACATTTAAGTTTGACAGTTGCAACAACACAAAATAACATCATCTCTTTCATAATCAGTAGAGGCATAGAGCTAGTGGCTGTGTCGCTACCGTTGCCTCCTTTGTAATGAGGGGCTCGTTCCGATTTCCTGTAACAACAATATTTTAGATTAATTAATTACAATACATTTTTAAAATGGAATCTAAATTTAAAATGGAATAATGCAGACTTAGCAGTGACACGTTAACATGTAACAATAAAAATAGTAGATACAAGAGGTATTTTTCAAGTAACTTGATCGCAAATTAGCGGTCGGTCACATAATGAAGCGTTTTTGACAGACATTGGCCGATTTGACATCTGGATGATATCATGGTGAGGCCATCTTAATCATATTTCAAACAGGTAGCGTTACATCGTTCTAATCATACAATTTAAATGCAAAAACAATTCTGCTGGATCATATATTGTGACGAAAATAATAATCTACACATGGGTAAATTATTATTGTAAATAATAACTATTTACGAAACTTAACTTATAAGAACAGTATCTACTTAAAATATTAAATAAATAAATATCGCCAGACTGACACACCAACTGTATGGCCACAAACAAAGAAACGCTTCCACTATGGGTACCGTATAATGGACTGGGGGCGATCCCAGTGACACCCAGTCCTGGGCAAATTACGAAAAGGCCATTTCCGTAATTTGTCCCGGCGGGAATCGAACCCGCAACCACCATGTGGAGTGAGCCGAGCTGCCTACGGTCGAACCTCTGCGCCAAACGGTCGTCCAAAAAAACTAGTATTTATTTAAATCCAGCGCACCATATTTCGGAACGGGATTGAAGTTTGGCGGAGGTAACCGCGAATGTAAGACCGGCTTATAATTCCATTTGTTGAGCGCTCAGCCCCCGCGGCCTTCCCCGCTCCCCGCTCCCCGCTCCCCGACGGCGGCGCGACATCCAACTTCTGAACACTAAATTGAAGTGTGACTACTGACTACTATGAGTACTGAACAAATAAAAACACCTGTAACTCGACTACGGAAAATTATATTCTTTTAGTTACTCGAATTATGTTCAAACTGGCGATAGATAGCGCTAGTAGTATTAACGCTGAAATATAGTTTAACATTGTTTTTCGTTCGCATAGTATTTTGGTAATATACTATAATTTTGTATTTATGCTCTCCGAATTTTCTCCTCTTTCATTAGACATCCCACAGCCCAAAAAAATCAGGGTCCCCATTTTTTTGGATGTAACATCCGTCATATTGATTTTGTTCATATATAATTTATTTATTTAACTCTAAATTGAAAATTTAAAAACCCCCGATGCGACGACCTTTTCATCAAATGTATACAATAATCAACAGAAAATCTGTGTAAAAGTATGAGACATTATTTTGTTATGACATTATAATAATTGACATTAGAATAAACAACGAATCTTAATATTGATGCCACGGAGGTTTCATTCCTAGTAAAATATTATCAATTATGATTCAATTTGATGTAATAACTCTGGTTGAGGTGGACGGGAGCAGCCCAACGCTAAATTTATTTTAAATTATATTTGTTCTTTTATATTTTTTCGCAATGGCGGAACAGCGCCCTCTAGAATTATTATAGCGTAATATTCCATGACCATTAACAAAATTTAACGCATGCGCGTATCCATCATTTGAAACGTGACTTATGGAACGTCTTTAGTTCATACACAAATCTCATTATAAAAATTGATAAAATATACTTTTTTCCAGAAACAGGGAATCTTTTCAAATTTATAATATTGTAAAAAGCCAGTTCAGACTATTACGATCATTTAAAAATATAATAAATCTAAATCCAATCATCTCAAATTTTGAATGGATTCGAGCCGTGGAAGTTGGTTTTGGCCTAGAATGTGGCTTTTTTACCTACAAAAGAGCTGATGATCTTCAAACGGCTGAACCGATTTTTATGAAACATAGCTAAGAACACTCTCGATCAGAATACCTATCTAACAAATTAAACAAAATTGAAATCGGTTCATCAGCTTGGGCGCTACGTTGCCACAGACAGACACACAGATACACAGATACACAGATACACAGATACACAGACACACAGATACACATGTTAAACTTATAACACCCCTCGTTTTTCGTCGGGGGTTAAAAATGTGTATGTCAACCGGAGCATTAAAGAATCCATTTCCTCCTCATTTATTAAAATCGGATGAGTAGTTTAGGCACTACGGTGGGATATAAAATTGATACTTACACTCATAGACTGCCAAAACCATAACCCTCCCTTTTCGGTATGCTGTAGTCGGGTAAACATGATTTATAGCATTTTTACTGGTGAACTGACGAGAAAAGTTTGGATAAGTACAGAAACCCCTTTAGAAGGCTCTGCCCATCTAAATATATATAACACAAAGGTGACTGACTGACATAGTGATCTATCAACGCACAGCCCAAACCACTGGACGGATCGGGCTAAAATTTGGCATGCAGGTAGATGTTATGACGTAGGCATCCGTGACGTAGGCTAAGAAGGGATTTTTATTAATTCTACCCCCAAGGGGATGAATAATCCCGAAATTTTTGTTAAGTTAAATTACACGCGGACGAAGTCGCGGGCACAGCTAGTAGCTAATAAAACCAAAATAAAGTGTAAAGTTATCCTATTCGATTCTAGCACTAATAATACAAGTGATACATAGACAAATTTGCGTCAAGTAACTCGCAGTAGTTTGATTAAAAGCAGTGTATAGCTTTCCTTTATAGTAGTATACCAAATATGTTTCCTTCGAATCTTAGAACTTATTCAAATAGTTATATCCACACAAATGCAACGGCAAAGTTAAATTGATCGCGGCTCTGACATTATAAATAACTATCCTTATACAAGTCCGCCGGGCATTGTATTTAGCACGCTGGGGAATTTCCCGCATCAACTATTTCCTGTTTTCACTGGATTAGAATGCTCCGTGAACGTTTATTCTAGTGTATTCTTACAATATACATACAACATGGATCGTATAGTCCTAAACGAACTAAGCAATCCTTCTATTACTTCACCGCTAGCTTGGCGGAGTGGTTTGGGCGTAGGCCGCTCGGTTCACTGCACCAGGCGGCTGCGGGTTCGATTCCCGTCGGGGCCAGTTTCGGTAGTAGCCTTTTCGTAATAACGCCAAGTCTAGGTGTCACTGGATCGCCCTCAGTCCATTGTACGCTACCCATAGTAAAAGCGTTGCTTAGTTTGGGACCACACAGTAACAGTTGGTGTGTCAGTCTGGCGATAATGATTGTTATTACTTATAATTGATTGTTGCTTAGTTCATTTGGGACTATACGATCCGTGTATACGGCTGGCGATATTCTTTGTTTGTATTTTCTTATATTTAAATTGCAGGATTTACAAATAAACTCTAATTTAGTGGTAATGTGTAATAATTTATTTATTATATTTTATTAGAACGGTCTAATTAGGACCAACACACTTATAATAAATAAAAAAAAATGACTGACGTCCATCACACATAGCCTACAAAATTACTTACCAAGATATAACGTAAGTATATAATATTTGTTATTGGAAAAGTTATTCAAACAAAATTATTTATAAACTCATTATTACGATACGTAGAGTATCATTAGCGCACGATGTCACTTAACAAATCCTTTAGGGAAAAAATAACAGCACCAATGTAATAAAACTTTTAATTAGTTTAGAATATTTTTTCTACTGTCTCGATATAAGCAATCGATATTTTGATCCCGCCCAACTGTCGTTGGTAGCACGATTAATGTATTAAAAGTTCCCGCCCCAGCTTTTCTATGGCTACTGAATATTTACCGGGTTTTACAGGTTTTTAATAGTTTTATATTAGTTAATTTGTAAAAAAAGCAGTAATAGCCGATTGGGCATGCGTCTTGAGGGCACAAGATCTTAGGTTGAAACCCCGGCTCGCACCTCTGGGCTTTTCGAGAACTATGTGCGAATCATAGTCGCAATATTATGGTTATCACTTGCTTACAGTGACAGAAAACATCGTGAGGAAACATGCATGTCTTAGAAAATCTAACCAATTTTCGAAAGACATGTGAAATCCGCCAACCCATACTGAGCCAGCGCGGTGGATTATGGCTTGAATCCTTCTCGTATTGAGGGTATAGGCCCCTGCCCAGGATTAAGACGTTGAAAAAGGCTAAATTATAAAGAATTATTAAAACAATAATGATAAATAAATTCACTATGAAATAGTTCGTTCGTTAGGTATCCGCATAAGTAACGTCTCAAATGTTCGACATATATTTTTATGGAGCAAAGTCGGCAAACAATCTTACGTCCCGCTTAATGTTAAGCAGTTAGTGTAGCCTACAAATGCTTGCAATACCAATGGCATTGCTGACCTGAATGTGTTGCGTTACTTATTTGGGACCATACAGTTGGTGTCATGGCCTTAATCCCCCTCATGTTGAGGGGAGGCCCGTGCCCAGGAGTGGGACGTCAAAAGGGCTAAATTATTATTATTATTACAGTTGGTGTGTCAGTCTGGCGATATTGATTTGTTATTTATTTATCAACGTTCAACTGGCAATCGTTAGAAGTGGTAACACTGTAAAAATTACTGATGGGTAGTCGGGGTAGGGGACGTCCTAAAAAGACGTGGATGAACTGCGTGGAAAAGGGTATGAGCGAAAAGGGAGTGAGTGCAGAGATGACGGATGATAGGCTTGAATGGAAGAAGAGAACGTGCTGCGCCGACCCCACCTAGTGTGGGATAAGGGCAAGGTGATGATGATGATGGGTACTATATTCAATATGTATATTTTTATTCGAAATTAAATTAATTGCAAATTAATTAAGTTCTAACTTATTTAACAACTACATATATTATATGAATTAGTGATGCCTCTTAGCAGTCCCCCCGATCAAATGTCAATCAGTGTGAACATAGGTACCCATTAGGTATCGAATCCAATACAATTATGTCCAAACAAACAATTCCCGATTATCCCTGATCAATGTAAGGTTAATGTTTTAAAACTTAACTTGTTTCTATTCTATTTTAATATGTAAGCCGGGTTCGGTATAAAGAATTCATGGAACAAAGCCAATTGAGCCGAGTACAAGGATCACGAAACAACTAAAAGGAAATTATTACATAGATTAGAAATGTTGGTTTGCGTATCGTTACGATTCAGGTAAAAACAACTGAATTTATTTTATGTTGTTTATTCAAGTGATGATTGAAGTATTGTACCTATTTAACCTCTTTTCAAAATTGAAAATGTGTAAATGTACAGGGTGCCTAATAGAGTATCTCCCATGTAATTTAACTCGCGCTAATTGTTTTAACAGTTCCAGTTTGTTTCACAAACAAAGTATTGGGTTTTCCTGTTTAACTACGGTTTAAATAGTTACATTTAATAGCACTATACCGACGGTTTACAAGTTGAAATATTATGTTTAAACAACGGGAAGTTTCGAATAAAAACAGAAGCTGTTGAAAGACTAAGCACTTACTGTAATTTGATATTCGGAGCGAAGAGTAGTTTTAATTGGAGATAAAAAGAAACCTTGGATGAGGATGAATTACTTAGATTGTTCCAGCTACGTAAAGAGTTCATAAAAAAACTCAGTAGAAGGGAAAGACAATACATTGATTGAAGAACGATTTAGATTCGAGTATGGATGATTATTTGGGATGGGAAATATTCCTAATGTCATCATTGCTCCCTGACTACCTATTTGTATCACCATCATGACTGACTTGTATAATATGATGTTGTAATTTAATGCAAACTAAAAAGTTTTGTAGGTAAACGCAAAACCAAAATACTACAGTTACTTAAGTGTGATGTCGTATTCGATTGTCAAGCTGCTGTGTTCTGATTATGATTTAATATTTCAATTAATTCGTCGTACTTTCAAACTATCCTGTTTTGGCCCTAACCCATTAATATGCTGGGCCCATAACATATTATGGGCCCAGCACGCTTCTACTTATGCTACTATTATTTCGGTAAACATTTGATAGAAATTTGCTAAGCCCCCGAAACTAGGAAGACACGCTACTGTTTGAACAATATGGAACGCCATCAACCAATCGTCGACTGTCAATTTTTATTTCGCTTTTATTTTTGTGTGTAAACCTCTACGAACCGACACGTAGCAAAATAACCTATTAGCACTCTATTCACGCCATTCCCTAAGGCATCAACCTAAGCCTCTGAATATTATTTACCCAAGTATCTTAGGGCGTAGAATAGCTAGGTAATTGGCCTAGTTTGGGGCCCAGGTGCCTCCAACCGCCTGTAACTAACAAGATGGGTTTTTTGCTCACAATTTGCTGCGGCGATTCTTATGGGATTTACCTTAGGGCGTATTTGCATAGTTGAGTGCCGTGATACATAGCGAGACAATGCTAAGTTTTTGGAGCTATTTCTTAACTCTAATATTTGTGTAGGTATTCATTTTTTTTTTTAACTCAGTTTCCTGTGCCCACTTTTAGAAAAAAAAATACAATACTAATCTCCATTAGTATTGTATTTTTTTTTTAGTTGGGTCTCATTGACACATTATAAAATTATAAAAATAGCCCTTTTAACGTCAACCTCAACACGAGGGGGATTCAGGCCTTAATCCACCACGCTGGCCCAGTGCGGATTGGCGGATTTCGCATGTCTTTCGAAAATTGGTTAAATCTTCTAAGACATGCAGGTTTCATCACGATGTTTTCCTTCACCGTAATCAAGTGATAATCATATAGAAATTATGATTCGCACATAGATTATCACTGCTTGTTGTTGTTTGCTATTTATAACATTAATATGAAAAAAATCCATCAGTGTTCCATCATGAATACCTACATAAAATAAGTCAATTTTAGTGTAAGATCGCTCCGTCAATCTATTTTAAATTAACCACTTTGCAATACACTGTGCCGATTTTTACATTTAAACATTAAGTAATACTTTATTCATAAAAATAAACGTGCCATCTTGTATATAAGAAATCACATTACGTCATACACATATTGCGAAACACACATTCATCGCAATTACACTGTACACATTACTTTCTTCACATGTAATGGCTTACAATAGCCGTATTCAGGTATTCGAGTGGGGGCAGAATAACCCCGTGATTTCTCAGGAGATGCGCATTGAATGGCGGTCTGTGCGCCACGCCACTTCAGGAGAATGGTATGGAGTCGGACTTTTTATTTAACTTTTATACCAATACCTGTTTATTACGAATATCAGATCTGTGCCCTAACTACGATAGCTACTCAAATCGTAATACAAAAGCAAACGCTCGCGATTACGTTTCAAACGCTCCGCTTTGACGTTTTTCTGACACGAGCTTCACGATTTCTACAGACATTGATATGGTGTGGTGTCAGCAAAACGTCAAAAGCGGAGCGTTTGAAACGTAATCTCGAGCGTTTGATTTTCTATTACGAGTTGAGTAGCTAGCGTGGTTAGGGCCCTGTTCAAGAGAACAGTCACTGATCATATAGAAAAATACTCTTTATACTGCACGTGCTACGAAACAAAGATAAATATTTGAAATAGGTAGGCCTTTCCTATAGTACCTCCATTGTAACGATATGTATGTGTCAAGTATAGTTATAACAAAGTCGGAAAACAAGCGTATGACCCGCCTGACGTTAAGCAGTTACCGTAGTCTATAGATGTTCGCAATACGAAAGGTTTGCGGCGAGCCGAATATGTAATTATATTTTTTTTTGTTCCAATTACTCTTATTGTATTCTTTTATATAAATTTTTCGCTAATGCTCGTATGTTGTCGACATTAAGGGGAGTGGGATAGAGTGAGGGGAGTTGGGCTTCCAGCTGTCTCACTCATCCTACAAACGCAGCTTTAATAGATATTTTACGACGATCTTCTGTGAGTGGGTGGTACTACTCTGTTTGATCCAGCCCGTATGAGAACTGTATGAATTAGCTAAGCTCTATCACCGTAGAATGATTGATGTGATTAAGGAATACCCACATATCCAGGAAATTGTCTGTCAATATAAAGTTTGCTGTGATAGCCGATTGGTTAAGCACGCGTCTTGCGGGCTACCAGGTCTCGGGTTCAAACCCCGGCTCGAACCTCTGGATTTTTCGATATCTATGTGCGAATCATAATCTCTATATGATTATCACTTGCTTACAGTGAAGGAAAACATCATGAGGAAACCTGCATGTCTTAGAAGATGTAACCAATTTTAGAAAGACATGTGAAATCCGCGTGGTGGATTATGGCCTGAATCCCCCTCGTGTTGAGGGGAGACCCGTGCCCAGGAGTGGGACATCAAAAGAGCTAAAATTATTATAAAGTATGACATATGCTGTGAATTCGCACGCACTGTGAGACTTCATAGTGATGTTAGTGAATACCGGTGTGATTAATTTTAATTCTCTACATCAGCCCGTTTATAATTGCGCTCAGTTGATTGTAATAATCCCTCTAGCTCTGGTATATGTTCATTAATAAGACTGCTTTAGAATCCCTTAAATATAAAATTTCTCTCCATATTAGCGAGCGCCCAAGCTATTCCGAATACCCTGATTTCTTTATAAAACCCCACGTATTAAGGGAAGCTCTGTCAGACAGTTAATTTTATACTAAATTCGGGAAATTTCATTACATTAACGAAGCGAAATGCGTTTATCTGCTTCAAGACGGGTCCATTCATTTTGAGTTCATTTGTTGGAAAATACGTTTTCGATGTTCATTTCGAATTAATATTGGAAATCACTAAAATAAGTAAACAAAAATATGTTGTTGCTTAAACATAGTACAGTCATCATAAAAAGTAGATAGGTATCTGAAACGTCTAAAAGAAACCCTTTATTAAACACTTTATAATAGTAGGACACCAAAAAGTCTCTGAAGTACGTATAATCGCACAAGATTTCGTATTGCGATCTACTTTAGACAACGTGATTATTTTACCTGAAAAATTACGTTTGGTGAGGCGACATTGATACCACCATAGCAATTTTTTTAAATAAATGGATCTATACTTCTAACCCAACAAAACAAAATATCCAATTGTGATGGAATCTTTTCCAACCCAATTTGCCGAAATACTGTTGTTAACTATTTTCAATGTATTCAGATATTTTTAAACAGAAGTATTAACTCTTAATTTTCAAAGCAAGCAATATTAAAGTCCGCTCATTTCTGTATTCAGTAAATAATTATGAAACTGAATATTCACAGTGTTCAGCTTATGAATCATTCCTTTACTTTGTCGGCGATTTACTTATACCGGAAATCTGTTTTCCGTTGGTTTAGCTCGGATCATAGACTTCGGTCTGTGGCAGACGTGCTTTGAGCAGAAACTAATTGCAAGAGAGCCATTCAACTTTGATATAGAGATGATGGAATGTGTATCGACTCTTAAATTCACGTAGTTCCTATTTCAAAATTTGATTGGTTCAATATTCCATTAAATTAAATTCATTAACTTATTTTAATCAAAATTACTCAAATAAGCCAGGCGATAATATGCATAATTAACGTGGACATTTGTGAAACTAGATAGCTGTGAATTAATATTCATAAAAGGGCTTTCAATATTTCATAAGATGCTTATCAAAATGTTAGAGATACTTAATTTTTATTTTTTAAGGGACTGGACTAGACCCTCCCCTCACTCCCACCACTGTTACTTCTGTAAGTCAAGGATGACACCAAGATTTAACCCTCAACGAGTCCCGGGGAAATAATAATGGTCAGGTACATATACAAATAAATCCACTTCCTAAACTCACAACAAAAAAATACTAGAGATACGAGTAACAGCATATAAAGCTACCTTGTAACAGTGATTCCAGTAATCGTAATTAAATAACCAATCCTCTCAACTTACAAACACTTCCAGCATCGCTATCTCAACGCCACGGCACCCTGGATTAAAGCCAACGAAGATGTTTGGTGTAGTCCTGAATAACTAGACGGTGCCTGTGTACCGTTTGCAATAATGCCGAAATACGTGGACGGCTGGATGATCAGTGATTACCGTTCTGCGATCACAAACAATGGCTTTTGAGGCCTTTGCAAGTCAGTATAGGGATGCTTTGATGGCAGAATAGCTACTGGCTGATGCCACTCAGTCAGTTATTGGGAATAGGCTTTTGTTGATATGTAAGTAGTAACAATTCATTTGCATTGACGAAGCATGTTTTATATGCCTATTGATATGCTAGTATTATTTCAAACTTCTGAAACATTCTGTACCTACACTTGCCTGCGATTTCTCAGCACTACAACTGTCATAATGCATTTAGTAATAAGCTGTTATTTTGACATAACACAAACTGACACTTAACTTTTCCTCGAATTGGAAATTGAACGCCCCCATTAGATACTATATTTTTATTTTGTTAGTGTAGTTTTTATTTCAGTCGTCGTTACAGGGCTAACGAAATTAGAGTACAATAACGGCTATCGACGCGCCATCTACATACTATGTTAGGTAAGTATAAATTTTACGTCATGTAGTGGAGAGGTTGGGGCTTATAGACGGAAAGCTCGGATTAGCTTGCAATTAGAAAGCTGCATGCAGTAAGCCTCTTTACTTTAGATTACGTACTGCTGTATAGTGTATAGTATAAGCTTTGATCTCCACACCCTGTAGATATTATTAAACGTGCTTTTATTATAGGAAGGACATTTTAATAGCATAAACCTAAAAACTGTCTTGAAAATTTACTTATGAAATTATTATTAATATTGAGTCATATGGATGTGTGGGAAATCTTTTATTAATTACAATAATATGCATTCTGTATATTAAACACCGGCCTGATTATTAACATCTCATAGAGTTTTTATTTGAAAAATCCCTTGACCAGTTTAGCTGCTTATCACAACAGGGACTCTACCATGTAGCGTCTACGTAAAATCACGGCAATTTGTACATCGCTTCTATCGAGATCATCCAAAGACCTAACATTTTCAATACAAATATTTCAGTTAACGCTATTGGCTCTAGCGAGCGCTATTAGCCCATGGTAGAGCTACTGACATCCAATTCTCACGTGTCCAGTACATAAACGCTTTATAAATTATTCCATGTTTACTTTGTTTGATCCGTCTTGCGTCGGGAGATAACGGCGGACCGACCGGGACCGACTGGTCTAATCCTGACTGACGTTTAGCTGTTTTAAGGTGAAATAATAACCCAAACCTTGGAAATTGAATTTTATGAAGGTTCTGTTTGTTTGGTCTGTGAAATAGGTTTAGGTTTACCTAGGGACTATTTGAAAGCTTAATTTATGTCACCTGAATTTCGGAGCTTTAAAGTTATTTATTTATTTATAACATCATAACTATATTAAAATTACAACAGTGTGGTCCCTAATTATAATTATACTACAGTTTCTCCAATAAAATGCCTTATTCCGTATACATTGATAACTTTTGATTTAACTGGTCAAAGAATGAATGTTTAAAACAAAGAAAAAACTAATAACAAGATATCATTATTCCATACGCTAATCTGGCGTACAGTTTAATTTAAACAAACCAACCGAGAATATTTAGCGATAAATTAATTAATTCACCTCGACGTTTTAATGAAAAAATAAACCTAAACAAACAAATTAATTCGCCGCTAAATAATTGCCAGTTTGCGTCATATACTTAAACAAATCCGACGTATAGTTGCGGTCGATTAGCGCAATTTAGGCCCGGCTTGCACAGAATACCAGATAATTGGTGTATCAGTGAGCTCCACTCTACCACATCCACAGGCTATCTGTCTGCATAATCTGCGATATAATTCCGAGACCACACTTTGTTTACAAATATCTATACAAATAAATAAAATTGGAGTGTCTGTTTGTAATATCAAAATAACACCTTTTCACTAAATGCATATGAAAGTACATAACGGAACATACACCAATAACAAATACGCGATTAGAAAAAAAATTGTCTGTCTGTCTATCTGTCTGTCTGTACCCATTTTGTCGGCTGGACCGATTTTGACGGGATGTTCTCTGGCAGACAGCTGATGTTTTAAGGAGTAACTTAAGCTACTATTATTTTAGAAAAACAAAACGGGTCCCCTCGCCAGGGCTCAGAACGCGGGAGCCGGCTTTTTTGCTAAGTTAAATTCCACGCGGACGAAGTCGCGGGCTCGGCTAGTTTGTTACTATAGAAATAACTTTTAAGTGTAGTTTTTTAAACACCGACGCGACACAAATAGAGGGTTTTATAAGTTTGAATCACAGATATAGAATGAATAAATATGCGGTTTTAACGCTTATACCTGTTTTTAGCTTTCAACAACTTAGTTCTCGTTTGATACCTAAGTATCGATAAAGACTTTTAGCTGTTTTAGCGATAATGAAATCCGTCCCGTTCCGGCGTTTTCATGATAATCGTTTGCTAGATTAGTCTTCAATACCTTGATCGATGTTGGGCAATACAGGAACAAATATGTTATAAAGGGTATAGGATATAGGTCACAGGCGTAGGTAATTGGGACGACCTCAATTACGTATATCCTATATAATTGAATATCACCTCACCACGAGGTGAAGAACGATATTTATATTTTATTTAAACCTCTTTACAACCGCATTACCTCAAAATTACTTTTAAAATACTGTAACCAAACCAACATCGAGAGCGCCACTAGCGCCAACAATGCCGGCATTCTCGGCACGTTCCGAGTGCAAAAGTCGGCGCGACGCGTCATGACGCGTGACGTCACAAAGCCAGCTGAGTGGTGTAATTGGTAGCTAATCCGTGCCTTCGTCGCCACCCTCGACGGATTGCTGGCAACACAAACCGTGTGCTTCAAGTGTTGCCAGCTCTATTTCTAAATCTGCACATACAGGTATGTAATTCAGAACTGTATTTTTCTGGCCTAGCTTACTGCTCTCTTCTATCTACTCTATTTTTACTGTGAATACGTATACTGATCAGTGATAGGCTGAATGCTCGCCTCGGTTGCAATGGGGCTGACGGTTTCGATTCCCGGTCTGCAATGAGATTTTCGACATTTATTACTTACTTGATAAATTTTACAAGAAAACGGGAATCTCAACAATTTTCAAAAGATATAAATGTCTAGCTTCTTCTTGAAGAAATGGGGAACTTACAAAGACATTATTATTAAAATCTGCCGACCTTTTGGGGATAATTAATAACGAGGCAACCCTAGTTATAACCATGCACACAGTGTTATACATACATTTATTATGTGGTTACATTCACGTTCTCAGCCTGTGCCGAGTAAATCTCAAGTTTACATAGGATTTCAGCATAATCCATTGTCGTTTAAGACACTTCCTGTGTTTACTTGGAGCCCACCAGATAGAATAGATACTGCTCAAGTACCGTAAGCCTATCGTATTTATCTTAAAAAATACACAAAATTTTGTATCCCTTCTCGTTGGCTATGGTATAGTGTACCGACCAATAGAATGAGCCCTCCTGGGGCCCAACCCTGTTAAACGGTGGCATCTCGAACGACTCGCAATACGTCAAAACTGACGGATCACGTATCTGAATACGTCAGCTGTGTTATTTTTTCTATAAAATATAAAATCTGTCAAAACAGATGACGTATTGCGAGATGACAGCGGTTGACAGAGTTGGGCCCCTAGATCCTTTCACATTCAAAATTCAAAAGGACATTCAAGCGACACTTAAATAATAAACAGTTAATCTGAATAACGGATTTGTTTATCACCGTCGCAGTAACTCCAAGCTATCAAATAACATAAACTTGGGTACCGTCGTTTTTGTTTTCAAAGTAATTAAAAGTTCCCTTTCTGTAACGAAATAAGTTGATGTCTATCACGGCGGGACAGATATTGCTTGTCTGTCTGACAGATTTTATATTATACACCTACTACTACTAGGCTGGGGCAATTATGTCACGTTTTATACCGGAAATTAATAGCTATTGGTTGTGTTTCAAGAAACGGAAACTTCTAAAACAATAAAGATTATCCCATAGCAAAAAAAACTGAGGTATTCAAAAATTTCCATAGATGTAAACATATGTATATGTCGCAGCCAACTAGCTTAATTCGCCGTTCAATTAATAACCTAGGCACTTTACTAAACAGCGCCGTTCAACTAGTGGCCTGAATGGTATTCAAAGTTAAGACAGGACAACGTCTGTCGGGTCATTTAGTCTGTTATAAAATCACATGATAATCCTCGAATAACTATCTAAGAATTTGGGAAAAGACAATTAACGTCGCAATTAAATCAAGATAATGTGAGAACGAGTGTTTTTATGTGAACAATAATACCGAACGCTGTTAGAGCTAATTTATTACTAACTGTGCTGCGAATCAGTTCATATGGACGAAAAATTGTGAGCGTCTTGCGTTCGATGATGGTGTAAAAATAGATAGGTATGAATTCATTTAGCTAATGCCTGATTCGAATCCATCTTAAACTTAAAATTAATTATACAGAGCGTTCGTAACACTCTTTATTGGAAGAGTAGGGACTCTTTGGTACTTAGATAATTCAGATTAAGATATTGGTATTAATAAATGTAAATATTTGTTTCGAGTATGTAGTCGAGTAGTGTAATAATAGATAGCGCCAGCCTGACACACCAACTGTATGGTCCTAAACTAAGCAATGCTTATACTATGGGCGCTGTACAATGGACTGGGCGCGATCACAGTGACACCCAGACCAGGGCAAATTACGAAAATGCCATTTCCGAAATTTGCCCCGCCGGGAATAGAACCCACAACCACCATGTGCAGTGAGCCGAGCGGCCTACGCTCGAACCACTGCGCCAAGCGGTCGTCAATACTTGTACGCTTGTCACGCTATTATCTTTGGAAATCAAAAACATTTTAATTCTTGAACCCGACATGCGTCACAACTTATAGACAATTTATTACCCATTCTGGCTCATTAATTGCAGTATTTAGTTATCCGAATTGCGGCCCCTCGCCCTATAACCATTAAAAAATATTCCGAGAATTGGGCCTGTTTATAATCAAAATGGCGATTGTAATATGGGACACGCTAATGTTCTTTTTACGATTCGTTGTATAGCGCAAGCACTTTTGATTTGGAGCCAGCTGCAGCGCTCCATGGCTACTGACAACCACAGAAATAGAATCCCATTGATGTACTGACGTGGGCATCAAGAATATAATGGATTATAGTTCGCTTTCTTGTTAAGATCATGTGATGCTAGATATAAATAAATATTGCCGGCGACTTAGTTAAAGTGGATCTAGGAACGGAATTTTCATTCCCTATTTTAACCTCTCAGGGGTGAAATTTTCCAAAGACGTCCCTTAGTGGATGCTCATGGTAACGTATATTTTTTTTGTAAATAATAATAATTCCTGTTAGCCGCTCCAATTAACCTAATGCTTGTGTTAGGAGTGGGCTGACGTCAATAGTTTACCTAATGGCCAGAATGGAGATCGAACCCGGATCCTTTCAGCTACGAGGACGGCCCCTCTATCCTCGCTATTGACGCTTTTGATAATATGAAGCTATTGTTACAATTTCATATTACTAACCTTACAGCTTAGGATCAAGTTTCTTCTTTAATGTAAACACTGAAAAATCATATTTCGGTAGGGGCGGTTGTCGATATTATCCGAAGAAATTGTACCTAATAATCTTGAATATTTACTGAAATTACTATTGACCTAGTAGGACCTACAAAAAATAATACCAACCAACGCATGATCGGACCGATTATTTCCTGCAAACCAGAAATATAACAATTTATTAAAACCCTTCAAACATTTTAAAAACGTCGCAGTATCGTAATGAAGTGTCAGTCACAAAAATTACAAAATAACATCTAAAGATAAGGGCCGGTATTGGGCGCGAGGCGTCCGCCGCCCGCCCAGCCGCGGCCGGGCGGCCGGGCCCGGGGTAATTGAAATCCGTCATACTTCCGCGTCCACTATGACAAATGACAGGCCCGGCCGCCCGCCCGCCGCTGCCGACCTCTGAACGTCTGCTATTATTTGCACTTACATTATGAGTATGATATAAGGAATGAAATTCCTCGTTGATATGATACACACATTTCTAACATAAAAAATAAATAAATTAAATCAACTTCAAAATTAACCTAGGTGCACCAAAAAGCTAGAAATAACTAGTACCTTGTAATTTATTTCATTTGAAATCAGTGCCAATTCAAGTAGGGTAAGTATATATCAATAAATAAATAAATAAAGTTAAAATCGGTCCACAATTGATGGAATAATGGTAATTACATAAAAAACCCTCAAACTTTTTTGGAAGTCGGGTAATGAAAATAAAGTCTAGAATGGAATGGTTTACGTCTGGTTTGTGTTATGTTTGTATGTAATTCGAGGAATATATATATTTTAACTTTTACTTTTAATTCACGATAAACCCAACAATAACTTGAAAATTTCCCTACGTTATGCATACCAAGGTATCTGTTATACGCAGGTACTCGTATAGCATCACTATAATCAGGCTAAATCTGTAGGCTAAACACATTCCAAATAAATAGATCCACTTTTACATTAAAATGTATTATACCTAACTAGCTTTCAACCATACAGGTACTGTCAACAAACTCGACGCTTGATCACCTTAAGGTTGCATTTTGTATGCAGTGACCAGCAGCCACATGCGACTAGCATGGTCATAAAAACAATTAAAACAATGGCTTTCTGAAAAGAGGGCGTTTGTCTCATCAGACGCTTTTCGTCTCATTGGACAACAACATAATGGGCGAGGTAACCTATGATTACTGCCTGCAAGGGAAAAGTGTTAAAAATTGATCAAGCGTCAACTTTGTTGATGGTACATAGGCCCATGAATACAAAATAAATAATCAAAATCGTTTAAGCCGTTTAGCAGGAGAAGTATTACGAACACACGAACAAAGAATATTTTTTCAAATAAGAAAGATTAATGCAACCTGCATACCTAAGCAGATTTAAATGTTTATCAATCCACTAGAAATATCTCCAAAAAATACTCGTCTATTTGTATCTACAAGTTTTGTTTAGTCTGGTAAGACTCGGAAGCGGGTCAGAATGTGTAAACACAAATATCTACGCGGCGTTGTCGGGATACCGCGGATGTCATTTGTCATCCGCGCCGCGAACGCCGCGCCCCCATGCGAGTCATATGTTTATTGCCTAATTTCGGTATAATAATACAATATAGCGTCATTTGTTACTTATATAATACTAGTTGCTGCCCGCGACCTCGTCCGCGTAGACTTGAGTTAAGTGTTCTATGTGTGAATCCAGGTTATAAACTATCTGTGTTCAAAATTTCACCCTAATCCATTCAGTAGTTTTTGCGTGAAGGAGTAACAAACATCCACACTCACAAACTTTCGCATTTATAATATTAGTAGGATGTTTTCAGTTTCGTCCGTGTTTTCCAGTTGAAACTCGATAAAAATACTGCATGGGTTAAACAAATGAAGTATATTGGGTATATATTATCGTAACGTTTAATCGTTAGATATATCTGTGTACAATAATAATTTTGTGGTCCCGTATAAAAGATAGATTTTCTCCAAAAAAGTTATCTCCCCTTACACCTCAGTAAATCCGTGTAAAACAATAATTTCCGTTACATTGGCGTTACAATACTCATTGTTTGAAACAAATGTTCTTATATTACTTGCCAAAAGAAAACTTTTAATAGGCATGAAGTTCAAACAAATTGAATAGAACTCGGTAATTGTTATATCAAGCCCGTTTCTGAGGTAATGGCTGTAAAGTATTCCCTCATAATATTATTTTGGAGAAGATTTTTGTTCTCAAGTTGCGCAATGTCTACTGAATCTGATACAATTACTTACCCGAACCTGAATAGCTGATTCGAAGTTGTAATTTGTCTGAAAGATTCAGTTTAATTTAAATATAATATACTTAGCAGTGTTAGCCGATTGGTTAAGCACGCGTCTTGCGGGCTACCAGGTCTCGGGTTCAAACCGAGGCTCGAACCTCTGGATTTTTCTAAATCTATGTGCGAATCATAATTTCTATATGATATATGATTATAACTGGCTTACGGTGAAGGAAAACATCGTGATGAAACCTGCATGTCTTAGAAGATTTAACCAATTTTCGAAAGACATGTGAAATCCGCCAACCCGCACTGGGCCAGCGTGGTGGATTATGGCCTGAATCCCCCTCATGTTAAGGGGAGGCCCGTGCCCAGGAGTGGGACGTCAAATAGGGCTAAAATTATTAATTATTATACTTATTAGGGTGCAAACATAAAGACACAGGTTTTCGGTCCCGATATCTCGGTACGGGTCGGTACTGGCAGGTACCGGTCGAACCACATGTAGAAACAGGTAAATCTGTCCTTAGTGACCATCATGTCTTAGAGTTCGTCGGACAATAAAATTAGTTTTGTTCTCCTCGAAAGTGTTCATTATAAATGTAAAAAAGGACGGTCAGTGTTTCTAATGTGAACAGTAAGAGAATATAGTTCTAAATATATTCTCTTACTGTTCACATTATAATAATATAATAATTTTAGCCCTTTTTTTGACGTCCCACTCCTGGGCACGGGCCTCCCCTCAACACGAGGGGGATTCAGGCCACAATCCACCACGCTGGCCCAGTGCGGATTGGCGGATTTCACATGTATTTCGAAAATTGGTTAAATCTTCTAGGACATGCAGGTTTCATCGCGATGTTTTCCTTCACCGTAAGCAAGTGATAATCATATAGAAATTATGATTCGCACATAGATTACGAAAAACCCAGAGGTTCGAGCCGGGTATTGGACCCAAGACCGCAAGACGCGTGCTTTAACCAATCGGCTATCACTGCTATAAACTACACTGCCCTACACTGGCACATGCATAAACCCGTACGGATCAATGCAGACAGTCGGTACCGACAAGTTGAAACCTGTTTCTTTATGAATGAGCGCATAAGATAACTTGGGAATATTATCGGTACCGGTCCGCACAGGCTCGCCTGCACCGGAAACCTGTTTCTTTATGTTTGCACCATTAAGTGGGAGGGCCAAGCTGTAGCCGACTGAGTACAGCTCGTTTACAGGGTGGTTTAAGATGGGTAGTACCACTCTCTCACAGTAGACCGGCGTAAAATATCTAAGTAGCTATTACAGCTGCATTTTTACGGTGACTGAGAGACCCTATTCCTCTTTCTCTGTCTTACTCCCCTTCAGGCCGGCAAAGTGCGAGCAATGCCTTTGTATTGCAAGCATCTAGGTATTAGCGTTGCCTATCTATCGATAGTTGATGTATCGATAGTTGACCTCGAAAAATAGTCATAATATCGATAGGCCTATCGATTCGATACTATTGAAATTTTACAATACTATCGATACTATTGGGTATAGATACTATCGATAGTATCGATACTAACACTATTATGGTGTATTTTACTGCAATCACTGTCGATACTTGCACTTTATCAATAGTATTGCTCCATTTCTTGGATAGATACTATCGATAGTATCAATAGTATTGTAAAATTCTATCGATATTATGACTATTTTTCGAGGTCACGATAGTATTGATAACCTATCGATAGACAATCAATACTCAGGCAACACTACTAGGTATAGGTACCTAAGCTACATTAACAGCTTAACATTAGACGGATCGTACGTTTGTTTGCCAATTGTTAAAATATTTTACAATAACTTTGTTTATACAAAATACCTACTTACGATTGAAAGGATTTATTTAAAATATCCACAATTCAAATATGTACTTACCTACTATAAAACATGATATAGGTATTGTTCGTTCACACTGCTCAAAGGATCACACACAAAGTCTATGAAGGATAACACATTAACTTCTTGTATTCCATCGATATGTTAGTCCAGGAAAACACGCTAAACTGTTTTTTCAATTCACTTTTCGTTGTATGTGGGTAGCTACCAAAGAATTTGTATTAAATTCTTTGGTAGGTACTTACTACTTATTATAAAGAACTATGAAGGTAGGAATGATGGATACGTAGATTGTCTTTTGTAATTACAGAATAACCACTTTCAGTGTAAACAAGTTACCAAATATCGTTGCTTTTCCCATTTCTTTCCACATTATTTTCTGTCACAAGTAGTCAAAACAACGACGGAAGGAACTTTTAATTTTATCAGCACAGCCTCATAACGCCATCTAGTGTAGCTAAACAGACTATGAATTATTACAAGAGCCTTCACCTAGATAATTCCATACTTAAAGTGCAGATGGCGCTGTTTCAAGATATCATAAACCCCGTTCATAGATAGGGGGTAAATTCTACATATTGTGAGATACGCATCCGCCAAAAGAAATTTTAATAATATTATAATTGTTGCAATTTCTTTGACATCCGCTGTAATAATATTATGTGACGAATTACAATTTAGCACATAGATAATTAGGTATTCCACAGTAATCATAGTACAAGTTATACCTAATTATTTTTATACATATTAAAACAAAGTCAGAAACCAAGCGTACGACCCACTTGATGTTAAGCAGTTACAGCTTATAGATAGATGCTCCAATACCAAATACATTGCTCGCACGTTGCTGTGTTTAGTGACAATGGTGTTGCCTGCTCATATTTTTTATGCTGTCCCTGAGAATGTACACCTTCTTTAATTCATTGAAAAGAGTAACCATTGAGTTTCTTGCCGGATCTTCTCAGTGAAAGCAGCATTCCGAACCGGTGGTAGATTTTGAGTATTCATAAATGCTTTGTTGGCTTGCGTGAATAAAATCAAATTTGAGTTTGAGCTGATTTGGAGGGGAGTGGGACAGATGAAGGGAATTTTACCTACTTATTAAAAACCGTACCTACCATTTCCATCATATTCACATAACACCTTAATAAAATAAAATAGTATTCACTTCCTTTAGAACGAGGTAAAACTAGGGATGTCAGGAGTTTTAGTTCTGTGTGTGTGTTCTTTGACCTCTTGGATTATAAGCAGAGAATAAATGGTCTAAGATTTTAAGTACTGGCTTGAATAATTAACTCTTACCTATGGAGGTAAGCGTTGGTTATTAAAGTTTTTAATATTATGAATTGAATTAATTAATATTACTAATTACAGTCATCGCATTACAAAAGGGCCTGGAAATTTCAGCGACATAGAATTTTAAAAGCTTTTTCACTCGGTTGTCGCTTCTTTTGCCTGTGACTTTGTAGCTCCAAAATTGCTGAAACTATATCAATACCATTTTTTTCTTATTATCTATCGCCGAGATGTCTTGCTTTTATTTGATGAGACTCAGTTCAGCCCTTTCGAAGAACATGCAGCAAATCTTTCAGTTTCAATTCTACCCATAATATAATAGGTAACCATAACTCCTAGATAATAAAGTTGACTTTCCTACGTACTCATTGCTAACCCTAGAGGCGACTGGTAGAGCAGCACGCTAGAGCCATTGCCGCGATCTGTCAATGTCGACTGACTCATTGTTATCCTAAGGAAATGAAGTGCAACCTGCAACGCCGGAGTTTCCAGAACTTTTATATAATACTAGCTGTGCCCACGGACTTCGTCCGCGTAGTATTTAACGTAACAAAAATTTCGGGATTATCGGGATAAAAAGTATCCTATATGTTAATCCCGGTTATAAACTATCTGTGTTCCAAATTTCATTCAAATCCGTTCAGTAGTTTATGCGTGAAGGAGTTACAAACATACCTACATACATTCATACATACATTCATACATACATACATACATCCACAATCACAAACTTTCACATTTATAATATTAGTAGGACTAGTTGTTACCCGTGGCTCCGTCCGCGTGCTACTTCGGTAAAATAAATGTAGACTTAAAACATCGGCTATGTACCAGTAAAAGTCCTATCAAAAGCCGGAACAAACAGACAGAAATTTTATTGTTATCCTTAATAGCTATTATTATTTAGATATTACAAAAAGACAATTCAATTCTATTTATTTGTTTAGATCGAGTGCCGTATGCTGTTCGTAGCTTATGCAACGAGCAACGACCCTGGATCACGTAATTGACTCCATCGTAGGTAAGAAGATTGACGTTGATATTTAAGGCTCTGTATTAATTTTATTTGTTCTATACTACTTACTATAAATTCTGAACTCTGATAAAATTTAATCTAAGTAGGTACAGAATACAATTAAATATTTGATACATTAATCGATACATGTTATTATTCCACTGATTGATGTTTTTTCTGCGTATGGCTTTCTTTTACGTGGATGCAAATTGTAAAATCAATCAGTACCTAATAATTAACAAACACAAAATAAAACACTCTTATAACATTATTATCAAACTCTGTTTGAAAATTATTTCAAAATAAATTTTGTCCAGCAAAAACTTTAAATAAAACACACCGCAAAAATCGTTAAGCTCATTATGAATAACGAATGAACGAACAATTGAATAATAAACGAACGCAATTTGTTGGCAACAAAGCGAATAAGTATTTGGACCGCAGCGCGGTAAATAAATATCGAGACGTCTCCGCAAGCCTCTTATCTGACGATTGAAAAGTTTCCGCGGGGAAACTATAATGACGCTAACAATGGTACTCGATAGTAACTCGATTCATTTATTCGATAAATCGTGTTAATGATCTGTTGACCACCGGTTTGCATAAACGAATTATAGTCTTTTTTGTTACTCTTCTACCCGCGGGCCTAGTGGTAAGTCTGTGGTTCCACTATAATGGGGCAGCTGTATCACCCTCGTAGTTGCTGTTCTAGAACATGTCTGTCATACGGCAGTCTATCTTGAGACCATTTGCAGCTCCCACTATTGTCGCAATTGAGAATAGAGATTTTACGAATAAGCTTATATTTTTTTTTGGAACAAAGGAAGCTAACTAGCACACGACTCGCCTGATGTTATGCCTGCAGTATAGAAGGCAGTGTTTGCACTTTACCGATGTGTAGAGGAGTGGGACTAAGTGAAAGGGAAGTTGTACTTCCAGCTCTCTCACACACCGTACGAATCGCTGCAATAGAAGCTACTTCGCGCCGGTATTCTATGAGCCCGTGTATCGTTACCGTTTAGCTGTAGTCAGTTTGGTACAGCTTGTCTCACCAAACTGTCATCGCAAACTCAGTTACCGCTAGAGACGACAAAGTATGTGTCTGCCACAATAGCGTATTTTATATACCAACTAGCTGTGCTCGCGACTTCGTCTGCGTGGAATTTAATTGTCAAAGTTTCATACAAACTTTCATCCCCTATTTTATCCCCTTGGGGGTAGAATTAATCAAAATCCTTTCTTAGCGGATGCCTACGTGATAACATCTACCTGCATGCCAAATTTCAGCCCGATCCGTCCAGTGGTTTGGGCTGTGCGTTGATAGATCACTATGTCAGTCAGTCACCTTTGAGTTATATATAATTAGATAAATATATAAAATGAGCTATTGTGCTCATTTATCTGCAATCCTAGCAAATCGAGACATTAGTAAAACAAGGGGTGGTATCAGTAAGGGGAGAGGAAACTGGAACCTCCGTCGGAGGCAATCGTGTCAACCGTTTAGCGTGGAACCGCCACGATGCGTCGCACAAAAAAGCTATTTGTGGCCGACCCGCTGCACGCTTGGGTTGGCTCCGCTAAGAGGCTTGTACAGTTCGTTCGTCTTATGTAATGTCTTTTGAACGTTGATATTCTCTTCTAAGCGCTATATTTGAAAGATCCGTCTTGGAACAATTAAATGCTATAGGTGGATACATATATATATATATATATATATATAAAAAACAATTGCTTATTATATCCCCACTCTACTTTGATAGAATCTTTGTGTGCAGTCATAAATATAATAAGAAGCTTTCTCTTTTTGAGTTTGGTCTACACTAAACCCACTTTAAGGTTGTATCAGCGACATAATGTTTGTGACTCATTAATGTATAATTGAGTACGAATTCGTAATATTTCCCAAAAATCGGACCACTTTATAGTTACACAATAAACGAGACGTTGTCAATTTGCGGACGAAATCCACGTTTAATATTATTTTTATATAACAAAGTCGGCAAATAAGCGTACAACCTGCCTGTTGTTAAGCAGTTAATATATGTTTTCCAAAGCCAAAGGCATTGCTTTTACGTTACGGATCTGAAGGAGAGTGGGATAGAGGGAGGTTAAGGGAAGGGGATTGGGCTTCCGGCTCTCACATCCTTCGTATAAAACGCAGCTATAATAACCACTTCACACCGATCTTCTGTGAAAGGGTGGCACTGCCCTGGTCGAGCCCTGTATCAGCTGTAGGCAATTAGATAAAGTTTGACTCTACCACTGAAAAAAGGATCTGAAATACTTTCCTCTACTAAAGTTATATACGCATATATATTATTGTACTAGCTGAGCCCGCGTGGAATTTAACTTAACAAAAAAGCCCGCTCCCGCGTTCTGAGCCGGCGCGACAGGATCCATTTTTTAAAATTTTGTTTTCTGAAATAAAAGTAGCCTAAGTTACTGCTTATAACATCAGCTATCTACCGGTGAAAGTCCCGTCAAAGTCGGTCCAGCCGTTTCGGAGATTACCCGGGACAAACACACAGTCAGACAGACAAAAAAATTTTAAATCGCGTTTTTGCTATAGGTGTTGTTGGTACTTTCATATTATGCACTTTGTGAAATTTTACTCTAAACTCCAATTTTATTTATTTGTATAAATGTATAGATAGTGTAAGTAGTTGCCATTTAGCTTTGAGACTGTTGGTAAGCACACCGGGCCATCATTTATTCATAGAACCTAATGGCAAAATCCGTTCAGGCTAAAACCAGTGGCCAATTTATTTAACAAGGTAGCTTACTCAATGTGCCGAATTATTAATTAACTTTTCAGAGCTGATGTAAATCTGTGTTAACATAGTGTTGCTGTAATTTAATTAATTTATATACACTTGGTTTTTTTTGTATAAGAAAGTCGGCAAACAATCGTACGATCCGACGCATGTTAAGCAGTTATCGTAGCCTATTAGATGCTTGATACCAAAGGCATTGCTCGCACGATGCCGACCTGAAGAGGAGTTGGATAGAGGGAAGGGAATGGACGGGGGAGTTGGGCTTCTGACTCTCCCACTAATCGCAATAAGCGCAGTTTGTAACGCGGGCACCGAGGATACATCCCATTGTGGAAGCTAGATATTCAGAGGGAGCATTTTATACTCTTTTTAGCAAGCTACAAAACGCACCTAGAAAGCTTTTTAATTACTTTCAAAAAGGATATCCTGCATAGGCTGCATATTGCCTGTAAAAGTAAAGAGTGACTGTATAATTTGTATTTATTTGAAGTTTCGATAGACCGATGACAACCAAACTAGTAAACAAGCTCAAAATGGTCACCGTGCATCGGGCTCTTCGCACACAGAGACAATTTAGATACACGTATAGCACACATACAAACATTATCGCCCGACGGCTCACGGGCGTCCGATGGCGCCGCCAGCATATCGGTGTCGGCTCCGATATCCGATATCGGGCCGGACAATATGAAAGACAGATACATATTTCATACAATTTACTTACCCCGATATCGGATCGTCGTCCGACACCGATAGCGGATAGGATAATGTGAAAACGCTCTTACGCCCTGCCTGAGACAATCGCGTCCCTCGGTGGAGGAACGATTAGACATAATTACAATTACGCTATTCACAATTACGATTACGCTAGTTACAATTACGCTATTTGACTTTGTTTGTTACTTATAACTGTATTACTTCCTTACGGAACACAATATCTTTGTATGTACTAAAAGTGAAAACTGCTTAGGCTCTCTAATGTATATTCTCATGTAACTACTTTATTATTAAGCAGCTGTTTGTTTTCCATGTATAATAAAATAAAATAAAATAAAATAAAAATAATTTTAGTTTTGAACATAATTTTTTTTTAAGAAAAAAAGAGACAGATAAAGATTTAAAAAAAATTGTTTAAATTGGGAGAAATAACGATAAATAAGTTAACTAACCGAGAGCTGTGTTTTATTTTGTGGAGGAAAGTAAGAAGAAACCCAGCCGCTACAAGCCTTTATACTATCTAGCCTTTATACTTTCAAAATGCCGTTTTGCTATAGGCCCCTTGATTTACGTAGGGCCAATAGCAAAGCGGCATAACAACTCAAGTCATAGTTTTATTGGTTATTACAGCTTGATTTTGCAACTGCGTAAAGTGCCTCCGCAATTTTACGCGCGCTTATACTATGTATAACGATATTGTTGCCAGGTTTTATGAGAAGGGCGGGTGGAATAGGGCTGGCCGCGCAGTTTTCGATTCTAAAAAACATCGATTTTGATTTTACAATCGCATTAGGATTTTCGGCGTTAAGATTTGCAAACTTTTTCAATAAGTTTTTAACTATGTATTTTCTATCATGTACTAATTCATTTACTTTTTTATGTGGTTTTTAGTTCTAAGACTATAAAAATAGACCCTGTATTATTTACACCGATATCACGGCGGGCCATCTCTTGGCAGAAATTTAAAATCCATATCGCGATCGTAGCCAGCCTACCCCTCAATTCTTTACGTTATATTTTATTTATGAACCGTGTCGTCATCTAGTTTTACTGCCAGCATTTAATTCTGAATTTTGGGTAAATAAATTCAAGGCAGGCGAACTGATGGATACCTACAATTATTAAACTTATTCCGTAGCTTGTGTCATCCTTACTGTTTCTATTCTCCCAATAGACTAGTCTTTCAAGTTCCTCAATCATATCCTATTTACGTATTACATAGAAGTTAGAACCGAATCAATCCCTTATATAAATTGGCATATGAATGACGGTAATCGAAGAAAATTATGTAGCACATTTTATATTCTGGAATTTGATAACAGCGCCATCGACTGGGTCTGCCTACAATTATCGGTGAAGCCGTTTAGGAGGAGAAGAATGACAAACACACGCAAACCTGATTTTCTGAAATCCATTTCCGATATTGATTCGCAGGATTTAAAATAGCCCCCCGTCCCCCAAACTTAGTCTATCGGGGAATTCGGGTATAGCCATTTTTTTGTATGTACATTTGATCAGATCATCTTTGCGTTTAGTAAGCTGGTGTTTCATGGATGGCGTTACTAAAGTAATAAAATGTTATGTAACACTAGCTGTCCCGGCAAACGATGATCTGCCATAAAAAATATTTATATATAAGTAGGTTTGAAATATACTTTATGACCTATTCTCAGACCTACCCGATATGCACACAAAATTTCATGAAAATCGATCGAGCCGTTTCGGAGGAGTTTGGCAACAAACACCGCGACACGAAAATTTTATATATTAGATTTTATAACTTAAATATTGTTCAATTGAGGTCAATAATTCTAACTTACTTGTTATTTATTTTATCAATTTTATAGGCACGCAAAACCAGTCTCTATGTTTAAAATTTATGTACCATTAGCTTTAGCAAAAGGTATACAGGATGATCCGACTTTTGGAAGAAGCAATTAGCGTTTGTAAATGATTGAGTAGGCAGGGAGGCTTAGTTAAGCCTTCAGAGCTACCTTTCAACTTAGTCTGGGTATACCTATTGCGTACAATGTTCATCGCATTTGAATTTATGAATATTATAGTAACTGGATAAAGGAAAGAAATAAATTCACGTGGTAATCTCTCCTAAATTCTATTTGCACAAGCTCTACCATGTAGCTCTAGCATTGATTTTATATTTATACGTTTGGAACGTTTAGTAGATAGTCGATAGTGATAGAGTCGATAGTCCCGAGCGTTTACGAAAACGATGTGTATGGGAAACTGCTAGTTCATCAGGTAAACATTTCGACCGCCGACCCCTGCACCCATAAAACCATTAAACTATTCTGACATCAGTGTTATCAGTGATCCTGGTTCGATTGATGCCAGATTAGGGTACTCTACGGCTCCAATAAGTAGCTACCTGTATTTTATTACGTAGGTACACAGTTAAGACGAGGAAAATGCGACATCTTTCCCTATCCTTTTTCAATTACCATTTCATCAGCATCTGTCATTTGATGTTTCGCATTAAGTTGAAACCCCTTCCCCCACCTACCACTCTACCCACTTCAATCGCCATGAATAATCATCGGAATTACGCTAATGCATCAGGTTAATGGCCTATTCCGAGCCCATATGGCACATAATTCAATAACACCTGATCATCTCGTGTGTTGATGAATTAAACACGCGTGTATAAATGATGTGTTAATTGAGGATCATTGATGATCTCCCCGTCAATAGGTACCAAGCAACCCAGCATAGTGGAAGACGGACCAGCTGCAGTGTCCGAATTGGATGGAATAGGTAATTGGAGACGACACTATAAGAAGAAGATAAGTTTTTTTTTTTTGAGCCAATTTATAGGCAGTAAACTACAGCTCATACACGGGCTCGATCGGGGTAGGACCACCCTCTCACAGAAGATCGCCTAAATTTGAGCTATTAATGCGAAGGCGCCTGTCTAGCCCGCGAAATTCAAAATTTTCGAGTATTCTTATAGTTTATCCAAAATCTGAAAACATTTAAGGCAACATTTTGTGATTTGCGACAAACACAGTATGCAGTGCGTTTATTCATACATTTATTTTACTCTAAATATTATCACGGTGGATATGATACTAGTTAATCACTAAATATACAAAAGTTGCCAGATTATCTGGATAGCTGTCGTTCTTGAAATGTTTTAGAGTAAGTTGGATATATTAATAAATGCATTGCACACGGTCTTTGTCGCGAATTACAAAATGTGCCTTTTATTATTGTCAGATTTTGAAAAATTTCTAAAAAACCTCATAAAATTTTAACTTCGCGGGCTAGGTGGGCGCTTTAGCCTTAAAGCCGGATTTCATACGATGAGCGAGAGAGCTGGAACAGACCTGTCCTTTCTCTTCTCGGCAACGTGCGGGCAATGCCTTCGGTATTGAGACATCTATAGATTCCTGCTACGGTAACTGCTTAACATTTGGCGAGACGCTTGTTTGCCGTTTTTGGTATAAAGATACTTTAATAGTAGACTTTTTCTTTTGAACCACATATCAATTAAGCAAGTCTTAATAAGTAGTGTAAATGTAAATTTTAAACAAAAACCGAACAGGTCAAAGAGTTTAGATTCGAGGATTGTTTGTGCACTCTGATGGCTTTTAGCGAAATTAGGCACACATATCAATCAGCGTGGGTGGGGTAAAATCACCCGTTCGCGTCTATTGTATCCATTATGATTTTCGGTTGAAAATCAGCGAAGTGAGCGTCGGGAACGGCCCGGTCCGGTTTCGGGGCTGTTTGCCCGACGCAAATAAACCTGGCCGGCCAATTCTGGCCATTGTTAGAAATATTGCGATTGTTTGTTGGCCACAATGAACTCTGTTGGTTTAATAACAATGCGGCGGTTGGTCGTTCAATTAATAAATATATAAAGTTTCATAATATGACATAAGAACCTATTTAAAAAAATCTAACAAAATAATACAAAACAGTGGTAACATAACAGTATTCGATAGCATATAGGGTGATAGGTGGACCATAGGAGGGTATTAGTCCTAAAGAAAGAAAGAAAATATACTTATTTGATCTTCTATTAGACTAACATATTATTATTAATAGGTGGCAACTGGTAAGAAGATAATGCAAGGTGAATGTTGGAGCAAACAGGGCCCTAACCACGCTAGCTACTCAAATCGTAATAGAAAAGCAAACGCTCGCAATTACGTTACAAACGCTCCGCTTTTGACGTTTTGATGACACCATACCATATCAATGTCAGTAAAAATCGTGAAGCTCGTGTCAGCAAAACGTCAAAAGCGGTGCGTATGAAACGCAATCGCGAGCGTTTGCTTTTCAATTACGATTTGAGTAGCTAGCGTGGTTGGGGCCCAGGTCTCTGCCTCAGGGTATTGCTGCTTCTTTATGATTTAGCCCTTTTGACGTCCCACTCCTGGGCACGGGCCTACCCTCAACACGAGGGGGATTCCGGCCATAATCCACCACGCTGGCCCAGTGCGGGTTGGCGGATTTCACATGTCTTTAGGAAATTGTATAGGTCATCTAAGAATTCTGAATATCGGTTAGATATTCAGCCCTTAAACATTGCATTTGTTAACATCTCCAAAGCACATAGCATACAGCATAGAGGTCAAAATTATTAAAATAAGCAACCCTTTTAGCCGAGGCCTCCTGGCTAACATAAAACGCCAATTTATCAGTTACCAACCCTGCGATACCCTCCCAAACATGTTATTTCAAATATATATTTCAATTAACTGAGTTTACTTTTGAAACGCAAGTTAAATTCACAAAGCAGTCTGTTTGAGCTGTATGGCCGCGGGCAAGTGGGCAAGGCCCGGCCAAACTAAACTAGTTACGAGTAGGCTGCCTATCAGAATGTTATGAAATTGTACAATAATAAAACACGTGGGCCTGTACAAATATAATTGTTATCCTGGCCCTATAGACCAAATATATAGAAGACTTATTACGTAAGAAATCCACGAAATAAAAATATTTGTGGTAATAATTTCTGTGCAGATGTCGCTCTCAAGTGAGAAAATGTCACCGTCCGAAAAATCATATCGCCCTGTATCACACCATAGCTCTATCACGAACTATACGTTTACTATAGTTGCTAGCGTATACGTTATTCATATATTTTTTGTCAAATCGACAGTTTTACAGATGCTTAATTCAATTTGCCATAATTAATGTTTGACATACCAGCCATATCCAGTAACCATAGCCAGTAACGAGAGTTTAACTCTCGACCATGAGATGCAGAATACTCAGCTAAAGGTACCTACGGTAAAGTATAGTTTAATTGAATGTTCTTCAATAATTTAATCGAATACAATTAATTACGATTAACTGTCTTTACCTTTATGTATGAATTTTACAATATTACTTTATAACATCTTAATTTGTTTTTAAAAAATCATATAAAAGTTACGTAGGTAATGTGTCGGGCACTATATATAATAATGAGAATACACGAACAATAACTTACCCCTACCGAAGCCGAGTATCTTTCAGTATAATGAACCAAGACCTAAATAAGCAGAACACTAAATGAAATCCAAACTGCAAATAGCAGCAGAATAAATACGACGATTTGAACAAAGGACCAGAGATACAGTACTTTCTCAACAATGTTTTTTTATGTTATTTTTTATTAACTTTATTAATAGATAACATGAAAATTATGCCAGGAGAAATTAATTTTGTAGAATTTGCCATCTTCCCTAGAGGTAGATTTTCAAAGGGTTTCACTATTGATTGTATTGATTGCTGACTATTATGATCTGGTCCAAAGCACATGAACCTTATAATTATTTTATTTTTGCAGTCTCGCTATGTTCCACATCGAATGGTGGCAACATGTAATTTAGACAATTTATCCCTATTCCTATTATAAACCCAAGTACTCGTTACAATACTAAGTTTTAATACCTCAAACATTTTCGCCAGTACTCGCTTTCCCAAACTATCCGCCCACTCCGTCAAAACCATTCTTCCCGACTGTACCCACCACTATAATTATTACTATTAACTTTGTTCGGCGCCCGCTATTTCAGTCCGCGAACGAGAGAGCCGCCGTTTTACAACGAATTATTAAAATTAAACCGTTTCGGTTTGCGGTCTCAAAGTCTCTAGTTGCGGGTTGCAAGAAAGTTGTGAAATACATCACAAAGGACAAAGGAGCACCGGGGGCCATTTGCTCAGCGCGCGTATTTGTTCGCGCCTAATTAAACATGAACCGCGGAGGCAGGTAAGCCCAGAGTAGGGATGAGAAGTGTGGATTTTAATGTATTGCGTTTCCGATGTTGGGTTTCGGTAGTTTATGGAGGTTAAACCCGTTTGTTATACGAAATATGTGTACAATTTAGGGCGCCCGCTCTGAGTATCTTTCGAATAATTTTATTCATCTACATAGCCAGTGCTTGTGCCTTTTGAAACTTATGATAGCGATCAGGATCAGGTAATCAGGAGATATTATTTTGAACTGGGAGAGTTTCTTGACATTCCTGTGCAGAAATCAAAGGATTTCTATTAAGATAGGTACGAGTTAGTTCAATTCAATTTCATGATTCTCAATTTTCAGCTCTTACTATAAAGGGATACAGGCTAGTGGCCTCAAGTTATTATACCCTGTTCAGTGGGCAGTGACATTAGCAAGCTCATTCCGCTAATTAGAGCAATCCACAAACATTTGCACTTTGCAATCAGCGCAATACACGCACCGTTACCGTACCAACGGCATTCAATTGAGGCCTTTAGATTACGTTACTACGTTACGAGTACGCTTGCCAACGACGTAGCCTGAGGTTAATTATCGTTTGTGGCTGTTCATGGCGCTTCCAATTTTATTAGTGCCACACACACTCAAAGCATACCGCAATGTAGCGCTCCGCAAAATGGACATAGCGATTCGCTCGCGATACAGGCGTGAAACGGATCGGAGCGAACGAAACAAGCTGCACGTAGCACAAGCGAATGGCTCTACGAATTGGAAAATGCAATGGCCATAGATTGGCGGGCATTACTTTGTGTAACATAATATGCCGTGAGAAATAAACGTTTACTACCAGATATAGAAAACAAGTGTAGTCTCACAAAATATTTCCTTTATAAACTCTATATAGTGGGATAACATCGGGCTAGGTGCCTATACTCCCTGAATTAATGATTAGAATTTGACAAAACAGAGCGGTCAAACATGCAAAGATTCCCGATGGGACGTCCCACTAACTGTACTGTCACACTCGCATCATATTTTGCATTACAAATTCAAAACTACCAACTCGCACAATTTGCCGGCCGCTGCAATATGCATATAGTTTCTATTGCCAGCTTTCAATAATTGCGTATTCATTCGTGCCTACATTTGTAAGGGAAAATGTACATATTCATGACTTGATCAGGTGATTTGAAATCACGCGAAAGTTATGCTCAGCGCTTGGAAGCACGCTTTGTATCCGAAATATACAAAACTGTAGTCTTTGGTTGTGGTAGTAAAAGCTTTATAAATAAAAATTGTCTATTCGATTAAAATTGACGACCGCTTGGCGCAATGGTTCGAGCGTAAGCCGCTGGGCTTACTGCACATGGTGGTTGCGGGTTCGATTTATGTCGGGGCAAATTTCGGAAATAGACTTTCGTAATTTGCCTTGGTCTGGGTGTCACTGGGATCGCCCCTTATATGGTACCTATAGCAATGCTTGTATTGCTTTGTTTGGGACCAAATAGGTGGTGTGTACTCGTAATGGCGATATTAATTCATTTATTAAAATGATTGTCATCGTGGAAGGAGTCCTTATTCTGTTTTAATAACAACTGCCGCGCAGGTCTGCCATGTAAAAATATGTAACTAAGTGCTAGTTTAAACAAATATTAAATGCAAGTGACATTAGAAAAAGTCTTAATAACAAGTCATCTAACGGCCAATCATCTGGGAACTTGTCGGTCGGGCATCCGTGAAATTATTAATTCCGTATTCCGTAATAACGGGCCGACACATCGGCGACCGCGACAATTGAATGAGCGGCGGCCGGACGCGACCGACGCGTTCGGCCGAGCAATCCATTATGCAGATTGCTAGTCCGATTGCGGCATTGTCGTCGGCTCGCAGAATTACGAAGCGATGCAGCCCGCCCTGTGCTCCCGCGATCCATTTTATGGATATTGCGTCGTTGGATTAACGGTTGATTGATGACTTGCAACTGGACGACGAAAGCTGATTTGGGTTGTTTTGTTTTGAGAGTCCCGCGGGATTTACGGCCGGCACGGGGGTCGTGTAATGGAAAATTCGCGGAATCGAAAGGATATGTTCGGGCTTATTGGGGTTTTACTCGCTTGTTTGTGGCTGTGTGTTCAAGATAGAGCTCCTACTTTATCTGTGTTGAAGACCATTTTTTTTATCCTCCGAGATAAAAAGAGGGGTATTATAAGTTTAACATGTGTATTTATGTATCTGTGTGTCTGTCTGTGGCATCGTAGCGTCCAAGCGGATGAACTGATTTCAATTTTGTTTTTTTTGTTAGATAGGTATTCTGAACGAGAGTGTTCTTAGCTATGTTTCATAAAAATTGGTTCAGCTGTTTGAAAATTATCAGCTCTTTTGTAGTTTAAAAAGTCGCTGCATAGGGGGTTTTCTTAATTTAAAATTTTTATTTTCCGTGAATTTAAAAAATTTAACATTGTAATAAGTGTAAATACATTCTCAAATCAATCCTACCTAGTTATTTCGTCTAGTGTCATAATTAATAACAATTGGGTCAGCTATAAGTAGATGCATAACATTACCTTCTTAATTTATACATTACAAAAGTCAATTAATAATATAATTAGTAAATTAAAAAGCCCATAGCTAGTTAATCCGTCGCTCGCCAGAGGTCATCGCGGTCCGGGCGTCCCAATCCCAGGATTTAGTTTACCCCGATGCTTGCCACCACTCCATCCCAACCGACGAGAAAGTCATGAATACATAATTATTTCTATGCTATTAATATTTTTACCCGCCCCCGTGGCGTTGATTGCCTTTTGAATTTATTACTAGCTCCGCGATAGGCCATTTTCGTATTTATTAAGACCACCTGCCATGCCCACAGTGCGCACCTCTCCGAGTGAATTATGAGCCAACGGATTTTGCTAATAGAATATTTTATTTCGCCAGACTCACTGTGGTTAAGCGGATTTATTTTCCCGAAAATTCTAACAGACGTAAGAATGTGTTGGAGGAGATTAATAGGTACATACACAACACTGTGTTTTTGTAATTTTAAATTTTGATTAGTAATGCGACGTAAGGAAGATTACGAGAATTCATTAAGTTTATAGGAGAGATTATGATATGTATAGCAGAACTGTACGGTGCTTCTGTAGATGGCATAAAAACTAGGGCTAAAATACCAAGACCATTCAATAGGAGCTGCATGTCCGTGGAGATGTGCTGTTCACCTATCATATAACTACACACACACGCACACGCTACTCCGCACACATTACATACGGATTGGTTCTCATCAAGAATTTGGTGATTCAAATCGGTTGGCGCAGTGGTTCGAGCGTAGGCCGCTTGGCTCGTAGCACATAGTGGACGCGGCTTCGTTTCCCGCCGGGTCAAATTTCGGAAATGGCCTTTTCGTAATTTGCCCGGGTCTGGGTGTCACTGGGATCGCAACCAGTACATTGTAGGGTACCCATAGTACAAGCGTTGCTTAGTATGGGACTATCCAGTTAGTGTGTCAGTCTGGCGATATTTATTATTAAAAACCAACTTTTCCAAGAATCCTTACGTTTCAGTTAGGGCTTGTCAGAACATCGAATAGCTAAAACCACGATCAGTGCCACAACACCACAAGATGTACGGTTCAATATCGCTGGTAATCTGAGCCCGGCAGACGCCACAGATTTACCGCCCACATATTATATGTGCCGTGAAGAGGTACAATAGGCGGGATATTGATTTAAAGCATCCTTTCCCAAAGAGGGCGATAACGCCCCCTTGTGGGCGCTGCAGGTCTAAAGGGGGGCTGTAAGAGACCCAGAAAAAAAATGGGGGCGTTGTGTAGCTCACAATAATCAATTAATTAAATTTGACGTTGTAGTGGTTTTTAAGTAGGTGAAGAAATTGGCGCTAAGAAATAATTTATTCTCAATGTGGGCAGTATCATACTAATATTATAAAGAGGAAAACTTTGTTTGTTTGATTGTAATGAATAGGCTCCAAAACTACTGAACCGATTTGAAAAAATCTTTCACTGTTGGGAAGCTACACTATCCCCGGGTGACATAGGCTATAATATATTTAAAAAAAAAATAGAGATCCTTACTAAAACTCGAATAATGTAACAGCAATGTACCCGTGCGAAGCCGGGGCGGGCCGCTATACTAAAAAAGTTTGGGAACCACTGATTTAAAGTATGATATAGTGACCAGTGGGCAGAGGCGACGGGGATCCGTGCCGTAAGATATAGCTCTCGCAGTGTGCTATTGTTGTTTATTTTAATTCAGTTTGAGGAAACTATCAAACGACGTTCGACAGCACCAAACTTAATTCCGTCAAGTTTAGTGAAGTTTGGTGACAGCAAAATCGGCACCAATCATTTTATATTGTTGAGGTTTTAAATAATTTGGAGGAATGCAGAGCAGTGGTTCCTAAGAAGAGAATTTGTAAGTAATGCCCTTTTTATGCGGTTTGAGCAAAATCATACCTTATTTCTAATAGATATAGGTACGTTACTCGTCGGTATACTCGTCTAGGTATATAACAGGACACCAATTTCGGCTTATTTAAATAAGTTACTTACACTGTATTGCTAGTAATAATAAATAAAATATAATGATTTTGCCCTTTTGACGTCCCACTCCTTGACACGGGTCTCCCCTCACTACGAGGGGGATTCAGGCCGTAATCCACCACATTTCTTTCAAAATTGGTTTTTATTTTCTAAGACATGCAGATTTACTCACGATTTTTTCCTTCATCGTAAGCAAGTAATAATAATATTATTTAAATTATGAATCGCAAATAGATTTTTTTAAACCCGGGGTTTGAACTCAGGACCTGCTGCCCGCAAGACGCGTGCTTAACCAATCGGCTATCACTGATATATGCACCAACGAGAAATAAAAATACTGAAAAAAAATTAAAAGAACATTTAAAAGGGAATCATGAATGAAAATCGAACAGTAGTCTCTTAAAGTAACTAATCCACGAATACCATACCAGTTACAATGTCAGTAGCAGTAATTGGAATCCGTGAGCGGTGCTCCCATTCCTCGTATGAGTCGCTTCGGTCAATAGAAAAACACAATGGGGCCATCACAATGGGGTCCATTCTGGGTCCATTCAACGGTCTTAAACGGTCCATGCCAAATGGAAATTTTAGAGCTCGTGAAACTATCCCTGTAACTGGACTTTTTAATGTGAATCCATTTTGTGTATTGTGTAGTGAAGGGAATGATGATATTGGTATACAAGCCTAGGGTGCTTCTCTTAGCAACGATAATCGATATATCGTGAAATTTGTCTCGACGAATACTATCTACTCTAAATTCCATATTTTATGCCGTCGTGATAGTCTGAACGAAAGATAATTTTTTATCGTTCGTTCAGTAAGTAATCGATACAACGGCAAAAAATATGAAATTTAGAGTAGGATTCGACACGACGAATTTCACGATATATCTGTCGCCGCCAAATAGCTTAATTCGCCGTTCAATTAACAGCCTAGGCACTTAACTAAACGGCGCCGTTCAACTAACGGCCTGAATGATATTCAGCCGTATCGTCTATTACAACATTTAATAAACTGGCTGGCTAATGCTTAGGCAACTGGTTGACATTTAAGTACTACAAAACTTTTTCAAAATACTACCCAAGCAGAACGACCTGGATGGGTTTAGGTTAGGGTTATTTTTTTTATGACCCCACAGAAACCCCACCCGGCAAATAGATTCGGCGGATCTAAAAAAAATCGTAAAAAACCTAAGTACCTAATAAAATTATTCCATCAGAGATGTTTTTTCCGACGCCATATTGACAAAGAGAATATAGAGATATTGACAGTTTGGTGAGTTTCGGCGCTAGGTGGCAGAAAGTAGAACTAAATTGAAATGAACAGGCTAGGCAGGTAATTAAACGGCTAGGCAAGTAGTTAAACGTCATCGATCCAAGTCATTTGCCTAGCTGTTTAATCAAATGGCTGAATATCATTCAGGCCGTTAGTTGAATGGCGCTGTTTAGTTAAGTGCCTAGGCTGTTAATTGAACGGCGAATTAAGCTATTTGGCGGCGACATATCGATTAACGTTGCTAAGAGTACGACCCCATGGATTTGAACGAGGCAACATAATATCTATTGTATAGATTTAATTTGTAAGTAAATTTGTAATTAGATATTCATCGTGAACATTACAATAACAAAATATTATTTTCAATTTAGCTGTTTGCCTTATTTGCGCTTAATACAGCATACAGCCTATACGCAAATCGAACAATCTGAAATAAAACAAAAAAATGTTAATTTAATATTAATTAATCTTTACTAATTCTAGGCAAGATAGGTAATTATTTGTGGGAGTCTAATATAGATTAGAATTAAAAACTTAAAAATTTTGATAGTAGGTAGCTTTTACCAGCTTTAGGCATTTTAAAATATCACTCTAATTTCGCTCCTAATCGGATAAAATAGGGGATGGAAGTTTGTATGAATATTTTGTCCCGAGATCGAAGCGAACGAATTCATAGGAAAAAGCTTGTCCTATATAAATTTAAATTGTTTACCGAAATAAACGTAGTGAGTGAAAGGGGTATGATCCCAGAAACCCTGGGCGCGAGGGGTCGCGACCACCGCTCCATGGCAATCAACAGCAAACGACGAAATTGCGGTGACACCGACAACCAGTCACTAAGGTATATCGAGCTATTTACCGACTGGCTCTGAAAACAAACGACTTATCGTTAGATCTCATTTGCTGCTTGTATTTGTTTTAAATCCACTAGCAATCTGTGTTTATCACATTACTAGTATTCCATTCAGCCCCTCCAACTAAGCTAATGCTTGTGCTAGGAGTGGGCTCACGTCAATAGTTTAATGACCAGGATAGGGATCAAACCAGGAGCCTCTCAGCTACGAGGACGGCCCCTCTAACCACTAGGCTGTTGACGCTTCAAGGACGAATTGAATTTTAGGACGATTTTCCAGCATCCCCATTTAGAAGGCTACTGCACTTTTTCATATTACAAAGTCGGCAAGCAAGCTTATCACTTGCACTACCAAAAGCATTCCTCGCCCGTTGCAAACCTGAAGGATAGTGGGAAGGAAAGGGTGGGGGGTCTAATCGGCACTCTTATACTCAAATTTGAGACCGATCTTGGAAAAGAAATTGTTATGTCATACCAGTACAAAATTACTTGTCAAAAACCTACTTAAAATCGCTCTTAGACTTTAAATAGATTTATTAATACGGGCCTAACTCATCATAAGAATTAAGCATTAAGCAGTGATAGCCGATTGGTTAAAGCACGCGTCTGCGGACACCAGGTCTTGGGTCCAAACCCCGGCTCGCAACTCTGGATTTTTCGAAGTCTATGTGCGAATCATAATTTCTATAATGATTATCACTTGCTTACGGTGAAGGAAAACATCGTGAGGCAACCTGAAGATCTAACCAATTTTCGAAAGACATGTGAAATCCGCCAACCCGCACTGGGCCAGCGTGGTGGATTATGGCCTGAATCCCCCTCATATTGAGGGGGGGCCCGTGCCCAGGAGTGGGACGTCAAAAAGAGCTAAATCCTACTAATATTATAAATGTGAAAGTTTGTGAGTGTGGATGTATGTATGTATGTTTGTTACTCCTTCACGCAAAAACTACTGAACGGATTTGGATGAAATTTGGAACACAGATAATTTATAACCGGGATTAACATATAGGATACTTTTTATCCCGATAATCCCGAAATTTTTCTTACGTTAAATACTACGCGGACGAAGTCCGTGGGCACAGCTAGTTATTATTATAATTATAACTCAACATACGAAATTATGCTGATCTTCTGTGAGGTACAAACCAGTCGAACCAGCATGTATATGAGATATAATCAATTGGCTACAACTACAGCTTAGTTCTACAACTTTCCACTCCTTCTTTCACTCATACGTCATGGACTAAGGTCACTCCTCTCAAGTAAAGTCTAGTTCATCCCCGTATCTTTTTCTGGATTTATCTTATCATTTTGAATCAGGCATATATAATGGTAGTAATTTACTTATACATAAATAGACTTTGCCTATTTCTTAAGGCCCGCACTTACTTACACTGCAGTTTTGTCATAAAGAATTTGGTCTAAAGTCACCAGACACATTTGTACTTTCACTTGCGCCTATAATAAGTTTCTACATCGCTTACCTCATATTGAACTTGATTTCCGTAATAGCAGTAGAGAAACACTTGCGTCAGTGACAACACTAGCAGTGACAACATGAACATGAACGGCAAAGTAAGCACATTTGTCTGGAAAATAAAGAAAAGTTTGTAACTAAAACCTTAAAAACAGCGGTGTTTATACAATACAAAATGGTGTGTCATATTTCATCTGTACAATTTGACATCGCTCGGGTGAATACCTACTTATTTTTTTTTTAATTCACGCTAAATGTCCGTATATAACGCAAATGTATGTATTTAGCGTGTCCGAAAACCCCGACCAAGCGTCGAGGTTGGTCGCCGATAACTTACAGTCCTCGCGACTACAGATATAGAAATATGAGTATGAGCGTGATTCACTCGAGATAATCGTAGCGGGCGGAGGGGCATCGGCGGCATCGGTGTCTTAGAAGCGGTTTGGATTTCCCGTCACTAATGACGTCACAGTAGATGTTAAAAACTCGGCACGCTTGGTTTCAATACAAATCGTGATACTTGCATTATCTATGTAAATCTATATCTGTGGTCCGTGCATACACTCTATTTCCATTACGAAATCCCGTAGATGTGGTGCTGTAGTCGCATATCGGCTATACAGTACAGTACGATTTAGTTTAGTAATTTGCCGTCCAGCGGCAAAATATATAATTAAATTATACACAGTATAAATTACATTGCCGAAAAGCGACTACAGCTCCGTGTGTACGGGACTTCGTACGTGAAATAGACTGTAGTTTAATTAGTACAATATGTACATATGTACTTACCATACTCATTCTGTATATAACTAAGCAAAATGTTACGGACGAAGTAAAAAACTGAAACGAAGTAGAGAAGTTGAATACATCGTCCACCTCTCGTGTGTACCTGTAAATCCAATTTCCTAACTTATCGTATGCCTGTATCACTCTGCTGCCGAGTTTTTTTCAATATTTAAACTAGTTTCTGCCCGCGACTTCGTTCGCGTAGACTTAAGCAAAGTATTATATGTGTTAATCCAGGTTATAAACTATCTGTGTTCCAAATTTCATCCAAATCCGTTCAGTAGTTTTTGCGTGAAAGGGTAACAAACATACATCCACACTCACAAACTTTCGCATTTATAATATTAGTAGGAAGTAGGATTCGCATCTGGAACTCGCATCGCGGACGTGGGAAAAAAGGCTGCAAAGTTGGAGTGGGAGTGGGCCGGACACGTCGCGCGCATGGACCCGCGGAGGTGGGCCAATATCAGCACTAGCTGGATACCTGCCAATAACCGCCGCCGTCGGGGTAGACCAAGAAGACGGTGGCGAGATGACTTAGACACCTTTGCGGGAAAGACGTGGCTGGAATATGCCCTGGACAGAGCAGCGTGGAAGGTAAAAGGGGAGGCCTTTGCCCAGGAGTGGGACAGCATTACAGGCTTATAAAAAAGGATTGGCAAACAAGTTTACGACCCGCTTTATTTTAAAGAGTTTCAGTAGGTAACCTATAGATGCTTTTAATATTAAAGGCATTGCTCACACGTTATCTAAAGGGGAGTGGATTAGAGGAAGGGAAGGGTAGGCATTAATATAGCATAACTTCCTAGTAGAAATAAGTTTATGACATGGCAATATTCTGGGCCTTTTACTTCTTTATTTGTGATGCCTTATGCGTTAACCTACATTGTCCTCACATCTCTAAATACCTACTGTAAATAAACTGTAAACAAACATAATTTAAAAAAAGAGATAAGAAAAAATGTATCCATGGACTTTCTTGCATGTTCTTCTCCATAGGATTTCGTTTTGGAACATGCACCTAGTTCTTGACTTTTTAAAAGTGCCAGTTAATCTGGCCTATTTGAAATAAAAAAGAAAAAAAAAGGCTGCCTGGGCTTCCGGCTTTGACACTCATCATAGGAAACGTAGCTATAACGTAGCTTTACGTCGAAATTCTGTGTGAGCGTGGTACTAACCAGTCGAAACAACCCGTATATAAGTTGTAGTTAATGGCTACAGCTTGACTCTATGACGTTCGTCTCCTCGGCCACTCCTCTTAAATATGAGTCCAGTTCATTTCCGTATTTATTTCTGGATTTATTGTATCACTAGCTGTGCCCACCGACTTCGTCCGCGTAGTATTTAACGTAACCAAAATTTCGGGATTATCGGGATAAAAAGTATCCTATCTGTTAATCCTGGTTATAAACTATCTGTGTTCCAAATTTCATCCAAATCCGTGCTGTTTTTGCGTGAAGGAGTAACAAACATACATCCACACTCACAAACTTTCACATTTATAATATTAGTAGGATCTAGTTCTCCCATCCTTTTCTTTTGCTGGTTCAAAATTGGAATCAATCTAAGGTGAAGGCGCCTGTCTAGCCCGCGAAATTCAACATTTTCGAGTATTTTTATAGTTTATCCAAAATCTGAAAACATTTAAGACAACATTTTGTGATTTGCGACAAACACAGTATGCAGTGCGTTTATTAATACATTTATTTTACTCTAAATATTATCACGGTGGATATGATACTAGTAAATCACTAAATATACAAAAATTGCCAGATTATCTGGATAGCTGTCGTTCTTGAAATGTTTTAGAGTAAGTTGGATATATTAATAAATTACTAAATGTGCCTTTTATTATTGTCTGATTTTGAAAAAAAACTAAAAAACGTCAAAAATGTTGAGCTTCGCGGGCTAGATGGGCTCTTTAGCCAGTCAAAAGAATACGAATTTAAAATACATACCACCTCAATTTTTCATATCGATTCACGTAATACACAAAACGTTGCTTTAAATGTTCATCAAACGTGTTGCTATAGTTTCTCAATCCGTATTGAAAGGTATTAGCATCAAATAGGTGTTCTAAATTGTACTTGATGATCTTGAGCTGGACTTCCGCCTGTGCGTAATATGCAGCGACCACGCAGTCTAGAGCTATGTGTCCATAGCCTATCCACAGAACTGGGAATACTTCTAATAAAACTGAGCACGTATATCTGAAAATTAGTGATGTTTTTATTGAAAAACCGGTCAAGTGCGTGCCGGCCACGTATGGTTCCGTAGTCTACACGGAGCGGTGTTTGGCTGGCTAGGTTTTTCAGGTGGTTATAACAAAAAACTTTTACTGAACCACCTGGACTGTCTTGCCTGTCTAGGATATCCGTTAAAGCTTTAAAAGTAATAAAAATCTCGCAAAGGGAAAGTTTGTTGACACAATTTTGGCATTAGAAATGACTTATTAAACCTGATTCCCCACTTAATAGGGTAAGTAAAAATATATCCCCAGTTTCCATGGCCGGAAAGGTAGGAACAACCACAAAAAGGTATCTCTGTAGCAAATTTCATCAACTTTCGTCAATAACTGTAGAATTGAAATAAAACTATTTTTCGGATTTTATCGCGTTTATTAACTTTATGTTCCCTATGTTCCCGACGTTAACCGAAACGTCGGGAACATAAAGTTAATAAACGCGATAAATTCCGAAAAGTAGTTTTATTTCAATGTGTAGTATTCGCGTAAATATAATAAAACAATAAATAACTGTAGAAGTTATGGTAATGTGACAGACTGGGACGGACGGACGGATGAACTGTAGGACTACGGAACCCTAAAAAGATGTCTAAAATAAACAGACTGTTATCGCAAACGAAATCAATATGAAGCCTGATTCCATGAAAAAAATACAACCGTCATTGTCTCATATTTATTGACTCTTTTCCCTAACCCAAAATAATGTTTTCAGGTTTTTAGATGTAGGTAAGTGAGTATAGGGGCTCCATGACTTTTTATATCAACGATGGTCGAAGCCAGAAAACAGTTGATTGAGTGTTCGCTTTCGTTACCTGGTCCAAGTATTCGTTTCAAACGGTACATATGATGGAACAACATATGTTTCGTCGTGGTATCTAGTTATCATGAATGAGAATGGCCAGATCACACCGGCGAATGTGATTGCTATGTTGATAATCATTGACAGCCGCTGCATATTTTTGGTATTCGTCATCAATAATTCCTCATCCTTTTTGCTGCGAGCAGCGAACATGGTATCTATTAAAATAACACATTTACATTTAATTTAATGATAATAAAATTACATTTAATTTCATTATAATTTTTGATCGTGGCTTATAGCAGTAATATTGGTGGGAGCAAAAGGACTCAGACATGTTTCAGTAATCGAAATTCGCATTGAGCTAAGTACTTACTCATTAAAGTGTCATTGATTTTGTCGATCTTCGAAGACTGAAAATTCAGAGTCAGATGCTTCACGAGCAGGTTGAGTTGTGGTACTTCCAGCATCAAGCAATCATACACTTCGTTGATTTTGTCACGCCTCTGAACATATTTTATTATTGTAATATTACAATTAAAGCTGAATACAGTACCTGTCAGTGAGCAGTGATAGCCAATTGGTTGAGCACGCGTCTTGCGGGCACAAGGTTCTGGATTCAAAACCTGGCTCACACCTTTGGGTTTTTCAAAATCTATGTGCGAATTATAATTTCTATATATGATGATCATTTGCTTACGGAGAAGGAAAACATCGTGAGGACATCCGCATGTCTTAGAAAATCTAACCAATTTTCGAAGTGGTAGATTATGACCTATTTCCCCCTCTTATCGAGGGCAGTACTGTGCCAAGAAGTGGGACGTTAAAAGGACAGATATTGGGAAGGATTTCGGACTTTTGAGCTACGTGTTTATTATTGTGTCAAATTCTATATATCAGTATCTAATCCACCCGTGACGAAGATAGGCACCTACTTAGTTGCTGTTTATTTACACAGGAGCACACACTATCAGCGATTTACAATCTTACATCCACGACTACCGGTCATTTCCTGTGCCGTCAATCTACATACATTTATTTGCAAAAAAACTGAAGATTGCCAATTGTTTTTTTGCTACTTTCGAAGGAATAAGATAGCAAATATAATATCCCTTACCTGAATAATAAAGATAATGTGTTGTACATTATACAACAAGCATATTAAAAACGCGAGAGGCCTGTACAACTGATGGCAGATCCTTTTCAATTTACTTTTGGGCTCATTCAATAGCCTATAAAAGCCGGCCCATGCCAATATTTTGTATCCAGCTTTGAAAGAGTCGAAAGGACGAACCGTTTCTTCCCCCATCACGTAGAGTTCTGATCGATTAATTAATTTCTTGTACAGTTATTAGAGGTAGGCATATAATGCGTAATTAAGGCATTTGGTAATTTGTTCGTTTTATAATCATGGGTGTGGGACATGTGTTTCGTATGTAATTATACCTACGTTTTTATGTTGAACATATTTTTATTACGGACTAAGTTTTTCCCGCGGCTTCGGATAAACTGATTCTCGGGAGGGAATTTAAATACAAGCGTCCATGGGTGGATTTTTCCGAAATTCTTGTTAAGTGGATAGCTTCGGTATATAAGGCACCTGCTGTCAACATTTCAAGTTTCTAACCCCATCGGTTTAGTAAGGCTGTGCGATGATAGATAAGTTAGTCAATCTGTGCCTCGTTATACTATGTAGCACATAATTTATTTAATTTGGTATCGGTGCCACTATCTTTACACTGGGATTTCTAGGTCCCTACCTACCCTTACTCTGCGATCCAAATAAGAATAGGAATGTCAATAACCTCTATCTGTCAAATGTCACTTGAAAAGTATGGTTTGCAAAAAACATATTTGCATATCAATAATAATAGTCTTACATCCAATTTACATAAAAAGGTTACATTAGTAGTAAATTGTCTGAATATAATATTTAATTATTTAAAGTCATAATTCGTATTTTTAAACCATACCATAACCTTTTTTATTTTCATTTTTGGCGCAAAGGCCAATAAAAAAGCAAAAATGCAGTTATGGCTAACAGAAAAAAGTATTGAATACGAAGATTGCTTCACAAAAGCAGAACTTTTCAATTAATAAAAAGGAACAAACCGCATTTTACACTGAACCTTTACAAATAAATTTTATTTGAAATATATCTTGTTTTGTTCACCCTACCTAACTGGTTAGAATTGACAGCTATGACGTCACAATATGGCGCAAAGTCGATCCTATTCTCATTTGAATCGCATAGTACTTACTTGAATAGGCGCCGATTCCAAATTAAAGAAATTATGTGGTATCTAGTTATTTCTAGCTTTTTAGTGCACCTAGGTTTTTTTGAAGTTGGTAAATTTTTTTTTATGAAATTTTGTTTTTCACGATTTTTTGTGGTATACGACTTATCGAATTGCTGGCAACCGTAAACAGTCCATATCTCTCAAACTACAGAACCTATTTTTATGATTTTCTATGGTATCACCAAGGGATCCTGACAATCAAGGCCACATAGTATACCACTTATACCAATATATGGCACTTATGGCCAGAATGCATCTCATGACAATTCCACTAAGCCCAAACACGACTAGGTTATATTGTGTTATTACGGAGTTCCGGCGCCTACCTTCCAGTTTCTTCATCATCTGATGATGAATTTACTCAATTTACTGAGACTATATTAGTGACCGCAACCACCACTGAAAAGTTACAGGAAAGCAAATCACGCAATTTCTTTTACTTGGATGCTGTATTTTTTCCAGTTATTTTAATGCCAAATTACTGAACCGATATTGATAAAAAATTTATGGGACCAATCTGCACGGACATCCTTTCAAATGCAAAAAAAAATCGAATCGGTTGATAAATGACGGAGTTCTGAGGTTAAAAAAAACATACACACGAATTGATAACCTCCTCCTTTTTGAAGTCAATAAAACACTTCTCAAATACAATATAGAAATGTTAAGTCAACATGATGATCGCGTTTTATGAGTACACTAACTTTTGCCCGCGGATTCGCTATCGTGATTTCTGGATGTTGACAACAACGCCGCCTACCGGGTTCAATACAAAAAATATCTAAATCGGTCAAGCCTTTTAGGAGGAAAAAAATTACGAGCAAACGCACACCGGACTTTTATAGTAGGGGACCTGTTGAACCTTGGCACTATGTGTACCTAGGCCATTGGGCTCATTCAAAATATTTGCGCGATACTAAATTCTACTGTCTATAGTATTCGGTACGTCACTACACTCACTACCGATCATTCAATGTGAAGATGGCGCATACCACCATTAAGCCGGTGTTTGGTGTTATCGACGTTAAAAACTTATTGTGGCGCAAAAGTAAGTATTTCTAATATATTTTGAAGTCTGATAGTATTAAACGTTCTATAATAGTCACTTAACTTTTATAAGCTATCGGTTATTTTCAACCGACTTCAAAAAGGAGGAATACGAATAGAAAATACGCGAGGAATCTACTGCTTCCGAGTCCACTTCCACTTGACTGGAATCGTGTACTAATAGGCATATGATATAAAATGAAATAGCTTTATTGACATATAAGAGAACAACCCTATAATTACTATAGTCATGTACAAGCTATCTATTAGGTCCTTACATATGAAATTAGCGTTTTGTCGTACTGACCACTTTGATCTGAAATATCTCCTCTTTGGTTAAGATTTCCAAATTGAAATTTATAAATTAATTTAACTGGCACTTTTGACTTTGTTTTGAAAACAGTCATTAATTTATTTTTTCCTCATTATTTTTTTCTTTGGCGTCGCTTCTTACCGCACAATGGAAAACATGAAATATCGAGTACGAGTTCTGCCGGGGCACCAGTGCTGCAGTTACAGCTGAAAGGATTAATTATGCGTACGCTGTGTATGTTTTTTGGTTGCAACGTTTTCGTTCTGGAAATTTCTACCTTCAGAACCAACCCCGTGGACGGCCGGAGACCAAAGTGGAAAATGAAGAATTAAAGGCTATTGTGGAAGCGGATCCATCACGAAGCACTTAAGAGATAGCTACAGGCTTCGGGGTAAGTGATTAAACTGCATTAATCCACTTGAAGCAAATCGGGAAAGTAAAAAGACTTGAACTATGGGTACCTCATGAATTGAGTGAATCGAACTTGCAAACACGCGTCGACTGCTGTGTTACTTTGCTCAACCGACACAATAATGAAAGGATTTTTAATCGAACTTGTAATGAAAAGTGGATACTGTACGGAAGCGCTCATAGCAATGGAAACCCTGGAGACCCAACCAAATTCTGCCCTAAACGAAAATTGACTCAGAAAAAGTTACTTGTGAGTGTTTGGTGGACTAGAGCCGGTGTCGTTCACTACAGCTTTCTAAAATCTGGCCAAACGATTACGGCAGATATCTATTGTCAGTAACTGCAAACCATGAAGGAAGAACTAGCTGCTAAACAACCGAGATTGGTCAATCGCTCTAGGCCACTGCTGATTCACGACAACGCAAGACCACATACTGCACAAAAAAACAAACACTAAGTTAGATGAGCTACAATTGGAATGTCTGCGACATCCACCGTACCTACTCCCCGGACCTTGCTCCAACAGATTACCATTTTTCCGGAATTTTGTCAATTTCTTACAAGGAAAAAAATTCAACTCCGATGCGGCAGTCCAAGCCGCCTTCAAAGAGCTTATTGATTCTCGCCCCCATGGATTTTTTAGTAAAGGGATCAATGAACTACCTATGAGATGGAAAAAGTGCATAGATAACAACGGTGCATACTTTGATTAAATAAATATATTTAAAAAAAAATATATATTTCCCGTACAAAACGCCAATTTCATATGTAAGGACCTAATATTTCTCTTAACAATAGTCTCTTAATAGTATTTATAGAACCTTTTTAAGCAGTGACACGTGCTAACCGCTCGGAAATAATAAAATATGATGTATATTTAAAAAAAAAACACCCATATAAAAGTAACCTTTCAAATTTCGCGCCATTTTAATAGTTACGCGGTAACGACGCGCGGTCTTCTCTCCAGTGAGATCTCGTACCCGTCTACTGCCTTCATCATGATGTCCAGCTTGACTCTGATGTGCGGTGTCGGAGTGTGCTCTATGTCGTCGATTACTTTGTATCGCCGCAAAACCGCTGATACAGCCGCCTTAATAGACATCAAGGCGTATTGATACCCTGTGAAAGAAGAATCAATATAATTAAGGGAACCACTGCTAACGAATGACTACTGAAACTAAGTGACAAAAGTTAAAACTAAAAGTCAAAACTTACAAATATTGAATAAAACATTAAGTTTAAATTAAGCTTGTTTTGGGACTATGCCTGACACACTCTGTGACCACTGTTACTGATTTTCATTAAACATTTTCATGAAACATTGCTAAGAACACTCTCGATCAAAATACCTTTCTAAAAAGAAAACTAAACTAAAACCGGTTCATCCGCTTGGGTGCCACGATGCCACAGACAGACACACAGATACACATGTTAAATTTATAATACCACTCTTTTTTCATCGGGGTTTAAATAGTACATTGTTACACGAGTGGTGAAAGTGACTTATTTCGTCCTGAGACGGGGTTTGGCGCCCGAGCGTAGCGAGGGCGCTAATAGTTCGAGGGACAAAATAAGTCTTTCACCCGAGGTAAACACTGTGCTTTTCATTACGAATACAAGGAAAGTAAAAATAAAAACAGGAATTGGCTAAAGAAATAATACAAGGAAGTATAAACAATACTCTACAACTCGAAAAAAAAAATAAAGATCTGATTGCGCCTATTTTGTTTTTTTTTCGTTTGCCGGCCAACTTCATTATTTAGCCATTATTTTTCATTTTCATCTTTAAATATTTTGCCCAAATCTATGTTATATTAAAGAAATTGTTGAAACGAAATTATAATTAAGTCATTTAAAAATATACATTCTTTAATTAATACTTAACTTTATGTTATTTCAATTTTACATCGTGCTGTAATTGAGTGACTGTAGAAAAAGTTTGAACCATAGAAATGTGAAAATGGAACTAGTTTTTTTTTATAATTTGACAGCTGTCAGTTGAAAGCGATTCTCCCGGGCCGGAAAAGTATTACCTTCAACCCGCTCCTCAGGCAACTTCAGACCTACTTTCAGAGTATGAGTAATGAAAAATATATTAAGTGAGGATAGAATACAAAAGTATTTACATTAATACCAAAAGGCTAGGATGATTTAATCAATTGTTTAGTGAAAAGGTTATCGAGGGTTAAATTGTACAAACCATCAAAAACCGGCTAAGTGCATGTGCGGCCCCGCACAGTTTAGGGTCCGGTAGCCAGATCAACTTATCGCATCAATTCTGTACTACAAGTCGTGAAATATAATAACCCAAGATGTACCTATTTGCAGTTGATTTTTGACTCTAATTACCGAATTATCAACTTTGCTTTTACTTAGTCGAGGAATATAAAGTTCCCTACCCACACAGTTCCTGGGTCCATGACTGAACGGCATAAAGCTGCAAGGGTTCACCAACTTGAACCGCTCCGGGAGGAACCTGTCGGGGTCGAAGTGCTCGGCGTCCGGGCCCCAGTACTTGGGGTCGCGATGGACCCCCCATATGGAGACCATGACCCCCGACCCAGCGGGTAAGGTGTGACCTGATGCTGTCAAAATCATGTCAGTAGATTAGTTCCACATAAATAAAAATAAATAAATAATATAACGTAATAAATATAATCTTATTGTATTGTTCACTTGAAACAAAATGAATAATAATGAAAATAAATGGTGCTTAGATAATCTTAAAATCTTCGGGACGAATTCACTACTTTTATTTGAATTTAAAAACGCTTAAATATCTTGTATCTTACGAAGCGTTATTTCTTCGAGTACTTTACGACCTATAAAAGGCCCGGGCGGATAAAGCCTCAACGACTCTTTGATGACTCTCTCCAAATATTTCATATTCGTGAGATCCTGCTTCACCACAGGACGGTCCGAATCCCCGAATACTTCATATAATCTAGAAAAAGAACATCAATGGCACGTGAACCCACTAGGTACTAGTAACTTCATACATGTACATGTATGAAGTTGGGGCGGCTAATTGGACCTAGGGATTGCAATCCAGAAAACCGGATCCGGTAATCCGGCGGATCTGGTATCATTTAACATCTACCGGATCCGGTGCCAAGTTATCGGATCCGGCCACTAGATCCGGTAAAAGATACAACCTCGTCTTCTCAGACCAGAATATACAGATTCTATTCTAGTATGTAATATTCGATTCTAGTATGTAATATAACTAGTTTAAATCTAGTGATTTTTCTTGTTTCTTTTTACACAATAGTTGCTTATTTTGAAATAAAATATCAATTATAGGGTTCCGTAATCATACTAGGAACCCTGATAATTTCGCAATGTTCGGTATGACGTCCGTCCGACGTCAGAGTTGTTTTATTCAGAGACTATTAGGGCTAGAAGGCTTCAAATCGGCACAAAAATAATTTTTTGGTAGGTACCACGACAAAACTGTATTTAAATATTGAAAGCAAAATTATGATATGGTACCGCACTTAGGAAATGAGAGTGATAAAAAATATTTTCTTACCCACTCGAGAGGGTACCCCACTACACCTATTGAACGAGGTATCGTTGAATAGGTGTTTAAAAAAAAACCATTTTGAGGTTCCTTTGACAATATTACAAAATTAATTCCCGTTAACGAAATATTGAGCGCAAAAAATGTCGTTTTCGCGTGATGTCTATAGTACTCTATAATATGCGTGTTCCAAAACGCACTTGGCCGCTTTTTATAACCTTTATGAAACTCTTAAACATGTTTTAAACATATTGTTCTCTTATATTTACGCGAATACTACACATTGAAATAAAACTATTTTTCGGATTTTATCGCGTTTATTTAATTTGTGTTCCCGACGTTTCGGCACTTTCTTTTTGAGCACTTTCTGCGTGGATCGGACCGCAAACAACAACTTAATATGAGGGTACCCAGTTACTAACTATGACATCAGGACGTCTAACACCTCAGTCCCCCCGTGACCATGGCTGCTGTAAAGCAGCCGAAACGTCGGGAACACAAATTAAATAAACGCGATAAAATCCGAAAAATTGTTTTATTTCAATGTTTTAAACAGTTAATGTTGGAACAGAAAGTAAAATATCCTATATGTGACTAATCCGGCGGGATCTGACAAGAATGATATTGGTGCCGGATTGCAATCCCTAATTGGACCACTATTAATTTGGTGAAATAAAATATTTGACTTTGATTTCAATAGTCTTTAGGGTAAACAATTGTAATATAGGTACCTCATACCTACATACTTACTCTTGGTACACTTTCTCTTGTATTTGAGGATATTTAGCCAATAGCTTCAACGTAAATCCGATCGAGACCGCGGCGGTATCCGTCCCCGCGACGATCAGTGTTAATATTTCCTCCCTTAATTCAATATCCGTGTACCCTTTATCCCCCCCTGAATGTGTGATTAGTAGGTCTAGAAAAGTTTGATTCCTATGCGTTCCTAAATCTGGAAGAAAATGTTGTAATATATCGACGGCCCCTACGTATAAAGCGACATGTCTAAAAACATTTGTTTCGACATGGCGCCTTCTACGTAGGAGTCGTCGATATATGCGTTTAGTTCGGGTCTAGAGTTGATTTTACATAAATTATCGTAACTTACCATGTTTAATTTCTGCTTCAGTTCTCGATTCTTCTATCAATTTTATCTCTTCTCTTTTCTTTTTGATTACCTGTGAATGAGCATAAGTTCTTCTTAAAATAAATCAAAAACATTTTGTATTGTGTCCGAAATAAATTTTGATTACCACATCGAAATAAGTATTTACAAGTTACTCGTATACTTTAGCATTCAGTAGCTACTAGTAAAACTGATAACATATTTTTGATTAGACTGAATTTAGCTATATCATAAAGTTAGTAGGAAAGAATCGAAGTTTATGGGTTTTATACCCACATGAATCCAAAAGAAATAACCTCATCAGTGAAGGTGTGCAGCACAGACAAAGCCTTCTGGTGCTGTCTGTACTGTGGGAACAGCCGGTACAGCCAGTCCGGCTGCAGCCACAAGTGGAACATCCTCTCGCAGACCAGGTGGAGGATGTTGTTCATCTCATTCAGGAATGGGGAGTCTGGATTACCCTGGGAGTTTATTTTTACACCTGTCGTCGTTTCTGTTGTGAAGAATATTAAAAAAATATATTAGAAGACTGAAACCTCTGTCAACGTCGAAGCAAACGAAACGATTTATATATAAAAACATTATTATTAAGTCGAAGATTTAAACATAGTAGGTGCCATACTAGATGGCTACGGCAACGGCCGCGGTAACGGCGGTGGGGCGGGAGATGCGAAGAATCACCGGGTCGTGGTAGGCTGCCAATCCAAACGAATTTTATTGGCTACGAATAATGGACGCACGATGAGACTCGTCCACCACTACACTGAACCGGGAGTAGAGTTAAGTCGTATTAACTGGCATATTCCAGGGTTATCGTTCCGAAGAGAAGGCCAGGATACGACGATAACTCTGGAGTCTGGCCACATATTCTAGTTGCGGGAAGGTGATAAAAGCTCCTAAGGTGGTGTCGGTTTTCTTGTCAACAAGTTCCTGGTACCTTGTACTCAAGCTCACTGACAGGTAAGTGCTCCCTGGTGGTAGTACAGGTATATGCAGCGACTTCCAGAATCAGGGCACAGTAATCACAGGGGGCAAATGCTAGTTAACTTCCTCCTCCATCCTTCCGTCGTCCTGAGACGTGAAATGCTGTCTGATAAAGTTTCTTCGTCGAAGCATAGGGCCCTTTCCAAGCGGATAAGAAAACTAGTGCGAAGATACCCCCGGTGCTTAATTAAGTACAGCTGCTATTGAGCAGAATCGGGGGGCCAAAGTTTTCTGAAGACCGCTCAGGAGGAGCCAGCCGACGAAACTGTAAACGACGGACAGTACGATAACTGCGACTGACATCATGGTGGATGTGGAAAAGTTTTATGGGCGTGTATACTCTTCGAGATCGGAGGACTAAGCTCAATTACGGTTCCTTTATTGAGTCCAAAGCCAAACGCCTGGAACACTGACGCAGGGTTGCCAGCCTATCAGTTTTCTACAGAATACATTTCGGGGAGTGTGCGATAGAATTACACGAGTTAATTCCCCCATCTCTATTCTACCGTCGGACAACAAGACGCACGGATACAACGCATCCATACACCGTGGACATTCCTTCGGTTCGTACCGTTACGCTTCTACTTTTATTGTGCGACCTGCCAAGGAATGGATCACTTTGCCGGCGTCTTTGTTCTCGGTTCACTATAACCTGGATGTTTTCAAGTCGAGAGTGAACAGGTACCTTCTAGGCCAGTATCCACCACCGTAGACCACATCGTAACTTGAGATTGTGATCAAATACTTGCCTATAACGTAATTAAAAAAAGGTGTCTGCGACTCAAGGCATCAATGGTCCACGTCCAAAGCGGATATAACTCTCTTAAATAATTTTTCACTTACCGCAAACAGAGTCCAGCGTGTACGTGCTCAATAACGGCCACAAGGGGAACTTGCCGGCGCCAACTCGGTCCATCAAGCACTGCGCCAGGAGCTCGCTCTTCTCTGAGAACTCATGCACGAAGGAATCCACTATCTTCGGACTGAATGCCGGCACCATGACCTTCCGACGACGACGCCAGATAGAGGCTATGTAACAGAAATAAATATCGCCAAGCTGACACACTAACTATACGGTCCCAAGCTAAAAACAACACTTGTACTATTGGTACCGTACGGGCGTGCTGGGGGTGATCCCATGAACATCGCTGTTATCGTATCATTATGGATAATTATTATGTAAGTACTTCCCTGTTGTTACTTTTCTATTTTCGCTAATGCATGATGTCCTTTATGTACAGGTGTATCAATACTCCGATATAATACTTGGGGTCTGGATGAATATCAAGCATATAATTAAATGGTATACACATTTGATCAAAATGCAAACACTTCTTTTCAATTACCTTTTATACACTTTTCTTACCGCCAATTTATACAAAAGTTTATTTTTCAAATACTATGCAATTTTTTACAAACCGATTCTTCAATATTAGTGGCCGCTACTTTTAAATGTAGTTTGCCAGTCTGAGTTTTTAACAACAAATACTATACCTACTTTGGAGACGACTTAGACCATTTAAACATCTCTCTGGGAGACGACGACCCTGCTGCGGCTCAGATGTACAGTATGTCGCAGTACGACAGACATGGTAGGCGGTAGACACCTAGTGGGCCTGTTCGTACCTGGCGCAAAAATGCCACCGAAGCCGAAGATTGTCCTCATGAACCTGACGAGTTCATCCTTCTCCATGCATGTCTTCAGCACCACTTCAAGGTCTACAGGATTGACCACCGCTGCACATAAATAATGTTTATTAAAATGGAAATAAATGTGATGGCAAAAATTGAGATACTATTGTCAAAGATTTTAAAGAAAGGAAATAGTGTCTTTGGATTAGAGTGACGGTGTTGTAAGGCTGATATTTTAATAATGCACGATATATTGCAAATGCCTTAGCAAATGCTAAAAATGATGTCTCCCTCTTTCGGTGCCTCTCCAACTAGTGAAGGTTGGCTATCAACTTTTGGAATGTATTCCTGTCTTGCGCAAGGCGGAAAATTTGCACAGTGCTTGCAATGCCTGCCCATTCCCGAATGTTGAAAAAATGTTGAAAAATTATGAAAAAATAATGATTGTTAAAAAAATGATGTACAACAGAAAAAATCCTATCTAATGTAAATACCGCTTCGGTACCACGGTCAACGAGCTTCAGTCAAGAATGTTGGCGAGCCCGGCGGTGACTGTTTTGAACTTTATTCTTCGTATCGCAACCTCAAGCTTGATTCGAATGCATCCAATACTAGCTTTCTTATTATAAAATTGTTCAAAATAACTGCATTATCCATAAAATATTGCAGTGATAGCCGATTGGTTAAGCACGCGTCTTGCGGGCTACCAGGTCTCGGGTTCAAACCCCGGCTCGAACCTCTGGATTTTTCAAAATCTATGTGCGAATCATAATTTCTATATGATTATCACTTGCTTACGGTGAAGGAAAACATCGTGAGGAAACCTGCATGTCTTAGAAGATTTAACCAATTTTCGAAAGACATGTGAAATCCGCCAACCCGCACTGGGCCAGCGTGGTGGATTATGGCCTGAATCCCCTCGTGTTGAGGGGAGGCCCGTGCCCAGGAGTGGGACGTCAAAAAGGGCTAAAATAATATAAAAAATATCGTATCACTGACATGTTAATATTGAGTCAAGTAACTTACCGAAGTACAGTAAATGGCCGAACCAGCCTTTTAATATGCCATCGTGCTGCATGCACTCATAGCTGTAGCGTTGCAGATTCGACATTATTGCTGAAAATTTTGTTTGAACGAAATATATTTTTTAACACAAAATAACTCTTGCTGCCAACGATGACTAGCGTGCTGCCCATTAATTGATGCTGAACTTTATTCGAGTAGAACAAATACTAAGTACCAGGTAGGTTTTTACAACGAGTTTTCACTTGGTTTTGAAAACAAAATATAAAAATTCGCTAAGTGCTTGTCGAGCCATGCACAATGAAGGGTTCCGAGTCATTGAAGGTAATCTGGTTAAAATTTGACCCCAGGTTGAAATAGGTACTATATGAAATGAATATAAAACATACATTTATTGCTGTTGTTTAATTGGAATTTATTAACAATGTATCCAATTTCGTCTACATAATCTTATTCATCTTTCTGCAACATAAAAATGTAAGAAGTGTCGATTATTTACGTAAAAAAATTTACGCAATGTTGTTTTCATACTACTACCGACATCTATCCACGTGCATTAACACTTCAGAATATAAATTTATTGCTGTTATTTCATTGAAATTGGTGAACAATGTATCCATTTTCGACTGCATAATATTATTCATGTTTTTGCAATAGAAACATGTAAGAAGTGACGGAATTCATTACGTTACTATTGATTTAATCTTTAAAAGTAAAAAATCTCGCAAACAGAATTTTTGATGATTAAATGTTGTATGAAAAAAGTAATTTTGCTATATTTTTTAATTTTTTAAAGTACTACTCTTAAAGTATTTTTGTACCAAATTACATCAACTTCCGTCAGAAACTGTAGAAGTTATAACCCTGTGACAGGCTAGGACAGACAGACGGATGGACGGACGGACTGACTGGATGATCTTATAAGGGTTCCTCGTAGGGACTACGGATCCCAAAAAAATAAAAATAACCGACATCAAAAAACCTGGGTGCACTAGAAAGCTAGAAATAACTAGGGACATATAATTAATTTAATTGGAATCGGTGCCAATTTAAGCAAGTAGGGGTAGGTAGGTGCCTAAGAAGTTGTCCTAACGTAGCGTATAGATAGTGGCAGGGGCACCTACTCCAAATGAAAGAAATTACAAGGTCTCCAGTTATTACATAATCCTAGTTTATTGCGTGTATGTACCTACTAACATGTAACTAAGTGAATTTAAATTGATGGCAAATAAAAAAATATTTTCATTTCTAGCTTTTGAGAGCACCCAGGTTTTTTGAAGCCTGTTTTATTATTTAATAATTTTTTTATGATTTTTAGTGTTGACTAATCGCTGGTAAACATATCTGGTACCTAATATGGACATATCTCTCAAACTACAGAACAATTTTTATGAAATTTCTATAGAACCAATCTCGAAAGGCCATCTTTTCAATTGCAAAAAATAATAATTTGAAATCGGTTTATTAATAATGAAGTTCTGAGGTAACAAACATTAACAAAAATACGCACGAATTGAGAACCTCCCCCTTTTTGAAGTTGGTTCATGAACGTAATATACACAACAGAAGTTCGCTTATATTCAAAATAATTACCCTTTCAAATACCTCAAAATGTTTCCTCGATCACTTATTAAGCAATACGTATGCAACTTACTTTCTGCACTGCCAACAAACTTATGTGCAGCTCCGATCACTGGGAGGGCTTCCTCTGACGTGGGGATGGCGGCAGCCAGCTCGTACAGCCGCCGCCTCCTGTACCTGAACACCACCATCCACACCAAAGGCGCTAGGAGAAGCAACCACTCTATCATTGTGACACAGGAAATTACAATTTAAATATTGTCTTATAAATAAAATTATTTCGTCGTTATAGCAGATCCAAGCCACCTCGTAGATATGACCGCGGTATAAATGTGCGAGTATTTTATACCTTTTTTTTTTTTTTTTTAACCTGACTTATAGGCGGCGGTGACGTTGCGCTAACTATTATAAAGTATTTAATTACATAAAATATCATAAGATTCTAGAATCTAGCGTCTGTTATATTTTCAGTTATTTTACAGTGACACTATCTTATTATCAAGTGTATTTGATTAAGAAAAACTTATGTGATTCAGGTTATAACCGTTAAAAATTGAGAAGGTAGGTACATGGATCTGCACTAAGTTGAATGTGGGTCTATCTATGACAGTCCTTTTAACATGCTTTTAAAATAATGTTTTCCTCAATTCAATCTATACACATAAATAAAATTGGTGTGTCTGTTTGTAATATCAAAATAAGTCCTTTTCACTAAATACATATGAAAGTATATACGACACCTATAGCAAAAACGCGATTTAATTTTTTTTTGTCTGTCTGTCTGTCGGACTGTCTGTCTGTCTGTGTGTTTGTTCCGGGTAATCTCCGAAACGGCTGGACCGACTTTCACTGACAGATAGCTGGTGTTATAAGGAGTAACTTAGGCTACTTACATTTTTGAAAAACAATTAGAGCACCGTGTAAAAAAAAACCACATTAAATCAAAGAGTATCTCCGAAACGGCTGGACCGATTTTGACGGGACTTTCACTGGTAGATAGCTCATGTTATAAGCAGTGACTTAGGCTTATTTACTTTAGAAAAACAAAATTTAAAAAAATGGGTCCTGTCGCGCGGGCTCAGAACGCGGGAGCGGGCTTTTTTGTTAAGTTAAATTCCATGCCGACGAAGTTGCGGGCTCAGCTAGTCTAAAATAAATGTGTTTTTATTTAGGTATATAACGAAATATTTTAAATTGTGACAATTTGTTCAAGTAAAAAGATGGTTTATGCTTTGATAAAGGAAGTTTATCAAAGGGCCCAGCCCCTTTTTGTATTTACAGATAAAGTTCCAAATACCTTCAGTTCGCACTGGGCGAAACACGTACATGAAGTCAAAAAATAGAGACAACAACATGTTTCGTGAACTTTTTTCGTCCAGTGCGAACTCATGGTTAGATAAGTCAAATACAAAAAACAAAAGATTTCATTGTAAGTGTGAAAAAAGTTTTCATTTGTTTTTTCTCCTGTCCGATCTCGTCATATGTCTGAAATGTCTTCAAGTAATACTAATTTAGCTCTAATAGAGAGCTACTATAAGCTGTGATAGCTGATTGGTTAAAGCACGTGTCTTGCGGGCACCAGGTCTTAGGTTCAAACCCCGACTTGCACCTCTGGATTTTCCGGAATCTATGTGCGAATCATAATTTATATATAATTATCACTTGCTTACGGTGAAGGAAAACATCGTGAGGAAACCTGCATGTCTTAGAAGATCCAACCAATTTTCGAAAGACATGTGAAATCCGCCAACCCGCACTGAGCCAGCGTGGTGGATTATGGCCTGAATCCCCGTCGTGTTGAGGGGAGGCCCGTCCCAGAAGTGGAACGTCAAAAGGGCTAAATTATTATTATATTATAGAAAAGCTACAGGGACCAGATAACTTCAGTACGTGGAGATTTTTCGTAAAAGCGTTTCTTCAATAAGACTTATATGGAGTTGCATTGAGAACACAAAGGAAGTCGATCCGAAACTTGACCTGAAAGCAAAGTCAAAAACGTCGAGTTGGATTATTGATGGACTTGATTACAGCCACGTTATATAGTTGTTAGAACATAGAAGACTATGTAAACAATGTCTACCGCGCACACACTTCGAAACATATCATTTGATGTAAATGATAAGTAGCTGGGAAAGCTACTCCTGGCTGCCTTACCGGAAGTTTACAATCCGATGTTTATGGCGTTAGAGAGTTCTCGTGTGGCAATTACAGCGAATGCTATAAAGACAAAGCTTTTGTATGTCAAAAGCTATGTATGCTAACAATAGATATTCCGATAGCAACAAAGGAAAGATTTCAACTAATAATGTCAATTAAGTGAAGAGAGGGCCGCGGTGTTTCAGTTGCAATAGTAATTGTAAAGCAAAGAAGAGCTGCGATGCTAATACGAAAGAATCTGGCTACGTAGCAGTGTTTTCAGCGTCAAAAAGTAATGATGGTGGCTAGTATGTTATCTCAGGGGCAGGGGTATTTATTTTACTCTAAATATTATCACTGTGGATATGATACTAGTTAATCACTAAATATACAAAAATTGCCAGCTTATCTGGATAGCTGTCGTTCTTGAAATGTTTTAGAGTAAAATAAATGTATTAATAAATGCACTGCATACTGTGTTTTTTTCGCAAATCATAAGATGTTGTCTTAAATGTTTTCAGATTTTGGATGAACTATAAAAATACTCGAAAATTTTGAATTTCGCGGGCTAGACAGGCGCCTTCATCTTAATAAAGTTCTTTAAAATTATTTAATTTATTTAATTACGACACAATTAACTACTCAAAATATCTTGCGCTTCCTGGGAACTATTGTTTCACCGTGTATAATGCATAATCAAAAACCACAAACCGGAACGACTGATAGGTATCTTTTCCACTAAAAAATTCATATCATTAGTGCTATCTACAATCATAACCTGGGGGACAATTCTACTTAAGGTGAAGGCGCCTGCCTAGCCCGCGAAATTCAAAATTTTCGAGTAGTTTTATAGTTTATCCAAAATCTCTACATATATTTTTAGGTACGAACAACTAAACCTCACCCCAGCTAAACTGGAGTTTAACGATTACCAAATTGTCAACTACTTCTACTATTTACTCCCATAAATTTATTTCAGGTTTTAAGCAATAAAATCGGATATACTTAGGTAGTTTAAATATATATAAACTGTAAAGAAATTCTTATATTGAACACGGGGTAATTATTAGATGAAATATTTATAAAAATAGCCGACATATTATTTATTTTGTTAATAAAACTCAACTCTACGGACACATATTTCTGGTGTTCCTAGTCAAAAATAAATAACGTGCGAAAAGATCGGTCAATGTAAACGGTCAAAAAACAGCATATACTAGAAATATATAAATTGAAATTCAAATTCAAATCATTTATTTTGTTTAGGCCTACGGGGGCACTTACAAATTGTAAATTTTACATTGTTTTTTTTCTTATATCTACAACCGGATCGGAACACGACCTCGACTTCTCAGTTTCTTGCCGGATCTTCTCAGATCAGGCAAGAAACTAAGCGGGCTTGTCTTTTTACATGTCTTTTAAGAGACATAATATGTTTATAAGAGACGAAACATAGATAGAATATATTTTGTCGTTTATAAATTCGTATGGAATGGCAGCATTTGCAGCCCTCAGTTGCAATAGAAGAATATCACTCCATACATCCTTACTAATATTATAAATTCGAAAGCAACTCCGTCTGTCTGTCGCGCTTTCACGACAAAACTACTGAACCTATTTAAATGAAACAGAAAAAACAGAATTTGGTACACATATAGTCTATAGCCTGAGAAAGACGGTCTCCTGTTGACAGAATCAAATACTAGGGCCGGACTCGAGAACCTAGCGGAGTCATGTCTGCGCTTAATTTCTGAGTGGGGCGAGCGAAATCGTCTTACGTTCGCCCCCCAAAAAACCTACCAATTCCTCCTAAAAGGGAATTTAAAAGCGCCGCCACGTATTAAGTTTAACAACGCAACAATAAAGAGAAAACAATCGGTTTGCTACCTCGGATTAGTATTAGAAAGGAATTTCCCATTTATAGCGCATATTAAAACTGTTGGTGAAAAAGCGAAGCGTAATTTTTATGCGTTGACGAGAATATCTACGGCAACTTGGGGACTTTCCTTTAACACGCTAAAGATTATAATATGTATACGGGGCCACGTACTTAGGCTGCATGTGCTACGGCGCACCGGTGTGGGCCGATAGGGCCACAATAGGGGCGGCACGGTGTGAATTACTACAAAGCCAACGTTTGGCGTTAATATTTCTATGTAAAGCATATCGCACGGTTAGTACCGAGGCCCTGCCAGTTCTCGCTGGTGTGCTCCCAGTAAACCTGGAGGTCAAAAGACGCGCGGCAATGTACTATTCTACTCGAGAGAGCATGAACACCGAGTTCCTTAAACCGCGAGACCGCTCTAAAATCGCTAGATTATTTAGTCCGATATCTATCGTTTACGAAGATCTTCTGACCAAATGGCAATCCAGATGATCCCATCTAAAGAATTGGTGGAGGTGGCGGCCCTTAGTTGTTGTATCCACAACAACTAAGGGCCGCCACCTCCACCAATTCTTTTCATGCGTTCGTGAACGTCTGGAGAGAGTGTGGTTGGAGGTGGACCACTGTGTGGCTCAATTTCTGACTGGGCATGGCAACTATAGGAGCAAATTATTCTACTTCACGTTGGTTCCTTCACCTTTCTGTCAATGCTGGACGCCGCAAAACGATCATGAACAATCTGCACATCACATCCTGTGGGAGTGCAGTCTCTGGCACAATGAACGGACTAGTATGCTAAATAGCCTGCAAGTGACCTCTGGAGCAGTTTATTACACCGACCTTGTGGAAACCAGGGACAATTTCCGTGCGTTCAAGCGCTTTTGCCATACCTATTATTGGAATAAATGCTATAACGGGACTTTCACTGGCAGATAGCTGATGTTATAAGGAGTTACTTAGGTGATTTTTATTTTAGAAAAACAAGAATGCGGGAGCGGGGCAGTGAAGTTAAATTCCACGCAGACGAAGTCGCGGGCTCAGCTAGTAATAAATAAATTCGGTTTTAAAGAAAATATGTATACCAATTCCAGTTAGAACAAGCATTTATTCAGTTATCTATCTTCGTACATATAAGTATAGATCTTAAATATAATTGAACACATTAAAATGGTGGCAGCCACACTTGGAAGTGCTGGCCGTCTTCTAGTTTGTTCTTGAGTGCGGCCTCGAAGACCGCGTCGCGGGCGGCGTCGCGCGGCGCCTGCGCGTCCCGCCCGCACTCGCGACTCACCTCGCGCGCCGCGCGGATGAACTTTGATACTTGCGCTACGCTTTCGCGCACGTCTTCCATGGGTAACTGAAATTTGTGACTTAGTTAAACACTGACTTAAAGTAAATATGTAAAAACTAGTTTCTGTCCGCGATTTCGTCCGCGTAGACTTAAGTAAAGTATTCTATGTGTTAATCCAGGATATAAACTATCGGTGTTCCAAATTTCATCCAAATCCGTTCTGTAGTTTTTGCGTGAAAGAGTAACAAACATACATCCACACTCACAAACTTTCGCATTTATAATATTAGTAGGATGATTATGTGTAAGTGCCCTCCTAGGCCTAAATAAAATATAAAGGATTTGGTGGTATTTTTATTTGAGCACCAATTGGAGATGTTTCCAAATCAGAATCGCGTACGTGCTTCATGATGAAGAATTGATAAAAAATCCCCATAACCAGAAGACATACCCAACAAAATCAGACTATGAAAAGGAGTGAAGGAGAATAATTATTATGTTATATTAAACCTAGTCAAAATATGTAATTAAAGGCATAATTATGCTTCATTGGTTATTTGATAACCGCTTTTGTTTAATAAAGTTTTTCGTTTTATAATCTATTTCACAAAAAAAGTCCTGTAGACGCGGCGCTGTAGTCGCGCGACGGTAATATAATTTACACCGTGTCACTGTGTTACAATTTAGTTCCGATTTTTCCCGGGGGACTTCCTATCTGGAATAGACTGTAGCCAATGGGCACTGTTATATCGCAAGCTTTAAACTGCTGACCTAGCTTCAGTTGTTTACACCATTCGACACAAATTATTATGACGCACTTGACGGCTAAGCGACACCGAAAAAATGCTTACCTAAAGCATTTTTTCGGTGTCGCACAAGTCAGTTCGGAGTTAGATTCTGATGTGGACACCATTTTCAAATGTATTTTTTATTACTATTTCCTATTAAATAATTCTAGCCACTCAGAACTCTTTCTTTAAAAAGTCTCCAGCATCCCGAACCGTAACAGCACGCTTACTTCGCCATCTTTCGGCAGGGTGTGCGGATATATCCGCACCCAGTGTCCGACGCGGCCCGCGGCTTTGTTCCACCTCACGCCGTTCCCCCACTGGCACGCGCCCATGATGCGGCGCCGCGACGCCGCCGTGGCATACCCGCCGCGCCACGACTCGTCCACGTTCACCGACGACGTTATGGACACACCGGATGTGGACTGAAAATTATAACGTTACTAGCTGTGCCCGCCGACTTCGTCCACGTAGTATTTAACTTAACAAATAATTCGGGATTTTCGGGATAAAAAGGTATCCTATATGTTAATCCCTGTTATAAACTATATGTGTTCCAAATTTCATCCAAATCCGTTCAGTAGTTTTTGGGTGAAAGAGTAACAAACATACATCCACACTCACAAACTTTCGCATTTATAATATTATAATAATATATAGTAGGATGATTAAACTGTAAGAACCTAATAGCGATTCTTGTGTTAATGAGATAAACTTGAACACAAATTTCTCAATCAATAAAGTTTAGCATTGTATTATTATAATTACTTCTAATACTGGAAGACCAGCGCATGCTGAATTGGGTCCGTTTGTGGCGAGCAGAATTTTAAACTTTTTTTTTTTTGTAATATTTTATCCTGTGAGCCACAATCAAGTTTTTTCTTTCTTTCTGTCTTTCTTTCTAATTTAACTCATTTGTATATAATACCTAAGTGGATTGGTAGCTACAGAGCGTCTTAAGCGTCTTAAACAGATATATAAAATAGCTGAAGACTTATTCAAAACGAAGTTTATTTTAGGTTTCCCGATGAATGCTCAATGACTTAGCTACATTTTGCGATACAATCTATAAGTATCCAAAGTTAGAATGGAATCGGTAAAGAATCTACTTATAGCTTCATTGTTTGACTCCATGAGCATTCATATCATAGCATCCATACTGCGGACATTTATGATCGATTGCTTTTGAGGTACGATAACTAAGTATTTGGAAAGGATTTATTTCAAAATGAAAATCAGTCAATCACAGATAAAGAGATTGACTAGAGCATTAATGCTTAGACCTTCGGAACTAAAGCCAATATTATGGTAACGACTACATTGTTGTGATTTGAAGCGGGTCTGCATCCGCTTCGGCCAATAGGATTGCTCCATTTCCTGTTGACTTGAGCTAAGCGGAGTGAAACTGAGGGAATTAAGCGATCCTATTGGTTGAAGCGGGCTCGCCCGCTCCAAAACACAGCCAAGCGGATAGGCACCGTTGAAGTACAGTAATTTGTTGACAAATATGCAGTACACTTCAAAGCATTTGAGTCTCTACTACAGTTCAGAGATAATGAAAAAGCGGTGCTAATAAAGTACTTAATGTTTAACGATCGTGTGCTTAGTAGTACCTATTGTCATTGCTTATATGCATCACTAGCTGTGCCCGCGACTTCGTCCGCGTGGAATTTAATTGACAAAGTTTCATATAAACTTTCATCCCCTATTTTATCCCCTTGAGGGTAGAATTAATCAAAATCCTTTCTTAGCGGATGCCTACGTCATAACATCTACCTGCATGCCAAATTTCAGCCCGATCCGTCCTGTGGTTTGGGCTGTGCGTTGATAGATCAGTCAGTCACCTTTGAGTTTTATATATATAGATAGATTGACACAAAATAAAATTATAAAATATTATTGGTATGTGATCTTACAATAAAGGTGAGGTTAAGCTGCCAATTTAATTAATGTCAACTGTAGTGAATTTTCTCGGCCGAATTGTACCTATAACGTACTGTTTCATGCGTGCCTCTGTTCTAGTCACGAAGCCATTAAGGGTTATTTTCAATTTAAATAATGGACGTTGTGGATAGAAACAATAATACAAGTACTGCACACAATAATAGGCTGCACATGTCAGGGAACATTTCCAGCATAAACTGAGCTCTATTTATTACTGACACCCGTAATGAAGAGAGCTAAGCTAATGCTGGAAATGTGCTGTGTTATTTATTAACCTGGTGCATGCGTAATTTACCTGCACGTCTACGCCGTCGGCGCTACCATCAGATTTGAACCGTCCGTTGTGTACCTCCTTGCTTTTTTCAACCGCGTCCTAGAGTGTTATAGACTTAATAATCGTTTCTATTTCAACAAACCAATAATTTGTTTAAAACAGAAAATATATGTGAATTTAGAAAAACAATTGTAGATTTTGCAGCAGAAATTTTGTTTCAGTCAAATCTAGTAAACCTGACTGAACTTTGTCCTTCTAATGAACAACTAGAACATGCGGATTTGTTTGGAAATTTCAAACGACCGATCCCTCGTATTGCGATGAGTCATAGATTCAAATCCCACTACCCGTTTGAATATCGACATTAACTTACATCTTGCCCGAGAATGAGTTTCATGAACTACTTATAACCTTCTTATAACTAATTTAATATGGATATAATGGAACATCTTAACAAATCATAATATTAAAATAGTTTATTTTATTTAGACATACATGTACTTACAGAAAACTTTTCATGTCCGGGTGGTTGTATAGTGAGACAGTGCATCGGCAGCGCGCGCCGCCGCCTCGCTCGCTGGCCACGGGGGGCCGCCGCTGTGCTGGCTCTACTGGTCGTGGATGCTGAACGCGAAGGGCTTAACTCTTCGTCTGAACTGCAACTGGCGAATCAGTTGATTTAACGACAGATTTCATCTTAGATATATTTGAGATAATCAAGTAAATATGGGCATTGTGACAGACAGTCGAAGAGAATTTTGGTATCAACTAATAATTATAAATAAATTATCAAAGTCGTTTATCCTATAATATCACTGTTTATCCTGAATTACAAACATAACCTAGTTTCAGAGGGAGTACATAAAAAATAGATTTTTATGGAACGAAGTTCCTAGATACTGCTTGCGGTAGGAGATAACTGTCAGAAATCATCTCGTAAAGAAAAAGCGTGATGCATCTGTCTCCAGGCATCTGTTTGTTATTTTGTAAACTACTTTGTCATGTCCACTGTGAACAAGTTATCTCAAATAACAACTAGATGGCGTATGTGAGTTATTCAGCTGACTGGATCTACTGAACATTTTGTGAACTAATATGGAGTAAGAGTTAAATTAAATAGTTGAAATCACTTTTTTAAAATATATTATTTATCATTATTGACGACCGCTTGGCGCAGCGGTTAGAGCGCAGGCCGCTCGGCTTACTGCACCTGGTTGTTGCGGGTTCGATTCCCGCCAGGGCAAATTTCGGAAATGGCCTTTTCGTAGTTTGCCCAGGTTTGGGAATCACTGGGATCGCCCCAGTTCATTGTACGGTACCTATTGTACAAGCGTTGCTTAGTTTGGGATCATGCAGTTAGTGTGTCAGTCTGGCGATATATATTTAAAACTGCAAACACTACAACACTTAGCAGAGAACTTCGTCCCGCGACCGTAGAATTTTTATTTTCCTATTTCAAGGGTTGCACCTGTTAGTTTGTGGTGTCGGCGGCGCTTTCAATAGCGCCAGCCCGGTGTGCTTCATAGGCAAGCCGAGTAGGTCGAAGAGTTCGTGTAGCATCGGCTGCTTGACCACCACATCTGCCTCGCAGTCGGCCGCTAGCGCTGGCGATAGATTCACCTGCAAATATGATAATTAGTCAAATGCAGAGTATAATTACAGAAGGACCTAACCCATACCTTTGGCATTGAGTCTATTTTCTATCTATATGGCTTGGGTTAAAAAACCAAGACACGAGGAATAACTATTAGGTAAATTGCCTGGCTCCCGATTAGTAGACTTTCGTTAATTTATTTCCGTACACGAACAAACACTTTGGCCGTCGCACACTAGGACATAAGTTCCGAAATACATACGTTTAATGAGGATGTATAATATTTACGAACGAATCAGCACAATGTGTTCTCTGATCCCACCCCGCAACTTTTTTCGGGACAATTTTGATTCAAGTTATATCTAGGTCTAGAGGGTGGTGGTTCTGTGACAAAAAGCGTCTATAAAAATTATTTAACACTAGCTGAGCCCGCGACTTCGTCCGCGTGGAATTTAACTTAACAAAAAAGCCCGCTCCCGCGTTCTGAGCCCGCGCTACAGGACCCATTTTTTATAATTTTGTTTTCTAAAATAAAAGTAGCATAAGTTACTCCTTATAACATCAGCTATCTGCCAGTGAAAGTCCCGTCAAAATCGGTCCAGCCGTTTCGGAGATTACCCGGAACAAACACACAGACAGACAATTTTTTTTTAAATCGCGTTTTTGCTATAGGTGTCGTATGTACTTTCATATGCATTTAGTAAAAAGGTGTTATTTTGATATTACAAACAGACACTCCAATTTTATTTATTTGTATAGATGTATTGTATAGATTGTGTAGAATAAGGATATAACAGTTTGGAATATAACGATCACCATTGTTCGTATCAATTTACCTCCAATAACCAAGGCTTCAACGCGTCATCAAGTAGAACATCGAAGCCGTAGAATTCGAAGCAGTTCCTCGCCGGCGGCGTGCCGGCCGCTTGGGCCAGCAGCGTCAGCGTCACGATGGCCCTGATGCGCTGCCACATCACCCACTCCGCCGCGCCCCATCTGCCAATGAGCGCTTGGCGCACTTGCCGTAGCGTCCATTTGCACCCTGAAAATTTTGAAAAGGATTCAATTAGTACAGTGCACATGACACCCGACACCAGACTGTTTCCATATTGCTGTTTTATTTTACATATGCAGGCATGCTGGTAGACGGTACATTTGATGTTAGTGTCGAATGATGACTAGCAAATTAGACAGTTTATTGCCAGTTCTATTAAGTGTTGAAGTGTGGGTGGTACCTTATCTCATCTCTATTAGTGCATTCTGACGTAGGTAGGTATCTCAACACGTTTTTGAATCAATGTTTCTCACGGATGTAACGCTAGCATGCCTATCAAGCATAACTGAGGACAACCCTGGCACCTGTGGCAATCGTTAACGATTTTGAGTGCGAAACTATGTTCGCATTTGGGACATGTGCAAGTGAACTAGCATAAGCGTTACGAGGTCGGAATTTAGGACACCTGTCGACGAGCTTGCAGTACCTAAGTACCTCTCATTTCGTTTTATATGCATTCACATGCTTTTTCTATTTATCAAGTGAATAAGTAATGGTATATCTGGAAGGGGTTAAATTGAAAATAGATATGTCGCAGCCAACTAGCTTAATTCGCCGTTCAATTAACAGCCTAGCCACTTTATTAAACAGAGCCGTTCAACAAGTAGCCTGAATGATAATCAGCCATTTGATCAAACAGCTAGGCAATTGGATCGAATACGTTTAATTACTTGCCTAGCGTGTTTATTTCAATTTAGTTCCACTTTCTGCCACCTAGCGCCGAAGCTAACCAAACTGTCAATATGGCGTCGGCAAAAAACAACTTTGATGGAATAATTTCATTAGGTACTTAGGTATTTTACGAAATTGTTTAGATCCACGAAACTTGCTGGGTGGGATTTCTGAAGGGTCATAAAAAAATTACCCTAACCTAAACCCATCCGGGTCGCTCTGCTTGGATAGTATTGTAAAAGGTTTTGTAGTACTTAAATGTCAACCCTAGTTGCCTAAGCATTAGCCAGCCAGTTTATTAAATGTTGTAACATACGATACGGTTGAATATCATTTAGGCCGCTAGTTGAAAGGCGCTGTTTAGTAAAGTGGCTAGGCAGTTGATTGAACGGCGAATTAAGCTAGTTGGCTGCGTCATTTACAACACAATATTATCAAACATTATAAATATTTTTCATAAACATTCAGTTAGTATGTCTATGCAAGCAAGCTCTAGTATCAGGCACACCGCATGCACCTAATAATGATGGCCTTAGACTCACCACTGCCGATTCGATCCTTACATTCAGCGTAGCGAGGTCCGGTCTTGTTGAGCGAAGAGTTCGTCAGGTGCCTGTACGGATTGTGAATATCCGATAATGTGTATTTGTCCGTTCCTGGAAATCGTTAAAATATGAAAATTAGAAAGTAAGAGACAAACTAGATACTGATTGGTATCTGAAATCAACTTTTGATATGTTAGTTATTCCTGTTTATCCAGTTATTATCGAAGGCTTCTGGCAGTTTCACATAATAGTGTTGTAATTCAATCCAAAAACCGCGCGTATTTTTATTCTTGATTGCCGGCATCCACGTTGTTTTTATTTTACTATAAAGTTTCCTATAATGTTTGCTTGTTGTGTTACTTTGTGTACGCGCATATTCGGTAACCATTGTAAGTAAGTACCTACTGTATTTTTATCGAACACGTAGGTAATATCAAGGATATAAAAAAAAACAGCGTTGTAAACGATCCATCTGTTTCGAAGCTACGATGGCTACAGTCATCGCGAGATTACTTGTTTCAATCTTAAATTTAAATATCTAATCATTCGGTGACATGATTATAGATCAGACAGGTTATAGAGTAACAGGTATCTTATCTACAGTGCCATCGCCAACCAGTGTTCCAGTTCCACAACTGAATTGTGGACCTAATAACAGAAAAAAATAACTTAATATACCACGACCAACGATTAGCGATACGAAATACTCGTAGCTCAAGTTGGTCACATCAGTCGGGCTTTAGTTGCCCATCGTGCCGCTTGGAGGCCCCTTTATAAATAAGTATGTAGTTAATTATGTGTCGAAAACCGTAATGTTAATCAAACATAAACGAACGCGAAACGTTAAAACCATCAAATTTAATAGTAAATTAATGTACTTATTCATTTTCGTATCGCTTCCTGTTGGCCGTGGCATAGTTAATGTTACCGAATCTAGCTAGTCCCTCTGCGTACATATACGCGGTGAGCGGCCTGTAGCCCGGCACGCACACGTACAGCCGCAAATCGAACTTGTACCCCGCGATGAGCAGGGGCCGCTCGATGTACCGCTGCACCACCGCCGCGGGCCCGCAACTCATCTCGCACACACTCTAGAATATTATATTCCAACTAGCTGTGCCCGCGACTTCGTCGCGTGGAATTTAATTGACAAAGTTTCATACAAACTTTCATCCCCTATTTTATCCCCTTGGGGGTAGAATTAATCAAAGTCCTTTCTTAGCGGATGCCTACGTCATAACATCTACCTGCATGCCAAAATTCAGCCCGATCCGTCCAGTGGTTTGGGCTGTGCGTTGATAGATCACTATGTCAGTCAGTCAGTCACCTTTGAGTTATATATATTTAGATATGTTAATACTTATACAAGGTGAAACAAAAAGGGTATACTAATTATTTTGCAACTTTACTTTGTAAATCTAAAACTATGGGTTTTGTGGGACAGCTGGAGTACTAAAGGTTTTGTAGACTTGTGAAATATGTCAACAGCTGTATTCCTATAACACCTTTTGTTTTTCAAGTTTCCTCCAAAGCTTATAGTTTTAGAATTACAAAGTTAAGTTTTGAAAAAAATAGTATACCCTTGTTTCACCTAGTACTTAGTAGTACCACCCTCTCACAGAAGATAAAGCAGTCAGTATATCTCTTTCGTACGACGAGTGAGAGAGCCGGAAGCGCAACTCCTCACTCACTTCCCCTCCCTCGATCTCACCCCCCTTCAGATCGGCAAAGTGCGAGTCATGTCATTGGTATTGCAAGCATCTATAGGCTACGGTAACTGCTTAACATCAGGCGGGTCGTACGATTGTTTGCTAAAATTATTGTACAAAAAAATTAAACCAACCCAGACGTATACTTCTGAAAACTGAAACCAACCTACAACTACTCTCACGGAGGTTGGATTTGGTTTGCAGCGTTACGTGTGGTTAGGTTTCATTCTGCAAAACTGAAATAAAATACCACCTTGCTCTTTTGCCAAACATAGAGATGAGAAGATAAGAACCGGATAAAATTAGCACAGGTTAGAGAACCTGTGCTAATTTTATCCGGTTCTTCTCATAGTAAGAAACGCAGCTATATAACAGCTACTTTGCACCAATTTGACGACCGCTTGGCGCAGTGGTTCGAGCGTAGGCCGCTCGGCTCACTACACCGGGTGGTTGCGGTTCGATTCCCGTCAGGGTAAATATCAGAAATGGCCTTTTCGTAATTTTCCATGGTCTGGGTGTCACTGGGATCGCCCCCAGTCCATTGTACGGTACCCATAGTACAAGCGTTGCTTAGTTTGGGACCATACAGTGTTCATCTGGCGATACTTATTTATTTATTTATTTTCTATGAGAGTATGTGAGCTGTAGTCAGCTGGCTAAACAGCTTGGCTCCACCACCGTGAAACTACGTCCAATTGGACGTCATTTTGCAAAATGGAACCCACACTTCTGCAAACTGAAACCAACCTAGAAACACTAATTACAAGGGTTTATTTGGTCTGCAGCAGGGCATGTGGGTTGATTCCATTCTGCAAAACAATATCCATATAATATTTATGGTGATGGATTCGTACCCGAAACAGAAAGATCCCCCTGCCCTGGCTCTGCGCCACTGGCTTGTGAATCCACACCACACTGGGTCCGGTGCCATCTTCGTCCCGCCGCAGCCTCGAGCACTCCGACACTAATTTGGCGTACTCCAAAGGCAAATGGTAGCATGGTGGGCTGAGGACAAATAAATCCTTACTAATATTATAAATGCGAAAGTAACTCTGTCTGTCTGTCTGTCGCGCTTCCAAGCCAAAACTACTAAACTGATTTAAATGAAATTTGGTGCACAGATAGTCTAGAGCCTGAGAAAGGACAGGCTACTTTTTAATGCGCAAAAAGGGGTTGAAAGGGGGGATGAAAAGTAGTATGAAAGTATCGTAATTTTTAGAGCTAGAAGCATGAAACTTATTTTTAGGCTGTTGATTCAATATAAATAAATATGACATTCAACGTTTGTAAAAGTTTTACCCTCAAGGGTGTAAACTAACATTAGGGAATAGGGGATGAAAGTTTGTATGGAAATATAGCTCTTTGCAGTGAAACACTGCATATCGCTCATTAAATTCGTTATACGTATATGTCTTATTTGGAAAATACTTAGCCTAAGTAATTTTAAAATGCTACATAAATACTCTATACCACGCGGACGAAGTCGCGGGGACAGATATACAGATAGACACAATAATATGTCGGAGAAAGAAGGATGAATGATCTCCCTTTTTGTGTTGTGGGTGTTCTGTAGGACTTTACGACCTACTTTCCTCTTAACAATTCTTAAGCTTTATTTATTTACTAGCTGTGCCCACAGACTTCGTCCGCGTAGTATTTAACCTAACATACATTTCGGGATTATCGGGATTAAAAGTATCCTATGTGTTAATCCCGGTTATAAAACATCTGTGTTCCAAATTTCATCCAAATCCGTTCAGTAGTTTTTGCCTGAAAGAGTAACAAACATACATCCACACTCACAAACTTTCGCATTTATAATATTAGTAGGATTTAGCATAGAAGGCACCATAGCAAAACAATTATTTGTCCTTATCCACCTCTATGTTTTTTTTGTAAACATTGTAATTGAACTTTTGAAACACCTGTATAAAAAGAATGATTATAATTAACGGCAAACTGTAACATGTACGAGTATGCTAATGAATCTATTAAAAGCCGTGAATAAATTTTAATATTTTTTTTTAGAAATCATTACATAAGAATCGGTAGTGTATTTAAATAGGACCTTCATTTCATCTATTGATTTTAATAATTAATCAAGTTATATTCAGTTTATTGGCTATTTTTAAAGTCTACCCGCGTACTAGTTATGTTAATTATGAAGCTTAGAATGTCTGTGTTTTTTATTGCCATGATCGAAAATACGTGTAACATATGAATGCCGTGGACGTACACAAATACCACAGCGTAAGTACGATGCAGAACGACAAATAATAAAGTTTCGCCTGCTACTGCTGGCGATAAGGATTTACAAGCAAATATATGGGTGTTCACAAATTCACAAACACCCGATGTATCATAAAAATATCATCTTTGGGGGCCATCATTTTAGGATTCTGTAGTCAAACTAGGTAGGCACCCTCATAGTGTACCTGCCCATAATCCATCTGTCCGTCTGTCCGACCGCCCGTCCGTTCGACGTCACAGTCATTTTGTTTAGAGACTATTATATAGGGCTAGAAGGCTGCAAATTAGCACTTATTTTAGAGTATACTGTTACTCGTACTGTATCGTACTTGAGAAGGAGGAGTGAAAAATTAAGTTTCCTTATCCCTTCAACCGAAAATTAATTCCAATTTATGAAATATTCAGCTTCTAAGTGGCATTTTTACGCGAGCTACACAAGTCATGCTTCTGCTCCTGAACCACGTTATAAATAAATTATTAAAATCTACCATCACTTTTATTATTATTGATTGAAAAGCGGCGGGATGTCTACGGAACCCTATAGTATGCATGGTGCGACACGCACTTGGTCGGTTTATTCACGTAAAATTGCAAACGCCCCGGTGAGACACGGCCGAGTATGCACGCAATATAATAATAATACCTTAGAATAACAATAAGGGTGCTCAGTATAAAACATCCGTTGCACTGTCGTAAAACTCTACTTTACTATTCAAACACACAGTTGCCTGCGTATTTTTATTCACGCAATTTCATGACGAATATTTCAGCATTCATTTACAATGCCATGTCAAAATTTGTGTTTCATTTATTTAATTCATTTAAACATCTTATCATACCATTAGACATTATTAAACAGGGTTTTGTGATATTTATTTTATTCCTAAGGAATCGTCAAAAAAAGCTAACCTCGGTCGAGCTCGCACGTGTATGAGGTGTTGTTAATTGGTTACTTCTTGGCTCTACCCACAGATATAGATTTACATAGATAACGCAAATGCATGTACTTCGCGTGTCTGAAACCCCGACCAAACGTCAAGGTTGGTCGCCGTTAACTTGCAGTCCACGCGACTACAGATATAAAAAATATGAGTATGAGCGAGATAATAACTCGAGAGAATCGTGGCGGGAGGAGTGGCATCGGCGGCATCGGTGTCTTTGAATCGGTTTGGATTTCCCGTTACTAATGACGTCACAGGAGGTGTTAAAAATTCGCCACGCTTGGTTTCAATACAAATCGTGATACTTGCGCTATCTATGTAAATCTATATCTGTGGCTCTACCACTGTAAAACTGCACTTCTGTTTGTATCGAACACAGGTCCCACTTTTTTTACTACCACCGCGTTATTGGTCCATTTAATTTTACTAGCTGCTCCATCTCGCTCGCTCCACCGCGTTTCCCTACAAACAACAGCTTAAATTTCCGGGGGATCCAGTTAGTTTTGTGGTACCAGCAATGAACGCTTAATATTCAAAATAAAACAAAACTATGACATTGATTCCTTTTTCTTTGTGCAATCGTCACGCGATCTCGCCGGTTCCACTTGGGGTAATTGCTGGAAGCATCGCTCATTATTATTCCCAACATTAATTTGGCATTACCACGAACTTTCACCTTCCGACATGCTGCAGGAATTTTGACATGAACTTTAAATAGTATCATAGTTAGATATATCACGTGATACCTACTACTGTTATTTATAGATTCGACTGACCTTACGAAAAATGCTTAAATACAATTTATTTCAATATATTGCTTTGTTGTTTCTGGGTGATCTGGCTGAAAGCATAATAGTAACAGGCACGTAGTACAAGTAAACACGAAGAAACAAAACAACAGCTTAGCAAGCGTGGAGAAGTATCTGTAATCTGAAATGTATATTTCGAAAATTCCATTATCATGACAAAACAAAGGGTAGATGTAATACATCAAATAATGATGAGGAAGCAAGTGAATCTAATTATCATTCCAATCGGCCTCCAAGAGGTCGCGTTCCGTTGCGGTGTCGATATAAGGAAAAAAAAGAAAAAAATTCAATTTGTAAGTGCCCCGTAGGTCTAAACAAAATAAACGCTTTGAATTTGAATTCGACATGGCAACAAACGTTCTCAAAGATACGCCGCCGGTATAGAGTCATCTGTTCATTTCTCGGCGCATTAGCCTACACACAGTAAATGTTTCGACGCAAATTCTTCTTCTTTTTCCATCGGATCGCAGTAAAAATACCTAATGCAAGGTAATGTCGTGACACACGCGAGGGGCCGCGTGGATTCATTCAAATGCCCGATGACGTGGAGCGATTGACTCGTGCCCAGGACGGACGGCACACGACAATACAATCAGCCAATCCGTGTACTATGTATAGACAATAAAGATTAATGATGTTATGAAGATGCGGCATTAGTTAGCGTTGATAGGGATGGCGATATTTCTAAGAATATTGGCACAAACCGATTGAGTGAAATAAATTATGTAAATAATTTCGAAAAAATTGCTGAGACGACGCCATTGTGAATGATCTATCGAAAAAATTGTGGTCCACATTCCACGCGGACGGAGTCGCGGGGCACAGCTAGTCTTATATATAAAATTCTCGTATCACAATCTTAGTTACCATACTCCTTCGAAACGGCTCGACCGAATTTCATGAAATTTTGTGTGCATATCGGGTAGGTCTGAGGATCGCTTACTATCTATTTTTCATTCCTATAAATAATTTATATTGCAGAACAACGTTTGCCGGCTCAGCTAGTAGTTAGTCGTATCGCTTCTTGTTCGCCATGGTATAGTTAATTTATAGATAAACTAGCTGTGCCCGCGACTTCATCCGCGTGGAATTTAATTGACAAAGTTTCATACAAAGTTTCATCCCCTATTTGATCCCCTTGGGGGCAGAATTAATCAAAATCCTTTCTTAGCGGATGCCTACGTCATAACATCTACCTGCATGCCAAATTTCAGCCCGATCCGTCCAGTAGTTTGGCCTGTGCGTTGATAGATCACTATGTCAGTCAGTCAGTCAGTCTGTCACCTTTGAGTTATATATATTTAGATATTGTGTTGTGAGAGTTATATTTTTTAAACAAACTCTTTATTCAATTCATTCAAAGACAGAATTATTGAGAATCATGTACTCGAAACACGAAACTAAACTAAAAATAATGCTTGCTAACAGTACTAAGCTAAAATACACTGACAAAAAAATAAAACAACATATTCGTTTCATTTGTCTTCAATTCTCAATGTTACTGTTTTACATAGCAACGACAATTAATATATTACAAATAAATAAAATAGAAGTGTCTGTTTGTAATATCAAAACAACTGAAAAAGAAAGAAAAATAAATCTCTGTCTGTCTGTATGTTTGTTCCGGGTAGTCTCCGAAACGGCTCGACCAATTTTGACGGGATTTTTACTGACACATAACTGATGTTATATGCAGTTATTTCTATTTTAGAAATACAAAAATAGGGTTCCACGTAAAACATTCTTTATTAACAGAATTAATCACTTTTGGTAAACTCTACGAACAGAACGAACAAATTTTGTGAAATTATTTTTTTGGTAAGTTAAACTGCACGCGGGCGCAGTCGCGGTCACAGCTAGTCTAATAAATGAAATCATAATAAACATGGAATTTTCAACAAATAGTAACCGCGATACCGGGGTATCAGCAGACCAAAATGGCTGTACATAAATATGCGATATTTGTAAGCTATCTGTCTTTATTAGTTCTATGATCGAAGCTAACTTCGGTGATTGATGGAATATACTTGTTTCGTTTATTTCTTTCTTTATCAAAGACGTCACGTTATGCGAGTTTGAGAACAACGTGGAATTTGTTAAAGTTATTTGCTGTAATTAGAATTTATAAAATTAAAGAGACATTAAGTAAGTAAGTACATTAAGTACTTAAGTAATTTAAACTATTATTGTATGTCGTAGTCATCTTTGAATTTGTTTAACTATAGGAAGATTCTAATATGTTATATATAGTATGTACTTATTACTTTGGATAAACAGTTTGACATTTCTTGATGGGCTGTGCGTTTGCGTGCACTGTGAGATAGAGACATAGTATTTTTTAAAATATGGGCGTTAGACATATATGCGCAATTCATATGGATGAACCATACTTATATAAAATTATTTTAAGTACACAGGTACCGCTTACAAAATATCTACGGTATTTTTCAAAAGTTACGACGGGAATACAGACAGGAAACAAAGTATAAGCACGTATAATACTTAATCATTGAGGTTTATTACCCCAGAATCTTATTGAACCATAAAAATGCCAACGCAAACATTTTTATCTTGTTTAACCTCCCTGTAATTATTGCGAGCCTCCCGGAAACGAAAACAATGAAAATAATGAAAACAGTTTAATATCGGTTCGTTTTTACAAATTTAAAGCGATAAAAAGAGGGAAAAACAATTCGGGTACACGCAAATTCAGAGCACACCGGCTGCTTCTGAATTGTAATATTAATCCTGATTCGGAATAATAATGGGGCCAGACAAAAACAGATTAATAAAATTCATTTAGGGACGTCGTAAATTGGACGGATTTTTCCGCAGTTTGCATGTCAACTGAAATTATTGTTACATGGGTACTTTTTTATTTTATTTCAGTCAAACCTTTCTTTTTTAACTTGTTTAAATTGTTACCAGAAACGTTAGTCACCTTAAAACCATGCAGACTAGGTATTTGGATAAAGTTAAATTGTTGGTTGACGACCGCTTGGTGCAGTGGTTAGAGCGTAGGCCGCTCGTCTATGGTGGTTGCGGGTTCGATTCCCGCCGGAACAAATTTCCGAATTGACCTTTTCGTAATTGTCCCAGGTCTGGGTGTCACTGGGATCGCCCCCAGTTCATTATACGGTACCCATAGTACAAGCGTTGCTTAGTTTGGGAGCATACAGTTGGTATGTCAGTCTGGCTATATTTATTATTATAATTTATTTATTTAACCTGAATTTATTTATTTATTTATTGTTAATTCGAATGCTGAAACATACTCATATTAAACTCTCGACAAAAATATATCGACTCTCAACTCATAGATCGGCATAGGTACATTTAATACCAAACTTGTTAGAAAAAATACCTGAAATCGTATATAGAACCATAAATCCGCCTCATACACCGCAACAGTCTTGAAAGATTATCCTTTCGGCAAATCGAGCCGCCTTTTGGTATGTGATTCATGAACTGCCAGTCTCCCAGCTGTTTGTAGCTTGCAGCCGGGAACGCACTGGACCGCCACCACAGGTTCCATCTCTCCTCTCCGCTCGTGTTGTACCCCTGGTAGATACGCCACCCGCGCTCGGCACACACCTACACAAAAAAGGTTTTAAAAATACACCTGACCACAGATATAGATTTACATAGATAACGCAAGTATCACGATTTGTATTGAAACCTAGCGTGCGGAATTTTTAACACCTACTGTGACGTCACAAGTGACGGGAAATCCAAACCGATTCAAAGACACCGAGGCCGCTGATGCTCCTCCACCCACTACGATTCTCTCGAGTGATTATCTCGCTCATACTCATATTTTTTATATCTGTAGTCGCGCGGACTGTAGGTTAGCGACGACCAACCTTGATGCTTTGTCGGGGTTTCGTACACGCGAAGTACATGCATTTGCGTTATCTATGTAAATCTATATCTGTGCACCTGACCCTATCTCTATTCCTAGGCAATACGTAATCTATTTAAGAATATGTATAATAAATTAATGTTAGTTGAGCCAAAGAAATGATCGCTAGTACACATTACCTAATGGTAATAGGTCCTATATGTAATTACAAAGCAAAAGACTAGAGATTATATAATTGTTATTCTATGACTACTTAGAATATAATACGGGTAATAAAGTATTCGTTTATTTATAATACTGCAATTTAGTGTCCAATTAGATATGTTACCTATAAATTATATTCGTATCCTGCAGACGATTTTAGTATTGATAATTAAGTGCTACCTATATTAACCTACTGCCAACTAATGTCTACAAATAACTTTTCCTGAACCTATACCCGATTTTGTTGTGCTGTAGATCAACCGCCGATGCTCCTTATATAAGACTAGCTGTGCCCACGGACTTCGTCCGCGTAGTATTTAACGTAACAAAAATTTCGGGATTATCGGGATAAAAGTATCCTATATGTTAATCCCGGTTATAAACTATCTGTGTTCCAAATTTCATTCAATTCCGTTCAGTTGTTTTTGCGTGAAGGAGTAACATACATACATACATACATACATCCACACTCACAAACTTTCACATTTATAATATTAGTAGGATGTTATACCTAGGAACTTCATTTTTGAAATTCTTCAATTTGTGGAAATAATCATATCTTTTCAAATATTGATAGCCCCAGTCAAATGGGACTAGTTATATGTAGTTCTTGCGCATTCCCAAATTTATCATTGCACTTTTTTGGAACATTAGTTACTTATATACTACTGCTTTATAATAAGGGATAAAAACTGCCAAGCTCTCAACTAGAATCTAGTTATTAGATAGATATGTGTATTGTATAAAGATAAACAACTACACAGAAAGTTACGAGAAGCTATACCTACCCATACGAAGATAATAAATAAATCTTATATATAACATTCTCGTGTCATAATGTTAGTTACCATACTCCTCCGAAACGGCTCGACCGATTTTCATCAAATTTTGTGTGCATATCGGGTAGGTCTGAGAATCGGCTACTATCTATTTTTCATACCCCTAAATGTTAAGTGTGGTCCACATTACACGCGGATGGAGTCGCGGGGCACAGCTAGTAATAAATATCGCCAGACGAACACACCAACTGTATGGTCCCAAACTAAGTAACCCTTGTACTATGGGTACCGTGGTAAAATGGACTGGGGGCGATCCCAGTGACACCCAGACCTGGGCAAATTACGAAAAGGCCATTTCCGAAATTTGCTCCGGCGGGAATCGACCCCGCAACCACCATGTGCAGTGAGCCGAGCGGCCTGCGCTCGGACCATTGCGCCAAGCGGTCGTCGAAATAAAACTAAGATATCAAAGTATTTAATGATAATACCTTCACCAGCAAGCTGGGTCCAGATCCGTTATCATTGAGTCTGTATATAAACGGTTCGTCGCTATCAACGTCCATTTTTCAGGTGCTCGCATGCCGTTTCAATCTTCAATATGGAACAGCCGAACATGCCATCAAAACAAAACATTGACCTTCTTTGAGCTTATCTTCACACACCGGTGAGATATAGCTGTGTATGAAGACGGGAACGCGTGGCTCGCATGGCATCTTATCATTGCAATCTCGCGGTACTGGAACACGTTAGCGTATAGTTCGCGCGTCGTACTACGCGGAGCGGACTACGCCTCGCGCCCGCCCGCCCTACACTGCCTCGACCCGACCTGAACGCTCACGGCACCAACCCCACTGATTTATAACCAACCGTTCGTGTCACGGGACGCCTGTAAAAAACGTACCTACGATAATGCATTTTGTTTGTAATGACGGGACGCTTTTTTGTATTTAGGTACCATTTAAACTTTGCTCTTTGTGCCGATGGAAATAAGCGTGAAAGGGGTGATTTCACAAACCTGTACCATGTGTTGAAAACGGAGCTAGAATGAAATAAAAATAAATTAACAATGTTAAAGACGATCGCGGGTTCTACAAATTCGGGATGTTCAAGGAATATCAAGAAATAAAGAATACTTTGAACAATGTTTATAGGTTAGTAGGTACCTATATAGGTTATGGTTATTTTTTGGATTGTCAATCAATTTTAAGACAACAGAAAAAAGTAGAAAAGTAATACAATACTTTTTGCAAGTTTGTCTGTAAAACAAAAAGTCTGAGTATTTTTAAGTTCTGCGACATAAATCAATCATTGAAAGCTGTCAGTCTTTTACAAGCCCGAAATTTGAAACAAAAATTAATCAATGCATTTGCGTGTATACGTCATGGTATGACTATTTAGATCGCAATAGTCCGGAGCTCCAGCTAAGCTAATGCTTGTGTTACGAGTTCGAGTGGGCCCACGTCAATAGTTTAATAGCCAGAATGGGGATCGACCCCGGACCTCTCGGCTACGAGGGCAGTCCTTCTAACCACTAGGCTTTGGAGGCCTTAACCATTGTTTCCCATTTTCATTTAATACTTAATTATAAATATTGCCAGACTAACATAACATCAGTATGTGCCCAAACTAAGCAACGCATTAACTTATGGGTAGCATACAATGGACTGGAGGTGATCACAATGACACCCACACCAGAGCAAATTACGAAACGGCCATATCCGTAATTTTCCCGGTCGGTAATCAAACCCGCACCCATCCGGTGCAGTGAGCCGACGGGCCTAAACTTAAACCACAGCGCCAAGCGGTCGTCAAAATAAAAGTTACACAAATTTCTAAATAAACCCTATACTAACGTAGTTGACCTTTGTTGGAATAATAAATCTATTAAATTGTTCCATTGTCTTACCCGTTTTAACTACATTTTAAAGTTATCATAACTCAATATTAATAGTCGACGGCTGCCATAAAATTGTAACGACTAATGAAACTAATTTTGCATAAAAAATTGATTCAAATAGCTCTGGAACTGCTAAACTATGCGCTGTGCAGTTACGCCTTGCAGAATGGCTGTTTGTCATTAAAATAAATACACAGGAAAGTTCGAAGGTCGGTGTTAAAATATTCAAGCAACGATGTGCAATGTAAGGCATTGTGTACAAAGAGACTTCTGTGATTATTTTAATATAGAACTTAAGGTATTTGTCAATACAGCCATTTTCAATTTACACCATTAAGGCTAAAGCCCATCTAGCCCGCGAAGTTCAAATTTAACCGTTGAAGACCGTGTGCAGTGCATTTATTAATATATCCAAATTACTCTAAAACATTTCAAGAACGACAGCTATCCAGATATTCTGGCAATTTTTGTATATTTAGTGATTAACTACTATCATATCCACCGTGATAATATTTAGAGTAAAATAAATGTATTAATAAACGCACTGTGTTTGTCGCTAATCACAAAATGTTGTCTTAAATGTTTTCAGATTTTGGATAAACTATAAAAATACTCGAAAAATTTGAATTTCGTGGGCTAGACAGGCGCCTTCACTGTAAGAACCGTATTAAATTTCTAAAGTCTTTGGTATTAATGTATATCAGCTTCTTGGGTAAAAAAGAGCGGTCACTTGAGTATGCTTTTGACTTGTCATTTTTTACTGGTGTGACATAAGAATGACATTTCCATGATCGCTCGCATTATTGAATTTGAATTTAACTGAATGAGCTGAAATTTGGTATACACGCTTATTTTGGATGACGATGCATGCTTAGCGACGTCTGTGACGTCTTATGTGACGTCATTCTAATTCCAATATGGCGGATCATCCAAGATGGCGGACTCGTTATTTTTTCTGCACTACCACAATATGGCTATCAAATGAAAGGGCTTGCTGAGGAGAACACGAAAACTAAAATATAAAAAAATAAATTAATGGTAAAAACTTCTTAGAAGCTTCTTTAATGTTTTTTAAACCATTAACTTATTTCTAAAATCAATTTATTACAACAGGCCTACGATTTTTTTAATACAGTATAGACACTGCGTAAAAGTTACCAACCATATAATTTAACCTGAAAATAACTATTGTAATGGATCCCACGGACGCACGAGCATCGGGGAAGTGCAAGGTCGCAACTATTTCTACATCGAAAACACAGACTTATAAATACTTCGTATAAGGTCGATAATTGTACTGACTTACGGCACAATCTTTATTTAGCTTTCTACCTCATTAATTAAAAATAGAAACCTTTAATGCATATCGTTATGCCTGAAGGGTTTATTTGAAAAAGTCATGATATCCGACTTTAGTTAACCATGACCTATACAGCTGTTGGTAACCAGAATGTTACGAGAGTCAGCTAATTTAACTTTGGAATCTTTGTTTAAATTTTAACTTTCAGATTCTTAACCCAGAATTTTTTGTTGACTTATTATTAAAAGGTTTACGATAAAAGCCAAAATAAAACAAGTATAATATTATTTCCTTCAAATTTAAGCAAAATAAAGCACTAATTTAATTATGTACCTATCTTAGGTATAGTATTTATAGCACTTCTTTAGACTGTGTTTATGGCATATAATTGGCACCTACACAAATTCGTAAAAAAAATTAATTAATATCAAGGTGTCAAATTTCGCGTTGTTTTTTTATACCGTTATGCGGTAAAGACGCGCTGTCTTCTCTCCAGTGAGATCTCGTACCCGTCTACGGCCTTCATCATGATGTCCAGCTTGACTCTGATGTGCGGTGTCGGAGTGTGCTCTATGTCGTCGATTACTTTGTAACGACGCAAAACCGCGGATAGCGCCGCCTTAATTGACATCAAGGCGTATTGATACCCTGTGAAAGAAGATTCGCTAAGGAGACTGTTCCACGACTATTTTTAAAGAATTCACAACACTGAAATCTAAAGACAAAAGAACAAACTATGACATAAAATCCTAATATCGAAAAGTGGAAAGTTTCAATTGTGACTGTTTTTTTTTCCGGTATTAACATGAGAATATAAAAAAAATATCCGGTCTAAAGATCACAAGTAAAAAAATTTCAACTGAATAATTCAGTATCGTATATATGTCGCAGCCAACTAGCTTAATTCGCCGTTCAATTAACAGCCTAGCAACTTAACTAAACAGCGCCGTTCAACTAGCGGCCTGAATGATATTCAGCCGTATCGTCTGTTACAACATTTAATAAACTGGCTGGCTGCTTAGGCAACTGGTTGACATTTAAGTACTACAAAACTTTTTCAAAATACTACTCAAGCAGAGCGACCCGGATGGGTTTAGGTTATGGTTATTTTTTATGACCCTGCAGAAATCCCACCCGACGATCAATCATAAACAATTTCGTAAAATACCTTAGTACCTAATAAAATTATTCCATCAAATTCGTTTTTTGCCGACGCCATATTGAAAGTTTGGTGAGTTTCGGCGCTAGGTGCCAGAAAGTGGAACTAAATTGAAATGAACAGGCTAGGCAAGTAATTTAACGGATAGGCAAGTAATTAAACATCATCGATCCAAGTCATTTGCCTAGATGTTTGATCAAATGGTTGAATATCATTCAGGCCACTAGTTGAACGGCGCTGTTTAGTAAAGTGGCTAGGCTGTTAATTGAACGGCGAATTAAGCTAGTTGGCTGCGACATATATGCCACAAAGGAAGTCCTGCGGAAAAATGCAGAACTAAATTGAATACAATGGTAAGTAGGTACAATTAAACGAATGTAGGACTTTGATAAAGGAAAGAAGGTACCTACTTAACGAAGTTTTACCAACCTAATCCTAATGCTTATACAACCTTTGATCATAATTATGAGGAAGCCTCGAATAATTGTCATCACCAATTATTCGAGAGAATGTTTAAAGAGCTCTATACCCAAACAGTTCCTGGGTCCATGACTGAACGGCATAAAGCTGCAAGGGGTCACCAACTTGAACCGCTCCGGGAGGAACCTGTCGGGGTCGAAGTGCTCGGCGTCCGGGCCCCAGTACTTGGGGTCGCGATGGACCCCCCATATGGAGACCACCACCTTCGACCCAGCGGGTAGGGTGCGACCTGATGCTGTTAACATAATTTTAGTAGGTAAGTACAATTGTTATATATCAATAACATACATAGTTAGTTCAGTCTCCAACAGATAAGTTACTAGGATGCAGTAGCGTTTATTTTATAGAATCGATCGACTATGCCTTCTCTTATTCCAGAAATGACAAAATGGCGGTGGCCCCAACCTGGGCCCTAACCACGCTAGCTACTCAAATCGTAATAGAAAAGCAAACGCTCGCGATTACGTTTCAAACGCTCCGCTTTTGACGTTTTACTGACACGAGCTTCACGATTTCTACTGACATTGATATGGTAACGTGTCAGCAATACGTCAAAAGCGGAGCGTTTTTCTATTACGATTTGAGTAGCTAGCGTGGTTAGGGCCCTGTACCGTGCCGAGACTCCGCCACGACGCCGCCTCGACTCTACAGAGCGTGAGCGAAGCCCCTGAAACTTCAAATAGCTTAGAGAGACTTTATAACCGTTGTTGTTGTATTCATTAACGGCAACCGCAACCATTATTTCCTGTGAGAGTAACAAAAGTGCCTACGTATACGCAGCGCCTAAGATTTTCTCTCTTTAGGAGAAATCCACCGGCTGCGTCTTCGCTCCAAAGAACCTATTTGTCTCGCGCTGAAGGTTTATAAACGCTTAAACTTACGTAGTGTGATTTCTTCCAGTACTTTACGATTAACGAACGGCCCGGGAGGGTAGAGCCTCAACGACTCTTTGATGACTCTCTCTAAATATTTCATATTTATAATATCTTGCTTCATCAACGGACGATCCGAATCCCCGAATATTTCATATAATCTACAAAACGTTATATATTTATCCTTACTGAAATTGAATTGAAATATATGTTGTTGTTTATCGACTGGACCTCAAACCATGCGGAAAAGCTGTTATTAAATACCTTACACCTGCATACTTACTCCTGGTACACTTTCTCTTGTATTTGAGGATATTTAGCCATTAGCTTCAACGTATATCCGGTTGAGATCGCGGAGGTGTCCGTCCCCGCGATGATCAGTGTTAAAATTTCTTCCCTCAATTCAATATTCGTGTACCCTTTCTCCCCCCTTGAATGAGTGATCAATAAGTCTAGGAATGTTTGATTTGTGGGCATTCCTAAATCTGTGAAGAAGACGATGGTAAAATTTGTAGTTCGGGTCTAGGGTTGATTTAACAAATTGTAGGCAACTTACCGTATTCAATTTCTGTATCGGTTACTGTTTTCTGTTCTAATGTTATCTCCTCTCTTTTCTTTTTGATTACCTTTGAACAAACATTATGTAAGATATTGTTTTCTTATATTTACGCGAATACTACACATTGAAATAAAACTATTTTTACGGATTATATCGCGTTTATTTACTTTTTATGTTCCCGACGTTTCAGTTGCTTTACAGCAACCGTGGTCACGGGGGGACTGAGGTGTTAGACGTCCTGATGTCATGGTTAAAAACTGGGTACCCTCCAAATTTCATCAGTCCCCCCGTGACCACGGTTGCTGCAAAGCAACCGAAACGTCGGGAACATAAAAAGTAAATAGACGCGATATAATCCGTAAAAATAGTTTTATTTCAATTATGTAAGATATTTTTATAACAAAACACGAACGTAATAATATTTTCTGTTGAAAATAAGTCTTGCGTCTTGTGCTGTCCGCAGACTTCCAATTTTTTTACCTTACCAACATGTTGCGACTTTGAAATGATTTCCACTATTATCGCTCGTACTTAATCTTATAACTTAGTATTCAGTAGGAAACTCAATCAAACTAAGGACTATATTTAAGAGAACTGGAAAATTTGGCTTCAATTCTTCAACTCACCTCATCTGTGAAGGTGTGCATCACCTTGACTTCCTTCTGGTGCTGCTTGTACTGCGGGAACAGCTGGTACAGCCAGTCCGGATGCAGCCACAAGTGGAAGATCCTCTCGCTGACCAGGTTCAGGATGTTGCTCGTCGCGTTCACGAAAGGGGAGTCTGGTTTACCCTGGGCGTTTATATTTACACCCAGCGTCGTTTCTGTTTCAAAATATTGTTTTGCTATTTTCTTAGGTTGCCATATGGCGGTACATAGTATTTATCCAATCATGTTCAAACCCCAATTTTGTACATGTAAACAGAATTCAAGTCGAGTACATTGAAGTCAATTTTAAATGACCTTACCACAAATGGAGTCCAGTGTGTACGAGCTCAGGAACGGCCACAGACGGAACTTGCCGGCGCCGGCTCGGTCCATCAGGCGCTGCGCCAGGAGCTCGCTCTGCTCAGAGAACACGTGCACGAAGGAATCCACTATCTTCGGACTGAATGCCGGCACCATGACCTTCCGACGACGACGCCAGATAGAGACTATGCAACAGAAATCAGATGGTAAAAATCATGGATGGATCATAGACTGATTAAACTAGTGTATGAGCGGTTTATGCGGGAAAGAGCCAGAGAAATAAAATGTTGAATAAAACCCTTTGCAAACAGAAAATTAACCTCAGAAAAATGATTCGAGAGCGCAGCGTATCATTGCCTTGCGTAAGCCATTAAAACCAGTCCAATTGTGTTTTCAAGTAATTGTATTGGATATTTGTATGATATGAACAATCACTAAAATAAATTGGTAAAATCGGATGATTTATTTAATACTTTGTTCGGGGATTTTAATAAATAATTATAGCCACAAATTTTACAAGTAAGAATTTAAATTGAAGCATTGTGCGATCTAACTTCCAAATTCCTTAATACTTTTTGAATGCGTAGGTACGGAAAAAATGTTACTTTGAACAAGTAGTTATTTTATTCTCAGAGTCAGAATCTCCTAAAGCGTTGGAAGAAGCAACCCAGCTGCGGCCGAAATATCCCAGTGTCTCTCGGTATAACAAGCAAAGTAAGCAGTAATACAACTGATGTGCAATAAATACATATTTCTACCTGGTGCAAATATACCGCCGTAGCCGATGACTTTCCAGGTGAACCTAAGGAGGTCATCCTTCTCCAGGCATGTTTTCAGCACCACTTCAATATCGATAGGATTTACCACGACTGCGTAAAATACAGTAAAAATACGCAACATTACCAAGACACTCATAGGTACTTACTTACCATACCTACAGAACCACTTGGGTGACGTTAAATCCATACCTACTCTTTTTAGGTAGGTATATCATACAATTTTGGGCACACAGACTAATATAATATTACGAACGAATAATTACGAACAATCAATGCATATTACCATTATTTAAATTTACAGCAACATCCAACTAGTAATTAGTAAATGTCGCGATAACTCGGGTTATTGACACTTTTAATGTGTTAGTACTAAGAACGGTAACTTACTGATGTAAAGCACGTGGCCGAGCCAACCTTTTAATAGGCCGTAGTTCCGCATGCTCTCATAGCTCAGGCGTTGTAGAGTAGACATTATTGCTGAAAATTTTGTTAGAACTAAATAATATTTTTAAAACACAAATTGGGCCAAGTCACCCATAAATTTCTTGCCGAATTTTCTGAGAAGCGTAAACACTCCTAAAACCTAGATCTATTTTTGCAACGTGTTTTACCTGTTTTACAGGGAGTAAAATACATTCTATCGTGGGTTAAAAAATAGAATTCTGAGCGAAGCGAGAAACACAACTTTTCATCACACTACAGCAAGGAAAATACTAGACTCAATAAGAACAATTCAAATATCAGATCAAATAAAATTTTTCAAATCAGCGTCCATACAAACCATTTTTTTCAGTTTATTAAGAAACAAACCAAAAAATTGAAACTATAAGTCTAGTGCCATTGAATCTCTCGCCTACGGATTCTGTGTTTGAACTTCTCGCTTTGCTCGTGGTCCAAACTTAAGAACCCCGTCGCTTGTACGATATACAATATAAGCACTAGCGCCAAATATACTTTGAAGCCCTGCATAATAAATAACTATTGCGATATAGTGATAAATAAGGAGGTCCACAATCTTTAATGTGAAAATCTAATACGGTCAGCGGGTTCGTTCGGCTATTGGCGGCGTGATGACGCGTCGCTAAATATATCCATTCCTTATATACCTACGTAAGTTCAACTTATATATAAAATTCTCGTGTCACAATGTTTGTTACCATACTCCTCCGTAACGCCTCGACCGATTTTCATGTAATTTTGTGTGCATATTGGGTAGGTCAGAGAATCGGCTACTATCTTTTTCTTATCCCCTAAATGTTAAAGGTGGTATTTATATCCATATTACTGTAAAGATACTTCATCATTTCGTCGATCACTTTTTAAGCATTAAATTTAAGTCTTACTTTCTGTACTGCCAACAAATTTATGTACAACTCCAATGACTGGGAGGGCTTCCTCGGACGCCGGGATGGCGGCAGCCAGCTCGTAAAGCCGCCGCCTCCTGTACCTGAACGCCGCCATCCACACCAAAGGCACCAGGAGCAGCAACCACTCTATCATTGCTACACTGGAAATTACGATTATTGCCCAATAAAGAATACTATTGCGTGGTTATAGCAGACCCGAGAGGATTTTATACCTACGCCTACTTTCGTCGAGGCAACAGTCACCACGCACTGATTCTGCCGTGGTCAACCTCGGGCTCGGGTATCGTGCTGAGCCAAAATAATACAATACCGCTGGTGCTGAGTGGCAACCTTCCAGTCGTTTTATTAAGGTACGGAAATATACGCAGCAAGATTCTACGCCCAGAGACATAATTTTTTACTACCATGTCTACGCCGCCGTAGTCAAGGAAGTCATATCACATTCTAATCACAAATCTGGAAGATATGAAGAATAAAGTGGTCAATAAATTCACAAGAAACCGGTAAAAAATATGTTCCTATTATGTTTCTTATTGTGTGTTATAAATTGTATTTTTCTAACTTATAATAAAAGCATTCCGAGAAAAAGAGTTTCAAAATAATTAACCATTTCATTATGCTTAAAGAAAAAAAATTATAAAACAGATATAGCAAGTGTCAATATGAAAATTAAATCGGTACATTACCTCTCTCTATTCGCTACCGTACCGGTCAACAAACAAAATAAATTGTTTTTGCATTTTAATAGCCTTTCGGAAACATTGCTTGCCTACTTCTAGTTTGCATTACAAATATTGCGATACGGAATATTATAAAGTGCTCTGTTCCTACCGCCAAGAATTATTCGGAAAATAGTCTATCTAGATTGTTGTTCGTATGAGAGACGATTTGCCATTATTACTCAAAAAGATTTTGCCCACAAATATTGAATACAGGCAATTAGAGATCGAGCTCTGATCAAGTAATTAACAATGATTGTTTTACATAAAATACTACAGAAGTATAAGGTAGAAAACTGATATTTATGGACGAGTACAGGCTGGATATGAGGTTTTATGTTTAATTAGCTGAGCCCGCGACTTCGTCCGCGTGGAATTTAACTTATCCGATCCCGCTCCCGCGTTTTTGTTTTTCTAAAATAAAAGTTACTGCTTATAACATCAGCTATCTGTCAGCGAAAGTCCCGTCAAAATCAATCCAGCCGTTACGGAGATTACCCGGAACAAACACACAGACAGACAGACAAAAAAATAATCGCGTTTTAGTAATTAGTATCGTATGTACTTTCATATGCATTTACTGAAAAGGTGTTACTTTGATATTACAGACACTCCAATTTTATTTATCTGTGTAGATTTATTTTACTCTAAATATTATCACGGTGGATATGATACTAGTTAATCACTAAATATACAAAAATTGCCAGGTTATCTGGATAGCTGTCGTTCTTGAAATGTTTTAGAGTAAGTTGGATATATTAATAAATGCACTGCACACGGTCTTTGTCGCGAATTACGAAATTTGCGTTTATTATTGTCAGATTTAGAAAAAATTCTTAAAAAAACACAACAAATTTGAATTTCGCGAGCTAGATGGGCGCTTTAGCCTTAAATGGATATAAAATCTAGTAGAATTATTTTTTGACAATGTACATTTAGTAAACCTATTAGTAGCTCAAACTACCCTGGCTTATAGGCATTTAAGAGGAAGTCGTAGTATACTCAAAACTTCCATGAAGAGGAATCAATTAATTATAAAAAAGGAAGTTAAATAATAAAAAGATAATGGAGATAGAGGTAAGATAAATAAGTTTATGGGTCGGCTACACCAAAGGATTCTGGGTGTTGGGTTTCATCTGAATCAAAATCCAAAATCCAACTCTTCAATCCTGATGCTGCAGATTAACTTCCTAATTAAATCGTGAGTAGTAAATCGCAAAAGGCTAATTTTGAATTAGTAATTTAGATATCAATAAAATGTTTACGATGAAATCTGGGTTACAACTCCTCAGCCCTGATACTGTAGGGGCACTAAACTAAAATATTAAAAATAAAAATAAAAACTTTTATGTTAAACGGTTTTATCCTTTATCAGCTGATGAAAATACAATTATTTTCTTTGTTTAAAAATTCTAGAATCCCTTGGTTTCAATAGGTCAGCCATTGATTTTCTAAGATGAAAAAAGGCAAGTTATTTTAAATGTTTATTTATTTAGCTTAGTACTTAATTAAAAGGGTGACTGATATCAAGCGGAGCGTGATAGAACTAAGCGCAACGGAAAATGTATAAAACTGAAATATTCGAATATAAAACTAAGCTGTAAAATTTCACGCCATTTCTATCGTTACGCGGTAACGACGCGCGGTCTTCTCTCCAGTGAGATCTCGTACCCATCTACGGCCTTCATCATGATGTCCAGCTTGACTCTGATGTGGGGTGTCGGAGTGTGCTCTATGTCGTCGATTACTTTGTAACGACGTATAACCGCGGATAGCGCCGCCTTCATTGACATCAAGGCAAATTGATACCCTGTGAAAGAATAATCGATATTAAGGCAACTATTGTTAACCAATTAATACAGAAACTGAATGAAAAATGTCAAAACCTACAAAATTGGGCCCCACACTCTCCTAACACTGTTACTCCTGTAGGCCAGATCGACAAGGTAAGACGTTGTCCAAACATGACGTTGAGATGGGACCCACGACAAATCCCGCAGAGAAGCTAAGTGGTCTTGGAACCCGCTCGTATTAAATTGAAAGAAAGAATAATAATTGTAAAAAATAATTAAGTGACGACCAAATACATTTTTTTTATACAAATCAAGGTAACCAGGGTTCCAACTGTCACAAATAATTAAAAACCGATCAATTGCATGTCGGGCCCCGCGCAATGTAGGGTCCTGTAGCCATATCAATAACGAAAACATATCGTATCCATAACTGAAATCGTGAAATTCAAGAAACAATGTTGTATTGGCCGTTGTTTTTTGACTCTAAATACCCATTGAGTTTTTTGATAAAGTATGTGAGATCAACTTTGCTTTAGGGTAATTCCAGGAGAGAAAGACCAGCGGGAGAGACGGATTTTTTCGATTATTACCAAACTATAATCTTTTTTTAAACTAGCAACACTTTTTTGTTATTGATACACCACTTGCCACAAGTTCAAAGTGAAAAGTTGACGATATCTTTTGTTTATTTAAAAAAAACATAGTTTGAAGATTTAGGGAGTGCAATTTCTTTCTGACGAGCGCATTAAAGGCGAAGGTACGTAGTCAATATTGTATTTTTGGAGCCATAATTAGCATTACTGTATTACTATGATCTTTAAGCATTGTAATAACCTCAAATAAAAATATTGTTGATTTCGATTATTGTCAGAGGAAGTGGTCCGTCTATCCTTGCTTTTAAGGAGAGATGGGCTGTCATTTTTAGGGCGAGATGGACCAATTTTTATACGCGTTCAATTGTGTCTTAATGTTGTTTGAACTAAGAACTAACACTGTGTATGCATGATGAAAATACGGTTAAGCATGCTTTAAATTTTCGGGATTTCCTCTAACATACAAAAGTTGAAGTAAAGTTTTTTGTGGAGAATGGATAGAACAGGCTTTATAAAGTGCTATAAAAACAATTGAAAATGTTACTAATTGCATGATTATTCGTGACTTCTGGCATCTATTTTTATAAAATTAAATATTCTAATTGATTATTTTTGTTAGGTCCATCTCTCCTTTGTGGGTCGTCCAACTCAGTACAGTATGGGTGAGGTGGACTGGGTGTATCCCTTTTTTTTCTCAATTTTAAGTTATAAGATGTTATTCTAGTGACCTAAATATTTTATAGAATGTTAATTATTAATAGTAAAATGATATAAAAACAAATTGAGAGTTTTACTTATCAAGAATAAAAAGTTATAAGGCTTAGAAAAAAGGTGGTCCATCTCTCCTGGAATTACTATAACTAGGGTGATGAATATAAAGTTCCCTACCCACACAGTTCCTGGGTCCATGACTGAACGGCATAAAGCTGCAAGGGTTCACCAACTTGAACCGCTCCGGGAGGAACCTGTCGGGGTCGAAGTGTTCGGCGTCCGGGCCCCAGTACTTAGGGTCGCGATGGACCCCCCATGTGGAGACCAAGACCCCCGCCCCGGCGGGTAGGGTGCGACCTGATGCTGTTTACATAATTTTAGTGGGTTAGTTATAGAACTATTACGATACTATAAGATATAGATCTATTACGTAATATACTAACTATATATATCTACTAACTTCAATAGATAAGAGTAAGACTAGAGCGCATCGTCTGCGCAGGGAATGAGTCAAAATTATTGTTGTATCGTTCGCTTCAAACTAAAAAGAACGGAGATAATCTTAAAATTGTCTCCCTTCGGGAGGAATCCACTGCTTCCGCCGCTGCTCCGAGGCATCTATTTCTTGCGCGTTGAACGAGTATTTCAGTATAAGTATAAACGCTTATCTTGAAACTTACGTAAAGTTATTTCTAAATTTACTTTTCGAATAAAAGTTTATAAACGCTACTCTTGAAGCTTCAGAAGATCGGCGTTATGTAGTTATTGTAGCTGCGTTTCTAACTAGGATCATTGTTCTAATGATGAGCGAGGAAGCCCAACCCTCCTATCCATTCCCCTCTCTCGATCTCTTCCACTTGTGGCTGGCAACGTGCGAGAAATGCTTTTGGTATTTTGGTAGTGCAAGCAGATGCCTATAGATATAGGCTACGATAACTGCTTAACAACAGGGCCCTAACCACGCTAGCTACTAAAATCGTAATAGAAAAGCAAACGCTCGCGATTACGTTTCAAACGCTCCCCTTTTGACGTTTTGCTGGCACCATACCATATCAATGTCAGTAGAAATCGTAAATCTTCCACCATATACCTCTTCAGCGCAACCCCGACCACTCTGACAAGAGTGCCCGACTAAGAAGAGAGAAATCGTGAAGCTCATGACAGCAAAACGTTAAAAGCGGAGCGCTTGAAACGTAATCGCGAGCGTTTGCTTTTCTATTACTATTTGAGTAGCTAGCGTGGTTAGGGCCCAGGAGGATTTTACGGTTGTTTGCTGACTTTGTAAAATTAACAAACTTACGTAGAGTGATTTCTTCGAGTACTTTTCGAATAATGAAAGGCGCGGGCGGGTATAGCCTTAACGACTCTTTGATGACTCTCTCCAAATATTTCATATTCATCAGATCCTGCTTCACCACCGGACGGTCCGAATCCCCGAATACTTCATATAATCTACAAGAAGTACGGCAATAGCCCGTGAGTTAAAGCATGAGCGTGTCCAGTGAGTACATGCAAGTAAGTGTATGATAATTGGATCACTATTCATTGCGTACAATCTTAATACTGGAATAATAGTACATTGTTACATGAGTGGTGAAAGTTACTTATTTTGTCCCGAGACGGGGTTTGGCGCCCGAGCGTAGCGAGGGCGCTAATAGTTCGAGGGACAAAATAAATCTTTCACCCGAGGTAAACACTGTGCTTTTCATTACGAATACAAGGAAAATAAAAATAAAAACAGGAATTGGCTAAAGAAATAATACAAGGAAGTATAAACAATACTCTACAACTCGAAAAAAAAAATCGGATTGCCGCCTATTTTGTTTTTTTTTTAGTTGGCCGGCCAACTTCATTATTTAGCCATTATTTATCATTTTCATCTTTAAATATTTTGCCCAAATCTATGTTATTTTAAAGAAATTGTTGAAACTAAATTATAATTAAGTCATTAAAAAAATATATTCTTGAATTAATACTTAACTTTATGTTATTTCAATTTTACATCGTGCTGTAATTGAGTGACTGTAGAAAAAGTTTGAACATGGTTCCATAGAAATGTGAAAATGGAACTAGTTTTTTTTTATAATTTGACAGCTGTCAGTTGAAAGCGAAACTCCCGGGCCTGAAAAGTAATACTTTCAACACGCTTCTCAGGCAACTTCAGACCAACTTTCAAAGTATGAGTAATGAAATAGTACATTGTTACATGAGTGGTGAAAGTTACTTATTTTGTCCCGAGACGGGGTTTGGCGCCCGAGCGTAGCGAGGGCGCTAATAGTTCGAGGGACAAAATAAGTCTTTCACCCGAGGTAAACACTGTGCTTTTCATTACGAATACAAGGAAAATAAAAATAAAAACAGGAATTGGCTAAAGAAATAATACAAGGAAGTATAAACAATACTCTACAATTCGAAAAAAAAAAATCGGATTGCCGCCTATTTTGTTTTTTTTTCGTTGGCCGGCCAACTTCTTTATTTAGCCATTATTTTTCATTTTCATCTTTAAATATTTTGCCCAAATCTATGTTATTTTAAAGAAATTGTTGAAACTAAATTATAATTAAGTCATTTAAAAAAATATATTCTTTAATGAATACTTAACTTTATGTTATTTCAATTTTACATCGTGCTGTAATTGAGTGACTGTAGAAAAAGTTTGAACATGGTTCCATAGAAATGTAAAAATGGAACTAGTTTTTTTTTATAATTTGACAGCTGTCAGTTGAAAGCGAAACTCCCGGGCCTGAAAAGTATTACTTTCAACCCGCTTCTCAGGCAACTTTAGACCTACTTTCAGAGTATGAGTAATGAAAAGATATTTTTAGTTTCAACAATTTCATTAAAATAACATAGATTTGGGCAAAATATTTAAAGATGAAAATGAAAAATAATGGCTAAATAATGAAGCTGGCCGGCCAACGAAAAAAAAAAAACAAAATAGGCGGCAATCCGATCTTTTTTTTTCGAGTTGTAGAGTATTATTCATTCTTCCTTGTGTTATTTCTTTAGCCAATTCCCGGTTTTTTTTTCCTTGTATTCGTAATGAAAAGCACAGTGTTTACCTCGGGTGAAAGACTTATTTGCCCTCGCTACGCTCGGGCGCCAAACCCCGTCTCGGGAAAAATAAGTCACTTTCACCACTCGTGTAACAATGTACTATTAATCCATTTTAAGCAAATGGAATTGCAGCCGACGTCTGTTATACCTACAAGAAGTGCTATGCCAAAATATTTAAAACGAAATCTAAATAATTATATATAACTCAAAGGTGACTGACTGACATAGTGATGAACCACTTGATGGATCGAGCTGAAATTTGGCATGCAGGTAGATGTTATGACGTAGGCATCCGCTAAGAAATGATTTTGATTAATTCTACCCCCAAGGGGATAAAATAGGGGATGAAAGTTTGTATGAAACTTTTTCAATTAAATTCCACGCGGACGATGTCGCGGGCACAGGTAGTTAATAATAATGTTTGCAAGCGTTAAGCTAAAATAATAAGAACAAATAATTATCAAAAACCTAACACCTAATTACATACTTACTCCTGGTAAACTTTCTCTTGTATTTGAGGGTACTTAGCCAATAGCTTTAACGTATATCCGGTTGCGACCGCAGAGGTGTCCGTCCCCGCGATGATCAGTGTTAATATTTCCTCCCTTAACTCAATATTCGTGTACCCTTTCTCCCCCCCTGAATGTGTGATCAGTAGGTCTAGAAATGTTTGATTCATATATATTCCCAAATCTGAAACAAAACGATTGAAAATTATGTTTGTTTAGTTCGGGTCTAGAATTTCTTTTCCCTATCATAACTTACCGTATTCAATTTCTGCATCAGTTCTCGTTTCTTTTTGTAATTTTATCTCTTCTCTTTTCTTTTTGATTACCTGTAAACAAACATGAGTTTATTGTTAATCGCCAGGATCACACGCGCGCATGGGTTATTTTAATATATTTTTGTTTTCTTTAAAATATTACTTAAAAAATATTGCTTATTATAATTAACCATAAAAATATCATTTAATTTATCCGTAAATTAGTTAGAACTACAAACTGCGCTATCGACAATCAAATCAATTGCAATTGGAAAGCAGATGCAAGCGATTGAACGCTAATTTGCTTTCAAACGCTTGGACAAATATTTGGTATTCCACAAGCGACTGAATTGCTATCGAACGCTTGGTGATTTGGATTATTGCATTTGGCTATTAGGCGAAGCTCATAAAATTATTATACATTTTTCTAAAAATAAATAAATGGAATATAATAATAATACAACACAATGTATTATTAATCTATATTTATATTTTTAACCTTTTTTTATTTTTCTTAATATTCTATTTTTATTTCTAATAATTTTATTTTTTTAATACGTATTTTTTATTAAAAAAAATATATTATTTATTTACCTATTTTACTTTTTAATTTTTTTATAGTTTAAATTTACTAATTTTTTTTTATATATTTATTTATTTATTTCATTAATTATTTTTGGTTTTGTAATTATTTCCTTTTTTTAATATTTTATTATTATTATTATATTTTATTTTTTACGTCGTATCGAAATTCCCAGGGACGCTTGATTTTTAAAAATTTACTTAATAAAAAAGAAGTCAGTCGCAAGCTCAAGTTTAAAAGCTAAAAAACGCTTACGTAATACCAAATCAATGTCAGTAGAAATTGTGAAGCTCGTGTCAGCCGGTGGTTAGTAGAATACGGAAAAACGACAAAAGCGGAGCGTTTGACAAGCATTTGCTTTCCAATTGCAATTGAAGTAGCTAGCGTAATAAGGGCCCAGGTAGTTAGGTATCTCGTGGCTACTTTTCAAACTGATGAAATATTTTTCAGTAGACTGAATTTGATTATATCCTTAAAATTTGGAGTAAGAAATCGAAGTCTATGGATCATATACCACTTCAATAAAAAAGAAATAACCTCATCAGTGAAGGTGTGCATCACATTTTTTTCCTTCTCGTGCAGCTTGTACTGTGGGAACAGCTGGTACAGCCAGTCTGGCTGCAGCCACAAGTGGAATACCCTCTCGGTGACCAGGTTCAGGATCTTGCTCATCGCGTTCAAGAAAGGGGAGTCTGGATTGCCCTGAGCGTTTATTTTTACACCCATCGTCGTTTCTATTGTAAAAAATATTCAAAAAAATATTAGAAGAATGCCCCTAAGCTGACGTGTCTAACCTAAGCGATCACATCGTTTATTTGTGCTTTTATGTTAAAGAGACCAGGTTTGTTCTGCCTTTGCTTGTTTTCATATATAAACAGCATTACGATTATAATTTATGTCTAAATACTAATACTAATACTAATACTGGATGCCATTGAATGAGGTTAACTATGCACTACGCACCTAGAGTGCGCAAATTCTAAATGTTGGCAACCTTGTTTCAATGTAAGAAATCATAAAATTTTCGAAAAGAGACGTGCCAAATTTGGTTAGACGTTGATCTATGAACAACATTCTGTTGCATTGCTATGAAAGTTTTAATTTAAATTAAATCTATTTCAATACATATTGCTAGAATTGCTACACGCAACAGCTCTGGACCAAATATACACACTGCAAAGAGGTCTTTGGATTGCATCGTGTTCTATATAATAACATCTACAGACATCTGAAGAGGCTGGAGCGTCACTCAGGTGCCTCCAAAATATTTGCGAAAGAGCGGCTGAACACTTTTAATGCCATTCAGACATTCCGCATTGTAGAATTTATAATCAGAGTTGGGACGTGTTCCTACACGTATATTCTTAATTATACTATTCCTATAGTATAAATTAAAAATATATATAAGTATTTGGTAGGATATATAAAACTATATAACACCAATAACCTTGGCCACCGTTTTTTGAATGAATAAATAAAACACGTTTATTGAACCGGACCGCAACTCTATTGAAATGAAGTTCAATTGCCTGGGCAAAAATCTAAGTTCTTACTATAATATTAAAAAAAGTTAAACCGACTTCAAAACTACACGTGGGCACTCAAAAGCGAAACAGTGAATAGGACAGACTTGTTTTTTTTTGTAATTTTGATAACCCGTTTTGAGCTTCGTCATGACGTGGCTGCTAGATCATAAAAGCTTGTCTTTAAAAACTTTAAAAAATTAGAACTTTGCACTAAAAAGGTTAAAATAAATTATTTTTTTAAAGGTTAAAATAAAAAAAAATTACCGACTTCAAAGTCGGTTAAAATACAGTGAACTTTACATCTGGGGCACTGAAAAATTAATATCTCAAGGGACAACGGGAGTTTGTCCGGCTGCTACCAACAGAGAGAGGCAGTTGATGTGCGTGTCACTTTTATATAGCTGTATCTCTCTCTGTTGAGCTGTTGAACCGTCAGGGTAAAAGGACTTTTAATGCGAGTTGATTCATAATACGTACAATTTAGTACTGCCACAAATCACAATGCTATATGTCACGAAACGCAACCGAAGTAAGCATAAATTTTCAATGAACTCACCGCAAATGGAGTCTAGTGTGTACGTGCTCAGGAACGGCCACAGGCGGAACTTGCCGACGCCGGCTCGGTCCATCAAGCGCTGCGCCAGGAGCTCGCTCTGCTCAGAGAAGATGGGCACGAAGGAATCCACTATCTTCGGACTAAATGCCGGCACCATGACCTTCCGACGACGACGCCAGATAGAGACTATGCAACAGAAATAAGATGGTATAAAGGAGATTACCGGTGACAATAAATACCTAGTCGCTGACGAGATGACTACCTACCGAGTACCAAAAACACAAAACCTATGTACTTATCTATTATAGTGAACAGTGTGTAACTATACTAAATTTATACTATACTATATTAATTCAAGAATATATTTTTTTAAATGACTTAATTTAATTTAGTTTCAACAATTTCTTTAAAATAACATAGATTTGGGCAAAATATTTAAAGATGAAAATGAAAAATAATGGCTAAATAATGAAGTTGGCCGGCCAACGAAAAAAAAAACAAAATAGGCGGCAATCCGATTTTTTTTTTTCGAGTTGTAGAGTATTGTTTATACTTCCTTGTATTATTTCTTTAGCCAATTCCTGTTTTTGTTTTTATTTTCCTTGTATTCGTAATGAAAAGCACAGTGTTTACCTCGGGTGAAAGACTTATTTTGTCCCTCGAACTATTAGCGCCCTCGCTACGCTCGGGCGCCAAACCCCGTCTCGGGACGAAATAAGTAACTTTCACCACTCATGTAACAATGTACTATTGTATTAAAACAATTAGAGTGAAAATAATCTTCGATTTATAGATATTTTTTTATCCTGAGAGTCAAAAATTGGTAAAACTTTGGAAGCGACAACACAATTGCGGCCTAGATGTCCCAATGACTCTCAGTACAACAGACTACGAAGGCGGTAGACAACTGATTTGCGATATACACCTATTCGTACCTGGTGCAAATATGCCGCCGAAGCCGATGATTTTCCTGGTGAACCTGACGACGTCATCCTTCTCCATGCATGCCTTCAGCACCATTTCAATGTCCGTAGGATTTACCGTTACTGCGCAAAATATAGCCAAATTACTAAGACAATCACAGGTACCTACTTACAGAAATACTTGGTTTACGTTAACTCCGTACATGCTCTTTTACCCCCTTACTAACAAACGTGGTAAAGTTACACACTGAATTATCTCTTTTTGTCATCAGTATTTTATTTTTTATTTTGACATTCGTATCAAGAAGACAATGCATGGTGTAAAGGCGCGGGCCCACCGCAACCCACGAAGAGGCTACGCGTGAATTGACGTCATTGATACACGCGTGGCTTGCTCGAATAGGCGGTTACATAGCTCAACGCTATCAACGTGGGTCTATTGCAATGGCACATGCGTAGCCTCCGTGCGCCGTGCCACGCCTCGCTATACATTATTCGGTCTTCGTGTACTCCAGTGGAAACATTGACCCACGTTGTCAAACAAATTAATACACGCAGCTAAAATGCGCCGCGGGTCCGTGTACAGCATGCGCTGCGGTGGGCCCGCGCCTTAACTATACAACCGCTTTACCATGTTTATTAATAAGGGATTTAAGGTTTATCATAAAATGTAAGTCATTTCTCTGTCAGATATCTGAAATAATCTGAGTCTCATCGTACGTAGAGTCGTAACAATAGTGGAATTGAAGCTCAGCGGCTTGCGTTCAACCATTCGCACATAACCTAATGCACCAAATTTTGCACTATCAATGCATATCGACATTATTTAAATGAAAAGCAATATCCAACAGTTACTAAGCAAAAGAGTTAATTATTAACACGGTGACAAGTAACTTACAGAAGTACAGTAAATGGCCGATCCAGCCTTTAAATATGCCGTTGTGCTGCATGCTCTCATAGCTGTAGCGTTGTAGAGTTGACATTATTGCTGAAAATTTTGTAAGTACTAAATAAATATTATGTTTTAAAAACTCAAAAAGGACATGCTGCCCATAAGTTTATTTCCGAATTTTCTTCGAGTAGAGCCAGGGCAGTACTTGGATGGCTTTGCATAGAGTGTTCACTTGGTTTAAAAAAGCCAGTATAGTGCATGACGGGCCATGCACAATGAAGGCTTTACTTGTACTAATAGAGAACATTCATCGTATCTGTAACCAAAGTAGTCAATATACAAGTCAAGTCGTATTTGCGTTTAATTTTGGACCATCTGCATTGAGTTTATTCAGAAACTATGGAGAATCAACTTAGCTTCAACTTGGTCGGCTCGTGATTTAGTCAACCCATTACGTCTTTTATAATTTTCATTGCAATTTCGTATCATGTGCTAGTATCCAGATTTTTTCTAGATTATCCGTACAGCGCGACAATTTTTTAATAATTCAACTTAATGACTAGATTTTTTAAAATAATGCTTAATTCGAAAACTACAAGTAATAACATAGTTACTAAAGAATAGCCATCCAGTCAAGCTAAATATTTTTGTGGTATTTGATAGCCCTAATACTGATTTACATGTTTCAGCATAAACAAATTCGGGAACCCAATAGAAACTGATTTCCCTTATTTCACACACATAAGGGTGGAATTTTATAAAACGATAAAAATACATTTTTTTATTTGTAGTGAATAACCTGAATGCTGATTTTCGAAATTCGTTCCGGTATTTTTTTGAACTATAAAAACTTTAACCGTCTATTTTATTTTTTACACATTTTGAACATAACGGTGGAATTTAACAAAATTATTCGTTGGTGGATACTTACGACATAAAAGGTAGGTACCCTACTGTCATGATTATTAATTACACCAGCGGTTTAGGCTGTGCGTTGGTTCTTTGGTTTTGATGAGTGAATTTGCTAAAAGTATTAAAATAATATGTGACATACTTAAATTGCCGTATCTTTTATTTGAGTTGACTTAGAAGCCTACGTTTTTTATACCTCCAAGGGGCATTTGATATTTGATGTTGAATTCAACTTGATTGTCAATTTAACTTTTCCCCGGGACTCGTCAAGGGTCTAACCTCGACGTCATTTTTTGTCACCATTGTCGATCCTGGCTTACAGGAATTACAGTGGTGGGAGTGTGTGGCGGGACTTAATTCAAGTCTTAATTGGGACATAATTCGGGACTTAATTCACTCTACCCGTTTCTGAGAAACAGGGTCTTGACAGATAGACAGATGATGATGCAATAAAATAATACGAAATACGAATACCATCATACATCGTATGATGTATGATATCTACCATACTTGATTATGTCCTCGCTCACTTTTTAAACAATACGTATACAACTTACTTTCTGTACTGCCAACTACTTTATGTGCAACTCCGATCACTGGAAGGGCTTCCTCTGACGTGGGGATGGCGGCAGCCAGCTCGTACAGCCGCCGCCTCCTGTACCTGAACACCACTATCCACACCAAGGGCACTACAAGAAGCAACCACTCTATCATTGCGACACTGGAAATTAAGGTTTAAATATTGTCAAAATTAATAAATTTATTGCGTGGTTATAGCAAATTCGAGCCACCTCCCAGTTATGTTACCGCGGCGAAACGTGCGAAGGTTTTATACCCATGCCTATTTCCGTCTGGTTCTTAATCTGCCGTACTTATTTTTCCGTGATCCGATCTTCAGGGTTCGGGGATCAGGGTCCTTCGAACCTCGCAGAAGCTACTATTCTACGTTGGTCTACCTATTAAATTCCTTTAATAATATAATTTCTCTTCATACAGTTTATATTAAAATCATTATTTTATTTCATAAACGAGTTATTTAAAATAATGCCGATTAACCACTTCAAATATCTTACACAGTATACTATTGTATCACCTTGTATAATGCATAATTAATAACGACAAACCGGACCGACGGGTAAAAATCCTTGCCACTTTAAAATCCTTATCTTTATAATTAGAGCCACATTAATGATTTGAGACTGATTGAAAAAATAAAAACCGGACAAAGGTGCACGTCATGCCATGCATTATGTAGCCTTCCGTACCCATTTCAATAGAGAACATTTATCGTACCCATAAACAAAGTAGTGAAATACAAGAAACAAAGTTGTATTTGCGGTTGTTTTTTTTTTCTATTTATTGGGAAAACAAACAGTGACAAAATAAAGTATTATAGAACTAGTTAAATACAATAGTAGAAGTAAATAGGCCACCAACATCGTTTACCACAGATTAAAAGTAGATAAGTGGGCGTGAATGCAAAACGACACATATTCGCTTACAACAAACATAGTTACAATATAGAAATAAATAAATACATAAATAGGTAGGTACTGACTTAATGTGCTTAATTGAGTGAGGTCCTTAGAACCTCAAGCACTTTATTTTTAAAAGATTTAGGCGCTCTGCCGTAATGTCAATTGCATTGAATGATTCATTGTATGATTTGACTAAACGATACAATGGAGAGCGTTTACCAGCGTTTGTACGGCATCTAGTGGTTGCAAATACTTGGCATCGATTACGGCAGTGCGTTCTAGCAGGTATTTTATAACATAGTTTATTAATTATAGGTATACAATCATATCTATGTTGACATAAATCGTATAATAGTATTACCTTAACTTCGAGTTGGATGCGTCTATGTTTAAGATTAAGGAGCTTGTACTTATAGAGAAGTTGTTCATATGATAGATGGTTACGAAAGCATCTGTAATTCATACATCTTAGGAATCACTTTTGCACACTTTCAAGAGCTTCAATATATTTGGTGTAGAATGGATTCCAAATGTACACAGCATACTCAAGTTGCGGTCGAATCAAGGTTTTATAGAGGTAAAGATAAGTAGAAGATTGTGTGAATTTGGTACTTGTGCGCATCACAAAGCCATACATTTTAAGGGATTTATTAATTATATAATCTATGTGTAGGTCAAGGTGTAATTTGCTATCAAGTGTAACTCCCAAGTCTTTTACTGAGCCGACAGTTTCTAGGTATACGCCATTTAACTTGTAAGGAAAGTCGCTGATTAGCCTTTTTTCGTGAAGCTAATGGTTTTGCAATTATTGACACTGAGACTTAATTTATTGGTCAGATTGAAATTTAACATGGTCATCGGGTTTTTCTATTACGTGGAATAATTTTAAATCATCTGCGTGTAACAAGAATTCACAAAATTTAAACCAGTTATTTACGTCATTTATAAATAATACGAATAATAATGGGCCCAGAATAGAGCCCTGCGGTACCCCGGAACTTGAAGTAATAAAATCCGACTCATAACCTTTAATAACCACTTTTTGCGTGCGATTTGTTATATAAGATTTAAACCACCGCCATAAGTTGCCTCGTATGCCATTAAATGCTAGTTTATCCAGCAATATTTTATGATCCACTCCATCGAAAGCCTTTTGAAAGTCTGTATATACACAATCTATTTGTCTATTATTATCTATGCCTTCAAATAGATAGGAAGAAAATATTAATAAATTGTTGGTCGTAGACCGTCGTTTTACAAAGCCATGCTGTTGTGGTATTATAAATGTGTGTATAGATGGATAGATGGCGTTATGTACCAGTCTCTCAAAGAGCTTCGATGGAGTGGGCAAAATAGATATCGGTCTATAATTTTCGACCTTGGACTTATCTCCACTTTTGTGGGTCGGGACAATACGTGCTGATTTCCAAATTTTAGGTAATATTCCTTCTTGTAGACACATATTGAACATATGGTGTATAGGTCGGCAATTTGTTTGTGCTGTAGATTTCAGAAACGATGGTGGTATATTGTCCATTCCAGGACCCTTGAAAATATCTAACGCCTTTAAATTCTCCAATACGACTTCTATAGATACTTGTATCGTATCAATTATGAGGTCTGATGAGTGATTATTATCCGGAATGTTATTAATGTCATATTCATCTGTGTAATATATGTTAGTATTAATAATATGTAGGGTAGTTTCTTACTATTATGAAGAATGTAGCGGGTAGATTAATATAATACAGTCTGCAATTGGGTTTTTGAAAAAAAAAAAATTGTGATAAATGGATATTATAAGTTTTATAACGAAACATTTTTTTTTATTTTTTTTCTTAGCTTATCTGCGATCAGTCAAAGACTATAAGCGGATGGGTTGTGTGGAGCTTTGTCGTTTGAGTGTGTCTCCCATCGGAGGCAGCTCCTCATGTTCCTCAGAGGCTAGATTTAGTCCAGCTCTAGGATGACGTGTCGTTTCAGCCGCGTTTCCCGTTCGGCTCTTATCAACTGGGCTGCTAGGACGTTTGGATGATTAGCTAGCCTCTTCTTGTAGGTCGTAGTGGAATTTCGTTATTTTAATTTTAGTTATTTTATTATATTTAGTTATTTTAGTTATTTCAAAATAAAATAATTTTTGAATCCAGTAGGTACCGAAGACACGCTGACAACTCTCGAACAAACCCGAGCGCGTGTGACGTCATAATGTTAGTTTGCACTCATTGCAGTTGATAGAAAAATAATAAATACAGTGTTTATATCTATTTAATTTTGTTGTCATTGTTAAATATTTAAATTTATATTAAAAATGTCGAACCTCAAAAATTATCGTTCTTGTTTTGTACCATTATGTATGAATACTACAAAGACAACTCCTGACAAATTGTTTTTAAATGTTCCCCAAGATTTCAAACGGCGAAATAAATGGTTTCAAGCAGTGCACCGTCATAATCCCCAAACAAAATCCAATGCCTGATAATCGAGATTTTTTCCAATAGCTAGCGACTTCTGCCCCTCTAGCCAAGTTGCTTCGTCTGCATTCGTTTCTACAAATCGCTACGCTTCATGTATGGAAATGATATAAGTCACGTGATCTACTTATCGACTTGTAATGTCATTTCCATACATTTAAGCGTAGCGTTTTGTAGAAACGCTTGTAGACGAAGACACTTGGCTAGGGGGGCTGTTGGTGTCGGATATTCACTTCTACGATGGGTCCACATAAGTTATGCTAATGCATGTTTGCAACCACCTGTAGACACAATATAAAAGATTATTATTGCTTACAACATCAAAAAACTTAAATCTAATAGAAGTATAAATTACCTGCTGAAGCTGCACAGTCATGGCATTGAACATCCTGAATTTTTCTTGACTTTTCATTAATAGTTAAAGTAACTGAATAAGTTTTACTCCGAACTCGGTGTTCTGGACATACCCGTCCTTTTACAATACAAATATTATTTTTACGACTTAGTTGAACATAACCTATAGCTTTGTCCCCGTAACTCTCACGCGATGCTCTACAATTTATGAAATAAATAATTATATTTAATGTAATGGAGAATAAATACTTAAATATTTCCATTTATTATATTATTTTTTTAACAGACTTACCTTGATGCCTTGGCACCTCGAACTTCAGCAGAATTAAACCGAACGCCAGTTTTAAAAAAATCGGTGATCATAAATATATCAACATCAGGAATATTATCAGACTTTACCTTAATAAATCCTTTATCACACATAGCTAATCGGAACCAACTAACAACTCCTATTTTAGCAATAAATTTTCAATATTATTGTCTACTCACGTGTAATAGCCGTAAATGCTGTGCTGTTATTAAATAGCTATAACATTATGACGTCACAACTATGGTGACCAATCATGGCGCGTTTATAGTCACGTGATTTTTATTTCAATTTCATCAATTTCTAATTGTTTATAATTAATTGAAAAAAAAAAATTTTGAAGTTTTTTGCAATAAATATCAATATTATTAATAATAAAGTTTTAAAATCCATAAAAAAAATCTTTTTTTTTTTTTCAAAAACGATATTATACACGGTACGGAACGGTGGAGTTTTATTGTATTTCCCAATAGACAGCCTCAAATACCTCTCAGTTGCGACGACATTTTTTTGGAATACGCGTGATAGTAATTTATTGTGATTGTTGAAGTGCAAAAATGACGGTGGGAAAAATCGAGCCCTTTGACCTTGAAAAGGGTAATTGGAATCTATGTGTGGACCGTATAGAACAATATTTTCTGGTCAACGACGTGAAACCGGTTATGCGAGTGGCTACGTTAATCACGGTTGTAGGAAATCAAGGCTATGAATTGATGGTTAATTTATGCACCCCAGATAAACCATCCGCGAAATCATTTATACAGCCTATTTTATTTGAATTAGTTTATTTCTTATTTTTTAGGACTTTTAAAGCAATATATCTATTGTTATACTATCTATAAAAAAATCCCTGAAATTATTTTGTTTTTTTTAATCTCAAAAAGTGCACTAGATGAGCACCATGTGTCTTTGGAGAAAATGTGGCTTATGATGACAAAATACTGTCATAAAATTTTCAGAACGAAAATGGACGATAATGACGAGATATGCATAATAGGTAGCTTCCCATACATTAAAACGGTTTTTCGTGATTTACTCCTAAACTATAAGTTCAATCGCAAAAGCTGTCTCAAACATATTTGTTGTCCATTGATATAGCAATGACACGATGTTCATACAAAGAGTGTGTAACTTTGTTTTTAAACCTCGGCAATTCTGGTAGTAGACAGATAATATGGATTTATTCATTGTGATAGGATAAATAATAAAGAGTAATTGATTCATTGTAATTTGACAAATTGTTTAGTATATTACAGATTATATGGTTTGTGGGGATTGATTTGTATATATAAAAGATTACAGAGAAATAAACAATCAAAGTTATTTTTTGTGTCCATTTGAAATGCATTGTATATGAATGTACTATAAGGGTAGTCATACAATAAAAATACAAACTTAGTTGATCAAAAACATGCTTTACAAACCTCCAGATATTTATATTTACTTCATCATTGTTATTTTTTTTTGTTCTTATGTCTAATGTTATGGTCATTATCCATATTATTATATGAGGACGTACCTGCACCTGACGCACCTGTGATAATAAGAGTAGCATAATTGCCCTGTATACACAGATTTTCTTAATAGATAATTATAATAATATAATAATTTAGCCCTTTTAACGTCCCACTCCTGGGCACCACTCCCACTCCACTCCTGGGTAGATAATTTAACAAGTTTATAATATGAATGAAAAGATGACTATTACAAAACCAGTTGAGTTCATTACTTAATTTTCGTGACGTCTTGAGTGCATCAGATGGCGAGGACAGGTGAGGTGTCTAATTTACGCACCAGGATAGTCCCGTGCTTGACCCAGACGTACTTGTATTCATGCTTCCTAGCTGTTTCTCGGCATTGCCGAAACAATAATTTATTGTTTAGTGTGAGATGTTCGTTAACGTAAATAGTGACAGGTGTTCCAGTTATAGAAAGATTCGACGAATCTAGTGTTTTAGCAGCTCGGTAAGCTGCAATAATATTAACATTCTATTACAAAATTTTACAATGACTTTTTTTGTTGTTTACTTTTTGGATCATAGTGTTGTACGCGATGGGCTGCAATGATGTCAGATACACGTATCGGACACTTGATAGCTTCACCAAGACATTCTATAATACTTATTAGGTTTTCACCGCGTCGTTCTGGCATGTTAGATGTATCGATGTTACAACTTCTCGCTTGCTGTTCCATGGCTGTTATTTTACTTTCGAGTATTTGTACATGAGAAGCCACGTTAACAAGCAGCGAGAGACACTATCCTCCATTGCTCGCAAGCGAGCATCAAACAGGTCTTGGCGCTCAGACGAATCATTCAGATTTTTTTGCATTTCACGCAGGCGATTATTTATTTCATTGAGCGATGTACGAATGTCTAGGTTATCTTTATTCAGTTTAATCATGTTAGTATTTATTTCCGATAATATAGATGTGATTTTTGCCATTTCATTCGTAAGTGCCAAATTCGCTGCAGATGCAATGCTATTAGTGATGTTAGTGTCCCTGACTAACATCTGTTTATCGAATTTTTCTTTTAGTTGTTCGAAATCATCATTACATGGCTGTTTTCTTTTTCGAGAATTAAATGTATCCTTCTCATTTTCAATTGATGAGGGTATGTTCGAGTCAGATGATGAGAATACGTTAGGGGGTGTGCGGGGCGGATCCATTGTGCGTGTACGCGGACGTCCAAACGCCTATGTGCGACAAAGTTAAAGAATATCGTTCCGTCCTTTATCCTGGAGGGGGTGAGGCGTAGTCCCCCCGCTGCTGCAGCTTGTGGATGCTATGCGGGACGGAGACAACACTTGCTTGGCGATCGGTGTCTTCCTCAGACCATAAATTATCGCACTAATTCACTTACCACGGAGCACAGATGACGATTATTCTGTTAGCGAAGTTATATGAATTTTGAAAACAAGCGTAACACGTCCACTCTGGATGCAAATATGAATGCGTATGATTTTGGACTCTCAGTATTGAGCTTATTCAGAATTTTAAACACTTAGAGGTGAAATTTTCCAAAATCCTTCCTTAGTGGATACTTACGGTATAAAAGCGGTATTTAAGCGTCAATAGCCCAGTGGTTAGAGGGGCCGTCCTCGTAGCTGAGAGGTTGCGGGTTCGATCCCCATCCTGGCTATTAAAATATTGACGTGACCGCACTGCCAGCAGAAGCATTAGCTTAGTTGGAGGGGGTAAAGGGAATACTAGTAATGTGATAAACACAAATGTAATCTTTAAAAAAAAATACTTCTGTCAAAATTTCATGATTCTAACACCAGCCGATTGGGCTGTGCGTTGATGCCTTTCTTTTGATCAGTAATTTTGCAAAAAGGTATCAAAATATGCGACATAAATGGCGTAAATGGCATAAACGACATAAATATCTTCTTATTGCGTTGACTTAGAAGCCTATTTTTTTACACCTCCAAGGGACCATACCATTTGATATTCGATATAAATTTCAACTTGCGAACTCTATGCGTTTCCGAGAAAAATTGTCTTGGCAGACATACAGACAAACAGACAGACAGACAGACGGACATCAAGGGTGCAATTTTTCCTTTTGAGGTACGGAACCCTAAAAAACCGGAAAATTGGTTCAATTTTTTTATTACAACTTTTTTTTACGCGAGTTTATCGAATTGCTGGCAACCGTAAACAGCCCATATCTTTCAAACTACTAAATCTATTTTTATGAAATGTCTATGGTATCACCAAGGGATCCTGACAATCAAGGCCACACATAGTATACCACTTATACACTGGCACTTATAGCCAGAATGCATCTCATGACAATTCCACCGAGCCCAAACACGATTATACTCCATTTATTATAACATTAGACATAAGAGGCTCGCAGACGCAGGGATGCAAAACATTTTATTTAGAGTCATTACATTAAAATTGTTTTAACATAACTTTTGATAGATCAATCTACAATACTAGCTAAATACTTCGATAACTAAACAATAACTAAGGAAAACAGTAACAAGTAACAATTAAATCACGAAAATTCGACAACAATAACAAACAAGGTAGGTATTCTGCAGGCGAATGACTCAATGACAAACACTGACAGCACATTATTTACGTAAATTTCATAGATAACATAGTCCGACAAAATTAGAAATGCGTAAATTTCATAGATAACAGTAGTAGTCCGACAAAATTAGAAATACCCTGCTGTTATAACCTCTGAAGGGATTAGGTAACATTTTATATTTGGTAGGATTTTAGTGAAACCAAAAACGTTCCCGGTATGTTAACCCCTGCTTTTAGGTTAGGTTTCTTTTAGGTTTTTAGCATCGAGACTAATTTTAAATTGTAATGAAATAATAATTATTTAAATGAAAGGCATGTTTAATAAGTTAAATAATTAATATTATTACAGTTAGGTGTGACAAGCTGGTATATAAATAGATTATAATAAATTCGACGTCAATCGTACTGTAACTCATTAATTGTACTTTAATTACAAAGTGGACACTAAAAATAACCTTTTTTAACTTCTGTCTAATGCTATAATAAATGGAGTATAGGTTAAATTGTGTTATTACGGAGTTCCGGCGCCTACCTTCCAGTTTCTTCATCATCTGAAGATGAAACCAGAAGGTAGGCAGTTTACTGAGACTATTTTAGTGACAGCAAATCACGCAATTTCGTTTAATTGGATGCTGGTTTTTTTTCAGTTATTTTGATTTCAATGGCAAACTACTGAACCGATTTTGATGAAATTTTTATTGGACTAACCTGCACAGACATCCGTTTAAGTGCAAAGAGAATTTTTCGAATTGGTTAATAAATGACGGAGTTCTGAGGTAATAAACATTTTAAAAAATATACACATGAATTGATAACCTCCTCCTTTTTGAAGTCGGTTGAAAAACAGTTCTGATTGAACACCCATTTCGAGGAACAGTGTTGCTATTGATGTTTATGTAGGTAGTTAAAATTGGAAATTACTTTTATATTTGTAACATTTTAGGAAACATGTTTGACCTTTATTTCACCTTCATGGCATCATTGGAGACATTATATCCCAAGAGCCAGCGATAGCCAGATGTTCCATATTTTATAAAGGCTGTCAATTTCTCAGAGCATGCCCCCAACACAGGTAAGAACGATCAGCGAGTATGGAGTTGGGATTGTGGTTACTTGGGCAGTTAACAAGTAGTAAAGGTGTATAAAATAGTACCTCAAATTCGTTAAAGTATAAAGCTTAATTTTGATATATTTCCTTCGCAATAACATTAGAAGTCACGTCATCCATTGCCGGACACTTAGTACGGTTTCAACCCCCTGCCAGACACCCCTAAACTTCAATAAATTATGACCATACTTTCGTCATAGTATAAAAGCTGGGTTTTACATATGTTACGTGGGGACCTATAAAAAAATGTTACCTCAATAGCCGGACAGTTTCAATGGTTTTTACATCTTGCCAGACACATTGAAAGTCTGCTATAGGTGCGAGCGCGTGGCGACAACTGTTCAGGAAATGCAATCAAAAATAGTGTTATTACGTTCATAGCGATTTCGATTTTATTGATATTTTTATTTATTTTATTTGTTATTGTGTTTGTAATGTTAATTTAATATGGGTATTTGCCTGAAATAAATGGATTTATTATTATTATTATTATTATAGCTATCTAATATAAAGTACAAAATGTTATTTTATTATTACAAACCACAAAAAGACTATTATAACGTACGTGTAAAAAAAATTGATGCTACTCGACTTCAAATGGTCATCGACTCGTATAGAGTCTATGATGTAAATTAAGCTTTTGACCGGAAGAAGTTGCGGAATTTTGACGCTAGCAATTGGTGTTGGCAATCATCAAAATAAATATCAGCACAACCCCCAGGATAAAAGAAATTTAAGACAACTGAAATTGAGAAAATTTTTCACCATTCTGCAACAGTACACTTCTGGCTTCTGGAAAGGAGGTCATAGTTTTGATTCATGTCAATACGTTTCACATCATTTAGCTACCCGCTATCGTACAACGTACCGGTGGCCAAATTATCGTACGCCCCCATAATTATCGTATCTCCCACAATAATCTACCACATTGCAAAATCGAAATATTGCAGGAATTTAGGCAAGCTAACTATATTATGTAGCCATTTGGAGCAATGCTCATCTGAAAAATCAAACCATAATATACTCGTATCAACCAAACAATAATGGCTGAGTACTGGAAAATGGGCGCAGTGATAGCCGATTCGTTAAGCACGCGTCTTGCGGGCACCAGGTCTTGGGTTCAAACCCCGGCTCGCACCACTGGTTTTTCGTAATCTATGTGTGAATCGTAATATCTATATAATTATCACCTGCTTGGTGAAGGAAAACATCGTGAGGAAACCTGCATGTCTTAGAAGATCTAACCGATTTCCGAAAGACATGTGAAATCCGCCAACCCGCACTGGGCCAGCGTGGCTCCAACGAGGCTCTGAGATAATGATACTTATTAATATCATCGATCTCGTCATTTGCATGGATGAGACTCGCAAAGGTATCGTGGAACTCCAACCAGTTATCGTAAGAGCCAGAGTATTTGGGCAATTGAATTGTGGGTAATTTAACAAACTTGTGAGTTGATGAACGTGAACCTGAATCACTTTCAGCTCGGTCTGCTTTAGTACAGTCAGACAAAATCTTCTGAGATTGAGCGAGTGCTTTATAATAAAGGGATTCAAACTCCGTTCTCTCATCTATCTGAGAATCAATAGTGTCCGTGCCACACTCTAACAACAACTGCACCTCGTCATATGGAGCATACATAGACTGGATTCTATTATGACGAAATTGCAACTCATTTATCTCAGCTGGGCCTAACGAACGGAACTTTTAATGCATTCAAATATCTGGAGAACGCAGTCAGTTGTCCTTTGTAATTGGCTCGTTTTCTTATCAACTCTTTATCCTCTGGCATTGTGGAAGACTGGTGTTGTCAACCTGGAATTTTATACAATGCAAAGTTTTATACCGATGTAAATAACTGCAGTGTATTGTGTACGATAGTTATAATAAGAAATCTAATCCAACAGGTGACAAGGTAGTATATTATTATGTAACTAGGAACTATTTTAACAATTAGTAAATGGTATTTATAAATCAATAAATAGTAAGGTATGTAATATCATAATCTAAACAATTAATAATTAGAATGTAACGTTATGGTAGGTGCCTATATTAAGTCCTTACCATTTTCAATGTGACACTACACAATTTAGATAATTAAGCACCTTACTCTGGCTTCAGGTCGAAACGATTGTATACCTAATATGATCTACATGACTACAGTGTTAATGTGTTATAACTATTTTTATGTAATTATTGGTAATCATTAAATTATGTAAGCATACAAATTATTTTATTTTTGCAACCTACTTTACCAATGACACACATTAACATAAGTATACTAAAGCAGAATGTGCTTCAATTATAAAATGAAAAAACTACTAACCTTATTAATAATTATTCTGCTATACACCTTAATACTACCTGATGGGGAGAGTGTTGGGTGGAAGTAATTAATTAATGAGGCTCCTATTCCTAAAGATCTTCAATCTTCAAGGGTATCGAATATCCAGACCACTTTCTTCGAAAGTGTACACGATGACGCAGCGTAATCGATCCGTTGATACCCGATGGAATAAAGCCTCTTATTTCCAGCAATCAACTCCGAATCCTTAGTAGCTTTTCCTTAAATGTGGTTCCTTCTTAATTTGGCTCGATGTCGACCATTGTTCAGGATAACTCAGATCAATTTTGTGCTTGATGATTTTATATTATTCTTTCGATTTTAGACTCACTGTTGGCCCACATAATTTCCCCGAGCCAGAATGTACTCTGAGAACCACCGTTCGGACCTCTAGGTAATGTTCGGACTGTTTTGTTCAGTTGTGAAGTAATCAAAGTAGACACCAATTTTCTTGAGATTGACCAAGCATGGTTAGTATTTGGCATTTTCCAGGTTACTAAAAGATGAAAGATTGATTATAATGATTTGACAACATAAATAACACCTCCCCTCACAACGAGTGGGATTCAGGCCGTAATCCACCACGCTGGCCCAGTGCGGGTTGGTGGATTACTAATGTTTGGAAATTTGTTCAAGAATTGGAAACGTGACCTGCCATAAGGCAATCTTCGGTTATAATTTACATAGGTAGGTACCATAAGGAAAATAGGTATCCCATACATATTACATTCGTAGTAGACTTTATGAACGGTGAGTGTTTCAATTGGAAGATGAAGAATTCAGTAAAAGTACAAGCGTCTCACACATTAACAAAGTTTCTACTTTCGGACAATGGGTAAAAAACCAAACGCGCGCACGTGGTGGCATGAAATGGGGCTGTTACTCAGTTTTGATACGAATCAGTCTTGTCGATGGTAACTTTATCTTTCTGTTGCAAAGTCTCTATCTGGCGTCGTCGTCGGAAGGTCATGGTGCCGGCATTCAGTCCGAAGATAGTGGATTCCTTCGTGCACGTGTTCTCTGAGCAGAGCGAGCTCCTGGCGCAGCGCCTGATGGACCGAGCCGGCGCCGGCAAGTTCCCCATGTGGCCGTTCCTGAGCTCGTATACACTGGACTCTGTTTGCGGTAAGTTCTTTAAAAATATCTCCGCTGCCAGTGCGTTTGCTTGTATGCTTTGGACTGCTGAATTTGATTTTCTTTTCAGTTTTTATTTCAAGTTTCAAATTCACGTATTCGGGTTAACATTTTTACTAGGCATTTTATGCGAATGTTATGATAATTATTTTTCACGCCAATAAGAACTTTAATAAACTCAGAACTTAATACGAGTTTAAAATCGATTTATGTAAGAAGCATCGAAATCGGTCCACGTGTTTAGTCGAGAGCGCCACAGATAAGTTAGTTTAAAGCGCCACAAAGGAAAATACATAATTATATATTACTTATTAATATATAGAATCATACATAGGCTAATAAACACAATAGATAAGTTATCTCCTTTGCGTCGCGAAAAAAAATAACCTGGCCTCTTTAAGATATAAGCATAAATAAATTATTCGTTAGTTTTAGGACATGCTACTCTAACATTCTTCTCAATAGAAACGACAATGGGTGTAAAAATAAAAGCCCAGGGCAATCCAGACTCCCCTTTCTTGAACGCGATGAGCAAAATCCTGAACCTGGTCTGTGAGAGGATATTCCACTTGTGGCTGCAGCCGGACTGGCTGTACCAGCTATTCCCTCAGTACAAGCAGCACCAGAAGGAAGTGAAGGTGATGCACCACTTCACTGATGAGGTACAACACCAAATTTTTCAGCACTCAAATAAGGGGTTCTAAATTTGAGCAGTACCTATTCAATACGTAAGTAGGTATACGAGTTAGTAATTTTTTGGATGTTGTATAATACACTGTAGTATAAAATACATATATTTAGACATAAACAAAATTTTCTATAAATTGTGAATAAACGCAAACCACGCTTTTAGTTGTGATAAGGATAGCAAATATTACGTTTGTTCACAGGTCATCAAAACGAAAAGGGAAGAGATAAAACTAGAAAAAGAAATGAGAACTGAAGCAGAAATTGAATTTGGTAAGTTACGATATGTACCTATACTCAACCCCTTACACGAACTAACCTCATATAATTTAAAACCGTTTTGTTCCAGATTTAGATATGTATGTAAATCAAACATTTTTGGACCTATTGATCACACATTCAGGGGGGGAGAAAGGGTACACGAATATTGAATTAAGGGAGGAAATATTAACACTGATAATCGCGGGGACGGACACCTCCGCGATCTCGACCGGATACACGTTAAAGCTATTGGCTAAATATCCTCAAATACAAGAGAAAGTGTATCAGGAGTAAGTATGCAGGTGTAAGGTATTTAAAAACAGTTTCTCCGCATGGTCTAAGTTGATCCGTTAAACATCGACGTTTATTAAAATATTACTATTTCTAGATTGCATGATGTATTCGGGGATTCCGATCGTCCGGTCGTGAAGGAGGATCTGATGAATATGAAATATTTGGAGAGATTTGTTAAAGAGTCGTTGAGGCTCTACCCGCCAGGGCCTTTCATTATTCGCAAAGTATTGGAAGAAATCACTTTACGTGAGTTTAAATATACCTTAGCCTTTAGATGAAGCCCAAATAAGCCTTTAGCGTGAAATAGGTGCCCTGGGGTGGAGATAGAAAAAGGGGATTTCTCTGAAAGGGGGAAAATCCTTGATTCTTTCGGCGCTATTTGGAGTTTCAAACGAGCAATTCAACAAAAACTATGCACGCATACACAGAGACGTTGCGCCCTAGTCTCACAATTATCTGTTAAATACTGTAATTAGTATGTAAGTTATTGATATATGACCATTGTATCAGGTCGCACCCTACCCGCTGGCTCGGGGGTCGTGGTCTCCATATGGGGGGTCCATCGCGACCCCAAGTACTGGGGCCCGGACGCCGAGCACTTCGACCCCGACAGGTTCCTCCCGGAGCGGTTCAAGTTGGTGAACCCTTGCAGCTTTATGCCGTTCAGTCATGGACCCAGGAATTGTTTGGGTAGGGACCTTTAGATATTCTTCTACATCCATTATGCGGCACCTATTGTAACAATCATTGGTTAGTTTCAAGCAGTGGATGTGAGCCTCAGGCAATTTTTTTAAAATATATAAGATTCGTTATTAATTTATCTATTTCCACGCGTGCATTTACTTTGACAGGGTATCTTAGTTATAGCAGTGTCAACAACCTAATCACTATCGCTATCGTACTACTACCTTTGTGAATTCGATCAGGGCACAGTGGAATATCTGTCGGTCTCAGTAGCAATGAGGTTGCGAGTGCGAAATTTCATTCATTTATAAGTTGCTAGTTATTATTTGCAACCACTAAAAGACATCTAATAGAACTCTGTGCAACCACTGAACTCTTGCAGCACAGACTTATAAATACTACGAATCTTTGCAGTTTCACAAAAAATCTTAATTAAACTCTTTTTTCAAGATATTTATGTTTCTTGTAGATGTCATTCAGTTTCAATAGATTCTGAAATATTAATTCTTCTTTCACAGGGTATCAATACGCATTGATGTCAATTAAGGCGGCGTTATCAGCGGTTTTGCGTCGTTACAAAGTAGTCGCCGACATAGAGCACACTCCAACACCACACATCAGTGTCAAGCTGGACATCATGATGAAGGCCGTAGATGGGTACGAAATCTCACTGGAAAGAAGATCGCGCGGCGTTGCCGCGTAACGAAAAGAGAATAGGTAAAAACTACAAATATACGAGTAACGATAAAAATGGCGCGGTATATGACAGCTTGTTTTTTGTTTTATTTTAGGTTATTATTTGTATACCTTTATAATTTATAGAGTAAATATAAAGAGGTCCTATAAATACAATTAAGTGGACGGTCATGTTTTGGTTTTGTGTCGTTTGTCATTAAATGTGTTTGTAAATGGCAGCCCCGGATCTTCATTTTTTTTACGCGGGGCAAAATACAATTGTGCCGCCCCCGCCCACTTATATTTATTTTTACCTGTATCATCTTTATAATTTTAGGTATCAGATGTCCACTAATTAATTGACATTTGGACATAGGCCTTACGGAAATAATGCATCCATCGCTATTCTTTCGGTGGAGTTTTTTCCATTCATTGCGGTTTTCTCCCAGTTCCTTGACCATCTGATACGACACGACATTCACTTTATCCTTGAAAATCGCAGATAATGTTTAATTAGTTTTAGTTTGTTAAAACCGCGTAGCGTAGAGTAAATTCGCAGGGCAATACAAATATTAGGAAAAACATCCTGCAAATCATGCGCATAGATCTGTTGCAAGATATAGAAACCGTTAGCCTTTTCTATATCACCAAACAAAAACAGAGTTTGCTCTTTAAAAACGTAGAGTTCCTGACAGAATTCAACGGCGCTTAAATCTCGCTCGTATTTTCGAGCCCGATCTGCTCCATACTTTTGCAGTTCATCAATTAACATTTTCGTAATATTAGTACCATTAAGAAAAGCAATATTCAAATTCAGCATGGTAGCACAATCAAACCTCTTTTTAATTTCTGATATGATTCGATCAAATAGGTACCATAATTATTTCTTTAGAAAATAGTTAAATAGGTTGAAGTGTTTATAATTTGTCTACAGACATCTCATCGAAATGTTTTTTACGTTTCGGAATTCGTTTGTTTTGCAAAATTGGTTCAACAGCACTCTTTTAGGAACTTCCCAGCCTCATTTATCCAATATTCCATTGGATTTTGTCTCATTTTTTGCAAAGTTTTGAGCAGTCAAAACAGGAAAAAATTAAGTAGGTAATCGGTTTAATTTAGTTTTAATAATGACGAATTGATGGCGTAATGGCCCGTAGGTATTGAATTAAAAAAATAAACATATTAAAATGCATAACATAGTTATGATAAAATACTTAGGCCTAGAAAGGCGATCGATGAGCTGTGATAGATTTATTGATGTGACACTAATACAATCAGTATTTTTCATTACTCATACTCGGAAATTAGGTCTGAAGTTGCTTGAGGAGCGGGTTGACAGTAATACTTTTCCGCCCTAGGGAGAATCGCTTTCAACTAACAGCTATCGAATTATTAAAAAAAAACTAGTTCCATTTTCACATTTCTATTGAACCATGTTCCAACTTTTTCTACAGTCACTCAATTACAGCGCGATGTAACATAAAGTTAAGTATTATTTATTTTTTTATTTTTTTAATGACTTTATTATAATTTAGTTTCAAGTAATTATTTTAAATAACATCGATTTGGGCAAAATACTTAAAGATGAAAATGAAAAATAATGACTGAATAATGAAGCTGGCCGGGCAACGGACAAAAAACAAAATAGGCGGTAATCCGATCTTCATTTATTTTTTCGATTTGTAAAGTATTGTTCATTCATTTTTTTTAGCTTATTCCTGTTTATTTTTTTACTTTCCTTGAATTCGTAATGAAAAAGCACAGTTTTTACCTCGCGTGAAAGACTTATTTAGGTCCGAGACGGTACGCGAGGGCGCCAACAAGTACAAAAATTTTGAAAATATAAACATAAACAAACAACACACATGTTTAAAACAAAACACTGTCGTGGAAAAAGATCGACGAGGGAGTTTTCGAATATAACTCCATCCCTTTCGCGCGCATGGTAACCAGACGTGCCGCCGCGATCTGCGATTCCAGCGGGCGAGCGGGCGCGTATTTTGAGCTATGCCTACGCGCCTCGCGAATAAAGTTCGTGCTGCGAGTCTCACACCACGCTCTCGCCGCGCCCGGTCTCGTGGTCCGCGTGCTGCACCCCTGGGTATCGGTCGAGTTGATATGGCCACAGTAAAAAAATACTGAAATTTCTGTATGTACTAACTAGTCTTTATTTATTCTGTGGTCAAAGTTAGGTCAATGATGAGTTGTCCATTCGTCTGTGTGAACTTGGCCGCCCCCTGATTTTGCCGCCCGGGGCATAGGCCCCGGCTTGCTCCCCCCTAGATCCGGGGCTGAACTATGGGTATAATTTTTACTGTATCTTCTTGCCATTGTCTCTTTATTTCTGTAGCTAGGTCTATATATTTTGACATTTTCTCTGTGTGTGTAGTGAGGAGGTTGTGGGTGTTGCATACTGCTATGTCTAAAATAAATACTGATTTGTTAGTTTGTCTAAAATTGTTATGTCCGGTCTGTTAAAGTGAATAGTTCAATCTGTCATTATGGTCCTATCCCAATAAACTTTGTATAAACTGTTTATTATTATTATAATCATATTATATTTTCGCCATGTTCGTATGTCCGTCCGTCCGACGTCAGTCATTTTATTCAGAAACTATTTGGACTAGAAGGCTACTACAGAAATATGTATTTAAATTACAAATTACTGGGCTCGGATAGTACCACCCTCTCACAACATAATGGCCGTCGTAAAGTAACTATTATAGCTCGATGAGTGAGACAGCCGGAAGCCCAACCCCCCTCCTTTTCCTGTGTACCACTCGCCTTCAGGTGGGCAACATGCGAGCAATGCCATTGGTATGCACAGATATATATAAATCTATATATATATAACTCAAAGGTGACTGACTGACTGACTGACTGACTGACATAGTGATCTATCAACGCACAGCCCAAACCACTGGACGGATCGGGCTGAAATTTGGCATGCAGGTAGATGTTATGACGTAGGCATCCGCTAAGAAAGGATTTTGATTAATTCTACCCCCAAGGGGATAAAATAGGGGATGAAAGTTTGTATGAAACTTTGTCAATTAAATTCCACGCGGACGAAGTCGCGGGCACAACTAGTTGTTATAGAAAAACCTGTTATAAGTATGGATTTCGGCTTTAATTATCTTATGTATAGTAGTATGTATGTCGCCGCCCAATAGCTTAATTCGCCGTTCAATTAACAGCCTAGGCACTTAACTAAACGGCGCCGTTCAACTAACGGCCTGAATGATATTCAGCCATTTCATCAAACAGCTAGGCAAATGACTTGGATCGATGACGTTTAACTACTTGCCTAGCCGTTTAATTACCTGCCTAGCCTGTGCATTTCAATTTAGTCCTACTTTCTGCCACCTAGCGCCGAAACTCACCAAACTGTCAATATCTCTATATTCTCTTTGGTCAATATGGCGTCGGAAAAAAACAACTTTGATGGAATAATTTTATTAGGTACTTAGGTTTTTTACGATTTTTTTTAGATCCACCGAATCTGTTTGCCGGGTGGGGTTTCTGTGGGGTCATAAAAAAAAATAACCCTAACCTAAACCCATCCAGGTCGTTCTGCTTGGGTAGTATTTTGAAAAAGTTTGGTAGTACTTAAATGTCAACCAGTTGCCTAAGCATTAGCCAGCCAGTTTATTAAATGTTGTAATAGACGATACGGATGAATATCATTCAGGCCGTTAATTGAACGGCGCTGTTTAGTTAAGTGCCTGGGCTGTTAATTGAACGGCGAATTAAGCTATTTGGCGGCGACATGTACTTGGTCAACACACATGAACCTAACGCAATACAAGTACAGATTATTCATAAAATAAAAAAGAAGATTTAAATGACGCGCCATTTTTATTGTTACGCGGCAACGACGCGCGGTCTTCTCTCCAGTGAGATCTCGTAATCATCTACGGCCTTCATCATGATGTCCAGCTTGACTCTGATGTGCGGTGTCGGAGTGTGTTCTTTGTCGCCGATTACTTTGTAACGACGCAAAACCGCTGATAATGCCGCCTTAATTGACATCAACGCGTATTGATACCCTGTGGAAGCAGAATGAATATTACAGCAACTATTGGATCACAATGACAAAATAACAAATCGGTGTAAAAAAGTAAGTTTGATTAGGATTTTTCGTGAAATAAATAGCAACTGATAAACTAACGTCACTCTAACACTGAGACAGAAATATTCCCCTGTGCTCTTATTTAATTCAAAAGGGTGGCTACCATAGTCAGACCTATGTTTAGAAAATATTACATTAATATTTTTATAAGCTCTAGAATAGGCATTCGTCGAGTCTCAGAGTCCTCGGATCATGCATGAAGAAGAATATTTAAAAAGGTCCCAACCCAAACAATTCCTGGGTCCATGACTGAACGGCATAAAGCTGCAAGGGTTCACCAACTTGAACCGCTCCGGTAGGAACCTGTCGGGGTCGAAGTGCTCGGCGTCCGGGCCCCAGTACTTGGGGTCGCGATGGACCCCCCATATGGAGACCACGACCCCAGACCCAGCGGGTAGGGTGCGACCTGATGCTGTTGTCATAATTTCAGTAGATAACTACAATTATTATTTTTAAATAACATACATAAAATGTACAGTCAGCTCGCAGTATCGCTGTGAATGCTTGAAACTCCAAATAGCGTGGAAAGATTAATTGGATTTTGTCCTTTCTAAGAAATGCACTGCCTCCGCCTCCGTAACGAGGCACATATTTGTCGCGCGCTGAACGCTTCTCTAGGCCTAATAAAAATTCTTATACGACACTTACGTAATGTGGTTTCTTTCAGTACTTTACGAATAACGAAAGGCACGGGTGGATAGAGCCTCAACGACTCTTTGATGACTCTGTCCAAATATTTCATTTTCATCAGATCCTCCTTCACCACCGGTCGGTCCGAATCCCCAAATACTTCATGTAACCTTGAAAAAGTAATTGTTATCCTCATTCAATGAATTCGAAATATACATTAGTGTTTCCATCTTACTAGCTCGGAAAAGCTTACTTAAGATTAATTTAACACTAGCAGAGTTATTGACTAGAAACGGTACATAATGCTGAACAGACGATTTTACAAAAAACTCATGCGAACCGTATCGCGAAACTAAAAGCATACCTACCATAGTGCACTGTAGGTAATTTTTGATCTTTGATTTTTTTTATCAATTAATGTTCCTCTTTCTAGTGAGATAAAAAGTTTTTATGTTTTACATGTCTGCAAAATTATTAGGGTCTTGAGCCTATGAATCCCTCGCTACCCTCAGAATCATTATTTTATTCGCTAACATACTCAATTTAAATAACACTCGCTTGCTGAGCATTCAATTCGTCAAATAAAAACTTTGCAGCTTTGCTTAACAAATAAGTATTGACGGATCGACCTAAAACCATGTCAAACGGCAGTTTAAAAATACTTTATATGTATTTAACTACTTACTCCTGGTACACTTTCTCTTGTATTTGAGGATACTTAGCCAATAGCTTCAACGTATATCCGGTTGCGACCGCGGAGGTGTCCGTCCCCGCGACGATCAGTGTTAATATTTCCTCCCTTAATTCAATATTCGTGTACCCTTTCTCCCCCCCTGAATGTGTGATCAATAGGTCCAAAAATGTTTGATTTACATACATATCTAAATCTGGAACAAAACGGTTTAAAATTATATGAGGTTAGTTCATGTAAAGGGTTGAGTATAGGTACATATCGTAACTTACCATATTCAATTTCTGCTTCAGTTCTAATTTCTTTTTCTAGTTTTATCTCTTCCCTTTTCATTTTGATGACCTGTGAACAAACGTAATATTTGCTATCCTTATCACAACTAAAAGTGTGTTTGCTTAAGTTTGCGATTATTCACAATTTTTCGAAAATTTTGTTAATGCTTATATATATGTATTTTATACTACAGTATATTATAAAACATCCAAAAAAAATACTAACTCGAATACCTACTTACGTATTTAATAGATACTGCTCAAATTTAGAACACCTTTTTTGAGTGCTGAAAAATTTGGTGTTTTACCTCATCAGTGAAGTGGTGCATCACCTTCACTTCCTTCTGGTGCTGCTTGTACTGAGGGAACAGCTGGTACAGCCAGTCCGGCTGCAGCCACAAGTGGAATATCCTCTCGCTGACCAGGTTCAGGATTTTGCTCATCGCATTCAAGAAAGGGGAGTCTGGATTGCCCTGGGCGTTTATTTTTACACCCATTGTCGTTTCTAATGAGAAGAATCTTGGAAAAGTATTTAAAAGAGTAGCATGTCCTAAAACTAACGAATCATTTATTTATGCTTATATCTTAAACAGGCCAGGTTTATTATTTTCGCGACGCAAAGGAGATAACTTATTTCTTGTGTTTATTAGTCTATGTATGTATCCATGTAATCATACTAGTTTCTGCCCGCGACTTCGTCCACGTAGACTTAAGTAAAGTATTCTATGTGTTAATCCAAGATATAAACTATATGTGTTCCAAATTTCACCCGAATCCATTCAGTAGTTTTTGCGTGAAAGAGTAACAAACATACATCCACACTCACAAACTTTCACATTTATAATATTAGTAGGATATAATTATGTATTTTCCTTTGTGGCGCTCCCGACTAAACGCGTGGACCGATTTCGATGCTTCTTACATAAATCGATTTTAAACTCGTAATAAAGTTCTGAGTTTATTAAAGTTCTTATTGGCGTGAAAAATAATTATCATAACATAATTCAATTTAAATCCTACCTAAATGCAAAATAAAAATGCTAACCCGAATACGTGAATTTGAAACTTGAAATAAAAACTGAAAAGAAAATCAAGTTCAGCAGTCCAAAGCATACAAGCAAACGCACTGGCAGCGGAGATATTTTTAAAGAACTTACCGCAAACAGAGTCCAGTGTGTACGTGCTGAGGAACGGCCACATGGGGAACTTGCCGGCGCCGGCTCGGTCCTTCAAGCGCTGCGCCAGGAGCTCGCTCTGCTCAGAGAACACGTGCACGAAGGAATCCACTATCTTCGGACTGAATGCCGGCACCATGACCTTCCGACGACGACGCCAGATAGAGACTTTGCAACAGAAAGAGAAAGTTACCATCGACAAGACTGATTCGTATCAAAATTGAGTAACAGCCCCATTTCATGTGACCACCACGTGCGCGCGTTTGGTTTTTTACACATTGTCCGAAAGTATAAACTTTGTTAATGTGTGACGCTTGTGGAGGAAACTGTCTTTCTAGGGATCTCTATAGATGCTAAATTGCAATGGGGTCCTCATATCAAAAAATGACGGGTATACTCTGCAGTGCGGCATATGCTGTTAAAAAAATCAGGCAATTAACCGACGTTGAAACAGCTAGAATTATTTATTTTAGTTATTTCCATAGCGTTATGTCATATGGCATACTGCTCTGGGGATGCTCTGCTGACTTAAACTCCATTTTTGTTCTGCAGAAAAGAGCTATACGAGCTATTTACAATCTAGCTCCAAGAATCTACCTCAGAGAAAAATTTAAAGAAATAAATATTCTAACTGTTGTTTCACAATCTATCTATGAAAATCTCATGTACGTAAAAAAAAATGCTAATAATTTTGAGAAAAGTAGCGACGCTCATTCTATTAATACACGGAATAAGCACAAGCTATCCGTACACGTAACTCGTCTCCACAGAATAAGTCATTCTTTTATCGGACAATGTTTACGTTTTTACAATAAGCTTCCCAATGAAATCCGAGATTTACCTATCAATAAGTTTAAAACCCTAATTAAAACTAAACTCACTGCAAAGGGTTATTAAAAAATCTCGGATTATTTGGATGATAAAACAGCTTGGGACTAAGCAGCTCAAATCTCGACAGTCAATAATAATGTCAAAGCGTAGCGTGTCTTGCCCTACTAGTCCGAATTATTTGTATAATTCTTGATAACATCAAAAGGCAACACACTGGAGCTATTTTAATATTTATATTAATATCTAAGTATTACCCTTTGTAATTATTGAGAATAAGCCTGGCGATTAAAAAAAAAAAAAAAAATGGCCTGTAAAAAGACAAGCCCGCTGAGTTTCTTGCCGGATCTTCTCAGTCGAGGTCGCGTTTCGATCCGGTTGTAGATATAAGGAAAAAAATATGTACATTGACAATTTGTAAGTGCCCCCGTAGGCCTAAACAAAATAAATGATTTGAATTTGAATTTGTACTTTTACTGAATTCTTTATCTTCCAATTGAAACTCTCACCATTAATAAAGTTTACTTCGAATAAAATATGTAAGGGATACCTATTTTCCTTATGGTAGGTCATGTTTCCAATTCTTGAACAAATATTTAAACATGAGTAATCCACCAACCCGCAATAGACCAGCGTGGTGAATTACGGTCTCAATCCCACTCGTTGTGAGGGAAGGCCCGTGCCCAGGAGTGGGACGTCAAAAGGGCTAAATTATTATTATATTATTATAATACTTATACGCAGAGACTTTATAAAAGTTTTCGCATATCTTTGTAGGTACCCATTGTTATTTATGTTGTCAAATCATTATAATCAATCGTTCTTCTTTTAGTAACCTGGAAAATGCCAAATACTAACCATGCTTGGTCAATCTCAAGAAAATTGGTGTCTACTTTGATTACTTCACAACTGAACAAAACAGTCCGAACATTACCTAGAGGTCCGAACGCCGGTTCTCAGAGTATATTCTGGCTCGGGGAAATTATGTGGGCCAACAGTGAGTCTCAAATCGGAAGAATAATATCTCAAACTACATCGACGATTTCATGAACCTGCTTTAGGACAAGTCGTTTTATTTTTCGTTATTTCATTGGAATTTCGTCAACTTCCGTCAAAAACTGTAGAAGTTATGGCACTGTGACCGACAGGGACGGTCGGACGGACGGACTGGATGATCTTATAAGGGGTCCTCGTAGAGACTATGGACCCTATAAAGTTACAGCTATGTCGAAGCTACCTCAAAATCAGGCAATAACTATATGGCATATGAAAAAATATATAAAAAACGGATAAACCTCTTTATATTAATGATTCAGGCGTCGCAATAAAACAAGTTTCAAACTAAGCCTATTTTTTTATCTTCATACCCATAGGTCGGATCTGAACATTTTATGACGATCTTTATCAAAACCAGATTGTGGGTCAACAATGCTAAAAACTTAAGGTTAGTAATTTAATTTTTTAGTTTTGCAGCCTGACCCCAAGGTTAAAGCGTGCTCTTCTTTATCTTTTAGTTTTGACCATAGGCTATCTAACTAGTGGTTTTTCCATGAAATCGAACATTCAGTAAAAAAGTCTAAATATGGACGCCAAGACGTTCAGAATATTACGTCATATCTTCAGTAACTATACAAATAAAGAAAATTGAAGTGTCTGTTTGTAATATCAAAATAACACCTTTTCACTAAATGCATATGAAAGTACAACGGTACTTATAACAAAAACGCGATTTTTTTGTTTGTCTATATGTTTGTTCCGGGTAATCTCCGAAACGGCTGGACGGATTTTGACGGAACTTTCACTGGTAGATAACTGATGTAATAAGGAGTAACTTAACCGTACTTTAATTTTAGAAATACATTTAGGGTTCCGCGTTAAAAATTAAAATACATGTAATCCAAGAGTATCTCCAAAACGCCTGGAGCGATTTTGACGGGATTTTCACTTTTAATTAACTATTTAAATTCCACGGAGATGATGTCGCGGGCACAGCTAGTTTTAAAATACAGAGACTCAGACACAGTTTTACGATACTAAATATGATTGATTTAGCTGCAGAGTAAGAATCCAAAACGACAATTTATTTACTGCAGCCAAGACGAACCAATCTTTTTATTTTTTTCTAATAATCTGTACAAAGAATTTGTAATAATAAGACATTAGAAGTGGCATATCCGCGTAATTTTGGCACTATGTCTATGTCCATTTGGACACAGTGTCCAGTGTATGCATTCAGTATGAAACCAGACGTTGTACGAAACACATCTAGTAAAAATTGTGTATTGCAGCATTTTTAATTGCGGATTTTTTTCAGAAACTTGCAATTATACAAATAAAGGGATTACATTTCATCGGCAAGTAGATATATATGGTAATAATCAGGTTTTTTGCTAATTTAAACCAACATGTATACTTTACCACAAGAATATCAATATTTACTATGATCTCACTAGCCCCATTTCCATTGCTGCTTGCGTAATCACACGTACGGCATAGCGAAGAACCGTAAAAATCAATGTAATGCGAAACCTACGACATCCTCGTGCGTATGAATTTTGACTAGTACGGCGGTGTCATTGTGACAACATCAGACGGGAGTTAGTGATGTTACAATGTTTGTATTGTATCAATATTTTTGTAAGAAATATTGACTTTATTTATTTAATATAATTTCCACTAGTAATTAAAAGCCACCAACAATTAAAAAGCTTTTTTAAACCGTTTATTTGGCTTGACTTCGTATATTTGTTTTTTTATTTGCTTCAAATCTTGCAGTGATTTTTTCAACCACTTCTTCTATAGTATTCGGCTTCCCATAACAGTAAAATTTTACCATAATTTAAACCTCCGATCTTTAAATCCTGATACTGCAAGTACTGCCTACCTAAACCGTGAATCTGTGGCTACTGCTGATTTTAAAGAAGTATTGTCCGTATCAAATAAAAACTTAGCTGTTAAACTCTTGGTTCCAATTCCTCAGCCTTAAAGCAGTAGGACCACTAAATAAAAAATAAAAAAATGAACGGTTTTATTGTTCCCGCCCATAAATATCTTCTAGCTTTTAGTGTATCATCTGAGTTGAATAAAAGCGATTTTTTAATTTTATGCCCTCCCTGTTACCTTCTTACTATATACTTATTTACGTGATGATTTTTAGTTTCCCTTAAAATTCAGATATCAAGGAAAAAATGATAACAATAACAGACAAAGAGAACTGGTTTCCTACAAATTATAGTCGATTTTTTCCAGTCCACAATAAAGAAGATGATTCAAATCCCACGCCAAAAATACCGTTTTTGATTAAATCAGCCATACTCACGATTAATGTGTGGAGTTTACGCACTACAGACGTAGGATTTCAATAGATAAATGACGATGTTGATATTTGCTAAATTATGACATGAGCATATTTTTTGTCAACAGATAGTATGCCATCGGGGCACACTATACCAATAACATCCACTCACGAATCCTCATTCTATACGTCATTAAAGCCTTTACTTAAACACACTTTACAATCTCCTCAATTAAATAAAAATATGAAAATAAACTATTTTGGGTACGTCAGGTTATGAATATAATTAGCTAGAACATATATCATATTTATTACCATAATATCGATACCAAATCGATAACTTTATATTTGATTCAATCACTAGCTATTTAGTGTATGTTCGGGTATTTATAACCTAGCTCGCCAATATGTCCCACTACTATTTCTCCGAAACAAACCAACTCTTAGCGTTAACATTCCTACTTGGTCTACACTCTCGCCACTGCCTACCGCTGTGACTGCGCGTGTATCCTTGGCAGGCAACGAACTGAAATTGGGTATTTCCAAATATTTTGAAATTATTAGTAAGTACAAAAGCAGTGATAGCCGATTGGAAAAGCAGTGATAGCCGATTGGTTAAGCACGCGTCTTGCGGGCTACCAAGTCTCGGGTTCAAAAAAACCTTTATCTGTAGTATGGTGATAGATTTGTAGAGACTAGAGATGTAACGAATATTAGCATTCGCATTCGCATTCGCGAATATTCGCATATTTTTTGACATTCGCATTCGCATTCGCATTCGCAAGAATCTATGCGAATGTTTGGCGAATGTTTTTGTCAAACAAAAAGGAAATTATCTATAGATGGATATGGAATTTTAATACAACTAGTAAGAATAATATATTATTTAAACAAGCTTGCTCATAGGGTGGCTGTTGAGTCATCCACTCACCAGGACGACAGATGCGGGGGACCAAGAGGAGTGGGACGCAGGCAGCGGGCGACCGGTCGAAGACGGCCGCCCGCGCCATATAAGGCAGTCAGCTGTTACGAGCCTGGACGTAAACACGCGCTCGCGCATATCAATTTAAATTACCATTTTATATTTTCTTATCTAACCGTAGACGCGACTACAATTGTTACAATCTCCTTGCACTCATTATAATTTATAGTATACAGTCCACTAGTTTTATTACCGCTCCAGCAACAAGCCATCGAAGCCCAAACATTGGTCCTTCGAGCCGGATCAATGTTTGGGCTTCGATGGCTTGTTGCTGGAGCGGTAATAAAACTAGTGGACTGTATACTATAAATTATAATGAGTGCAAGGAGATTGTAACAATTGTAGTCGCGTCTACGGTTAGATAAGAAAATATAAAATGGTAATTTAAATTGATATGCGCGAGCGCGTGTTTACGTCCAGGCTCGTAACAGCTGACTGCCTTATATGGCGCGGGCGGCCGTCTTCGACCGGTCGCCCGCTGCCTGCGTCCCACTCCTCTTGGTCCCCCGCATCTGTCGTCCTGGTGAGTGGATGACTCAACATGCTCCCCCGGTTGAAGTGTCTTCAACAGCAGATACAGCAGTGACTGGAAGAGGGTGTCATTCGGCGAGCCTTTAACACAATCTGCCCTCTTCCAGTCACTGCTGTATCTGCTGTTGAAGACACTTCAACCGGGGGAGCATGTTGAGTCATCCACTCACCAGGACGACAGATGCGGGGGACCAAGAGGAGTGGGACGCAGGCAGCGGGCGACCGGTCGAAGACGGCCGCCCGCGCCATATAAGGCAGTCAGCTGTTACGAGCCTGGACGTAAACACGCGCTCGCGCATATCAATTTAAATTACCATTTTATATTTTCTTATCTAACCGTAGACGCGACTACAATTGTTACAATCTCCTTGCACTCATTATAATTTATAGTATACAGTCCACTAGTTTTATTACCGCTCCAGCAACAAGCCATCGAAGCCCAAACAGTGGCCTTTATTGCACCGCTTTAAGGTACATAAAGCAGCTTATTACGCACTAGTGCTATTGACGTTACATCTTAGCAAAGAGTTATCCTAAAAATAGTAAACATTTAAAACCAATAAATAAACAATGTTTATTTTAATATTATAAATAAATACATTAATCATTTAAATGAATTTCTTTCACATTAAATTTCACTGTAAATAAAAGATATTATAAACATTCGATTTATTATATTTAAAATAATATAATAATTGTTAGCAGGTTTGCCAGACCCATAAATAAATATAGCTGGCCAAATGCATGTCGGACTACGCATACTCTAGGGTTCCGTATACATCCCGCCACTTTTCGATAATACGGAACTCATAAAATAAAAGTGATATTTTTATTGATATGAAACAACAAATACGGTGGCTCTCGTAACCTATTAATTTCTACGAAATTAATAAACTATTGGCTACCGTATAAATAAAATAGTAAAAAATTATGTTACTAAATTTATTAAACCGGCATCATATACATCTTCGGCAATAGTGACATAAACCTTTATTATCTTTTAAGACTGATGATGGCCTCCATTCTGGTTTTCCAAAGTGGACAGTCACATTTTTGTTTTGAATTGTTATTAAATGTTTGTAATTGCTATTTGTTACTTGACACTGGTGAAATCATCAATAAACGATGGAAGCCATAAACTAAAATGGAATTGGAATTGGAAATTCTTATAAGGAGTTTTAATTCAAATAATTGTTGTGTTGTGATTAGACTGAGAGCACAATCAATGGTGCATTGTTTGAGACTCAATCCAAACTTTTGATTTTTTTTTAAATTATTTATATTTATTTTGAATAAGTAGTAAAGAACTATTTATTTCCTATAATAAACAATTTATTGGTTCTAATTTAAAGGATGAATCTTGCTACTTACGTAAAAAAGGCCACAATGAAGCTCAATATTTCGTAAACCGGAATTAATATTGAAAAACTGTCAAAGAAACCTTCAAGTTATTTTAAAATACCTACTGAACAATACCTCAATCGAGGGTGTGTGTAAAAATTTTTGTTCACTCCCCTTTCTTATGTACATAAGAAAGGGGAGTGAACAAAAATGTTGCGAAGGACAGGTTGAATGGGAGGGACAATGGAATAACATTGCTTTCAAAATTTTAAAACAGTTTTTTAGCGGTACATAAACTATTTTTTTGGAGAATTTGCAGTTATTTAGTCTCTGAATAAAATTACTGTGATGTCAGACGGACGTACCGAAACAATAAAGGGTTCCGAGTTGACTACGGAACCTTAAAAACTTACGGCGCGCCCTGTTGTTTTATTTGTCATTCATCCTGCAATTATACAGGTCTTAAAAAATCGTGAATTATGATTGTAATATTGTAAATATTTTTTACTCGCAAGTAAGTTGTAAAATGTCGTATGAAACGCGTGAGCATTGTTTTTTACACACCTCGGCTCCATCACAGCACAGCCCTCGCGTTAGTCTCTGGCTGCAAACAAGGCTCGATTGAGTTTAAAAAACAAAATTGAGCTGTCTTGAGGTAGGCCACTAAATTATAAATAGGATATTTCTCTATTGCTCTTGTTAGTCTAATTAAAATATTAACTCAATAAAATTTGATTATCAAATAAATTGGATTAATGCAATAATACTAAACTTCCCTCAACTCAAAACAAATCCCTTCGAATTGATGTGAATAACATCGTTCTTTCAACCTGTATGGGTTCGGCTATGTTCGGCCGACACGAAATGTCAAACCAGTCTAACATTTTGCGCGTTTTTTATAAACCCCCGACGAAAAATAGGGGTGTTATAAGTTTAACATGTGTATTTGTGTGCATGTGGCATGTTAGCGGCCAAACAGATGATCCGATTTTAATTTTGTTTCTTTTTTAGAAAGGTTTTATGATCGAGAGTGTTCTCAGCTAGGTTTCACGGAAGTCGATTCCAACCGTTTGAAAATTATCAGCTCTTTTGAAACTTAAAAACTCGTCGCATCGGGGTTTTTAAAAATTTCTATTTAGATTTTCTTATTTGAAAGTCAACATTCGCATTCGCATTCGCATTCGCGAATGTTGGAGCCAAATATTCGCATTCGCATTCGCATTCGCGAATGTCAAAAATCCAACATTCGTTACATCACTAGTAGAGACATTGTTCAAATATTTTGAGATATATATAACTTATCGAACGTTGCGTTATTAACCTGGTAGGCAATATTGGCAGAATTAGTGTCAATTGTATTATCCTATTATATTTTTGTCAACGGCTCCAAGTAAGTCAATTTCCAGTCCAGGTTGACACAATGCTGAAGACGTATAGGTAATTTATTTGTATCAGTATTTTCTAGTGGCCAATATGGCTCACAAGTGGTTGACATCGTGTTGGAAGAAGAAGGTGAACCCATAATACTGCAGGGTTTTCCTGGATATTCTTCCATTCATTACAATGTGGCACCGTACGAAATTCAATAAATTAAAGATCTAGTTATTTATTTTGTACCTTCGTTTATTATAAATGTTAGAACAGAAAAACTTTAAAAATAAAATTACTTTAAAATAAGCCCTGCCCGCGTGTGATGGTGCCAAGAATGCTGGCTGCATTTCTCGTTGTATAGTTAGGCTGATTTTTTGAGGATAGAGCCAGCTCTCTTGTCACCTGTTGAAAATCTTTAAACCAAAATAAGTGATTAATTTAAATAACGTAATTATTATTACACTATGTATTTAATGTAATTTATTAGGTAGGTATTAAATGTTTCATTTAATACCTACCTAATACATATACGAAATTAGAACATAATACATACATAATAATAGTAGCTTTTATTTTCCGTATCCCGCATAATACGCTTTCTCGCTTAAGACGCGTTTTTGGTTGGTTCCCCGTGAAATCATCTTAAACGGGTTTTACTGTATTTAATATTGCCTTAAGCTCCTAGTGATTGATTACTGATATTTTAAACGAATAAATGTATAAAATAAATCAAATAAATTAAATTGGAATGTCTGTTTATAATATCAAAATAATACGTTTTCATTAAATGCATATGTAGGTACTTATAAAAAAACGCTATTTAAAAAAAATCGTCTGTTGAATGGCTGGACTGATTTTGACCCGGCAGAAACTGATGTTATAAGGAGTAACTTATTTTAGAACAGCAAAAAAAAATTATCACTAGTGCTGCCTGTAAAAAATAAAAATTTATCTCAAATAGTGCGAATTAAATTTTCAAAAAGGCTTATAGTATGCTATATTCCCGAAACTACTCTACGTCAAATAAATTGCTGTCTGCGCAGTGCGAAAGCGGCGCGAAGTGGCGACACTGGATTTGTATGAAATAATACGTCAATACCACTTCTAATGTCTTATTATTACAAATTCTTTGGTTCTGTACAACAGAATGGGTAAACGACAATTAGTAAGCGATAAGAACGATATGTACCTGGCGCAAATATGCCGCCGAAGCCGATGACTTTCCAGGTGAACCTGTGGAGGTCATCCTTCTCCAGGCATGTCTTCAGCACCACTTCAAGATCCACAGGATTTACCACTACTGTGGAAAATAGCACCGATATTATAGTTAAGCGGGCTGGGTTTCCCCAGTGCCTAGTTGTTTGTTTATTTGCAAAATTACTAAAGTAATAATTATGAAAACATTTCCGAGAGACGGTGGCGGGGGATCACCGCACAGGTGCAAGAAACTTTGCAAAAGCCTCGGTCGGCTGACTCCTTAATTCCAATAAAACTTTCATACAATCAGATTTGCTATTACTATGTTATTATTAGGTAGGTACGTTTATTTTCAGCACAGAGCCGTCCAAATATCACATAATTATAAGTTTTAAGCGATTCCATAATATCATCGGCAGACTGACACATCAACTGTATGGTCCTAAACTAAGCAACGCTTGTAGTATGGGTACCGTACAATGGACTGGGGTTGATCCCAGTGACACCCAGACTTGGGCAAATTACGAAAAGCCCATTTCTGAAATTTACCCCGGCGGGCATCGAACCCGCAACCACCAAGTGGTGCAGTGAGCCGAGCGGCCTACGCTCGGACGCTCGAACAACAAGCGGTCGTCAAAGAACGAAAAGTAACACTGTAAAATATTGTTTTACCTAAGAATGTGGTATTTATCAATAAATCTGCCTAGGTAGATTTCAACTTGCATTTATGTTACCTTTTTGTTGATTGTTTAAATATAATGCGCTATATTTTTTGCATTGTTGTGAAATCGATGAAATAAACATCATATATCTAAACCTTACAATCGAACGCCAAATTTAAATGTTATGGAATCAACACACTTCTGTATATTACAAAATCGGTTCAAACCGTCCTAAGTTAAAATTAACTACAATTATTTTATATTGCACTTAATTAGCCGGAGTTTTCGCAAGTACTTATATATGCTTAGTAACTAACCAAAGTTACTTGCGAAATCCCCGGTTATTAATACTGGTGAGAAATACTTACAGAAATAAAGTATATAACCGAGCCAGACTTTTAATATTCCGTCGTTCCGCATGCTCTCGTAGCTGTAGCGTTGTAGACTCGACATTATTGCTGAAAATTGTATAAAATAATAAACATGGATCTATTACTTATATAACTTACACGTATAAGTAGGTCTTTTTTTCCCGCAGCTATTCTACCGTGTTGTGTCTACTTGGTCTAACTAAGCTAAGAACCATCCAGGTGACCCAATAATTGCACAAAAAAATACACCGAAATCGGTCAGGCCATTTAGGAGGAGAAGAATTACGAACACATCGATACCTCCCACGTAAGTTGTTGTATCCCCAAAACCGTAATTTTACAGGAGAGCGTTTTAAAGATTCAAATTGCACTAAAAACTGCATTTATTATTGTATCTTTCTGAAATTTGGTATATAAGTTTAATTTATAGTATTCTTGACTATGTTGAAAGATAATTTAAAAAAATATGAATATTTTATGAGATATTGTTCATACAACATTTCACAGCGGAGTACAAGCTGCGCCAGTTGTTGTATGTCATACTTACAACATTTTACTGCGGAGTACAGGCTACGCCAGTTGTTGTATGTCATACTTACAATATTTTACTGCGGAGTACACGCTGCGCCAGTTGTTGTATCTCATACTTGCAACAATATACTGTGAAGTTTAAACTTCTTCCGCTGTTGTATGTGACAATAACAATATAAATTTGACAAAAATTTGAGTGTGTATTATTGCACGTGAACAAATTATAGGTAAAGAAAATAATTCTAGGATAAATGTCTTTATTTTTGTAATAGGGCATATTTAAAAATAATGTCTTTTTACAAATTGAATTTATAATAAAAGCAGTAATGTCTTCCATTACTCTGTGATAAAAATAATGTAAATAAAAACACTGGTAAGGTTATTTAGAATCAAAATAAAAATATCAAAAAATAAAACGCATAATTAAAATAAATATCATTAAGTTAAAAAAGAAAATACTAATTTACCTCCTAATGAATTTTAAATCAGAAGTATTATTCATTATGGGAGCCAACAACAAAAGATAGACTCCTAAAAAAGTCGTGATAAGTGGCTGGAATAATTCCACTGTGGCAGAGACTCATTAAGTCATGATAATTTTGCCTTTGTTAAGCGAAGATGGTTGGAATAGAGAGGGTATAGCTTTGCCATACTATTTCTTTGACGTCTTCGGGTATTGGTATTAATGGCAATAGCATTACTGTTTGCCAAATTGTAACGATATAATTATGTTTATTTTAAATATCGGCAGACTGACACACCAACTGTATCGTCCCAAACGAAGCAATTTTTGTACTATAGGTACAGTACAATGGACTGGGAGCCATCCCAGTGACACCCAAACCGGGGTAAATTACGAAAAAGCTACTTTTTTCCCCGACGGGAGTCGAACCCGCAACGACCATTTTCAGTGAGACAAACGGCCTGCGTCCGAAGCAATGCAGTTGTCACTTTGTCGGCACCTACTCGCTCTTCTATTATGTTGGTCTATTTAACTACGTCTCAACTTATATTTTTCGACCAATTACGCCCTGAATGGGACTAGTCCCGCCACACACTCCCTCCACTGTAACTCCTGTAAGCCAGGATCGACAATGGTGACCAATAATGACGTCGATATCGGACTCTCTACGAGTCCCGGGGAAAAGTTAAAATGTCTTGGAACCCGCACGAATGTAATCGAAAGAAATAATAGGATGAGTTGGAAAAAAACATGTCCACTCCCTCCGGTGTAAAGCGGGAGACAAAAATAGCTGGTATGGGCTGATTACCATAGATACTGAGCTGATTATACTTGATTCCAATAATAGGTATGGCAAGAGTGCTTGAACGCACGGAAATTGTCCCTGGTTTCCACAAGGTCTGTGTAATAAACTGCTCCAGACGTCACTTGTAGGCTATTTAGCATAGTAGTCCGTTCGTTGTGCCAGAGACTGCACTCCCACAGGATGTGATGTGCAGATTGTGCATGATTGTTTTGCTGCGTCGAACATTGACAGAAAGGAGAAGGAACCAATTTGAAGTAGAATAATTTGCTCCTAAAGTTGCCATGTCCAGTCAGAAATTGAGCAACACAGTGGTCCACCTGCAACCACGCTCTATCCAGACGTTTACGAACGCGCATAGATAAAATTGTTGGAGGTGGCGGCCCTTGCTTATTGTATCCCATCTGTATTGCTATTCGGTCAGAAGATCTGCGTAAACGACATATATCGGACTAAATAATCTACCAATTTTAGAGCGGTCTCGCGGTTTAAGGAACTCGGTGCTCATACTCTCTCGAGTAGAAGATTACGCCCAATTACGCCCGTTCAAAGTTATTTCTAGTTATAAAATCACTATGCTTAATATCTATGACATTATAATATGGTATTCCATCCTGTTTAGCTCATCTAACCAAGCTAAACCATTCCAAAGGTGTATAAATAGGTTTATTTTTAGATAAACGTTCTATGAAAGCGTAAACGCTGTCATCCTCTGCTTGTGTATGACCTTTTTCGAGAAAGGTATGTTTTATAGTTATGTTATGTTATGTATAGTTATGTGTATTAAGTTTATTACCAATATACACATAAACGCAAACAATGCGATTGCGGTTCTGACTGGCACAATTATCAGACCATAATCTAAATTCGGTCGGTGACAATCCAAGTAAGTAGGGGTAAGAAGTAGTATTAACGTTGTGTTAAGATAGTGACACCGACTCCAAATGAAATAAATAACAAGGTCCCTGGTTATTTCTAGCATTTTAGTGCGCCCAAGTTATTTTATGTCGGTTTTATTCTTTATATATATATTAATCAAAGCATTTTAAGACCCAATTTTAGAAATTACTTATGACATACAACATTGAATTGAAGTAAAAAAAAAGTAATAGCAACGTAAAATATAGTATGTCACCATACAACACACTTTTGAATAACAACTCCCGAAGGAAAATGTAGTATTTATTACATACAACAATATTTTTATTTAAATGTAAACGTAAAATGGTACATGTATTACATACAACATTTTTCACGAACGCACAACGACGTATACTGTTGTATGTAATCTATACAACATTTCAGGTCGGTTGAAAGTCCGGCGTAGTCTGTTTTATGTGACCAATACAACACGCGAGCGCGCGGTTCCCGCTCTCTCGCACCCCGCGTATACCATTGCAAAGGTATATACAACGTTGTAGCCCGTTCTCGTACAAAAGTTACAACAAAATACGTCTGGAAAAACCTTGAAAAATTCGTGTTTTCATTATTTTTTCACTTTGAATGTATTAAACAATGCAAATTAGGATAGTTTTCAGTAAAAACGCTAAACGGCATTTTTGTGGCATACAACAACTTACGTGGGAGGTATCGACATACACACACACACACCAGTATTTTAATATAAAGATGATAAGACCGTTTGTTGTACTATAAAATTGGACGTGCTGCGAATATCTAAATGTATAAAATTCTCGTGTCGCGGTGTTTGTTGCCAAACTCCTGCGAAATGGCTCGACCGATTTTAATGAAATTTTGTGTGTATATCGGGTAGGTCTGAGAATCGGCCAACATCAATTTTTCATACCTAGAAATCATTTATATGGCAGAACAACGTTTGCCGGGTAATGCAGTATAGGAAGGAATATAGGAGCGACAAGCCAGAACAGATTTAAATGCCAAACTACCAAACCGATTTGATGAAATTTCTGTGGGACCAATCCGAAAGAACATCCTTTCAAATAAAAAAAGTATTTTTCAGATCGGTTTATAAATGATGGAGTTGTAACAAACGTTAAAAAAATAAAAATGCAACCGAATTGGGAAATTCTTCTTTTGTAAGTCGGTTAAAATACATACCTACTAAAAGCGATCCTACTAATATTATAAATGTGAAAGTTTGTGAGTGTGGATGTATGTATGTATGTATGTATGTATGTTTGTTACTTCTTCACGCAAAAACTACTGAACGGATTTGGATGAAATTTGGAACACAGATAGTTTATAACCAGGATTAACATATAGGATACTTTTTATACCGATAATCCCGAAATTTTTGCTACGTTAAATACTACGCGGACGAAATCGGGGGGCACAGCTAGTACATAAATAAATTAATAAAAATAAACACAAGGGCAATGCCCTTAGGGAATATTTTAAATAATCAAAATAATCACTGTTTGTTTTCTTGAAAAAACAAATAAACATATGTCTTGCGCTGAGCTTCGCTTACGCTATAAAGTATGATGTCAATCATACTTGATTGTTTCCTCGATCACTTTAAATAACACCTAAGTATACAACTTACTTTCTGTACTGCCAACAAACTTATGTGCATCTCCGATCACTGGGAGGGCTCCCTCTGACGACGGGATGGCCGCAGCCAGCTCGTACAGCCGCCGCCTCCTGTACCTGAACACCACTATCCATATCAAAGGTAGAAGCAGAAACCACTCTATCATTGCGACACTGGAAATTACAATTTAAATTTTGTCTAATACTTAAATCGAATTATAGCGTGGTTATAGCAGATCTAAGCCACCTCGTAGATATGACCGCGGTATAAATGTGCGAGGATTTTATACCTTACCTAAGTTATAGACGACATTCACGATGCGCTATCTATTGTAATTATGGAAGTATTAAGTATGTTTTTATTACATACTAGCTGAGCCCGCGACTCCGTCCGCGTGGAATTTAACTTTACAAAAAAGCCCGCTCCCGCGTTCTGAGCCCGCTCGATAGGAACCATTTTTTAAATCTGTTTTTCTAAAATAAAAGTAGCCTAAGTTGCTGCTTATAACATCAGCTATCTACCAGTGAAAGTCCCGTCAAAATCGGTCCACCCGTTTCGGAGATACTCTTTGATTTCATGTGTTTTATTTTTTTACGCGGAACCCTAATAGTTTTTCTAAAATTAATGTTGCCTAAGTTACTCCTTATAATATCAGCTATCTGCCAGTGAAAGTCCCGTCACAATCGGTCCAGCCCTTTCGGAGATTACCCGGAACAAACATACAGACAGACAGACAGACAAAAAATTTTTTTGTCGCGTTTTTGCTATAGGTGTCGTATGTACGTTCTTATGCATTTAGTGAAAAGGTGTTATTTTGATATAACAAACAGACACTCCAATTTAATTTATTTGTATAGAAAATATAAGGCGCGTTCAGATAAGATCGGCGGTGGGTGAAGACCGTATCAAATTCATTTCCGGCGAATTTTGCAGGAAATATTTGATAATTTTCGGCCTTCCGATCTTGCCCTTTTGACTTTTGATTGCATATTTTGGCGAAAATAAAGCTCGTTTTATTACTATTTTCTCTGAATACTGTGTTTTTTGGGCTGATAGCTAGATAGAACTGATCCAAACAGTCCTAGGGTCACTGTAGGCAAGGATCCGGTGTTCCCCGCGCAGGACAAAATCGGATAACATTTACCCGTTCATAAAAAGGCAGTGGTTGTCAAACTTTTATTCTATATCGCCTTGAATGCCATTCAAATTAGATGTTTTTGTTCGCGTTGCACCATTCATAATATCTGAATCAGAATCAGAGTCATTTTCTTAATATAAACCATTTGGGTTACAGAGTAAAAAAACATTTTTTTTCTATCTAAGTTATAACTTTTTGACTCATTACAATGATTGAGAATCACAAAATGACCAAATTTTTGCAACAAAGACAAAATCGGATGCTTAATACCAATAATTCGGACAATCGATGAACGTGTGTTCGTTGGAAAAATTGGTTATATTTTAAATATGTTTTAGAAGTATACATTTCGGATATATTCCTTTATGGGCATTATTCTCCAAGCACTAGGAGCAACTTTAAAATGGTGTCCGGTCTTGCCCTCCTACGCAAAATTTTTTATCATCATCATCATCATCATCATCATCAGCCTATGCTTGTCCACTGCTGGACATAGGCCTCCTCTAATGAGCGCCATAGCGCCCTGTCTTCAGCTTGCCGCATCCAGCATCTGCCTGCAGTCTTTCGCAGATCGTCATCCCACCTGGTCGGAGGGCGTCCTACACTACGCTTGCCGAGTCGAGGTCTCCACTCAAGAACACGTTTACCCCAGTGGTTGTCGATTCTTCGTGAGATATGGCCAGCCCACTGCCACTTCAGCTTGCTAATTCTTTGAGCTATGTCAATAACTTTGGTTCTCTGTCGGATGTAATCATGCGAATCATAAAATTGTCTTGTCTTGGCTAACGTGCAATTCGAAAACCATTGAGTTTACCGACACAACAAAATTCAGGGCTAAACTAAGTATATTCATTAACAATTAGCACCGTATTTCAATAATCTGACATTTATATAGAAGTTGAGAAAAAAAAACTTGTCAGACTACATCAATTACTCAAAAATCAATCCGATCTTACCTGAACGCACTTTATTATATCAGAAAATTCTTGAATCTAGTGTCTGTTATTTTTTCAGTTATTCCACATTGACACAATCTTATTATCAAGTGTATTTAATAAAGAAAAACTTTTGTAATGCAGGTTATACTTAAACCGTTAACAATTTAAGTAGGAAGAGGTACATGGATCTGCAATAACTCGAATGTAGGTCTAACTATTAAATTTCTTTTCAAATGCTTATAAAATATTGTTTTCCTCATTTATGTTTTTCACATTTTAATCTATAATACATGTGATTTTATTTTGGTATCTTCTTCTTTCTTTAAAAATATGGCCCACCCAAATTAATAGGTATTTCGCCAGTGTCAAGTAATTAATAGCAATATCGAACACATTTAATAACAAAATAATACAAAATGTGACCGTCCACTTTGGAAAACCAAAATGAAGGGCTTGTCCTTATTTAGGTACGAGGGCGGGATGATAAGTAACTAGCCTAATAAGAAAACACTTAACGTTCCGTAATAAAATTAATTTTATTTTTCGACATAGTCTCCATGAACCTCTACGCACTTATTCCATCTTCGTTCTAAAGCAGTAATGCCTTCCAGAAAATGATTTCTTTCGAGGCCTGCAAAATACTCCTCTACAGCGGCTATGACTTCATCATTTGTGGCAAATTACTGTCCCCCCAAAAAAGTTTTGGGCTTAGGAAATAAGTGGAAGTCTGATGGAGCTAGATCAGGCGAATAAGGTGGGTGGGACATCAAATCATACTTCAATTCGTTGATTTATGCCATAGCTTTTTTGATCGTGCGTAAGCAATCGCGGCACCCAACGGGCCGATAACTTTTTCATATTTAATTCCTCACTTAGGATATGATGTACCCATTCTTTTGAGATACCTGTACTGTCAGCTATTTCAGATAACTTCAATCGTCGATCTGCTAAAACCATATCATGTACTTTCACGACCATTTCCGGAGGCGTGACGCTTTTTGGACGTCCGGGGCGGGCTTCCTCTTGGACACATGTACGACCGCGTTTAAACTCAGCCACCCAGTTTTTTACTGTGTCATAGGAAGGAGCACATTGACCCAAAACATTATTTAACCCGTTATAGATATCTTTCCCCTTCATGCCCTTCATATGAAGAAACTTTATCACCGCTCTTTGTTCAATTCTATCCATTTTGAAAACAGTTGACGAAATATATTTTCAAATGACAAAAAATCTAATAAATTTTCACGCCACCAAATTCAAATTTAGAACACAGGTGGCCAGAGATACGAATTTAAAAATGACATATATATTTTTTTAATTTTAACTTTTTAAATAGCAAAGGCTAGTTACTTATCATCCCGCCCTCGTATATAACAAAATATAAAATATTTTGTTAATTGTGACAATTTGTTGAAGTAAAAATATAGCAGTGATTTAACAAACGTCAACAAGTAATGATGATGGCTGGTATGTTGACTCAGGGGCATCCACGCACATGACTATGAAGCAAGACGGGCTTTATGATGAATCACCACCTCCGATTACAAGCATTCGAATAGCTAATGACAAAATGCTTACGGTAAAGAGTTGTAGAAAAATTAATTTGAACGTAAATGGTAATGATGGAAAAGTGCATGTCATTCAAGTGCAAAATGTTTTATTTGTACCAGAATTAGCAAGCAATCTTCTCTCAGTAAGTCAAATGATAGAGAATGGGTACTCCGTACAATTCAGTAATGCTGGCTGTAGAATATTCAATAAGCAGAATCCCGAAGTAACAGAAGCAAAACTAGTGAAAAATATGTACCAGCTTAAAACGAACATCTATAAATAATTAATTTGATTCTTATCTGTGGCATCACAGGTTTGCGCATTTGAATTTCAATGACTTGAAAAAGTTACCTAAATGCACAGAAGGAATGCAGAAGCTAAAAAACAAGAGCAATATTATTTGTGAGTTCTGTCTAGAAGGAATACAGTCCCGGCTGCCGTTTCTATCTGAAGATTCCCGAGCAAAGCAACCTTTAGAGCTGATTCGTTCAGATGTTTGTGGACCATTGGAGATGAAATCTTTAGATGGAGCCCTATACTTCCCCACCTTCGCAGGTGATTATACCATGAACGTATTTGTTTATCTTCTAATAAATAAATCTAATATTTTCGGCATATTTAAAGAATCTAAAGCATACGTTGAAAATTTACTTTCACGAACGATAAAATGTATTCGAACAGATAACAGTAGGGAGTATCTGAGTAACGAAATCTCCGATTATTTAAAGAATTCAGGGATTACTCATCAGACCTCTAATCTTTTGTTGATACAAGTGATGATTATTTACATTCTGATGAAGACTCCTTATATGCGCCTGAAAAATAAATAAAAAAGTACTGCAAAGTAATATAATTACTAGATCTAAAAATAAAAACAAAACTAATACTTACCTGTGTCAAGGTGGAGATCCGGAACGATAGTTACCGCTCATGTACACTGAAGCTGTGACTTCCAAGATGGTGATAAATGGAGACAGTCTATAGAGAAGGAATTGAATACGCATGAGCAGAATAAGACTTGGTCGTTGGTAGAAAAACTACACGGAGTAAGGACGATTGGATGCAAGTAGTTCTACCGTATTAAATACGAAACCCCAAGTCCTCGCTACAAGTCAAGCCTTTGTACTAAAGGCTGCTCTCAGCATTATCAAATTGATCACTCAGAGACGTTCTCTCCAACTGTAAGGTATGACTCGGTACGGATATTACTCTCTGAAGTATACAGTCATAATTTGGAAATGATACAGTTTGACGTTAAGACTGCGTTCTTATACGAAGTTATTACAGAAGATATCTGTATGAATCCGTCGCAAGGTATAGATGTACCAGCAAACCATGTTTGCAAATTCAACAGATCGTTATATAGCTTGAAACAAGCACCACGATGTTGGAATCACAAGTTTGATTCTGTACTTAAGAAATTTGGTTTTTGAATAGTCATTCCAATACATGTATGTTTACTGGCAATGTAAATGAATGTATAGTTTATTTATTACGATTTACGATACGTCGACGACGGGTTAATTATTTCAAAGAGTAAAACGGCTTCAGATATAGCAGTAAGTAATCTCAAACAGAATTTTGAAATAAATGTTTGTGAACCTATAATAACTTTGTCGGGTTAGAGATCGAAAGACTCAAGGATCGTATGTTTTTACACCAAAGTAAAAATATTGAGAGATTATTGTTAACGTTCAATATGAATGAATGTAATTCTAGTAGTATTCCTGATGGTCGTCATATTATTGTTCCTGAAAAGGATAAATCTTGTCCAGATTTTAAAATTCCAGACAGAGAAGCTGTAGGTTCTTTGAACCATTTAGCTATTGTCTCCTTAGACCCAATATTACTCGTATGTATGGTGTCAGTTTAGTGAGTCGTCTTCTTGATAGTTATCTTAAAATCTAAATATATATAACTCAAAGGTGACTGACTGACATAGTGATCTATCAACGCACAGCCCAAACCACTGGACGGATCGGGCTGAAATTTGGCATGCAGGTAGATGTTATGACGTAGGCATCCGCTAAGAAAGGATTTTGATTAATTCTACCCCCAAGGGGATAAAATAGGGGATGAATAATCCCGAATTTTTTTTTAGTTAAATTACACGCGGACGAAGTCGCGGGCACAGCTAGTAATATTATATACTGGAAAATTAAAATAGGTATTAATAAGATGTATAGAAAATTGGTGTAAAGTATGTTAAAATCTAGTGAGAGCTTTGATAAAGGAAATAACTTTATCAAAGGGTGAGAGTTTTGAAGTATACATGTACTTATAGGTTTTTAAGATGTCTTTGACACTTGCCGTTTGACGTTTAGATTGTTGCACATAAAAATATTGTCCTTGTAAATTATTTAATTACAGCACAATTAACTGCTCAAAATGTGTTGCACTTCCTGGGTACTATTGTTTCACCGTGTATAATGCATAATTAAAAACCGCAAACCAGAACGACTGATAGGTATCTTTGCCACTTAAAAATTCTAATCATTGGTGCTGTCTACAATGATAATCTGGGGGGCAAATATATTACTGTACGGGTGGTTTTCCCAACAGCAAAATTTAAGCGGCATGGATGAAATCGGTACTGTGGACGTTACCATACAGTTGTATTATTTTTTTCTAGCTAGAAGAGGTAGTTACCTCTACTAGGCAATAATTATTTCTTGATTAAGTTTGCAGTAAATTAGGAAAAAAATGCTAAAGCCCAGATTTTTTCATTTCCCTCGTACAACAAAAACTATTGGTTATTCAGATTTATGGCAACTTTTATTTAATCTTGATTAAATATAGTATTATCACAAAGTAGTTTTAATAATATCTCCCCAATTTAATAACTGATAAGCAAAAATGCATGTCCCAGAAAGTCATTTCATTTCGGTGACCAAAATTTTGTCAAGAATATTTTTATATAGAACAACTCTAGCTCCCCCTCATGCCCTTAGAAGTTACGTACTAATGCTGCCTAAGTGCTTAACGTGAGAGTGCGCTTGTTGAAGGTGTGTCACAATCAGATCGGAGTTAACAGCATGTGGCAGTAAGAAAAACACAATTGCAACATGAAAATGCTAACGCCAATGATAATACAATGCAGTACAGGTGCAGATGCTAGCTAATTGTTGGTCATCAAGTTGATCTCCCTGTCAAGCAAGATATTCTGGAAAAATTGGTAACTCTTATAATATTGGTTTTCGTCGTTTTCAAGCTCTGGAATTTTTTTTTTTATCAATATTGAGTTTGCTAAGAATTATAAAGCGTTTATTGAAGAGTTGGTTAACCTAGGCATGCCCATTATGTAGAAAATGTTAAGCCGCACCAAGGCAATCAAGTGGAGTTCTATATGCCTCACCATGCTGTCCTCAAGGACACATCCACCACCACAAAATTCAGGGTTGTATTCACAGATATAGATTTACATAGATAACGCAAGTATCACGATTTGTATTGAAACCAAGCGTGCCGAATTTTTAACACCTACTGTGACGTCATTAGTGACGGGAAATCCAAACCGCTTTAATTCTCTCGAGTGATTATCACGCTCATACTCATATTTTTATATCTGTAGTCGCGAAGACTGTAAGTTATCGGCGACCAACCTCGACGCTTGGTCGGGGTTTTCGGACACGCTAAGTACATACATTTGCGTTATCTATGTAAATCTATATCTGTGGTTGTATTCAACGGTTCTGCGCCTTCCTCCTCTGATGTTAGCTTGAATGATGCTCTTCTTTTGGGGCCTGTGGTGCAGCCTGTAATGTTTTCAGTGCTGTTGCGATTTCGTAACTTTATTTATGGTTATGTGTCGGACTTCAAAAAAATAAATAGACAGGTCACTGTATTTTGACTGTATATAGGTTGAAACATAAAGGGTATACTTTTTTTTCAAAACTTATCTTTGTAATTCTAAAACTATCAGCTTTGGAGGAAACTTGAAACACAAAAGGTGTTGCAGGGATACAGCCAGCCCCGGATCTAGGGGGGGGCAAGCCGGGGCCTATGCCCCGGGCGGCAAGTTCAGAGGGCGGCAAAGCGTTAAATAAGTCTTTCACCCGAGGCAAACACTGTGCTTTTCATTACGAATACAATGAAAGTAAAAATAAAAACAGGAATTGGCTAAAGCAATAATACAAGGAAGTATGAACAATACGTTACAACTCGAAAAAAAAAGATCGGATTGCAGCCTATTTTGTTTTTTTTTTTCGTGTGCTGGACAACTTCATTATTTTTCATTTTTAAATATTTTGCCCAAATCCATTTTATTTTAAAGAAATTGTTGAAACTAAATTATAATTAAGTCATTTAAAATATCTGTTCTTTAATTAATACTTAACTTTATGTAATTGAGTGACTGTAGACAAAGTTGGAACATGATTCCATAGAAATGTGAAAACAGAACTAGTTTTTTTTAATAATTTGACAGCTGTCAGCTGAAAGCGACTCTCCCTAGGGCGGAAAAGTATTACTTTCAACCCGCTCCTCAGGCAACTTCAGACCTACTTTCCGAGTATGAGTAATGAAAAAGAGGTTTGTTTGTGCTACCAAGCTGAATTTTTAATTTTGCTTTTCTTAATGGTACCTACTAATATTTTGAAAATGTCAATTGAAGAACTGCAAAAGTATGGAGCAGATCTGGCTCGAAAATACGAGCGAGATTTAAGCGCCGCTGATTTCTGCCAGGAACTCTACGTTTTTAAGGAGCAAGCACTCTTTTTATTTGGTTATGTCTCTATAGGTAGATATATAGAAAAGGCTTACGGTTTCTATCTCTTGCAATATATCTACGCGCATGGTTTGCAGGATGCTTTTCCTAATATGTTTATTGCCCTGCGAATTTACTCTAGGTACGCTACGAGGTTTTAACAATCTAAAACTAATTAAACATTATTTGCGATCTTCTATGAGCCAGGAACGCTTATCGAGTCTTGCAATCTTTGTGATAGAAAATCGAATTGCACACGAGTTAAATTATGACAAGTTCATAGTTTTTTTTTGCTGAACAAGAAGCTCGAAGAGTAAAATCTTAATCTATTAGATTTTTATCCTACTAATATTATAAATGTGAAAGTTTGTGAGTGTGGATGTATGTATGTATGTATGTTTGTTACTCCTTCACGCAAAAACTACTGAACGGATTTGAATGAAATTTGGAACACAGATAGTTTATAACCGGGATTCACATATAGGATACTTTTTATCCCGATAATCCCGAAATTTTTGTTACGTTAAATACTACGCGGACGAAGTCCGTGGGCACAGCTAGTCCTACTAATATTATAAATGTGAATGTTTGTGAGTGTGGATGTATGTATGTATGTATGTATGTATGTATGTATGTTTGTTACTCCTTCACGCAAAAACTACTGAACGGATTTGGATGAAATTTGGAACACATATAGTTTATAACCGGGATTAACATATAGGATACTTTTTATCCCGATAATCCCGAAATTTTTGTTATGTTAAATACTACGCGGACGAAGTCCGTGGGCACAGCTAGTTATACATATTTTTAAAACCGACGATTTTATTTTTATGACGACCGCTTGGTGCTTTGGTTTGAGCGTATGCTGCTCGGCTCACTGCACGTGGTGGTTGCGGGCTCGATTTCCCGGGGAAATTTCTGAAATGGTCCTTTCGTAATTTGCCCTGGTCTAGGTGTCCCTGGGGTCGCCCCCAGTTCATAGTACAGTACCCATAGTACAAGCGTTGCTTAGTTTGGGACCATACAGTAGGTGTATTCAAATCCTATCCTATGCTGGGTATACAATATATATCCTACACGTTCATATATATCCGTACATACATATGCTTTACAGAAAGAATAGCGATGGATGCATTATTTCCGGAAGGCCTATGTCCAAATGTCAATCAATTAGTCGACATCTGATAGCTGAAATTATAAAGTTGATAAAGGTAAAAATAAATATAAGTGGGCGGGGGCGGCACAATTTAGATTTTGCCCCGCCTAAAAAAAATTGAAGATCCGGGGCTGGATACAGCTGTTGACAGATTTCATAAGTCTACACAACCTTTAGTACTACAATTTCCCACAAAGCCGATAGTTTTAGATTTACAAAGTAAAGTTGCAAAAAAATATTATTCCCTTTTTGTTTCCCTGCCCGGCCGGCATAGGTCTAGTAACCAGCACACTTTAATTATTCTCCAAATACAAATATATATTTTTTGGTTTTAGGCGGCTTTGCCACAGACATAAAAAAATATCTGCGTGGCATTTTGTTTTGATCCTGCAATTATAGCTATATTATTTCTAAACAAAATTGTGTTTTATAATTATTACCAAAAGCATAATATTAAATCTATATATGTATGTAAAAATGAATGTCTATTTCCTTGGTCATCGCATCACGCGTCAACGGATGGAACGATCTCGCTAATTATTTTTCTGTTGGGTTTATTATTGTCAGTAGAAGGTTCGTATAAAATAATAAAAATAGAAAGTTGAGAGGCACAATTTGAAATAAATATTCAAAGTTAGAACAACCTCTATCAGGTCAGCTAGTCATAAATAAAAAATCCCCGTAGCATTTTTTTATTCGTCCTTAATTCCCTCTATCCATATGATTTCTAAACAAAGTTGCATTTTGTAATTTGTACTAAATATAAGATAAGATTATTATTTTAGCGCACTTGTATCATAATTTACTATTATTATAAGCCTTATTTCAACCGTGGTAATGGCTTACATGTTCTAACTGCTTGGAATGTATGAATTGTAACAAATAAATTTGACAAAACAGTAGTGAATAAATATGTTTTTATATTCTTTGATAAAAGCTCACTCTGGAGTATATTTTAGGAACTAGTACATCATACACTAGTACACTGAGATTAAAAAAACGAACAATTGGATTTCTTAAAGATTACAACTTTATTTCACTAGATGGCAGTTTATTAGCTTAGTATTTGAAATCATATTTATTTCATTAAAGAAAAAACAAATCATTAACTACATTATATTGAATTTAAAATAAAAGTAAATAATATAAAAACAGATACAAAATTATAGGTGCACATCGTCGTTGGACTGTGGTTTCTTATTGAATTTGGATATCTAGGCTGTTGGATTGTGTGACGTGGAGATAAGACGCACAATCTTCTATAATTCATAAATTAATAACTCTAAATTGAAAATTTAAAAACCCCCGATGCGATGACCTGTTCATCAAATGTATAATTTACCTAGTTCTTCCAAATAATGATGTTAACGCGATTTGCGTAGCTCCCGTAGCTCAGTATCCATGGCTCATCTCACAAATTCATCTGGTACAACTAGTTTCGATGACAGATTATGAAAGCGCCATTAAATCATTTGTTTTGGCTTCCTCATTTATATTCTAAGATGTACAATAATCAATAGAAAATCTGTGTAAAACTATGAGACATTATTTTGTTATGACATAATAATTGCCATTACAATAGACAACGAATCTAAATATTGATGCCACTGAGGTTTAATTCCTAGTAAAATATTATCAATTATGATTCAATTTCATGTAATAACTCTGGTTGAAGTGGACGGGAGCAGCCCAGGGAAAGAATTTTCAATAACGCTAAAATTATTTTAATTTAGATTTGTTTTTTTTATATTTTTTCTCAATGGCGGAGCAGCGCCCTCTAGAATTATTATAACGTAATATTCCATGACCATTAACAAAACAAACAAAATTTAACGCATGCGCGTATCCATCATTTGACACGTGACTGATGGAACGCCATTAGTTCATACACAAATCTCATATAAAAATTGATAAAATATACATTTTTCCAGAATCAGGGAAACTTTTCATATTTATAATATTGTAAAAAGCCAGTTCAGACTATTACGATCATTTAAAAATATAATAAATCTAAATCCAATAATCTCAAATTTCGATCGGATTCGAGCCGTGGAAGTTGGTTTTGTTTGTTGTTCAAACGGCTGAACCGATTTTCATGAAACATAGCTAAGAACACTCTCGATCAGAATACCTATCTAACAAAAGAAACACAATTGAAATCGTTTCATCAGCTTGGGCGCTACAGCTTGCCACAGACAGACACACAGATACACATGTTAAACTTATAACACCCCTCGTTAATAAATCTACAAACCTAACCTACAACCTAAATGATTTATAAAAAATTATGTTGAAATCCCGTGTTTCGATATCGTGCCATCAGACTACCATGTGAAGCATATCAGACAGGTACTTAACCAAACAGGACATACCACAGCGTTTATGAGCCATTGTGTGGAGCTGACGCTGATGCTTGTGGAGATGTCCTGAAAGTTGTGTAAGACTGTAGGTACATGTAGGTACAGACCTACATGTAACCATTATGATGTGGCCGCCCTAACGGGAGCTATATTTCAACGGATATAATATACACTTGGACTCGGGAATCCTGTCGTTTCTTTTGTAGTACCCCAAGTACATTCCCTGATCACATGTGAACTACTGACTGAGCTGCTGGTGTGTAACTGTGTGAAGATCAATAAAAACACGTTACAGAATATTAAAACAACGTGTACAATTTTGCGCCATTTCTATAGTTACGCTGCAACGACGCGTCTTCTCTCCAGTGAGATCTCGTACCCATCTACGGCCTTCATCATGATGTCCAGCTTGACTCTGATGTGTGGTGTACTGTTCTCTATGTCATCGATAACTTTGTAAATCGCTGATAGAGCCGCTTTAATTGACATCAAGGCGTATTGATAACCTGTGAGAGAAGAATAAATATCATATCGATAACGAAAACATATCGCTCGTATCTACTTATTTATTACTAAAATTGTGAAAAAAAAAAAAAGTTGTGTTGCCATTGATTTCAGACTCTTATTATTATTACCCACTAAATGAGCCCGCGACTTCGTCCGCGTGGAATTTTGATCCTTTTTTAGGGGATGTCTACGTCATGGTAACTTTATGCATACAAAGTCTCAGCCCGCTCGGTTTAAAATTTACAAAGTTTCATACAAACTTTCATCCCCTATTTTATCCCCTTTGAGGTAGAATTAATCAAAATGCTTTCTTAGCGCATGCCTACGTCATAACATCTACCTGTATGCCAAATTTCAGCCCGATCCGTCCAGTGGTTTGGGCTGTGCGTTGATAGATCACTATGTCAGTCAGTCACCTTTGAGTTATATATATATAGATTGAGTTTCTTTATAAACGATGAGAGAACAACTTTGATTTAACTAGGTCGAAGAATATAAAATTCCCTACCCAAAAAGTTCCTGGGTCCATGACTGAACGGAATAAAGCTGCAAGGGTTCACCAACTTGAACCGCTCCGGGAGGAACCTGTCGGGGTCGAAATGCTCGGCGTCCGGGCCCCAGTACTTGGGGTCGCGATGGACCCCCATATGGAGACCACGACCCCTACCTAGCAGGTAAGGTGCGACTTGAAGATGTTAACATAACTTCAGTAAGTTAGATTCAAGTTCGTGAGACTTCAATAGATAAGTATGAGACTAGAGCGCAGCTTCGCTCTCAGTCCGTGCATAGTTCTTGTAAAATTCGTAGTAAATTTCGCACTGAAATTCGCTTGAAATAGCGAACAACAATAAAACAAAAGCAATCTTAAATTTTTCTACCTACAAAGCTGATAGTTTTAGAATTACAAAGTTATGTATAAAAATATACCCTTTCTGTTTCAAAATGTATATATAAAAAATAATCTCTATGTCCTTGGTCATCGCATTACGCGTGAACGGATGGAACAACCCAATTCTCTTTTGTTGTGTTTGTTATTTTCAGGAGATGGTTCTTATGATAGAAAAAATGAAGGAAGTTGAGCGGAACAATTCGAATTCAATATTCAGTTTTAAGACAGGTCTGTCTGTCGGGTCAGCTTGTATTTTATAATTGATGATGATCAGATTAGGGCATGCATAGTTATATAAAATAAGCAACTGGCGATAAAAAAAAAACATGACATGTAAAAAGACAAGCCCGCTGAGTTTCTTGCCGGATCTTCTCAGTCGAGGTCGCGTTCCGATCCGGTTGTAGATATAAGGAAAAAAATATGTAAATTGACAATTTGTAAGTGCCCCCGTAGGCCTAAACAAAATAAATGATTTGAATTTGAATTTGAATTTGAATAATTAACTAGCTGTGCCCGTGACTTCGTCCGCGTGGAATAGGGTATTTAAGTACCATTTTTAATTATTTAGGCTAATTATTTTACACCCTTTAGGGTAAAACTGTTACAAACTTTGAATGTCATTTTTATTTGTATCGAATCAACAGCCTAACAAATAAGTTTCAAGCTTCTAGCTCTAAAAATGACGATACTTCCATACAACTTTTCATTCCCCCTTTCAACCCCTTAAAACTATTTTTTCGCATTAAAAAGTAGCCTATGTCCTTTCTCAGGCTCTAGACTATCTGTGTATAAAATTTGATTGAAATCGGTTCAGTAGTTTTGGCGTGAACGAGCGACAGACAGACAGAGTTACTTTCGCATTTATAATATTAAGTAAGGATTATTATACTGCCAAGGAAATAGATGCTAGGGCGATCCACGTTGGAATTAGATTACATCCACAAGTTAGCGGTCATTCACACCGTTGTGACAACAATTTTCAAAGGTCCCCAGTTATTTCTAGCTTTTAAGTGTGCCCAGGTTTTTTGAAGCCGGTTTAATATATGATTTTAAATTTTTATTTCAATTTCTTCCCATGTTCTAGTATCATCTTTTTTCAGATTTTCTACACAGTGCTTCAAGTTGGTGTCAATATCAGTTAAGTTACAGTAAGTAAATATTTGTTCAGAAAATTTCGAGATTGTTTCGCACCGTCTCCATACAATGCGTTATAGCGTGATAATACATATAGATGTGTACCTACCCTATGTTTTAAGTCCAGCCATATACTATTCAATTGTGAAACCTTCATTGAAATCGTGTTTACAGGCGTGCTTGTTCTCGACGCGCTAGACAGCCAGCATTCCAATCATCGTCGTTCCCGGAACATTAACCGGCGTATTCAGCGGAAACTATACAACTGGTCCCAAAGCTACAACAACCGCTAGATGCCCTCATTTTACTACTACTACGTCTACTACAACTAGTCCTCCAAACCCTATAACTACTCCCTGCCCTACGTTTACCCTCCTTTGCGTCGCGCAGTCGGATAAAAAGTAAAGTGCCTATGTAACACTTCCACATCCTTTACTCCTGTGTAGAATGCGGTCCGCTTGATGGGAATCGTACGTTAACAATATTTTCAGCTCACTTGTTCGTAAAGAGGCTCTCATTGCACCGGTTTTAAGTTTATAATGTAACTTATTACCAAAGCTTATTACGCACTAGAACTTTATCATGCCAGTTTTTTTTAATATTAGCAAAGAGTTTTGATGTCCTAAATATAGTTAATTTGATTACGAATAAATATTATGAATAAACTGTGTTCATAAAAATAATAAAATATGATGAATAAACATTTATTTAATTAGGAAATAAAATTATTTCACATAAAAATCATTTTTAGGTAAGTACTTAAGTAAATACATATTACTATAACTATTACCCTCTCCCTCTCGCTAAATTCTTCTTCCTGATAGCTGTGGTAGCCGATTGGTTAAAGCACGCATCTTGCGGGGACTTGGTTTCAACCCCGGCTCGCACCTCTGGATTTTTCAAAATTGATGTGCGAATAATACATTATATAATCATTATCTTGCTTACGGTGAAGGAAAACATCGTGAGGAAACCTGCATGTCTTAGAATATCTAACCAATTTTCGAAAGAAATGTGAAATCCGCCAACCCATACTGGGCCTGCGTGGTAGATTATGGCCTGAATCACCCTCGTGTTGAGCGGAGGCCCGTGCCCAGGAGTGGGACGTCAAAAGGGGAAAGTTATTATTATTATTCGTTAACAAAGTTGTGTTTTGTAATTGTTTTCAAAATAATATTAAGATTTTTTTACCCAAAATGTTGAAAAACATCGTATGAAACGCGTGAGCATTGATTATTACACACGTGGCTCCATCATTGCTCTTGCCTCCCGCTCGGGTTATAAACCAGGCTCGTGTGTAATGACCAATTTAGCGAACTTGTATCATAATGTACTATTATAGAACCCTTATTTCCACCGTGGTAATGGCATGTGCTTACTGCTTGGAATGCATGAGTTTTATAAAAATGTGTAAAATTTTGCGCCATTTTTATAGTTAAGCTGCAACGACGCGCGGTCTTCTCTCCAGTGAGATCTCGTACCCATCTACGGCCTTCATCATGATGTCCAGCTTGACTCTGATGTGCGGTGTCGGAGTGTGCTCTATGTCGTCGATTACTTTGTAACGACGCAAAACCGCTGATAGAGTCGCCTTAATTGACATCAAGGCGTATTGATACCCTGTTAAAGAAGAATTAATATTAAAAACTGAATGAGAAAAGTCAAATAAGAAATATTGAATAAAAAATAAAGTTAGGATTTTATTATTCCTGTAAGCCAGAATTGAAGCTAACCCAACGACGCATAGTTTTGACCCTCCACGTGTCTCGGGGAAAAACGAAATTGTTGTTGTATTGAAAATGAAAATAATTTACGACAGAATACAAAATTATTTACATAAAACTGCAAAGCTTTTCTAAGGTACAATTGTTACAAAAATATATAAACCCGGCCAAGTGCGTGACTGGCCCCGCACAATGCAGGGCCGTAGCCATATCAATAACGAAAACATATCGTATCCATAACTAAAATCTTCAAGAGCAAAAAACAAAGCTGTATTGGCCGTTGATTTTTGACTCTGATTACCCATTGAGATATTTCATAAACGATGAGAGATCAACTTTGCTTTAATTTGGTCGAAGAATATAAAATTTCCTACCCAAACAGTTCCTGGGTCCATGACTGAACGGCATAAAGCTGCAAGGGTTCACCAATTTGAACCGCTCCGGGAGGAACCTGTCGGGGTCGAAATGCTCGGCGTCCGGGCCCCAGTACTTGGGGTCGCGATGGACCCCCCATATGGAGACCATGACCCCCGACCCAGCGGGTAGGGTGCGACCTGATGCTGTTTACATAATTTCAGTAGTTTAGTCCTATCAATGACATAATATAGTACCTAACACTTCAATAGATAAGTAAAAGATTAGAGCGCAGCGTCGCAATGAGTGCGTGCATAGTTAGTATAGTTCGCTTGAAATAGCGGGAAAACAATCTCAATGTTTTCCCTTCGGGAAGAATCCACTGCTTCCGCCTTCGCTCCGAGGCACCTATTTATCACGCGCTATTAGTTTGTTTGGGTTTATAAATGACTAGCTGAGCCCGCGACTTCTTCCGCGTGGAATTTAACTTAACAAAAAAGCCCGCTCCCGCGTTCTGAGCCAGCGCGACAGGACCCATTTTAAGTCCCGTCAAAATCGGTCCAGCCGTTTCGGAGATTACCCGGAACAAACACACAGACAGACAGACAGACAAAAAAAATTAAATCTCGTTTTTGCTATAGGTGTCGTATGTACTTTCATATGCATTTAGTGAAAAGGTGTTATTTTGATATTACAAACAGACACGCCAATTTTATTTATTTGTATAGATGTATAGATTCTCTTGAAACTTTGGAAGATCGGCGCCAAGTAGCTACTTTAGCTGAGTTTCTTACGATGAGTGAGAGTGACCAACCCCCTGTCTATCCCCTTCCTCTATCACTTTCCCCTTGGGGTCGGCAAGGTGCAAGCAATGCGTTTGGTATTTTGATATTGCAAGCAACTATGGACTACGATAACTGATTAACATCAGGGCCCGTACCACGCTAGCTACTCAAATCGTAATAGAAAGGCAAAAGCTAGCGATTACGTTTCAAACGCTCCGCTTTTGACGTTTTGCTGACACAAGCTTCACGATTTATACTGACATTGATTTGGTACCACACTCGCGATTCTTAGCGTTTGACCTTGAGGTCGCGACTGACTTAGTTTTTTTTAAAGTAAAGTTTATTTGCGATGATTTGCTTTACGCATTTAGCCAATGTCGAGTAAATATAATTTTCAAGTTTTATATGAAGGTCTTTGTCTAGGCCTAATATTTCCAGACTTATTGGGGGAACTCGAATAATCATGTTTCACTACTATTCGTCCAATTGCCCCCACACACAGATATTTTTTTATGAACATTGGCATAAAGCCAAAAGTAGTTACCAACGCAGATCCAAATAAAAAAAACTACAAAGCGTTCTATGACATAAGCCACTCGCAAATGAGACGCTAGCGTGGTACCAAATATTGGCCAAGCGTTTGAAACGTAATCGCTAGCTTTTGCCTTTCTATTACGATTTGAGTAGCTAGCGTGGTACGGGCCCAGGTGGACTATACGCTCGTTTGCCGACTTTGTAATATGACAAAAACTTACGCAGAGTGATTTCTTCGAGAACTTTTCGAATAACGAAAGGCACGGGCGGGTATAGCCTCAACGACTCTTTGATGACTCTGTCCATGTATTTCATATTCATTAGATCCTGCTTCAACACCGGTCGATCTGAGTCCCCGAATACCTCATATAATCTAGAAAAAAGTACATCAATACCCCGTGAAACCACTACTAGTACATGCATTCAGGTGGAGGGGCTAATGGGAGCACTATCAATTGGGTAGACTCTTGAATAAAATAGCCTTAACATTTTAAATCAATTTTTAACAAAGGACTACAGTTAGGCCTACAAGAAGTGCATTCGCGAATTTATTTAAAACTATATGAATTAACATTTCAAGAATTGCATTGAGTTAAACCAGAAACATATATGTATACTTAAGAAAAATATGTAAGTGTCAATTTGTAAGTGCCCCCGTAGGCTTAAACTAAATAAACGATTTGACTTTGATTTAGAAATTCATGAGAGTAATCCATTTTCAAATAGGTACCTTATACAGTTATACCTAAATACTTACTCCTGGTACACTTTCTCTTGTATTTGAGGATATTTAGCCAATAGCTTCAACGTATATCCGATCGAGACCGCGGAGGTGTCCGTCCCCGCGATGATCAGTGTTAATATTTCCTCCCTTAATTCAATATTCGTGTACCCGTTCTCCCCCCCTGAATGTGTAATCAATAGGTCTAGGAATGTTTGATTCCTATACATTCCTAAATCTGGAACAAAACGATTGAACATTATAAGCGTTTAGTTCGGGTCTAGAGTTCATTTTACATATATCGCTACTTACCATATTCAATTTCTGCTTCAGTTCTATTTTCGTTTTCTACTTTTATCTCTTCTCTTTTTCTTTTTATTAACTGTAAATAAGCATAATTTTTTCTTAAAATATCTCATCAACATATTTTATTTTTCGGAAGTCAATTTTGACTACTGTTTTGTCGAAAACCTCATCGAAATAAGTATTGCTATATTTATTTCAAGTTGCTCATATACTTAGGCAATAAGTAGCTACTAGTAATACTGACAGCATATTTTTGATTAGACTGAATATGGTTTTATCTTAAAGTTAGGAGTAAAAAATTAAAGAAATAACTTCATCAGTGAAGGTGTGCAGCACAGTCAATGCCTTCTGGTGCCGCTTGTACTGTGGGAAGAGCTGGTACAGCCAGTCTGGCTGCATCCACAAGTGGAATATCCTCTCGGAGATCAGGTTCAGGATGTTATTCATCTCATTCAGGAACGGGGAGTCTGGATTACCCTGGGCGTTTATTTTCACACCCATGGTCGTTTCTGTTGTGAGAAATATTTTTAAAATTTATTAGATGACTGATACTTCACTGAACTGGAAGTAGAGTTCCGTCGCATATTCAAGGGTTATCGGAAGTCTGAAGAGAGGGCCAGGATACGACGATAACACTGGAGTCCAGCCACATACTCTACTTTCGGGACGGTGATAAATAAAACCTCCCAAGATTTTGTCGGTTTTCTTGTCAACAAGGTCCTGGTACCTGGTACTCTAGCTCACTGACAGGTAAGTACTGGAGGTAGTCCAGGTATATGCAGCTACTTCGGTACACTCTGAAGTCGAGGCCATGTATTAAAAAATAACAAATGCCATACATAGTACGACTGTGGCTTACTACAGCGTTGTTATTGGAGGAACTTTTACGCCAAAGTGGGAGACCAAGAACGCGAAGAAACCAGAATCGGGCCACATGAACTGGGGCACAGGACTTACAGGGGGAAAATGCTGGTTTATTTCCTTCTCCTTCGTCCTTCCGTCGCTGTCGTCATGAGACGTGAAATACTGTCTGATCGAGTTTCTTCGTCGGAGCATAGGGCCCTTTCCAAACGGAAGCGGTACGATAACTGCGTTTGACATTATGATGGAAGTGCAAAGTTTTATGGACTTGCATACTCTTCGAGATCGGGTGTGTATGCGACTCAATGCATCAATGATCTACTAACCAACCACGCGCCATTTTACCGAAGACATCCTGGACGTCGACGTTAGCGAGATTAGAGCGGCTCTCAGACAACTTAAAACAGTAGAACCCCTGGTGATGACGACATTAAAACTAAGCTTATAAAAGCTGGAGGCCAACCTGTTGTCAAAGCTTTGTCGGAGGCTTTTGATGCTGCATCCACCAGGGTATCATACCAGAAGCGTGCTCCGGGAGTGTGATGGTATTTTTTTCAAGAAAGGGGATAAAACTCTCTTAGAGAATACCAGCCATTCTCACTTTTGAGAACCGGCCAATCTCACTTACCGCAAACGGAGTCCAGTGTGTACGAACTCAGGAACGGCCACAGACGGAACTTGCCGGCGCCGGCTCGGTCCATCAGGCGCTGCGCCAGGAGCTCGCTCTGCTCAGAGAACACGTGCACGAAGGAATCCACTATCTTTGGACTGAATGCCGGCACCATGATTTTCCGACGACGACGCCAGATAGAGACTAAGCAACAGTACATACGTATGTAATGTAGTTATATATATTTACTTATTTTTTTATATTTAGGTAGTGTAACACGGGCACCCTTAGGCCCCTTGTACACACACGGTTTTTAGCCGTGAAAATCTACGTGCACGGCGCACACGGCGGCGGCACCGTGCCGGAGCGTCGCCGTGCACGTCTGCAAGCTTCCATAGTGATCCATACAACAGTGACGACCGTGCCTACACAGGGACAATTAACCGTAGATTTTCACGGCGAAAAACCGTGTGTGTACAAGAGGCCTTACGCCCTGCCCGAGACAAACGCGTCCCTCGGTAAGTAAGAAGACACGACACCCAGAAGCTGCAGTATCGCCGCTACAGTATTATTATTGCTAGGCTAAATACTCCAACTGTATGATGTGAAGCCAAAAACTACGCTTGTACTATTGGTACTGTAAGGAGGTCCATGTCGGCGCACTAGCCACTGGCAATAAGCGTTCCTGGCCGACAAGAATATTTGAATTAAGAAAAATATTAATTTTAAAATTAATATTTTTATGCTTATATATTTTTTTGCTGTGATATGCTGAGGGTGATGCCAGGCACATAATTGCTATCGAATCATAATGGATCATTATTCTGTAAGTAACTCCCTGTTATTATTTGTCTATTATCTTTCATACAAGATGTCCTTTAAAGCTGAGGAACTTTTGATTTCATAATGCTAAGCTATTTTGGCGCTGACTGTAACTGCTTAGCTAGTGAACTGCAGAAACGATCTGAACATTATAACCAGATAACAATCATGCCAAAGCGCTCGTCTTCGTGTCAGAGCCTGCTAATAAAATAACGCGTGTTAGAAATAAACACCATCGATTTTTACCCGACTACGGCAAAGCCAAAAGGAAAGGTTGTGTTTTTAGCAGTCTTAATTTTTGTGTTCCACTGTAGCGCCTAAACTACCCATCTGATTATGATGAATTAAGTGCAATAACATATTGTTTTCTTATATTTATTTAATAAACGCGATATAATCCGTAAAAATAGTTTTATTTCAATGTGAAGTGCAATAAATTCATTATTATGGTCCGAGTGAGATAGGCAACATTTTTTACGAACAAAATCAATATTACGAATGTTAAATCGAAAATCTTGAGGACCCTGATTTTTTTATGCTGTCGGATCGAGTCTTATGAAAAAAGAAACAGAATTTTGTACTATATTTCAGCGTTTATTAATTATACATGTTAGCCCATCTATCTATCTATCGACTGTTTTGAATAAAATTTGTGTAACTATAAGGAATGTAATTTTGCGTAGCCGGGTTATAGTTTTTAAACGTGTTTATTATTACTTAGGCTGGTTTGGTAGTCTCCTTAGCCTACGTTCACTATAAAGGCTGTAACTATGTATGTACTCTACCTAAGTATTCAGAAAAATCACATATTCTTTGTAATAAAATATAATAAAAACCGGAAAATTGCGCATGGCCCGACGTACACTTGTCCGGTTTTTTATTTATCCGCATAGTGAACATTTAAACTAAACATTGAAATGAAACTATTTTTCGGATTTTATCGCGTTTATTAAATTTATATTTATGTTCCCGACTATGACATCAGGATGTCTAACACCTCAGACCCCCCGTGACCATGGCTGCTGTAAGGCAGCCGAAACGTCGGGAACATAAATATAAATTTAATAAACGCGATAAAACCCAAAAAATAGTTTGATTTCAATGTGTAGTATTCGCGTAAATATAAGAAAACAATATTTAAACTAAAACCAAAAACTAAACCAAAAAAAAAACTTTGGAAACGACATTCTAGCTGCGGCCGAGATATACCAATATGACACAGCATGACAGACAAGGCAGGTGCTAGACAACTAATCCAATTCGTACCTGGCGCAAATATGCCGCCGAAACCGATGACTTTCCTGGTGAACCTGTGGTGGTCATCCTTCTCCATGCATGTCTTCAGCACCACTTCAATGTCCATAGGATTTACCATTACTGCATATAAATATAGAATGTATAACTAAAAGGTGCACGAGATATTGCAAACTCCTTTGCAAATGCTAAACATGATGTACTCGTACAACAGAAGAAGTCCTATCTAATATAAATAACGCTTCTACACCACGGCCAGCGAGATTCCGTCAAGAATGTTGGCGATAGGGATTGCAATCCGGAAAACCGGAACCGGTAATCCGGCGGATTTGGCCTCATTTGACGTCTACCGAATCTGGTACCAATTTGCCGGATCCGGTCACCGGATCCGGTAAAAGATACACGCCTCCAATTTGTCTGGTAAAATACTCGCCTAGACCAGCCCTCTTCTCCTCAGACCAGAATATACGGATTAAAATTAAACTAGTTTCACTAAATACTAGATTTTCATTGATTGATTTTCACATAATTGTTGCTTATGATAAAAATATCAATACAGATTTCCATCATACTAGGAGCCCTTATAATTTCGCCATGTTCGTATGTCTGTCCGTCCGACCAAAAAGTCATCTTAATCAGAAACTATTTGGGCTAGAAGACCTCAGATTGGCACAAAAATAGATTTTTGGTACTACAAAACTGTGTATTTAAAAATTAACATGAAATGTATTATAGGGTACGACCACCGAAAAAGGGAGTGAAATAAAAGTTTACTTACCCTCTCGAGTGGTACCTATAGGTGTTTTAAAATAATTGGGAGGTTTCTAAGCAATTTTTCAAAATTAATCCTCGTTAACGTAATATTGAGCTCTAAAGTGGTATTTTTTGCGTGATGTCTATGGATCCCTATAGCATGCATGGTGCGACACGCACTTGGCCGATTTTCATAACCTTTATAGGTAATACACTTAAACATGTTTTAAACAGTTAAAATTGGAAGGGAAAGTAAAACAGACTTCCAATTTAAGAAAGTAAATTAGTGCCGGATTGCAATCCCTTGTTGGCAAACCCGGCGGTGACTAACTTGAACTTTCATTTTCGTATCGCAACCTCAAGCTTAACTGCTTGTTGTCCAACCTCGCGTCACTTACCAAAACGCACCAAACATTTCACGAATGATTCCATTGCCTTCTATACTAGCTTCAATATTTTAAATTATCTTCAATTTAAGTGCAATATCCAAAAAAATATTTTAAGTAAGCAATTGAGTCAATTGCGCTAACCCTGTAATACTGTCGACATGTTAGTACTGAGTCAGGTGACTTACCGAAGTACAGTATATGGCCCAGCCAGAGCTTTGATATGCCGTTGTTCTGCATGCTCTCATAGCTGTAGCGTTGTAGAGTCGACATTATTGCTGAAAATTGTATAAGATGTAAATACATAATATAATGTTTTAAACACAAAAAAGGACATGCTGCGCATAAGTTTCTTTGCGAATTTTCTTTGGCTAGAACAAGGAAAGTACTGGGTCGGCTTTTGCATCGAGCTTTCACTTGGTTTCGGAAACAAATTAAAACACTAGAATAATGAAATTATTGAACGCGAAAATTTTATATATTTGTTCCTTACATAAATGAAATTAGCGTTTTGTCTTACTGACCACTTTGATCTAAAATATCTCCTCTTTGGTTAAGAATTTCAAATTAAAATTTATAAATTCATTTAGCTGGTACTTTTGAGTTTTGAAAACAGTCATTCATTTGTATTTTCCTCACTCAGATTAACGCAGATGGAGTAAACGCAACAAACGATGTGAAGCCACATAGCATTAAATGTGTGCGTGACAACTAGGAGCGGCACTGTAGGGACACGTACATCTGTGTGCGTGTAAAGTTGCCAGATATTGGGGAACGAACTCCCATAATTTTTCCAATTGTTCTCAGTAGTACTAATGTTACAAATTGGAAATGGTCTTTCGCAATTTAGGTACTTATGTAGTAGGTATTTGAACAGAAAAAAGCTAATAAAATAAAATAAATTATTTTTTCTGCAAATCGATATTTGAAGATCTCTGCATTATCACTCAAGAACATAATAACATTAAAGATTTATGGATGTCTTTATAAGCATAATTAGGTACATTAAATTGAAAAATGTTATTAATTTTAAATATTTATTACAAATTAAAAGATTTAGCGGCCATTGCAAAATCGAAAAATAGCAAAATATACCTTTGATTGGTTTATTGTTGATTAAATAACTAGAGTTTTAAATAAAGATATAATATTATATATATACATAAATTATTTCCATATATAAATGTATAAATTAATCACCTTACACTTACACCCCATGCACATTTCCCTAATTCAAGGAAACTTATTTCGATGTAAATTGGCAACACCATGCAATTACTGTCAAAATGTTGTGTTCCGAGTGAGCGATATCAAATTGTGGGTAAATAAATTACAAAACTATAAAATAAACAATAGTTACCTGTGGAAAGATATGCCATCTGCTTTTTTTGTTTTTGTTAACAACTTTTACACTTTTTAATTACGCAAGACGGCATTTTCAAAATAAAACAACTAACCACCTTCGACGTGTAAGCGCTGTGACGCGAAGTTCAGTACTGACGCGAGATTGTATTCGCTTTGTAATTTGTATTTGCTTTGGTGGACACACTTTTGTGTTCTAGGCGCGTCATCTGCCTATTCGGTAATCTGAGTTTCCTCATTATTTTTTTCTTTGGCGTCGCTTATTACCTCACAATGGAAAACATGAAATATCAGTATATTTACGAGTACGAGTTCTACCGTGGTATCAGTGCTGCAGAAACAGCTCGAAGGATTAATTATGTGTACGATGGTGTCGCAAAAGAAAGCACGGTACGTTTTTGGTTTCATCGTTTTCGTTCTGAAAATTTCGACCTTCAGAACTAACCCCGTGGACGGCCGGAGAACAAAGTGGAAAATGCAGAATTAAAGGCTATTGTGGAAGCGGATCCATCACAAAGTACTTCAGAGATAGCTGCAGGCTTCGGGGTAAGTGATAAATCTGTATTAATCGGGAAAGTACAAAAACTTGAACGATGGGTACCTCATGACTTGAGTGAATCGAGCTTGCAAACACGCGTCGACTGCTGTGTTACTTTGCTCAACCGACATAATAATGAAGGGATTTTAAATCGAATCATTACTTGTGATGAAAAGTGGATACTGTACAATAATAGGAAGCGCTCGTCGCAATGTCTGAACCCTGGAGACCCAGCCAAATCCTGCCCTAAACAAAAATTTACTCAGAAAAAGTTACTTGTGAGTGTTTGGTGGACTAGCGCCGGTGTACTACAGCTTTCTAAAATCTGGCCAAGCGATTACGGCAGATATCTATAGTCAGCAACTGCAAATCATGAAGGAAGAACTAGCTGCTAAACAACCGAGATTGGTCAATCGCTCTAGGCCACTGCTGTTTCACGACAACGCAAAACCACACACTGCACAACAAACAACCACTAAGTTAGATGAGCTACAATTGGAATGTCTGCGACATCCACCGTACTCCCCGAACCTGCTCCAACAGATTACCATTTTTTCCGGAATTTGAACAACTTTATACAAGGAAAAAAATTCAATTCCGATGCGGCAGTCCAAAACGCCTTCAAATAGTTTATTGATTCTCCCCCCGGTTTTTTTTAGTAATTAATGAACTACCTATGAGATGGCAAAAGTGCATAGATAACAATGGTGCATACTTTGTTTAACTAAATATATTTTACAAAAAAAAATACTTTATATTCCTCCCGCACAAAACGCCAATTTCATATGTAAGGGCCTAATATAATAAGTTTTATCTATACAAATAAACAAAATTGGAGTGTCTGTTTCTAAAGTATGATGTCAATCATACTTGATAGTTTCCTCGATCACGTTTTAAACAATACGTATACAACTTACTTTCTGTACTGCCAACAAACTTATGTGCATCTCCGATCACTGGGAGGGCTTCCTCTGACGTGGGGATGGCGGCAGCCAGCTCGTACAGCCGCCGCCTCCTGTACCTGAACACCACTATCCACACCAAAGGCGCTAGGAGAAGCAACCACTCTATCATTGCGACACTAGAAATTACAATTTAAATTTTGTCTAATAAACCAAATTATTGTGTGGTTATAGTAGATCTAAGCCACCTCGTAGATATGACCGCGGTATAAATGTGCGAGGATTTTATACCTTACCTGACTTATAGGCGCCGGTCACGATGCGCTATCTATTATAAGTGTTAAGTATGTTTTTATTACACAAAATATCAGACATTTTTAGAATCTAGCGTCTGTAGGCGAATGATAAAATTTTGGTGAATGATAATTGGTTATCAAATTTTATTTCTTACTATAAAAGACAAATTATATTTAGCGTCTATTAGATTTTCAGGTATTCCACATTGACACAATCTTATTATCAAGTTTATTTGATAAAGAATAATTTTTGTAATTCAGGTTATAAGCCATTAACAATTTAAGTAGGTAGGTAAATGGATCTGCAATAAGTCTAATGTAGGTCTACCTTTTACATTTCTTTTTAAATGCTTATAAAATAATGTTTTCCTCATTTATGTTTTTCACAATTTAATCCTACTAATATTATAAATGTGAAAGTTTGTGAGTGTGGATGTATGTATGTATGTTTGTTACTCCTTCACGCAAAAACTACTGAACGGATTTGAATGAAATTTGGAACACAGATAGTTTATAACCGGGATTAACATATAGGATACTTTTTATCCCGACGTGGACGAAGTCCGTGGGCACAGCTAGTCTAAAATAAATGTGTTTTATATAGCTAAGTATATAACGAACTATTTTCAATTGTGACAATTTGTTGTAGTAAAAAGATTGTATATGTACTTACCTACAGGTTTTTCAATAAACTTTTACACTTTCCGTTTGACGTTTGATATCTGGTTGTCAAGTCAGCTTCGTACTTGTTGTACATCTAAATACAGTCCTTCTAAATTATTTAATTTATGTGATTACAACAGTTTATGGGCCCAGGCCCCTGTTTGTACTTACAGATAAAGTGCCAAATAGAATATTACCTTTAGTTCGCACTGGACGAAACATGTACACGAGTTCAAAAAATAGAGACAAGAAAAGATTTCATTGTAAGTGTGAAAAAGTGTTCATTTGTTTTTAGGGTTCCGGACCTTAAAAGGAAAAACCGGAACCCTTATAGGATCACTTTGTTGTCCGTCTGTCTGTCTGTCTGTCTGTCTGTCTGTCAATACCTTTTTGCTCAGAAACGGGTAGAGTTATCAAGTTGAAATTAATACCAAATATCAAATGCTATGGTCCCTTGTGGGTGTAAAAAAATTAGGCTTCTAAGTCAACGCAATCAAAAGATACGGTGATTTATGTCACATATTTTGATACTTTTCGCAAATTCACTTATCAATACAAAGGAATCAACGCACAGCCCAAACCGCTGATGTTAGAGTCATGAAATTTTGACAGTAAGTACCTTATATACCGCAAGTATCCACTAAGAAAGGATTTTGGAAAATTCCACCCCTAAGTGCATAAAATAGGGGGTGAAAGTTTTTATGGGTTAAAAAAATTAAATGAACCTAGAGACATGAAAATAAGTATTGAGGCTACTTATTACAAATAAAAAATATAAATTTCAGCGTTTTGTAAAATTCCACCTCTAAGTGTGTAAAATAAGGGTTTGTATTGTAGTTTGGTTGCAGTTTGTATTCGGTTCCCGAATTAGTTGAAGCATTTTTGGGAACTATTTATTATTAGCCAGGAGTAGCGGTCCCAGCCACTTATCATTTACATCAAATGATATGTTTCGAAGTTTGTGCGCGCACAAAACGCTGAAATTAATATTTTTTATTTGTAATAAGTAGCCTCAATACTTATTTTCATGTCTCTAGGTTCATTTAATTTTTTTAACCCATAAAAACTTTCACCCCCTATTTTATGCACTTAGGGGTGGAATTTTCCAAAATCCTTTCTTAGTGGATACTTGCGGTATATAAGGTACTTACATACCGCATACATAAATCACAGTATCGTTTGATTGCGTTGACTTAGAAGCCAATTTTTTTAACAACCACTAGGGACCATAACATTTGATATTTGGTATTAATTTCAACTTGATAACTCTACCCGTTTCTGAGAAAAAAGGTCTTGACAGACAGACAGACAGACAGACAGACAGACAGACAGACAGACGGACAACAAAGTGATCCTATAAGGGTCCCGGTTTTTCCTTGTAAGGTCCGGAACCCTAAAAAGTAATAAGAACAAAGTTGTACTAAGTGGTAGTGTAACAATTAAACCATTCTCCGTGGATCTCACACTAGGCCTAGCCTGTGCCCCGGCTCTGATACCCAGGGCCCAAAACAACAGGCTACCCACGGGGTCGAGAACGTCCAGGGTGTGGGCCCCGGACGTTCCCTGACGACGACGACCCTGACGAGGACGGTGGCGGGCGTGGCTCCCTGCCGCTGTGCACTGCGAGGGTGCAGGGGGAGCGACCATCTGCTCCCCCGGGGCGAGCTCCCGCGAGGGAGCGCGGCACATGAGGGGCACCGGCGAGTTCCGTCCGGAGAGCCCGGAGTCCCTCCGACGTGCTGAAGGCGGCCACCGGGGAGGTTTTAGTGGGTAAGAATCCCACATAGCCCAGGCCTTTCCCACAAGAGGCCTGGGGATCTTTGAAAGATTTCCTCCCCGTCAACAAAAAATAAAAAAAGGCCTAGCCTGTATCGTGGGGTCCGAAGAAAAGGTTTACCAGCAGTTTTAGCGGTCGGCAGAATAGAAAGAATTTAATCATTAGGTAAAAATAATAATTAGGTAATAAACAAAAGTTACAATATTTAAAGAAACAATAATAGGCTAAAAATAAAATAATAATATGCCTGCGATCCTTGGTTAAGTGGATGTGTGTGGGGTTGTGTGTTAGTGTGTGATTGAGTAGGGGTGTGTGTATAGGGGTGTTTATGTGGGGCTGTGAGTGTGGGGTGCCTGTGGGGGAGTGTGTTTGGATGTGTAGTGTAGTGTGATGTATGTATGGTTCTGGATTAGATTATAGTAACAATTTGTGGCATAACTAACATATTATATTCAATAAGTTTTCAGTCACATTCTAAGATTGTTGCGATAACCATTTCTTTAATTGTATTCTAGCTTTTTTCATTTTAGTATTTTCACATTCCTATGGAACCATGTTCCAAACTTTTTCTACAGTCATTCAATTACAGCGCGATGTAAAATTGAAATAACATAAAGTTAAGTATTAATTAAAGAATATATAATTATTTTTAAATGACTTAATTATAATTTCGTTTCAATAATTTCTTTAAAATAACATAGATTTGGGCAAAATATTTAAAGATATAAATGAAAAATAATGGCTAAATAATGAAGTTGGCCGGCCATCGAAAAAAAAAAACAAAATAACCGGCAATCCGATCTTCATTTGTTTTTTCGAGTTGTAGAATATAGTTCATACTTCCTTGTATTCTTTCTTTAGCCAATTCCTGTTTTTATTTTTACTTTCCTTGTATTCGTAATGAAAAGCACATTGATTACCTCGGGTGAAAGACTTATTTTGTCCCTTGAATTATTAGCGCCCTCGCTACGCTCAGGCGCCAAACCACGTCTCGGGCCAAAATAAGTTACATTCACCCCTTGTGTAACAATGTACTATTTTATGTCACATTTGGACACTGATTTGTTATAGATGTATGGTGCTAAAAAGTGGGAAAAACGTTGAGCGAAAGAAGACTACACTAGGAACCGCGACTCTGAAAACTCGTCTATTTGTTCAGAGTTCAGTGTCAACAATATTTATTTATTTTTGTGGTGTGTGAGGATTATTGTAAGGATGTATAGCTGTCTCACTGTCAGAACTTGGGCATCCGAGTAAAGAGCGTGGGGACGGTATCTTCGATGTTTTTTAATAGTACCTTTTAAGACTGATCTCTGTGCTCTTTCAATTTCAATCATAGAGGTAATACCGCCCCAGACGGTGATACAGTAGGAAATAACTGATTCACAAAGTAATCATAATAATAAAAAAATATTTTATAATTAATATCGCCAGACTGACACACGTACTATGTGCACCCTACAATGGACTGGGGGTAATCCCAGTGACACCCAGACCAGGGCAAATAATGAAAGGCCATTTCCAAAATGTGCCCCAGCGGGAATCGACCCCGCCACCACCATGTGCAGTGAGCCGAGCGGCCTACGCTCGAACCACACGCGGTCGTCAGAAAGTCAGGATTATATTATTTCCAGGTTGTGTAGGTCTACGATATCGCGAATTCTGTGCATAATATGTGTTCATTTACGAATTCTGGAAGCTTATTTAAATATATGCTCTTTAAAACCAAGTTTTTTGTCTATCATTACACTTAAGTATTTTATGTTATTTGATCGTACAATAGACTCGCAGTCACACGTTTTTGAATTATCACACGCTGAGTGTATTTTGATTTGATTTATTGTTGTAGGGTCAGTTAGTTCTGTGTAAGCATACGAATTTAGTTTTATTTGAGTTCAGAGTTAGTTAGTTACTATTTAGACATTGATTTATATTCAAAATACCTAATTCAGCTTTTTGGATTGTATGTTCCCACGAGTCCCATTGTATGTTCCCACCATGAAATATAAGTACTGTGTCATCAGCGTAACAGATAGTATTTGAAATGTCACCAGCGATTCTTTGAATATCATTCATGTATATAATAAAAAGCATGGGGCCCAAGACACTGCCTTGTGGTACTCCAAAATCAATAGGTAGTTCATCACTCTTACCCCCTAGTTTTATGTACTGCTTTCTGTCTACTGACAGGGGGCAGTACACAAAACTAGGGGTTACCTTACTAGGTAACTCCGAAACCAATCAAGAGGAAGACCTCTGATACCTAAAATTCCAGTTTATTTAAAATAAGTTTCACTGAAACTGTGTCGAATGCTTTTGCCAGGTCAAGAAAAACCCCAATACAATTTTTCTTGTTATCTAGATATTGGGAAATCGTTTCAATCAGATGTGACACTTCGTTCTTAGAGGAAATACCGCTTCGAAATCCGTATTGATACTTAGATAGTAGTTTATGACGTTCAATAAAATTTGTTACACGTTTGTTTACAATTTTTTCAAGAATTTGAGAAAATATTACTAAGAGTGAGATGGGTCTGTAATTTTCAGGATGTGTTTTGTTTCCTCCCATATGTATAGGTACCACACAAGCTAGTTTCCATGCAGATGAAAAGACACCGGTGGAAAGGCTAAGATTAAAGAGATATGTAAGAGGTTCAATAATATCAGATTTTACAGACTTTAGTAATTCAGGTTTTTTTATAGTGTTTGTGCACATGTGTGCACAATCTGCCGCGTCTCCTCTGACTTAATCAGAGACCTTGTTATTAAGTTTATTTATGTATAGATGTTCCTTTTTAATATGATGAATACTGTTTTCTTTTAGGCAATTTTGTGTTAATTAAATTATGTATCAATGTTATATTATCATGTTACTGTCTATACATTGCGGCATAGATCTTAGATCGTGAATTATTGATCGGCACCTATTTTAAAGTAGAATTAACTTATTTTATATACGAGTAAAATAAAATGTATGATTGATTATTTCCAATCAATGATGCATTTAAATTTTTTTGTGTCCATCGGGTCCTCACATCCGGTCGCCAAACGGCACGATAGTGCACCCCGGGATTTTTCGCAAGTTGGCGGGGCAGCCTTTTATTTGTGGCTAGCTCACTACTTGGGCTAACTGCGGTCGGTCAACGGAAAAAACCATGCTTCGAATCCCGCTGCTCTCCAAAACCAGTTTCCCGACACAGCTTCATAGTGTTGTGGCAAACAACTGTAGTCCATACAGCGAAATTGATCTGACCCGCCAACCATGAAGGGCTACACCAAACATCGTGCCGGAACACGGCTAGGCCGCTTGGCGACACGGCCTTGTTTAGTGGGTGGTGACTAGCCGCCGCCGAAGCCTACGACCACCTTCAATTGTAACCTATTTGGTACCACCCAGGATCACGTGTAGGGAATCTTGAGGGTAATTTTTCCTACGGACGAAAGTTACGTGACCCCAAAAATCTTGATACATACGTAGTACAACACAGACTTGTTACTCCGTACACGCCCGAACAAAACGGTGTAAGTGAGCGAGAAAATCGGACTTTAGTCGAAACTGGACGTTCGATGATGTACCCGCACGAACCGATGCCGCAGTAATTATGGGCTGAACTGATCAATACGGCCGCTTATATCTTAAACAGAACAGGTCCAACAAAGAGCGATTTATCTCCCTACGAACTTTGGTTTGGAAAGAAACCTATTATAAAACATCTCCGTATAATAGGTTGCCCTGCCTATGTCCACATACCGAAACAAAAACGTAAGAAGCTTGATAAGAAGGCTATTAAGGGCAGACTCGTCGGCTACGATGAAGATGGATATCCTGTCTGGATCACTGATGGAAACAAAAACACACTCGTCCGATCACGTGATGTAATTTTTGATGAAAAGTCACTTCTCATCAACGATGTCAATCCACCATGTGAAAATACTGACACAAACTCGCAGGAATACACGTTGAAGCTTTCAGTAGATACCGCTACTAGGAATGAGGAACCGGCTATTCAAATGCATAGGGTGTCAGATCCATCGTTCATTAAATCCGAGGGAGATGAAGTCCGTAAACAAATAGATGGTAACACGGAAGCACAAGAATAATTGAATGAAGACGAATTCCTTGACGCATAACCGCCACACTACAATTTTCGTAATCGGAACAATATAAGACGTCCTGAAAGATTTGATGATTACGTGTGCGTAACACAATCGTTTCTTACAAATTTTTCAGACGCAATGAAGTGGAATGTTCATGAAGAGTGGAGCAATGCAATGGAAAGCGAGACGAATTCATTTAAAGACCTTAATGTATGGACACCGTACTTATTGCCTAAGGGCAAGAGAGCCTTACCGTGCAAATGGGTTCTTCGAGTAAAAAGAAATCCCGATGGCTCTCGAATGTCATAAAGCTAAACCGAAGCCTATATGGATATATACAAGCTCCAAGGGACTGGAACTCTTGCTTCAAATAAATTCTAATAGACATGAACTTCAAGCAGTGTGATGCTGATAGTTGTCTCTATACGAAAAATTTCAATAATAAAAAGTTACTTATTACATTGTACGTTGATGATGGATTAGTAGCTGCTACGGATAAGAATTTGGCGGATACCTTCTTGAACGATTTGAAAGAACGATTTCACATCACTACTAAGACGGGATCGTACTAATCAAGAAGCGTATGCTGTTTTGTTTTTGTTTAAATAAAATATCGTTTAGGTCTTTGGGTTGGTTTATTGTTCTTATTTTTATATATTTCTTAGTATTTAATTATATTATGATATAAGAAAAAAAATGTAAACTTGACAATTTGTACGTAGGCCTAAACAAAATAAACGCTTTGAATTTTAATTTGAATTAATATTTAATACAATTGTTTCGTGTCTTCACTCCATGTTTGTCTAATAGTAGTGGTATGTCAATTCCACAACTGTTAGTTTAACTGTCGGTTACGTTCCGTTATTACATCTTCCCCTTTAAAAAAAAAAAAACATTTTAACACAAATCAACTCTTACTTATCTTATTTGCCTCTAATACAATTACAATCAACTAAATTAATCACAATACCTTATAACAAAAATTACAGTTTCAATAAACCCTTCATCCCCTCTTAAAAATGAATTGACAATAAGTTACAATTTTTCACTTTCAGCAATGTTACATAACAGTTACAACAAAAAATAGATACTAAAACTGTTTCCGAGTTACACATTCAACCAGCGAGGACCTCAGTCCAGTGAACCACAAAATCTATGCCGCGGACCGAATGTAGAAAGATGTTCTTGTATAGTTTACACTAGATGAGCCCGCGACTTCGTCCGCGTGGAATTTAACTTAACAAAAAAGCCCGCTCCCGCTTTCTAGGCCCGCGCGACAGGACCCATTTGTTTAATTTTGTTTTTCTAAAATAAAAGTAGCCTAATTTACTGCTTATAACAACAGCGAAAGTCCAACCAGTGAAAGTCCCGTCAAAATCGGTTCAGCCGTTTCGGAAATACTCTTTGATTTCATGTGTTTTAATTTTTTTACGCGGAACCCTAATTGCTTTTCGAAAATTAAAGTAGCCTAAGTTAAAACATCAGATATCTGCCAGTGAAAGTCCCGTCAAAATCGGTCCAGCCGTTTCGGAGATTACCCGGAACAAACACACAGACGGACAGACAGACATCAGACAAAAAAAATTAAATCGCGTTTTAGCTAAAGGTGTCGTATGTACTTTCATATGCATTTAGTGAAAAGGTCTGATTTTGATATTACAAACAGACACTCCAATTTTATTTATTTGTATAGATTACCATTACAACTAATTACTCTTCCTTGCAACCATATATTCTTATTAACATCTTTTTTAAACCAAATATTTTTTCCAATTTTAAATTCTTCTTTGCGTTTACATGTCTTATTATAACTTTCAATATTTATATTAACTTGCTTACTAAATTGAGATGCTACATTATAATTTAACTTTGGTAACAAAAATTTGTGTGATGTTATTAATTTAGTTCTTAGATTTCTATTCATTAACAATTCACAGGGAGAAAAGCTAGTTCCAGCCACGGGTGAAACTCTATACTTTAATAAAGCTACTTTATAATCTGTGTTATCTTCATTACATTTATACATTATTTTCTTAGCAACCTGTACACCTCTCTCAGCCATCCCGTTCGACTGTGGATATCTAGGACTAGTGTAAGTATACTTAAAACCCCATTCCTGAGCAAATTGTTGACATTCTCTAGAGTCAAATGGTACATGATCTGAAACTACCTCACATGGTACCCCAAAGTTACAAAACAAATCTAACAAACTATTATTAATTGCACTAGCAGTCTTATTATTCAGGAACTTTATATCTAACCACTTGGAATAATAATCATAAATTATTAAATAACTTTTCTTTTTTAAATCCATGATATCAATACCTAACTTCAAAAATGGCAAACTAGGAACCGTGTGGCATTAATGGTTATTTTACATTATTATTTTCAAAGAATTTGTAATAATAATTACAAATTCTTTGATTATTTTGATATGTTTGACATGGAAAACATTTTTAACAAATTATTCAATTTGACTATCTATGTGAGGCCAATAATATAATTTTCCCGCTAGTTGTTTCATTTTAGACTTACCCATATGTCCTTCATGCAATGTTTTTATCATTGACATTCTTAAATTTTTAGGTACTATCTACCTGTCTTTATAAAATAGTAAATTATTATCAAATGACAGATCACTTTTTAACTTATGATAACTATGTAAATAATCTGTACATTCTAAATTCTGTGTTAAACCTACACAATGTATAACCCCATACAAATAAGAATCATCAACATCATTACACTCCTGATAAGAACGTGATAATAAATCTGCAATGTACATAAACCTACCTTGTAAGTATTTAAATTCAAAATTATATTTTAGTAATTTAAGATTTAATCTTTGCAGTCTAGGTGATGGTATCTCGTATAAATGCTTTTAAGTAGGCATTCTAATGGTTTATGATCATTAATAATAGTTATATTATGTCCATATATGAGTCGTTAAATTTCAAACATGGCCATCTCCATATTTTTCCATGTTCAGGATTCCATGATATTTTAAAAGATTACAGCACATAAAATATGCCAACAAATTAAAATATTTCCATATTCGCGTGGATATGGGCATTTTTGAACCTACAGGAATATTCCATGCACTGTACTCTTTTTAAATATCAAAAAATCCTAAAATCTGTAAAATATGGAGATGGCCATGTTTGAAATTTAACGACTCATATGAAATAAACATTTTTAGTGGCCCAGACAACGCTTAACAATGCTTTTTCTATTTGAGAAAATTTTATTTCTGCTTGAGTCAAACTACGAGATGCAAAACAAACAGGCTTAATATTTTGTAATATACTAGGTGAAACATAAAGTGTATACAATTTTTTTTGCAACTTAACTTTGTAAATCTAAAACTATCGGCTTTGTGGGACAGTACAAGTACTAAAGGTTCTGTAGACTTATGAAATCTGTCAACAGCTGTATCCCTGTAACACCTTTTGTATTTCAAGTTTCCTCCAAAGCTGATAGTTTTAGATTTACAAAGATAAGTTGCAAAAAAAATAGTATACCCTTTATGTTTCACCTTGTATAACAACCAATGCCATTCTCGGACGCATCGCATTGTACAACAATAGGTCATTTACTATTAAAATTCTGTAATACAGGAGCTTCTGCTATCTTTATCTTAAGATTATTCTAAACATTTTCATGAACATCTATCCAAATCCACTCAACATCTCTTTCAACAATAAATGTAGTGGTGATGCGATATTAGCGATGTTAGGTATAAATTTTATTCAATAGCTAACCATACCAAGAAAAATTTGAAGTTATTTTTTATTGGCGGGCTTTTCATTTTTAATATTGCATTAAAAGAAGATTTTGAAGAAATAAGTTGTGTTTTTGTATTCAATAAATCCACACACGCCACATTAATACTTTCAAGAATGTCACTAAGCGATTTTATGAAATAGTTTGGGTTTTTGAATGACGGTAGTCTGTATATGCAGAGTATTTTTATATAATATGTGAGATAGTTCGAGCTATCGAAGCATTCCGCTTCTACAATTTGGGGTTCATAAGTAGTAACATGATAGTTACTTTTAATGTATGCAACGACTCCTCCATTTCGGTTATGTGTTTCACTTGTGTAATATGTTGAATAACCAGGAATTAATTCAATAATTGTACCTTTTCCGAGCCAACATTCAGTTAAGATAATTGCATCAAATGCAATATTTACTCTCTTTAGTGCTGTTAATAAGATGTCCATGACATGCCGTATGCTACGAATAGTAAAAGTTAACATTTTAAAATTATATTTATCCGTTATTATTTGTGAAAAATTCTCCAGAAGATCTATTTCATGGCACTCAATGCTCAGAGATTCATCAATTTCATTTAATGTTTCAGAGTTAATAACCATCATTTTGAATAATGTTGTATAGCGCTATAGCAAAGGCGATATGTTTCTAGTTGGGCATTGAGAGTTGAGTGAAAGTTATACAAAAATTGGGAGCGGTGTATTTGGATGTATGTAAATATTCGTGGATTTATAAATAATTTGTGAGTACATGTATGTGTGTGCGTGTAAGTGTGTGTGTAAAATGAGTATGGGTGAGTGTAGAGATTGCAAGAAGTCTAGTTTAGAATAAGAATAGAATAGTTAAGAATAAGAAAATAACAATGAAAGGTAAGTAAAGTATCTAGAATATTCAAAAAGAAAATAAATATATAAAGTTAGTTGTAACAAAATGTTCATGCAAAACTTATAAGATAAACTTAATAAGTTATTTATAAGAAGTTGAGAGGTGAGTGCTATTCGTTTGCGTTGGGGCTGGTATTTCAGGCCCGATTCTTTGGTCAAAGTCCTCATGAGACCGAATGAGAATCGGGGGTATTCTGAGCTTTACAAATGTAAATGACTCCTTTCACATATCACAGCACCACGCATTTTTTCGTTTGTTTTAATAAGTTAGATTTCGCAACCCCCTGCTATCTATTTATTCTTATTTTGTTCCCTCTCGATTCCTTCGTATTTGTGTATGTGTATTTCACCCCAAAAACTCCCCTTAGAGGCATCCCCGCCTAGGAAAGTGTGGTGCTGTGATATCTTCGAGTGCTGCGACCACTCCGAGTCTGTAAGTACCTCTGTTTTTCTTGAAACCTCCAAAATAGAAAGACTGATTGGTGAAGCTTCTGATATTAAGAATCCCAGCGTTGTTAGGGTAATTCGAAACCCGCCATCTCAATCGCAGTATTTACGACACTGCGCACCCTTTGAAATTATCAGGGTGGACACAATCTCGATAGTTTACGGTCCTCGGTCCTTCGAGCCGGATCATTCTTATTTTATCGAAAAATCCATAAAATTCCTTCTATATTCATCAATTTCGTTCGGCAGAAACGCAATTTTTCCCGCTTCTTACCTACACACATATTGTAAAAAAAAACCTCGTTCGAATTTTGAATTCTATTGCATCATCCTCGTATTGCTTTTTAATATTATTTGCATAAAACCTCATTTATGTGAATAAAATTATATTCTATTTAATTTTGATATAAAATTCGAAATTCAAATTTGTTCGTAAGACGTATGACGACTACGCGAGCTCAAGCGAAAACAATGGCGGACGAATTATTACGTTCGAAATTAAAATTTTGTAATTTATGTAATTCGCTTGTTAGTTTAATCGAAATTAAAATCTCTCTACCATCCGATCTACTACGAATTCGATGTGAATTGGATAGATATAATGAAGTCGAATCTTTATATTATGATATCTTAGCACAAGTCGCACAGCCCGCGACTGGTGTCACATTTGCCCATCTCCGTAAAATAAATAAAAAATAAAATATTATAATTTTATTTCAGACGTTATTTTGTCCATATTTTTTTGGTTAGTAGCTACATATTACAATACAACTTAAACAACTATGTTAGTATGACATGATATATCATGCATTTCAATTTAAATACCTGCCAGGTCTACTCGAGGCACCAGTTACACACACATGTGTATGCACCCAGTGTCCCAAAACTGGGCAGTCCGGCTTATCACTAATGTCCTTCAGAAAGGTTTTGGTGCTCCCCCTCACACGGCGCATCAGCGACGCGACCCGCTTGCGCAACACTGCGTGGTAGCCATCGGGGTGCGCATGCGCAAACATGGCCGACGCACTACAAAATCGGGGGAGCCCAACAACACCCTGAAGGCATTATTATATTGTACTCGGAGAGCGTTGTAAGCTGTATGCGTATAACTGGCCCATAGATTGCACGAAAAAGACTTGAGTACATTATTTAAAAGTTATGTAAATAACTACATACTATGATTTAAAACGAAAAACGGTGCTCAGTCCTCCTCCGCGGCTAAACCTAATAAAGATAATAGTTTTGATGGTGGTTTGAAACTTCCTCGTATTTCTCTGCCTACTTTCTCAGACGATGACGTCACACAGTGGACAGGATTCTCAGAACTATTCTTGTCATAACGAATGACAACTTGAATGATGCAGTACGTTTGCATTTTTTACGCTCTTTTCTAACCGGGGAAACAGCGAACATTGTTCAACACTTGCCCTTATCCTCGGCTAATTTCCTGGCCGCTTGAACTGTCTGTGAGTGTGGATGTATGTATGTATGTATGTATGTATGTATGTTTGTTACTCCTTCACGCAAAATCTACTGAACGGATTTGGATGAAATTTGGAACACAGATAGTTTATAACCAAGATTAACATGTAGGATACTTTTTATCCCGATAATCCTGAAATTTTTGTTACGTTATATACTACGCGGACGAAGTCGGGGGGCACAGCTAGTTTTATATAAAATTTATACGTGCCCGACTATAGGTCAGGTCATAATCTGTTTTTAGGGTTCCGGACCTTACAAGGAAAAACCGGAACACTTATAGGATCACTTTGTTGTCTGTCTGTCTGTCTGTCAAGACCTTTTTTCTCAGAAACAGGTAGAGTTATCGAGTTGAAATTAATACCAAATATCAAATGCTATGGTCCCTTGTAGGGGTAAAAAAATTAGGCTTCTAAGTCAATGCAATCAAAAAATACGGTGATTTATGTCACATATTTTGATACTTTTCGCAAATTCACTTATCAATACAAAGGAATCAACGCACAGAAATCACGCTGGTGTTAGAATCATGAAATTTTGACAGTAAGTACCTTATATACCGCAAGTTTCCACTAAGAAAGGATTTTGGAAAATTCCACCCCTAAGTGCATAAAATAGGGGGTGAAAGTTTGTATGGGGTAAAAAAATTAAATGAACCTAGAGACATGAAAATATGTATTGAGGCTACTTATTACAAATAAAAAATATTAATTTCAGTGTTTTGTAAAATTCCACCCCTAAGTGTGTAAAATAAGGGTTTGTATTCAGTTTGGTTGCAGTTTGTATTCGGTTCCCGGATTTGTCTAAGCATTTTTGGGAACTATTTATTATTAAAATATCTTGCCGGTATCGATATTGGAATCCAGTAATGGAAAAACTATCTAAAATCATAATAAAATATTGTACGGAACCCTCAGGGCGCGAGTTCTACTCGCACTTGACCGGTTTTTTTACTTATTTGCTTGGCATGGCAACAGGGCGAGGTGGATACATGTTAAAAATATTTACGTCTTCGGATTGTTTTTAGTGGTTCGTCCATAAATCGTCAAATTGCATTCCTTCGATTTTACAAGCTACAGTAAAAATAAAAATATATTTTTATCAAAAAATGTTTCACTTTTTAATTTATTTTGAAAGTGTTTACTGAAATATTTACTAATATATGCGATTATGGAGTTATCAAGGAAAAAGTTAAATTTTCTCATTCATCGCTTCTTCATTACCATCCTTCCCGTCCATTTTTTACGGGAAGGTAATGAACTGTTTTGGAGAGAAATGAATTTTATTTGATTTAGAGCGATTCCGTTATAGTCTACATAATATTTTAAAATAAATTATTAATATTTTATGAGATTTATAGTTTAGGGTGGACCAAATATGTAGAAATAAGTAGTCTTTAGTTAATATTTTAATGAATAAATTTAATTTTTATGAATAGGTATTCAAATGGCGAAAAGACGTAACATTTTCGTAACAAAAGGAGAAACATTGGTAAAAGATTGGCTGCGTAAAATAAGCGCATATAAAAATAATCTGGATTATAATATGCTCTAGAAAACGATGAATAAAGATAAATATACTTATCTGGAAACGAGAAGATGTGTAGAATTAAATAAATTATGCCTAGGGCACAGTGAAAACGAAGAAGACGTAGGCAAAATTACTCTTAAACTACTTAAAATGGAAAGGAGAACAAAAAATAGAGAACATATTAATGGAAAACTCGCCTACGTGAAAAACCTGTAAATCTAGAGCATTGTAAACCAGATCCTTTTATGCTTGCTTAAACAGGTCCAGGTCCAAGTAATCTAAATGTTTGTATACGATTACCTTAGTCCAATATAATAAAAATAATAAAGTTAACGAAGTATTGAAGATATACGAGCATGAAACAAAATAAAGGAAAAAGTAAAAAATCTGCTGCTGTTTAGCGAAACCATTTCGTTATGGGACTAGTCCCACAACACACTCCCGCCACTATTACTCCTGCAGGCTAGAATCAGCAATGGTGTCAAATGAGTCCAGGGGGAAAATTAAATTGTCTTAGAACCCGCACCAATTGTATTAAAGGAAATAACTTTAAATTTAATAAAACCCCCAAAGCAACGACTTTTTAAACTACAAAAGAGCAGATAATTTTAAAACAGCTGAATCGATTTTCATGAAACATAGCTAAGAACACTCGTTCAGAATACATTTCCAACAAAAAAAAAGAAATAAAAATCGGTTCATCCGCTTGGGCGCTACGATGCCACAGACAGGCACACAGATACGCATGTTAAACTTAGAGGACCCCTCTTTTTTCGCTGGGGTTAAAAATAGGAGGAATTGAAAGCAAATATCAATTTCACATATGGACAGAAATAACTTTATGGGCTTTGCCACAGAAGCGAGACTGTAACAGTTGATTGATGACCGAAGACCAGTTGTAATAGGAGCTGAGCTGATTATACTTGATCCAATAATAGTGTTTCCACAAGGTCTGTGTAATAAATAATAATAAATAAATAAATAATGCGGCCTAATTTAAATATGGCACAAGTACCTTCTATATTTAATTTTCATAGCCTTATAATATAGTATTTATTTTTCTATATAATATAGTTTTTTTTATAATCCGCCTTCCAGTCTTATCAAAATTAAAATCTGATCAATAAATAAATAAAATAAATGATTAAGTAATTATAATTCATACCTATTTCATAACTTGTTTGGTGTATTAATCCCGTCCTAAATCATTACAATCCATAGAACTTTTCATCATTATCCATACGTAAAATTTCAAGCGCAAATATCTCAGTAATTAAATAACTTACAAAAGTGCCTCCCAGTTTTTATGACTCAGGTGACGAATTAATATCGATTATCAGCAAAAAAAACATGAAAACTTCAATTCTTTTTGTTATTCTGCGGGACGTTCGAATTTGCGCGAAACGGCGGAACGACCCTTTGAGATTACTTACTATAGCTGAAGCCGTTTTACTATTTGAAACAATTAACCCGTCGTCGACATATCGTAATAAATAAACTATACATTCATTTACTACTACTACAACTTGGCTATTTTAACTTTTTTATGGTAAACGCCTCTTATCGATCTAATTAATCATGTTAGCTATTTAAAAAAAAAGATTTCTGCATAGAAATACGTTTTTGCATTGCAGTATTACGGCATATGTAACATGAATTTAAACGTATAAGGTCCAAAGAGTAATTAGAGACTTATACGCGGGGAGTACCCGCGCGTTTTTTTATAATTGGGACCAATCAGCCGCTTTGACACTTGTGCGTTGATCGGAGCAATGGTCGCGCTGTGTTGAATAAAAATGTTATTGCTGTGTTTTTTGCGTTATAATTTATTTAATAAGTAAAAGATGGCATCTAATTATCGTGCTAAGTTGAGTAGAAGTCGAAATTTAGTGAAGACAAAAATAAAAAAAATATTATCGTTACACTAATTAGCGTAATACGCGTATAATGGCCAATATGACACATTGGCCTTTATAAGATGTTTTTAAATAAAAATAGTTTTAATAAAAACTAAAGTAGAAGAGCCAATGTGACGTAAAAAAACCGATAAATGTACATATAAAATACTATAGTAAAAATGTTGAGGATAGGTGTCTTAGCAAATAAGCAAAATTTCATCAACACGAGGGGGATTCAGGCCATAATCCACATTCATCATTTAAACATATAATAAATCTAAATCCAATAATCCCAAATTTCAAATGGATTGGAGCCGTGGAAATTGGTTTTGGCCGTGAATGTGGCTTTTTTAACCTACAAAAAAGCTGATGATCTTCAAACGGCTGAACCGATTTTCATGAAACATAGCTAAGAACACTCTCGATCAGAATACCTATCTAACAAAAGAAACAAAATTGAAATCGGTTCATCAGCTTGGGCGCTACGTTGCCACAGACAGACACACAGATACACAGATACACAGATACACAGACACACAGACACACAGATAAACATGTTAAACTTATAACACCCCTCTTTTTTCATCGAGGGTTAAAATAAGTAAGTTGAGAGGCACATTCAAATTAAATATTCAAAGTTAGAACAACGTCTATCGGGTCAGCTAGTCATAAATAAAAAATCCCCGTAGCATTTTATTTTATTCGTCCTTTATTTCCCTCTATCCAAATTATTTCTAAACTAAGTAGCATTTTGTAATGTTAACTAAATATAAGACTATTATTTTAGACCACTTGTATCATAATTTACTATTATATATGCCTTATTTCAACCGTGGTATTGCATACATGTGCTTACTGCTTGGAATGCATGAATTGTAACTAATAAATTTGAGCAAACAGTAATGAATAAATATGCTTTTAAATTCTTTGATAAAAGCTCACTCTAGAATATATTTTAGGAACTAGTACATCATGCACTAGTACTCTGATATTAAAAAAACGAGCAATTGGATTTCATAAAGATTTATGATAGCCATTATGTGCCGCTGACGCTGATGCTTGCGAAGATGCCCTGAAGGTTGTGTAAGTCTATACCTATGAATATAATATACACTTGGACTCGGGAATCCTGTCGTTTCTTTTGTAGTACCCCAAGTACATTCCCTGATCACATGTGAACTACTGACTGAGCTGCTGGTGTGTAACTGTATGAATATCAATAACAACACGTTACAGAATTTTAAAACTACGTGTACAGTTTTGCGCCATTTCTATAGATACGCTGCAACGACGCGTCTTCTCTCCAGTGAGACCTCGTACCCATCTACTGCCTTCATCATGATGTCCAGCTTGACTCTGATGTGCGGTGTCGGAGTGTGCTCTATGTCGTCGATTACTTTGTAACGACGCAAAATCGCTGATAGAGCCGCTTTAATTGACATCAAGGCGTATTGATAACCTGTGAAAGAATAATAAATATTAACTGAAGGAGAAAAGTCAAATCTGAGGAATCTATACAAATAAATAAAATTGGAGTGTCTGTTTGTAATATCAAAATAACACCTTTTCACTAAATGCATATGAAAGTACATACGACACCTATAGCAAAAACGCGATTTTAAAAACCCAAGAGTATCTCCGAAACGGCTGGACTGATTTTGACGGGATTTTCACTGGCAGATAGCTGATGTTATAAGCAGTAACTCTGGCTACATTAACTTAAAAAAAAATACAAATGGGCCCTGCCACGCGGGCTCAGAACGTGGGAGCGGGCTTTTGCGATAGGTATATAAAGATAAAATAGATTAAACTTAGCATAGGTGTTTCTTTATCGACTTTATTATTTTAGTAAACTCTACGAACTGAACAAACATTTTTTGTTTAAGAATATTTTCGTTAAGTTGTATTTCACGCGGACGATGTCGCGGGCTCAGCTAGTATTGAATAAAAATGAATTTTAAGATTAAACTTTTTTATGATTATAGCTGGCAGTCGCCCTACTCCACGAACCGAGATTTTTTAAAGTCTGCTCCGAACACTCTTACTCCTGTAAGCCAGGATCGACAAGGGAACGTAACCATGACGCCAAGTCTTGACCCTCCACGTGTCTCGGAGAAAGGCGAAATTGTTATTGTATTGAAAATGAAAATAAGTGACGACAGAATACAAAAGTGTTAACATAAAACTGCAAAGATTTTCTAAGGTACAATTGTTACAAAAAATTCAAACCCGACCAAGTGCGTGACTAGCCCCGCACAATGAAGGGCCGTAGCCATATCAATAACAAAAACAATATCTTATCCATTAGGTACTTAACTCGTGATGCACAAAACAAAGTTGTATTGGCCGATTTCTGACCCATTGAGTATTTTCATAAACGATGAGAGATCATCTTTGCCTTTATTTGGTCGACGAATATAAAGTTCCATACCCACACAGTTCCTGGGTCCATGACTGAACGGCATAAAGCTGCAAGGGTTCACCAACTTGAACCGCTCCGGGAGGAACCTGTCGGGGTCGAAGTGCTCGGCGTCCGGGCCCCAGTACTTGGGGTCGCGATGGACCCCCCATACGGAGACAACGACCCCCGACCCAGCGGGTAGGGTGCGACCTGATGCTGTTAACATAATTTCAGTAGGTTAGCTCTATCAATAACATAATATAGTAAGTAACACTTCAATAGATAAATATGAGAATAGAACGCAGCGTCGCAATAAGTGCGTGCATAGTTATGTATAGTTCGCTTGAAATAGCGGGAAAACAATCTCTTTTTTTTCCTTCGGGAGGAATCTACTGCTTCCGCCTTCACTCCAAGGCACCTATTTATCGCGCGCTAAAGGTTTATTTGGGTTTATAAATGCTTCTGTTGAAACAAAAGAAGTCAATCGCAAGCTCAAGGTCAAAAGCTAAGAAACGCTAACGTAATACCAAATCAATGTCAGTAGAAATTGTGAAGCTCGTGTCAGCCGGTGGTTAGTAGAATACGGAAAAACATCAAAAGCGGAGCGTTTGACAAGCGTTTGCTTTTCTATTGCATTTGAAGTAGCTAGCGTAATAAGGGCCCAGGTGGATTGTATGTTTGTTCGCCGACTTTGTAATTTAATTACTCTAAATTGAAAATTTTACAACCCCCGATGCGACGACCCTTTCATCAAATGTATACTTTACCTATTTCTGTCAAATAATGAAGTTAGCACAATTTGCGTAGCTCCCGTAGCTCAATATTCATAGCTCATCTCGAGAATTCGTCTGGTATACCTATACGTCTAGTTGCGATACCAGATGAAAGCGACATTTACATTATTAGTCTTGGCTCCCTCATTTATAATCTAACATAAGAAATACAATTATCAGCAGAAAATCTGTGTCAGTATTTGACATAATTTTGGTATTACATTATGATGATTGACATTAGAATAGACAACGAATCAACGAATCTAGATATCGATTCCACGGAGGTTTAATTCCTATTCAAAGTTTCTCAATTAAGCTACAATGGAATGTAATAGCCCCGGCTCAGGTGGACGGGAGAAGCCCTGGGGTTTTTTTTTCAATTTATTGGGGTAAAACAAACAGTATCACAATAGGGTGCTTAATATCTAATATTGACCTTAACTAACAGTGTTAATTGTGATACTAACACCGTTTACCACAAGTTATGTTAACTAGAATATGGTTTGTTGAGAGCACAAGAATAATGGTAATAAAAAGAAACCAGGAAGAAACAAGAGTTTTACATACTGAAAACTGTGACTGAAACTTAAATACAATAGGGTTGAATTTTCAAAAACGCTAATTTTCTTTTGAATAGCATTTTTCTTTTTTGTTTATATGATGGTGGAGTAGCGCCTTCTAGAATGATTATTGCGTAATATTCTATGACCATTAACACAACAAAAAAAAATTAACGCATGCGCGTATCCATCATTTGAAACGTGACTTATAGAACGTCTTTGATTCATATATATTCATATTCTTATATTCAATACACAAATCCATAGAAAATTGATATCCATGTTTTCCCTAATCCGGGAAACTTTTAACCCAGTTACAACTATTACAATCATTTAAAAACCATAAAAAACCCAATCAGTTCAGCCATTCTCGAGTGATGCAATAAGCAACAAACAGCATTTCATTTTTATTGTATGGACATTCCAATCAAAATTTCGAATTGATTTGAGCCGTGGAAGTTGGCTTCGGCGTTGGCTTTGGTGAATATGGCTTTTTAACCTACAAAAGATCTGATAATCTTCAAACGGCTGAACCGATTTTCATGAAACATAGCTAAGCACGCCCTCGATCAGAATACCTATCTAACAAAAGAAACAAAATTAAAATCGGTTTATCCGCTTGGGTGCTACGTTGCCACAGACAGACACATAGATACACATGTTTAACTTATAACACCCCTCTTTTTCGTCGGGCGTGAAAAATACATACGTAGAGTGACTTCTTCGAGTACTTTTCGAACAAGGAAAGGCCCGGACGGGTAAAGCCTCAACGACTCTTTGATGACTCTCTCCAAATATTTCATATTCATTAGATCTTGCTTCGCCACCGGTCGATCTGAATCCCCGAATACCTCATATAATCTGGAAAAAGTACATCAAAAGCCCGTGAACCCACTACTACTTAGTACATACTCGTACATTCAGTTGGAGGGGCTAATGGGATTACTATTAATTGGGTAGAATCTTGGCATCGGGGTAAGGAAATTTTAAATTAAAATATGCTTAATTTTTTTATCCATTTTATGCATAGGAGCTGTAGTCGACTACAGTTATGCCTACAAGAAGTGCATACGTGAATTTATTTATAACAAAATCAGTACCTCATATTTGGGGCATTAAAAATATGTAAAAATGAGAATTTGTAAGTGATCCCGTAGGCTTAAACAAAACAAACGAATTGACTTCGATATTGAAAGTCATGAGGGTAATCAATTTTAACAAGAGGTACTCTATACAGTTATACCTAAATACTTACTCCTGGTATACTTTCTCTTGTATTTGAGGATATTTTGCCAATAGCTTCAACGTATATCCGATCGAGACCGCGGAGGTGTCCGTCCCCGCGATGATCAGTGTTAATATTTCCTCCCTTAATTCAATATTCGTGTACCCTGTGTCCCCCCCTGAATGTGTGATCAGTAGGTCTAGAAATGTTTGACTTCTATATATTCCTAAATCTGGAACAAAACGATTGAAAATTATATGAGTTTAGTTCGGGTCTAGAGTTCATTTTACATATATCGTTACTTACCATATTCAATTTCTGCTTCAGTTCTGTTTTCTTTTTTAAGTCTTATCTCTTCTCTTTTTCTTTTTATTACCTGTAAGTAAATAAGGATAAGTTATTCTTAAAATAACCCATCACCAAATTGTATTTTTTCTGAAATCAATTTTGATTACTGTCCTATCGAAAACCACATCGAAATAAGTATTGCTATATTTATTTCAAGTTCCTCATATACTTAGGCATCCAGTAGCTACTAGTAAAACTAACAACATATTTTTGATTAGACTTCATTTGGTTTTCATAAAGTTAGGAGTAAAAAATCGAACTCTATGGGTTATATATCACATGAATCCTAAAGAAATAACCTCATCAGTGAAGGTGTGCAGCACAGCCAATGCATTCTGGTGCTGCTTGTACTGTGGGAACAGCTGGTACAGCCAGTCCGGCTGCAGCCACAAGTGGAATATCCTCTCGCAGGCCAAGTTCAGGATGTTGCTCATAGCGTTCAGGAACGGGGAGTCTGGATCACCCTGGGCGTTTATTTTCAAACCCATGGTCGTTTCTGTTGTAAATAATATTTTAAAAATTTATTCGTAGACTGATACCTCACTGAACTGGAAGTAGAGTTAAGTCGCATTAACTGGCATATTCAAGGGTTATCGGAAGTCCGAAGAGAGGGCCAGGATTCGACGATAACACTGGAGTCCAGCCGCATACTCTACTTTCGGGACGGTGATAAAACCTCCCAATGTGGTGTCAGTTTTCTTGTCAACAAGGTCCTGGTACCTGGTACTCAAGCTCACCGACAGGTAAGTACTCCCTCGAGGTAGTAAGGGTATATGCGGCGACTTCGGTACACTCTGACGGCAAAGTTGAGGCTGCATGAAGATATAATAACTGCCATAATTGGTACGACTGTGGCTCACTACAGCGTTGTTATGGGAGGAACTTTATCGCCAAAGTGGGGCCACAAGAACGCGATGAAACCGGTCCTCATGAATTAGGGCACAGGAATCACAGGGGGGCAAATGCTGGTTAACTTACTCCTCCTCCGTCCTTCCGTCGCTGTCGTCATGCGACGTGAAATGCTGTCTAATCAAGTTGCGTCGTCGGATCATAGGGCCCTTTCCAAACGGAAGCGGTACGATAACTGCGTCTGACATTATGATGGAAGTGCAACGTTTTATGGGCTTGCATACCCTTCGAGATCGGGGGTGTCTGCGACTCAATGCATCAATGATCCACTCACCTCCCACGCGCCATTTTACCGAAGACATCCCGGATGTCGACGTTAGCAAGATTAATGCGGCTCTCAGACAACTTAAAACAGTAGAACCGCGGGTGATGACGACATTAAAACTAAGCATAAGCTTTTATAAAAAGCTGGAGGCCAACTTGTTTTCAAAGCTTTGTCGGAGCCTTTTAATGCCTCATCCACCAGGGTATCATACCGGAGGCGTGCTCCGGGAGGATGGTAGTCCTTTTTATAATAAAGGGGGATATAACTCTCTTAGAGAATTACCAGCCAATCTCACTTACCGCAAACGGAGTCCAGTGTGTACGAGCTAAGGAACGGCCACAGACGGAACTTGCCGGCGCCGGCTCGGTCCATCAAGCTCTGCGCCAAGAGCTCGCTCTGCTCAGAGAACACGTGCACGAAGGAATCCACTATCTTCGGACTGAATGCCGGCACCATGACCTTCCGACGACGACGCCAGATAGAGACTATACAACAGAAATATAAGTATATAAGAAGTATTTTATGTAGTTATATTTAAATTACTTATTTATTATATTTAGGTATCTCAATATTGCCAGGCCAAACAGTATGATGCCAAACAAAAAACAACGCTTGTACTATTGGTACAGTACTGATGTGCTGGGGGTGATCCCATGTTATCGAATCACTATGGATAATTATTTTGTAAGTAAAAACAGGGGGGTTATCTATTACTTGTCTATTATCTCTTAAGGTGAAGGCGCCTGTCTAGCCCGCGATATTCAAAATTTTCGAGTATTTTTATAGTTTCTCCGAAATCTGAAAACATTTAATACAACGTTTTGTGATTTGCGACAAACACAGTATGCAGTGCGTTTATTAATACATTTATTACTCGATACTCAAGCATATATTTTTTAATGGTACACAAAGTTGATAAAAATGCGAGCACTTCTTTACAATTTTCTTTTGTTGGCGCCAATTTTTACAGAGTGTAATTTTTTAAATTCGTACTTTGCAATTTTTACTAACTGTTTCTTTAATATTAGTGGCCGCTACTTGTAAATGTAGCGGCCCCGGAGTAATTTACATTGTGTTTTGGGCCATTCGATGTGTTCTACGGCATGTGATATTTTTTCACAACACGAAAGTGGTAACAAACAGTCGAATACTCAGAAAATATAATATTTCCGTATAGGCCATCTTCATTAAGCATCTACTTATTATTCGCCACCGCGAATGTACCTAAATTATTATTTCTTGAATGGCACCTTAATATTTATAATCCAAGATCACATATGATCTTGCAGATACATTCGATAAAAATGTATATGGTTCTGTCATAGTCAGTATCAAGAGTAGCTACCAAAGCTGAGGAACTTTTGATTTCATAATGCTAAGGTATTTTGGCGCTGATTGTAACTGCTTAGCTAGTAAACTGAAATTCAGTTTTTTTCGAGTTCAGCCAGTTAGGCAGTAGTTCAAGTTGAAAACATTTTCATGTGTTTTCATGCATCAAGTACCATCAACAAAGTTGACGCTTGATTAATTTTAACACTTTTCCCTTGCAGGCAGTAATCATAGGATGCCTCGCCCATTATGTTGTTGTCCAATAAGACGAAAACCGTCCGATGAGACAAAAGCCCTTTTTTTAGAAAGCCATTTGTTTTATTCGTTTTTATGACCATGCTAGTCGCATGTGGCTGCTAGTCACTGCATACAAAATGCAACCTTAAGGTGATCAAGCGTCGAGTTTGTTGATTGTACATGAAGGTCTTTGTATAAGTATACCTACCCTGGGAAGCCGCTAACCCTATCACTATGAGAAACAAACATTACTAGCAGCCCGTCCCGGCTTTGCACGGGTGGACATTCAGAGTAAATTTCTAAGTAGTTCTGAAGAGAACCGCCTAACCTTACCTATTTCATAGATGTGCACACCCCTCTCCCGTAATTCGGTGCCCGGCCAGGCGTTATTTTTCTATTAGTATTTGTTTAGATTTACATTTTTAAATTCATAATATCTTTTGATTGGAATGTCCGATTTAAATAAGTCAAAAAGTAATCTACAGGTATGAAAATAGTCTCAATTACAAAATGATTTATTTGGATAACGATTAATACTAAGGTATAGATAACGTGGTCTGATTTTGGTCGGCATTTCTCTCAACTTTTAAAATGTAAAAAAGTTGTTATAGTAACGTAACTATAATGACATTTTATAGCAATTTTTTTTTACACCTTGGGTACATTATTGAAGTTTTAGTAGGGTTCCCTAATTTTTTTATAGTATTAAATATATCCTATGTTACTCAGGGATAATGTAATGTAGCATTCGAATGGCGAATTTTTCTTTTCGGTCCAGTAGTTTTTGAGTTTACTCATTGCAATACAAACATTCAAAAATACAAATCTTTATCTTTATAATATTAGTATCGATTAGTATATATTGCAAAACATATCATCAGATTATAATTATAAAACACTATAGTCGTCTTGACTAAAACTATTATATTTGAATCAATTACGTAACTTTTTTGAAACGAAGCTTCTATACGGCAACTCGGCTCGCTCGCCGCGCAGGCACTAAATCCGTGCAAATCGGCAACAGTGACTTAGCGTTACCCGATGACGTAGCTGCGGCGCCCTTCGTTTTATTTATTTATACTATTACTTTGGCCTGAAGGTTAGAACGTAGGTCACTAATTTAAATATTTGTATCTAAAAATGTGAAACGCTTCACGATTTGCGTGTCATCAAGCGGTCACCCATCTAAGTAGGTACTAACCGCGCCCAACGTTGCCGATCGGACGAGAACTGGTATATTCAACGTGATATGGACGCTGACGATAATTGTACTTAATAATGTAACCCATATCTACAATCATACCTCCACGCCGTATAATCAAATAATGGATCATTTCACCGCATTCTCTAATGTTTAGATGGCTCAGTCGGAAATACGCCCTGTTAGCATTAGGTATAGTACAAGATCCGGCCTAAGAAATATATACCCTCATCTGTTATTTTTTAGTGACTACCTGAGCCCGCGACTTCGTCCGCATAGTATTTAACTTAACAAAAAATTCGGGATTATCGGGATAAAAGTATCCTATGTGTTAATCCCGGTTATAAACTATCTGTTTTACAAATCCGTTCAGTAGTTTTTGCGTGAAGGAGTAACAAACATACATCCACACTCACAAACTATCACATTTATAATATTAGTAGGATACCTACATGTTAGCGCTATCTATCGACTGTTTTGAATATAATTCATGTAACTAAAGTACAGAATTTCCGTACTTTGGCCGGTCTGGTAGTTCTCTCTTTGTTTACTATAAAGGCTGTTACTATGTACTGTCGGGGAATTAAAAGGTCAACCACCTTAGAGTTGACTTTTGCTTGCACAAGTGCAAGAAACAGTAATGCCAACATTCCATTGTAAGAAGCAGTGCTGTCACCATTTTAATAACATTGTCAACTTATGATTGTGACCATGTTACGTGTGTAGTATGAAAGAAGCTATATAAAATTATAATATGTGACATTGACAGGCACTGGGAATAACAATAGTTTAAATAAACATATAACCAAAGGGAATATAATTACAACGTATAACAAAAATATTATTGGCAGGTCAAACCATTAGGTAAGTTAAAAAAACAAACAACTTTGTTCTGGGTAAATTTAAACTTTGTTGTGAAACAGTTAGAACATCATTTTCTATGCAACTGTCTGTTCTATGACTTAATTTTAAAATGCAATATGTACTCGCATCACGATAAATAAATCAATTTGAAAACTGGTTAAGTTTTCACCTCTACAGCACTGCCTAAGTATTCAGAAAATTCACATATTTTTTGTAATACATTAGAATAAAAACCGGACAAGTGCACGTCAGGCCATGCACAATAAAGGCTTCCGTACCCATTTGAATAGCGAACATTTATTGTATCTATAACCAAAGTAGTGAAATATGTACAAGAAACATTGTTGTATTTGCAGTTGATTTTTGACTTCGAATATTTTATTTAAATTCCACCCCTAAGTGTGTGAAATAATAGAAAACAATATGTATTGGGGCCCCGAATTTCTTTAAGGTATAAACGTGGCTTTAGTTAGATCCTGCTGTAAAAACTTGAGACACTGGGCAGAAAATCTGAAATAATCAGGATACTAGCACATGATACGACATTTAATTAAATTTATAAAAGTAGTAATGGGTTCAGTGAATCACGAGCTACAGCTGACTAAGTTAAAGCTAAGTTGATTTCCCGTCGTTTCTGAATAAACTCAAAACTAAGGGCCAAAAATCAACCGCAAATACCACTTTGTTCCTTGTATTTAATTACTTTTGTCATAGATACGATAAATGGCCCGTGCACTTGTCCGGTTTTTTATTTATCCGCATTATGATCATTTAAACTGAAACCAAAAACTAAACTTGAAAAATGTACCAAAATGTCACAGCATGACAGCCAAGGCAGGCGGTAGACAACTAATGGGCCTGTTCGTACCTGGCGCAAATATGCCACCGAAGCCGATGAATTTCCTGATGAACCTGTGGAGGTCATCCTTCTCCAGGCATGTCTTCAGCACCACTTCAATGTCTACAGGATTTACCACCACTGCACATAAATATAATATAATGTTTTATTTTAATGAAACACGATATATTACAAACGCCTTAGCCAATGCTAAAGATGAGATATAACAGAAACAACCTATTTAATGTAAATAATGCTCCTATTGAAACGAGATGCCGTCCAGAATGTTGGGGACCCGGCGGTGTCTGACTTGAACTTTCCTTTTCGTATCGCAACCTCAAGCTTAACTGCTTGTTGTTCATCCTCGCGACACTCACCAAAACGTACCAAACATTTAACGAACCCTGATTCGAATGCCTTCAATTCTAGCTTCAATATCTTAAATTCTGTTAAAATTCACTGCAATATCCAAAAAATACTTTATACAAGGTGAATCATAATGGGTATACTTTTTATTCAAAACTTAAGTTTGTAATTCTAAAACAATCAGCTTTGGAGGGAACGTGAAAAACAAAAGGTGTTATAGGAATAAAGCTGTTGACCGATTTCACAAGTCTACAAAACCTTTTAATTCAACTGTCCCACAAAGCCGATAGTTTGAGATTTACAAAGTTAAGTTGCAAAAAAAATAGTATCCCCTTTTTGTTTCACCTAGTATAAGCAATTGAGTTAATTGCATTAACCCTGTAACACTGACGACATGTTAGTACTGAGTCAGGTGACTTACCAAAGTACAGTATATGGCCGAGCCAGGCTTTCATTATGCCGTCGTTCCGCATGCTGATATAGCTGAAGCGTTGTAGAGTCGACATTATTGCTGAAAATTTTATAAGATCTAAATAGATTACTTATTTTTTTTAAACACAAATAGGACATGCTACCCATAAGTTTCCTGGCGATTTTTCTTTGTCTAGAACAAGGAAAGTCCTACTGGGTCGGCTTTTACATCGAGTTTTCACTTGGAGTCGAAATAAATTAATACACTAGAATAATTAACTTACTGAAAGCGTAAACTTTCTATGTAATAAGTTTATTTCTTACAAAAAGCACTATTTTATGAAATCTTGAGCTCTAAAGCGGTTATAAATAGTTTTTACTTAAAAAACCCAAAGCCCTATGCAGAAACATGTTAAAAATATTATGATACTAGTATAAGCGATCGTAGTACAAAACCGCTTGGAACGGATACAAATGACATTCGATAAACATCTTAATTATAGTCTCCAAAAATCCACAGAGTTATACAACGATAGCTGCTAGGATTTCAATATTGTGTCACTTGAGAACAGACGAACTGTTTCCTCGATCACTGTTTAAACCATACGTATGAAACTTACTTTCTGTACTGCCAACTAACTTATGTGCAATTCCGATCACTGGGAGGGCTTCCTCTGACGTGGGGATGGCGGCAGCCAGCTCGTATAGCCGCCGCCTCCTGTACCTGAACACCACTATCCACACCAAAGGCACTAGAAGTAGCAACCACTCTATCATTGCGACACTGGATTTTACAATTTAAATATTGTCTAATAAATAAAATTATTGCCTGGTTATATAGCAGATCCAAGCCACCTCGTAGATATGACACCGCGGAAAAAATGTGCAAGGATTTTATACCTAACCTGATTGCACCGATAGACGACAGTCACGATGCGCAAGCTGTTACACAAATTGAATTTATTACCTGCAATATATAATACTAGCTGTGCCCACGACTTCGTCTGCGTGGAATAGTGTGTTTGGGTCGCATTTTTAATTATTTAGGCTAATTATTTTACTTATTTAATTATATATCATAAGGTCCTTACATATGAAATTAGCGTTTAACTTGACATTGAACTTACTTAATTATTTTTACTCTAGAATAGCTCTATTATTTTGTCTCTTTTCGCAAACTTATTATACATTCACATAAACCTTACATATTTCCATACAAACTTTCATCCCCTATTCTCTATTGTTATTTTACACCCTTTGAGAGTAAAACTTTTACAAACTTTGAATATCATGTTTATTTATATCGAATCAACAGCCTAAAAAATAAGTTTCAAGCTTCTAGCTCTAAAAATGACGATACATCCATACAACTTTTCATCCCCCTCTTTCAACCCCTTACAACCCTTTGTTCGCGTTAACTATGTCCTTTAGACTATCCAGGCTCTAGACCATCTGTGTACAAATTTAATTTAAATCGGTTTAGTAGTTTTGGCGTGAAAGCGCGACAGACAGACAGACAGAGTTACTTTCGCATTTATAATATTAGTAATGATTAGAATCTATAGCGTCAATTATGTTATAGTTTTAATAATATTAATTTCATAAAAAGTATGTAAGTAATTCAGATGATAAACGGTTTACAATTAAAGTAGGTGCTGGGATCGGAAATAAGTTGGAATGTAGGTGTATCGTACCTATCACATTTCTTTTAACATGCTTAAAATAATGTTTAGCTCATGTATGTTTTTCTCAATTTAATCCAAAATGAATGGTATTTTATTTTTTACGGTTTATTTTTCATTGTGACGATTAGCCACTTAAAATATCTTACCCTTTATGTGTGCTATTGTGTCACCTTGTATAATGCATAATTAAAAACCAAAAACCGGAACGACAAGTATCTTTGCTTTTATTTCAATCAATAGTGCTGCCTACAATGATAACCTGATTTATTGTATTATTATTATTGTAATGGCGCCCATACTAATGAAGTGCTTTCTCTTAAAATTGATTAAAATATTTAATAAGTACCTAATTACTTACGTAATTTAGGACCCATTATTCGGATAGTTAAGTGATATTCCAGATTTCATGCGTTCATACGTGCCGTTTCAGTCAGCCGTTCATGCGTGATCCTCAGACAAACTTACAAAACTAACAAACACATTTAGGTAGTAGTAGTTGTAAGGATAAACCTATAAAACTGGACTCAGCGGACTCGTTAATTTTCGGACGGTAGGTACTAACCTTGAGAATGTATTAAACACAGACTAGGATTAGAAAAAACGCATTTCATTAAAATAATGATTTATTAAGCTAAATACCTACAAAATGAAGGGGCGATTAACATTGTGCAGAGCGTGTCGCAGCGTCGAACAACGACTCCGCCGCCGCCGGCATGCTTTTATGATTTGGGCGGTCAGGATTTTGCAACGAAAAGCGCGCTTAGGTATTCAAAGATTCATAAATTACATGAAAATATGTAACGCTTCCACTTTCTTTACCGCAATGAGAATTGTTAAATTTCCTTGTATGTACGCTTGTAAATACATATCAATATTTCATTTATTATTAGTAAAGGATTGGATTTTTTGGTTTTCGGCGGGCTTGCCACAGACATACAAAAATAACTGCGTGGAATTTTTTATTCAATTGGAATTCCCTCTAGCTATATTATTTCTCAACAAAATTGTGTTATGTAATTGTTTTCAAAAAAGATTATGATTTATTTTCCGTGCAAGTGTCATCAAAAGCATTGTATGAAACGCGTGATTTTTTTTATCAAACACGTGGTTCCAACACAGCCCTCGCCTCCCGCTCGGGTTATAAACCAGTGTCGCGTGTAATTACCAATGTAGCGCATTAGTATTATAATTTACTATCATAGAACCTCTATTTCCACTGTGGTAATGGCTTGTGCTTGGAATGAATGAATTTTAAAAAAACGTGTAAAATATTGCGCCATTTTTATATTTAAGCTGCAACGACGCGCGGTCTTCTCTCCAGTGAGATCTCGTACCCATCTACTGCCTTCATCATGATGTCCAGCTTGACTCTGATGTGCGGTGACGGAGTGTGCTCTATGTCGTCGATTACTTTGTAATTACGTAAAATCGCTGATAGAGCCGCTTTAATTGACATCAAGGCGTATTGATAACCTGTGAAAGAAGAATAAATATTAACTGAAGGAGAAAAGCCAAATCTAAGGAATATTTAATAAAAATGAATTTTAAGATTAAACTTTTTTATGATTATAGCTGCCAATCGCCATACTCCACGAACCGAGGTTTTTTAAAGTCTTTGCTCTTACTCCTGTAAGCTAGGATCGACAAGGAAACGCAACCATGACGCCGAGTCTTGACCTTCCACGTGTCTCGGAGAAAAGCGAAATTGTTATTGTATTGAAAATGAAAATAAGTGACGACAGAATACAAAAGTGTTAACATAAAGATTTTCTAAGGTACAATTGTTACAAAAAATTCAAGCCCGAGCAAGTGCGTGACTAGCCCCGCATAATGAAGGCCATATCAATAACAAAAACAATATCTTATCCATTAGGTACTAAACTCGTGATGCATTGGAGTTGTATTGGCCGATTTCTGACCCATTGAGTATTTTCATAAACGATGAGAGATCATCTTTGCCTTAATTTGTTCGACGTATATAAACTTCCCTACCCAAACAGTTCCTGGGTCCATGACTGAACGGCATAAAGCTGCAAGGGTTCACCAACTTGAACCGCTCCGGCAGGAACCTGTCGGGGTCGAAGTGCTCGGCGTCCGGGCCCCAGTACTTGGGGTCGCGATGGACCCCCCATATGGAGACCCCGACCCCCGACCCAGCGGGTAGGGTGCGACCTGATGCTGTTAACATCATTTCAGTGGGTAAGTTCTCACAATAACATAATATACTAACTGACTTCAATAAATAAATGTGAGACAAGAGCGCAGCGTGGCTATGAGTTCGCGCAGAGATCTTGTTGTTATAGTTCACTTGAAATAGCGGGAAAAGAATCTCAAAATATTCTCCCTTCGTGAGGAATCCTCTGCTACCGCCTTCGCTCCGAGACACCAATTTATCGCGCGCTGAATGTTTATTTGACTTTATAAACGCTACTCTTGAAACTTCAGATGATCGGAGTAAGGTAGCTATTTTAGCAGCGTTTCATACGATGACTGAGAGTCCAACCCCCTGTGCATCCCCGCCCTCTAGGAAACCATGAGGGCGGCAACGGGCGAGCAATACCTTGGGTTTTTTGGTATTGCAAGCAATAAATAGGCTACGATAACTGCTAAACATCAGGTGGATTGTACTCTTGTTTGCCTACTTACTTAAAAGAACTTACGTAGAGTGATTTCCTCGAGTACTTTTCGAATAATGAAAGGCACGGGCGGGTATAGCCTTAACGACTCTTTGATGACTCTCTCCAAATATTTCATATTCATGAGATCCTGTTTCACCACCGGACGATCCGAATCCCCGAATATTTCATATAATCTAGAAAAAGTACGTCAATAGCCCGTGAACTCTCTACTATTACAAGTATTCAGTCTGACGGGCAAATTCTAGAACGATTTAATTGTACCACTACTGATTGGGAGGAATCTTGATTTAGAAATAAATGTATTTTTGATATATTCCAAGAAAATGGAACTACAGTCAACAACAGTTAATGTGTTCATAACAACAAGAAGTGCTTTTGCCAAAGGATTTCATATTTAGTAAATCAATAAATATGTTTTCAAGCGTTAAGCTAAAATAATGCGGGTGAACAATTTTTAAATATCGAATACCTACATACTTACTCCTGATACACTTTCTCTTGTATTTGAGGATATTTAGCCAAAAGCTTCAACGTATATCCGGTTGCGACCGCAGAGGTGTCCGTCCCCGCGATGATCAGTGTTAAAGTTTCTTCCCTCAATTCAATATTCGTGTACCCTCTATCCCCCCCTGATTGTTTGATCAGTAAGTCAAGAAATGTCTGATTCCTATACATTCCTAAATCTGTAACAACACAATTGTAAATTATATGCGTTTAGTTCGGGTCTAGATTTTATTTTACATCGTATCTTACCATATTCAATATCTGCTTCAGTTCTCGTTTCTTTTGCCAATTTTATCTCTTCTCTTTTCGTTTTGATTACCTTTAAATAAGCATTAATAAATTAAAACAAAACAGTAGTTCATAAATAGGTGTTTAAAATAGTTGATAAAAGCTCACTCTGGAGTCTAATTTTGGGAACTAGCACATCATATACTAGTACTCTGATATTAAAAAACTAACCATTGGATTTCTTACAGATTACAACTTTATGTCACTAGATGGCAGTTTACTAACTTAGAATTTGAAAATATGTTTATTCATTAAATCTTTAAATAATAAACAATAATACTGTAATTTAAATAATGTTTCATAAAAGTAAATAATATAAAATATATACAAAAATTGAAGATGCACATAGTCGTTGGACTGTGGTTTCTTAACGTAATTTGCATAGCTAGGCTGCGACCTCTAATTATCTTTCTTTCTTTTGGATTGTGTGAAGTGGAGATAGGACGTGCACAATTTTCTCTGATTAATTAATAATATAATAAAATCGTAAAAGTATGGAGATATACGACCACCTGACCCATTTAGAATGTTTAATTAAATTAAAACGAGCAAATTTTAACATTCTAAAGTAAAACATCCACGCAGTCTCTAATTAAAATTATTTCTTTGTTAACAGGAGTTGTTTGAATGACTTATACAAACTTAACCTACAACCTAAACATTCACTAAAATACATATAAAATTCCGACTTTCAATATCGTAACCGACTACCATGTGAAGCATATCAAACAGGTACTTAACCAAACAGGACATACCACAGCGTTTATGATAGCCAATATGTGCAGCTGACGCTGATGCTTGCGAAGATGACCTAAAGGTTGTATAAGACTGTACCTACATGTACTCGTAATCATGATGATGTGGCCGCACTAACGGAAACTAATATAATATACACTTGGACTCGGGAATCCTGATGTTTCTTTTGTAGTACCCCAAGTGCATTCCCTGATCACATGTAAAGTACTGATTGAGCTGCTGGTGTGTAACTGGGTGAAGATCAGAAAAGCACGATACAAGTTATTCTTAAAATAAACCATTATCATTTTGTATTTTTTCCCAAATAAATTATGACTACTGTGCTATCGAAAACCACATCGAAATAAATATTGCTATATTTATTTCAAGTTACCCGTAGACTAAGGCATCCAGTAGCTCCTAGTAAAATTGAGAACATAATAAATAACCTCATCAGTAAAGGTGTGCAGTACAGCCAATGCCTTCTGGTGCTGCTTGTACTGTGGGAACAGCTGGTACAGCCAGTCCGGCTGCAGCCACAAGTGGAATATCCTCTCGCAGGCCAGGTTCAGGATGTTGCTCATAGCGTTCAGGAACGGGGAGTCTGGATCACCCTGGGCGTTTATTTTCAAACCCATGGTCGTTTCTGTTGTAAAGAATATTTTAAAAATGTATTCGAAGACTGATACCTCACTGTACTGGAAGTAGAGTTAAGTCGCATTAACTGGCATATTCAAGGGTTATCGGAAGTCCAAAGAGAGGGGCCAGGATACGACGATAACACTGGATTCCAGCCACATACTCTATTTTTGGGAAGGTGATAAAACCTCCCAATGTGGTGTCGGTTTTCTTGTCAACAAGTTTCTGGTACCTGGTACTCAAGCTCACCGACAGGTAAGTAAGTACTCCCTGGAGGTAGTACAGGTATATGCGGCAACTTCGGTACGGTCTGACGGCGAAGTTGAGGCTGTATGAAGATATAATAAATGCCATAATTGGTACGACTGTGGCTCACTACAACGTTGTTATGGGAGGAACTTTAACGCCAAAGTGCGAGTACAAGAACGTGACGAAACCAGAATCAGGCTTCATGAAGTGAGGCACAGGAATCACAGGGGGGCAAATGCTGATTAACTTCCTCCTCCTCCGTCCTTCCGTCGCTGTCGTCATGAGACGTGAAATGCTGTCTGATCGAGTTTCGTCGTCGAAGCATAGAGCCCTTTCCAAATGGAAGCGGTATGATAACTACATACTCTTCGAAATCGGAGGTGTCTGCGACTCAGTGATCAATGATCCACTCACCACCCACGCGTCATTTTACCGTGACATCCCGGACATAGACGTTAGCGAGATTAATGCGACTCTCAGACAACTTAAAACAGTAGAACCCCGGGTGATGACGACATTAAAACTAAGCATAAGCTTTTATAAAAAAGCTGGAGGCCAACCTGTTGTCAAAGCTTTGTCGGAGCCTTTTAATGCCGCATCCACCAGGGTATCATACCGGAGGCGTGCTCCGGGAGGATAATGGTCCTTTTTCTATAATTATCTTAGACATTTACCAGCCAATCTCACTTTTGAGAACCAGACAATCTCACTTACCGCAAACGGAGTCCAGTGTATACGTGCTCAGGAACGGCCACAGGCAGAACTTGCCGGCGCCGGCTCGGTCCATCAAGCGCTCCGCCAGGCGCTCGCTCTGCTCAGAGAACACGTGCACGAAGGAATCCACTATCTTCGGACTTAATGCCGGCACCATGACCTTCCGACGACGACGCCATATAGAGACTATGCAACAGAAATATAAGTATATAATAAGTATGTTATGTAGTTATATTTATATTACTTATTTTTTATATTTAGGTATCTCAATATTGCCAGGCTAAATACTCAAACTGTATGATGCCAAACTAAGTAAAAAGAACGCTTGTACAGTACTGATGTGCTGGGGGTGATCCCATGTAATCGAATCACTATGGACACTATGGATTCCGTAAATAAAAACAGAGAGGGTTACCCATTACTTGTCTATTATCTCTTAAGCATGATGTCCTTTATCTACAGGTTGTTTCAAAACCGAAATAATACTTGTGGGTCTGGATGAATATCGAGCATTTTTTTTTTTAATGGTACAGTTACAAAGTTGATAAAAATGCCAGCACTTCTTTACAATTTTCTTTTGTTGGCGCCAATTTTAACAAAGTGTAATTTTGTTAAATACTTTGCAATTTTTTATAAACCGTTTCTCAAAGATTGGTGGCCGCTACTTGTAAATTTAGCGGCCCCAGTGTCATTTACATTGTGTTTTGGGCCATTCGATGTGTTCTACGGCCTATGAATATTAAAATTTTACACAGCACGAAAGTGGTGACAAATAGTCGAATACTCAGAAAATATAACATTTCCGTATAGGCCATCTTCATTAAGCATCTACATATTATTCGCCACCGCGTGCGTATGTACCTAAATTATTATTTCTTCAATGGCACCTTAATATTGCAGATACATCCAATAAAAATGTATCTGGTTCTGTCATAGTCAGTATCAAGAGTAGCTACCAAAGCTGAGGAACTTTTGATTTCATAATGCTAAGCTATTTTGGCGCTAACTGTAACTGCTTAGCTAGTGAACTGAAATTCAGTTTATTTCGAGTTCAGCCAGTTAGGCAGTAGTTCAAGTTGAAAACATTTTCGTGTGTTTTCATGCATCAAGTACATGAAGGTCTTTGTATAGGCCTAAATAAGTATACCTACCCCGCGAAGCCGCTAACCCTATCACTATGAAAACAAACTTTTTTTATATTCATCACTAGCGGCCCGTCCAGGCTTTGCACGGGTGGACATTTAGATTTTTCAAATTTCTAAGCAGTTCTGAAGAGAACTCCCTAACCTTACCTATTTCATAGATGTGCACACCCCTCTCCCGTAATTCGGTGCCCGGCCAGGCGTTATTTTTCTATTAGTATTTGTTTAGATTTACATGTTTAAATTCGTAATATCTTTTGATTGGAATGTCCGATTTAAATAAGTCAAAAAGTAATCTACAGGTATCAATAGTCTCAATTACGAAATGATTTGGATAAGGATTAATACTAAGGTATAGATAACGTGGTCTGATTTTGGTCGGCTTTTCTGTCAACTTTTAAAATGTAAAAAGTTGTTATAGTAACGTAACTATAATAGTTGGGCATATGGTATCTTGAAGTTTTTGTAGATATTGATATGTTCTTTAATATTGTACACCATTTTTGCTTGTATCATCAATAGTTTCCGTAGCGCATGCGATGAAAGACATTTTATAGCAATTTTTTTTTACACTTTGGGTTACATTTTTGAAGTTTTAGTAAGGTTCCCAAATTTTTTATAGTAAGTAACAAATATATCCTATGCCTATTGTTCAGTCTAAGATGACAATTATATGAGTAACACTATACATCTTGACTAAAACTATTCTTATTTGAATCAATTATGTAACCTTAGACTAAACAATAGGCAGACGGAGCGCCTAGAACACGAGAGTGTGTCCACCAAAGCAAATACAAATTTAAAAGCGAATACAATCTCGCGTCAGTACTGAACTTCGCGTCACAGTGCTTACACGTCAAAAGTGGTTAGTTGTTTAATTGTAAAAATGCCGTCTTGCGTAATTTAAAATTGTAAAAGTTGTTGTAAATAGTTCTAGTTTGTTAGTAGTGTAAGTAATTTAGTTATTATAATGTAAATTAATAAAAATAAGTTTAATTTAATTATAATATGCTGTAATTTTCTGTTATTATAAATTGTGTGAATGAGTAGGCCACAGGCCTATTCGTACCTGGCGCAAATATGCCGCCGAAGCCGATGAATTTCCTGATGAACCTGTGGAGGTCATCCTTCTCCAGGCATGTCCTCAGCACCACTTCAATGTCTACAGGATTTACCACCACTGCACATAAATATAATATAATGATTTATTTTAATTATACACGATATATTACAAACGCCTTAGCCAATACTAAATATATATGACAGAAAAAACTTATTTAATGTAAATAATGCTCCTATGCAAACGAGATGCCGTCCAGAATGTTGGGGACCCGGCGGTGTCTGACTTCCTCAAGCTTAATTGCTGGTTGTTCATCCTCGCGACACTCACCAAAACGTACCAAACATTGAACGAACCCTGATTCGAATGCCTTAAATACCAGCTTCAATAATATAAATTATGTTCAAATTAACTGCAATGTCCAAAAAATACTTTGTATAGCAATTGAGTTAATTGCGTTAACCATGTAACACTGACAACATATTATTACTGAGTCAGGTGACTTACTGAAGTAAAGTATATGGCCGAGCCAGCCTTTCAATATTCCGTCGTTCCGCATGCTCTCGTAGCTGAAGCGTTGTAGAGTCGAAATTATTGCTGAAAATTTTATAAGATCTAAATACATTGCTTATTATTTTTTAAACACAAAAAGTACATGCTACCCATAAATTTCGTGACGATTTTTCTTTGACTAAAACAAGGAAAGTACTGAGTCGGCTTTTACATCAAGTTTTCACTTGGTTTCGAAATCAATTAATACACTAGAATAATCAACTTACTGAAAGCGTAAACTTTCTATGTGATAAGTTTATTTTTTACAATAAGCACTATTCAATGAAATGTTGAGCTCTAAAGCGGTTATAAATATGTAGTTGTTACTTCAAAAATCCAAAGCCCGATGCAGAAACATGTTAAAAATATCAGGATACTAGTATTAACGATCCTAGTACAAAAACCGCTTGGTACGGATACAAATAACATTCGTTAAACATCTTAATTATAGTCTCCAAAAATCCACAGAGTTATACAACGAAAGCTGCTAGGATTGCAATATTATGTCACTTGAGAACAGAAGGACTGTTTCCTCGATCACTTTTTAAACAATACGTATAAAACTTACTTTCTGTACTGCCAACTAACTTATGTGCAACTCCGATCACTGGCAGGGCTTCCTCTGACGTGGGGATGGCGGCAGCCAGCTCGTACAGCCGCCGCCTCCTGTACCTGAACACCACCATCCACACCAAGGGCACTACAAGTAGCAACCACTCTATCATTGCGACACTGGATTTTACAATTTAAATATTGTCTAATAAATAAAATTTTTGCCTGGTTATATAGCAGATCCAAGCCGTAGATCCAAGATCGTAGATATGACACCGCGGAAAAAATTTGCAAGGATTTTATACCTAACCTGATTGCACCGATAGACGATAGTCACGTTGCGCAAGCTGTTACAAAAAATGAATTTATTACATAAATTAGATAATACCAGCTGTGCCCGCGACTTCGTCTGCTTGGAATAGTGTCTTTGTCTCCACGTGGGTAGCATTTTTAATCATATAGGCTAATTATTTTACTTATTTAATTATATATTAAATACTTAATTATTTTTACATTAGATTAGCTCTAATATTTTGTCTCTTGTCGCAAACTTATAAAACATTCACATAAACCTTACATATTTCCATACAAACTTTCATCCCCTATTCTCTATTGTTATTTTACACTCTTTGAGGGTAAAACTTTTACAAACTTTGAATGTCATATTTATTTATATCGAGTCAACAGCCAAACAAATAAGTTTCAAGCTTCTAGCTCTAAAAATGACGATAATTCCATACAACTTTTCATCCCCCACTTTCAATCCCTTACAACCCTTATTTCGCGTTAACTATCTGTGTGCCAAATTTAATTTAAATCGGTTTAGTAGTTTTGGCGGGAAAGCGCGACAGCCAGACAGACGGACAGAGTTACTTTCGCATTTATACCTTATATTAACAAAGATTAGACAATTCTTGAATCTGTAGCGTCTATAATGTTTTAGTTAATACACATTGACACAGTCCTATTTTCAATAAAATTTCATTCAAATTAATTAATTTCATAAAAAAATGTAAATAGTTAATACTTTATTGCATTCCATATGTATTACAAAGATGGTAAGTATAACAGGTGAAAGATCAATATGGACCCTGTCGGGCACAGCAAAATTAGGCGAAATGATATATAATTAGTTATGTCAAAAATTAAATGTCAATAAAAACGAATTTTAATTCAGATGATAAACCGTTAACAATTAAAGTAGGTACATGGATCGAAAATAAGTTGAATGTACAAATCACATTTATTTTAACATGCTTAAAATAATGTTTTTCTCGTGTATATTTTTCTCAATTTAATCCAAAATGAATGGTTTTTAGTTTTTTACGAATTATTCTAAATTGTAACGATTAGCCACTTAAAATAACTTGCACTTTATGCATACTATTGTGTCACCTTGTATAATGCATAATAATTAAAAACCACAAACTGGAACGACCGGTATCTTTGCCGCGTAAAAATGTATCAATAGTGCTGTCTACAATGATAACCTGATTTTATTTAAAAAAAAACTGGCCAGGTGCGTTCGGGCCCAGCACAATGTAGGGTTCCGTAGCCATTTAATTAACGAAATGTTATTTTCGGCTTTATCAGTTATATAAAATATATAAAAACCGGCTGAGTGCGGTTTATATTCAGCACCCCCAAGAACTTCTAAAATGACACCCATAGGGATATCATTCAAAAAGTCGCGGCCGACATCTTGGATCTACAAATAAGTGCAATATTCATAATCAGCATCCCATAAAACCTCGAAAAGGACACCTATAGTGATGTTCATCTTAAGGTGAAGGCGCCTGTCTAGCCCGCGAAATTCAAAATTTTCTAGTATATTTATAGTTTATCCAAAATCTGAAAACATTTAAGACAACATTTTGTGATTTGCGACAAACACAGTATGCAGTGCGTTTATTAATACATTTATTTTACCCTAAATATATCACGGTGGATATGATACTAGTAAATCACTAAATATACAAAAATTTCCAGATTATCTGGCAATTTTTGTATATATATAGCTGTCGTTCTTGAAATGTTTTAAAGTAAGTTGGATATGTTAATAAATGCACTGCACACGGTCTTTGTCGCGAATTACAAAATGTGCCTTTTATTATTGTCAGATTTTGAAAAATTTCTAAAAAACCTCAAAAAATTTGAACTTCGCGAGCTGGATGGGGCTGTAGCCTTAAAAAGGTCGCGTCCGCAATAGTTCGCAAAATTACTTAGAGATGGCTGGAGGTGGCATAACGCTTGCAAGCATGTCAATTTCTGCCATTGAACTCCTACCGCAATCCGAGTACTGGAAACTCTTTCCAAAAATACGTCGTTGGACATTTTTTTTCATCATTATAATGGCGGCCACCTTAATGAAGTGCTTTCTCTTAACATTGATTAAAATATTGAATAAGTAATTTACTTTACTTACGTTATTTAGGACCCATTATTCAGATAGATAGCTGAAGTGATATGCCAGATTTTAACCAACCTCTTCACTAAATTTCATTGAAATCCAGTCAGCCGTTCATGCGTGATGCTCAGACAAACTTACAAATCTAACAAACATATTTAGGTAGTAGTAGTTGTAAGGATAAACCTATAAAACTGGACTCAGCGGACTCGTTAATTTTCGGACGGTAGGTACTAACCTTGAGAATGTATTAAACACAGACTAGTATTAGAAAAAACGCATTTCATTAAAATAATTATTTATTAAGCTACTCGTAAGTACCTACAAAATTAAGGGGCGATTAACATTGAGCAGAGCGTGTCGCAGCGTCGAACAACGACTCCGCCGCCGCCGGCATGCTTTTAGGATTTGGGTGGTCAGGATTTTGCAACGAAAAGCGCGCTTAGGTATTCCAAGATTCATAAATTACATGAAAATATGTAACACTTGCACTTCCTTTGCCTTCACCGCAATGTAGAATGCGCTCCACTGGATGAGAATTGTTAAATTTCCTTGTATGTACGTAAGTAAATACACATAAATATTTTATTTATTATTGGTAAATAGCAGTGATAGCCGATTGGTTAAGCACGCGTGTTGCGGGCTACCAGGTTTCAATTTCAATCCCCGGCTCGAACCTCTGGATTTTTCAAAATCTATGTGCGAATCATAATTTCTATAATATGATTATGTTGATGTTTTCCTTCACCGCAAGCACACTTGCTTCACACATCGTGAGGAAACCTGCATGCCTTAGAAGATTTAACCAATTCGAAAGACATGTGAAATCCGCCAACCTGCATTGGGCCAGGGTGGTGGACTATGGCCTGAATCCCCCTTGTCTTGAGGGGAGGCCCGTGCCCAGGAGTGTGACGTCAAAAGGGCTAAAATTATTTTTATTTCTTGGTAAATATTAGATTTTTTGGTTTTCGGCGGGTTTGCCACAGACATTCAAAAATATCTGCGTGGAAATTTTTATTCAAATGGAATTCCCTCTAGCTATATTATTTTTCAACAAAGTTGTGTTATGTAATTGTTTTCAAAAAAAGATTATGATTTATTTTCCGTGCAAGTGTCTTAAAAAGCATTGTAGTATGAAACGCGTGAAATTGTTTATCAAAACACGTGGCTCCAACACAACCCTTGCCTCCCGCTCGGGTTATAAACCAGCGTCGCGTGTAATTACCAATGTAGCACACTTTTATTATAATTTACTATCATAGAACCTCTATTTCCACTTTTATAATGGCATGTGCTTGGAATGCATGAATTTTATAAAAACGTGCAAAATTTTGGGCCATTTTTATAGCTAAGCTGCAACGACGCGCGGTCTTCTCTCCAGTGAGACCTCGTACCCATCTACTGCCTTCATCATGATGTCCAGCTTGACTCTGATGTGCGGTGTCGGGGTGTGCTCTATGTCGTCGATTACTTTGTAACGACGCAAAATCGCTGATAGAGCCGCTTTAATTGACATCAAGGCGTATTGATAACCTGTGAAAGAAGAATAAATATTAACTGAAGGAGAAAAGCCAAATCTAAGGAATATTGACTAAAAATGAATTTTAAGATTAAACTTTTTATGATTATTATTATTATTTGTATTTTGGGTGCATTTTTCCTCGGCTTTTACACCGGTTTACTGGTGATCACGGGCCTAAGCCAAGTGTACACCAGGGTGTGTAGTATTTATTAGTGTTGTTGGTTGAGATTCAGGTTGAGCGCTTATTTCTTCTGTGGTAGGGGTCTGCCTGCTTAGTTGGGGAGTCTGTGAAGTGGTGTGTCTGAATGGTGTGCTATCAGTTCGTTGAGTATTGCTATGAATGTTATCTTGTTCTGTCTGAAGGAATTTTCTTACTATTCGGCAAGTATTCAAAATTGCTGCTTTTTGTAGGATGGAGTATATGTTGGGTGGTAGGTTGAGGGTTTTAAGCGACTGGTGGAGCTGTTTTGGGATTACTCCAGTTGTAGAGAGGACTATCGGAACTATTGTGACTTTTTGGAGATGCCAGAGTCGGGCTATTTCATCTTTTAATTCAGTGTATTTGGTGAGTTTTTCAGCTATTGTTGTTTGTACGTTATGAGTGTTAGGGATGGCAATGTCTATGAGATAACCGGTTTTGTTAGTTTTGTTTATTACGGTGATGTCTGGTCTGTTGTAGTGGATTGTTCGGTCAGTAAGTATAGCTCGGTCAAAGTATAATTTTGTCGTGGTATTTTCTAATACGGTTTCAGGATTGTATTTATAGTAAGGTTGGATATTTGTAATCAGTTTCTGTTGGTAGGCAAGCTGCTGGTGGATGATATTAGCAACTTGGTCATGCCGGTGTTTGTAGTCAGTTTGAACTATAGCTTTACATGCCCCTGTGATATGCTGGATAGTTTCCGGAGAGCTGCTACACTTTCTACAGATGTCGGAGGGTAGATTCTTTATAATATACCTTTGGTAGTTTCTGGTTTCTATGACTTGGTCTTGTATAGCTAACATAAAGCCTTCAGTCTCCGGGAAGAGATCGCCGCGACAGAGCCATGCGTTCGACGCCTGTATGTCGACATTAGGTTGGCATAAGTCGTGACGATGTCTTCCATGTAGAGACTTCGCAGTCCACTCATCTATTTTCGTGCCTACGTCAGTGAGTTTTTCTTTCCCTTGAGTTGATTTGTCTTGAAGGTTTAGGGGTGTTAATTTTAGGTCATTTTGAACGATTGCCATGTGGAGTGTGGAGGTTTCCATTTTATTAAAGAAAAAGTATCTTAGGTTTGTGATTTGGCTATTATGTAGGTTAGTTATGTCAATAAGGCCTCTTCCTCCTTCTTTTCTTGGTAGTGTCAGTCTCTGTAAACAGGATCTGGGATGATGTTTGCGGAACCTAGTCATGGTGGTGTTTATGGAGCGTTGTAAGGCTTTAAGGTCCGATTTGGTCCAATTTATAATGCCGAAAGAATAGGTGAGTACTGGTATAGCAAAAGTATTTATTGATTTTACAGTATTTCGGGAATTTAGTAGCGTTTTTAATAGTGAATTGAGACGGTGTTGAAATTCTTGTTTTAGTTTTAGTTTTATATCTTTGTGGTGTATTTGTTGCGACTGAATGTATCCTAGGTACTTATATGTCTCGTGAGCATCTAGTGGGTCTATCTGTAATCCTGTGCTGAGTGTGTGGTGGTGTTGGTAATTCTGTCCTGCTCTAATAGAATTAATTTTACATTTGTCTATTCCAAACTTCATATTAATGTCGTTGGTGAACAATTCAGTTAACTTAGCTATTTCGTTTAGGTCATGTTCATTTTCAGCATATAGTTTGATATCATCCATGTAAAGTAAGTGATTTAATACATTTGTTTGGGTGTATGAGCCGTTCTGTTCATGTATGTCCGTATATTTTAGAGGGTTATTATTATGATTATAGCTGCCAATCGCCATACTCCACGAACCGAGGTTTTTTAAGGTCTTTGCTCCGAACACTCTTACTCCTGTAAGCTAGGATCGACAAGGAAACGCAACCATGACGCCGAGTCTTGACCTTCCACGTGTCTCGGAGAAAAGCGAAATTGTTATTGTATTGAAACTGCAAAGATTTTTTAAGGTACAATTGTTACAAAAATTCAAGCCCGACCAAGTGCGTGACTAGCCCCGCATAATGAAGGGCCGTAGCCATATCAATAACAATAAACTCGTGATGCATAAAACAAAGTTGTATTGCCGATTTCTGATCCATTGAGTATTTTCATAAACGATGCGAGATCATCTTTGCCTTAATTTGGTCGACGAATATAAAGTTCCATACCCAAACAGTTCCTGGGTCCATGACTGAACGGCATAAAGCTGCAAGGGTTCACCAACTTGAACCGCTCCGGCAGGAACCTGTCGGGGTCGAAGTGCTCGGCGTCCGGGCCCCAGTACTTGGGGTCGCGATGGACCCCCCATATGGAGACCACGACCCCCGACCCAGCGGGTAGGGTGCGACCTGATGCTGTTAACATCATTTCAGTAGGTAAGTTCTTACAATAACATAATATACTAACTAAGACTTCAATAAATAAATGTGAGACTAGAGCGCAGCGTAGCTATGAGTGCGCGCATAGTTCTTGTTGTATAGCTCGCTTGAAATAGCAGGAAAATAATCTTAATATTTTCTCCTTTTACGTACGCTTGTTTGCCGACTTAATATAAAAAATACATACGTAGAGTGATTTCTTCGAGTACTTTTCGAATAACGAAAGGCACAGGAGGGTATAGCCGCAACGATTCTTTGATGACTCTCTCCAAATATTTCATATTCATGAGATCCTGTTTGACCACCGGACGATCCGAATTCCCGAATACTTCATGTAATCTAGAAAAGTACGTCAATAGCCCGTGAACCCATTACTATTACTTGCATTCAGTCGGAGGGGTTAATTCAAGAACAATTAATTTGGTCCACTATTAATTTGACGAAATCTTGGTACAAAACTGCGGATATTTTTTATCCATTCCAAGAAAATGGAACTGCAATCAATGGCAGTTATTACCCGACTGCGCAAAGCAGAGGGTGATGTGTTTATAACTCTTGATTTTTGGTAATAACTCAAACTACGATACAATAATAACTTGATTGAGGACAGTAATAGTGACCCAAAAAATATGGAACATGGAAATATGGAAATATGGAAAATATGGAGCCTAAATTACTGCTTATAACAACAGCTATCTACCAGTGAAAGTCCTGTCAAAATCAGCCCAGCCGTTTCGAAGAAACTCTTTGATTTCATGTGTTTTTATTTTTTTACGCGGAACCCTAATTGTTTTTCTAAAATTAAAGTGGCCTAGTTACTCCTTAAGACATCAGCTATCTGCTAGTGAAAGTCTCGTCAAAATCGGTCCAGCCGTTTCGGAGATTACCCGGAACAACACACAGACACACAGACAGACAGACAAAAAAAAACGCGTTTTTGTTATAGGTGTCGTATGTACTTTCATATGCATTTAGTGAAAAGGTGTTATTTTGATATTACAAACAGACACTCCAATTTTATTTATTTGTATAGAAGAAAAGATATTGTTACGTACTAGGGGTAGGTACACTCAATGCCGTTCAGGTGTATAAAGGGTTTATTCCGCTCTCCACAAACTCGACAAATACACAGTACTACACTAGTTCACTAACACTAGTTACTCACAACAAGCACTATTCCGTATCACTTAGCAGACTCGCAGTATTCCGATATTATCGCTCAGGTCACTGGTATATTACTCTTCGTTCGCTTACTCGATTTTGATTTTTGTACACTGTCGCTTCCAAGAAGTAACTAACTCGCTGCCCGTCGTCGACTCCTTATATGCTGTAGGTAATAATAATCGCATTCGAATGATCCCGAGACCCATTGTCGGCTTCCCTTTGTATTCGTTCGCGAGTAGGTATTCGCCGCCGTCGCCGCGCCGATAACGCAAGGGCGTTCACCTTATACCTACATACCTACGATTTAGAACATTCCATTTTCGAGATTCTTCATAATTAATCGATGGAGTACATCTAGACTAACAATGCGTTTTTGTCTAAAGCTGGTAGGATGTGGATTCTTCGAGATAATAGACGGAACAGTTTCAAGGTCGCAACAATATCCTATAATATTCCTTTTTCTAGAACTATCTCTGAAATCGCCTGGCGAAGTCTATCTTTCTCTTTATCACATACTTATAATCAAGTAAACAAACGAATACCAATAAAGAATTGTAACAACTTCATCTGCTCAAAATTAGTAAAAAGTTGGCTCTATGATATATCGTACAACGACACAAAAGCTTAATTTAGTTCCTATTACATCACTTTAGTTAGCACATATCACATTATTAATTTTTATATTAGCGCAAAATCACACAAATAATCACACAAATACACGCCTTACACACACATTCATAAAATACACCTACACTATCATAAACACATTCAATTTTTCATTTATATCGTCTTTCTTATTCGTAGTTTTTTTTTTAGTGTTTCTTTAAATTGTAGTACTCTTGTTTAGTACAACATTTTAATGTGATTTAAATATTTTCCTTGTTTTAATGTAATTTATTTTTTTCATTTTAACTTTGATTTATGTAACTGTACTTTACCTTTTTCTCACAACTTTTGTATTATTTTAGTTTGCCTACATCAAAATGTTAATTTAACCTATCTATAAATTAAACTTGACAACCAAGATACAGGCGTTAACCTAGTTTGGGTGGCACCATATTAAGAATAATTATTGTTTGGCTAAAAAGATTATTATTATTATAACTATAAGAAGGCCTTATGCCAAATGATTTAAAACTAAATCAATGGATATATTTTCAAGCGTTGAGCTAAAATAATGCAGGCGAACAATTTTCAAATATCAAACACCTACATACTTACTCCCGGTACACTTTCTCTTGTATTTGAGGATATTTAGCCAATAGCTTCAACGTATATCCGGTTGCGACCGCGGAGGTGTCCGTCCCCGCGATGATCAGTGTTAATATTTCCTCCCTTAACTCAATATTCGTGTACCCTTTGTCCCCCCCTGAATGTGTGATCAGTAGGTCTAGAAATGTTTGATTCATATACATTCCTAAATCTGGAATAAAAAAAAATTAAATTTTGTTAGTTTTGTTCGGGTTTCAAGTTGTTTTTACATATCGTAACTTACCGTATTCAATTTCTGCCTCAGTTCTCGTTTCTTTTTCCAATTTTATCTCTTCTCTTTTCTTTTGGATTACCTGTATACAAACATGTAATGTATGTCGTCCATAAAAATTAGTTTCGAGTGATAACGAAAACCACATCAAAATAAGTTTTGCTATTCTCAAGTTACACACATACTTAGACATTCACTCACACATATTAAGACTGAATTTGCTTACACTTTATAATTTACTAGCTGTGCCCACGGACTTCGTCCGCGTAGTATTTAACATAACAAAAATTTCGGGATTATCGGGATAAAAAGTATCCTATATGTTAATCCCGGCTATAAACTATCTGTGTTCCAAATTTCATTCAAATCCGTTCAGTAGTTTTTGCGTGAAGGAGTAACAAACATACATACATACATACATCCACACCCACAAACTTTCACATTTATAATATTAGTAGGATAATAATTTTAGCCCTTTTGACGTCCCACTCCTGGGCACGGCCTCCCCTCAACACGAGGGGGATTCAGGCCATAATCCACCACGCTGGCCCAGTGCGGGTTGGCGGATTTCACATGTCTTTCGAAAATTGGTTAATTCTTTTAGGACATGCAGGTTTCATCACGATGTTTTCCTTCACCGTAAGCAAGTGATAATCATATAGAAATTATGATTCGCAAATAGATTACGAAAACTCCAGAGGTTCGAGCCAGGGTTTGAACTCGAGACTTGGTAGCTCGCAAGACGCGTGCTTAACCAATCGGCTATCACTGCTTTACACTTAAGTCAATGAATTATACCATAATATTAGAAGAAATAATTCAAAGCCTACAGTCTATATACATATAGCCAAAAGAAATAACCTCATCAGTGAAGGCGTGCATCACATTATTTTCCTTCTGGTGCAGCTTGTATTGTGGGAACAGCTGGTACAGCCAGTCCGGCTGCAGCCACAAGTGGAATATCCTCTCGCAGACCAGGTTCAGGATGTTGCTCATGGCGTTCAGGAACGGGGAGTCTGGGTTGCCCTGGGCGTTTATTTTTACACCCATCGTTGTTTCTGTTTTGAAGAATATTTGATAGAACCGGACAAGTGCACGTCAGGACATGCACAATGAAGGCATCCGTACCCATTTCATTAGCGAACATGTATCGAACTATAACCAAAGTAGTGAAACACAGAAAACAAATTAAAATTTGCGGTTGATTTTTAATTTCAGTATTGAGTTTATTCACAAACGACGGGGAATGAACTTTGCTTTAACTGGGTCGGCTCTAGCTCGTGATATAGTAAACCCATGTCTCCTCTCATCATTTTAAATGCAATTTTGTATCATGTGCTAGTACCCTGATTTTTTCCTGATTTTCTGCACAGTGTTTCAAGTTTTTACAGGCAGATCTACCTAAGGCCACGTTTTCAGTTAAAGAAATTCGGGACCCCAATACGAACGGTTTTCCCTTATTTCAGACACGTAGGGGTGGAATTTAATAAAACGCTAAAAATAATATTATTTTTTATAATGAGTACCTTAATACTAATTTTCAAGGGTCTAAGTTGAGATTTTTTTGACCCATACAAACTTTGACCCCCAATTTTATACACTTAGGGGCGAATATTCCAAAATCCTACCTTAGTGGATATTTACGATATAAAAGGTACCTTCTGTCAAAATTTCACGCTTCTAATACCAGCCATTTGGGCTGTCCGTTGATTCTTTTGTTTTAATAAGGTAAAGGCACCTAATTCCGAGGGGTTCTAAAAATGGCACCCAATTCCGATGTATATAAAATAAAGGGATTTTTAATAATTTACAAGTTATTTTTGTCTGCAAGATACATTTTTCAATTAATAATTTATCTGGTCATGTTATTATGAGAAAAGGAGTGCTTTAATGTGTGTACGTTTTAAAATAGACAGTATTTTACACAGATTACCTTCAACGACTCGGAACCCTTCATTGTGCATGCCTCGAAATGGCACTTGGCGAATTTTTATTAAACTTTTATTGTCAAACTGTGAGTATATTTCAATAAAAATACAAATAATACTTCTGATAAAGAAAGCCAATCCTACAGAAAGGTATAATAAATACTGAATTTTTAATGATATGTGTGTACGTAAAATACCGCGGAATTAGGTGCCTTTAAGAAGTACTTAAATTTGCGAAAAGTATCTAAATATAAATGACCGACGACATAAATGACCGTATCTTTTCTTTGCGTTGACTTAGAAGCCTAATTTTTTTACAACTCCAAGGGCCCATAGGATTTGAGGTACATTATTGAAAGTCTATATCTGCACAAAATATATTACAATCCGTTACACTACATAACAAAACCAAAATTACTATCTACTACTCAATTCAGTCATAGACGTAATTCGTAACTAAAGTAACTAAAACAAAACGGTTTGAAAATATACAAACTATTTAGAATGTTTACAAAAACGAAGTCTCAAAATTTGTACTCTATTCATTTGACGCAAAGATCGATTTCCTATGATTTATTACCATCCAATAACGGACGGCCGGCCAACGCTCATGCGCAGTGCTTCGTATCGCTAGTCTTTTTCTTTTATACGTAGTGTGCAATTTCTATCTCATCTGAGCTACAAGAGCTAGTGAGCTACGTCCCTCGACTACTACGTGTCAATCACTTTTAGTTCAGTAACTCAAATTGAAACCATATCTGTAGACATACGAGATATAGAGATCTCGTATAGAGATACACTTTGAAATCATGTAAGCTAAAGAGAGATTAGCTCTTTGGTACCGATATCGTATCTATTTTGTCATTGGCTCGCGAGCTTCAAAACTCTACGAGTATCTCAGACGACTTTAAACAGTAGAACCCCGGGTGATGACGACATTAAAACTAAGCCTCTAAAAGCTGGTGGCCAACCTGTGGTCAAAGCTCTGTCGGAACCTCTTAATGCTGTCATCTACCTGTTTATCCTTTTTTTCAAGAAAGGGGATAAGACTATCTTGAAGAATTACCGGCCAATCTCGCTTACCGCAAACGGAGTCCAGTGTGTACGTGCTCAGGAACGGCCACAGACGGAACTTGCCGGCGCCGGCTCGGTCCATCAGGCGCTGCGCCAGGAGCTCGCTCTGCTCAGAGAACACGTGCACGAAGGAATCCACCATCTTCGGACTTAATGCCGGCACCATGACCTTCCGACGACGACGCCATATAGAGACTATATAACAGAAATATAAGTATGTAATAAGTATGTATGCAATGTAGTTCTATTTTTATAGCTTACTAGCTGTGCCCACGGACTTCGTCTGCGTAGTATTTAACGTAACAAAAATTTCGGGATTATCGGGATAAAAAGTATCCTATATGTTAATCCCAGTTATAAACTATCTGTGTTCCAAATTTCATTCAAATCCGTTCAGTAGTTTTTGCGTGAAGGAGTAACAAACATACATCCACACTTACAAACTTTCACATTTATAATATTAGTAGGATTTTATTTTTCTAACTATTAGCCAAGTTAAACACTCTTTTTGTATGACGCTAAGCTAAAAATAACGCTTGCACTATTAGTACCGTACGAGCGTGCTTGGGGTGATCCCATAGACATCATTGTTATCGAATCGATATGGAGAATTTTTCTGTGAGTAGGTACCTCTCTTTTGTGTTACTTTTCTATTTTCTCCAATACATGATGTCTTCTATGTACAGGATGTTTAAAAAATCCGAAATAATAACTTGTATCGAGCATAGAATTAAATGGTATTCATATTTGTTCAAAATGCGAATACTTCTTTTCAATTATTTTTACTTACCGCCAATATTAGTGCTCGCTACATGTTAATGTAGTTTACATTATGGTTTGGGCCATTCGACGTGTCCTACGGCCTTTGAATACGTTTCACAACACGCAAGTGGTGACAAATAGTCAAGAGACCCATAACTAAGGAAATATAATATTTACGTGTGGACCTCAGATTCACGTTGCCGACAGAAACGGACAGATGGCGCTAAATGCAGCGCCTCAATACAATGTACGGATTCTTCATAGAAAAACTGAATCACGATATTAAGAACCGCAAGCATCGTGACTATATATACAAGACCCCGAGAATAACCAGTGGGGCATAGCGGCCGCCCCGCCAGGCATAACACCCGTCTGGCTGGAAGATCTTCCCTTCACCGCTAAACTGGTGACCCACGACAATGAATCAAGCCTCTGAAGAAGACAAGTCAAACACGGACATCACATCTCCGCCCTACATTCGATGGTCAGCACCTGCAGTCACGCTCACACTAACAATCCAGTGCCACCCAGGACTACTACAGCCGACTCACCGCGCTGCCAGTTCTGCAACGCACACAGCACGCCAGCAAATATCACCTAGGACTACACCACAGCCGACTCACCGTGCCAGGTTGGTTCTACGACACACGCTCATCAGTCTCGACTCACCGCAGACCACACGAGCTTTCTGGCATCCTTGCAAGGGCACTCGCACTCCTTGGTCTCGACTCACCGTAGAATACGAGCATATTCGAGCATTCCACCTTGCAAGCAAATAACGCACCTCGAGCAGACGCAGCAATTTACACAGACTATCGACCTCCGGTCTTGGAGGGGAGTCCTGTGGCGACCTCACATTCACGTCGCCGACAGAAACGGACAGATGGCGCTAAATGCAGCGCCTCAATACAATGTACGGATTCTTCATAGAAAAACTGAATCACGATATTAAGAACCGCAAGCATCGTGACTATATATACAAGACCCCGAGAATAACCAGTGGGGCATAGCGGCCGCCCCGCCAGGCATAACACCCGCCTGGCTGGAAGATCTTCCCTTTTCCGCTAAATACGTATAGGCCATCTTAGTTAAGCATCAACATAATATTAGCTACCGTGTATGTACGTAACGTATTTTTTCAGGCTTTTGAAACACACTTTATATATAACTGTGTCAAGTTTTCAGCGAAACCATTTCGTTATGGGGCCCACCACATGCTCCCGCCAATGTTACTCCTGTAAGTCACGATCGACAATGGTGTCCAATGACGTCGAGGTTTAACCCTCGACGAGTCCCGGGGGAAAAATTGTCTTAGAACCCGCACGAATTTTATCAAAAGAAAGAACAGGAGGAGTTTGAAGAAAATATCAATTTACCTCTGTTGCAAAGCGTGAGACAGAAATAACTGTATGGGTTGATTGGCTGATTGCCACAGAAGCAAGAATGTTACAGCTGATTGAAGACGTAAGATAGCGGAACCATTTCACGAAATCTGCAAGATAACTAAAAGATAATGTCAAAAATATTTGGGGAACTTTGCAGATAGGCACTTAGTCTCACTTAGACCTATTTTAAATATGGCACTAGTACGAGTTCTATAGTTATTTTTCATAGCCTTATAATATAGTTTTTTTTTCTAATGCGCCTTTCAGCTACTATCTAAATAAGGGTCTGATCAATAACTAAAAACATAATGAAAATTTATAATTCCCACCTATTTCATAACTTGTTTGGTGTATTCATCCCACCCTAAATCATTACAATCCCCTACACATTTAATAATCAATCTAAATATATATAACTCATAGGTGACTGACTGACTGACCGACTGACTGACTGACATAGTGATCTATCAACGCACAGCCCAAACCATTGGACGGATCGGGCTGAAATTTGGCATGCAGGTAGATGTTATGACGTAGGCATCCGCTAAGATAGGATTTTGATTAATTCTACCCCCAAGCGGATAAAATGAGGATAAATAATCCCGATTTTTTTGTTAAGTTAAATTACACGCGGACGAAGTCGCGGCTAGTCACAGCTAGTCAAGCATAAAATTACAAGTGCAAATATCTCATTCTCAATAATTAAATAAATTAAAAAGTGCCTCCCAGTTTGTGACTCAGGTGATAAAAATTCGATTATGAGCAAAAAATCATGAAATCTAAAAAAAAATATTACTTCGCGGAACGTTCGAATTTGCACGAGACGGCGGAATGAACAAGATACTTTCAATAAAAAACGTATCGGGTCGATACTTTCCTAGTCAGTGTCAAGAGTAGCTATAAAGTCGAGGAACTTTTGATTTCATAATGCTAAGCTATTTTTGGCGCTGACTGTAACTGATTAGCTAGTGAACCGCAGAAACGATCTCAATATTATAATGTTGAGATCGTGATTGGGTATACCCAAATAACAATCAGGCTAGAGCACTCGTCCTCTTGTCAGAGCCTCAAGTCTCATATTAAAATAACGCGCAATAGAATTAAAAACCGTTGGTGTTTACCCGACTACGGCAAAGCCAAAAGGAAAGGTTATGTTTTTAGCAGTCTATCAGTCAGTTATAGATGCATGTATCATTTCGTGTTCTACCGTATTGCCTAACTACCTACCCAATTTTGATTCATCGATTCGTTATTACGGTCCGTTTGTCATAGGCTACATTTTACACGAATAAAATTAATATGACGACGGACGTTACATCCAAAAATGTTCAGAATCCTGTCTTTTTTATTCCATCGGATCGAGTGGTATGTCCAATAAAAATGAGTCCACGTTCACTATGAGGGCTTAACTATGTACTACCTATTTAATAAATCCACATATATTTTGTAAACAAAAATTTGGAAACGACCCAGGTGTGCCCGAGATGTATCAATATGTCGCAGCACGACAGACAAGGCAGGCGGTAGATAACTAATGGGCCCGTTCGTACCTGGCGCAAATATTCCGCCGAAGCCGATGACTTTCCTCATGAACCTGTGGAGGTCATCCTTCTCCATGCATGTCTTCAGCACCATTTCAAGGTCTACAGGATTGACCACCACTGCACAAAAATATACAGGGTGTAAGGGCTTCGTAACGAAAACTGATATCATGGATTCAACTCATGATTCTGGAAAATTCCAACGCTAGGGGTTACAGAATTATGAGTTGAACCCATGGTATCAGTTTTGGTAGCGAAGCGCCATACACCCTGTACAATGTATTATTTTAATAATGGACGATATATTACAAAACGCCTTAGTAAATGCCTGTCTATTATGTAAATTCTGCTTCTATACCACGTCCAAGTGAGCCTGGCGGTAGCCTCTCACCACTCACTAAAACGCACCAAACATTTCACAAACCTTGATTCGAATGGCTTTAATACTATATATTTAATACTATATACTCTGTTCAAAATAACTACAATATCCAAAAAAAAATTTGTATTAGCAATTGAGTTAATTGCATTAACCCTGTAACACTGACGACATGTTATTGACTTAGGTCAGGTGACTTACCGAAGTACAGTATATGGCCGAGCCAGGCTTTCATTATGCCGTCGTTCCGCATGCTGATATAGCTGAAGCGTTGTAGAGTCGACATTATTGCTGAAATTTTATAAGATCTAAGTATATTGCTCATTATTTTTTAAACACAAAAAGGACATGCTACCCATAAGTTTCCTGGTGATTTTTCTTTGACTAGAACAAGGAAAGTACCGACTGGGTCGGCTTTTACATCGAGTTTTCACTTGGTTTCGGAAATAAATTAAAACACTAGAATAATCAAGTTACTAAATGCGAAAACTATCCATGTAATAAGTTTATTTCTTGCAATAAGCACTATTTAATGAAAATGTTGAGCTCCAAATTAGTTATAAAGATGTTACTTCAAAAAACCAAAGCCCTATGCAGAAACATGTTAAAAATATCAGTACAAAAACCTAGATCCTAGTACAAAAACCGCTTGGAACGGATATAGATGACATTCGTTAAACGTCTTAATTATAGTCTCTAAAAATGCAGTTATACAACGAAAGCTGCTATAAATGCAATACTTGAGAACAGAAGGACTGTTTCCTCGATCACTTTTGAATCAATACGTATAAAACTTACTTTCTGTACTGCCAACTAACTTATGTGCAATTCCGATCACTGGAAGGGCTTCCTCTGACGTGGGGATGGCGGCTGCCAGCTCGTACAGCCGCCGCCTCCTGTACCTGAACACCACTATCCACACCAAAGGCACTAGGAGCAGCAACCACTCTATCATTGCGACACTGAAAATTACAATATAAATATTGTCTAATAAATACAATTATTGCCTGGTTATGTAACACATCCAAGCCACCTCGTAGATATGACACCGCGGAAAAAATGTGCAAGGATTTTATACCTAACCTGATTGCACCGATAGACGACAGTCACAATGCGCAAGCTGTTACAAAAAATGAATTTATTACATGCAATATATAATACTAGCTGTGTCCGCGACTTCTTCCGCGTGGAATAATGTCTTTGGGTAGCATTTTTAATTATATAGGCTAATTATTTTTGTTATTTAATTATATATATTACTTACTTAATATTTTTTACATTAGCATAGCTCGAATATTTTGTCTCTTTTCGCCAATTTTTATTTTATATATTTTCCCTATTGTTATTTTACACCCTTTGAGGGTAAACCTTTTACAAACATTGAATGTCATATTTATTTATATCGAATCAACAGCCTTAAAAAATAAGTTTCAAGCTTCTAGCTCTAAAAATGACGATACTTCCATACAACTTTTCATCCTCCTCTTTAAACCCCTTACAACCCTTTTTTCGCGATAACTATCTGTGTACCATATTTAATTTAAATCGGTTTAGTAGTTTTGGCTTGAAAGCGCGACAGACAGACGGACAGAGTTACTTCCTCATTTATAATATTAACAAAGATTAGAAAATTGATGAATCTATAGCGTCTATAATATTTTAGTTAATACAAATTGACACAGTCTTATTTTCAATAAAATTTCATTCAAATCAATTAATTTCATGAAAAAAATGTAATTCAGGTGATAAACTGTTAACAATTAAAGTAGGTACATGGATCGGAAATAAGTTGAATGTGCATATCACATTTCTTTTAACGTGCTTAAAATAATGTTTTTCTCAATTTTATCCAAAATGAATGGTTTTTTTTATTTTATTCCGAATTATTTTTAATTGTGTTGATTAGCCGCTTAAAATAACTTGCACTTTATGCATACCTACTATTGTGTCACCTTGTAAAATGCATAATAATAAAAAACTAGAAACTGGTACGACCGGAATCTTTGCCGTGTAATAATTTTAATTAATAATGCTGGCTACAATGATAACCTGATTATATTTTAATAACTGGCACCTGCATTCAGGCCCCACACAATGTAGGGTTCCGTAGCCATTTAATTACTGAAATGTTATTTTTGGCTAGCTAGTTTACATGATGATGATGATGATGCCAATCCAACCGATTCCGGTTATGGCGACCGCTTTAACTCCTATCCTGACGAAGGTGAGCTCACGTGTGGCTGACGTAACCGATCTTCTTGTTGAATATCCGCCCGCACGAGGGACACCGTTTGTATAATTATAAGTTATAGCCGCTGGTGGTCGCGCTTTCAGCTCATCTCTTTTAGTGTCAAGCTCAATAAGCCGATCCTCCTCAAATTCTTGAACCTTGGTCTTAACCAGGGTTCTCCACTCTGGCCGTTGCGCTGCCAATTTATCCCATTGCGCCGGATTCATTTGGCACCTTTTCATGTGACGCTTAAGAACATCTTTATATCTGAGAAGTTGACCACCTTGCTTCCGTTTCCCCTTCTCCAGTTCGGAATAAAAGATGCGCTTTGCGACACGTTTGTCTGCCATACGCGACACATGACCGGACCACCGAAGCTGTCGCCGCATGAGGTAAGCTTCTATTCCACCCACATTGGCTAGTCTCAGCACCTCGGTATTCCGCACACGATTGGACCAATGGATCTTTAATATTTTTCGTAGACATCTGAGGTGGAAATGGTCTAGAATGCGGATATGTAGCTAGTTTTATCAGTTATATAAAATATATAAAAACGGGCTGAGTGCGTGGCGGATCGTAGACAAAGTCGTGTCCGCCAACTTGGATCTATAAATGAGTATTTATATTCAGCACCCCCAAGAACTTCTAAAATGACACCCACAGGGATATCATTCAAAAAATCGCGGCCAACATCTTGGATCTACAAATAAGTACAATATCCAATCAGCATCCCATAAAACCTCAAAAAGGGCACCTATACTGATGTACAGTTCAAAAGATCGCGTCCGCAATACTTCGTAAAATGACTAAGAGATGGCTGGAGGTGGCATAACGCTTTCCAAGCGTGACAATTTTTGCTATTGTACTCCTACCGCACTCCGAGTACCAGAAACACGTTCCAAAAATAAGGCGTTAGACTTTTTATTTTCGATATAGGCAAGTTTGACCACAATCTCACCTGATTGTAAGTGACGAATACCATTATTTTTAACCCCCGACGAAAAAAGAGGGGTGTTATAAGTTTAACATGTGTATCTGTGTATCTGTGTGTCTGTCTGTGACAACGTAGCGCCCAAGCTGATGAACCGATTTCAATTTTGTTTCTTTTTTTAGATAGGTATTCTGATCGAGAGTGTTCTTAGCTATGTTTCATGAAAATCGGTTCAGCCGTTTAAAGATCCTCAGCTCTTTTGTAGGTTAAAAAAGCCAAATTCACGGCCAAAACCAATTTCCACGGCCATTTCGAATCCATTCGAAATTTGAGATTATTGGATTTAGATTTATTATATTTTTAAATGATCGTAATAGTCAGAACTGGCTTTTTACAATATTATAAATTTGAAAACTTTCCCTGATACTGGACAAAATGTTTATTTTATCAATTTTTATATGAGATTTGTGTATGAACTAAAGACGTTCCATAAGTCACGTTTCAAATGATGGATACGCGCATGCGTTAAATTTTGTTTGTTTTGTTAATGGTCATGGAATATTACGCTATAATTAGATACGTTGTCTATTCTAATGTCAATTATTATAATGTCATAACAAAATAATGTCTCATACTTTTACACAGATTTTCTGTTGATTATTGTACACATTTGATGGAAAGGTCGGCGCATCGGGGGTTTTAAAATTTCAATTTAGAGTTATTCATCATTGTAATGGCAGCCATCTTAAGGTTATAGCGCTTGTCTAGCCCGCCAAATTCAAAATTTTCTTCAAAATCTGAAAACGTTTAAGTAAATTTTTTTTGATTTGCGACAAACACAGTATGCCGTGCGTTTATTAATACTTTTATTTTACTTTTAATATAATCACGGTGGATATGATACTAGTAAATCACTAAATATACACAAATTTACCGTTTTTCTGGTTATCTGTCGTTTTTGAAATGTTTTAGAGTAAGTTGGATATATTAATAAATGCACTGCACACGGTCTTAGTCGCGAATTACAAAATGTGCCTTTTATTATTGTCAGATTTTGAAAAATTTCTAAAAAACCTCAAAAAATGTGTACTTCGTGGGCTAGATGGGCGCTTTAGCCTTAAAAAGGTCGCATCCGCAATAGTTCGCAAAATTACTAAGAGATGGCTGGAGGTGGCATAACGCTTTCCAAGCGTGTCAATTTCTGCCATTGAACTCCTACCGCAATCCGAGTACTGGAAACTCGTTCCAAAAATACGTCGTTGGACATTTTTTTTCATCATTGTAATGGCGGCCACCTTAATGAAGTGCTTTCTCTTAACATTGATTAAAATATTGAATAAGTAATTTACTTACTTCATTTACTTTACTTACGTTATTTAGGACCCATTATTCAAATAGATAGCCGAAGTGATATTCCAGATTTTAACCAACCTCTTCACTAAATTTCATTGAAATCCAGTCAGCCGTTCATGCGTGATGCTCAGACAAACTTACAAATCTAACAAACACATTTAGGTAGTAGTAGTTGTAAGGATAAACCTATAAAACTGGACTCAGCGGACTCGTTAATTTTCGGACGGTAGGTACTAACCTTGAGAATGTATTAAACACAGACTAGGATTAGAAAAAACGCATTTCATTAAAATAATTATTTATTAAGCTAAGTACCTACAAAATTAAGGGGCGATTTACATTGTGCAGAGCGTGTCGCAGCGTCGAACAACGACTCCGCCGGCGCCGGCATGCTTTTATGATTTGGGTGGTCAGGATTTTGCAACTTAAAGCGCGCGTAGGCATTCCAAGATGTATAAATTACATAAAAATATGTAACTCTTGCACTTTCTTTACCGCAATGTGGAATACGCTCCGCTGGATGAGAATTGTACTTAATACTATTTTCATCCAAATCATTTTTAATAGTACTTAATACGTAAAGTGGCAGTTATTGCTCCGCTTTAAGGTTCATAATGTAACTCATTATCAAAGCTACACACTAGAGCTCACGTGACAGATGTTTTAATATAGGTAAACAAAGAGTTTTATTTCATAAAAATAGTAAACTTTTCAGTGCACTAACAAACTGTGTTTATTAAAATATAATAGGTAAATATATATTATCTAAGTAAAATTATTTCACAATAAATTTCCTTGTATGTACGTAAGTAAGTGATGCCATGTAAATATTTAATTTATTATTTGAATATATTAGAATTTTAGGTTTTTCGCGGCTTTGCCACAGACATAAAAAAATATCTACGTGCCACTTTTGTTTATTCATCCTACAGTTTCCTCTAGCTATATTATAAAGGTGTGTTATATAGTTGTTTTCAAAAATAAGATTACTTTTTAAGATTTTTTTTCCTTTCAAGTGGCTTGAAAAACATCTTATGAAAGTGTGAGCATTGTGGCACGTGGCTCCAACACAGCACTCGCATCCGGCTCGGGATATAAACCAGCCTCGTGTGTAATTACCAATTTAGCGCACTTGTATCATAATTTACTATTAAATAACCCCTTTTTCCACCGTGGTAATGCAATGCTTGGACTGCATGAATATTATAACAACGTGTAAAATTTTGCTCCATTTTATAGTTAAGCTGCAACGACGCGCTGTCTTCTCTCCAGTGAGATCTCGTACCCATCTACTGCCTTCATCATGATGTCCAGCTTGACTCTGATGTGTGGCGTTCTGTTATCTATGTCATCGATAACTTTGTAACGACGCAAAATCGCTGATAGAGCCGCTTTAATTGACATCAAGGCGTATTGATAACCTGTGAAACAAGAATTAATATTAACAATTGAATGAGAAAAGTCAAATCTAAGGAATATTGAATAAAAAATAAAGTTAAGATGAAACTTTTTTTGATTATGGCGCCAGTCGCCATACTCTACGAATCGAGTTTTTTTAAGGTCTTCGTTCAAAACACTTTTACTCCTGAAGCCAGGATTGACAAGGGTACCCACCCAAACATGACGCCGAATTTTGACCCTCCACGTGTCTCGGGGAAAAGCGAAATTGTTGTTGTATTGAAAATGAAAATATGTGACGACAGAATACAAAAGTATTTAAATAAAACTGCAAAGCCTGTCTAAGATACAATTGTTACAAAAAAATTAAACCCGGCCAAGTGCGTGACTGGCCCCGCACAATGCAGGGCCGTAGCCATATCAATAACGAAAACAATATCTTACCCATTACTAAAATGTGAAATCCATGATATAAAGTTGTATTGGCCGTTGATTTATGACTCTAATTACCCATTGAGTTTTTCATAAATGATGAGAGATCAACTTCGTCTTAATTTGGTCCAAGAATATAAAGTTCCCTACCCACACAGTTCCTGGGTCCATGACTGAACGGCATAAAGCTGCAAGGGTTCACCAACTTGAACCGCTCCGGGAGGAACCTGTCGGGGTCGAAGTGCTCGGCGTCCGGGCCCCAGTACTTGGGGTCGCGATGGACCCCCCATATGGAGACCACGACCCCCGACCCAGCGGGTAGGGTGCGACCTGATGCTGTTAACATCATTTCCGTAGATTAGTTCTATCAATAACATTCTATACTAACTAAGACTTCAAAAGATAAGTATGAGACTAGAGCGCAGCGTCACTATGAGAAGGTGCATAGTTCCTGTTGTAAAGTTCGCTTTAAGTCGCAGGAAAACAATCTCAAAATGTTCTCCCCTAGGGAGGAATCCACTGCTACCGCCTTCACACCGAGACACCAATTTATCGCGCGCTGAAGGTTTATTTGACTTTATAAACGCTACTCTTGAAACTTCAGATGATTGGAGTAAGGTAGCTAATTTAGCAGCGTTTCATACGATGACTGAGAGTCCAACCCCCTGTGCATCCCCGCCCTCTAGCACTTTCCCCATGAGGGCGGCAACGGGCGAGCAATACCTTGGGTTTTTTGTTATTGCAAGCAATATATGTATAGGCTATGATAACTGCTTAACATCAGGTGGATTGTACTCTTGTTTGCCGACTTAATATAAAAAGAACTTACGTAGAGTGATTTCTTCGAGTACTTTTCGAATAACGAAAGGCACGGGCGGGTATAGCCTTAACGACTCTTTGATGACTCTCTCCAAATATTTCATATTCATGAGATCCTGTTTCACTACCGGACGATCCGAATCCCCGAATATTTCATATAATCTAGAAAAAGTACGTCAATAGCCCGTGAACTCTCTACTATTACAAGTATTCAGTCTGACGGGCTCATTCTAGAACGATTTAATTGGACCACTACTGATTGGGAGGAATCTTGATTTAGAAATAAATGTATTTTTGATATATTCCTAGAAAATGGAACTACAGTCAACAACAGTTAATGTGTCCATAACTACAAGAAGTGCTTTTGCCAAAGGATTTAATATTTAGTAAATCAATAAATATGTTTTCAAGCGTTAAGCTAAAATAATGCTGGTGAACAATTTTCAAATATCGAATATCTACATACTTACTCCTGATACACTTTCTCTTGTATTTGAGGATATTTTGCCAATAGCTTTAACGTATATCCGGTTGAGACCGCGGAGGTGTCCGTCCCCGCGACGATCAGTGTTAATATTTCCTCCCTTAATTCAATATTCGTGTACCCTTTCTCCTCCCCTGAGTTTGTGATCAGTAGGTCTAGAAATGTTTGATTCCTATACATTCCTAAATCTGAAACAAAACAATTGAAAATTATATGTCTTGCCCTACTAGTCCGAATTATTTGTATAATTCTTGATAACATCAAAAGGCAACATTTTGGCATCATTTAATATTTATATCTAAGTACTACCCTTTGTAATTATTGAAAATAAGAAACTGGCGATTAAAAAAAAAAAAAACATGGCATGTAAAAAGACAAGCCCGCTGAGTTTCTTGCCGGATCTTCTCAGTTGAGGTCGCGTTCCGATCCGGTTGTAGATATAAGGAAAAAAATATGTAAATTGACAATTTGTAAGTGCCCCCGTAGGCCTAAACAAAATAAATGATTTGAATTTGAATTTGAATATTCGTTTACTTCGGGATAAAGTTGGTTTTACATATCGCAACTTACCATATTCAATTTCTGCCTCAGTTCTGGTTTCTTTTTCCAATTTTATCTCTTCTCTTTTCTTTTTGATTACCTGTGAACAAACATGTAATGTATGTCGTTAGTTATTCTCAAGATACACGCATACGACATTCACTAGCTACTCGTCAAACTTAAAACATATTTTACTGACTTGACTGAATTTGGACTTAAATCTAATGAATTGAGCCATAAAATTAGAAAGAAGAAATCAAAGCCTAGGGCCTATATCTACGACCGCTTGGCGCAGTTGTTCGAGTGGGCTCACTCGCGCTTGGCTCACTGCACATGGTGGTTGCGATTCCCGTTGGGGTAACATTCGGAAATGGCCTTTTCGTAATTTGCCTTGGTCGGGGTGTCACTGGGATCGCCCCCAGTTCATTGTACGGTACCCATAGTACAAGCGTTGCTTATTTCCGGACCATACAGTTGGTGTGTTCGTCTGGCGATATTTATTATTATTTATTTACATGAAGCCAAAATAAATAACCTCATCAGTGAAGTCGTGCATCACAGTCAATCCCTTCTGGTGCTGCTTGTACTGTGGGAACAGCTGGTACAGCCAGTCCGGCTGCAGCCACAAGTGGAATATCCTCTCGCAGACCAGGTTCAGGATGTTGCTCATGGCGTTCAGGAACGGGGAGTCTGGGTTGCCCTGGGCGTTTATTTTTACACCCATCGTCGTTTCTATTGAGAAGAATATACGAAAATATTATTAGAAGACTGGCATGTCCTTAAACTAACAGAAGGAAGCGATGCATCATTTATTTATGCTTTTATTTTAAACGATGTTTATTTGTGTTCATTATTGTTTTTTTTTAACATTTAAATGTTAATAAAGCATAATATACTGTCTAAGTTTTAAACATACTCGATGCCCTTGGATGCATCGACGTATGCACTACACGCCGCGCAGCGATATTTAAAGCATATACCTAATACCTATTAGCCACCTTTAAAGCATTCAAGGTAACAAATTCCTAAATTTAAAACAACATTCGACACACTGTTGGAAAGAGACTTGGCGAATTTCGCTCGAAAGTGACCTATGAACTAACAGCGATTCCTACAGTTGTATTGCCATTAAAATTATTAGTGCATTATTATTGTGAGAGTTCTTTATAAACACCAATAGCCCTCAAACATTATGACATACACATGACATGGCATACATAGACTATTTTCACTATGTGCCCTTTAGTAAAAATATTTTTTGTTATGATATGTAAAACTGTAAAAATTTAAAATGCCTCCAATGCGGACAATCTTCAAACCAATGAACGGTTTTAATGAAAAAAAGCTAAGAACACTCTCGATCAACATACATTTATGAAAAATAAATTAAAATCGATTCATCCACTTGGGCGCTAAAATGCCACAGATAAACAGATACAAATTTAAAACTTATAACACCGCTCTCTTTTCATAGGGGGTTAGTTACCAATAACCTTCGCCGTCTAGGTACTGTGGGATTAATAAATCTAGAAGTAAATAGATCAATGTGAATGAAGCTAAATTGCCCGGGCAATAAACTAATTAAGCATAATAATTGTGGCAAATGGGTCTAGACTCGACCTAGCTTCTGGGCTACTAGTTGCATCTATCATGTACGCCATCAATCTTAATCAAACTGGAAGTTTTACAAATATAGTGAACTTTACATTTAGGGCATTGGGATATTAATATCTCAAGGGACAACGGGAGTTCCCCCATTTAGTCGGGCATAAAGCTTTATGCCGCTGCTCCCACCAGGGACATGCAGGGTAGTGTTGTCTAACTATCGATAGTTGATCTCGATAAATAGTCATAATATCGATAGGCTTATCGATACTGTTAAAATTTTACAATACTATCGATAGAATCTATCCAAGAAATTTAGCAATACTATTGATAAAATGCAATACTATCGATAGTATCGATATTATGGCATATTTTACTGCAATCACTGTCGATACTATCGATTGTTTTACTACATCTATATTTTACAAAAAATTTACAATACTATCGATAGTATCGATATCGATAGTATCGATAGTATTGTAAAATTTCAATAGTATCGATAGACAATCCATAGTTAGGTAACACTAATGCAGGGCTATAAGAAAGAAAGCGGCAGTAGTAATCTATCTCACTTTTTATATAAGAAAGAAATAAAAGAAAACATATTTATTCACAAAGAACAACGACGCACACAAATTAACTAAAACGAAACTCTAATAAAAACTAAATTAAACTATACTATATAGCTCCATTTCTCTGTTAAACCGTCTTGGTAGAAGGGGTTTTAATGCGACTCTTAGGGTTCCGTACGTCAAAATGAAACAACGGAACCCTTATAGGATCACTTTGTTGTCCGTCTGTCGGTTTTTCTCGGAAACGGATACAGTTATCCTCATTAATCTGAGCAGTTATCAAGATGATATCAAATATCAATTGCTATGGCTCTTTGGAGGTACAAAAAAATAGGTTTCTACGTCAACGCAATCAAAAGATACGGCCATTTATGTCACATATCCTGATGACTTTTGCAAATTTACTTATAATAACAAAGGAATCAACGCACAGCCCAAACCGCTGGTGTTATTATCATGATTTTTTTTACATTGGTACCTTTTATACCGTGAGTATCCACTAAGGAAGAATTTTGGAAAATTCACCCCATGGGTTTAAAATAGGGATTAAAGTTTGTATGGGTAAACAAACTCAACTTACAGCACACATTTGTATTAAGTTTGCTCATAACAAATAAAAAATATAATTTTCAGTGTTTTATCAAATTCTACCCCTAAGTGTCTGAAGTAAGGGAAAATAGTTTGTATTGGGGTGCCGAATTTGATTAAGCTAATAACGTGGCTTTAGGTAGAGCTGTAAAAACTGTAGGAGCTGTAAAACTTCTAACAGTGTGGTGTAAATCTGGAAAATATTATAATACTAACACATGATACGAAATTGCAATTAAAAATATACCACAAAAAATGTGTTGACGAAATCACGAGCTACAGCCGACCAATTTAAAGCACAGATGATTCCCCGTCGTTCCTGAATAAACTCAATACTGAGAGTCAAAAATGAACCGCAAATACAACTTTGTTGTATTTCACTAGTTTGGTTACTAGTTTGGTAGATACGATAAATATTCGCTATTGAAATGGGTACGGAAGCCTTCATTGTGCATGGCCTGAGGTGCACCTGTCCGGTTGTTTTTCATATTAAAGGTCAATTGTTTTTCTTAGACTTTATTAATCTCTTCTCTATCTTTATTAATTTACTACGTCTTGGCTTCTAATAACAAAAAGTTTAGCTCGTATATCACGTAATATTAAATTCTATCATAGATGGACGTACAATTGAGGACTGTCACCAACCAAAATGCTACATAAAACGGAACGTAAACACCACGTAAATTCACGTAAAATTTAAATGAACTTACCGCAAACAGAGTCCAGTGTGTACGAGCTCAGGAACGGCCACAGACGGAACTTGCCGGCGCCGGCTCGGTCCATCAAGCGCTGCGCCAGGAGCTCGCTCTGCTCAGAGAACACGTGCACGAAGGAATCCACTATCTTCGGACTGAATGCCGGCACCATGATCTTCCGACGACGACGCCATATAGGGACTATGCAACAGAAATTGAAGCTTGAAAATGGCCATAGTTTTGCAAACTAAAACCAACCTAGATCTACGAACACAGGGTTGGTTTTGGTCTACAGCAGTAAATGTGGGTTGATTCAAATATAGAGTGTAGCTGTATACTAAACAACGCTAGTACTGTAACAACCGGGTTTTAATTAATAAATCATATTACTTGGTAATATTTATTATTGTTAATTATTATTTAAATACACGTCCTATCATAACGGTACCCCGGTTGTCACTGCCAGCGCACCGCCGTTCTTTCAATTTACGCGATATAATCCGTAAAAATAGTTTTATTTCAATGTGTAGTATTCGCGTAAATATAAGAAATCAATAATGTTTTCTTAAATTTAATATTTCCTCGTCGGCCAGGATCGCCTATCGCCAGTGGCCAGTGCGCCGACATGGACCTTACAGTACTATGGGTACCGAAAATTAGACTGTATCTGGGCATGATCCCAGTGGCATGATTGCTTTCGAATCATTATGATCATAGGCCTGTGTTGGGTACGCTTTTGACATATCATTTTGTACTGACATAAGAATTGCATTTTGAATTGACAAGGTGAAGAATGTGTACATAAGGGGCAGTGTCAGGGTAGCGCCAATAACCGATAAAGTAAGAGGTAGGAGGCTGGAATGGTTTGGACACGTGATGAGAAGGGATGAGAAACATGTGACTAAAAGAGTGATGAATATGAATGTGGATGGATACAGTGCGAGAGGAAGGCCAAAGAAAAGATGGATGGATTGTATCAAGAGTGATATGAACGAGGTTGGAGTGGATGTGATGACAGGAAAGCGCGATGAATGGAAGGAAAAACATACTGCGCCGACCCCAGAGAATGGGGAAAGGTAAGGTAAGGCAGATGATGATGATGATAAGAATGACATTTCCAAAATCGCTCTCAGAATTTATACGCTTTATTAATACGGGCCTTAGGCTGTTATATATTGAGTATTTTTAAGTCTGAGATGCATTGTTACTTTTCTATTGTTTCTAATGCATAATATTAATAACTAGCTGAGCCCGCGACTTCGTCCGCGTGGAATTTAACTTAACAAAAAAGCGCGCTACCGCGTTCTGAGCCCGCGTGACAGGACCAAATTTTTAAATTTTTTTTCATCAGCTATCTGCCAGTGAAAGTTCCGTCAAAATCGGTCCAGCCGTTGCGGAGATTACCCGGAACAAACATACAGACAGACAGACAGACAAAAACATTTTAAGTCGCGTTTTTGCTATATGTGTCGGATGCACTTTCATATGCATTTAGTGAAAAGGTGTTATTTGGATATTACAAACAGACACTCCAATTTTATTTATTTGTATAGACTAGCTGAGCCTGCGACATTGTCCGCGTGGAGTTTAACTTAACAAACTTTCATCCCCTATTTTATCCCCTTGGGGGTAGAATTAATCAAAATCCTTTCTTAGCGGATGCCTACGTCATAACATCTATCACCTGCATGCCAAATTTCAGCCCGATCCGTCCAATGGTTTGGGCTGTGCGTTGATAGATCACTATGTGAGTCAGTCAGTCACCTTTGAGTTATATATATTTAGATGGGAGAGTATTCATAATCGAGGTGCTGGAAATGACAGCTTCTATTCATCTTCTAATTCATTTGTAAAAGGAGGATGTAAATGACATTTCAGTCAGACATCGTAAACTTTTCATCTATTGTGAACATTGTGAATACTCCTCCAGGTGTTCCAAAAGTCCGAAATAGTAGTTTGGATGAGTATCGAGCATAGGATAATAAAATAAATAAATAAATATAAATACCTAAACTAGCTGTGCCCGTGACTTCGTCCGCGTGGAATTTATAGTGCTAATTAAGTGAAAATCCTGTCAAAATAGGTCCAGCACTTTCAGAGATACTCTTAGATTTCATGTAGTTTTATTTTTTACGCGGATCCCTAATTATTTTTCTAAAATGTAAGTAGCCTAAGTTAGTACTCCTCATAATCAACTATCTGCCAGTGAAAGTCCCGTCAAAATCGGTCCAGCTGTTTCGCAGTTTACCCGGAACAAACATACAGACAGACTTTTTTATCGCGTTTTTGTTATACCTAAGTACCGTATGTAATTTCATTTGCATTTATTGAAAAGGTATTATTTTGATATTACAAACATACACTCCAAATTCATTTATTTGTATAGATATCGCCAGACTGACCCACTTACTGTATGGTCCCAAACTAAGCAACGCTTGTACTATGGGTACCGCATAATAGAACGGGGGCATCCCAGTGTCATCCAGACCAGGGCCAATTGTGAAAAGGCCATTTCCGAAATTTGCCTCGGCGGGAATCAAACCCGCAACCACCATGTGCAGTGAGCTGAGCGCTACGTGAGCCTACGCTCGAAACACTGCGCCAAGCGGTCGTCAAATGGTAAGTAAGTATACAAAATTCATCAAAGTAGTTTGCACTAGCACTTCTTTTCGATCATTTTTAATCATTCAAAAAAAACAATTACCATACAAAAAAATTACAAACCGTTCCTTCAATTATATGGCCGCGGCCGCTTCTCGCAAATGAACTTTACACTGTATGTGTTCAAGGCCTTTGAATAGGTATTTGTCACAATACGAAAGTTGTAACAATTATTCACGGACCCATACTCAGAAAATATAATCGTTAGGTACCTATAGTATATCTTGCCTAGGTATCTACATATCGGATCCCGACGCACACTCCCACCACTGTAACTCCTGTAAACCACGATCGACAATGGTGACGAATAATGACGTCGAGGTTTGACCGTCGAACACTCCGGGGAAAAGTTAAATTGTCTTGGAACCCGCGCGAATTTATTCCAAAGAAATAATAGGAGGAATTGTAAGAGAAAATTCAACTCCCTCGGGTGCAAAACGGGAGACAAAAATAGCTAGTATGCGCTGATTTCCATAGAAGCAAGACAATTACAGCTGATTGAAGACCAGTTGTAAAGCACCACTAGTCGTAATTTGCCTAATTGGACCTAAACTCGTGAGCTGATTATACTTGATTCCAATAATAGGTATGGCAAAAACGCTTAAACGCCCGGAAATTAACCTTGGTTTCGTCAAGGACACATGTCGGACACTGTAACAGTTCCAAACGTCAAGTATTATGTCATTATCGAATAATATTATTGTAATTATTTCTTGAAGTTCACCTTCATATAGCCAACGAGCTGATTGCAGATACATTCGAAAAACAACCTTTTTATATCGTGTCCGTAAGAAGTCAGTGTCATAGTCAAGGTCAAGACTAGACCAAGCAAGACTTTTTGACACTAGCCGTGATTGCTTAGCTAGGGAACTGACGGAGAATAATCAGCCTGGATCGTTCCCTTAACAGGGTCACAAACCTTGTAATAAAATACCGCGATATCAGTATTAAAAACTATTGTTTTTATTTTTACTTTGGACTTTTTGGTATCCTAACTGCAAGGCATTTGAGCTTGATGAAAACAAAATTGTTAGCACTTAGCAGTCATACAATGGACATACTTATTATTGACTGCTAACGATTTCACGGACTACCGGTTTAGGGCATTAACATAATGATTAACTAGCTCTTCGCCGAGATTTCATCCACGTAATATTAAATTGTGAATGAAAGCAAAAAATAAATACCATGTGTGTGTTTTTATCATTCGTTCGCCATCTTGGATCTATAAATAAGTGCAAAATTTATAATCAGCATCCCTGAAAACCTCGAAAATTATATATTGATATCATTCAACAAAGTTTGTTTAAAAAGTCCCGTCAGCCATTTTCTATCTAGCAATAATTTTTGAATCGTATATCTTGCTATTAGCTTAATGTACTTATATCACTTATTTAATATAATAATTTAAGTACATATTATACAGTTAGCATACGATACCACTTCGTACCCACTTACCCATATTTGAGCATTTGACGACGATTTTTATCAAAACCAGATCGTAGGTCGTCAATGCTCAAAATTGAATGCAACTAGAAACTAGGTCACATGAATTACGAAATAGTATGTGAGTAGTTAGGTATATTAGGTAATTTTGAATGTTCTTAACGTGCCATTTTGCTTACATAACGGCGTTCAACAGTGCTTTACCTCGTTTTGATGTGTTTTATATCCTGCTTGGGTCACACGACATTCTTTTGTTGTCGTACGCTTGTCGCGTTTAATACTTTTTTCCTTATTGTTCGGTTCGCCTAATTGGTCGTAGATTTGCAAAATAGATCCAAACCACACACTATTCTGCAAACTGAAACCAACCTAGAATCACTAACTCAAGGTTAGTTTTGTCTACAGCAGTGCATGTGGGTTGATTGCGTTCTGCAAAACGATATCCAATTGTTATACCTAATAATTTATAAATTCGACCCCACTTTTATTGCAAGTACGTTCTTGATGCGTCGTTAATATTCCATTTAGTTTTGCATTGTTAATTATGTAGCGCAGCCAATAAGAGATCATTATATTTAAAAAACCGGACTTGTGCACATCAGGACCTGCACAATGAAGGCTTCCGGACCCATGTCAATAGCGAAGATTTATCGTCTCTATAACCAAAGTAGTGAAACACAAGAAACATCGTTGTATTTGGGGTTGCTTTTTAAACTCAGTATGGAGTTTATTCAGACACGACGGGGACTTAACTTAACTTTAACTTGGTCGGCTGTAGCTCGTGATTTAGTGAACCCATTTCTCCTGTTATAATTTTAATTGCAATGTCGTGTCATGTGCAAGTGTCCTCATTTTTCCTAGATTTTCTGCACAGTATTTCAAGATTTTACAGCAAGATCTACCTAAAGCCACGTTTCAGCTTAAAAAAATTCAGGACCCCAATACAAACAGTTTTCCTTTATTTCACACCCTTAGGGGTGGAATTTTACAAAAGCCTTCCCTAGTGGATATATACGGTATAAAAGAAACCTACTGTCAAAATTTCATCATTCTAACACCAGCGGTTTGGGCTGTGCGTTGATTCCTTTGTTTTGATAAGTGAATTTGCAGAAGTATCAAAATATGCGACATAAATCGCCATATCTTTTGATTGCGTTGTTTTAGAAGCCTATTTTTTTCCACCTATAAGGGACTATAGCTTTTGATATTTGATATTAATTTAAACTTGATATCTCCATCCGTTTTTGAAAAACAGGGTCTTGACAGACAGACAGACGAACAACAAAGTGATCCTATAAGGGTTCCGTTTTTTCCTTGTAAGACCTGGAACCCTAAAAATGAATCATACAGTTACATTTCTGATTGGGTTCTAGTGGTTAGAAACTGCGCCGCTCTGCTCACTGCACCAAGTGGTGTTGGGTTCAAACCCAATTGCGTGTTCAATTCCCACAGGGTTTAATGTCGGCAATAGCTTCATCGAATTGGGATCGCTCCCAGTACATTGTACGGTAACCGTAGTGCAAGCATTGCTTAATTTGGGACCATCCAGTCGGTGTGTTAATCCGGCTATATGCCTACTAGGTGAAACAAAAAGGGAACAATACTATTTATTTTGCAACTTTACTTTGTAAATCTATAACTATCGGTTTTGTGGGACTGTTGAAGTGCTAAGGGTTTTATAGACTTGTGAAATCTGTCAACAGCTGTATTCCTATAACACCTTTTGTTTTCATGTTTTGGTTTCAAGTTTCCTCCAAAGGTGATAATTGTAGAATTACAATGTATAAGTACCCTTTCTGTTTCAACCTGTATATATATTACAATCTTATAGGTACATATTCAATCGGGACTGACCTGAAATAATTAAGGAAATCACCTCAAACTACGTTCACCAAAATATGAACCTATTCAGTACTTATATTGTTTTTAAGCATGACGATCCTATTTTTTATTTGTTGGAATAAAACAAGTTTGAAACGTGATTAGAATTTTGGATTTGGAGATGAATAGACAACAAGATGTAGGTATTGTTAAAGTTTGGTTCGCTCTCCGATCGATCAACGCCCCGCTATCAATTTTGTGTAATCTCAAGTTTATATAATTCAAATTGTTCAATCATACTTCTAGACTTCTAGCATCACAATTCCAAGATTGTAAGTGCAGTGATCTCAATAAATAGTAATATACTGGATAACTGAAGTTTATATTTACAGCCGCGGCCGCTAACAAGTCTCTATAGGTATGTGGCGGTAGACAACTAACAACCTATTCGTACCTGGAGCAAATATACCGCCGAAGCCGATGATTTTTCTGATGAACCTGTGGAGGTCATCCTTCTCCAGGCATGTCTTCAGCACCAATTCAAGGTCCACAGGATGTACCACCACTGCGCAAAATATATAATGTCTTATTTTATTAAGTCGAAATATATTGCAATGCGCCTTAGTAAATGCTAAAGGTGATGTACCTAGGTACAAACCATAAAATAAATAACGATTTATTAGGTAGGCACTTAAGTATGTGCGTACGTTATGTAGGTAAATAATGCTTCTATACCACGACCAATGAGATGCCACCCAGAATGGTGGTGAGCCCGACTGTGACCGACTCGAACTCAGATATTCTTTTCGTTTGCATCGCTTCTCGTTAGCATTGGTATATATACTAGGTGAAACAGAAAGGGTATATTATTTTTTTGAAACTTAACTTTGTAAATCTAAAACTATCGGCTTCGTGGGACAGTTGAAGTAGTAAATGTTTTGTAGACTTATGAAATCTGTCAACAGATGTATCCCTGTAACACCTTTTGTATTTCAAGTTTCCTCCAAAGCTGATAGTTTTATATTCACAAAGTTAAGTTGCAGAAAAAATAGTATACCCTTTATATTTCACCTTGTAGGTAGGAGTAAAAACGCTAGCGCGACATAAGAACCTGCTACTTTCAAAATTCGTTGATGAATGTTCCTAAAATATTATAAAGGGCCATATAAAAATATCGCCAACTATTTTGAAATCGCCCTGTACTTACATGGGAATCGAACTCGCACCGGTTGTTGTTCAACCTCGTGACACTCACCAAAACCCACCAAGCATTTCAAGAACCTTGATTCGAATGCCTTGACTACTAGCTTTAATATAATCAAATCTGTTTAAAATAACTGCAATCCAACAATCCAACAATTACTCAGTAAACGAGCTAGTTGCGTTAACCCCGGTTATTAACACTCACAACCAGTTATTATTGAGTCAGGTAACTTACCGAAGTACAGTATATGGCCGAGCCAGCCTTTTAATATGCCGTCGTTCCGCATGCTGTCATAGCTGTAGCGTTGCAGAGTCGACATTATTGCTGAAATTTGTATAAAATAAGTTAATGGTTTAAAAAACCTTTTTAAAAACAAGCTTTTATTTTTTTACCAAGAATTTATTTTTGACTAGCTGTGCCCACGGACTTCGTCCGCGTAGTATTTAACGTAACAAAAATTCGGGATTATCGGGATAAAAAGTATCCTATATGTTAATCCCGGTTATAAACTATCTGTGTTCCAAATTTCATCTAAATCCGTTCAGTAGTTTTTGCGTGAAGGAGTAACAAACATACATACATACATACATCCACACTCACAAACTTTCACATTTATAATATTAGTAGGATTTTTTATCTATCGTGTTCTCTTCAGCAAGCCCTTTCATTTGATACCCATACCGTCGTGGTGCAGATAAAATAACTAATCTAGCCATCATTTTATGATCCGCCATATTGGAATTAGAATGACGTCACATAGCTAAGCATCCATTGTCATCCAAAATAAGCGTGTTTACCAAATTTCAGCTCAATCGGTTAAGGATAACTGACTTAAAATTCATTTGTTAGATTCCACCCGGACAAACACACATTTCAAGTTAATATACTTTGGTCACCATAACATTCATTGAACACACCAAGGTACCCCATACACCGAATCGGTATATAAAGAAATAGTTACCATTCCTATCCTAAAAGTGTACAAAAGTTAAGAAATTAATTGACAAATATCGCCAGACTGACACACCAACTGTATGGTCCCATCCTAAGCAACGCTTGCTATGGGTACCCTTCAATCGACTGAGGGCGATCCCAGTGACACCTAGACCTGGGCAAATTACGAAAAGGCCAAATCCGAAATTTACCCCGACGGGAATCGAACGTCTAACCAACCGGTGCAACGAGCCTAGCAGCCTGCCCTCAAACCACTGTGGCAAACGGTCATCAATAATTATTAGCAACATGTTTACTGTGTTCTAAAAAGGTATATAAAAATACTAAGCTAATAAAGTTAATTGACTTATCTTCATATGTAAGTGTTATTATTTTATATATTTACCTACTGTACATACTTTCTCAAAATTTTGCTAAGTAACCTTGCTCCCTTTTTATTCATAAGAAACCCAGTTCACAATACAGATACAAGGACCATTTATAATTGCACGATTTAACTTTCAACATTTAAAAAAAGCATATCAAATGTAAAACTTACTTTCTGTACTGCCAACTAACTTATGTGCAATTCCGATCACTGGAAGGGCTTCCTCTGACGTGGGGATGGCGGCAGCCAGCTCGTACAGCCGCCGCCTCCTGTACCTGAACACCACTATCCACACCAAAGGCACTAGGAGCAGCAACCACTCTATCATTGCGACACTGCAAATTACAATCTAAGGACAACCAGTGCCACTGAAAGTAGGTCTACTTCACTATATATCCAGCACAGGACACTTCGCCTTACGCGGTTATACCAAACACGCGAACCACTTCGTATGTTACCGCGGAGAAAATGTGCGAGTATTTTATACGTCCATTTTCCTCGAGGCGACCGTCACCACGCACTAATTCTGCCGTGGTAAACATCGGGGTCGGAGAGTTCATGGTGCTGGGCGGCAACCTTCGGACCTCGAGGAAGCGACGATTACTTAATGGCCGAGGCAGGCACGGATACACACGCGACTGCTTTGAAGCAAGACGCTACGCCGTAGTACATTATATTTATTTAGAGTCATTCCACTAACGTCTCTATTTCTATGATTTAAAAAAAAAATATAGTGTGATATATATTTCATTATCATTGTGATATATATATAACCTACTATAGAACTGAATAAACATTTTTATGAGAAAAATTCCCGGATAATTAGCGATAATATCTCCCAGGCTTAGGGTTGATTTCAATCAAAAGGGTTTCAATAAATTGGCATCTTGAAAGTGACTTAATCCATGTGAAATTAATCCAAGGATGCTTACTACTGATGTGACAATATAAGTAAATGGAGCAATTGAGATATAAAAGGACACAAAACAGTTACTCAACAAATAATAAAGTCACATCATGTACACAGTAAGTAGGTACCTAAGTAAATTCAACCGCAAGATGATACAATAGTGTGCTTGGTTAATGCTGCTTTTATTACTATTACGAGTATAACAACTAAATGTAGACATATATAATTGCTTACGTGTTAGTCAAAGAATTTGTAATACCTACTTATTATTACAAATTCCTTGGTAACAAACGATGCGTGGCATTGTGTCATAGAGACCCTATGTGTTGTGTCTCCCACGCAACAAAGCTGACGAAGGCAGAGTGATCTCTCCACATACATTACACAGTCCACGAAGGAGTTTCCATAGGAAAGGCCAGCCAATACCCGTGGAGGGCGCGGGGTGACTGCAGAAATCTGCCGAATACTTTGAGTTAGACCCTACTCGCGCCTAAAGGAGATTCCGTTCCTATTTCATATTCAGAGTTTTCTTTTTCCTAGACGGGTTACAGACCAATGCATATAATCCTATATCCCCTATTTTGAGTTTTGTTGCTTCCTTCGACACCTGAATCCTAGGGTTGGTGCTATTCTAAAGCTGAATATCCTACATCCACCGTTTATAATAGGCATATAGGTACTTTATTGTACCTATAGATATACCAACGTGAGACGTCTCACAGGTGGCCATTTTATGCCGACGTCATTTCATTTTGAGAAAAAATCTAACCTACGTTTAGCTCAAGGGCACTAGGGCACTGCCTTATTATATTTTTTATGACCACACTTTGCTCGCGGTAAGTGGCAATAAAAAGTTCGACCAACTGCGTTTTGAATGCGGCCTGTAATTGAACGATACAATCTGATAGCAGGCCATGTCTTCAAAATCCACCAATTTAGATTGACGTCGTTGCGCCGTAAGATTTCCGAGTGGTCATTAACAAAGGATCGCGTAAGAACAGTTACAGATTTAAAAATAATTATTATAGATACGTTATTTATACTGAAGCTAGAATAACATATACTTTATTAGGGTAATAAAATTAATAACTTATTGCTAATAACATTATAGACTACTTATATCTACCTAGTATATAAAGTTATTGATATGATAAGTAGGCATAAACGCGGACTGCTAACAGTCAATACTAGTGGCTCATTGAATGAAGGTCACTATGCCTAGTGTAATTTACTAATGGCCTAAGATCCGGTCTAAGAAATATATACCCTCATCTGTTACTTATTACAATTTTCACATTAACACATTGCACATTGGTCGGTGAACTAGCGAACTAGCGAAATTAATAACGATACGAGACAAAATGTGACCTTCCACTTAATACTATTTACAGGACCTTTTAAACTCTATAATAATATAAAATGTGCTTCGTACATGTACAACACACACGAAATAACACAATACAAGAAGAGATTAATAAAAAAATAAAAAACTAGCTGTCAAATTTCGCGCCATTTTTATCGGTAACGACGCGTGGTCTTCTCTCCAGTGAGACCTCGTACCCATCTACTGCCTTCATCATGATGTCCAGCTTGACTCTGATGTGCGGTGTCGGAGTGTGCTCTATGTCGTCGATTACTTTGTATCGACGCAAAACCGCTGATAATGCCGCCTTAATTGACATCAAGGCGTATTGATAGCCTGTGAAAGAAGACGAATATTACAGCAACTATTGAAGCACGATAACAAACCGCGAAAGGCATATAAAAAAAACAAAACAAGTTCAATTAGAATTTTTACATGAAATTACAGGGATAATTGTAAATTATATATTATAAAAAAAGCATCTTATTAATGACTGAAACTCTGACACTGAGGCAACATATTCCACTGTGCTTTTATTGAATTCAAAAGTTTGGTAACCATGGTCATATGTTTTAAAAATATTACATAAATAATTTTATAAAAACTAGAGTTTCAGATGCCTCGGATAATGGATGAAGAAGAATATTTAAAGGTCCCTACCCAAACAGTTCCTGGGTCCATGACTGAACGGCATAAAGCTGCAAGGGTTCACCAACTTGAACCGCTCCGGGAGGAACCTGTCGGGGTCGAAGTGCTCGGCGTCCGGGCCCCAGTACTTGGGGTCGCGATGGACCCCCCATGTGGAGACCACGACCCCCGACCCAGCGGGTAGGGTGCGACCTGATGCTATTAACATCCTTTCAGTAGGTAAGTAAAATGATTCTGTTTCAATAACATACTTACAAAGTACAGTCAGCAAGTCTGAGATTAGACCGCAGCGTCTCTTTAAATGCGCGTGTATAGTTCTTGTTGTATTGTTCGCTTGAAACTCCAAATAGCGCGGAAATAATAATTGTTTTTTTTCCTTTCAAAGATAGCCACTGCCCCCGCCTCCGTACCGAGGCACATATTTATTGCGCGCTGAAGGATTATCAAGGCCTCATAAAAATGCTTATATTGATACTTACGTAACGTAGTTTCTTCCAGTACTTTACGAATAACGAAAGGCACGGGTGGATAGAGCCTCAACGACTCTTTGATGACTCTGTCCAAATATTTCATATTCATCAGATCCTCCTTCACCACCGGTCGATCCGAAACCCCGGATACTTCATGTAATCTTGAAAAATAATATATTTCCTTATTATATGAAATCAAAATATACATTGGTGTTTTCATCTCACTATCTCTATAAGGCTTGCCTTCAGATATTAATTTAACACTAGCAGAGTTACCTACTAGAAACGGTACATAGTGCTGAACCGAGTTTTTTACAAAATAAAATATGCGAAAAGTAACTAAAATCATACATACTATTATTAGTTCACTGCAAGTAATTGTTTTTCTTAAATTTTTCATGGTTAATTTTCCCCGTTTGTAGTGAGATTAGAAGTTATGTGTTTCACATGGCTGCAAAAATTTGATTCGGATTTGAGTGTCTAGCCTTTGAAGGCGTCGCCGCTACCCTCAGGATTCAATTTTTGAACCACTGGCTTCGCGAACTTATTCAATCTTGGTAACTTTCGCTTGCTCGACCGTCAATAACAAGGCACTCGCGTCAAATAAAAACTTTGCAGGCTTGCATAACAAATAGCTATTAACGGATCGACCTAAAACCATGTCGAAACGCAGTTTTATAATACTTTATATATATACTAGCTGAGCCCGTGACTTCGTTCGCGTGGAATTTAACTTAACAAAAAAGCCGCTCCCGCGTTCTAAGCCCGCGCCACAGGACCCATTTTTTATACTTTGTTTTTCTAAAATTAAAGTAGCCTAAGTTACTCCCTATAACATCAGCTATCTGCCAGTGAAAGTCCCGTCAAAATCGGTCCAGCCGTTTCGGAGATTACCCGGAACAAGCACACAGACAGACAGACAGACAAAAAAAAATTTAATCGCGTTTTTGTTATAGGTGTCGTATGTACTTTCACATGCATTTAGTGAAAATGTGTTATTTTGATATTACAAACAGACACTTCAATTTAATTTATTTGTATAGATGTATAGATAACTACTTACTCCTGGCACACCTTCTCTTGTATTTGAGGATACTTAGCCAATAGCTTCAACGTATATCCGGTTGCGACCGCGGAGGTGTCCGTCCCCGCGATGATCAGTGTTAATATTTCCTCCCTTAACTCAATATTCGTGTACCCTTTCTCCCCCCCTGAATGTGTGATTAATAGATCCAAAAATGTTTGGTTTCTATACGTATCTAAATCTAGAACAAAACGGTTGAAAATTATATGCTTTTAGTTCGGGTTAAGAGTTTATTTTACATCGTTACTTACCGTATTCAATGTCTGCTTCAGTTCTCGTTCCGTTTCCTAATCTTATCTCTGCTCTTTTCTTTATGATGACCTGTGAATGAACATGATAATAATTATTATCCTTACTACTTACTAGTATATAAAACTGTGAAAGTGTGTTTGTTAGTTTGTTAGATTTTAAATTTGATGCATGAACCACTAAAACAATTTGATGCGAGCGTAAGGTGACTTTTTACCTCATCAGTGAAGGTGTGCATCACCTTCTTTTCCTTCTGGTGCTGCTTGTACTGTGGGAACAGCTGGTACAGCCAGTCCGGCTGCAGCCACAAGTGGAATATCCTCTCGCACACCAGGTTCAGGATCTTGCACATCGCGTTCAAGAAAGGGGAGTCTGGATTGCCCTGGGCGTTTATTTTTACTCCCATCGTCGTTTCTATTGAGAAGGATATTGAAAAAATATTAACAGAGTGGCATGTCCTTAAACTAACGAGTGTAAGCGAACGAATTGTTTATTTATGCTTATATCTTAAAGAGACCAGATTTATTTTTTGCGCGAGGCAAAGGAGGTTACTTATTTAGTGTGTTTTTAACACTATGTAAGTATATAATTTCATTGTGACACTCTAGAGACCAAACGCGTGGACCGATTACGATGCTTCTTACGTAAATCGATTTTAAACTCCTAGTAAAGTTCTAAGTTTATTAAAGTTTTTAAGGCCTTAAAGTTCTTATTAACGTGAAAAATAATTATCATAACACAATTAATTTTAAATATCCTAACAATCAAGTGTAAAAAGTGAACTTAAAACTTTAAATAAAAAATAAAAAGAAGAAAAACAAGCCCAGCTGTCTATAACAAATAATAAAAAAACGATAAGGAACATAGCGAATTTAACTGTCTGTTAATATCACTATGTTCCGCATTTAATTTTATTACTTGCATTGGAAAACTGGACTTGTTTTGCTTTCTTTTTAGTTGTTATTTAAAGTAAGCTTTTAACGCAGGCCGGTTTTTTATATTTTTTATATATACTTTAAGTAAACTAATTATAATAATTATTAGTTGACGCCTTAATTATTACAGTAGGTACGTATATTCTGGTGCGCTACAACTCGCAAAATACTTATGTGTTAAGTCCTTACTACGAGTTAACCGCGCGCGGTTTCTTGTCCTCTCATTTTGTGATATCAATACAAGCAAACCTAGAAACGCACTGGCGGAGGAGATATTTTTAATGAACTTACCGCAAACAGAGTCCAGTGTGTACGTGCACAGGAACGGCCACAGACGGAACTTGTCGGCGCCGGCTCGGTCCTTCAAGCTCTGCGCCAGGAGCTCGCTCTGCTCAGAGAACACGTGCACGAAGGAATCCACTATCTTCAGACTGAATGCCGGCACCATGACCTTCCGACGACGACGCCAGATAGAGACTATGCAACAGAAATAGGAGGTTACGGACGACAAGACTGAGTCTCAAAGCTGATAGTAGCAGCTCCATTTCACACGACCACCACGTGCACGCATTTGGTTCTTTACACATTGTCAGAAAGTAGGAACTTATAGGTACTATTGTGTGACGCCAGTATAAAAATAAAAAAATTTTGACTGCATTTTTCATCTTACATTTAAAACTCTCTCATTGCTGATGGGACATTCAGACAAAGTGTCATTATTTCTAAATATACTTTATGACTCAAAAACGTTCAAGACTGTTACAGCATATTTACCAAAATGTATTCACTATCTTAAAATACCGAACTCAAACTCAAACTCTAACTCAAAATTGATTTTATTCACGTAAGCCAACAAAGCATTTATGAATTTAATTTTCAATGAATTAAAGATGGTGTACATTCTCAGGAACAGCATAAAAAAATATGAGCAGGCAACACCATTGTCACTAAATAAATAATAAATAATAATCAAATCTCACTCAGATTTAGGTATTTAAATAAAATGAAAAAGCTAGTTTAGTGGGATGTGCATACCTATCCATACTTACATCAAATTAAGCATTTACAAACCAAAATAATAATTAATAAAACAGAGGTGGATAATAAGATAATTTATTTGATGTGATGCCTTCCATGCTTAGTAAATGAATAGAATTTAACGACAATGTTGTTAAGAGGAAAGTGAGTGGACCAATCCCCGCAAGCAGCGCCCGCGCACGAGCATGACTTGAGAAGCGGCATCACTCCCCTCAACCATAATAGAGGGAAGAGGGTGACCCGCTCCACAAAGCAATCGCCAGACACAGCTTAGATATAGTTTTATATTAGTAAATATAATTGATTTGGCTGCAGAGTAAGAATCTGAAACGAATCATATGCTGCAGCCAAAACAGACCAATGTCCTTAATACTATCTAAAAGTACAGTGAAACAGACTGAGTAAATGATAACCTTTGAGCGATAAGAACGATTGGTACCTGGCGCAAATATTCCTCCGAAGCCGATGACTTTCCAGGTGAACCTGTGGAGGTCATCCTTCTCCAGGCATGTTTTCAGCACCACTTCAATGTCCACAGGATTTACTACCACTGCGAAAAAATCCACCGATATATAGTTTGGGAGGCCGGGTTCCTACAAACACTAGTTATTCGTTTATTTATGAAATTATTAAAGTAATCATTATGAAAACATTTCCGATAGGCAGTGGCGGGGATCACCGGACATGTACAGAGAACGCTAGCCTCGGGCCTCTGCAAAAAGGAAGACTGAAAATGGGTTGGTGCCACTGACTCCTTAATTCCAATAAGACTTTCATACTATCTGATTTGCTATTGTTATGGTATTATTGGTTACGATTATTTTCTCAACCACCATGTGCAGTGAGCCAAGCGGTCTACGCTCGAACCACTGCGCCAAGTTTATGTTACCGTTTTCTTAATTGTATAAATATAATGTGCTAATTGTGCTATAAATACACTTGCTTACCGCAGCAGCATGGAATCTTGAGAGTACAATCTACTACAACTAACTTTGTCACTTTCGTTGATGCTATCACTTCAGAGGTCAGGTTGACGCAGTCTACACTGACTACAGCAAGGCATTTGATCTAATAGACCACATAATAATTTTATAAAACAATGCTAAACTTCACGCAGCTGGCATACGAGGTGCCTACATAGGTGGTTTAGCTCGTATGTTGAAAATCGTTGCCAAACTGTGGTCTTAAATGGGTTTGCATCGGCCTCATCGCCTATTCCATCCGGCGTACCTCAAGGATCAATTCTTGGTCCTCATTTTTTTACTCGTTTTGTTAATGATATTGACTCATGTTTTAAAAACTCTAGCTTTCTATTATTTGCGGATGACATGAAAGTATTTAAAGTGATCAACTCCAGTCGTGATTTAGAATTGTTACAGATTGATCTTGATAGCCTTCATAATTATTGTACCTTTGTTTTGTTTGCGCTGGGAAATGCATTTACGCATACCATCCGAGACCGGGGGGTCTCGGATGGTTATGTAGGGCTCCTGGACGTTGGTCCAGACTACCCACTAAAACCCAGCGGTCTGCCCTCGCCGCCGTTACCATGGAGCGCCACAGGATCGGACATGCACTGTGACGCCCCGACATAATTATTGTACCTTGCTTGACCTTAATGTACTTAAATGTTTCTGCATAACTTTTAGTAGATCTAGTATGACCTTATCTTAACAATTATACCTTCAACGGCCAGTCTCTTAAGAGAACCGATACTGTGGTTGATCTTGGCATACCACTAGATTCGAAACTTGTTTTTGATAAGCACATTATGAACATCTCGGCAAAGGCGATGAAAACTCTAGGTTTTCTTTTTCGCGTAACTAAGGACTTTTTGTCTATTAAAACTCTGAAGATTCTATTAGGTCAAACAGAAAGGGTATATATACTATTTTTTTTCAACTTAACTTTGTAAATCTAGAACTGTAGGCTTTGTGAGACGGTTAAAGTACTAAAGTTTCTGTAGACTTATGAGATCTGTCAACAGCTGTATCCCCATAGCACCTTTTGTTTATCAAGTTTCCTCCAAAGCTAGTTTTAGATTTCAAAGTTAAGTTTTGAAAAAAAAGTATACCCTTTCTGTTTCATCCTCTATATTGTTCTTTAGTAAGACGGAAGAAGTCAACTCGACTACGCCTCCCAGGTTTGGACCCCCGCTATGAAAAATATATTAACATCTTGGAAAGTCCACAAAAAAAGTTCCTACGGTTTATTAATATTAAGCATAAAATCCTAATTTATGACTATGCTGGGAGCTGCAGACATCACCATCTTTTACCACTTCGGAAACGAAGGGAAGCTGCTGATCTCACATTTTTACACATTGTTTTATTCGGTATAATCGACTCTCCATCCTTATTATCGGAAGTTAAACTCTTAATAGTATAGAGCGGTCGTCGTAGGAACTTCGTATAGAGCGGTCTGTCGTAGGAACTTCCTAAAACTACCTATATATAGTCCCCCTTGTGCTACTAACTACTCAAACACTCAAAACTCTTTTTTCCCGCGAACTGTTAATATTTTCAATACAAATTATTCTGTGGATGTAGATCTGTTTATGATGAGGCATAATGCGTTCAAAAAAAATAATTTAAAATCAATTTTCTTCGAATTTACATTTCCCAATTGTAACCAATGTATTTGAACTATGTCTCTAGTTTCAATTACGCTATTTGACTCTGTTTTTCATACTAATATTATAAAGAGGACAACTTTGTTTGATTGTAATGAATAGGCTCCGAAACTACTGAACCGATTTGAAAATTCTTACACTGTTGGGAAGCTACACTATCCCCGGGTGACATAGGCTATAATATATTTTCAAAAAAATTAGGGATCCTTACTAAAACTCGAATAATGTAACCGCAATGTACCCGTGCGAAGCCGGGGCGGGCCGCTAGTTACTTATAACTGTATTACTTCCTTACAGGACTTCCTTAAGTTTAGTCACCCTGACTTCGATATCATTGCCGGTATTTTACCAATGACTGCATCTTATAAGTAGATGATTTTAGAAACAATAGAAACATGAGAACTATCTTTGATTAAACTCAGAATCGAATGCCAAGTCTAAATTTTAGTCAATCAATGCACATTTTTATATTTTACCAAATCGGTTCAAATCATCCTAGGTTCAAATTGACTTATTTGGATATTTCACTTAATTAGCCGGGAGTGTTCGCAAACATCTATGCTTAGTAACTGAACAAAGTTATTTGCAAAAAATCCGATTAATATACTGTAACCAAAGAAATTGTAATAATAAGACATTATTATAAATTCTTTGGGAGTAATTTACCGAAATAAAGTATATAACCGAGCCAGCCTTTAAATATGCCGTCGTTCCGCATGCTCTCGTAGCTGTAGCGTTGTAGAGCCGACATTATAGCTGAAAATTGTTTAAAATAAGAAACATGTATTTATTCTCACATAACGTATAGTATGTAGGCCAGGCCTACTTTTCCCGCAGCGTTTCTATCGTGTTTTTTAAATGACGACAAAGCGCCACCTAGCCGGTCTAACTAAGCTCTAAGGTCTTGCTAAGAATCCTCCTGGTGATCCAATAAAAATACATTGAATCGGTTTAGGACGATATAAGATGATACTCAATTTATAAAACCATCCCACCAAGAAAGTAACACATAAAGTGAAATAAAAAGTATATGTTGCCTATTTTGAAACTTTACATTATATAAAATATAAATTAAAAATGTATTTGACATATTAACAATATTGTTTCATTTTTTATTATCATTGTCAAAGTTCCTCTATTAGAAATGGAATAATTTTTAACAGCTGGTGCCATTCCCCACTTAATCGGATGTAACAAACCGATTTAACCCCCGACAAAAAAATTGTGTTATAAGTTTATCATGTGTATCTGTGTGTATGTCTATGGCACCGTAGCGCCCAAGCGGATGAACCGAGATTCATTTTTTTTGTTTTGTTAGAGAGGCATTCTGATCGAGACTGTTCTTAGCTATGTACTTATCATGAAAATCGGTTAAGCCGTTGGAAGATTATCAGCTGTTTTGTAGGTTAAAAAAAGGCATATTCACGGCCAATACCAACTTCCACAGCTCTAATGAATACAAAATTTAGGCTCATTGGAATCTATACAAATAAATAAAATTGGAGTGTCTGTTTGTAATATCAAAAGAACACCATTTAACTAAATGGCAATTAAACTACATACGGTACATATAATAAAAACGCGATTTAAATGTTTTTGTATGTCTGTCTGTCTGTACGTTTGTTTCGGGTAATCTCCGAAACGGCTGGACCGATTTTAACGGGACTTACACTGGTAGATAGGCTACTGTTATTTTATAAAAACAAAAAAAAGATTACCAATGCTACCTGTTGCGATAGGTATATAGGTAAAACACGAAATATTGACTTCATAAAAAGAAAAATTAGATAAAAAAAATTGCTCACAAATGCTGACTGCCACGCGGGCTCAGAACGCGCGGGAGGGCTTTTGCGATAGTAGGTATATAAAACACGAAACATCGACCCGCAAAATAAAAATGAGATTAAACTTAGCTTAGGTATTTCTTTATTAACTTTTCGTAAACTCTGCGAACTGTACCAATATTTTTTGTTAAATAACATTTTTGTTAAGTTCAATTACACGCGGACGAAGTCGCGGGCACAGCTTGTTTCTGTATAAATATGCGCATGCGTAATTCTTTATTGGTTAGTTTATGGTAATGGAATATTATGCAATTTTAGATACGCCATCACGTTAACAAAATAGAAAATTATACAATTTACAAAAATATTCGTGTTTTTGAAAATTCAACCCGAGAGAGAAGCCCGCAGCTTCTCTCGTCCACCTGAGCCGGAGCTACTACATTAAATTGCAGCATAATCGATAAACTTTTGCTAGGAATTCACATTCATAGGAATTCACTGCTGATTACTCGGAGCCGAGTGGAGCGGGGCCTAAGTAGCAGAGCCCCTCACTCGGATCCGAGCGAGCGTCCTGTTCATTTTGTAGTTGTCAGTAAAGCGCCGGCATTTACGGTGAGTAAGCATTGTTTCGCGTGGCCACTCTGGTGAATCGTCAACTTACGAAAACGAGTATTGGATTAATTCTTACAGTGTAGTAGTGATATGTATATGTCACCGCCAAATAGCTTAATTCGCCGTTCAATTAACAGCCTAGGCATTTAACTAAACAGCGCCGTTCAACTAACGGCCTGAATGATATTCAGCCATATCGTCTATTACAACATTTAATAAACTGTCTGGCTAATGCTTAGGCAACTGGTTGACATTTAAGTACTACAAAACTTTTTCAAAATACTACCCAAGCAGAACGACCTGGATGGGTTTAGGTTAGGGTTATTTTTTTTTATGACCCCACCGAAAACCCACCCGGAAAATAGATTCGGTGGATCTAAAAAAAAACGTAAAAAACCTAAGTACCTAATAAAATCATTCCATCAAGTTGTTTTTTTCCGACGCCATATTGACCAAAGAGAATATACAATGTAGAGAGAGATATTGACAGTTTGGTGAGTTTCAGCGCTAGGTGGCAGGTAATTAAACGGCTAGGCAAGTAGTTAAACGTCAACGATCCAAGTCATTTGCCTAGCTGTTTGATCAAATGGCTGAATATCATTCAGGCCACTAGTTGAACGGCGCGGCGCCGCGCCGTTTAGTTAAGTGCCTAGGCTGTTAATTGAACGGCGAATTAAGCTATTTGGCGGCGACATATACACGATCGTACGGAATGTATTTTTCTGCAGTGTATCTGCACAAAATGTTTTTACTTGGTAGCCTCATAAGTTTTTGAAATTATTTTTATATATTTTCTTTTTGTGATGGCAAGAGTAGGTACTAATACAATTGTCACTTTTTCCAGTGACAATTGTATTAGTTCTTTTGTACTTCTCTTTGAGTAACTCTTCTCATCCAGTCCGTCCGTCCGTCTGTCCGTCCGTCTGTTCGTCCGTCCGTCCGTCCGTTCGTCCGTCTGTCTGTCCTGACACTGGTCAGGACTGTGACTGCACAGGATCATATTTTACAGTTTCTGACGGATGTTGATGTAATTTGGTACAAAAATACATTAAGATTTTCAAAAATATAAAATGTGGCAAAATTACTTTTCATTACTCATACTCTGAAAGTAGGTCTGAAGTTGCCTGAGGAGCGGGTTGAAAGTATTACTTTTCCGGCCCGGGAGAATCGCTTTCAACTGACAGCTGTCAAATTAAAAAAAAACTAGTTCCATTTTCACATTTCTATGGAACCATGTTCAAACTTTTTCTACAGTCAGTCAATTACAGCACGATGTAAAATTGAAATAACATAAAGTTAAGTATTAATTAAAGAATATATATTTTTAAATGACTTAATTATACTTGAGTTTCAACAATTTATTTAAAATAACATAGATTTGGGAAAAATATTTAAAGATGAAAATGAAAAATAATGGCTGAATAATGAAGTTGGCCGGCCAACGAAAAAAAACCAAAATAGGTCGCAATCCGATCTTTATTTTTTTTGTTCGAGTTGTAGAGTATTGTTCATACTTCCTTGTATTATTTCTTTAGCCAATTCCTGTTTTTATTTTTACTTTCCTTGTATTCGTAATGAAAAGCACAGTGTTTACCTCTGGTGAAAGACTTATTTTGTCCCTCGAACTATTAGCGCCCTCGCTACGCTCGGGTGCCAAACCCCGTCTCGGGACTAAATAAGTCACTTTCACGTACCTCCCCGAACATCGAAAGAAGGGATATTTTTTTGTAGTTACCCCATCATGTGGGATATTGTTGAAAATATATTTTCAAATGAAATGGTGTTTTCATACAGCATTTATCATTAAAAATTCAATTTCAATCTTTTAAAGATTAAATCAAAATTAACGCAATTAATTCCGACACTTCTTACATTTTTCTATTGCAAAAACATTAATAAGATTATGCAGTCAAAATGGATACATTGTTCACCAATTCCAATGAAATAACAGCAATAAATTTATGTTTTATGTTCATTAGTGTATTTCTTAATGTTTAAAGGTGTCGATAGAGTCGGTAGTAGTATGTAAACAACTTTAGTATTTCAACCTGGGGTGAAATTTTAAACAGATTCCCTTCAATAACCCGGAACCCTTCATTGTGCATGGCTCGACAAGCACTGGCGATTTGTTTTATGTATATTTCATGTTTTATTTTACTATAGCTTACATAAGTAACCTTGCATCATGTTTCATACTAAAGGAACTTAGTTCAAAATTCACATACAAGGACCGTTTAGAAATTCACGTTTTAACTTTCAACATTAATTCAATAAATGAACATCACAACTAACTTTCTGTACTGCCAACTAATTTATGTGCAACTCCGATCACTGGAAGGGCTTCCTCTGACGTGGGGATGGCGGCAGCCAGCTCGTACAGCCGCCGCCTCCTGTACCTGAACACCACCATCCACACCAAAGGCGCTAGAAGCAGCAACCATTCTATCATTGCAACTCTGGAAATTTAAATTTAAGAACAACCAGTGCCACTAAAAGTAGATGTGTAAACTGAACACTGTGACTGTCTGCTTCACTATAGATCCAGCACTGGACCCTTTGCTTCACACGGTTATAGCAAGCACGCGAACCACTTCATGTGACACCGTGGATAAAATGTGCGAGTATTATATACGTCAATTTTCCACGAGGCGACCGTCACCACGCACTAATTCTGCCGTGGCAAGCATCGGAGTATGGGAGTTCACGGAGCTGGCAACCTTCTCGACCTCGTGGAAGTGACAATACTTGCCGAGGTTGGCACGGATGCACGGCGCCTGCACTGGAGCAAGATAGAACGCCGTTATACCTAGCTACACATATTTATTTAGAAAGAAAGAACCGTTAATACTTGAATTTCCAGTCCAAATTCACTGTAACGAATGAGATCTTAATTTTTGGACAACAAAGTGTAGTCAATATAAAACACACAAGAAAACACCAGACTCTTTCGAAGGGTAGAGAGAGGTAGCTTAAGCTTAATATAGATTAGGGGATCCTTGTGAAGGGCAGTGACTTTTAGTGCATAGTGCATAGGTACCTACGTAGATTAGATTTTTTCTCAAACTGAAATGATGTTGGCGTAAAAGTTGGTACCTATGACTATAGGTACTATAATGCATAGCTTTAAGTATAATGTTTACCTATATGCATATTACAGGTAGGTATTTGTAAGATATTCAGCTTCAGAATAGCACCAACCAAAGAATTTGTAGTAATAAGACATTAGAAGTGGTATTGACGTATTATTTTCTAAGAAACCAGTGTCGCCACTTCGCGCCGCTTTCGCACTGCGCAGACAACAATTTATTTTACGTAGAGTAGTTTCGGGTATTATCGCACACTATAAGCCTTTTTAAAAATAAAATTCGTACTAAATTTAAATTTTATTGTTTAATTCATTTGTTTAACATATCAGTAATCAATAACTAGAAGCTTAAGGCAATATTAAAAACTTGAAAAAGTAACTAAAAATATCTTCTGTGAAATTATAAATTAGTTAAAATTTAAAGGTTTGGGTATCATGGCCTAGGGCCATATTGACCACTATAGAAAATACTATACACAAATAAATTATACGTCTTCAGCATTGTGTCCACCTGGACTGGAAATTGATTTACTTGGAGCTATTGGAAATAAAAAATAGAATAATGCAATTGACACTAATGCAGCCAATATTGCCTAGCAGGCTAATTACGCAACGTTTTCGATGAGTTATATCTATCTCAAAATATTTTAACAATGTCTCTACAATCTATCACCACACACAGATAAAGATCATAAATACCCGAACTTACTCGCTAGTGATTGAATCAAATATAAAGTTGTCAATTTAGTATCGATATTATTTCAATAAGTATGATATATGTAAAAGCAAATTACTGAAAGCCTAACGTACTGAAAATAGATTTTCAAATTTTTATTTATTTGAGGAGATTGTAAAGTACGTTTAAGTAAAGGCTTTGATGATGTATAGGATGTGGATTCGTGAGTGTGGTAATGGTATAGTGCAGTGGTTCCCAAACTTATTGTTTATACTGCCCACTTTGAGAATAAATTATTTTTTTAATAATTAAAAACCACTATAACGTCAAATTAAATTAATTGATTATTGTCAGCATTTTTTTCTGGGCCTCTTACCGCCCGCCTTTATGCCTGCAGCGCCCACAAGGGGGCGTTATCGCCCACTTTGGGAAAGGATGGTATAGTGGGTCCCGATGGCATACTATCTATTGACAAAATGTATGTCAATGTCATAATTTTGCAGATAACAATAATTAAAATTAGGATAAAAAATATTTTTCATTACTCATACTCGGAAAGTAGGTCTGAAGTGGCCTGAGGAGCGGGTTGAAAGTAATACTTTTCCGCCCTTGGGAGAATCGCTTTCAACTGACAGCTGTCAAATTATTAAAAAAAAACTAGTTCCATTTTCACATTTCTATGGAACCATGTTCCAACTTTTTCAACAGTCCCTCAATTACAGCGCATGTTAAATTGAAATAACATAAAGTGAAGTATTAATTAAATAATATTATATTTATAAATGACTTAATTATAATTTAGTTACAACAATTTATTTAAAATAACATAGATTTTGGCAAAATATTTAAAGATGAAAATGAAAAATAATGGCTAAATAATGAAGTTGGCCAGCCAACGAAAAAAAAAACAAAATAGGCGGCATTCCGATCTTTTTTTTCGAGTTGTAGAAAAAATCTCAAGTATTGTTCATATTTCCTTGTTTTATTTTTTTTGCCAATTCATGTTTTCATTTTTCTTTCCTTGTATTCGTAATGAAAAGCACAGTGTTTACCTCGGGTGAAAGACTTATTTTGTCCCTCGATCTATTGGCGCCCTCGCTACGCTCAGGCGCCAAACGACTCTCGTTGTCTCGGGCCAAAATAAGTTACATTCACCCCTTGTGTAACAATGTACTATTCTTTAAAGTGGACTGAACAAAATCGACTATTATTTGTAAGTTCTTCCAGTTCTTTTTGCCTGTAATTGTTATCCATTTGTCCTTGATATATGGATTTGAAGGCAAACGAAAAAAACATCTCCAGGAGAGCATGAAAAATAAATTTTAAAAAAAACATATTAAACGCTTTTATTCAACTCTGATAATACACTAATAGCTAGAAAACATTTATGGGTGACCGAACCGATTTTGATGAAATTTCTATGGGAAAAATCTTAAAGTAGTGTACCTATATCTTATTAATGAATAATTAAAATAATAAAAACAATCGGTTTATAGATACATGACGGAATTCTGAGGTACCAAACCAAAAAAAAATACAACTGAATTGAGAACTTCCTCCTTTTTTTGAAGTCTAACCGGCACTTCCACTGTTTGTCAGTAACAAATTGCAACAGTATAATCAAATAGGTACGTGGACACAGAACGTGCACCCTGAAAGAAATAAAACAAACCAATTGGTGGATCTGCAAGTATAATATAGGTACATAACATAAATTAAGTAGAAATATGGTTCGTTCCTTCCAACACAAGGTGGTTCACGGCCGGCCAACGACGCGGCGCGGGCGCAGAGCTTCAAACACGTTTGGTTATCCTGCGGTGCGCTCAAAAGGCACTGAACTTAAAAAACTGGTCGACGTCAGACTTGCTCATCAGACTTGCACATTGAGGGTTCAGACATAGAGGTAGAAAAATATCCCTTTCCGAAACAGGGCATTTAGGTCATGCAACCTTAATTTGATAACAAATTCAGATGACCTGTACCTCAACCTCATCAGTCGTAATTCCTTGTCACTAGGTCGCGGGAGCCCCGCTTCGCAAAGTTCTTATTTTTGTGTTCAGGGTCACTAGTACCTAACCTAACAGGAAGGGAATAACGCGTCTTAGTTCGCTCGCTCACGCGTGTCTTGTCACCTCGTATGACAGCCTAATGAACACTAAATTTTGCCAAGAGTACCGATGAGGTGCTTTATATGCAACCGCAAAAAACTAACCGCATTAAAATAATAAGTTTTTTTTCTTTTGTATGTTAAAGTAAATATGTGTTTTGTATGTTGTATTTCAGCTTTTTTTAAAAACACGATATCGGGTATTAGTAATAGGATATCTATATAAGTAACAGATACAAATAAAAATAAAGCCATTTCTATGTGATCGGTACAAAACACGTCTACTCGAATAAAAACTTTGATGGTACCCAAAACATAAGGGCGAAAAATTTACATAAAATACTATTAGTCGTACTGTATTTAATGATGCCTTTCCAATCATACATCACAAGATTAGGTAGAATTAAAAAAACTACCCCCTGGTTACTTGTATGAGTGCCTCCTTTCTATATAATTGTTGTATGAACCAATTTTTACTATATTTCCCTGTCCCTATCTCATTCAATTTAGCAGCAAGAAGCATCTGACAGACGGATGGACGGACGAACGGAAATCGTTAGCAACAACCGAACCCTTCGAGACACGGACCTCTAAAAACCAGCCCCTGTCGGAACGAATTATTTTTATTTTTCACTACTATACTTATTCCTTACCGGTGGAAGAGCAGAGCTATGACCAATTGACAGTAGCTCTTATAAGAGCTATGCCACGGTCGCTGATCACGAAGAAATGAACTGCGGGTGACCGGCAACTGTGTGAGCGAGACGTATTAGATTTACGCGGGAGTGACAAAGACAGGTAATAACAGGTCATTGTACGAATTTCTTCGTGATCAGCGACCGTGGCATAGCTGGGCTCGGATAGTACCACCCACTCACAACAGAATGGCCGTCGTAAAGTAACTATTATAGCTCGATGAGTGAGACAGCCGGAAGCCCAACCCCCCTCCTTTTCCTGTGTACCACTCGCCTTCAGGTGGGCAACATGCGAGCAATGCCATTGGTATGCACACATCTATAATCATAATATTATAAGCTTGTTTGCCGATATCTACATATGTATATATAACTCAAAGGTGACTGACTGACTGACATAGTGATCTATCAACGCACAGCCCAAACCACTGGACGGATTGGGCTGAAATTTGGCATGCAGGTAGATGTTATGACGTAGGCATCCGCTAAGAAAGGATTTTGATTAATTCTACCCCCAAGGGGATAAAATAGGGGATGAAACTTTGTCAATTAAATTCCACGCGGACGAAGTCGCGGGCAAAGCTAGTAATATTATAAGATTGTTTGCCGATATTGTTATATAAAAACCTATTATTATTTGAAAATAAGATCACTAGCAATTTGTGTTTATCACATTACTAGTATTCCCTTTAGCCCCTCCAACTAAGCTAATGCTTGTGCTAGGAGTGGGCTCACGTCAATAGTTTAATGGCCAGGTTGGGGATCGAACCCGAAACCTCTCAGCTATTGGCTCACTAGGCTATTGACGCTTGTAAGTTATAAGTATGTATTTCGGCTTTAATTATCTTATGTATTGTAGTATGTGCTTGGTCAACACACATTAACCTAACGCAGTACAAGTAGGTACAGATTATTCAAAAAATAAAAAAGAAGATTTCAAATGACGCGCCATTTTTATTGTTACGCGGCAACGACGCGCGGTCTTCTCTCCAGTGAGATCTCGTACCCGTCTACGGCCTTCATCATGATGTCCAGCTTGACTCTGATGTGCGGTGTCGGAGTGTGTTCTTTGTCGCCGATTACTTTGTAACGACGCAAAACCGCTGATAATGCCGCCTTAATTGACATCAACGCGTATTGATACCCTGTGGAAGCAGAATGAATATTACAGCAACTATTGGAGCACAATGATAAAATAACAAATCGGTGAAAAAAAGTGAGTTTGATTAGGATTTTTCGTGAAATAAATAGCAACTGATAAACGAATGACACTCTAACACTGAGACAGAAATATTCCCCTGTGCTCTTATTTAATTCAAAAGGGTGGCTACCATAGACAGACCTATGTTTAGAAAATATTACATTAATATTTTTATAACCACTAGAATAGGCATTCGTCGAGTCTCAGAATCCTCGGATCATGCATGAAGAAGAATATTTAAAAGGTCCCAACCCAAACAATTCCTGGGTCCATGACTGAACGGCATAAAGCTGCAAGGGTTCACCAACTTGAACCGCTCCGGGAGGAACCTGTCGGGGTCGAAGTGCTCGGCGTCCGGGCCCCAGTACTTGGGGTCGCGATGGACCCCCCATATGGAGACCACGACCCCCGAGCCAGCGGGTAGGGTGCGACCTGATGCTGTTGACATCATTTCAGTAGGTAACTACAATTATTATTTTTCAATAACATACATAAAATGTACAGTCAGCTCGCAGTATCGCTGTGAATGCTTGAAACTCCAAATAGCGTGGAAAGATTAATTGGATTTCGTCCTTTCTAAGAAATGCACTGCCTCCGCCTCCGTAACGAGGCACATATTTGTCGCGCGCTGAACTAATGAAAATTCTTATACGACACTTACGCAATGTGGTTTCTTCCAGTACTTTACGAATAACGAAAGGCACGGGCGGAAAGAGCCTTAACGACTCTTTGATGACTCTGTCCAAATATTTCATTTTCATCAGATCCTCCTTCACCACCGGTCGGTCCGAATCCCCAAATACTTCATGTAACCTTGAAAAAGTAATTGTTATCCTCATTCAATTAATTCGAAATATACATAACACTAATGTACATTAGTGTTTCCATCTTACTAGCTCGGAAAAGCTTACTTAAGTTTAATTTAACACTAGCAGAGTTATTGACTAGAAACGGTACATAATGCTGAACAGAGGTTTTTTTACAAAAAACTCATGCGAAACGTATCGCGAAACTAAAAGCATACCTACCATAGGTAATTTTTTATCTCAGATTTTTTTATATGAATTAATGTTCCTCTTTCCAGTGAGATAAAAAGTTATAATGTTTTACAAGTCTGCAAAATTATTAGGGTCTTTAGCCTTTGAATCCCTCGCTACCCTCAGAATTATTATTTTTAACTAGCCGCTAACATACTCAATTTTGATAAAATTAGCTTGCTGAGCATAAAAATTCGTCAAATAAAAACTTTGCAGCTTTGCTTAACAAATAAGTATTAACGGATCGACCTAAAACCATGCCAAAAGGCAGTTTGAAATACTTCTAAATATATATAACTCAAAGGTGACTGACTTACTGACCGACTGACTGACTGACTGACTGACTGACTGACTGACTGACTGACTGATATAGTGATCTATCAACGCACAGCCCATACCCCTGGACGGATCGGGCTGAAATTTGGCATGCAGGTAGTTGTGTGTAGTGTATTGTTATGACGTAGGCATCCGCTAAGAAAGGATTTTGATTAAATCTACCCCCAAGGGGATAAAATAGGGGATGAAAGTTTGTATGAAACTTTGTCAATTAAATTCCACGCGGACGAAGTCGCGGGCACAGCTAGTTATATGTATATATCTACTTACTCCTGGTACACTTTCTCTTGTATTTGAGGATATTTAGCCATTAGCTTCAACGTATATCCGGTCGAGATTGCGGAGGTGTCCGTCCCCGCGATGATCAGTGTTAATATTTCCTCCCTTAATTCAATATTCGTGTACCCTTTCTCCCCCCCTGAATGTGTGATCAATAGGTCCAAAAATGTTTGATTTACATACATATCTAAATCTGGAACAAAACGGTTTTAAATTATATGAGGTTAGTTCGTGTAAAGGGTTGGGTATAGGTACATATCGTAACTTACCATATTCAATTTCTGCTTCAGTTCTCATTTCTTTTTCTAGTTTTATCTCTTCCCTTTTCATTTTGATGACCTGTGAACAAACGTAATATTTGCTATCCTTATCACAACTAAAAGCGTGTTTGCTTAAGTTTGCGATTATTCACAATTTTTCAAAAATTTTGTTAATGCTTAAATATATGTATTTTATACTACAGTATATTATAAAACATCCAAAAAAATACTATCTCGAATACCTACTTACGTATTGAATAGGTACTGCTCAAATTTAGAACACCTTTTTTGAGTGCTGAAAAATTTGGTGTTTTACCTCATCAGTGAAGTGGTGCATCACTTTCACTTCCCTCTGGTGCTGCTTGTACTGTGGGAACATCTGGTACAGCCAGTCCGGCTGCAGCCACAAGTGGAATATGCGCTCGCAGACCAGGTTCAGGATTTTGCTCATCGCGTTCAAGAAAGGGGAGTCTGGATTGCCCTGGGCGTTTATTTTTACACCCATTGTCGTTTCTATTGAGAAGAATTTTGGAAAAATATTTAAAAGAATAGCATGTCCTAAAACGAACGAATCATTAATGCTTATATCTTAAAGAGGCCAGGTTTATTATTTTCGCGACGCAAAGGAGATAACTTATTTCTTGTGTTTATTAGCCTATGTATGTATCTATATAATCATACTAGTTTCTGCCCGCGACTTCGTCCGCGTAGACTTAAGTAAAGTATTCTATGTGTTAATCCAGGATATAAACTATATGTGTTCCAAATTTCACCCGAATCCGTTCAGTAGTTTTTGCGTGAAAGAGTAACAAACATACATCCACACTCACAAACTTTCACATTTATAATATTAGTAGGATATAATTATGTATTTTCCTTTGTGGCGCTCTCGACTAAACGCGTGGACCAATTTCGATGCTTCTTACATAAATCGTTTTTAAACTCGTAATAAAGTTTTAAAGAGTTTATTAAAGTTCTTATTGGCGTCAAAAATAATTATCCTAACATAATTCAATTTAAATCCTACCTAAATGCAAAATAAAAATGTTAACCCGAATACGTGAATTTGAAACTTGAAATAAAAACTGAAAAGAAAATCAAGTTCAGCAGTCCAAAGCATATAAGCAAACGCACTGGCAGCGGAGATATTTTTAAAGAACTTACCGCAAACAGAGTCCAGTGTGTACGTGCTCAGGAACGGCCACATGGGGAACTTGCCGGCGCCGGCTCGGTCCTTCAAGCGCTGCGCCAGGAGCTCGCTCTGCTCAGAGAACACGTGCACGAAGGAATCCACTATCTTCGGACTGAATGCCGGCACCATGACCTTCCGACGACGACGCCAGATAGAGACTTTGCAACAGAAAGAGAAAGTTACCATCGACAAGATGATTCGTATCAAAACTGAGTAACAGCCCCATTTCATGCGACCACCACGTGCGCGCGTTTGGTTTTTTACACATTGTCCGAATGTATAAACTTTGTTAATGTGTGACGCTTGTACTTTTACTGAATTCTTTATCTTCCAATTGAAACTCTCACCATTAATAATGTTTACTACGAATGTAATATGTAAGGGATACCTATTTTCCTTATGGTAGGTCATGTTTCCAATTCTTGAACAAATATTCAAACATGAGTAATCCACCAACCCGCAATAGACCAATCCCACTCGTTGTGAGGGAAGGCTCGTGCCCAGGAGTGGGACGTCAAAAGGGCTAAATTATTATTATATTATTATAATACTTATACGCAGAGACTTTATAAAAGTTTTCGCATATCCTTGTAGGTACCCATTGTTATTTATGTTGTCAAATCATTATAATCAATCGTTCTTCTTTTAGTAACCTGGAAAATGCCAAATACTAACCATGCTTGGTCAATCTCAAGAAAATTGGTGTCTACTTTGATTACTTCACAACTGAACAAAACAGTCCGCACATTACCGAACGCCGGTTCTCAGAATATATTCTGGCTCGGGGAAATTATGTGGGCCAACAGTGAGTCTCAAATCGGAAGAATAATATCTCAAACTACATCGAAGATTTCATGATGCTTTAGGACAAGACGTTTTATTTTTCGTTATTTGATTGGAATTTCGTCAACTTCCGTCAAAAACTGTAGAAGTTATGGCACTGTGACCGACCGGGACGGTCGGACGGACAGACTGGATGATCTTATAAGGGGTCCTCGTAGAGGCTATGGAACCCTAAAAAGTTACAGCTATGTCGAAGCTACGTCAAAATCAGGCAATAACTAAGGCATATGAGAAAAATATAAAAGCTAGATAAACCTCTTTATGTAATGATTCCGCGTCGCAATAATAACAAGTTTCAAACTAAGCCTATTTTTTTATCTTCATACCCATAGGTCGGATCTGAACATTTTATGACGATCTTTATCAAAACCAGATTGTGGGTCAACAATGCTAAAAACTTAAGGTTAATAATTTAAATTATAGTTTTGCAGCCTGACCCCAAGGTTAAAGCGTGCTCTTCTTTATGTTTTAGTTTTGACCATAGGCTATCTAACTAGTGGTTTTTCCACGAAATCGTACATTCGGTAAAAAGTCTAAATATGGATGCCAAGACGTTCGGAATATTACGTCATATCTTCAGTATCTATACAAATAAATAAAATTGAAGTATCTGTTTGTAATTTCAAAATAACACCTTTTCACAAAATGCATATGAAAGTATATACGGTACTTATAACAAAAACGCGATTTTTTTTTGTTTGTATGTTTGTTCCGGGTAATCTCCGAAACGGCTGGACCGATTGTGACGGTACTTTCACTGGTAGATAACTGATGTAATAAGGAGTAACTTAAGGCCTTACTTTAATTTTAGAAATACATTTAGGGTTCCGCGTATAAAAATTAAAATACATTAAATCCAAGAGTATCTCCAAAACACCTGGAGCGATTTTGACGGGATTTTTACTTAATTAACTATTTAAATTCCACGCAGATGATGTCGCGGGCACAGCTAGTTTTAAAATATAGAGACATCTTAAATACAGTTTTACGATACTAAATATGATTGATTTAGCTGCAGAGTAAGAATCCAAAACGACAATTTATTTACTGCAGCCAAGACGAACCAATATTTTTATTTTTTTCTAATAGTTCTGTACAACAGAATGGGTAAACGACAATTAGTAAGCGATAAGAACGATATGTACCTGGCGCAAATATGCCGCCGAAGCCGATGACTTTCCAGGTGAACCTGTGGAGGTCATCCTTCTCCAGGCATGTCTTCAGCACCACTTCAAGATCCACAGGATTTACCACTACTGTGGAAAATAGCACCGATATTATAGTTAAGCGGGCTGGGTTTCCCGAGTGCCTAGTTGCTTGTTTATTTGTAAAATTACCGAAGTAATAATTATGAAAATATTTCCGAGAGACAGTGGCGGGGGATCACCGCACAGGTGCAAGAAACGCTGCAAAAGGTTCGGTCCTCGGCAAAAAGGAAGACTCAGAATAGGTGTGTTGGCTGACTCCTTAATCACAGTAAGACTTTCATACAATCAGATTTGCTATTACTATGTTATTATTAGGTAGGTACGTTTATTTTCAGCACAGAGCCGTCCAAATATCACATAATTATACGTTTTAAGCGATTCCATAATATTATCGGCAGACTGACACACCAACTGTATGGTCCTAAACTAAGCAACGCTTGTAGTATGGGTACCGTACAATGGACTGGGGTTGATCCCAGTGACACCCAGACTTGGGCAAATTACGAAAAGCCCATTTCTGAAATTTACCCCGGCGGGCATCGAACCCGCAACCACCAAGTGGTGCAGTGAGCCGAGCGGCCTACGCTCGGACGCTCGAACAACAAGCGGTGGTCAAAGAACGAAAAGTAACACTGTAAAATATTGTTTTACCTAAGAATGTGGTATTTATCAATAAATCTGCCTAGGTAGATTTCAACTTGCATTTATGTTACCTTTTTTGATTGTTTAAATATAATGCGCTATATTTTTTGCATTGTTGTGAAATCGATGAAATAAACATCATATATCTAAACCTTACAATCGAACGCCAAATTTAAATGTTATGGAATCAACACACTTCTGTATATTACACAATCGGTTCAAACCGTCCTAAATTAAAATTAACTACAATTATTTTATATTGCACTTAATTAGCCGGAGTTTTCGCAAGTACTTGTATATGCTTAGTAACTAACCAAAGTTACTTGCGAAATCCCCGGTTATTAATACTGGTGAGAAATACTTACAGAAATAAAGTATATAACCGAGCCAGACTTTTAATATTCCGTCGTTCCGCATGCTCTCGTAGCTGTAGCGTTGTAGACTCGACATTATTGCTGAAAATTGTATAAAATAATAAACATGGATCTATTACTTATATAACTTACACGTATAAGTAGGTCTTTTTTTCCCGCAGCTATTCTACCGTGTTGTGTCTACTTGGTCTAACTAAGCTAAGAACCATCCAGGTGACCCAATAATTGCACAAAAAAATACACCGAAATCGGTCAGGCCATTTAGGAGGAGAAGAATTACGAACACATACACACACACATACCAGTATTTTAATATAAAGATGATAAGACCGTTTGTTGTACTATAAAATTGGACGTGCTGCGAATATCTAAATGTATAAAATTCTCGTGTCGCGGTGTTTGTTGCCAAACTCCTGCGAAATGGCTCGACCGATTTTAATGAAATTTTGTGTGTATATCGGGTAGGTCTGAGAATCGGCCAACATCAATTTTTCATACCTAGAAATCATTTATATGGCAGAACAACGTTTGCCGGGTAATGCAGTATAGGAAGGAATATAGGAGCGACAAGCCAGAACAGATTTAAATGCCAAACTACCAAACCGATTTGATGAAATTTCTGTGGGACCAATCCGAAAGAACATCCTTTCAAATAAAAAAGTATTTTTCAGATCGGTTTATAAATGATGGAGTTGTAACAAACGTTAAAAAAATAAAAATGCAACCGAATTGGGAAATTCTTCTTTTGTAAGTCGGTTAAAATACATACCTACTAAAAGCGATCCTACTAATATTATAAATGTGAAAGTTTGTGAGTGTGGATGTATGTATGTATGTATGTATGTATGTATGTATGTTTGTTACTTCTTCACGCAAAAACTACTGAACGGATTTGGATGAAATTTGGAACACAGATAGTTTATAACCAGGATTAACATATAGGATACTTTTTATACCGATAATCCCGAAATTTTTGCTACGTTAAATACTACGCGGACGAAATCGGGGGGCACAGCTAGTACATAAATAAATTAATAAAAATAAACACAAGGGCAATGCCCTTAGGGAATATTTTAAATAATCAAAATAATCACTGTTTGTTTTCTTGAAAAAACAAATAAACATATGTCTTGCGCTGAGCTTCGCTTACGCTATAAAGTATGATGTCAATCATACTTGATTGTTTCCTCGATCACTTTAAATAACACCTAAGTATACAACTTACTTTCTGTACTGCCAACAAACTTATGTGCATCTCCGATCACTGGGAGGGCTTCCTCTGACGTCGGGATGGCGGCTGCCAGCTCGTACAGCCGCCGCCTCCTGTACCTGAACACCACTATCCATATCAAAGGTAGAAGCAGAAACCACTCTATCATTGCGACACTGGAAATTACAATTTAAATTTTGTCTAATACTTAAATCGAATTATAGCGTGGTTATAGCAGATCTAAGCCACCTCGTAGATATGACCGCGGTATAAATGTGCGAGGATTTTATACCTTACCTAAGTTATAGACGACATTCACGATGCGCTATCTATTGTAATTATGTAAGTATTAAGTATGTTTTTATTACATACTAGCTGAGCCCGCGACTCCGTCCGCGTGGAATTTAACTTTACAAAAAAGCCCGCTCCCGCGTTCTGAGCCCGCTCGATAGGAACCATTTTTTAAATCTGTTTTTCTAAAATAAAAGTAGCCTAAGTTGCTGCTTATAACATCAGCTATCTACCAGTGAAAGTCCCGTCAAAATCGGTCCACCCGTTTCGGAGATACTCTTTGATTTCATGTGTTTTATTTTTTTACGCGGAACCCTAATAGTTTTTCTAAAATTAATGTTGCCTAAGTTACTCCTTATAATATCAGCTATCTGCCAGTGAAAGTCCCGTCACAATCGGTCCAGCCCTTTCGGAGATTACCCGGAACAAACATACAGACAGATCGACAGACAAAAAAAATTTTTGTCGCGTTTTTGCTATAGGTGTCGTATGTACGTTCTTATGCATTTAGTGAAAAGGTGTTATTTTGATATAACAAACAGACACTCCAATTTAATTTATTTGTATAGAAAATATAAGGCGCGTTCAGATAAGATCGGCGGTGGGTGAAGACCGTATCAAATTCATTTCCGGCGAATTTTGCAGGAAATATTTGATAATTTTCGGCCTTCCGATCTTGCCCTTTTGACTTTTGATTGCATATTTTGGCGAAAATAAAGCTCGTTTTATTACTATTTTCTCTGAATACTGTGTTTTTTGGGCTGATAGCTAGATAGAACTGATCCAAACAGTCCTAGGGTCACTGTAGGCAAGGATCCGGTGTTCCCCGCGCAGGACAAAATCGGATAACATTTACCCGTTCATAAAAAGGCAGTGGTTGTCAAACTTTTATTCTATATCGCCTTGAATGCCATTCAAATTAGATGTTTTTGTTCGCGTTGCACCATTCATAATATCTGAATCAGAATCAGAGTCATTTTCTTTATATAAACCATTTGGGTTACAGAGTAAAAAATCATTTTTTTTCTATCTAAGTTATAACTTTTTGACTCATTACAATGATTGAGAATCACAAAATGACCAAATTTTTGCAACAAAGACAAAATCGGATGCTTAATACCAATAATTCGGACAATCGATGAACGTGTGTTTGTTGGAAAAATTGGTTATATTTTAAATATGTTTTAGAAGTATACATTTCGGATATATTCCTTTATGGGCATTATTCTCCAAGCACTAGGAGCAACTTTAAAATGGTGTCCGGTCTTGCCCTCCTACGCAAAATTTTATATCATCATCATCATCATCATCATCATCAGCCTATGCTTGTCCACTGCTGGACATAGGCCTCCTCTAATGAGCGCCATAGCGCCCTGTCTTCAGCTTGCCGCATCCAGCATCTGCCTGCAGTCTTTCGCAGATCGTCATCCCACCTGGTCGGAGGGCGTCCTACACTACGCTTGCCGAGTCGAGGTCTCCACTCAAGAACACGTTTACCCCAGTGGTTGTCGATTCTTCGTGAGATATGGCCAGCCCACTGCCACTTCAGCTTGCTAATTCTTTGAGCTATGTCAATAACTTTGGTTCTCTGTCGGATGTAATCATGCGAATCATAAAATTGTCTTGTCTTGGCTAACGTGCAATTCGAAAACCATTGAGTTTACCGACACAACAAAATTCAGGGCTAAACTAAGTATATTCATTAACAATTAGCACCGTATTTCAATAATCTGACATTTATATAGAAGTTGAGAAAAAAAAACTTGTCAGACTACATCAATTACTCAAAAATCAATCCGATCTTACCTGAACGCACTTTATTATATCAGAAAATTCTTGAATCTAGTGTCTGTTATTTTTTCAGTTATTCCACATTGACACAATCTTATTATCAAGTGTATTTAATAAAGAAAAACTTTTGTAATGCAGGTTATACTTAAACCGTTAACAATTTAAGTAGGAAGAGGTACATGGATCTGCAATAACTCGAATGTAGGTCTAACTATTAAATTTCTTTTCAAATGCTTATAAAATATTGTTTTCCTCATTTATGTTTTTCACATTTTAATCTATAATACATGTGATTTTATTTTGGTATCTTCTTCTTTCTTTAAAAATATGGCCCACCCAAATTAATAGGTATTTCGCCAGTGTCAAGTAATTAATAGCAATATCGAACACATTTAATAACAAAATAATACAAAATGTGACCGTCCACTTTGGAAAACCAAAATGAAGGGCTTGTCCTTATTTAGGTATATAACAAAATATAAAATATTTTGTTAATTGTGACAATTTGTTGAAGTAAAAATATAGCAGTGATTTAACAAACGTCAACAAGTAATGATGATGGCTGGTATGTTGACTCAGGGGCATCCACGCACATGACTATGAAGCAAGACGGGCTTTATGATGAATCACCACCTCCGATTACAAGCATTCGAATAGCTAATGACAAAATGCTTACGGTAAAGAGTTGTAGAAAAATTAATTTGAACGTAAATGGTAATGATGGAAAAGTGCATGTCATTCAAGTGCAAAATGTTTTATTTGTACCAGAATTAGCAAGCAATCTTCTCTCAGTAAGTCAAATGATAGAGAATGGGTACTCCGTACAATTCAGTAATGCTGGCTGTAGAATATTCAATAAGCAGAATCCCGAAGTAACAGAAGCAAAACTAGTGAAAAATATGTACCAGCTTAAAACGAACATCTATAAATAATTAATTTGATTCTTATCTGTGGCATCACAGGTTTGCGCATTTGAATTTCAATGACTTGAAAAAGTTACCTTAATGCACAGAAGGAATGCAGAAGCTAAAAAACAAGAGCAATATTATTTGTGAGTTCTGTCTAGAAGGAATACAGTCCCGGCTGCCGTTTCTATCTGAAGATTCCCGAGCAAAGCAACCTTTAGAGCTGATTCGTTCAGATGTTTGTGGACCATTGGAGATGAAATCTTTAGATGGAGCCCTATACTTCCCCACCTTCGCAGGTGATTATACCATGAACGTATTTGTTTATCTTCTAATAAATAAATCTAATATTTTCGGCAAATTTAAAGAATCTAAAGCATACGTTGAAAATTTACTTTCGCGAACGATAAAATGTATTCGAACAGATAACAGTAGGGAGTATCTGAGTAACGAAATCTCCGATTATTTAAAGAATTCAGGGATTACTCATCAGACCTCTAATCTTTTGTTGATACAAGTGATGATTATTTACATTCTGATGAAGACTCCTTATATGCGCCTGAAAAATAAATAAAAAAGTACTGCAAAGTAATATAATTACTAGATCTAAAAATAAAAACAAAGCTAATACTTACCTGTGTCAAGGTGGAGATCCGGAACGATAGTTACCGCTCATGTACACTGAAGCTGTGACTTCCAAGATGGTGATAAATGGAGACAGTCTATAGAGAAGGAATTGAATACGCATGAGCAGAATAAGACTTGGTCGTTGGTAGAAAAACTACACGGAGTAAGGACGATTGGATGCAAGTAGTTCTACCGTATTAAATACGAAACCCCAAGTCCTCGCTACAAGTCAAGCCTTTGTACTAAAGGCTGCTCTCAGCATTATCAAATTGATCACTCAGAGACGTTCTCTCCAACTGTAAGGTATGACTCGGTACGGATATTACTCTCTGAAGTATACAGTCATAATTTGGAAATGATACAGTTTGACGTTAAGACTGCGTTCTTATACGAAGTTATTACAGAAGATATCTGTATGAATCCGTCGCAAGGTATAGATGTACCAGCAAACCATGTTTGCAAATTCAACAGATCGTTATATAGCTTGAAACAAGCACCACGATGTTGGAATCACAAGTTTGATTCTGTACTTAAGAAATTTGGTTTTTGAATAGTCATTCCAATACATGTATGTTTACTGGCAATGTAAATGAATGTATAGTTTATTTATTACGATTTACGATACGTCGACGACGGGTTAATTATTTCAAAGAGTAAAACGGCTTCAGATATAGCAGTAAGTAATCTCAAACAGAATTTTGAAATAAATGTTTGTGAACCTATAATAACTTTGTTGGGTTAGAGATCGAAAGACTCAAGGATCGTATGTTTTTACACCAAAGTAAAAATATTGAGAGATTATTGTTAACGTTCAATATGAATGAATGTAATTCTAGTAGTATTCCTGATGGTCGTCATATTATTGTTCCTGAAAAGGATAAATCTTGTCCAGATTTTAAAATTCCAGACAGAGAAGCTGTAGGTTCTTTGAACCATTTAGCTATTGTCTCCTTAGACCCAATATTACTCGTATGTATGGTGTCAGTTTAGTGAGTCGTCTTCTTGATAGTTATCTTAAAATTTAAATATATATAACTCAAAGGTGACTGACTGACATAGTGATCTATCAACGCACAGTCCAAACCACTGGACGGATCGGGCTGAAATTTGGCATGCAGGTAGATGTTATGACGTAGGCATCCGCTAAGAAAGGATTTTGATTAATTCTACCCCCAAGGGGATAAAATAGGGGATGAATAATCCCGAATTTTTTTTTTAGTTAAATTACACGCGGACGAAGTCGCGGGCACAGCTAGTAATATTATATACTGGAAAATTAAAATAGGTATTAATAAGATGTATAGAAAATTGGTGTAAAGTATGTTAAAATCTGGTGAGAGCTTTGATAAAGGAAATAACTTTATCAAAGGGTGAGAGTGTTGAAGTATACATGTACTTATAGGTTTTTAAGCTGTCTTTGACACTTGCCGTTTGACGTTTAGATTGTTGCACATAAAAATATTGTCCTTGTAAATTATTTAATTACAGCACAATTAACTACTCAAAATGTGTTGCACTTCCTGGGTACTATTGTTTCACCGTGTATAATGCATAATTAAAAACCACAAACCAGAACGACGGATAGGTATCTTTGCCACTTAAAAATTCTAATCATTGGTGCTGTCTACAATGATAATCTGGGGGGCAAATATATTACTGTACGGGTGGTTTTCCCAACAGCAAAATTTACGCGGCATGGATGAAATCGGTACTATGGACGTTACCATACAGTTGTATTATTTTTTTCTAGCTAGAAGAGGTAGTTACCTCTACTAGGCAATAATTATTTATTGATTAAGTTTGCAGTAAATTAGGAAAAAAATGCTAAAGCCCAGATTTTTTCATTTCCCTCGTACAACAAAAACTATTGGTTATTCAGATTTATGGCAACTTTTATTTAATCTTGATTAAATATAGTATTATCACAAAGTAGTTTTAATAATATCTCCCCAATTTAATAACTGATAAGCAAAAATGCATGTCCCAGAAAGTCATTTCATTTCGGTGACCAAAATTTTGTCAAGAATATTTTTATATAGAACAACTCTAGCTCCCCCTCATGCCCTTAGAAGTTACGTACTAATGCTGCCTAAGTGCTTATCGTGAGAGTGCGCTTGTTGAAAGTTGGTGTGTCACAATCAGATCGGAGTTAACAGCATGTGGCAGTAAGAAAAACACAATTGCAACATGAAAATGCTAACGCCAACGATAATACAATGCAGTACAGCCCTCTAGCCAAGTGGCTTCGTCTACTAGCGTTTCTACAAAACGCTACGCTTAAATGTATGGAAATGACATTACAAGACGATAAGTAGATCACGTGACTTGTAGAAACGTAGCGATTTGTAGAAACGCTAGTAGACGAAGCCACTTGGCTAGGGGGGCAGGTGCAGATGCTAGCTTATTGTTGGTCACCAAGTTGATCTCCCTGTCAAGCAAGATATTCTGGAGAAATTGGGAAACTCTTATAATATTGCTTTTCGTAAATTTTCAAGCTCTGGAATTATTTTTTTTATCAATATTGAGTTTGCTAAGAATTATAAAGCGTTTATTGAAGAGTTGGTTAACCTTGGGCATGCCCATTATGCAGAAAATGTTAAGCCGCACCAAGGCAATCAAGTGGAGTTCTATATGCCTCACCATGCTGTCCTCAAGGACACATCCACCACCACGAAACTCAGGGTTGTATTCACAGATATAGATTTACATAGATAACGCAAGTATCACGATTTGTATTGAAAACAAGCGTGCCGCATTTTTTACACATACTGTGACGTCATTAATGACGGGAAATCCAAACCGCTTCAATTCTCTCGAGTGATTATCACGCTCATACTCATATTTTTATATTTGTAGTCGCGAAGACTGTAAGTTATCGGCGACCAACCTCCACGCTTGGTCGGGGTTTTCGGACACGCTAAGTACATACATTTGCGTCTATGTAAATCTATATCGTTCTGCGCCTTCCTCCTCTGGTGTTAGCTTGAATGATGCCCTTCTTTTGGGGCCTGTGGTGCAGCCTGTAATGTTTTCAGTGCTGTTGCGATTTCGTAACTTTATTTACGGTTATGTGTCTGACTTCAAAAAAATAAATAAATTGTTTTGATCCTGCAATTATAGCTATATTATTTCTAAACAAAATTGTGTTTTATAATGATTACCAAAAGCATAATATTAAATCTATATATGTATGTAAAAATGAATGTCTATTTCCTTGGTCATCGCATCACGCGTCAACGGATGGAACGATCTCGCTAATTATTTTTCTGTTGGGTTTATTATTGTCAGTAGAAGGTTCGTATAAAATAATAAAAATAGAAAGTTGAGAGGCACAATTTGAAATAAATATTCAAAGTTAGAACAATCTCTATCAGGTCAGCTAGTCATAAATAAAAAATCCCCGTAGCATTTTTTTATTCGTCCTTAATTCCCTCTATCCATATAATTTCTAAACAAAGTTGCATTTTGTAATTTGTACTAAATATAAGATAAGATTATTATTTTAGCGCACTTGTATCATAATTTACTATTATTATAAGCCTTATTTCAACCGTGGTAATGGCTTACATGTGCTAACTGTTGGAATGTATGAATTGTAACAAATAAATTTGACAAAACAGTAGTGAATAAATATGTTTTTATATTCTTTGATAAAAGCTCACTCTGGAGTATATTTTAGGAACTAGTACATCATACACTAGTACACTGAGATCAAAAAAACGAACAATTGGATTTCTTAAAGATTACAACTTTATTTCACTAGATGGCAGTTTATTAGTTTAGTATTTGAAATCATATTTATTTCATTAAATAAAAAACAAATCATTAACTACATTATATTGAATTTAAAATAATGTAAAATAAAAGTAAATAATATAAAAACATATACAAAATTATAGGTGCACATCGTCGTTGGACTGTGGTTTCTTATTGAATTTGGATATCTAGGCTGTTGGATTGTATGACGTGGAGATAAGACGCACAATCTTCTATAATTAATAAATTAATAACTCTAAATTGAAAATTTAAAAACCCCCGATGCGATGACCTGTTCATCAAATGTATAATTTACCTAGTTCTTCCAAATAATGATGTTAGCGCGATTTGCGTAGCTCCCGTAGCTCAGTATCCATAGCTCATCTCGCAAATTCATCTGGTACAACTAGTTTCGAATAACAAGTCATACCTTCAAAGCTGATAGTTTTAGAATTACAAAGTTAAGTTATGTATAAAAATAATATACCCTTTCTGTTTCAACCTGTATATATAAAAAATAATCTCTATGTCCTTGGTCATCGCATTACGCGTGAACGGATGGAACAACACAATTCTCTTTTGTTGTGTTTGTTATTTTCAGGAGATGGTTCTTATTATAGAAAAAATGAAGGAAGTTGAGCGGAACAATTCGAATTCAATATTCAGTTTTAAGACAGGTCTGTCTGTCGGGTCAGCTTGTATTTTATAATTGATGATGATCAGTTTAGGGCATGCGTAGTTATATAATTAACTAGCTGTGCCCGCGACTTCGTCCGCGTGGAATAGGGTATTTAAGTACCATTTTTAATTATTTAGGCTAATTATTTTACACCCTCTAGGGTAAAACTTTTACAAACTTTGAATGTCATTTTTATTTGTATCGAATCAACAGCCTAACAAATAAGTTTCAAGCTTCTAGCTCTAAAAATGACGATACTTCCATACAACTTTTTATCCCCCCTTTCAACCCCTTTAAACTATTTTTTCGCATTAAAAAGTAGCCTATGTCCTTTCTCAGGCTCTAGACTATTTCATTGAAATCGGTTCAGTTTTGGCGTGAAAGAGCGACAGACAAACAGACAGACAGAGTTACTTTCGCATTTATAATATTAGTAAGGATTGCAGTCTTTTACTGCAAAGAGCTATATTTCCATACAAAATTTCATCCCTTATTCCCTATTGTTATTTTACACCCTTGAGGGTAAAACTTTTACGAACTTTGAATGTCATTTTTATTTATATCGAATCAACAGCCTAACAAATAAGTTTCAAGCTTCTAGCTCTAAAAATGACGATACTTCCATACAACTTTTCATCCCCCCTTTCACTTTCTCTAGACTATCTGTGTATAAAATTTCATTGAAATCGGTTCAGTAGTTTTGGCATGAAAGAGCGACAGACAGACAGACAGAGTTACTTTCGCATTTATAATATTAGTAAGGATTATTATACTGCCAAGGAAATAGATGCTAGGGCGATCCACGTTGGAATTAGATTACATCCACAAGTTAGCGGTCATTCACACCGTTGTGACAACAATTTATCCATACAAATTTCCAACGAAATAATTTATAAGGTCCCCAGTTATTTCTAGCTTTTAAGTGTGCCCAGGTTTTTTGAAGCCGGTTTAATATATGATTTTAATTTTTTATTTCAATTTCTTCCCATGTTCTAGTATCATCTTTTTTTCAGATTTTCTACACAGTGCTTCAAGTTGGTGTCAATATCAGTTAAGTTACAGTAAGTAAATGTTTGTTCAGAAAATTTCGAGATTGTTTCGCACTGTCTCCGTACATTGCGTTATAGTGTGATAATACCTATATGTGTACCTACCCTATGTTTTAAGTCCAGCCATATACTATTCAATTGAAACCTTCATTGAAATCGTGTTTACAGGCGTGCTTGTTCTCGACGCGCTAGACAGCCAGCATTCCAATCATCGTCGTTCCCGGAACATTAACCGGCGTATTCAGCGGAAACTATACAACTGGTCCCAAAGCTACAACAACCGCTAGATGCCCTCATTTTACTACTACTACGTCTACTACAACTAGTCCTCCAAACCCTATAACTACTCCCTGCCCCACGTTTACCCTCCTTTGCGTCGCGCAGTCGGATAAAAAGTAAAGTGCCTATGTAACACTTCCACATCCTTTACTCCTGTGTAGAATGCGGTCCGCTTGATGGGAATCGTACGTTAACAATATTTTCAACTCACTTGTTCGTAAAGAGGCTCTCATTGCACCGGTTTTCAGTTTATAATGTAACTTATTACTAAAGCTTATTACGCACTAGAACTTTTTCATGCCAGTTTTTTTAATATTAGCAAAGAGTTTTGATGTCCTAAATATAGTTAATTTGATTACGAATAAATATTATGAATATACTGTGTTCATAGAAATAATAATATATGATGAATAAACATTTATTTAATTAGGAAATAAAATTATTTCACATAAAAAAACATTTTTAGGTAAGTACTTAAGTAAATAAATATTACTATAACTATTACCCTCTCCCTCTCGCTAAATTCTTCTTCCTGATAGCTGTGGTAGCCGATTGGTTAAAGCACGCATCTTGCGGGGACTTGGACTTCAACCCCGGCTCGCACCTCTGGATTTTTCAAAATTGATGTGCGTATAATACATTATATAATCATTATCTAGCTTACGGTGAAGGAAAACATCGTGAGGAAACCTGCATGTCTTAGAAGATCTAACCAATTTTCGAAAGAAATGTGAAATCCGCCAACCCATACTGGGCCTGCGTAGTGGATTATGGCCTGAATCACCCTCGTGTTGAGGGGAGGCCCGTGCCCAGGAGTGGGACGTCAAAAGGGCAAAATTATTATTATTATTCGTTAACAAAGTTGTGTTTTGTAATTGTTTTCAAAATAATATTAAGATTTTTTTACCCAAAATGTTGAAAAACATCGTGTGAAACGTGTGAGCATTGATTATTACACAAGTGGCTCCATCATTGCTCTCGCCTCCCGCTCGGGTTATAAACCAGGCTCGTGTGTAATGACCAATTTAGCGAACTTGTATCATAATGTACTATTATAGAACCCTTATTTCCACCGTGGTAATGGCATGTGCTTACTGCTTGGAATGCATGAATTTTATAAAAATGTGTAAAATTTTGCGCCATTTTTATAGTTAAGCTGCAACGACGCGCGGTCTTCTCTCCAGTGAGATCTCGTACCCATCTACGGCCTTCATCATGATGTCCAGCTTGACTCTGATGTGCGGTGTCGGAGTGTGCTCTATGTCATCGATTACTTTGTAACGACGCAAAACCGCTGATAGAGTCGCCTTAATTGACATCAAGGCGTATTGATACCCTGTTAAAGAAGAATTAATATTAACAACTGAATGAGAAAAGTCAAATAAGAAATATTGAATAAAAAATAAAGTTAGGATTTTATTATTCCTGTAAGCCAGAATCGAAGCTAACCAACCATGACGCATAGTTTTGACCCTCCACGTGTCTCGGGGAAAAACGAAATTGTTGTTGTATTGAAAATGAAAATAATTTACGACAGAATACAAAAGCATTTACATAAAACTGCAAAGCTTTTCTAAGGTACAATTGTTACAAAAATATAAAAACCCGGCCAAGTGCGTGACTGGCCCCGCACAATGCAGGGCCGTAGCCATATCAATAACGAAAACATATCGTATCCATAACTAAAATCTTGAAGAGCAAAAAACAAAGTTGTATTGGCCGTTGATTTTTGACTCTGATTACCCTTACCATTTAGATATTTCATAAACGATGAGAGATCAACTTTGCTTTAATTTGGTCGAAGAATATAAAATTCCCTACCCAAACAGTTCCTGGGTCCATGACTGAACGGCATAAAGCTGCAAGGGTTCACCAATTTGAACCGCTCCGGGAGGAACCTGTCGGGGTCGAAGTGCTCGGCGTCCGGGCCCCAGTACTTGGGGTCGCGATGGACCCCCCATATGGAGACCATGACCCCCGACCCAGCGGGTAGGGTGCGACCTGATGCTGTTTACATAATTTCAGTAGTTTAGTCCTATCAATAACATAATATAGTAACTAACACTTCAATAGATAAGTAAAAGATTAGAGGGCAGCGTCGCAATGAGTGCGTGCATAGTTAGTTAGTATAGTTCGCTTGAAATAGCGGGAAAACAATCTCAATGTTTTCCCTTCGGGAAGAATCCACTGCTTCCGCCTTCGCTCCGAGGCACCTATTTATCACGCGCTATAATTTTGTTTGGGTTTATAAATGACTAGCTGAGCCCGCGACTTCGTCCGCGTGGAATTTAACTTAACAAAAAAGCCCGCTCCCGCGTTCTGAGCCAGCGCGACAGGACCCATTTTAAGTCCCGTCAAAATCGATCCAGCCGTTTCGGAGATTACCCGGAACAAACACACAGACAGACAGACAGACAAAAAAAAATTAAATCTCGTTTTTGCTATAGGTGTCGTATGTACTTTCATATGCATTTAGTGAAAAGGTGTTATTTTGATATTACAAATAGACACTCCAATTTTATTTATTTGTATAGATGTATAGATTCTCTTGAAACTTTGGAAGATCGGCGCCACGTAGCTACTTTAGCTGAGTTTCTTACGATGAGTGAGAGTGACCAACCCCCTGTCTATCCCCTCCCTCTATCACTTTGTCGGCAAGGTGCAAGCAATGCGTTTGGTATTTTGATATTGCAAGCAACTTTTAACTACGATAACTGATTAACATCAGGTGGACTATACGCTTGTTTGCCGACTTTGTAATATGACAAAAACTTACGCAGAGTGATTTCTTCGAGTACTTTTCGAATAACGAAAGGCACGGGCGGGTATAGCCTCAACGACTCTTTGATGACTCTGTCCATGTATTTCATATTCATTAGATCCTGCTTCAACACCGGTCGATCTGAGTCCCCGAATACCTCATATAATCTAGAAAAAAAGTACATCAATACCCCGTGAAACCACTACTAGTACATGCATTCAGGTGGAGGGGCTAATGGGACCACTATTAATTGGGTAGAATCTTGAATAAAATATCCTTAACATTTTAAATCAATTTTAAACAAAGGACTACAGTTAGGCCTACAAGAAGTGCATTCGCGAATTTATTTAAAACTATATGAATTAACATTTCAAGAATTGCATTGAGTTAAACCAGAGACATATATGTATACTTAAGAAAAATATGTAAGTGTCAATTTGTAAGTGCCCCCGTAGGCTTAAACTAAATCAACGATTTGACTTTGATTTAGAAATTCATGAGAGTAATCCATTTTCAAATAGGTACCTTATACAGTTATACCTAAATACTTACTCCTGGTACACTTTCTCTTGTATTTGAGGATATTTAGCCAATAGCTTCAACGTATATCCGATCGAGACCGCAGAGGTGTCCGTCCCCGCGAAGATAAGTGTTAAAATTTCTTCCCTTAATTCAATATTCGTGTACCCTTTCTCCCCCCCTGAATGTGTAATCAGTAGGTCTAGAAATGTTTGATTCCTATACATTCCTAAATCTGGAACAAAACGATTGAACATTATAAGCGTTTATTTCGGGTCTAGAGTTCATCTCTGTGCCTCCTGTGACTGGTGATACAATTGAAAAATCACTACTTTACAGGAGAGCCCAAACAATATTTAAAAAATTCTAGTTCATGAACGAAGTGGGTTAGGTTACATTTAAGTACCTTCTTTTGTAGATCGAAACATCCACTTTCATTGTGTTTTTATATTTTTGTGGTAAATATTATACTTTTGAAGTAATTCATGAAAAACTCGCAGTTGTACCCTTTTTAATTTCTAATATGTGATAAAATTACGTGATAAATGATACAAGTACAGTTAAATCATGTTGCACATTTATGTTGTCTTTGTGTAAAGTGATATACAAGAAGTGAAAAAATCCAATAACTAATAAGAATATGTTCAAAACACAATGTAGTTCAAACAAATGATAAAAATAATACTCCAAAGATTCGAATTTTTTACTTATCAGTCCTCTATTTTCATATTTTACCTGAATTGTATCAGTTTGCTAAAATTCTAAATATATCAATATTCACGATAAATATACTGAAAAATAAAGTGTGTAAATTAATATAATCGCTCTTATACCACGAGGCACAAAAAAAAATGTGTGAAGCAATGACCTAAAGGGGTTACGACTTGACTTATATCTAAATTCACGATATTTTTCCGAAATTCTGTCAGTTATATCACTTGGCACCAAATTATCTCCGAAACTATAGCAGATAGAAGGACTTGAGTTGTACCAAAAAAATCGTAATTTTTTTCTGACAATTTCTATGTAAAAGTCACAAAAAAGGTACAACTCGAGTTAAATCACCTTTCACAGGAGGCACAGATCTATACATCTATACAAATAAATAAAATTGGAGTGTCTGTTTGTAATATCAAAATAACACCTTTTCACTAAGTGCATATGAAAGTACATACGACACCTATAGCAAAAACGCGATTTAAATTTTTTTTGTCTGTCTGTCTGTCTGTCTGTCTGTGTGTTTGTTCCGGGTAATCTGCGAAACGGCTGGACCGATTTTGACGGGACTTTCACTGGCAGATAGCTGATGTTATAGGGAGTAACTTAGGCTACTTTAATTTTAGAAAAACAATTAGGGTTCCGCGTAAGAAATAAAAACACATGAAATCAAAGAGCATCTCCGAAACGGCTGGACCGATTTTGACGGGACTTTCACTGGTAGATAGCTGATGTTATAAACAGTAACTTAGACTACTTTTATTTTAGGATAACAAAATATTAAAAAATGGGTCCTGCCGCGCGGGCTCAGAACGCGGGAGCGGGCGTTTTTGTTAAGTTAAATTCCACGCGGACGAAGTCGCGGGCTCAGCTAGTTTTACATATATCGTTACTTACCATATTCAATTTCTGCTTCAGTTCTATTTTCTTTTTCAAATTTTATCTCTTCTCTTCTTCTTTTTATTAACTGTAAATAAGCATAAGTTTTTGTTAAAATAACTCATCAATGAAATAAAACTATTTTTACGGATTATATCGCGATTATTTTTACTTTTTGTGTTCCCGACGTTTCGGTTGCTTTACAGCAACCGTGGTCACGGGGGGACTGAGGTGTTAGACGTCCTGATGTCATAGTTAAAAACTGGGTACCCTCAAAATTTAGTTGGTATTTGCGGTCCGATCCACGCAGAAAGTGCTCACTGTGTCTCGAGGTCTTGCAATGTTATGCTTGGTTTTGGATTTAATTATATTAATTACTGGATCCCAAGTTGGTGGTAGCACCCAGCCATCTTCCCTATTGAAATTAGGATGTTTTTTAATTTCAATGGCCTCACGTATCATCCTTGGTCGGAAGCGGTGTTCTTTTGCGAGGATCTGTGGTTTATCAAATCTGATATAATGGCGGGTGCGGTCCTGTACATGTTCACAGATTGCAGACTTCGTGGAGCGCCGGTATTTCACCGGTGTTAATCCGTAAAAATAGTTTTATTTCAATGTGTAGTATTCGCGTAAATATAAGAAATCAATATATCTCATCAACATATTTAATTTTTTCGAAGTCATTTTTGACTACTGTTTTGTCGAAAACCTCATCGAAATAAGTATTGCTATATTTATTTCAAGTTGCTCATATACTTAGGCAATAAGTAGCTACTAGTAATACTGACAGCATATTTTTGATTAGACTGAATTTGGTTTTATCTTAAAGTTAGGAGTAAAAAATTAAAGAAATAACTTCATCAGTGAAGGTGTGCAGCACAGTCAATGCCTTCTGGTGCCGCTTGTACTGTGGGAAGAGCTGGTACAGCCAGTCTGGTTGCATCCACAAGTGGAATATCCTCTCGGAGATCAGGTTCAGGATGTTATTCATCTCATTCAGGAACGGGGAGTCTGGATTACCCTGGGCGTTTATTTTCACACCCATGGTCGTTTCTGTTGTGAGAAATATTTTTAAAATTTATTACAAGACTGATACTTCACTGAACTGGAAGTAGAGTTCCGTCGCATTAACTGGCATATTCAAGGGTTATCGGAAGTCCGAAGAGAGGGCCAGGATACGACGATAACACTGGAGTCCAGCCACATACTCTACTTTCGGGACGGTGATAAAATAAAACCTCCCAAGGTTTTGTCGGTGTTCTTGTCAACAAGGTCCTGGTACCTGGTACTCAAGCTCACCGGCAGGTAAGTGCTCCCTGGAGGTAGTCCAGGTATATGCAGCTACTTCGGTACACTCTGAAGTCGATGCCATGTATTAAAAAATAACAAATGCCATACATAGTACGACTGTGGCTTACTACAGCGTTGTTATGGGAGGAACTTTAACGCCAAAGTGGGAGACCAAGAACGCGAAGAAACCAGAATCGGGCCACATGAACTGGGGCACAGGAATTACAGGGGGAAAATACTGGTTTATTTCCTTCTCCTTCGTCCTTCCGTCGCTGTCGTCATGAGACGTGAATTGCTGTGTGATCGAGTTTCTTCGTCGGAGCATAGGGCCCTTTCCAAACGGAAGCGGTACGATAAATGCGTTTGACATTATGATGGAAGTGCAAAGTTTTATGGACTTGCATACTCTTCGAGATCGGGTGTGTATGCGACTCAATGCATTAATGATCTACTCACCAACCACGCGCCATTTTACCGAAGACATCCTGGACGTCGACGTTAGCGAGATTAGAGCGGCTCTCAGACAACTTAAAACATTAGAACCCCTGGTGATAACGACATTAAAACTAAGCTTATAAAAGCTGGAGGCCAACCTGTTGTCAAAGCTTTGTCGGAGGCTTTTGATGCTGCATCCACCAGGGTATCATACCGGAGGCGTGCTCCGGGAGTGTGATGGTATTTTTTTCAAGAAAGGGGATAAAACTCTCTTAGAGAATACCAGCCATTCTCACTTTTGAGAACCGGCCAATCTCACTTACCGCAAACGGAGTCCAGTGTGTACGAGCTCAGGAACGGCCACAGACGGAACTTGCCGGCGCCGGCTCGGTCCATCAGGCGCTGCGCCAGGAGCTCGCTCTGCTCAGAGAACACGTGCACGAAGGAATCCACTATCTTTGGACTGAATGCCGGCACCATGATTTTCCGACGACGACGCCAGATAGAGACTAAGCAACAGTACATACGTATGTAATGTAGTTATATATATTTACTTATTTTTTTATATTTAGGTAGTGTAACACGGGCACCCTTAGGCCCCTTGTACACACACGGTTTTTAGCCGTGAAAATCTACGTGCACGGCGCACACGGCGGCGGCACCGTGCCGGAGCGTCGCCGTGCACGTCTGCAAGCTTCCATAGTGATCCATACAACACTGACGACCGTGCCTACACACGGACAATTAACCGTAGATTTTCACGGCGAAAAACCGTGTGTGTACAAGAGGCCTTGCGCCCTGCCCGAGACAAAAGCGTCCCTCGGTAAGTAAGAAGACACGACACCCAGAAGCTGCAGTATCGCCGCTACAGTATTATTATTGCCAGGCTAAATACTCCAACTGTATGATGTGAAGCCAAAAACTACGCTTGTACTATTGGTACCGTATTTATATGCTGAGGGTGATGCCAGGCACATAATTGCTATCGAATCATAATGGATCATTATTCTGCAAGTACCTCCCTGTTATTACTTGTCTATTATCTTTCATACAAGATGTCCTTTAAAGCTGAGGAACTTTTGATTTCATAATGCTAAGCTATTTTGGCGGTGACTGTAACTGCTTAGCTAGTGAACTGCAGAAACGATCTGAACATTATAACCAGATAACAATCATACCAAAGCGCTCGTCTTCGTGTCAGAGCCCTAAGTCTGCTAATAAAATAACGCCTAATAGAAATAAACACCATCGATTTTTACCCGACTACGGCAAAGCCAAAAGGAAAGGTTGTGTTTTTAGCAGTCTTAATTTTTATGTTCCACTGTAGCGCCTAAACTACCCATCTGATTTTGATGAATTAAGTGCAATAACATATTGTTTTCTTATATTTATTTAATAAACGCGATATAATCCGTAAAAATACTTTTATTTCAATGTGAAGTGCAATAAATTCATTATTATGGTCCGAGTGAGATAGGCAACATTTTTTACGAACAAAATCAATATTACGAATGTTAAATCGAAAATCTTGAGGACCCTGATTTTTTTATGCTGTCGGATCGAGTCTTATGAAAGAAGAAACAGAATTTTGTACTATATTTCAGCGTTTATTAATTATACATGTTAGCCCATCTATCTATCGGCTGTTTTGAATAAAATTTGTGTAACTAAGGAATATAATTTTGCGTAGCCGGGTTATAGTTTTTAAACGTGTTTATTATTACTTAGGCTGGTTTGGTAGTCTCCTTAGCCTACGTTCACTATAAAGGCTGTAACTATGTATGTACTACCTAAGTATCCAGAAAAATCACATATTCTTTGTAATAAAATATAATAAAAACCGGAAAATTGCGCATGGCCCGACGTACACTTGTCCGGTTTTTTATTTATCCGCATAGTGAACATTTAAACTAAACATTGAAATGAAACTATTTTTCGGATTTTATCGCGTTTATTAAATTTATATTTATGTTCCCGACTATGACATCAGGATGTCTAACACCTCAGACCCCCCGTGACCATGGCTGCTGTAAAGCAGCCGAAACGTCGGGAACATAAATATAAATTTAATAAACGCGATAAAATCCGAAAAATAGTTTGATTTCAATGTGTAGTATTCGCGTAAATATAAGAAAACAATATTTAAACTAGAACCAAAAACTAAACAAACAAAAAAAAAAAAAAACTGGAAACGACATTCTAGCTGCGGCCGAAATATACCAATATGACACAGCACGACAGACAAGGCAGGCGCTAGACAACTAATGGGTCCTATTCGTACCTGGCGCAAATATGCCGCCGAAACCGATGACTTTCCTGGTGAACCTGTGGTGGTCATCCTTCTCCATGCATGTCTTCAGCACCACTTCAATGTCCATAGGATTTACCATTACTGCATATAAATATAGAATGTATAACTAAAAGGTGCACGAGATATTGCAAACTCCTTTGCAAATGCTAAACATGATGTACAACAGAAGAAGTCCTATCTAATATAAATAACGCTTCTACACCACGGCCAGCGAGATTCCGTCAAGAATGTTGGCGATAGGGATTGCAATCCGGAAAACCGGAACCGGTAATCCGGCGGATTTGGCCTCATTTGACGTCTACCGAGTCTGGTACCAATTTGCCGGATCCGGTCACCGGATCCGGTAAAAGATACACGCCTCCAATTTGTCTGGTAAAATACTCGCCTAGACCAGCCCTCTTCTCCTCAGACAAGAATATACGGATTAAAATTAAACTAGTTTCACTAAATACTAGATTTTCATTGATTGATTTTCACATAATTGTTGCTTATGATAAAAATATCAATACAGAGTTCCATAATCATACTAGGAACCCTTATAATTTCACCATGTTCGTCTGTCTATCCATCCGACGTCAAAGTCATTTTAATCAGAAACTATTTGGGCTAGAAGACTTCAGATTGGCACAAAAATAGATTTTTGATACTACAAAACTGTGTATTTAAAAATTAACATGAAATTTATTATAGGGTACGACCACCAAAAAAGGGAGTGAAATAATGTTTACTTACCCTCTCGAGTGGTACCTATAGGTGTTTTAAAATAATTGGGAGGTTTCTAAGCAATTTTTCAAAATTAATCCTCGTTAACGTAATATTGAGCTCTAAAGTGGTATTTTTTGCGTGATGTCTATGGATCCCTATAGTATGGTGCGACACGCACTTGGCCGATTTTCATAACCTTTATAATACACTTAAACATGTTTTAAACAGTTAAAATTGGAAGGGAAAGTAAAACAGACTTCCAATTTAAGAAAGTAAATTAGTGCCGGATTGCAATCCCTTGTTGGCAAACCCGGCGGTGACTAACTTGAACTTTCATTTTCGTATCGCAACCTCAAGCTTAACTGCTTGTTGTCCAACCTCGCGTCACTTACCAAAACGCACCAAACATTTCACGAATGATTCCATTGCCTTCTATACTAGCTTCAATATTTTAAATTATCTTCAATAAGTGCAATAGCCAAAAAAATCTTCTAAGTAAGCAATTGAGTCAATTGCGCTAACCCTGTAATACTGTCGACATGTTAGTACTGAGTCAGGTGACTTACCGGAGTACAATATATGGCCGAGCCACAGCTTTGATATGCCGTTGTTCTGCATGCTCTCATAGCTGTAGCGTTGTAGAGTCGACATTATTGCTGAAAATTGTATAAGATTTAAATACATAATATAATGTTTTAAACACAAAAAAAAGACATGCTGCGCATAAGTTTCTTTGCGAATTTTCTTTGGCTAGAACAAGGAAGTACTGGGTCGGCTTTTGCATCGAGCTTTCATTTGGTTTCGGAAACAAATTAAAACACTAGAATAATGAAATTATTGAACGCGAAAATTTCATATATTAGGTCCTTACATAAATGAAATTAGCGTTTTGTCGTACTGACGACTTTGATCTAAAATATCTCCTCTTTGGTTAAGAATTTCAAATTAAAATTTATAAATTCATTTAGCTGGTACTTTTGAGTTTTGAAAACAGTCATTCATTTGTTTTTTCCTCATTATTTTTTTCTTTGGCGTCGCTTATTACCTCACAATGGAAAACATGAAATATCAGTATATTTACGAGTACGAGTTCTACCGTGGTATCAGTGCTGCAGAAACAGCTCGAAGAGTAATGATGTGTACGCTGGTGTCGCAAAAGTAGGCACGGTACGTTTTTGGTTTCATCGTTTTCGTTCTGAAAATTTCGACCTTCAGAACTAACCCCGTGGACGGCCGGAGAACAAAGTGGAAAATGAAGAATTAAAGGCTATTGTGGAAGCGGATCCATCACAAAGTACTTAAGAGGCTTGAGCTTGCAGGCTTGGGAGTAAGTGATAAATCTGTATTATTCGGGATAGTACAAAAACTTGAACGATGGGTACCTCATGACTTGAGTGAATCGAGCTTGCAAACACGCGTCGACTGCTGTGTTACTTTGCTCAACCGACATAATAATGAAGGGATTTTAAATCGAATCATTACTTGTGATGAAAAGTGGATACTGTACAATAATCGGAAGCGCTCGTCGCAATGTCTGAACCCTGGAGACCCAGCCAAATCCTGCCCTAAACAAAAATTGACTCAGAAAAAGTTACTTGTGAGTGTTTGGTGGACTAGCGCCGGTGTACTACAGCTTTCTAAAATCTGGCCAAGCGATTACGGCAGATATCTATTGTCAGCAACTGCAAATCATGAATGAAGAACTAGCTGCTAAATAACCGAGATTGGTCAATCGCTCTAGGCCACTGCTGTTTCACGACAACGCAAAACCACACACTGCACAGCAAACAACCACTAAGTTAGATGAGCTACAATTGGAATGTCTGCGACATCCACCGTACTCCCCGGACCTGCTCCAACAGATTACCATTTTTTCCGGAATTTGGACAACTTTATACAAGGAAAAAAATTCAATTCCGATGCGGCAGTCCAAAACGCCTTCAAATAGTTTATTGATTCTCGCCCCCGGTTTTTTTTAGTAAAGGGTTTAATGAACTACCTATGAGATGGCAAAAGTGCATAGATAACAATGGTGCATACTTTGTTTAACTAAATTTATTTTACAAAAAAAAATACTTTATATTCCTCCCGTACAAAACGCCAATTTCATATGTAAGGACCTAATATAATAAGTTTTATCTACACAAATAAATAAAATTGGAGTGTCTGTTTGTAATATCAAAATAACATCTTTTCACTAAATGCATATGAAAGTACATACGACACCATAGCAAAAACGCGAATTAAATTTTTTTTGTCTGTCTGTCTGCCGTCTGTCTGTCTGTCTGTCTGTCTGTGTGTTTCTTCCGGGTAATCTCCGAAACGGCTGGACCGCTTTTGACGGGACTGTCACTGGCAGATAGCTGATGTTTTAAGGAGTAACTTAGGCTACTTTGATTTTAGAAAAACAATTAGGGTTCCGCGTAAATTTAAAAAATGGGTCCTGTGACGCGGGCTCAGAACGCGGGAGCGGGCTTTTTTGTTAAGTTAAATTCAGAACTCAGATAGTTTCTTATAGGCTTTGTTTAATGAAATATTGAGCCCTAAAGTGGCTTTAGATGGATGTTGTTTCAAAAACCCAATGTCATATTCAGAAACAATACTAGTCACCCCGCCAATTACAAAACACATTAAGTGAAATAAAAAAATGCGTTACTTATTTTGCGACTTTACATATAAAAATGATAAGTTAAAAATGTATTTGATATGTTAACAATATTATTTCATCTTTACTATCTAATTGTCTAAATTCCATGATTAGAAATGAAATTATTGTTTAACAGCTGGTATCACTCCCCACTTTATCAGATTTAACAAAGATTTTTTTTAATATTGTTAATCTAAATCAGCCCCACCGAACTTTCATTAAATAAAACACCATTATCTTTGCTTTTCCACTTTTTTGTGGAAAACTACTTATCTATTGAATAGTGCACACCTCTCGAACTACTGAACTGGTTTTTATGAAATTTCTATGGGACCACCAGAGTACTCATACCGTTTCAAACAAATAAAAAAGTAAAACAAAAAAATATATTATACTAGCTGTGCCCACGGACTTCGTCCGCGTAGTATTTAACGTAACAAAATTTCGGGATTATCGGGATAAAAAGTATCCTATATGTTAATCCCGGTTATAAACTATGTGTGTTCCAAATTTCATTCAAATCCGTGCAGTCGTTTTTGCGTGAAGGAGTAACAAACATACATACATCCACACTCACAAACTTTCACATTTATAATATTAGTAGGATCTATCTGTCCTCTGACAATCATGAATGACGTATATTTTCCAGTTACCAATCTGACAGAGTACAGATACCAATCTGAAAGAACATCCTTTCAATAAAAAAGTTTTATTTAGATTTATAAATGACTAGCTGTGCCCGCCGACTTCATCCGCGTAGTATTTAACTTAACAAACATTTCGGGATTATCGGGATAAAAAGTATCCTATATGTTAATCCCGGTTATAAACTATCTGTGTTCCAAATTTCATCCAAATCCGTTCAGTAGTTTTTGCGTGAAGGAGTAACAAACATACATACATCCACACTCACAAACTTTCGCATTTATAATATTAGTAGGATAGTAGGGATGGAGTTGTAACAAACATAAAAAAAAATGCAACTGAATTGTGAAACTCTCCTTTTAAGTCGTATAAAATATAGGTACCTACTTAAAGCAATAAATAAATAAATTAATAAAAATAAAGACAAGGGCAAAGCCGTTAGGGAATATTTAAAATAATAAAAACAATTACAAATAAAATTAATTATAAGATGCTATATAGTATAATCACTGTTGTTTTGCTGTTGGTTTTCTTAAAAAAAAAAAAAATGTCATGCGCTGAGCTTCGCTTCCGCTATCAAGTATGATGTCAATCATACTTGATGGTTTCCTCGATCACGTTTTAAACAATACGTATACAACTTACTTTCTGTACTGCCAACAAACTTATGTGCATCTCCGATCACTGGAAGGGCTTCCTCTGACGTGGGGATGGCCGCAGCCAGCTCGTACAGCCGCCGCCTCCTGTACCTGAACACCACTACCCACAACAAAGGCGCTAGGAGAAGCAAGCACTCTATCATTGCGATACTAGAAATTACAATTAAAATGTTGTCTAATAAACCAAATTATTGTGTGGTTATAGTAGATCTAAGCCACCTCGTAGATATGACCGCGGTATAAATGTGCGAGGATTTTATACCTTACCTGACTTATAGGCGCCGGTCACGATGCGCTATCTATACAAATAAATAAAATTGGAGTGTCTGTTTGTAATATCAAAATAACACCTTTTCACTAAATGCATATGAAAGTATATACGATACCTATAACAAAAACGCGAATTAAAAAATTTTTGTCTGTCTGTCTATCTGTCTGTCTGTCTGTCTGTCTGTGTGTTTGTTCCGGGTAATCTCCGAAACGGCTGGACCGATTTCGACGGGACTTTCACTGGCAGATAGCTGATCTTATAGCGGGTAACTTAGGCTACTTTAATTTTAGAAAAACAATTAGGGTTCCGCGTAAAAAAATAAAAACACTAGAAATCAAAGAGTATCTCCGAAAAGGCTGGATCGATTTTGACGGGGCTTTCACTGTTAGATAGCTGATGTTATAAGCAGTAACTGAGGTTACTTTTATTTTAGAAAAACAAAATTAAAAAAAGGGTCCTGTCGCGCGGGCTCAGAACGTGGGACCGGGCTTTATAGTTAAGTTAAATTCCACGCGGGCGAAGTCGCGGGCTCAGCTAGTCTATTATATAAGTGTTAAGTTTAAGTATGTTTTTATTACATAAAATATCAGACATTTCTAGAATCTAGCGTCTGTGGGCTATATTTTGGTGAATGATAATTGGTTATCAAATTTTATTTCTTACTATAAAAGACAAATTATATTTAGCGTCTATTAGATTTTCAGGTATTCCACATTGACACAATCTTATTATCAAGTTTATTTGATAAAGAATATTTTTTGTAATTCAGGTTATAAGCCATTAACAATTTAAGTAGGTAGGTAAATGGATCTGCAATAAGTCTAATGTAGGTCTACCTTTTACATTTCTTTTTAAATGCTTATAAAATAATGTTTTCCTCATTTATGTTTTTCACAATTTAATCCTACTAATATTATAAATGTGAAAGTTTGTGAGTGTGGATGTATGTATGTATGTTTGTTACTCCTTCACGCAAAAACTACTGAACGGATTTGAATGAAATTTGGAACACAGATAGTTTATAACCGGGATTAACATATAGGATACTTTTTATCCCGATAATCCCGAAATTTTACGTTAAATACTACGTGGACGAAGTCCGTGGGCACAGCTAGTCTAAAATAAATGTGTTTTATATAGCTAAGTATATAACGAACTATTTTCAATTGTGACAATTTGTTGTAGTAAAAAGATTGTATATGTACTTAGTCTTACCTACAGGTTTTTCAATAAACTTTGACACTTTCCGTTTGACGTTTGATTTCTGGTTGTCAAGTCAGCTTCTTACTTGTTGTACATCTAAATACAGTCCTTCTAAATTATTTAATTTATGTGATTACAACAGTTTGTATTTACAGATAAAGTGCCAAATAGAATATTACCTTTAGTTCGCACTGGACGAAACATGTACACGAGTTCAAAAAATAGAGACAAGAAAAGATTTTATTGTAAGTGTGAAAAAGTGTTCATTTGTTTTTTCTCTTGTCTGATCGCGTCAATTGTCTGAAGTCATACAAATTTAGCTTGATCTCCATTTTGGTTTTCCAAAATGGACGGTCACATTTTTGTATTGTACTGTTGTTAATTGTGTTTGTTATTGCTATTTGTTACTTGACACTGGCGAAATACCTATTAACTTGGGTGAGCCATATTTTTAAAGAAAAAATAATATTCATTAATCTCCATCGTATCTCCTCAACTACTTCGACATTGGCAGAATTACATTGGGCCTGACCCAATGGAAAGAGGCCATTAATATAAAAACAAAATAAAAATAAAAATCGCTCTAATAGAGAAGCTACAGGGGCGAGAGAATTTCAGTACGTGGAGATTTTCCGTATAAGCGTTTCTTTAATGTGAAGACTTATGGAGTTGCATTGAGAACACAAAGGAAGTCGATCCGAAACTTGACCTGAAAGCAAAGTCAAAAACGCCGAGTTGGATTATTGAAGGACTTGATTACAACCACGTTAGATAGTTGTCAGAACATAGAAGACTATGTTAACTAGATTATGTCTACCGCGCATAAACTTCGAAACATATCATTTGATGTAAATGATAAGTGGCTGGGACCACTACTCCTGGCTGGATTATCCGATGATTATGGCGTTAAAGAGTTCTGGTGTGGCAATTACAGCGGATGCTATAAAGACAAAGCTTTTGCATGTCAAAATCTTCAGCACTGTATGCTAACAATAGACATTCCGATTGCAACAAAGGAAATCAATCAACTGATCATGTCAATTAATGAAGAGAGGCCCACGGTATTGTAAAGGCCAATTGTAAAGCCAAGAAGAGCTCCGATGGTAATACGAAAGAATGACAAAATGCTTCCGGTAAACTAAATAACAAAATGCATCCGGCAAAGAGGTGTGGAAAAATAAATTGGAACGTAAATGGCAATTATGGCAAAGTGCATGTCATTGAGAAAAAAAAAAAAAAAAAATACAAAGTACTCAAGGTGTTACAAAGATAAAAAAGTAATAAGAACAAAGTTGTACTAAGTGGTAGTGTAAAAATTAAACCATTCTCCGTGGATCTCACACTAGGCCTAGCCTGTGCCCCGGCCCTGATGCCCAGGGCCCAAAACAACAGGCTACCCACGGGGTCGAGAACGTCCAGGGTGTGGGCCCCGAACGTTCCCTGACGACGACGACCCTGACGAGGACGGTGGCGGGCGTGGCTCCCCGCCGCTATGCACTGCGAGGGTGCAGGGGGAGCGACCATCTGCTCCCCCGGGGCGAGCTCCCGCGAGGGAGCGCGGCACATGAGGGGCACCGACGAGTTCCGTCCGGAGAGCCCGGAGTCCCTCCGACGTGCTGAAGGCGGCCACCGGGGAGGTTTTAGTAGGTAAGAATCCCACATACCCCAGGCCTTTCCCACAAGAGGCCTGGGGATCTTTGAAAGATTTCCTCCCCATCAACAAAAAATAAAAAAAGGCCTAGCCTGTATCGTGGGGTCCGAAGAAAAGGTTTACCAGCAGTTTTAGCGGTCGGCAGAATAGAAAGAATTTAATCATTAGGTAATAAACAAAAGTTACAATATTTAAAGAAACAATAATAGGCTATAAATAAAATAATAATATGCCTGCGAATCTTTGCTGAGTGGATGTGTGTGGGGTTGTGTGTTAGTGTGTGATTGAGTAGGGGTGTGTGTATAGGGGTGTTTATGTGGGGCTGTGAGTGTGGGGTGCCTGTGGGGGAGTGTGTTTGGATGTGTAGTGTAGTGTGATGTATGTATGGTTCTGGATTAGATTATAGTAACAATTTGTGGCATAACTAACATATTATATTCAGTAAGTTTTCAGTCACATTCTAAGATTGTTGCGATAACCATTTCTTTAATTGTATTCTAGCTTCTTTCATTTTAGTATTTTCACATTCCTATGGAACCATGTTCCAAACTTTTTCTACAGTCATTCAATTACAGCGCGATGTAAAATTGAAATAACATAAAGTTAAGTATTAATTAAAGAATACGAGGGATGCCTTTTAAGTTTTGTCGTTTGAAGAAAAAAACACAACTAGAACCTTATGGTACTTTTTATTGTTTTTCAAAGTATTCACCACGTAGCTTAATACACTTTTCCATTCGCTCAAACCAGTTATTATAACATTTATTCCACTCTAAAGTGGGGGTGTTCAAAATGGCTGACTTGAAAGCGTCGACTGCTTCTTCACTGGACTGGAACCTTTGACCACGAAGACTTTTCTTAATTTTAGGAAATGTAAAAAAATCGTTAGGGCTTAGGTCAGGACTGTATGGAGGATGGTCAAGAATTTCTACTTTTTCCTGCTTCAAATACTCAATCGTTTGACGAGCGCTGTGTGAACTTGCATTGTCGTGGTGCAGGATGATGCGTCGCTTTGAGTTAGATTTTCGAAGTTCGGCGATGACTTGTGGTAAACAAACTGTGGTATACCACTCTGCGTTAACCGTTCTACGATCATCAAGTGCAATAGTCGCAACATGGCCGGTTTTTCTAACGAACGTGGCCACCATCTTCTTTGAAGTGCTTCGAGAACGAACAACTTTAGTCGGCTTTGGCTCGTCTTGAAAGACCCAGATTGTAGATTGTTGTTTGGAATCAGGATCGTAGGCATAGATCCAAGATTCGTCACCACTGATGATGTCGTAGACGTGATTTGACTCTCCTCGGTTGAACCTTTGCAGAGTTTTCTTACACCATCTGACGCGGGCCGCCTTGTGATCGTCGGAAAGCAGATGCGGTATCCAACGGCAAACCAGCTTTCTTACACCAAGCGCTTCATGCAAGATCTTCTGAATGGTTGTCCCTGAGATGCCTAATAGAGCCTCTATCTCTCGATACGTCACATGACGATCTTCGAGAATTAGTTGTCTCACTCCAATGATGTTATCTTCAGTGAATGCAGATTTTGGGCGACCTTCGCGAGATTTGTCACTAACACTAGTATGTCCACGCTGGAATTCTAAATACCAGCGTTCGACAGTCCGCAGACATGGGGCTTCATCCCTGAACACAAATATTAGCTCTTCAAAACACTGCAGCCGTGTCAGGCCTCTTCTAAAGTTGTAGAAAATTATTGCACGAACATTTTCCTTAGAAAGATTCATTTTCGTACGTAACCTGACAGATTCTAATCGACGCTGTGACTAAACAATAACATTAATCCTAATACATTCAACTGTTTTGAGATTCGAAATTTAAACACATTCGAATATAGAACAGTTCCAAATTCAAAATTGCCGGGAATTATGGAAACGACAGAACTTAAAAGGCATGCCTCGTATATATTTTTAAATGACTTAATTATAATTTCGTTTCAATAATTTCTTTAAAATAACATAGATTTGGGCAAAATATTTAAAGATATAAATGAAAAATAATGGCTAAATAATGAAGTTGGCCGGCCATCGAAAAAAAAAAAACAAAATAGCCGGCAATCCGATCTTCATTTGTTTTTTCGAGTTGTAGAATATAGTTCATACTTCCTTGTATTCTTTCTTTAGCCAATTCCTGTTTTTATTTTTACTTTCCTTGTATTCGTAATGAAAAGCATATTGATTACCTCGGGTGAAAGACTTATTTTGTCCCTTGAATTATTAGCGCCCTCGCTACGCTCAGGCGCCAAACCACGTCTCGGGCCAAAATAAGTTACATTCACCCCTTGTGTAACAATGTACTATTTTATGTCATATTTGGATACTGATTTGTTATAGATGTATGCTGCTAAAAAGTGGGAAAAACGTTGAGCGAAAGAAGACTACACTAGGAACCGGGACTCTGAAAACTCGTCTATTTGTCAGGAGTTCAGTGTCAACAATATTTATTTATTTTTGTGGTGTCAGAGGATTATTGTAAGGATGTATAGCTGTCTCACTGTCAGAACTTGGGCATCCGAGTAAAGAGCGTGGGGACGGTATCTTCGATGTTTTTAATAGTACCTTTTAAGACTGATCTCTGTGCTCTTTCAATTTCAATCATAGAGGTAATACCAACACCGCCCCAGACGGTGATACAGTAGGAAATAACTGATTCACAAAGTAATAATAATAATAAAAAAATATTTTATAATTAATATCGCCAGACTGACACACGTACTATGTGCACCCTACAATGGACTGGGGGTAATCCCAGTGATACCCAGACCAGGGCAAATAATGAAAGGCCATTTCCAAAATGTGCCCCAGCGGGAATCGACCCCGCCACCACCATGTGCAGTGAGCCGAGCGGCCTACGCTCGAACCACACGCGGTCGTCAGAAAGTGAGGATTATATTATTTCCAGGTTGTGTAGGTCTACGATATCGCGAATTCTGTGCATAATATGTGTTAATTTACGAATTCTGGAAGCTTATTTATGCTATATATGCTCTTTAAAACCAAGTTTTTTGTCTATCATTACACTTAAGTATTTTATGTTATTTGATCGTACAATAGACTCGCAGTCACACGTTTTTGAATTATCACACGCTGAGTGTATTTTGATTTGATTTATTGTTGTAGTGTCAGTTAGTTTTGTGGAAGCATACGAATTTAGTTTTATTTTAGTTCAGAGTTAGTTAATTACTATTGAGCCATTTATTTATATTCAAAATGCTTAATTCAGCTTTTTGCATTGTATGTTCCCACGAGTCCCATTGTATGTTCCCACCATGAAATATAAGTACTGTGTCATCAGCGTAACAGATAGTATTTGAAATGTCACCAGCGATTCTTTGAATATCATTCATGTTGTAGTATAGGGATAAACACGTCCAAAAGAACGTGTTATAAAGTACTTGTATGTACTACGTGAGGTATGTAGATGAGATATTGAACACGTATTAGTTGATAAGTGAATGTATGAATATAGTATATAAGGAATTATAGTAAGCAATGTAGAGGACTTATTAATAATATACGAGAGACTATACAACATGTAAGAGTGTTTAACTTAACCAACCAACACCACACATTTCCATTATTGCATGGCGACCCTGGGACTTAAATCGAACCGTTGAAGAAGAAAACTTGGACCAAGAGATGGAAGACCGAAATATAAATTTTGATCGGGGAAGATTAAGAACCGTTAGAAGAAAACCACCACAACAAGTTATTTAATACCGAGAACTTATAACGATATGGAAGAACAACGAAGCATGGTCAATATTATGGAAATATGAACAACAATGGATTGGTTGCCGACACTAAAGAATAATGATGTTAACATAGATTTCACATCTCAAGGAAGAATAAATTAAATCGTTTTTAAATGATGATGATGTGACGTGACGCCGACGTTGCCGCTGCCGAGTTTATAAAGAAGATTAAGAAGATCAAAAAAGAAGATGGAGAGTGGAGTGCAGGAAGCTGTTAAGAAGCCTTCACCAGGGATTGGAATCGCATGGACACGGTATTATAAAGAACAAAAAATGAGAAGATTTCAGCGCATTAAATATAATGAATATAAGTTTGCTTACGAGGTAAGGAAATGTTGTTGAATCGCAGATTCTGGTTATTTTTTTTAGATTATTATTGAGTTTATAGGTTATTATTGAGCTTCAGTGTTTTCTGATGTAATTGAAATGGCGGAATTTGATTTGGAAACCGCGTTATCTTTGCTACCAGTAGTAAGCAACGAAGAGGAACAGATTAGGAAGTTAGTAGATGGAATTATTTTTTATAAGGGTACTATTAGAACGGAGGATCATAGATTATTAATTAATTTTGTGCTGAAGACGAGGTTAGACTATAATATAAAAATTAAATTGAAGCAAGCGTACGATACGGTTGAGGAATTGATTAACGATATTAAGAAATATGTGTTACCGAAGAGATCTTATGTTAGTTTGCTATCGCAGTTGCAGAGGGCTAATCAGGGACATAGGTCAATAGAAGAATATGGAAGTGAGATAGAAGATTTGTTGGCTAAATTAACCATAAGTCAGGCAGATGGAAATGATGCTGCATACGAGATATTGAGGCCAATTAATGAAAATATTGCGATTAAGAAGTTTGCCTATGGTTTAAATAATTTCAGGTTAGGTACAATAGTAGCATCGCGGCATGTATCTTCGATTAGGGAGGCTATTAGTTTAGCGATTGATGAAGATGAATTGTTACCAAAGCCTTCACCGTCATGTTGTAGTTTTCAAAATAATTTTTCACTTAAGTATCAACGGCGTAGAAATAATAACAATGCATTTCGTAATTATTCTAATTATGGCATTAGGAGATATCCGACTCAGCAAGGTCAAGCAAATGTCTATCGTGAGCAGAATGCGCGTAGTAAGCATAATTCGCAGAATAAAAACGTGAAGCGTGTGCATAATAATAGTGATAGCCGTGTAAATGTTCTGTCAAGAGAAAATGTTAATAGCGAATTTACGATGACTCATCAGGATAGAGAGTTTTTAGTTCCATTCGAGAATAAGGAGGAGTTCGATTCTATAGATATTTTAACGTATGATAGTAGAAATGAGGTTAGTTTTACATGTCTTAGTAAGAATATTTCATTATTGGTAGATTCTGGAGCTAAGTTATCAGTTGTTAAATATGAGTGGTTACAAAAGTTAGATGATGTTAAGATATATCCAAGTTCGATGACAATTAGAGGAGTTTGTGGTGACTTAAAGGCAATGGGATATGTGTTTTTGGAATTAGTTCGTAATAATTTGCGGATAAGGCATAAGTTTTATGTGTTTCAAGGACTTCAGTGTAAGGCTGACGGTATAATGGGAGAAGATTTATTTTCGAAATATAATGTTGTTATTGATTATGAGACTCGAAGAGTTAGTTTGAAGGAATCAGAGTTTAGTGAGAGAATATTTTTTGTAATGTCTAATATTGAAGGAAATTTTATTACCATACCAAGTCGATGTGAGATAAGTAACAATGTAGAAGTAGAAGAAAGAGGTGATTATGTTGTCCTACCAGAGGAAATAAACTATAAAAAAGGTTCTAATAATGTGACGGTTGATACATTATCGAGAATTGTAATTAAATCAGATGTATTGAAGGATGAGAATTCGAGTAGTGTTTTGGGATATACACTAACTCAGCGTAAGAAGAGGAATAGAAAGACGAATCAGGTGTCTTCTTATCAGGAGGAAGATTTTCAGAGTTCGAGTCTAGATAGGAATGAGTCTTGCTTTAGGTCTGATCAACCTAGGGTTGAAGATATCGTTAAAAAACCATTGAGTTGTAAGAAATTGATTATTTGTAAGGAGGATAAATTTAGTAAGGTTAAGCGAACCTTAAAAATGGTCATTACCCCAGAAGTGATACCATATGCCTCAGAGAGTTTATTGATTTCCGAGTATATTATTTATTTGAATCAAGATTCTTTATTAACGAAGGCACGCCAAGACGTAGCGTTAAAAGAACTTGAAGGGATGTGTATGAAATTAAATATTGTAAGACTCGTTGTAGTTCAAAATGAGATGAATAAATGCATTGTAGAAAGATTTATAAGTGAGGTCTCGAGGTTAGAAAAACTGAATACGAGGAAATTTCCAAGATTATGTATAATAAAAGGTGTAAAGAGAATAGAAGATGAGAATTTAAAAATAAATATTTTGAATGATTATAATATATTGCCTACAAGAGGACATACAGGAAGGACTAGAAGGAGGAATAATATTAAAAGGAAATACAATTGTTATGGAAAGTATAGTGATAATTATAATGCTAAGTATGTAGTTAAGTATTCAAAAAAAATATTTTGATGCCCTACCACATGTTTTACCTTTTAGATGTAGACATTAGGAATATTCTAACATTACAATGTGAGCTGTCTAAGTTTGTACAAGCGTATTTTAAAAATAATTATATGTGTTAAATCTTGAAGTGCAAGGCTTTACTTTCGAGGGGAGGAAGGCCTAGCGTTTCGGGGGAGGTGTAGTATAGGGATAAACACGTCCAAAAGAACGTGTTATAAAGTACTTGTATGTACTACGTGAGGTATGTAGATGAGATATTGAACACGTATTAGTTGATAAGTGAATGTATGAATATAGTATATAAGGAATTATAGTAAGCAATGTAGAGGACTTATTAATAATATACGAGAGACTATACAACATGTAAGAGTGTTTAACTTAACCAACCAACACCACACATTCCATTATTGCAATGTATATAATAAAGAGCATGGGGCCCAAGACACTGCCTTGTGGTACTCCAAAATCAATAGGTAGTTCATCACTCTTACCCCCTAGTTTTATGTACTGCTTTCTGTCTACTGACAGGAGGCAGTACATAAAACTAGGGGTTACCTTACTAGGTAACTCCGAAACCAATCAAGAGGAAGACCTCTGATACCTAAAATTCCAGTTTATTTAAAATAAGTTTCACTGATACTGTGTCGAATGCTTTTGCCAGGTCAAGAAAAACCCCAATACAATTTTTCTTGTTATCTAGATATTGGGAAATCGTTTCAATCAGATGTGACACTGCGTTCTTAGAGGAAAGACCGCTTCGAAATCCGTATTGATACTTAGATAGTAGTTTATGACGTTCAATAAAATTTGTTACACGTTTGTTTACAATTTTTTCAAGAATTTGAGAAAATATTACTAAGAGTGAGATGGGTCTGTAATTTTCAGGATGTGTTTTGTTTCCTCCCATATGTATAGGTACCACACAAGCTAGTTTCCATGCAGATGAAAAGACACCGGTGGAAAGGCTAAGATTAAAGATAGAGGTTCAATAATATCAGATTTTACAGACTTTAGTAATTCAGGTTTTTTTTATAGTGATTGTGCACATGTGTGCACAATCTGCCGCGTCTCCTCTGACTTAATCAGAGACCTTGTTATTAAGTTTATTTATTTATAGATGTTCCTTTTTAATATGATGAATACTGTTTTCTTTTAGGCAATTTTGTGTTAATTAAATTATGTATCAATGTTATATTATCATGTTACTGTCTATACATTGCGGCATAGATCTTAGATCGTGAATTATTGATCGGCACCTATTTTAAAGTAGAATTAACTTATTTTATATACGAGTAAAATAAAATGTATGATTGATTATTTCCAATCGAGTGTGAGTGTGAGTGTAAGTGAGCGAGAAAATCGGACTTTAGTCGAAACTGGACGTTCGATGATGTACCCGCACGAACCGATGCCGCAGTAATTATGGGCTGAACTGATCAATACGGCCGCTTATATCTTAAACAGAACAGGTCCAACAAAGAGCGATTTATCTCCCTACGAACTTTGGTTTGGAAAGAAACCTATTATAAAACATCTTCGTATAATAGGTTGCCCTGCCTATGTCCACATACCGAAACAAAAACGTAAGAAGCTTGATAAGAAGGCTATCAAGGGCAGACTCGTCGGCTACGATGAAGATGGATATCGTGTCTGGATCACTGATGGAAACAAAAACACACTCGTCCGATCACGTGATGTAATTTTTGATGAAAAGTCACTTCTCATCAACGATGTCAATCCACCATGCGTAAATACTGACACAAACTTGCAGGAATACACGTTGAAGCTTCCAGTAGATACCGCTACTAGGAATGAGGAACCGGCTATTCAAATGCATATGGTGTCAGATCCATCTTTCATTCAATCCGAGGGAGATGAAGTCCGTAAACAAATAGATGGTAACACGGAAGCACAAGAATAATTGAATGAAGACGAATTCCTTGACGCATAACCGCCACAATACAATTTTCGTAATCGGAACAATATAAGACGTCCTGAAAGATTTGATGATGTGCGTAACACAATCGTTTCTTACAAATTTTTCAGACGCAATGAAGTGGAATGGTCATGAAGAGTGGAGCAATGCAATGGAAAGCGAGACGAATTCATTTAAAGACCTTAATGTATGGACACCGTGATTATTGCCTAAGGGCAAGAGAGCCTTACCGTGCAAATGGGTTCTTCGAGTAAAAAGAAATCCCGATGGCTCTCGAATGTCTTAAAGCTAAACCGAAGCCTATATGGATATAAACAAGCTCCAAGGGACTGGAACTCTTGCTTCAAAGAAATTCTAATAGACATGAACTTCAAGCAGTGTGATGCTGATAGTTGTCTCTATACGAAGAATTTCAATAATAAAAAGTTACTTATTACATTGTACGTTGATGAGGGATTAGTAGCTGCTACGGATAAGAATTTGGCGGATACCTTCTTGAACGATTTGAAAGAACGATTTCACATCACTACTAAGACGGGATCGTACTAATCAAGAAGCGTATGCTGTTTTGTTTTTGTTTAAATAAAATATCATTTAGGTCTTTGGGTTGGTTTATTGTTCTTATTTTTATATATTTCTTAGTATTTAATTATATTATGATATAAGAAAAAAAATGTAAACTTGACAATTTGTACGTAGGCCTAAACAAAATAAACGCTTTGAATTTGAATTTGAATTAATATTTAATACAATTGTTTCGTATTGATTTCTTATATTTACGCGAATACTAAACATTGAAATAAAACTATTTTTACGGATTATATCGCGTTTATTTTTACTTTTTATATTCCCGACGTTTCGGCTGCTTTACAGCAGCCATGGTCACGGGGGGACTGAGGTGTTAGACGTCCTGATGTCATAGTTAGTAACTGGGTACCCTCATATTAAGTTGTTATTTGCGGTCCGATCCACGCAGAAAGTGCTCACAGTGTCTCGAGGTCTTGCAATGGTATACTTGGTTTTGGATTTAATTATATTAATTACTGGATCCCAAGTTGGTGGTAGCACCCAGCCATCTTCCCTATTGAAATTTGGATGTTTTTTAATTTCAATGGCCTCACGTATCATCCTTGGTCGGAATCGGTGTTCTTTTGCGAGGATCTGTGGTTTATCAAATCTGATATAATGGCGGGTGCGGTCCTGTACATGTTCACAGATTGCAGACTTCGTGGAGCGCCGGTGTTTCACGTCAGCTATGTGTTCTTTTACGCGGGTTTTTACTGATCTTTTAGTTTGCCCTATGTAGGATTAAGATTAGTCAGTTCTTACCACCTGTCAAGTGTCACATTCCTCTACAAGATGCAGGGGTATACAAACTCGATTGTGAATGTGGGCTCTCCTACATAGGGCAAACTAAAAGATCAGTAAATTTTTTTAAAGGGGATGATGTAATAACGGAACGTAACCGACAGTTAAACTGACAGTTGTGGAATTGACATACCACTACTATTAGACAAACATGGAGTGAAGACACGAAACAATTGTAATAAAACTATTTTTACGGATTATATCGCGTTTATTTTTACTTTTTATGTTCCCGACGTTTCGGCTGCTTTACAGCAGCCATGGTCACGGGGGGACTGAGGTGTTAGACGTCCTGATGTCATAGTTAGTAACTGGGTACCCTCATATTAAGTTGTTGTTTGCGGTCCGATCCACGCAGAAAGTGCTCACAGTGTCTCGAGGTCTTGCAATGGTACACTTGGTTTTGGATTTAATTATATTAATTACTGGATCCCAAGTTGGTGGTAGCACCCAGCCATCTTCCCTATTGAAATTAGGATGTTTTTTAATTTCAACGTCGGGAACATAAATTAAAGAAACGCGATAAAATCCGAAAAATTTGGTAACAAAAATTTGTGTGATGTGTTATTAATTTAGTTCTTAGATTTCTATTCATTAAAAATTCACAGGGAGAAAAGCTAGTTCCAGCCACGGGTGAAACGCTATACTTTAATAAAGCTACTTTATAATCTGTGTTATCTTCATTACATTTATACATTATTTTCTTAGCAACCTGTACACCTCTCTCAGCCATCCCGTTCGACTGTGGATATCTAAGACTAGTGTAAGTATACTTAAAACCCCATTCCTGAGCAAATTGTTGACATTCTCTACAGTCAAATGGTACATGATCTGAAACTACCTCACATGGTACCCCAAAGTTACAAAACAAATCTAACAAACTATTATTAATTGCACTAGCAGTCTTATTATTCAGGAACTTTATATCTAACCACTTAGAATAATAATCATAAATTATTAAATAACTTTTCTTTTTAAACTCCATGATATCAATACCTAACTTCAAAAATGGCAAACTAGGAACCGTGTGGCATTAATGGTTATTTTACATTATTATTTTGATATGTTTGACATGGAACACATTTTTTAACAAATTCTTCAATTTGACTATCTATGTGAGGCCAATAATATAATTTTCCCGCTAGTTGTTTCATTTTAGACATACCCATATGTCCTTTATGCAATGTTTTTATCATTGACATTCTTAAATTTTTAGGTACTATCTACCTGTCTTTATAAAATAGTAAATTATTATCAAATGACAGATCACTTTTTAACTTATGATAACTATGTAAATAATCTGTACATTCTAAATTCTGTGTTAAACCTACACAATGTATAACCCCATACAAATAAGAATCATCAACATCATTACACTCCTGATAAGAACGTGATAATAAATCTGCAATGTACATAAACCTACCTTGTAAGTATTTAAATTCAAAATTATATTTTAGTAATTTAAGATTTAATCTTTGCAGTCTAGGTGATGGTATCTCGTATAAATGCTTTTAAGTAGGCATTCTAATGGTTTATGATCATTAATAATAGTTATATTATGTCCATATATGAAATATTCTTTTTTGTGGCCCAGACAACGCTTAACAATGCTTTTTCTATTTGAGAAAATTTTCTTTCTGCTTGAGTCAAACTACGAGATGCAAAACAAACAGGCTTAATATTTTGTAATATACTAGGTGAAACATAAAGTGTACACAATTTTTTTTGCAACTTAACTTTGTAAATCTAAAACTATCGGCTTTGTGGGAGAGTTGAAGTACTAAAGGTTCTGTAGACTTATGAAATCTGTCAACAGCTGTATCCCTGTAACACCTTTTGTATTTCAAGTTTCCTCCAAAGCTGATAGTTTTAGATTTACAAAGATAAGTTGCAAAAAAAATAGTATACCCTTTATGTTTCACCTTGTATAACAACCAATGCCATTCTCGGACGCATCGCATTGTACAACAATAGGTCATTTACTATTAAAATTCTGTAATACAGGAGCTTCTGCTATCTTTATCTTAAGATTATTCTAAACATTTTCATGAACATCTGTCCAAATCCACTCAACATCTCTTTCAACAATAAATGTAGTGGTGATGCGATGCGATGTTAGGTATACATTTTATTCAATAGCTAACCATACCAAGAAAAATTTGAAGTTATTTTTTATTTGTCGGGCTTTTCATTTTTAATATTGCATTAAAAGAAGATTTTGAAGAAATAAGTTGTGTTTTTGTATTCAATAAATCCACACACGCCACATTAATACTTTCAAGAATGTCACTAAGCGATTTTATGAAATAGTTTGGGTTTTTGAATGACGGTAATCTGTATATGCAGAGTATTGTTATATATGTGAGATGGTTCGAGCACCAAGCATTCCGCTTCTACAATTTGAGGTTCATAAGTAGTGACATGATACTTACTTTTAATGTATGCAACGACTCCTCCATTTTGGTTATGTGTTTTACTTGTGTAATATGTTGAATAACCAGGAATTGATTCAATAATTGTACCTTTTCCGAGCCAACATTAAGTTAAGATAATTGCATCAAATGCAATATTTACTCTCTTTAGTGCTGTTAATAAGATGTCCATGACATGCCGTATGCTACGAATAGTAAAAGTTAACATTTTAAAATTATATTTATCCGTTATTATTTGTTAAAAATTCTCCAGAAGATCTATTTCATGGCACTCAATGCTCAGAGATTCATCAATTTCATTTAATGTTTCAGAGTTAATAACCATCATTTTGAATAATGGTGTATGCCGATGTAGCAAAGGTGATATGTTTCTAGTTGGGCATTGAGAGTTGAGTGAAAGTTATACAAAAATTGGGAGCGGTGTATTTGGATGTATGTAAATATTCGTGGATTTATAAATAATTTGTGAGTACATGTATGTGTGTGCGTGTAAGAGTGTGTGTAAAATGAGTATGGGTGAGTGTAGAGATTGCAAGAAGTCTAGTTTAGAATAAGAAAATAACAATGAAAGGTAAGTAAAGTATCTAGAATATTCAAAAAGAAAATAAATATATAAAGTTAGTTGTAACAAAATTTTCATGCAAAACTTATAAGATAAACTTAATAAGTTATTTATTAGGAGTTGGGAGGTGAGTGCTATTCGTTTGCGTTGGGGCTGGTATTTCAGGCCCGATTCTTTGGTCAAAGTCCTCATGAGACCGAATGAGAATCGGGGGTATTCTGAGCTTTACGAATGTAAATGACTCCATTACGGGTCCAGCAGTATCTAAAATTATACTGCTTTGCTCGAAGGCGTGCAGCGCGAAACAAGAAACGATTGAATTTTGTAAGTCTTTCATTGATGTATAAGTCAACGGTGTTTCGTATTAGTACTGTTTAATTTAGTTTTTCGTTTCATTGTTGCAACATTTTTGGATTTCCTACAATTTTTCTTTAGCGGCAAAACTGAACGACATCCTTGATTTTTAAAAAAAGAGAACATATTTTTCGATATCCACGAGCGACACGCATTTTTTCGTTTGTTTTAATAAGTTAGATTTCGCAACCCCCTGCTATCTATTTATTCTTATTTTGTTCCCTCTCGATTCCCTCGTATTTGTGTATGTGTATTTCACCCCAAAAACTCCCCTTAGAGGCATCCCCGCCTAGGAAAGTGTGGTGCTGTGATATCTTCGAGTGCTGCGACCACTCCGAGTCTGTAAGTACCTCTGTTTTTCTTGAAACCTCCAAAATAGAAAGACTGATTGGTGAAGCTTCTGATATTAAGAATCCCAGCGTTGTTAGGGTAATTCGGAACCCGCCATCTCAATCGCAGTATTTACGACACTGCGCACCCTTTGAAATTATCAGGGTGGACACAATCTCGATAGTTTACTTTCCGTTTAGTTTCCTTCGAGCCGGATCATTCTTATTTTATCGAAAAATCCATACAATTCCTTCTATATTCATCAATTTCGTTCGGCGGAAACGCAATTTTTTCCCGCTTCTTACCTACACACATATTGTAAAAAAAAACCTCGTTCGAATTTTGAATTCTATTGCATCATCCTCGTATTGCTTTTTAATATTATTTGCATAAAACCTCATTTATGTGAATAAAATTATATTCTATTTAATTTTGATATAAAATTCGAAATTCAAATTTGTTCGTAAACGTATGACGACTACGCGAGCTCAAGCGAAAACAATGGCGGACGAATTATTACGTTCGAAATTAAAATTTTGTAATTTATGTAATTCGCTTGTTAGTTTAATCGAAATTAAAATCTCTCTACCATCCGATCTACTACGAATTCGATGTGAATTGGATAGATACGAGTATAATGAAGTCGAATCTTTATATTATGATATCTTAGCACAAGTCGCACAGCCCGCGACTGGTGTCACATTGCCCATCTCCGTAAAATAAATAAAAAATAAAATAAAATAAGTTTATTTCACAATAAGTTTATACGTTATTTTGTCCATATTTTTTTGGTTAGTGGCTACATATTACAATACAACTTAAAAAGTGTATGTATACTATGTTAGTATGACATGATATATCATTCATTTCAATTTAAATACCTGCCAGGTCTACTCGAGGCACCAGTTACACACACATGTGTATGCACCCAGTGTCCCAAAACTGGGCAGTCCGGCTTATCACTAATGTCCTTGAGAAAGGTGTTGGTGCTCCCCCTCACACGGCGCATCAGCGACGCGACCCGCTTGCGCAACACTGCGTGGTAGCCATCGGTGTGCGCATGCGCAAACGTGGCCGACGCACTACAAAATCGGGGGAGCCCCAACAACACCCTGAAGGCATTATTATATTGTACTCGGAGAGCGTTGTAAGCTCTCTGCGTATAACTGTCCCATAGATTGCACGAAAAAGACTTGAGTACATTATTTAAAAGTTATGTAAATAACTACATACTATGATTTAAAACGAAAAACGGTGCTCAGTCCTCCTCCGCGGCTAAACCTAATAAAGATAATAGTTTTAATAGTGGTTTGAAATTTCTTCGTATTTCTCTGCCTACTTTCTCAGACGATGACGTCACACAGTGGACAGGATTCTCAGAACTATTCTTGTCATAACTAATGACAATTTGAATGATGCAGTACGTTTGCATTTTTTACGCTCTTTTCTAACCGGGGAAACAGAGAACATTGTTCAACACTTGCCCTTATCCTCGGCTAATTTCCTGGTCGCTTGAAAATTACTCGAAGAACGATTCGACAATAAAATACACATAGCTACTATGCACTATAGGCACATAGCTAACGCTTCCGTCAATAATACTTCGGTGGACTCGCTTATCAATTTTTTAGATATTATTGTAGATAATAATTATAAATGCGCTAAACGCATTAGAATTCCCTACAGACGAGTGGTCATTTTTATTACTTAACATTGTTTTAAATAAATTAGATTCCGAATCCCGTCGGCAATTTGAACTAAATAATGATAACGAATTTTCTACGTTTGATGAACTGATATCTTTTCTACGCAAACGATGCAATGCGCTACAGGCAGCCGCGTCAAGTGCAGTTGCGCCGACGCAAACTCACTCGAACTCAACGCAATCATTTTTTTTGTATTGACTAAATGTTGTTGGCCAGAGTGGCCGTAATAACTTCACCCGGACAGAGGGTGAGCGCAAGTGCGCTCCAGCCAGAGGGGCAGGGGGGCAGCTAGCTCAATGGTGCCACAAGGGGCACGACCTCGGCTTGGGCCGATCGCGGACTTTTTTGATATGAGGACCGAAGGTCATGGAGCCATCGAGAGTGACTCCGACATATTTAACTGACTTGGACCAAGGGATAGGTTGCTTGTACAAAGAGGCAGTACCTAAGTTGGAATGAGTGTGGCGTTTGGTGGGGCGTCGAGAGGCGGACCTGGCAAAAAGCACTGCTGCACTTTTGTCCAGGTTCACCTCTATTCGCCATTTCCTAAACCACTCTCCGAGAGAGTTGACAACGCGTTGGAGGACGCGCGTGATTTGAGCCTTATTATAAATAAATATAGCGCGGTATCATCCGCGTAAAGGGCGAGTTGCACATTCTTCGTGCGGGGAATGTCATTTGTGAACAGACTGTACAAGAGGGGTGAGAGCACGGATCCCTGAGGGACTCCTGCCCTGTGGGTGGGGTGAGGAAAGCGTACCCTCGACTCGATATCGAAAAGTACGGTTTGACAAGAATTCTCGCAAGATAAGCACGAGACTGTCCGGCACGCCTAAGAGGTACATCAAGCCATTGTGCCAGACTTTGTCAAACGCCTTAGCGAAGTCAAAGACGAGAGCTTCCGTGGATAGGGGACGACCGGGAGTGTTGAGACCTTTGAGTTCATTTCTTTAAACTTAAATTGCTGGCTGTAATTAATACGTAATATTAAAGCCTATAACATCAGGTATTGATTGCGGATTTTCAATAAATTTTAAACACAATTATAATTACAGAAAAAAGTATTTTTCTTTTTGTCACGATAAAAACTTCATTACCATCCGTACTCAGAAACTCGATAATTTTATATAAAATTTATACGTGCCCGACTATAGGTCAGGTCACAATCTGTTTTTACTTATTAGCTTGGCATGGCAACAGGGCGAGGTGGATTTTATATCAATCCATGTTAAAATTATTTACGATCTTCGGATTGTTTTTAGTGTTTCGTCCATAAATCGTCAAATTGCATTCCTTCGATTTTACAAGCTACAGTAAAAATAAAAAAATATTTTTATCAAAAATTCAAAAATTTTGATGATGGTGGTGAGATTCACCGTTTAAGTACCTATCTATAGGGTCTTTTTCCTATACACGGTGTGGCCTAAGGTGTTATCAGGATTACGGATCACTAAAACATCTAAGAATGTGGGCTCTCCTACATAGGGCAAACTAAAAGATCAGTAAAAACCTGCGTAAAAGAACATATAGCTGATGTGAAACACCGGCGCTCCACGAAGTCTGCAATCTGTGAACATGTACAGGACCGCACCCGCCATTATATCAGATTTGATAAACCACAGATCCTCGCAAAAGAACACCGATTCCGACCAAGAATGATACATGAGGCCATTGAAATTAAAAAAAACATCCTAATTTCAATAGGGAAGATGGCTGGGTGCTACCACCAACTTGGGATCCAGTAATTAATATAATTAAATCCAAAACCAAGCGTACCATTGCAAGACCTCGAGACACAGTGAGCACTTTCTGCGTGGATCGGACTGCAAACACCAACAAAATTTTGAGGGTACCCAGTTTTTAACTATGACATCAGGACGTCTAACACCTCAGTCCCCCCACGGTTGCTGTAAAGCAACCGAAACGTCGGAAACATAAAAAGTAAAAATAAACGCGATATAATCCGTAAAAATAGTTTTATTTCAAAGCTAAAGAATACGTTATAAGACACTTATTATCGAAACCCCTTTTAACTGTATTCGACCCAAATCTACCGACTGAATTACACACAGACGACAGTTCCATAGGTTACGGAGCCATCTTACTACAGAAAATAAATGATCAGAATAGAGTTGTAGAATATTTTAGCAAACGTACTACCCCTACTGAATCCAAATATTGTTCATACGATTTAGAAACATTAGCTATTTACAATGCCCTTAGACATTTTAGAGTATACTTGTTGGGAATTAATTTTACTATAGTTACAGACTGCAACTCTATCAAATCTACTATGACAAAAAAGGATTTGTCCCCTCGTGTCGCTAGATGGTGGAGCTTTATGCAAGACTTCCAGTTCCAAATTTCATATAAAAAGGGAACATTTGTGCAACACGTTGATTACTTAAGTCGTAACCCAGTAAGTGTAAAACCGTTGGTTAATATAATTGAAAACTCAAATTCTGATCCGCCATCATGGTTAAGAGTTGCTCAGGAAAATGATCAAGAGACTCAAAACTTATTAAACCTAGTGCGGATTGGCGACATTGATGCCAACCAATATGTTATTATTAACGACCTATTACATTACAAAACCGACTCTGACAATGTACCAAAATTATTTGTTCCAAAGGGATATAGGCTGAGTATGCTACGACTGTATCATGATGAGAATTGCCATGTAGGTTACGAGAAAACTTTAAATAAACTAAAAGAACGTTTTTGGTCCCTTTGGATGGCATTGCAGCTTTTACAAAAAAATAAATTCTCTCATTGTCTGATTTGCACTTCTCGAAAAGGTCATTCGGGATCTAAACAAGGTCTGCAGCTGCACCCTCTAGTGAAAACTATTCCCTTTCATACGTTACATCTTGATTGTACCGGACCGTTTCGACAGTCCGAGGATGGATAAAAACACATTTTGTTAATTGTTGATGGTTTCACTAAATTTTGTGTGCTAAAACCACTTAAGAATTTAGGAAGACAGGAATTAGTATTTGTTTTACGCGAGACAATAACACTGTTTGGAACCCCTTCACTGGTAGTTGCAGACCGAGGAACAAACTTTTCTTCAAATAATGTACAGTCACTATTTAGAGAATTGCATATTGAGCACCATATGATATCTACCGGTACACCTCGCAGTAACGGCCAAGTTGAACGTTATGTAGCGACGATTATAAATATGCTAACTACAACAATTAATGATACTGCAGAATGGCCAAACGCACTTTGGAATGTACAGCAATCGCTTAATACCACCATGCAGAAGACTACAGGATTTTCTCCTGTTAGACTGTTGATAGGTAGAGAAGGAAACATACCCCCCATACAAGCTCGCTTAGATGACGTGACAGATGAATCTAGTCAACCTCATATTGATGTAAATACTGACCGTGACTTAGCACGACAAAGACTTGATAAAAGCGCTACTAAATTCAAAGATAGTTTTGACAATGCTATACGAAATAATAAGACTTATTCTACTGACGACACTGTTTACGTTAGCCAAGACCACAGACGTCATGACAAACTTGCCCCTAAATTTAAGGGGCCGTATAAAATCATAGAAACCTTAGAAAATGACAGATTTAGGCTAAGGGTTCAGAATAATATCAGGGATATTACAGTCGCCAAGGAAAAATTAAGAGCCTGGCCAGGAGAATGGCTAGAACAAAATATTTATTTTGAAGAATCTTTGTAAATCCGATCCGTGATAGATTATTATAAGATGTTATGATTGTTATTAATTTTGCATGTGAGACTAAAAATAATATTAATTTTCTCAATTAATTCTGATGTAATATATATTAAGATAAAATAAAGTATTTTATAAAGATACACTTTATTTTTACGAAAGACATACACATATTCATGGTTTTACCGCTGGTCGGCTTCTGATCAGATATTAACCTGAATATCATACTGCGGCGGGTGATAGGGTTGATATGTCATGGTCAGAAGTCACGAATAAAATGCCGCTGGTCGATCTTTGCCCTGATACTTCACTGAAATTCACACTGCAGCGGGTGATAGGTGCTTGTATGCCAAGGCCAAAGATCAAAAACAATATTGCTGGTTAATTAAACATTCATGCAGCAAAAAAAAAAATGAGAAAAATTTAATAAATAATAATCATAAACTAATGTATAAAGGGTACTTCGAGAGCGAAGTACTGGTCAGTCTGGCAACAAACTGTTATGAATCTGGCTAGATTTTATACCATTGTTATTTATAGGTTAAGTTCCAATAATACATTTTAGGCTTATTTACATGTTTAAACATAAATAATAAATAAATTATGATTTAACATTATTATTAGCAAAAACTAGTAGCTCTAATATAATCTTTTCTAAAAAACCACGTGTCCGCCCGACTTGCTTGTTCACCGGTATAAAAGGACACGTGTTAGACGGATCGAGTCACTTCTTGATTGGCCGCCGAACCGAACGGAGCTCCGAGTCTACGCTACACATAAAAGCTGAGTAAATATTAAATTGTGATTACTGCTCACACACACACAGAACACTCTCGATCAGAATACCTATCTAACAAAAGAAACAAAATTGAAATCGGTTTATCAGCTTGGGCGCTACGTTGCCACAGACAGACACACAGACACACAGACACACAGATACACAGATACACAGATACACAGATACACAGATACACAGATACACAGACACACAGATACACATGATAAACTTATAACACCCCTCTTTTTTCGTCGGGGGTTAAAATAAGTAAGTTGAGAGGCACATTCAAATTAAATATTCAAAGTTAAAACAACGTCTATCGGGTCAGCTAGTCATAAATAAAAAATCCCCGTAGCATTTTATTTTATTCGTCCTTTATTTCCCTCTATCCAAATTATTTCTAAACTAAGTTGCATTTTGTAATGTTTACTAAATATAAGACTATTATTTTAGAGCACTTGTATCATAATTTACTATTATATATGCCTAATTTCAACCGTGGTATTGCATACATGTGCTCACTGCTTGGAATGCATGAATTGTAACAAATAAATTTGAGCAAACAGTAATGAATAAATATGTTTTTAAATTCTTTGATAAAAGCTCACTCTAGAATATATTTTAGGAACTAGTACATCATGCACTAGTACTCTGGATATTAAACGAGCAATTGGATTTCATAAAAAATTATGATAGCCATTATGTGCCGCTGACGCTGATGCTTGCGAAGATGCCCTGTAGGTTGTGTAAGTCTATACCTACATGTAATCATGTATTTCAACGGATATAATATACACTTGGACTCGGGAATCCTGTCGTTTCTTTTGTAGTACCCCAAGTACATTCCCTGATCACATCTGAACTAATGACTGAGCTGCTGGTGTGTAACTGTATGAAGATCAATAACAACACGTTACAGAATTTTAAAACTACGTGTACAGTTTTGCGCCATTTCTATAGATACGCTGCAACGACGCGTCTTCTCTCCAGTGAGACCTCGTACCCATCTACGGCCTTCATCATGATGTCCAGCTTGACTCTGATGTGCGGTGTCGGAGTGTGCTCTATGTCGTCGATAACTTTGTAACGACGCAAAATCGCTGATAGAGCCGCTTTAATTGACATCAAGGCGTATTGATAACCTGTGAAACAAGAATAAATATTAACTGAAGGAGAAAAGTCAAATCTGAGGAATCTATACAAATAAATAAAATTGGAGTGTCTGTTTGTAATATCAAAATAACACCTTTTCACTAAATACATATGAAAGTACATACGACACCAATTAGCAAAAACGCGATTTTAAAAACCCAAGAGTATCTCCGAAACGGCTGGACTGATTTTGACGGGATTTTCATTGGCAGATAGCTGATGTTATAAGCAGTAACTTTGGCTACTTTAACTTAAAAAAAAATACAAATGGGCCCTGCCACGCGGGCTCAGAACGTGGGAGCGGGCTTTTGCGATAGGTATATAAAGATAAAATAGATTAAACTTAGCATAGGTGTTTCTTTATCAACTTTATTATTTTAGTAAACTCTACGAACTGAACAAACATCTTTTGTTTAATAAAATTTTCGTTAAGTTGTATTTCACGCGGACGATGTCGCGGGCTCAGCTAGTATTGAATAAAAATGAATTTTAAGTTTAAACTTTTTTATGATTACAGCTGCCAGTCGCCCTACTCCACGAACCGAGATTTTTTAAAGTCTGCTCCGAACACTCTTACTCCTGTAAGCCAGGATCGACAAGGGAACGCAACCATGACGCCAAGTCTTCACCCTCCACGTGTCTCGGAGAAAGGCGAAATTTTTATTGTATTGGAAATTAAAATAAGTGACGACAGAATACAAAAGTGTTAACATAAAACTGCAAAGATTTTTTAAGGTACAATTGTTACAAAAAATTCAAATGCCGACCAAGTGCGTGACTAGCCCCGCATAATGAAGGACCGTAGCCATATCAATAACAAAAACAATATCTTATCCATTAGGTACTTAACTCGTGATGAACAAAACAAAGTTGTATTGGCCGATTTCTGACCCATTGAGTATTTTCATAAACGATGAGAGATCATCTTTACCTTTATTTGGTCGACGAATATAAAGTTCCATACCCACACAGTTCCTGGGTCCATGACTGAACGGCATAAAGCTGCAAGGGTTCACCAACTTGAACCGCTCTGGGAGGAACCTGTCGGGGTCGAAGTGCTCGGCGTCCGGGCCCCAGTACTTGGGGTCGCGATGGACCCCCCATACGGAGACGACGACCCCCGACCCAGCGGGTAGGATGCGACCTGATGCTGTTAACATAATTTCAGTAGGTTAGCTCTATCAATAACATAATACTCGTATAGTAAGTAACACTTCAATAGATAAATATGAGAATAGAATGCAGCGTCGCAATAAGTGCGTGCATAGTTATGTATAGTTCGCTTGAAATAGCGGGAAAACAATCTCTTTTTTTTCCTTCGGGAGGAATCTGTACTGCTTCCGCCTTCACTCCAAGGCACCTATTTATCGCGCGCTGAAGGTTTATTTGGGTTCATAAATGCTTCTCTTGAAACTTCGGAAGCTCGGCATAAAGTAGCATTTTAGCTGCGTTTCTGACGCGAAGGATTTTTCTGATGATTAGTGTGAGAGCCCAACCCCCCTATCCATTCCCCTCTCTCTATCACTCTCCTCTTGGAGTGGGCGACGTGCGAGCAATGACTTGGGGTGGGCGACGTGCGAGCAATGCCTTGGGGTGGGCGACGTGCGAGCAATGCCTTGGGGTGGGCGACGTGCGAGCAATGCCTTGGGGTGGGCGACGTGCGAGCAATGCCTTGGGGTGGGCGACGTGCGAGCAATGCCTTAGGGTGGGCGACGTGCGAGCAATGCCTTGGGGTGGGCGACGTGCGAGCAATGCCTTGGGGTGGGCGACGTGCGAGCAATGCCTTGGGGTGGGCGACGTGCGAGCAATGCCTTGGGGTGGGCGACGTGCGAGCAATGCCTTGGTTATTTTTGGTATTGCAAGCATCTATAGGCTACCATAACTGCTTAACATCAGGGCCCTTATTACGCTAGCTACTTCAATTGCAATAGAAAAGCAAATGCAAGCGATTGAACGCTAATTTGCTTTCAAACGCATGGGAAAATATTTGGTATTCCATTAGCGACTGAATTGCGATCGAACGCTTGGTAATTTGGATTATTGCATTTGGCTATTAGGCGAATGCTCATCAAATTATAAGACATTTTAGTAAAAAGAAATAAATGGAATATAATAATTATAAATAATATGATGTAATAACACAATATAGTATAATAATATAATGTAATAAAATAATATTATTATATTATAATATGGTAACAAAATATATTTTATAATACCTATATATTTATTTTATTATATTTTTTTGTTATTTTTTATTTAATTGAATGTAACTTTTTTATTAAATTTTTTAATTATACTTAGAAAAAAAAAGTTTTTATTACTTCTTACTTTTTTAATTTTCTATTATTATTTTATCATTTTATATTTTACATCTTATCGAAATGCACAGGGCCGGTTGAATTATACAAATTTACTTAAAACAAAAGAAGTCAGTCGCAAGCTCAAGGTCAAAAGCTAAGAAACGCTAACGTATACCAAATCAATGTCAGTAGAAATTGTGAAGCTCGTGTCAGCCGGTGGTTAGTAGAATACGGACAAACGTCAAAAGTGGAGCGTTTGACAAGCGTTTGCTTTTCTATTGCATTTGAAGTAGCTAGCGTAATAAGGGCCCAGGTGGATTGTATGTTTGTTCGCCGACTTTGTAATTTAATTACTCTAAATTGAAAATTTTACAACCCCCGATGCGACGACCCTTTCATCAAATGTATACTTTACCTATTTCTGTCAAATAATGAAGTTAGCACAATTTGCGTAGCTCCCGTAGCTCAATATTCATAGCTCATCTCGAGAATTCGTCTGGTATACCTATACGTCTAGTTGCGATACCAGATGAAAGCGACATTTACATTATTAGTCTTGGCTCCCTCATTTATAATCTAAGATAAGAAATACAATTATCAGCAGAAAATCTGTGTCAGTATTTGACATAATTTTGGTATTACATTATGATGATTGACATTAGAATAGACAACGAATCAACGAATCTAGATATCGATTCCACGGAGGTTTAATTCCTATTCAAAGTTTCTCAATTAAGCTACAATGGAATGTAATAGCCCCGGCTCAGGTGGACGGGAGAAGACCTGGGGTTTTTTTTTCAATTTATTGGGGTAAAACAAACAGTATCACAATAGGGTGCTTAATATCTAATATTGACCTTAACTAACAGTGTTAATTGTGATACTAACACCGTTTACCACAAGTTATGTTAACTAGAATATGGTTTGTTGAGAGCACAAGAATAATGGTAATAAAAAGAATCCAGGAAGAAACAAGAGTTTTACATACTGAAAACTGTGACTGAAACTTAAATACAATAGGGTTGAATTTTCAAAAACGCTAATTTTCTTTTGAATAGCATTTTTCTTTTTTGTTTATATGATGGTGGAGTAGCGCCTTCTAGAATGATTATTGCGTAATATTCTATGACCATTAACACAACAAAAAAAAATTTACGCATGCGCGTATCCATCATTTGTAACGTGACTTATAGAACGTCTTTGATTCATATATATTCATATTCTTATATTCAATACACAAATCCATAGAAAATTGATATCCATGTTTTCCCTAATCCGGGAAACTTTTAACCCAGTTCAAACTATTACAATCATTTAAAAACCATAAAAAACCCAATCAGTTCAGCCATTCTCGAGTGATGCAATAAGCAACAAACAGCATTTCATTTTTATTGTATGGACATTCCAATCAAAATTTCGAATTGATTTGAGCCGTGGAAGTTGGCTTCGGCGTTGGCTTTGGTGAATATGGCTTTTTAACCTACAAAAGATCTGATAATCTTCAAACGGCTGAACCGATTTTCATGAAACATAGCTAAGCACGCCCTCGATCAGAATACCTATCTAACAAAAGAAACAAAATTAAAATCGGTTTATCCGCTTGGGTGCTACGTTGCCACAGACAGACACACAGATACACATGTTTAACTTATAACACCCCTCTTTTTCGTCGGGCGTGAAAAATACATACGTAGAGTGACTTCTTCGAGTACTTTTCGAACAAGGAAAGGCCCGGACGGGTAAAGCCTCAACGACTCTTTGATGACTCTCTCCAAATATTTCATATTCATTAGATCTTGCTTCGCCACCGGTCGATCTGAATCCCCGAATACCTCATATAATCTGGAAAAAGTACATCAAAAGCCCGTGAACCCACTACTACTTTGTACATACTCGTACATTCAGTTGGAGGGGCTAATGGGATTACTATTAATTGGGTAGAATCTTGGCATCGGGGTAAGGAAATTTTAAATTAAAATATGCTTAATTTTTTTATCCATTTTATGCATAGGAGCTGTAGTCGACTACAGTTATGCCTACAAGAAGTGCATACGTGAATTTATTTATAACAAAATCAGTACCTCATATTTGGGGCATTGAAAATATGTAAAAATGAGAATTTGTAAGTGATCCCGTAGGCTTAAACAAAACAAACGAATTGACTTCGATATTGAAAGTCATGAGGGTAATCAATTTTAACAAGAGGTACTCTATACAGTTATACCTAAATACTTACTCCTGGTATACTTTCTCTTGTATTTGAGGATATTTTGCCAATAGCTTCAACGTATATCCGATCGAGACCGCGGAGGTGTCCGTCCCCGCGATGATCAGTGTTAATATTTCCTCCCTTAATTCAATATTCGTGTACCCTGTGTCCCCCCCTGAATGTGTGATCAGTAGGTCTAGAAATGTTTGACTTCTATATATTCCTAAATCTGGAACAAAACGATTGAAAATTATATGAGTTTAGTTCGGGTCTAGAGTTCATTTTACATATATCGTTACTTACCATATTCAATTTCTGCTTCAGTTCTGTTTTCTTTTTTAAGTCTTATCTCTTCTCTTTTTCTTTTTATTACCTGTAAGTAAATAAGGATAAGTCATTCTTAAAATAACCCATCACCAAATTGTATTTTTTCTGAAATCAATTTTGATTACTGTCCTATCGAAAACCACATCGACATAAGTATTGCTATATTTATTTCAAGTTCCTCATATACTTAGGCATCCAGTAGCTACTAGTAAAACTAACAACATATTTTTGATTAGACTTCATTTGGTTTTCATAAAGTTAGGAGTAAAAAATCGAACTCTATGGGTTATATATCACATGAATCCTAAAGAAATAACCTCATCAGTGAAGGTGTGCAGCACAGCCAATGCATTCTGGTGCTGCTTGTACTGTGGGAACAGCTGGTACAGCCAGTCCGGCTGCAGCCACAAGTGGAATATCCTCTCGCAGGCCAAGTTCAGGATGTTGCTCATAGCGTTCAGGAACGGGGAGTCTGGATCACCCTGGGCGTTTATTTTCAAACCCATGGTCGTTTCTGTTGTAAATAATATTTTAAAAATTTATTCGTAGACTGATACCTCACTGAACTGGAAGTAGAGTTAAGTCGCATTAACTGGCATATTCAAGGGTTATCGGAAGTCCGAAGAGAGGGCCAGGATTCGACGATAACACTGGAGTCCAGCCGCATACTCTACTTTCGGGACGGTGATAAAACCTCCCAATGTGGTGTCAGTTTTCTTGTCAACAAGGTCCTGGTCCAGGTACCAGGACCTTGTTGACAAGAAAACTGAAACTGATACCTGGTACTCAAGCTCACCGACAGGTAAGTACTCCCTCGAGGTAGTAAGGGTATATGCGGCGACTTCGGTACACTCTGACGGCAAAGTTGAGGCTGCATGAAGATATAATAACTGCCATAATTGGTACGACTGTGGCTCACTACAGCGTTGTTATGGGAGGAACTTTATCGCCAAAGTGGGGCCACAAGAACGCGATGAAACCGGTCCTCATGAATTAGGGCACAAGAATCACAGGGGGGCAAATGCTGGTTAACTTACTCCTCCTCCGTCCTTCCGTCGCTGTCGTCATGCGACGTGAAATGCTGTCTAATCAAGTTGCGTCGTCGGATCATAGGGCCCTTTCCAAACGGAAGCGGTACGATAACTGCGTCTGACATTATGATGGAAGTGCAACGTTTTATGGGCTTGCATACCCTTCGAGATCGGGGGTGTCTGCGACTCAATGCATCAATGATCCACTCACCTCCCACGCGCCATTTTACCGAAGACATCCCGGATGTCGACGTTAGCAAGATTAATGCGGCTCTCAGACAACTTAAAACAGTAGAACCGCGGGTGATGACGACATTAAAACTAAGCATAAGCTTTTATAAAAAGCTGGAGGCCAACCTGTTTTCAAAGCTTTGTCGGAGCCTTTTAATGCCGCATCCACCAGGGTATCATACCGGAGGCGTGCTCCGGGAGGATGGTAGTCCTTTTTATAATAAAGGGGGATATAACTCTCTTAGAGAATTACCAGCCAATCTCACTTACCGCAAACGGAGTCCAATGTGTACGAGCTAAGGAACGGCCACAGACGGAACTTGCCGGCGCCGGCTCGGTCCATCAAGCTCTGCGCCAAGAGCTCGCTCTGCTCAGAGAACACGTGCACGAAGGAATCCACTATCTTCGGACTGAATGCCGGCACCATGACCTTGCGACGACGACGCCAGATAGAGACTATACAACAGAAATATAAGTATATAAGAAGTATTTTATGTAGTTATATTTAAATTACTTATTTATTATATTTAGGTATCTCAATATTGCCAGGCCAAACAGTATGATGCCAAACTAAAAACAACGCTTGTACTATTGGTACAGTACTGATGTGCTGGGGGTGATCCCATGTTATCGAATCACTATGGATAATTATTTTGTAAGTAAAAACAGGGGGGTTACCTATTACTTGTCTATTATCTCTTAAGGTGAAGGCGCCTGTCTAACCTGCGAAATTCAAAATTTTCGAGTATTTTTATAGTTTCTCCGAAATCTGAAAACATTTAATACAACGTTTTGTGATTTGCGACAAACACAGTATGCAGTGCGTTTATTAATACATTTATTTTACTCTAAAACATTTCAAGAACGACAGATAACCAGAAAAACTGTTTTTTGTTGTATCTTTCGTGATTTACTAGTATCATATCCACCGTGATAATGTTTAGAGTAAAATAAATGTATTAATAAACGCACTGCATACTGTGTTTGTCGCAAATCACAAAACGTTGTATTAAATGTTTTCAGATTTTGGAGAAACTATAAAAATACTCGCGATGAATTTCGCGGGCTAGGTGGGCGCTTTAGCCTTAAGCATGCTGCCCTTTATCCACATAATGTTTCAAAGCTCCATAATAATACTTGTGGGTCTGGATGAATACCGAGCATATATATTTTTAATGGTACACAAAGTTGATAAAAATGCGAGCACTTCTTTGCGCCAATTTTTAAAGAGTGTAATTTTTTAAATTCGTACTTTGCAATTTTTACTAACTGTTTCTTTAATATTAGTGGCCGCTACTTGTAAATGTAGCGGCCCCGGAGTAATTTACATTGTGTTTTGGGCCATTCGATGTGTTCTACGGCCTGTGATATTTTTTCACAACACGAAAGTGGTAACAAACAGTCGAATACTCAGAAAATATAATATTTCCGTATAGGCCATCTTCATTAAGCATCTACTTATTATTCGCCACCGCGAATGTACCTAAATTATTATTTCTTGAATGGCACCTTAATATTTATAATCCAAGATCACATATGATCTTGCAGATACATTCGATAAAAATGTATATGGTTCTGTCATAGTCAGTATCAAGAGTAGCTACCAAAGCTGAGGAACTTTTGATTTCATAATGCTAAGCTATTTTGGCGCTAACTGTAACTGCTTAGCTAGTGAACTGAAATTGAGTTTATTTCGAGTTCAGCCAGTTAGGCAGTAGTTCAAGTTGAAAACATTTTCATGTGTTTTCATGCATCAAGTACCATCAACAAAGTTGACGCTTGATCAATTTTTAACACTTTTCCCTTGCAGGCAGTAATCATAGGATGCCTCGCCCATTATGTTGTTGTCCAATGAGACGAAAACCGTCCGATGAGACAAAAGCCCTTTTTTTAGAAAGCCATTTGTTTTATTTGTTTTTATGACCATGCTAGTCGCATGTGGCTGCTGGTCACTGCATACAAAATGCAACCTTAAGGTGATCAAGCGTCGAGTTTGTTGATTGTACATGAAGGTCTTTGTATAAGTATAACCTATAACCTACACTGGGAAGCCGCTAACCCTATCACTATGAGAAACAAACATTACTAGCAGCCCGTCCCGGCTTTGCACGGGTGGACATTCAGAGGAAATTTCTAAGTAGTTCTGAAGAGAACCGCCTAACCTTACCTATTTCATAGATGTGCACACCCCTCTCCCGTAATTCGGTGCCCAGCCAGGCGTTATTTTTCTATTAGTATTTGTTTAGATTTACATTTTTAAATTCGTAATATCTTTTGATTGGAATGTCCGATTTAAATAAGTCAAAAAGTAATCTACAGGTATGAAAATAGTCTCAATTACGAAATGATTTATTTGGATAACGATTAATACTAAGGTATAGATAACGTGGTCTGATTTTGGTCGGCATTCCTCTCAACTTTTAAAATGTAAAAAAGTTGTTATAGTAACGTAACTATAATGACATTTTATAGCAATTATTTTTTACACCTTGGGTTACATTATTGAAGTTTTAGTAGGGTTCCCTAATTTTTTTATAGTATTAAATATATCCTATGTTACTCAGGGATAATGTAATGTAGCATTCGAATGGTGAATTTTTTTTTCGGTCCAGTAGTTTTTGATTTTACTCATTGCAATACAAACATTTAAAAATACAAATCTTTATCTTTATAATATTAGTATCGATTAGTATAGATTGCAAAACATATCATCTGATTAGAATTATAAAACACTATAGTCGTCTTGACTAAAACTATTATATTTGAATCAATTACGTAACCTTTTTGAAACGAAGCTTCTATACGGCCACTCGGCTCGCACGCCGCGCAGGCACTAAATCCGTGCAAATCGGCAACAGTGACTTAGCGTTACCCGATGAAATAGCTGCGGCGCCCTTCGTTTTATTTATTTATACTATTACTTTGGCCTGAAGGTTAGAACGTAGGTCACTAATTTAAATATTTGTATCTAAAAATGTGAAACGCTTCACGATTTGCGTGTCATCAAGCGGTCACCCATCTAAGTAGGTACTAACCGCGCCCAACGTTGCCGATCGGACGAGAACTGGTATATACAACGTGGTATGGACGCTGACGATAATTGTACTTAATAATGTAACCCATATCTACAATCATACCTCCACGCCGTATAATCAAATAATGGATCATTTCACCGCATTCTCTAATGTTTAGATGGCTCAGTCGGAAATAGGCCCTGTTAGCATTAGGTATAGTACAAGATCCGGCCTAAGAAATAGGTATATACCCTCATCTGTTATTTTTTAGTGACTACCTGAGCCCGCGACTTCGTCCGCATAGTATTTAACTTAACAAAAAATTCGGGATTATCGGGATAAAAGTATCCTATGTGTTAATCCCGGTTATAAACTATCTGTTTTACAAATCCGTTCAGTAGTTTTTGCGTGAAGGAGTAACAAACATACATCCACACTCACAAACTTTCACATTTATAATATTAGTAGGATACCTACATGTTAGCGCTATCTATCGACTGTTTTGAATATAATTCGTGTAACTAAAGTACAGAATTTCCGTACTTAGGCCGGTTTGGTAGTTCTCTCTTTGTTTACTATAAAGGCTGTTACTATGTACTGTCGGGGAATTAAAAGGTCAACCACCTTAGAGTCGACTTTTGCTTGCCCGAGTGCAAGAAACAGTAATGCCAACATTCCATTGTAAGAAGCAGTGCTGTCACCATTTGTTTAACATTGTCAACTTATGATTGTGACCATGTTACGTGTGTAGTATGAAAGAAGCTATATAAAATTATAATATGTGACATTGACAGGCACTGGGAATAACAATAGTTTAAATAAACATATAACCAAAGGGAATATAATTAAAACGTATAGCAAAAATATTATTGGCCGGTCAAACCATTAGGTAAGTTAAAAAAACAAACAACTTTGTTCTGGGTAAATTTAAACTTTGTTGTCAAACATTTAGAACATCATTTCTATGACATTGACATCTATGACACTGTCTGTTCGTAGTATTGTGTTCTCTTTGGTCTGTTCTATGACTTAATTTTAAAATGCAATATATACTCGCATCACGATAAATAAATCAATTTGAGAACTGGTTAAGTTTTCACCTCTACAGCACTGCCTAAGTATTCAGAATATTCACATATTTTTTGTAATACATTAGAATAAAAACCGGACAAGTGCACGTCAGGCCATGCACAATAAAGGCTTCCGTACCCATTTGAATAGCGAACATTTATTGTATCTATAACCAAAGTAGTGAAATATGTACAAGAAACAATGTTGTATTTGCGGTTGATTTTTGACTTCCAATATTTTATTTAAATTCCACCCCTTAAGTGTGTGAAATAATAGAAAACAATAAGTATTGGGGTCCCGAATTTGTTAAAGCTGTAAACGTGGCTTTAGTTAGATCTTGCTGTAATAACTTGAGACACTGGGCAGAAAATCTGAAATTATCAGGATACTAGCACATGATACGACATTGAATTAAATTTATAAAAGTAAAAAAAGTAAAGAGGTACAGTGAATCACGAGCTACAGCTGACCAAGTTAAAGCTAAGTTGATTTCCCGTCGTTTCTGAATAAACTCAATACTAAGGGCCAAAAATCAACCGCAAATACCACTTAGTTTCTTGTATTTAATTACTTTTGTCATAGATACGATAAATGGCCCGTGCACTTGTCCGGTTTTTTATTTATCCGCATTGTGATCATTTAAACTGAAACCAAAAACTAAACTTGAAAAATGTACCAATATGTCACAGCATGACAGCCAAGGCAGGCGGTAGACAACTAATGGGCCTGTTCGTACCTGGCGCAAATATGCCACCGAAACCGATGAATTTCCTGATGAACCTGTGGAGGTCATCCTTCTCCAGGCATGTCTTCAGCACCACTTCAATGTCTACAGGATTTACCACCACTGCACATAAATATAATATATTGTTTTATTTTAATGAAACACGATATATTACAAACGCCTTAGCCAATGCTAAAGATGAGATATAACAGAAACAACCTATTTAATGTAAATAATGCTCCTATGCAAACGAGATGCCGTCCAGAATTTTGGGGAGCCGGCGGTGTCTGACTTGAACTTTCTTTTCGTATCGCAACCTCAAGCTTAACTGCTTGTTGTTCATCCTCGCGACACTCACCAAAACGTACCAAACATTTAACGAACCCTAATTCGAATGCCTTCAATACTAGCTTCAATATTTTAAATTCTGTTAAAATTCACTGCAATATCCAAAAAATACTTTATACAAGGTGAAACATAATGGGTATACTTTTTATTCAAAACTTAACTTTGTAATTCTAAAACCATCAGCTATGGAGGGAACGTGAAAAACAAAAGGTGTTATAGGAATACAGCTGTTGACCGATTTCACAAGTCTACAAAACCTTTAGTACTTCAACCGTCCCACAAAGCCGATAGTTTGAGATTTACAAAGTTAAGTTGCAAAAAAAATAGTATCCCCTTTTTGTTTCACCTAGTATAAGCAATTGAGTTAATTGCGTTAGCCCTGTAACACTGACGACATGTTAGTACTGAGTCAGGTGACTTACCGAAGTACAGTATATGGCCGAGCCAGGCTTTCATTATGCCGTCGTTCCGCATGCTGATATAGCTGAAGCGTTGTAGAGTCGACATTATTGCTGAAAATTTTATAAGATCTAAATACATTACTTATAATTTTTTAAACACAAGAAGGACATGCTACCCATAAGTTTCGTGACGATTTTTCTTTGACTAAAACAAGGAAAGTACTGAGTCGGCTTTTACATCAAGTTTTCACTTGGTTTCGAAATAAATTAATACACTAGAATAAACAACTTACTGAAAGCGCTAAGCTATGAAATCTTGAGCTATAAAGCGATTATAAATAGTTGTTACTTAAAAAACCCAAAGCCCTATGCAGAAACATGTTCAAAATATAATGATAATAGTATAAACGATCGTAGTACAAAAACCGCTTGGAACGGATACAAATGACATTCGATAAAAATCTTAATTATAGTCTCCAAAAATCCACAACGATAGCTGCTAGGATTTCAATATTGTGTCACTTGAGAACAGACGAACTGTTTCCTCGATCACTGTTTAAACAATAAGTACCTATAAAACTTACTTTCTGTACTGCCAACTAACTTATGTGCAATTCCGATCACTGGGAGGGCTTCCTCTGACGTGGGGATGGCGGCAGCCAGCTCGTACAGCCGCCGCCTCCTGTACCTGAACACCACTATCCACACCAAAGGCACTAGGAGTAGCAACCACTCTATCATTGCGACACTGGATTTTACAATTTAAATATTGTCTAATAAATAAAATTATTGCCTGGTTATATAGTAGATCCAAGCCACCTCGTAGATATGACACCGCGGAAAAAATGTGCGAGGATTTTATATCTAACCTGATTGCACCGATAGACGATAGTCACGTTGCGCAGCCTGTTACAAAAAAATGAATTTATTACATAAAATATACCAGCTGTGCCCGCGACTTCGTCCGCTTGGAATAGTGTCTTTGTCTCCTCGTGGGTAGCATTTTTAATCATATAGGCTAATTATTTTACTTATTTAATTATATATCATAAGCTCCTTACATATGAAATTAGCGTTTAACTTAACGTTGAACTTACTTAATTAATTTTACACTAGAATAGCTCTATTATTTTGTCTCTTTTCGCAAACTTATTAAACATTCACATAAACCTTACGTATTTCCATACAAAACTTTCATCCCCTATTCTCTATTGTTATTTTACACCCTTTGAGAGTAAAACTTTTACAAACTTTGAATGTCATATTTATTTATATCGAATCAACAGCCTAAAAACTAAGTTTCAAGCTTCTAGCTCTAAAAATGACGATAATTCCCTACAGCTTTTCATCCCCCTCTTTCAACCCCTTACAACCCTTTTTTCGCATTAAAAAGTAGCCTATGTCGTTTAGACTATCCAGGCTCTAGACCATCTGTGTACAAATTTAATTTAAATCGGTTTAGTAGTTTTGGCGTGAAAGCGCGACAGACAGACAGAGTTACTTTCGCATTTATAATATTAGTAATGATTAGAATCTATAGCGTCAATTATGTTATAGTTTTCATACTATTAATTTCATAAAAAGAATGTAAGTAATTCAGATGATAAACGGTTAACAATTAAAGTAGGTGCTTGGATCGGAAATAAGTTGGAATGTAGGTGTAACGTACCTATCACATTTCTTTTAACATGCTTAAAATAATGTTTAGCTCATGTATGTTTATCTCAATTTAATCCAAAATGAATGGTATTTTATTTTTTACGATTTATTTTTAATTGTGACGATTAGCCACTTAAAATATCTTGCCCTTTATGTGTGCTATTGTGTCACCTTGTATAATGCATAATTAAAAACCAAAAACCGGAGCGACAAGTATCTTTGCTTTTATTTCAATCAATAGTGCTGCCTACAATGATAACCTGATTTATTGTATTATTATTATTGTAATGGCGCCCATACTAATGAAGTGCTTTCTCTTAAAATTGATTAAAATATTTAATAAGTACCTAATTACTTACGTAATTTAGGACCCATTATTCGGATAGTTAAGTGATATTCCAGATTTCATGCGTTCATACGTGCCGTTTCAGTCAGCCGTTCATGCGTGATCCTCAGACAAACTTACAAAACTAACAAACACATTTAGGTAGTAGTAGTTGTAAGGATAAACCTATAAAACTGGACTCAGCGGACTCGTTAATTTTCGGACGGTAGGTACTAACCTTGAGAATGTATTAAACACAGACTAGGATTAGAAAAAACGCATTTCATTAAAATAATGATTTATTAAGCTAAATACCTACAAAATGAAGGGGCGATTAACATTGTGCAGAGCGTGTCGCAGCGTCGAACAACGACTCCGCCGCCGCCGGCATGCTTTTATGATTTGGGCGGTCAGGATTTTGCAACGAAAAGCGCGCTTAGGTATTCAAAGATTCATAAATTACATGAAAATATGTAACGCTTCCACTTTCTTTACCGCAATGAGAATTGTTAAATTTCCTTGTATGTACGCTTGTAAATACATATCAATATTTCATTTATTATTAGTAAAGGATTGGATTTTTTGGTTTTCGGCGGGCTTGCCACAGACATACAAAAATAACTGCGTGGAATTTTTTATTCAATTGGAATTCCCTCTAGCTATATTATTTCTCAACAAAATTGTGTTATGTAATTGTTTTCAAAAAAGATTATGATTTATTTTCCGTGCAAGTGTCATCAAAAGCATTGTATGAAACGCGTGATTTTTTTTATCAAACACGTGGTTCCAACACAGCCCTCGCCTCCCGCTCGGGTTATAAACCAGTGTCGCGTGTAATTACCAATGTAGCGCATTAGTATTATAATTTACTATCATAGAACCTCTATTTCCACTGTGGTAATGGCTTGTGCTTGGAATGCATGAATTTTAAAAAAACGTGTAAAATATTGCGCCATTTTTATATTTAAGCTGCAACGACGCGCGGTCTTCTCTCCAGTGAGATCTCGTACCCATCTACTGCCTTCATCATGATGTCCAGCTTGACTCTGATGTGCGGTGACGGAGTGTGCTCTATGTCGTCGATTACTTTGTAATTACGTAAAATCGCTGATAGAGCCGCTTTAATTGACATCAAGGCGTATTGATAACCTGTGAAAGAAGAATAAATATTAACTGAAGGAGAAAAGCCAAATCTAAGGAATCTATACAAATAAATAAAATTGGAGTGTCTGTTTGTAATATCAAAATAACAAATTTTCACTAAATGCATATGAAAGTACATACGATACCTATAGCAAAAACGCGAATTAAAAAATTTTTGTCTGTCTGTCTGTCTGTCTGTCTGTCTGTCTGTCTGTCTGTCTGTCTGTCTGTCTGTGTGTTTGTTCCGGGTAATCTCCGAAACGGCTGGACCGATTTCGACGGGACTTTCACTGGCAGATAGCTGATCTTATAGCGGGTAACTTAGGCTACTTTAATTTTAGAAAAACAATTAGGGTTCCGCGTAAAAAAATAAAAACACTTGAAATCAAAGAGTATCTCCGAAACGGCTGGACCGATTTTGACGGGACTTTCACTGTTAGATATATTTTATAAGCAGTAAATGAGGCTACTCTTATTAAAACAAAAACAAAATTTAAAAAATGGGTCCTGTCGCGCGGGCTCAGAACGCGGGACCGGGCTTTATTGTTAAGTTAAATTCCACGCGGGCGAAGTCGCGGGCTCAGCTAGTATTTAATAAAAATGAATTTTAAGATTAAACTTTTTTATGATTATAGCTGCCAATCGCCATACTCCACGAACCGAGGTTTTTTAAAGTCTTTGCTCTTACTCCTGTAAGCTAGGATCGACAAGGAAACGCAACCATGACGCCGAGTCTTGACCTTCCACGTGTCTCGGAGAAAAGCGAAATTGTTATTGTATTGAAAATGAAAATAAGTGACGACAGAATACAAAAGTGTTAACATAAAGATTTTCTAAGGTACAATTGTTACAAAAAATTCAAGCCCGAGCAAGTGCGTGACTAGCCCCGCATAATGAAGGCCATATCAATAACAAAAACAATATCTTATCCATTAGGTACTAAACTCGTGATGCATTGGAGTTGTATTGGCCGATTTCTGACCCATTGAGTATTTTCATAAACGATGAGAGATCATCTTTGCCTTAATTTGTTCGACGTATATAAACTTCCCTACCCAAACAGTTCCTGGGTCCATGACTGAACGGCATAAAGCTGCAAGGGTTCACCAACTTGAACCGCTCCGGCAGGAACCTGTCGGGGTCGAAGTGCTCGGCGTCCGGGCCCCAGTACTTGGGGTCGCGATGGACCCCCCATATGGAGACCCCGACCCCCGACCCAGCGGGTAGGGTGCGACCTGATGCTGTTAACATCATTTCAGTGGGTAAGTTCTCACAATAACATAATATACTAACTGACTTCAATAAATAAATGTGAGACAAGAGCGCAGCGTGGCTATGAGTTCGCGCAGAGATCTTGTTGTTATAGTTCACTTGAAATAGCGGGAAAAGAATCTCAAAATATTCTCCCTTCGTGAGGAATCCTCTGCTACCGCCTTCGCTCCGAGACACCAATTTATCGCGCGCTGAATGTTTATTTGACTTTATAAACGCTACTCTTGAAACTTCAGATGATCGGAGTAAGGTAGCTATTTTAGCAGCGTTTCATACGATGACTGAGAGTCCAACCCCCTGTGCATCCCCGCCCTCTAGGAAACCATGAGGGCGGCAACGGGCGAGCAATACCTTGGGTTTTTTGGTATTGCAAGCAATAAATAGGCTACGATAACTGCTAAACATCAGGTGGATTGTACTCTTGTTTGCCTACTTACTTAAAAGAACTTACGTAGAGTGATTTCCTCGAGTACTTTTCGAATAATGAAAGGCACGGGCGGGTATAGCCTTAACGACTCTTTGATGACTCTCTCCAAATATTTCATATTCATGAGATCCTGTTTCACCACCGGACGATCCGAATCCCCGAATATTTCATATAATCTAGAAAAAGTACGTCAATAGCCCGTGAACTCTCTACTATTACAAGTATTCAGTCTGACGGGCAAATTCTAGAACGATTTAATTGTACCACTACTGATTGGGAGGAATCTTGATTTAGAAATAAATGTATTTTTGATATATTCCAAGAAAATGGAACTACAGTCAACAACAGTTAATGTGTTCATAACAACAAGAAGTGCTTTTGCCAAAGGATTTCATATTTAGTAAATCAATAAATATGTTTTCAAGCGTTAAGCTAAAATAATGCGGGTGAACAATTTTTAAATATCGAATACCTACATACTTACTCCTGATACACTTTCTCTTGTATTTGAGGATATTTAGCCAAAAGCTTCAACGTATATCCGGTTGCGACCGCAGAGGTGTCCGTCCCCGCGATGATCAGTGTTAAAGTTTCTTCCCTCAATTCAATATTCGTGTACCCTCTATCCCCCCCTGATTGTTTGATCAGTAAGTCAAGAAATGTCTGATTCCTATACATTCCTAAATCTGTAACAACACAATTGTAAATTATATGCGTTTAGTTCGGGTCTAGATTTTATTTTACATCGTATCTTACCATATTCAATATCTGCTTCAGTTCTCGTTTCTTTTGCCAATTTTATCTCTTCTCTTTTCGTTTTGATTACCTTTAAATAAGCATTAATAAATTGAATAAGCATTAATAAATTAAAACAAAACAGTAGTTCATAAATAGGTGTTTAAAATAGTTGATAAAAGCTCACTCTGGAGTCTAATTTTGGGAACTAGCACATCATATACTAGTACTCTGATATTAAAAAACTAACCATTGGATTTCTTACAGATTACAACTTTATGTCACTAGATGGCAGTTTACTAACTTAGAATTTGAAAATATGTTTATTCATTAAATCTTTAAATAATAAACAATAATACTGTAATTTAAATAATGTTTCATAAAAGTAAATAATATAAAATATATACAAAAATTGAAGATGCACATAGTCGTTGGACTGTGGTTTCTTAACGTAATTTGCATAGCTAGGCTGCGACCTCTAATTATCTTTCTTTCTTTTGGATTGTGTGAAGTGGAGATAGGACGTGCACAATTTTCTCTGATTAATTAATAATATAATAAAATCGTAAAAGTATGGAGATATACGACCACCTGACCCATTTAGAATGTTTAATTAAATTAAAACGAGCAAATTTTAACATTCTAAAGTAAAACATCCACGCAGTCTCTAATTAAAATTATTTCTTTGTTAACAGGAGTTGTTTGAATGACTTATACAAACTTAACCTACAACCTAAACATTCACTAAAATACATATAAAATTCCGACTTTCAATATCGTAACCGACTACCATGTGAAGCATATCAAACAGGTACTTAACCAAACAGGACATACCACAGCGTTTATGATAGCCAATATGTGCAGCTGACGCTGATGCTTGCGAAGATGACCTAAAGGTTGTATAAGACTGTACCTACATGTACTCGTAATCATGATGATGTGGCCGCACTAACGGAAACTAATATAATATACACTTGGACTCGGGAATCCTGATGTTTCTTTTGTAGTACCCCAAGTGCATTCCCTGATCACATGTAAAGTACTGATTGAGCTGCTGGTGTGTAACTGGGTGAAGATCAGAAAAGCACGATACAAGTTATTCTTAAAATAAACCATTATCATTTTGTATTTTTTCCCAAATAAATTATGACTACTGTGCTATCGAAAACCACATCGAAATAAATATTGCTATATTTATTTCAAGTTACCCGTAGACTAAGGCATCCAGTAGCTCCTAGTAAAATTGAGAACATAATAAATAACCTCATCAGTAAAGGTGTGCAGTACAGCCAATGCCTTCTGGTGCTGCTTGTACTGTGGGAACAGCTGGTACAGCCAGTCCGGCTGCAGCCACAAGTGGAATATCCTCTCGCAGGCCAGGTTCAGGATGTTGCTCATAGCGTTCAGGAACGGGGAGTCTGGATCACCCTGGGCGTTTATTTTCAAACCCATGGTCGTTTCTGTTGTAAAGAATATTTTAAAAATGTATTCGAAGACTGATACCTCACTGTACTGGAAGTAGAGTTAAGTCGCATTAACTGGCATATTCAAGGGTTATCGGAAGTCCAAAGAGAGGGGCCAGGATACGACGATAACACTGGATTCCAGCCACATACTCTATTTTTGGGAAGGTGATAAAACCTCCCAATGTGGTGTCGGTTTTCTTGTCAACAAGTTTCTGGTACCTGGTACTCAAGCTCACCGACAGGTAAGTAAGTACTCCCTGGAGGTAGTACAGGTATATGCGGCAACTTCGGTACGGTCTGACGGCGAAGTTGAGGCTGTATGAAGATATAATAAATGCCATAATTGGTACGACTGTGGCTCACTACAACGTTGTTATGGGAGGAACTTTAACGCCAAAGTGCGAGTACAAGAACGTGACGAAACCAGAATCAGGCTTCATGAAGTGAGGCACAGGAATCACAGGGGGGCAAATGCTGATTAACTTCCTCCTCCTCCGTCCTTCCGTCGCTGTCGTCATGAGACGTGAAATGCTGTCTGATCGAGTTTCGTCGTCGAAGCATAGAGCCCTTTCCAAATGGAAGCGGTATGATAACTACATACTCTTCGAAATCGGAGGTGTCTGCGACTCAGTGATCAATGATCCACTCACCACCCACGCGTCATTTTACCGTGACATCCCGGACATAGACGTTAGCGAGATTAATGCGACTCTCAGACAACTTAAAACAGTAGAACCCCGGGTGATGACGACATTAAAACTAAGCATAAGCTTTTATAAAAAAGCTGGAGGCCAACCTGTTGTCAAAGCTTTGTCGGAGCCTTTTAATGCCGCATCCACCAGGGTATCATACCGGAGGCGTGCTCCGGGAGGATAATGGTCCTTTTTCTATAATTATCTTAGACATTTACCAGCCAATCTCACTTTTGAGAACCAGACAATCTCACTTACCGCAAACGGAGTCCAGTGTATACGTGCTCAGGAACGGCCACAGGCAGAACTTGCCGGCGCCGGCTCGGTCCATCAAGCGCTCCGCCAGGCGCTCGCTCTGCTCAGAGAACACGTGCACGAAGGAATCCACTATCTTCGGACTTAATGCCGGCACCATGACCTTCCGACGACGACGCCATATAGAGACTATGCAACAGAAATATAAGTATATAATAAGTATGTTATGTAGTTATATTTATATTACTTATTTTTTATATTTAGGTATCTCAATATTGCCAGGCTAAATACTCAAACTGTATGATGCCAAACTAAGTAAAAAGAACGCTTGTACAGTACTGATGTGCTGGGGGTGATCCCATGTAATCGAATCACTATGGACACTATGGATTCCGTAAATAAAAACAGAGAGGGTTACCCATTACTTGTCTATTATCTCTTAAGCATGATGTCCTTTATCTACAGGTTGTTTCAAAACCGAAATAATACTTGTGGGTCTGGATGAATATCGAGCATTTTTTTTTTTAATGGTACAGTTACAAAGTTGATAAAAATGCCAGCACTTCTTTACAATTTTCTTTTGTTGGCGCCAATTTTAACAAAGTGTAATTTTGTTAAATACTTTGCAATTTTTTATAAACCGTTTCTCAAAGATTGGTGGCCGCTACTTGTAAATTTAGCGGCCCCAGTGTCATTTACATTGTGTTTTGGGCCATTCGATGTGTTCTACGGCCTATGAATATTAAAATTTTACACAGCACGAAAGTGGTGACAAATAGTCGAATACTCAGAAAATATAATATTTCCGTATAGGCCATCTTCATTAAGCATCTACATATTATTCGCCACCGCGTGCGTATGTACCTAAATTATTATTTCTTCAATGGCACCTTAATATTGCAGATACATCCAATAAAAATGTATCTGGTTCTGTCATAGTCAGTATCAAGAGTAGCTACCAAAGCTGAGGAACTTTTGATTTCATAATGCTAAGCTATTTTGGCGCTAACTGTAACTGCTTAGCTAGTGAACTGAAATTCAGTTTATTTCGAGTTCAGCCAGTTAGGCAGTAGTTCAAGTTGAAAACATTTTCGTGTGTTTTCATGCATCAAGTACATGAAGGTCTTTGTATAGGCCTAAATAAGTATACCTACCCCGCGAAGCCGCTAACCCTATCACTATGAAAACAAACTTTTTTTATATTCATCACTAGCGGCCCGTCCAGGCTTTGCACGGGTGGACATTTAGATTTTTCAAATTTCTAAGCAGTTCTGAAGAGAACTCCCTAACCTTACCTATTTCATAGATGTGCACACCCCTCTCCCGTAATTCGGTGCCCGGCCAGGCGTTATTTTTCTATTAGTATTTGTTTAGATTTACATGTTTAAATTCGTAATATCTTTTGATTGGAATGTCCGATTTAAATAAGTCAAAAAGTAATCTACAGGTATCAATAGTCTCAATTACGAAATGATTTGGATAAGGATTAATACTAAGGTATAGATAACGTGGTCTGATTTTGGTCGGCTTTTCTGTCAACTTTTAAAATGTAAAAAGTTGTTATAGTAACGTAACTATAATAGTTGGGCATATGGTATCTTGAAGTTTTTGTAGATATTGATATGTTCTTTAATATTGTACACCATTTTTGGTTGTATCATCAATAGTTTCCGTAGCGCATGCGATGAAAGACATTTTATAGCAATTTTTTTTTACACTTTGGGTTACATTTTTGAAGTTTTAGTAAGGTTCCCAAATTTTTTATAGTAAGTAACAAATATATCCTATGCCTATTGTTCAGTCTAAGATGACAATTATATGAGTAACACTATACATCTTGACTAAAACTATTCTTATTTGAATCAATTATGTAACCTTAGACTAAACAATAGGCAGACGGAGCGCCTAGAACACGAGAGTGTGTCCACCAAAGCAAATACAAATTTAAAAGCGAATACAATCTCGCGTCAGTACTGAACTTCGCGTCACAGTGCTTACACGTCAAAAGTGGTTAGTTGTTTAATTGTAAAAATGCCGTCTTGCGTAATTTAAAATTGTAAAAGTTGTTGTAAATAGTTCTAGTTTGTTAGTAGTGTAAGTAATTTAGTTATTATAATGTAAATTAATAAAAATAAGTTTAATTTAATTATAATATGCTGTAATTTTCTGTTATTATAAATTGTGTGAATGAGTAGGCCACAGGCCTATTCGTACCTGGCGCAAATATGCCGCCGAAGCCGATGAATTTCCTGATGAACCTGTGGAGGTCATCCTTCTCCAGGCATGTCCTCAGCACCACTTCAATGTCTACAGGATTTACCACCACTGCACATAAATATAATATAATGATTTATTTTAATTATACACGATATATTACAAACGCCTTAGCCAATACTAAATATATATGACAGAAAAAACTTATTTAATGTAAATAATGCTCCTATGCAAACGAGATGCCGTCCAGAATGTTGGGGACCCGGCGGTGTCTGACTTCCTCAAGCTTAATTGCTGGTTGTTCATCCTCGCGACACTCACCAAAACGTACCAAACATTGAACGAACCCTGATTCGAATGCCTTAAATACCAGCTTCAATAATATAAATTATGTTCAAATTAACTGCAATGTCCAAAAAATACTTTGTATAGCAATTGAGTTAATTGCGTTAACCATGTAACACTGACAACATATTATTACTGAGTCAGGTGACTTACTGAAGTAAAGTATATGGCCGAGCCAGCCTTTCAATATTCCGTCGTTCCGCATGCTCTCGTAGCTGAAGCGTTGTAGAGTCGAAATTATTGCTGAAAATTTTATAAGATCTAAATACATTGCTTATTATTTTTTAAACACAAAAAGTACATGCTACCCATAAATTTCGTGACGATTTTTCTTTGACTAAAACAAGGAAAGTACTGAGTCGGCTTTTACATCAAGTTTTCACTTGGTTTCGAAATCAATTAATACACTAGAATAATCAACTTACTGAAAGCGTAAACTTTCTATGTGATAAGTTTATTTTTTACAATAAGCACTATTCAATGAAATGTTGAGCTCTAAAGCGGTTATAAATATGTAGTTGTTACTTCAAAAATCCAAAGCCCGATGCAGAAACATGTTAAAAATATCAGGATACTAGTATTAACGATCCTAGTACAAAAACCGCTTGGTACGGATACAAATAACATTCGTTAAACATCTTAATTATAGTCTCCAAAAATCCACAGAGTTATACAACGAAAGCTGCTAGGATTGCAATATTATGTCACTTGAGAACAGAAGGACTGTTTCCTCGATCACTTTTTAAACAATACGTATAAAACTTACTTTCTGTACTGCCAACTAACTTATGTGCAACTCCGATCACTGGCAGGGCTTCCTCTGACGTGGGGATGGCGGCAGCCAGCTCGTACAGCCGCCGCCTCCTGTACCTGAACACCACCATCCACACCAAGGGCACTACAAGTAGCAACCACTCTATCATTGCGACACTGGATTTTACAATTTAAATATTGTCTAATAAATAAAATTTTTGCCTGGTTATATAGCAGATCCAAGCCGTAGATCCAAGATCGTAGATATGACACCGCGGAAAAAATTTGCAAGGATTTTATACCTAACCTGATTGCACCGATAGACGATAGTCACGTTGCGCAAGCTGTTACAAAAAATGAATTTATTACATAAATTAGATAATACCAGCTGTGCCCGCGACTTCGTCTGCTTGGAATAGTGTCTTTGTCTCCACGTGGGTAGCATTTTTAATCATATAGGCTAATTATTTTACTTATTTAATTATATATTAAATACTTAATTATTTTTACATTAGATTAGCTCTAATATTTTGTCTCTTGTCGCAAACTTATAAAACATTCACATAAACCTTACATATTTCCATACAAACTTTCATCCCCTATTCTCTATTGTTATTTTACACTCTTTGAGGGTAAAACTTTTACAAACTTTGAATGTCATATTTATTTATATCGAGTCAACAGCCAAACAAATAAGTTTCAAGCTTCTAGCTCTAAAAATGACGATAATTCCATACAACTTTTCATCCCCCACTTTCAATCCCTTACAACCCTTATTTCGCGTTAACTATCTGTGTGCCAAATTTAATTTAAATCGGTTTAGTAGTTTTGGCGGGAAAGCGCGACAGCCAGACAGACGGACAGAGTTACTTTCGCATTTATACCTTATATTAACAAAGATTAGACAATTCTTGAATCTGTAGCGTCTATAATGTTTTAGTTAATACACATTGACACAGTCCTATTTTCAATAAAATTTCATTCAAATTAATTAATTTCATAAAAAAATGTAAATAGTTAATACTTTATTGCATTCCATATGTATTACAAAGATGGTAAGTATAACAGGTGAAAGATCAATATGGACCCTGTCGGGCACAGCAAAATTAGGCGAAATGATATATAATTAGTTATGTCAAAAATTAAATGTCAATAAAAACGAATTTTAATTCAGATGATAAACCGTTAACAATTAAAGTAGGTACATGGATCGAAAATAAGTTGAATGTACAAATCACATTTATTTTAACATGCTTAAAATAATGTTTTTCTCGTGTATATTTTTCTCAATTTAATCCAAAATGAATGGTTTTTAGTTTTTTACGAATTATTCTAAATTGTAACGATTAGCCACTTAAAATAACTTGCACTTTATGCATACTATTGTGTCACCTTGTATAATGCATAATAATTAAAAACCACAAACTGGAACGACCGGTATCTTTGCCGCGTAAAAATGTATCAATAGTGCTGTCTACAATGATAACCTGATTTTATTTTAAAAAAAACTGGCCAGGTGCGTTCGGGCCCAGCACAATGTAGGGTTCCGTAGCCATTTAATTAACGAAATGTTATTTTCGGCTTTATCAGTTATATAAAATATATAAAAACCGGCTGAGTGCGGTTTATATTCAGCACCCCCAAGAACTTCTAAAATGACACCCATAGGGATATCATTCAAAAAGTCGCGGCCGACATCTTGGATCTACAAATAAGTGCAATATTCATAATCAGCATCCCATAAAACCTCGAAAAGGACACCTATAGTGATGTTCATCTTAAGGTGAAGGCGCCTGTCTAGCCCGCGAAATTCAAAATTTTCTAGTATATTTATAGTTTATCCAAAATCTGAAAACATTTAAGACAACATTTTGTGATTTGCGACAAACACAGTATGCAGTGCGTTTATTAATACATTTATTTTACCCTAAATATATCACGGTGGATATGATACTAGTAAATCACTAAATATACAAAAATTTCCAGATTATCTGGCAATTTTTGTATATATATAGCTGTCGTTCTTGAAATGTTTTAAAGTAAGTTGGATATGTTAATAAATGCACTGCACACGGTCTTTGTCGCGAATTACAAAATGTGCCTTTTATTATTGTCAGATTTTGAAAAATTTCTAAAAAACCTCAAAAAATTTGAACTTCGCGAGCTGGATGGGGCTGTAGCCTTAAAAAGGTCGCGTCCGCAATAGTTCGCAAAATTACTTAGAGATGGCTGGAGGTGGCATAACGCTTGCAAGCATGTCAATTTCTGCCATTGAACTCCTACCGCAATCCGAGTACTGGAAACTCTTTCCAAAAATACGTCGTTGGACATTTTTTTTCATCATTATAATGGCGGCCACCTTAATGAAGTGCTTTCTCTTAACATTGATTAAAATATTGAATAAGTAATTTACTTTACTTACGTTATTTAGGACCCATTATTCAGATAGATAGCTGAAGTGATATGCCAGATTTTAACCAACCTCTTCACTAAATTTCATTGAAATCCAGTCAGCCGTTCATGCGTGATGCTCAGACAAACTTACAAATCTAACAAACATATTTAGGTAGTAGTAGTTGTAAGGATAAACCTATAAAACTGGACTCAGCGGACTCGTTAATTTTCGGACGGTAGGTACTAACCTTGAGAATGTATTAAACACAGACTAGTATTAGAAAAAACGCATTTCATTAAAATAATTATTTATTAAGCTACTCGTAAGTACCTACAAAATTAAGGGGCGATTAACATTGAGCAGAGCGTGTCGCAGCGTCGAACAACGACTCCGCCGCCGCCGGCATGCTTTTAGGATTTGGGTGGTCAGGATTTTGCAACGAAAAGCGCGCTTAGGTATTCCAAGATTCATAAATTACATGAAAATATGTAACACTTGCACTTCCTTTGCCTTCACCGCAATGTAGAATGCGCTCCACTGGATGAGAATTGTTAAATTTCCTTGTACGTAAGTAAATACACATAAATATTTTATTTATTATTGGTAAATAGCAGTGATAGCCGATTGGTTAAGCACGCGTGTTGCGGGCTACCAGGTTTCAATTTCAATCCCCGGCTCGAACCTCTGGATTTTTCAAAATCTATGTGCGAATCATAATTTCTATAATATGATTATGTTGATGTTTTCCTTCACCGCAAGCACACTTGCTTCACACATCGTGAGGAAACCTGCATGCCTTAGAAGATTTAACCAATTCGAAAGACATGTGAAATCCGCCAACCTGCATTGGGCCAGGGTGGTGGACTATGGCCTGAATCCCCCTTGTCTTGAGGGGAGGCCCGTGCCCAGGAGTGTGACGTCAAAAGGGCTAAAATTATTTTTATTTCTTGGTAAATATTAGATTTTTTGGTTTTCGGCGGGTTTGCCACAGACATTCAAAAATATCTGCGTGGAAATTTTTATTCAAATGGAATTCCCTCTAGCTATATTATTTTTCAACAAAGTTGTGTTATGTAATGGTTTTCAAAAAAAGATTATGATTTATTTTCCGTGCAAGTGTCTTGAAAAGCATTGTATGAAACGCGTGAAATTGTTTATCAAAACACGTGGCTCCAACACAACCCTTGCCTCCCGCTCGGGTTATAAACCAGCGTCGCGTGTAATTACCAATGTAGCACACTTTTATTATAATTTACTATCATAGAACCTCTATTTCCACTTTGATAATGGCATGTGCTTGGAATGCATGAATTATATTAAAACGTGCAAAAGTTTGCGCCATTTTTATAGTTAAGCTGCAACGACGCGCGGTCTTCTCTCCAGTGAGACCTCGTACCCATCTACTGCCTTCATCATGATGTCCAGCTTGACTCTGATGTGCGGTGTCGGGGTGTGCTCTATGTCGTCGATTACTTTGTAACGACGCAAAATCGCTGATAGAGCCGCTTTAATTGACATCAAGGCGTATTGATAACCTGTGAAAGAAGAATAAATATTAACTGAAGGAGAAAAGCCAAATCTAAGTAATATTGACTAAAAATGAATTTTAAGATTAAACTTTTTTATGATTATAGCTGCCAATCGCCATACTCCACGAACCGAGGTTTTTTAAGGTCTTTGCTCTTACTCCTGTAAGCTAGGATCGACAAGGAAACGCAACCATGACGCCGAGTCTTGACCTTCCACGTGTCTCGGAGAAAAGCGAAATTGTTATTGTATTGAAAATGAAAATAAGTGACGACAGAATACAAAAGTGTTAACATAAAATTGCAAAGATTTTCTAAGGTACAATTGTTACAAAAAATTCAAGCCCGAGGAAGTGCGTGACTAGCCAGCCCCGCATAATGAAGGACCGTAGCCATATCAATGACAAAAACAATATATTATCCATTAGGTACTAAACTCGTGATGCATAAAATAAAGTTGTATTGCCGATTTCTGATCCATTGAGTATTTTTATAAACGATGCGAGATCATCTTTGCCTTAATTTGGTCGACGAATATAAAGTTTCATACCCAAACAGTTCCTGGGTCCATGACTGAACGGCATAAAGCTGCAAGAGTTCACCAACTTGAACCGCTCCGGGAGGAACCTGTCGGGGTCGAAGTGCTCGGCGTCCGGGCCCCAGTACTTGGGGTCGCGATGGACCCCCCATATGGAGACCACGACCCCCGACCCAGCGGGTAGGGTGCGACCTGATGCTGTTAACATCATTTCAGTAGGTAAGTTCTTACAATAACATAATATACTAACTAAGACTTCAATAAATAAATGTGAGACTAGAGTGCAGCGTAGCTATGAGTGCGCGCATAGTTCTTGTTGTATAGCTCGCTTGAAATAGCAGGAAAATAATCTTAATATTTTCTCCTTTTACGTACGCTTGTTTGCCGACTTAATATAAAAAATACATACGTAGAGTGATTTCTTCGAGTACTTTTCGAATAACGAAAGGCACAGGAGGGTATAGCCGCAACGATTCTTTGATGATTCTCTCCAAATATTTCATATTCATGAGATCCTGTTTGACCACCGGACGATCCGAATTCCCGAATACTTCATGTAATCTAGAAAAGTACGTCAATAGCCCGTGAACCCATTACTATTACTTGCATTCAGTCGGAGGGGTTAATTCAAGAACAATTAATTTGGTCCACTATTAATTTGACGGAATCTTGGTACAAAAATGCGGATATTTTTTATCCATTCCAAGAAAATGGAACTGCAATCAATGGCAGTTATTACCCGACTGCGCGGAGCAGAGGGTGATGTGTTTATAACTCTTATGATTTTTGGTAATAACTCAAACTACGATACAATAATAACTTGATTGAGGACAGTAAAAGTGACCCAAAAAATATGGAACACAATTGAAAACATTAGTCAAGCATCTACTCGAAATAGTGCACCTTTGGAATTATTAAAATCTAAACATAGCATTGATAGATCCCTTAATTTCTGCAACACTCATTTAACTACAATAGGTAAATCGCTTGCCAGCAAAATTCTTAATAATAATAAAATACTATAGACCTCTTGAAAACTCAGCACACTCCTTTTTTCTATCTCCTACAGAGCCAATAGAAATACGCAGAGTTATGCTAAACATGAACAATTACAGCTCTCCTGGACTTAATAATGTAACAGTTGCCTTACTTAAAAAGCCCTTCCCTGTCTTCTCACTTATATAAACTATATTTTTTTTAAAGTCTCGAAACAGCGGTCTTCTCAAGTTTTTGGAGCGTAGCAGTCATATTTCCAATATTCAAAAGTGGCCTCAAAAATCTCATGATAATTATATACCTATTATACCCCTTATTGCTCTACTCTGTATACTAGCCAAAGCACTGGAAAAATAGTAAACTACCGTTTAGTTTATTTTATACAAAGTAATAGCCAAAAAATAAGACTTTAGACGGGGTAAGTCGACCAAAGATTCAGTCTCGCTCCATGCCAATCTCGTTTCAAGTCATATTGATAATGGAGAGCGATGTATCGGTGCCTTTCTCGATTTGGCAAAGGCATTCGATACTATCTCAGTCGGCTCGCTCCTAAGGAAGCAAGATTCATTCGGCATCAGAGGCATTTCACTAGAATGGTTTAAAAGCTACCTCACTAACTGAAAACAGCGCATAAAAATTGGCAACCACCTTAGCTCTGAACTTCCAATTGAATTTGGGATACCTCAAGGCAGTGTGCTAGGCCCAACGTAATTCATACTGTACCAAAATGATATTATTAAACTTCCCCTTCAAAACTCTGATACTATAGCTTATGCCGATGATACGGCAGTTTTGTTTAACGGTAGAAACTGGGATGAAGCAGTAGCGCATGCTGAGGCAGGACTATCATTGAACGGTGAAGCTCTGCACAAAAACCTTCTAACTCATAAACATTAAAAAATCTAAATTTATTACATTTACAAAGACTGCTGCTTCCAATCCGCCTTCTCACATGAACATCAAATTTCACTGCTGCTCACTAGGCATTAATAACATTTCTGTCTGAAACTGCGGTCTAATACGCATTCATATATTCTCAGACAATAAAATACTTAGGAGTAACAGTTGACGCAAATTTAAACTATAAACAACATGTCATTGACTTGCCGGCAAGAGTAAGAAAACTCATAATATATGGCATGAAAAAGCTTCGCGACTGCACTCCTATTAAAATCCTAAGGCTTGTCTACACCTCTCTGTGCCAATCCATAATACAATATTGTATTACGGTGTGGGGTAGTGCGGGAAAAAGTTATTTCATGCAAATTAAAAGAGCCCAACGTGCCCTCATAAAAGTCACACTAAGGAAACCTTTCAGGTTTCCCACTGACGAGCTATACAAAGAATTCAATGTTCTTCGTGTCCGTCAACTATTATTTCTAAATGCAAAACGCATAGGCAGGTAAAATTGTGGTCAGACTATCAAGATTTTATATAAAATACTAGCTGAGCCCGCGACTTCTTCCGCGTGGAATTTAACTTAACAAAAAAGCCCGCTCCCGCGTTTTGAACCCGCGCGACAGAACCCAATTTTTTTAAATCTTATTTTTTCAACAATAAAAGTAGACTAAATTACTGCTTATAACAACAGCTATCTACCAGTGAAAGTCCTGTCAAAATCGGTCCAGCCGTTTCGAAGGAACTGTTTGATTTAATGTGTTTTTATTTTTTTACGCGGAACCCTAATTGTTTTTCTAAAATTAAAGTCGCGTAGTTACTCCTTAATACATCAGCTATCTGCTAATGAAAGTCCCGTCGAAATCGGTCCAGCCGTTTCGGAGATTACCCGGAACAACACACAGACAGACAGACAAAAAAAAAACGCGTTTTTGTTATACGTGTCGTATGTACTTTCATATGCATTTAGTGAAAAGGTGTTATTTTGATATTACAAACAGACACTCCAATTTTATTTATTTGTATAAAAGATATCCTATAAAATATTATAAAGTGTGATAAAGAAAACAAACGAATACTAATAAAGAATTGTAACAACTTCATCTGCTCAAAATTAGTAAAAAGTTGGCTCTATGATATATCGTACAACGACACACAAAGCTTAATTTAGTTCCTATTACATCACTTTAGTTAGCACATATCACATTATTAATTTTTATATTAGCGCAAAATCACACAAATAATCACAAAAATACACGCATTACACACACACATTCATAAAATACACCTACGCTACCATAAACACATTCAAATTTTCATTTATATCGTCTTTCTTATTCGTAGTTTTTTTTTTGTGTTTCTTTAAATTGTAGTACTCTTGTTTAGTACAACATTTTAATGTGATTTAAATATTTTCCTTGTTTTAATGTAATTTATTTTTTTCATTTTAACTTTGATTTATGTAACTGTACTTCACCTTTTTCTCACAACTTTTGTATTATTTTAGTTTGCCTACATCAAAATGTTAATTTAACCTATCTATAAATTAAACTTGACACCCAAGATACAGGCGGTAGCCTAGTTTGGGTGGCACCATATTCTAGGATTAAGAATAATTATTGTTTGGCTAAAAAGATTATCCTTCCTACTAATCCTACTAATATTATAAATGTGAAAGTTTGTGAGTGTGGATGTATGTATGTAATATGTATGTATGTATGTTTGTTACTCCTTCACGCAAAAACTACTGAACGGATTTGAATGAAATTTGGAACACAGATAGTTTATAACCGGGATTAACATATAGGATACTTTTTATCCCGATAATCCCGAAATCTTTGTTACGTTAAATACTACGCGGACGAAGTCCGTGGGCACAGCTAGTATTATAAATGTGAAAGTTTGTGAGTGTGGATGTATGTATGTTTGTTACTCCTTCACGCAAAAACTACTGAACGGATTTGGATGAAATTTTGAACACAGATAGTTTATAACCGGGATTAACACATAGGATACTTTTTATCCCGATAATCCCGAAATTTTTGTTACGTTAAATACTACGCGGACGAAGTCGGGGGGCACAGCTAGTTATTATTATAACTACAAGAAGGCCTTATGCCAAATGATTTAAAACTAAATCAATGGATATATTTTCAAGCGTTGAGCTAAAATAATGCAGGCGAACAATTTTCAAATATCAAACACCTACATACTTACTCCCGGTACACTTTCTCTTGTATTTGAGGATACTTAGCCAATAGCTTCAACGTATATCCGGTTGCGACCGCGGAGGTGTCCGTCCCCGCGATGATCAGTGTTAATATTTCCTCCCTTAACTCAATATTCGTGTACCCTTTCTCCCCCCCTGAATGTGTGATCAGTAGGTCTAGAAATGTTTGATTCATATACATTCCTAAATCTGGAACAAAAAAATTAAAATTATGTTAGTTTTGTTCGGGTTTCAAGTTATTTTTACATATCGTAACTTACCGTATTCAATTTCTGCCTCAGTTCTCGTTTCTTTTTCCAATTTTATCTCTTCTCTTTTCTTTTGGATTACCTGTATATAAGCAGGTAATGCATGTCGTCCATAAAAAAAATATTTTGACCTAAAATAAGTTTCGAGTGATAACGAAAACCACATCAAAATAAGTTTTGCTATTCTCAAGTTACACACATACTTAGACATTCACTCACACATATTAAGACTGAATTTGCTTACACTTTATAATTTACTAGCTGTGCCCACGGACTTCGTCCGCGTAGTATTTAACATAACAAAAATTTCGGGATTATCGAGATAAAAAGTATCCTATATGTTAATCCCGGCTATAAACTATCTGTGTTCCAAATTTCATTCAAATCCGTTCAGTAGTTTTTGCGTGAAGGAGTAACAAACATACATACATACATCCACACTCACAAACTCTCACATTTATAATATTAGTAGGATAATAATTTTAGCCCTTTTGACGTCCCACTCCTGGGCACGGCCTCCCCTCAACACGAGGGGGATTCAGGCCATAATCCACCACGCTGGCCCAGTGCGGGTTGGCGGATTTCACATGTCTTTCGAAAATTGGTTAATTCTTTTAGGACTTGCAGGTTTCATCACGATGTTTTCCTTCACCGTAAGCAAGTGATAATCATATAGAAATTATGATTCGCAAATAGATTACGAAAACTCCAGAGGTTCGAGCCAGGGTTTGAACTCGAGACTTGGTAGCTCGCAAGACGCGTGCTTAACCAATCGGCTATCACTGCTTTACACTTAAGTCAATGAATTATACCATAATATTAGAAGAAATAATTCAAAGCCTACAGTCTATATAGACTGTATATGTATATACATATAGCCAAAATAAATAACCTCATCAGTGAAGGCGTGCATCACATTATTTTCCTTCTGGTGCAGCTTGTATTGTGGGAACAGCTGGTACAGCCAGTCCGGCTGCAGCCACAAGTGGAATATCCTCTCGCAGACCAGGTTCAGGATGTTGCTCATGGCGTTCAGGAACGGGGAGTCTGGGTTGCCCTGGGCGTTTATTTTTACACCCATCGTTGTTTCTGTTTTGAAGAATATTTGATAGAACCGGACAAGTGCACGTCAGGACATGCACAATGAAGGCATCCGTACCCATTTCATTAGCGAACATGTATCGAACTATAACCAAAGTAGTGAAACACAGAAAACAAATTAAAATTTGCGGTTGATTTCTAATTCTCAGTATTGAGTTTATTCACAAACGACGGGGAATGAACTTTGCTTTAACTGGGTCGGCTCTAGCTCGTGATATAGTAAACCCATGTCTCCTGTCATCATTTTAAATGCAATTTTGTATCATGTGCTAGTACCCTGATTTTTTCCTGATTTTCTGCACAGTGTTTCAAGTTTTTACAGCCAGATCTACCTAAGGCCACGTTTTCAGCTTAAACAAATTCGGGACCCTAATACGAACGGTTTTCCCTTATTTCAGACACGTAGGGGTGGAATTTAATAAAACGCTGAAAATAATATTATTTTTTATAATGAGTACCTTAATACTTTTTTAACAGTACTCTAGGTACCCATCAAAGTAGCAACCGTGGTATTATTGGAAAATATAGTACTGGAAAACTCAATAACAATGGGGAACTACTAACCAACCTAGCACAAGAACACCAATTATATATCACAAACACATTCTACAAAAAAAATGGAAGCAAAAAATGGACGTGGATCTCACCAGGAGGTGTACACAAAGATGAACGTGATTTCATTCTCACAAATAAGCCAAAAATATTCAATGATATAGATGTGTTGAATTCAATTAACTTTAATACAGACCATAGACTAGTGCGAGGTAAAATCAATTGGCATGGGTCTAAAATTAGGAAATATATAACTCAAACAAACAAAAATATTTCACTACCTATAAGAGACTCACTGAAACACGATTTAAGAGACGCATTAAACAACATAAACAAAAATGGAACTGTACAAGAAAAGTACAATTATATCGAAAATGAATTTAAAAATATCATGAATAAAATAATTCAGACGCAAACAGACAAAGACAAACTAGGTCAAGAAGCGAGAATATTAATTAAAGAAAGACAAATTTTACTGAACGATAAGACAAACAATAAAAAGAAAATAGCACAACTAAGCATGAAAATAAACGAGAACATAAGGAAGTACAGAAAGAAAATCAGACTCGAAACTATTCAATACCACATAGAAAGCACAGGTGGAATAAAGAAAGCACTTAAACAACTTAAGGAACATACTACATGGATACCTAGCATTAAAGGAAAGGACAAAAAAATAACTTTAAAACGTCCACAAATAATAAAAATTGCAACAGACTTCTACCGAGAACTGTACACTGACCAAACTACAGATTGGATAGAATACCCACACCTAGAAGAAGAAGCGGTACCTGATTTCTTAACAAATGAAATACAAAAGGCTATTGAAACACAAAAAAATAACAAAGCTCCTGGTGAGGACAATATCACCAACGAACTCCTCAAAGGAACTCTGGAAGCCACCCTAAAACCTATTACAGACCTTTTTAATGAAATATTACATACAGAAATCATACCAGAGCAATGGACGACATCCGTTATTACCTTACTACATAAAAAAGGAAACAAAAATGAAATAAACAACTACCGTCCAATAAGCCTTATGTCCAATCTTTATAAAGTGTTTGCAAAAGTACTACTTGGTCGGCTAGAAAGAATATTTGAAGAAAATCAACCAAAGGAACAAGCTGGCTTTAGGAGTAATTATTCTACTATAGATCATATCCTGGTTATTAAACAAATTATTGAAAAGTATACTGAACATAATAAAATATACTATGTTGCATTTGTAGACTATAACAAAGCATTCGACTCATTAAAGCACAACGAAATATGGAAGTCATTAGTTGAACACGGCATACAAAACAAATACATAAGAATTATTAAGGAGATATACAAAAACAGTAAATCCAAGGTAAAATTGGAAAGAATGGGTGAGGTGTTCAATATTAAAAAAGGAGTCCGGCAAGGAGACCCGCTCTCACCAAAACTATTCTCAGCAGTGCTTGAATCAGTATTTAGAAGACTCAATTGGAGTGCGTATGGAATTAACATGAATGGTACAAACTTAAACCATTTAAGATTCGCTGATGATTTAATATTAATCACAGAAGACGTATCAACACTCCAAATAATGCTGCAAGAGTTAGCAGATCAAAGTCAGATTGTAGGGCTTACCATGAATACCAGTAAAACTAAAATAATGACCAACAGTACAAAAACCAGAATAGAAGTAAATGGATTTGAAGTTGAATATGTGGAAGACTATCAATATCTGGGACAAACAATATCACCATCCAATATGATGAATAAAGAAATTGATAATAGGATTAATAACTCATGGAAACGTTTCTGGTCACTCAAAGAAATTATGAAAGAAAAAACAATACCAATAAAAGAAAAAAGCAAAATATTCAATACATGTATCTTACCTATTATAACTTATGGTTGCCAGACATGGGCCCTGACTAAAAATAATACTCAAAAGCTACAAATATGCCAGAATAATATGGAGAGAAGTATCCTGAATGTAAGATTGAAAGACAAAGTTAACCTACGGTCCATTAAGAAAAAATTAAAAACTAGACAAACAAAAATAATCATTAAACAACTAAAATGGAGATGGACTGGACATATGATTAGAAGTAAAAAAGAAAAATGGAGCAAGGAAATAGTAGAATGGTATCCAAGAGATGGACTGAGGAAAAGAGGAAAACAAAAAATGAGATGGGAAGATGACTTTAAGAGAATAGCCGGAATAAAGTGGAAACAAATAGCAATTAATAGAGAATTGTGGAAGGCTCTGGAAGAGGCCTATGTCGAGAGACATACTGAGGATACCGAGGGAGAACAATAATAATAAGTACAAACATACATAAATAAAACTAGATAATATTGAATACTTTCTTACTTAGCAATACTTACACACTGTAAAAACTTTAAGGTTTCCTAGTAATAAAGGCTATATTATTATTATTATACCTTAATACTAATTTTCAAGGGTCTAAGTTGAGATTTTTGTGAACCATACAAACTTTGACCCCCAATTTTATACACATCGGGGCGAAATTTTCCAAAATCCTACCTTAGTGGATATTTACGGTATAAAAAAAAATCTTCTGACAAAATTTCATGCTTCTAATACCAGCCATTTGGGCTGTCCGTTGATTCTTTTGTTTTAATACGGTAAAGGCACCTAATTCCGAGGGGTTCTAAAAATGGCACCCAATTCCGATGTATATAGAATAAAGGGATTTTTAAGTAATTTTCAAGTTATTTTTGTCTGCAAGATATATTTTTCAATTAATAATTTATCTGGTCATGTTATTATGAGAAAAGGAGTGCTTTAATGTGTGTACGTTTTAAAATAGACAGTATTTTAAACAGACTCCTTCAACGACTCGGAACCCTTCATTGTGCATGCCTCGAAATGGCACTTGGCGAATTTTTATTAAACTTTTATTGTCAAACTGTGAGTAATATACTCAATAAAAAGATAAATAATACTTCTGATAAAGATAGCCAATCCTACAGAAAGGTATAATAAAAACTGAATTTTTAATGATATGTGTGTACGTAAAATATCGCGGAATTAGGTGCCCTTAACAAGTACTTAAATTTGCAAAAAGTATCTAAATATACGACATAAATGACCGTATCTTTTGATTGCGTTGACTTAGAAGCCTAATTTTTTTACAACTCCAAAGGACCATAGGATTTGAGGTACATATTATTAAAAGTCTATAAATGCACAAAATATATTACAATCCGATACACTACATAACAAAACCAAAATTACTATCTACTACTCAATTCAGTCATAGACGTAATTCGTAAGTAAAGTAACTAAAACAAAACGGTTTGAAAATATACAAACTATTTAGAATGTTTACAAAAACGAAGTCTCAAAATTTGTACTCTATTCATTTGACGCAAAGATCGATTTTCCTATGATTTATTACCATCCAATAACGGACGGCCGGCCAACGCTCATGCGCAGTGCGTATCGCTAGTCTTTTTCTTTTATACGTAGTGTGCAATTTCTATCTCATCTGAGCTACAAGAGCTAGTGAGCTACGTCCCTCGTCTACTACGTGTCAATCACTTTTAGTTCAGTAACTCAAATTGAAACCATATCTGTAGACATACGAGATCTCGCATAGAGATACACTTTGAAATCATGTAAGCTAAAGAGAGATTAGCTCTTCGGTACCGATATCGTATCTATTTTGTCATTGGCTCGCGAGCTTCAAAACTCTACGAGTATCTCAGACGACTTTAAACAGTAGAACCCCGGGTGATGACGACATTAAAACTAAGCCTCTAAAAGCTGGAGGCCAACCTGTAGTCAAAGCTCTGTCGGAACCTCTTAATGCTGTCATCTACCTGGTTATCCTTTTTTTCAAGAAAGGGGATAAGACTATCTTGAAGAATTACCGGCCAATCTCGCTTACCGCAAACGGAGTCCAGTGTGTACGAGCTCAGGAACGGCCACAGACGGAACTTGCCGGCGCCGGCTCGGTCCATCAAGCGCTGCGCCAGGAGCTCGCTCTGCTCAGAGAACACGTGCACGAAGGAATCCACCATCTTCGGACTTAATGCCGGCACCATGACCTTCCGACGACGACGCCATATAGAGACTATATAACAGAAATATAAGTATGTAATAAGTATGTATGCAATGTAGTTATATTTTTATAGCTTACTAGCTGTGCCCACGGACTTCGTCTGCGTAGTATTTAACGTAACAAAAATTTCGGGATTATCGGGATAAAAAGTATCCTATATGTTAATCCCAGTTATAAACTATCTGTGTTCCAAATTTCATTCAAATCCGTTCAGTAGTTTTTGCGTGAAGGAGTAACAAACATACATCCACACTTACAAACTTTCACATTTATAATATTAGTAAGATTTTATTTTTCTAACTATTAGCCAAGTTAAACACTCTTTTTGTATGACGCTAAGCTAAAAATAACGCTTGCACTATTAGTACCGTACGAGCGTGCTTGGGGTGATCCCATAGACATCATTGTTATCGAATCGATATGGAGAATTTTTCTGTGAGTAGGTACCTCTCTTTTGTGTTACTTTTCTATTTTCTCCAATACATGATGTGTTCTATGTACAGGATGTTTAAAAAATCCGAAATAATAACTTGTATCGAGCATAGAATTAAATGGTATTCATATTTGTTCAAAATGCGAATACTTCTTTTCAATTATTTTTACTTACCGCCAATATTAGTGCTCGCTACATGTTAATGTAGTTTACATTATGGTTTGGGCCATTCGACGTGTCCTACGGCCTTTGAATACGTTTCACAACACGCAAGTGGTGACAAATAGTCAAGAGACCCATAACTAAGGAAATATAATATTTACGTGTGGCGACCTCAGATTCACGTTGCCGACAGAAACGGACAGATGGCGCTAAATGCAGCGCCTCAATACAATGTACGGATTCTTCATAGAAAAACTGAATCACGATATTAAGAACCGCAAGCATCGTGACTATATATACAAGCCCCCGAGAATAACCAGTAGGGCATAGCGGCCGCCCCGCCAGGCATAACACCCGTCTGGCTGGAAGATCTTCCCTTCACCGCAAAACTGGTGACCCACGACAATGAATCAAGCCTCTGAAGAAGACAAGTCAAACACGGACATCACATCTCCGCCCTACATTCGATGGTCAGCACCTGCAGTCACGCTCACACTAACAATCCAGTGCCACCCAGGACTACTACAGCCGACTCACCGCGCTGCCAGTTCTGCAACGCACACAGCACGCCAGCAAATATCACCTAGGACTACACCACAGCCGACTCACCGTGCCAGGTTGGTTCTACGACACACGCTCATCAGTCTCGACTCACCGCAGACCACACGAGCTTTCTGGCATCCTTGCAAGGGCACTCGCACTCCTTGGTCTCGACTCACCGTAGACTACGAGCATATTCGAGCATTCCACCTTGCAAGCAAAAAACGCACCTCGAGCAGACGCAGCAATTTACACAGACTATCGACCTCCGGTCTTGGAGGGGAGTCCTGTGGCGACCTCACATTCACGTCGCCGACAGAAACGGACAGATGGCGCTAAATGCAGCGCCTCAATACAATGTACGGATTTTTCATAGAAAAACTGAATCACGATATTAAGAACCGCAAGCATCGTGACTATATATACAAGACCCCGAGAATAACCAGTGGGGCATAGCGGCCGCCCCGCCAGGCATAACACCCGCCTGACTGGAAGATCTTCCCTTTTCCGCTAAATACGTATAGGCCATCTTAGTTAAGCATCAACATAATATTAGCTACCGTGTATGTACGTAACGTATTTTTTCAGGCTTTTGAAACACACTTTATATATAACTGTGTCAAGTTTTCAGCGAAACCATTTCGTTATGGGGCCCACCACATGCTCCCGCCAATGTTACTCCTGTAAGTCACGATCGACAATGGTGTCCAATGACGTCGAGGTTTAACCCTCGACGAGTCCCGGGGGAAAAATTGTCTTAGAACCCGCACGAATTTTATCAAAAGAAAGAACAGGAGGAGTTTGAAGAAAATATCAATTTACCTCTGTTGCAAAGCGTGCGACAGAAATAACTGTATGGGTTGATTGGCTGATTGCCACAGAAGCAAGAATGTTACAGCTGATTGAAGACGTAAGATAGCGGAACCATTTCACGAAATCTGCAAGATAACTAAAAGATAATGTCAAAAATATTTGAGGAACTTTGCAGATAGGCACTTAGTCTCACTTAGACCTATTTTAAATATGGCACTAGTACGAGTTTTATAGTTATTTTTCATAGCCTTATAATATAGTTTTTTTTTCTAATGCGCCTTTCAGCTACTATCTAAATAAGGGTCTGATCAATAACTAAAAACATAATGATTAATTATAATTCCCACCTATTTCATAACTTGTTTGGTGTATTCATCCCACCCTAAATCATTACAATCCCCTACACATTTAATAATCAATCTAAATATATATAACTCATAGGTGACTGACTGACTGACCGACTGACTGACTGACATAGTGATCTATCAACGCACAGCCCAAACCATTGGACGGATCGGGCTGAAATTTGGCATGCAGGTAGATGTTATGACGTAGGCATCCGCTAAGATAGGATTTGGATTAATTCTACCCCCAAGCGGATAAAATAGAGGATAAATAATCCCGATTTTTTTGTTAAGTTAAATTACACGCGGACGAAGTCGCGGGCACAGCTAGTCAAGCATAAAATTACAAGTGCAAATATCTCATTCTCAATAATTAAATAAATTAAAAAGTGCCTCCCAGTTTGTGACTCAGGTGATAAAAATTCGATTATGAGCAAAAAATCATGAAATCTAAAAAAAAATATTACTTCGCGGAACGTTCGAATTTGCACGAGACGGCGGAATGAACAAGATACTTTCGATAAAAAACGTATCGGGTCGATACTTTCCTAGTCAGTGTCAAGAGTAGCTATAAAGTCGAGGAACTTTTGATTTCATAATGCTAAGCTATTTTTGGCGCTGACTGTAACTGATTAGCTAGTGAACCGCAGAAACGATCTCAATATTATAATGTTGAGATCGTGATTGGGTATACCCAAATAACAATCAGGCTAGAGCACTCGTCCTCTTGTCAGAGCCTCAAGTCTCATATTAATATAACGCGCAATAGAATTAAAAACCGTTGGTGTTTACCCGACTACGGCAAAGCCAAAAGGAAAGGTTATGTTTTTAGCAGTCTATCAGTCAGTTATAGATGCATGTATCATTTCGTGTTCTACCGTATTGCCTAAGTACCTACCCAATTTTGATTCATCGATTCGTTATTACGGTCTGTGTGTCATAGGCTACAGTTTACACGAATAAAATTAATATGACGGACGTTACATCCAAAAATGTTCAGAACCCTGTTTTTTTTATTCCATCGGATCGAGTGGTATGTCCAATAAAAATGAGTCCACGTTCACTATGAGGGCTTAACTATGTACTACCTATTTAATAAATCCACATATATTTTGTAAACAAAAATTTGGAAACGACCCAGCTGTGCCCGAGATGTATCAATATGTCGCAGCACGACAGACAAGGCAGGCGGTAGATAACTAATGGGCCTGTTCGTACCTGGCGCAAATATTCCGCCGAAGCCGATGACTTTCCTCATGAACCTGTGGAGGTCATCCTTCTCCATGCATGTCTTCAGCACCACTTCAAGGTCTACAGGATTGACCACCACTGCACAAAAATATACTGGGTGGTAGGGGCTTCGTAACGAAAACTGATATCATGGATTCAACTCATGATTCTGGAAAATTCCAACGCTAGGGGTTACAGAATTATGAGTTGAACCCATGGTATCAGTTTTGGTAGCGAAGCGCCATACACCCTGTACAATGTATTATTTTAATAATGGACGATATATTACAAAACGCCTTAGTAAATGCCTGTCTATTATGTAAATTCTGCTTTTATACCACGTCCAAGTGAGCCTGGCGGTAGCCTCTCACCACTCACTAAAACGCATAACTACAATATCCAAAAAAATATTTGTATTAGCAATTGAGTTAATTGCGTTAACCCTGTAACACTGACAACATCTTATTGACTTAGGTCAGGTGACTTACCGAAGTACAGTATATGGCCGAGCCAGCCTTTCATTATGCCGTCGTTCCGCATGCTGATATAGCTGAAGCGTTGTAGAGTCGACATTATTGCTGAAATTTTATAAGATCTAAGTATATTGCTCATTATTTTTTAAACACAAAAAGGACATGCTACCCATAAGTTTCCTGGTGATTTTTCTTTGACTAGAACAAGGAAAGTACCGACTGGGTCGGCTTTTACATCGAGTTTTCACTTGGTTTCGGAAATAAATTAAAACACTAGAATAATCAAGTTACTAAATGCGAAAACTATCCATGTAATAAGTTTATTTCTTGCAATAAGCACTATTTAATGAAAATGTTGAGCTCTAAATTGGTTATAAAGATGTTACTTCAAAAACCCAAAGCCCTATGCAGAAACATGTTAAAAATATCAGTACAAAAACCTAGATCCTAGTACAAAAACCGCTTGGAACGGATATAGATGACATTCGTTAAACGTCTTAATTATAGTCTCTAAAAATGCAGTTATACAACGAAAGCTGCTATAAATGCAATACTTGAGAACAGAAGGACTGTTTCCTCGATCACTTTTGAATCAATACGTATAAAACTTACTTTCTGTACTGCCAACTAACTTATGTGCAATTCCGATCACTGGAAGGGCTTCCTCTGACGTGGGGATGGCGGCTGCCAGCTCGTACAGCCGCCGCCTCCTGTACCTGAACACCACCATCCACACCAAAGGCACTAGGAGCAGCAACCACTCTATCATTGCGACACTGAAAATTACAATATAAATATTGTCTAATAAATACAATTATTGCCTGGTTATATAGCAGATCCAAGCCACCTCGTAGATATGACACCGCGGAAAAAATGTGCGAGGATTTTATACCTAACCTGATTGCACCGATAGACGACAGTCACGATGCGCAAGCTGTTACAAAAAATGAACTTATTACATGCAATATATAATACTAGCTGTGTCCGCGACTTCTTCCGCGTGGAATAGTGTCTTTGGGTAGCATTTTTAATTATATAGGCTAATTATTTTACTTATTTAATTATATATTACTTACTTAATATTTTTTACATTAGCATAGCTCGAATATTTTGTCTCTTTTCGCCAATTTTTATTTTATATATTTTCCCTATTGTTATTTTACACCCTTTGAGGGTAAACCTTTTACAAACATTGAATGTCATATTTATTTATATCGAATCAACAGCCTTAAAAAATAAGTTTCAAGCTTCTAGCTCTAAAAATGACGATACTTCCATACAACTTTTCATCGTCATCTTTAAACCATGTTTAATGTGTGTGTGTACCATATTTAATTTAAATCGGTTTAGTAGTTTTGGCTTTAAAGCGCGACAGACAGACGGACAGAGTTACTTTCGCATTTATAATATTAACAAAGATTAGAAAATTGATGAATCTATAGCGTCTATAATATTTTAGTTAATACAAATTGACACAGTCTTATTTTCAATAAAATTTCATTCAAATCAATTAATTTCATGAAAAAAATGTAATTCAGGTGATAAACTGTTAACAATTAAAGTAGGTACATGGATCGGAAATAAGTTGAATGTGCATATCACATTTCTTTTAACGTGCTTAAAATAATGTTTTTCTCAATTTTATCCAAAATGAATGGTTTTTTTTTATTTTATTCCGAATTATTTTTAATTGTGTTGATTAGCCGCTTAAAATAACTTGCACTTTATGCATACTATTGTGTCACCTTGTAAAATGCATAATAATAAAAAACTAGAAACTGGTACGACCGGAATCTTTGCCGTGTAATAATTTTAATCAATAATGCTGGCTACAATGATAACCTGATTTTATTTAAAAAACTGGCACCTGCATTCAGGCCCCACACAATGTAGGGTTCCGTAGCCATTTAATTACTGAAATGTTATTTTTGGCTAGCTAGTTTTGATGATGATGATGATGATGCCAATCCAACCGATTCCGGTTATGGCGACCGCTTTAACTCCTATGCTGACGAAGGTGAGCTCACGTGTGGCTGACATAACCGATCTTCTTGTTGAATATCCGCCCGCACGAGGGACACCGTTTGTATAATTATAAGTTATAGCCGCTGGTGGTCGCGCTTTCAGCTCATCTCTTTTAGTGTCAAGCTCAATAAGCCGATCCTCCTCAAATTCTTGAACCTTGGTCTTAACCAGGGTTCTCCACTCTGGCCGTTGCGCTGCCAATTTCTCCCATTGCGCCGGATTCATTTGGCACCTTTTCATGTGACGCTTAAGAACATCTTTATATCTGAGAAGTTGACCACCTTGCTTCCGCTTCCCCTTCTCCAGTTCGGAATAAAAGATGCTCTTTGCGACACGTTCGTCTGCCATACGCGACACATGACCGGACCACCGAAGCTGTCGCCGCATGAGGTAAGCTTCTATTCCACCCACATTGGCTAGTCTCAGCACCTCGGTATTCCGCACACGATTGGACCAATGGATCTTTAATATTTTTCGTAGACATCTGAGGTGGAAATGGTCTAGAATGCGGATATGTAGCTAGTTTTATCAGTTATATAAAATATATAAAAACGGGCTGAGTGCGTGGCGGATCGTAGACAAAGTCGGGTCCGCCAACTTGGATCTATAAATGAGTATTTATATTCAGCACCCCCAAGAACTTCTTAAATGACACCCACAGGGATATCATTCAAAAAATCGCGGCCAGCATCTTGGATCTACAAATAAGTACAATATCCAATCAGCATCCCATAAAACCTCAAAAAGGGCACCTATACTGATGTACAGTTCAAAAGATCGCGTCCGCAATACTTCGTAAAATGACTAAGAGATGGCTGGAGGTGGCATAACGCTTTCCAAGCGTGACAATTTTTGCTATTGTACTCCTACCGCACTCCGAGTACCAGAAACACGTTACAAAAATAAGTCGTTAGACTTTTTATTTTCGATATAGGCAAGTTTGACCACAATCTCACCTGATTGTAAGTGACGAATACCATTATTTTTAACCCCCGACGAAAAAAGAGGGGTGTTATAAGTTTAACATGTGTATCTGTGTATCTGTGTGTCTGTCTGTGACAACGTAGCGCCCAAGCTGATGAACCGATTTCAATTTTGTTTCTTTTTTTAGATAGCTATTCTGATCGAGAGTGTTCTTAGCTATGTTTCATGAAAATCGGTTCAGCCGTTTAAAGATCCTCAGCTCTTTTGTAGGTTAAAAAAGCCACATTCACGGCCAAAACCAATTTCCACGGCCATTTCGAATCCATTCGAAATTTGAGATTATTGGATTTAGATTTAATATATTTTTAACCCCCGACGAAAAACAAGGGGTGTTATAAGTTTAACATGTGTATCTGTGTGTCTGTGTATCTGTGTATCTGTGTATCTGTGTATCTGTGTATCTGTGGATCTGTGTGTCTGTCTGTGGCAACGTAGCGCCCAAGCTGATGAACCGATTTCAATTTTGTTTCTTTTGTTAGATAGGTATTCTGATCGAGAGTGTTCTTAGCTATGTGTCATGAAAATCGGTTCAGCCGTTTGAAGATCATCAGCTCTTTTGTAGGTTAAAAAAGCCACATTCACGGCCAAAACCAATTCCCTCGGCTCGAATCCATTCGAAATTTGAGATGATTGGATTTAGATTTATTATATTTTTAAATGATCGTAATAGTCTGAACTGGCTTTTTACAATATTATAAATTTGAAAAACTTCTTTGATTCTGAAAAAAATGAATATTTTATCAATTTTATTGAGATTTGTGTATGAACTAAAGACGTTCCATAAGTCACGTTTCAAATGATGGATACGCGCATGCGTAAAATTTTGTTTGTTCTGTTAATGGCTTAGACCTTTTTTAATCTATGGTTAATGGTCATGGAATATTACGCTATAATAATTCTAGAGGGCGCTGCTCCGCCATTGACAAAGAATATAAAAAAACTAATCTAATTTAAAATAATTTTAGCGTTATTGAAAATTCTTCCCCTAGGCTGCTCCCGTCTACCTCAACCAGAGTTATTACATCAAATTGAATAATAATTGATAATATTTTACTAGGAATAAAACCTCCGTGACATCAATATTTAGATTCGTTGTCTATTCTAATGTAAATTATTATAATGTCATAACAAAATAATGTCTCATACTTTTACACAGATTTTCTGTTGATTATTGTACATCTTAGATTATAAATGAGGAAGCCAAAACAAATGATTTAATGGTGCTTTCAAAATCTGGCATCGAAACTAGTTGTACCAAATGAATTTGCGAGATGAGCTATGGATACTGAGCTACGGGAGCTACGCAAATCGCGCTAACATCATTATTTGGAAGAACTAGGTAAATTATGCATTTGATGAACAGGTCATCGCATCGGGGGTTTTTAAATTTTCAATTTAGAGTTATTAAATGATCGTAATAGTCAGAACTGGCTTTTTACAATATTATAAATTTGAAAACTTTCCCTGATTCTGGACAAAATGTTTATTTTATCAATTTTTATATCAGATTTTTGTATGAACTAAAGACGTTCCATAAGTCACGTTTCAAATGATGGATACGCGCATGCGTTAAATTTTGTTTGTTTTGTTAATGGTCATGGAATATTACGCTATAATTAGATACGTTGTCTTTTGTAATGTCAATTATTATAATGTCATAACAAAATAATGTCTCATACTTTTACACAGATTTTCTGTTGATTATTGTACACATTTGATGGAAAGGTCGTCGCATCGGGGGTTTTTAAATTTTGAATTTAGAGTTATTCATCATTGTAATGGCAGCCATCTTAAGGTGATAGCGCTTGTCTAGCCCGCCAAATTCAAAATTTTCGAGTATTTTTATAATTTATCCAAAATCTGAAAACGTTTAAGTATTTTTTTTTGATTTGCGACAAACACAGTATGTAGTGCGTTTATTAATACATTTATTTTACTCTTAATATAATCACGGTGGATATGATACTAGTAAATCACTAAATATACAAAAATTTACCGTTTTTCTGGTTATATGTCGTTCTTGAAATGTTTTAGAGTAAGTTGGATATATGAATAAATGCACTGCACACGGTCTTTGTCGCGAATTACAAAATGTGCCTTTTATTATTGTCAGATTTTGAAAAAATTCTAAAAAACCACAAAAAATGTGTACTTCGCGGGCTAGATGGGCGCTTTAGCCTTAAAAAGGTCGCGTCCGCAATAGTTCGCAAAATTACTAAGAGATGGCTGGAGGTTGCATAACGCTTTCCAAGCGTGTCAATTTCTGCCATTGAACTCCTACCGCAATCCGAGTACTGACTGGAAAGTCGTTCCAAAAATACGTCGTTGGACATTTTTTTTCATCATTGTAATGGCGGCCACCTTAATGAAGTGCTTTCTCTTAACATTGATTAAAATATTGAATAAGTAATTTACTTACTTAATTTACTTTACTTAAGTTATTTATGACCCAATATCCAGATAGATAGCCGAAGAGATATTCCAGATTTTAACCACTAAATTTCATTGAAATCCAGTCAGCCGTTCATGCGTGATGCTCAGACAAACTTACAAATCTAACAAACACATTTAGGTAGTAGTAGTTGTAAGGATAAACCTATAAAACTGGACTCAGCGGTCTCGTTAATTTTCGGACGGTAGGTACTAACCTTGAGAATGTATTAAACACAGACTAGGATTAGAAAAAACGCATTTCATTAAAATAATTATTTATTAAGCTAAGTACCTACAAAATTAAGGGGCGATTTACATTGTGCAGAGCGTGTCGCAGCGTCGAACAACGACTCCGCCGGCGCCGGCATGCTTTTATGATTTGGGTGGTCAGGATTTTGCAACTTAAAGCGCGCGTAGGCATTCCAAGATGTATAAATTACATAAAAATATGTAACTCTTGCACTTTCTTTACCGCAATGTGGAATACGCTCCGCTGGATGAGAATTGTACTTAATACTATTTTCATCCAAATCATTTTTAATAGTACTTAATACGTAAAGTGGCAGTTATTGCTCCGCTTTAAGGTTCATAATGTAACTCATTATCAAAGCTACACACTAGAGCTCACGTGACAGATGTTTTAATATAGGTAAACAAAGAGTTTTATTTCATAAAAATAGTAAACTTTTCAGTGCACTAACAAACTGTGTTTATTAAAATATAATAGGTAAATATATATTATCTAAGTAAAATTATTTCACAATAAATTTCCTTGTATGTACGTAAGTAAGTGATGCCATGTAAATATTTAATTTATTATTTGAATATATTAGAATTTTAGGTTTTTCGCGGCTTTGCCACAGACATAAAAAAATATCTACGTGCCACTTTTGTTTATTCATCCTACAGTTTCCTCTAGCTATATTATAAAGGTGTGTTATATAGTTGTTTTCAAAAATAAGATTACTTTTTAAGATTTTTTTTCCTTTCAAGTGGCTTGAAAAACATCTTATGAAAGTGTGAGCATTGTGGCACGTGGCTCCAACACAGCACTCGCATCCGGCTCGGGATATAAACCAGCCTCGTGTGTAATTACCAATTTAGCGCACTTGTATCATAATTTACTATTAAATAACCCCTTTTTCCACCGTGGTAATGCAATGCTTGGACTGCATGAATATTATAACAACGTGTAAAATTTTGCTCCATTTTATAGTTAAGCTGCAACGACGCGCTGTCTTCTCTCCAGTGAGATCTCGTACCCATCTACTGCCTTCATCATGATGTCCAGCTTGACTCTGATGTGTGGCGTTCTGTTATCTATGTCATCGATAACTTTGTAACGACGCAAAATCGCTGATAGAGCCGCTTTAATTGACATCAAGGCGTATTGATAACCTGTGAAACAAGAATTAATATTAACAATTGAATGAGAAAAGTCAAATCTAAGGAATATTGAATAAAAAATAAAGTTAAGATGAAACTTTTTTTGATTATGGCGCCAGTCGCCATACTCTACGAATCGAGTTTTTTTAAGGTCTTCGTTCAAAACACTTTTACTCCTGAAGCCAGGATTGACAAGGGTACCCACCCAAACATGACGCCGAATTTTGACCCTCCACGTGTCTCGGGGAAAAGCGAAATTGTTGTTGTATTGAAAATGAAAATATGTGACGACAGAATACAAAAGTATTTAAATAAAACTGCAAAGCCTGTCTAAGATACAATTGTTACAAAAAAATTAAACCCGGCCAAGTGCGTGACTGGCCCCGCACAATGCAGGGCCGTAGCCATATCAATAACGAAAACAATATCTTACCCATTACTAAAATGTGAAATCCATGATATAAAGTTGTATTGGCCGTTGATTTATGACTCTAATTACCCATTGAGTTTTTCATAAATGATGAGAGATCAACTTCGTCTTAATTTGGTCCAAGAATATAAAGTTCCCTACCCACACAGTTCCTGGGTCCATGACTGAACGGCATAAAGCTGCAAGGGTTCACCAACTTGAACCGCTCCGGGAGGAACCTGTCGGGGTCGAAGTGCTCGGCGTCCGGGCCCCAGTACTTGGGGTCGCGATGGACCCCCCATATGGAGACCACGACCCCCGACCCAGCGGGTAGGGTGCGACCTGATGCTGTTAACATCATTTCCGTAGATTAGTTCTATCAATAACATTCTATACTAACTAAGACTTCAAAAGATAAGTATGAGACTAGAGCGCAGCGTCACTATGAGAAGGTGCATAGTTCCTGTTGTAAAGTTCGCTTTAAGTCGCAGGAAAACAATCTCAAAATGTTCTCCCCTAGGGAGGAATCCACTGCTACCGCCTTCACACCGAGACACCAATTTATCGCGCGCTGAAGGTTTATTTGACTTTATAAACGCTACTCTTGAAACTTCAGATGATTGGAGTAAGGTAGCTAATTTAGCAGCGTTTCATACGATGACTGAGAGTCCAACCCCCTGTGCATCCCCGCCCTCTAGCACTTTCCCCATGAGGGCGGCAACGGGCGAGCAATACCTTGGGTTTTTTGTTATTGCAAGCAATATATGTATAGGCTATGATAACTGCTTAACATCAGGTGGATTGTACTCTTGTTTGCCGACTTAATATAAAAAGAACTTACGTAGAGTGATTTCTTCGAGTACTTTTCGAATAACGAAAGGCACGGGCGGGTATAGCCTTAACGACTCTTTGATGACTCTCTCCAAATATTTCATATTCATGAGATCCTGTTTCACTACCGGACGATCCGAATCCCCGAATATTTCATATAATCTAGAAAAAGTACGTCAATAGCCCGTGAACTCTCTACTATTACAAGTATTCAGTCTGACGGGCTAATTCTAGAACGATTTAATTGGACCACTACTGATTGGGAGGAATCTTGATTTAGAAATAAATGTATTTTTGATATATTCCTAGAAAATGGAACTACAGTCAACAACAGTTAATGTGTCCATAACTACAAGAAGTGCTTTTGCCAAAGGATTTAATATTTAGTAAATCAATAAATATGTTTTCAAGCGTTAAGCTAAAATAATGCTGGTGAACAATTTTCAAATATCGAATATCTACATACTTACTCCTGATACACTTTCTCTTGTATTTGAGGATATTTTGCCAATAGCTTTAACGTATATCCGGTTGAGACCGCGGAGGTGTCCGTCCCCGCGACGATCAGTGTTAATATTTCCTCCCTTAATTCAATATTCGTGTACCCTTTCTCCTCCCCTGAGTTTGTGATCAGTAGGTCTAGAAATGTTTGATTCCTATACATTCCTAAATCTGAAACAAAACAATTGAAAATTATATGTCTTGCCCTACTAGTCCGAATTATTTGTATAATTCTTGATAACATCAAAAGGCAACATTTTGGCATCATTTAATATTTATATCTAAGTACTACCCTTTGTAATTATTGAAAATAAGAAACTGGCGATAAAAAAAAAAAAAACATGGCATGTAAAAAGACAAGCCCGCTGAGTTTCTTGCCGGATCTTCTCAGTTGAGGTCGCGTTCCGATCCGGTTGTAGATATAAGGAAAAAAATATGTAAATTGACAATTTGTAAGTGCCCCCGTAGGCCTAAACAAAATAAATGATTTGAATTTGAATTTGAATATTCGTTTACTTCGGGATAAAGTTGGTTTTACATATCGCAACTTACCATATTCAATTTCTGCCTCAGTTCTGGTTTCTTTTTCCAATTTTATCTCTTCTCTTTTCTTTTTGATTACCTGTGAACAAACATGTAATGTATGTCGTTAGTTATTCTCAAGATACACGCATACGACATTCACTAGCTACTCGTCAAACTTAAAACATATTTTACTGACTTGACTGAATTTGGACTTAAATCTAATGAATTGAGCCATAAAATTAGAAAGAAGAAATCAAAGCCTAGGGCCTATATCTACGACCGCTTGGCGCAGTTGTTCGAGTGGGCTCACTCGCGCTTGGCTCACTGCACATGGTGGTTGCGATTCCCGTTGGGGTAACATTCGGAAATGGCCTTTTCGTAATTTGCCTTGGTCGGGGTGTCACTGGGATCGCCCCCAGTCCATTGTACGGTACCCATAGTACAAGCGTTGCTTATTTCCGGACCATACAGTTGGTGTGTTCGTCTGGCGATATTTATTATTATTTATTTACATGAAGCCAAAATAAATAACCTCATCAGTGAAGTCGTGCATCACAGTCAATCCCTTCTGGTGCTGCTTGTACTGTGGGAACAGCTGGTACAGCCAGTCCGGCTGCAGCCACAAGTGGAATATCCTCTCGCAGACCAGGTTCAGGATGTTGCTCATGGCGTTCAGGAACGGGGAGTCTGGGTTGCCCTGGGCGTTTATTTTTACACCCATCGTCGTTTCTATTGAGAAGAATATACGAAAATATTATTAGAAGACTGGCATGTCCTTAAACTAACAGAAGGAAGCGATGCATCATTTATTTATGCTTTTATTTTAAACGATGTTTATTTGTGTTCATTATTGTTTTTTTTTAACATTTAAATGTTAATAAAGCATAATATACTGTCTAAGTTTTAAACATACTCGATGCCCTTGGATGCATCGACGTATGCACTACACGCCGCGCAGCGATATTTAAAGCATATACCTAATACCTATTAGCCACCTTTAAAGCATTCAAGGTAACAAATTCCTAAATTTAAAACAACATTCGACACACTGTTGGAAAGAGACTTGGCGAATTTCGCTCGAAAGTGACCTATGAACTAACAGCGATTCCTACAGTTGTATTGCCATTAAAATTATTAGTGCATTATTATTGTGAGAGTTCTTTATAAACACCAATAGCCCTCAAACATTATGACATACACATGACATGGCATACATAGACTATTTTCACTATGTGCCCTTTAGTAAAAATATTTTTTGTTATGATATGTAAAACTGTAAAAATTTAAAATGCCTCCAATGCGGACAATCTTCAAACCAATGAACGGTTTTAATGAAAAAAAGCTAAGAACACTCTCGATCAACATACATTTATGAAAAATAAATTAAAATCGATTCATCCACTTGGGCGCTAAAATGCCACAGATAAACAGATACAAATTTAAAACTTATAACACCGCTCTCTTTTCATAGGGGGTTAGTTACCAATAACCTTCGCCGTCTAGGTACTGTGGGATTAATAAATCTAGAAGTAAATAGATCAATGTGAATGAAGCTAAATTGCCCGGGCAATAAACTAATTAAGCATAATAATTGTGGCAAATGGGTCTAGACTCGACCTAGCTTCTGGGCTACTAGTTGCATCTATCATGTACGCCATCAATCTTAATCAAACTGGAAGTTTTACAAATATAGTGAACTTTACATTTAGGGCATTGGGATATTAATATCTCAAGGGACAACGGGAGTTCCCCCATTTAGTCGGGCATAAAGCTTTATGCCGCTGCTCCCACCAGGGACATGCAGGGTAGTGTTGTCTAACTATCGATAGTTGATCTCGATAAATAGTCATAATATCGATAGGCTTATCGATACTGTTAAAATTTTACAATACTATCGATAGAATCTATCCAAGAAATTTAGCAATACTATTGATAAAATGCAATACTATCGATAGTATCGATATTATGGCATATTTTACTGCAATCACTGTCGATACTATCGATTGTTTTACTACATCTATATTTTACAAAAAATTTACAATACTATCGATAGTATCGATATCGATAGTATCGATAGTATTGTAAAATTTCAATAGTATCGATAGACAATCCATAGTTAGGTAACACTAATGCAGGGCTATAAGAAAGAAAGCGGCAGTAGTAATCTATCTCACTTTTTATATAAGAAAGAAATAAAAGAAAACATATTTATTCACAAAGAACAACGACGCACACAAATTAACTAAAACGAAACTCTAATAAAAACTAAATTAAACTATACTATATAGCTCCATTTCTCTGTTAAACCGTCTTGGTAGAAGGGGTTTTAATGCGACTCTTAGGGTTCCGTACGTCAAAATGAAACAACGGAACCCTTATAGGATCACTTTGTTGTCCGTCTGTCGGTTTTTCTCGGAAACGGATACAGTTATCCTCATTAATCTGAGCAGTTATCAAGATGATATCAAATATCAATTGCTATGGCTCTTTGGAGGTACAAAAAAATAGGTTTCTACGTCAACGCAATCAAAAGATACAGCCATTTATGTCACATATCCTGATGACTTTTGCAAATTTACTTATAATAACAAAGGAATCAACGCACAGCCCAAACCGCTGGTGTTATTATCATGATTTTTTTTACATTGGTACCTTTTATACCGTGAGTATCCACTAAGGAAGAATTTTGGAAAATTCACCCCATGGGTTTAAAATAGGGATTAAAGTTTGTATGGGTAAACAAACTCAACTTACAGCACACATTTGTATTAAGTTTGCTCATAACAAATAAAAAATATAATTTTCAGTGTTTTATCAAATTCTACCCCTAAGTGTCTGAAGTAAGGGAAAATAGTTTGTATTGGGGTGCCGAATTTGATTAAGCTAATAACGTGGCTTTAGGTAGAGCTGTAAAAACTGTAGGAGCTGTAAAACTTCTAACAGTGTGGTGTAAATCTGGAAAATATTATAATACTAACACATGATACGAAATTGCAATTAAAAATATACCACAAAAAATGTGTTGACGAAATCACGAGCTACAGCCGACCAATTTAAAGCACAGATGATTCCCCGTCGTTCCTGAATAAACTCAATACTGAGAGTCAAAAATGAACCGCAAATACAACTTTGTTGTATTTCACTAGTTTGGTTACTAGTTTGGTAGATACGATAAATATTCGCTATTGAAATGGGTACGGAAGCCTTCATTGTGCATGGCCTGAGGTGCACCTGTCCGGTTGTTTTTCATATTAAAGGTCAATTGTTTTTCTTAGACTTTATTAATCTCTTCTCTATCTTTATTAATTTACTACGTCTTGGCTTCTAATAACAAAAAGTTTAGCTCGTATATCACGTAATATTAAATTCTATCATAGATGGACGTACAATTGAGGACTGTCACCAACCAAAATGCTACATAAAACGGAACGTAAACACCACGTAAATTCACGTAAAATTTAAATGAACTTACCGCAAACAGAGTCCAGTGTGTACGAGCTCAGGAACGGCCACAGACGGAACTTGCCGGCGCCGGCTCGGTCCATCAAGCGCTGCGCCAGGAGCTCGCTCTGCTCAGAGAACACGTGCACGAAGGAATCCACTATCTTCGGACTGAATGCCGGCACCATGATCTTCCGACGACGACGCCATATAGGGACTATGCAACAGAAATTGAAGCTTGAAAATGGCCATAGTTTTGCAAACTAAAACCAACCTAGATCTACGAACACAGGGTTGGTTTTGGTCTACAGCAGTAAATGTGGGTTGATTCAAATATAGAGTGTAGCTATATACTAAACAACGCTAGTACTATCGGTACCGAAAGTTAGACTGTATCTGGGCATGATCCCAGTGGCATGATTGCTTTCGAATCATCATGTATGTCTTGGGTATGCTTTTGACATATCATTTTGTACTGACATAAGAATTTCATTTCGAATGGACAAGGTGAAGAATGTGTACATAAGGGGCAGTGTCAGGGTAGCGCCAAAAACCGATAAAGTAAGAGGTAGGAGGCTGAAATGGTTTGGACACGTGTTGAGAAGGAATGATAAACATGTGACTAAAAGAGTTATGAATATGAATGTGTATGGATACAGTGCGAGAGGAAGGCCAAAGAAAAGATGGATGGATTGTATCAAGAGTGATATGAACGAGGTTGGAGTGGATGTGAGTATGACAGGAAAGCGCGATGAATGGAAGGAAAAACATACTGCGCCGACCCCAGATAATGGGGAAAGGTAAGGTAAGGCAGATGATGATGATGATAAGAATGACATTTCCAAAATCGCTCTCAGACTTTATACGATTTATTAATACGGGCCTTAGGCTTTTAGCGGAAAAGGGAAGATCTTCCAGCCAGGCGGGTGGTATGCCTGGCGGGGCGGCCGCTATGCCACGGTGATTATTCTCGGGGTCTTGTATATATAGTCACGATGCTTGCGATTCTTAATATCGTGATTCAGTTTTTCTATGAAGAATCCGTACATTGTATTGAGGCGCTGCATTTAGCGCCATCTGTCCGTTTCTGTCGGTGACGTGAGTGTGAGGTCGCCACAGGCTGTTATGTATTGAGTATTTTTAAGTCTGTGATGCATTGTTACTTTTCTATTGTTTCTAATGCATAATATTAATAACTAGCTGAGCCCGCGACTTTGTCCGCGTGAAGTTTAACTTAACAAACTTTCATCCCCAATTTTATCCAATTGGGAGTAGAATTAATCAAAATCCTTTATTAGCGGATGCCTCCGTCATAACATCTACCTGCATGCCAAATTTCAGCCCGATCCGTCCAATGGTTTGGGCTGTGCGTTGATAGATCACTATGTGAGTCAGTCAGTCACCTTTGAGTTATATATATTTAGATCGGAGAGTGTTCATAATCGAGGTGCTGGAAATGACAGCTTCTATCCTTCTACTAATTCATTTGTAAAAGGAGGATGTAAACTGACATTTCAGACATCGTAAACTTTTCATCTATTATTGATTTCTTATATTTACGCGAATACTACACATTGAAATAAAACTATTTTGACGGATTATATCGCGTTTATTTTTACTTTTTATGTTCCCGACCTTACCCCAAGATTCTACAAGCGGTACGTAGACGACACTTTCACAATATTACCATCTGACAAAATAACAGAATTTCTAGACCATCTTAACTCCATACACTCTAAAATCAAATTTACAATGGAGTTAGAGGCCAACAACACTCTAGCTTTCTTAGATGTTTTAGTGATCCGTAATCCTGATAACACCTTAGGCCACACCGTGTATAGGAAAAAGACCCATACCGATAAGTACTTACGGTGAATCTCACCACCATCCAACACAGTTAGCTACCGTGGGTAAATCTTTGTTTCAGAGAGCACAATGGATCTGTGATGAGCAACACCTGGCTGCCGAGATCCATCATGTCAAGCAAGTATTGCATGACAACAAGCTTCGGATCCCGCGCCGCCATCACAGTGACCGAGTGAAACCAGCCACAGTCGAGCGACTACCTGCTGTACTACCATACATAAGAGGTGTCACAGACAAGATTGGCTACATCTTGAAACGAGCTTCAATCAAAACTTACTTTAAGCCACCCAAGAAGATTAGTCAGTTCTTACCACCTGTCAAGTGTCACATTCCTCTACAAGATGCAGGGGTATACAAACTCGATTGTGAATGTGGGCTCTCCTACATAGGGCAAACTAAAAGATCAGTAAAAACCCGCGTAAAAGAACACATAACTGACGTGAAACACCGGCGCTCCACGAAGTCTGCAATCTGTGAACATGTACAGGACCGCACCCGCCATTATATCAGATTTGATAAACCACAGCTCCTCGCAAAAGAACACCGATTCCGACCAAGGATGATACGTGAGTCCATTGAAATTAAAAAACATCCTAATTCCAATAGGGAAGATGGCTGGGAGCTACCACCAACTTGGGATCCAGTAATTAATATAATTAAATCCAAAACCAAGCGTACCATTGCAAGACCTCGAGACACAGTGAGCACTTTCTGCGTGGATCGGACCGCAAACACCAACTAAATTTTGAGGGTACCTAGTTTTTAACTATGACATCAGGACGTCTAACACCTCAGTCCCCCCGTGACCACGGTTGCTGTAAAGCAACCGAAACGTCGGGAACATAAAAAGTAAAAATAAACGCGATATAATCCGTCAAAATAGTTTTTCATCTATTGTGAATACTCCTCCAGGTGTTCCAAAAGTCCGAAATAAATACCTAAACTAGCTGTGCCCGTGACTTCGTCCGCGTGGAATTTATAGTGCTAACTAAGTGAAAATCCTGTCAAAATAGGTCCAGCCGTTTCAGAGATACTCTTAGATTTCATGTAGTTTTATTTTTTACGCGGATCCCTAATTATTTTTCTAAAATGTAAGTAGCCTAAGTTAGTACTCCTCATAATCAACTATCTGCCAGTGAAAGTCCCGTCGAAATCGGTCCAGCTGTTTCGCAGTTTACCCGGAACAAACATACAGACAGACTTTTTTATCGCGTTTTTGTTATACCTAAGTACCGTATGTAATTTCATTTGCATTTATTGAAAAGGTATTATTTTGATATTACAAACATACACTCCAAATTCATTTATTTGTATAGATATCGCCAGACTGACCCACTTACTGTATGGTCCCAAACTAAGCAACGCTTGTACTATGGGTACCGCATAATAGAACGGGGGCATCCCAGTGTCATCCAGACCAGGGCCAATTGTGAAAAGGCCATTTCCGAAATTTGCCTTGGCGGGAATCAAACCCGCAACCACCATGTGCAGTGAGCTGAGCGCTACGTGAGCCTACGCTCGAAACACTGCGCCAAGCGGTCGTCAAATGGTAAGTAAGTATACAAAATTCATCAAAGTAGTTTGCACTAGCACTTCTTTTCGATCATTTTTAATCATTCAAAAAAAACAATTACCATACAAAAAAATTACAAACCGTTCCTTCAATTATATGGCCGCGGCCGCTTCTCGCAAATGAACTTTACACTGTATGTGTTCAAGGCCTTTGAATAGGTATTTGTCACAATACGAAAGTTGTAACAATTATTCACGGACCCATACTCAGAAAATATAATCGTTAGGTACCTATAGTATATCTTGTCTAGGTATCTACATATCGGATCCCGACGCACACTCCCACCACTGTAACTCCTGTAAACCACGATCGACAATGGTGACGAATAATGACGTCGAGGTTTGACCGTCGAACACTCCGGGGAAAAGTTAAATTGTCTTGGAACCCGCGCGAATTTATTCCGAAGAAATAATAGGAGGAATTGTAAGAGAAAATTCAACTCCCTCGGGTGCAAAACGGGAGACAAAAATAGCTAGTATGCGCTGATTTCCATAGAAGCAAGACAATTACAGCTGATTGAAGACCAGTTGTAAAGCACCACTAGTCGTAATTTGCCTAATTGGACCTAAACTCGTGAGCTGATTATACTTGATTCCAATAATAGGTATGGCAAAAACGCTTAAACGCCCGGAAATTAACCTTGGTTTCGTCAAGGACACATGTCGGACACTGTAACAGTTCCAAACGTCAAGTATTATGTCATTGTCGAATAATATTATTGTAATTATTTCTTGAAGTTCACCTTCATATAGCCAACGAGCTGATTGCAGATACATTCGAAAAACAACCTTTTTATATCGTGTCCGTAAGAAGTCAGTGTCATAGTCAAGGTCAAGACTAGACCAAGCAAGACTTTTTGACACTAGCCGTGATTGCTTAGCTAGGGAACTGACGGAGAATAATCAGCCTGGATCGTTCCCTTAACAGGGTCACAAACCTTATAATAAAATACCGCGATATCAGTATTAAAAACTATTGTTTTTATTTTTACTTTGGACTTTTTGGTATCCTAACTGCAAGGCATTTGAGCTTGATGAAAACAAAATTGTTAGCACTTAGCAGTCATACAATGGACATACTTATTATTGACTGCTAACGATTTCAAGGACTACCGGTTTAGGGCATTAACATAATGATTAACTAGCTCTTCGCCGAGATTTCATCCGCGTAATATTAAATTGTGAATGAAAGCAAAAAATAAATACCATGTGTGTGTTTTTATCATTCGTTCGCCATCTTGGATCTATAAAAAAAGTGCTTAATTTATAATCAGCATCCCTGAAAACCTCGAAAATTATATATTCATATCATTCAACAAACTTTGTTCCAAAAGTCCCGTCCGCCATTATCTATCTAGCAATAAATTTTGAATCGTATTTCTTGCTATTAGCTTAATGTACTTATATCACTTATTTAATATAATAATTTAAGTACATATTATACAGTTAGCATACGATACCACTTCGTACCCACTTACCCATATTTGAGCATTTGACGACGATTTTTATCAAAACCAGATCGTAGGTCGTCAATGCTCAAAATTGAATGCAACTAGAAACTAGGTCACATGAATTACGAAATAGTATGTGAGTAGTTAGGTATATTAGGTAATTTTGAATGTTCTTAACGTGCCATTTTGCTTACATAACGGCGTTCAACAGTGCTTTACCTCGTTTTGATGTGTTTTATATCCTGCTTGGGTCACACGACATTCTTTTGTTGTCGTACGCTTGTCGCGTTTAATACTTTTTTCCTTATTGTTCGGTTCGCCTAATTGGTCGTAGATTTGCAAAATAGATCCAAACCACACACTATTCTGCAAACTGAAACCAACCTAGAATCACTAACTCAAGGTTAGTTTTGGTCTACAGCAGTGCATGTGGGTTGATTGCGTTCTGCAAAACGATATCCAATTGTTATACCTAATAATTTATAAATTCGACCCCATTTTTATTGCAAGTACGTTCTTGATGTGTCGTTAATATTCCATTTAGTTTTGCATTGTTAATTATGTAGCGCAGCCGATAAGAGATCATTATATTTAAAAAACCGGACTTGTGCACATCAGGACCTGCACAATGAAGGCTTCCGGACCCATGTCAATAGCGAAGATTTATCGTCTCTATAACCAAAGTAGTGAAACACAAGAAACATCGTTGTATTTGGGGTTGTTTTTTTAATCTCAGTATGGAGTTTAGTCAGACACGACGGGGAATAAACTTAACTTTAACTTGGTCGGCTGTAGCTCGTGATTTAGTGAACCCATTTCTCCTCTTATAATTTTAATTGCAATGTCGTGTCATGTGCAAGTGTCTTCATTTTTCCTAGATTTTCTGCACAGTATTTTAAGATTTTACAGCAAGATCTACCTAAAGCCACGTTTCAGCTTAAAAAAATTCGGGACCCAATACAAACAGTTTTCACACACTTAGGGGTGGAATTTTATAAAACACTGTTTTTTTTTGTTGTTTGTAATGTACAAATTTTTAGTTGAGATGTTTTCCCATACAGACTTTCACCCCCTACTTTATACACTTAGGGGTGGAATTTTACAAAATCCTTCCTAGTGGATATATACGGTATAAAAGAAACCTACTGTCAAAATTTCATGATTCTAAGCCTATTTTTTTCCACCTTTATGGGACCATAGCTTTTGATATTTTATATCAATTTCAACTTGATATCTCATCCGTTTTTGAAAAACAGGGTATTGACAGACAGACAGACGGACAACAAAGTGATCTTATAAGAGATTCCGTTTTTTCCTTGTAAGACCTGGAACCCTAAAAATGAAACATACAGTTACATTTCTGCTTGGGGTCTAGTGGTTAGAAACTGCGCCGCTCTGCTCACTGCACCAAGTGGTTGCGTGTTCAATTCCCACAGGATTTAATGTTGGAAATAGCCTCAACGAATTGGGATCGCTCCCAGTGCATTGTACGTTAACCGTAGTGCACACATTGCTTAGTTTGGGACCATCCAGTCGGTGTTATAATCCGGGTATCTACCTACAAGTTGAAACAAAAAGGGAACAGTAGGTACTATTTATTTTGCAACGGTGCTTTGTAAATCTATAACTATCGGTTTTGTGGGACAGTTGAAGTGCTAAGGGTTTTATAGACTTGTCAAATCTGTCAATAGCTGTATTCCTATAACACCTTTTGTTTTCAAGTTTCCTCCAAAGGTGATAATTGTAGAATTACAATGTATAATTACCCTTTCTGTTTCAACCTGTATATATGTCGCAGCCAAATTGCTTAATTCACCGTTCAATTAGCCTAGGCACTTAACTAAACAGCGCCGTTCAACTAGTGGCCTGAATGATATTCAGCCATTTGATCAAACAGCTAGGCAAATGACTTGGATCGATGACGTTTAATTACTTGCCTAGCCTGTTCATTTCAATTTAGTTCTACGTTCTGCCAACTAGCGCCGAAACTCTCCAAACTGTCAATATCTCTATTATATTCTCTTTGGTCAATATGGCGTCAGCAAAAAACAACTTTGATGGAATAATTTTATTAGATATTTTACGAAATTGTTTAGATCCACCGAATCTACTTGCGGGGTGGGATTTCTGTAGGGTCATAAAAAAAATAACCCTAACCTAAACCTATCTGGGTCGCTCTGCTTGGGTAGTATTTTGAAGTACTTAAATGTCAACCAGTTGCCTAAGCATTAGCCAGCCAGTTTATTAAATGTTGTAACAGACGATACGGCTGAATATCATTTAGGCAGTTAGTTGAACGGCGCTATTTAGTTAAGTGCCTAGGCTGTTAATTGAACGGCGAATTAAGCTATTTGGCTGCGACATATATATTACAATCTTATAGGTACATATTCCATCGGGACTGACCTGAAATAATTAAGGAAATCACTTCAAACTACGTTCACCAAATATGAACCTATTCAGTACTTATATTGTTTATAAACATGACGATCCTATTTTTTATTTGTTGGAATAAAACAAGTTGGAAACGAGATTAGAATTTTGGATTTGGAGATGAAGAGACAACAAGATGTAGGTATTGTTAAAGTTTGGTTCGCTCTCCGATCGATCAACGCCCCGCTATCAATTTTGTGTAATCTCAAGTTTATATAATTCAAATTGTTCAATCATACTTCTAGACTTTTAGAATCACAATTCCAAGATTGTAAGTGCAATGATCTCAATAAATAGTAATATACTGGATAACTGAAGTTTATATTTATAGCCGCGGCCGCTAACAAGTCTCTATAGGTATGTGGCGGTAGACAACTAACAACCTATTCGTACCTGGAGCAAATATACCGCCGAAGCCGATGATTTTTCTGATGAACCTGTGGAGGTCATCCTTCTCCAGGCAGGTCTTCAGCACCAATTCAAGGTCCACAGGATGTACCACCACTGCGCAAAATATATAAGGTCTTATTTTAATAATTCGCAATATATTGCAATGCGCCTTAGTGAATGCTAAAGGTGATGTAGGTACAAACCATATAATAAATAACGATTTATTAGGTAGCCACTTAAGTATGTGCGTACGTTATGTAGGTAAATAATGCTTCTATACCACGACCAATGAGATGCCACCCAGAATGGTGGTGAGCCCGACTGTGACCGACTCGAACTCAGATATTCTTTTCTTTTGCATCGCTTCTCGTTAGCATTGGTATATATACTAGGTGAAACAGAAAGGGTATACTATTTTTTTTAAACTTAACTTTTTAAAATCTAAAACTATCGGCTTTGTGGGACAGTTGAAGTAGTAAATGTTTTGTAGACTTATGAAATCTGTCAACAGATGTATCCCTGTAACACCTTTTGTATTTCAAGTTTCCTCCAAAGCTGATAGTTTTATATTCACAAAGTTAAGTTGCAGAAAAAATAGTATACCCTTTATGTTTCACCTTATAGGTAGGAGTAAAAACGCTAGCGCGACATAAGAACCTGCTACTTTCAGAATTCGTTGATGAATGTTCCTAAAATATTATAAAGGGCCATATAAAAATATCGCCAACTATTTTGAAATCGCCCTGTACTTACATGGGAATCGAACTCGCACCGGTTGTTGTTCAACCTCGTGACACTCACCGAAACCCACCAAACATTTCAAGAACCTTGATTCGAATGCCTACTAGCTTTAATATAATCAAATCTGTTTAAATTAACTGCAATCCAACAATCCAACAATTACTCAGTAAACGAGCTAGTTGCGTTAACCCCGGTTATTAACACTCACAACCAGTTATTATTGAGTCAGGTAACTTACCGAAGTACAGTATATGGCCGAGCCAGCCTTTTAATATGCCGTCGTTCCGCATGCTGTCATAGCTGTAGCGTTGCAGAGTCGACATTATTGCTGAAATTTGTATAAAAGAAGTTAATGGTTTAAAAAACCTTTTTAAAAACAAGCTTTTATTTTTTTACCAAGAATTTATTTTTGATTTTTTATCGATCGTGTTCTCTTCAGCAAGCCCTTTCATTTGATACCCATACCGTCGTGGTGCAGATAAAATAACTAATCTAGCTATCTTTTATGATCCGCCATATTGGAATTATAATGACGTCACATAGCTAAGCATCCATTGTCATCCAAAATAAGCGTGTTTACCAAATTTCAGCTCAATCGGTTAAGGATAACTGACTTAAAATTCAGTTGTTAGATTCCACCCGGACAAACACACATTTCAAGTTAATATACTTTGGTCACCATAACATTCATTGAACACACCAAGGTACCCCATACACCGAATCGGTATATAAAGAAATAGTTACGATTCCTATCCTAAAAGTGTACAAAACTTAAGAAATTAATTGACAAATATCGCCAGACTGACACACCAACTGTATGGTCCCAACCTAAGCAACGCTTGCTATGGGTACCCTTCAATCGACTGAGGGCGATCCCAGTGACACCTAGACCTGGGCAAATTACGAAAAGGCCAAATCCGAAATTTGCCCCGACGGGAATCGAACGTCTAACCAACCGGTGCAGCGAGCCAGGCAGCCTGCCCTCAAACCACTGTGGCAAACGGTCATCAATAATTAATAGCAACATGTTTTCTGTGTTCTAAAAAAGTATATAAAAATACTAAGCTAAAAAAGTTAATTGACTTATCTTCATATGTAAGTGTTATTATTTTATATATTTACCTACTGTACATACTTTCTCAAAATTTTGCTAAGTAACCTTGCTCCCTTTTTATTCATAAGAAACCCAGTTCACAATTCAGATACAAGGACCATTTATAATTGCACGTTTTAACTTTCAACTTGAAAAAAAAGCATATCACATGTAAAACTTACTTTCTGTACTGCCAACTAACTTATGTGCAATTCCGATCACTGGAAGGGCTTCCTCTGACGTGGGGATGGCGGCAGCCAGCTCGTACAGCCGCCGCCTCCTGTACCTGAACACCACTATCCACACCAAAGGCACTAGGAGCAGCAACCACTCTATCATTGCGACACTGGAAATTACAGTTTAAGGACAACCAGTGCCACTGAAAGTAGGTCTACTTCACTATAGATCCAGCACAGGACACTTCGCCTTACGCGGTTATATCAAGCACGCGAACCACTTCGTATGTTACCGCGGAGAAAATGTGCGAGTATTTTATACGTCCATTTTCCTCGAGGCGACCGTCACCACGCACTAATTCTGCCGTGGTAAACATCGGGGTCGGAGAGTTCATGGAGCTGGGCGGCAACCTTCGGACCTCGAGGAAGCGACGATTACTTAATGGCCGAGGCAGGCACGGATACACACGCGACTGCTTTGAAGCAAGACGCTACGCCGTAGTACATTATATTTATTTAGAGTCATTCCACTAACGTCTCTATTTCTATGATTTCAAAAAAAAAAATATAGTGTGATATATATTTCATTATCATTGTGATATATATATAACCTACTATAGAACTGAATAAACATTTTTATGAGAAAAATTCCCGGATAATTAACGATAATATCTCCCAGGCTTAGGGTTGATTTCAATCAAAAGGGTTTCAATAAATTGGCATCTTGAAAGTGACTTAATCCATGTGAAATTAATCCAAGGATGCTTACTACTGATGTGACAATATAAGTAAATGGAGCAATTGAGATATAAAAGGACACAAAACAGTTACTCAACAAATAATAAAGTCACATCATGTACACAGTAAGTAGGTACCTAAGTAAATTCAACCGCAAGATGATACAATAGTGTGCTTGGTTAATGCTGCTTTTATTACTATTACGAGTATAACAACTAAATGTAGACATATATAACTGCTTACGTGTTAGTCAAAGAATTTGTAATACCTACTTATTATTACAAATTCCTTGGTAACAAACGATGCGTGGCATTGTGTCATAGAGACCCTATATGTTGTGTCTCCCACGCAACAAAGCTGACGAAGGCAGAGTGATCTCTCCACAGACATTACACAGTCCACGAAGGAGTTTCCATAGGAAAGGCCAGCCAATACCCACGGAGGGCGCGGGGTGACTGCAGAAATCTGCCGAATACTTTGAGTTAGACCCTACTGGCGCCTAAAGGAGATTCCGTTCCTATTTCAAATTGGAGTTTTCTTTTTTCTAGACGGGTTACAGACCAATGCATAGAATCCTATATCCCCTATTTTGAGTTTTGTTGCTTCCTTCGACACCTGAATCCTAGGGTTGGTGCTATTCTAAAGCTGAATATCCTACATCCACCGTTTATAATAGGCATATAGGTACTTTATTGTACCTATAGATATACCAACGTGAGACGTCACCCAGGTGGCCATTTTATGCCGACGTCATTTCATTTTGAGAAAAAATCTAACCTACGTTTAGCTCAAGGGCACTAGGGCACTGCCTTATTATATTTTTAATGATCACACTTTGCTGGAAGTAAGTGGCAATAAAAAGTTCTACCAACTGCGTTTTGAATGCGGCCTGTGATTGAACGATACAATCTGATAGCGGGCCATGTCTTCAAAATACACCAAATTAGATTGACGTCGTTGCGCCGTAAGATTTCCGAGTGGTAATTAACAAAGCATGGCGTAAGAACAGTTATAGATTTAAAAATAATTATTATAGATACGTTATTTATACTGAAGCTAGAATAACATATACTTTATTAGGGTAATAAAATTAATAACTTATTGCTAGTAACATTATAGACTACTTATATCTACCTAGTATATAAAGTTATTGATATGATAAGTAGGCATAAACGCGGACTGCTAACAGTCAATACTAGTGGCTCATTGTATGAAGGTCACTATGCCTAGTGTAATTTACTAATGGCCTAAGATCCGGTCTAAGAAATATATACCCTCATCTGTTACTTATTAGTGATAAGAAATAAATGATAGATAATATTCACATTAACACATTGCAAATAGGTTGGCTAGTTAAATTGCGGCCGGATAATATTAAATAGTTAAATTTTCTTCTTCTTCTTTGTTAGTGGCGTTTGTAGCTATTTGCCACAATTCTGCCAGTGTCCGTAATGCTAGTGTCATAAACTTGGATGCAGACAAAGTATGGCTAAGAATTTGGCCAGTGAAGTAGTTAAATTTTAAATGCGAGTGGTGACAAAGATGCGTTGCGCGCGCAACTTCATGTGACAGACAATGATAGGGTAAGTTCGCTAGTTCACCGACCAATGTGCAATGTGTTAATGTGAAAATTGTAATAAGTAACAGATGAGGGTATATATTTCTTAGACCGGATCTCGAACTATAATAAAGAACAATTAATGTCACTATCACAACACGGCCAGGTAAAATATGTCATCCGCCACGATGAATTTCTACTACAAATTCAAACCTATGGCAATAGCTTGTAATATGTATTTTTAAATGAAGTAATTCATTGTTTATCAATTACTATTTATTATTATTTTATATTAATTCAGATAACAAAGATGATGCATTAATGTAATAAATGTAAATTAAATTAAATGCTTACAAATTGCAACAGATGTTGCACTTGCTGTAGCGTTGTAGAGTCGACATTATAGCTGAAAATTGTTTAAAATAAGAAACATGTCTTTATTCTCACATAACGTATAGTATGTAGGCCAGGCCTACTTTTCCCACAGCGTTTCTATCGTGTTTTTTAAATTACGGCAAAGCGCCACTTAGCGGGTAACTAAGCTCTAAGGTCTTGCTAAGAATCCTCCTGGTGATCCAATAAAAAATACATTGAATCAGTTTAGAACGATATTATGATGATACGCAATTTATAAAACCATCCCACCAAGGAAGGAACATATAAAGTGAAATAAAAAGTATATGTTGCCCATTTTGAAACTTTACATTATAAAAAAAAAAAAAATTGTATTTGACATATTAACAATATTGTTTCATCTTTTACTATCATTGTCAAAGTTCCTCTATTAGAAATGGAATAATTTTTAACAGCTGGTGCCATTCCCCACTTAATCGGATGTAACAAACCATTTAACCCCCGACAAAAAAATTGTGTTATAAGTTTAACATGTGTAACTGTGTGTATGTGTATGGCACCGTAGCGCCCAAGCGGATGAACCGATTTTCATTTTTTTTGTTGTGTTAGAGAGGCATTCTGTTCGAGAGTGTTCTTAGCTATGTACTTATCATGAAAATCGGTTAAGCCGTTGGAAGATTATCAGCTGTTTTGTAGGTTAAAAAAGGCATATTCACGGCCAATACCAACTTCCACAGCTCTAATTAATACAAAATTTAGGCTCATTGGAATCTATACAAATAAATAAAATTGGAGTGTCTGTTTGTAATATCAAAAGAACACCATTTAACTAAATGGCAATTAAACTACATACGGTACATATAATAAAAACGCGATTTAAATGTTTTTGTATGTCTGTCTGTCTGTACGTTTGTTTCGGGTAATCTCCGAAACGGCTGGACCGATTTTAACGGGACTTACACTGGTAGATAGGCTACTGTTATTTTAGAAAAACAAAAAAAAGATTACCAACTACCTGTTGCGATAGGTATATAGGTAAAACACGAAATATTGACTTGATAAAAAGAAAAATTAGATAAAAAAATTGCTCACAAATGCTGACTGCCACGCGGGCTCAGAACGCGCGGGAGGGCTTTTGCGATAGTAGGTATATAAAACACGAAACATCGACTCGCAAAATAAAAATGAGATTAAACTTAGCTTAGGTATTTCTTTATTAACTTTTCGTAAACTCTGCGAACTGTACCAATATTTTTTGTTAAATAACATTTTTGTTAAGTTCAATTATACGCGGACGAAGTCGCGGGCACAGCTAGTTTCTGTATAAATATGCGCATGCGTAATTCTTTATTTGTTAGTTTATGGTCATGGAATATTATGCAATTTTAGATACGCCATCACGTTAACAAAAAAGAAAATTATACAATTTTAAAAAATATTCGTGTTTTTGAAAATTCAACCCCTGGGCTTCTCTCGTCCACCTGAGCCTGAGCTACTACATTAAATTGCAGCATAATCGATAAACTTTTGCTAGGAATTAACACATTCACTGCTGATCACTCGGAGCCGAGTGGAGTGGGGCCTAAGTAGCAGAGCCCCTCACTCGGATCCGAGCGAACGTCCTGTTCATTTTGTAGTAGTCAGTAAAGCGCCGGCATTTACGGTGAGTAAGCATTGTTTCGCGTGGCCATTCTGGTGAATCGTCAACTTACGAAAACGAGTATTGGATTAATTCTTACAGTGTAGTAGTTTTTGAAATTTATTTTTTATATTTTCTTTTTGTGATGGCAAGAGTACTAATACAATTGTCACTTTTGCCAGTGACTATTGTATTAGTTATTTTGTACTTCTCTTTGAGTAACTCTTCTCATCCAGTCCGTCCGTCTGTTCTTCCGTCCGTCCGTCCGTCCGTCTGTCTGTCCTGACCAGTCACAGGATCATATTTTACAGTTTCTGACGGATGTTGATGTAATTTGGTACAAAAATACTTTAAGAGTAGATATCATTTTCAAAAATATAAAATGTAGCAAAATTACTTTTATTGACGTACCTCCCGGAACATCGAAAGAGAGGATATTTTATTTGTAGTTACCCCATCATGTAGGATATTGTTGAAAAGATCTTTTCAAATGAATTGGTGTTTTCATACAGAATTTATCATTAAAAAATCAGTTTTTATCTTTTAAAGATTGAGTAATTCAAAATTAACGTAATTAATTCCGACACTTCTTACAATTTCTATTAAAAAACGTTAATAAGATTATGCAGTCAAAATGGATACATTGTTCACCAATTCCAATGAAATAACAGCAATAAATTTATGTTTTATGTTCATTAGTGTATTTCTTAGTATTTAAAGGTGTCGATAGACTATCGACACCTTAGTATCTACAACCTTAGTATCGACAACTTTAGTATTTCAACCTGGGGTGGAATTTTAAACAGATTCCCTTCAATAACCCGGAACCCTTCATTGTGCATGGCTCGACAAGCACTGGCGATTTGTTTTATGTATATTTTATGTTTTATTTTACTATAGCTTAAATAAGTAACCTTGCATCATGTTTCATACTAAAGGAACTTAGTTCAAAATTCACATACAAGGACCGTTTAGAAATACACGTTTTAACTTTCAACATTAATTAAATAAATGAACATCACAACTTACTTTCTGTACTGCCAACTAATTTATGTGCAACTCCGATCACTGGGAGGGCTTCCTCTGACGTGGGGATGGCGGCAGCCAGCTCGTACAGCCGCCGCCTACTGTACCTGAACACCACCATCCACACCAAAGTCGCTAGAATCAGCAACCACTCTATCATTGCAACACTGGAAATTTAAATTTAAGAACAACCAGTGCCACTAAAAGTAGATGTGTAAACTGAACTCTGTGACTGTCTGCTTCACTATAGATCCAGCACTGGACCCTTTGCTTCACACGGTTATAGCAAGCACGCGAACCACTTCGTGTGATACCGTGGATAAAATGTGCGAGTATTTTATACGTCAATTTTCCACGAGGCGACCGTCACCACGCACTAATTCTGCCGTGGCAAGCATCGGAGTGTGGGAGTTCACGGAGCTGGGTGGCAACCTTCTCGACCTCGTGGAAGCGACAATACTTGCCGAGGTTGGCACGGATGCACGGCGCCTGCACTAGAGCAAGATAGAACGCCGTAATACCTAGCTACACATATTTATTTAGAAAGAAAGAACCGTTAATACTTGAATTTCCAGTCCAAATTCACTGTAACGAATGAGATCTTAATTTTTGGACAACAAAGTGTAGTCAATATAAAACACACAACAAAACACCAGACTCTTTCGAAGGGTAGAGAGAGGTAGCTTAAGCTTACTATAGATTAGGGGATCCTTGTGAAGGGCAGTGACTTTTAGTGCATAGTGCATAGGTACCTACGTAGATTCGATTTTTTCTCAAACTGAAATGATGTTGGCGTTAAAGTTGGTACCTATGACTATAGGTCTTATAGGTACTATAATGCATGGGGTTAAGTATGATGTTTACCGATCAGCATATTACAGATAGGTATTTGTAAGATATTCAGCTTCAGAATAGCACCAACCAAAGAATTTGTAATAATAAGACATTAGAAGTGGTATTGACGTATTATTTTCTAAGAAACCAGTGTCGCCACTTCGCGCCGCTTTCGCACTGCGCAGACACCAATTTATTTTACGTAGCGTAGTTTCGGGTATTATGGCACACTATACTATAAGCCTTTTTAAAAATAAAATTCGTACTAAATTCAAATTTTATTGTTTAATTCATTTGTTTAACATATCAGTAATCAATAACTAGAAGCTTAAGGCAATATTAAATACTTGAAAAACTACTAATCATATGTTCTGTGAAATTAAAAATTAGTTAAAATTTAAAGGTTTGGGTATCATGGCCTAGGGCCATATTGATCACTATAGAAAATACTATATACAAATAAATTATACGTCTTCAGCATTGTGTATTTACAGCATTTACTTGGAGCGATTGAAAATAAAACATAGCATAATGCAATTGACACTAATTCAGCCAATATTGCCTCAACAAATTGCAACGGTATAATCAAATAGGTACGTGGACACAGAACGTGCACCCTGAAAGAAATAAAACAAACCAATTGGTGGATCTGCAAGTATAATATAGGTACATAACATAAATTAAGTAGAAATATGGTTCGTTCCTTCCAACACAAGGTGGTTCACGGCCGGCCAACGACGCGGCGCGGGCGCAGAGCTTCAAACACGTTTGGTTATCCTGCGGTGCGCTCAAAAGGCACTGAACTTAAAAAACTGGTCGACGTCAGACTTGCTCATCAGACTTGCACATTGAGGTAGAAAAATATCCCTTTCCGAAACAGGGCATTTAGGTCATGCAACCTTAATTTGATAACAAATCCAGATTACCTTTACCTCAACCTCATCAGTCGTAATTCCTTGTCACTAGGTCGCGGGAGCCCCGCTTCGCAAAGCTCTTATTTTGTGTTCAGGGTCACTAGTACCTAACCTAACAGGAAGGGAATAACGCGTCTTAGTTCGCTCGCTCACGCGTGTCTTGTCACCTCGTATGACAGCCTAATGAACACTAAATTTTTCCAAGAGTTCCGATGAGGTGCTTTATATGCAACCGCAAAAAACTAACCGCATTAAACTAATAAGTTTTTTGAAGCGAAGCTTCTTTACGGACGTTCGGGGCGCTCGCTACCCGGGCACTCAAACAGTGAAAAGCGTAACGCGTAACGCGTAACGCGTTATTTTTATGTTACACTCTGCCTACCCTGTTTCAAAACCCTATGCACGCCACTTATAATATATCTAATATCTACTGCAAAGCTTCGCTTCTTTCGGGCGTCCCTAGACAGCACTGTTTTTTTTTTCTTTTGTATGTTTAAGTAAATATGTGTTTTGTATGTTTTATTTCAGCTTTTTTTAAAAACACGATATCGGGTATTAGTAATAGGATATCTATATAAGTAACAGATACAAATAAAAATAAAGCCATTTCTATGTGATCGGTACAAAACACTCTACTCGAATAAAAACTTTGATGGTACCCAAAACATAAGGGCGAAAAATTTACATATAATACTATTAGTCGTACTGTATTTAATGAGACCTTTCCAATCATACATCACAGGATTAGGTAGAATTAAAAAACCACCCCCTGGTTACTTGTATGAGTGCCTCCTTTCTATATAATTGTTGTATGAAACAATTTTTATTATATTTGTTCAATATTGCAGCCAAAAATGTACTTATTTTGTGTGAATATCAAGTCCCTATCTCATACCGTTTAGCAGCAAGAAGCATCTGACAGACGGATGGACAGACGAACGGAAATCGTTAGCAACAACCGAACCCTTCCAGACACGGACCTCTAAAAACCAGCCCCTGTCGGAACGAATTATTTTTATTTTTCACTACTATACTTATTCCTTACCGGTGGAAGAGCAAAGCTATGACCAATTGACAGTAGCTCTTATAAGAGCTATGGCACGGTCGCTGATCACGAAGAAATGAACTGCGTGTGACCGGCAACTGTGTGAGCGAGATGTATTAGATTTACGCGGGAGTGACAGAGACAGGTAATAACAGGTCATTGTACGAATTTCTTCGTGATCAGCGACCGTGCCATAGCTGGGCTCGGATAGTACCACCCACTCACAACAGAATGGCCATCGTAAACTAACTATTATAGCTCGATGAGAGAGACAGCCGGAAGCCCAACCCCCCTCCTTTTCCTGTGTACCACTCGCCTTCAGGTGGGCAACATGCGAGCAATGCCATTGGTATGCACACATCTATAATCATCTAAATACATATAACTCAAAGGTGACTGACTGACTGACTGACATAGTGATCTATCAACGCACAGCCCAAGCCACTGGACGGATCGTACTGAAATTGGCATGCAGGTAGATGTTATGACGTAGGCATCCGCTAAGAAAGGATTTTGATTAATTCTACCCCCAAGAGGATAAAATAGGGAATGAAAGTTTGTATGAAACTTTGTCAATTAAATTCCACGCGGACGAAGTCGCGGGCACAACTAGTTGTTATAGAAAAACCTGTTATAAGTATGGATTTCGGATTTAATTATCTTATGTATAGTAGTATGTACTTGGTCAACACACATGAACCTAACGCAATACAAGTACAGATTATTCAAAAAATAAAAAAGAAGATTTCAAATGACGCGCCATTTTTATTGTTACGCGGCAACGACGCGCGGTCTTCTCTCCAGTGAGATCTCATACCCGTCTACTGCCTTCATCATGATGTCCAGCTTGACTCTGATGTGCGGTGTCGGAGTGTGTTCTTTGTCGCCGATTACTTTGTAACGACGCAAAACCGCTGATAATGCCGCCTTAATTGACATCAACGCGTATTGATACCCTGTGGAAGCAGAATGAATATTACAGCAACTATTGGATCACAATGACAAAATAACAAATCGGTGAAAAAAAGTAAGTTTGATTAGGATTTTTCGTGAAATAAATAGCAACTGATAAACGAACGACACTCTAACACTGAGACAGAAATATTCCCCTGTGCTCTTATTTAATTCAAAAGGTGGCTGCCATAGTCAGACCTATGTTTAGAAAATATTACATTAATATTTTTATAACCTCTAGAATAGGCATTCGTCGAGTCTCAGAATCTTCGGATCATGCATGAATAAGAATATTTAAAAGGTCCCAACCCAAACAATTCCTGGGTCCATGACTGAACGGCATAAAGCTGCAAGGGTTCACCAACTTGAACCGCTCCGGGAGGAACCTGTCGGGGTCGAAATGCTCGGCGTCCGGACCCCAGTACTTGGGGTCCCGATGGACCCCCCATATGGAGACCACGACCCCCGACCCAGCGGGTAGGGTGCGACCTGATGCTGTTGACATAATTTCAGTAGGTAACTACAATTATTCTATTTCAATAACATACATAAAATGTACAGTCAGCTCGCAGTATCGCTGTGAATGCTTGAAACTCCAAATTGCGTGGAAAGATTAATTGGATTTCGTCCTTTCTAAGAAATGCACTGCCTCCGCCTCCGTAACGAGGCACATATTAGTCGCGCGCTGAACTAATGAAAATTCTTATACGACACTTACGCAATGTGGTTTCTTCCAGTACTTTACGAATAACGAAAGGCACGGGCGGAAAGAGCCTTAACGACTCTTTGATGACTCTGTCCAAATATTTCATTTTCATCAGATCCTCCTTCACCACCGGTCGGTCCGAATCCCCAAATACTTCATGTAACCTTGAAAAAGTAATTGTTATCCTCATTCAATGAATTCCAAATATACATTAGTGTTACCATCTCACTAGCACGGAAAAGCTTACTTAAGTTTAATTTAACACTAGCAGAGTTATTGACTAGAAACGGTACATAATGCTGAACAGACGTTTTTACAAAAAACTCATGCGAAACGTATTGCGAAACTAAAAGCATACCTACCATAGTATACTACAGTGTAGCTACAGGTAATTTTTGATCTTTGATTTTTTTATCAATTAATGTTCCTCTTTCCAGTGAGATAAAAAGTTATTATGTTTTACATGTCTGCAAAATTATTAAGATCTTTAGCCTTTGAATCCCTCGCTACCTTCAGGATTATTATTTTTAACTAGTCGCTAACATACTCAATTTTGATAACATTCGCTTGCTGAGCATTCAATTCGTCAAAAAAAACTTTGCAACTTTGCTTAACAAATAAGTGTTTACGGATCGACCTAAAACCATGTCAAAATGCAGTTTAAAAATACTTTATATTTATTTAACTACTTACTCCTGGTACACTTTCTCTTGTATTTGAGGATATTTAGCCATTAGCTTCAACGTATATCCGGTTGAGATCGCGGAGGTGTCCGTCCCCGCGATGATCAGTGTTAATATTTCCTCCCTTAATTCAATATTCGTGTACCCTTTCTCCCCCCCTGAATGTGTGATCAATAGGTCCAAAAATGTTTGATTTACATACATATCTAAATCTGGAACAAAACGGTTTTAAATTATATGAGGTTAGTTCGTATAAAGGATTGAGTATAGGTACATATCGTAACTTACCATATTCAATTTCTGCTTCAGTTCTAATTTGTTTTTCTAATTTTATCTCTTCCCTTTTCATTTTGATGACCTGTGAACAAACGTAATATTTGCTATCCTTATCACAACTAAAAGTGTGTTTGCTTAAGTTTGCGATTATTCACAATTTTTCGAAAATTTTGTTAATGCTTATATATATGTATTTTATACTACAGTATATTATAAAACATCCAAAAAAATACTAACTCGAATACCTACTTACGTATTGAATAGGTACTGCTCAAATTTAGAACACCTTTTTTGAGTGCTGAAAAATTTGGTGTTTTACCTCATCAGTGAAGTGGTGCATCACCTTCACTTCCTTCTGGTGCTGCTTGTACTGAGGGAACAGCTGGTACAGCCAGTCCGGCTGCAGCCATAAGTGGAATATCCTCTCGCAGACCAGGTTCAGGATTTTGCTCATCGCGTTCAAGAAAGGGGAGTCTGGATTGCCCTGGGCGTTTATTTTTACACCCATTGTTGTTTCTAATGAGAAGAATGTTGGCAAAATATTTAAAAGAGTAGCATGTCCTAAAACTAACGAATCATTTATTTATGCTTATATCTTAAAGAGGCCAGGTTTATTATTTTCGCGACGCAAGGAGATAAATTATTTCTTGTGTTTATTAGCCTATGTATGTATCTATATAATCATACTAGTTTCTGCCCGCGACTTCGTCCGCGTAGACTTGAGTAAAGTATTCTATGTGTTAATCCAAGATATAAACTGTGTTCCAAATTTCACCCAAATCCGTTCAGTAGTTTTTGCGTGAAAGAGTAACAAACATACATCCACATTCACAAACTTTCACATTTATAATATTAGTAGGATATAATTATGTATTTTCCTTTGTGGCGCTCTTGACTAAACGCGTGGACCGATTTCGATGCTTCTTACATAAATCGATTTAAAACTCGTAATAAAGTTCTGAGTTTATTAAAGTTCTTATTGGCGTGAAAAATAATTATCATAACATAATTCAGTTTAAATCCTTCCTAAATGCAAAATAAAAATGTTAACCCGAATACGTGAATTTGAAACTTGAAACTTGAAATAAAAACTGAAAAGAAAATCAAGTTCAGCAGTCCAAAGCATACAAGCAAACGCACTGACAGCGGAGATATTTTTAAAGAACTTACCGCAAACAGAGTCCAGTGTGTACGTGCTCAGGAACGGCCACATGGGGAACTTGCCGGCGCCGGCTCGGTCCTTCAAGCGCTGCGCCAGGAGCTCGCTCTGCTCAGAGAACACGTGCACGAAGGAATCCACTATCTTCGGACTGAATGCCGGCACCATGACCTTCCGACGACGACGCCAGATAGAGACTTTGCAACAGAAAGAGAAAGTTACCATCGACAAGATGATTCGTATCAAAACTGAGTAACAGCCCCATTTCATGCGACCACCACGTGCGCGCGTTTGGTTTTTTACACATTGTCCGAATGTATAAACTTTGTTAATGTATGACGCTTGTACTTTTACTGAATTCTTTATCTTCCAATTGAAACTCTCACCATTAATAATGTTTACTACGAATGTAATATGTAAGGGATACCTATTTTCCTTATGGTAGGTCATGTTTCCAATTCTTTAACAAATATTCAAACATGAGTAATCCACCAACCCGCAATAGACCAATCCCACTCGTTGTGAGGGAAGGCCCGTGCCCAGGAGTGGGACGTCAAATGGGCTAAATTATTATTATATTATTATAATACTTATACGCAGAGACTTTATAAAAGTTTTCGCATATCTTTGTAGGTACCCATTGTTATTTATGTTGTCAAATCATTATAATCAATCGTTCTTATTTTAGTAACCTGGAAAATGCCAAATACTAACCATGCTTGGTCAATCTCAAGAAAATTGGTGTCTACTTTGATTACTTCACAACTGAACAAAACAGTCCGCACATTACCGAACGCCGGTTCTCAGAGTATATTCTGGCTCGGGGAAATTATGTGGGCCAACAGTGAGTCTCAAATCGGAAGAATAATATCTCAAACTACATCGAAGATTTCATGAACCTGCTTTAGGACAAGACGTTTTATTTTTCGTTATTTGATTGGAATTTCGTCAACTTCCGTCAAAAACTGTAGAAGTTATGGCACTGTGACCGACAGGGACGGTCGGACGGACGGACTGGATGATCTTATAAGGGGTCCTCGTAGAGACTATGGACCCTAAAAAGTAACAGCTATGTCGAAGCTACCTCAAAATCAGGCAATAACTATATGGCATATGAAAAAAATATAAAAACCGGATAAACCTCTTTATATTAATGATTCAGGCGTCGCAATAAAACAAGTTTCAAACTAAGCCTATTTTTTATCTTCATACCCATAGGTCGGATCTGAACATTTTATGACGATCTTTATCAAAACCAGATTGTGGGTCAACAATGCTAAAAACTTAAGGTTAAAAATTTATTTCTTTAGTTTTGCAGCCTAACCCCAAGGTTAAAGCGTGCTCTTCTTTATCTTTTAGTTTTGACCATAGGCTAACTAGTGGTATTTCCATGAAATCGAACATTCAGTAAAAAGGTCTAAATATGGACGCCAAGACGTTCAGAATATTACGTCATATCTTCAGTAACTATACAAATAAATAAAATTGAAGTGTCTTTTTGTAATATCAAAATAACACCTTTTCACTAAATGCATATGAAAGTATATACGGTACTTATAACAAAAACGCGTTTTTTTTTTGGTAGTCTATATGTTTGTTCCGGGTAATCTCCGAAACGGCTGGACGGATTTTGACGGGACTTTCACTGGTAGATAACTGATGTAATAAGGAGTAACTTAGCCTTACTTTAATTTTAGAAATACATTAAGGGTTACGCGTAAAAAATTAAAATACATGAAATCCAAGAGTATCTCCAAAACGCCTGGAGCGATTTTGACGGGATTTTTACTTTTAATTAACTATTTAAATTCCACTGAGATGATGTCGCGGGCACAGCTAGTTTTAAAATATAGAGACTCAGACACAGTTTTACGATACTAAATATGATTGATTTAGCTGCAGAGTAAGAATCCAAAACGACAATTTATTTACTGCAGCCCAGACGAACCAATCTTTTTATTTTTTCTAATAGTTCCCTACAACAGAATGGGTAAACGACAATTAGTAAGCGATAAGAACATTGAAATAAAACTATTTTTCGGATTTTATCGCGTTTATTTAATTTATGTTCCCGACGTTTCCGAAATATAGTTTAATAAATCCGAAAAATAGTTTTATTTCAATGTGTAGTATTCGCGTAAATATAAGAAAACAATAAGCGATAAGAACGATAGGTACCTGGCGCAAATATTCCTCCGAAGCCGATGACTTTCCAGGTGAACCTGTGGAGGTCATCCTTCTCCAGGCATGTCTTCAGCACCACTTCAAGATCCACAGGATTTACCACTACTGTGGAAAATAGCACCGATATTATAGTTAAGCGGGCTGGGTTTCCCCAGTGCCTAGTTGTATGTTTATTTGTAAAATTACCGAAGTAATAATTATGAAAACATTTCCGAGAGACAGTGGCGGGGGATCACCGCACAGGTGCAAGAATCGCTGCAAAACCCTCGGTCCTCGGCAAAAAGGAAGACTCAGAATGGGTGGGTTGGTGCCACTTACTGCTTAAGTCCAATAAGACTTTCATACAATCAGATTTGCTATTACTATGTTATTATTAGGTAGGTACGTTTATTTTCAGCACAGAGCCGTCCAAATATCGCATAATTATAAGTTTTAAGCGATTCAATAATCCTACTAATATTATAAACTAGCTGTGCCCACGGACTTCGTCCGCGTAGTATTTAACGTAACAAAAATTTCGGGATTATCGGGATAAAAAGTATCCTATATGTTAATCCCGGTTATAAACTATCTGTGTTCCAAATTTCATTCAAATCCGTTCAGTAGTTTTTGCGTGAAGGAGTAACAAACAAACATACATACATACATACATACATCCACACTCACAAACTTTCACATTTATAATATTAGTAGGATGTGAAAGTTTGTGAGTGTGGTTGTATGTTTGTTACTCTTTCACGCAAAACCTACTGAACGGATTTGGATGAAATTTGGAACACAGTTAGTTTATAACCTGGAATAACACATAGAATACTTTACTTAAGTCTATGCGGACGAAGTCGCGGGCATCAACTAGTAAATAATAATATTATCGCCAGACTCACACACTAACTGTATGGTCCTAAACTAAGCAACGCTTGTACTATGGGTACCGTACAATGGACTGGGGTTGATCCCAGTGACACCCAGACTTGGGCAAATTACGAAAAGCTCATTTCTGAAATTTTCCCCGTAGGAATCGAACCCGCAACCACCATGTGCAGCGAGTCGAGCGGCCAAAGTTGAACCACTGCGCCAAGCGGTCGTGAAAGAACGAATAGTAACACTGTAAAATATTGTTTTACCTAAGAATGTGGTATTTATCAATAAATCTGCCTAGGTAGATTTCAACTTGTATTTATTTAACCTTTTTGTTGATTGTTTAAATATAATGCGCTATATTTTTTGCATTGTTCATTTGAATGTACAAATCCTTTTTAGTAGGTAATACCTATCAATAATTAACCTGCTCTAATGCTCTCGATCAAGTTACGCCCCAGGCCTCACTAATTTGAGATCCGCCACTGCCGAGAGTTTACAGGGTGACTTCGAAATCTTTGGCAAAATTTTACTAATAACTGCATATCATTTAGTTGATCTAGAAAATAAATCCGGAAATCTATGAAATATGCATAATATCTAACCTTTATATAAGCCTTAGAATCGAACGCCAAATTTAAATGTTCTGGAATCAACACACTTCTATTTATTTTACAAAATCGGTTCAAACCGGCTTAAGTTTTAAATAACTACAATTATTTAATATTGCACTTAATTAGCCGGAGTTTTCGCAAGTACCCATGCTCAGTAACTAAACAAAGTTACTTGCGAAATCCCCGGTTATTAACACTGGTGAGAAATACTTACAGAAGTAAAGTATATAACCAAGCCAGACTTTTAATATTCCGTCGTTCCGCATGCTCTCGTAGCTGTAGCGTTGTAGAGTCGACATTATTGCTGAAAATTGTATAAAATAATAAACATGAATCTATTACTTATATAACTTACATATATAAGTAGGTCTATTAGCTTGTTCCCGCAGCTATTCTATCATGTTTTTGGATGTCGGCAATCCGCCACCTACTGTGTCTTACTAAGCTCTAAGATCTAGCTAAGAACCATCCAGGTGACTTAATAATTACATTGAAATCGGTCAAGCCATTTAGGAAGAGAATAAATATAAACACACACACATACCAGTGCTGTGAATGTCACCCATAAAACTCATTCATGCTAAATTTTAAACCCCTAGTGTTTTTATACCTTTAGGTGTAGTAAGTTTATAAATTATAAAATGATTTTAACATTAATATTAAAAGTGTAAACAAATTAAGTAATCACTTAACTTGTTTTCAACGTTTTTAAAGTAGATTATTATATGCAAGTTAATTTTCGAACTCATTCAGCATTTAATAAATAAACTTGGATACTGTTACTTTCGAAAGGAACCCATTTCACAATTCACATACAAGGGCCATTTATAATTGCACGTTTTAACTTTCAACATTTAAAAAATTTACGCACATCACATATAAAACTTACTTTCTGTACTACCAACTACATTATGTGCATTTCCGATCACTGGCAGGGCTTCACCTGCCATCGGAATGGCGGCTGCCAGCTCGTACAGCCGCCGCCTCCTGTACCTGAACACCACTATCCACACCAAAGGCACAAGGAGCAGCAACCACTCTATCATAGCGACACTGGAAATTACAGTTTAAGGACAACCAATGCCACTGAAAGCAGGTCTGCTTCACTATAGATCCAGCACGGGACACTTCGTCTTACGCGGTTATAGCAAGCACGCGAACCAATTCGTATGTTACCGCGGTTAAAATGTGTGAGTATTTTATACGTCCATTTTCCTCGAGGCGACCGTCACCACGCACTACTTCTGCCGTGGTAAGCATTGGAGTTAGGGAGTTCACCGAGCTGGGCGGCAACCTGCGGACCTTGAGGAAGTGACGATACTTGCTGGGGTAGGCACAGATACATATGCGCCTGTACTGGAGAAAGTCACTATACCGCGCCGTTGTACACATATTTAATTACTTATTGTAAAAAAACAGTAATCCTTGAAATTCCTGACAAAATTCACTGTGGCGAATGAGATATAATTGTTCTGGCCTACATTTTTTTAGTAAATATAAAACATAAAAAGACACTACCAGACTCTTTTGAACGGTAGAGACAAGTGGATCCTTATGAAGGACAGTGACTTTTAGCGCTTACGTAGGTTCGATTATTTCTCAAACTTAAATGACGTTGGCGTAAAAGTAAGTATGTCTATAGGTACTACAATGCATTGGTTTTACTATAATGCTTACCTATCTGCCTATTTCAGGTAGATATTTGTATGGTATTCAGCTTCAGAATAGCATCAACAGATTGGGGTGTCGTAGGACGCGACTAAATTCAACAGGGGGTTTGAGCCTCTATGCATTGGTCTGTAACCCATCTAGAAAAAAATAATGTAAAAATTTAAGGTGCCCTTCAGCATTAACAGGGCGGGCTGACTGGACTATCAAGCCCGATCACTTCGACCAATAGGATCGCTTCAATTTCCTTCCCCTTATCAAAAGATTAACATTATTAAATTGACTGTTGATCATTCTGATAGCTACAAATTAGGACAAATTCTAACACATCTAAAATAAGTAGGTTGAGCTAGGTATCTTATACTATGGCCTATGAGAAGGACAGCAATAGGTAGTATATTAAGTTTTATGCAGTTTCGATTGAGTACAAACAGCATTAGCACCCGTCTGCGTATTTTTTAACCCCCGACGAAAAACGAGGGGTGTTATAAGTTTAACATGTGTATCTGTGTATCTGTATATCTGTGTATCTGTGTGTCTGTCTGTGGCTACGTAGCGCCCAAGCTAATGAACCGATTTCAATTGTGTTTCTTTTGTTAGATAGGTATTCTGATCGAGCGTGTTCTTAGCTATGTTTCATGAAAATCGGTTCAGCCGTTTGAAGATCATCAGCTTTTTGTAGGTTAAAAAGCCACATTCGCGGCCAAAACCAACTTCCATGGCTCGAATCCAATCGAAATTTGAGATTATTGGATTTAGATTTATTATATTTTTAAATGATCGTAACAGTCTGAACTGGCTTTTTACAATATTATAAATATGAAAAGTTTCCCTGATTCTGGAAAAAATGAATATTTTATCAATTTTGATATGAGATTTGTGTATGAACTAAAGACGTTCCATAAGTCATGTGTCAAATGATGGATACGCGCATGCGTTAAATGTTGTTTGTTTTGTTAATGGTCATGGAATATTACGTTATAATAATTCTAGAGGGCGCTGCTCCGCCATTGAGAAAAAATAAAAAAAAAACAAATCTAATTTAAAATAATTTTGGCGTTATTGAAAATTCTTCGCCCGGGCTGCTCCCGTCTACCTCAACCAGAGTTATTACATGAAATTGAATCATAATTTATTATATTTTACTAGGAATTAAACCTCCGTGGCATCAATATTTAGATTATTTGTCTATTCTAATGTCAATTATTATAATGTCATAACAAAATAATGTCTCATACTTTTACACAGATTTTCTGTTGATTATTGCATTAATTTGATGAAAAAGTCGTCGCATCGGGGTTTTTAAATTTTCCTCAAATTGTACCTCACATCGCTCCTATCGGCCACGTGACGAACTAACAGTTTGATCAATAACATTAAACCGAAATAAAAAAACTTTGTTTGCACTAAACAGCTAGAATTAACCAAGGGCATTATAATTTGGAGTTTTTATGAGCCGGGGCAATTTTTTTAAAATGTTATATGTATCTTTTTAGTGTTTTTTAGTGGTTAACCGATTTTGATGAAATTTCTACGGGACCAATCTCAAAGTACGTATACCTTTTCAATAAAAACAGCGCCGTCTACGGACGCCCGAAAGAAGAGAAGCTTTATACCTAGTATAAAGCGTACGAACTAAGCGCGCCGCAGCTGCCACTCTATATAGGTATATGTCGTGTTACGCTACTGATGCTTAGCACGGATAGAGTGGCCGCGGGCGAGCACCCTTAACGTCCGTATAAGAAGCTTGGGTTAAAACGGAAAAATAAATGACGCAGTACTGAGGTCACAATCTGATAATCATTAAAAATACAACCGGATTAAGAACCTCTTCCTTTTTTAACTCGGTTAAAAAAGGGGCTTTACGTAGACTATCTACTCCGAAGTCCGAACGTATAGGTATAGGTACTTATGGTGCTGCCACTATTTTCATACCTACGCACTTTTTGAAGCAAAGCTTCTATGCGGACGTTCGGGGCTCGCCGCGTTACACGATGACGTCATATACGATATATTAGGTATGCATGGTGGCAGCTGCGGCGCCCTACTCTTTAATCTATAAAGCTTCGCTTCTTTCGGGCGTCCCTAGACGGCGCTTTTTTTATTGTAGGCACATAGCTAAATAGGTACTTACCTACCTACGAACTAATATGGATAATAAGATGAGTATACACAGTAAGTTCAAATAAACACAAAGCTTTCTTTATGATCGATGAAATAAAAGACCAGCAGACCAATCATTTCTATAATTTTATTTGTTAGAAACGCATTACATCAATTAGTTAACTTTAATTATTTGCGCACTTCCTTACACTTCCATCAACACTCCTAATTAGTTCATTGTTTGTCAGTTACAAATTGCAACAGTATAATCAAATAAGTGGACACAGAACGCGCACCCTGAAATCAATAAAACAAAAGAATTTGTTTATCTATAAATATTATACACATACCATACATTTAGGCACACATTACACACCTTCTAAAAGAAGGCGGTACACGGCCGGCCCGGCCGGTGGCTCATCGCGGGCGCAGAGCTTTAGAGCGGTTTCGCACTACATCCGATCCAAACCCGTGAAGATATGGCCCGTAGTAGCCTTAGAACTATTTCTATGGTAATTCGGTCGGAGTTTTCTAGATCTATATTTTTACGGGTTCGGATCGGATTCGGATCGGACGTAGTGCGAAACCGCTCTTACACACGTTTGATTATCCTATACGGTGCGCTCAAAAGACATTGAACTTAAAAAACTGGTCAAGGTCGCATCGGACTTGCGCATTAAAGGTTCAAACATTGACGTAGAAAAATACAATTGATAGTAGCTCTTATATATCAGTTAGCTGGACTGGGGTCTGCGATAGTAACCTACCTTCCTCTCATAGAAGAACGACCGGCGTAAAGGAACAGAGAGACAGCCGGAAGACCAACCTCTACACCACTCCCCGTCAGGGCGGCGACATGCGAGCAATACCTTTGGTATTATACACATCTATACATCTATACAAATAAATAAAATTGGAGTGTCTGTTTGTAATATCAAAATAACACCTTTTCACTAAATGCATATGAAAGTACATACGACGACTATAGCAAAAACGCGATTTTTTTTTGTCTATCTGTCTGTCTGTATTTTTGTTCCGGCTAATCTCCGAAACGGCTGGACCGATTTTGTCGGGACTTTCGCTGACAGATAGCTGATGTTAAAAGCAGTAAGTTTTATTTTAGAAAAACAAGAACGCGGGAACGGGAGCGGATAACTTAAATTCTACGCAGACGAAGTCGCGGGCTCAGCTACTCTTTAAATATATTATAAGCTTGTTTGCCGACATTGCTATATAATACTCTTACAGGTATGGTTGCCTGCTTTAATTGCGTATATATATTCACATATCCATGAGATCAATGTACTTAAAGTACTCGCCCTGCCGACCTATATTAATTTTTAGTACTTACCTCTTGAAACAACGGGTAATCTAGTTTGTAAATACCACACGCCGTGAACACTGGTGCCTGGTGTAGCAGCTGCATCGACAACTGCATCGCCTAGAATATCGTAACACAGGAACATCATTAGTTATTAGAATAGTTACCTAATTATCTACAATTTGCACAAATCCATATTACGTTCACTTCGCTTACCTCAGTCGTAACTACAGAGCTGAAATCACTATTCATAATTTCATGTGTTATAAACGATGTATTTTTTGCCTGCGAAGTTAAAATAGCAATCAATTATGTCAACGTGAATGTCATAAATTTAAGTTTCCTTAAAATAGCCACCCGCCCCGGTTTCGTGCTGCTTTTCGGTAGTATTTATAAATTACATAATGATTTATAGATACATAAACCTTCCCCAAGAAATTCTCTAAATGTTCAAACCGCATAAAACCGTTGCGTAGTTAAAAATCACTCAAGGGACAAACAGACAGATTCTGGTGACGACTTGGTCCATAATATTTAGAGATTAAATTCTTACCTCACGCGTGGTGCGTTCGCAAAAGAAGACAATCAAGAACATTATGCCAACAGCATACCCGATTTGCCAGAACACGTACATCAAGAAATCAATGTATCGCGGGATGTCGTGGAACAGACCAGCTGCGGTCGCCTCCAAGAAATAGAACGAATGTAATATAATGTACACGATGGACACAAACATGTTCATTATCAGGCCGAGACCGAACATTTTGTTCACGACATCAGCGCTACTGCACAGCATGCCGTAAACCCTAGCGCACGCTTTGATCTTCTCACAAATGTATTTGTCTTTAAGATCCCCAGCTCTTTGTGTATTAACCGTCATCCTACTACGAACGAAGATCTTATACTCCCACGAATCTCGCGATTTGATATCATTGAGAATTTTATTTATGAACTTGAATCTGCATTTGAGTACGATCAGCGAGTAACAATACTGAGACGTTATTAACAGTGCGATGGCATCAGAGAACACTACTTGGAACATTCTCTCAGCTGGGAACGGTACGTTCAGATTAGTAAGTGTGAACCATATGCAGAGCATGCGAGTCAAATAGACACCCACTTGACCGAGGGATATGAGAAATGAAGAAAATGCGTTCTGGTTGTAATCTACTGTTTCGCCGAGATCTTCCAGTTGCTTGTCAACGTCGACTATGATCTGCATCAAGCGACTGTCCCCGCTTAAACTGAATGGCAGTTTCCACATGGCAATAAGCACGTAAAGCAATGAAATCACTCTTTCGAAATCGTCGCCATATCGTTGCATTTTCGTGTTGTATATTGATTGGAGAATGGCCTGATCTTCGACGTGGGCTTTGTAAGCACAGTAGAAGTATAAAGAATGCCACGTTACGAAGAAAATTAATCCGAGCCAAGTGAATTCTGTTACAATGCGACCGTCCGGAGCAGTTTTCATTATTAGAACTGACATCCCGAAGAGTGTTCTTATGAGCTTCGTGAGGTATAAAGATTCGACAATGTTGTTATATTTTCGCAATTTCGCGGTTTTCTTGATACACTCTTTTAGTTTCTTGAACAGCATGACTACGATGAAACCAGAACTCTGAATTGAGCCTCGACTTGTATTACGAACGATGACTTTTATACGGTCACTGATGGATTTTAACGGACTAGCAATAACCGTCCACTTTCAATCTACTCTAGTGACATCAATATCAAATTCTAATGGGTGCAATGAAACGTAACAACCCTAAATTGAAATAGGTAAATGACAAATTAAGTTTAGGTGCCCATAACACAAGCTGATTGTTTAATGAATAAAAATGTAAGTATTATTAAAAATAATTGCACCCCTTTGAAGTCAGCATGATAGACTCATAGACTGTAATCTAAATATATATAAATCAAAGGTGACTGACTGACTGACTGACATAGTGATCTATCAACGCACAGCCCAAACCACTGGACGGATCGGGCTGAAATTTGGCATGCAGGTAGATATTATGACGGAAGCATCCGCTAAGAAAGGATTTTGATCAATTCTACCCCCAAGGGGATAACATAGGGGATGAAAGTTTGTATGAAACTTTGTCAATTAAAGTCCACGCGGACGAAGTCGCGGGCACAGCTAGTACATAATATACTTAAAGCGGTTGCTCAAAAATATCGATGAACATACACAAAAATATATGTATACAGACCACAGATTAACGAACCAATGGATAAGTGACGTACTTCATTTTACGAATCAAATTTTCTATCAGATTTTGGGGGAGACGAGGTAACCACTACAACGAAACGATGCACAATTACAAAAAAACAAATTGTGTCATTATGAATGCACACTTAAATAAATGTTCAACACTAGTAACTTTTACGCACACTAATCGGTCAAATACGTCAACATGCAAGAATTTACGAGTGTATGACACTAAGTGCAATAGGTAGATACCAATATCGATATTTCTAATTAGATATATCGATAGTTTCACTTGCTCATCATCACAAAAATATTGCATAGACGTGTGCATTTCTTCATCTAATACAAAATAAGAATTATTTTGTATATGATGGTATCTTATACAGTACGATGATTTATCGTTTATGAATTACTTTATAAAAAATCCTCTCGCTGTGGTAATGAAACATCTAAAATAAATAATATTTTACAACAATATACAAGGTGAAACTTCTACTACATAGTCTAGTCACAAATATTACCACACAAACACTTTACGTGTATATTTCAGTGAAATATTTTTTTAGAATCATTTCAGTAGAAGTATAAATCAAATACTTACAGCATCAGCTAAAAAATAATATTGGTACGGCATTATCTACTAATTTTCGTCGTTTATTAGATAAACATTGGAATTGCGACGAATCAAAGTGTACCGAACAAATAATAGGTACTTGTGCGAGTGGGTTCCCAACCTCTCTTTCTATTGCAAGATTTTTCCCATTTGGTTTTAATTGAGGGTCTTTGCTTTCCCTATTTCTAGTGGAATAATGATAAGTTAAAAAATTAACAATAAGTAATTATATTTTTACTATTTATAATTTAAAAGAAATATATAATAAAAACTCTAAAAAATATAATTCTATCGATACCCAATCATAAATTATCACTACCACAGCACTATTCAAAATGGCGAACTCGAGATACCATACTACACTTTTCAATTATTTCGTACTCGATTGTTTAATCGATAATGTTTTCGATTTTTATCACATTTTATATTTTTAACCCCCGACGAAAAACTGAAGGGGTGTTATAAGTTTAACATGTGTATCTGTGTGTCTGTGTATCTGTGTATCTGTGTATCTGTCTGTGGCAACGTAGCGCCCAAGCTGATGAACCGATTTCAATTTTGTTTCTTTTGTTAGATAGGTATTCTGATCGAGAGTGTTCTTAGCTATGTGTCATGAAAATCGGTTCAGCCGTTTGAAGATCATCAGCGCTTTTGTAGGTTAAAAAAGCCACATTCACGGCCAAAACCAATTCCCTCGACTCAAATCCATTCGAAATTTGAGATGATTGGATTTAGATTTATTATATTTTTAAATGATCGTAATAGTCTGAACTGGCTTTTTACAATATTATAAATTTGAAAAGTTTCCCTGATTTTGAAAAAAATATTCGGGGATTCGGATCGTCCGGTGGTGAAACAGGATCTCATGAATATGAAATATTTGGAGAGAGTCATCAAAGAGTCGTTAAGGCTATACCCGCCCGTGCTTTTCGTTATTCGAAAAGTACTCGAAGAAATCACTCTACGTAAGTACTTTTTATATTAAGTCGGCAAACAAGACTACAATCCACCAGATGTTAAGCAGTTATCATAGCCTATATTGCTTGCAATACCAAAAAACCCAAGGTATTGCTCGCCCGTTGCCGCCCTCATGGGGAAAGTGCTAGAGGGCGGGGATGCACAGGGGGTTGGACTCTCAGTCATCGTATGAAACGCTGCTAAAATAGTTACCTTACTCCGATCATCTGAAGTTTCAAGAGTAGCGTTTATAAAGTCAAATAAACATTCAGCGCGCGATAAATTGGTGTCTCGGAGCGAAGGCGGTAGCAGAGGATTCCTCACGAAGGGAGAATATTTTGAGATTGTTTTCCTGCGATTTAAAGCGAACTTTACAACAGGAACTATGCACCTTCTCATAGTGACGCTGCGCTCTAGTCTCACACTTATCTTTTGAAGTCTTAGTTAGTATAGAATGTTATTGATAGAACTAATCTACGGAAATGATGTTAACAGCATCAGGTCGCACCCTACCCGCTGGGTCGGGGGTCGTGGTCTCCATATGGGGGGTCCATCGCGACCCCAAGTACTGGGGCCCGGACGCCGAGCACTTCGACCCCGACAGGTTCCTCCCGGAGCGGTTCAAGTTGGTGAACCCTTGCAGCTTTATGCCGTTCAGTCATGGACCCAGGAACTGTGTGGGTAGGGAACTTTATATTCTTGGACCAAATTAAGACGAAGTTGATCTCTCATCATTTATGAAAAACTCAATGGGTAATTAGAGTCATAAATCAATGGCCAATACAACTTTATATCATGGATTTCACATTTTAGTAATGGGTAAGATATTGTTTTCGTTATTGATATGGCTACGGCCCTGCATTGTGCGGGGCCAGTCACGCACTTGGCCGGGTTTAATTTTTTTGTAACAATTGTACCTTAGACAGGCTTTGCAGTTTTATTTAAATACTTTTGTATTCTGTCGTCACATATTTTCATTTTCAATACAACAACAATTTCGCTTTTCTCCGAGACACGTGGAGGGTCAAAATTCGGCGTCATGTTTGGGTGGGTACCCTTGTCAATCCTGGCTTCAGGAGTAAAAGTGTTTTGAACGAAGACCTTAAAAAAACTCGATTCGTAGAGTATGGCGACTGGCGCCATAATCAAAAAAAGTTTCATCTTAACTTTATTTTTTATTCAATATTCCTTAGATTTGACTTTTCTCATTCAATTGTTAATATTAATTCTTGTTTCACAGGTTATCAATACGCCTTGATGTCAATTAAAGCGGCTCTATCAGCGATTTTGCGTCGTTACAAAGTTATCGATGACATAGATAACAGAACGACACACATCAGAGTCAAGCTGGACATCATGATGAAGGCAGTAGATGGGTACGAGATCTCACTGGAGAGAAGACAGCGCGTCGTTGCAGCTTAACTATAAAATGGAGCAAAATTTTACACGTTGTTATAATATTCATGCAGTCCAAGCATTGCATTACCACCGTGGAAAAAGGGGTTATTTAATAGTAAATAATGATACAAGTGCGTTAAATTGGTAATTACACACGAGGCTGGTTTATATCCCGAGCCGGATGCGAGTACTGTGTTGGAGCCACGTGCCACAATGCTCACATTTTCATAAGATGTTTTTCAAGCCCCTTGGAAGGAAAAAAATCTTAAAAAGTAATCTTATTTTTGAAAACAATTATATTATAACACACCTTTATAACATAGCTAGAGGAAACTGTAGGATGAATAAACAAAAATGGCACGTAGATATTTTTTTATGTCTGTGGCAAAGTCGCGAAAAACCTAAAATTCTAATATATACAAATAATAAATTAAATATTTACATGGCATTACTTACTTACGTACATACAAGGAAATTTATTGTGAAATAATTTTACTTAGATAATATATATTTACCCATTATATTTTAATAAACACAGTTTGTTAGTGCACTGAAAAGTTTACTATTTTTATGAAATAAAACTCTTTGCTTACCTATATTAAAACAACTGTCATGTAGGCTCTAGTGTGTAGCTTTGATAATGTGTTACATTATGAACCTTAAAGCGGAGCAATAACAGCCACTTTACGAAAAAGTGTGTTGAAAACAAAGATTTTTGAATAATAAGATTTATTAAGTACTATTAAAAATGATTTGGATGAAAATAATATTAAGTACGATTCTCATCCAGCGGAGCGTATTCCACATTACGGTAAAGAAAGTGCAAGTGTTACATATTTTTTCATTATTCATACTCTGAAAGTAGGTCTGAAGTTGCGTGAGGAGCGGGTTGAAAGTAATACTTTTCCGGCCCGGGAGAATCGCTTTCAACTGACAGCTGTCAAATTATAAAAAAAAAACTTGTTCCATTTTCACATTTCTATGGAACCATGTTCAAACTTTTTCTACAGTCACTCAATTACAGTACGATGTAAAATTGAAATAACATAAAGTTAAGTATTAATTAAAGAATATATATTTTTAAATGACTTCATTATAATTTATTTTCAACAATTTCTTTAAAATAACGTAGATTTGGGCAAAATATTTAAAGATGAAAATGAAAAATAATGGCTAAATAATGAAGTTGGCCGGCCATCGAAAAAAAAAAAACAAAACAGGCGGCAATCCGATCTTTTTTTTCGAGTTGTAGAGTATTGTTCATACTTCCTTGTATTAATTCCTTAGCAAATTCCGGTTTTTATTTTTACTTTCCTTGTATTCGCAATGAAAAGCACAGTCTTTACCTCGGGTGAAAGACTTATTTTGTCCCTCGAACTATTAGCGCCCTCGCTACGCTCGGGCGCCAAACCCCGTCTCGGGACTAAATAAGTCACTTGCACCACTCGTGTAACAATGTACTATTATGTAATTTATACATCTTGGAATACCTACGCGCGCTTTTAGTTGCAAAATCCTGACCACCCAAAACATAAAAGCATGCCGGCGCCGGCGGAGTCGTTGTTCGACGCTCTGACACGCTCTGCTCAATGTTAATCGCCCCTTACTTTTGTAGGTACTTAGCTTAGTAAATAATTATTTTAATGAAATGCGTTTTTTCTAATCCTAGTCTGTGTTTAATACATTCTCAAGGTTAGTACCTACCGTCCGAAAATTAACGAGTCCGCTGAGTCCAGTTTTATAGGTTTATCCTTACAACTACTACTACCTAAATGTGTTTGTTAGATTTGTAAGTTTGTCTGAGCATCACGCATGAACGGCTGACTGGATTTCAATGAAATTTAGTGAAGAGGTTGGTTAAAATCTGGAATATCACTTCGGCTATCTATCTGAATAATGGGTCCTAAATAACGTAAGTAAAGTAAATGAAGTAAGTAAATTACTTATTCAATATTTTAATCAATGTTAAGAGAAAGCACTTCATTAAGGTGGCCGCCATTACAATGATGAAAAAAATGTCCAACGACGTATTTTTGGAACGAGTTTCCAGTACTCGGATTGCGGTAGGAGTTCAATGGCAGAAATTGACATGCTTGGAAAGCGTTATGCCACCTCCAGCCATCTCTAAGTAATTTTGCGAACTATTGAGGACGGGACCTTTTTAAGGCTAAAGCCCATCCAGCCCGCGAAGTTCAAATTTTTTGAGGTATTATAGAAATTTTTCAAAATCTGACAATAATAAAAGGCACATTTTGTAATTCGCGACAAAGACCTATACAGATTTATTGATATATCCAACTTACTCTAAAACATTTCAAGAACGACAGCTATCCAGATTATCTGGCAATTTTTGTATATTTAGTGATTTGCTAGTATCATATCCACCGTGATAATATTTAGGGTAAAATAAATGTATTAATAAACGCACTGCATACTGTGTTTGTCGCAAATCACAAAATGTTGTCTTAAATGTTTTCAGATTTTGGATAAACTATAAAAATACTCGAAAATTTTGAATTTCGCGGGCTAGACAGGTGCCTTCACCTTAAGATGAACATCACTATAGGTGTCCTTTTCGAGGTTTTATGGGATGCTGATTATGAATATTGCACTTATTTGTAGATCCAAGATGTCGGCCGCGACTTTTTGAATGATATCCATATGGGTGTCATTTTAGAAGTTCTTGGGGGTGCTGAATATAAACCGCACTCAGCCGGTTTGAAAGTTTGTATGGAAATATGTAAGGTTTATGTGAATGTTTTATAAGTTTGCGACAAGAGACAAAATATTAGAGCTATTCTAGTGTAAAAATAATTAAGTAAGTTAAACGTTAAGTTAAACGCTAATTTCATATGTAAGGACCTTATGATATATAATTAAATAAGTAAAATAATTAGCCTCAATAATTAAAAATGCGACCCAAACACACTATTCCACGCAGACGAAGTCGTGGGCACAGCTAGTATTATATATTGCAGGTAATAAATTAATTTTTTGTAACAGCTTGCGCAACGTGACTATCGTCTATCGGTGCAAACAGGTTAGGTATAAAATCCTCGCACATTTTTTCCGCGGTGTCATATCTACGAGGTGGCTTGGATCTGCTATATAACCAGGCAATAATTTTATTTATTATACAATATTTATATTGTTATTTTCAGTGTCGCAATGATAGAGTGGTTGCTACTTGTAGTGCTTTTGGTGTGGATAGTGGTGTTCAGGTACAGGAGGCGGCGGCTGTACGAGCTGGCTGCCGCCATCCCCCCGTCAGAGGAAGCCCTCCCAGTGATCGGAATTGCACATAAGTTAGTTGGCAGTACAGAAAGTAAGTTTTATACGTATTGATTCAAAAGTGATCGAGGAAACAGTCCTTCTGTTCTCATGTAACACAATATTGCATTTCTAGCAGCTTTCGTTGTATAACTGCATTTTTAGAGACTATAATTAAGATGTTTAACGAATGTCATTTATATCCGTTCCAAGCAGTTTTTGTACTGATATTTTTAACATGTTTCTGCATAGGGCTTTGGGTTTTTGAAGTAACATCTTTATAACCAATTTAGAGCTCAAAAATAATAAGCAATGTATTTAGATCTTTTAAAATTTTCAGCAATAATGTCGGCTCTACAACGCTTCAGCTACGAGAGCATGCGGAACGACGGCATAATGAAAGCCTGGCTCGGCCATATACTGTACTTCGGTAAGTCACCTGACTCAGTACTAACATGTCGTCAGTGTTACAGGGTTAACGCAATTAACTCAATTGCTAATACAAATATTTTTTTGGATATTGTACTTAGTTATTTTGAACAGATTTTATAATATTACCTAGTATTAAAGCCATTCGAATCAAGGTGTGTGAAATGTTTGGTGCGTTTTAGTGAGTGGTGAGAGGCTACCGCCAGGTTCACTTGGACGTGGTATAAAAGCAGAATTTACATAATAGACAGGCTACTAAGGCGTTTTGTAATATATCGTCCATTATTAAAATAATACATTATACAGGGTGTATGGCGCTTCGTTACCAAAACTGATACCATGGGTTCAACTCATAATTCTGTAACCCCTAGCGTTGGAATTTTCCGTCGATATTTTCATGAATTAAGTATGTTAAGCATTTTATTCAGCATTTAAAATTTATTTTAGCATCAAATCATCATACACATCTAACTCAAGTGATTTTACTTATATAAATAAAATAAATGATAACTATTTTAGACATTAAACTGTAATGTAAATTAAATTTAATTGCGGTTTTATATCCATTAATCTATTACGCTAAAATCAATTTAAAAATGCTGAAAAATCCAACTCTGTCCAGAATCATGAGTTGAATCCATGATATCAGTTTTCGTTACGAAGCCCCTTACACCCTGTATATTTTTGTGCAGTGGTGGTCAATCCTGTAGACCTTGAAGTGGTGCTGAAGACATGCATGGAGAAGGATGACCTCCACAGGTTCATGAGGAAAGTCATCGGCTTCGGCGGAATATTTGCGCCAGGTACGAACAGGCCAAAGAATTTGTAATAATAAGACATTAGAAGTGGCATATCCGCGTAATTTTGGCACCAAGCATGTGTCGATTTCGACATTGGCAACGGAGGTCCATTGCTGCAAAAAGCAATATGCTAGCTCGTCGCTTCGCTCGCTGTAGTGAATCGGCAAAGAAAACCTTGTTCAATGCGTACTGTCAGTCGTTCTACACCAGCCAGCTGTGGAGCAAGTACACGCAGCGCGCTTACCAAGCGCTGCGCGTGCAGTACAATAACGCGTTCCGGGCCATGCTCGGCTTACCGTGGCGGTGTAGTGCGTCTGGCATTTTCGCGGAGAACAGGGTTGACGACTTCTACGCCGTCATGCGAAGGAGTGCTGCCTCATTTATGCATCGTATTAGAAGTACAAAAAACTTAACTATACAGGCTGTCTACGAAAGCTGTAAATTTGGGATCTGCAGCATATAGTATAAACATAACTATTAATTAATTATAATTGTAATTATTTGTGTGTTAACCTACTATTTCTTGTTGGTTGTGTTCCTGCCCGTCTGTTCTGATTTCTCTGTTGATAACTAAGATTACTTAGATTACGTAGATACTTTGGTGCATTAGTATAATATAATGCAATATACCTAATAATAATATTATATATCATAACACAAATTGTCGATTGTGATTGAATATGGTGCAACTTAATGTGACCTAATGTAAATGTAATTTTATTTTATTTTACTTAATGCTATTGTAATTTTAATTTTAGTTTAATATGGGTATTAGCCTGAAATAAATGGATTTATTTATTATTATAGGTTCATTCAGTACGACACCGGATAATGTTGTAATACCAGTGTGTTCTGATTTTAAATATCTCGGTTCGTTACTCCAGCATGACGGTGAAGTTGACCGTGACATAAAACGGCGAATCAATGCAGGATGGCAGAAGTGGAGACAAGTTACCAGCACTACATGCGACCCAAGGATGCCAATTAAAATTAAGGGAAAAATCTACAAATCGATTATAAGACCGGTAATCATGTACGGCTCGGAATGCTGGGCGGCTAAAGTGCGGGAAGAGAAACGTCTCCACTCTGCTGAGATGCGAATGTTGAGATGGATGTGTGGAGTGACGCGAATGGATAAGGTGAAGAATGTGTATATAAGAGGTAGTGTCAGGGTAGCGCCAATAACAGATAAAGTGAGAGGTAGGAGGCTGGAATGGTTTGGACACGTGATGAGAAGGGATGAGAAGCATGTGACTAAACGAGTGATGAATATGAATGTGGATGGATACAGTGCGAGAGGAAGGCCCAAGAAAAGATGGATGGATTGTATTAAGAAGGATATGAACGAGGTTGGAGTGGATGTGAGTATGACGGGAAAGCGCGATGTATGGAAGGAAAAGACATACTGCGCCGACCCCAGATAATGGGAAAAGGTAAGGCAGATGATGATGATTCAGTACGACACCAGACTTTGTACGAGACACATCTAGTAAAAATGGTGTATGACAGCATTCTTAATTGCGGAAATTATTCTGAAACTTGCAATTATACAAATAAAGGGATTAATTACATTTCATCGGAACGTAGATATTTATGATAATAATCAAGTATTATTTCGGAGTTTTTAAACATCCTGTACATAGAAGACATCATGTATTAGAGAAAATAGAAAAGTAACACAAAAGAGAGGTACTCACAGAAAAATTCTCCATATCGATTCGATAACAATGATGTCTATGGGATCACCCCAAGCACGCTCGTACGGTACTAATAGTACAAGCGTTATTTTTAGCTTAGCGTCATACAATAAGAGTGTTTAACTTGGCTATAGTTAGAAAAATAAAATAAGCTATAGAAATATAACTACATCGCATACATACTTATTACATACTTATATTTCTGTTGCATAGTCCCTATATGGCGTCGTCGTCGGAAGGTCATGGTGCCGGCATTAAGTCCGAAGATAGTGGATTCCTTCGTGCCCGTGTTCTCTGAGCAGAGCGAGCTCCTGGCGCAGCGCCTGATGGACCGAGCCGGCGCCGGCAAGTTCCCATTGTGGCCGTTCCTGAGCTCGTACACACTGGACTCCGTTTGCGGTAAGTTCATTTAAAATATTTCCGTTGCCTTGCATTCCGTTTCATAAAGTATTATGGTTAGTGCCAGCCCTAAATTGTAAGTTATTACTTACAGTTCATTGTAAATTAATGAAATAATGTGTGGTAATCATAAACTGCAAAAGCAGTTAAAAAAAAATCCAGTACAGTACAAAAGTTTACATAAAAAGTTCTTATAAACTAAGTAATGGGAAATGAAACAATGCATAAGTATAATTGCTCATGGCATCCACACTAGGTAAAAACCTGTCCCGTGGAAGCCAGTTCTACATGATTACCATAAAGACATTAATTAAATAATAATAATGTATAAATACATTAAGAAAGATAATGGATACAGACATTGTCCGAGATCAATATGACCCTAATTACAGTCAATTTGTAAGTAGGTATCAAATAGTACAGACTGAGAGTGCAACAAACAATAAAATAATATAAAATCGAAACTAAACTCTAAAACACTAAAACTCTAAAACAACTAAAGTAAAGAAATCCTGTTCTGTTTAAACTCGAATTAGATTTTGATTAATACGTTCGCTTCCACGCTTCAGAGTGACATGCATGCCTGCTAATTTGCTATCGAATAATATTCTTTTCAATAGAAACGACAATGGGTGTTAAAATAAACGCCCAGGGCAATCCAGACTCCCCGTTCTTGAGCGCGATGAACCGTATCATGAACCTGGTCTGTGAGAGGATATTCCACTTGTGGCTGCAGCCGGACTGGCTGTACCAGCTGTTCCCACAGTACAAGCAGCACCAGAAGGAAAAGAAGGTGATGCACACCTTCACTGATGAGGTAATAGCCAATTTTTACAGCTTATTTAAAATAGATCTCAATTTGATCAGTATCCATTAAATACTTGAGTATACGAGTTGGTAACTTTCTTCGATGTTGTATAGTAAAAAAACTAATATCTACAGACAGACAGGAGTTAAGGCTTGTTTTTGCCCAAAATATTAAATGTATGGGTACGGATTGAAATAAAACTATTTTTACGGATTATATCGCGTTTATTTTTACTTTTAATGTTCCCGACGTTTCGGCTGCTTTACAGCAGCCATGGTCACGGGGGGACTGAGGTGTTAGACGTCCTGATGTCATAGTTGGTAACTGGGTACCCTCATATTAAGTTGTTGTTTGCGGTCCGATCCACGCAGAAAGTGCTCACAGTAGTGTCTCGAGGTCTTGCAATGGTACACTTGGTTTTGGATTTAATTATATTAATTACTGGATCCCAAGTTGGTGGTAGCACCCAGCCATCTTCCCTATTGAAATTTGGATGTTTTTTAATTTCAATGGCCTCACGTATCATCCTTGGTCGGAATCGGTGTTCTTTTGCGAGGATCTGTGGTTTATCAAATCTGATATAATGGCGGGTGCGGTCCTGTACATGTTCACAGATTGCAGACTTCGTGGAGCGCCGGTGTTTCACATCAGCTATGTGTTCTTTTACGCGGATTTTTACTGATCTTTTAGTTTGCCCTATGTAGGAGAGCCCACATTCACAATCGAGTTTGTATACCCCTGCATCTTGTAGAGGAATGTGACACTTGACAGGTGGTAAGAACTGACTAATCTTCTTAGGTGGCTTGAAGTAAGTTTTGATTAAAGCCCGTTTCAAGATGTAGCCAATCTTGTCTGTGACACCTCTTATGTATGGTAGTACAGCAGGTAGACGCTCGACTGTGGCTGGTTTCACTCGGTCACTGTGATGGCGGCGCGGGATCCGAAGCTTGTTGTCATGCAATACTTGCTTGACGTGACGGATCTCGGCAGCCAGGTGTTCCTCATCACAGATCCCTTGTGCTCTCTGAAACAAAGATTTACCCACGGTAGCTAACTGTGTTGGATGGTGGTGAGATTCACCGTTTAAGTACCTATCGGTATGGGTCTTTTTCCTATACACGGTGTGGCCTAAGGTGTTATCAGGATTACGGATCACTAAAACATCTAAGAATGCTAGAGAGTTGTTGGCCTCTAACTCCATTGTAAATTTGATTTTAGAGTGTATGGAGTTAAGATGGTCTAGAAATGCTGTTATTTTATCAGATGGTAATATTGTGAAAGTATCGTCTACGTACCGCTTGTAGAATCTTGGGGTCACAGGTGAAGTGCGAAGGGCTGTCTCCTCAAAGTCTTCCATGAATATATCGGCGACAACGGGAGAAACAGGGGAGCCCATCGCTACACCATCTACTTGCTTGTAGAACTGTTCATTCCACAACAGATACCCAGATGTAAGGCAATGTCTTAAGAGTTCAGCATATTCCTCCGGCATGTTGTTCTCTGCTAGCTTCTTTGATACTATTGTGATGCAGTCTGCTACAGGTATACAGGTAAACAAAGACTGAACATCAAAACTGACCATAGTTTCATTGTCTGCAAGATGTAGATGTTTAATCTCACTGACAAAATGGTATGAATCCTTTGTATGTGCTCTTGTGTGTCCTCTTAGTAGTGAGAGCACCTTCGCTACGTGCTGGGCCAGACTGTATGTTGGTGTGTCAATCTGGCTTACAATGGGACGCAGCGGGGCCTCGGGCTTGTGTATTTTAGGTAACCCATACAGCTTAGGTGGTTTTGCGCACGAAGGTATCAATGATTTGACGTCTAGATTCAATGCGTCGGAGTGTTTCTTTAATAGATCGGTAGTTGTTTTTAACACGTTTGTAGTTGGGTCTGTTTTGACCTTCTTATATGTTGTTTCATCCGATAGAAGTTCTACAATTTTTGCATTGTAATCTGACGTATCCATTATTACCGTCGCATTTCCCTTATCCGCGCGGAGAATAGTAATATCTGTCCTAGTACGTAAGTTCTGTCCTAGTATTGCAAGACCTCGAGACACTGTGAGCACTTTCTGCGTGGATCGGACCGCAAACAACAACTTAATATGAGGGTACCCAGTTACTAACTATGACATCAGGACGTCTAACACCTCAGTCCCCCCGTGACCATGGCTGCTGTAAAGCAGCCGAAACGTCGGGAACATTAAAAGTAAAAATAAACGCGATATAATCCGTAAAAATAGTTTTATTTCAATGTGTAGTATTCGCGTAAATATAAGAAATCAATATGGGTACGGAACTTGATAAAACTTTTCTTGATTACTATAATACTTCATGTTTGGTCACAGGTAATCAAAAATAAAAGAGAAGAGATAAGATTAGAAAAAAAGAACAGAACTGAAGCAGAAAATGAATACGGTAAGTTAGGTACGATACGTGAAACAACTCTTAACCCGATTTAAAAGAATCTAATGTTCAATCGTTTTGTTACAGATTTAGGAATGTACACAAATCAAACATTCCTAGACCTACTGATTACACATTCAGGGGGGGAGAAAGGGTACACGAATATTGAATTAAGGGAGGAAATATTAACACTGATCATCGCGGGGACGGACACCTCCGCGATCTCGACCGGATACACGTTAAAGCTATTGGCTAAATATCCTCAAATACAAGAGAAAGTGTATCAGGAGTAAGTATGCAGGTGTAAGGTATTTAAAAACAGTTTCTCCGCATGGTCTGAGTTGATCCGTTAAACATCGATGTTTATTAAAATATTACTATTTCTAGATTGCATGATGTATTCGGGGATTCCGATCGTCCGGTCGTGAAGGAGGATCTGATGAATATGAAATATTTGGAGAGAGTTGTTAAAGAGTCGTTGAGGCTCTACCCGCCAGGGCCTTTCATTATTCGCAAAGTATTGGAAGAAATCACTTTACGTGAGTTTAAATATACCTTAGCCTTTAGAGGAAGCCCAAATAAGCCTTTAGCGTGAAATAGGTGCCATGGGGTGGAGATAGAAACAGGGGATTTCTCTGAAAGGGGGAAGATCCTTGATTCTTTCGGCGCTATTTGGAGTTTCAAACGAGCAATTCAACAAAAACTATGCACGCATACACAGAGACGTTGCGCCCTAGTCTCACACTTATCTGTTAAATACTGTAATTAGTATGTAAGTTATTGATATATGACCATATACTTACCTCCTGAAATGATGTTAACAGCATCAGGTCGCACCCTACCCGCTGGGTCGGGGGTCGTGGTCTCCATATGGGGGGTCCATCGCGACCCCAAGTACTGGGGCCCGGACGCCGAGCACTTCGACCCCGACAGGTTCCTCCCGGAGCGGTTCAAGTTGGTGAACCCTTGCAGCTTTATGCCGTTCAGTCATGGACCCAGGAATTGTTTGGGTAGGGACCTTTAGATATTCTTCTACATCCATTATGCGGCACCTATTGTAACAAGCGTGTTAGTTTCATGCAGTGGATGTGAGCCTCAGGCAATTTTTAAAAAATATATAAGATTCGTTATTAATTTATCTATTTCCACGCGTGCATTTACTTTGACAGGGTATCTTAGTTATATCAGTGTCAACAACCTAATCACTATCGCTATCGTACTACTACCTTTGTGAATTCGATCAGGGCATAGTGGAATATCTGTCGGTCTCAGTGGCAATGAGGTTGCGAGTGCGAAATTTCATTTATTTATAAGTTGCTAGTTATTATTTGCAACCACTAACAGACATCTAATAGAACTCTGTGCAACCACTCTTGAACTCTTTCAGCACAGAGTTATAAATACTACGTATCTTTGCAGTTTCACAAAAAAACTTAATTAAACTCTTTTTTCAAGATATTTATGTTTCTTGTAGATGTCATTCAGTTTCAATAGATTCTGAAATATTAATTCTTCTTTCACAGGGTATCAATACGCATTGATGTCAATTAAGGCGGCGTTATCAGCGGTTTTGCGTCGTTACAAAGTAGTCGCCGACATAGAGCATACTCCAACACCACACATCAGTGTCAAGCTGGACATCATGATGAAGGCCGTAGATGGGTACGAAATCTCACTGGAAAGAAGATCGCGCGGCGTTGCCGCGTAACGAAAAGAGAATAGGTAAAAACTACAAATATACGAGTAACGATAAAAATGGCGCGGTATATGACAGCTTGTTTTTTGTTTTATTTTAGGTTATTATTTGTATATCTTTATAATTTATAGAGTATAAAGAGGTTCTATAAATACAACTAAGTGGACGGTCATGTTTTGGTTTTGTGTCGTTTGTTAATAAATGTGTTTGGAAATATAAGTACTATATTACACTGGGTGGGCCATATTTTAAAAGAAATAATAAGTAGGTACTTATCTAACTGTATAGATATTATTTGTTTTATAATCCAGAGGCTAGAACATAAATAGATAACGGAGATTATTAACGAGCTACGTGGCTGAAATTAGATCCACTTTATTCAATCGTGAATATCTCGGTGAAACAAAGTCCTAATTCTAATAAAAATGCTACGCTTGAATAGGCACATGGGATCAAGCCATGGCATAGGTTAGTGCCTATTTTTAACAGACTTCCAAAAAGGAGGAGGTTACCATGTTCGTCTGTATACATATATTTTTGTGTATGTTCATCGATATTTTACAGTAACCGCTTTAAGTATATTATGTACTAGCTGTGCCCGCGACTTCGTCCGCGTAGACTTTAATTGACAAAGTTTCATACAAACGTTCATCCCCTATGTTATCCCCTTGGGGGTAGAATTAATCAAAATCATTTCTTAGCGGATGCCTCCGTCATAACATCTACCTGCATGCCAAATTTCAGCCCGATCCGTCCAGGGGTTTGGGCTGTGCGTTGATAGATCACTATGTCAGTCACCTTTGATTTATAAATATTTAGATTACAGTCTATTAGTCTATCATGCTGACTTCAAAGGGGTGCAATTATTTTTAATAATACTTACATTTTTATTCATTAAACAATCAGCTTGTGTTACGGGCACCTAAACTTAATTTGTCATTTACCTATTTCAATTTAGGGTTGTTACGTTTCATTGCACCCATTAGAATTTGATATTGATGTCACTAGAGTAGATTGAAAGTGGACGGCTATTGCTCGTCCGTTAAAATTCATCAGTGACCGTATAAAAGTCATCGTTCGTAATACAAGTCGAGGCTCAATTCAGAGTTCTGGTTTCATCGTAGTCATGCTGTTCAAGAAACTAAAAGAGTGTATCAAGAAAACCGCGAAATTACGAAAATATAACAACATTGTCGAATCTTTATACCTCACGAAGCTCATAAGAACACTCTTCGGGATGTCAGTTCTAATAATGAAAACTGCTCCGGACGGTCGCATCGTAACAGAATTCACTTGGCTCGGATTTATTTTCTTCGTAACATGGCATTCTTTATACTTCTACTGTGCTTACAAAGCCCACGTCGAAGATCAGGCCATTCTCCAATCAATATACAACACAAAAATGCAACGATATGGCGACGATTTCGAAAGAGTGATTTCATTGCTTTACGTGCTTATTGCCATGTGGAAACTGCCATTCAGTTTAAGCGGGGACAGTCGCTTGATGCAGATCATAGTCGACGTTGACAAGCAACTGGAAGATCTCGGCGAAACAGTAGATTACAACCAGAACGCATTTTCTTCATTTCTCATATCCCTCGGTCAAGTGGGTGTCTATTTGACTCGCATGCTCTGCATATGGTTCACACTTACTAATCTGAACGTACCGTTCCCAGCTGAGAGAATGTTCCAAGTAGTGTTCTCTGATGCCATCGCACTGTTAATAACGTCTCAGTATTGTTACTCGCTGATCGTACTCAAATGCAGATTCAAGTTCATAAATAAAATTCTCAATGATATTAAATCGCGAGATTCGTGGGAGTATAAGATCTTCGTTCGTAGTAGGATGACGGTTAATACACAAAGAGCTGGGGATCTTAAAGACAAATATATTTGTGAGAAGATCAAAGCGTGCGCTAGGGTTTACGGCATGCTGTGCAGTAGCGCTGATGTCGTGAACAAGATGTTCGGTCTCGGCCTGATAATGAACATGTTTGTGTCCATCGTGTACATTATATTACATTCGTTCTATTTCTTGGAGGCGACCGCAGCTGGTCTGTTCCACGACATCCCGCGATACATTGATTTCTTGATGTACGTGTTCTGGCAAATCGGATATGCTGTTGGCATAATGTTCTTGATTGTCTTCTTTTGCGAACGCACCACGCGTGAGGTAAGAATTTAATCTCTAAATATTATGGACCAAGTCGTCACCAGAGTCTGTCTGTTTGTACCTTGAGTGATTTTTAACTACGCAACGGTTTTATGCGGTTTGATCATTTAGAGAATTTCTTGGGGAAGGTTTATGTATCTATAAATCATTATGTAATTTATAAATACTAGCGAAAAGCAGCACGAAACCGGGGCGGGTGGCTATTTTAAGGAAACTTAAATTTATGACATTCACGTTGACATCATTGATTGCTATTTTAACTTCGCAGGCAAAAAATACATCGTTTATAACACATGAAATTATGAATAGTGATTTCGGCTCTGTAGTTACGACTGAGGTAAGCGAAGTGAACGTAATTTGGATTTGTGCAAATTGTAGACAAGTAGGTAACTATTCTAATAACTAATGATATTCCTGTGTTACGATATTCTAGGCGATGCAGTTGTCGATGCAGTTGCTACACGAGGCACCAGTGTTCACGGCGTGTGGTATTTACAAGCTAGATTACCCGTTGTTTCAAGAGGTAAGTACTAAAATATTTATAAGTCGGCAGGGCGAGTAGGTACTTTAAGGTCATTGATCTCATGGATATGTGAATATATATACGCAATTAAAGCAGGCAACCATACCTGTAAGAGTATTATATAGCAATGTCGGCAAACAAGCTTATAATATATTTAAAGAGTAGCTGAGCCCGCGACTTCGTCTGCGTAGAATTTAAGTTATCCGCTCCCGTTCCCGCGTTCTTGTTTTTCTAAAATAAAACTTACTGCTTATAACATGAGCTATCTGTCTGCGAAAGTCCCGTCAAAATCGGTCCAGCCGTTTCGGAGATTAGCCGGAACAAAAATACAGACAGACAGATAGACAAAAAAAATCGTGTTTTTGCTATAGTCGTCTTATGTACTTTCATATGCATTTAGTGAAAAGGTGTTATTTTGATATTACAAACAGACACTCCAATTTTATTTATTTGTATAGATGTATAGATGTGTATAATACCAAAGGTATTGCTCGCATGTCGCCGCCCTGACGGGGAGTGGTGTAGAGGTTGGGCTTCCGGCTGTCTCTCTGTTCCTTTACGCCGGTCGTTCTTCTATGAGAGGAAGGTAGGTTACTATCGCAGACCCCAGTCCAGCTAGCTGATATATAAGAGCTACTATCAATTGTATTTTTCTACGTCAATGTTTGAACCTTTAATGCGCAAGTCCGATGTGACCTTGACCAGTTTTTTAAGTTCAATGTCTTTTGAGCGCACCGTACTTATAGGATAATCAAACGTGTGTAAGAGCGGTTTCGCACTACGTCCGATCCGAATCCGATCCGAACCCGTAAAAATATAGATCTAGAAAACTCTGACCGAAATAGTTCTACGGCTACTACGTACCATATCTTCACGGGTTCGGATCGGATGTAGTGCGAAACCGCTCTAAAGCCCTGCGCCCGCGATGAGCCACCGGCCGGACCGGCCGTGTACCGCCTTCATTTAGAAGGTGTGTAATGTGTGCCTAAATTTATGGTATGTGTATAATATTTACAGATAAACAAATTATTTTGTTTTATTGATTTCAGGGTGCGCGTTCTGTGTCCACTTATTTGATTATACTGTTGCAATTTGTAACTGACAAACCATGAACTAATTAGGAGTGTTGATGGAAGTGTAAGGAAGTGCGCAAATAATTAAAGTTAACTAATTGATGTTATGCATTTCTAACAAATAAAATTATAGAAATGATTGGTCTGCTGGTCTTTTATTTCATCGATCATAAAGAAAGCTTTGTGTTTATTTGAACTTACTGTGTATACTCTCTACTCATTATCCATATTAGTTCGTAGGTACCTATTTAGCTATGTGCCTACAATAAAAAAAGCGCCGTCTAGGGACGCCCGAAAGAAGCGAAGCTTTATAGATTAAAGAGTAGGGCGCCGCAGCTGCCACCATGCATACCTAATATATCGTATATGACGTCATCGTGTAACGCGGCGAGCGCCCCGAACGTCCGCAGAAGCTTTGCTTCAAAAAGTGCGTAGGTAAAAAAATAGTGGCAGCACCATAAGTACCTATACCTATACGTTCGGACTTCGGAGTAGATAGTCTACGTAAAGCCCCTTTTTTAACGGAGTTAAAAAAGGAAGAGGTTCTTAATCCGGTTGTATTTTTAATGATTATCAGATTGTGACTCAGTACTGCGTCATTAATTTTTTTGTTTTAACCCAAGCTTCTATACGGACGTTAAGGGTGCTCGCCGCGCGGCCACTCTATCCGTGCTAAGCGTCAGTAGCGTAACACGACATATACCTATATAGATGCGAGTGGCAGCTGCGGCGCGCTTTAGTTCCTACGCTTTATACTAGGTATAAAGCTTCGCTTCTTTCGGGCGTCCATAGACGGCGCTGTTTTTATTTAAAAGGTTATAGGTACTTTGAGATTGGTCCCGTAGAAATGTCATAAAAATCGGTTAACCACTAAAAAACATTAAAAAATACATATCAAATTTAAAAAAACTTGCCCCGGCTCACAGCCCCGGATCTAGGGGGGGGGGGCAAGCCGGGGCCTATGCCCCGGGCGGCAAGATCAGGATCAGATTCACACTTTACAGACGAATGGACAACTCATCATTGACTTAACTTTGACCGCAGAATAAATAAAGACTAGTACCTACAGAAATTTCAGTATTTGTTTACTGTGGCCATATCAACTCGACCGATACCCAGGGGTGCAGCACACGGACCACGAGACCGGGCGCGGCGAGAGCGTGGAGTGAGACGCGCTGCACGAACATTATTCGCGAGGCGCGTAGGCATATTCATTCAATACGCGCTCGCTCGCCCGCAGGAATCCCAGATCGCGGCAGCACGCGTCTGGTTACCGTGCGCGCCAAAGGGATGGAGCTATATTCGAAAACTCCCTCGTCGATCTTTCTCCACGACTGTTTTGTTTTAAACATGTGTGTGGTTTGTTTATGTTTATATTTACTAAAATTTTGTACTTGTCGATCAACCGAAGGTAAATAGTACATTGTTATCCTAGGGGTGAAGGTAACCCTCGACGTATTGGCGCCCTTACGTACCGTCTCGGGCCTAAATAAGTCTTTCGCCCGAGGTAAAAACTGTGCTTTTTCATTACGAATTCAAGGAAAGTAAAACTGAGTAAAAAATACTCTATAAATCGAAAAAATAAATGAAAATCGGATTGCCGCCTATTTTGTTTTTTTTCCGTTGCCCGGTCAGCTTCATTATTCGCGTGATACTCTGCAGCGGCGCCACCATGATAAAAAGTGACAAATCATAGTGGGAAAAAATGTACGATTAACGTATATAATGTACGTATATCGTATTTTAATGTACCTTTCCCAGGTACCGAGATAATTGACATTTTTTGTGGCGCCGCTGGGGAGTATGCTCTCCAGCGGCGCCACCTGGTTCTCATACTTATGAATGATATTGGCTGCTAAATTTTATTGGAAATAAATGTACCTATGCAGTCTACTATGTACATGTCAAAAAACATCAATATTATACAGTAGTTTAATTTATTTTGATCATTTATATTACCCTAAAAACGCCCGAACAGCTTAGGTTCACATACCTAGCACCGACAAAGCTAATGGTGAAATAAAACTATTTTTACGGATTTTATCGCGTTTATTTTTACTTTTAACGTTCCCGACGTTTCGGCTGCTTTACAGCAGCCATGGTGCACGCGATAAAATCCGTAAAAATAGTTTTATTTCAATGTGTAGTATTCGCGTAAATATAAGAAATCAATATAAAGCTAATGGTATTAGCAACTATATTCTATTGGAAATAAATGTTTGGATGCTAAATAAGAAGTACATGTTAAAAGATATAATTATTAGACGGTAGTTTATTTTTTTTCATTTATTTAAAGTTGTCATAAAAATGGCCGTTTACAGTTGAAATTCACATGCCTGGTACTTACAAAGTATTATGGTTTAGCAACTATATTCTATTGAATATATATATACGAATCCTGTATATTATTTATAAGTTACAAATTATCATTATAAGACGATTGATTAATTTATTTCAATTAATTAATTTTACCTTAAAACTCCCGTATACGGGTGAGGTTCACATACCTAGCACCGACAAAGCTAATCGTATTAGTAACTATATTCTATTGGAAATCAATGTTTGAACGCTATATGAGAAGTACATGTTAAAATATATAATTATAAGACAGCAGTTTATTTTTTATCATTAATTTAATGTTCCCCTAAAAATGGTCGTATACAGCTGAGGTTCACATGCCTGGTACGAACAAAGTATTATGGTTTAGCAACTATATTCTATTGAATATATATATACGAATCCTGTATGTTATTTATAAGTTACAAATTATCATTATTCAATTCAAATCGTTTATTTTGTTTAGGCCTACGGGGGCACTTACAAATTGTCAATTTTACATATTTTTTTTCTTATATCTACAACCGGATCGGAACGCGACCTCGACTGAGAAGATCCGGCAAGAAACTCAGCGAGCTTGTCTTTTTACATGTCATATTTTTTTTTAAATCACCAGTTGCTTATATTCAATAATTACAAAGGGTAGTAAATATTAACATAAATATTATAAAAGCTCCAGTGTGTTGCCTTTTGATGTTAACAAGAATTACACAAATAATTCGGACTAGTAGGGCAATACACGCTACGCTTTGACATTATTATTGACTGTCGAGATTTGAGCTGCTTACTCCCAAGCTGATTTATCATCCAAATAATCCGAGATTTTGTAATAACCCTTTGCACTGAGTTTAGTTTAACATACAGGATTCGTATATATATATTCAATAGAATATAGTTTCTAAACCATAATACTTTGTTCGTACCAGGCATGTGAACCTCAGCTGTATACGACCATTTTTAGGGGAACATTAAATTAATGAAAAAAAATAAACTGCTGTCTTATAATTATATATTTTAACATGTACTTCTCATATAGCGTTCAAACATGGATTTCCAATAAAATATAGTTACTAATACGATTAGCTTTGTCGGTGCTAGGTATGTGAACCTCACCCGTATACGGGAGTTTTAAGGTAAAATTAATTAATTGAAATAAATTAAACAATCGTCTTATAATGATAATTTGTAACTTATAAATAATATACAGGATTCGTATATATATATTCAATAGAATATAGTTGCTAAACCATAATACTTTGTAAGTACCAGGCATGTGAATATCAACTGTAAACGGCCATTTTTATGACAACTTTAAATAAATGAAAAAAAATAAACTACCGTCTAATAATGATATCTTTTAACATGTACTTCTTATTTAGCATCCAAACATTTATTTCCAATAGAATATAGTTGCTAATACCATTAGCTTTGTCGGTGCTAGGTATGTGAACCTCACCCGTATACGGGAGTTTTAAGGTAAAATTAATTAATTGAAATAAATTAAACAATCGTCTTATAATGATAATTTGTAACTTATAAATAATATACAGGATTCGTATATATATATTCAATAGAATATAGTTGCTAAACCATAATACTTTGTAAGTACCAGGCATGTGAATATCAACTGTAAACGGCCATTTTTATGACAACTTTAAATAAATGAAAAAAAATAAACTACCGTCTAATAATGATATCTTTTAACATGTACTTCTTATTTAGCATCCAAACATTTATTTCCAATAGAATATAGTTGCTAATACCATTAGCTTTGTCGGTGCTAGGTATGTGAACCTAAGCTGTTCGGGCGTTTTTAGGGTAATATAAATGATCAAAATAAATTAAACTACTGTATAATATTGATGTTTTTTGACATGTACATAGTAGACTGCATAGGTACATTTATTTCCAATAAAATTTAGCAGCCAATATCATTCATAAGTATGAGAACCAGGTGGCGCCGCTGGAGAGCATACTCCCCAGCGGCGCCACAAAAAATGTCAATTATCTCGGTACCTGGGAAAGGTACATTAAAATACGATATACGTACATTATATACGTTAATCGTACATTTTTTCCCACTATGATTTGTCACTTTTTATCATGGTGGCGCCGCTGCAGAGTATCAAGCCATTATTCGGCTATTATTTTTCTATTTTCATCTTTAAGTATTTTGCCCAAATTGATGTTATTTTAAAGAATTAGTTGAAACTAAATTAAAATAAAGTCATTTAAAAAAATATATTATTTAATTATTACTTAACCTTATGTTATTTAAATTTTACATCGCGCTGTAATTGAGTGACTGTAGAAAAAGTTAGAACATGGTTCAATAGAAATGTGAAAATGGAACTAGTTTTTTTTAATAAGTTGATAGCTGTCAGTTGAAAGCGTTTCTCCCTAGGGCGGAAAAGAATTACTTTCAACGCGCTCCTCAGGCAACTTCAGACCTAATTTCCGAGCATGAGTAATGAAAAATACTGATTGTATTAGTGTCACATCAATAAATCTATCACAGCTCATCGGTCGCCTTTCTAGGCCTAAGTATTTTATCATAACTATGTTATGCATTTTAATATGTTTATTTTTTTAATTCAATACCTACGTGCCATCAATTCGTCATTATTAAAACTAAATTAAACCGATTACTTATTTTTTTTCTGTTTTGACTGCTCAAAACTTTGCAAAAATGAGTCAAACAAAATCCAATGGAATATTAGATAAATGAGGCTGGGAAGTTCCTGAAAAAAGTGCTGTTGAACCTATTTTGCAAAACAAACGAATTCCGAAACGTAAAAAACGACGAATTACAAACACTTCAACCTATTCAACTATTTTATTTTCTAAAGAAATAATTCTGGTACCTATTTGATCGAATCATATCAGAAATTAAAAAGAGGTTTGATGAATTTGAATTTTGCTTTTCTTAATGGTACTAATATTACGAAAATGTTAATTGATGAACTGCAAAAGTATGGAGCAGATCGGGCTCGAAAATACGAGCGAGATTTAAGCGCCGTTGAATTCTGCCAGGAACACTACGTTTTTAAAGAGCAAACTCTGTTTTTATTTGGTGATATAGAAAATGCTAACGGTTTCTATCTCTTAAAACAGATCTATGCGCATGATTTGCAGGATGCTTTTCCTAATATTTGTATTGCCCTTCGAATTTACTCTACGCTACCAAGTTTTAACAAACTAAAACTAATTAAACTTAGCGATCGAAAATCGAATTGCACACGAGTTAAATTATGACAAGTTCATAGATGATTTGCTGAACAAAAAGCTCGAAGATTAAAATTATAATATGTTAGATTTTTACTATAATTTTTTTTACGACCGACGATTTTATTTTTATGACGACCGCTTGGTGCAGTTGTTCGAGTGTAGGCCGCTCGGCTCACTGCACGTGGTGGTTGCGGGTTCGATTCCCGCTGGGATAAATTTCGGAAATAGTATTTTCGTAATTAGCACTGGTCTAGGTGTCACTAGTATCGCCCCCATTTCATTGTACGGTACCCATAGTACAAGCGTGGCTTAGTTTGGGACCATGCAGTAGGTGTATTGTCTGGCGATATTATTATTATTTCAAATCCTGTGCTGTGTATAAAATATATCATATGTCTATATATCTGTAAATAAATAGGCTTCACAGAAATAATAGCGATGGATGCATTATTTCCGGAAGGCCTATGTCCAAATGACTATTAACTAGTGGACATCTGATATCTAAAATTAAAAGATGATAAAGGTAAAAATAAATATAAGTGGGCGGGGGCGGCACAATTGTATTTTGCCCCGCCTAAAAAAAAATGAAGATCCGGGGCTGCCGGCTCATAAAAACTCCAAATTATAATGCCCTTGGTTAATTCAAGCTTTTTAGTGCAACCAAAGATTTTTATTTCAGTTTAATATTATTGATCCAACTGTTAGTTCGTCACGTGACCGATAGGAGCGACGTGATTTGCTATAAAAAAAATACGCAGACGGGTGCTAATGCTATTTGTACTCAAACTAAACTGCATAAAACTTAATGTACCTATTGCTGTCCTTCTCATAGGCCATAGTATAAGATACCTAGCTCAACCTACTTATTTTAGATGTGTTAGAATTTGTCCTAATTTGTAGCTATCATAATGATCAACAGTCAATTTAATAATGTTAATCTTTTGATAAGGGGAAGGAAATTGAAGCGATCCTATTGGTCGAAGTGATCGGGCTTGATAGCCCAGTCAGCCCGCCCTGTTAATGCTGACGGGCACCTTAAATTTTTACATTATTTTTTTCTAGATGGGTTACAGACCAATGCATAGAGGCTCAAACCCCCTGTTGAATTTAGTCGCGTCCTACGACACCCTAATCTGTTGATGCTATTCTGAAGCTGAATACCATACAAATATCTACCTGAAATAGGCAGATACGTAAGCATTATAGTTAAACCAATGCATTGTAGTACCTATAGACATACCTACTTTTATGCCAACGTCATTTCAGTTTGAGAAATAATCGATTCTACGTAAGCGCTAAAAGTCACTGTCCTTCATAAGGATCCACTTGTCTCTACCGTTCAAAAGAGTCTGGTAGTGTCTTTTTTTAACCCCCGACGAAAAACGAGGGGTGTTATAAGTTTGACATGTGTATCTGTGTATCTGTGTGTCTGTCTGTGGCAACGTAGCGCCCAAGCTGATGAACCGATTTCAATTTTGTTTCTTTTGTTAGATAAGTATTCTGATCGAGAGTGTTCTTAGCTATGTTTCATGAAAATTGGTTCAGCCGTATCAAGATCATCAGCTCTTTTGTAGGTTAAAAAAGCCACATTCACGGCCAAAACCAATTCCCACGGCTCGAATCCGTTCGAAATTTGAGATGATTGTATTTAGATTGATTGTATTTTTAAATGATCGTAATAGTCTGAACTGGCTTTTTACAATATTATAAATTTGAAAAGTTTCCCTGATTCTGAAAATAATAATATTTTATCAATTTTTATTAAGATTTGTGTATGAAATAAAGACGTTAGTCACGTTTCAAATGATGGATACGCGCATGCGTTAAATTTTGTTTGTTTTGTTAATGGTCATGGAATATTACGCTATAATAACTCTAGAGGGCGCTGCTCCGCCATTGAGAAAAAATATAAAAAAACAAATCTAATTTAAAATAATTTTAGCGTTATTGAAAATTCTTCCCTTGGGCTGCTCCCGTCCACCTCAACCAGAGTTATTACATCAAATTGAATCATAATTGATAATATTTTACGAGGAATTAAACCTCCGTGACATCAATATTTAGATTCGTTGTCTATTCTAATGTCAATTATTATAATGTCATAACAAAATAATGTCTCATACTTTTACACAGATTTTCTGTTGATTATTGTACATCTTAGATTATAAATGAGGAAGCCAAAACAAATGATTTAATGGTGCTTTCATAATCTGGCATCGAAACTAGTTGTACCAGATGAATTTGCGAGATGAGCTATGGATACTGAGCTACGGGAGCTACGCAAATCGCGCTAACATCATTATTTGGAAGAACTAGGTAAATTATACATTTGATGAACAGGTCATCGCATCGGGGGTTTTTAAATTTTCAATTTAGAGTTATAATTATTTTATTAGGAAGAAGGGATTAATAAAAAATATAATTAAACCAAAGGGAGGGAAGGGATTAATTACACCAAAAACACTTACATATGAAACGTTACTGCGTCTTTTTGTAGATTATAGGTGTTTGACCTTTTCTTGCACAGGTTAACAGCACAGCTCGGCATTTTTTACGGAGCTCCTTACACCGCGAAAACGATGTTGACTTTGATAAAATCGATTCCGTAAACAGTTTTTATAAACGTGTTAGACCTTCTTGGTCTTATACCTTGGCATAGGGGAATGATCATGTAAGTCTTGTCCATAGATAAAAGGTCTAAGATACAGACGAACATAGTAACCTCCTCCTTTTTGGAAGTCTGTTAAAAATAGGCACTAACCTTAGACCTTTTATGCACTAACCTATGCCATGGCTAGATCCCATATGCCTATTCAAGCGTAGCATTTTTATTAGAATTAGGACTTTGTTTCACCGAGATATTCACGATTTAATAAAGTGGATCTAATTTCAGCCACGTAGCTCGTTAATAATCTCCGTTATCTATTTATGTTCTAGCCTCTGGATTATAAAACAAATAATATACAGTTAGATAAGTACCTACTTATTATATCTTTTAAAATATGGCCCACCCAGTGTAATATAGTACTTATATTTCGCCGGTGTCAAATAAAAAAAAACCATTTACAAACACATTTATTAACAAACGACACAAAACCAAAACATGACCGTCCACTTAGTTGTATTTATAGAACCTCTTTATACTCTATAAATTATAAAGGTATACAAATAATAACCTAAAATAAAACAAAAAACAAGCTGTCATATACCGCGCCATTTTTATCGTTACTCGTATATTTGTAGTTTTTACCTATTCTCTTTTCGTTACGCGGCAACGCCGCGCGATCTTCTTTCCAGTGAGATTTCGTACCCATCTACGGCCTTCATCATGATGTCCAGCTTGACACTGATGTGTGGTGTTGGAGTGTGCTCTATGTCGGCGACTACTTTGTAACGACGCAAAACGGCTGATAACGCCGCCTTAATTGACATCAATGCGTATTGATACCCTGTGAAAGAAGAATTAATATTTCAGAATCTATTGAAACTGAATGACATCTACAAGAAACATAAATATCTTGAAAAAAGAGTTTAATTAAGTTTTTTTGTGAAACTGCAAAGATACGTAGTATTTATAAGTCTGTGCTGCAAGAGTTCAAGAGTGGTTGCACAGAGTTCTATTAGATGTCTGTTAGTGGTTGCAAATAATAACTAGCAACTTATAAATAAATGAAATTTCGCACTCGCAACCTCATTGCCACTGAGACCGACAGATATTCCACTATGCCCTGATCGAATTCACAAAGGTAGTAGTACGATAGCGATAGTGATTAGGTTGTTGACACTGCTATAACTAAGATACCCTGTCAAAGTAAATGCACGCGTGGAAATAGATAAATTAATAACGAATCTTATATATTTTAAAAAAATTGCCTGAGGCTCACATCCACTGTATGAAACTAACACGCTTGTTACAATAGGTGCCGCATAATGGATGTAGAAGAATATCTAAAGGTCCCTACCCAAACAATTCCTGGGTCCATGACTGAACGGCATAAAGCTGCAAGGGTTCACCAACTTGAACCGCTCCGGGAGGAACCTGTCGGGGTCGAAGTGCTCGGCGTCCGGGCCCCAGTACTTGGGGTCGCGATGGACCCCCCATATGGAGACCACGACCCCCGAGCCAGCGGGTAGGGTGCGACCTGATGCTGTTAACATCATTTTAGGAGGTAAGTACAATGGTCATATATCAATAACTTACATACTAATTACAGTATTCAACAGAAAAGTGTGAGACTAGGGCGCAACGTCTCTGTGTATGCGTGCATAGTTTTTGTTGAATTGCTCGTTTGAAACTCCAAATAGCGCCGAAAGAATCAAGGATCCCCTGTTTCGATCTCCACCCCAGGGCACCTATTTCACGCTAAAGGCTTATTTGGGCTTCATCTAAAGGCTAAGGTATATTTAAACTCACGTAAAGTGACTTCTTCCAATACTTTGCGAATAATGAAAGGCCCTGGCGGGTAGAGCCTCAACGACTCTTTAACAACTCTCTCCAAATATTTCATATTCATCAGATCCTCCTTCACGACCGGACGATCGGAATCCCCGAATACATCATGCAATCTAGAAATAGTAATATTTTAATAAACATCGATGTTTAACGGATCAACTTAGACCATGCGGAGAAACTGTTTTTAAATACCTTACACCTGCATACTTACTCCTGATACACTTTCTCTTGTATTTGAGGATATTTAGCCAATAGCTTTAACGTGTATCCGGTCGAGATCGCGGAGGTGTCCGTCCCCGCGATGATCAGTGTTAATATTTCCTCCCTTAATTCAATATTCGTGTACCCTTTCTCCCCCCCTGAATGTGTAATCAGTAGGTCTAGGAATGTTTGATTTGTGTACATTCCTAAATCTGTAACAAAACGATTGAACATTAGATTCTTTTAAATCGGGTTAAGAGTTGATTTCACGTATCGTACCTAACTTACCGTATTCATTTTCTGCTTCAGTTCTGTTCTTTTTTTCTAATCTTATTTCTTCTCTTTTATTTTTGATTACCTGTGACCAAACATGAAGTATTATAGTAATCAAGAAAAGTTTTATCAAGTTCCGTACCCATACATTTAATATTTTGGGCGAAAACAAGCCTCAACTCCTGTCTGTCTGTAGATATTAGTTTTTTTACTATACAACATCGAAGAAAGTTACCAACTCGTATACTCAAGTATTGAATGGATACTGATCAAATTGAGAACTATTTTAAATAAGCTGTAAAAATTGGCTATTACCTCATCAGTGAAGGTGTGCATCACCTTCTTTTCCTTCTGGTGCTGCTTGTACTGTGGGAATAGCTGGTACAGCCAGTCCGGCTGCAGCCACAAGTGGAATATCCTCTCACAGACCAGGTTCATGATACGGCTCATCGCGCTCAAGAACGGGGAGTCTGGATTGCCCTGGGCGTTTATTTTAACACCCATTGTCGTTTCTATTGAGAAGAATATTATTCGATAACAAATTAGCAGGCATGCATGTCACTCTGAAGCGTGGAAGCGGACGTATTAATCAAAATCTAATTCGAGTTTAAACAGAACAGGATTTCTTTACTTTAGTTGTTTTAGAGTTTTAGTGTTTTAGAGTTTAGTTTCGATTTTATATTATTTTATTGTTTGTTGCACTGTCATTCTGTACTTATTGATACCTACTTACAAATTGACTGTAATTAGGCTCATATTGATCTCGGACAATGTCTGTATCCATTATCTTTCTGAATGTCTTTATACATTATTATTATTTAATTAATGTCTTTATGGTAATCATGTAGAACTGGCTTCCACGGGACAGGTGTTTACCTAGTGTGGATGCCATGAGCAATTATACTTATGCATTGTTTTATTTCCCATTACTTAGTTTATAAGAACTTTTTATGTAAACTTTTGTACTGTACTGGAATTTTTATATTTTTTTTGAACTGCTTTTGCAGTTTATGATTACCACACATTGAGTGTCTTTTTATAAGATTATACGCGCACAATTGCTGTTTTTGTTAGACGTTACAGTTCCAACGGCTTGTCTAACAATCGAAGTAAAATTTAAGTAGGCTACGGTTCTTTGCGTAATAGGTTAGCGTAGTTTACGATGTATTATCTAGAAAATGCGCACTAGTACGTAGACCTACCTACATATTACAATGTTGCGTTACACCGCGCAAAATACCTACCTATACTTAATATAATTATTTGCATTAATTTACAATGACGTGTAAGTAATAACTTACAATTTAGGGCTGGCATTAACCGTAATATTTTATGAAACGGAATGCAAGGCAACGGAAATATTTTAAATTAACTTACCGCAAACGGAGTCCAGTGTGTACGAGCTGAGGAACGGCCACAAGGGGAACTTGCCGGCTCCGGCTCGGTCCTTCAAGCTCTGCGCCAGGAGCTCGCTCTGCTCAGAGAACACGTGCACAAAGGAATCCACTATCTTCGGACTGAATGCCGGCAACATGACCTTCCGACGACGACGCCAGATAGAGACTATGCAAAAGAAATAGGAAGTTACGGTCAACAAAGTCTTGACCACCGTAACTTCCTGTTTCTCGTCGTCGTGTCAAAGCTACGTAGCAGCCCCATTGCACACGACTACGTACACCTTTGATAAAACGCGTTTGGTACACTTTTTTTAAAGTTTTTTACTGTCTTTCTTTGCCTTCTTCTTCTTCTTTGTTAGTGGTGTTTGTAGCTATTTGCCACAATTCTGCCAGTGTCCGTGATGCTAGTGTCATAAACTTAGGTGCATATAAAGTTCAGATAAGAATATGGCCAGTGAATTCTTTGCCTTCAATGGCCATCAGTAGAGCTTTCTTTATCTTCCTATAAACTGTCACTGGTAATAAAGTTTACAACCAATGAAACATGTCAGAGACGGTGTTTTGAAAAAAAGTTTCAAATACATACCTAAGTACTAACTGCTTGAATATAGGCACATTGTTTGAGAAAAGTACTCAAGCTTGGCAGCAATTGGACTATGATGAACTCACCTTATTTATCGCGGAAGTAATATGCATACGTATCTACTATTTTTAAAAATAAAAGCGACCAATATCGAAGGATACTTACCTCAAAATAAGGCACATAATTGCCTTGTAGGTATCCTAGTAGGTAAAAAAAGACTAAAACGGGAATAACATCTCTGTACCTAGTAATGACTCAGGTGTCGTAAACAAAACAAGTTGCATAGCAAGCCATCGCCTTCGATCTGCATACCCATTATATTTAATTAATTTTATGTACTTTTAGATTTTGTTCTGCAGCCTACCCCCTTAGGTTATAGCTTGGTCTACCTATCTTTTATGTATATCTCATAGTGAAAAACCTATTGAAATTGTTTCATCGTTTTACCGTGATGCTCGAACATACCTACAACAAAAATATAAGAATTCTAAATACACTTTATTTGAGCCACTGCTCCGTGATTTGAGCTAAATAGTAGATATATCTACCCACATAGATTTGGCCTCTGGGTCAGTATCCTAAACGACAACTCATCTGCTGCAGCCAATAGGAAAGAGACAAGGCCAAGAGATACCTCCTCGAATGTCACCAAAAAAAGAAAACAAAATTACATCGATAATCTTATGTACGTTTAGTACCTACCTTGTACCTTGTACCTTGTACCTTGAAGGCCAAGTACACACGTGTCCTCGATATTTGAAAGGCTACTAGGCTATTAGTAACGATAGATTCGTACCTGGCGCAAATATACCGCCGAAGCCGATGATTTTCCTGATGAACCTGTGGAGGTCATCCTTCTCCAGGCATGTCTTCAGCACCACTTCAAGATCCACAGGATTGACTACCACTGCGAAAAATCCCACCGATATTATAGTTAGGAAAGCCGGGTTTCCCCAGTGCCTATAGGTATTTGTGAGCATATAGTAGCGTCTTCCGGCCACTATAGAAATAAGAGTATAATAATCTATCTGATCAATAAATAGAAAAAAAACATAATGTATAATTACTATTCCTACTTACGTCATAACTGGTTTGGTGTATTTCACCACCATTTCTACTTATATCTTTACCATCCCGCCCTAAATCATTTACAATCCTTACACTTTTCATTACCATCCACACGAAAAATTTCAGGTAAAAATTTCTCAGTAATTAAATGAGATAAAGAAGTATGTACCTCCCAGTTTTTGTGACTCGGGCGACAATCGCAACCACCACCACCGGTTATGTACAAAAAAAACTAAGTACCTGTATTTTTTTTAGTCCGCGAAACGTTCGAATTTGCACGAAACGGTGGTTAACCTTATTAACCTTAGAATATAATGCGAAAATATTAAAATTTTAGTAGGTACATCAGTGCACATCAAAATACGAAAGTGGTTTAAATTGTCCTAGGACAATTTAAACCACTTTAACAACAAATTAACTGCAATATTCAATAGTTACCAAGTAAAGTTAGTTGCGATAAACCCGATTATTAGGTTACACTAGTGACGAGTACTTAACTTACCGAAGTAAAGTAAATGGCCGAGCCAGACTTTAATTATGCCGTCGTTCCGCATGCTCTCATAGTTATAGCGTTGTAGAGTCGACATTATTGCTGAAAATTTATAACAAGTAAATTGGTTTCACTGAAACACAAATGACGCCTGGTGCTGGTATCACACATGATTCTTGCTGAATTAATTATTTTAAATTACTTATAGAAAAAATCCACGGATCAGGGCCCCAAGTCTTTTAACCGCTCGACTAGTGGGTTCTTCATAGAAATCTTTTTTTAAAATATCAATGTTCTCAAATTTGCCTTGGATTGCGTAATGGCAAATGCCATCATTTTAGATTTAAAGCTATAGTACAGAAAGTTATATTTCAGCACTTGTCAGGCCTTGCTTATTTACATATGACTGTGGAAGAGGTAGTTCAGGATTAGCATGAAGCACACTAGAAGAAACCACTCGCCAAGTCCACCCGTACTGACGGGTGGACTTGGCGAGTGGTTAGTGGACTAAGAAAAACGGTCAAAAGTGGCGTATTACGATTTACGAATTGAGTGAAAATTCGAGCGAGATTCAAGCGGATAACAGACTTAGGCCCATATTAATAAATCGATCTCAAGGTTCTCGTTTTTTTTCTCAAGCCTGAAAGCGATCGTGGAAATGTCTTTCTTATCTCATTCCAGTACAAAGTGACATGTCAAAAGCGCACTCAAGCCGACTCTCAAATTTGAGACTTATTTATTAATATGGCCTTAGGCCCCTGATCTCACATCGAGTTTTCACCCGGCACGGAAAACTAATTAGAAAACTAGAACGACTTGATTTACTTAAATCCTTTTGACATTACCATATATAGTACTCATGTAAATAGTTTTAGTATTTTAGGAACATACCAGCACAAACATGACAATGTATTTTAAGTAAGCAGGTAAGTAGATTAATTTATTATAGTACCTATACTATTATACCTATATTTTAGATTGTTTTTATTCAAAGTAGGCAGTCACCTATATTATGGTACCAGTGGCCGCCAAGAGAATGCGTTCCTGACACGACATATTATAAGTTTTTTATTCGGTCGACTATATAGACTAGTAGGTAGTTCATTAGTTTACTAGCTTTTTCCGCAGCTTCGCTCGCGGGGCTTATATTTTATGGGTGGTGACAACAGCGCCACTTGAGGAATGATCGAGATGACCCAAGTAAATACAAATACCTATAAATACTTACAAACAGAAAATTTCATCCAAATCTGTAAAGCCGTTTTGAAGGAAAAGAAATACGAACACACGCACACCTGAATCTATACATAAATACATACAAATAAATAAAATTGGAGTGTCTGTTTGTAATATCAAAATAACACCTTTTCACTAAATGCATATGAAAGTACATACGATACCTATAGCAAAAACGCGAATTAAAACTTTTTTGTCTGTCTGTCTGTGTGTTTGTTCCGGGTAATCTCTGAAACGGCTGGACCGATTTCGACGGGACTTTCACTGGCAGATAGCTGATCTTATAGGGGGTAACTTAGGCTACTTTAATTTTAGAAAAACAATTAGGGTTCCGCGTAAAATAATAAAAACACATGAAATCAAAGAGTATCTCCGAAACGGCTGGACCGATTTCGACGGGACTTTCACTGGTAGATAGCTACTGTTATTTTAGAAAAAAAATGATCCTGTCGCGCGGGCTCAGAACTTAGCTTAGCTAGTACTAAATAAAATTAAAGATTATATTATTATGGTAACTTGCAATAACGTAATTTAGTTTAACGCTAAATTTGATAAATTTTTGGTGTAAGGAAGCTTAAACAAAAATAAATATCCCACAAATTGCTATCCTGGTCAAAGATAAGGAAACCAGCTTACATCAAGAATCTGGTAGTGGCAATCATAATCATATACCACCTTTTCATACTTTTGCGTTCACTTTTAGATAACATTGCAGCACATGACATATAAAACTTACTTTCTGTACTGCCAACTACATTATGTGCATTTCCGATCACTGGCAGGGCTTCACCTGCCATCGGGATGGCGGCTGCCAGCTCGTACAGCCGCCGCCTCCTGTACCTGAACACCACTATCCACATCAACGGCACTAGGAGCAGCAACCACTCTATCATTGCGACACTGGAGACAACCAGTTCTACTAAATGTAGATGTTTGACTGTCTACTTCTCTATAGATCCAGCACTCAACACCCCACAATATATGGTTATAGCAGGCACACGAGTCGCCTCGTATGTAGCCGCAAAAAAAATGCGCGAGGATTTTATACGTAAATTTTACGTACTTCTACGAGTATATGTATAGATGCGCTTGCACGTAAGTAAGATGCTACGCCGTAGCATTTTTGATACCCGACAGCTTTTGCCCTCCGCTTAGAGCGGTTACACACTAGCTTTTTTATCAGTTAATTGTAACAGTCTTGCTTTATAGCATTCAGCTCATACCAGCTATTTTTATCTCCCGCTATGCACCGAAACGCCTTCCATTCTTTCTTTCGTTTCAATTCGTGCAGGTTCTAAGACAGTTTAACTTTTTCCTGGGACTCGTCGCGGGTCGAACCTAGACGTCGTCATTAGGTCACCATTATCGATCCTAGCTTACTGGAGTAACAGTGATGGGAGTATGTGGCGGAATAAGCCCCATAAATAAAAATAGCGCTTTTTTTCGCGTACCTATAAGCTCGTATCGGCTTGAACGCTAAATCGCGCGCTACATTTTGCGCTACAAAAACCGAGCACGCGCTTATTCCGGCATGTTCTCTCGAACCGGTGGGGCAGGCGTCTCTCGCTTATAGCGCGGATTTTCGATCCCCAAAAATACTAGACCCCCAAATTGTTCACAAAATTACTTGTTTATAGGTAATCTATGTACAGGAAATGTGTGTCATAGCCCACCACCCAGGTCTAATGCACGTTGGTGAAGGTATCATTATAAAAAAATCACCCCGCAGGGTTAAAGATGCTTCTCATCGGTAGGCGTAGAAGTTTTCATGCAAGAGGTAAAAAAAATATATTTAGGTTGGTAATAACATCAAAATTAAGTTTTACAGGGAATTTACTGTAACCTAACATTGAAGTTAATGACAAATCAAGTTAAAAAGATCATAATACAAACAGATAGAATGACAGTTTTCTTATAACTCTTGCATGCCACGCCGCCGCGGTCAGCATTACCGTGTGAATGAAACAACTAGTTGGTATTCGCAGTATATCCGGATCCGGAACCGGATATTCAGTAATTTATTACTCCTGAACTTTCACATTTACAGTGATAATCTACATTATGAACATCATAGGCATTATATTGTCGTAAACAATAAAGAAAATAGGCATATTATGTACAAAGGTATATAATGTTGTTGACAATAATTGTTTTCGGAACTATTTATAAGCACTATACAATTTTACATGATCAGAAATTACAAGCACATCGGTATTATAATGTACAGTATCGTAATTTCGCTGCCATCGCGATAACAGTACCTACTGTGTTAACGCTACATTCGATATATAGCTAACTGAAAATGTATACAACAAAAATTGCTCTTCAATCCTTATTGCATAAAGAAATATGTATCAACTTTAATAAGAGCATACTATTTTTCTCTCTTCGAATCCTACAATATTGATATTTAATCCGTCTAATCGTTGGAAAACATTCTAACATAATTTTTCGTACTTAGCAACTAAAGCTATCATAATTTGCAAGATGGTGACATTCCAATAATACAGTTGGTATAGGCAATAATAGATCTTAATTGTATCGATTTAAAGATTAATGTTATTGTATGGCACACGTGTAGTTTCTATAACAACGGTAACATTGATGTAGGTAGCATTAATGTTAAAAAGAGTTTGCGTCCCGATTCTTAGTAAGCATTTTGTATTATAGGTAATTATTAAAATTTTAGTAAGTAGATAAGTTTATTTCCTATGTGATCAAGCGACAATCGCAGATTGGGAAAGGTACGTACTATCGTATAACGAATATTATTTTTAATATAATAATAATGAACATGTTTAAATATTGTTCATAAAATTATGTTTATAATGATATCACACTTAATAGGTATAAGTATTTGATTTGGAAATATCAGTACAATTTTAGTTTGCACAAATCTATTTCTTCATGTGCTTTTATTTGCGCATGCTGAGTATCCTATAAAGTTCGAAGCAGTCAAATTCTGAGATCGTAGATATATACATAAGTAGTAAAATCGTAAAAAAATAAAGGGTACAGAAAATTGAGTTTTTAATTTAAAAAGCTGCCTTATTCAATTCATCAATAATAATTAATTAGTGAATACATTGTGACCTTCCTGAACTTTGATAAAAAAAAATATCATCTGGCCAATTTCAAGGTGCCTTCCGCTCGATGTAAGGCTTCCAGTCATGCAGCCAGACAATCCCGTATACCAGAGCCCTTAGTATATTTTACGCATTAACATTTGTTTCATCCCTCTCACATGTAATGTTACATAAATAAGCATTCGTGCGGGTTCCAAGACAATTTAACTTTTCCCCGGGACTCGTCGAGGTTCAAACCTCGACGTCATTATTGGTCACCATTGTCGATCCTGTTTACAGGAGTAACAGTGGTGGGAGTGTGCGGCGGGACCAGTCCCAATAAAAAAGCATGACAGTGACAACATGATTTCCCGATGGCGATACAATTATATTGTATTTTTCCTTAGAATGCGGATTTAGTAAACAATCTTGGCATGCCTTTTTAATGTGTCATTTGTAAATATCTGTTAATAATAATTAATTATTACTTTCCCAAATTTTAACTTAATACATAAGTTAAAAGAACGTTTTGTAATTATCCTGAAAGATTAATTATATGTACTCTAAAAGAATATGCTAATATTGTTTACTAAATCCGTATCTTAGGAAAAATACACTACCAGGTTAAAATAATGTTCTGCTCGAGGGGCTAATCCCTATTTCGGGCAGCTGTCAAACTACTATAACCGACCTCCGTTAAATATAACCGAGACAAGTTCAAAGCAAATCGGGTAAATGTGGTACATACATACCTATCACACGATCGGGAAATACCAGGACCATACGTGTAGGCAATTATGTGGTCAGGTGGCCTTGACGCAGCCTGTCTGACCACGTCGCGTGTCGGTCGATAAAAATAGAGCACTTTTGTAGGAATTTTAATACATTGTGTATGCTCTCCATCCTGTTAACGATTGAACTTAAAGATGAAATTTTGAGAAAATATTATTGCTAAACAGAGTAGAACGAGATTATTTATAGATGAGATTTATAAAATTTTGATGGCTGAGCGCTTAAACGCAGCGCACACGCGAAAAGTCTAAACACATAGTCCGCTTTATTCAGTTCGTGTTAAGAGCAGAAGTCGGAATAGATCGAAATATAGGTAATCCGTCGGATTATTCCGTGCTAGGTGGTTCGCTTCACAATATGCAACGGCGCCGTTGCGTTTATGCGCCGCGTATGCGCACGCACCAAGAAAGCTCTGCCTAAGCTTACGGAGAAACCAATTAGAAAATAGCTTTAACATAATTGAATAGTGTACGAAATAAAATCTACCTGCCTGCATTGAAGTTTACTTAAACGATGAATATAATACCTGCCGAATTAATTCTCAGGTTTTATCATGTCTGTAGCATTCTAAACTATACCCAATGTCTCAAAAGTGGGATAAATGACTTATATTTGAGAAAAGTATTGAAAAATATTGTGTCTTCAATAAAATATTGAGATTAAGCCCTTGATGCCAGTTTCACAGCAGTGCGTCATTAGCGATAAGGAACAAGTATAGAAAGAAATCGCGTCAGTGAGAGCCAAACAGAATTCTCTGCAAGCAAATGCGTAAGACGGTGGGCTAGAGACGTAGGTAATTCAGATTTTATTTTACAAATAAGAAAAAAGTCTCAAGTGACGCACAAGCAATTATGTTTTAAAAGTCGATTTTAAAATATAGCGATTATAGTATATAATTATACGGAATCAATATTTATGCCGGTACGGTTTATTTCCATATAAGCATGTCTCAAAGCTGCATTTTATCCAATTGTAATTATTGATACAATAAATAAATCAACAAAATTAATAACCCGATTTGTATTCAGATACTCAGGTTTATTGCTATACCAACGATGCCTCAGTTGCGATATCATCCATTCGACGGTTAGTATACCCACGCAAGTAACTGAAATCCATTTACTAGTTTCTGAGATCAGCCCGTCGAAAACCACTGACAGATGCGTTTGGGGACTTTGTTTTCTGTTTCATACAGAATAAGATGGAAAGAATAAGCTGGACGGAAAAGAAGTACTAGAAAGAGTAGATGAAAGGAGAAGCCTGTTGACCAGCATTGAAAATAGAAGAGGAAAGATGATTGGGCATTTGATACGACATGACGTTTTCATGAAAACAATCATAGAAGGGAAGACAGAAGGCAAGAGGGGAAGAGGAAGACCTAGGAGAAGCTATTTCGACCCAGTGAAGGAAAAAGTGAATGTCGTGTCGTATCAAATGGTCAAGGAACTAGGAGGAAATCGCAGTGAATGGAAAAAACTCCACCGATACTCGTATCGGTGGAGTTTTTTTCCATTAACACATTTTCCAACTTAAGAGCGATGCTCGCATCGCTCTTAAGATTCTGCAGATTCTGCAGTTAGGTAAAAACAATTTTGAGAAGGAGGCCAAGAGGAGGATCCAGCTGGGCTGGGCAGCGTTTGGGAAACTACGTCGAGTCTTCTCGTCATCCATACCGCAATGCTTGAAAACGAAAGTTTTCAATCAGTGCGTCCTACCCGTCATGACCTACGGAGCCGAGACGTGGACACTCACGGTAGGGCTGGTCCACCAGTTTAAGGTCGCTCAGCGAGCTATGGAGAGAGCTATGCTCGGAGATTCTCTGAAGGATAGGATTCGCAATGAATACATCCGACAGAGAACCAAAGTTATCGACATAGCTCAAAGAATTAGCAAGCTGAAGTGGCAGTGGGCTGGCCATATCTCACGAAGAACCGACAACCGCTGGGGTAAACGTGTTCTTGAGTGGAGACCTCGACTCGGCAAGCGTAGTGTAGGACGCCCTCCGACCAGGCGGGATGACGATCTGCGAAAGACTGCAGGCAGATGCTGGATGCGGCAAGCTGAAGACAGGGCGCTATGGCGCTCATTAGAGGAGGCCTATGTCCAGCAGTGGACAAGCATAGGCTGATGATGATGATGATGATGATGTAAAATTGCCACAACTGCACGCCGATCTTAAGTAGGTGCTTTGAATTGAACATAACTATTATACAATAATTTGGAGTTGCTCATACATTTCTAATAATAATAGTAATAGGTATAAGTAGGAAGGTATTCGAATAACAGCAGCATTATTAGTAGCTTATAAAAATAAATGCACAAAATAATCCTGTAGTAGTACTAAAAAAAAGATTTCCAAAAAATATAAAACTAAACGATATTAAGGTTTTGTGATGAAAGTGTTCTATTCGCCTAATAATACCACTCTTATAATGTATTGAATTTATTTGTTCCGCTGGTTGCGCGAAGATAATATTTAATAAATAACGTTATAAGCCTTCAGGCGAGAAATACCTTTTGGATAAGGATTAAAAACTATTATATTAGTTAATTGAGATGTCATGATCTTTACCGGGAAGCGTGTGTACATTATTTTCAGGTATTTCCTTCGCAACTTCTTGTGCTAAGTTAGTACGTGTATAAGGTAAATTTGATCGTATTGTAAACACGTAAACTGGAGTGCTACCCTTAGCAACAAGAGTCGATATATCGTGACATTCGTATTGTCCAATCATACTCTAAATTAAACTACTAAACGTACAATACAAAATTATCGTTCTTTCAGAAAATAATTATAGATCATCGTTTGCCAGGAGTAACCGCGAAGCAATACTTGAGTGTGTGGCCGTGCCTTTATGATTTTTATAACTTATCCGAAATATCATGAGCATTTTTTAGAGTGGAACCAACCTACACGTACTCCTGCAGACCAAAACAAACCCTAGTGCTAGTGGTTGTAGGCTAGTTCCAGACTGAAAAACTACAATTTTTTTTTAAATATTGTCAATAAACACCGTATCTTATTTAAGGCTAAAGCGCCCATCTTTATCATAAACTTTATCATTTACCCATCATAAAACACTTCAAGAACGACAGCTATCCAGATAATCTGGCAATTTTTGTATATTTAGTGATTAACTAGTATCATATCCACCGTGATAATATTTAGAGTAAAATAAATGTATTAATAAACGCACTGCATACTATGTTTGTCGCAAATCACAAAATGTTGTCTTAAATGTTTTCATATTTTGGATAAACTATAAAAATACTCGAAAATTTTGAATTTCGCGGGCTAGACAGGCGCCTTCACCTCAATATTTAAAATAATTTCCTTGCAATAATAGCATGCAATTTTCAACCGTATGTCACGGTATATTCAACACACTTTCCCGGGATCAGGCGCTTCTTTGTATGTTTGAGCACCAATACATTTCATATCAGCGTTATATCAAAACACTTTACAGGTAAAAAAATATTTTGCACTTAAATAAAACCGTCCATACATCGATCTCGCTAAACAAATAATGTAATTATTAACTAATCGTAACACCATTCAGCCGTACCAACAACGAATCCTTTCAAAACACATTGCAAAGTACATTTTTCATAAAGCTCATGTCTAATAATAAAATCACATGTCATTAAATATCTTTGGGTACAACCAAATAAAATTATTTATAGCTTACAAAAATACAAAAAAATATACAAGGATGTCAATGGAGGAAATAGAGACGAAATCGCGCGTACCATAGAAGGTGAAAATACCACATAATTACTGCCAGATCTATCGTATTTCCGCATATCATTCGATTTTTTTATAGGTACGCCTAGCCTACACCCCTCGACCAATAGACACAACACAGACTAGACCAAAGGTATCCGGTACACGTCCAAAGTTCAATGATATAGTACGACACTATAGGAAACGTTTCGTGCTCTTGAACGATTACCTAGAAGTCGGTCAGCCTTCCCGAAGCGACGTTGTTGTTGCAATAGCTGAGATTCATTGGTCACAGTAGGTCCTGCACGTGAGACGTGTCCAGGTTGGTGATGAGGGTTTTTAGGAAGGTCATCTCTTTGCGCGCGTTCTCGAGAATGACGCGCGGGTCCTGGGAGGTGCAGCGGAGGCAGTTCGGCGCGAACACCATTGCGAGGTTGGCCGAGTCCATTTTGGTTTGACTTACCACTTCGGGCGCGGTGAACTGTTGCAGGAAGCTTATCAAGTAAGTTAGTACCTGGAAATAAAATAATGATCAGTTAAGATGAATGAACTTGACAGTTTTGAAGGGCAACGGCTACATGAATCACAATATGAAGTGAAAAATTAATGCTTTGGTGAATGTGAAGGTGAAATAACTATAACACTTAGTACTTTTACTTTTTGCCATTGCTTTAAAATATTTGTATAAAAAATTATATAGGTTGATGGGCGGCAGGCTGCGCAGTGCACTTGCAGTCTACTGAGTAGTGTGTACTAGTCGGCGGGCGGGACAGTGATACTGACGAGCCGGTTGATGGGCGGCAGGCTGCGCAGTGCACTTGCAGTCTACTAAGTAGTGTGTACTAGTCGGCGGGCGGGACAGTGATACTGACGAGCCGGTTGATGGGCGGCAGGCTGCGCAGTGCACTTGCAGTCTACTAAGTAGTGTGTACTAGTCGGCGGGCGGGACAGTGATACTGACGAGCCGGTTGATGGGCGGCAGGCTGCGCAGTGCACTTGCAGTCTACTAAGTAGTGTGTACTAGTCGGCGGGCGGGACAGTGATACTGACGAGCCGGTTGATGGGCGGCAGGCTGCGCAGTGCACTTGCAGTCTACTAAGTAGTGTGTACTAGTCGGCGGGCGGGACAGTGATACTGACGAGCCGGTTGATGGGCGGCAGGCTGCGCAGTGCACTTGCAGTCTACTAAGTAGTGTGTACTAGTCGGCGGGCGGGACAGTGATACTGACGAGCCGGTTGATGGGCGGCAGGCTGCGCAGTGCACTTGCAGTCTACTAAGTAGTGTGTACTAGTCGGCGGGCGGGACAGTGATACTGACGAGCCGGTTGATGGGCGGCAGGCTGCGCAGTGCACTTGCAGTCTACTAAGTAGTGTGTACTAGTCGGCGGGCGGGACAGTGATACTGACGAGCCGGTTGATGGGCGGCAGGCTGCGCAGTGCACTTGCAGTCTACTAAGTAGTGTGTACTAGTCGGCGGGCGGGACAGTGATACTGACGAGCCGGTTGATGGGCGGCAGGCTGCGCAGTGCACTTGCAGTCTACTAAGTAGTGTGTACTAGTCGGCGGGCGGGACAGTGATACTGACGAGCCGGTTGATGGGCGGCAGGCTGCGCAGTGCACTTGCAGTCTACTAAGTAGTGTGTACTAGTCGGCGGGCGGGACAGTGATACTGACGAGCCGGTTGATGGGCGGCAGGCTGCGCAGTGCACTTGCAGTCTACTGAGTAGTGTGTACTAGTCGGCGGGCGGGACAGTGATACTGACGAGCCGGTTGATGGGCGGCAGGCTGCGCAGTGCACTTGCAGTCTACTAAGTAGTGTGTACTAGTCGGCGGGCGGGACAGTGATACTGACGAGCCGGTTGATGGGCGGCAGGCTGCGCAGTGCACTTGCAGTCTACTAAGTAGTGTGTACTAGTCGGCGGGCGGGACAGTGATACTGACGAGCCGGTTGATGGGCGGCAGGCTGCGCAGTGCACTTGCAGTCTACTAAGTAGTGTGTACTAGTCGGCGGGCGGGACAGTGATACTGACGAGCCGGTTGATGGGCGGCAGGCTGCGCAGTGCACTTGCAGTCTACTAAGTAGTGTGTACTAGTCGGCGGGCGGGACAGTGATACTGACGAGCCGGTTGATGGGCGGCAGGCTGCGCAGTGCACTTGCAGTCTACTAAGTAGTGTGTACTAGTCGGCGGGCGGGACAGTGATACTGACGAGCCGGTTGATGGGCGGCAGGCTGCGCAGTGCACTTGCAGTCTACTAAGTAGTGTGTACTAGTCGGCGGGCGGGACAGTGATACTGACGAGCCGGTTGATGGGCGGCAGGCTGCGCAGTGCACTTGCAGTCTACTAAGTAGTGTGTACTAGTCGGCGGGCGGGACAGTGATACTGACGAGCCGGTTGATGGGCGGCAGGCTGCGCAGTGCACTTGCAGTCTACTAAGTAGTGTGTACTAGTCGGCGGGCGGGACAGTGATACTGACGAGCCGGTTGATGGGCGGCAGGCTGCGCAGTGCACTTGCAGTCTACTAAGTAGTGTGTACTAGTCGGCGGGCGGGACAGTGATACTGACGAGCCGGTTGATGGGCGGCAGGCTGCGCAGTGCACTTGCAGTCTACTAAGTAGTGTGTACTAGTCGGCGGGCCGGACAGTGATACTGACGAGCCGGTTGATGGGCGGCAGGCTGCGCAGTGCACTTGCAGTCTACTAAGTAGTGTGTACTAGTCGGCGGGCGGGACAGTGATACTGACGAGCCGGTTGATGGGCGGCAGGCTGCGCAGTGCACTTGCAGTCTACTAAGTAGTGTGTACTAGTCGGCGGGCGGGACAGTGATACTGACGAGCCGGTTGATGGGCGGCAGGCTGCGCAGTGCACTTGCAGTCTACTAAGTAGTGTGTACTAGTCGGCGGGCGGGACAGTGATACTGACGAGCCGGTTGATGGGCGGCAGGCTGCGCAGTGCACTTGCAGTCTACTAAGTAGTGTGTACTAGTCGGCGGGCGGGACAGTGATACTGACGAGCCGGTTGATGGGCGGCAGGCTGCGCAGTGCACTTGCAGTCTACTAAGTAGTGTGTACTAGTCGGCGGGCGGGACAGTGATACTGACGAGCCGGTTGATGGGCGGCAGGCTGCGCAGTGCACTTGCAGTCTACTAAGTAGTGTGTACTAGTCGGCGGGCGGGACAGTGATACTGACGAGCCGGTTGATGGGCGGCAGGCTGCGCAGTGCACTTGCAGTCTACTAAGTAGTGTGTACTAGTCGGCGGGCGGGACAGTGATACTGACGAGCCGGTTGATGGGCGGCAGGCTGCGCAGTGCACTTGCAGTCTACTAAGTAGTGTGTACTAGTCGGCGGGCGGGACAGTGATACTGACGAGCCGGTTGATGGGCGGCAGGCTGCGCAGTGCACTTGCAGTCTACTAAGTAGTGTGTACTAGTCGGCGGGCGGGACAGTGATACTGACGAGCCGGTTGATGGGCGGCAGGCTGCGCAGTGCACTTGCAGTCTACTAAGTAGTGTGTACTAGTCGGCGGGCGGGACAGTGATACTGACGAGCCGGTTGATGGGCGGCAGGCTGCGCAGTGCACTTGCAGTCTACTAAGTAGTGTGTACTAGTCGGCGGGCGGGACAGTGATACTGACGAGCCGGTTGATGGGCGGCAGGCTGCGCAGTGCACTTGCAGTCTACTAAGTAGTGTGTACTAGTCGGCGGGCGGGACAGTGATACTGACGAGCCGGTTGATGGGCGGCAGGCTGCGCAGTGCACTTGCAGTCTACTAAGTAGTGTGTACTAGTCGGCGGGCGGGACAGTGATACTGACGAGCCGGTTGATGGGCGGCAGGCTGCGCAGTGCACTTGCAGTCTACTAAGTAGTGTGTACTAGTCGGCGGGCGGGACAGTGATACTGACGAGCCGGTTGATGGGCGGCAGGCTGCGCAGTGCACTTGCAGTCTACTAAGTAGTGTGTACTAGTCGGCGGGCGGGACAGTGATACTGACGAGCCGGTTGATGGGCGGCAGGCTGCGCAGTGCACTTGCAGTCTACTAAGTAGTGTGTACTAGTCGGCGGGCGGGACAGTGATACTGACGAGCCGGTTGATGGGCGGCAGGCTGCGCAGTGCACTTGCAGTCTACTAAGTAGTGTGTACTAGTCGGCGGGCGGGACAGTGATACTGACGAGCCGGTTGATGGGCGGCAGGCTGCGCAGTGCACTTGCAGTCTACTAAGTAGTGTGTACTAGTCGGCGGGCGGGACAGTGATACTGACGAGCCGGTTGATGGGCGGCAGGCTGCGCAGTGCACTTGCAGTCTACTAAGTAGTGTGTACTAGTCGGCGGGCGGGACAGTGATACTGACGAGCCGGTTGATGGGCGGCAGGCTGCGCAGTGCACTTGCAGTCTACTAAGTAGTGTGTACTAGTCGGCGGGCGGGACAGTGATACTGACGAGCCGGTTGATGGGCGGCAGGCTGCGCAGTGCACTTGCAGTCTACTAAGTAGTGTGTACTAGTCGGCGGGCGGGACAGTGATACTGACGAGCCGGTTGATGGGCGGCAGGCTGCGCAGTGCACTTGCAGTCTACTAAGTAGTGTGTACTAGTCGGCGGGCGGGACAGTGATACTGACGAGCCGGTTGATGGGCGGCAGGCTGCGCAGTGCACTTGCAGTCTACTAAGTAGTGTGTACTAGTCGGCGGGCGGGACAGTGATACTGACGAGCCGGTTGATGGGCGGCAGGCTGCGCAGTGCACTTGCAGTCTACTGAGTAGTGTGTACTAGTCGGCGGGCGGGACAGTGATACTGACGAGCCGGTTGATGGGCGGCAGGCTGCGCAGTGCACTTGCAGTCTACTAAGTAGTGTGTACTAGTCGGCGGGCGGGACAGTGATACTGACGAGCCGGTTGATGGGCGGCAGGCTGCGCAGTGCACTTGCAGTCTACTAAGTAGTGTGTACTAGTCGGCGGGCGGGACAGTGATACTGACGAGCCGGTTGATGGGCGGCAGGCTGCGCAGTGCACTTGCAGTCTACTAAGTAGTGTGTACTAGTCGGCGGGCGGGACAGTGATACTGACGAGCCGGTTGATGGGCGGCAGGCTGCGCAGTGCACTTGCAGTCTACTAAGTAGTGTGTACTAGTCGGCGGGCGGGACAGTGATACTGACGAGCCGGTTGATGGGCGGCAGGCTGCGCAGTGCACTTGCAGTCTACTAAGTAGTGTGTACTAGTCGGCGGGCGGGACAGTGATACTGACGAGCCGGTTGATGGGCGGCAGGCTGCGCAGTGCACTTGCAGTCTACTAAGTAGTGTGTACTAGTCGGCGGGCGGGACAGTGATACTGACGAGCCGGTTGATGGGCGGCAGGCTGCGCAGTGCACTTGCAGTCTACTAAGTAGTGTGTACTAGTCGGCGGGCGGGACAGTGATACTGACGAGCCGGTTGATGGGCGGCAGGCTGCGCAGTGCACTTGCAGTCTACTAAGTAGTGTGTACTAGTCGGCGGGCGGGACAGTGATACTGACGAGCCGGTTGATGGGCGGCAGGCTGCGCAGTGCACTTGCAGTCTACTAAGTAGTGTGTACTAGTCGGCGGGCGGGACAGTGATACTGACGAGCCGGTTGATGGGCGGCAGGCTGCGCAGTGCACTTGCAGTCTACTAAGTAGTGTGTACTAGTCGGCGGGCGGGACAGTGATACTGACGAGCCGGTTGATGGGCGGCAGGCTGCGCAGTGCACTTGCAGTCTACTAAGTAGTGTGTACTAGTCGGCGGGCGGGACAGTGATACTGACGAGCCGGTTGATGGGCGGCAGGCTGCGCAGCGCGCGCGAGCAGGCGGCGAAGTCGCAGCCGGCCTGCACGCACGCCGCGTACAGCGCGTCCGGGATCAGCGGCTCGTACAGCTCGCGGTACCACAGCTTCAGCAGGCTCGCCGGCGCGTGCGCGTCTACAAAATTTATATAATATAATATTAATAATAACAATATCGCCAGACTGACACACTAACTGTATGGTCCCAAACTATGCTTAGAAGCGTTGCTACGCTTCTACTTTAGATACCGTAAAATGGACCGGGGGCGATCCCAGTGTCACCTAGACTAGGTCAAATTACGAAAAGGCCATTTCCGAAATTTGCCCCGGCGGGAATCGAACCCGCAACCACATGTGCAGTGAGCCGAACGGTTCACGCTCGGCCCACTGTTCCAAGCGGTCGTTATATTTTAATCAATATCGGCAGACTAACATCATATCACGTCATCGTCGTCGAGCTGCCGCCGATCTATTCGATCCAGAAAATGCGATTCAGGAATATTTTCGTTTGGTTCATAACAGATGACATTCTCGATTCATGAATACCGCCAAAACACACCTCTCTGCGTTTCAGCGAATTCCATAAACACAGATTGCTGATTGCAATTTAACTTTTCCCAAGGAGTCGTTCGAGGGTCAAACCTCGACGTCATTATAGGTCACCATTGTCGATCCTGGGTTACAGGAGTTACAGTGGTGGGCGTGTGTAGCGGTACCAGTCCCATAAAAAAAATACACAGATTACTCAACTGACAGTCTGGCCGCGCCAGATATCTAACCTGGATACTCTAAATGCTTCAGGTATAAAAAACTCACAGTAAAATATATTAGCTATTAGCTGTGCCCGCGACTTCGTCCGCGTGTAATTTAACAAAAATTTCGGGATAATTCATCCCCTATTTTATCCCCTTGGGGGTAGAATTAATCAAAATCCTTTCTTAGCGGATGCCTACGTCATAACATCTACCTGCATGCCAAATTTCAGCCCGATCCGTCCAGTGGTTTGGGCTGTGCGTTGATAGATCACTATGTCAGTCATTCAGTCACCTTTGAGTTACATATATTTAGATTAGCTATTAGAACCTATTAGCCAGGATCTACAGTGATATCCAATAAAGACACCGAAATTTGACCACCAGTGAGTCCGGGAAAACGTTTGATTCCTGTGATTATTCACTCGTTATATCCGTAGCATCATTAAACTCAGTGCAATTATTAGATTAATTTTTAGATGAAACTTACCAGTCAAAGTGGAGGCATCAGGCAGCTCCCAATTATCAATTTTCGCCTTTAGCGCGTTGACTTCATCCACGTCGGCCGACACGCGGAATATGCCTTCCGTTTCCCTCCCATTCAGAGCCAGCACTTGCTGGGAGAGTGCTACCTGGACCCAGGGCAGCTGGCGATTCGGAAACCGTTCCTTTTGTAAACACATCACCTCTGATAACGTGTTACCGAACATTGATTGACGGAAGATTTGTATCTGTGAACAAAGTTGATCGTTAGTGGTTTAATGAGATTGTGATAACTTCAAAACCCCGACCCCTTATTTATAAATATGGATTAGCGGTAGTGTAGTTACACCGTGCTTTGTCTTCATCTTTCGAATGTCGAATTACTGATGACAGAACGAGATAATTCAATGTGTAACTATTCACCCGCTTATCGACGTTTATTAATAAAGGGATGACAGTATTGCTGGGGGAATTCTCATACTACTTTACACAAACCTTACAATACATGACATCATAATTTGTGGAAAAACTTCCACGCAACACGAAAGTCACTCACAGAATAAAAATAATCGCAGGAAGGGACCTTGAGAACTAAGTTTATTGCAGTTTGAAGATTGCGAATCTGACCATAATACAATACACTTCTTAAACTATTTGATTACCAAATATTGGTCGCAAATAACACAATCTATCGCCAGGACCGCGCATCTACCATTATGAATATACTCTGTTAAGTTGCAGCCTTATAATTGATGGGTTCCAACCATTTGACGACCGCTAGGCGCAGTGGTTTGAGCATAGGCCGCTCAGCTCACTGCACATGGTGGTTGCGGGTACAATTTCCACTAGGGCAAATTTCGGAAATGGCCTTTTCGTAATTTACCCTGGTCTAGGTGTCACTGGGTTTGCCCCAGGCGATTGTACAGTACCCATAGTACAAGCGTTGCTTAGTTTGGAACCATACAGTTGGTGTGTCAGTCGGGCGATATTTATTATTTACTAGCTGTGCCCCCCGACTTCGTCCGCGTAGTATTTAACGTAACATAAATTCGGGATTATCGGGATAAAAAGTATCCTATATGTTAATCCCGGTTATAAACTATCTGTGTTCCAAATTTCATCCAAATCCGTTCAGTAGTTTTTGCGTGAAGGAGTAACAAACATACATACATACATACATACATCCACACTCACAAACTTTCACATTTATAATATTAGTAGGATGTTAATCCAGGTTATAAACTATCTGTATTCCAATTTCATCCAAATCCGTTCAGTAGTTTTTGTGTGAAAGAGTAACAAACATACATCCACACTCACAAACTTTCGCATTTATAATATTAGTAGGATCATTATTAAATGTAAACCAGATCTGTGCGCTAGGCAGCTTACCCGAGCTTGGTCGATGTCATCGGTGGTGGGTTTCCGCGGCTGCCTCTTGCCCCCGAAGCCGATCCTCTCCAAGCGCTTGCAAGCCACGCCCGCGTAGTGCGACACTTGAACGTGTATCGGCCATTTACCAACCTACAATGATACACTTCAATATGAAATATAATATATCAATACAAGTATTGCGTGTGTGAGGGAATAGGCGTTGTCCTAATTGGAACGCGATATCTCGAACATTGCAAGTACGAGAGTTTTTTTGTATTAATATGAGCGCGATGTAGATGCTTGCAATTTGACATAGAGGTCTCAAAAAAAAACTGGTAAAATACGGTTTTCTTATAGGTTAGACACACGTATTTTAATCGCGAGATAGTACGGACTAAATTTGCGTAACCGCGTTATATTAGGAAGACGCCTAATCTCGTGTTTACACTTACTAATGCTCGGATTTATTGTTTAATCTTTTATCTCTTATTTGACCTGGTAACAACATTTTAACAGCTACATACATCAATTCAAGTAAGGCATCAGTGCATAAAGTATTCCGTCAGTGTTAACGAGAGGCACAGACCAATAAGATAAGACGCCGCTAACGTGCACAAATACATGAAAATGCAATCATAAAAAATTCGGCGGGGTATCAAAATGTCTGCCTCTCTAGCCAAGTGGCTCCGTCTACATTCGTTTCTACAAATCGCTACAGAGATTACATAAGTCACGTGATCTACTTATCGACTTGTAATTTCATTTCCATACATTTAAGCGTAGCGTTTTGTAGAAACGCTTGTATACGATGTCACTTAGCGGGGGGCCTGGTGTGGTCAATACATATAATATACATATGGGCCGGCTATGCGGCGTCTATAGCTCATAGGTGAGTAAATGAAATGAAATTTATTCACGTAAATAGAGTACATTTGTTGCTATATATCTTGTTTAACCTTACATCTATTAAGCCCACCACAGGGCATGTGATTATTAAAGTTCAGGGAAAAAAAATATTATTATTGTACGGTTCCTTGCTTGCCCCGTACACCTTTTACTTGCTGGGTGTGTATGTGAGCGGAGTGAAACACTAGACTTCAGTTAGGTATTGAATGTATTGGGTAAAACAAATGCTAATGATGATATGATAGGTGAGCCCGCGCGGCTTTCTTGCTAGCCAAACGCGAAGTCATGTGTGCATTGCCAAGAAAACCGCTCGTTGTACGCAAATGCTGAATGGGTGAAATGCTATGTTCGGGTGCGTTGCACCGTACAATTATGAAAGGTAAAGGAGGATTAGAATGAAAGTAAAGGAGACCTCGGGGAAGGCGTCCGCGAAGGCGGGGTCGCGGTGCCGGTTGACGTAGTTGGTGAGCGCGGGCTGGAAGGCGCGCGAGGGCGGCACGAAGGCCAGGCACACGGCCAGCAGCTCCCAGCCGCGCAGCAGCGAGTCGCGCAGCGGGTTCTCCGTGGTCTGCCGGCACAGCTGCACGTACAGCTCGTCGCGCACCCTGCACGCACGCGCAACAACCGGACACTTCAGGACGACGTTAGGCATCCTTAATAGGCATGTAGCCTAATATTTCATTCAATTATATATGTTATTAAGTAATTACAAATGCTTTAAAAAAAACGATATTCGCTATTCCACAGTAATATGCCCATGTTATTAGTTACTTGCAATATACCTCTTTAAATTATTCTATTCTATTAAAGTTTGCCAAAACTACCAACTTGGGACGCCATACCTCAGTAGCAAGTACTGTTTGCCAAACTTCTAAACGTCTGTATTTTAGCCAATTTTTGAGTTATTTGAAAATTATTAATCTTAAGATAATAAAATTAGTCCACATCCATATTGAGAGTATTGGTGTCTGACTGCTGCCGCACGGCAGCAGTGCAGTACTCATATAAAAACTTCTAATTGAAAACCTCGTGATAAACACGATTTTGAAGTAACCTGTGATATCACGTGCCACAGACGAATAACGCAAGACGCCGCAAACGCAAGCGGTCTTGTCATATTAGTCTGTGACACGAACTTAACTATATTGTAATAGCACTGCTAGTTTTTTAGACTTACTTTTCATTTGAAAAAGTCGCGTGCAGAATATCCTGAGCCACGGAGTTGAGAGTCATGCCGGGTCTCGCCTTGCGGTCGCCCATGTATATCTGGACGAGCCTAAAGAGGTCTATTGCAGCTTTCTTATGGGCTTTATCCCAGTCCGCACCGACCATGGGGGCGCTGATCGATGACGATGTCCAAGATAGCATGTCGCGAACCGACGCCTGGAAGAAATAAAATTGTTTGAAATACTAGCCAATGAACACAGATATTTCAGCATCGTGCTCTTAGTTGCCTTTTAAATTAACGTTAGAACTTAATATTAAAACGATGCATTCGTACAAATAATAAATAAGTCCGAACAGTTTCTTTACCTAAAGTGTCAGGTTGCTAAGCGTGACCATATTTTGTGAACCAATATTTCGAATGTGATATGTTTCTTATGGTATAACGTTAAGAGCACAGACATGGATTTACATAGATAACGCAAGTATCACTATCAGTATAGAAACCAAGCGTGCCGAATTTTTAACACCTACTGTGACATCATTAGTGACGGGAAATCCAAACCGATTCAAAGACACGGATGCCGCCGATGCCCCTCCGCCCGCTACGATTCTCTCGAATGATTATCTCGCTAATACTCATCCTACTAATATTAGAAATGCGAAAGCTTGTGAGTGTGGATGTATGTTTGTTACTCTTTCACGCAAAAACTACTGAACGGATTTGGATGAAATTTGGAACACAGATAGTTTATAACCGGGATTAACACATAGGATACTTTTTATCCCGATAATCCCGAAATTTTTGTAACGTTAAATACTACGCGGACGAAGTCGGTGGTCACAGTTAGTATTTTATATATCTGTGGTCGCGCGGACTGTAAGTTAGCGACGACTGACGACCAACCTTGACGCTTGGTCGGGGTTTCGTACACGCGAAGTACATGCATTTGCGTTATCTATGTAAATCTATATCTGTGGTTAAGAGTGTCCGACATACCTTCCTCCTGAATATCCCTTTGTTGAAGTTGAGGTTGTCCTTGGCGAATATCTCGATGTCCTGCTCTAGCAACGCGGGGCGCGCGTGCGCTCGCACCGGGCTGTACAACGCCGGCGCCGCCTCCTCCGGCCGCCCCGCCCCGCCCGCCCCGCCCGCGCCGCCCCCGCCCGCGCCACCCGCCCCGCCCGCGCTCGCGCCGCCGCCCAGGGACGACGTCTATGCCATGATTGATTGACAGATTTATTGACCTCTCCATCATTGGTAAGCGCTAATCAAGAATGGAGGCGAATACAGTGATAACAACGGACACGAAATAATAAACGTGTGAAAATACCCAGCGAATGCCCAAGGGCGAGAGTGACTGGCGACTATCTGTGCCCTGCGCAATTGCATCCTCGTCGGAAAAATTTACTGTTTTTGTTTCGTTCGTGTGCATATGGATAGACGTTGTTTACATTAATCATAATTGTCGCCAGACTGACACACCAAAACGGTACGAACCCAAACTCAGCAACGCCTGTACTATGGGTATCATACAATGGATGGGGGCGATCCCAGTGCCCCGACGGGAATCGAATCCGCAACCACCAAGTGCAGTGAGCCGGGCGGCGTATACTCAAACCACTACGCCAAGCGGTCGTCAAACGTTGACGTAATACTATTTATTTACCTACAATATTTTGAGTCCACCACCACAGCGGCGACTCTAATACAAATCACCGCACCTTAATTCCCTCCGGAAGAGCAGTAACAGTGCAAATTGATAGACTCACCCTATGAATTCCCGTCTCGGGCTGGCGCTCCCTGTCGAAGCCGACGAAGGTGTTGTAGTAGGCGACGCCGTGGTTCATGTACTCGACGTCGGTGGGGCGCTGCGCCAGCGCGTGCGGCAGGTAGACGCCGGAGCCGTCGTCGTCGTCCGGCGTGCGCGCGCCGCCGTCCGACGACTCGTTGTCCGGCTCGTGGCCCGACAGCGAGCGCGAGCCCGAGCCGGAGCGCGAGCGCGAGCGCGAGCCCGAGCGCGAGCGCGACGAGCCCGACGAGCCCTCCGACCCCGCGCACCCCGCGCCGCCGTACCGCCCGCGGCCTGCTCACCACGTTATGGGCCGTGTATAGATCGATCTCAGGTGAAATGTCATTCCAGTACAAAATGTCATGTCAAAAGCATACTACAGACTTGAGATAAGTTATTAATACGGGCCTATAATAGGGAATATGCACAATATCTCCATTTTTTGTCCTACAACATTCCGCAACCTCCCTGCGCTTAACGACCTCCTGGATTCACACGCAAATATAGATTCGTTTGCGGATGAATGGCTGAAAATTCTGTTCGGATGCTTGAAGTTTTGCGACATAGATGCGTGATGGATTTCTATTTGTAATTTGTTCATAATTGTTGTTATTTTTTATTATTTGTGTTATTAGTCCTAACTCCTAATTAGACCGATTTAATAAAGTGGAAATAAATAAATAAATAACTTCAAAATAACTTGATCAAATTTGTATGTCTTTCTAGTCATTAAATTTTATGTTTTCAATAGCCATTTCTCCACTTATTTTCATATTGGGATCGGCTTGGTTTGATTCTAGGATAAATTTATCTGACAACCGTATTACGAAGCGATTGCCATTTGAATACCTATAATCTAGGATGAGACAATTTCTTCATCTGTTTAAATGTATATTGTTACATTTACTTTTATTGATTGTATGTTGGTGTATCAATTTTGAGGAGCCAGAAAATGGACAGGCAGCTACATAACTCAACACAAGTGTTGCGTCAGTGTAAACGAGGGGTAAGAATAGTGAAGAGTGTAAAAGTGGAACTGACTGGAGATCTTGGACTGCTGTATGATGTAGTCCTGCAGCGGCAGCAGGTGCTGCATGCCGCGCAGGTCCCAGTTGCAGTAGAGCGGGGAGCCCTCGTCCTCCTCCTCATCGCCCTCCATCGCCGCCTCCTCCATCTCCACGGCCCTTTTGTGTCCTGCGATTAGTAATCAAATGACGACATTACTGCAACAGAGGTGTCTAAAAAGTCTCACGTTGGACCAACAGAATTACCAACTTGTGGGCGCACATATTGGCCATTGGTCACCAACAACGGCCTCAAACCTTATGGTAATTTATTGGTTTCTTCACAAAGGATCACACCATAATTGGCTAAAAGCATACGATCACAATTAGTTGCTTTAGTTTGCGAATCAATTCTCAAGTGAATCTCATCTCTTGTCAGTTAACTCAAGCACAAAGGTAATATGATCGGACATTATAAACTTTTTGAGATTAAATCAATTTGACTCACGTCTCGATTTGGTACGATCTCTGGGCGCGGTAGTTCCCTCGAGGCGCTGGTTGTGCTTCTGAAGGTTTGGCTCGGTGAGCGGGGGCTCCAGATTCACGCATTTCAATTTGTAGTTCACTACACAGTGGAGAATAAATCTAATATTAACAACCAATACATAACACTTTTCACTGGTACATTATGTGGTTATCCTATAGTTTTTGTAAAATGTTGACTTTCCAATCCCATTAATTTATTTTAAACTAGCTGTGCCCCCCGACTTCGTCCGCGTAGTATTTAACGTAACAAAAATTTCGGGATTATCGGGATAAAAAGTATCCTATATGTTAATCCCGGTTATAAACTATATGTGCTCCAAATTTCATCCAAATCCGATCAGTAGTTTTTGCGTGAAGAAGTTACAAACATACATACATACATACATACATCCACACTCACAAACTTTCACATTTATAATATTAGTAGGATGTATCCGAACAACCCTTACCCCGTGTTAACTTGATGCAATACTTACTTACGTAATCATTTAAGATGTTTTTTATCATTTCGAGCAGTCAAAGAATGGACACAGCTATATAAATAAAACTAGTATTGCGTCAGTGTAAACGAGGGGTTATATATAAATTGCTGTAAGTGCGTGTGTGCTTTCAATATGAAATAAACAAATTATAAATATCGCCAGGCTGACACACCAACTGTATGGTCTCAAACTAAGCAACGCTTGTACTATGGGTACCGTACAATGGACTGGGGGCGATCCCAGTGATACCCAGACCTGGGCAAATTACGAAAAGGCCATTTCCGAAATTTGCCCCGGCGGAAATGGAACCCGCAACCACCATGTGCAGTGAGCCAAGCGGTCTACGCTCGAACCACTGCGCCAAGCGGTCGTCATTATTTCTTTACTCAAAAATTCTACTAATGTTGACATTATTTTGCAAACTTTCTTCGAGTAAAGTCGACGTTGCGGCGCTACAAAAAAGTGTCCCGAAATTTATGTTGTAGCGGCCCGGAATTACCAATATTACCAATTATTAAATTAAGAATAAAAAGCTGATTGGCTGGTTCAAAACGAGTTGGCCATGCCTTCGGTGCTGCTGATTAGTTGTTTGTTTAAATCTAGTTGGTCGATAACAGACCACGGCAGTAATGTACTATTTCATTACTCATACTCGGAAAGTAGGTCTGAAATTGCCTGAGGAGCGGGTTGAAAGTAATACTTTTCCGCCCTAGGGAGAATCGCTTTCAACTGACAGCTGTCAAATTATTAAAAATAAATTAGTTATATTTTGACATTTCTATTGAACCAGGCCGACGAAAAAAAAACCAAATAGGCGGCAAATGGCAATCCGACCTTCATAAGTTTTTTCGAGTTGTAGACTATTGTTCATACTTCCTTGTATTATTTCTTTAGCTAATTCCTGTTTTTATTTTTACTTTCCTTGTATTCGTAATTAAAAGCACAGTGTTTACCCCGGTTGAATGGTTTTACAGTTACCTTCACCCCTTGGGTAACAATTTACTATTGTACAACGCACCAGCTGCGATATTGTCCTGGTCGTTAGCGGAGGAGAGCCGCATGAAGTTGTGCGGCGGCTCGTGCGGCGGCGTGCGGTGCTTGCTGCTGCCGGACGACACGGACGTCTTGCTCGAGCTATACCGCTCGGGCTCCGCTTGCTGCCGTCTAAATAAATACACTTTAATTAACATCCAGGTTGTTGTTTTTAAGTGTTCGTGAATGACCGAATCCGTGAATGGCCAGGGGGCAATAAGAATAGAATATTTTTTTATGAAACAGTAGTTACACATACACAATTAGAAATAGTAGGCACAAGAGGCATTATATTGCAAGTAAATAATTAAATCACAATAACATGGACGTATTACTGTAGATCCAAAACGAACCAAATGCTTGTATCTTGGGAGCCAGGGTGGCATTATTATGCTACATAATTTAAATTTCAGTGAGATGATTACAATTATCATTAAATTTTCATAGCTTAGGTTAGATTTATGTTTGATTAGATTTTTGATCATTAAATTTATCTAGCCGGGAATCTATGCGATAGATTAAAAAACCGGTTATTATTTAACCAGACGATAGGGACGTCATGAGGATAAAATACAGGGAAGTAATGCTGGAAGCCAAACAAAAGGAAAGGGCTCATTTTATGAATACCTCGTAAAGTCCCTCGTCGGGTGCCAGTTAGTTGCCGCCGCGTTGTGACGTAGATCGAGGCTGGTCTGTCGGAACGGCTTGTCGACGCTGTACACGGCTTGCTTCTCGGGGTACCTGTCCATACGCTCCAGCTCCGCTATACGATCTTTATCTAAATGCCTGCGATAAAATATACAGCAATAAAAATTAAGGTATTATTGGGTGTGAAATCTGACATTCCACATGCCATCCATGATACAGAGAGACAGCTATCAGTTGGACCACAGATATAGATTTACGTAGATAACGCAAATGCATGTACTTCGTGTGTCCGAAACCCCGACCAAACGTCAAGGTTGGTCGCCGTTAACTTGCAGTCCACGCGACTACAGATATAAAAATATGAGTATGAGCGAGACAATCACTCGAGAGAATCTTAGCGGGCGGAGGGGCATCGGCGGCATCGGTGTCTTTGAATCGGTTTGGATTTCCCGTCACTAATGACGCCACAGTAGGTGTTAAAAATTCGACACGCTTGGTTTCAATACAAATCGCGATACTTGCGTTATCTATGTAAATCTATATCTGTGAGTTGGACACTAATACATTGAAAAAAGCGAGGTGACGGGCATAGATAATTTTCATACACCTCTGGTAAATGTATAACATTCTTAATGTTTGTCTTTTATATTTAGTCTACGGTTTAAAAAAAAATAATCTCTTTGGGAAAACGTGAACTAGAAAAGCTGTGTTTTACTCAATTCTCACAACTAAATAATAAAATCCATAATAAGCCACCAGCGACCTAATCATTTGTCACCAAAGTATTTAACCTCCTATGGCAAACTGATTGGTATCACAGTCGACTAGTATTAATAAATCGTCCCAACTTCGGGAACAAACTGAAGTATCGTTTTAACATAAGAATGGCAGTTCTAAGTGCGCTCCGAGTCTTGAGGACGATATACATGAAATGAAACATAAAGGGTATACTATTTTTTTGCAACTTTGTAAATCTAAAACTATCGGCTTTGTGGGACAGTTGTAGTACTGAAGGTTATGTAGACTATGTAATCTGTCAACAGCTGTATGCCTGTAACACCTTTTGTTTTTCAAGGTTCCTCCAAAGCTGATAGTTTTAGAATTAAGAAGTTTTGAAAAAAAAAAGTATACCCTTTCTGTTTCAACCTGTATATGGATCTGGTACTAGCTGTGCCTGCGACTTCGTCCCCGTAGTGTTTAACTTTACAAACATTTCGGGATTATCGGGATAAAAAGTATCCTATGTGTCAATCCCGGTTATAAACTATTTGTGTTCCAAATTTCATCCAAATCTGTTCAGTACTTTTTGCCTGAAAGAGTAACAAACATCCACACTCACTAACTTTCGCATTTATAATACTAGTTTCTACTTTTCTAGCCCGCGACTTCGTCCGCGTGACTGAAGTAAAGTATATGTGTTAATCCAGGTTATAAACTATCTGTGTTCCAAATTTCATCCAAATCCGTTCAGTAGTTTTTGCGTGAAAGAGTAATAAACATACATGCATTTAATTGACAAAGTTTCATACAAACTTTCATCCCCTATTTCATCCCCTTGGGGGTAGAAGTAATCAAAATCCTTTCTTAGCGGAAGCCTACGTCATAACATCTACCTGCATGCCAAATTTCAGCCCGATCCGTCGAATGGTTTGGGCTGTGCGTTGATAGATCACTATGTCAGTCAGTCACCTTTGAGTTATATATAAATATAGATTATAGTAGGATGTCACTCGCCTGTCGGAGAATCGTTCCCGGGCGTGCCTGGACAGGTGGTGCGGCCGCTCGAGGCTGTGCATGACGCGCGAGCCGCCGCCCGCCGCGTCCGTCGCCAGCGAGATGGACGACACCAGGGACGGCCGCGCCGCTGTCGTCTGGTAAACCACAACAAGAACATCACACGTCCACCGAGGCCAACGAGAAGCTATACGAAAATTCACAGATTATTTTATTTAATTTTTTATTTATTTATCCTTTTGCATTAATTTTTTTTTTAAATTACGGCCCGGATGTTAGCGAACCCGGCAACGTACGACTTGAACTCTAACATTATTACTATTGCGTATGCTTAATCCTTGGCCATGGTATTGGTATGTCAGTCAAGTCTTGTAACTATACACGAGACAGCTGTAACATCAAATCCGCCTATTTTCTGACTATATTTAAATATTATAGTAAGCTTATTTAAAAATTATCCTATTTCTTTGTTGCCTATGTGAGTGGTGACTTATATTTATGCGAAACAACCAAGGTATAGAAAAGTGCTTGTTGTGATACAATTTATATTAGAGTGTTTAGTTAGAGGCAATAGAATATAATATATACTGTATTAAAATTAAAATAAAACCACTCATCTCTTAAGCTTCACAGTACCTGTAAGAATGGAGTGGGTTGTGGTTTCTGTAAGGGGCTACTCGGACTTTGCGGCGACGTAGAGTCGCAGGACGATCCGCCAGCCGACTGCTGTTTTAACTGAAATTAACATAACAAAATAGACCATCGCACATTGATCCATGGCACAGAATCCATATTAGTACTGCATACAGAAGTTATTCTGAAAACACACAGAGAAACTACTCTCGCTACGCGGCAATAAGGTTCAAACTAGACTGATTCGAGTGTTATCTAGAAGGCGCGCTGCCGTAAAAGTTTTGACCAAGTGATTATTTTGGCTAAGAACGACGGTTGAGCTTACCTTTCGCCTAGTCAATGGTGTACTTTCGACAGACTTGAAATATTTCTCGTGCATAGAATCATCAGAAGCATCCTTCCGCGGTGATATGAAACTGCCGCTTCGATTCAACCCTGCGAAAGATTTGTATAGTTATTCAAAAAAGTATTGCTTCTGAAGGAATTCTTCTTCTTCTTTTCTTATTGACATTACGACATTATTATTCGTATGACGACGTCTTTTTGTGAAATTTGGTAAGAACGAAAAATATTTCGAAATTGAACCCTTAAACCCAATGGGGAGTTCAAAGTATGTATGAAAAATCTTATTGTGTGGTGCAAGTCACACGCAACTTGTTGTGAAGACTCTTTAAAATAATTGTCTAAATATGTAATTCGAGATTTTTTGAAAAACATATCATACGGGATTGAAATGGGGGTGGTTAAAAAATTCAAAAATTATAGTAAAAGTTTTCATATACCTGAGTGAGGCGACCATTTCTCGGCCTCGTGCGCTTGTACCGCACTGCTTCTCTTCCTAAGCTGAGGTGTACACACCGGGGCGTTACATGTCACCGCACTGAGTTCCTACAACAAAAATCAACTAATTTAATTAAGCTGTAATAAGACAACTTGCGCACACCCTAAAATGTATAAATAAATATCGCCAGACTGACACACCAACTGCATGGTCCCACACTAAGCAAGGCTTGTACTATGGGTACCGTACAATGGACTGGGGGTGATCCCAGTGACACCCAGCGCAAGGAAAAGGCCATTTCCAAAATTGGCCTCGGCGGGAATCGAACCCGCTAACACCATGTGCAGTGAGCTGAGCGGCTAACCACTGCGCCAAGTGGTCGTCGAACATGGACAAAGCATTTTACAACCGACCGTCGATCGATGATCGATCGAACGATGCTCTATGTAGACACTGTCAATCGGCGTCGACTCATCTCATTCAAACATATATATAATAATAATAATAATTTAGCCCTTTTGACGTCCCACTCCTGAGCACGGGCCTCCCCTCAACACGAAGAGGATTCAGGCCATAATCCACCACGCTGGCCCAGTGCGGGTTGGCGGATTTCACATGTCTTTCGAAAATTGGTTAGATTTTCTAAGACATGTAGGTTTCCTCACGATGTTTTCCTTCACCGTAAGCAAGTGATAATCATATAGAAATTATTATTCGCACATAAATTTCGAAAAATCCAGAGGTGCGACCCGGGGTTTGAACCCAAGACCTGGTGCCCGCAAGATGCGTGCTTTAACCAATCGGCTATCACAGCTACCCTAATTCAAACATAAGTTGATGAATCAATCGAAGGTCAATCTATTGTATGTGTGTACCTGTTTCCGTCTCTGCTGAGCGCTACTGATGCTGCTGTCGGAGGACCGGCCGGAGTCCGTGTGCCGACACATCTGCGTGGAGCCATCCTCGCTGAGTCGGCCGCGTCTGCTCTCACCGCTATTTCTAAAAGAAGTTGTTTTACCCTTGTTTTATTGCCTATGTATCAAATATCCATCTAATTTGACGACCGCTTGGCGCAGTGGTTCGAGCATAGGCCGCTCGGCTCACTGCACCGGGTGGTTGCGGGTTCGATTTCCGCCGGGGAAAATTTCAGAAATGACCTTTTCGTAATTTCGTCACCGGGATCGCCCCCAGTCCATTGTTCGGTACCCATAGTACAAGCGTTGCTTAGTTTGAGACCATACAGTTAGGCTGTCAGTCTGGCGATATTTATTTTTATTGCTGTTTTACAATTAGGAACAGTGAAAAAAAAATCCAAATAGAATAATTCTGAAAATAACAATCATTATAATAAGTTCCAATAAGAAAAAAGCAAAGTGCAAAGCTGCAGGGCCATGTTGTCAACATCAAAAACGATGGTTGCGCGATTGGAAGCGCGAGCAGAAGTATATCTAGACAAATGATGTTGATTCTATTTTTTTTTGTTTTAAAATGGGGCCGTAACATACATACTGCAGTCCAGATATTAACGAGACTTCTAGTCCAAGCATAGATGCGGACATTACATTTTATGTAGGCTTTCGTATGTAGGTCGCATGCTTCGCAGTGTATATAAAAAATTCTAAACGCAAATTAGAACACGTCAATTTAAGATATCGGGCGCACAATGACGTCATGAATTTAAAATGTAAAAGGCATTATACTTTGACCTATGTGCGAGTGTTTCCTATGATATTGTACTATATCGCACAATTAGACTGTTCTTATCAGCGGTTACAAGTTTTGAAGGGACCTCTTATCGGAATTGCAACGCGGGGCCGCCTATCGAAACTACTTGTGAAAGTCTCCAACGAACCATAGTCGTACTTTTAAAGCATTCCTCAAACCACTGAGCTGTATAAATTTGGAGTAGCTACGACCTGACACGTTCGTGGTCAATAATGGGAGTAGAATTTTTTTAAAAATACACTATTTAATCTTATCATATAAAATTCTCGTGGCACAATGTTATTTACCATACTCCTCCGAAACGGCTCGACAGATTTTCATGAAATTTTGTGTTTTTGGTAGGTCTGAGAATCGGCTACTATCTATTTTTCATACCCCTAAATATTAAGGGTGGTCCACATTCCACGCGGACGGAGTCGCGGGGCACAGCTAGTTTAATTATAAAAATTTGTTCTGCTGCAAAAAGGAATACCAAGTTTTTGCTACGTTATTTTCGTCATACAACCGTGAAGATTCTCACCTATGATGGTAGTGCGTCCGCCTCGTTCGCACGGGGCTGGTTTGCGTGAGCGTGACACCTTTAACGTTGCTCGGCGACAATTTGCTGACGCTCGCGACTGTACTGTTTCCATTGCTGTTGATGGGGTCTATTGATGGCACCTTGGAACAATAGTTTTAATACTAAAATTATCCATTGTTATGTGTCATTGTTAGTTATTTGTTCAATGTGCATTATAGTTGACCTCAAATAGCACAATGCAATGCCAATGTGATATAATCATGTTTTTTTAGGAGAACAACACTATTTCAGTGTAGGGTAGCCATGTGTCCATGATTACCTAGATTTTCTTAATTAGGAGTATTATGACTTCATTATAAAATTTCCAGCATGTAAGAATAACTGTACCTACAGCAAAAACTATGCAAATACCATACAAATTCATTGTCTAGGCTTACAATCATAGCATATAACCACAAGTTTATGAACACAAATGTTATTGTAGATAAAAAGTTAATACCAATTTTAGTAACAAAATAAAATACTTCCAACAACAGGTATCATTACTTTGCCATTTGCCATAAAAATAAATTGACAAATGACAACTGCTTGGTAATAGTGAAATGGCCATTTCATAATTTTGGTCTGGATGCCACTGGGATAGCCTCCATTTCATTGTATGATACACCTTATACAAGCGTTGCTTAGACTGTGACCATACAGGTGGTGAGTTTGTCTGGCAATATTACTTGATTTAAATTGAGAGAGAACCTTTGCTTTTCTTTTATGGGTTCATTATAATTAAATTGGCTAAATAAAAAAGTCTTACCTGAGGTGCAGGGTGGTTGGTTTGTGTGGAAGTCTCTCTACGCTTCTGCGGGTCTGTGTTTTGTTTTAGAGTTTGTAATTTAGCTAATGGTATGATGTCACAGTCTGTTGGCCGATGCCAGACCGTAGTCTAAAAGAAAAAAAAAGAATATACTTTTTCAATTCTAACTCATAAAAAGAAATAAAATAAAAGACAATAGTATTTTACCTGTGTCGAAGCATTGTAATAGTAAAACCTATGTGTATTGATATCAAAAAGTTCCCACCATTGTGATGAGTCTGTACGCTTCACTTTTACTCCCTACAACAAGAGAAAACAGATTAATTAATGAAACAAAGCAGGTATTATATAGTTTTCAATTAATAATAGATAATGAATAGAGGTTCATGAAAGTAGATAGTATTTACAAATCATAATCATTAAAATTCCATAAACCCAGTAGCTAAATCTCTGTCATTCATTTGTATATTTTTAGGAAAAGGGATACTGTAAATTGGTAACAAGAAGCTTGATAAGAAGAAGTATTGCACTTATATTAGATATTTGCACAAACTTTATATAAAATATTTTAAGTATGTGTAGACTATGCCATGTTACATGCTACATTTTCGGAGATTAGAACAACCTATTTACAATTTGGTTCTTACTATGAGGGTAACATAATACTAGGAAATGTTAGTATTGTAATACTTCAGCTTCATATATAAAGATTACATATTTTAATTACTAAATGGATAGCGCTAAAAAGTTATTGAAGCGAAGCTTCTTTACGGACGTTCGGGGCGCTTGCTACCCGGGCACTCAAACGGTGAAAAGCGTAACGCGTAACGCGTTATATTTATGTTACACTCTGCCTACCCTGTTTCAAAACCCTATGCACGCCACTTATAATATATCTAATATCTACTGCAAAGCTTCGCTTCTTTCGGGCGTCCCTAGACGGCACTGATTTTTTTATTTACGGCTTTTAATTACGCTAGCTAAATTACAATACCCGAGAAGCTTAGCTAAACAGTTATGGTGCAAAGGCTGTTCCAAGTCTTACAAAGCAGATAGATCTACATGCCTCAGAAAAGGCAATACCGGCCACCGGGTAAGACAGTGAACCCATACTATCAGTATGTGCAGTGTTACCTCAGGTGGATCCCAAACGCATTCGCCTGTGGTGAGGTTAGCATACATATGCTCTTTTGTCTTCGGCTCGATAATCTCCACCCATTCCACCCTAGAATAAAACATAACCGATGCTACACCTTCACTTCCACTATTCCACCCCACAGCGACGATTTGACTACAAATCCAGGGCGTGACTTGAGCAATTTCCGCGTACTTTATTGATTTTGCAACTTTCAACTACGGATATCGGAAGCAATTTGTCAACAATGAACGTCCACATAAAAAATAATGAATTACCTTTCTGAAGACATTTTCACTAAATAACAATAACGTTTATAAACTTCACTTACACATCCTAAACAATTATTTGACCTAAAATACGGATGAGAATAATCGGAAACCTTCCATGTTGAATGTTTACTTCATTGATGGGTGCGTTCGAATTCTACCTAGAAACGTAAATTTGACGTTTCTCCAAATACTAGTTTTATTTCAATTACATTTCTTCAACGTTTAATAAATGAAACGGTACCTAGAGAACCAACACATACATTTTATCGTTTGTTAGCAGCTGCAATTTAATCATTAACATGTTATTTATTTATGTTTACATAATAATCGCTAAAAGCTTATCATTTTGATAAAAAAAAACGATCTTAGATTCGGAACTTTTTGCTAAGCTCTACTTCCTTTATGAGCAGCTACCTTTGCGAACTACGAAGATTGTTATAAATCAAATTAGTTTTATTTTGTTTATACTTAGGAAACTAAATAACTAATATTGGACACGTGCGTAATTTTTTAAACAAATTTCATTGAGGTAATATATAATAACAATCAAATATATCATCGTTCACTAACAAATTTAGAAAATGCATTCAAAAGCAAAGCTATCCTACATATCTCTAATCTGTGAAGCTATCTTTTAAACCTGACAAAAAACAAACACACACACCCACACTACTCTTACGCTTTTAGGGATGTTCATTTGAATAAAAATTTGTTTTTTGATTGTCTCGAAAAAAATTTGTCTTAAAATCGATGTTCAGCGATTAGTACATATTATTAATTCCGTGGACATGCCAGACTATATTACCTCAAGTATTAATGATTACTCGCGTATTCGTGGCATCAAAACATCGGCCTATGATTTGATGCCACCAACACGCGAGTATTGTGTATGTATATCGTATATTTTGTTTATTTGTGTCCCACAGGTACAGAGAATATTGGCTAATTTTTATTTTATTTATTAGTACCTATTAGTTTAAATATTTTAATAGAGTATCAGTTATATCTATTATCCTATTGAATCTTTAATGTTGCCTTACTGTCGATAGTTTGAAAACTAGAAGGAAATCGACATTAACTATCGAATATCAATATTAATCAATACTATTGAATACTGGTACTATCAATAGTATTGATGGTTTCATCGAAGTTTTAATAAGTCCATGCGTGTTTGACTAAAATCATTATCGATAGTATCAGTACTCAGTAGTATCAACCCTATTACTATTATGTCTAGTTTTTGAGGTCTTGATAACATTGGCAGCGTATTGATAGACAATCGATATACAGAGTACTTTGAATCGATTTTTAGGTAACACTAATCTAGCTTGCTACATATCTCTAATCTGTGCACTAATCAGCAATTGGAATCCCTAGGCACTAGGTACTAGACAGGTCATCGATTTTCTTACGAGAATTTTAAGATTTTGCCTTATTTATATTTGTAATTAAACAAATTTCAGTAAGTAAATGAATACCCACATTATAATATAGTATACTTCCTTTAAATTCTTGCAGTCCTCAATTTTTTATCAATGTTGCGGACACTGACTAATAACCTTATAAAATGCCGGCGCTCTAATATTGCTGATTCACTTATTAGTAAACACTTTAGACGTACGTCGACTCTTCCACCTAAAATCACGCCGCAGACAAAAGTAGTTAGTGGTCAGTAACCATTACAGCATATATGTGAATTTTATAATTTTATTGTGTGGGTTTACAGTGTCGATAATTTGTTTTGTAATTTTAGCAATGGCTGTTGACAAGTCAAATTTCCTTCTACCAAACAACCAAAAGTTTGTTGAATTGGACAGCTCACAAGCGTTCAATAATTTGACTAAAAACGAGAAGCTTTATGCACATTATCTGAGCCAGGTGGGTTATTATATTATGTATGTGGGTACTACAGCAATATTGAAGTTTTGTGGATATGGCTAGGCAATTATGCTATGCTTGTGGTTCACTAAAATATTCTGCAGACGGTATGTTAACTTGGCGGTCCCAGTTGTTAGTTTAACATTTGTGACATACATTTCAGAAGCCTAAGATAATGTTAAATCATGGTGTTACAGGTAGTCCAATTATAATAGTTGTGTCTTGATAAGCAGCTGGCAATTTCTCTGTGAAAATATTGGCAATCAGCCAAATCAGGAATTACAAAAGATTTCACAAAAGTTAGAGAAGCAGAATTAAAATTAAAATTTGTCAGAGTTTGTTTTTTCAATATGAGCATATCATTATTTTTATTTAAACAATGATTTTATTCCAGGCTGCTTGGAACGGTGGGCTGATTGTGTTATTCCAAACTAGTCCGGAATCACCGCGGATCTTCTCGTTGCTACACAAGATTTTTGCTGCTGAGACATCACTGGATTCGTTCAAGGCTTCTACAGCTAAAAGTCAAATTAGTGAAGAGGATTTCCAGGTCAGTATAGGAATAATGTATGAAGAAGGTTTGTGAATATATCAATATAGTCTAGTGATACCACAATAATTGATTTACTGTAAATCAATCTTGGATCAATGAGGGATTTACTGTCAATCAATGATGCAACAAACATAGCTCTAAAATTGTTGATCAACGTTTACTGATTTCATACTATCAGGGCTGGGCAAAATACATGCTTTGCTTTAATTTAAATACAAATTACAAAATACATACAGTAGCGCAAGTAATTAAAATACAAAATATCTTTAAGTAAGGTATATGAAATACAAAATAAATATTACATATTAAAAATAAGTAATCTAGACCAGCATGGGCTGAAAGTAGAGGAAAACAAGATTAATTAATCAGTAGAACCAGAGTTTCCTTTCGTGAACACTAGATTTTTAAATGTACTGTCAGACTAACAGCCTCTTGTTGGAGAGTGAATAAAACCTGCTAAAGAAAAAATCTTTTACAGGTCCTGATGAGCACAAACTTGGGTCATTGTGTAGCCTTAGGGGCGCTATGGCTTAGGTTAGGTTAGGTTTAGGTTAGGTAAGAAAAATGATCAAAAAGAAAAACAAATCTCGGAAATTCGTCTAAGTCCTGGCTCCATAGCCCCCCTAACTGGGAACTAACATAACCTAATGACACATTCGGATTCTGGCGCTTCGCCGGCCGCTACCGCGGCACGCTCGCTTCGCTCGCTCGGCTCGCGTGTTTTGGTCACTGTTCTAACCTAACCTAACCTAAACCTAAACCTAAGTCATAGCGCCCCTAAGGCTACACTCTAACCCAAACTTGTGTTAAATTGTATGAACACATTTTTATATTTGGAAAGCACTCAAGAATTTAAAGCTCTTTCCTACTATTATTTAGGAAGCTGACTAATTCTAACTCCATTTTAGATGTCTGTCGTTGATCACTATCTCTGTTCTCAAAAACAATTTGTGATGCCTTATGCATTAACCTACATTATCCTCACATCTCTAATTATACCTACTGTAAACACAAACATAATTTAAAAACAGAGAAAAGAAAAAATGTATCCATGGAGTTTCTTGCATGTTCTTCTCCATAGGATTTTGTTTTGGAACATGCACCTAGTTCTTAACTTTTTAAAAGTGCCAGTTAATCTGGCCTATTTGAATTAAAAATATTTGAGTTTGAGTTTGAACAATAAAATCTCTTCATCTTCTTTACTAGTTGTGCTACTCCTGCTACTTCCATGCATTATTTCATGCTTTTTGTTACTTGTCTCGTAAGGCCATGAATGGCAAGATTTGAAATACTTTGCCTCTCACCTGCTGTGATGCTTTCTGGCAATCAACGCATTTTATAAAGAGGTAGCATGACGCCAATATGGCTCCGTTTACTTCAGGTGACAGTTTAAAAAGTTATCATTTTTTTTCCAAGCTCTCTTTTAGTTGTGGTACAATGAGAGTAAAATGCCTCAAGTTGCTATCCTGCAGTCGATGTGATCTAGTTCTAATGAACATTAAAGTAGGCAGAAGTTTGCTGCTTTATTGCTGCTTTACCATCATTGCACTCTCGCCTCGCACTCACACGCACGATCGCTAAATGAAGTTTAAATGTATTTTAATGTTAAAATTTATTTTGAGCCTCAAGTATTTGAAATACTAATTACAAAATACTTCGCCGTCAGGTATTTGAAATACGAATTACAAATTACATTTTATGGAAGTAATTGAAATACAAATACCAAATACGTATTTTAATTACAAGTAATTCAAATACTGCCCAACCCTGATACCATTGATCTACAGTTGATTGATTGGAGTGATAATCATGTAACAAGTGACTATGTGAATTTTTACCAAACCAGCAGGTTTAACAACAATTTAGATTATGCCTTATTACCTCTATTAATTGAAAAAGTAAGCCCATATTAATAAAATAAATAAATCTTGAGTCTGAGAGCCAATTTGAAAATGTCATCTCAGTACAAAATGACATGTCAATATCATACTCAAGATCACTCTTCAAATTCAAATTCAAATCGTTTATTTCATTTAGGCCTACGGGGGCACTTACAAATTGTCAATTTACATATTTTTTTCCTTACCACCGGATCGGAACGCGACCTCGACTGAGAAGATCCGGCAAGAAAGTCAGCGGGCTTGCCTTTTTACATGTCATTTTTTTTTTCATTTTTAATCGCCAGTTGCTTATATTCAATAATTACAAAGGGTAGTAGATATTAATATAAATATTAAAATAGCTCCAGTGTGTTGCTTTTTGATGTTACCAAGAATTACACAAATAATTCGGACTAGTAGGGCAAGACACGCTACGCTTTGACATTATTATTGACTGTCGAGATTTGAGCTGCTCAGTCCCAAGCTGATTTATCATCCAAATAATCCGAGATTTTGTAATAACCCTTTGCACTGAGTTTAGTTTTAATTAGGGTTTTAAACTTATTGATAGGTAAATCTCGGATTTCATTGGGAAGCTTATTGTAAAAACGTATACATTGTCCCATAAAAGAATGACTTATTCTGTGGAGACGAGTTACATGTACGGATAGCTTGTGCTTATTCCGTGTATTAATAGAATGAGCGTCGCTCCTTTTCTCAAAATTATTAGCATTTTTTTTACTCTCATACTTGAGATAGATTGATTAATATGGGCCTAAGAAGAGGAAGTCATATATATAAATGAAAGGAGAATGCGTAGCTTGTGGGTAATTAAATTCCTAAGTTACAAGTTGCTAAAGAAAGGAAAGATACAATGCCTTAAGTTTATTTTTTTGTTGGAAATTATGGTCCATTTTAATTTTGTTAATAAGGAAACATTATCTACTAGTTACTGCCGGCGACTTCGTCCGCGTAGACTTAAGTAAAGTATTTAAGTGTTAATGCAGGTCAAACTATCTGTGTTCCAAATTTCATCCAAATCCGTTCTGTAGTTTTTGCGTGAAAGAGTAACAAACATACATCCACACTCCTATTCCTCCTAGGAAGTAGGATGTTATGTTAATTAAACAAACCCAACATCTGATAATGTCACCACATCCTTTTAAACTGTTACTATCAAACTATTATCTGTTTACTATTTTGTGGTTGCACCCTATTTTATCAGCAACAAAATATGTACCCCAAAAAATATTATTTAAATTTCATTTTATACTACACATTTTGTTTTAATGATCTAGTAACTTCACAGTCTACTACAGTCCCAATGGTTTTGGACTCCGCACTAGAAATATCTTGCATCAAAAGAATGCTGAAAGAAGTTGTAGGGTGGAAGCGAAAGTAACGCTATTGTGATTGGTCGGGAGCGGAGGCAATGCATTGAAGTTGGTCTATTGAAAATAATTATGGATTGTGATTGGGCGATGGGAATTAATACTTAAATACCTTTTTGCGGATACTTGTTTTAGAGTGCGTCATCCAATGGTAGCTTGCATCATGAGTTACATGTTCAAACCTGTACCTATTCCCTATAAGTACTCTTTCATAGTTGTGATAGCATTTAGATACAATGCATATCTGTTGTTTCAGGCATTTCTGGTCTACGCAGGTGGTATATTCGCGAACAGCGGTAACTATAAAGGTTTCGGCGACACAAAATTCATTCCGAATTTACCAAGAGAGTCTTTCGAACTCATAGTGAAGGCGTCCAAAGCGTTCCAGAACGACCAGTCGTTGTATAGGCTGTGGCAAAACACTGAGGATGCTATTTATAGCGTCGCACCGCGGCTCACTTGCCTTGGACTAGCTGATAAGGTGAGTAAATAGTCATATGACGGTTCTTTGTTAGAAGCAAGAGAAAAGCTCTGAAGCATAAATGTTGTTATTGCATTCACTTTACACTCATAGTCATTCAATACAGTATTGATCAGAAATCAAATAAATAAATATCGTCAGACTGACCATCACACCAACTCTATGGTCCTAAACTAAGCAACGCTTGTACTATAGGTACCGCACAATTGACTAGGGGTGATCCCACTGACACCCAGACTAGGGCAAATTACGAAAAGGCCATTTCCGCAATTTGGACAAACCCACCGTGGCAACCACTATATGTAGTGAGCCGAGCGGCCTACCCTCGAACCACTGAACCAAGCGGTCGTCAGAGCTTGGAAAATGTAGTTTGTTGCACTATCCGATACTTAATCGGAACGTCTGTTAAAATTACGTATGTTAAAGCCGAGCTTGTAAACAATTGACTAGAGCTTATAATAGCGCTGGCTTAACCACTCTCTCGCATAAGATCGGCTTAAAGTAACTATTATAGCTGCTTTTCGTATAATGAGTGAGAAAGACGGAAGGCCAATTCCCCCCTCCCATCCCTCTATCCCACTCAGCTTTCGGTTGGCAACGTGCAAGCAATGTCTATGGTATTGCATGCAAGCATATACAAGGTGAAACAAAAAGGGTATACTATTTTTTTAAAAACTTAACTTTGTAATTCTAAAACCATCAGCTATGGAGAAAACTTGAAATACAAAAGGTGTTATAGGAATACAGCTGTTGACATATTTCACAAGTCTACAAAACCTTTAGTACTTCAACTGTCCCACAAAGCCCATAGTTTTAGATTTACAAAGTAAAGTTGCAAAAAAAATTGTATACCCTTTTTGTTTCACCTTGTATAGGCTACGGTAACTGCTTAACAACACGCGGCTCGTACGCTAATTTGCCGAATGTCTTATATAAAAGAAAAAAACCATGTTAATATCTTCCCTGTCTTATATGAATTGTTAACTCAAACCCTTACCCTCTTATTAATGAACGTGGATTAACGGTTGTATAGTTACACCATGCTTAGTCGTCTTCTTTCGAATGACAAATTACGGATGATAGAAAGAGACTTTTCGGTGTTTTAACTAATCCATGTTTAAAAATAAGGTGGTTAAACTATAAAGTAAACTTTACTGGACATTTGGGCTTATGTATACTCCATTTATTATAGCATTAGACAGAAGTTAAAAGAGGTTATTTTTAGTGTCCACTTTGTAATAAAAGTACAATTAACGAGTTACAGTTACGATTGACGTCGAATTTATTATAATCTATTTATATACCAGCTTGTCACACCTAACTGTAATAATATTAATTATTTAACTTATTAAATATATTGCCTTTCATTTAAATAATTATTATTTCATTACAATTTAAAATTAGTGTCGATGCTAAAAACCTAAAAGAAGCAGGGGTGAACATACCGGGAACGTTTTTCGTTTCACTATAATCCTACCAAATCTAAAATGTTACCTAATCCGTTCAGAGGTTATGACAGCAGGGTATTTCTAATTTTGTCGGACTATTGTTATCTATGAAATTTACGTAAATAATGTGCTGTCAGTGTTTGTCATTGAGTCATTCGCCTGCAGAATACCTACCTTGTTTGTTATTGTTGTTGAAATTTCGTTATTTAATTGTTAAGTACTTGTTACTGTTTTCCTTTGTTATTGTTTTGTTATCGAAGTATTTAGCTAGTATTATAGATTGATCTATTAAAAGTTATGTTAAAATAATTTTAATGTAATGACTCTAAATAAAATGTTTTGCATCCCTGCTTCTGCGAGCCTCTTATGTCTAATGTTATAATAAATGGAGTATAGTTATAGAATAATTAGCGATTCGATGTAATTGAACTCGACATTTACAGGGTGTAACAACATACTTCTCAAGTAACTGCACTGAAGCTGACTCCGACTTGGTCAACGATTGGATGAAGACCAAGCTAATAGAGGCGTACATATGCCGTACATTCAAAACCACCGCCGAGGATGGATGTAAGAGCATATTATATATAATAAACTTCTACGAAACAGGCAATTGCAACGTAAACCTAATCTAACAAGGCTGCATTGACTATTTTGACATTATCGCAAGTTCTGTCCGTGTCTATAAGTGTCAAAACACGTGTTACATAAATAAATTTGAGAAGCAACAAAGTAGCCTGGCCGTCATTTTGCTCACCGAGCACCCTAAATGGAATCTCATAAATTACTGAATTACAAAAAAGTAAATAAAATTGCAGTGTCTGTTTGCAATGTTAAAATAACAGCTTTTTAATAATTGTATGCGAAAGTATAAGCGGCACCTACTCACAACAAAAACAAAAATTGTACGTCCGATTGTTACGCCTAATCTCTGAAACGGCTGGACCGATTTTTATGGGACTCACTGGCAGATGTTATAAGCAGTAACTTAGGCTTCTTTTATTTTATCGAAGTACCACACGGGCGTGGCCGCGGGCAATAGCTAGGATAATATAATAAAGATAATATTTGCAATGCAAGTCTTGTATATTATAATTCATGTACTCCCATCTTTTTTTACAGTACCACTATACACCATCCACTTAGCGAGCGTGGAAACCACCCCAAAGCCGCCGATAACCATGGACAGAGAACAGTACAAGGGGGCGTACTTCCAAGTGACGCGCGGGGACTACTCGCCGCTCCTGAAACTAGTCGCAGACAACCTGGAGAAGGCACAAGAGTATGCTGCCAATGACAACGAGAGAAACATGCTGAAACACTATATAAAAAGCTTTAAGGAAGGCGACTTGAACGAGCACAAGGAAGGAAGCCGGTATTGGATTAAGGATAAGGGACCCATTATTGAAACGTAAGTAATACAATCATTTTATTATTATTTTCCACAGACCAACAAACCGATGATGCCGCATAGCTGAGCATCCCCACTCGCCTAACATATTTTACATTTATGTATGACAGTAACTAATATTTTAATTGGTTCATTAGCAACTCGAGCTTGAACGGACCAATCAAAAATCGCCCTCTTCCCCAATACCCCGCCAACTTTTATCGATTGCATTCTCATACAATAGTAGAAGTAATGGGTGTCTTATCTTATTGGTCCTGTTATTTTCTCATGTGTGATTATGACCGAAATTGCCTTGGCATAAAGAGGAGGCCTGAGCCCCAGAGTGTGATTTGTGAGTATTTTTGATTTGTTTAAAATGCGATGGTGTATTTATTTGTTGGTACTTTCGGGCCAATATAAACTGCAAACGAACAAATTGCTTTGCTCAACAGATATCAAGGCTTCATAGAAACATATCGCGACCCGAGCGGCCAGCGCGGAGAATTTGAAGGCTTCGTGGCCATGGTGAACAAAGAGATGTCGAAGAAGTTCGGTAACCTCGTGGACGGCGCGGAGCGGTTCATCAAGCTATTACCATGGGGCAAAAACCTGGAGAAGGACACCTTCCTCAGGCCAGACTTCACCAGCCTGGATGTCCTCACGTTCTCCGGAAGTGGCATCCCGGCTGGAATTAACATTCCTAATTGTAAGTGATTCTTGTTTCTTTTGATGTCTTGTTGAAATTTAATAAGATATTTGATCACGAACTGGTTATCAACTGATTATGACCAACATAATTTAGTTAAATTTGATAATATTATTTTAATGTAAAATAATATTTTAAAAAATCTAAAACCATACTTTCGATCGATATTGAATCGAACGTTGTTCTATTTAGGAACTGTTAATCGAAGTCGACTTATATGATTTCATAAAACCATCGTTCGATGGAATCGATCTACAGCTAATCGATTGGCGTGATAACATCCAATATTCGCCGCTGCGTTAAGAACGTATGAATTGCCATAATTATGAGCGTAATAGTAGGGAGTTGATTCAATTCTTATTGCTACTGACATTGATGGCCCGAGGACTCGTTAATAAAGGGAGTACTATGGCATTCTAGTTTATTTCAAAAGTTTTCTTAATTGTCTGTAGATGATGATATTAGGCAAAACGAAGGCTTCAAGAACGTGTCGCTGGGCAACGTGATCCCGGCTGCGTACAAGGAGTCAGTCATTCCATTCCTCTCAGGCAGCGACAAGAAGTTGTTGGAAAAATACAGGGTTCCCGCTTTTGAGGTGAGGAGAACTTGGCACTGCTATGACTAGTCAGTTGCTGAACTAATTCGGTTCGTGACGCAGTTAATTAGTTTATAATTGGCCAGCAAGCAACATATGGTTTATCGTCCCTCTTTTATTTTTTCTCCCATACCGCGCAGCTATCTAAGTTTTTTTTTTTGTAGTGTAACAACTTGGAACGCCTGTTCACACATTCGTAACCGATTTTTCCATGGATACAATTTCTTATGCTTCATTTGCTTGTATTTTTGAGTATTTTCATTTCTCACTTTATAAATAAATAATTTAGCCCTTTTGACGTCCTACTCGTGGGCTCGGGCCTCCCTTTACTACGAGGGGGATTTGGGCCATAATCCACTACGCTGGATCAGTGGATCTCACATGTCTTTCGAAAACTGATCAGATTTTCTAAGACAGGCAGGTTTCCTCACGATGTTTTCCTTCACCTTAAATTATGATTCTCACATAAATTTCGAAAAACCCAGAGTTGCGAGCCGGGGTTGGAACCCAGGACCTGGTGCTCGCAAGACGCGTGCTTAACAGATTAGCTATCACTGCTCTTTATCTTTCTCACTCTATGCCTACTATTTTCTACTCTCACATCTCTTCTACATTCTGTTTTATCATAACCGGTTCATATTTTAGTAACACTCGCTATTAGATAGTGTTAGTATATTTTCTGAGCTGTTTACCAAATCCTAACGCAGGTGCAAGTAGGTCTTCATGAACTGCTCGGACACGGCAGCGGTAAACTCCTCATGAAGAACGCGGATGGTACCTTCAACTTCGACAAAGAAAAAGTCAAGAACCCACTCACTGGTAAGATAATAGACAAACGCACCATTCTCCTTTATAATGTTCTATTCGAAATTGGAAATTATACATACAATACACTGTGCATCACTACAAACCCGTAAGACGTGTGCGACCTCACGATTGATTGTATTCTTGATAGAATAGATCACATTTTTGAAAGACTCATTAATGTTACTCTGCGTAGGCAAAGAGATCGAGTCGTGGTACACGCCGGGTGAAACCTACGACAGCAAGTTCACAACATTAGGGTCGGCATTCGAGGAGTGCAGAGCCGAAGCGGTCGGGTTGTATCTATCCCTGGAGCCAGAAATCCTCAAGTAAGTATTTTATTAACGTACTTTTTAAAAATATAGGGTATCGCTCATTCAAACGCGAGCAAAGGAAGCATCTGCCTCGCATGTTTTAACCTTAATAATTAGCTCGCGCCATTTTTGCAACCAATTTTCATAGAAGAGGCTGGTACGATTGGCGCCAATGAATTTGTCACACGCTCGCTCGTCTCTGAGCAATTCCTTACTTCAATCCTAATGACTAATTTTTTGGAGGTACATTTGTGGCATTGCGACCTTTTTACTACATTGTATATTGTTAAAAGGATATTCGGATATGAGGGCGAAGAAGCTGAGAATGTAACGTACGTCAACTGGTTGAGTTTGCTGTGGAACGGCGCCGCTAAGGCAACTGAGATGTACCAACCGGCCACGCAGACATGGCTACAGGTATAGAGTTTGTGATTCTCAAATTATACCTACTTGACTTACATTACCATTTCATGGAAATACCTTTCCGATACATGAACACCCCGAAGGGGTTTAGTAGGCAAATTAAACGGAGGGTCCTTGTTTACTTTAGAATTTTGTATGTAGGTAGATAGTTAAAATGTACCCGCCTACCGTCATCTGCCTACCCCCCGATTAATGTGATATTTGTGCTGTCGTCCCTTTCCCCCCTTCATGACACTGTACTGACCGACTTCCGTGTGATACAGACGTGCTCCTGTACCTAAAACCTTAATCGTGTGAAATCTACCGAATCTGCTGTGTATTTTGTGTGGTGTGAACTGTAAACCCATTGTGAGCGCTCCAGTGTTGTGCCTGTGCTGAAGAACCCACGGATCCAGCCATACCACCCGAGGAATGCGCCCGCCTCCATCGTGCCGGTAATGTACACGCGTGACATTGACCTGACCCTTTCAGTTCTGCCTCCCCCCTTATATTTGCCTTATTTAATTTAGCCCAGCATAGCCGTACCTACCTAATCAGGACCCAGCACTTTTCCCGAGACACGTTTTGGTAGCAGAGCGTGGTTGCAAAATCCACTAGGTTAAATTTTCTACTGTGACAGTACATCTTCGTGATTTTCCCCTATAGTTTGTCCCCCCGATAATAAGATTGTTTTTCCCCATTAATTTGTTGCCTGTCCCCTTAGTTCCTAGCGGAAATTATCCATCCGTAAAAAATTAATCAGTACAAATTGGTTGTGCATATAATTGTTGTTTACACCTGTGCGCTGTGTGAAGTTGTTTACGAGTAGGTACTATCGCCGCGACCCACCTGTGCCATCCTTTTGTCTCCGAGCGAGCGACGGAATTTGCCTACACTCGGACCGGTTCCTTATCTGTGATTGCAACTTTGTTGCGCGGCCTATTGTTTACAAATTATAGTAGTTTACTATTTATTCTCGATCGAAAACCCAATCGAGTTTGTTTATTATACCTGTGCACCTTATATTTGTTTTGTGATTCACCATGACGGATAGCAATAACGACACAATTAAACATGCTTTATATACCGATACGGCTGAGTACCGTGAAGCTATAGGAGCCTTAAAGTTCGTAAGTGAGTGGATTGATGACACGCATCAGCAGTTAGATACCTTATCCCTCGCCAAGTCGCGAGTTCGTCTCGTCGAAGTTCGTACCTATGAAGACAAGTTTACCTCTGCGTGCTCACGGTTACTAGGCGGCCTCGATCCTACTATTTACGTACAGGAATATGATTACGTGAAAGAGCAGATGCGCGCCCTGAGAACAAAATTGGACGATTTAAAAGTGCGTTACGACGAGTTAATTCCTACCCAGATCCCCGCGCAAGACCCGGTAGCTGCCAGTACCCCGATAAGGCATGCTGCTGTCCCCGGTAGACCCTTTTTAGATCCGTGCATTAGTAAACTCCCCGACCTACCCATACCCTACTTCGATGGTCGTCCTGACTCGTGGATTAGCTTCCTAGACCAGTTTGATAGTGTTGTCGATTCCCACCGCGACCTAACACCTATAATGAAACTACATTATTTAGTAGGGGCCCTCGCGGATGAACCCCGTCGTTTAATACAGCATTTAAAAATAGAAGGCGGCAATTATTGCTTGGCCCGTGATCTTTTAAAACGGAGATACCATAACCTCCGTGTGCTTGCGGATACACATATCGCGCAGATCCTATCCCTTCCCATTATCTGCCCTAGTTTCGCTGGTCTTCGTATTTCCTTCCTTAATCCCCTCCTATCGTCATATCGGTGTTTAGAAAGATTAGAGCTCCCCGTCACTCACTGGTCGTATATATTAGTGCATATATGCCTTGGTAAACTGCCCGCGGAATTAAAGTCGCGCTTTGAGCGACGGTGTTGTGACAACCCTAAGAAACTCCCTACCTTTGACCAACTAATTACCTTCCTAGAAGACGAGTGTCGTCATCACGATAATGTCGGAAGTGCCTTCGTCATCGACACGTCCGATAATATAATTGTACGCCCTAATCCTGCTAATAATAAATTTAAATCACGGTCCCCACCCCCCGCTCCGAGAGCATACGTCACAACGACACCTCCCGCTAGACCCAAGTGTTTTTTGTGTAATGATTGTCATCATTATGTCCGCGAATGCCCGGAATTCCTACAAATGTCCCCGAAGGATCGATCCATATTTGTGAGGGACAATAAGTTATGTTATAGGTGCCTCGACAGACATCCTATAGCCTCCTGCCAACGTGAGTATCGCTGTAGCTACTGTCGCCGTACCTCCCACCATACGTTGTTGTGTTTCAATGCGCCCGGCCGCTCGTCCCCACAGCCGCGTGAGCGCGCCGTTACCTTTGCTAATGCTCCCGACCGCGCGTACTCCCCACCTCCCCGCACGGGCGGGCAAGCCTCTCCGCGTTATCATCATACTAGTCGCCGCTCCCCGCCGCCACGCGCATCTCCCACGCATTACCAAGATCGTAATGTTTCCCCCGCGCCTCGAGACCAATATTACGATCGCCATTCCCATCCTACCCGTGGACAATACCAACACCCTTCCAGAACTCCTAGTCCTAACCAATAGCTAAATACTGCCACCTCCCCCTCCCCTCGTTCTGTGAATATTCCCCCTACGTCCCTAGTGCTTTTACCTACCGCAGTTATTCATGTTAAAACTCCCTTCGGATATTTTATAGAAGCACGCGCCTTAATTGATACCGGTTCCCAAGGCTGTATGCTTACCACTGATTTAGTGTCTACGCGTATGAATGCTACAATGTACCCCTCCCCGGCCCCTGTTGTTGGTATAGGTAATGTTGAAACGGTAACCTCCCGCGGTGCTGTCCCCCTTTGTTTTAAATCACCAAGCCTTCATTGTCCCGAAATATCGACTACCGCGATAGTCGTTGACGTCATCGCTGGCCCTCATCCTGAAGTCGAAGTTCCTAAACCCGTTGTTTCCTCAATGCCTCGTCTACCCCTAGCCGACCCGTCATTCCACACACCTGGACCTATCGATGTCCTCCTCGGTGCGGATGTTATCGGACCTCTCCTTAGCCGCGATCTCCGTGTTTTGCCCAATGGCCTTTCGGCTTTGTCTACCATATTCGGGTATATTATTTTCGGCCCTGTCCCTGGTAAGTTTCCCAACCTTTTCCCCCCACTGACCGGAGTGTCCCTGTCCCAAATAGTTGAGAAATTCTGGAAGGTCGAGGAGGCCCCTCAACTTTCTCAACCTAACCCCTTAGACCAAGAGTGTGAAGACCTTTTCAACGCCACCACTACTCGTGGAAGTGACGGTAAATTTACTGTGAGGCTCCCCTTCTTAAGTAATCGTCCCCCTTTAGGTGATTCGAGATCTACAGCCCTTAGATGTTTTTATAACATGGAAAAGCGTTTCCAAACCAGACCCGAGTTTCGTGAGAAATATATAGCTTTTATGAAGGAATACATCGACCTACATCACATGTCCTTGTCCTCTGCTAGCCCCGATAATGAACATTACTTCATCCCCCACCATGGTGTGTTTAAAAGTGGCGGAGATAAAATTAGAGTTGTGTTTAATGGCAGTAGTCCTACCTCCTCCGGTGCGTCTCTCAACCAGTGCTTACACTCAGGCCCGAAGTTGCAACGTGACATTACTCACATCCTATTAAACTTCCGTAGACATGAGATTGTGTTTGTAACCGATATCCGAATGATGTTCCGTATGAGTTGGGTCCATCCCGAGGACCGACGGTACCAATTAGTGTTATGGCGCGAAACTCCCTCACAACCCGTCCTCACCTACGAATTAAATACCACAACCTATGGTCTTCGTTCCAGTCCCTATATAGCAATTCGTGCTCTCCTTGAGCTAGCTGACCAAGAGCGAGCCACCTTCCCTAGAGCTGCAGCAGTACTCCACACTGATGTGTTCGTCGATGATTGCCTCACTGGGGCTGATTCCCTTGAGTCTGCTCGCCACCTTAAAACTGAGCTTGAAGGTATTATGGCCTCTGGTGGTTATGAACTCCGAAAATGGATCAGTAACAAACCTGAGCTTCTTGAAGGCCTACCCGCTGACCACCTCCAACTACCCCATCTGTTCCAAGATACCACCAACCCCCAAACCATTGCGGTTCTAGGTATTCAGTATAGCCCTACTAGTGATTCATTTACCTATAGTTTTACCTTTAAACCGCCAATAAATATTACCAAACGCCAAGTCCTCTCCCTGATTGCTCGTATGTATGACCCCTGCGGATGGATAGCCCCCGTCGTGTTTAAGGCCAAGGCATTTATTCAGCGCCTGTGGCTTTCTGGCCTCACCTGGGACCAACCCTTAGACAGTGCCCTTGCGGAGGAATGGGAATCCTTTACCCAAGACCTTAGTCGCGTTAGTGAAATATCTATCCCTCGTCATATAATTCCCTGTGGCTTCTCCTCTCTTTCCCTTCACGGTTTCTGTGATGCTTCTGAAGCCGGCTATGCCGCTGCCGTTTACCTACGTGCCGCACATCCTTCAGGACCCTGCTCTGTTCACCTCGTTATGTCCAAAACTAAAGTTGCTCCCGTTCGGACGCGCTTAACAATTCCCAAGTTGGAGTTGTTGGGAGCTACGCTCCTTTCAAAATTAACCCATCACGTCGCCTTCTGTCTGCAGAAATCGGTTGTGCTGGAATCTATCCATAGTTGGACAGACAGTAGGATTGTCCTTTCCTGGATAACTACCCCTCCGCATCACCTTCAAACCTTTGAAGCCAATCGTGTTTCCCAGATTATCAATTCTGGAACCCCTACTCAGTGGAGACATGTTCCCGGCCACATTAATCCTAGCGACTGCGCTTCCCGTGGTCTTACCATGTCCCGATTAATCGATCATCCCCTCTGGTTGTCACCCAACTGGTTAACACAACCCGCTGCCCGTTGGCCTCCCACTACAAATTCATCTCCTCCCGCTGATATTCCTGGCCTGCGTTGCTTCTTGACAACCTCCACCGTGCCCAATGCTGATGCATCCTCCCTTATCGAGCGGTATAGTTCCTTCAATAAATTAATAAATGTTACTGCCTACCTACTTAGATTTGCCTATAATTCGCGGAACCCTAATTCCCCTAACAAATCCCCTTTTATAACTCCCGACGAACGACGACGGTCTCTCCTATTGCTAGTCAAACTTATTCAGTCCCACTCCTTCCCCGATGAGTTAGATCGCCTCCATCGCGGCGCGGTGATTACCAACCCCTTGAGACGTCTGAGTCTATTCATAGATGACCAAGGCCTCATAAGAGTAGGTGGTCGTTTACGACACTCTCTCCTCCCCTATGATGCACGCCATCCCCTCCTCCTACCTAAGAACGGACATTTTGTTTACCTTCTCATATACCACTACCATCGTGAAAATTCCCATGCCGGTGCTAACTCACTCCTTGCGCTGTTAAATCGTGAGTTTTGGATCTTATCCGCTCGCCGAGCTATCCAACATGTAATTTTCAAATGCCTCCCGTGCTATCGGCTGAAGGCAGCTGTTTCCCAGCCTCCTATGGGTGATCTACCTAGAGATCGTGTGACCGCTGCTCGACCGTTTGATGGTGTAGGTACTGACTTCGCCGGCCCCTTTTTAACGAAGGTTCAAGCCTTTCGTAACCGAAAACTTGTTAAAAGTTACCTGTGCGTGTTTGTGTGCCTCTCCACTAAGGCTGTACACCTCGAAGTTGTGTCTGACCTAACTACTGAAGCGTTCATCGCGACGTTTACCCGTTTCGTTTCCCGTCGTGGTTTACCTAGCCTTATACGTTCTGACTGCGGTAGAAATTATGTTGGTGCAAATAATTACCTAAGAGAACTAGAATCCTTCCTTAAGCAAAATTCACCTTCTATAGGCTCAGAGCTATCGAAGCGTAACATTAATTGGGTTTTCGATCCTCCCGTGTGTCCTCATTGGGGTGGCCTTTTCGAAGCCGCGGTTAAATCAGCGAAGTCCCACCTTAAGCGTGTTGTTGGAGAAACCCCCCTTTCCTTTGAAGAATTAACTACAGTTTTTACCAAAATAGAGGCCGTATTAAATTCTCGTCCCCTGTGCCCCGTTTCCTCAGACCCGAATGACCTTGAGATTCTGACACCTGGTCACTTCCTGATAGGCCAGCCTCTTACGGCCCTTCCCGAGTACCATTACAAGGATGTGAAGATGAACCGACTCTCCCGGTTTCAAATGCTCCAACAACTCACCCAACATTTTTGGTCCCGTTGGCACTTAGAGTACCTAAATACCTTACAGGCTAGACAAAAGTGGACGTCCCCTACGAACCCTCCTAGTGTAGGCGAATTAGTGCTCCTCAAGGAAGACAATCTGCCCCCCTTGCAGTGGCGTCGTGGACGCATTGTTCGTTTATACCCAGGCCAAGACAACGTTGTCCGTGTAGTGGATGTTCAAACCCCTACAGGCATCCTTAAGCGGTCCCTTACCAAGTTGGTACGCCTCCCTATAGATTAATCCCTTTCACATAAACATTAGGCCATGTTTAGGACGGGCAATATGTTTACTTTAGAATTTTGTATGTAGGTAGATAGTTAAAATGTACCCGCCTACCGTCATCTGCCTACCCCCCGATTAATGTGATATTTGTGCTGTCGTCCCTTTCCCCCCTTCATGACACTGTACTGACCGACTTCCGTGTGATACAGACGTGCTCCTGTACCTAAAACCTTAATCGTGTGAAATCTACCGAATCTGCTGTGTATTTTGTGTGGTGTGAACTGTAAACCCATTGTGAGCGCTCCAGTGTTGTGCCTGTGCTGAAGAACCCACGGATCCAGCCATACCACCCGAGGAATGCGCCCGCCTCCATCGTGCCGGTAATGTACACGCGTGACATTGACCTGACCCTTTCAGTTCTGCCTCCCCCCTTATATTTGCCTTATTTAATTTAGCCCAGCATAGCCGTACCTACCTAATCAGGACCCAGCACTTTTCCCGAGACAGTCCTATTTATTAAAACATTTTTAGCAGTCACTACAAGAAGTCGGATGCCTAAAACTTCTAACACATGTTATTAGATTACGGTCTGGGAGAGTAGATGGCGATTGCTCTTTATAAATCAGTAAGAAACTACGGCTTTCTACCCCAATGCGAAGAAAGGGCTAGGAAAGTAATTTTGCGGCCATTAGGCGCTTGTATATTTTACCGTTGCAAGGCACGATTTTATCGATACTCTACAATAGGAGAGCAAAATGCACGTATGGAGTCGTTTTTGATTTATTTTCCATTATGAAATAATTTAAAAGCGGTTTCATACCAAAGCGTCCATTTAATTCCAAATAATTTACTGTTTAGGCACACGCACGGGCCCGTTTCGTAATTATGCGACTGTTAGAACTGGAAGGCGATGGAATGCTGACCATCACAGAGTCAGAACCGGGAAAGAATTTGCTGCTTACTTTAAAGAAAGACCAGCTTGCTACCCAAGGAAAGAAGATTATTGGTAAAGTTATTTTCTTTTTAATTGTAAATTTTACATAAAATTATTTTATACATCACTAGCTGTGCCCGCGACTTCGTCCGCGTGTAATAGTGTCTTTGGGTAGCATTTTTAATTATTTAGGCTAATTATTTTACAAACTTTGAATGTCACATTTATTTATATCGAATCAACAGCCTAAAAAATAAGTTTCAAGCTCCTAGCTCTTACAATGACGATACTTCCATACAACTTTTCACCCCCCCTTTGAACACCTTACAATCCTTTTCGCATTAAAAAGTAGCCTATGTCCTTTCTCAGGCTCTAGACTATCTGTGTACCAAATTTCATTTAAATCGATTCAGTAGTTTTGGCGTGGAAAGCGCGACAGACAGACAGTTACTTTTGCACTTATAATATTAGTAAGGATAATGAAAGATCATAGAGAACAATACAAAATAGATATTCCTTACGTTTTGTCATGTCTCAGATGAGACGACGTTGTTTAATGATTTTTTGAAATGTTAATTACTTAATAATATTCCCTAGGTGATTTTTTGGTGAAACTGCAAACGATAAAGGCGACGGGCGACTTCGCCGCAGGCAAACAGCTATTCGACAAGTACAGCCGCCTCGACGAGCCCTGGGGGCGCTGGCGGGATATCGTCATGATGCACAAGCAGCCGCGCAACATATTCGTACAGCCCAACACGTTTGTTAAAGGTATGGATCCCAATTCTATACAGTGTGTTCGGGATGCGACTAGCGCAGGGGTCGGGGACCTTTTGAGTCGGAAGAGTCGGATAATAATTTACAAAATTTCAAAGTTTCATTCAGAACGATTTTATAAAATAAATATTTGCGTATGGAACTAAAGAACCACAGCTTTACATCCAAAGAGCCGCAGGTTGCCGACGGCTGGACTAGCGCTAATCTAGAGGCGTGTACGATTCATTATTCCTCCAAAGCCAGCGCCGGCTTTACCCCGTGTAGTCCGCGGGTGCAATCAGTACCCTGGCGCCCTCTAGGCTATTACACGTGCGCACGGTCTTTGAAAGCGACGCAGGCTCTTTGGAGGCGTCCCTCGGCAGTGCTCCTTAGACCCTGCGCCTGTGCGCCGCACCGTACACCATAGGTGAATCCGGCCCTGTCCAAAAGCATGCCCTGATAAGGTGTACCCTGTGTGTAGCTTAAGTGTCGATCATGTCTTTTTTACACGTTAAAAAAACGTGCAACTATACCTTTCTGTTGATTCAACGGTTAAGACGAGAGTATCTGTAAGGTCATGTACCCAATAGTTCGTAGATTTACAGGATTAAGTTATTGTTTTGTTTCAGGTGATGACGTAGAGTTAAAACGTTATCCTGCCAGTGCGCAGGGCATGATCGCGTCGTGGGTAGACCGTTTCCCTAACGCAGATGTCTACACAACCCTGCAACAAATGAGCGACAAGGACAGCGATTATTTCAAAGAACTGAAACTGCTTACCGTCGAATAAATTGCTCAATAAAGTTTTATATTGAAGTATACGTTATTACAATAAACTTAACGTAAGTCTTAACATTTTTGTTCTTTGCATTGAAATCCTAATCACATTGAATTCTTTGAATCTCCGATCAGAGAAGTAGTTTTGTTCAATAAAGATAAGTGTATTCAAATAGGTGGACGTAAATAACAACAAGTTGAGTCAACTATATAATTTATTCACATTCAATACAAAACGTGTGTGAGAGCAATTTTAATATTAATCCTAACAATTATAGTTCGAGTAGGCAGTAACCATGACCGACTTACATGAGAAATATTAAAAACCATCACACACCAATAAATAATTTGCAATTCTAATAAACAATAATAAATAGATTCAAAATGAAGTCAATGAACGCGTATTTCGAGTTAAATTATTGCTTTTAAATACCACTGTAATCGAACTAGCCACTCCCTACAGTACACAGGGAAAATAAAAAGTAATTACCTAATGAAAAATGAGTAAACGCTATATGCATGAGTAACAACTTCGTATACAATACAAGTTGTGAACAAAAGGCAGCAGCTTACAATTATTTAATAAAAAACTGAACACGCTATTGCTAAATAAAAATATACACGAATTGTGTGATCTATAACACGTCCGGTTTATAAATAGTTATCCCTAATGAAAACGACTAAGCACCATTCTATTCGATTACTGTTACTTCGTGACTTAGCATTCAATACTATAATGATTATGATAAACATTTTAACTTAAGATTGACTTAGGGCCAAATAAAAAAAAGTAAATTGATAGTAACTAAAATATAGTTTTAATATTGAGTAAAACGTATGTATTTGTGCAAACACACTATAATTGTGTCATTTTATATATTTCAATAAAATCGACTATATCAAATCCAGTCACTTATGTTTTATAAAGGCACATAAGAATCAATTTACAATAAACACTTAACAAAAATTCACTCTGCAAAATTATAGCATATTTTATAATACCATCATGACAGTTTTATGTATATTATATTCAATAACAGAATGGGTCCAGCGTAAAAAAAGCTGTATCAAAATATCCCAGAGTTCCTCACCGCACTTTGTAGAAAACCAACCAAGTCAAGAAATAACTTCATTATAAACTATCTCATAATGTAATGAATCTGTGAGTCTAGCTATTTTAACAGTAATTACTATTCATTAATTTTGAAATCCGACCATGCATGTAAGTTGTCAGTTTCGTTTAAGTATAATTTTAACACTGGTGATTCAATTATTCAATATCATTAAGAAATTAATTGCAATGCATTATCTAAATTTGCCACTAAAGACAGTCTTACAGCTTTTGTCCGTGGTGAGATTCTTCTGTTTACATGAAATTCTAAAGTTAATTAAGTAGATCTACTTTTGGCAAGAGCATCAATACAGCCTCGATGTAAGTTAGAACAGATCAATATACGTCGGTATTGTAAATAAGTTACAACAAAAAAAGCAAAATAGTTGTTTCACATTCTACCTCTACATGTGTACCGTCAACAAAATTCGCGAATAAAATTGTCAATAAAATGCTTGAATAAATCACAAAATCAAATTGTATCCTGCGCAATCAATTTAATAGTTCCTCTCAGTCAACTTTCTCAGAGCATTTTGCACCGTCGCCTTCGCCTTTAGATGTGATATTGGATCTGAAAATAGCAATTAGATTATGTTGTGTTGGTACATGCTTCTTTATACGATCATAGTTATCTTCCGTCGTCTGCATTGTATGTACTGTGAAGTGTCAATATAAGGTGACAGTGCATATTATTCTAATACAGAATTAACTCTACTGTCGTATGATTTGAAACGTTAAAATGATGTATATAGCTGTTGTGATTCCATATTCCTAGTGCTCGAGGAGCAGTAAGATTGTAGATTTATTATGTGATTATTAGATCTACTATCTACATTTGAAGGCTATCTAATATAATACATATTTAACAAGTTTTCATCTGCTTATTTATAGGATTTAAAAACTCTTTAAAAGCATTAGTGCTGTAAAAAATTAATTCGAAAGCGTGAAGCGTGCACAAGAATAAAATCGTATTATCTTTGAGTTTGGGAAAGTTATTTTAAATTATTTACGTGACATGAAGTTCAAATGTATACACACCTTGGCAGTGGTTCCTTCTCGGAATCTGGTTTCCTGGTCACGCTGATCGATATCTTTTTCCTTTGCCTTATTTTTTCTAATATATTTTCGGGACTTGGTTCCTTTTCGCTCTCTTTCAGTATGATCGCGGAGTTGAGAGTTCTTTTCGGCCTGTATGTGGCGTAATTGCCCGGGGAGTACATAGATATGGTTCTGTTATATTTTTGCGGATCTCTCAAAGAATTTACGAGGGAATTATCTTCAGTGCCGTCGGAACTGTCCAGCAGTGACTTTGTTCGCGAGTATCTGTTGGTTCCGTACATCGGCTGATCATAATCTAAGTAACTTCTGCTGCTCGGATACTTCCTAAAGTCATTGCGATCGAGCGATCTATAAGTATCTATTTTATCATTAAGTCCGTAATTATCATATCTCAAGTTACTTCTAGTGCTACCGGGCAAGTCGGTTAAAAGAGATCTATAGCGTTCCGTGGACGGCGACAGGTCGGACGAGATAGACAGCCCCGGCGACATCGGAGACAGGTCGTAGGTCACGGGCGAAGTGGGCGACACGTCATATTTAGTTTCTGTCGGTTGCGAATGTATCCTCGCGACTGGGTCGTACTCCGTCGCGCCGGGACCCACTAAACTACTTTTTCGACGTTGTTTCTTTTCATTGAATCTAGAATAAAAACTTTTCCTTCGTATTCTATCTACAATGTCCTCTTTTTCGGGCGTGGTAGAATCGCGGTTTCGCAAGAGATGCGTTGCACTATCCGGCGACAGAGGATTTCTGTCGGAATGCTTAGCATCAGCGCTGTGATCTGATTTTATCTCTGAGTTTGAAATAGTTGACCTACTTCGCGACCGGCTTCGACTTTCTGCTTCAGCGTCAATATTAAGATCACAGTCGAGGAGTGTTGCGCGCTTCTCTGGAATATCTTTCTTTTCAGTCTCATCGTCAACGGAAGAAATATGAATGATTTGCGGTTCTATCACAGGATTAGTAGGAACTATTTTTTTTACTCTTGGCAGTCTGGAGAAATCCAATTTTAAACTGTTTCTGAGAGTTTTGGATTCAGTATCCTTTTTAGTTGACGGCTGCGTTTCGCTTTCGGTCGAGAGTTCGGAGACACTGTCACTAGATGTTCTACCGAGTTTATTTTTACGACCCAAACCATTTAGCAGTAATGAAGTGGGTCTACGAGGCTTATCTTTTTCGAGGTTTTCTATTACGAGTTCGTTATTAGCTTTAGATTTGCTATCTTTGTCTGCATGATTTTCTAAATTTTCGCTGAGTGATTTCTCGACTATAACTTTTCTTTCCTTAGGTTCGAACTTCTTAAATAGCCCTAACACCTTCGAAACGGTAGTTTTGTTTTGACCGGTACTCTGACTGTCTAGAGCGGCAACGTCGGTCAATGTGACAGCTCTTTTAATAAGATTGGATTCAGTTGTTGGCTCTACATTTACGGGTACAGACTGCTCACGGTGCATTCTACTTAACTTTGAATTATCTTTTTTCGTTTCCTTTTCGACAACTTTTTCAGGAGAACTCGATTTTGTCGACGCTAACTTTTCTAATTTATGTCCTATCGATTGTAAAACAGATTTTTTCTTTGTGACAGTTGTCGGTTTGGTGCCATCGTCATCGGCAGTTTTCTCTTTGACTTTCTTTGTGACTTTTTTCTTTTCGGTACTCGTTTTGGTGTCGCTCGCTTCTTGGCTGCTACCTAAATCAGTCTTTGATTTCGATGAAACTTTTTTAATTATCTTTTTCTTTACCGTACCTTTCTTTTCACTAGTTTCGCTTGCTCCAGTTTTGGAATTGGCTTCATCATTTGTCGTCGACTGATTTGCGGTTTTAATTTTCATATCTCCGTTAGAGGCAACTTTGGTGTTATCAGGCGGAACACCGTTGGGGACGGCCATTCCGTTTTCGGTTTTTACGGCTGTCGTGTTATCTTGCTTATTATTGATCACTTGATACTGTTTTAAACTCAAACTATCGTCGATAGAATTTTTGTCACCTTCCGATTTTAAATCTACGTTATTTTCCACCGACGCATTACTTTTGGGAGATTCCGTTTTAGTCGAAACATCGGGCTTCGTCTTTCTAGGCAAAGTAATACTAAAACTAACTTCTACATCACTTTTGACGTCGGGGTCGACGACGTCATTTTTAGGTGATATAAGTTTAGCTTCTTCTTTCTTAACATTACGGCTTATGTAAACTTTCTCCGGAGACGGGCTGCTCGTGGGGTAACTTTTCGGTCTCGCCAGTTTAGATTCTCTGGGCAAAGATCTCTCCTTGCTCTCGGTATCTCTACTGGAGGGGCTATCGGGTAGGGCACTCTCGATCGGCTCCTCTATGGAATCTAGAGTTTTCACGGGATAACTCTTGGGTCTGCTCAATCTGGACTCCTTTGGAGAGGTGGCGTCGTCGAGGCGAGATTTTTGATTCGCACTCTCTGAAAGGCCGGAACGTTTCGTGTTGGCCGACGCGGCCGCGTCCGCCGCGGTCTCCTTGATATTATCCAAAATAGGGAAAAACGGCGTGTTGGACCTGCTGCGCTCCTTCCCCGTCAGCAAGCCGACCGGCGACAGGCTCTTACGCGGCCCAACGACGTCATCCCTGAGAGGCGGCGGCGTGTCCCCGCCGTCCATCGGACTCGGCGAGCCGACCTGATCCAGAGGTTTGTTTCTCTTCTCCCTTATCTCGCGCAGAATCTTCTGGGTCTCGAGCTCTCTCTCTTTTCTGTGACGGGCGTACACGCTCTCGTCGGCCGGCGAGTCGAAGAAATCGTTGCGGAGAAATCTCGAGAGGCGGCGGCGCGGCGGGTCGGCGGCGCGGAACGAGTGCCTGCGCTGCGCCAGCCCCGAGCCCGCCCCGTACGCAGACCCGTAGCTCGGCTCGGCGCTGCCGTCCGCCGAGTGGGACTCGTCCAGCGACGCCGCCCGCTCCGGCGTCAGGTACTTGCTGAGCAGCGGGCGATCGGCCGCGGGGCGGGTGGTGCTCGCGCGCGGGCTCGGCGACTCTGTCTCGCGCGGCGGCGGGCTCGCGGGGCCGGCTCGTTCTGCCTCGTCGGCGGCCTGCGCGGGCGGGGTCGTCTCGCGGGGGCTCGATCGTCGACGCGGCCGCGGCAGCGTGGAGTACAGGGGCGCGGCGGCCTCCGCGACGGTCTCCTCCAGCGGTTCCTGCGGTTCCCGCGGCTCCGGCGGGTCGGGCGGCGGCTCGTCGGGGCGGGCGGAGTGGTCGGCGGAGTGCGAGCGGGCGGCGCGCGGCGCGGGCTGGGCGGGCGGCGGCGGGCGCGCGGAGAGCGAGAGCGTGCGGCGCAGCTGGCGCGCGGCGGCGGGCGGCAGGTGCGCGAGCAGCTGGCGCTGCAGGCGCCGCGACAGCGCCGGCGTGAGCCCGGACAGCGCGCGCATCTCCCGCTCCGAGAACTCTATGGAGCCGAGATCGAGGTCGGACAGATCGAGGCCGGCGTCGGCCGGTTCCGCGGGTTCGTCGCCGCCCGTTCGGTGCCTACCCGTTTTCTTAGTGCTACCTGAAATCGAACCGAAAAACACACGTTTCGATCATGCGGAACGCTCGCTCGGGCGGAGTGTCTGTTTGCGAGCGTCGAGATCGGTCGATTTCGCTTCTCGCTCGTTGGCGGGCGTGGTCGGGGACGCGAGCGGTTCTGTCGCGGTGTTCGATCTGAGTTTAGACTTTAAATTGTGGCGGCTTCGCGCCGTGTGAGGCCGGTGACGATGCAAAAGTCGATGCGTTCGGTTAGGAGTTAATACGAGTCTACGGGAGCAAAATACCAACCAACGAATTAAACGGTAAGCTTTAGTAATGCCAAACAGATCACAAAAGAATGCATTAAAATGTTGCCTCTGAGGAGATAATGATTTACCAAATGCGACTAATGGCTTCAGCGATGTATCTCACATAGTATAGGCGTCTCTATTCGATAACAGCCGCGGCGCACGGTGCGGAACACAAAACACATAAATGAAGAAATAAATATAGTTCAGTACCTATTCTTGTGTGGCGTTTGTGGCAGATTTGTGGTTGGCGCTGGTGCCGCTGTGAAGTGAAGATTTGGTCGGAGCATGCAGTGTAACGCGCAACCCAACTGCAACCACACCAACACAAGCTCACTCCGGCTGCAGGGCCGCGGCCGCCGCCCTGCAGCCGAGCCGCGTCTCGGCGCGGCTGCCTAGCTGGCTGCTGATACCTTCTAGCGCCCGCCCCCGCGACACTCACCAGCGACTACACTGACATACGTGTCACCGGCGTACGATGCGAGTACGCCGAGTGCTACCACATCCACTATCTACACATGTAGTGCCATGATCACTTTCCAAACAAATTAATTAACTGTCAGTCGCTATGATAGGTACTGTTCGAATTTACATTTCACTGAGAATTATATACGATACAAAATAATAAAAAAAAACCAGTCTACTTTAACTTTTATATGAAAATAATTCTGCATTGCCACTGTAGATGGACTTGTGTAATTGATTTTCTGTACACTTCATGCAATACTACGTAGAGCTGAATTTATAATAACTGAGAGCAACGCAACATTTTCCTGCTAGTGTTAGCTGGTAGGAGAAAGTCAACACCTGCACAAAGAATGCAATTTGAATACAGTAATACACTACAATGCAAAAAAGTTAAATTTATTAATAAAACAAAATATGTTAATGAATTCTAGAAAACACACCATATATAATAGACTATGTTTACTCGCCGACGACGGTTCTGTCAATAGTCTATTATACATACATACAAAATGTTAAATGAAAACGATATCGACGGTGGAAAACGTCGCTAATATTGGAGGCAATGGTAACGATAATTTAGATCGTGGCGTATTTCGGGGGCGTCTCATGGTATGGGTTGATAGTTAATTCATTTGTTATAGTGTAAGCTAGCTTTCTTGTGAGTGTAGGCTCGTGCGGAGCAACGCTAACTACTAGCCGGCTGCGGTGCGACTGTGCGGCGACGCTCCTCGTCGCAAATGATCATTTAGCCCAAGCTTGTTTTGATAAGAAAGTGAGTTTTATTTTGCGTCGAATTACTAGACTTTAGTACTCCAAATCATATTTCAAAGTATACTTTATACCCTATCCCGATGTTATAACGATAAATTTGTTGAGATAATGTCTCCTACATTCAATAATTCTTAAATATTGACCTTTTAAAATTATTGCTAGGAAAACATTTCCGTATCTCAAAATTATAAACTTGGACAAAATCACTTTGTAACAAGGAGTGATGAATTGAATTTAACATGCTGCAATATGACGTGTTTGTTCCGTGATGAGTGATTTATTTTTGTTACCTTATAAATTTGTATAACAAAATAAATATGTAAAATTTATTTATTACAAATTGATGAGACAATTCAAATGAGACGTTGACACATAGAGACATCTAAACAAAGAAAGCTTTATAACTTGTATTACATCATATTAATCAATTTTAAACATGTATATATTTAGTAATTGCGTAGCAGTAAATTTGGAAAACAAAAACGTGATATAAAATGTAAGGGTAAAATATTGGATGTCAATGTATAATGAATCGAATACATGAACAAATGTTCTAGAACTATTTGTAGGTAGTTCAAACGGTCTCGTGAATACACCAATGGTGGTTTTCAAATAGGCCAATGTGTGCATGCCTCAGCGCTGAGCGTGTTCGCAATATCGGCAACGTTTTCCCCGTGCGGCAAGCGGGTGCAAAGCGCGGGACTTACCTCGCGGCATCGACTGGCGCGGCTTGAATATAGAGTCGAAGTCGGCGTGCAGGTCGCGCGAGCCCCAGCCTTCGCGCCTGTGTACATACAGCGATTAGTGTCAAAAGTCATAGACGCCACATACCCGGGCACAACGCTCGCGTAACATACCATTCCCACTGCATATACTAGGTGAAACAAAAAGTGTATACTATTTTTTTTGCAACTGTACTTTGTAAGTCTAAAACTATCGGGTTTGTGGGACAGTTGAAGTACTAAAGGTTTTGTAGACTTATGAGATCTGTCAACAGCTGTATCCCTGTAATACCTTTGGTTTTTCAAGTTTCCTCCAAAGCTGATAGTTTTAGAATTACAAAGTTTTTAAAAAAGAAGTTTAACCTATCTGTTTCAACCTGTATATGAACGCACCTGACATTTCGATTACCCCATTCACGGCTCGCCATTGAACGGACCAATCAAAATTGGCCGTCTTCCCTGATACCCCACCAACTTTTGACGATTGCATTCTCATAAAATAGTGGACGTAAGCGGTGTCTTATCTTATTGGTTTGTGTTTAACATGAAAATGGTGAGAAAACTGGCATGTTCAAAATAAAACAAGTTTTCGAAAGATGAGACGACTACACGTCTGTCAACCTGAATTGGGTCAGCGTTATCGGGACCTCATTGACCCACAAGTATACTCATGTTGTAATGCTTGTTGAATCGAATTGTACCATGAACATTGTATACACCACTAATATAGATTTACATAGATAACTCAAATGTACTTAGCGTGTCCGAAAACCCCGACCAAGCTTTAAGGTTGGTCGCCGATAACTTACAGTCCTCGCGACTACAGATATAAAAATATGAGTATGAGCGAGATAATCACTCGAGAGAATCGTAATGGGCGGAGGGGCATCGGCGGCATCGGTGTCTTTGAATCGTTTTGGATTTCCCGCCATCTGTGACGTCACAGTAATTCGGCACGCTTGGTTTCAATACAGATCGTGATACTTGCGTTATCTATGTAAATCTATATCTGTGGTATACACCTTAGTTTGTTGGTGTCAGGACCGTCATTGGCAAAATGACGTCTGATTTCCATCCCATGTATTTATACCAAAGAATTTGTAATAATAAGACATTAGAAGTGGTATTGACGTATTATTTCATACAAAACCAGTGTCGCCACTTCGCGCCGCTTTCGCACTGCGCAGACAGCAATTTATTTGACGTAGAGTAGTTTCGGGAATATAGCATACTATAAGCCTTTTTGAAAATTTAATTAGAACTATTTGAGATCAATTTTTATTGTTTACAGGCAGCACTTGTGATAATTTTTTTTTGCTGTTCTAAAATAAGTTACTCCTTATAACATCAGTTTCTGCCAGTCAAAATCGGTCCAGCCATTCAACAGACGATTTTTTAAAAATCGCGTTTTTTTATAAGTACCTACCATAAGTATTAGTAAGTAATAGTAGTAGTAATAAGTAGTAGTATTTTAGTAAGTACCATTTAATGAAAACATATTATTTTGATATTGCAAACAGACATTCCAATTTAATTAATTTTATACAATTATTCATTTAAAATATCAGTAATCAATAACTAGGAGCTTAAGGCAATATTAAATACAGTAAAACCCGTTTAAGACGATTTCACAGGGAACCAACCAAAAACGCGTCTTAAGCGAGAAAGCGTATAATGCGGGATACGGAAAATAAAAGCTACTATTTTTATGTATGTATTATGTTCTAATTTCGTATATGTATTAGGTAGGTATTAAATGAAACATTTATACATTAAATACATAGTGTAATAATAATTACGTTATTTAAAGTAATCACTTATTTTGGTTTAAAGATTTTCAACAGGTGACAAGAGAGCTGGCTCTATCCTCGTTCAAAAAATCAGCCTATCCATACAACGAGAAATGCAGCCAGCATTCTTGGCACCATCACACGTGGGCAGGGCTTATTTTAATGTAATTTTATTTTTAAAGTTTTTCTGTTCTAACATTTATAATAAACGAAGGTACAAAATAAATAACTAGATCTTTAATTTATTGAATTTCGTACGGTGCCACATTGTAATCAATGGAAGAATATCCAGGAAAACCCTGCAGTATTATGGGTTCACCTTCTTCTTCCAACACGATATCAACCACTTGTGAGCCATATTGGCCACTAGAAAATACTGATCCAATTGATACAATTGTTTCGGAGAAATAGTAGTGGGCCATATTGGCGAGCTAGGTTATAAATACCCGAACATACTCTAAATAGCTAGTGATTGAATCAAATATAAAGTTATCGATTTGGTATCGATATTATGGTAATAAGTATGATATATGTTATAGCTAATTATATTCAAAACCTGACGTACCCAAAATAGTTTATTTTCATATTTTTATTTAATTGAGGAGATTGTAAAGTGTGTTTAAGTAAAGGCTTTAATGACGTATAGAATGTGGATTCGTGAGTGGATGTTATTGGTATAGTGTGCCCCGATGGCATACTATCTGTTGACAAAAAATATGCTCATGTCATAATTTAGCAAATAACAACATCGTAATTTATCTATTGAAATCCTAAATTAAAATCCTAAAGTAAATTCCACACATTAATCGTGAGTATGGCTGATTTAATAAAAAACCGTATTTTTGGCGTGGGATTTGAATTATCTTCTTTATTGTGGACTGAAAAAATCGACTATACTTTGTAGGAAACCAGTTCTCTTTGTCTGTCATAGTTATCATTTTTTCCTTGATATCTGAATTTGAAGGGAAACTAAAAATCATCACGTAAATAAGTATATAGTAAGAAGGTAACAGGGAGGGCATAAAATTAAAAAATGACTTTTATTCAACTCAGATGATACACTAAAAGCTAGAAGATATTTATGGGCGGGAACAATAAAACCGTTCATTTTTTAATTATTTTATTTTGTGGTCCTACTGCTTTAAGGCTGAGGAATTGGAAACAAGAGTTTAACAGCTAAGTTTTTGTTTGATACGGACAATACTTCTTTAAAATCAGCAGTAGCCACAGACTCACGGTTTAGGTGGGCAGTACTTTCAGTATCAGGATTTAAAGATACATTATGGTAATATTTTACTGTTATGGGAAGCCGAATACTATAGAAGAAGTGGTTGAAAAAATCACTGCAAGATTTAAAGCAAATAAAAAAACAAATATACGAAGTCAAGCCAAATAAACTGTTTAAAAAAGCTCTTTAATTGTTGGTGGCTTTTAATTACTAGTGGAAATTATATTAAATAAATAAACTCAATATTTCTTACAAAAATATCGATACAATACAAACATTGTAACATCACTAACTCCCGTCTGATGTTGTCACAATGACACCGCCGTACTAGTCAAAATTCATACGCACGAGGATGTCGTAGGTTTCGCATTACATTGATTTTTACGGTTCGTCGCTATGCCGTACGTGTGATTACGCAAGCAGCAATGGAAATGGGGCTAGTGAGATCATAGTAAATATTGATATTCTTGTGGTAAAGTATACATGTTGGTTTAAATTAGCAAAAAACATGATTATTACCATATATATCTACTTACCGATGAAATGTAATCCCTTTATTTGTATAATTGCAAGTTTCTGAAAAATTTCCGCAATTAAAAATGCTGCAATACACCATTTTTACTAGATGTGTTTCGTACAACGTCTGGTGTCGTACTGAATGCATACACTGGACACTGTGTCCAAATGGACATACCCATAGTGCCAAAATTACGCGGATATGCCACTTCTAATGTCTTATTATTACAAATTCTTTGATTTATACACTGAAGTTAGATGGTGTTGAAGTATTTATGATTGGTGTGTATAATGATCTCTAAAAAGGAGTCAATGGCATCATGATGTACAAGTATAAAATAACATATAAATAATATAAAATAACTATAAATTAAATAATTTCCACAATAAAAAGGTGGAATCACGCAGTTTTCTCAATTATTTCGCTGCCGTCATCTCCTTTAATGTGATTTATGATTAAATTAGTGTTTGTTAAAACTTACGTTTCCGACACACTCCTTTTACTTTCCACATAGCGATGAGTGCTGCGTGTAATTATAATTAATTATATGAAGTTGTTACGAGTGTTTTATAATGAGTATGATTCCATGATATACATTAATACTAATCTAAGAAAATTGATACTTACAATAAATTTCTCCTTGGTAAGTGAGGGCTGCATGCGTGAAATTAACATAATATTAGAATTTTAGTTGGAAATTCACAGTAAAAGATCAAGTAATTAGTATTATTTTCATTAAAATTTTGAATATTTTTATTAACTACATGATAATTTATACTTTTTACTCTTCGAGTCACATAATATATCTAGCTAGGGTCACCAAAATTTTTATGAAAATTATACCTGAATAAAATTTTACCGATGGTTTATCCACAGTGTTTTGCAACTGTTCAGTAAGTTTATTTCTTAGTTAATAGTATAGTTAATAGTTAATTACAGCAAAAAATTAAAAGTTCGTTAGTAAAATGATATTTTAGACTAATTTGAATATCAATTTAGAAATTACAAAGCACTGTGTATAAAACTATAAGTAGATTTCAGTGTGAAAAATTATGGTAGTACATCGGTATTCTGTTTTTTTACTCTGCCCTCTGTAACTCAAATGGTGCTCAAATAAGTTTTCAATTATCAATCAAGATTTCTAAGCGAAGATAAACAAGTACCTCCAACTATCTTGATCACGAATTATGAATTTGAAATATCAATAACCGATTAAAAATATTAAGATAATTGATATCTACCCTAAATTAAAAATAAATTAATTTACTTAATAGGGCATGGCATTGACAAAGTATTATATGGTGGATTCGTTATGAAAGCCACACTGTCCCCACAGCGTCGAGTATTACCTGTTGAAGAACGGCGACTGGAGCACGTTGGGGCTGTTGAACAGCGAGTGTTGGCCGAACCCGGGGCCCTCTTCGCCGTTCAGGCGGTTTGTCAGGGCACGCACCTGCAATACAATGGCCCTCCGTTATTGAGTCCACTAAATATTCCGGCTATATTCACCGCCGGGCTTTTAAGACACATCCTATCATACTCAACAGCGCGTCGTGACCGTCACTGCTACCTATTGAAGACGTGGTGACATCCGGAAAAAAACTCAAAGAAAACCACATAACTCGTTTTGATATACGCGTTATACTGATCGCAATTCACCTAAAATTTTATCTAAACAAACGAACAGACAGCTTCTACGGCGGTGCGCCCCCGGGCCCTCCTATGTCTAGCTTGCACATTATTCTAGGGGGTGAGAGTATCTGGTAATTTAAGACCTGTAAATTCTGTATGTATTCTTTAACATTGGTGGGCTGGTTCATAATGGCTTTTATCGTAGAGTACTGCGAGTATCGCCAGCATGTCGGCTCACCCTGTGCAGCAGCGTGGAGAAGAGGTTCTCGGCGGTGAGCAGGTGGAAGCCCTCGTCCTCCTCGTCCTCCTCCCCGGAGCTGACGGACTCGGCGCGCGCGGCGCGGCTCGGCCGCAGCCGGTGCATGTGCGCGTCCTCCTCCTCCTCCGACTCGCCGCCGCTCACCAGGCTGCTGCCGGGGGACCAAAACGACCAATATTAATATCCATATTCTTCTAGTTCCAATTCTAACACCAATATGGGCGCGGCGTCGGGCTCCAGGCTGCGCTGGCGCGGCGTGACGTGCCCTTGCTAGTTAGTGCAGGTGCGGGCGGCGCGTACCTGATGCGGCGCGGCTTGGCGGCGCGCGGCAGGCGCGGCGCGGGCGCGGCGTCGGGCTCCAGGCTGCGCTGGCGCGGCGTGACGTGCCCTTGCTAGTTAGTGCAGGTGCGGGCGGCGCGTACCTGATGCGGCGCGGCTTGGCGGCGCGCGGCAGGCGCGGCGCGGGCGCGGCGTCGGGCTCCAGGCTGCGCTGGCGCGGCGTGACGTGCCCTTGCTAGTTAGTGCAGGTGCGGGCGGCGCGTACCTGATGCGGCGCGGCTTGGCGGCGCGCGGCAGGCGCGGCGCGGGCGCGGCGTCGGGCTCCAGGCTGCGCTGGCGCGGCGTGACGTGCCCTTGCTAGTTAGTGCAGGTGCGGGCGGCGCGTACCTGATGCGGCGCGGCTTGGCGGCGCGCGGCAGGCGCGGCGCGGGCGCGGCGTCGGGCTCCAGGCTGCGCTGGCGCGGCGTGACGTGCCCTTGCTAGTTAGTGCAGGTGCGGGCGGCGCGTACCTGATGCGGCGCGGCTTGGCGGCGCGCGGCAGGCGCGGCGCGGGCGCGGCGTCGGGCTCCAGGCTGCGCTGGCGCGGCGTGACGTGCCCTTGCTAGTTAGTGCAGGTGCGGGCGGCGCGTACCTGATGCGGCGCGGCTTGGCGGCGCGCGGCAGGCGCGGCGCGGGCGCGGCGTCGGGCTCCAGGCTGCGCTGGCGCGGCGTGACGTGCCCTTGCTAGTTAGTGCAGGTGCGGGCGGCGCGTACCTGATGCGGCGCGGCTTGGCGGCGCGCGGCAGGCGCGGCGCGGGCGCGGCGTCGGGCTCCAGGCTGCGCTGGCGCGGCGTGACGTGCCCTTGCTAGTTAGTGCAGGTGCGGGCGGCGCGTACCTGATGCGGCGCGGCTTGGCGGCGCGCGGCAGGCGCGGCGCGGGCGCGGCGTCGGGCTCCAGGCTGCGCTGGCGCGGCGTGACGTAGCCCTTGCCCTCCACCGCGATGGGGATGATGAACTCGCGCGCCGACTTCTTGATGGGCTCGCCCGGGCTGCTGCACGCTTCCGACGAAGCCGACTCAGTCGACACCAGCCGTCTGTCGGTCACGTATTTAACGTTAGTCCCCATTGTCATTTTTCACACACTAAGGAGCTGTTACTAAAATAATAACAGAGAACTGAATAGATTGAGAATCTAGGGTAATAAATGTCTTTTTTTATAAGATTACTGCACCAATGAATACAATTTTGAATGTGTGTGTGGTCCTGTGGAGTAATGTACCTTCATTTCGTCGGTGCGTATTGCCAGTACTTACCTAATAGGTGTTTGTGAGACTCTGGGCGCGGGCGCTGGCGCTGGCACGGGCTTCGGCGCGGGTGGCTGCGGCGGTGGCGAGGTGGGAGAGTCGTCGCCCGACATGTGAATCGGGATGATACGCTCCACGGACACACCCCTGAGCACAATACAGTGAGACTTAGACCGATGGCACATGAAATTACTCGCGGGATTCAATCAATTTTGGCTTTATCCGGAACTCGCATAATGTGAAATTTGATCAAGATTGTGTGGCGACCTCAGATCCACAACGATGGTCACGATGCTCACGAATATACGATTCGTAAGCATCGTGACTATAATTATATACAAGACCCCGACAACAACCAGCGGGGCACAGCGGCCGCAGCGCCAGGCGTAACACGCAGCTGTCTGGAAAATCTTCCCTTTACTGCTAAAATTGCATGCGTTTGGGATAAATAAATAAATAATAAATATCGCCAGACGAACACACCAACTGTATGGGACCGTACAATGGTCTGGGGGCACCCAGACCAGGGAAAATTACGAAAATACCATTTCCGAAATTTACCCTGACGGGAATCGAACCCGCAACCACCCGATGCAGTGAGCCGAGCGGCTTACGCTCGAACCACTGCGCTAAGTGATCGTCAATTAATGACGGAATGAATGTTGATGCTGGGTCACGGGACGGAGGGCTGTGGGAGTATACAGGTTACCTGTTCCTGTGGTCCTCCACGCGGTGCTGCGCTTCCGTGCGGAACACGCGCGGCTGCGAGAGCGAGCCGGCGGGGGCGGAGGGGGGCGCCGCGGGGGAGGGGGGCGGCGACGCCAGTGACGTCACGCCCGCGGACGACGACCGCCCGTACGGCATCGGCGGCTTGCCTCCTGACACACACCGTACATATCATCACCTCTCACATACGCCACCGGCCACACTAACGTTCTCTAATGTTTGTGTGTGAGACAGTCGGTGATTTAATGAAAAAATACCCTCCCTGACAAGTGAGTGAACACGCCCAGCAAATGGTCAACTGCTTATCGATTTCAGATCCTATGACAAACGTTTGAAAGGACTGGGCCGAGAAGTACATCGCATGCGTTAAACCATTTGCGATGCTGTTGAGAAAATTGTTCACCGATAAACGCGGTTTCGACTTGGTTGGAAATTGTACAAACCGCACACTTGATTCTTTCGAAAATGCCTTAACCAGATGGTCACAAAAACCCTTCCATCAGAGAAAAATATGCAACAACATACATAGTCACAATTAAATCCATAACATTTCAATTACACAGGGTATGATTTCATAATATGATTTATACATTTTAGTTTTAAAGGTACTTCAATTTGAATCATACCTGGACGAATTACCGACGATATGATGTCCCTCGCGGCTTTCCTGCGATTCTCCTCGCCGGCTTTCTCCTCCACGAGCTTGGCCATCGAGTTCTGTAGACTCCTACGAACAGACATCACTCGCTTAAAGTAAATATTTGGCAATGGACGCGACATTAATCACTAGTTATTATAATATTGCGCTACTCATTTCGCCGTACATAGACGCATGTTTTCTTACGTAACGTGTGAATCATTCTTATTTTTGTATATTACTAGTTACCTGCCTCGGATTTTGTGAGACGTTCGGCATTCATAACGTCTCAAAATAAAATTATAATTTAATAATTAGTAAAGTTAGTAAGGCTAGGAGACGAATACCCACATTATTCCCGAAGCTAGCGGTAATTTACTCTCTCACCGCATAGAGTTTTAGTTTATAAAATTGCCATATTGTCATATTTATTTTATTTTCACAGGTTGAAACAGAATGGGTATACTATTTTTTTAAACTTAACTTTGTAATTCTATAACTATCAGCCTTGGGGAAAACTTGAAAAACAAAAGGTGTTACAGGGATACAGCTGTTGACAGGTTTCATAAGTCTACAAAACCATTAGTACTTCAACTGTCCCACAAAGCCGACAGTTTTAGATTTACAAAGTAAAGTTACAAAAAAAAATATACCCTTTCTGCTTCACCTAATATATGAAGGCTAATAGGAGCGCTAAGTCGCTAATAGATTTGGTTCACAAAAAAATCGCCCATAGGCGTAACACTGTTCGCTATGTAATCCAATGTATCTGGGCTTTCAGTTTTCAGTTATTATAGCAAATTGCGACTCAATATGACCTTCGCATCATCTCGAAAAAACAAATGAAGATCGGATTGCCGCCTATTTTGTTTTTTTTCGTTGGCCGGCCAACTTCATTATTTAGCCATTATTTTTCATTACAAAGTATATATTCTTCAATTAATACTTAACTTTATGTTATTTCAATTTTACATAGCGGTGTAATTGAGTGACTGTAGAAAAAGTTAGAACATGGTTCCATAGAAATGTGAAAATGGAACTAGTTTTTTTTATAATTTGACAGCTGTCACTTGAAAGCGATTCTCCCTAGGGCGGAAAAGTATTACTTTCAACACGCTCCTCAGGCAACTTCAGACCTACTTTCCGAGTATGAGTAATGAAAAAGTGTAATGTAAAGCAGTAAGTACCTGCGTGCGTCCTGCAGCAGTAGCGCGGGGTCGAGCGGCGCGGCGGCGTGGTTGGGCTCGCTCTCCGTCTTCTTGACGCCGCCGCGCAGCGGCTCCGCCTCCAGAGGCGTCGACTGCACGCGCCCAATACAATCAATAACACGCCAGACGAACACACACACTGTATGGTCCCAAACTAAGCAATGCTTGTACTATGGGTACCGTACAATGGACTGGGGGCGATCCCAGTGACACCCAGACCTGGGCAAATTACGAAAAGGCCATTTCCGAAATTTGCCCCGGCGGGAATCGTATCCGCGAGCCGAGCGGCCTACACTCGAACCACTGCGCCAAGCAGTCGTCAAATAATATATAATTTATTAATCTTAATTATTATTAATGAACATATCATTTATAACATCTTGCATGCATTTGTATGTACACTCATGTTTGAACAAATAAATTGATCTTATCTTATAGTCGGAAACTATAACACAAATAATTGCGATTACCGGTGATGGTTCAATGCCGATCTGTTGCAGTCTCACAGTGCCGTTGTCGGGAGTCTTGGTCAACTCGCGGTCCTCACTTTGTGCTTTGGGCTTGGCGATCTTCGATACCACTGCGAATATTACACAATGATTACAACAAATCTAATCATAATTTATTTGTGAACATAGAAACTATTATCATAGTTGTTAGGTAAAGTCAAATGCTCGCTATGGTCGTACAAATATAAGTATGTAATGCATGAAAATACAAATATTCAACATTAACAATAACTTTAAAGTAAACATTAATAGCATTTAATAAATAAATAATCAATATCGCCAGACTGATCCACCAACTGTATGGTCCCAAACTAAGCAAGGCTTGTGCTATAGGTACCGTGCTATGGACTGGGGACGATCCTAGTGACATCCAGACCAAGGCAAATTACGAAAAGGACATTTCCGAAATTTGCCCCGGCGGGAATCGAACCCGCAACCACCATGTACAGTGGACCCAGCGGCCTAGCCTCGAACCACTGCGCCAAGCGGTCGTCAAGTTTACCATTATAATTTAAATAATAAATCTTCCTTTGGAATAGAGCACAAATTAAAACTTTCTGATTGATATATCCACACACCTGGTTTAGAGATGTTCCGTTTGATTTCAGGTGCGGTTGTCAATGATGCCCGTCGTTCGAACTGGTCTTTGAAGTTGCCAACATTACCACCTAAAGAACAATAGCAAGTCAGCAATTTGATAATTGCATTGGCGTCTATTGAAAAGCTTTAGGCCTGGGCCACACCGGCGAGACGAATGCGATCTCATAAAAACCAAATCTCTATAAAATTAATATATGGCGGTGGCCACATCACAATCGCCTTACCAGTGCGGCTCCGGCCTTAGCCGAAAGTCGAAGGATTAAAAAAATACTAGCAATGTGAGTTTATCACATTACTAGTATACCCGTTAGCCCCTCCAGCTAAACTAATACTTGTGTTAGGAGTGGGCTCACGTCAATAGTTTAATGGCCTGGATGGAGAACCTCTCTGCTAAGAGGGCGGCCCCTCTAACCATTAGGCTATTGGCGCCTTTAATACAGCCTCAGGTTATATTACCTGGTATCGAAAGCTTCTTAGGTTTGGCCGCCGTCTGATTGGCTTGGGGCTGCGCTATGGACAGCGAAGTCAGTTTGTCTGCCGTTGACGCGACGGCACTTGTCTTAGTTTCTTCTGGAGTCTAAAACAAACAGTTTATGATTATGTTTAAAACTGACATTAGTCGTGTTTAAGAGCACACTACATGCACCTAATGTACTAATTTATGTTGTTTTAATATTGTTTTGAAATTGTCTGGTTTTTTAGTGCGTTTTGCGTGTCATTTGGTTACTCTGACAATACCGTAGATATAATAACAGTACGGCAATGCAGAAACACTTGTAAAATGTTAAGTCCCACTTAACTGTTTGAGAAGTCGTTATTGTTTTATGCCACGTCAAAATGAAGAAGGTCTCAAATTTGAGTCGCATTCGAGTATTTGTAGTACCCACAGACAAAAAAACCAGAGACCCCACATAGTTGGGCTAATTTTATTTGTTTCGCAGTATACAATCATTTTGGATATCTCAGTTGTTACCTATTTGAATAATGAATGAGATGTTATGGTGGCGTCCGCTATTGGATACGGGTGCCACCAAAATTTGTTCGGAGTAAGTACCTTAGGTTCATCCTGTTTTTCTGCGACAGGTTTTTCCTCGGCAGTCTTGGTGGGAGATGTCTTTAACTTGGCGGCGACACGTGGTTTGGCGCCAGTCTTCTCGGCGTCGTGTTCCCGGGCCGCTTCCTTGACGATCTCCCTGGTGGCCTCGCGGACCAGCTCGGGCGAGGGCGCGATCGTGATGGTCGCTGACGACTTCAGCGATGGCTGGATTTCCTGATATACACGATAGTAACTACATAGGAATAATGCATTACGACTCCTGTATAGATTTTTTGACATCCACTCTCTTGGATTCCTAACAGTGCTTTATATTCATAAATCAAAAACTGTATTATTATTTATCCCCAAAGACAGAGTCACACTGTCAGTTCCTAGTGCAATTCTGATAGTTCTTCATTCGACGTCCAATGACCCCTTAGCAAATAATTTAGGACAAATACAGCCTACTGATTATTATAGAACATACAAAATGTAGGTATATTTTACCGTCTCATCGGCGTCGTCGTCGTCGGCGGTGGACTCCGCCGCGGCCTCCTCCGGCAGCGCAGCCGCCGCCGCGCCCGCACTGCCCGAGCTGCGGACACGCGGATCCATCAATAAATATCGCCAGACTGACACACCACCTGTATGGTCCCAAACTAAGCAACGCTTGTACTATGGGTACCCGACAAAGGACTGGGAGCGATCGCAGTGACACTCAGACCAGGGCAAATAACGAAAAGACCATTGGTGATCCCAATGACACCCAGACGGCAAATTGCAAAAATTTACGAAATTTACCCCGACGGGAATTGAACCCGCAATCACCCGGTGCAGTGAGCCGAACGGCTTACGTTCAAACCACAACGCCAAACGGTTGTCAAAGGATGCCTCATACAAACATCACTATGAAGCTTGATTACGATCAATCTGATGAGTAAGATAACGTTATCGTAACAATCGATTGCTCTAATTTTTCCGTTCATTCACGAAGCGATTGATCAACAACAGCATCCGCGCGTGAGGCGCGCGTATATCGGCAGTCTGAGATAAAAGTCAAAACGTTGACCGAAAAGAGCCATACAATGTCGATTTATCATCACGATATTCAAGATTGCATGGATTGGTTGCGACCTCCGATGTAGTCTTCGATTAAGTAAATCATTAACGATATAGACACATACTATGCGTCGTTTCGATCAGTTTAGAACGAAGAATCGCACCGTATCGCCCTTAATGTTTGGATGTTTCTCTCACCTCGCGACCCTCTCCTTCTTCCTCTGCAGTCCGCTGGCCGACATGGCAAGCTCCAGTTTACGTTTGTTCTCGCCGGCAGAAACGATCGTCCGCGTTGGAGACGGTTTAATGGCGTCCTCACCACCCTCTGATGAAAAATAAATATTGTGAACTAACTTTCGCATATTAGGGGGGCTTTTTATTGGAACGAAGTTCCTTATCGCGCGTTGCGAAAGGGGGCTAGACGGAAAAAATTAAACCCAAAAGTTGTAACGATACTTTTTGCTATAGTTGTAAGCCGTGCGGCGTGCGCGTGTTTCTCTGTCTGTCTATCTCTCTCTCTTATAGAAAGCAAGCCAGTTATTTTCGTTTCGTCTTTCTATTTCGCATTGAACAGTGTGGTGTCGCGACTTACTTTTACGATTATTTTTGTTGAGTGTATACAGGTTTTTGTACATAAAAAATAATAACAATAATGAATCCTGACAGTGTTTCTGCACAAGTCCCGGATATTGCAACTTCGTTCCATCCGGGTGTTCCTTGACACCTCTCAAGTTTTTTATTTATAGGTAATGGTTTAATTTACCAAAGAAAAGCACGACAAAGGTACAACGATATACAACTGCAGGGATGTCACTGTTTTATTATTTTTTAATATCCTCTTCGGATAGGTACCTATATCAATATCTATGTAGGTACATCAACCAATATTTTTTTATGTTACACTGTTTAGGGGTTAAGAGGGTTTGCAACATTTGTAATAACTATAGCTTGACCGCTGCCCTGTCAGTTTGATTATCAGCCAAATCGCCAATCAGCCAACAACTGGCTGCTAAGTTGGCTGATTGTCGATTGGGCAATCCATCGGCCATGAAGTTGGTGACTCGTTTCGACGATCAAGAAGTAAGTTATGTTACGAAAAGGGAGAGTATCTCGATGAAAAGTTTTAATGGAAGTGGTATACCCTTAGAAACTTCTTGTATTTTAATTAACAGACAAGGAGAAAGCCTAACATTAAGTTCAAATTTGTGTACCTGCAACAAGATCCAGGATTCTCTTCTCAGCAGAATTGCTGGGTTCAATAGCCATCGACGTGGAGCTTGTGAGATCTGTGCAGCTCTCTTCAGGACCTAGTTGAGCCTGTTGGAGAAATATCGTCAGAAAACTGGTACAGGCCTGGTACAGGATGAAATAGCGCTTTTGTATAGAAGCTGGTGTTGTTCTGACTCTCTGTCGGTACCGATCAGTACGATTCAACCTTTATAACGAAACCTTTGCAGTAATGACACGAACAGCGTTGTTTTTTGTGTATCTTTATACACTATCACGTCTGAATTCCCCGACGAGGTAGGCAGGCATGTCACCGACGCTACCAATGTTCGCAAGAAATGAAACAGTACACTGAAGTAGTATGAGTTAAGTTGCCATAAAATTATCTATCAGCTACTTCCCCAATCTACCATACGCACATTTAAGAAATTAGTGTAGTTACATGTACACTTGAAGACGAGCACTAAACTCCTTTGATTTTACAAGTTATGAGGACTTTATCCCCTAGAGTGTCGCGAGCACCTACGTAGGTGTATAAGATTTGAATGCTCCAAGTGTCGCGTTCCCCTACGGGTGGGTATAAGACGCGAGCGGCAATTGGTTGTTTGCTACGTTTAGTAACACGTCAACGATAATAGGGTTTCATGGATCGATTATTCCAAAGTCTTTAGTATCGATTCTTGTAAAAAACGTTACTGATCGGCACGCAATATTGCGACTTGGAGCAGAGGGCGACCATAGGTTAAGTACAATCAGACTTTTCAGTAGTGATATCTCTAACAAGGTGTGGAAGGCGTGTGGCGACCTCTGGCGGCACGACGACGGAGTTGGAGTTGGAGGGCGCGGCGGGCGCCAGCGACAGCAGCAGGTCCAGCCGCACCGGCGTCTGCGCGGCCAGCGCCTCCGCCTCCTCCAGGCACGACGTCGCGCACCCCGTGTTCACCCAGCTGCAAGCACACACATTGATACTTCAACTTTATTAGTTTGGCATAAGCATCAAATTCGATTATCTAATTTATTTTAATATTTCTGCGTTTCTTTATTACTTCGGTGGCTTTATTGATTTTAGTTAACTTTAATACGTATTGATACGAATTATGTTGTTGTCACAGTGACAATTTAACAAAATGGGACATATCTAAAAGTAATTGCATCCTGCTCATACGTTACGAGCATGACAAGTATGACAATACAGTAAGTTTGGTCAAGTTGAATTGTGGGCAAACAAAATCGTTTGTAAGTCACAATCCAATTTCAATAAAGTTAAAATTGCAAAAATATTAAGGGGGATTAATTAGATTGTCAATGTTGGCTAATCACACTCACGGATTGTCACAAATGTACGCGATGTCTGCACGCTTTAGAGGGTCCACTGTGAGCATGTCGCGTATGAGGGGCGACGCAGCTGAAAGTAGAAGAAATAAGTTTTAAATTGACTTTCATCATCAAGTCAATGAATCAGATCGAAAGTATATTATTATAGACATTTATGAATTCCAAAAATACTTCACAGGCATTACAAACAGGAAACATATTTTTATTCAACATGAAAATACAATCAGTTCCACTGGATCAATAAATAAGTCTTAATAACTTACTCGATGGGTTTCTGGGCTCGTAGTAGTCGCCATTACTAATCTGACGAACTAGACGTTTGAAGTTGGAGCCGTCAAATGGCATCGCTCCGTAGACTAGAGTATAAAGAAGCACACCTAGCGACCAACAGTCCACCTATGAACAAAAATTAAATGCAAAAATAAAAAATAAAACCTATTCACAATCTACATTTATGACAATCACCTTAATATAAAATTGAGTCTTATTAATTTGACATAGGTTCCATAATAAATCGCCAGCAAATGACCCGTGTATTCGATTCTTTTAATAATTTAATTAATTTCAGTTTTACAACTTACCTCCGGCCCGATGTAGGGTGTTCCTTTGACAATTTCTGGCGACGCGTAAAGCGGCGAACCGCAAAACGTGGATAATAACGAGGTCTCTTTGAATACATTGGACAGACCAAAATCAGCAATCTGGAAAAAAACATTCAAATATATTTTTATCCTTATTATCCAGGGCACGGAATTATTTTTAATACAAGAGGTTCACGACCCTGGTCTAGCGAAGAACTTTTTAAATTAGTTTGGTCCTGGTCTGGGAGTGGGAACTTTGAAGTAAAAATAAATTTATGAAATGGCTTCCCCTCGTTGGCGAAAGAACAAAAAACTAATTAAAAAGAACAGTTGTGTCTCTTCTTGTGCATGTTCTGTGGCTCAGAAATATTTCTTCATGCCTATCTTCCTATTTTCCTTCACATTTCACACTGTACCAAGTGATTTTTAGTGATGAAAATAAATAAAACTCCTAAGTAATAAAAAAGAGGACTACAGTTTTGTGCCTCGATAGTCTATTTCCAAGATGTTTGAAGTTAACATGTCAACAATAGCAAAGTAGGTCGCACACAGTGGGACATGTACTCTGTAAATACTTGTACTTATTTCTTGCTTAAAAATAGTTGGGAACAATGAGTTCTTATACTATTTCGTTCAAATATAAAATGTAAAGGTGGCAACTGACCTGTAACATTTGCGTGAAGCATGACAAAGCGAAAATTGTGCGGCTAGCAGAACTTTCGTACTGATTTTAAGAAAGCAGAAGCTAAGATATTTGAATGACAAGCTGTCCCCGAATGTTACGTTACAAGTCTGTTTCCACCTTAGGCATGTACACTAACCTTAGCACTACCAGTATCGTCTAATAATACATTCTCCAGTTTTAAGTCCCTATGGCAGATTTTATGTATATGGCAATAATACACAGCGGTGGCGATCTGTCGGAATAACCTGAAATAAAATCCATAAAGTAATACCATGCACATCATAAAATCCACTCCATAGAAGAATGATGAATCTGAGTGGTCAAGGATAGTGGATAGAAAAGATGGATGTGTAAGAGATAACGATTATAAGTATGTATAGTGTAACTAAAAGTTTACAGAGCTGCTGTGCGACCATCGGGACTAGCACAACAACGGGTCAAAATCTCACACTTGTATAATAACAGCAAGTTGCTCCCTCTCCTTCTTAGTTCATAGGTTAGAATGAGACAAAATCTAATATTCTCACACGTTTTATCTTATGTCTGTGAAGAGCAGATGTAGAAGAAATGTTGTGTAATGTATTCCAAATATTAAGTGAAAAGGCCAACAGACGATATCACAAGTAGTTGCTTTACCTTCTAGCTTCATCTTCTTGTAATACTTTTTTCTGACTAAGATAATCGTACAATTCCCCGCCCGAGCAATACTCCATTACTAGGATCATCTTTTCACTGTTTTCAAATACTGCAAATGAATTATGATATTATTAGTAAGCTGTTTCGTCGGTCTAGTAGTTGCGAGCGGGAATGCTGATCGCACGATGTGATATTAAGTGCAAATTACAACAAGTCTAAATCAAACCGCCGAATACTCGTACGCAACATAAGTTTAAGACTACCTTAATGTTGATATGAAAATGGCAGACCCGATCCAACGAAGTCTTAAACAGCCTAGTGGGAAATTTGATTAGCGTTTGAGTTTTCCGCCGACAGTCTGGTGTCTTGGCCGATAAATGGCAACATACTCGCCCCCTAAATAAGACCAGGATCGAAGATCATTATTAGCAAAATATGGGTGCACAATAGTAGACATCTTTTCTCTACCCTCTCGATTACAATAAGCCAGCTGTTCACGACAATGCCAAGCCTAACATTAACCTATTGTGCATCACTTAGGAATCTAGTTGCTTTATCATTGTTGAACATTTTATTTTATTTTATATACCTTCATAAATATGTACAATGTTTGGATGTCTGACTGAGGACATGATCTGCACCTCCCGCCGAATGCGGACGAGGTCGGCCTCCGACTCGATCTTGCATTTCTTGATTGTCTTGATGGCCACCTCCTGGCCGGTCTTCTTGTTGATGCCTAATTGCACCTTTCCGTATGTGCCTTGACCTAATTTCCTTACTATATCGAATCTGCAATAGACATTGAATAGCTTAGACCTCTCCTCCAAATAGGACAGCTGTTCCCTCATGCATTAGATTCTAGGATTAAATCGTCCTAGATTAGACCATAATGAATAAATTTCATTTAACTCCATTTAGATGGCTTTGTTACGCTAATCTAAACATTATGCAGTCTTCCTAGTTTACCTCGGAATAAAAAAATAATAATAACGGAGTCTACAACTGAACGTGTATCACCTTTTGTCGAGACAATAAGCTGGTTCATCAACCTAAAATTACGCGACGCATACAAAGCTATGGTGACTAAAGGTTCAATTTGCACAAATGATTAGCGTCGAGGTTTAAAACGATAAAGCAAATCGATGCGTCACGGCAACGCATTCACACATTCGCGATATTACGGTCGGTGTAAATTATTAAACGCGCGTTTTGAGTATTAGTGCGTGGATAATAAATGACAATTGAGTGTACATTATTTATGAGATCATACCAATAATTAATGACTATATTATCAGTAACACTTGGCATAGATTCTGGGGATGCAATCGTAGTTTTTACGAATCAATCACAACATAACGCGTTTTATCATCAACATTCAATAGGAGTAATTTTTTTTTTAATTGACAGTACAGCCTTACACCATTTATTTCGGTTGATCTAATATATTGCAATTATCTAAATCCAACGTACCTATTTTGCTACAATACTGTCAACTAAAACATGTTAGAGCATATAATTATGTTGGAATAAAGAGACATTATTTTTTTACTCTGTACCGGTGTTTACTTTAGAAACATTCTCCTGTAACTTGAACCATGCCAAGGCATCGATCGCTGCCCACGCGCCTCTCAGTGCACGCTTTACCGCACGATCGGGTTGTTTAACGTTAGTAAGTATACAAGTAGCTACATTCAAACGAATCGACCTCGCGACGCCGAATACATTCACCCGATACCATGATGTAGGTATCTTTTGGTCTATTGAGGAAGTCGCTTTGAAAATCTTAACGTTTCATTGTTGTCGGGACTGAACGAATACTAAGAAATAGGAGTAAGAGTTCGATTTTAAATAAGATTTAATATTTAGGTGCACACGTAGGTTTCTTAAGACAGGACACATTCTTAGTGTCAGACTAAGCGTATACTGAAATGCAGGCGATGCAGCAGAGCATTTTACCTACAGAATTGGCAGGGCAGCCGTGATGACGCAGACATAGGTCACAAGCATATTGCTGCAACGCAGCTAAGGAAGGGCAAACCACGTTATTAAAACGCGCCGTCGACGCGCGTTTTAGAAACGTGGATCGACGGCGCGCTTTTATCCTACTAAAGTCTACAGTTTAAAATCTAAAGTCGTCAGGCTGCGTCTGTATCGCTACAAACCCGCGTCGACGGAGCGTTTAAAAAACGTGGTGTGCATAGGCCCTAAATGACACAGATAATATATTCCGTTATTCCAAACTACACAATTGTCAGTGTCCTACCTGTGTCGCAGGGTACACACTATGCTCGCTCATATACGTTATAAAGTCTGCTTTGCCCTGCGCTACATCTACTCCGTCGTCTGCGTCTCAGCATACGCTTACACTTCAGCATTCTTTACTAATTTATCATTAAAATCCGTGAAAATGTTTATATTAGTCAATATAAAACGGGCCTTGTTAACACTAAAGGTCGTCGTCTTTTACGTTAAGATTCAATGAATGGATTATGACTTTGAAATGATGTAACATATAACCTTTACGCCTACAAACTTCCGACCACTGCGAGTAGGTGAGCATTCTGACACCTTAAATCCGCTGATTTGGTGACGATATAGTATCATCTATCGCCTCAACGAATGTTTCATGTCGAATGCGTTGCGTTACGAAAATAATACCAGTGTAAGCAGGCATTGACGTAAGGATGGCGTACGAACTTTACGTTCTTAGATTCTCGAGCGAACAAGATTTAGAGAGCGCGATTTCGAAACGTTGCAAATGGCCCGTTTGACGGGATCGAGTTCATACCAGATTATTGTCCCCGACCAAACCGTTTATCAAAACATACATGTATTTATAGATATATAAATACTCCCGAGTTTACACAACGTATAACCCAAAATCATTTTATGTATCAAGTAAGTTACAATGAAAAAAAAATTGTACAACACAAATAATAAAACTGACTACATTTTGCTGAACTCTCGACTATTCGACGGTGGAAATGAAAAACAAATGAAACGCCAATTTTGTCGAAAATGAGTTCTCTATCGATGTGTCTATAAAACTCATTTTCGACCAAAGTGGCGTTCATTTATTTTCCTTTTCACCGTCGATATATTCTTTTTATTGGCACACGTCGTCGCAGACGCTGCCACCGTGTATTTAACACCAGCTGCATGTGTAAATAAAAGAGTGTTATGGTTACCTTTGTTTGAGTCGCAGCCGATGGTCGTGCATGCGCACGTCACCGGGGTTCTCAATGCCATCCGTGATGTTGGTGGCGCGCTTGCTCTCGCCCACAACCATCGTGACTGCAACAAAGAAATTAACTATAACGACCACAAGTACTGTTATTTAAATATGCATAACAATATTGTATGCAGAGGACTTTCAAGTTCAATGCATAATGAGGAAGTGAATGAAATTGCGGGTCGCGATCCAAAACTAAAATCAATCAATAACAATAAGTCGAGCTGAGTCGTCGAGTTTCACGTTAAACACACAAAACTAAAAGTACCTAGTTATTTTTGTTCGATATTTATTGACAAATCAGACCGAGCACAGGGCATTCCTTCATATAATTTGGGGAAACACCTCACAGTCATTTAGGAATTCGGAAAAAGCTTTGGCCAATTAGCCGCTTGGCGAATGGTCAGCGCGCCCGTGGGTATCATCGTGTATCTGCCACGCTTGTTTATAAGCTGGCAATGAGAGTCGTTTTCCCGCCAACGGAGGCCTCGTGATTTATTCATTCTGGCACCCGATGAATGCTAATAAGCCAATGATGTAGGGACATAGTACAGCAGCGCCACCCCGCGAGACGTCCCGTCAACGTGCGATCAACGTCGTTATCCAAATGTTGAACGTCATCAATCGTTTAAGAACTCCGCGCACGTACCTACGCATGCGACATAGCTTTCCACTGGATCATATGAGAAAGTACCGCATGCAATACGATACTTTCTTTATTATTTATATTTTCTCCTTTTTAGTAACGTCCAAGTACCAATGCTTCTATCAAATAACAGGGAAACGCAGATGATTAAGATGAAATAGCAAGGACGTCCAAGATTATTAAGTGCGTCGTAAAAAAGCAAAAATATGAACAGGCAGCCACGAAGCGGATCCAGAATAACATGTAACAAAAGCATCATACGCATCGATTAAGAACAGTTGTCTCATTATTTTTTCTTAAAACCTACGCATTCTCATTCCTCCCGGTCTGCTGCTCAGCCGCACGTTTGAGAAATTAAGAACACGATATATAGCAAGCGCAACCTTTTAAAATCATAGATTTGGGTCTCCAAGAAATTGAACGAATGAACCGGGAAGTATCTGACTGTGACTAAAACGATTTGGTATATCAAACGTTGAACAGCATTGAATTGATTATATCTAAAGGTTTCAGAAAAGTGTACGCAGTAGTAAATGAGTTAGTCATATCATTATAACAATTAGCTTCCTAAAACAATATGGTATTAGTTAAAGCCACGATGGACTTGGTGATGAAAATATCTGACACGTACCGCGGCATCGCCTACCTACCGGTGACGCAAAGTTCTTATATTCCGAGGAAATGCCTCGGGGATTGCGTTTCTCAGAACAATATGAGTACGGAACTGGCTTATATGTGGACAAATATGGAATGAGCTCAATTTATAGGTCTTGCAGGTGTGTGTGATTTCAAATGCGACACGTGGGTGTTGGACCATATATAGATTTTTATATTGTTCACCTGAAAATCATGTTAATTAAAAAGCCAAAAGGAGCACCAAATAACTGGCATGACAATATTTGAATTTTTGCAATGAAGTTTTATTAGGAGGTCTATTTCTGTTATTTTTCTGGCTTTTGTAAGCGACCATTAAATAACCATCCGTTAACTTTATGGTATAAATGTTGATGAACCAACGAGGGTGGTTAAGTCATTAACACATTTTTTTATAATGTTTGACAAGCCGGTTCACGCCCCCACGCCCGCGCGTGCGTGACTATTTTCATTAGCAAATTAGGATACAGTCACCCCTGTTTACGCTGGTAGATATATGCCTAATTACAATGTTTGTCACTAGTTTAATTACTGGTATAAACCTACCTTATGAAAGCAAAATAAAGTCACATCTTTACATAAAAATGTTGTAAATATCACCTGAAAGGGTTCAGAAAAGCTCGTAGTAATGACTATAGTACACAACTTAGCATACCCTCTAATCCATTAAACCATTTAAGGCTAAAGCGCCCATCTAGTCCGCGAAGTTCAAATTTTTTGAGGTTTTTTAGAATTTTTTCAAAATCTGACAATAACAAAAGGCACATTTTGTAATTCGCGACAAAGACCGTGTGCAGTGCATTTATTAATATATCCAACTTACTCTAAAAATTTCAAGAACGACAGCTTTCCAGATAATCTGGTTATTTTTGTATATTTAGTGATTAACTAGTATAATATCCACCGTGATAATATTTAGAGTAAAATAAATGTATTAATAAACGCACTGCATACTGTGTTTGTCGCAAATCACAAAATGTTATCTTAAATGTTTTCAGATTTTGGATAAACTATAAAAATACTCGAAAATTTTGAATTTCGCGTGTTAGACAGGCGCCTTCACCTTAACAGCAAACAACAAGCTCCAATGGAAGAAATGTAAGGCTGGATGGCTAAAGAAAAGTAAATTATGCAGCAAAACATGAAACACAAAAAAATTGTGCAATCACCCTTGAGAGTATGTGAAAGCTGTGTTTTTAACATAAGTAAGTAGCAAAGTACTACAACTTTTGAACTTTTAAATAATTATCGCAATAGACGAGGTACAGAGGACATAGATGGTACATAGATTTATCCGAGATCCTACCATTCTTCACAATTATTTTCAGATTCTTGGAACTGGTTTATCTACTATGATAATTAGGTTATTATACTTGCTTTTCTAGATTAGTAGATAGTGAACTTTAGAATTCTTGGACGAGTTCCTTGCAGCCGAAATAAAACAATTCAATTCTGAAACTATTTGACATTGACTCATCGTTTACATTTTTGCTATTTTCGTGCACCTTCACAATCGCAAATTGCAAACAATTTAAATGATATCTTTTAATAATCAACTGCTAGTTTTATTACCCATTACTAATTTTGTTCATTCTGTTTTGTCGTGGGAAAGAATAAGAATTTATGCAAAACCTTAAATACCAGCTATTAAGATCTGTCCAAACTGTCTAGTCGCATTAAAAGATCGCATGAGAGGCTCTTGAACTGTCATCACGGTTTATTTCCACGTGTAGCATCAGCGTCGTCCTTGCGTTAAACCGCCGAATCTAGGCCAGTTACATAGGTGTCAATGTTTGTCGGTCGGAAACTCCGCGGCCACGCCGACGGCATTGGCGATGTATGCGCGTGAACGGTCGCGTCCAGAAAAAATGTGGCGCAAGTAGCCAATTAACATGTGGGATAGTGTGGGGCCGGCGTCTCGGCGCCTCTATAAATATCGCGATCCGCGCCCGCTCCCGCGCCCTCCCCGAGACCCCGAGCGACGAGCGCGGCCGCCGCAGCCGCTCCGCCGCCGTCTCCACCCGGCACCGACAACCGCAATAATATAAAGACAAGACATAAATCCCAATATCACGATCTTGACGTCACAACATGTTGATGCATAAGCCCACATTCAGTTTTATTACCTACAGAAACCTCGAGTTTACGAAGCATTTGGATCTAACAACCACGATATCAAAAGGAAAAGATATTGATGACTCATACTCATATTGACGAGTACCTAGATACCGAAAGGTGGTTTATAGTAATCGAATTCTAAGAACTGCTGTTCATATTCCTGAAAGTTAGATAATTCAAGTGGTTTGAAGAAATTGTGCAGAATTCTTTTTTTTTTTATAAAGAAATAATTAGGGACGCGTTTGTTATTAAATATATTAAATCTGCTAGTACAGTGGTCCAATTATTTAAGAGTGTATCCCGGAAGCATAGTTGGCGGTCCCGGGACGGCTTAGTGCGGCGTCATCGAGCGTGCGTCGCGCGGACACAGAACGGCAAGCGCGGACGCAGTGATCGCGCTATTTTTGTCCACTCAACAGTTGAATAACCTCCAATCAACTATTCGCATTTGCCTACGAGTCAAACTAAAACATGGATCATCGCTCAAACAAAATTTATTAGTTGACCTTCATTTTAAATACATATTTTATCATAACGAAATGTGTTCTTCGATCTTAATTTTGGAGAATTACGTATGGCAACTGTTCGTATAAAAGCGAACTTAAGTAGTGTACCGCCAAAGAAATCCACTTGTGCACGAACGTGCTTACTTAAGGGGATAATCTTGAGCTCACCGTCGAAATACAGCCGTCATCAGCGACTTACTATCAGAAGTAGGCAGCAAAAGCTAATTACCTACCAAAGCATAACATAACTATCAGCTTAAACTCAAGTTTCCGGCATAAAAGAATAGAATATACAAGGTTTTCTGTGTATTTGCTATGGCTATGGTTTGTATGGCTGAAGCCTTTATTTTAAACACGAAGCAGAATGACTTTTATCGTCCCATACATTTGAATACAAGCTTAATTCATTTTTACAACGACGCGGAGGCAGACCGCAATGTCTTGTATACGTCATGTCATATTATTCAAATAATATAGGAATGAAAGTCATAATAAATAAAATAAAAAAGTAAAAAAGTCATACGGTATTGGCAAAGAGCCCTCCACATCGACCTGTACTTGGCATTTCCGGAACATTGTAGTGTATTCAGACAACATGATATCGGCGGTCGACATGATTATGTCAATAGCCGCTGTCGTAGCTTCAAAGCACGATAAATCATCTTAAGTATGATCAATGTTTTGAGTAGGTACCTATATGGTCAGTCTAAAGGCTACCACGGTTATACATTCGTTTAAATTAAATTGTTCAGGTAAAGGTTTTGAGCGTCAGGGACTTCATTTCCTTTACTTCCTTGACTTCCTACGGCAGCAGCAGTTTTCTAAGGTCTATTTCCATCAATTTTCCATTAACATTAAGTTAATTATGTTTCACAACTTTCACGATAATATTTATATAATAGCTGGCATCAGGTACGTCTGATATTGTACTTAAATAGTTACTAAAAATAATTGAATAAAAGAAATCCTGCTCTGTATTTCTGTGTGCAAAATTTTAATAAGTATAAGTATTTCAATAAGTATGTATACCTACCGCTTAAAGTAAAATCTAGTTAAATATAATTATTTATTTACCCATTTGAACGCTTCGAAGGATTTCGATTGGGTAATTAGGTAGGTATTTTACTCAAACAATTTTAATGGACATACCTATGTTGTAAGAAATCTAAGTAAAGTTTTTGGGGTGCGGAGTGAAAATTACTTACGTCGTTTGTTGATAAAATGAATGCGCCTTCGAAACCGATAAAGGTCATTTAACCAGAAAGTCATATTTTAAAAATACTTATCCCCATTACTTTTTGGAATAGGAATCAACAAAAATTATTTGAAATGAGAAATTCTCGTTTTATGTTTTAGGAACCTAAGTACATAATAACACAAATCTATTGCATCCTCTATGCATCTACTAAATAATAGTACATTTTCACCCGAGGTAAACACTGTGCTTTTCAATACGAATACAAGGAAAGTAAAAATAAAAACAGGAATTGGCTAAAGAAATAATACAAGGAAGTATGAACAATACTCTACAACTCGAAAAAAAAAAGATCGGCTTGCCGCCTATTTTGTTTTTTTTTCGTTGGCCGGCCAACTTCATTATTTAACCATTATTTTTCATTTCATCTTTAAATATTTATCCATAATCTACGTTATTTTAAAGAAATTGTTGAAACTAAATTATAATTAAGTCATTTAAAAATATATATTCTTTAATTAATACTTAACTTTATGTTATTTCAATTTTACATCGTGCTGTAATTGAGTGACTGTAGAAAAAGTTTGAACATGGTTCCATAGAAATGTGAAAATGGAACTAGTTTTTTTTTTAATAATTTGACAGCTGTCTGTTGAAAGCGATTCTCCCGGGCCGGAAAAGTATTACTTTCAACCCGCTCCTCAGGCAACTTCAGACCTACTTTCAGAGTATGAGTAATGAAAAATAAGTATACTATACTAAATAATTAGGTATATGTATATTGTATTCCCATTTATAAAACTGAAGTGAATGCTAGTGAATAAAAAAAGGCCGAAAAACGGTATACTAGATGAAACAGAAAGGGTATAGGTATAGGTACTATATTCTTGCAACTTTACTTTGTAAATCTAAAACTATGGGCTTTGTGAGACAGTCAAAGTACTAAAGGTTTTGGAGACTTATGAAATACCTATGTTAACAGCTGTATTTCTGTAATACCTTTTATTTTTCATGTTTCCTCCCAAGCTGATAGGTTTAGAATTACAGAATTAAGTTGTGAAAAAAGTATACCCTTTCTGTTTCAACCTATATAAGTCCGAGACATAGGTAGGTGTTGCTAAAATTCACGTCTGTCTTTTGGCTTATGCGAATACAAAATGACCGAGTGCATAAACATGCAACTCATCCAGGGCTGCAGATGATAATAACGCTTGCAAGACTTACATAAGAAATCTCTATTGCGTATTTTCAACCTTAAGTGGCAATTTGTTTTAATATAACTACGTTAACTCGACAGAAATATGACGCAGTTACGCATACATATTTTTGTCGTTAAACTTTATAATTTGGCAGAGTCTAGCACTAGGTACCAATGGGTGAAACATAAATAGAACTTAATTCCATACGGTTGACTCAACATTCTGAAGATGCTGATGGAAAATCCACTTCGTATAAGGAAAACAATTGTACTATGTAGCTACAGAGCAGACCAGGTGGAAATAAATAGTGGAGGCCTTTTCCCTCCTGGCTTTGGGGCAATAGAGTCTAGAAATAATACTGAACTAATAAGGGATTTGCCAATAATCTCACACTTGCGGCAGAATAGAAGCGGAGATAAACATATTATAGTTAGGAAACGAAGCAGATATTCTTTGCCGTACCGTCACATACCTACAGCCTCTGGATTTATCCCCTGGTGGCCTGTGTATCGTAGAAAGTCCAACTATTTATCAAAATATACATTGGAATCATCAAATATACATATGGAATCTATCAACATGCACTGACACTCGCACTGACGACCAAAATTTGGTGGATTATGGTCAGAATCCCGCTTGCATTCAAGGGACGCCGTGCCCAGGAGTGGTACATAATTTATTATTTTGTAAGTTTAAGCTCTTAGAGACACCAGCAAATTGACTGTAACCACTACCTGCGAAGATCTTCCTGAAAGAATGCGAGGGAACTTATGCGATGACAGAAATTTCAATTCTTAGAAACATGACCGAGCAGCCTGCTGTCATTGAGGATGGTACAGGATCCTAAAGGAACACAAACAGAATATTAAAACGTCTGGGAAATTGTCAAGATTGTTTTATTTACCCTTGGGCCTGGCCAAGCCCTGGGGCAGATGGCTGGGCGTATTTCGTAATCGTTATCGAATAATATATCGATGTTTATGTGTTTCCTTTGTGTGTTTAGCCTTTTTAATTATTTAAATATATATTGGGTGGCAAACATAAGGCCTATAGGCTCAGAGAGCCAAATCTTAATTTAATCCACTGAACGCAAGGCAGTATCGTGTAGGTATTTCAGATGAGGACATTTTAAGTATGTATATCAAGGTTGCATGTAGGGTGGTCAGTAATTAAATACTGTAATGATATGGATAGTCACAATCAGTAAGTACATATCTATACAAATAAATAAAATTGGAGTGTCTGTTTGTAATATCAAAATAACACCTTTTCACTAAATGCATATGAAAGTACATACGACACCTATAGCAAAAACGCGATTTGAAAAATTTTTGTCTGTCTGTCTGTCTGTTTGTTTGTTCCGGGTAATCGCCGAAACGGCTGGACCGATTTTGACGGGACTTTCACTGGCAGATAGCTGATGTTATAAGAAGTAACTTAGGCTACTTTTATTTCAGAAAACGAAAATTTTAAAAAATGGATACTGTCGCGCGGGCTCAGAACGCGGGAGCGGGCTTTTTTGTTAAGTTAAATTTCACGCGGACGAAGTGGCGGGCTCAGATAGTTTAAAATAAATAATTAATTCTCGCAACCCTACATTACAAATCAAATCAGTACATATAAAATGTAGTGTCAATTTTCTGACCGGACACTTTATATTGGAACTTGGCCAGATAAACAAGAAGGTATTGAGCATGTGGCAATACGAAACGTGTTCTAAAAACATTGAATTCATAATTAATATTCTACTTACTACCAGTGACTGGCTACATAGGTACATTAACTAATAACACATGATGAAAAGTTATTGTTTTGTGCCTAATAAAATTATTATAATACGCACTGCATAGTTTACTATCTTCTAATCCAAACTAACTCAAGGAGAATCACACCAAGAATGTAAATATTATGTACCTATGAGATAGGTAGGTAGGTTTATGATTTGCAACACTGCACTAATAGGAAGTTTTCTGTAACCAATGCCTGATGAATCCAAAAGGTCATTTTTTAATCTGGCTACTGCCCATGATTTTGTCAGTGTGGACTTAAGTAAAGTATCCTGTGATAATCTGGGTTTTAAACTATCTGTGCACCAAATTTCATACCAATCATTCAAACATACAAACTTTTACATTTATAATATAAGTAGGATTAGAAAAGCAAGTTCTCTTCAATAAATCCTACTAATATTATAAATGTGAAAGTTTGTGAGTGAGGATGTATGTTTGTTACTCTTTCAAGCGAAAACTACTGAACGGATTTGGATGAAATTTGGAACACAGTTAGTTTACAACCTGGATTAACACATAGAATACTTTACTTAAGTCTATGCGGACGAAGTCGCGGGCACAAACTAGTGAATAAATAATAATATATCACCAGACTGACACACCAACTGTATAGTCCCCAAACTAAGCATCACTTGTATTATGGGTACCATATTATAATGGACTGGGGACCCCCAGACCTGGGCAAATTATGAATAAGCCATTTCTTAAATTTGCCCTGATGGGAATCAAACCCGCAAATACCCGATGCAATGAGCCAAAGTGCCTACACTCAAACCACTGCGCCAAAGTGCCTACACTCAAACCACTGCCCCAATTGGTTGTCACTTTGACAAAATAGTTGATAATGGGGATGACATCAAAGAAATGAAACAGAAACATTATTTATGTTAAATACACAATGTAACATGCATTACAAGTGTCACTGAAACATAGGTAATCAATATTCAAAACCCATTGCGTATTACAATTTATATGTGCTTTAAATTGTTATATTTAAACATTTTAAATGATTTTAGATTTCAAAATTTAAATTATTAGCCATTTTAAACTGAATTATGATCTAGAAACCTACTTAAAAATAATTTAAGCATCATTGACACTGGACAATATTAGGTACTTTCACATTAGATACCTCATTATAAGGTGTAGTTATAGTTTAATTGCATCCTAAAAATATATTTTTATTAAATGTTTTCTTATTAATTAATTTGTTAACCAACTTGACCTAATGATATATTGGGTCACAGCCATTATTCTTTAGGAGGCTACCGAGAAAAACTACAGACCTAGTTTTGATGTTATATATAGAATTAAGAAACTGGACTAGGTACAATCTACAAAGAAAAATACAAAATTATTGTTGATCCCTTGATTGTAATAAATTATTTGGTTTCTTTTTTATGTTGAATTTAATTTTATTTTCATTAAATGTATGATTGCTTTGAAGCACCATTTGTATTTATGTATGGTACATACAAATCACATGAATACTGCATTTCTTACTGGGCTATAGTGGTAGTGGAAGGTACCTACCTACTTTCACAAATTAGGACACATGTTTAATACCACAAATATCGAAATTGCAATATTTATGTTAGAAGGTATGAACCCTATATGGTATAAGATATTATTATTTAAATAAATATATTCAGTCCAGATGCATAAAACAAGGTAAAGTGGTACATATGATTATAATTTTCCTGTTAAATATTTCAACTTATGTAGGTATGTGTAGTATGAAGAAATAAATTATAAATACCCTGACATGCTGGAAGTAAATGATAAAGTACCTTGTCAGTGATCATGCACATGGACAGCTCAATGTTTTTTTAAATTTCACATTCAATGACCTATTTCTAAAGTAGGTAGGTACTTAATGTTTTTATGTATTGCAGATTTCCATTCATATTGAACCTTAAACAGTGAGCGATAGAGGCCGTGGGCAACAGTCTGATGAATCATGCTGCTAAAGTTTACAGCAGTGGCAATGCCTGCTGATGTCATGCAAGTACCCAATAACCAAAGCAATCGGTGCACGGCACCCGGCAGCGGCCACGGTGCCCGTTTCTCGTGTACTCATACTTCCAGAAACTTTAAAATAACATATGCTACCCACGAAAAAAAAGAATGAACCACACTACACCAAAAAACTGGCGAAGTGCGTGTTAAGTTCAAATTCTTATGTAATATTCCCCAACTGGACACGTTTCTAATCAGTTTCCGATAGTTCACATTCTAATATGCATGGGAAATTACATAAAACCCAAATAATTATGCGTAGGAGGCGTAAATACCTGAATTTTATGTGTAATCCAATATCCAGAAGAAAGTCGAAGTCCTATTTACACACGAGTACACTGTCATTCATATAAAATAACACACCATCACAATGCAGCACTACACAAATTTTCACTTAAAATTATATTTTTATGTGAAAATATCACATAATGCGCCATTTTCGCAATAAATCCGAAGGACAGCAATCGGCAATCGCTGCCATCTTTTTTGTCAAATGTCTAAAAACTAAATATAGCGCTTGGAACGAACTCTGGTGTTATTTTTAGAAAATACAAAGACTTTCTTTAGAAAACTAGTAGTGCCATCTATCGTCTTGTAACATATAGATATAATTTTTCCGAGATGGCGCCCTATAGCACTGCACCTGTGTGTGCGTCTGTTAATATGGAGTATATTTTAATAGATGGCAGTAATTTCTTCAGACGTGCCTGTACCAAGATGATAATAAATTCATCTTCTTGCTCCGTACCGAAAAAATACCTGTTTTCCTGTGCTGTTTTCTATGCACGATAGGTACCAAAAAGTTTTAATTCAAGCATACATAAACAAGGAACAAAAATGGCTTCGCTGTCATAAAACGTATAGGTCTCAGATTAACGTGATCATTTAAGTTTAGAGTTTGACATTAACTAATATTATACTCGTATATACGTACTTAGTATGTGTACTAAGTGGTATAGTTGCTTATTATAGCAGGCGTTGCTTGTTCCGGAGATTGTATGATGTCTGGTTACGTTATGCGGCCAAAATCCGGGTGACGTCATTGCTTGAGAGAGTCTTACTTTTAAATTCCTTTTACCTAGATAGCTTATAGCAGCACAGTAATAAATACCTACATCCTGTGCGCTCTGGACGTTCTATATTACCATTGACGACTTTAGGTAATTAATACGTTCGTAATATTTCTGTAACTACATTACTCATATAGTATTGTTACGTCCACTTTCATTAACATTCAAGTATCTCGAACGCAAACGCAGTATAACCTACCTTATAGGAATTCATAGTTTAATTCAAAACGTAAATTGTGCTTCATTATTGTACCTATGTTTTGCAAACCACGTAAATACCTATTTATTATGTTTGTTATTGAGTGTTTTTTTTTTATTAACAAATCACTTATATTCTTGTTAACGTTTACTTCTGTGGTGATGAAAACCCTATAGGTTGGGGACTTGGAATTGGGAACTTGTTATTTTTTTTTGTTTACTACTTTATTATTAGTTCGTACTTAAGTCAATCTTCTTATAAAATTAATAAATAAATTATGTAAAAACTCTAGATCATTGTTGCATGACGACCGCTTAGTGCAGTGGTTCGAGCGTTGGCCGCTCGGCTCACTGCACGTGATCGTTGCGGGTTCGATTCCCGCCATGGCAAATTTCGGCAATGGCCTTTTCGTTATTTACGCAGGTCTGGGTGCCACTGGGATCGCCCCCAGTCTATTGTACAGTACACATAGTACAAGCGTTGCTTAGTATAGGACTATGCAGTTCGTGTGTTAGTTTGGCGATACTTATTACTTATACTTACTTATTATAAAACAAATAATCGAATTAGGCTAAGCGCGGAACTAACGTAGTAAGTAGTGTAACAATTTTATCCCATACATCATTTATCAACGTAATGTAAGCTCTCTTCCCTATTCCGGCGCATAGGCACACATAGGTACACATATACAATCGGCAGTCAATCGTTAATGGATACGTAATAGGGCTAGTGTTACCAGAGCTGGTTGTGAAAAGTGAACCCTACGAATAATTTTATTCGTAGCTACCCTATTTTAGGTGGTGCGAATACCTACCTACGTGCCTACCTATAGACCTACTAGTTTTTTTTTCAGGTTTAATGATAAATAACTAACCTGTATAAGCTCTACCATGATATATAGCGTCTCTATCGGTCACCCGAGAAATTAACAATTGACCGTACAAATACATTGAAAAAAAAGACGGCAAATAATTTTTGTAGTTCCTAGTAATCATCCCTTTTAATTACCTCCGACCGTGTGGGATGATGATCTGCGAAAGACTGCAGGTAGATGCTGGATGCGGCAAGCTGAAGACAGGGCGCTATGGCGTTCATTAGGGGAGACCTATGTCCAGCAGTGGACTTATATAGGCTGATGATGATGATGATGATGATCCCTTTTAATATAAACTGAGAAGAATATGAGGAACTACGGTGTATTTATGTAGACGCTAGCAACCAGCGACTCAAGCGCAGGTAAACTCATCATAGAGCCACGGTTCAGGAACACTCAGTCGATGTAAACAACATAATTGTTCTGATTAATTTCCAAATTATTTATTAATCAATCCATACGTTTATGTTGCGGAAATTATCTGAATCATATGTAGAGTCATTGCTTAAAAGTTTTCCAACGCTTCCGAAGGTAACCTTTAGTACTTCCGTCAGGCAGGAGTTTAAGAACTTAAAAGAATATAATATTTACCGTTGATCCGGGTGAGACCCAAACCTGGCAAGAGTGTGCGTCATATACAAACCCAACTCGGCTTGTTTGCGTGTAGTTAGCGCGAGGGACGGTGAAAGTTGTTGCGCAATGCACCGCCTGCGCCCGCCTGCAAATGCAACCTGACGCCGCTAGGTAAAAGGAACATGACATTAAGATGCGGACACATTATTTAGGCTATGGGCAACTCTATACGGATTATCAGAAACAAGTATATACTCTGAGAAAAATGGTAAAATAAACCTTTCTACTGTATTCTGTGTGAGACATTTTCTGAGGTCTATCGGTGGGATTTATAGTAAATTTACCGAACGCATCAGCATCATCGACTGTGGTGACGCAACAATATTAAAGGCTAAATAAGTACGCACATTTTTGACATAATTACATATTGCACTAAGTACCAATTTCCTTCTTAAAGTTCGAGATTGCCTTGTGAAGATATCAAAATCCATAAATATGTGTATATTTTAAGGGATAGCGATTATTACACAAGAGTGAATCATTTTGACCAGTTCAATGAAAGTGTAAAAGTGTAAAGATTTTGCTAAACTGTCTCTAGGTGTAACTAGGTATCGATTTTCGAAAGTTTCAGCATTATTAGCAGTAAAAGGAATCGAGTAGCGTTACGGTAATTAGTGCGGGCGTTTCATTTACCATGTCTTATATTTATTACTGTGTCCAATGACACCATTACATACATTTTCTCATTAAAAGCAGACACCACTATATTGTGTACATAATTGGCTTTCGTCATGATGACTGATAAAATCTAAGTACGGAAATACGGTACACATATTTTGCTTACTTACTTGTCTTGCTATCTACTTGATATTATTGTTGTTTTTTATAAATCTTAAAATAAAAGTACCTTATACAATTCGGCAATAAAGATAATACAGAAATCTACTTTTGTGGTGGACTTTTTAAATATTATGCACTCACAGTTCGTTTCGAAATGTAGAGCCTAGACTTGGATGGATGATAATAATAAGATAATACTATCAGATTGTTTACTTTATTTATTTTCTTTTAATTTTGTACTTTTTCCCGGCTATAGTTATACACGTTATACCTAAATGAAAGTTCGTTTTGCAATAAAACACAAGCTTTTAGATCACAAGTCTAGGCGCTTTTATAATTTATCGTGGACGGTATTATTGACACTGTAAAAGGTAAAGGAAAGCAAAATATAAGCAATTTTACGAAAACGCTTTTAAATTATTTTCAGTAAGCCGTCGGTGGTAAATTATAAAATCCCCATTGGGTGCAAATAACGAATGATTTATGCAACGCTCTACATCATTGTCCACAGAACCAAATAAATATTTTATTGTCAAAATAATCCGCTGTCATTAGAAAGGCCAATTGTTATTTAAAATATTCGATTTCATTGATTAATAACGTACATTTATTATTGTATTGCCGGCTTTCTATTTTTATATCACAGACAATTATGATTCGAATTTTTCGTATTTGCTAATTCGATGAAACAACAATAGGATGCGAAATTGCTGCATTATTAAATACATCTACACTGAGTGTGTAATTATGTATGCAAACCAAAAGTCGATATAAACGTAATATTTGAGTACTCCTGCGATAGTTATGTCTTAATTTACGGCTCCAGTTACGGCTGTGGCCACCGAGCGGAAAGCGGAAGTGACGCGATTACTGTTTAACTTGATGCCTCTCATTTATTACTTAGCAAAAACTGTTGGCACAAACAATAGCAGCAACAAGAGCATTGATGTAACAGCTGGTGCGGCCGGGCCGGGGGACGGCACTTTTCTCTTCGAGTTTCTCCGCGAGGTGCGCGCGCGCAGTTCAAGTTACGCCGCTGGAAACCGCGCGCGCGTCGCTGCACGGCACACAATCACCGGCCACGCTCAACGTAACCAAATAATCGGTATCACAGGAATAAATTAACGATTTTCGTGTTAAAACCCGGTTCTCGTCGCGGGTACAGTGTTAGTGCAATTGATAGCGATAGAAAGTTAGTTACCTTGCCTGGGTGAACAATCGTAAACACCGTGCATTCAATAATTTGTGCGCCACTGACTTTGGAGTTACTGTAAGGTTTGTTTTGTTAATTGTCTTATACTATTATGAATTAAGTTAGTATCTCCACTTCTTCTTTCTAAGACTTTTCCATTGGAATCGACTCAGAAGCCGATAACTAGAGTTAGGCAGTCTACCTGATTACTGATATTTACAAGAAGTGACTGCTATCTGCCCTTCAAACCCCAAATAGTACTAATTATTGAAGTAATGTACTAATTAACTAATAGAATAATTAAGTGGACTAATGATCAAGTAATGTTACCTGTTATCAACAATCAACTGCTACAATTATAAATAATTTTAATACCTAGTCCTAAAAATGCGGCATACTGCACATTAATAATAATTATTCAATTACGAGTAAGTACTTATAACGTGAATTCGTGAAAAATACGCTCATTTCATGAAACAAATTATATTAAATGTATGATTTAGGACGCACTGAATCAGACTAGATCAGTGTAGGAGGTGTAGAGTCTAAAGCGGTTATGATAAAACTAATGTAGGTAAGTATCTAGTAACATGATAAGATAACTCGATGAATCCCGATAGATGGGGTTTGGTATGATTATATGGATTCAGATCCAGGTTCTTTCCAATATTTATAACATTTGGCATCCGTCTCCTCCATGTAGGTTGATAAGAAAGCTCTTTACAAAAAATTGGATTCTCCCGAAAATTTTACTACAATGTATGACAATCTTAGAACGCTTCTGCCAACAATGTGTATGTAAATGGGCCAGTGTGAATAACTACCGAGCGTCCTCCATTTCTTCCGTGACCATTGTGGAATGACAATTGCTCCGAGATCCCACGGCCTGAGGCAGCGCGTCCGCGGCGCGATCTACCACCAACAGGTTTCTATTCGGACCTTCGCTGTGTTTACCATAATTATACATTAGACAAGCCATGAATACCTTGTAAAGAATATACATATAATAAATGGAAGTTCAATAGCTTGGGGTATCTTAGGTTTTTATCAATACCGTAGTTCCACAAAATTTGCTCGTTTAACATGTTCTCTAATGTTATAGGTACGTATTTTTATGACAATACATTATCATAATTAATTACATACGTAATAAAAAAAAAGTTTTACTATTAGGTAGGTGTAGTGAACTTAGAGGAAGAGGAAAACAATGAGTGATAGGTACCTATATAAGAACCTATGCAATAGAACGAATGGGAAAATATTGTAAAAAAGAACATAATAGTCTGATGTTTGGATTGAATGTGAAAACGAAATCGTAAGATGAAGAACGGAGTGAAGGCAACTAAATAAGAGAAAGGAATTTCTCAGTGCAAAAAATCGATAACAGTGATTCATTATGATTCCATTTAATATGGTCCAATTAACACGATAGAGTTCTTCAACTAGAGATATAAAATTAATAAATATTTTGATTCAACCAACTTGAGGATAGCGCAGCGTTAGAAATACATTGTGACTTAAAGTTATGGTTGGATAAATAAACAATTAATCTAACAGCATATGAACATAAATGCCATAAAATCAAATAGTCAGTACATTAATGCAGCAATTAATAATGTACGGACAGTCGTATACTTCGGTCATAGGTCTTAGAATACTGTTGGGGCTAACCCGGACGCTATACGCACTAAGGACGCCCACCGTTTCCTCATTGTCCCATAGAGACAGTCGACTCTTGCGCTACAGGACTGTCGACACAGGATACACACACACTCACAGGACACAGTACGACATCTACCTAAACTTTTTGCGTATAGGTAAGTACTTATTCAAACGGATGCGGAAGATAAATGAAATGCAAAGAAAGTTTGGAAAATAAACAGTTGGTAGATACCAACGCTTTCTGTAACCTTTATGACCAATTTTGCGTTTTCACACATAACATTGCTACACACAATTGAATCACACGTCACATTACATAAAACCTCAACAAAGGGAACATAAACAAGGTGGCAACGCAATATTTATCTTCTCTATTATTGGTACTGTGTAACAGCCGCACGGTACTCTTTACACACATCTAGAAGGCCCATTTATACGTTTCTTGCTCGTACAATTGAATACAACTGAAAAAAGCGTAACACATTCGAATGCACAACGTTAAACAATTGGTAGTGCCGTTCACCGAATGCCGATATGATGAAATCGCCGATACGTGATATATTTATCAATCAGGTTGTAGTTTTACGAAAGTCTAGCGCGGTGCCGGCGAGGTAACGGTTGACAGAGCACCCATAAGTGGCTGTGTGTTAAATAATGTTTAGCTCTACGCAACTGTACTAAGCAGTTTGTTTCAATGTGGACTACTTAATAGTTAAAGATTACTAGTGAAGTGTTCCTAAAGACTCAGAACAGTAAGTGGCTTAATCTTGTTGCAATTTCATGTTTATGAAGCACATTGTTAGGTCGGGGCCACACCGGTAAGGCGATTGCGATGCGACAGTAATTTCTTTAAAATCATGTTAAAATATGAACCCCTAACTAATTAACAATACTAAAAGTAGTGGAGGCGGAGAAGAAATTTTTATGATAATTCGCCGTCGCATTGTCAATTCTTCCAGGCGCGGGCCCAGCTTTATATGAATAACTAGCTGAGGTCGTGACTTTGTTCGCGTGGAGTTTAACTTAACAAACTTTCATCCCCTTGGGGGTAGAATTAATCAAAATCCTTTCTTAGCGGATGCCTACGTAATAACATCTACCTGCATGCCAAATTTCAGGCCGATCCGTCCAGTGGTTTGGGCTGTGCGTTGATAGATCACTATGTCAGTCAGTCACGTTTGAGTTATATATATTTAGATAACTACTAACAAACAATAAAATATTTATTTAATGCCTCGTAACATAAATTATTTGCTGTAATTACGAAACGTAAACGTTTCTATAAAATATACTAAAAGGGAGACCAAAAGGGATAATACTACTAACTAGAAAAATAATTTGTGATCGTAATATTTTTGTCAATGTAGTCTCGGGCGGGACCATTGTCGTGGGGTCACTGAGTCGGTCTTACAAATATTTATTACGTAAAGCTTTCCAAGAAATTGATTTTCAAAACTGTACCTACTTTCCATTTTTTGCGTACGTATATATTATGCACAAATACGAGTACCTAACTCTTTACACTGCGATATGTTTTGTGATTCGAATAGTGTTAGGGTTATAATTATATTTTAATGAATTTTAAGAATACATTTGTGGACCATTTAAAGCAGCAAATTAATTGAAATGAATAAATATAATAAACTGCTGTCTACTTGTAATTTGTAAACAACCTAAGAAAATTAAAATAATAAACAGTAAAGATAATAGTGGTTTGTGTTCAGAAGCGCGTTGAAGTCTTTTATACGTAAATAATTTAAGTTGAAATAATAATTCAGTTTTGGTGAAATACCTTGACCCCAATAGCTATTTAACTTGTGTCATTATAGTGTAATTGTATGTCGTAAATGTTGTTACACCAATAACAAGTTTTCATGATCATTTTAAGGAACTTTCTTTGAGTTGGTACGTTTCTTTGAACAGACACTTAAGAATGTACTCTTAATCGTAATTTCAGTAGTAGGTAAGTGGCCCCATTAATACAATAATAAAAGCAACTAGAAAGTACCAAATCTAACAAAATGATGCATTTTAATGGTTTGGAGGGGCACAATAGAGTTCCAATGAATGTTATAAAGAACTTAACAATGTAGGTACTCACCTATTGTAAAGTGTGACACACCTACTACTGTACAAAAACGATACATAACTTCTATACTAACGTGACTGCAAGGGCTCACCCAAAGGAGCGTAGTTTTTTGAGTGAATTCACTTAAATTAGTCGCGAAATTTACGATCATTCGGTTTCATACAAATGTCCTGTCTTTCAAACCGCGCCGCAAAATTAGTTACGGGATTCATTTTCATCATTCAAATACGCTCGTTTGGCCGAGCCCTTGTGGTAATATTATTTGAGTTAGTTGAGTTCTTTCTAATCTATATCTCTAGTTCTACTCTAGTACTCATTCAATAAACAATATCTACTTCACTGATGCTGGAAAGTTAAATGTTTAACGAAGTGAACGAAGGGACCTGTATAGAAAATCTAGGTCATTTATATGATTGTGCAATGTTGACATTGTCCCGGCTACCGTTTGCCGGTCACCGCCATTACTCTGCAAGTATCTCAAAGCGCAATTTAAAAATCCATTGAAATCGTAATTTTTCCAATTATAATGGCAATGACACATTACAGTCAGATTTGATCTCGTAATATTTCATGGATATGAATGACAGGTAACTACTAACTGCCAACATAAATTTGAAAACCTTGAAATATCAGTGATGCTAGCAATAGGCAGTTGAAATAGGCCTTCATGGTTAATAATTTCAAATCATGACATTCCTGATAATAAAGAGCAATTATTATAAATGGATATTATGGCTGATAGGCAGTTACAAATCAATCTCAAGTCAGATACGACCTTGAGTAGGCTATTGACAGGTCATTTTGTACTAGTATGACATAAGGTTGCCATAAGAATGACACTTCCAAGATCCCTCTCAGACTTGAGATAGATTTATTATTATTAACATAATATATTTGAGCTCGCCTCCTTCTGAACACTTAATTCGGTGAAGTAATTAATCCTTGACACAAAATGCAGACAGCTCTTATCTTGTTGTCATGCTAGATAGACATCGAATTCTGTATTGGTAGGTATGTATACATTGTATACGAGAAAACAAGTTGTACCCCGCGGTTTCACCTGCTAACATTTCCTGCCGTATTTTTCAGGGCTCAATTTACTACCCTGTACGTATGGTGGGTAGCGTGATGATATGAAACCAATGCCCTTTTTATTAAAGGATTTACTCTCTGTACCTCGATGTCATAAAGTTTAAATAAGATGAGGACAAGTTATTTAGTATAAGTACCTATATAAATTTGAGTTCCATAATAATTATATTTTTGTTTTCAAGTTTTTGCCTCTTAATGATATTAATTATTATTCTATTACAGTTACCCACACCTAATTCGATATTAATTGGACTACAATTTGAACAATATTAGGACCACTTTCTTTGGTATTAAACAACCGGTTTAAGTGTCTTCTTATCGATAGTTGTATGATTTAAATGAGTTCTCGATCATTGTTTAAGATTCGAATTAGAACTGACGTCGATAAGATAGTGTAATCAGAAAATTCTTATAAAACATTGGATTGTGAAACCTATTGGCATAGATTTCTCTTCAGATCCAGTCGTTAAGTTAAAATCTAGCATGTTTCAATTATCTACTCTCACTAGTTGGTCTATTAAATACCTAGCAGGTATCGCACGCGCAGACAGCAGTCCAAATATCCTGGATACAAATCCCGAGACGTGTCTGAACTACATCTTCAACCATAAATTACGGTATTTAAAATGTCATAGCGCATATTATTAGCAAAATATGCCACTGCCATGTTTTCAACTTTCGCTTAATGCAGTCGCGTCCATCGGCCGGCAATCGCTAAATATCACGATACAATCTATTCGTGCTGCGAACATTACCGCGTGGAGTTAATTAATATATCTCTCTCACATAGTAACGCTGCTCTGTATTCTGATCTTTGAGATAATACCATCAGATAAGTATGTAGGTATGTAGTTAAATAGGTAGAAATCGTTTTCCGTGCAATGGAAACATCTAATCTTAGCTTTTCAATATCCGTGAAATTAGTTTTTTGTGCATGTAAACGTTTCACCACGGTTGTTGTTTTTTATTTATTTACTCATGCTAAATTCACAGGAAGTTGAAAGTAATCGTTCTGCGTAACCTATATCTAATCGTTTATTTCGTTTAGGCCTACGGACGCACTTACAAATTGTTCTCGCATTATGTTTTCAACAAGCGGAGCGAGGAAAATACACATGTATGTATATTTTGATTTCCATAAACGTGTTAGAGGTCAAGAGATGTTCAGTGAAAGTCTCAACAGAGCCCCACCACTGCCGGCCGCGGTCGCTCATGTCATGCCCCTCTCTTTGTTCAACATGATCGCATCCGTGGTCAATCGGATCGATCGAAGCGAATCGTTTGTGCAGTCAATTGTTCAAAAGAAATCTTTAATTTATTGTATGCAGATTAGTTTTAATTTCTGCCCTCCAAATTCAATAATGCAACTCATAGTATTCTTATTCATATACCTATAGGTAGCGTTGTGTATGCCTTGTAAATACGTACATTGGACTCGTTATGTTATCAGAAGGTTTCCTTGTGATAATATGTATTTATATTATAATACTAGCTGAGCCCGCGACTTCGTCCGCGTGGATTTTAACTTAACAAAAAAGCCCGTTCCCGCGTTCTACGCCCGCGCGACAGGACCCATATTTAAATTTTGTTTTTCGAAAATAAAAGTAAGCTTAATTACTGCTTATAACAACAGCTATCTACCAGTGAAAGTCCCGTCAAAATCGGTCCAGCCGTTTCGGAGATACTCTTTGATTTCATGTGTTTTTATTATTTTACGCGGAACTCTAATTGTTTTTCTAAAATTAAAGTAGCCTAAGTTACTCCTTGTAACATCAGCTATCTGCCAGTGAAAGTCCTGTCAAAATCGGTCCAGCTGTTTCGGAGATTACCCGGAACAAACACACAGACAGACAGACAGACAGACAGAAAAAAAAAATCGCGTTTTGGTTATAGGTGTCGTTTGTACTTTCATATGCATTTATTGAAAAGGTGTTATTTTGATATTACAAACAGACACTCCAATTTTATTTATTTGTATGTAGTATGTATAGATTAGCCTTCAATACCTATATGCGTTTTTTATCTTTCCCATTTGATATGATATTAACATATTCGCAATGTTTTGGTTGTTTAAATAAAGATGCACTCACAATAAATTATTAATTTCGGTATTGTACGAGTATTGGACACTTTTTCGTTATTTTACATTTCCGGAAAATTCTTTATAATTTTGTAATGAATTAATAAACTGAAATTATGATTTTTACTAAAAATCATCACCAAGCAATCTTTACGCTCGAACTCTCTTTACTGTAACCTCGCTGATTACAAAATATCAAACTATACAACACAGATTTTAGAAAAAAAAAACTAAATAAATCTTGACCATACAATGGTTAGACATATGAATTTCCGCAGAAGAATGCGGTGGAATAATAAAGCATCTTTAAAACAATACATCTACCAGACTTAAAGTTATTAGCTCCAGTCACAACGTTGACACAAGTTTCCGATATGATTCATGCTAATTGCGCTGACAAATATAAGAAAGTCGCAGCTGGTACGATTTACATAACACCGTCCACGATATTTCCACCGTGCGCATTCATTTCGCACTCTCTCATTAAACAACTTTTGGCACAAACAAAACGCTTCGCTGTTGTTTCTTTTTTTTTTTAAACTTATGACTCCTGTCCAAAGAGCTACTATTTTTGTTGTTGCGTTTACTGAATTACTCTCATGATTATCTCAGAGTTCCTATATAACATTATCATTAAGTAGGTAATTATTTTGATATCGTGCGTTTTAAAATAACGGATAAGCGGTTCCAAACACATTGTTTGTATTTTATATTAACTTCCTAAGCAGTTTGTAACAACGTTTATTTTTTCTTAACACTATTTATATAACCATAAATCCGTATCTGCCAACATGTTTACAAATTTTGTCGCCGTGTTCTTGAAAATAATTTTATTCAGGACACCCTTTAAAAGCACCTTTAAAAACCGCTGTTACTTAATTATATGTTAAGTAATTTCCGGGTAAGTCAGTGACGACAGTTATGTTTTTACGTGTTTACGACACGGAGCAAAGATGCATTTAACTGCAATTGTTGCTCATTAGCCATCATAATATGGAAGTAATACACCACAGATATTTGACGAAGGTCTATACACTGAATACCTACACTGTTGACTACTAGGTACCTTGACAACATGACATAATTCTCTCCATCCAAAGGTTGTCTGGAAGAGATCGCAATCTGCGATACGACCGCCCAATGTACACTATTGTTTTTTATGTTATTTCATATATTTCGAACTTTAGTGTGCAATAAAGAGTTATTCTATTTTATTCTTGTATAAACCAGGTGTTATTATAATAATAAACGATATTTTGATTTGGGATTTGATGGCTAATATTCCGCAGCATGAGGTATGAATTTACTTTTGAGTAAGCCGCCCTACTTTTGTTAAAAATCGATCATCTTTTATCCGTAATATTAAAGCCTTGCGTTTGTGTAGACGACCATAAAAGGCTAAATTATGACAATAGGATAGGACAACTGAGCAATTTAAATCGTTTGGTCGAATTACCCGAGCTCAGTTATACGATTACTGTAGCAGTTCTGTGCGGTTCGGAGCGGTCAGCCGGCTGTGAAATTGGGCCGCGATCGTTGAACGATTTCAGGTCAATACGACCGACACTTTGAACATAACCCATGGGTCATTGAATCATTACGGAGTTATGCCAATTTCTTTATGTGGGCAAACGATTGTGAAAGTTCAAATGAAACTAAGTGCTGTTGTCGTTAAACTACTACGACTGAATACTTAAAAGCTACTAAAATGTTAAATCCCGAGAGGTCATTATTTCTCATTTTTTGTAGGTATGCCCACTAAAATTAAGGAGCTCTTACACTTGAATTGCGTTGCAATAAACTTTTCATTGTTCTATATGTTTTATAGTATAGTATTATATAGTATAGTATTTTCCGTCGCATAACGAAAGGACCCTTTCACTTAGTTAATTATTATATGTTTGCACATCTCGATGTTTTTTATGGGTTGATGATAATTTTGAGGCAGTCCAAATCTTTTATTTTTTTCATAACGGTTCATAGGCGGAGCTAGCTTCAATCGATGCTGTATACCGGTATATTTCAAAACTATATTATACTTAATAAGTACATTTAAATTATGAGATATTCTTATTCAACTAATGGCCATGATCAACAAGCTCTCGACTACTTAATGTTGTCTGCAACATCAAACCTTGGCACATTTTGTACGAATTTATTGACAATAACTTTTATTATAATGTCTTATATAGGATTACGAAAACAACTCACAATGAAGCACACAGTAGACCTGCGTATAATGAAATTAATTATTATTAATATTCCAGGGTTTGTGCGACAATCATCTACGGTTTATCTTTCTATCGTAAATTCGGAAACACATAAAATACTGGTGGTGCTAGGGATTCGAGGTAAGCATAGGGCGCTCGGCTCGCTGGGTGACACCGAATGGGTGCGGGTTCGATTCCCGAGGAAGCAAATTTCCGTAATAGTATTTAAAAATTTATGTAACTGGGATCGCCTAGTCCATTGAACGGTACCCACAATATGCTTTCCTTAGTTTTTGATCATGTGTTAGCTCGGCGATATTTATTGATAATAATACATACATAAACATTATACAATTGTAACTATCGTAATCGATAATAAAGTGTAGGAACTAATAAAGACCAGGAAATTATCGTTAATAATATACTTCATTACCAGTCGAATCTTCGGCGTATTGTTGCGCGGGTACTATAATGATCTGGCTGTTAATTGCAGTTAGCATAATTACACTCGACGGCTCTTTGTGTTGTTGATATTTAAAACAAGTAACATTATGTGAACATGTACGTACTTGAAGGCTGACGGGATCCCTTTTATAGAAATAAAGGGCATACAGTAAACAAACTCAGTACAGTCAACATCAAAAGTTGCTCGGTATCTGAAATGTCCAAAATAATCACATTGTGAAAATAGTAATGACAGTAGAAGGTAGTTTTGATATCGACGGTACAAGAGTGGCGTAGGTCACGATTGTTTTACTATTCCGAGAAGATTACATTTTATAAGTATACACAGTAGAAATTGTTTGGAATATTTTATTTAACCTGCGACTCTACATATAGGATTAATATTTCGATTAGTGACATTAATTAATTAACTGAAGCCAGCCGTTTATATGCCATGCGTTTTCTGTAATATATCCTAATTATATTGTTCAGGCAAGGGATATAAAGATTAATATTCCGCAACCTGGCATGAATGCCAACTAACTTAGTTCCGTAACAACTGATCGTATCCGCTCACATTTTCTTTACGCGTTGTTTACTTATTATCTTTACATCGGACTTCCTATGCCTCGCACAATCGCTCTGTATAAAGTTTCACAAAATAAGAAAAGCAATGTGAAACTAATGGTGCTCTGTTGTTAACCCCGCCAAACAAAAAAAAACGTATTATCGGTTTATTACTGGATAAGCCTAAAGCTCAGGAGAGAATGGCGTGAAAGAGGAAAGGCTTATACCTATCAGAGGGTTATTTACGATGCCACACTCATACATGCATCAACTACACCTCTTTAGGTACGTAGCATTGTACCTCAAAATCACCACATTGAAAGCATACACTAGATACAAGTATAAATAAAATTGTAGATAATTATTGGTGTTAGCTGCTCTTGTTAGTCCTGTTACAAAATAAATAGATCATCAATGTGACAATGAGATGGATTATTAAAATGTTTTTACTAGGATCTCATATTTAACCTATTGATGTGTACACTGCTGGCTGTAATGATGACAAGGCGATCTTGTTTTGTTCGCAGGCGGTCGTGAATGCCGGGCCGCATGGATGGCGGCGCACGCCTGCCGCACGCTCGCTCTGCTACTCACTGTGGTCGCGCTAGTGTTAGCCAAGTGTAAGTACCAACTGTATGGTCCCGAACTAAGCAACGCTTGTACTATCAGAAAACTCAGCTTAAGGCTGCATTTTGCTTGTAGTGACCGGCGGCCGCCCGCGGCTAGCTTGGTTTCGTCTACCAACAGACGTCAATAGTAATGCAATAAAGATTTGTTGTTTGCTCAGCAATACTAGAAAACAAATTGTTGCATATTAGTATGAATGTTTGTTTTACTGTGGGTACCGTACAATGGACTGGGGGCGTCCCCAATGACACCCGGAGCAGGACGAGCGGTCGTCGAGTTTAACCATTAGATAGTGGGTATACAATATACCAATCTCACCTATGCAGGCTCTTTTATGATTGTTTCATGCTCTACCACAAGCTTTTATTTCAAGCTGTCTTGTCGATTAGTAGTTGGTAAGACAATGAATTATATTGCCAAAAAAAAACAAAGAAAGTGTAACCACACCTTTACTTATATATAATTACTTTATCTTAGTTTTTGCCACCGAAAACGATTGCGGTTCACAATAGAACTTCGTAACACGATAATAGTATACAGAATCGCAACAAATGCTTGATCTTACGTAAGTCGTTGAGAAAAACCTTTTCGTCGCTTCAGCCATGCTCTGTTTAGCGACACAGTCTGAGCATGTCAACTGTTTATCATAAAATATCTGAATAGGGGTCATCCATAAATTACGTCACACGTTAAGGGGAGGGAGGGGATCGACGAAGTGTGACATTGTGTGACAAGGGTTGGGGAGGGGTCCCAAAGTTTGTGACATCACATTTTTTAAAATAATTTAAATGGAAATAAAAATAATTTCGGAACTGCTATTTTAATTTCATATGTTTCTAAATGTCAAATTTCAAAATATGTGACCAGCTGTGACAAGGACGGGGGAGGGGTCAAAAAATCATGAAATACGTGTGCCGTAATTTGTGGATGGCCCCTACCAGATACGTAGGTACCGCTAGTACCTACAGGAAACTGATGATAAATGAGCATGTCGTAGGTTTGAGTACCTCATTGTAAAAGATTATCACGAAATTTCTGAATACCAGATACGTAGGTACCGTTATTACAGGAAACTGCGGATGAATTCACGAATACCTATTGGTACATTAATGTTTAACGAAGGGGGTATGTAGAACGGCTAATAGATATGCGTTAGCAAAGTATACGTGATCAGGATCTTACATTGAAACAGCAACATGCACTAACGAAAAAGGATTTTTTACATTCAATTGTTTTTTTTTCCTTTTGGTGTCAACTTCATTCTCGACGCAGACAGAACATTACCAAAGTATCTCGACCTGTACAAGGAATTGCCATTACCATTGCGCTAAGTAGACTGTCAGTTTTCCCATGATTCTCGCGAGCTGGGAGCGGCCTGCTTTCGTCCATAGTAGGTTCTGCATTCAGGCTACATACTGCCCTACAACGGGCGACTGATCAAGGCCACATAAAACAGCAAAAAGCGGTAGCAGTCGTTCACCCGGAGACAACAGCATTCAGGTTACCTACTGCGGCAGTGCCTTTCGCTCCTCCTTAAAATGCAATGCATTGCAGCAACAGTCATCGTTAGTTTGGATATTGGACATTCCATAACGCATTCACAACACTTCTTTGATACAAACCGCATTGCTATTGTCATTGTAAAACAGTAAAAGCGACTATAGTTTCATGAATATAAAGTTCGTTTTAATTTTGTTCAACGGATTAAATAAATTTGTGGCGCGCGGACAGTCTTGGCACCCGTGCGTATGTCCTCAAGCCTTCGCAAGTGGTGCCAGCTTACGTAAACGCCTAAATGGGAACTAAGTATTGCAGCAACCGATTTCTTCTTTGCATTATCTCGAAACAAAGGAGACAAGTTTCTTTACGGCGACGGCCGGTTGTAGTGTGACAATAGGTTTAAATGGATGCATCCGCATTGGAAACTTGAAATTCAGTCCGCGTCGCAATCGTCGTTTTTGATTTCATAATGTTACGATTTGAGAACGTGAGATGATATTTTATTATTTAATTTAGGTTTGCCTCGCCAATTGCCCTTGTACAATGAAATAAATTACTACAAAAAAGTTATGTTTAACTTTTTTTGTAATAAGAGCGGGAGTGTTTTGTACTTCTACTACATTTATGCCCACTGATTCTGGGCCATCGTCGTGGATTATGGCCTGAATCTCCCTCGTAGTGAGCGGAGACCCGTGCTCAGGAATGGACGTCAAAAGGTCTAAAATATTTATTAATAATATTATTATGTGTGCCTACTAGAATTCTGTATTTGAAAGTACTGATGACTAAAATCCAAAGAATTTCTATTTTTATTACAAATTCTTTGCTAAGATCTCATTTATTTGTAGATGCTGAACTAGAATCGTGGCGTGGCGCCGGGCGGCCGGCGTCGGCGGCGCAGGAGGCCGAGGACGAACGCAAAGATGCCCAGTTGCTGGCTGCGGTGAAGGCGTCCGTGAAGGAGTGGGAACTCAGGAGAGGTCGCACAAGGTAGAGATGCAATTACATACAAACACACTGGCCTCCCACGGACTAGGCAATCTGGCTGTGGCAGCCAATTGGTAGTCAATTGACATTCTTAGCTGCTTAGTGTGCGGGCTTCAATTAGCCATCCTACGTCGGAATGGCTGCTCGCGGCCTGGCTGCCGCAGCCAGGTTGCCTAGTGCACGGCAGCCCTATAAAGAACATGATCTACTTTGACACTGCTCTCTATTTATCAAAACGTTAACAAAAACGTTTGGTACCAAGTAGGTACCACCACACAATGTCACTAATTACTGAGCAGTCCTGAATATACAAACATGAAGAAAACTAAAAATAAAGACTCGAGTGCGTTTCTAAATTTCAGTGGCAATTGTGTTTAGTTAGAGATATTTCCTTTGTCTTTTATTTATTTTTCACATTCGGAGCTATGTTTTGAAATATTGAAAAGTTATGTAGATACCTAAGTTCAGATTTCCTGTCTCACAATGTTATCTTCACATTATTATCACAGCACGGTAATGTATTACAATTAACGATATAATTACTCTATTTAGAATTCAAGTAAGTTACTAAATAATTTATTCACTAAACTTGCTTATCCTCATTGACGTTTTGTAACGTAGGTAGGTATGTAACGAAACAAAACGACAATGAGGATGCAATAACAATTATCGAAAGGAAATAGCGTGCCAGTGGCCAACAGAAACGCGAAATAAATAAATGTATGAGTGTGTAAAGTGGTGAAAAAACTAACATTCGTCCGTCAGTATCACCCATTGGTCAGAGGATGGTCCTCTGACCAATCAAAGCAATGCTAGTGACCGGTTATAGGATATAAGTATCTGCCACAAAAATGCCTGCGCGACGATGACTTACAACGATGAATATCGGATTGTCAAAGAAAAAGATAATTTTAAAGCCTTGATGTCCTTGTAGAATGTAGTTATGCCATTGTACATACAATTACTTACGCATTATATTAAACTAGCTGTGCCCACGGACTTCGTCCGCGTAGTATTTAACGTAACAAAAATTTCGGGATTATCGGAATAAAAAGTATCCTATATGTTAATCCCGGTTATAAACTATCTGTGTTCCAAATTTCATTCAAATCCATTCAGTAGTTTTTGTGTGAAGGAGTAACAAACATACATACATACATGCATACATACATACATCCACACTCACAAACTTTCACATTTATAATATTAGTAAGATGTTAATCGATATTAACATTTAATAAAATCGCAGCTACGAATAGCTTTTGCTTCGAAATAAAAAACATGTCGTTTATATCGTGACGTGTCATTTTATCGTTTACATTAGGTTATATGGTGATTTATAAGTTTTAAATTTGTGTAATTTATCAGGAGTAAAAGATCTCAAGGCAGCGTGTGCTACGGGGATTTTGGATGTTTCGAAGATGCTGGCCCTTTTGCGTATCTGGATACGCTACCCAGCCCACCTCAAGAGGTCGGCACGCACTTTCTCCTGTACTCAACAGTCAGCAGGTAACTAAGACAGACACAATCATGTACGGACTATTATTATCTATTCTTCTTTATTTTTTTGAAATAATTTATATTTCCCACAGTTTCTTTCCACATTCTCTTATGCGATTGTTTCCATTCTATAGTTTTATCCAATATTCCAGAGGTGATCAACCCTTGCTGGCGGTGTCTGCGAGCAACATGTCGGCAGCCTGGGGCTGGGCAGCGCGCGCCTTCGACCCCAACCGGCCCACCAGGGTGATAGTGCATGGGTTCGGCTCCAACTGCGACAACGTGTGGGTGTACGAGATGCGGTCCGCTTTGATGGCTGTTGTTAGTATCATTCATTTTGTTAGTATTTCGAGCAACATTGAAAGAGAGCGCATCAGTAACCAAGCCTTAGAAATACACGTTGCTTCTACTGAACTGAAGTCAATTAGGTACTACGTCCATAAAAATTATACATGTTGTACTCTAATACCAATCAACAAACTCGACGCTTGATCACCTTAAGGTTGCATTTTGTATGCAGTGACCAGCAGCCACATGCCTAGTCGCATGTCATAAAAACAATTCAAACAAATGGCTTTCTAAAAAAAGGGCTTTTGTCTCATCAGACGCTTTGCGTCTCATTGGACAACAACATAATGGGCGAGGCATCATATGATTACTGCCTGCAAGGGAAAAGTGTTAAAAAATGAACCTATTATAATGGGACCACAAAGATCTCCAGCCAATAGTTGACTTTGTATTCTTTATTTGCAGGAAGAATGTAATGTGGTATGCGTGGACTGGGAGGGCGGAGCCACAATGCCGAACTATCTCCGCGCGGCTGCCAACACCAGGCTAGTCGGAAAGCAGTTAGCGATGCTGCTACAAGGTAGCATTTGATCTTATATTATCATTGTTACAATAAAAAAGTTGCAGTTCCGATATAACATGAGATTCTGGTTTATTTTTCTAGGTTTCGAAAAGTACATAGACTTGAGGTTCGAAGATGTTCACCTAATCGGCTTCAGTTTAGGCGCCCACGTCGCTGGTTTTGCGGGCTCTGAATTGAGGAATATTAGTCGGATAACAGGTAAGTCAAATACCAAAGAGTTCTGCCTGGAAGGCCTTTTCTATTCTGAGGAGATTTAAGCTAGCTCAGGGTGCGGCGCGTGTCTTCCAAATCATTTGTAAATTTTCTTTTATTTTCATAAAAAATACCTATCTAGAAACACTTATACTATATACTGATTACTTCCCTCCCTGTTAATAATAATATACAGAATGATCTATCTATAATATCTGGCATTCTGCAAAATGGCCGTCCAATGACACTGCTTTCATTACGTATCTAACAAGTGCTTCATATTTTTTCTTTAATTTTTGTGCAACAAAGATTTATATGTATCTTCATATATTTTTCCAGGACTAGATCCAGCAGGTCCCTTATTTGAGTTCCAAGACGCTCGTGCGCGTTTAGACAAATCTGACGCCAAGTTCGTTGACGTCATCCACTCCAATGGCGAGAACCTCATCCTCGGCGGGCTGGGGGCGGCTCAGCCGCTGGGGCATGTTGATTTCTATCCCAACGGTGGCAGAGTACAACATGGCTGTTCTAATTTGTAAGTTTGCAAATAAACTGACCTAGAACGATGTCCCTAAGTACATTGGAACAAGACCGCTAAAGAATCGTGATTGATGAGGGAGCTGCGTTAGTCTGGTAATAATGCCTCCGTGATGAGCTCACTGACTATCAGATAAACGTTGAGTCCCGTACGTAAAGTAACGTAACGTAAATTAAATTCGTGGATGAAGCCTATGTTCAACATACAACCTTTTCCAACCGATGATGTAATGTTATTCATTCTCGTTGTACAGATTCGTCGGCGCGGTGTCGGATCTGGTGTTGCCATGGGTGGCTGCGTCCCCCGAAGGCCGTTCACTTTGCAACCATCGGCGAGCGTACAAATTCTTCACAGACTCAGTATCGCCGAAGTGTCACTTTCCTGCATTCCCGTGCAACGATTATGACAGTTTTTTGGAGGTCGGTTTTAATGAGGATTCGGCCGCTAGACTAAACCATTTTTTAATGGTACTGGTCCCGCCACCCACTCCCAAAATTGTTACTCCTGTAAACCAGGGTCGACAATAGTGTCCAATAATGACGTCGAGATTTGACCCTCGACGATACCCGGGGAAAAGATAAATTGTCTTGGAACCCGCACGAATTCAATCGAAAGAAATTATAGGAGGAGTTGGAAGAGTAAAATGTTCACTTCCCTCCTGTGCAAAGCGTGAGATAAAAAAATACTGGTATATGGGCTGATTGCCATAGAAGCCAGACTGTTACAGCTGATTGAAGACCAGTTGTAAGGCACCACGGATCGTAATTATACTAATTGGCCCTAAACTCGTGAGCTGATTATACTTGATTCCATTAAAAGGTATGACAAAAGCGGTTTAATACACGGAAATTGTTCCTGGTTTCCACAAGGTCTGTGTAACAATTTAGACTAAACCATATACTGATTAAGCGAGGATATTTCTAGCGAAACGGCTTGCGCACTCTAATACAGAGGCAATCGAGTAAATACTCAAGATGATGCACTTATACAAAATCCTACTAATATGATAAATGAGAAAGTTTGTGAGTGTGGATGTATGTTTGTTACTCTTTCACGAAAAATCTGCTGAACGGGCTTGGCTGAAATTTGGAACACAGATAGTTTATAACCTGGATTAACACATAGAATACTTTATTTAAGTCTACGCGGACGAAGTCGCGGACAGAAACTAGTATTACATATTTCTAAATGGTACAGGGTCGGTGCTTTCCTTGCGACGGCCAAAGGAGATGCGGTAACATGGGCTACTACGCGGACCGGTCCTTAGGTCGGGGCCAGCTCTATCTACTCACCAGGGAAGAAGAACCGTTTTGCGGTGGGTATCCCCCCCATCCTTATTTGGAAATAACTGCGTATTACTTATTATACCTACTAAGATTGTAAAAGCACAGGAAATCCAACGTGAAAAAGAAAATGCGTAAAACGAGTAAACTTTAGATACGAATATGTAGTTGTAAACAGATACCCCCTTATATATACAAATAAATAAAAATGGAGTGTCTGTCTGTAATATCAAAATAACACCTTTTCACTAAATGCATTCATATGCATCGCGTTTTCTCTATAGTTGTCGTATGTACTTTCATAAGTACATACGACAACTATAGAGAAAACGCGATTTAAAAAAAAATTGTCTGTATGTTTGTTCCGGGTAATCTCCGAAACGGCTGGACCGATTTTGACGGGACTTTCACTGGCAGATAGCTGATGTTATAAGCAGTAACTTAGGCTACTTTAATTTTAGAAAAACAAACAAAACAATTGGGTCCTGTCGCGCGGGCTCAGAACGTGGGAGAGGGAGCGGTTAAGTAAAACTCCACGCGGACGAAGTCGCGGGCTCAGCTAGTTAATTAATATTCGTACACTTGTTTGCCAACTTTGTTATGTAAAAAAGTCGCGTACTTGTCTCCTACATGAAACATGCTTGTATTATTGCAGCTCATCAGTACCACGTGACTGTGTGGGCCAGCACCGGTCCCGGCGAGAAAACCAACTTCGGCCGATTGACCCTCACGCTGCACGGAGACTCGGGACTAAATGAGACATTTCCCATGACCAAGTAAGTTTCTAGAAGCTACAAACCACGAAGCGATTTTTTTTCTCCTTCCCTCTGAATTTGTAGTCTCCTGGAACTATTAATATAAACCCTAATGTAACGCTTAAGTGTCAATAATAATTTAGCCCTTTTTGACGTCCCCCACTCCTGGGCACGGGCCTTCCCTCACTACGAGGGGGATTCAGGCCGTAATCTACAACGCTGGCCCGTGCGGGTTGGCGGATTTCACATGTCTGTCAAAAATTGGGTAGATTTTTAAGCCATGCAGGTTTCCTCACGATGTTTTCCTTCACCGTAAGCAAGTGATAATCATATAGAAATTATGATTCGCACATAGATTTCGACAAACCCAGAGGTGCGAGCCAGGGTCTGAACCCAGGACCTGGTGCCCGCAAGACGCGTGCTTAACCGGATATCGCTGCTACTAATACTAATAACTAATACGTATTCTTTGCTATTGCGAGTTCTGTGAAGTACCTACAAAGAAACAATCGTATTTTAACATTCCAGGGGACTTGGCATTACCAGTTTTGACAGCATCAAACACCAATCGCATGATCGAATCTTTCCATACATTTCACAGCAGCGCCCCTAGCGGAAACGTGCAGCTTTACTGATTAATGTATAGATGTCACAGATGGATTGTACAATTTGCTGTTTTACAAAATGGGTCGGTTTTGTAAAACAGCTTAAAATGGTCAGCTTGATTCCCCAACTTAGTTTGTTTAGCGCAGGATTTCCGAGTAGTTATAAAAAAATAATCCCGAACCTAAACCAAATATACAATAATAAATAAATCATACATAATATAATTTATAAAAATATCATAAATAATAAACAATTTACAATGCAATGGCAAACCAGCTGAACATTTTAAGGTGTTTCGTGAAACCGCTAATTTTACAATCCATCTACGACATTGACATTCGATCACTCAATTGGTATTTAAAATACGTTCAAAACTCACAATAACCCCCCAGACGAGAGGACGCCACGAACGGCAGCGCCCGCTTCACGCGCGTGCTGGTGCCGCACCCCGCGCTGGGCGTGCCGCTGCGCGCCTCCGTCACCTACGCCGCCTACTCGGGCTGGCTTAGCACTAGCGCCAAGACTATACACATCAACAAGCTGCTGATCACCGACAGCTTCTCCAAGACGTAAGTGCATCGATGATATTATACAAGTATTAGAATTGAAGCCCTTTAATTACTTGTCCTTACCTTTCATTACGAAGCGAAGCTACTATACGGACGTTCGGGCCGCTCGCCGCGCGGCCACTATCCGTTGTAAGCGTCAGTAGCGTTACACGGCATATACCAATATAGGTATACAGGGTAGTAGCAGTAGTATATATACGCGCAGCTGTTTATAACCCTGAGTTCCTACGCTTTTTACAATAAACTTCGCTTTTTTCCAGCGTCCCTAGACGGCAGTTTTTTTTAGGACGGGAGCTTTTTTTAAAGTCGCAAGCGTCTAGGTTTAGTAACTGTATGATTAACGAACAATTTGCCATGCAAATAGCGAATGTAAAAGCACATAGTAGAAGTGCTACTGTTCCGTTGTACTGTAAAGATTGGAATTATAATATTACTCACAACCAAATTTCTCTACTATTTATAAGTTTAATTTGAATGTATCACACATAAGCATTCTGGAAGAAAATATTCAAATGATAGCGAAAGCCAAATCTAATCGCTTAAAAGTTTAATTTATATTATATATATATACTTAAATGATTATTATTATTTTGTTTGTTATTCAGATCATCATTCTGTAAAAAGGGAATGCAGTTAATGTCTGAGGAATCGATTGAAATGCCACTGTACCCTGGTGACTGTGAGGTACAGGAAGTAAGTAAAAAAACACATACATAATATATTTTAAATGTGTTGTCTTGAACAGAATAAATAAATTACGTTCCTGTATTATCCTTTCTCTATCAGGACGACGAGTCTCTCAACGCAACGAGCAGTAACCACGCGTACATATCCAAAGTTAACACGACGAAATTGGAAGGCAACGCGATCGACCTAATCGACAACGAGCTTCCTGAAGACACGCCCCAACGCCCATTCATTCTCGTCGACACATACGAATGGACGGGTGGAGAAAATACTGGGAGAGCGTTCGGCATGACCAACACGAAGACTGCGCCCAGCGGAGCCATTGAAATTGCCGAACCGGTCCTTAGACCGCGGCTGCGGAAAACGCCGCGCCAGCGAGCCGACTCTCCCGACGAACGAGAAATATCAGAACCGTTGCTGAGAGCGACACAACCTCCACGTTTAACAACTCAATCTCCAATAAGAAAGGCGAAGAATTACGACGTATCCACCACACCTACATACGAAACGGAAACATCAGATGAGAGGGCTGAGAAAGAGGAACCAGGATTCGTCGTACAGTTTCTGCCGTCTCGACTTGCGTCTTTCATTTCCAGAGCTGAGCGCTACGCTAGAGACACTCTACTCCCTCTTGTCTCCGCTTACGCTCCCAGATTACCGATCTTCGGCTCCCGAGAACTGCCGAAACCAACCGCCAGGTACATTCCCACCGAGGACATAAATATAAACAGTTCCGTCCCAGTGCCCACGCCTACTCTGGAAATGAAGATTCAAACGTTGAGAAGTGTTGGCCCACCGGGCGAGAAACGCGAAATAGAATCCCCAGAGGATCCTGAAATAACAATGACGACGACCACAACCACGACTACTTCTACCACTACTGTTACACCGTCTACCACGACGGAGAAACTTCGAGCTTCGCCGACTGAGATGTTGAAGGTAGTGCCGGGACCGGCGGCCTCGACCAGCACCGCACTACCGCCGATAGCGTTGCGGAGTGATGGAGAGAAGATAGTCATCGTGTACCCGAGCAACGCTAGGGATGAGAGGAAGATCCGATCCCACTCTTACCCTGAAGAAATGCAGTTCGAGGCACTATACCGGCACACGGGTGCCCCGACTGACCTCAGGGTAGATCTACCCACATTCACTCCCCCAACGAGCACGCTCCCCCCCAGTACTACGCCACAAACGAAACAAGATTCCAGATATATTCCGGTACCATACCCTAAGTCTGGAGATCAAATCACAAAAGAATCAAATTCTAAAAAAACATAGCAAGTCTTGATTTGGGAATGCATTATGTATGAGTACACATTCTTGTTTTGTAAATAGATAATAGAATATTAAGATATTGTACAGTATTTGTTATGTTTATAAAATTCTAAAATTATCTGTTGAGGAAATTATATTTTTTTGGAATTAAGTAGCCACCCTCCCTGTTGAATATTTTAAATGCCTAATAAGTTATGTAAATATATTTAGCTGTAAATGTAAAGAATAAGATACATTTTTTTAAATAAAATTAAACCTTATTTATTACATAAATTTCATTATTTTGCCGAAACTTTTCTTCCTCCCACAGACATTGGTTTTCCTCCAAATATTAGGAAGTCAACATCATTGAATATGAAATTAGATCTCATTACAAAATAAAATAAATAAAAAAGGTAAAGGTGTTAGGTACGCCTATTATGGAAAAACTAGAGGTGAAAAAGTCGTCAGTGGGGAAGTAAAATATTTTATAAAGTGTAGAAAAAGAGATTTTTATAAAATAAAAACTTATTTATTACATCCATATTTCACTACAACATGTAACTTGCAATGAAAAACATCAACTCCAATGTAATAAAATCGCACTTCTTAATAATCGAACCAAAATAAATCATACCTTCTCGTACACATGGAAATAAAGCTATTGTTGATTCAGAACTTATCGTATAATATAAAGAAATATCACAATATGTATCGAACTAAATATAATGGAACCTTCTTAGGAAATGTTGTTAATTGAAATACTGAATATGAAATGAAAATATCTTATTTTAAAAGTACATGCATTCCTGTCTGCAGGTCAACTTTATCAAACAGAGTCTTCGTTTATACAGAATAGTTTGATTTATTAGAATTCACATTCTCTTTAATGTAACATGCGTACTCGTAGTACGTTCGTATTTTCATTTCTTATGAAATCAATATAATTGGACATAGATAAAAATGTCGATAACTGGGTCGAAGTATATATTCAAATGGATACCTTCAATTCGAAGAAATAAAGTTCAATTTACAGGTAGATGTAACAGTCGACATATCAAACGACGAGAAATTAGGTCAGAAAAGCGTTAATGTCACAAGAACTTGTCTCAAAATCCTCAGATAATGTTTAGTCTCCAAATAAATTTGACATATAGATAGATATTCTATGGGAAAACTGATAAAACGTAATTTTTTTTATGGAGAATAAACTTTAATCGAGGGTTGTGAAACAGGCCCAAGAAGGCGTCATATCGGCCGGATCGATGCGAGTCGGACTACGACATCGCTTATAGCTCTTATCCCCTCGAAACACGGGTTTTTTTCCAACAGAATAGTGTAATTTGATATAATATTGTGTGGTTTTACTTCATGTACTTGTCGGAGTGCTGCGTCAGGATGCGCGCGGAGGACTTGGCGTCCAGGAACAGCGCGTGCGCGGCCTGCACGTGCTGCGGGGCGATGCGCGCCGCGCCCTCCGCGCGCGCCGTCAGCGCCGCCGGCGTCAGCAGCTGCGCCGCGTACCTACCACAATCACCACCCATTATCAACCTTACTTCGCTCTAGTAAAACACGTTTCTGATTCACAGTTTAAGTAATGTGGAAATCACCATCGGAACCTACATTATAAATCTGTTCGTAACGACCAAAATAGCTTAAACAGCAACAACCCGTCAATGTTGTCGGTAACGACAGCTTTCAACATTTCGTTATGTGCACAGATATACATTTACATAGGTAACGCAAGTATCACTATTTGTATTGAAACCAAGCGTGCCGAATTTTTAACACCTACTGTGACGTCATTAGTGACGGGAAATCGAAACCGATTCAAAGACACCGATGCCACCGCTGCCTCTCCGCCCGCTACGATTCTCTCGAGTGATTATCTCGCTCATACTCATATTTTTTATATCTGTAGTCGCGTGGACTGCAAGTTAACGGCGACCAACCTTGACGCTTGATCGAGGTTTCGTACACGCGAAGTACATGCATTTGCGTTATCTATGTAAATCCATATCTGTGGCTATGCGTAAACTTTTGTTGACAAATAGCTATTTCCCGTATCAGTAACTGCAGATAACCCATGAGCAGACAGCCTGCTTCTCTATCTAATATCCTTTAAGAACAGTCTACAGAATATTTTGAACATAAATTAGACAAATATTCAGGTCCAAAGTCTTACCTCAAAGTGCTGTTAGCCCCTACTTCGGATAGCGCGGCGAGAGCGTCCTCGTCAATAGAGATTCCTTCCGTAGCTGCACGTAACTTTAATATCTGGAAATATTCAAACGTGTTACAGCTACATACGGAACAAGTTTTTTTATTGCAGATATAGTTCCTAAAGTTTTATTGTCAAATTGAAACTTAGAGAAAATAAAATAAAATATAAATTGGGTGACAGCAATTTCGCGGCGCGTACCGCCTATAGGCGGTATATAGTGTGTATGTATCGTATTCAATGTATTGAAGTGATTATGGCGGATGGCGGATTTTGCCAATCACATTGTGGGGCGCCAGGCTTTAATCAACAGATGTCTTTCGCGAGTTTTATTTCGTCAACGTTCATCCTTCCGCACTGCGCAACAAAACAAGGTCCTACCTAACCCAACTCAACAATGTCTCGATAAGAATCAATAAATCGTTAAAGGTTACATTACAATTATTTATCAAATAAATATATCTAGTTACCTGTAGTAGTTCAGCTTTGTTGTACGGCAAAGTGCGTATAATTAGCAGTCTGTCTAATAAGTCTAATGGAATTCCGTGAGGTGAAATGATGTCTTCCGTCCCTCTAAAATAAGAAAAAATGGTTATTTAACATGACCCAAAAATTCAAATCCTGTAGAAGTCGGAGGGTAGATATACTATACCTTATTTGGCAACGCCCTCTGTTGGTGGCGAATATGACTATTGGTGCGATAGCCGACTCGAGAGCCCGGTGTAAGTATGTGAATGTTTCAATGTCTAACATGTGTACCTAGAAAAAAGTAATGTAAATCAGATAGGATTAAACAGCAATTCACTTATTATAGTGTGACCCCAACGTTTACAATGACCCAATACTTGTATAGATTAACACTGTCCTCTACTAATGATTTTTCAAAAAATTTACACTGCTCTTTGAATAACAATGTCAGTAGATACGCAGTGAGGCGTACCCATCCTTAAAAATAAAAAAGCCATACATTTTTTAATTGTTTTCCAGCATAATCAAATATCGACACGTTAAACACACCTTACTCTGGTTGTCATTATGCAAAATAATCTGTCAAAAAACACACTAATTTTAATAGGCCCCAAAATTTGGTTCCAATTGTCCTAAAAACCGATACTCTGAGCAAAACTATGATGATGATGAGTTCCTCTACGCATCCCATTCAATTTAGTGCAAAGATTGCGTGTATCTCGATTCCGCAGCTGTCAAAATGTTTACAGTGACCATGAACACTACCCAAAATTTTATTTTCTTCCTCTATGAGACAGCTGCATAAATCTATAAAAGTGTTGCGTCAATGAAACGAGGGGATGATGAAGCTGATAAACCATGTGGCTTACCTCATCTATGAACAGCACTCCCGGGACCAGTTCAGCAATACCCTGGTCTATGTATTTATTCACTACTTTGTTGATTTCTTTCCTAAGTTTGTCTGCAAATAAATTTTTAACCTGTTAACACTGGCTGCTTCGTCAGTCAAGAGGTCAAGTATGCCAATGAGATTCTAGATGCTACTGGGCTCTGATAGTATATATAACACTATTTACTGACCTACCCTTACAGCTGTTCCATGTTAATCTAAATATATATAACTCAAAGGTGACTCTGACTGACTGACTGATTGACTGACATAGTGATCTATCAACACACAGCCCAAACCACTAGACGGATCGGGCTGAAATTTGGCATGCAGGTAGATGTTATGATGTATGCATCCACTAAGAAAGAATTTTCATTAATTCTATCCCCAAAGGGATAAAATAGGGGATGAATAATCCCGAAATTTTTGTTAAGTTAAATTACACGCGGACGAAGTCGCGGGCACAGCTAGTTGATTATATAAATGTCTCTACAACATGTTATCTGGAGTCAATAAAATAAAAGAACAACACAACCAAGCTTTATTCAAGTTTGGTAAAGCTACTATGGAATCGAAAATATAATTTCACGGTTGCCTCACCAGTGATCTCTGTCTTCTTTGGCTTCATGAGCTGCCCCATCATGGACATGATGTCGTGGCCGCCCTGTGGCTTGGCGTTGGCACAGTCCAAGTCGTGGAGTGTCACATCCTGGACCACCTCCTTCTTCTTGTGCACATCACCTTTCGGTAGCGGGACGTACTCCTCCGCCTAGTATTGAACACCGGACTTTAATAATTTCTCGACAAACTTTGTTTATTTTCAGAATTGGAATACAAGGAGGCGATACCTTGATGACACAATATATATCGCCGATACTATAATTTACTTTTTACGTCAAAAAAGTCTGAACGTAGTAGAAGCGTTTACAAATAACGTAGCCCACAATGTATAACAACGGCCAGGTCGGAAGAACCTTTGCCGCCAGAAAGGATTTAAACATATGGGAAAAGTTCATAGAGTAAAAGATTTTCATTTCATTTCAATCTAGAATATTGCTGAGGCATTTAGCCATGTATCATACTTAGCAACTTGAAAGAAATCATGCTGAATAATAAATAGACCTAGTTTAACAGATAGGACTCTATTCAAATATTTAATTTTTTTTCTGAAATGATCTAATTCTAACCTCAAGATCAAACTCAGTGGCAAATGTATCACTCCTGCCCTGACGTTTGACGGCACCAGAATTGGCTTCAATGTAGATGACGTCGCCAACTTCCACCTTCTCTTTCTGAAGAGATTCATAAATTGTCGGGTCCAACTTGAGCTGCTTTGTACCCTTCGCGGTTTTCAGGCCGATGATCACATGAGACACTGTTTTGCCGTAACCTGTAAATAAACTTTTTCATTAGGGCCCATCACTAGCGATGTATGAGCGTTTCGAGTGGAACAACTGAAAGAAATCAATGGATTTGTGATTCTACTCTGAATTTTTGACACCTTTGCTTACCATACATATTAATAAGACAACAAAATCAACATGTTGTAAAACTTGTTAAATTAGAGCGATAGTTTGCACTGGCATTTCTGGCAGCAGATTAATAATGTTATTGAATGAGAAACATTTACTGGACCAACTTCAGATTAGCCAACTTGCAGGGGGCATGCTGAGTTTGACTCAGTATCATGTAAAACCATGTATGTACGGATTTTAAAAAGGAGGTCAGTTATTCTCTGGAATAACATACATGCTACTTTATATACATGCTAGTATGACTATTTTCATTTACCTCCGGCAGGATTCTCAGTCTCAACAGGTGTGAATTCAGTAACTTCTCCCTCATAAACTTCTTTGGTCTCACGGATACGGAGGCCAATAGCCCGTCTGAAGTTCTCCATCAATACTTCTGTCTTCTTAATTTCGGTGCTGTACACTTCACTGCCGACCATAGGGCAGAACGGCACCTGTCAACATTCATTAGTATTTATTGGTAGATTGTAATACATTACATATTTTCTATTAGGTGTGTAGCCGGTCTATTATTATGTGCATAGGGCGAGGGTGGTGCAATCAAGAAAACAGCAGTGGACGGATAATTACCTTGTTTTATACTATTTAGACATCCAAACTCACTTTTGTTCCGAGTTCCTGAGCAATTGCCAGTGCAATAGCAGTCTTGCCAGTGCCTGGTGGTCCAGCCAACAGTAAAGCGCGACCAGCCATCTTCTTGCTCCTGATCATGTCTACCACAATACCGGCAGCCTGGAAACATGGTTTCAGAATAATGGATGAGGACTATGGATGAAAACAGTGTTAGAAATTTTGGACATTGATTGGAAATCAACTGGCAAGTTGTCAAGCAGTATTTGATCAATACATCTATACACTAACACATCAGAAACATGAGTTTCCTGTGAGTTCCTATTGAAATAACACTCCATGGTAACCACCAAACATAACCTCTATTTAAGTTTGATCAATACTCTTAATTTAAGCAAATGTACTTTAATTATACGTATTAAAAACCTTGTAAGCGCATTCTATTATCAGATATGTAGAGAAATTAATAAGAATACCTCTCTGGCAGATTCCTGGCCCACGAGACCGGCTGCCATTTGAATTGGTACTCCATTTTCGTCTAACCCAAGCCCTTTTATGTGAGTATGCGCTGATATTCTTTGCGTTTTAGCTGTACTTTTGACTTCTTCGATCTTCATTTTCTATTTGTAATTTCACTAAATTTAAAACTTGCAAAGATTATTCACCCCGCTCCACAACAAAAACGAAACGAAACACGATGAATGATGAATGAATGCAACCACAGACCAATAAGAGAACAAGTTAATGCAACAAATGGATGAGTGAGACCGAATGAATATGTGAAATAACTCAGTGATGTACGTGAAGTGATTGATTGGATTTTTGATTGATAGTAGCAAGTCTGTGTGTGTATAGTGGCACTTATGAATGAATGAGTAGATTGGCCGCTTTTCGAATATGAGGTAAAGTAAAGCTTAGTCATAGAGAAATATTATTTTTCTTGCTTGTCTATTCGTTTCTGACAGCTGCTAGCTTACAGCATTTGACTGCATATTTGACTGACAGGATATATCAAGAAATAAGACCGCAGTGATGAAATGGAAATGAAAATAGAAACGTAATACTACAACTACAACATTTAAATAATCTAAGAATACTTACCTGAGACCTCTAATAAATTCCTTGTGATAATGTTCCTATGATTCGGTCGTCTCATAAAATAATTGAACTCTGTTGTGTTGAGACATTTATGTACTTCGTCCGTACACAAACCACAGCAGTTCTGAAAATATGGAGTATACAGCTCAGAATTTGGAGTATGCAGTGTCTGTATTCTATAATGGTGAACACACGGAAAGAGCCAAAGCCCACGCGTGGCTCACAACCGCGCAAAGGGTCCCAGAAGCATGGAATTTTGTTTGGGAACTGCTGCAACCAGGCAAGGTAAGAATGCCAGATACTGCTCGTCGTACAGGTAACAGAACTTACAGAAATTATTATCAGTTACTTCTCTATGTATGTGGGTAGTACCAAGTAACTTTGGATTGCAAACTAATGATAAGGCCAAGCTACAATACCTATGTTTAGTTGCTATATTCAAGTCATGTCTGAGAAAGTTTTGCAGGCCAGTAGCAGGATCTCCATATATGACCTGTCAGTGTCCGGCCTTGTGTTATTTAAGCTGTACTTTATTTTCATTTAGGGCACAGAAATCCAGTTTTATGGAGCAACAACATTACATACAAAAATCTTAAGGTGCTGGAATGAGGTGCCCCCAGAAAGCTATGAGGAATTGATGAATAAGATTTTACAGGCTGTATTCACATACTCCAAAGGACCTAAAATTGTTACTAATAGATTATGTATAAGTGTGAGTATTGAACAATATTTAAATCTGAAAAAGTTAGTAAAGCTGATAAAAAGTTAAAGGGTAAATATTTCTATAAAAAACTGATAATAATTTGGATGTCTGTTGTAGGTATGTCTATCTTTAGACCAGATAGACCAGCATAGTTTGTTTATTAGAGGGCATCAGTGAAATTGAACTTCCATTATTGATTGGTAAATAAACTGATATTATTTCAGTTAGCTGCATTCATCCTCCAGCAAGGAACAATAGATTTAGCAACTATTTTAAGACCCCTATCAGCTGTTGAAAACACCACATTGCTATTGGAAGTGCTCACTGTGATACCAGAGGAGGTATGTATTCACAATGGCGTCAATAGCCTAGTGGTTAGACAGGTCGCCCCCATAGCTGAGAAGTTCCGATTTTCGATTCTCATCCTGGCCATTCAACTATTGATGTGAGCACACTCCTAACACAAGCATTAGCTTAGCTGGAGTGGCTAACAGGAATACTATTAATGTGATAAACTCACAATGCTAGCGATCTTTTAAAAAAAAACAATATATTCCGAGGTTTGTTATAGTTATAGCAGTTAGACATACATTACCCAATGTGTTGAGTACTTATTTGAAGCCATTAACTATACAGATACTTATTTGTTTTAAAACAATAAACTATTTTTAAACCTTTAGAGAGATAAATTTTATAAATTGAACATACAGATATTGAAACTAAATTAATTAAACTTATTGGTTGTCAGTACAATAGTATGACGATGGGGTCATCTCTGCGAGCTAAGAACCGCGTGGCACTACAACAGGCCTGCCCAGCTGTATTAGATGACATGCTGAGATGTCTAGAAACTGTTTACAAGTAGGTATAAAAAAATATTATTTTCACAAAAAAATACAAAAGACATAAGTGATCAACATTTTTTATCCACGCCAACACGTTTTTTAAAGATTGTAGCGATACAGACCTTAACAAACTGCTCAGTAGGATAAAAGCGCGCCGTTGACGCACGTTTATTAAATGCGCGTCAACGGTGCGTTTAAAAAACGTGGTGTGCACAGGCCCTTAGTTGAAACCCCTTTCAGTGGTGCATATAGCTATAATATTTGTGTACTATGAAGCTGGTGGATGAAAACACTGAAATTCCCCATAGAGTCTTTTGTGGCAATGGATGCCTACCCCATTCACCAACATTTTTGGGGCACCAAAACCATTCTTAAAGCACCATGATGCTAAAATCACCTGTGTAATATAAAACAGAACGAATCATTCACTATAGTGACTACAGTAATGAACCGCCGTCGGAGCAAACCGTCCAATCTTGGGTGACGGCAGCGACCTGCGCGTGCAGTTGGCTGACGCTCGGCGGGGAGGACGCCGCGGAGCACCCGGGCGGCACGCTGCCGGACCGCATGCCGCTGTGCAGGGCGTTGCTGGCTGTAGTGCACCTGTTGTACACGTGAGTATAGATGGACATACATTGAAACTCATGATGACTGCTCTTTCCCTGTAATACAAACTCATTATTTGGTAAGTCACAGCCACTCATGAGAGCAATTTCGGAAGGAAACTGACGGGTTCACGCGTTAGCTAAATAAGCAGCTGGCGGTAAAAAAAAGAAATATAACAAAACGTAAAAAGATAAGCCCGCTGAGTTTCTTGCCGGATCTTCTCAGTCGAGGTCGCGTTCCGATCCGGTTGCAGATATAAGAAAACATGAAAAATTTACAATTTGTAAGTGCCCCTGTAGGCCTAAACAAAATAAACGATTTGAATTTGAAGCACATTCTGAGAGCTTGTTCATCGATTGCCGCGCTGGGAAACGCTCGCAAATCGCTAGTTTGTTAGGTATCCGAACGTTTGTTCGGATGGCGTGTGCATATTTGGACTCAAGATACAGACTTGCCCTGCGCGCCTAGTTTGAGTTCCAATCACAGATTTAGGTTTAAATAGACAACGCAATTATCACGATTTGTATTGAAACCAAGCGTGCCGAATTTGTAACACCTACTGTGACGTCACGACGACAGCCAAAATGTTTTCCAAACCGATTCAAAGACACCGATGCCGCCGATGCCCCTCCGCCCGCTACGATTCTCTCGACTGTTTATCTCGCTCATAATCATATTTTTTTATATTTGTAGTCGCGCGGACTGTAAGTTAGCGGCGACCAACCTTGACGCTTGGTCGGGGTTTCGGACACGCGAAGTACATGCATTTGCGTTATATATGTAATCTATATCTGTGGTTCCAATGCTAATTGTACTATGTGATTTATATTGGAATAAATTTGTATGTCTCCTATGTGTATGTGTGATATTGTCTGTCAGGTACAACACGGCGGTGAGCGACGTGGCGCTGGACGCGTGCGAGGCGAGCCTGGCGGCGCTGCGCGCGGCGGGCGGCGCGGCGGCGGCGGCGCGCTACCCGGCGGCCGCGCAGCAGCTGCTCGCGCACCTGGCCGCGCTCGCCGCGCCCATCATGGCCAGGGACAATGTGCCCAACTCCATTAATGAGGTCCGTTTTGATGGTACTTATCTAGTCTGGTGTTTACACGAAAAAGTAAATTTTGACATAATAATAATCATTATTATTATTTAGCCCGCTCCTGGGCGCAGACCTCCCCTCTGGGCGCATACCTCCCCTCTGGGCGCATACCTCCCCTCACTACGAGGGGGATTCAGGTCGTAATCCACCACGCTGGCCCAGTGCGGGTTGGCGGATTTCTTTTGAACCCAGGATTGGATGTCCGCAAGACGCGTGCTTAACCAATCGGCTATTACTGCTTCTGCTGCTGAAATGTTGATATAAGATTTTTATATCTGTTTTGTATGTTAATTATTTTCTTCAAACTCCTCCTATTATTTCTTTCGATAAAATTCGTGCGGGTTCCAAGACCATTTAACTTTTCCCCGGGACTCGTCAAGGGCCAAACCTTGTAGCGTGTTGTTTTTGATCCCGCTACTGCGATAAATATTCTTAAATTAAATTCAAACCTAACCTCATTATTCTACTTTGTTTACATCGCCATCTTAAATGTCAGTCGAAATGTCACTGTCAACTTTGTTGCCAGCTTGATAATTTGTTTAAAGAAATAAGAATAAAACTCGATTCTTTATTTAAATTTATATTTGCACCATATAGTTAAAACATTTTGAATATAACGCTTTAGACTTAATAAATACTTATATCTATTTTACATTATAATAATTAGTTAATAAAATTATAATTAGTTAATTTAGTCGACTACTTTAGTAACTGGTGATTGGCATAGTAGGACATCCGTTGTCTCACGTTTGAAAAAAGGATATAAGCTCATTCCTTTCTGAATTCACACTTCTATCACCGATAATGTCGTGAGAAGTAATCCTAGTCCATAGTGACCAAACCTAGCCTAATATGGCTAAATATTTTTGAAACTAAAGCGCCATTGAGCGGTAAGTGCTCTCAGCATAATATTTAGTAAATTTAACATTTGATTCTCGACAAACATGAATCTAAAACATGTCGTGTTTTGTTGCAGCTTTCTTCTTTTCCTTTTTCTTTTCTTTTTTTAAATTTTCATTATGTTTATTTGATAATGAATGAGATGGACTCTTAAACCCGACAAAAGGGGGAACCTGGAGTTTTTTTTATTATTATGGCATAAGCCACATCAAGTCATGAGGAGTGATACACGTACTTTGAAGCGTGCTCATGAAAGCTTGTTGACTTAAGAGACCATGCGGTAGCATCGGGTCTTCTTTATTTTGGATATCGCGCTCACGTGGATGTACCGTTAAACCTCGGGAACACTGTAACCCCGGCAAGCCTCCGTCGAGCTGACACACCAGATGCCAATCTCCGGAGTAGGAAACATGTTATAGTGTAAGACCCCTTAAAATAAGGACACTCGCGTGAGTACCAAACCCTTGTTAACTTTAGTACTTATAGTTTGGTTATTTTTCTCCATTCCTCACCTTAATTTTTTTAATATAAAATCTATATCTATGAAAGTGTGTTTTATTGCTGCGGGTCAACTGGGGTCACATCACTCAAAGCACTCCCCTGCTCTTGAGATTAAAAGCCAGAGCCTATTGGCTGATCATCCGTGTGCATTTTTCTTGTTTAGTTGCGAGCCAGGCGCCCGAGTTTATTGTTCTTTTCTTTTTTTTCACTGTTTTCTTTTGGGCTCGTAGCAACCCGTCTTACTTGGTGTTGTGTGAGTATTTGAGGTGTAAGGTGAAGGGGCCGCTTGTAGATCTCCTTGCTGTGACACGAGACGCAGCAAGGAGGTAGCCAAGTTGGTAACCTGAGCGTTACAGGATGGCGGTTGCCGAACAGGAACATGATGTTTGACCTTCTATAAGTCATTTGAACTTATAGATTGTCAGCAGAGTTTTCTTGTTGGGACACTATTATTCTCGGCAGCACTTTGGGTGTGTGATGTCAGTTGAGCTGTGTAATAAGCAATAAAACTTTATTTTGTGTTATTTTTTCAGAGGAAGAAATAAAACTTGAATTTATATTCTTTATTTGTGTAAACCTTACCTTATTGTTTTGACAATTTTCATTGTTTTTCTAGAAGTGTTTTATACACTATATACTTTTGCTTGTTTTGTCAACATAAAATACAAAATAAACAACTTCACATAGTTTTGTTAATACTTTAGTACAAAGTGTTAAATTTTGTTAATGTTGTATAACAACAGTATTAAGACTGTTATATTAAGTGTAATTTTGATAAGTAATCTAACTTAAGATTGGTTCATTGTTATTTGTATTAACTATTAAAACTACTTTGATTGTTTACATTCTGTAACATCAAAACTTAAAACTTAAATAACTTTAATAAATAAAAACTTAAATTTTAATTTTAAACAAAAGTCTATAAATAAACGTTGGATGTGTTAATATTTAATGGTAACTAATACATAACTTGGCGTGTATAAATTGTTTTTCAACAAATTATATAAAAATTTAAATCTTTAAAACATTTTATTGGTAATGATGGAGGACCAACAAGGGAAGACTGCAGTGGTCAAGGAAGGTAGATCTGATGATCCATGCACCAGTCAAGTAGTGAACCAACAGGATTCCGTTGTAGTCTCTCCAAAGCTGCCAAATATTGAATCAAATATGCAAACTATTAATTCAGACTTAATTACAACTGATTTACTCGGTGACATTAATCAAGATGTAAGTGCAAATATAACTTCAAATACAGTTCGTTCAGAAGTAATGCATAATTCAACCAGTTTTGCGCGGCCAGTGACAAACCATTATCATTATAGGAAACCATTCGACTTTACCAAACTTCACTTAACTTTTAATGGACGTACCTGTCCCATAGAATTTCTTACTAGATTACAGGAATTAAAATCAGTTCATGGGTTCACTGACCAACATTGTTTGGCAGCGATTCCAATTTTGCTTTCGGACCTTGCACTGAAATGGTACAGGGGAAGAAAGGACCAACTTTTTAATTGGGAACAATTTAGATATGATTTAATAGAACAATTTACTTTAAAAGTTATAATATTCCAAAGATATTTTACAACACTTTGTATACTCCACAGAATAATCCTGTGGAAAGGTTTAATAAAACTATAGAAACTTGCATATCATGTTATGTTGACAAAGATCACAGAACTTGGTCTAGATTTATTCCTCATATTCAAGCTGCTATAAATGGCACTATAAACTTAGTTACAGGTTTTACACCTAATTTTCTTATGTTTGGTAGGGAAACAATTTTAGATGGTTCCTTACATAAATTTTCTTCTGCAATTGATTTGTCAGATTTAAGCATTGCTAATCGCAATGATTATGGTACTTTGTTATCTACTTTAGGTAATGTTTTTGAGAAGGTTGTTGATAACTTAGCTAAATCTTATAGGAGAAATTCTTCTTATTACAATGCTTCTAGGAAAGTTATTTCCTATAGTGTTGGAGATGTTGTGTGGAGAAGAAACTTCGTTCTTTCGAACGCTGCTCACTTCTTTTCTGCCAAGCTAGCTCCTAAATTTGTTAAATGTAAAGTTGTTGACAAAATTTCAAATAATGTTTATGTTTTGAAGGACTTGGAAAAGAAAACTTCTGGTAGATTTCATGTTAAAGACATTCTTAAAATGTAATATTTAATATTTTTTCTCTTTGGTAAAGTTTAAATTATTTCAATTTTCTTGTTAAGATACCTTTTTTATCTGAATGATGAATGATTTTCTCAGGTACTGCAGTTTTGAAAGGTGAGGTATGAGAATGAAAGATAGGTAACTGCAAATGAATGGTGATGAGTGAGGATTCCTGAAGATAACATTTATTATGGTTTTAGTGTTGCAGTAATATAATTCCTTCAATCAATTTGGAAATTCCTAAATTCAGTAGTAGCTTGGCTAAGCAATCATTCTTTCACTATAAGATCTAATCTTATCCAATTCTGTTTTCTGAGTGGAATGACTCAGTAAAACAATTTTGTATATTTTGTACATTTTTTGACACTTACTTATAGTAGTATTTTTAGTAATTGTTTTAGGAACATACTTTCACTAGTTTTTTTGTTGTTCGTATGTATTGTCACTAGTAGGTAAGAAACATACCTGGACATGACACTTGGTTTGATCAACCAATTAGAATTCAAACTTAGATTTGAACTTGGATTTGACATATACCTTTCTAGTGTATTGCACACTTGTACTTTCCTACCTAGGAAACCTTTTTCATTTTTTTTTTGACTCATTTGTAGTCTTAAACCTTTTCTAGTTTGTTGTAGGTGGAATGACCTTACACATATTCCGTGGTGCGACTCGGTTGTTAGTCCACTACTTTGTGGTTTTGTTGTAGGTGTAACGACCTTACACATATTTTTTGGTGGGACTCAGTTGTTAGTCTACCATTTAGGTTGTTTTGTTTCTGTGTGGAATGACACAGATAACATAAATTTCATATTCCATTTTATCTGGTTCGGTTTGTCAGTTTCAAACGAATTCGTTTATGAATCTGTACCAGTAGTATACCGACCACATAATTTCAATGGTTAACTTTCTTTTGGTATTTATACTTACCTAAGTATTTACTTGGAAAACTTTGCTAGTTTTAGAGTTTGTTGAGTTTTCATTTCGAGGCGTTAGTGCTCATCGTTCTGAACAGTAGTATCTCACACTCTTTTAACTTCGCTAGTTTATAGTAACTTTGTTTACTTACTTTTTTCAGTCCTTTGTGATTGGTTTCAGTCTGTTTATTTTTTTGCCCAATCCTTTAGGATGGTCAAAGCTTATTTAATTTTCTTTTTTTTTCAAATCCAGTTGGATGGTGAAATTCTTCTTCTTCAATCACCTTCAGGGATGGTTGCTTGAAAATAGAAACGTTAGTGTTTGCTATTTTGAGCCAGTAGTATCCAACCCTGGAGAAGAGTATTGCTTATTTGGTTTTGTAACTTTAATTTCTATAAGCTTGCTTTCTGGGGTATGCCGAAGTGGAAGCGAGGGTGCTGACCTCTTTGTGCCAGTTGACTTTAGGAAGTAATGCTGAAATTCTTTTGTATTTTGTTTTTCTTAAATGTTTACCACATTTGATTATACTTAGTTATTTTTTTTACTTAGAAAAAAAAAAAAAAAAAAAAAAAAATTTTTTTTGCTTTTCTTGTTTAAAAAAAAAAATTTTTTTTTTTTTCACCTACTAAGGGAGGAATGTAGCGTGTTGTTTTTGATCCCGCTACTGCGATAAATATTCTTAAATTAAATTCAAACCTAACCTCATTATTCTACTTTGTTTACATCGCCATCTTAAATGTCAGTCGAAATGTCACTGTCAACTTTGTTGCCAGCTTGATAATTTGTTTAAAGAAATAAGAATAAAACTCGATTCTTTATTTAAATTTATATTTGCACCATATAGTTAAAACATTTTGAATATAACGCTTTAGACTTAATAAATACTTATATCTATTTTACATTATAATAATTAGTTAATAAAATTATAATTAGTTAATTTAGTCGACTACTTTAGTAACTGGTGATTGGCATAGTAGGACATCCGTTGTCTCACGTTTGAAAAAAGGATATAAGCTCATTCCTTTCTGAATTCACACTTCTATCACCGATAATGTCGTGAGAAGTAATCCTAGTCCATAGTGACCAAACCTAGCCTAATATGGCTAAATATTTTTGAAACTAAAGCGCCATTGAGCGGTAAGTGCTCTCAGCATAATATTTAGTAAATTTAACATTTGATTCTCGACAAACATGAATCTAAAACATGTCGTGTTTTGTTGCAGCTTTCTTCTTTTCCTTTTTCTTTTCTTTTTTTAAATTTTCATTATGTTTATTTGATAATGAATGAGATGGACTCTTAAACCCGACAAAAGGGGGAACCTGGAGTTTTTTTTATTATTATGGCATAAGCCACATCAAGTCATGAGGAGTGATACACGTACTTTGAAGCGTGCTCATGAAAGCTTGTTGACTTAAGAGACCATGCGGTAGCATCGGGTCTTCTTTATTTTGGATATCGCGCTCACGTGGATGTACCGTTAAACCTCGGGAACACTGTAACCCCGGCAAGCCTCCGTCGAGCTGACACACCAGATGCCAATCTCCGGAGTAGGAAACATGTTATAGTGTAAGACCCCTTAAAATAAGGACACTCGCGTGAGTACCAAACCCTTGTTAACTTTAGTACTTATAGTTTGGTTATTTTTCTCCATTCCTCACCTTAATTTTTTTAATATAAAATCTATATCTATGAAAGTGTGTTTTATTGCTGCGGGTCAACTGGGGTCACATCACTCAAAGCACTCCCCTGCTCTTGAGATTAAAAGCCAGAGCCTATTGGCTGATCATCCGTGTGCATTTTTCTTGTTTAGTTGCGAGCCAGGCGCCCGAGTTTATTGTTCTTTTCTTTTTTTTCACTGTTTTCTTTTGGGCTCGTAGCAACCCGTCTTACTTGGTGTTGTGTGAGTATTTGAGGTGTAAGGTGAAGGGGCCGCTTGTAGATCTCCTTGCTGTGACACGAGACGCAGCAAGGAGGTAGCCAAGTTGGTAACCTGAGCGTTACAACCTCGACGTCATTATTGGTCACCATTGTCGATCATGGTTTACAGGAGTAACAGTGGTAGGAGTGCGTGACGGAACCAGCACCATATTTTAATAACATGTGTGTTTATTCGGGAGCGTAGACATCGTGATTGGTCTATCAAAAATAATTCTTAATCGATTGTGATTGGTGGATCGTATATCTAAGGTTATAATTTAATAATATTTTAGCCCTTTTGACGTCCCACTCCTGGGCACGGGCCTCCCCTCAACACGAGGGGGATTCAGGCCATAATCCACCACGCTGGCCCAGTGCGGGTTGGTGGATTTCACATGCCTTCGAAAATTGGTTAGATCTTCTAAGACATGCAGGTTTCCTCACGATGTTTTCCTTCACCGTAATCTAAGGTTATGTGTGTCGAAAACTTGTGTCCTCCCAGAGAAAAGTTAAATGGTAATATTAGTAAATATGAATGTTGAATATCGTTATTATCAGGAGTTGGTGTCGGCTCTGATAACGTGCTGCGTGGCGCTGGGCGAGTGCCATGCGCGGACGCTGGTGCAGGCGGCGGAGGGCGCGGGGGGCGCGGAGGGCGCGGGGGGAGCGGAGGGCGCGGACGGCGCGCGCCAGCTGCTGCAGCTGCTGCTGGCCGCGCAGGCCGCGCCCGGGCACTACCCGCTGCACGAGACCCGCTCCAACCTCGTGTTCGGCTTCTGGTATACTCTACAGGTACTAGACTATACTACGCCTTTTTTTTACGCGAAATCCATTTACGCATACCGCCCAAGACCGGGGGGAACTCGGGCGGTTATGTGGGGCTCCAGAACTGTTGGCCAGACTACCCGCTAAAACCCAGCGGTCTGCCCTCGCCGCCGTTACTACGGAGCACCACAGGATCGGTATGCACTGTGACGCCCCGGCGGCAGGCCTGGCATTGGTTCCAGGCCGCGGACTTCAAGGTGGGACTAGGTACCCCTCTGGGGATTAATTTGAGCAGAAGGTCCCCACCATCCCGTCCCTCCGCTACGGCGGAGGCAGGAGATGCGCGTAGCGCCTCCTCCTTCTGCCTCGCCGTGCTCTTCGGATTGGGTCAGCAAAAGACTATACTACGCCTGACGTGAACCAACACATAAGGCAATAATGTTCGAGTTCATGTCAGTTGTCAACATTCAGCCCCATCAGGTGAATGGGTTTTACCGCGTGTTTAACTTTTTTGTAATTGATGAACTAGCAGCAGTATACATTGGGCGGTCTTACGCAGGCTGCGATTACTTCCAGACAACTCTTGGATGGAGAGGATTTTGTAAAAACTCAATAATTAAATAATGAATATCGCCAGACTGACACACCAACTGTATGGTCCCAAACTAAGCAGCGCTTGTACTATGGGTACCGTACCATGGACCGGGGGCGATCTCAGTGACAACCAGACCAGGGCGAATTACTAAAAGGCTATCTCCGAAATTTTCCACGGTGGAAATCGAACCCGCAACCACCATGTGCTGAGCACCCTACGCTCGAACCAACAATGTATATTTTAATCCAGGATGAAGTACTGCACATGGTAGACAGGACCAACGAAATTCACCCGGTGTGGCGCGAGGTGTTCTCCCGGCTGCTAACAACACTAGTGACCAAGTCCGAAGCGCCTGCGGATATGACGCTGTCCAAGGACGACTTAGAACTGCTGAGATGCTACAGACAAGATATTGCTGATACTGTGGTGAGTGGGGCTACACACTACAACGATTCCACAATGTAAAACGACTTTGTCCAAAATGATGATATCTTGAAATGTATAGGTGACCCTCTATCAAACTACCTACAATAAAATATTTTAAAATCATTTTCCTTTAATTTAAGATGTAAAATAAAATGTTAAAGACGTGGTCTGCCCATGTCCTTAACGACAACCAGAGAAAGAATACAGTACTAAACTGTAGACAGATTTGAAATATAGTCCCTTTGAGACTGACTTGCCTCAGGCCTAGGGCGGCCAGATATTAGGGGCGGCTAATCATTTTAAAAATATACTAATACGAACGTGTGACTACACTAAACAACAGTACACTAAACACAGACTTGTCAGACTAAACATTTACAGTAAATTTCGAGGCAATTTTGCACATATAGGAAATGGTATTCATACAGGGCCGGACTGAACCGCCGTACTTAATTGAGCCGCCTAGCTGAGCAGAGCGTGGCGATATGATAGTAAAATGTTTTATTGAACACGAGTTCATGCCCTAACTTCGTGTCGCAGGACAGTCAGCTTTTATGACTCTGTGACAATATAGCATAAAGCATCCGACACGCCCTAGGGCGGCCAAGACTGCTAGTCCGGCTGTGCACACAGATGTACTGCTTCGGCGTGCTCGGCGACTGGTGCTGGACGACGGTGGAGGCGGCGTACTCGGCGGCGGGCTCGGAGCAGCGGCGCGAGGCGGCGCTGCACGTGTTCGCGGCGCTGGGCGACGCCGCGCCCGCGCGCCGCGCGCCGCCCGCGCTGCGCGCGCTGCTGCTCGCCGCCGTGCTCGTCGCGCGCTGTTCCACCAGCAAGCGCATGCTCAGCACGGCGCTCGACTGCCTCGGTCAGCTGGTGCACTGTCTCGTTATACGTGCTCGCTACTTATTTATGTATATTTTTTCTTAATTCCTAATTTAATTAGGGACGGCTCTCACGATTCCTGATTTACTATTTTCTATTTTTATCATGCCTAAATGGAGCATAAAAAATATCGATCGGTTACAATATAGTCCATAATTTCACAGTGGAAACGCGACTCGCAATTGATAACTTTTTAGTCATCGATTCGATGGTGTGTATTTTATTCAGACTGGGCTATTATCGCTTTTAATTCCTTACCCGAAGATGTTGTCCGGGGTGCACTATCGTGGACCCATATATCGCCGGTGGTATTAGGTCGCAGATCGCGGCTAGACGAAAGCGTGGTTGCAGGCGGGTACGCGTCCTGGCTGAGCTCGGTGGAGGAGCCCCGCGCCGTGGAGCTGGGCCACGAGTGCGTGTCGGCGGCCGGCGCGGCGCTGCAGCGCTGCCCCGCGGCCGCGGCGCTGGCGCTGCGCAAGCTGTGCACCGACTGCAGCGAGCCCGCGGCGGCGCTGGTGGCGGACATCGTGCTCGCCGCGCAGGTCACTACTCACTACTATTAGACAGCAGCTGGGCCACGAGTGAGAGTATCACTAATACACTACCATTTTGGGTGTCACTGGGATCGCCCCCAGTCCATTGTACAGTACCCATACAAGCGTTGCTTAGTTTGGGACCATACAGTTGGTGTGTCAGTCTGGGGATATTTATTTATTTATAAATGTATGTTGTAGAGCAACGAGGGCCGGTCGGACGCGTGGGTGCGGCGGCAGCTGGTGGCGGCGGCGGGCGCGGCGCTGGCGGCCGCCGAGCCCGACGTGGCCGAGACGCTGCTGCACAGCCTCGCCACGTCGCTCGAGAACGATCTCAGGACACAGGTAACATGTTTTTTCACACATATCAGTTGACTAGATTGCTACCCTAAATTTCTCATGCTCTCAATAAAACATTCTTCTAACTAGTCCACTTTCAGATCTATACCATTTTCGTATTAGAAGCAATTATTTTTTCATTACTCATAGTCGGAAAGTAGGTCTGAAGTTGCCAGAGGAGCGGGTTCAAAGTAATACTTTTCAGCCCTAGGGAGAATCACTTTCAACTGACAGCTGTCAAATTATTAAAATGAAATTATGATAATGAAGAGTTCTATATTGACATTTCTATTGAACCAGGCCAACGGAAAAAAAACAAATGGGCGGCAAAAGGCAATACGACCTTCATTAGTTTTTTCGAGTTGTAGAGTATTGTTCATACTTCCTTGTATTATTTCTTTAGCTAATTCCTGTTTTTATTTTTACTTTCCTTGTATTCGAAATGAAAAGCACAGTGTTTACCTCAGGTGAATGACTTATTTTGTCCCTCGAACGCCTCAAACTATTGGCATCTCGGGACAAAATAAGTTACCTTCACCCCTACTATTACAATAATGTTTCAATTTTAATGTTGCTCTACGATTTTGTTTTATTGAATTAGTTACTTTTACACATCAGTAAAAAGGTCAAACTGTCTCAGAACGTCTCCGAGTACGCTTGGCTGCATATCCAGCTATACTATTCCAGTATAAGCTGACCTTTTGTACGAAAATCCTCAGCTTATACTTGAAATGTAGGCGAGTGTACATTCGTGGTAGTAATAAAGAGTACCTGAGTGATGTGGTTCAAGCACAGATATAGATTTACATAGATAACGCAAATGCATGTACTTCGCGTGTACGAAACCCCGACCAAGCGTCAAGGTTGGTCGCCGCTAACTTACAGTCCGCGCGACTACAGGTATAAAAAATATGAGTATGAGCGAGATAATCACAGTGGGCGGACGGGCATCGACGACATCAGTCGCTTGGAATCGGTTTGGATTTCCCGTCACTACATTTCGGCTGTGACGTCACAGGAGGTGTTAAAAATTCGGCACGCTTGGTTTCAATACAAATCGTGATACTTGCGTTATCTATGTAAATCTACAGGGCCCTAACCACGCTAGCTACTCAAATCGTAATAGAAAGGCAAAAGCTAGCGATTACGTTTCAAACGCTCCGCTTTTGACGTTTTGCTGACACAAGCTTCACGATTTATACTGACATTGATTTGGTACCACACTCGTGATTCTTAGCGTTTGACCTTGAGGTTGCGACTGACTTAGTTTTTTTTAAAGTAATGTTTATTTGCGATGATTTGCTTTACGCATTTAGCCAATGTCGAGTAAATATAATTTTCAAGTTTTATATGAAGGTCTTTGTCTAGGCCTAATATTACCAGACTTATTGGGGGAACTCGAATAATCATGTTTCACTACTATTCGTCCAATTGCCCCCACTCACAGATATTTTTTTATGAACATTGGCATAAAGCCAAAAGTAGTTACCAACGCAGATCCAAATAAAAAAACTACAAAGCGTTCGATGACATAAGCCACTCGCAAATGAGACGCTAGCGTGGTACCAAATATTGGCCAAGCGTTTGAAACGTAAAGCTTTTGCCTTTCTATTACGATTTGAGTAGCTAGCGTGGTTAGGGCCCAGGTTGAAACAGAAAGGGTATACTTTTTTTTTCAAAACTTAACTTTGTAATTCTAAACCTATCAGCTTTGGAGGAAACTTGAAAAACAAAAGGTGTTACAGGGATACAGCTGTTGACAGATTTCATAAGTCTACAAAACCTTTAGTACTTCAACTGTCCCACGAAGCCGATAGTTTTAGATTTACAAAGTAAAGTTGCAAAAAAAATAGTTTACCCTCTCTGTTTCACCTGGTATGTCTGTGGGTTCAAGATTAGTAATGTGTGCGCGTGCAGGCGAGCGCTGGCGGCAGCAGCGGCGGCGGCGCGTGCGGCGCGGCGGAGTGCTGCGCGGCGCTGCTGGCGGCGCTGGTGTCGCGCGCGCCGCTGGCCGCCGCGCTCTTCCGCACCATCGCGCCCGCGCTGCCGCCCTACGCCGCGCACCCCGCACTCGTCGAGGTACTGTACAAGTATACACTAGCGCCGGCGGCGGCGGCGGCGCGTGCGGCGCGGCGGAGTGCTGCGCGGCGCTGCTGGCGGCGCTGGTGTCGCGCGCGCCGCTGGCCGCCGCGCTCTTCCGCACCATCGCGCCCGCGCTGCCGCCCTACGCCGCGCACCCCGCACTCGTCGAGGTACTGTACAAGTATACACTAGCGCCGGCGGCGGCGGCGGCGCGTGCGGCGCGGCGGAGTGCTGCGCGGCGCTGCTGGCGGCGCTGGTGTCGCGCGCGCCGCTGGCCGCCGCGCTCTTCCGCACCATCGCGCCCGCGCTGCCGCCCTACGCCGCGCACCCCGCACTCGTCGAGGTACTGTACAGATTCTTTGTACACTACCTATTAGCCACCCTTCCCGGCTTCCTACGTATTTTCTCTTCTATATATATTATATAAATTTATTTTCATTACTCATACTCTGAAAGTAGGTCTGAAGTTGCCTGAGGAGCGGGTTGAAAGTAATACTTTTCCGGCTCGGGAGAATCGCTTTCAACTGACAGCTGTCAAATTACACGCGGCGTCTCGCTCACTCATGGCAAACATGCCTACTATCCATCTCTCTCATCATTTTGCCGTAAAATTAAGAACCTTCCAAGAGCTTGTGCGAATAAAACACGTTTTAACTGAGTAAAATGGGATGGCAAAAATCGGGTTACTTGAGGTTTTTATTTTTTTACTCGTTTTTTAGTAAAAACTAACAAGTATTGTACTATTTTACAATTCTGATTAAATGCGCCAACTTTTAATGGCACTTGCCAAGGCACTCTAATACTTTTTTTTTAAAGGAGGGCCTTTCAAAGTTGACAAATTTTGAAAATTTTAAATTCATAGTTTAACAAATAGTCTTCATTCTAGGAAACTAGGGGCAAGTGTGTCATTATTTTTGACTGTGATTCTAGAAATGTTATTTAGGGTTACGGTTCCAAAGTTTAAATGATCAAAAATAATAAAAATTAACCACAATAACCGAAAAAGGGTTCGACCAAATTTCTAGATTTTTCTTAAATGCCCATAATTTTCAAACTGCATGGGATAGATTTTTTTTCTTATTTTTCTCATGATGGTTACAATCACTCCTGTCACCCCGTTTCGTTTTGACGTTGAGTTTTGGGACACCCTGTATATTTTAAATTACTTAATTAAAATTTAGTTTCAACAATTTCTTGAAAATAACATAGATTTGGGCAAAATATTTAAAGATGAAAATGAAAAATAATGGCTAAATAATGAAGTAGGCCGGCCAACGAAAAAAAAACAAAATAGGCGGCAATCCGATCTTAATTATTTTTTTCCAGTTGTAGAGTATTGTTCATACTTCCTTGTATTATTTCTTTAGCCAATTCCTGTTTTTATTTTTATTTTCCTTGTATTCGTAATGAAAAGCACAGTGTTTACCTCGGGTGAAAGACTTATTTTGTCCCTCGAACTATTAGCGCCCTCGCTACTCTCGGGCGCCAAACCCCGTCTCGGGACAAAATTAAGTCACTTTCACCACTCGTGTAACAATGTACTATTACAGTACATTATATCTAAGCCTTCCGGAAGAAATTTTCTAAGTTAGTGAAAACCATTATAAAATCCGTTGAGTTGCTTAGAAGAACCACGCGGACAAACAGACTTATTTTATACTATTTAGATACTAGCCATAATTATGTCCGATGAAGTTTCGCGTCGGGCAAAAATTAGGAACCTTCACATTTCTTTTCATCCTTCGAAACTATCGAATGATGCAATAGACAATAGATTTTTCCAAAATCAACGGTTACGATTTCACGCTAAGAATATAGATTTAAAAAATCAAATGATACAGTTTTAGCTTTCATCAAAATCGGGGCCGAGACTCCTAGAGTATTTTTCGATATTCCTCATAGTTTCGGATGCGACCATCCACCCCCAGTTGATTTCCAAATTTCACTCTGTATATAGCCACATAGCTCCACCGCTCGTTGGTGCGAGTTGCTTGTACTGACGATAGTATATTCGCTCGGCAGTCCATGTTCCACATCCTGAAGCAAGCGGTGTCGTCGCTGATGGACAACTGCATGCCGATGGTGGAGGACATCGCGCAGCTCGTCGTCACCGGGTTCAACACGTGCCCGTGCGCATCCGGACTGGATGTCGTCAAATTAGTAAGTGACTCTTTTTAGAGATCCTCAGTCTTTGAACACTTATCGTCCCTAATATTATAAACTCTGCCTGTCTGTCTGTCGTGCTTTCACGCCAAAACGACTGAACCGTTTTAAATTAAATTTGGTACACAGATAGTCTAGAGCCTGAGAAAGGTCTTACGATACTTGTTAATGCGAAAAAAGGGTTGTAAGGGGTTGAAAGGAGGGGATGAAAAGTTGTATAAAAGTATCGTCAGTTTTAGAGCTAGAAGCTTGAAACTTATTTTTTAGGCTGTTGATTCGATATAAATTAATATGACATTCAACGTTTGTAAAAGTTTTACCCTTCAGTAGCCTAAATAATTAAAAATGCTACCTAAAGTCACTATTCCACGCGGATGAAGAGCTACACACACAGAGCTAGTTAAATATATAAATTTTATCCGATAGACCTCACTTTCTCTCTCTTACTTTGCATTCAAAAAATTGTAATAAAAAAGTGCATTCATTAAATTTAAAATCTCCATTTCATTGCTTATTTGTTAGAGGAACAGGGGAGGGGAAGTCTTTGTTTTGCAGTAGGACAGTAAACTCTAGAAAATAACATTTCTCAAATCAATTTCGACGGGCTGACATATTAATACTAACATACTAAAAATAAATAAAAAAATATCGTGGAGTTTTATTAGGTCCGGTTTGACAACTTGGTATGACCATAGAATGTAACTTAGCACGTTATCAAGAAAATAATAATAAAAAAACCACAAACTTTTTGAGTTCACAAAACACTTATTAATATCGCGCGTTAAATTATATGTAAGAACATATTTCAAGTTAATTTTTATGACGTAATAATGCAAAGTTAAAAATAATTTTGTATTTCTACGAAACGTTTCAAAAACAGTTACGTTCTATGTCCTTTTTTTTTTAAACCATAGTGCTGTTACTAGTTTGTTCGCCGATTTTCAACGGTGATATCGATTCCATATAAAAATATATTAAAAATAAATATACCTAATAAAAATATAATTTAATGTATTAAGCCTTTAAAGGCACAGAATAGATAATTAAATGATTATTAAAAAGAAACGATTTAATGCTCATATAATTAGGAATCGATATGTCGTGATAATCGGATACTTGGGATACCCATTTCATTGGTTGACATTCCTAATTACGTCATAATGACAGTTGTCAAACCGGACTTCTTATACCTCGACGAGTATAAAACTCTAACTCAAACCTAAAATTGTTTTTATTCATAAGCCAATAAAGCATTTATGAATAGTCACAATCTACCAGTGGTTGCTGCTTCCACTGAGAAGATCCGTCAAGACATACGTCTGAGAACATCTCTCTTGACCGCACCAATATTCCTTCAGATAGTTCTAGTGATAGGCGGCGAGTGGGCGGGCGCGCGGGAGCTGCTGCACGCGAGCGTGTCGGCCAGCGCGCGCGTGCTGGCCGCCGACCCGTCCGCGCGCCCTGACGTCACCGAGGGCCTGTTCACGCTGCTGCAGGCCATCACCAAGAAGAAGCCGCTCTACCTCGACTGGATCGAGGATCTCCTGCCGGAGCTCGTCGACTTGGGTGAGTCATAGATTGGATAATACTAGCTAATTGGAAATTAGAAGGGAATTTTAATTACTAGGATGGTCTTGTGGTTGTGTGTAGGATGCGGGTGCGTGCGTATGTGGGAGGCGGGCGGGTCGCGCGGCGCGTGCGCGTGGCTGGCGGCGCTGGCCGCGCAGCGCCCGCGCGCGCTGCAGCACGCTGCGCCTTCGCTCACCGCCATCGCGCTCACCTGCATCGGTCAGTATCGCAACTGTGGGTGGTGGGGACCCTTCGGCCTGAAATGTTCTTAACGTAGTCAAAACTAGCGTTGTAAAATCCAACATTGCTCTTTATTCTGATGTACTCGGCAATGTCCCCCGGCTTGTTGGTATAGTGGAGGCGGGACAGGTAGACTGGAGTGGTCGGCACTGCTGCACGCAAGGGGAAGTTGGACCCTGTTGGCACAGCGATTTCTGTTAAGCCGCTGCGGGCGTCTCTTCTTCTGCGAATAAATCTGGGTTGGTCATGTGACCCGCGGCATTATGACGTGTGGTTGATCGCGTGGTGTGCGGTGGCAGGCGGCGCCACGCCGCGCAACCAGATCGAGCCGCTGGCGGAGCTGCTGCTGTCGCTGAACCGCGCGGCATGGGCGGGCGGCGGCGAGCTGGCGGCGTGGCTGCGCGCCGCGCTGGCCGCGCCCGGCTTCCCCACGGTACACGCCACCGACCCGCACAAGCACAAGTTCATCGCGGCCGTCGCCAAGTCAGTCTCCCTCAAGTTATTTAATAAATAAATAAATATCGCCAGACTGACACACCAACTGTATGGTCCCAAACTAAGCAACGCTTGTACTATGGGTACCGTACAATAGACTGGGGGTGATCTCAGTGACACCCAGACCAGGGCAAATTACAAAAAGGCCATTTCCGAAATTTACCCAGACGAGAATGGAACCCGCAACCACCCGGTGCAGTGAGCTGAGCGGCCTACGCTCAAACCACTGCGCCAAGTGGTCGTCAATTATTATTAACAACCCAACATCGAGCTCATCAGAATAATTCGAATAAAGAATGTCGTCCAAAATGTATAGAAAATAACAATCTATGAACAATGGCGTTACAAAACAATTTTGTTTTTAAACGCATTGTTAAACCATTATACATTAAAATTTCCGACAGACTTATAAAATAGCAATTTCCATCATTTTAGCAGCTACATTTTTCCAAATATGTAAGACCCATAGTGTGGCGAACAGGCTCTGTAGCATGCTCATAATGTAATTATGGTAGACTAGTTGCTGCCCGCGACTTCGTCCGCGTAGACTTAAGTAAAGTATTCTATGTTATAAACTATCTGTGTTCCAAATTTCATCCAAATCCGTTCAGTAGCTTTTGCGTGAAAGAGTAACAAACATACATCCACACTCACAAACTTTCGCATTTATAATATTAGTAGGATTTAAAGTTACTCAAAGCAAATTTTCGTCTACTACATATTAACTATTTTAGGGAGAAGAGCAGCAAACGACGTTTCCTGGAGACAGTTCAAGAGTTTTCACTGGTGTGCCGCGGCCTCGTGGACACGGAGTACGCGCGGCAGACCCTCGCCTCCAAACAACTCATAGCGTAAAACAGTGTATTTCAAGAAAAGTTTTATTTTCTCGAAATACTTTCGTGTGATCTTATCCAGACGGTTTAATTTGCATTAACGCGTAATTGAGTACTCTCCTGACGGTACTATTTAACTCACAATTGGTGGGTCGATCTGAGGATGTGCGAAGGGGGGATCCGGTTAGGTATCAAACTTATATATATGGCACATATTTGCTTGGTAATACTGGAATTTATTTAACTTGAACATGAATTTAACGTTACCCATGGTATAGACCTCGCTCAAAATAGTATTATTGTTTTCTATCGGTATGATACAGTGACAAAAGGATTATGTATCTATTAGTATAGTCAGTTCATTCCACGAAGATGCGTGAATTTTTGCAAATTCACCCATATTTCGGTGTCATAAGAGTCACAGCACGCATCTTCATGAAATGAACTCTGCAGTTGAATTGACAAATAATGATATTGTTTAAAATTAGAGTGTATGATGTTATGTAAATAATGTGGATAGATGTTAACGTGATTTCATTTGTAAATACCGGGTAGTTAATTCTTTATAAATTATTGACAATTATAACTCAATCAAATAAAACAAAAAAAACAAAATTAAATTAATATAGTTTTTTATTTCTTAAAATTCATAATAGACAAACCGAACGTACCGAACGGCAATGTTTAAAAATAGCACGATTTACTTGTATGTTTGACTTGGCTTTGTAAATACGGAAATAACGCGAGCTCAATTCCCACGAGAGTGGACCGCCATTGACACTTGACAGTTGTGACATTTGTATTTGAAGTGACACTGACAGATGTGCCCAGTACAATCGGGCGACATCTGGTGAGCTGAAAACTGTTTGCCCTCATTATAACAACTTTGGTTTATACATTACTCTTTACAGCAGCCTACCAAGGCTGAGCGTTGTAAGACATGTTAAGCGATATATTTATATCTCTCTCTATACATCGTATTTTATTTTAAAAAAAAATAGCCCTTTTGACGTCCCACTCCTGGGCACGGGCCTCCCCTCAAGAGAGGGGGATTCAGGCCATAATCCACCACGCTGGCCCAGTGCGGGTTGGCGGATTTCACATGTCTTTCGAAAATTTGTTAAATCTTCTAAGACATGCAGGTTTCATCACGATGTTTTCCTTCACCGTAAGCAAATGATAATCATATAGAAATTATGATTCGCACATAGATTTCGAAAAATCCAGAGGTTGGAGCCGGGGTTTGAACCTGAGACCTGGTAGCCCGCAAGACGCGTGCTTAACCAATCACTGCTTGTATCGTATTTTATTACACAGCTTTAATTTTCTGGAAATAATAAACGAGATAAATGCTACGCGGATGCTGTATGAACACTTAAAATCTACAAATCATAATATTACTTGATTTAACAAACACATTAACTTTAGCGATAACAATTGTTGTGATTATTTTAATAATCAATATCAAACACTTAGATATACAACGTCCACAATATAATAAATTTGGACTAGTAGTAGCTTAGTATATAAATAAAATGGTCATTGAGTAGTATATTAGTGTTGTTCCTCACTGATAGCCGTAACTAGTCGTACTTTGCAAACAAGATATTGTTCAGAGTCCTGACAAAACTGTGTGTATGACTCTTAAAACGACTTTCCAATTCATTCAACACCAACACAACCCTTCGCACTGGGTGCGCAGGAGACGCCTGAACGACAACTCATTCATTTGTTTGAGCAATATTTTCCTTGACTGTCATGAGATTCCCTGTCTCTTTAGATTCCTGCGCCACAGACGTCTCGCCAGACGTTCTTCACTGTTCAAACTTTTCCAGAAATCCTTCTCGAATCAGGAATCAGACTCTTCCTTGGCGGCTGCGCTCGTCTCTTCTTTGGTTATCTGTACGTTGAAGTCCAAGTATTTGTCCTCGCAGCGCCTGTTCTTGAAGCGAAGGAAGTTGAGCGCCTGGTCAAGGGTCAAGTGGAAGCAGTCCTGGCGGCTCACGTTCATCGACGGGGACTCGAGGTCGCTGTGCACCAGTCTAGTGTAGACCAGCTTTCGGGAACTGTGTTGACCTTCCACAGAGACCTGACAAAAATTGACTTTATTCATAATGGTTTAGAAATCAATGTGGAATGAATACCGTTAAACGCAAGTTAGCGGATTCAGCAGGCGAGGATTTAAGTGAGACGTGAGTTTATTATGTATGTCATTCTTTGGAAGCATGCTAATGATTTGCGACATGGAGTTATAAGTAAAAAAGAATGTAACACCATAATCCAAGCACCAACACCTTTCAGTTTGGTAAGCGGTCGCCGGCGCAATAAGTCCCACTGTTGTCTTTATACATGTGATTTAGAAATACCTCGGTGATTTGCATAGCATGGTGTTTATTTATTTATTTATTGATATATTGGGATGACAAACAATTGCACAGTACATTGTAACAAACAATAAGAAATGATATATGAGTAAACATGCAACCCACTTCGTTTCATTATAATTTACTAGTAAATAAAACCACATGAAAAAAACGAGATTAATGTAGTAAGTTTCCCAACATTTATTTCATTATCTATTTAAATTGAAGATAGTTTCTGTTAAAAATACCAACATTAAGATTTTTTTGGTTAAATATCTTGCACGTTCTATGAATAGGTGCACGAAGACCCGAGTTTGTACGAAGTGCTACCGTGGCAAACAACTAGTAATGGAACATTTCACAGGTAGCGTGTGAAAAATCATATTATAAAGGTTTTCATAAGTAGCACCTGCTACCGACATAGGTAGAAACTGTTAAAATAATTGCAGTTAAATCGCAAGCGTTCGGTAACGTCCCGGTTTTCTGGTTAAATCATCGACCAGTGACGTCATAGGATTAAGTGACATAGTGAAAATTCACAATTAATTAAATCATTACCTGTGAAAAATCACAGGTGAAATAACAGTAAAAGATAAACATCATTTCACTTACTGAAAATGAATTTATAGTAGCAATCATTGCCATGCCTACAAACAACTGGCCATCGCGCACTCGCCTTTTATAAACGGTTTTTGGCACCTAAAACATGCATTAGTAGACTACGTACCTCATAGACGTAATGTTTGGCATTGCATTTGGGTCCCATGAACGCTACATAGACGATGATCCCCCACGTGCGCAGATCGACGTCGACCCGCAGGTAGAAGAACTCGTCTAGCGCCATTATGATCCACGTGTTGTGCTGCTCCGAGTGCACGCGCATCGAGAACTTGTGTTCCGTGCCGATCTTCAAGATGGGCAGGTGCTTGCTCTGGAATGGAAATAAAATGTTAGGCGTGGTTTCAACAGATACAAATACGAAATATGCGACAAACAAATGTGTACCTTTTGTAAAGTCTTATAAGGTAAGAAATTAATTTTTTAATTAGATTTTTTATTTTTTATAGCATTTGTTTTTTTTTTATGCGAGCCTACCGCCCTTTCGTAATTTCGTTTGTTACTTTGCCAATAGATGATTACGAGTTACGTGAGCAGAGAGGAAAACGACTTTAGTAGCGAAAGCTTAAACCAAATTAGTAAAACACGTGGCCATTATAGCCTAGTGGTTGGAGGTTCTGTCCTCGTAGCTGAGAGGTTCCGGGTTCGATCCCCATCCTGGCCATTGAACTATTGACGTTAGTCCACTTCTAACAGAAGCATTAACTTAGCTGGAGGAGCTAACAAGTAGTAATGACTAGTATAGTATATAGTGCGAGGTGGATAGTAGTATAGTATATATATGATGTGGTGTGTGTGTGTGTGTATGTAGTGTACCTGGAAGTGCTCGGCGAGATGGTTCCGGTGCAGCGGGTGCGCGGCGGCGCAGGTGGGCGCGGGGCAGTGGTAGCGGCGCGCCGGGCAGCTGGCCTCGTGCGCGGCGCGCCGCCGCAGCCGCACCTAGTATAGATGATGTGGTGTGTGTGTGTGTGTATGTAGTGTACCTGGAAGTGCTCGGCGAGATGGTTCCGGTGCAGCGGGTGCGCGGCGGCGCAGGTGGGCGCGGGGCAGTGGTGGCGGCGCGCCGGGCAGCTGGCCTCGGGCGCGGCGCGCCGCCGCAGCCGCACCTAGTATAGATGATGTGGTGTGTGTGTGTGTGTATGTAGTGTACCTGGAAGTGCTCGGCGAGATGGTTCCGGTGCAGCGGGTGCGCGGCGGCGCAGGTGGGCGCGGGGCAGTGGTAGCGGCGCGCCGGGCAGCTGGCCTCGTGCGCGGCGCGCCGCCGCAGCCGCACCTAGTATAGATGATGTGGTGTGTGTGTGTGTGTATGTAGTGTACCTGGAAGTGCTCGGCGAGATGGTTCCGGTGCAGCGGGTGCGCGGCGGCGCAGGTGGGCGCGGGGCAGTGGTAGCGGCGCGCCGGGCAGCTGGCCTCGTGCGCGGCGCGCCGCCGCAGCCGCACCTAGTATAGATGATGTGGTGTGTGTGTGTGTGTATGTAGTGTACCTGGAAGTGCTCGGCGAGATGGTTCCGGTGCAGCGGGTGCGCGGCGGCGCAGGTGGGCGCGGGGCAGTGGTAGCGGCGCGCCGGGCAGCTGGCCTCGTGCGCGGCGCGCCGCCGCAGCCGCACCTAGTATAGATGATGTGGTGTGTGTGTGTGTGTATGTAGTGTACCTGGAAGTGCTCGGCGAGATGGTTCCGGTGCAGCGGGTGCGCGGCGGCGCAGGTGGGCGCGGGGCAGTGGTAGCGGCGCGCCGGGCAGCTGGCCTCGTGCGCGGCGCGCCGCCGCAGCCGCACCTAGTATAGATGATGTGGTGTGTGTGTGTGTGTATGTAGTGTACCTGGAAGTGCTCGGCGAGATGGTTCCGGTGCAGCGGGTGCGCGGCGGCGCAGGTGGGCGCGGGGCAGTGGTAGCGGCGCGCCGGGCAGCTGGCCTCGTGCGCGGCGCGCCGCCGCAGCCGCACCTAGTATAGATGATGTGGTGTGTGTGTGTGTGTATGTAGTGTACCTGGAAGTGCTCGGCGAGATGGTTCCGGTGCAGCGGGTGCGCGGCGGCGCAGGTGGGCGCGGGGCAGTGGTAGCGGCGCGCCGGGCAGCTGGCCTCGTGCGCGGCGCGCCGCCGCAGCCGCACCTAGTATAGATGATGTGGTGTGTGTGTGTGTGTATGTAGTGTACCTGGAAGTGCTCGGCGAGATGGTTCCGGTGCAGCGGGTGCGCGGCGGCGCAGGTGGGCGCGGGGCAGTGGTAGCGGCGCGCCGGGCAGCTGGCCTCGTGCGCGGCGCGCCGCCGCAGCCGCACCTAGTATAGATGATGTGGTGTGTGTGTGTGTGTATGTAGTGTACCTGGAAGTGCTCGGCGAGATGGTTCCGGTGCAGCGGGTGCGCGGCGGCGCAGGTGGGCGCGGGGCAGTGGTAGCGGCGCGCCGGGCAGCTGGCCTCGTGCGCGGCGCGCCGCCGCAGCCGCACCTAGTATAGATGATGTGGTGTGTGTGTGTGTGTATGTAGTGTACCTGGAAGTGCTCGGCGAGATGGTTCCGGTGCAGCGGGTGCGCGGCGGCGCAGGTGGGCGCGGGGCAGTGGTAGCGGCGCGCCGGGCAGCTGGCCTCGTGCGCGGCGCGCCGCCGCAGCCGCACCTAGTATAGATGATGTGGTGTGTGTGTGTGTGTATGTAGTGTACCTGGAAGTGCTCGGCGAGATGGTTCCGGTGCAGCGGGTGCGCGGCGGCGCAGGTGGGCGCGGGGCAGTGGTAGCGGCGCGCCGGGCAGCTGGCCTCGTGCGCGGCGCGCCGCCGCAGCCGCACCTAGTATAGATGATGTGGTGTGTGTGTGTGTGTATGTAGTGTACCTGGAAGTGCTCGGCGAGATGGTTCCGGTGCAGCGGGTGCGCGGCGGCGCAGGTGGGCGCGGGGCAGTGGTAGCGGCGCGCCGGGCAGCTGGCCTCGTGCGCGGCGCGCCGCCGCAGCCGCACCTAGTATAGATGATGTGGTGTGTGTGTGTGTGTATGTAGTGTACCTGGAAGTGCTCGGCGAGATGGTTCCGGTGCAGCGGGTGCGCGGCGGCGCAGGTGGGCGCGGGGCAGTGGTAGCGGCGCGCCGGGCAGCTGGCCTCGTGCGCGGCGCGCCGCCGCAGCCGCACCTAGTATAGATGATGTGGTGTGTGTGTGTGTGTATGTAGTGTACCTGGAAGTGCTCGGCGAGATGGTTCCGGTGCAGCGGGTGCGCGGCGGCGCAGGTGGGCGCGGGGCAGTGGTAGCGGCGCGCCGGGCAGCTGGCCTCGTGCGCGGCGCGCCGCCGCAGCCGCACCTAGTATAGATGATGTGGTGTGTGTGTGTGTGTATGTAGTGTACCTGGAAGTGCTCGGCGAGATGGTTCCGGTGCAGCGGGTGCGCGGCGGCGCAGGTGGGCGCGGGGCAGTGGTAGCGGCGCGCCGGGCAGCTGGCCTCGTGCGCGGCGCGCCGCCGCAGCCGCACCTAGTATAGATGATGTGGTGTGTGTGTGTGTGTGTGTGTGTATGTAGTGTACCTGGAAGTGCTCGGCGAGATGGTTCCGGTGCAGCGGGTGCGCGGCGGCGCAGGTGGGCGCGGGGCAGTGGTAGCGGCGCGCCGGGCAGCTGGCCTCGTGCGCGGCGCGCCGCCGCAGCCGCACCTAGTATAGATGATGTGGTGTGTGTGTGTGTGTATGTAGTGTACCTGGAAGTGCTCGGCGAGATGGTTCCGGTGCAGCGGGTGCGCGGCGGCGCAGGTGGGCGCGGGGCAGTGGTAGCGGCGCGCCGGGCAGCTGGCCTCGTGCGCGGCGCGCCGCCGCAGCCGCACCTAGTATAGATGATGTGGTGTGTGTGTGTGTGTGTGTGTATGTAGTGTACCTGGAAGTGCTCGGCGAGATGGTTCCGGTGCAGCGGGTGCGCGGCGGCGCAGGTGGGCGCGGGGCAGTGGTAGCGGCGCGCCGGGCAGCTGGCCTCGTGCGCGGCGCGCCGCCGCAGCCGCACCTAGTATAGATGATGTGGTGTGTGTGTGTGTGTATGTAGTGTACCTGGAAGTGCTCGGCGAGATGGTTCCGGTGCAGCGGGTGCGCGGCGGCGCAGGTGGGCGCGGGGCAGTGGTAGCGGCGCGCCGGGCAGCTGGCCTCGTGCGCGGCGCGCCGCCGCAGCCGCACCTAGTATAGATGATGTGGTGTGTGTGTGTGTGTATGTAGTGTACCTGGAAGTGCTCGGCGAGATGGTTCCGGTGCAGCGGGTGCGCGGCGGCGCAGGTGGGCGCGGGGCAGTGGTAGCGGCGCGCCGGGCAGCTGGCCTCGTGCGCGGCGCGCCGCCGCAGCCGCACCTAGTATAGATGATGTGGTGTGTGTGTGTGTGTATGTAGTGTACCTGGAAGTGCTCGGCGAGATGGTTCCGGTGCAGCGGGTGCGCGGCGGCGCAGGTGGGCGCGGGGCAGTGGTAGCGGCGCGCCGGGCAGCTGGCCTCGTGCGCGGCGCGCCGCCGCAGCCGCACCTAGTATAGATGATGTGGTGTGTGTGTGTGTGTATGTAGTGTACCTGGAAGTGCTCGGCGAGATGGTTCCGGTGCAGCGGGTGCGCGGCGGCGCAGGTGGGCGCGGGGCAGTGGTAGCGGCGCGCCGGGCAGCTGGCCTCGTGCGCGGCGCGCCGCCGCAGCCGCACCTAGTATAGATGATGTGGTGTGTGTGTGTGTGTATGTAGTGTACCTGGAAGTGCTCGGCGAGATGGTTCCGGTGCAGCGGGTGCGCGGCGGCGCAGGTGGGCGCGGGGCAGTGGTAGCGGCGCGCCGGGCAGCTGGCCTCGTGCGCGGCGCGCCGCCGCAGCCGCACCTAGTATAGATGATGTGGTGTGTGTGTGTGTGTATGTAGTGTACCTGGAAGTGCTCGGCGAGATGGTTCCGGTGCAGCGGGTGCGCGGCGGCGCAGGTGGGCGCGGGGCAGTGGTAGCGGCGCGCCGGGCAGCTGGCCTCGTGCGCGGCGCGCCGCCGCAGCCGCACCTAGTATAGATGATGTGGTGTGTGTGTGTGTGTATGTAGTGTACCTGGAAGTGCTCGGCGAGATGGTTCCGGTGCAGCGGGTGCGCGGCGGCGCAGGTGGGCGCGGGGCAGTGGTAGCGGCGCGCCGGGCAGCTGGCCTCGTGCGCGGCGCGCCGCCGCAGCCGCACCTAGTATAGATGATGTGGTGTGTGTGTGTGTGTATGTAGTGTACCTGGAAGTGCTCGGCGAGATGGTTCCGGTGCAGCGGGTGCGCGGCGGCGCAGGTGGGCGCGGGGCAGTGGTAGCGGCGCGCCGGGCAGCTGGCCTCGTGCGCGGCGCGCCGCCGCAGCCGCACCTAGTATAGATGATGTGGTGTGTGTGTGTGTGTGTGTGTATGTAGTGTACCTGGAAGTGCTCGGCGAGATGGTTCCGGTGCAGCGGGTGCGCGGCGGCGCAGGTGGGCGCGGGGCAGTGGTAGCGGCGCGCCGGGCAGCTGGCCTCGTGCGCGGCGCGCCGCCGCAGCCGCACCTAGTATAGATGATGTGGTGTGTGTGTGTGTGTATGTAGTGTACCTGGAAGTGCTCGGCGAGATGGTTCCGGTCCAGCGGGTGCGCGGCGGCGCAGGTGGGCGCGGGGCAGTGGTAGCGGCGCGCCGGGCAGCTGGCCTCGTGCGCGGCGCGCCGCCGCAGCCGCACCTAGTATAGATGATGTGGTGTGTGTGTGTGTGTGTGTGTATGTAGTGTACCTGGAAGTGCTCGGCGAGATGGTTCCGGTGCAGCGGGTGCGCGGCGGCGCAGGTGGGCGCGGGGCAGTGGTAGCGGCGCGCCGGGCAGCTGGCCTCGTGCGCGGCGCGCCGCCGCAGCCGCACCTAGTATAGATGATGTGGTGTGTGTGTGTGTGTATGTAGTGTACCTGGAAGTGCTCGGCGAGATGGTTCCGGTGCAGCGGGTGCGCGGCGGCGCAGGTGGGCGCGGGGCAGTGGTAGCGGCGCGCCGGGCAGCTGGCCTCGTGCGCGGCGCGCCGCCGCAGCCGCACCTAGTATAGATGATGTGGTGTGTGTGTGTGTGTATGTAGTGTACCTGGAAGTGCTCGGCGAGATGGTTCCGGTGCAGCGGGTGCGCGGCGGCGCAGGTGGGCGCGGGGCAGTGGTAGCGGCGCGCCGGGCAGCTGGCCTCGTGCGCGGCGCGCCGCCGCAGCCGCACCTAGTATAGATGATGTGGTGTGTGTGTGTGTGTATGTAGTGTACCTGGAAGTGCTCGGCGAGATGGTTCCGGTGCAGCGGGTGCGCGGCGGCGCAGGTGGGCGCGGGGCAGTGGTAGCGGCGCGCCGGGCAGCTGGCCTCGTGCGCGGCGCGCCGCCGCAGCCGCACCTAGTATAGATGATGTGGTGTGTGTGTGTGTGTATGTAGTGTACCTGGAAGTGCTCGGCGAGATGGTTCCGGTGCAGCGGGTGCGCGGCGGCGCAGGTGGGCGCGGGGCAGTGGTAGCGGCGCGCCGGGCAGCTGGCCTCGTGCGCGGCGCGCCGCCGCAGCCGCACCTAGTATAGATGATGTGGTGTGTGTGTGTGTGTATGTAGTGTACCTGGAAGTGCTCGGCGAGATGGTTCCGGTGCAGCGGGTGCGCGGCGGCGCAGGTGGGCGCGGGGCAGTGGTAGCGGCGCGCCGGGCAGCTGGCCTCGTGCGCGGCGCGCCGCCGCAGCCGCACCTAGTATAGATGATGTGGTGTGTGTGTGTGTGTATGTAGTGTACCTGGAAGTGCTCGGCGAGATGGTTCCGGTGCAGCGGGTGCGCGGCGGCGCAGGTGGGCGCGGGGCAGTGGTAGCGGCGCGCCGGGCAGCTGGCCTCGTGCGCGGCGCGCCGCCGCAGCCGCACCTCCCGCCCGCACGCGTGCCGGCACGGGTAGCGCAGCATCTCCGCCACCTGCGACACACCCCGACACACATTACCCCCCCGCAAGAACGCTCGGAAAAGCATTCCAATAAATCCAATTTGGAACACTCATTTTACACGAGTTACTTTTTATATAAAAGTCCGGTTAAACGGCGCGTCATAGCTCGCGTCGCGCAACGGACGGCCGCAGTGTGCCCGAACCAGTTAAACGTCGCGTGGACCTGGCGCGCGGCTCACGTCACAAGCCGCACCTTGATCCGTGGCAAAACCCGACCAGAGACGGATGGTACAAAATTCAGCGGGCCACGCTAATCCCACCTTATGAGGACCGAATAGTATGTGAATGTGACGGTCTGCTTATTGTTGTAAAGATGCGCCACCTTCACCGGTACAAACCAGTTCGATAGTTTCTTGAAATGAAAAATTAATTCGGTTTGGTGCTATTCTAACTCGATACAAAACGAATATTTCACGAATAAATAAATAAATCTTTCCTGTTGAAAAAAAAACAATTCCCCCTCAACGTTCTAAATCTTCAATAGCGGCTATAAATTCATCACATGTATAGAGCCGCGGACGCAAAAAGTCTCGCATCATATTCGCTACAAACGCTACTATCCTAACAATTTCACTTTTCGCCGGGAATCGTCGAGGGTCAAACCTCGACGCCATTATTGGTCACCATTGTCGATCCTGGCTTACAGGAGTTACAGCGAGTGTGTGGCGGGACTAGTCCCATTAAAAAAAATCGCTAAATGGACAGTGTTAACATGTGTCGTGCTCACCCCCTCCATGGCACGGTTCCGCACGGAGGAGAAGGTGGTGCGGCACACCGGGCAGAACACCAGCCGCACGCGGCAGCGCGCGCACACCAGGTGCCCGCGCCGGCACTGCGCGATGGGCGGCTCCATCCACTCCAGGCACACCGGGCACTCCAGCAGCCGCAGCAGGTTCTGCACGTGCCACAAGCCCCTTTACTGGTACATGGACCTACCAGCTCATGGCCTAAAGGGAGAGGGGCGTAAGAGGGTTCTTGCCTTGAGGGAAATCAAGGATATCCTGTTGGTAAGTAGGACTCAAGGAGCAGTATGGTCCCGCACCGCCCAAAATAATAAAAAGGAGTGGAAGAAGAGGGAGGCAAGGCTTTAATCTATACATCTATACAAATAAATAAAATTGGAGTGTCTGTTTGTAATATCAAAATAACACCTTTTCACTAAATGCATATGAAAGTACAAACGACACCCAGAGCAAAAACGCGTTTTTTTTTTTTTTGTCTGTATGTCTGTTCCGGGTAATCTCCGAAACGGCTGAATCGATTTGACGGGACTTTCACTGGCAGTTAGCTGATGTTATAAGGAGCAACTTAGGCTACTTTAAATTTAGAAAAACCATTAGGGTTCCGCGTAAAAAAATAAAAACACATGAAATCAAAGAGTATCTCCGAAACGGCTGGACCGATTTTGACGGGACTTTCTCTGGTAGATAGCTGATGTTATAAGCAGTGATTGAGGCTAATTTTATTTTAGAAAAACAAAAAGGGCGTCCTGTCGCCCTGGCTCAGAACGCGGGAGCGGGCTTTTTGTTAAGTTAAATTCCACGCGGACGAAGTCGCGGTCTCAGCTAGTAAATAAATAAAGTAGGACTCATTATGAGTTTTGAATGAGAAGGCAGTAGCAGACAGGTTTGCCCCGAGGGCGCCTATATTTCACCGCCCCTCATAAACTCACGTCCCACATTACGAGGAGCTAGCGCCCGAAAGAATGCGCTTATATACACTAGATGTAAACAAAGTTCAGTTGAATTCCTTCATTTTGCGCGGATGCCTAGCGATAGCTGTATATAAGAAATTGTAGGGAAATAATTATGTTAGGCATATTCTATGGATAAGTAAATTATATTCGCGGGATCACCACGCGCTTCAAATGGCACTAAATTAGCGGTGATAATGATACGCTAAGGATTGTGATCAGTGGCAAAGGGAGTTTCGGAATTCTGTCTTATTAACGTCTTCCTCTCGGTTTACAATCGTGGAACAAGCTGATTACTACATAATTTTACAATACTTTTCACACAATAACATCCAATTTAAATCAGTTAACTAACACTCACTTGGTTGAAAGCTTTGATCGAATATGTCTCCCCATTCTCATCATTCGCTGTAACAAAAACAAATTATAATTTCCTGATTTTGACGACCGCTTTGCGCAGTGGTTCGAGCGTAGGCCGCTCAGCTCGCTGCACATTGTGGTTGCGGGTTCGATTCCCGCCGTGGCAAATTTCGGAAATGGGCTTTCCGTAATTTTCCTTGGTCTGCTGTGCTAATTTCCTGATGTTACTGGGATCGACCCCAGTTCATTGTACGTTACCCATAGTACAAAGGTTGCTTAGTTTGGGACCTTACAGTTGGTGTGCCAGTCTGGCGATATTTATTATTGATGTCAAATACAACGATGATGATTTAATAACATTCAATATTCACCATCTCTTTTCCTCTTGACGCCGTGATTCTGTTGTTGAGGTTGTATAGCTTCTGTTTCTGAATTTGTTGCCACCTAAAAATGGAGACATAAGATTGAAGAATGTTCGTCGTCAAATTCCTTATTTTTATATACTACAAACCATTCGTTCAGTTTTAAACGCTAAACCATGTCTCCAGTATCGTTTAGTAGTAAACAACGACTTATAAATATGTTCCTTTAATAATTACGAGATAGAAAAGTGACCTTTATGATCCTGGTAGTAGTTTTTCCAACAACTTCGACTGAATTTATAAGTGATAATCACTGGCCTAGTGTAAAGAGGACAATCAAATCAAACCAAAAATATTTTATTCAAGTAAGCCAACAAAGCAGTTATGAATAGTCAGAACCTACCAACGGTTCGGAATGCAGCTTCCACTGTGAAGATCCGGCAAGAAACTCAATGGTTACTTTTTTAAATATAAGTACAGGTCATAAGTAAATTCATGGACGACAGATTCGCGCTCGCGCATTCGATATTTTTAAACACAAACATGGCTGGCTGTGGTATAAACAGTCACTATCCAGGCGACCGCCACTGGTCACTGTCCACTTACACTTGTACTCGCCACTTCGCTAAAAACTTGTCTAAATGTAAATACGGCAAGCGCATGCCATCAGCGGCCTTTTTAACGGCGCTTACTAGTCGATAAAACGATACTATTACATATTTTTTGTTGCCTTTTACATGTTATTATAGCTACTTCAATAATTATTATTAGAATTATTAGCATAATTATAATTATTAACATCATTATCATTGTTATCCTGGCTTACAGGAGTAACCGTGTTGGGAGTGTGGCGGGAAAGTCCCAAAAAAAAAAAGCCACTTCAATGGAGCGTTGCATATATCGCGCTTACCGCGGTGGGCTCGTTGTTACCACTCTCCCCGTTATCCTCGTCCACGTGGACGGGGGCGTCTGCGTCCGCGTCCGCGTCCGGTTCGTCCGGGACGTCCACTTCCACGATCTCTTCTTCGAGACAAACACCGCCTGAAGAGTTGTTGATGGACTCTGGCAATATCACACATGATTATAAGATTTTATATTAATAAACATCTGCTTTTCGCGTTCCAATGCCAAGCAGTTTATGGGTATTTTCCATAACGCTTTTGTGTCTTATGTATCAGTTTGTTCCATTGTGCGTTTATAGGGACAGGATTTGTTATACGCATGTTTACGCCAGTGTGTTTAGATACTCGTAAGATCTGCCCCGTTTTACTGGGAATAGTATTAAATATTAACTCGATAAAGTATCCAATATAAAAAGTATACACTGTATCCAAAACTCCCATTAAGTTGTACAAAAAAAAGTTAACTTCAACTTTGTATAGTATTAATTAATAAATTTAAAGCATTAGCAACTTTAACTAAGATTTAAATAATTTTCAACACTAACATACCTTCAGCATTCCCTTCCTCAGCAGTATTTTCAGCTACCGGTTCTGATGCTGGAGTTGACATTTCTATTGGCTCTAAATGAAAACAAAGTACACGATCAATTATCATGTAGTATCCACGTCGAGCAGAGCGCATCAAAACAGCGGTAAAAGAATTGACATGTCTGTATAATAAACTCTACATTACTATAAGGACACTTCAAATTCCTTTACTGATGCGGTCCGCTCGATGTCTTATACTTTAATCTCTCAAATAAAAAACTATCATTTCATCACGCGTGGTAGACTGAACAGGTGTATGGAGATGTCAGCCGTTTTCAGGCTCCATGGAGGTTTTAAGGGAACGTACCCCATACTACGCGACCCTTTCAGGGGGGGAGGGAGGTCTTCAAAATACCACGCTTGGTCACAGTTGCTTAGGTTTTTGTCACGTAATCAATATCCTTCAGGAAAATCTCGCGCTTTTTCGTGCTATATTCAAATATGGCGTGCAGCATCGGCAAAAAATATTTAAAACCGTATTTATGAATTACTACGTGAAAAGTAGAGGGGGTCTTGGCATATGCTACGGGTGGTCACGAAGGGGGGGAATAAAATATTGTAAAAATGGGTCACGTAGTATGAATACATTCCGTAACTTCAATATCTAAAGGACAAGAACAACTAACCGTCATCAGAGTGTTGAATGTCGACGTGTTCGGGTATCTGTTGGGCGGCGGCGGGCGGGGCCGGCTCGCCGGGGCCCGCCCGCGGCCGGTAACTGCTGAACACCGCACTCGTGCCCTTCACATCTGCCACACATGCTAGCTTAAGGAATACACTAAGGACCGTATTAATAAATGGATATCAAATCTGAGAGCGATCTTGGAAATATCATTGTTATGCCATACCAGTACAAAATAACGTGTCAAAAGCGTACTCAAGATCAATCTCAGATTTGAGATCGATTATTGATACAAGCCTTTGTAAGTAAATTATAAAGACACTGGCGATTTAAAAAAAGACAAGCCCGCTGAGTTCTCGGCGGATCTTCTCAGTCAAGGTCGCGTTCTGATCCAGTTGTAGACATAAGATAAAATATGTAAAAATTACAGTGCCCCCGTAGGCCTTAACAAAATAATACGTGCATAATATAGTAAAGAAACACTGATAAAAAATACCCGTGCGAAGCCGGGGCGGGTCGCTAGTATTGTATATGAGACATCACTTACTCGTCCGGGAGTACGGCATGACGCCACGGACCTGCGTGACGACTCGGTTCGAGTTTGACCTGCCGGCCCTCGAGCTCGACAGGCCCGACGTCGGCGTGAACAAGGTACTTCGCGATGGACCGTCGCTACCTGTTACACAAACCATGGCTATATCTCGGCCAACAAGAAGCGATACGATATGGTAATCATGTTCGAGTTCAAAGGAGTTCAAAGGTCACCGGCTGGGCTAGCCACATCCGGGCGGCAAATTTATAAATTCGTGGTTCGTTCTGTGACGAAGACAGTAATGTTGAGAAATAAAGACTAAATGTTAAAAATTACTATTTTCGTATCGCGTCTCGTTGGTCGTGCTGTATATAGTAGGCTTTTTAGGAGTTTGGCTCAACATGTGCTGGAGTACTCAAGTGGGGATAATAATAGCACAGCTATTATAGAATTTAAGTAGTTATTTAATAGAACAGACACGTTTGTGCTAGCATTGAATAATTTTTCTTAAAAACTGTGTTTAAGTACTTAGTCGTGTTTAAACCCGTATCGTAATAAATCGGTATGACATTTCCAAGTACACTCTCAGACTTGACATCTATTTATTAATGACTTAAGTATCACAAAATATCGATAACAAATATCTCTTATTGCACTATAATAAACCCTTACTCATCCCATTCGAGGAATATAGGTAGTATAGTGATGGAAAATTATCGTAATTTTGTTCCCTTACCACGCAAGGACATAGAGTAGACGTTGTTGTTAGATTTGTTCTGACTGAGGTTATTGAGGCTGTGGGTGAGCTTCTTGAAGGCGACGATGCGCTGCACGTCCGCGGAGAGCACGGGCCGCTCCACGCGGCGCAGCTCCGCCGGCGGCGGCGCCGTCAGCGACGCCTGCCGCGACGCGTACGAAGACAGCGGCGCGTCGCAAACACGCGAACCCAAGCCTCTGTACATTTTTCTTTTTAGGGTTCCGTACCTCAAAAGGAAAAAACTGAACCCTTACAGGATCCGTGGGCGCTGCCAAGCAGCCCCCTTCCTTCCTAGAGACTCGAAAAGCCATAATTTAATAATAAAGTAGGCAAGCAACTCGTAAGAAACTTAGCAGAATTAAATAAGAGTGGTTTACATTAAAATATTAAAACACCTTACTACCCTCTGGTTATTATGTGAAATGTGTGAATTGCCACATCATAAGTTCAAATAAAAAAGGCTACTATTTATAAGCAGTTGACCGAATAAATATCAACAAGAATTGATAAGATTAGTAATTACCGTGGCTGAGCAGATGGCCTGGAATTGGAAGTGTTGTTCAGGATGGACCAGAACAAGTCCCTGTCCATTTTGGCCTGATGTTTCCTCACGGATGCAGGTGATGCCGAGTGGGACTGTAGACCTGGTTATTATGAAGATCATAAATAAAGAAACCGTTTTTAAAGACCTGTTATGGTGGCAGTTCACATGGTGTATTTGTACAAATATTGGCGTTATTGTGACAAATCGAAATAACCTTTAATACGCAATATAGTAGGTTTGTTTTGTTTTGGCTGTATTACGCAAATATTCATGCAATTATGCCATGTCAATTGCCACCATAAAATATAACATTTTTGCACATTCGCGAAATTCAATATTTGTTGGTTAAATAAAAATGTTGTGCACAGAGGCCGGGCTTGAGTTTGAGCTGGGGGGCTGGGCGCCTAGCGCTACGGCTGCTACGCCACTGATTTCATTCACAAAAAAATACCAGCGATATTCATACTACTTGTTCCAGGTATGTCGGTGACACTGGACCGAGGCTCCACTGTGGGCCTCCTGGGCAATGTGGCTGGACCTGTTTGAGGCTCTGTGCTGTCATCATCATCATCTAAAAACACATACATCTCTGTAGAAGTATCAATCCCCCAGAGCAGCACAATTGTTAACATAAAAGTATTCATTTTCTAATATAAAGTAACTTGTTATTCATACATCTACTTGTTTGTCCCAGTAGGTACAAACACACATCAGAAATATACCTAAGACCTTGACTTATATATTCCTAGAGAGGTGGTAGCACAAACAGTTAGTAATGTTTTCCATGCAAGTGTTGGCTTCTACATCAAAGTTCACTACTCATATAATTATCAACAATGACTCTATGAGACCTTTCCTTGAGGTAACTCTCAAAACTATCTAAAACGAAGCCTCTAACAGTTAGAAACAGGATGTAAAAACTTTAAAGGTTAAAAATATAAGTACCCACACATTTATTCTTCCCAACTAACTGCTACCTCTATGTTATCTATACAAATAAATAAAATTGGAGTGTCTGTTTGTAATATCAATATAACACCTTTTCACTAAATGCATATGAAAGTACATACGATACCTATAGCAAAAATGCGAATAAAAATTTTGTTGTCTGTCTGTCTGTCTGTGTGTTTGTTCCGGGTAATCTCCGAAACGGCTGGACCGATTTCGACGGGATTTTCACTGGCAGATAGCTGATCTTATAGCGGGTAACTTAGGCTACTTTAATTTTAGAAAAACAATTAGGGTTCCGCGTAAAAAAATAAAAACACTTGAAATCAAAGAGTATCTCCGAAACGGCTGGACCGATTTTGACGGGACTTTCACTGTTAGATAGCTGATGTTATACGCAGTAAGTGAGGCTACTTTTATTTTCGAAAAATAAAATTTAAAAAATGGGTCCTGTCGCGCGGGCCCGGGCTTTTTTGTTAAGTTAAATTCCACGCGGGCGAAGTCGCGGGCTCAGCTAGTAGACTTATAATTTCCTTTTTGATTAATAAATGTTATATATTGATAATGCTCCATTATAGACAAGATAACTAATGGCTTCACAGTAATGTAGGTAATTACAAAAGATCAAGGGTACCTAGTACATACTTAATCCTTAAAACTATACAGAAGATAATACTCTACTAAGATGTTACCTACTCCATACTCCTTGAATTGATGTTGACTGTACTATCCCGATATCCTGATCAAAAATTACGTATTGTATACGTACCAGAACTCCACGGATATTCGGTTATACCTAAAGACTTCTTCAAACTTTCTTTCCTGCTGCTCATGATGAATCAATTTACGGATGCAGGAAAATTATAGCAAGTAAAATGCTTATTTTTCTTTCCTCCCGATTCCGATTGTTCCTCCTTCTTGTTGTCAGAGATGACACTTTGTTGACACAGTCGGTTTGTTGACAGTTGATAGCTTGACAGCTGTGTATGCGGCATGACTGAGGCATAGAGATATAAGAATAGAGTAGGGGAGCCCAGGCTCTCATACAAGTGGAAATATAGCCCCGCTATAAAAGAGATAGGAGATGAATAGCGGCTACCTTTCTCTCTCTACTGACGCTGTCGTGTGCCTTCAAGAGTAGAGAAAGAGCGTCTGCTATACTTAGTTTTGCACAGCTTGTTTACATACATACAGTTCAGAAGGTTATGTTTGTGCTTTTTTTTAATAATAATAATAATAATAATAATAATAATTTTATTTTGCTCAAAACAATGGTATAAAAAGGTCTTACGTAGTTAATGAAGTTCAACATGTTTTTGTCGTACTAGAGGACATGCAAAATGTGTTATAATTACATCATAAGTTACATTATCATATCAACATTTGTCATTCATGAAATCAATGACACTATAATAACATTTATTCACCAGTAACCTTTTCAATTTTGATTTAAATAAGTTTGTATTTAGTTCCTTTATGTCTTTCGGAACTTTGTTATATATTATTGGAGCTCTACATATAATGCTGTTATGCAATAATGCTGTTTTGGCAGGGTGAACACAAAGTCTTTCTTTATCACGTCGGATTCGAGTGCTATTGTCAGACATTCTTGGGAATAAATGAGGGTTGTTCCTTACAAATAAGGCCACTTCAAGTATGTAAAGTGACGGAAGTGTAAGAATGTTATGCTTGACAAACAAAGGCTTACAACTGTCGGTAAATTTGATTCCAAACATAGCGCGAATGCAACGTTTTTGTATTTTGAAAGCGATTTCTTTATGAGTTGAATTGCCCCAAAAAATAATTCCATATCTCAGTACAGACTCTATAAGTCCATAATATGCTGTGAGTACCGCATCAGTGTTAACTGTCGGGGACAGCTTATATAAGGCATATGTCAGGCTACTAATTTTTTTACACAAAGTAGCAATGTGGTCTTTCCAATTTAGTTTTTTATCTATAATTAAGCCGAGAAATCGAATACTGTCAACTTTATTTATAATATTATCTTTATAATGTATGTTGATATTTGAGGAATTGTGTAGCCTTTGACTAAAATGCATAATGTTTGTCTTTTTTAAATTGATTTTTAGGTTATTATTATTTAGCCAAGATATGATCGATGTCAATGAATTATTTATATCAGCTTGATAGTTATTGATGTCCTTACATGCTATTGTAACAGTGCTGTCATCAGCAAATAATGTTATCGGTTGAACAGTTGTTTTTGGTAAATCATTAATGTATATTATGAATAGAAGAGGACCTAGTACACTACCTTGGGGAACGCCATACAATATATGTCGTTCTTTTGAGCAGTAGGTTTCTTCGCATTTTGTTTCAAAATTTAGTCTTGATATTTTTACAATTTGTTTCCTATTCGTCAGATATGAATTAATGAGGTCCAATATATTACCCCTTATACCGTAAGACTCAAGCTTTTTAATTAAAATGGCATGTTCGACGTAATCGAACGCTTGAGACATGTCACAATAAATAGCACTGACTGGAGTTAATTTGTCAACTTGAGTAATAACATTATACATAAAATCGTAAATTGCCATATTTATTGTTTTATTTTTTCTAAAACCTTTTTGCTCTTTACATAAGATCTTATTTTTTTCTAGATAGTTGTTCATTTCATTATAAAGATATTTCTCAAAAATTTTTGAGAATATTGGGATTAATGCAATGGGTCTATAGTTCTCCATCAACAGTCTATTATCTTTTTTAAATAAAGGCTTTACAATAGATAATTTAAGTTCTTCTGGAAACGTTCCTGTCATTATGCTTAGATTTATTAAATAGCTTAAAGGTTTGCTAATACTTGAACCTACTGCCTTTACTATTTTTGTAGAGACTTCATCGTATCCTACGCTGTTGGTGTTTTTAAGATTGTTTATAATCTTATTTATTTGATTCGGCGAACTGGGCGCTAGAAACATTGAATTTAACTGTTTGTCAATACGTTTAGTTACATCTTTTCCAGCACCCTGTATGGGCTCAAGTTTTTCAATAAAGTAATTATTGAAAGCGTTGGCTATTACGGAGTGATTTGTAACATAATTATCATTAATTATCATTTTATCAATAGAATGTCGGGGTATATTCAATCTAGTCCTGTTGATAATTTGCCATGTTGCTTTACTTTTATTGTTAGATGTTTTTATATTGTAATTATTTTGTGCGCGCTTTGTTAGGTTTATTATTTTTTTGAATCTTTTAGAGTAATTTTTGTACTGTAGTTTATTTTCGTTACTTGGTTTTAGTCTAAATTTCCATAATAAGTCTCTCTTTTTCTTACTACAAATCTTAACACCATGTGACACCCACTTTGGTTTACTGTGGACTTTTATTAGGATCTGTTTCTGAGGAAAACACAATTCATAAAAAAGTTTAAAGTTCTCAATAAAATGATGGTATGCCATGTTCAAATCTTGCAATTTGTACATTTCATGAAAAGATAGGTTATCTATGCACATTTTAAACTTTTGTATGTTATCTTCACTATATTCGCGTTTGGTTTTACGCCAATAATTTAGTTTTAGATTTCTTTTAACAGGAAGCTTTATCAGTTGAGCCGTATGATCAGATAGGCCCAATTCAAACACCGCAGTCTTACATGGTTTTTTGAAACTGTGGGCAAAGTTATCAATGCAGGTTTTGCTTACAATTCTGGTTGGTTGTTGTAATGCTAACGTCATGTTATAATTAAACAATAGGCATTCTAGTTCTAAGGTGACATTATTAGGTTTTAAAATATCTATATTAAAGTCACCTGCTATTAATACATTATTATTACAATATTTCTTAGAAATATGAGTCAGGACTTTATCTAGCTTATTGAAAAAGGTATTTAAATTGTTCTGTTTCGGTACTCTATACATAGAAACTATAACTATTTTAAAATCTACAAGTTCAATTGCACAACATTCAATCAAATTAGTTATGGAAAAATCTCTTATTTCATTTAGTTCTCTAACTTTATGATTATTCTTGACAATAATGCACGCACCACCGCGTTTACTTTTTTCACGGCTAAATGTTGCAGCTAGAGTGTAGTTCGGTAAATGAAATTGTTGCTCATAACCTGCCATCATAAAATGCTCAGTAACGCATATTATATCGATAGTAAGATTTTTGTCTATGAGCTCAACTAAATTAATTAATAGTGCGTCTGTTTTGTTAGCAGTCCCGCAATGTTTTGATGTAAGACATGTAGATACTTAGTTTCGAAAAAAAATACTTGCCGTTTCCGAAGCATTTCCACTGTCATCATTATCTGTGCTATTTAGGAAGGTATATTGTTGTAATTCTCTGATGTAGTTTTCAAGTTCTTGAAATATAATAAATTTATGAATACTATTTGATTTTTTTATTCACTGTGATTCAATTGGTACAAAATGAGGGTTGATTGAAATGACGTTTTCACTATAAAGGCCGCGTGTTCTCATTTAAAGTCCTCTCTTCCCACCATCCACCTCTCTTGCCACTATCTTCCCACTCGCCAAAGCGCGCGACTGCGCATGTGCCAATAGAGAGAGAAAGATAACCGGCTTTCATCTCCTCTCTCTTTCTAGTGCGGCCACACTCTCAGCGCCGTCTTCCCTCCTCTATTCTTATATCTCTATGGGTCCAATGCCGTCTCGGCCTACCCGGGTTTTTTTGTGCAAAGCACAGACAGAACAAAAATACTCTTAACTGCGCACAGACAATACACGGGTTTTGAAGTGATTCGAACCTTATCACGTAGTATTCAAAGACTACTATTGTATACTGTAGTATTGTAGTATTGTATTCTCTTTGCCCTTATTGGCCTGGGTCTGTCTGTGTTTCAATTTTCAACGGAGTTTTACCTAAACCCAAAGAGAATATAATAGACCTAAACCCAAAAACGAGAATATAGCGACATTTATCTAAACCAAGCGAATCAAATATATTAAATTGAAAAGGCTGTTTTGTATTTTGTGGTTTTCATAACATTATAATGACGGATTTGCCTTATCAAGCGGAATATGCAAAAACCGGGCGCGCTTCGTGCAAGGGATGTAAACAAAAAATCGACCAAGGTGCACTGCGTCTTGCGGTTATGGTGCAGGTTAGTATATTTTATGGTAAAATTCCAGTCATAATATATGTACAGCCAGCAGCAATAATATATGGATTTTCAAATTGGAAAGTAGTAACTTACTACTGCTGCTATTTTATACCTTTTTATCATCTTTATGACATGTACAATCAAAAACAAAAGTTGTTTACTGATCTACAATATCCTAATCTAAAAATGGAATTGGAGCTATATGACGTAGTATCACTTTATTATTTATTATTAATACATTGTTACATGCCAGTATTTTTTTATTGTGTATTTACATAGAGTACCTATATATCTATTATTTTAATACATTATTACTAATTCAAAATACTTACTTGAGTAATTTGATCATAACTATGAAACTGGTGTAGGTACTCAGTGACTGAATTCAGGCACTAGGTGCGCACTGCTGCCATTCACTAGTACTATTTGTATTTGCTGAAATTTGTCCTACAAATGGTGGTGGTAATCTAAATTTAACCCCTAAAACATTTTATATTGACTGTACCATAGAAGTGATATAGTACTTAGGTACATATTTATTGTGACAATATTTATAGTGATTGTTTCCAACATTTATGGTGCGGCAGACTGAGCAGTTATAGGACTTTTTTTTAACCAGGTAAGATAGACCATTAAAAGGAAGGACAGCACAAAAGATCCCATTGTGATTTAGGGAACTCTGCCAACATATGCCTAAATAAGATATAAAAGTTTTTTCTGGGACTGTTCAGGGATTGACCTCTGCCTCACCAGATATAAAGTTATGATGAGGCTGGAGATGTAGCTAGCTGAGTCATTAACATCCTGTTTACCATAATTGTAAGTAACAAGCAATTTTTAATTGTAAATGCATTAAAAAATAATTGATTGATGTGTTCCAGTCAGCTTTCTTTGATGGAAAACAGCCCAATTGGCACCATGAGGAGTGTTTCTTCAAGAAGCAGCGGCCCACGGGTGCTCACGACATTGGCAACTTCAATAAACTCAAGAGTGTTGATCAGAAGAGGATCAAGGGTCTGATGGGTAAGATAGATATGTAACACGGCCTTTAGCGGCGCGTCACATAATTATGTCGCACAATTATGTTACTATTGGCTTATATCACCATAATCTTTAGTGTAATTATTTATCCTTACTTATCATATTTATTTATTTATTTATTTAAACTCTATGCACATGTTAAAAACACATTTTCTACCAGTCGACCTTAGGGTGGTGCAGAAACAACATGGCGGGTGCAACTTAAACGAGAGAAATAGAGAGAAATTTATACCTATATACATATATTGATAAATACATATTTAGTAAACACTCTTGGCATGAAACCAGCTAACTGACTGAATCATCAATGCAAATTGGAAGCCACTGGGGGTATAAGCATTAAATAATCATATTTTTAGGTAGGCACCTGTTATACAAGACTTTAGTCATACTAATATTATAAAGAGGAAAACTTTGTTTGTTTGGTTGTAATGAATAGGCTCCCAAACTACTGAACCGATTTGAAAAATATATTTTCAAAAAAATTAGGGATCCTTACTAAAACTCGAATAATGTAACCGCAACGTGTGCGAAGCTGGGGCGGCTAGTATATATATAAAGTAACTTAAGGCTTGTGACAGATTTTGGAAAATAAGTATCAACTTTTTTTTTCATAGAAAATCTGACAGGTGTTGTTATGCCAGCTGAAACTAAAGGCAAAGGCAAGGGAGCTAAGAAGAGAGCGGCTAATGATGCTGGCACAACATTAGCGCTGAAAGACTTCGCCATTGAATATGCTAAGAGTAGCCGTGCTACATGCAAACATTGTGATATTAAAATTTGCAAGGTATTTTTTTTGTTTCTTTATGTTTGGGTTTTCAAATTGATTTCCGCACTAATACAAAGGCAGATGACTAACTACAAGTAGTTTTTTTATCATAAAGACTAGTCATTTTATAACATCTTTATTCAAAAATATGATGTAGTGAGGTAGGTAACCCACCCACCCAAAGTTAACAACAAACAATGCCTATCCAAACCTTATCTTATAATAATTTAGCCCTTTTAATGTCCCACTCCTGGGCACGGGTCTCCCCTCAACACGAGGGGGATTCAGGCCATAATCCACCCGCTGTCCCAGTGCGGGTTGGCGGATTTCACATGTCTTTAGAAAATTGGTTAGATCTTCTAAGACATGCAGGTTTCCTCACGACGTTTTCCTTCACCGTAAACCTTATCTTACGCCTGCATTTAAAACCCAGTCATTAGAATATGGTATGCTATTTCAGTTACACTACAAATGCAATGGTTACCAGCCGTGGGCCATTCACGTTTCATTCTCAATCTTGTTCACAGGATGAAGTTCGTATCAGTAAGACTGTGTATGATACGGAGGTAGGCAGCAAATTCGGAGGCCAGCCGCTGTGGCATCATGTCAAATGCTTTGCGGAGAAGAGGAGCGAGCTCCTGTATTTCGCGGGTGGGGCGGACCTGCCTGGCTTCAAAAGCCTCAGCAAGGAGGACCAGGCTATGGTTAAAAAGGAGATTACGTAAGATGCGTCCTTATAACACGTACATAGGACAACCCTATATACTTATGAAAAAATTTTGAGTCTAAATATCGCGATCCAGTTTAGAACACAATAACTGCTGGCTCACCTAAAAAGGTTCGTTATGGCGCATTCCTAGACGTGAGAGTCTTGACTTGCTAGATAAGACAAGACTACTCCTTGGACAATACCTTTTTAGGCTTCCTTCGACATTAGTGCAGCACTAAAAAAATGTCCTAACTGATGCAAAGGAACTATCCACTGCCAAACAACTATGTTGCTTGGCTTCTAATGTAATATTTATTTTGAAATAAAACTATTTTTACGGATTATATCGCGTTTATTTTTTACTTTTTATGTTCCCGACGTTTCGGCTGCTTTACAGCAGCCATGGTCACAATAGTTTTATTTCAATGTGTAGTATTCGCGTAAATATAAGAAATCAATAATATTTATTTATTTATTTATTTAACTTATGGAAAACCAACAGCTACATACAAATTATTAAGCATTAAATCTAGTAACAGAAAGCCAATTAAAGGTTTTCACGTATAGCAGTAGAGAAGTACAATAGAGTCTTATGCAAACACTTAATAGCACACATCACCCAGATATACCAGAACTAATTACAGAAAATATAAAAACATTACAGAATTTATTGGAAGAACCTAAGGTTTAGCTGCTTTCTTGCTATTATTCTTTATTGCTCGCTATATGATATTCTTCATTATGACTATTCATATTGGATTTTAGACCATTCAAATCAGATGAGGTGCCAGTGAAGAAGTTAAAAGAAGAGCCAAAGAGTGCGGAAGAGTTGAAAGAAGAGAAAGACAAAGAGAAGAACTTGGAGAAACAGAACAAACTGTATCACAAATATAGAAATGCCCTCAGCGAACTAACTAAGAAGGATCTTGAGGAACTGTTGGAGGAAAACTCTCAGGAAATTCCTGGTGCCAAAGATCAGGTAATCCTCCCACAATCTGTCCTAAACTGTACAATCTTTCACGCGTAGCTACTACCCAGGACGGCCGGCACAGGTGGGCGAGAGTGTCTCAGCCACAATGATGATTAGAAACAATGTTGTATCTTCTTAACACGTGTCGCGTCGTTTATACAACTGGCTGTCGAACAATAGATTTATGAATTGTAGACTTACGTGTATTATATTACAACATCTTTACAGGGTTATTGGTAGAAGACTAACAATCTTCCAGGACCGTATTACTAATATTATAAACAACAAATTTAGTTCTATGACTTTTTACAAAACAAAATACATTTACCAAAAACAAACTAAGTATTTCGTTGTTACATACAACATATTTAAATTATTTACGTCCGTTCTATCGAATATCGCTACAAGTACGTATGATGCGAGGCGGGCGAACAGTTACAGCGTTCAATTAAAATATTTATGTTTGTGTATGAAATTCTGATGATATAAAATCGCCTGAATTATTAAAAGTCATAGAACAAAATTTGTTGATTTGGATGTTAGTAATATAGGCCTGAGAGGTGGTTAGTGTTTTACCAATAACACTGTGTACCTTTTGTCAGTTGTTGAACTTTATTAAGAACTTTTAGTGGGATTGAAACATTTGTGTCGCGTTTGAGTATTCAGCTGTGTATATGTCTTCAGTGCTTGGACCTGGTGGCCGACTGCATGGCATTCGGAGCGTTGAACCCTTGTCCCGAGTGCAAAAATGGACAACTAGTGCTGGACACATTTGGATATAAGTGCACAGGTGAATAGGAAATACTACAATTAATTACTTACTACACAAGGTCTTGTTTTAAATGCAAGATATTTTGCATGGAACGTTGTACTTAAGGTGAAGGCACCTGTCTAGCCCGCGAAATTCAAATTTTTCGAGTATTTTTATAGTTTATCCAAAATCTGAAAACATTTAAGACAACATTTTGTGATTTGCGACAAACACAGTATACAGTGCGTTTATTAATACATTTATTTTACTCTAAATATTATCACGGTGGATATGATACTAGTTAATCACTAAATATACAAAAATTGCCAGATTATCTGGATAGCTGTCGTTCTTGAAATGTTTTAGAGTAAGTTGGATATATTAATAAATGCACTGCACACGGTCTTTGTCGCGAATTACAAAATGTGCCTTTTATTATTGTCAGATATTGAAAAAATTCTAAAAAACCTCAAAAAATTTGAACTTCGCGGGCTAGATGGGCGCTATTGCTGTTTTTTTAGCTAGATTGTCTCTTTGATACGGAGCGATATTTCTTGGCACAGGTAACCTTAGTGAATGGACCAAATGTTCATATGTGACACAAAACCCAAAAAGGGTCCCGATGAAAATACCGAAAAATTATGCAGACGGTTCTATTTTCAAGAAATATAAACCGAAGACCAGTGTGAGATTGTTCGAGGCGGCGCCGCGGCCGGCGTTTGTGATAGTTAAGAATGAGGCGACTACAAGGTATATTTTAAGCGCTTTAAAGCAGTATCATATGATTTGATAGGAAACTCTTTAATAGAATCAAGCCTACCAAAGGCAGTGATCAAAATTCAATCTTATTTTCATGATATATATGTCGCAGCCAAATAGCTTAATTCGCCGTTCAATTAACAGCCTAGGCACTTTACTAAACGGCGCCGTTCAACTAACGGCCTAAATGATATTCAGCCGTATCGTCTATTACAACATTTAATAAACTGGCTGGCTAATGCTTAGGCAACTGGTTGACATTTAAGTAATACAAAACTTTTTCAAAATACTACCCAAGCAGAACGACCTGGATGGGTTTAGGTTAGGGTTATTTTTTTATGACCCCACAGATATATTCCCGGCAAATAGATTCGGTGGATCTAAAAAAAATCGTAAAAAACCTAAATACCTAATAAAATTATTCCATCAAAGTTGTTTTTTTCCGACGCCATATTGACCAAAGAGAATATAGAGATATTGACAGTTTGGTGAGTTTCAGCGCTAGGTGGCAGAAAGTAGAACTAAATTGAAATGAACAGGCTTGGCAGGTAATTAAACGGCTAGGCAAGTAGTTAAACGTCATCGATCCAAGTCATTTGCCTAGCAGTTTGATCAAATGGCTGAATATCATTCAGGCCACTAGTTGAACGGCGCCGTTTAGTTAAGTGCCTAGGCTGTTAATTGAACGGCGAATTAAGCTAGTTGGCGGCGACATATATATCTCAATTAATAAAGATACGACCGCTTGGCGCAGTGATTCGAGCGTAGGTCGTTCGGCTGACTGCAAATGGTGGTTGCGGGTTCGATTCCCGCCGCGGCAAATTTACGAAATGACCTTTTCATAATTTGCCCTGGTCTAGGTGTCACTCGGATCGCCCCCCAGTCCATTGTACGGTAACCATAGTACAAGCGTTGCTTAGTTTGGGACCATACAGTTGATGTGTCAGTCTGGCGATATTTATTTATTATTTATACCGTTCTTTAAAAGTGCCAGGATTTTCACTAAAATTATCATCTAGTACATCTGTACTGTGTCCCTACATAAGATAAAGCGATGACTTTAGACACATCTCAGCAAGCTCGTGGTCGCAAGTGGAGCGGACCGTGACGTATGGAAGTAATTGGGGGAGGCCTATACCCAGCAGTGAATAGAATACAAAATGAGAATTTATATTTTTAGCGACGTCAAAAAAGAAATGCCGGTCCCGCCGCTAAAGAATCTCCAATTCTTCATATACGGAAGGAACATAAAAAATAAGGAAGATATAAAGAAACGTGTACTGCGACTGGGTGGGCTCGCGGTGAACAAGCTGACGGACACCACTGCGGCCGTCATCTCCACGAAGGCGGACGTCGAGAAAATGAACGAAAAGATGAGGGAAATTGAGTCAAACGACATAGAGGTAAGTTCTCACCGGGAATCTTATGAGCTATTCGACCACTGGACAGGGAAATACTCTGTTCACTACACCCATAAAACTCCATAGAGTTAACACGACGACCGCTTGGCGCAGTGGTTCGAGCGTAGGCTCACTGCACCTGTTGGTAGCGGGTTCGATTCCCGCCGGGGCAAATTTCGGAACTGGCCTTTTCGAAATTTGCTCAGGTCTGGGTGTCACTGGGATCGCCCCCAGTCCATTATACGATACCCATACAAGCGTTGTTTAGTTTGGGACCATACAGTTGGCGTGTTCGCCTGGCGATATTTATTTATTAACAATTCCATGTAGTGAACAATGGCTCAACTCAGTTATATGAGTCGAAATTTCACAATCCGGGGGGGCTATTCATAGTTGACGGAAACAACAGCTTTCATACTTATTTTGAAAATGAATTAGGGTGAAGGCGCCTGTCTAGCCCGCGAAATTCAAAATTTTCGAGTATTTTTATAGTTTATCCAAAATATGAAAACATTTAAGACAACATTTGGGATTTGCGACAAACACTGTATGCAGTGCGTTTATTAATACATTTATTTTACTCTAAATATTATCACGGTGGTATTATGATACTAGTTAATCACTAAATATACAAAAATTGCCAGATTATCTGCATAGTTGTCGTTCTTGAAATGTTTTAGAGTAAGGTGGATATATTAATCAATGCACTGCACACGGTCTTTGTCGCTAATTACAAAATGTGCCTTTTATTATTGTCAGATTTAAAAAAAAAACTAAAAAACCTCAAAAAATTTGAACTTCGCGGGCTAGATGGGCGCTTTAGCCTTAAATGAAGGATGGAAGCTGTCGTTTACGACACGGATTATTTCCGTTGACTGTGAATACCTCCCCCCCATCCTTAATTGAATCCGTCAATTTGGTAAGTTGCTTTAAAGATTGTTTTATTTATTATTAGGTAGTGGAGCCATCTTTCCTCGACTTGATAGATAAAGATACCGGTACGATCGCCAAAAGTTTGGACCTCATCAGAGAGAATAACATCGCCGAATGGGGATCTGACGTGAGTTGACAACTTTTTTTATGTTTCTTTTAATGGCCACAATAACTTGCTGAACGGGAAATACCAAACAGCGTAAAGGCGCATGCACATACAGGTTGAATGAAACAGAAAGGGTATACTATTTTTTTTCAAAGCTTAACTTTGTAATTCTAAAACTATTCGCTTTGGAGGAAACTTGGAAAATAAAAGGTGTTACAGGGATACAGGGAAAAAAGCAGTGATAGCCGATTGGGTAAGCACGCGTCTTGCGGGCTACCAGGTCTCGGGTTCAAACCCCGGCTCGAACCTCTGGATTTTTCTAAATCTATGTGCGAATCATAATTTCTATATGATTATCACTTGCTTACGGTGAAGGAAAAACATCGTGATGAAACCTGCATGTCTTAGAAGATTTAACCAATTTTCGAAAGACATGTGAAATCCGCCAACCCGCACTGGGCCAGCGTGGTGGATTATGGCCTGAATCCCCCTCGAGTTGAGGGGAGGCCCGTGCCCAGGAGTGGGACGTCAAAAAGGGCTAAAGTTATTATTTTTTACAGGGATACAGTTGTTGACAGATTTCACAAGTCTACAAACCTTTAGTACTGCGACTGTACCACTAAGCCGATAGTTTTAGATTTACAAAGTAAAGTTGCGAAAAAAAATTGTATACTCTTTCTCTTTCACCTAGTATAAGAGAACCCATATATTTAAAAAATAAAAACGTATGCTTTGTTTTGTGTACGTACCATGGTGGTACGTACACTATGGCTTCAATATCTTCGTACTGTTATGAGGTAATGTATCTGACAGTGGGACCTATCTATTGAAAGGCATACCGTAATATTATAATAATTTTAAAAATCATTCTGAAAGTAATAGTATGAATGATTTATTTATGTTAATTTTTTATTCAGCCAGCTAAACGCATACCGCAAGACGTTGTTGACGGAAAATCGATACCGAAATCTGGCAGCATGTATGTTAAATCAACTAAATCAGGAGTCCAGAAATTAAAAATTCAAGGTAAATATCAATAAATGTCTATGGCTTGCATGACTTAAAACATATTGCTGCCCTCGCAAAACATAGTAACCTAACGACAGCATAGTATATAATATGTTGCGTCGTATGGATCCACTCGCTTTTAAAGTTTCCTCATTTCCAATTCATTGGAGAGAATGAGAAAATCCACTTTTCTCACATGCTGTCAGACTAGACGCTTGGCGCTGTGGTTTGAGCGTAGCCCACTCAGCTCACTACACCGGGTGGTTTCTTAACTTGCCCAGGTCTAGGTGTCACCGGGATCGCCTCAGTACAAGCGTTGCTTAGTTTGGGACCATAGAGTTAGTGTGTCAGTATGGCCCCGAACTAAGCAACGCTTATACTATGGGTACCGAACAATGGACTGGGAGCGATCCACGTGACACCCAGACTAGGGCAAACCACGGAAACGCCATTTCCGAAATTTACCCCAGCGGGAAAAAAACCGCAACCACCATGTACTGTGAGCTGGGCGGCCTACGCTCCATCCACTGCGCCAAACGGTCGTCAAATTGATATTTATTATTATTATTATATTATATTCCAGGAGGGACGGCCGTCGACCCCGCGTCGAAGCTACAGGACGTCGCCCACGTGTACAGAGACGCAGATAACGTTAAGTACACCGTAGTGCTGTCCCAAACAGACGTGGTCGCACAGAAGAACTCTTATTACAAGCTGCAAGTGCTGGAGAGTGATGATAAGAAAAAGTAGGTACCATAGCATGCCTACAGAATTAAAATTATATTGATGATAACCTCATTTCATTCAAATTCAAAGCGTTAATTTTGTTTAGGCCCGTAGGCCTATTTATTTACCTTATATCTACAAGCGGATCGGAACGCGACCTCGACTGAGAAGATCCGGCAAGAAACTCAGCTGGCTTGTATTTTAAGATTTTGTTATGATTGCCAGTTGCTTTTATAGTTAATAATTACAAAGGGTAGATATAATAGCTTCAGTGTGTTGCCTTTTGGGATTACCAAGATTATTGGCTCACTGCACCGGGAGTTGTAAATTGCCTTGTAATTAGCCTTAGTTTGGGTGTCACTGGGAGCGCGGCCAACTCATGGAGCAAACAATAATAAAACTTAATCAACGGTAATAGAGTTTAATTTCTATTACTTTTAAATATATATATATATATGTGATTATATCAAAGCAAATAAATTTGAACTTTATTACAACCGGCATAATTTACTAATTTGTTTGTGCAGGTACTGGTTGTTCCGCGCTTGGGGCAGGATCGGGACGAGCATCGGCGGTGATAAGGTGGAGACTTGTCGGTCCCTGGACGATGCGGTCACCATGTTCGAGAATCTTTACATGGAGAAGACGGAGAACCCTTGGGAGTGTCGAGACAATTTCATGAAGGTATTTACATCTTTTTTCCTATATATAGTTTTAGATGTACCGGTTTTGCACGCTATTCGATTTACCGTCTTAAAGCATAGACCCGTTTGACCATCAAATTTATTTTGAGCAAGTAAAATTGGGCATATATGCGGCCTTAATCAGATATGAGCACAAGCTGGTGATTCGCTGTAATGACGTTTAATGACGCATATCTTTAACAGTCTGCTTCACAGTTGACCCTGAAAATAGTGTAGGTGTGATCGTCTTTTCGTACTTCTTTCATAGCTGTTTCAAAATAAAGACACTTCTCCTGCCACACACTCCCACTTCTGTTACTGGGATATAAGCCAGGATCGACATAAGTGTCCACTGATGACACCGTGATTTGACCCTTGTTGAGTCTTGTTTAAAAGTTAAATTGACTTGGAACCCGCACGAATTTAATCGAAAGATATAACTCAAAAACTCGAAATTGTTTCTATTCATGTAAGCCAACAAAGCATTTATGAATAGTCAGAATCTACCACCGGTTCGGAATGCTGCTGCCACTGAGAAGATCCGGCAAGAAACTCAATGGTTACTCTTTTCAATGAACTAAAAACTACCAGAACTCCTCTTAAGAGTTGGAAGGAAATCTTCTATTGCTCTGTGTAACCTCACCTCTTACTGCCTCACGAACCGGCACAATTGGATATAGTTTTGCAGAATGGAATCAACCCATATGCACTGCTGTAGACCAAAAACAACCTTGTGTTAATGACTCTAGGTTGGTTTTAGTTTGCAGAAGTGTGTGTGGGTTGGTTCCATTTTGCAAAACTACGTCCAAGCAATCGGTAGACCTGTGTATTTTAGGGTTACACCGCATCAATCGACCGTTGAACGATCCATCAATCCATGGTACAATAAGATGAGTAATAGGATCGACATTTTCCACATAGAATAACGTTCGATCGACAGTTGATTGCACGTTTCCTTACTTTGGATCGCTATAACACGAGTGTATTCAAAAGTACAGTAATTACAATTTAAACACAGTAACTGTAGTCTGCAGTAACGTTTAAGGCTAAAGCGCCCATCTAGCCCGCGAAGTTCAAATTTTTTGAGGTTTTTTAGTTTGGTTTTTTCAAAATCTGACAATAATAAAAGGCACATTTTGTAATTGGCGACAAAGACCGTGTGCAGTGCATTTATTAATATATCCAACTTACTCTAAAACATTTCAAGAACGACAGATAACCAGAAAAACTGGCAATTTTTGTATATTTCGTGATTTACTAGTATCATATCCACCGTGATAATATTTAGAGTAAAATAAATGTATTAATAAACGCATTGCATACTATGTCTGTCGCAAATCACAAAATGTTGTCTTAAATGTTTTCAGATTTTGGATAAACTATAAAAATACTCGAAAATTTTGAATTTCGCGGGCTAGACAGGCGCCTTCACCTTAAAGGGAATCTCACAAGTCCAGTTAATAGGTCCCGGGGCGGTACTTCCCGCTGGACTTGGACTATGGCGACGATGGCGGGCAAGTCCAGGACCTCGCGGTGGACCACGCGTCCGACCTGCCCGTGCCCGTCCAGAAACTAATCATCAAGATATTCGACGTCAACACCATGAAACAAACTCTCCTGGAGTTCGAAGTAAGTGAAGATAAGGCTTCAATAGCCTAGTGGTTAGAGGGACGCCCTCGTAGCTGAAAGGTTCCGGGTTCGATCTACAGCCTGGCCATTAAACTTATTGGGCCCAAGTATTTAAACGTCTGGTGAGATTTCTAGGAATATATTTATTCACAATAAACCGTACGTTGGAAAATTCTATTTTGAAGTGACATGTTCTTTTACATAGGTATGTCAGATGCCTAATAAATAAAAACATACTTAAGGAGGTAACTATCTGAATATAAAACTTATAATCCAATACTTCCCCTTAAGTTTTATAATCTAATGGTTCTATTAAATATTACAACATAAACTCGTATTTCTAACTGAATAAATTAATTATTCTTACTCTTGCAAAACATCGGATCGATTGCTCACAAACTTACCAACTGACAAAGCTTTAGTAAGGAAGTCTGCAAGCTGAGAAGAGCTTTTCACATACTCAATACAAATTACATGCTGTTCTACTTTCTCCCTTATAAAATTATATTTTATGTCTATATGCTTAGACCTTCTATGAAATACAGGGTTACGAATGAGCTTAATAGTACTCTGATTATCTATATATAAGGTGATTGGTTCCTGGGGCTCCTCAACATCTATCAAAAGTTGCCTCAGCCAGAGTAGTTCTTTAGCTGCTTCAGCAGCCGCCACATATTCAGACTCTGTCGTGGATAAAGTTACATTATCCTGTTTTCTACTAGCCCAAGTCACAGGCCCTTTACATTCCTGGATATCGTTACTTTTCTAGTCTCAGCATCATACATTCTATAGTTTTCATTGTCATAGCCCACTAACATCATTCTCTTACTTTTCTTGTCTAATTTCTTTCTTTTTTCGCTAGGAACATGCACATATCCTTCTGATCCAAACACTCTTATATGTTTTAGACATGGTTTGTAACCATTCCATAGTTCATATGGCGATACATCCTTTGTCTGACTGGACGAAGTTCTATTTAGTAGGTAAACAGAGCATTTCACTGCTTCTGCCCATAAGCTTAATAAAACATCACGCGCATACAACATAGATCTGACACTTTCCATGATGGTCCGCATTTCTCTCTCCGCGCGACCATTCTGCTCCGGAGTGTAAGGAGCGGTGCGCTCATGTACTATACCCTCTTTTTCAAGGTAAGCTTTAAAATCATTGTTCACATACTCACATCCGTTATCCGTATGGAGTATTCTGACTCCATGTGCAAATTTGTTTTTCACAATCTGTACATAATTCTTAAAACATGCCAGAACGTCACTCTTGTTCTTTAGTATATCCACATGTCTGTAGCTTGTTGCACCATCTTTAAATAATACAAAATATCTTGCACCTGATAAAGATGTGTGTTCAAAGGGGCCACACAAATCACTATAAGCAATATCTCCGGGCTCATATTGTCCTCTTTCAGATTTCTGGAATGGTAATCGGCTTTGTTTTCCGTACTGGCATGCCTCACATATGAAATTACCATCATCTGTAGTAACTGTCACCGGTAAAGCACCATTCCTGCTCATATTTTTAATTTCTTTAATATTTAAGTGTCCCAAACGCTCATGCCACAACTTCAAGTCAGTTTGTACTAGATTACAGTTCATTTGTACAACCGCTTTGAAGTTCAATTCATAAAGGTTGTTCTCTTTCAAGTTGGCAGACATCACTACATGATTATCTTTTAGTATGAGTGCACTACTATTCTTCTTCATAATAACGTAACCTTTTCTCGTTACTGCTCCTTCGGAGAACAAATTCCTTCGTAGATCAGGCACATACAAAACATCAGTCAGAATGCTCTGCTCACACTGTCCATTAACAGTTTTATTTATCATTATTTTGCCTTCACCCAACACTTTAATTTCGTCTTTGTTTCCAAGTCTCACAGTTCTGTTGTTGCCATGGTATTCCTGTAGCTCACAGAAGAATTCTTTCTTGTACGACATGTGTACAGATGCTCCACTGTCAAGAATCCATATATCAGAATCAACTTCAGATTGCAAGCATTGTTCAACGCTAAATGCTAGGGTTTTTTGCTCTTGGATTCTCTTTCCAGATTTCTTTGGGGCTTGGCACTCTCTTGCGAAATGTCCCCTCTTGTTGCAGTTGTAGCATACGAATCTATGTGGTGTACTTGCTCCACTCGTAGAACTTTTATTCATACCTTGCTTATACTGCGTCCCAGGTTTCTTAGCTACCACCAAAGCATCATCACACATTTCATCCTCATTGTTAAAGCTGGCCTCTTCATCTAATAATCGCGATGTTAGATTTTGGATAGTTTGCATTTTGCAATCAAGCGATAACCATGCCTGTCGAAGCGAACGATACTTGCCAGGCAGTGTACTTAAAATTTTAGTCATAATCGCTGTATCGCTAATTTCTTCTCCAGTCTCTTTCAATTGTTTGGCCAAATTTTCTATTTTCGAAATGTGTCGTGCAATGTTATCTGTCGGCGCCATCTTGTATTGGTAAAATTTCTCATGGACGATCATCTTATGGAATTCAGATTTCTGTTCATATATCGAATCTAATTTGTTTATGACTTCGAATGCTGTATCACAATTTTCGATGAACGAAATCTGGCTCAAATGCATCGACGAAGTCAAAATGAACATCGCCATCCCATCGTCTTTACTCCATTGCGCTGCCGCTGCGCCTTCGGGCTTCGGTTCATTGATATTTAGGCCCTTGGCTTTCAAAGCGCACTTTACCTGGAACTTCCACTGGCGGTAATTCTTTCCGTCGAACTTATCGACCTTCATGGTATTCGTTACTTCCATGACGACTTCTCTTACGTTCGTTGTATCAAACGACGAAACAATTTTACAATAATCTGCTCTTCACCATAAATACTTTTCTTATACTTTTACGTAGTGGAATTCGTACCTGGGCCCATAACCTATTGGGCCCAAGTATTTAAACGTCTGGTGAGATTTCTAGGAATATATTTATTCACAATAAACCGTACGTTGGAAAATTCTATTTTGAAGTGACATGTTCTTTTACATAGGTATGCCTTATAAATAAAAACATACTTAAGGAGGTAACTATCTGAATATAAAACTTATAATCCAATAAAACTATTGACGTGAGCCCACTCCTAACACAAGCATTAGCTTAGCTGGTGGGGCTAATGGGAATACTAATATTGTGATAAACTCACGTTCTTTTTTTTTAATCATTTTAGAGTTTAATAATTTTTCGTTAATAGTTTCAGTCTTGATAAATACCTACAATGCCTAATATGATGACTATTTCTATTGTATAATTCTATTGTATATCTTACGATTATTATGGAATAATTTTCAAAATATCTTTAAAATTGGCAATATAGACGTTCAAAAACAGTACTAGCTCATGCAGTCGTCATTACTGATTCGTTTTAACAAACTTTAATGTAGGCTCATTACAATAATTACATTAGAAACTAATTCCATACTGGCGAAATGTGGTACAGCGTGACTTTGCCTTTCGCGAAAACAACCCGCAAGCTAATGTTCATTTATTTCTAGCTCGACACCGAGAAAATGCCCCTGGGGAAACTGTCAAAGAAACAGATCAAGTCCGGGTACAAAGTGTTGTCGGAACTACTGAAGTACATCGAGGAGGGGACTGCTAACCAGAGCAGGATCGTGGATGCTACCAACAGGTTCGTTCCTACTCACTACTTCAACATGTTACGGCCACAGCACGTTTTTTGAACGCGCCGGCGACGCGATACGCACGCGAGTCAGACGCAGCCTTTGTAGACCTTTGTAGCATAAAAGCGCACTGTCAACGCACTTTTCTAAAACGCGCAACGACGGCGTATTTAAAAAACGTGGTGTGCACAGGCCCTTAAAGAAGTGAGAAGTTTACTTCTCAATCAACATATTGTTTGAGTAATGTGGTATTTTTTTATATATATAAAAGTATACAACAAAACGACATATTTCACTTTTTATCTTGTTAAGGCGGGCTGTCCTAGGCTAATAATTATTATATCTATGATTATACATGGAAATGTGTTTCTTTATTTGTTTAATAAATTGATGTATTTTCAGATTTTTTACACTAATACCTCACGACTTTGGCGTGAATAACGCTCCAGTGCTGAACGACGTCGAACTTATAAAGTCCAAAACGGCTATGTTGGACAACTTGTTGGAGATAGAAATAGCCTATAGCTTGTTGAAGACTGGTATGTTATATGTTGCCTTACAATATAGCGTTTCTCGAACTAGGAACGTTATGAGAATGTATATTTAATCATTTTTAACCCCGAAAAAAGAGGGGTGCGATAGGTGTAACATGTGTATCTGTGTATTTGTGTATCTGTGTGTCTGTCTGTGGCATCGTAGCGTCCAAGCGGATGATTCGATTTTTAATTTTTAATTTTGTTTTTTTTTATTAGAAAGGTATTCTGATCGAGAGTGTTCTTAGCTATGTTTCATGAAAATCGATCCGCCTTTCCAAAAGTATCTGCACTTTTGTAGATTAAAAAGTCGTCGCATTGGGGGTTTTTTAATGTTCAATGTAGAGTTATGTTTAATTTGTTATAGAATCCAGTGAACCTAGCCCCATATCGGCTCACTACTTCAAGCTGAAGGCGGACATCGCCCCGATACACACGGAGTCGCCCGAGTACGCGCTCATCCAAGAGTACCTGAAGAATACTCACGCCGCCACACATTCCAGTTACACGTTGGACATTGAACATGTCAGTGCGCTATTGAACCTCTATACATTCAAACGAAACTATATCTTTCCACCATAATTATAAAGTTTAAAATGCTATGTAACTTTACTATGGCTAGCGAGAAGCGATACGAAATGGAAATATGCTCGTGTTCATGTCCAACAAAAAATCCCCCACCCCCATTCTCATTGGCCGTGCTACAGATAAGGCTAACTAGTCCTTACCATCGGTAGGTATTCAAAGTGGTGCGTTCCGGAGAGGACAAGAGGTACAAGCCATTTAAGAAGCTGCACAACAGACGACTATTGTGGCACGGATCGCGTATCACCAACTTCGCCGGCATCATTTCACAAGGTAAACCTACCTTTGCTAACCTAAACCTAACTTACTTTGAAAAAAAATTTGTATGAATTAATAAGAAAAGGGCGTTTATGAGTAAGGGAAGGTGTTCACACATCGAAGCAAAGTTTCCGTGTCGTAAACAACACCTTCCCTTCTCTTCTTCTTCTAATTCATAAATGTAATAGAAGGCTAGAAACTGTCGTTTCCGACATCGGAAACTTCCCGTCATTTGTTAATAACCCCTGATTAGGTACAATGAAAACACGTGACTTTGTTTTAAAGGATAAAATCCGCCAGTACTGTCTTTTCAATTATTATTTTTATTTAACATTTTATTATTTGTTATATTTCAGTTAAGTAAATGCCTCGCTTAAGATGAAGGCGCCTATCTAGCCCGCGAAATTCAAAATTTTCAAGTATTTTTATAGTTTATCCAAAATCTGAAAACATTTAAGACAACATTTTGTGATTTGCGACAAACACAGTATGCTGTGCGTTTATTAATACATTTATTTTACTCCAAATATTATCACGGTGGATATGATACTAGTTAATCACTAAATATACAAAAATTGTCGGATTATGTGGATAGCTGTCGTTCTTGAAATGTTTTAGAGTAAGTTGAATATATTATTAATGCACTGCACACGGTCTTTGTCGCGAATTACAAAATGTGCCTTTTATGATTGTCAGATTTTGAAAAAAATCTAAATTACCTCAACATTTTGAACTTCGCGGGCTAGATGGGCGGTTTAGCCTTAAGCCATTGGATTCTAATAAATACGATATTTCATTGTATCCCGCAGGGCTCCGCATCGCGCCGCCCGAGGCGCCGGTGACGGGCTACATGTTCGGCAAGGGCGTGTACTTCGCGGACATGGCGTCCAAGTCCGCCAACTACTGCTGCACCAGCGTGCGGGCCCCCGTCGGACTCATGCTGCTCTGCGAAGTCGCACTGGGAAACATGTGAGGCTGAACGAACATTGTTGGCCTTTACGGACATAGCTATACCAACAACGTAAAAGGAGGATAGAAAATAATGTATTTATATACATGCCATTGTGACATCTGTCAACTTTCTTGTCTATGTTTTTTCATGTTTTTTTCAGTTTGGTCCGTTCCCTAAGCCTAAATCTTCCACAATATTATGTCAGGAAAGAATTGGTACTTATGAGTTTATAAAAAAGATTCAAAGAAGGTATTCATTTCAATTTTAGGAGATATGCTGTATTTATGTATATAAATAATATATGGAGTGGTTTTATGTTCCAGGAAAGAGTGTCGCGCGGCGGAGAATGTGCAGCTGCCGCCGAACACGCACTCGGCGTGGGGCGTGGGCCGCACGCAGCCCGACCCCGCGCAGCAGCGCGTGCTGGAGGACGGCACCGTCGTGCCGCTCGGCAAGCCCGTCACCACCAAAGTCGCCACCTCGCTGCTCTACAACGAGTATCCTTTACATAAAATATATCTACCGGGTGTAACATCAAGAAGGGTCAGTATGGGGACCTCCGAAACTATAACAGATAGATAAATTGGTTTCTAGGAACTATGTCTTGGATTTTACAGATTTTCTGCTTTCGTAGATTTTCAAAATAACCTGTACGAGACTCGGGATCCGTTCACTTAAAAAATACCATCACATATAGGTATTTAATTTGGGAATTTTCCCAATTCCGATTTCCGCACGAATAAACAAAGATAATACTCGTATAACGCATTCAATAACTATCAGCTTACTTAGCGGTCACTTTTGCGTCGCTCACACGTCACTGAAGCCTACAACGCTGATAGTTTATATTGAGCCTTAACAGATAGCGGCAATGACGCTATTCCAGTATTTCCTTTTGTAACAATTATTTCCTTAGCGATTTTTCAGATTTATCGTTTACGACGTCAGCCAAGTCAACGTGAGGTATTTGCTGCAGCTAAAATTCAAACACAACTACTGATCTTAAGTTTTCGTCCATTCCGTTATTATTTTAAATATTGTTCTTGCTTATTTTTTGTGTAAAGTTTTCTAACACCGTATAACATGACGATATGGTGTTGAAAAGCGAGAATTGCTGATTGTCTGAATTGGGATAGCAGTTGGAATACAATGTGAGTTATTGTAGACTTGATCTAAGTTTCGTGGAGCGATAAACAATTATTATGATTATTATTTAATGTTAACTCTTAATGTTTTTTTATTTGTTTAATGGTTACTTTTTTGATTATCCTGATAATTCAATAAACATGATTAATATTATAATCAAGATTTCATAACTTTTTCATTCGTATTTCTATGCATATAGCTGAATAAATTACACGCACAAAAATGCAGGGGTGGCAGCACGTTGATCGTTATCGTCCTCATCTATACTATGTATAGAAACCACATAGGCATAGGTACTAATATTATATCGGCGTAATGTTTTGTTTGTAAGTATGTTTGTGAGATCTCTGGAACTACTGATGCGATGCTGAAAATTATATCACTGATAGTAAACTATCACTATCCCTGAGTGACAGGCCATGTTAAATTTCTACGGGGGTGAAACCGCGGGGAGCAGCAGTCATAAATTTTAAGCGTGGATGTTTATGGGTTTAGCAGCATTACGGATATAATTGAGCGTACCCAAGAAGCTTAGAATACCACTGGAGAGTGCACGTAGAACTATGGAGTGAAGACAGGTTTTTTTACATACATACATACATTTTGTCCCTCTCACACTTCATCTGAAATTGCCATGATAAACACAAAAAAATACCCAAACTAACGTGTGATGAGCCAAGATTTCGCAAGTCCATGGTTTTCGTGTCTGTTTTTTTATGGATTTTATTTACATATTACATATGCGTCAATTTGAGAATCCTCTTTTGACTTCAGTATTTATTTTATATAAAAAACGAAAAAAAATGATCAACCGTTTACTTTCCTGATTGTCGGTAGCTGTTATTTTAATAATTTAGCAACACTGATAGAACACTCAATTTGACACTATGGCCAAACTGTCAAAGATTTTCAAGCACTTCGCATTTTTAAATTAGTTTAATGCTTAAATAAAAGTGTATTCTTGTAATTTAAACGATGTATTGTGTTGTGCAAAATTGCAGAAGTGTATGGATACCAAACACAAACATTAAGTTACACGGGTGATTGTATTTTACGCTAAAAACCGTATTTAACCATATTTATATTATTTTTAATGGGAGACATAATAAAACATCAATAAATTAGTATTATTAGTATTGTGTGGCTATTGATTAATGATATAACAGTTTATGTTGTACTTTTCGTACTATATTCATTTAGTTTTTATATGAACATTTGACCTAAGAAGGGTGACCATCATCTCACTGTATTTCAGATTTTCGGAGTAAGTAAGGATACATAAGTATTATACTAATCATATGTTCCAAAGTCAAAAATATCATCTTATTACACTTATATGAGTACCCATCATATATTGTGATTGTGCTAAGTTTATAAGTACCACAATCACAATGGGTACCTATTTTATGACGGGTGTGTATACCTAATTTTGCCTCCTGCACACTTCCACCCTAGGCAGGAGCCGAGCCGGCGCGGCGTTCGGCTCGCATACGTGCTCGCGCTGGTACCGCGCTGTGAGTTAGTGACAGTAAGACCGTTACGCAGAGAACGTGCGTAAGCTCGAATGCCGGTTGGGTTATTTATACAAACAAATAAAATTTGAGTGCCTGTTTGTAATATCAAAATAACACCTTTTCACTAAATCCATACGCAAGTACATACTCGTACAGTACATAGGTAACAAAAAAGCGGGTTGAAGCGGTTTGTTCCGGGTAATCTCCGAAACGGCTGGACCGATTTATATTTTAAAATTTTAAGTAATTTTAGAAATGGTTTCACTGGCTTGTTTCATTTTTTTTACTTGTTTATGATGAGTGAGTTTGTAACGCGTATCAACATATGTGATGTGACTTAAATGGTTGTATCTTTTGATTGCGGTGACTTGGAAGCTTTATAAATTATTGATTCTTCTTCTTGCTTTAAAATATGACCCCAGTAATAGCAATAACAAACACATTTAATAACAATACTTCGCATTGGGTCTAGCCTGTAAAGATATTTGTATTTATTGAGAAAATAAATAAATACAAAAAACAGGTGTGATGTGATTAAGATTAGAAAAGTCATGATGACATGACTATTCATTATCATCAAACAATCTATTTACTATTCTAATAAATTTTGTGTTAGCTTCAGTTCCACTGAAATTGGGATCACCACTGTTGCACAAGAAATCAATAGCATCAGCGACAGAAGAACTGAGTGTCTGCGCTGCAAGACGTACATATATGTATTTATTTTTATACTATGATAGTTGACATGTCCACCTGTAACTGTTTGCACAATTTTAACCCTTCATTCAATTGCACCATGTGAAGTTGTTTAATAATTTTAAATGACATTTCCGTCCGGCGTTGTTAATGTACCTATAATCAGACATTTCTAGTAAGCTTTAAAATATGCGTAGCATCTAATAAGCAGTGCACATTGTTAACACATAAGTCTTGTAACGATCTTGACTGCGCTTTTGATATGTCATTTTGTACTGGTATGACATAAGAAACATTAACATTTCTAAGATCGCTCTCTCAGACGTGAGATCGATTTATTAATATGGGCCCGAAACCGTCAGTCCTAAACTTGAGATACGATGTGGTCACCCTACAGAGAGAAGCAACAAACACGCGACGTTATTCAAGGTCATATTTATTAGCTTCAAAACATTGTTCGTGGTAATACATCCAGTGTTATGTATAAAGTTCTTGAGCGTACCTATGAGCTTACGGGCTGTACCAAGATTCTGCGGTTGCAATGTATGTCCACGGGAGCTGAGATCTATACACAGGAGGGAAAAAAATTAAACTGACTTCAAGGAAACCTGGGTCTACTAAAAATATAATAGGGACATTAGGGAGCTTTTAATTTATTTCATATGGAGTCAGTGCCTGCCAATTAAAATGAGTAGGGGCAGGTGCCTAAGAAGTTGTCCTCTGAAAGGAATCATTATTTTCTAAGTAAATTATCTGCTTGAGTTGGAAATTAAACCCGTGAAATATTAATATGGGTTTCTATATTTATTATTTATATTCTATCTATATATTGTAGGTAATTTGAACCGCTGATCGGAATAATCGACTAAACAGCAGATATTTTTATTTATCTGTAGCACCTGTATGATTCTGACGGCTGCTAAAATGTCACTTCACTCAACTCACTTGTCTGTCAATGGTTGTCAAACACATGTCAATCTTATCATAATATTCGCGATGTGAATTTATAAATTTAAATAAACACAATTTTGTGATCGTCTTTCAGTGTTAATTTGTGTAATACAGTTATGGTCGTATAAATTTTCCAAGAATTAATCATAATATATTTATTATTGGTGCTAAAAAAAGAATATCTGGTGGAAATGGAGTCGGATATTATCAATTGGAGTAACAAAGAAGTTCTAGATTTATTACAAAAAGAAAAGACATCTAGTTTAGTGATAGATATTTGTAAATCTCACGATATCGACGGAAAATGTTTACTCTCTTTTATTGATCGAGATTTCTATGATTTCCCATTCGATAAGTTGAAATTGGGTGAACGAAAAAGGTTCATATTACTAGTAAAAAAATTACAGAAAAACAATCGTTCGTCTATGTTTGAGCTCGGTCTGTGTGACGATGCCTCGAGCAACCCTTCCACGAACATAAACTTCCTGGGTACCAACTTGTCCCACTTGAGCTACAATCTTCACAAAAGGCCGAGTGAGATTTACATGAAGAATGCCGAGTGCATGTCGAGCTACACACCAGAGGTGAAAGCATCTAGGTTGAGGCCCGAAATTTGGAAGACTGCTATTGCAATGGGTAAGTAAATAAACATTGTTTCCTATATTGCCTGTTGTCATCAAATCACAATTAAACTAAATTGGACACACCTAAAAATATTTGTCTTGCTCATTTTTTACCAATACAGTTGGTTTAGTCATGTTAAGTTGGTTTGTCAACAGAATCCAGACCATTGTATCACTTCCATAACAAGCCTATACAAGTCCACGCCATCTGCTGATTGGAAGTCCAATTTCAGATTGATTCCTGAATATTAAATTGCATTACTTGTAGGAGTAAAATTACTTTCAACTGAATGCACATTAATTAAAAGTCGTTGATGTCTATTAAGTTGAGATCATTTTTACTTGCAGTAAATAAAGTTAGCATTTTGGGATTTAGGCCAAGGAATTTGTATTAGCATTATAAATAAATGTTATTTATTGTCTTGAGTGATCGCCACAATTGAACAATGATAGTGCTGGCTGTTCCAATGTCACAGTTAATTTATATTATATTGTTAAATTAAAAGCAAACTAACTTACTTTGTAAATGGTAGGGACACCACTATATTGTTTAATTATTGCTTGTTTTCTGGATGATCTACTGTAACTCCATAAAAGTAGATTTAGTAGGTAGTAAGAGCCTTTACTCAAACATTTGTCCTCAGGCTATGTATTCCTGGTGACCTGGGTGACAGCAGTTGTCATGGTAATTGTTCACGACAAAGTACCTGACATGAAAAAGTATCCACCCCTGCCAGACCTGTTTCTGGACAATGTGCCACACATCCCATGGGCCTTTGACATGTGTGAGATCACAGGCTCCCTCCTCATGGCCATATGGCTTGCTGTGCTGTTCTTCCATAAACATAGGTGAGAACACTACATTAAAAGTACTTAAATGCCCTCTAAACACAAGTGATTCTGAACTTTAAAACATTTATGTGAAGACTCATTTTTATATGCCTAATGTGGGCGCAAAACTTTCTTTATTAAACAAAAAAAAACAACCCATCTCTTAGAGGAGTACAGGCATGATTGTGTCAGAAAATAATCTATAAAAACTTTATCTTGTTATAATTTGAATTACATAATAAGTAAATACTTAAATTTGTAAATATTTTATGTGTTTGTCTAATTACATAATATGCATAAAATAAAAATCAGGTGATGGCCTATATTTTCCACTCTGCTTGACAAATGTTATTGTTCTAACAATGTGTATTGTTCTTACTGAGCCAATTCACATTACTTTGCATAGCTAATGATTGTTGGAAAAAAATATTTATTTCTACAAATTAAATTCTTAAGAAAGAAATCTTCTTCCTAATATGCGAATTCTATGAAAGGCTTTGCTCGATTTTTATATGTGATATACGCAAAACGTATGACGTCAATCACGGAGACGCTAATTTTATAAGTGTGACGGTAAAAGCATGTACATTATTATGTATACATATCCATACGTAAGTAAATAATCGAATAAATAATGTACCAACTTCGAGAAAATCGCGGAACAACAATAATTATTTAATTGTCCAATATAATTTATTATCTCAGCTTGCATAGGTATTTTGTATGGTGGCAATTTTTTTTCCTGAATCTTTTATTATTGTGAAACTTATTGTATTCAAATGAAGCTATTCTCGATTCGGAAGTTAGTCCATTATATATATTTTGTTTATATAACAAAGTCGGCGATCAAGGGCACGCTCCACATGATGTTAAGCTGTTATCGTAGCCTATAGATGCTTGCAATAACAAAGGCATTGCTCGAACTGGCTTTTTTATACTGAGCTTACAAGCACGGCCTATTTAGGCTGTAGCCAAGTAAAACAGCGGGGGTAAATCTACCACAAAAATGTGTGGTAGCTGTCGTTTTTGTGGCGGAAACGTTCCCTCGATTATGAATTCCTCCCCTGATAGAAATCCTATCATACGATCACTACCTACCGTCTTGCGATTATCGCACAGATTATTGTTATATAGGATCAACGATGAGCGATGAGTGGAGCGTTGGAGGTTAGTCGTCTGACAAAATAACGCGGGCGAAGTCTAATAGGACAATAGATTTCACAAATCAAAATCATCGAAATCACGTTCAATGTCCACTCGTCTTTGTTCATCGATTGAACAAAGTCCTTTATGAACGACCGATACGGATGTACCGTCGTCGGCATTACGTTGGCACAACTCGGTCCTGTCTGTATCACTACATCACTACATAGTATAAAACAAAGTCGCTTCCCGCTGTCTGTATGTCCCTATGCATGCTCAGATCTTTAAAACTACGCAACGGATTTTGATGCGGTTTTTTAATAGATAGAGTGATTCAAGAGGAAGGTTTATATGTAAAATACATGCATAATATAGTAGAGAAACACTGACAATTCTAGAGCCGTGCGAAGCCGGGGCGGGTCGCTAGTAGCAAATATAACATAACAGTTTTACACTATTTCCGTATTATGTATGTATGTAAAGTCATCTATCTACATGACGTGCCTTGAAATGACCTCGTCATAATGAAAACTTCTATTTTTAACGTTGTCACAAGGTGAAAGCATGCACCAATTCTTACGGAGCTAGTCCCGCCACACACTCCCACTAATGTTACTCCTGTAAGCTAGGATCGACAATGGTGACCCAGTGATGACGCCGAGATATGACCCTCGACGCGTCCCGGGTAAAATTTAAATTGTCTTAAGACCCGCGCACGAATTTAATCGAGTTGGAAGAAGCTACGGAGCCAGTAGGTTGATTTAACACGAAGACTGGTCCACCTCACAATACCCCTGTCATTCCTGTAAGATCTACAATGAAATCAAACGATAGACCCGCTGATTGTCTCGAGAAAGCTTCATAGAGTTTTTTTTTAATTTTGTATACATTCGTTCTATATTCAAAGGTAACGAAATCCAATTCCAGCATCTGTTTATTTTCAGTGGAACTGTTCACCCTCTTTTCATCTCAGATTTAACTGTCGGTTAGATTAAAATGAAATTCATGTTCAGGACCTAATCCGTCTCTTGCTTGCAATATCCTATACGGTATATTATATTAGTTGATAATGATAACTGATAAAGAGATGATTAGCATGTTTTAATAAATCTAAATTTTTATATTATTCTCATTCACTCTAAATGTATTTATTTATTATTTATCTCTTATTGTGTGTATGTTGTCTTCGCCTATAATGGTAATGACATTCAGCTAGTATCATTTGTTACAATGCACATTGTGTGCGCGTTCAATAAATACGTACAAAGTAATGTATGTAATAGAGGCCAGCCTTATGCCCCACAGCCGTTCTCAGCTCAAATGTACGATACGATTCTCGATACCCTTTCTTTTATCGTTTGTGACTAACTATAATGTAGATATGACTCATGATATTTGATAAACTCATGATGAATATGTGAATAAGTAAAGCACAAAGAGATTAGTAGGTACACCATAGTCAATATTGTAGCCCAAATACAACGACAGGGCGTGCAATAAATAATGCCTCATACCCAGCATTTTTTATTACGCGACAATTCGTACTTAGAATGTATTTGCTTATTCGATCGAGGTTTTACGTCGGTTTTTTATGACTTTGTCACAGTTTGAGTCTAGTTTATTGTTTGTAGCCTGATAACAAACAGACTCACAATAACGCAAGTTATAGCCCATAAGTAGTTAGTCGTGACTTCGTTTTGCCCTAATAATTTTCAGATATTTTAAATTAGAGTTACCTACAAAAATATTAGAGTTATTATCGCTACTAATTGCTCTACTCTTAAGACAATGCGTAATAGTAGGCCTATTAAAGTAATATGACGTCATGGCTCGCTTATCTTTTAGGTGCGTCGACCCGCATCTTGACCTAATGACCGATATCCATAACTACGAATATAATAATTATGGTACCTATATAGTATCTTAATTTCTTCGGTCGTACCTATAGGAATCTAAAAGCGTCCTCTCCATTCAAAGACTACCAGTAGAAAGAAATTACGAATTAGTGACAAGGCCGCCAGACACTTTCGTGTTTTTCTTTATTTTGAACGCCTCTTGTTTGATTGGTTTTAATTTGTGTTACAATAAAGCCTTATCTAACTACAACTGTGTGTATAGGCTCATAGGGACGATATTTAATTGGCTTTTTTCCGTGACATTCTGAATATACTAAAACAACGATATTTACATGTGTTCGCAACCTTGTTATTATATTTATTAACCTTATGGCTGGTCAAAGACTCGATTGTACTTTGTCCGAGTTCGAGCTCCCTTATCGTTGTCCCCGAACTCAAGAGGAGTTAAGATGTCCAAGTTTCAAATAGGTAGATACGCACGGCTACATATCAAGGCCGTATATATTTCCAGTATAAACTGACCTCTCATTCTACGAAAATCCTATACAAATGAGCTTATACCGGAAATGTTCCCAGGTTTATAATATTGCGGCGGTTCTTCGCGCTCGCCGGCACGGTGTTCCTGCTGCGGTGCTTCACGATGCTGATCACGTCGCTGTCGGTGCCGGGCTCCCACCTCAAGTGCGAGCCGCGCTCGTACCCGCCGGCGGACGACCTCACGGTGTGGGGCCGCCGGCTGCGGCAGGCCTACGACATCTGGAGCGGCGCCGGCATGTCCGTGCGCGGCGTGCGCACCTGCGGGGACTACATGTTCTCCGGGCACACGGTCGCGCTCACACTGCTCAACTTCTTCATCACTGAGTGTGAGTGTTCTAACTGTCCGGTATACGTACTTTATTTGAAGCGTCAATAGCTTAGTGGTTAGAGGGGCCGTCCTCGAAGCTGAGAGGTTCCGGGTTCGATCCCCGTCCTGGCCACTAAACTATTGACGTGAGCCCACTCCTAGAACAAGCATTAGCTTAGTTGGAGGGGCTAAAGGGAATACTAGTAATGTGATTATCACACATTGCTAGTCATCTTTATTTAAAATAGACTACTAGTATAATATAAAAATGACATTTTCAAGATCACTCTCAGACTTGATCATCGTCCATTCATCGCGCTTTCCTGTCTCAGACTTGATATCGATGTATTAATACAGGCCTACATCTTTTCATTGATATAAGCCAACAAAGGAATTGCGTGTAACTACATAGTTCTATGTTTTTGTACATTCTCAGAAACAGCATCAATAGAAACTGCAAGAAAATAATACACGAGTATTTCAATAGTACCAAGCTAGTTAATATAATTATTTTTCCTCAGCTAATCGGAAAAGTAAAACAGTTTAATAAACTCGTCAATACAACTCTTAATCTTATGACCTTGTATTGATAACTTATTTTGCGAAAAACACTGTTGACGTAATAGGAAGTTATGTTAGTATGACGCATTCAATATGTATAACTACGTTATTATATAGTATAAGTATTTTAACTGGATTTGTATCGATATCGATAACAATATCGAGTTTTTGTATTTTTAGTGCGTGTGCGCAGAGATTTGTTCGCAGTTATCAAATTTACAATATTTAAAAAAATCTTAAATCTGCTAACCGTCGCTGAAATAGAAATATAGTGCAACATGCATGACATGTCTATAATAATTTGTCAAAGTTCCATTGCTTCTTGCAGATACTCCTCGCAACCTGTACCTGGTGCACATCCTGACGTGGGTGATGAATATGTTCGGCATATTCTTCATACTGGCGGCGCACGAACACTACTCCATAGACGTGTTCATCGCGTTCTACATCACGTCGCGGCTCTTCCTCTACTACCACACGCTCTCCAACAACCAGGCGCTCATGCAGAATGACTCTTCCAGGTATCTATGGTGCTAATGCAGTTGATACACAAACTAAAGTTGCGACTATTTCGTCATCATTATCATGCGTCGTAATGCACATGCAAGAAAACAATATTTTTTATTGTGTCTTTATTTAGACATAACTTATAGGCAACAAAATTAGCTCCTTCATCTTTTTTTAACGACCGCTTGGCGCAGTGGTTCGAGCGTAGGCGCTCGGGTCACTGCACCGGGTGGTTGCGGGTTAGATTCCCGTCAGGGTAAAAATTTCGGAAATGGCCTTTTCATAATTTGCCCTTGTCTGGGTGTCACTGGGTGTAACCAGCGGCCGGCCAATATGGTATACCTACTTTTGTGCAATATTATCATAAGCATTTTAGTAGTTCCGTGATGAAATACCTTAATAACGAGTCCGTAAATCCGTTTATATTAATGTACTTACTGGCCTAGTTTTACCTAATGATGTAATAACGTACATCCTAACGTGTTAATTACAAGTACGCACGCAATATGATGAATTTCTGTAGTTTTTTTCACTGAGGTTGGAATACATTGAATATAATATTTTTGAAGTAGTAAAAAGTAGTACTGCCACAAACATTAAAGCTAAGGTAACAAAATAATAATACATTGTTACTAGAAAAAAAAAATTAACAAATTTCCTGAGCGCGTCTGGTTGTCGTTTCGGGTTAATCTCCGAAATTGTTAAGCAGACATTGGTCCGATGACCCATAGTAAACCGCAGGGTGTTATAATATAATAGTAAATAGACTTATAATAGGGGTATCCTAGTCCAGTATAATTGAGAGTGCGAAGCGGATTTTGATAGTAAGTAGATAGGACTAACAAAAACTAAGGATTTCATTTTAAGTCGTTAATAACCATCTAACCTTATACAGTTAATAAAACTCCTACCAAGGTAATTATAATGTCAATGTTTAACATTCTAGGACCAGAATATGGTTCCCGCTGTTGTCGTTCTTCGAATCGGAGGTGGACGGCATCGTGCCCAACGAATACGAGGGCCCCCTCACTATCATGAACAACTTGAAGCTGTGGCTCATCCAGCTCATGACGGAGGTCAAGGAGTCGTCCATGGCCAAGATAGCGGGCACCAAGCTGCAGGAGGGCGCCGCCATGGGCGAGTACTCGGTCGTCAGGCTCGTCGACGGCATCAAGAGAAACCTTAGTCTCGTCGAAGAGTACAAAAACTCTCGCCAGGGATTGGTCACGCTGGACAAAAACATTCAAGCGTGCTTGCTAGACGAACGGCCCGAAGCGGAGTTACGGCACAGAAATATAACAGAGTTCCCGCCCCGGGAACTGAAAGATTTCAGCAATACCCCCTCCCCAGTCGTGAAGAAAAGTATATGAACATGTAGTTCATTGTTATTATAGAGGCTGTTATAGAACTATTTCATTGTAGCTTTAATAACACAATGAATTAGATACCTGAATGTTTACATTTCCATTATAGATTTTATATCATGTTATTCCGTATTTATTTTACTATGATAAGTAAAACGTAGAGTAAATTATTAAGAAAATTTATTTGCTCAAAGTACTAATCTTGAATAAATAACGTTTTCGCTTAATTTTGTTTCCATTTCATAACAGCCGTGAGTCATACCGTCCTCACTCCTAACCCATGTTATATAAAAAGTGTAAAGATTCACGCAAGAAATCCACAAATGGCCATTGTGTCAAATGTTAACATGGCCTTGTGGTAATCCTAATTTGATGGATGAGACTGTGCTTTGTTAACTCTTAATTTTTTTGTTTACCTAGCCAATATTCCATTATATTTTTAACGAACAATAAATTTATTGAAATAATTTAAAAATATCAATCATAACTTTCCGATTTTCGGCCTCAATAGATATATGGAAAAAATATGAACTTCTTAAATCATTCTCATGTTCGTGGGATGTTTTATAAGATATACCTGAGATTAATACTAAAAAGACATTTTCACAGTCTAAACCGATAAGTCCTTCTGGGGCGAAGGGGGGTCTAACAACGAAATTCAAACAAAGCATGTTTTATCGTATTTTATAATATAATTCGTATGAAAAATTGTTAAAAAAACTGTCTTTAATATTAAAAAATGGATGAATTAAATTTGTCATGAGAAATGTAATTTGTTACAACCAAAAGCAGTGCATATTCATGGAGAATGATCATTTTATACTGTTATAATGAAAATAAATAATACTGCTACAGCTAGCAATACAATCGATATGACAAAATGTTTATGATAATAATGGCATCAATGAATTTAAAAAAAAGATCATTCCCATGAATGAGATATTTCCACTTAGTACATTAAATAAAATTAATATTAACTTAAAAATATAAATAGTCCAATGTAAATAAAGTAAAGAATGTGACAAAAGTTAAGCAAATTGTAAAATAAAATATTAATACTTTTAAAATAATACAAGCCTTAATGAATGATAAAATTGTTAAATAGAATCTTACTCTGGAACTTCATATATTTTTTTATTATTTCATTTTAATAATAACTAATGATTTAATGATAATTATAGGCCACTTCATATTGGACAAACGTAACAATACATTGCCACTTAAAATAGGTTATTTCTTAACTACTTCTTTGCATTATATACAATGACTATGTCAAAGAAGCAAATGATGTATTATAAATAACAGAACTTAATGAATAGTGCTTGCTTAGTGCTAAAAGGGTTTGAGCTGAGAAGCAAGTGAAATTCAGTCCATTACTCAGTTACAGCGGCTTGCTCACTCTGGATGAGCGCCTCCGATGGGTTATCTTTTTTTCGTTCTATGGCCTCGGTGTGTTCATCTTCTATGGCATCTTTCTCCTCCGACTGCTCACGAGAACTTACATTCCCATTCTCATTTACTGCATCCTTTTCAGGGGTATTTTCTTTTGACACCTGTTTGGTTTCAATTTCTTTCTCAGGAGACTCAGACTTTTCTGGCGTGCTTTCCTTTTCAACTGACTTTTGTCTTTCTTCTTTGTCTGGGGATTTTTCCTTTGTGTCGCCTTTGGCATCCTCATCATCGTCCTGTGCAGGAGTACCTTCCTTAGATGCTGCACCATCTGCATCTCTTGAAGGTGTGCCTTCCTTGGCAGGACTGCCTTCTTTTACAGGTGATTTCTCTTTATCACCAGCAATTTCCTCCAATTTTTCAGTCACCTCAGATTCCTCTTTAACCTCTGAATTTTCTTCCTTACTTTCATTTACTTCTTCAACATCTCCATTGACAGATTTTGCCTAAAATGTTACATACTAGAATAATAAACATTCATCACACTCTAAGTTAATCTGATTTGATATAATATCAAACAACTAGCTTTGAAGCCATCAAAATAAATTGCCACTTAATTATCAGGAAATAAGTGATTCACTGTAATTAATAAATTTTCCCAATAGAAAGTATGAAACACTTTGTATTAGAAATCACATTGCATGTTGGTGAATGTGTATGTTAAATAAATTTATAGAAAGCAGTAGGAATGAAGATGATTTTTGGAATACCTTTTCACTATCAACCTGTGGTGGCTCTTCAGGGGGCACTTCCATCTTCAGGAACTGTTCCAAAGTATCCACCTCATTGGCAAGGTCAAATAGATCATAATCCTAAAATCAACATTATAAATAAGGAAACAAACTATGATTTCCATATTAGTTTTTTTACTTTAACCATATATAGGTACCTATGTATTGAAACATACTATGAAAACAATAAACACTGGGAAACATCAATAACATCAGGTCATTTAAGCTTTCTGTTTACCAAATTATTATTATCAACTCACCCCACAGTATTCTTCGTCGTTGAAGAGCTGCGGCGGCAGCGGCGACCGCGGGTTGGGGTCGCTGACAGTGCCACCGTTTGACTTGGAGTTGCTTTGCATGAAATCTTTATCGGCTTCTTTGCCTGGTTCCGTTATGTCAATGATGTCATATTTTATGTTTTTGGAGTCTAGGATCATCAATACACGCTGTTGTCGCTTTTTCACCTGGAAACATCGGGATTCACGTAATCAAAAACAATCATTACATGAATCAGCTTGCGGGAATCGAACCCGGCCGTCCCAGGAATTTTCTAATATTAAACATACCTCTTTGTTTCCAGAAATACCACTAATATACACTTTGACAACCATATTGATAAACTGGCGTTTGGAAATACAATAAAAGTAAATAACAACCGCTAGAAATTAATATCTGAAAAAAATAGGCTTGGCCATCTGTATTAGTAATAATAATTACAGGATGGATGACTGACAGTTGCTGTGTGTGTGACTAGTATATTATGGTAATTCTACCATTTAATGTCACATGGAGAAGAATTTTATTTGAAGCAAGAATGTAGCGACGCAGGATGGGATGATGAGCGATTTATAATTTCGCTGATCGTATTAAGCCATTAATATTTTTTCTCACAATGGTTATATGTTTCAAAATTTGATACAGGATATTTTTTCTACCGTACTGAAGAATATGGCAATATTTGATTACGTTCCGTTCTACGAACGAATATTTATCGTGAGAATCACATAAAGTCAGTTTCATATTTCTACATATTATTATTATTAATCCGACAATTGATGGTGGCACCACATACTTATAAAAAATACGTATAGGGGTGGCACAACCAGGCTAAATCGTTCTCATATCATCTTATATTTTTCATTTAATATTTTGCTCAATGATTGTGTACAATCTACCTATACTATATTCCATTTATTATAACATTAGACATAAGAGGCTCGCAGAAGCAGGGATGCAAAACATTTTATTTCCAAGTCAAACCAACTATTATTTAGAGTCATTACATTAAAATGGTTTTAACATAACTTTTGATAGATAAATCTAAAATACTAGCTAAATACTTCGATAAACAAAATAAAAGTACGGGGGTACGTTTCTATCGCCGTTGGCTTTAGTCAGCAGACTCCTTGTTGTAAGCCACATGTTGGCAACTTACATGTTGTAAGCCACTCGGGCCCGCACCGGGATCACCCATAGCTCGACAAAACGTAACGTTTTGTACAAACAAGTCAATAACAACAGTAATAACGATAACAAAACAATAACAAAGGAAAACAGTAACAAGTAACAATTAAAACACGAAAATTCGACAACAATAACAAACAAGCTATTCACAGGAACTTCCGAGTGCAGGCAAATGACTCAATGACAAACACTGACAGCACAATATTTACGTCAATTTCATAGATAACATAGTCCGACAAAATTAGAAATACCCTGCTGTCATAACCTCTGAAGGGATTAGGTAACATTTTAGATTTGGTAGGATTATAGTGAAACGAAAAACGTTCCCGGTATGTTCACCCCTGCTTCTTTTAGGTTTTTAGCATCGACACTAATTTTAAATTATAATGAAATAATAATTATTTAAATGAAAGGCAATATATTTAATAAGATAAATAATTAATATTATTACAGTTAGGTGTGACAAGCTGGTATATAAATAGATTATAATAAATTCGTCAATCGTAACTGTAACTCGTAAATTGTACTTTTATTACAAAGTGGACACTAAAAATAACCTTTTTTAACTTCTGTCTAATGCTATAACAAATGGAGTATAAGATATTTATATTTCTTTCTACTATCCCTATCTGATTGACAGAAGAGCCTAAGTGGATTAAGATTTAATCATTATCGCATTGGAAAAACTAGAAATAAAACAGTTTTAAATAAAAATTAATTTAATACCTTTATTTATAATACATACCTACAGGCATATTGTCATAAGTATTAAAACAGGTTAAAAAACAATATCGCAGCAACATAAAAAAACGCGTCATGAGCATACGTGGAATGTAATATTTGTAAAATATATTCAATAAATATGGCTCACCTAATCTAAATTAGTAAAAAAAAGATCGATGATAATAATATCCGGAGATATTTGTCATTTTCTTACATAGGCGTAGGTATAGAATTTGTTTGGATACAGGAGGCAATATGTTATGACCCAAAAATAACACTTAAGAAAGTAGTGATTAAGTATATTCTTTTTGAAAGGAGTATATTTTGACGACGACCGGTTGGCTGGCGCATTAGTTCGATTCCCAGGCAAATTTCGGAAATGACATTTTCAAAATGTTCCCTATTTCTGGGATCACCCTATATGGTGCGGCACCCATAGTACAAGAGTTGCTTAGTTTATGACCATACAGTTGTGTATTAGTCTCGGGATTTTTATTTCATTATTATATGTAAGCATCTCCCTGTCTTTGAACTGACTCTACTTACAATTGCGATCAAATAAATCCGAACGATTAATGTATAACAATAATAAATAAAACAAAATCAACAAGCGCCAACTTCTGCAAGAGTCACTTTGTACATTAAAAGGTGACAAGTGTGACAACGCGGCGCGTGGGCAACAAACTGCACTGCGCTCGTCTCATTATTTTAGCTCTCGTAAACAATCCAAATGACGAGTAGAAACATACAACTAGTATTTCAATGCCACTTTTACAAGAGCGTATATATGCGGTTTTTTAAATTTATAATAAAATTAAATTTACTTGTGTTTTTAACCATTTGGAATTGTTTATCATACTATGCGAGTATTTGTATAGCGCGAGGCTATTATTGGCGCACGTCCAGGCCGCTAGACAGTTGTCAGTTAGTGTTTACGCTCAGCAAGCGTGGTGATATGTATTATAATAATACCCGACGTGCCCGCCACTTGGCGCATCAACCTGTCTGTTGTACGCGAGTACTGGATCATTGTGACGAATACGATACTTTGAAAAGTTCAAAGAGCACACGTAACACAATTTAATTTTATTAAGTTTTTACACAAACTTGATACCATAAATTAAAAGAGGAATGACAGTCAGCAAGTAGGTATATTTTACATATCAGTCATTAATAGTAACGTTGCCCTCCTTACTATCACACTACAATCTTACCATCGTCACAGTGGCATAGCTACCGTAGGGCTAGGCGGGGCAGTGCCCCGGTGCCGAGCTCAAGGGGCACCACGACCTCCATGAACGACGTTCGAAAGTTAAATAATATCCTGCCCTCGGTGGTAAGGAGCCGATAATGAAAAAGATTTTCATGACCGCTTGACGCAGTGGTTCGAGCGTAGGCCGCTCGGCTCACTGCAGCGGGTGGTTGCGAGTTCGATTCCCGGCAGGGTAAATTACGAAAATGGATTTTTCTTAATTTTCCCTGGTCACGGGGTCACTGGGATCACCCCCAGTCCATTGTACGGTACCCATAGTACAAGCGTTGCTTAGTTTAGGACCATACAGTTGGTTTGTTGTCCGGTGATATTTATTATTATTATTATTTTTAAGTATTAAGTTTAGTTTGCCCCGGGGCCCTTAGTCACATAGCTACGCCACTGGATCGTTAAAGTGTAAAATATTCTAAAATATACAAACGAAATCTAAAACATACATAATATACATAAAAAATAACATTATAAAAATAAACAAAAAAAACTCTTAACAAAAATAGAATTGGAATTCAGACGTTTTTTAAATAGAAAACTATTTATAATTTAAACGATTAGATAATATTCGCCCGTTGAGAGATTATTTCGTTGAATGGACAAATGAGTCACACAGAATCTTCCGTCCTAATGTGTGTTGAATAGGCAGCAGGCATAACATGAATGCCGCCTGTGATTCTATAAGCCCCGAGTGACTGTTAACACCTAATCAAATACCAAGCAGCGGCGACACGCATTCCGATCGCTATCATCGATCACGAGACGCGACCAATTTCTGTTCACTGACAATACACTAGTTGGCAACTTGACAACACATCTGATGTCTGATTAGTCCGTGTTGACTGTCCCGTATGTGTGAGCATTTAATGAGCGTTTACAAACCGGGTGTTAATTACATCATCCATCAATATTCAGTTGGCAATAACATTTTTGTGCTTTACTCGTACATTTTTATGTAAGAGTAATGTTTCATGTTTAAATTTTTGGGAAGTGACGTCATTGACAGTAACGTTCCAGCACTAATTTTCAGTTCCTATGTCCGAATAGTACAATACGAACATACAGCAGTGCATAAGAGCCAATATACGAACTAGTGTGATGAAAAAAAAATAATCTAAGAGTGAAGTGTGTAATCGTCGGATACGAAAAACTAAAAGTATATTTTTAAGGCTAAAGCTAGCCAGCGAAATTCAATTTTTTTTTTTTGACATTTTTCAAAATATGAAAATAGTAAAGGGCACATTTTGTAGTTGGCGACAGGGACTGTATGCAGTGCGTTTATTAATATATCCAACTTAAACATTTCAAGAACGACAGATAACCAGAATACTGGCATTTTTTGTATAGTATGTAGTGATTTACTAGTATCATATCGACAGTGATAATATTTAGAGTAAAATAAATGTATTAATAAACGCACTGCATACTGTGTTTGTCGCCAATCCCAAAATTTTTGTGTTTAATGTTTTCAGATTTTGGATAAACTATAAGAAAGCTCGAAAATTTTGAATTTCGCGGGCTACACATGCGCCTTAAACTGTAAATTACAGGATGAGTAGTATATATGAAACGATGACTTAACCAGCATCATCACATGTAATTTTTGCAAACCTCAAATGAGTATCTAACCCTTAATTATTACTAGTGAAATGTATATGAATGGTATTGCCATAAATATTTTATAAATAACTTAAATTAACTTTCCGCTCAGCGTACGTACTAGCGACACTAAAGTTACGATCACTATTTTTCACTCACATGGTATGAAAGCTCACATATCGATATTCACATCATCAAATACACAAATCTTATCGATTCTCCATCAAATCATCGACACACAGAAGCACAACAGAGCGCAACACTACACATAGACTACTCCTTTTTTGTTTTTTTTTTTCAGAAATAGTAAGCACCCGAAATAATACATTACGTGTCGGTACAAAAGAACGAATACTATTATCTAATTCGGTAGGCCAGGATACGCTCGCAGTGAGATCGAGTCGGAATAACTAGGCAGCGCGACGACCCAACCATCCACAAAACTATAATTATACGATGGACTTAAGTGATACATTTACAAACGACGCCTAAGACCGTTCCATCGGCATAGTGCTGAAACAGGCATGAGCCATATCGATTATCGTCCAAATTTATAATGGATTTACAATTGCATTACAAAGCACTTTTATGTGCACTAGCTGTCACCGGCAGCTCTACCGCCAATGGATATAGCGTGATGATATGTAGCCTATGTTTTAAGCCGCATCATAGGCTATCTAATAGTGAAAACCACGTTGAAATCGGCACAGCCGTTTTCCCGTGATACTCGAACATATAGACAAGAATTCCGAAAACACTTGATTTCGACTCGTACTTTCAAATTGCATAATGCATGAATAAAAAAAAATATCTTCGATGTACAAACACCTCAGATACAGTTCTATAACAGCATTGAAAATGTTTTGTAAAGCCATCGTGAATTAATTTAAATTTGTACTAATAATCATTTGACATTGATTTGTACAAAACAAATAGTTGAGGGTTTCAAAGGGTTAGTTTAATAACTAGCTCTTTGATCAATTATTTACTTTTCTATATTCAACATTTAGTCCGGGGTTTCGAAAATATTTTAAACGCCTACAGTTATTATTTAGGCACCATAAAACAATCGTCAGGTATTTCCAACCTCTCTTAACATATTGTTTTGTACAAATCCTGCCATGATAGTGAACATGGTCGCGGCGAGTGTGGCGTGACGTGGCGTGACGTGACGTGACATGACGTGACATGACGTAACGTGGCGGCGCGCTCAGACGGGCGTGCCAAAGTCGGGGTCCCCGTCGCCGGCCAGCAGCCGCACCGGCAGCCGGGCGGGCTCCGCCGCGCCGTTCGTGAGCGCCGCGCCCTCCGTCACGCGCCGCGCAGACCCTATCCTGCGCCGAGGAAACGCCGCGATACTGTCAAGCTTCATACTTACAGGAAGATAAACTACTGTTATTAGAAATATGTGTATGAAATAATAATGGATTACACACGTTGCAATGATAAAAATAATAATAAATATCGCCAGACGAGCACACCAACTGTATGGTCCCAAACTAAGCAACGCTTGTACTATGGGTACCGTACAATGGACTGGGGGCGATCCCAGTGACACCCAGACCAGGGAAAATTACGAAAAGGCCATTTCCGAAATTTACCCTAACGGGAATGGAACCCGCAACCACCCGATGCAGTGAGCCGAGCGGCCTACGCACGAACCACAGCGCCAAACGGTCGTCAAATGAAAAATAAATAAAATGGTTTTAAATGAGACTCAAGTTATTGAAGTTTGGGACTAAATTGATTTGAATTGATTATTAAATTTAGTAAAATGTACTATGGTAAGGATGTTAATATATTTGCATTTGTTTTAGATACTTAATTGTTTTTCATTAAAATATTATTATTATTATTGTATAAAGAATGTAAGAAGAAAGCTAAAAAAGCTGTAGCTGTTGCAAAGGCTGCTGCGCAAGATACATTGTATCAATCATTAGAGCGCCCCGAGGGACAAAAAAATCTCTACCAATTAGCGAAGGCAAGAGAGAAGAATGCTAGAGATGTAAGCCAGATCAAATGCATAAAAGATGATTCAGGAAAGGTATTGACGAATGACAGTCAAATAAAAGATAGATGGAAGGGGTATTTTGAAAGATTAATGAATGAAGAGAATGACTGGAGTGGAGAGTTGCAGAGTGTTCCGGTTAACATTGGCGTAGTAACCGAGGTGAGTGTTGAAGAAGTTAAAACGGCAATGCAAGGTATGAAGAATAGAAGGTCTACTGGACCTGACGGGATACCAGTGGAAGTGTGGAAGTATTTGAAAGGTGATGGATGGAAGTGGCTGACTTTATTCTTCAATAGGTTGTTACAAGAAGAGGCGATCCCTGACGAGTGGTGCAACAGCGAGCTGGTGCCCATTTTTAAGAATAAGGGTGATGTACAGAATTGTAACAATTATAGAGGAATAAAACTCATGTCACACACAATGAAGGTATGGGAGAGAGTGATAGCGAGACGATTGAGAGGGGAGAGCGAGGTATCACGGAACCAATTCGGGTTTATGCCGGGACGCAGTACAACTGATGCCATATTTGCATTGAGACAATTGTGCGAAAAGTACAGGCGTGCTCACAGAAACCTGCATATGGTCTTCGTTGACCTGGAGAAAGCGTACGATAGGGTACCCCGTGAGGTTCTGTGGTGGGCTATGAAAGCGAAAGGAGTGCCTGGAAAATACCAGCAGATTATCCGAGCGATGTACCGTCATGCGAGTACCTACGTACGGTCTGCAGCCGGCCTAACCAGCAAATTCAGTGTGGCTGTGGGTTTACACCAGGGATCGGCTTTAAGCCCATACTTGTTTCTCCTGGTAATGGATGCACTGACATCAGACATACAGGATGAAGCACCCTGGTGTATGCTGTTCGCTGACGACATTGTACTTGTTGGGGAAGATGGGCCTGAGGTACAGAGTAGACTGGTAAAATGGCAGGAGAAACTGGAGAACGTGGGGCTGAAGATCAGCCGGACCAAAACAGAGCAGATGTTCTGTGATTTTGGCGGCCTCTCCAGTTTTACTCCAGTTGCCCTAGATGGCGTATCCCTTCCAGTCTGCTCAGACTTCAGATACCTCGGCTCTATCTTGCAAAGCGACGGCGACATTGACCGGGAAGTAGCAAGCAGGATAAATGCTGGTTGGATGAAATGGCGACAGGTCTCAGGGATAGCCTGCGACCGGCGAATGCCCCTTAAACTTAAGGGACAAATTTACAAGTCGGTTATAAGGCCTGTCGTATTGTATGGATCTGAGTGCTGGGCTACAAAAGTGGTGGATGAAAGAAGAGTGCATGTAGCAGAAATGCGAATGTTGAGATGGATGTGTGGTGTAACAAGGATGGATAAAATTATAAATGAGTATATAAGGGGAAGCCTGAAAGTAGCGCCGGTGACAGAGAAAATAAAGAGCGGAAGGTTAGCGTGGTATGGACATGTTATGCGAAGAGAGGATGATCATGCGGTCAAAAGGACGATGGGTATGATAGTGAGCGGTAGTCGGGGTAGGGGACGACCTAAAAAGACGTGGATGAACTGCGTGGAAGAGGGTATGAGCGAAAAGGGAGTGAGTGCAGAGATGACGGATGATAGGCTTGAATGGAAGAAGAGAACGTGCTGCGCCGACCCCACCTAGTGTGGGATAAGGGCAAGATGATGATGATGATGATGACTTAATTGTTTTTCATTACTCATACTCGGAAAGTAGGACTGAAGTTGACAGAGGAGCGGGTTGAAAGTAATACTTTTCCGCCCTAGGGAATTGGCTTTCAACTGACAGCTGTATTTTTTTTTAAAGAAACTAGTTCTTTTTTTACATTTCTATTGAACCACGCCGGCCAACGGAAAAAAACAAAATAGGCGGCAATCCTATCTTTATTTGTTTTTTCGAGTTGTAGAGTATTCATACTTCCTTGTATTATTTCTCTAGCTAATTCCTGTTTTTATTTTTACTTTCCTTGTATTCGTAATGAAAAACACAGTGTTTACCTCGGGTGAATGACTTATTTTCACCCCTAGGGTAACAATGTAGTATTGAGTTTGAGGATCATTGTTGCACAAAAACCGTGGATACGGTTGTACCGTAAAGCTTGTTAAATTACCTGAAACCTTTGGATTCTCTTCTCAACGGTTTGACCTCTCCGTTTAGTTTGCTAGTAATCGTCTCCTTGGCGTCGATGTCGACTAGCGGCGGCTGGATCAGCTCCGGCGGCGGGGGCGGCGCCAGCGGTGACTCCGGTGCTGGGACAAATATTCACGACAATAGAACCTTATCCGCCGAGTACTTGAACGCAATTCAAATAATGACGGTGAGACCTATAAGTCAATGTAGAGCTTTTTAAATGTGCTTCGAATGTTAAGATAATAAAGATTAAAATAAGACAATAAATAAAGACTAAAAAAAAAAGATAACATCACCAGGAATAGGTTGATAAGTATACATGTAAATTTTTACTAAGCCGCGGATATCTAATAAAAAATCATGATACAGGTTCAGAAATAGATAGCTCCTTGGTTAATTACAAGAATCTAAAAATATTTAATACGCCTAAAGTTATTCTTTAGACACCAGGGATCAACTGTAATACCATTCTAACTTGTCTAAAAATATAGTATTTGAATAATCCTGCCATGATCGTTTGGGAACTGCTTAATTTTGACCCGTCTCAAACTGTCTATATACCCTGTTTGTGACGTGGGATTGTGAATTATAAACACATGAGTTACCTCCATCAGATTCCGCTGTATTTTCGCAGGGCGCCTCGGCCTGAGGATCGTCAGAAGAGGGCGCCTCTAGTTCCACGGGCCGATACGCGCCCTTCGTGCGCCAATCCTAATGTCAATAAGTATGACGTTTACGAACTAAATAAAAAGTTTTAGTCGTGGAGGCGGCAATGTTATCCTACTAATATTATAAATGCGAAAGTTTGTGAGTGTGGATGTACGTTTGTTACTCTTTCATGCAAAAACTAGTGAACGGATTTGGATGAAATTTGGAACACAGATAGTTTATAACCTGGATTAACACATATAATACTTTACTTAATTCTACGCGGACGAAACCGCGGGCAGAAACTAGTACTTATTTATAAATTTGTCTGAATAATACTAGATATGACTTATTATTGTTTACAACTAGCTATTAGCGCTTCATAGCGGCGCTCAGAAACCGAAAGCAAAGCGCGTGCCAAATATTCATGCCTCTCGGTCTCAAAGCTTCGGAGATTTCGAGACGAGTAAGTGAGTGGTTTTCGCTTTTATATTATGTACCTAATAGGAATTCAAATTAAGCTCAAATTATAATAAAGCTGCAAAAAGTATCGAAATTATGCGTAGATCAGTACGTCGTGGAATTTCAGCCTCTACGTTTGAGGCTTGGCAGTACATACTGTTGGCATCTCCTCCAAAAAGGTGTCTTTTGCTATGAATATTAATAACTGGCAGTTGAAAATACATAACGCTGAATAAAAGCAGAAATTTAATCCGAACATCACTGGCCGCTCTCCAGCCGCGGCTAATTCAAGGCGAAGGTCTCCCATATTGTGTGATGATAATGTGCGACGAATATACAACGGCCTCGTGTTAGTAACCAGGAAGGGTTTATTTATATTAAATACGCATATCTATACGCTGCGGCATTTCCATATTTGGTTGTATACAGACGACCGCTTGGCGCAGTGGTTCGAGCGTAGGCCGCTCGGCTCACTGCACATGGTGGTTGCGAGTTCGATTCCCGCCTGGGGCAAATTTCGGAAATGGCCTTTTCGTAATTTGCCCAGGTCTGTCTGGGTGTCACTGGGAATGCCCCCAATCCATTGTGCGTTTACCCATAGTACAAGCTTTGCTTAGTTTGGGACCGTACAGATGGTGTGTCTGTCGATATTTATTATTTTATTATTTATACAGAGTATTACAGGAAAATTGACTGTGCACGAAAACGCATCGCGTACGGAATTCTACCATTATACTTACATAAAAATGTCATGAGCATGCGCATAAACTATGACAATGCACGAGGATGAATAGTAATTACTACTACCACATATTCACTACATAAGCGACGGTTATACGTCGCGTCGATGGTCACAAGGTAATTTTACGGTTTTTTTTTTGGATTCGTGGTTATACTTCGCAAATATACTACATAATTTGAATTTTGTCAGACCGGATCTCTATTCTCTCCTCTCTTATTCCGAAGTAGAGAACAAGGAAGTTTTTATTTCTCACATCTGAATTCGTAAACGCAGATTGCCGATTCAGAACGTTTTCACAAATAACCGAATCCTTTTCCGTGTCCATGTCTATTAGAACCATTTAGGATGACGGAACAGAAGATTCGATACTACACAAATTAACGGTTATTTACAAGTCCAGTCGCAAGGTTTGTTATTCGGGGTGCGGAAAGGAACACTCAAGTCCAATTATGTTCCTTGCAGGATCTTCTCATTCGAGGTCGCGTTTCGATCCGGCTGTAGACTCAAGGAATAAAGAAAAAAAAATTGGTAGTTCCTCCCTAGGCCTAAACAAAATAAATTATTTCCGCCTTATTAATAAACGTGGATTAGCAGGCTAATAGTTATGTCGCAGCCAACTAGCTTAATTCGCCGTTCAATTAACAGCCTAGGCACTTTACTAAACAGCGCCGTTCAACTAGCGGCCTAAATGATATTCAGCCGTATCGTCTGTTACAACATTTAATAAACTGGCTGGCTAATGCTTAGGCAACTGGTTGACATTTAAGTACTACAAAACTTTTTCAAAATACTACCTAAGCAGAGCGACTTGGGATGGGTTTAGGTTAGGGTTTTTTTTTATAACCCCACTGAAATCCCACCCGGCGAGAAGGTTCGGTGGGTCTAAACAATTTCGTAAAATACCTAAGTACCTAATAAAGGTATTCCATCAAAATTGTTTTTTGCCGACGCCATATTGACAGTTTGGTGAGATTCGGCGCTAGGTGGCAGAAAGAGGAACTAAATGAAAATGAACAGGCTAGGCAAGTAATTATACGGCTAGGCAAGTAATTAAACGTCATCGATCCAAGATGTTTGATCAAATGGCTGAATATCATTCAGGTCACTAGTTGAACGGCGCTGTTTAGTAAAGTGGCTAGGCTGTGAATTGAACGGCGAATTAAGCTAGTTGGCTGCGACAGTAACACACCGAATCGTGCGTATTTGCTGCGGGTACGAGGCTATTTGGAATTAAAAATTGCCGTGAGGACTCGCTAGCAAATCGTCTGTAGTGGGTATCGCAGTGCGTACCTGTGGCTTGCGTTTCTTCTTGAGCGCCTGCGGGCGCGCGTGCACGGGCGTGGAGCCGGCCGACTCGCCCGACGACGCGACCCGCCCGCCCCGCACCGCGCCGCCCCACTGTACACACACCGCACGCTCCCATATGCATTACACTCACAGATTTACATAGATAACGCAAGTTTCACGATTTGTATTGAAACAAAGCGTGCCGAATTTTTAACACCTCCTGTGACGTCACAGCCGAAATTTAGTGACGGGAAATCCAAACCGATTCAAAGACACCGATGCCGCCGATGCCCGCCGATGCTCCGCCCGCTACGATTCTCTCGATTGATTATCTCGCTCAAACTTATATTTTTATATCTGTAGTCGCGCGGACTGTATGTTAGCAGCGACCAACCTTGATGGTCGGGGTTTCGTACACGCGAAGTACATGCATTTGCGTTATCTATGTAAATCTATATCTGTGATTGCACTAGTCTCATGCATGCAGTGGCGGATTTACCAGCAGGCTGAGTAGGCTGGAGCCTAGGCTGGCTAATTTTTTATTTGATTTTTTTTTACTACCTCATAGAAATTAAAAAGATTTCAGCATGTTGGTATTGTGATGTTTTGTTTAGCTTAAAAATAAACCCAAAACTAATTTTTGCAATTATTCGTGCAATTTGAACGAAATTTTTGGATTGTAAAAAAAATCTAAAGCATGACAATTGTAGAGGCAAGGGCGGCAAAAACTTTACAGCCAGCAGTTTACAGATATTTTCACAGTGTCACCTGCCGTCTGATTAGAGTTGGAACTTGAAGTATTCCTTCGCAAATATTACCTACGAGATGAGAACACAGGTTTATTTAAAGGTCAACTTATTAGGTTGTGTTGATATGGTTCACAAATTAGCTCAACTAACTATATTGCCGTCCTTCTCATGGTCGTTACGTATGAGCAAGACATAAATACTTTTAGATGCGTCATATTAAGCACCTTCATTATTTGGCCACAACAGAATTGGCATCACTACTTACACAATGTCAACGAGGATTTAGAATTTGGATCCAGGATCTACTGTAATGTGGAACTTTTTACATGGGCTTAGCATACCTCGAGCCGGGCTTCTATCTTGATGGAGTCGTCATCCATATCTAGTATATTGAGGTTGTTGTTGATGTTGTTGTAGTCGGGGTAGGGCGCGGCGACGGCGGGGGCGGCGGCGGCGGCGGGCGGCGCGCGGAACCGCTCCGACTCGCACTCGCTCAATGAACCACCGTCCGACGTGCGCCTGGGGAGACACACTAACAAATAGATACACCATCGATATCACACGATATAAACAGAAATATAACTTAAGTTTGCCTCAACCGGTGTGAAATACATTGAGATAATATACACGGCAATCACTTAAAGAAACATTTAATTTCCGCTAGAAAAACTCAGTTGTAAACTCGCGGGTCCGTGTTTTCTGAACCTACATATATCTGGGGGCACGGCAGTGCCCCCTCCAAGTCGAGCACAAAAAAGCGGCACGGCCATATCAATCTATTTTAATTAAAACATAAAAGATTTTGAATATTGATATGGTCACTATAAGATGTTGTTAGGTTAGCTAATTACGTAATAACTTAAGACAGAAGGTCCCTTAAGTAGGGTCTTCATAAAGTAACCGACTTGGTATTACATGGATCTCACAACTTTTTACGGTAGAAGAACTGAGTTGCGAGACTTGGTTTTGTTTGCTTTTTTGTTTTTGATGGCATTGAATTTACGAATATGATTCTAAAAGTCCTTTAAGTAAAATGTAGTATGAAGCGTACATTACAGCGGTAATCCAGGAGATCACTCGCTAAATCTAATGTCTCCCATTAAAGATTTACAAACCCGAATTATGCATCATATGAATGCATTGCGCCCATACATTATTCGTCTAATTTAGTAATGTGATTTACTGCTAGTCAATTATTCACCTAGCTGTAATGTTGCGAAACGAACCTTATGCATGCCAAGAAGTATTGTATTGGAATAGGTGCGGTATACGTGTACATGTTTATGGGTGTTTTAATGTTCAGTATAATATGTGCATTCGATATTATGACTTATAGTGCTTTTAATAAGAAGCTGGTTGGTCTGTATAAAAAAAACAGATCAAACGAATTAAATAATTTACTAAATAAGAAAATGAACACAGAACTTTGTGTATACACTGGTTGGGGATCATGAAAATGATTAAACAATTAAGCAGGAAATAGGAATCTTTATGAAGCCTAGATAAATATAAGATTTACTTTAAAACATTGATAAGTACAACATATTTTTTAACAAATTTATTTACATACTAATTGAAATTATCACTCACGCAACAAGTCGTTTAATAATAATTGATTGATAAATACTATAAAACATAAATAAAGCTAGGTTCCAGTTAGCTGTGCCCGACAGAATCCATAATTATCTAATGACTTACTTAGTACATACTAGCGACCCGCCCCGGCTTCGCACGGGTGCAAGAAACCTCTAAAATGACCAGTGTTTCTCCAGTATATTATGCATGTATTATCGAATCCGGGTGTGGTATTCCGGCGCTTTCGGGGGAGATTGCCGCCAGCACCACCAATAGTTTAGCGTATAGTGTTAGTTTTATTATAAATATATATTCTAGTATATAAGGTATATATCTGTGGGCCTGTGATGCCTGTTCATAAACGAATAAAGAAATAATATAAATAAATAAATATAAACCTACCTCTTGAATCACTCTATCTATTAAAAAAACTGCATCAAAATCCGTTGCGTAGTTTTAAAGAGCTGAGCATACATAGGGACAGACGGCGGGAATCGAAATTGTTTTATACTATGTAGCGATACATTGTGGAAATGCAAATTGATGTTGAATTCTGAAGGGTAGAAACGTGTGTCACCTGTTGTAGTCGGGCGTGCGCGGCGCGGTGGGCGTGGCGCCCGAGCCGTCCGGCTCCGCGCCGTACATCTCCCCGTCCTCCGGGTACAGCGGGAACCTGACACGCAGGTCATAACAACATGTCTTCACAGATATATATAGAAACTAGCTGTGCCCGCGACTTCGTCCGCGTGGAATTTAATTGACAAAGTTTCATACAAACTTTCATCCCCTATTTTATCCCCTTGGGGGGGTAGAATTAATCAAAATCATTTCTTAGCGGATGCCTACGTAATAACATTTACCTGCATGCCAAATTTCAGCCCGTCCGTCCAGTGGTTTGGGCTGTGCGTTGTTAGATCACTATGTCAGTCTAAAGGTGAATGACTGACTGACTGACTGACTGACTGACTGACATAGTGATCTATCAACGCACAGCCCAAACCACTGGACGGCTCGGGCTGAAATTTGGCATGCAGGTAGATGTTATGACGTAGGCATCCGCTAAGAAAGGATTTGATTAATTCTACCCCCAAGGGTATAAAATAGGGGATGAAAGTTTGTATGAAACTTTGTCAATTTTAAACCGATCGGGCTGAGACTTTGCATGCATAAAGCTACTATGACGTAGACATCCCCTAAGAAAGGATCAAAATTCCACGCGGACGAAGTCGCGGGCTCAGCTAGTTATTTATATAAAGTCACAATAGAACGGCCCTCTGGCCGTTACACTAATTAACTAACTAAAGATACATTATAACTTATAAAAATCATTCATCTTTACCACAAAACCTCAAACATACTTCCATTAATTCATTAATTCATCCCATATATTCATTATTTTACTTGTATTAGTACCTGTAATTGTCTTCTGATAGTCTGTCGTCGTCGTCTGTCGCTATGAACTGTACGCAGAGCGCGCAGTCGCCCTTCACGCTTTGCAGCGCTTGCACCGCTTCTTTGTGACAAGCCTGAATAGACGCTTTCATTAGTATTTAGATAAGGAATGACTGGTCTATGGGAAAATAATTATAAGCAGAAACTGTCTGTTTGGCCAACAGAGAACAGTTACATCCAAAAATCTGTGTTGCTGTCGTATCGAGTGGGATGTCTAATGAAAGAGGAGAAAATTCTGAGTTCATAAATATAAATATTGTAGTAATAGAAAATATAGCAGAAAAGCAATGTTATACTATATATCACCATTTATGTATACTACTAGCGCTATCTATCGGCAGTTCTGAATATAATTCGTCTAATTCCGTAGTCGTGTTATAGTTTTTAAACGTTTTTACTTGATCGATAACGTGATGTTCAAGTTACTATCTCGTGCTATATACTGGTCGAAACAGAAAGAGTATACTTTTTTTCAAAACCTAACTTTGTAATTCTAAAACTATCAGCTACGGAGGAAACTTGAAAAACAAAAGGTGTTACAGGGATACAGCTGTTGACAGATTTCATAAGTCTACAAAACCTTTAGTACCTCAACTGTCCCACAAAACCAATAGTTTTAGATTTACAAAGTAAAGTTGCAAAAAAATAGTATACCCTTTGTGTTTCACCTGGTATATCCAATTGGTCCAATTCCGTAGTCGGGTTAACGTTTGTACTTGATCGATAACGCGATGTTCAAGTCACTATCTCGTGCTATATACATATTGTTTACCTGTGTGAGGTCGACGTCGTTGATGGCGAGTATCGCGTCGCCGATGTACAGCTCGCCGGTGAGCGCGGCCGGCCCGCCCGCCTCCAGCTCCGAGATCAGCACCGGCACGCCGTGCTCGCGCCCGCCCTTACATTACACACAGACATTCTTTTTTATTGGGAGTCTCTTCTAGTCCCGCCACACACTCCCACTCATAGATATAGATTTAAATAGACGAATTGTATAGACGAATTATATCACGAATTGTATTGAAACCAAGCGTGCCGAATGTTATAAACACCTACTGTGACGTTATCAGTGCCAGGAAATCCAAACCGATTCAAATACAAGAATGCCGCCGATGCCCCTCCGCCCGCTACGATTCTCTCGAGTGATTATCTCACTCACACTCATATTTTTTTGTATCTGTAGTCGCGCGGACTGTAAGTTAGCGGCGACCAACCTTGACGCTTGGTCGGGGTTTCGTACACGCGAAGTACATGCATTTGCGTTATCTATGTAAATCTATATCTGTGCTCCCACCACTGTAACTCCTGTATGCCAGGATCGACAATGGTGACCAATAATGACGTCGATGCAAAGCGGGACACAAAAATAGCTGATATGGGCTGATTGCCATAGAAACAAGACTGTTACAGCTGATTGAAGACCAGTTGTAAGGCACCACGGATCGTAATTTGACTAATTGGACCTAAACTCGTGAACTGATTATACTTTATTCCAATAATAGGTTATGGCAAAAGCGCTTGAACGGACGGAAATTGTCCCTGGTTTCTACAAGGTCTCGTACACACCTACACACATACAACCTCGCTGTACCATACCTCACAAGAAATGGCACAAGCGCCTGTATTTATAACTATTGGAGGCGTCAGTAGCCTAGTGTTTAGAGGGCCGCCCTCGTAACTCAAAGGTTCCGCGTTCGATCCCCATCCTGTGGCTATTTAATTATTGACGTGAGCCCACTCCTGACACAAGAATTGGCTTAACTAGAGGAGCTAACGGGAACACTAGTTATATGTAACACTACAAGTAATCTTTATTAAAAAAAACAGTGCCGTCTAGGGACGCCCGAGAGATGCTAATTATTTTTAATCAGTATATAGTTATCTCATAATACGTAAGATGGTGCTTTCCATGAAACAAGTTACGACGTAGTTAGCTCTGACGTCATCGTGTAACGCTACGTCATATGACGATTTGCACGGATAGGGTGGCCGGGCGGCGAGCGGCCCGAACGTCCGTATAGAAGCTTCGCTTCAAAAGAGCGGTACTGCGATTATTTCTAGTGCGTACTTCCGAGTACTATGTGTATGTACTCACGGTGACGGAGATGCCGAGCCCGAGGTGCGGCGAGCGGCGCACGCGCACGGTGCGGGTGTGCGCGCGCGCCCCGCCCGCCCCCGCGCCCGCCCCCGGCCGCGCCGGCCGCGGGGGCAGGCCGCGGCACACCCGCACCAGCGTCTTGTGCCGCTGCAGCAGGATCTCCGCTTCCACCTGCAAGCATAGTATCGTTTCAAACTCTATTGTTTAAGCAACAAATTCTTTTGAGTGTCCCACCTGGTCGCTTCGGTGGTAGTGAGCGGGGTAATTCGAACTCTTAAAGTTTAAAACGTTACGGTGACGGCTTCGACGTGGACTCTTGAGTTCTCCAAAATGAAAGCAGCTAATATTTTCATAATACGATTCCCCCATTTATTTGCCTATTTTCTAGAATGCGATACATCTTAACCGTTTTCAGTACATGCTATAAGGAAGAAGAAGAATTATACCTGTGCCCACAAGGAGTCTCTTAACTCGGCGCGCATGTCTCTTCCCAGCAGCTGCAATTGTTGTATTCTCCCCGCCAGTTCCTTATCCAGATACTTCGTGGCGAGTCTGCAAGCACAAATTTTCTCGCTCAGTATAAGAAGCTATGTTTTTTAATTGGAATACCATTGAATTACAAGCTGCCAGGCGTAAGATACTCTACAAGAAGATTAATTATTGAAGTTTAATACAGCTCTTGAAATTGAAGGGCAAAATAGATACACATATTTCATTTAGTGCACATTTAGGCTTATCACGGGCTGTGACTTTTTCCAAGCAAATCTTTGTTTTATAATAATCAATATCGCCAGACGAACACACCAACTGTATGGTCCCAACCAAACTAAGAAACGCTTGTACTATGGGTACCGTACAATGGACTGGGGGCGATCCCAGTGACACCCAGACCTGCGCAAATTACGCAAAGGCCATTTCCGAAATTTTCCCCGACGGGAATCGAACCCGCAACCACCATGTGTAGTCAACCGAGCGGCCTACGCTCGAACCACTGCGCCAAGCGGTCGCCAAGTATGGATGAAGGATTTAGTTCGATGACAACAACAATATGTCCTATCATGATACTGTTAAAGGTTAAAAAAAAATAGAAATATGTACCTAGCTCCGAATAATTCTGAATGTAATGCGAGCACAGTGTCCCGTAGCGCTGCGTTTTCTCGCGCGAGCTGCGCCGCCTCGGCCCGCGCCCGCGCCGCGTCCGTCACGTTGCCAATAGCATCACCGCCCTCCTGGCACCCACCTGGTAAACATTACCCAATTTTTGTCGTAACTAAAGCTTCTAATGTTAGCACGGCATTGGTTACAATTGAGAACAAATACCCACCGGGCGACGCCGCTCGTGCCTGCACCAATTCTGCCCTCATATCCACCAATTCAGCCTGCAAAAAGGGAAAATATATTTTAAAGATTAAATCTTTCGAACACAAATGGAGGGCACGGCATCGTATATCAACACAATAAGCAGTGTCGTATGTCAGGGAAGTGATTCAGCACAATAGAATTTAATCTCGGGCCGAAATCAATGGCGGCGTAAATCCGAATTAAGGACATAGCGGTCGTGTATAAGCTCAACACACGCACATAAATTGTTTGACTTCTGCACCCTCGCGCGGGGCGTGCGCCCGCGCCGGCGACTCGTGCCCTACCCTCATCGACACTTCACAGTGTCATCTTCCCGCCAATTCTCACATGATTTATTTTATTACTTCAGTTGAACGTTTGAGAATTTAGGTCGATGCCGGTTTATGATCTCATACACATTTTAGAGAACCCTGTTACATTTTGTTGATTAGCTAACTGGCCAGTTAGCACATTAATATATATCTTGGAGTCTATATTTATCTACTTCTAGACAAGCCGCAAATAGATGATGATGATTTTATAAAATAGTAATAATGAGTTTAACGAGATGTGCGTGAGCTCGATTTGCAATAAAACGTTAAATTGAGGCTTTAAAAGCCGTTAATTGGACTCGGCCTGGCGTTCAGCTAACCTTATATGGAAATATCTAGGTATTTATCTATGATCACATCACTTTATGTTAATAAGAGTCTATTTAATAGTATCCGCATATATTTTTTTAATGAATTTAATAATTAAATTAGTTTACTTATATAGATTTAACAATTAAGGCATACAGAACAGGATAAAATTAAAATGTATAAATAGCAAATAACAAAAATAACAAACGAACGTGCCAGATTATGGGACCTATACATGTTTACAAAACAAGATTCAATTAGCAGCAAGTATGTACTATCATAACACTATTTGTTCATATTTTTTAGTTACTAGTTTGTTTCTAGAATGTACAATTAGGTACTTATATAATTATTATTGAAGAAAACAATATGTTTAACAATATTACTAAGAACTTCAAAGCAATTGTACTTTATCAAGGACAGGATGGTAATAATATCAAGTAGATACGCACCGACATGACGAGGTCTATTCACGCCGTTTGATAAGAATGATTAATGTGCAATTATTCAGAAAGATGCGTTCCATTTCTAAGTGCATTTCCCGGCATTCTTTGACGGCCTGCAACGTGCGTAATGCCGGAAGCGTATGCAATGGTCCGAGGTGCAGTGCGCGCGAATAAAGCTACCAACTCAAGTGGATGCTATGATAGTGAGCGCAGCGGCTGGCGAGCGGCAGCTGTGCGCACGCGGTGGTCTGCTTGCAATGCGCATACCTACCTATACCTAGGTGTTCGTATCAATTACTATGCGACGACGCTTACAAAGCTTACAACTCGCGGAGGTTTTAATCAAAGCGGCTAAAAAGTCTGGTAACTCCAGTTAAGTATTGATGTATAAATATTTACTTGTACTAACACAAAACAATTTAGACCTACGGAAACATCAATAAAATATTGCCTAAGCGGATTTTTTAAAGGAGAGCCTTTGTTATTATTGAATGTCGCACGTGACAGGGTTTTAGGTTAATCGAAATGTCAAAACGAACGAACGACTCGAATAACCAATTTAAATAACGTCAGTACATCCAGAATCTTGATTTATTATCAAGTCATTAAAGGAAGGGTGCTTTTACGCGAACGGCAATCGCCTACCTGTAAAATAATAGCAATGACGGTAATTAACTAAACGTAATAACAAATTATTAAGCTGTAATTCCATATTTATATTTTATGATCGATAACTCCGTTAGACGGGAGAGCTAATGGGAAAACGGAATGTACCTAGCTAAAGGAACTTCATTGAAACCAATAAACACCGCTAACAGACACAGACACTATCACCTATAGAGGCACCTTGGAAATTGTTAATTAAAATTAAAAAGTATCAGTAGACCGGAGCCGGGATAGATAATTTATTTCAGCGAAATAATATACCGACGTAAATGGTGGACTTTGCTAAACAAACATTACATTATAAGTACTTGGATTAATAAAATATAATCCAATTTGTGAATTAAAAAACCCCCATAGCGGCGTCTTTTTAAACTACAAAACAACTCATTATGTTCAAACGGCTGAACCGATTTTCATGAAACATAGCAAGAACACTCTTGAACAGAATAGCTTTCTAAAAAAACAAATTATAATCGGTTCATCCGCTTGGGCGCTACGACGCCACCGACAGACACACAGATACACGCTAAACTCACACATCTCTTTTTTCCTCTAGGATTAAAATGTTACTACACGTGAGCTACTACTACAATATAATAACAACGAATATTCGCGAGAAGTATTCCGCAATACGTTTCTGGCGAAGTTGCTTAGCGACACGTACGACATACAATACTTTTACGTGTCCTATCGCAAGTTTCGCTGTTTCGCATCGAGGCTTTCAGCACCGCACCCTTTGCAATCATCCTTGGCCCACTACTCTAAAACTTGCACACATATAAATACAACTTGTGGGACATGCGTAGGTACGACATACTGTGTACACAACGAGTAGGCAGTCACAATAAATACGTATCAAATATTTCACCAACATTGTTCGGGATGAGCCCGTCTAGTGTGTAAACCAATAAACACGACCTACGCCGATTTCAAGATCATTATCATCTCAACATCCAGTGGGCGTGTTGTTAAAAGCGCGTGAATATTAAGACCTGGGAAATTTCGAATGTCTTTACTGCAATATAATAAATGCTATATAAAAACCATTATATAAATTAACAGTTAAGTTGTATTGCGGGACAATGAATACGGTTCATTAGGGCCGCAATAAAACGCGGATAACATAGAGCGGGCAGCCGCGATCGTCGGCAATTTAAATACCGACTTCGACGACAACGTGCTCAGTTACTTTTAATTCTTCCCTAATTAAGTTGTGAGTTATTGCGATATCTCTCCGGCCGGTGACTATAAAGCAGCTTCACCTATGTGCTACATAAGACACGAGAACGGCTTAACGTTTTGAATAAAGCGATTTAAGCTGGTTTTGTGCAAAGCCCTTTTCTTTACGCCGATGTAGGCGCCCGATCTCAGATAACGAGTAACAAACGGAAGATTGATTCACCGCTGTTCGATATCATTTCACGCATCTGAGATACATGAGCGATTCGACCGCTCGGCGCACGCGCCGCCTGCCAGCCACACATAGACCTGACAATTCATCCTAAGAGCAACAATAATAAATCTCCCAATGTCTATGTCGACACTTTAACACGTCTCACGAGATGAAATCTGATTCTCATGAATAACAGCACATGCAATCACAATTTAACTAGAATGTTCACATGAAAGCATTCGAGTCTTGTTTGGCATGTTTAACAAGACCACACGAGTAGAGCAAAACAGCTTCAACTACTAAATCGTGGTTACCTTTCCAAGTTTAAAAGAGCGTACGTATTATCTAAATTGTTGAAGGTTCAATGTTATTTACGATGAACATTTCAGCAGGCCTATTCGCTAACTCTGTTGACAGCTCATAGTGATGATCACTTGGCAAAGTGTTCAACGAATAACTGTCAAACAGCTAGTTTTGTATTCCCTATGACCAGTGACTAACTAAGATGACGTCATGAGCACCGAGTATTGCTGATAGTCACCGTAACACTTTTTGACAGATGTTTTCGTATCGATATTTGTATGATTGGTATTCTGTAAGCTTAGTGGACATCAAACTGATAAGCATTTCAAATTTAAAAATATTCGTGAAAGACACTGCTCAAGGGTAGTGTTTTTCAAGTAAAAGTGATGATCACCGAAGCCGGTAATTAGTAAAGCAAGTGAAAGTTGAAACTTTTGTTGTTTGTTTGTGATTCGTGTGCGTAGAGAAATATTATGGCACGTCTTATTTTGTTGGGATTTGCTAAAGAAAAGCGAAAACAAGAATTTTTAAGTACTTATTGAGAGACGCCGCCTGCACGACGCTAGTAATCTACTACAGTTGCACAAGAGGGTTTATTGCAAATATAATTGTTTGAATACCTAAAGCTGGATTTCAACAGGCATTAGAAGAACTCAGTTTTTGATGGTTCATATGTGGCCTTAATCCGACCATGATCATGAGGAGGCATATTTTAATTGAAAAAATTGCCTATCTTTAAATGTTTTAATAGTAAGTAATAACAATACCTACTAAAATAATTCTACATTCATAATAATTATATATTCATCTACATAATATGTTTAAAAGGTAAATTAATTTCTTGTTTCAGATTTGTGGTGCTGTACATGATTCATACCTATGTGGAGTCAATACCCCATAAAGTGTGTTTTAGAAAGACTTGAAAGAAATGAAGAACACTGTTGGCTATATGATGAGAAATATTATTTTGGCTGGTTATTGAAAATGAAGAGCTCAATGAATGTAAATGTGTTAATAGATATTTCGAGTCTTCAATCAATAAATAATTGAAACAAATATGAAAATTATTATTATTTTTAGGTGATTCTGAATATACACAGCACCCCTTGGATGATGACATCTAACTTAGGTGCAGCTCCGGGTTCACCAGAAGATCACTGCACAGACAGAAATACTGTTGAACGGTGTATTGGAGTACTGATAACATGTTGGCAGTGGAACATGGTATAACTACACTATAACCCAATTACAGCAGTCAATGTGGTGAATGCATGTGTTGTTTTACAAAACATTGCCAATTCACAGAATGTTCCAATGCAGAGCCTCAGAGTGATGTTGTCAGAACTAAGTCTACAGAGTGTGGTGGCAAGAATCATCGAAAATCCAGATAACTGTAGGGATATAACAGACCAAAAATTATGGAATGTTTCGAGATAATCATTTATAATTATATAATGCATTCCATAATCATCGGGCTTAGTAATACTGATATTTTTGTTACTGTTTTAACATTTATTACATACCTAAGAACACAAATTACATGTTTCATATTAAGAAGACAATAATACTTTAAAATACATATAAAGCTTTAACTTGAATGCTACTAGAAGTATTATTATGTACATAATTATGTACATCTTCTCCAGTGTCCTCATAAGCTCCATCGCAGTTCCTTATGCAGCTGCATTTTGCTCTTCAGCAGCAATGTGCCGTAAGTATCTAAATGACGTTGGCCCAGCACCGCACCCTCTCATCTCCATGAACTGAAATTTACATATTTAAATTGGTTTGATGTTGAAGCCTATTATTATTTTAATTGATTTAAAAAAACAAGCACTCTAGGAATTTTAAGATTTACCTAATGTGCGAATTTACTTTTCAACTAAGATTAATCACTCGCTGAGTATACTAATGATGACTGAGTGATTTTGTTTTAGATTGTAGGTAAAATAACTATTTTAAGCAGATGGTTCATTTCTTGAGTTCATTTATTAACTAGTAAACTTACGTGGTCTAAAGTAGTGGTTCCTTATGCCACAGGTTTAGCAGAATTGCTACGGAGTCACACGCTTCTCGGGTGACTAACAGCCTGTGGACTTCCCGTAAAGTGACCCAATGATATATCGCGATGAGACTCCGCAAACTCCACCAGCAGTTCCATTTGGCTTACGGAAACTCTTCTGCATGCAGGCATCTTAAAAGTAGAAATTCTACATTAATACAATATATTAAATACTTGAATTTACCTTCAGTTACTTTGATCTTATAGTGATATCATTAGGTAATATTGAAGTTAAAATACTTTGATTCAATTAACAATTTTCACATTATAAACCATAACTTAATCGTTAACTTACCTTAAAGGATTTATTTTAACAAACTTATGGCTTACAAAACCCAATTAAACGCAGTAATTAAATTAATTACGCACCAAACAATTAATATAAAATCAGCACAACATTGATTTCCCGCCATCTTTACATGTCATGTGTACATAAACCGCTTATGATGAAATGTTATCTAAAATGTAGTACTTCACACGTTCAAAAGGCGTTGTTCAATTTAGTCGTATAATAGTCGATAAGAATTAGAGGCGTCGAGTGTTGTATCGAAGAGCACCGCTCTCCGCCCGTTAGTCACCGTAACTTCATATCCACTCAATGTGATACTGAATACCAAAGTTGTAGCATTCTCAGTTGTCATCAAAGTTCAGTGTACAACTGAAGCCAGTTAGTCACTGGTGACCATCAAGTTAGCGAATAGGGGGGCAGGAGCTCCAACAGCCTCAAGTCCATAATAAAGTATGTCAAAAAATGGAATTAAAAACACGCAAGTATAGGAATTAACTTTGGAACAAAAGCTTGTCTGAATTGTAACAGCACCATTCCGTACGTAAGTTTACACAGGGTCATTGTTTCGCCGCTCTTGAACGCCCTACATGCATTGTTTATGCGTCTGACAAATGCTTGCACCGTGTGCAAGTCTTCATTTACATGCGTCCCGACCGCTCTTACAGTCGCATCACGCCGCAGACGCAACTGCCCTCCGGGTTTTCACTCGTTGCCAGTCCATATGTAAATTCTTTCGCTACCGTATGGTACATGTGAAGTTAAATGTTTGAGAATAAACATCGCTATACATGTAAGAATATTGTTTGTTCTAGTTATTTACAGCTTAGTTTATCAGTTAGTACAACTAACTTATTATATAATACCACAAGATATTAGAGAAAAAATGATAAAAAAACAGTAAACCTTATCATATATTTCTGTTATTTATTTCCGTATTCCATATCGGAATAACATTTTTTTAAAATTATTCAGAATTTTTATATAGTTTAGCAAATGTTAGGCATAGTTCACAAGCTTCGCGGCGAGCAAGATCAGATAGCGGTGTGCACTCCCACGTAGCAATTATACTTGACGCTTGTGCAACTGATCTCCAAACTTACATTAGAATCTACATCCGTAATGCAGGGACGGGTGCATTACCATAAAATTTATTTTAAACCGATCGCCAGTATCGATAGATCGATTTGGGGTTTTTTTATGAATGATATGAGACGAGCCAAGGTATTGGAACAATGGTGAGAGTATAAGGTGCAAAGGTGATGGATCGCCACCCAGGAAACGGATGTTATCGGGCGGCATGAGTAGTGGATGAGAGCGCGGCGGGGAGCTCGCTCCGACCCATTTGGTGTATCTACAGCAAAGCACTATTACCGCTTTCCATTTTGTCCTATAAACCGTTTCCATTATTTCAAAGATAGGCAACCCCAACCTTACGATAAGGCAAAATACGACTTGATAGTAACACGACGAATTATATTTTAAGATTCTTAAGCGATTTTAAAGCTTGTGTTTTAATACATAGATGTCATTTAGATATCGGCAATATTGCAAAAACGAAAAATATAACATTTATTGGGAGACATATACCTAGCTTTTCAACTTAAGTACTCAGACTGTTAAGAAGCCTATTCAATATTAAGCACATAATAAAATATTAATGACACCGAGTGACCCACACGTGCGTGTAAAGAGAATGGAAACAGTGATGTAACTGTTTATTGAGTTTAACAAATGATCCCTGATGTAATCCTTGTGACAAGTGTTGGCCCCGATTATTGGACGTTATCCAAAACATTTAATATCATTATTTATACATATGATACACATACACTATTAGAGGCTTTTTTTTGTGATGTCATTTCTCAAACCAAATATTTTGATAACGGCTTATTATTTCAGAAAACTGGAAGTATTTTTATCTTCAGCCTTCCTTTGAGTATCTTTTTACATATCAGTTATTTCTTCAAAATTACTTTATTTAAACAAACAGGAGGTACATTGAGCAGGATGTCAGTTGTTCAGTTTCAAGCTCTATTCACAGAAACATTGTAATTTTAATGGCAAATTAAATATGCATGATTATTCGTGTGACAGGATCGTGATCGCACCTGGCCGCGCAAGCGCAGCCGTGTTCGCTCGCCGTGCGCCCGCGTCGCGTCGTGTTGTCTACGACGATTTCGCGACATCAGCTTCTAAGAAACGATTCAATGCAATGCATGGACTGCTCCGCGAATGAGAATATGCTAATCTCAGTTTTCCTATAAACGTCCGGTGTTGGATTACATATTGGATTGTATTATGAACGCGATCTATCACATTCTTCAACGCATGCATTTTATAACATCTTTTTACATGATTGATCATATAAAAATAATCCAAATGAAATGTCACAATTTGATACATAAACTCAAATTACTCAAGTCAAATGACTACTTACTGATTAAACTCAATACAATCTACCTATAATATATAAAAATTTAGCCCTTTCGACGTCCCACTCCTGGGCACCGGCCTCCCCTCAACACGAGGGGGATTCAGGCCATAATCTACCACGCAGTGCGGGTTGGCGGATTTCAAATATCTTTCGAAAATTGGTTAGATCTTCTAAGACATGCAGGTTTCCTCACGATGTTTTCCTTCACCGTAAGCAAGTGATAATCATATAGAAATTATGATTCGCACATACATTTTGAAAAATCCAGAGGTGCGAGCCGGGGTTTGAACCCAAGACCTGGTGCCCGCAAGACACGTGATTTAACCAATCGGCTATCACAGCTTCTACCTATCTACATATAATAATTGTATTCCTCAAATATTAGACCAATATTTCTTCCAGATTTTAGCAAGAGTTAGGTCAGTATGATTTACTGGGATTCGTTTTTTCCTGAGCTACAAATGGATATACTCGTACAAGAGATAAATCTATAACAAAATTATAGCGGTTTCAGTTAAATTATTCAAGAATGTAGGGTTAACTGTATTTACCTCGGATACGTGACAAAACCGCTGCACCTATTGCATAATGGGTATATTACCAATTCATGACATTTGTTACAAATGTTCAAAAACAGTTATCGCAGTCGAAATACAAGCGGTCATTATTCATATTAATATGATACATATATCTCGGAAACAAGTTATTTACGGTAACTAATCTGATCCGAATTATATTCGGTGATTTAATGATGAATTAATAAACATAATAAAATTTGATACCTACCAAAGAATGTAAGAAAAGTTTTAATGTAAAAATACTGTAAGTATTCCTGGTACGACTTGCTGATAGATGAGCAGATATTCAAATGTTATTGTCTTATGGGCAATGCTTTTAACTCATAAAAAACAAACAATAAAAGTATTCGAAACCATAAACGCACAGAGCGGTTTATTGTCGTTCCATTGGGCCGTAAAATGGCATCGAGTCATCGAGACCAGGGTGCAGCAGTGCAAGTGATTCATCGGCCGTCTGGCTTCGAGGACTGCACCATGCGCTGTTTATTATTCCCCTCAATTTCTTGACTAGATATACATAATGTGCAATATGATTTAAATTCCTGCGCGTATTTCTTTCAAGCGTTTTCCCATCAAACAACGATTCCGCGCCGCAATAGCCGACCGCACCGGCATCGTGAGAGATGAGAGCATTCAAGTCCATCCTAGGAAACAGGTTTGCGGGTCTGGTACGTTGTTTGCGGTCACGTCGTCCGATGATGGTGGACGCTCGAGCGAACCACAAAGTGGTCCGCAGGGAGTCTTCCCCTCGCGGCACCGGCGACCGTGCCCTACCTGACTGCGCCACCCACAAAACCTCAAAAAGTGGAATCGTAAATGTACACATATAAGTCGTGTATCGAATAACGAGCCCAATAGGGGAAACACAATAGCATGCATGAATGACGCGACGCTTTCGAGATAAGCGTACGGGGACAAAGCTGCTAACGCCGATAGATGAGTTTTTCTCTATTCAACGGTCACGTACGTCACACTAAAATTAAGTCGTTCCGTGTGATTTGCGAAAACTATAGAAATGCCCGCAATGACCCCACATATAATGTAGTCATTCACACCATTTCTCTTCTCTAGCGGATGTAAGTTGTATAATTAAACCTCTATTTCTCACGATGACACCTGATGTGACAGTTGATTATAAAATTACAACAACAATAGATATTTATATTTCGTAGCGTAGACACAAAATGCAAATCTTATGCGGATTAATACGCAGGGCCATGGTCGAGCTGACTCACAAATATATTACCGTTCCTGTCACGACATTTATTCAAATGCATTTTATCTTTAGATTTAAAGTAAATCGTTTTTCAATGCGTTTGTTTAGTTTATTGTTTAAGATTTATTTTATTTATCTATATGTACCTACTTACCTAACAAACAAAACGAAATAATTAAATTCATGAAAAACCATTTTAAAGAAACTTTCCACCGTCACTCAAAATTTGACTCCTCGCTAAATAAACACAAATTACTCTTGTTGAAGTAATTGTGAAAATAATAGCGATTACGATTGACCAGAGTGGGACGCACGCCCAGTGTGCCAAGTCGTTAGGTACCTACTCAATACTCATCATGTAGTTCACACAATCTAATTGAATCTTAATTCACATCGCTATAAAATATTTTTTTACTTAAAATACAGAAAGTCTAAAGTCAAAGAAATAACTAGGAAAGATCACGAGGCAAATTACTATTTGCCAGCGACTGCTGAAACGAGTAATTTGCGGGACAGAGCTTTCAACATTATGAGGCTGTAAAAGAACGTAAAGGGATATTAGTGCTAATGTGAAGCAACGTGGAGTCGGAACGCTGTGCAAAGATTTCCCTATGTCTGCACTACTTGTACCCGAACATTCGATAATTTGGCCTTGAACCTTACTAGCTGTGGGTAGCTTTAAACATTCTTGCACCCACAAGTGGGCGTTGCCTTAATGGTTACATAGAATAACATGTTATATGAGTACCACCTTTTGATTAGGCATATCCTTGCTTTGACATCGAAGTATTAAAAAGTTCGAACTAGGAATAAATTAAAACTAATAGAACGGCAAACTGATAATTGAGTAGACATAACGAAGTAGCACTAACAAAAGGAAAGCGTTGAAATTTATTTTTTACAGCCGGATGCTCCCAGACTCGACGTTACCAACTACGCAAACCTTTGCAAGAGTCGGGTGTAATAGTAATTGCTTACAGTCGTAAAGTTTTGCATGTAAGTTTAACGTCGGTCGATAGTTATTGCGCGATCAGGAATTATGATGGCGGGTTACTAGAACTCGTCAACTTGCACGTGTGTAGGTAAGTAGGCATTCGGACCTAATTAAACGCTGGTGATAGATTATTCCGCCGCCTGTGGCGAGCGATTCCCACGAACGGCAGAAAGCTAGACCTGTCACATTATCATATTAAAGGTAAATCGTGTACAGGTGTGACGGAGTACCCATTTCTGCAAACGTTGTCGTCGTACGCTGTACGTACGTAGAAATTATGTTTTATGTTGTGTAGAACCTTGGCCGATTTACACCGCGCTTGATGTCACTGTTCCAACGTAAGTTATGTGTTTATTTTTGTAATACAAGACTATTATTTGAAAATAATTACCTCTTAAGCAAGACTATAAAGTATAAGGATGTAAGGTTGAAAAGGGTTAGAAGGTGATCACCTTTATGATGATTGATTGCTATTAAAAAGTATTTGCCGTGTGAAAAGATGGCTTCTCCGAACGGGCAGCGCTTTGCATCAACACCTCATAAGATGTCAGTTCCTCGTACGCGTTACAAGGTTAAGGATAGTGAGAATGGCTACCATTAACATTATACCTACTTCGTGAACTAATAAAACGAAGTGCAATATAAATCATGAAATTCCCATTTCAGTTTATGAGATGGAAAGGAGCGTGGATAAGACTGGACTCACATCTAACTAGCGATACTGAAGTTTAAATATCTAGCATAACTCTTCCATGCTTATAGATTGACGATATTGCGAGGAAAAGTGAAGATGTGCATATGGTGACGGTATGAACAAAACAAAAATGTATTTTGAAAGTTTTATCAATTGAATACCGTTACAGAAATGGTGTGAAAGGTATTGTCTGATACGAATCATTTTAAGAACTGTGCTTTCGTACGTTATCGAACAAAGCTGCACGTATTGGATCACGTCCACACCGTGAAATTGATCATCAATTAACCGTTAATATTTTGTAAGTTAATCGTATTTATTGTGTGAATGCCACAAAGCATTTAATGTTTAACTCATTAAATAAATAAAAAAAACATAACTCACACTTTAATTATAATTGTATACAATTATATGGTATGATTGTATAAACAATTACGTTAATTAACTTGTTCAACGCATTACTACACGCACTGTTTTGTAAAATCACGCTCAGTGCCGATATACTATAAATCAATCTTGATTGAAATATATGGGCTGCTAACTATGGAGCTTTCAATTTGTTGCCATCTATTTGCAGTCAATGAGATCTAGTATACGCTCGCTTTGGAATGGGCAACTTGCAACTGAGCTCAATCGCGCTACTATTTTTCATAAACGTGCAAGAACCTTGTTTAAAAAATTATGTGACCCTATTACAACTTGTAATTTACAAGGCACAAGCAAAAAGATTTATGAACAAGTACTTAAAAGGAGATCGGGCAATATTTCACCCGAGCAAACACCACTGATCAGGACAGCAATGTTTAAAGTACGAGCTTTCTAGAGCGTGACTAGTAAATCTATGAAACAGAGTCGCTCGCAGACAACATCGAAACATTTCGCCAATGAGGAACAAGTGAAGTGGCGATGACCGCAGTTTACTCTTACGAGTGTTTGGAGTGAACTGATTTATTATCGCCCATTCGCTATACAGACTTCAATCTATGCGTGTAATAAAAACGGAGAAAGGGATTTGTTAATACAAGACGAAAACGAAAGAGCTTCGAAACCCATATACAATATGGCTTTTGGAGCGCTTCGACGTGTAATATAATTTCAATATTTATAGACGTATATATCTGTCAGAATTTTACGAACTTACAAATAAATGTACTGATAGTTTTCGTTATCGCTATACACAATATTTTTTAAAATACAACTTACTTGAAAAACGCTAAATTATCTTCATAATTTTTTTAAGTTCTCCATAAACTGCAGAAGTAGAAATGTTGTGTGTGATGTTTGCAGTATGGTTTCCACAAAACAAAGCTTTGAACTTAATTGGCTTGTTAAGTCTGGTTGTTATTTCACGCCTATGCGTCAGTAGAGCAATTTAGGATTGCAGAATAATCTACTAATTGAGCATATGAATGAACATTATTATCAGCATACAGTATCTCGGCACACAAAAACAAGAAGCCGTTCTAATAATAAAGTGCATTTAAGTACAACTTTATGAGTCACTCAGTTAGAAATGGACGCGCTTGACTTTATAACGCACTTTAGAAGGGCTTAAAATTTACAGAATATCTTTTTCACTTTTGAAATTGTAAGCTATTTTATTGTAGCCACATAGGAACACAACGTATAGCATTTACATGATCAAAGCATTGTGAGCATTGCCGAGTAATGAATATAGATATGTCCACATTTGCCGGTAAAGGACAGTTGACCACCCGTACAGCATTTCCCCTCCCACGATCAGACGCCTCAAAACCCATATAACCTGTCAAGAGCAGGCTTGTGGATGGACACGCTTTGCGGTAATCGAAAATTATTATTGATTAAGTGATCTTAGGGCTCGGTTAAACCCACCCACTACTATCCAGAAGCATTTAGTTTTTTGCCTGAATAACTAGTCAGTTTAAGATGATAAACTTTATATAAGCTTATCAACCTTATCAGCCTTTTGTCATTTGGTAGATTTCGGATGCATAGCCTAGGTTATGGTTAAACATTGGGAAATGTTGTCCTTATTACTTACAATGCAATATGAACCAGCGATGGATTTCCTTTTAGATGTTTCACTTCTCCAAAAACTTGTTTATAACTACACGAAGTCATCATTCGTAAGTATAACCTTTAATTATTTAAATTAAAAGCGAAACGCCTTTTTCCATAAATATTCTACCTACAGCACGAAAGGTATTTTAATGGACATCAACTATTTTCATTGCATATTTAACGAAAATTATTATTTAATATGGCAACTGACGTATTCGATGCTACTTACAAGCCAGTTTTAATATATTCGCAATTATAATGTCGCCAGTCGGGCGCTATTTAAAACCCAATATAAATACATAACATAAAAATAGCAAACTGCTTATCAGTTTTTGATTAAAGCAAACAAACGTAAATATTTCTAGAGCTATAAGTAGTTATCATCATGAATGTATTTCAAATAAATGTGGTAACTGGTGACGCAAATTAAATGTCCACAAACTATATTTCAAACTAGCTGTGCCCACGGACTTCGTCCGCGTAGTATTTAACGTAAAAAATTCGGGATTATCGGGATAAAAAGTATCCTATATGTTAATCCCGGTTATAAACTATCTGTGTTCCAAATTTCATCCAAATCCGTTCAGTAGTTTTTGCGTGAAGGAGTAACAAACATACATACATACATCCACACTCACAAACTTTCACATTTATAATATTAGTAGGATTCTCAAACCGTGTCTAGAAAGTTATAAAGTTAATTTTCACTCGTGCTATCTACGCTAGGTTATAGGTCCTAGCCCGTGTTCAACATATCCACTACAAACGCAGTGTAGTGGTTGGAGTGTGTGACGGGCCAGTCTCTTTAAAAAACAGCACACAGCTCAATTTTATAATGGGTTCCATCAGCCGAAGGCTTACTACATTGAATTCATTGATAAATATAGTTCAAATTATAGTTGTCCTTTATAAGGCATGCAATCAAATAGGGCGAAGCGTTGTCTGATTCGAATTTCAATATTCACAGAGCCCTTTAACTTTATTTTCTAGCCGCAATTGTAGTCATATTAATTCATCCAGTAGCCAGCCCATTTATTCAGTTCAGTTTTATTATAGGCATCGTCATAAAATAAACGATCTGCATAATAACCCAAGTGGATGGATACGGTTAAATGAACTTTATCCCATACATCCTCCCAGCAATAGCAACGACAGCACCTGCCTGCTATTTAAGAAACAAACCGTGTTGATTGCAAACATTAGAGGAATCGAGGGCCGAAGGGAAAGTCAATTTATATAACTAAACGTAGCAATAGAACTAATATTGATTAAGATGATCGATGATTTGGAATCTTCAAGTTTACGACGTGATGCAACACAGATGAGTGTTCGATACACGGCCACTACGTGTCTACTTACAACACCCGCGACATCGTTTCATATTGAAGCTCAGTCCACAACGAATTTCTTCTTCTCTCAATTAGCATCTTATAAAGAGATTCATTTAGTAGAATCGAATAGACGATTTATGAGCGGCGTACGGCGAACTTTCTCACGCAGTGTACCGACCAGATTCAGCGCATCTTACTTTATTTTACGGCATCTAATCACATCATCTTGTTTCTGAGAAAGCTCTTTTCTATGTGTATGTATTCCTATTAAATGTGTGTTTCTAGGTTGTTCGATGTAATTGTATACGAAGGTAAGTATATAAAGCTGGGGTATAATTCTTGTCATCTAACGACGTTGTTAAAGTTGTATGTAGCGATCCAATTACAAGTCTAGGTTTTGCCCGCGGGTTTGACCGTGTGTTCTTAGCATGTCTACTACACATGGTTAAAACAGACCTTGTTAGGTACTATGCCTTAGAGAACAACTTGCTCTCCAGAGATGGCAACTGCCCTTATTTATTATACTAAAATTCATTATAGCTGACCAAACATTTAGAGAAACGTAATGTTTATTTTTATAAGGCGATATTCTCTACGACGACGGTATGATCAATAGATATATATGTCGCCGCCAAATAGCTTAATTCGCCGTTCAATTAACAGCCTAGGCACTTAACTAAACGGCGCCGTTCAACTAACGGCCTGAATGATATTCAGCCATTTGATCAAAAAGGTTTCATTGTGTGTACTAATTTTTAAAAACTGATGTCTTCATGCTTGTACAACTGTTATTAATGTCAAGGTGAGTATTTTAGCATAGCATCTATCTTATCATAATGTAACAAAGAAACAACCTTTACGATGGCGTATAAGAACAAAAAAGTAGCGCGTGAAAAGCCCCTGAAAACTAATTGCGGTGGAAGGCTTCATCGCCGGGCGGGCGGGGAGGCGCGCGTACGCACGAGGCGTGTCCGCGCGCGGGCCGCAGAGCTGCGGCGGATGCTGCAGCGGGCGCACCTGTCACACGCACTCCTAGCCACCAGCGACCGCGACCCGCACGTGCGCAGACTATTCGCGACACAATCCTGTGATATAACTATCAGTGAGAGTTCAGTGACAGTGCCGACAGAACGGCTCTAGAGGAGTCCGCGTCTACGCATTCTGGATCAACCCTAGGTCGGTAGCGCTACGTTTTATCTCCTTATCATTGTTATCGCATGTTTTGATTGAGCATGCAATATCCGTTGTGCGAATATCAGAGGCTCATAGATTTACTTTTGAAGCACCTTTATGGTTATTTATTATCACTGGATAAAGTATAACGTAATCTAAATATATATAACTCAAAGGTGACTGACTGACTGACATAGTGATCTATCAACGCACAGCCCAAACCACTGGACGGATCGGGCTGAAATTTGGCATGCAGGTAGATGTTATGACGTAGGCATCCGCTAAGAAAGGATTTTGATTAATTGTACCCCCAAGGGGATAAAATAGGGGATGAAAGTTTGTATGAAACTTTGTCAATTTTAAACCGATCGGGCTGAGACCTTGCATGCATAAAGCTACTATGACGTAGACATCCCCTAAGAAAGGATCAAAATTCCACGCGGACGAAGTCGCGGGCTCAGCTAGTTATTAATAAAGTGTACTTCAACCACATATAGGTTACTTGATTTATGGTGATACGTTACGGTTCGTAAATTTATCCTCTTATTGTTTAACAGTTAAACTTAATTCGAACATCCTTGTAGATTACGCCAATACCTACGTTTTACCTGCAGGCAAATACACACAATGCGTATGATTTTCCAACTTTATTATTGTTTGTGGGACTCAAATTTTCTTAAGAGGAAAAACAAAATCGAACATGAATATCTAAATTATAAAACGGAGCAGCGTCAGCGCTTAAATGTCAAAAACGTAAATCGTCTCGCATTTAGTACTTAATAATTAAGTGTCGCGAGCACGTATGTACAAATTCTGAACGCAAATAAAGCACAAGGAGGCGGCAACCATCGCAATAAACGCATCTTGCAGGACGCTTGCCAAACTTCGCCGCAGACAGACACATTGCCCGAGTTATCCACGGTACCGACGCAGAGGACTGGTTCCGGGGTCTCAGGGACCGCTACACGAGCCTACACAGCCGTGCCATTCGCAAATATCGTTTCGATCACATTTCGCACATTCCACGACAATTCAAACGCGCAACATCAACCTACATAGTGTCGTAAAATCGTGTATTTGCGTATCTACGCATGGTATTTGGGCTTAAGTTTAACACCGCAGTTCTGTAAACACCATATTTTATCTAGATTTTTCCTGCCAACTCTTCAGAATGTAATCTTCAACTGGAGTATACTTTTTCATCTTTTATTACGCATAAATGTATTAATTTAACTAGATCCAGACACATAAGATTCAACGTGGGTTCATTCTTACATGAAAATGTTTACGCTAATTTAAAAGGGAACGTAAAGTTTATTAACATATGATTACTAAAGATGTTTCGCACCATAACCAGCCAGAATCTATCATGTAAATTGTCTTGCTTTTATGCGACATTACCATTTAAAGGACCTCTCGACTCTAGGAACCGATTACGTAGAAGACTCTAGTTAGCAATGAACGAACGGCCAGACTGGTACGAATGGTAGCATAAATCAATGAACCCCAACATTACTTAGCCGGCGCATCGTGTGTACTGGATATCATAATGGTCGAGCAGGCATAAACTCTCGTTAATTACTAGTAGACATCGCTAGCGGCTCCTGGACGCTACTTGAAGCTGCGAGGCCCTATCATTGCTTAACGACGTGGGAAGAGTGATCGGACCAAGGCCGAATAAACACTCGTTAACTGCAACGATGATTTCATACCGGTCAAGGAAACGTTAAAGGAAAACCGCAGTGACCACAAAATTTAAATTTTCTATAAATTACTAGAAGATATTATTACCCACATATGTACATACTTAGTTCACAAAACTTTTAGGTAAACCACCAGTTGCCAATCGTATTGATAGCTATGAATCCATTTATCATCATGTCATTATGACGAGTTCTAATTACAATCTGGTTTCACCTGTGTATTACTGATGTAACATTTTATTTCGTTGCAATGAATTCGCCGAAACAAATTGTTGTTCTCGGCAATTTAAAACATCATCAATGAACGCCTTGAGCATCGATTAGGTAAGGCTCATTGACAGCGAGAGTGTGTGCTTATCTGTTCACTATTTCGGGCTACAGCATCATCGTCAACTATTTTCTATTGAGATCTACTCGTTAAAATAACCACATATCTAATGACGTCGAACCCATCTTAATATAATAAGTTGATAACAATAAATAAACCTTAAACTGTTAGTGACCATAATCAATTACTTTCATTTTTTACCGCTGCCTTTCAAAGGTAGGGGGTAGGGAGGTAATTGATGTTCATGTTTGTATGAGCAAATTCAATATGCGCGGTGCCCGAATATAATTAAGGGCCATAAATATTGTTGGTACGCGGAACATGGTCACAGGAACCCGTGAACTCGATGGACTTTCGCTTGTTAATTATAGTATAGATAAAACTTAATAAAAGCGCGGAACTTATTTAGGTTAGGCTTTCACCGGTAGCCTTAAAGCGGTTATTTTTGCATTCAACCCTTACTGATTATGCTGATTAACAAGTTCGATCACGGAATGATAGATGCACATTTCAGTAATACACAAGCAAATAAACGGCATTACGATCAAATTGTAAGCTTAATAACTGATATAATTATATCCTGTAGATCTCAATTACCGGTAATAGTGGTTATAAAGAATGATATAACCTATTCCAAGCAGCAACGGCACCGGCAACTATATTATTGTTAATATAGATGCAGCATGTGCTCGCTTCAAAGCACCTACCATGTGTTCTGCAGCGCTTTCTCTACGTAGAGGCAAGATCCTCTTTCCCAGTCATGCATATCATGCACGATTGCAATCCTCATCCGATATGAGAACTGGGAAGCTATATGCGGTACTAGCTGTGCCCGCGACTTCGTCCGCGTGTAATTTAACTTAACAAAAATTTCGGCATTATCCCCTATTTTATCCCCTTGGGGGTAGAATTAATCAAAATCCTTTCTTAGCGGATGCCTACGTCATAACATCTACCTGCATGCCAAATTTCAGCCCGATCCGTCCAGTAATTTGGGCTGTGCGTTGATAGATCACTATGTCAGTCAGTCAGTCATCTTTGAGTTATATATATATAGATTGTCATTTAAAATAGTTCTTGCTAGGGCTGGTTTCTAGTCCAGCAATAAACAGGGAGGTATGCATGTCAACGTAAGCAAACACGACGCGGTCGGCGGTGCTCCCGTGTGCCACAAGTGCGTTGTATTTGTTCTACACAAATAAAGCTCCCGGCACGTCCTCCGTGACCCGGGAGACAGATAATAACATACAACATTAGGACACACACTCTATTCCAAATATTATTTTTATACTATGTCGGTGTACTTTATCGCCTTAGACATGAACGGGAGATATTAACAAAAATCACTCGAGCTTATTCTTCATTACTTATTAGACTCTTAACCAAGGTTTTTTTTACTAAATAACATTGATTTGATATATTGCAATGTTTTAATCAGCGTGGGCATAAAATATGTCTACCATCAATAAAGATCAAAATTGCAAAACGAACCAGTTTTGAAATTGCTTTTATTCTAATCGCACCGACGACATCAGCTTTACGATAGTAAGTTATGGTTATGACATGCTGTAGGGTTTTGCGGCCTATATCTAATGAAGAAGAAACTTTGTTTTGTTAACCTCCATCCGCACTTCCCGCGTATCAGTTGCGCGACGAGAGAGAAAGTACCCAGCATTTACAAATGTTACGAAATCGTAACTGCTGCTTTAGAAACAAGTAAGAAAATCGAAACAAAGTGTTGTTTTTTCAAAGTGCAGCATAAACATACATGAAAGATATCATTACATGAATGGAATGCTGATAAATTTTGTAGAGAAACATTACCTACATTACGTAAATTCATGCATATTGCATAAGGTACAATAGGCGAACATGTTATTATGGGTGTATTATTGATTTTTTTGGGATACCATTATCCCTTGTTTGATAGCAATAAAAGAGCAATAACACGGATAATGGATGTACAAACTTCTATAATAATGTAGTTATATCAACTTCAATGTATAAGTTCCGAGGTAAAATAATATTTATTATAGTTTCATAATGAATAAATAAACATGTTATGAATCTCAACATTTATGCAGAATGTTTTTGGAAATATTTGATGAATTTGGATGTTTCTATGATGTTAACTATAACATTCACCCTCTTACTTATAAACGTTGTTCAGCGATTGTGTAGTTAAAACACGTCTTATCTTCTTCTTTCATATGTAAAATTAGTGATGACAGAAAGAGAGAATTCGGTGTATAACTAATCACCTGCTATACACGTTTATAAGTAAGGTGGTTAAATAAAAATGCCTAACACCCGAAATTAAAATAATAATCAATTCATTGACGAATAATTTGACGACCGTTCGGCGCAGCGTAGGCCGTTCGGCTCACTGCACATGGTGGTTGTGGGTTCGACTCCTGCCGTGGCAAATTTCGGAAATGGCCTTTTCGTAATTTGCCCTGGTCTGGGTGTCACTGGGATCGCCCCCGGTCCATTGTACGGTACACATATAACAAGCGCTGCTTAGTTTGGGACCATACAGTTGGTGTGTCAGTCAGGCGATATTTTTTAATTATTATTTAAACAGTATGCATTAGAGAGCGGTTCCAAACGCGCAGCCCTAGGCTCCACACAAGATTAGCATCATGTGGAGCGCAAACTGTCGCCTCGAGATAATGGCACCTAATGTGTATTCAATGAGGATCATCGCGATGATAATGGCGTAATTAAGATAATACTGGTCAGAGACGGTTATCAAAGCACCTGCTAAAAGCTCTGTTGTAACATAAGTATACTTATAACTCCTTTATTATACAATATATATTATACAATTTTAACTTTGAAACCATTTACTTTGTATTACCATGAGATTCACAAGTCCCTATTCTCTTAGAAGAGTCCCACAACTTGTCAAGTCTCCCACTTCACTTCAACTTCTTTTCAATTTCTTGATCCTGGTCTTAATGCGGCCACGTTTTATACGCAAAAACGTCTAACTATATCCAACAATTTAATTACCAAACTGCCCATTCAATATTTCAAAGCGTCAATTATGAACCCACTACTATTGAGATTATCGAAGGTGAGCTATTGGCATTTAAGAGATGTTACTACAAAGTACACATTGTAAACTCCTCCACATTCCATAGAAGACTCCCTACTAATCGTTACATTATTCCCTTAAACCTCATTTGAGGCACTTAAAAATTTTAGGGCGCATTATCTGTTTTTTATTTTAAAAAATTTATGAGGCATTGTTAAATGTTGTCTTCACCGCAATGCATTACCGCGGAGACATTGAACCTGCTTAGCGTTGACCCCCTTGACATCGGGTACATGCGGCTCTGTAAACCACGTCTATGATTCAACCTTTCTAAACATTTAGTAGTGATGATATCACCACGAAACAAGGCTTAAAACTGATTTTGAATATAAAACATAGATACGGTTCTAGAAAACTTCTAGCAGAGATGTAATCTGCTAATCCATTTTATATTTTTTTGATATTAATTAATTTTAATTCTTGATGCTAGTGTATTAATACTCTGTGTGTTATCACGTGGTCCTTTGACCATGCAAACAGCAAACACCCGGTGGGTATTACATAAACTGCATTTTAAATCACATATACATACATATAGGAACATGAACAGTTCGTGTCGATTCAATATGATCGAAATCGCGACCGCATACTATGTTGTAATGACACGAAAGGTATTCATTTTTTATCGATAATGAGGACCTGTTTAACAAGATTGAACAAGATAACACATCAAAAGGGCCGGTTTCAATCACGCTCCTATTTAGAAATAAGCATTGTCTTGGACAGATACGAGGTATGATTAAATCTGTACAGGGAGCGGCGCACGCGCACCTCACGCCGCTACTACTCAGATTGGGTTGCTAATGCCAGTTCCGTTCGTCGAAAAATCATAATTAAGATTTTTTTCATTATAATAATTCCATTATTTTAGTTCAGTTATTGGACGAAATTGCGTCCTATTTAGAACATATAGTTAATAAAGGTCATTTAGATGTTTTGATTATAATATGTCATCGTGATGCCTATTGGGTTGTTTCCGCACTTAGTAAGTTTCTAAGATTTCTAACGTGCTCGTATAATTTTAAATTTGGATAAGTCATATCTGCAATAATTCTAAGATTTACTGTCAGATAAAGCCACGAATCCCAAGTAAACTACAATTATGTGCATATAATGTAAGATTAGTTATAGCGTTTTATGCATTTACTCGCCAATTCCTCTAACGTTCTCTTTGTAAAAGTTCTTAACTACTCTTTAGATATGAACATTCAGAATGTAACGTATTTAAATACACTTCATTCATAACAGCATAAAATAATTAAAACCCTTGACTGGACTATTTAAATGAAACTAGTATGGGTGAATGGAAGGGACCTGGCAACCCAGTTTGCGCCCAGTCACAGCGGCTTAAATATGCAATCCCGATGTTGCACAATACGCTTGTAAACGGCTCTCACGGGATTAAGAGATAACACTACTTTTAGCTTTTATTAAAGTGCAAATTAATTTTGTACAATTGTATACAGAATGGTCAATAATATGCATTGGAATACGTTAAAAATAAACCTCATTAATTTCCTTCCTCAAGTCGAGACTAACACAAATAATTTATATAAATGGTGGTGTTTGAAAACCATTAAAATTTTCAGAGATAAGTATTGGACTACATTTCATTAATTTTATCCGAACGAGCCCATTTCGGCATAAAAATGATAATATACATCGTTAACAACCAGATAAAAAACTAGTAAACGGTAGCAGTCACGCAACAACATTGGTTTTCAATTTAAAACACCAGGTAAAATTTGAATAATTATGAAATTATCTAAGAACGGTGCTGCCCGCCGCCCGGCCAAGTGTAATAGTCTATTAAATTATAGTTATAATACTAGCATCGGAGATAAATCGCGGCCGAATTCCGGATAGGTTATTCAGACGCCGCCGTGCACTGCCACCGACTAATTGGCAGCCAGCTCGCGCGAGTGGTCGCCGCGCCGTCTGCCGCGTCAGTAACCCACTTACAACCAACACAAGCACATCAGACACACTACCAGCACACTTTAAGGACTTCCAGTAATGTGCACGACAAACAGACACCTACAGCCTCAACTTTCCAACTTTCTTCTTGAAAATTTAACCATTTACTCGCGTATATCTACAAAACCACAACAGCCGTTATCCAAAACATCTAGTTTAGTGGTGACTGTGAAAAAACGACACAATGACATGCCGACGCATTTTCTCGTTCTATAAAGATGATTCAACTATAGACTCTCGAAACGAGGACAGTGAAACGACCTAAGGCGAGCTGATAACGTGGTCTAGGAGCATTGCTAGCTATCTCGTACAACACACTTCGCCGGTGATATTGCAAGAGAGCAAACACGCAGCTCAGGGCTAAAACAGTTTGCCCCGGGACGTCAACCTCGGCTCGTTAAACATATTTGTAAATAAATACATGTCATCGTGTGGATTAAGCAACGGAACGGTGATTGTGATAGTGGCAGACGCATGTCAAGCGTCTTATACATCAAAATACGCCGTGACGACACCTCATGTCAGTAAGCCATTTCTTTCACAATAACTAACCATCCCAGTTAATTGATTGACTACAGAAAAAGGAAAAAGCCAAATTTTGACCTCTAAAGTACTTATTATGTTGTTAAAACATGAATGACGATGGAAATTTCAACCGAGCGCGATGGTTATCTCTCCTCATTAACTTTTTTTATTTCATTTATCCCTTTGACGATTCAGACGCGCAAGTTATTTATTTTAAATGGTGAGTCATGTGAAAATTGCAGCATGGAGGCAAATTTATAATCAGCTGCCCGACAACATTCCACGAGGGCTTGGTAGACGCAGACAGGTAAACCTTACTGTGACATGCCTCCGCGCCCAACAAAGCAATCGCGATGCGGTAGCAAGAAACGTCACTTCACGGGATACTAGCTATAATTTTACGCTACTGAATATAATGACGACAAAACTACTAAACTAAATAATTAATATTCTTGAATACCTATATGAGATGACACGGAAAAATATAATTTACTTAATCGTTACTCTGCTACTGAGATCGTTGTCCATAGTCTTCTCTTGTACTAAAACGGTAATCACGAGTTATACTACTGACTACTATGGTAAACTTTAAGGATCTCTCGTCTACTATTATAATATTTATATTATTATCTACTAACCTTTGTAGTTATTGAATATAAGCAACTGGCGATAAAAAAAAAAATACATGTAAAAAGACAAGCCCGCTGAGTTTCTTGCCGGATCTTCACAGTCGAGGTCGCGTTCCGATCCGGTTGTAGATATAAGAAAAAAAATATGAAAAATTGACAATTTGTAAGTGCCCTCGTAGGCCTAAACAAAATAAAGGCTTTGAATTTGAATTTGAACTGGTCCGCCATATATCTGTATTAATATCAACGACATTTATAAGCTGGACGTGACGATGGGTTATGAATTCAACGCGGATTACTGACATTTACGTATGTGACGTAACCACATTATAAATAGAGCATTTAGATTTAGACTACTACAGGACTAATAACCCAGTTTTCAAATCATAAGCCGTTCATCTTTTACAGGGTGATCATTCAAATGAAAGAGGTGATTTTTTTCATAGAGTAATGCTCACGATAACCGCTGTCGTTATTACCTTCGTCAAATTGTCTTGTATAATAACATCATAAATATAATGTTATATGCAAATTGAGACAATCTAGGCCTGATAAGGAAAAATCTGTTAAAAATTTAAAACCCTCAGTGTTATCGTCACAAATTCAAACAGCATGATAAGAGTGATACAAGAGAGTAACAATTGAAATGAACTTGGCTGTCAGCTAGCAATCTCGGGTGGTCTCCGCTTTCATTATGTGATGTACAACGGAGCACGTATCGCGTTCAAAGAAAAAAATTAATAGGACATCCTCCTTTCCCTACATTTTAATTGAACAACGGAAGCCCCATGACTCGGCAAGAATGGAATCAGATTAATTTTCACCGTTGTTCGGGCCGACGCGTCCAATCTGATGAAATAAATTGTTTCAAAACACCGGAGCGACTTAAATGTATAGACAAAGGGGTGGACGGCTAACGAAATCCCGGAGCTTAGAAATAAACGTGATCTCACCAGGAAGCTCATCCACAATAGGACGAGAGGAGGACGAAAAGGCCAATGACTTTGTAAAAACAAATATATCTCTATTAATTCCATCTCGCGCCGCTTTAGTTAATTCAGACGGTTATAGATCACGTTTAAGAGTATTTACAGAATGGTTACCACAATGGTTGTGAGAAATAAAATTATGATTCATATGACGACATTAATGAAGGTTCGGCAGAGCGCGATGTGTACCAATAAAAGCAATGGAAGCGTGTAGCACCTGGAAGTGCGTGCTGCAGCCGCGTTGGCTCGGCTCCAGTTCCACTGAACTTTGACAACGAGCGGCGGCGGTAAATTGCTGTAACACATCCGTCTGCCATGAAACTCAATACACAGCACACACGCACCGTAACAATCTACCACCAACACAGTGCATTTCAGGAAACTAGTATTCCCGTTGTAATGGTCGAAATTCGACCATCATTCATTTAAAATTTAAACGTCAATAAGGTATTATTGTCAAAGACTATTTGATACTGGCACGGAGAATGCACTATGGAAGTACCGCCTTCCAAAAACAGTCACCGTTTGTCAGTCAGACAGTCAGTCGGTGTGGAGATTACAAATGTGTGTATGTCGATTCATGGTAGTGTGTGTAATGTTTTATTTATTGATTTTAATGTATTACTAAGTATTATAATATAAAAAATATTTGCATTCTGCACTCCTTCTCTATATAGACTATAAGTGTGCCAAATTTCATACTCCTCCGTCCGCGCAATTTTCGTATTAAGCGTTAGAAAGTTTTGGCTTCACGTATTAATATATAGATAACAACGAAAGGAAAAACATAACTTCAACATTAAATTAAGAGTATATTGGATAGGTTACATTACATCAAAATTTGACGAAATGTTTTCATTTCTGCATTCTCATGTCGCAGGTTTCAAATCAACGCGAGGTCGACGCACTCCAAATACGTGCATGCCTCTTCCCTTTCTGAATTTCGATTGCCCCCAGGTATGTTGAAACAGGAACAAAAATATAATGACAGGGTTCCGTCAATTGAATCGGATACAACAATATTTCTTACCAGTTACCGAGCCATCGTGACATGTTCAATGAATGTTGAGTTAATTTCGGGTGTGAGTGCTTTCTTTATAGTTGTTTATCGATTTTTAATCATGCGGGATGCCCTTTCATAAAGCTTCATTAAAAGAAATTGGTGTATCGTCATTCATTGATCATGATTATTTAGCTGTCATTTATCACGTCCGTCCGAATACTCGTTGCACCAGTAAATCAGGATGGCCGCTATATGCGATTGTTTCGACATCTGATCGTACGTCAATTAAACATAGATACGCATCTCATCTCGCGACTCGGCCCGTGACGTATCTTTGTCTTTCTATTCGTTACCGAAATGAAATCCGTGATGACCGGGTGCCGGGAACTTGACCCTATAATTTGTACCACGGTTCGTCGGCTTAATTAAAACACGACCACTTTCACTGCACGTTATGTATGAGGCAAATACAAATATTGTAAGATTACCAGTAGAAGGTGGATCCAAACATGTACAATTAAGGGTCACATTTGTGCCTTGTAGTTGTCGCTCCGAGTCATTCAGAGTAACGTTTATTCAAATAGACCCTCCTCTTTGAGCCACATTTCAAAAAGATACAATCGCAGTGCACATAAGACTGACGTTATAATAGCAGGCGTATTATGATTACGTAACCACATGGTGCATGCGGAGGGCTGATGAAAGGTTGACCTCAGCGGTGTGTGGGCGCGCTAGACAATGATAATCCGACAGACCGGGGCCCACGAACCGCACCGGAATGCAAATAAATAGATGCACATAAACAGGACGAGACTACACCTGTCGCTGATCAAAGAAATAAACAATGCTCATCGTGACGTAGACGCTAGCCTTAGGAAGCACGCACCATATAACTTAATACCCGTCTCAACTTTGACTTTTTCATGTGTGTCTTAATAATAATAAAAGAGATCCAATAAAATAATGCAGAACATGCCTTTATTAAAAACATTAGAAAAAGCTCCCATCAAAACCAGCAATATGCCATGGTTTATATCGATAAACCGGTATTAAAAACAAAATCCAATAAACAAAATGCGATCTCATCACTGGCCCTGATAACTCATCGGTCTAAACTTCCCATGACTGCATAGAGGACATAAAATGAGACGGATTAAGATAGCCACTAGCTGATTACTCGTTCATAACAAGATTTGCGACATGCAAGGCCAGGAACTAGTTAAGACGCTGACACCTTATTACGTCCCTTGAGCAGTTGCAAGCTTTTCTACGAAGGACACCTGCCAGGAGCTCTGTAAAGGCAATTTAAATTTGATCCCCACTGGGATAGAAAACAAAATTCTTACAAATAACAGTGAGACTGCAAACAGAAAAATACTTACCGTATACAATTTGCAACGTTTAGAAATTAATTAAGAACATTTTTTGAATTCTTCGTCTTGTACTTATAACTTGTAAATGTTGCTCCAAAATGACAACATTGAGAAAGAAAACAAATTGTGGCATAATGACCACAATAAACAATTATGTATTACGACTGGTAATCAACACTTATGAACCGGTGGAAAACCTTTGAGTTTTAGTTTTCTTTAATCCATGTTTCAGGCCACTCATCGTATAGAGAGATTATTTATAAATGACTTCACCCGTTACTAAATTACAAACTAGCTAACCCATGTTGTTTAATAGGCCTGAAAAAACTATATATTCTCAAAAAAAGAAAAACATAAGCCAATGTATGTACTCAGCGTGTCCGAAAACCCCGACCAAGCGTCGAGGTTGGTCGCCGATAACTTACAGTCCTCGCGACTACAGATATAAAAATATGATTTGCGTGATAATCACTTGATGATGAGCGTGATAATAACTGGAGAGAATCGTAGCGGGCGGAGCGGCATCGGAAGCATCGGTGTCTTTGAAGCAGTTTGGATATCCCGTCACTGATGACGTCACAGTAGGTGTTAAAAATTCGGCACGCTTGGTTTCAATACAAATCGTGATACTTGCGTTATCTATGTAAATCTATATATGTGGCTTATCCACATTAGCGCAATCTGGCTATTAGCTTTAACGCTAAGATCAAAACATCCTGTTAGCATAAATCATTGAAATATTACGACGCGATTCCAATTGAATATTTCCTGTAATCTAGATCTTACTTTATTACCTGCAATCATTGAAATATTATATTATTTTATTGTTTAATTATCGGGCGTTGGTGTAATCTGATAAACGCACTTTGCAGCTATAACAATAATTAGAGGATAATATATTGCTATTGAATGCCTCTATCAAAGTTTACAGTAATCACTGCGCCGGCATTTAATCGTATTCTATGCACTACTCAGCTGTGTCGTAAATGAACGTACTTTAAGGAATAACTTTAGCGAGGTGGCAAGTAAAATAACCGCTTTGGTGATATCAATGACCCCCGTCTTCACGGTCCCGCAGTGTTTGCTTAGCATAACAGTCAATTTTCATACAAAGGCGTTGACTATAACTATACTACAAACAGCACGTATCATAACGAGACAAGATAAAGAGGTGCAAAGTTGTAAATCATTTTGATATTCATTACAATGAGAAATGAAAACATAAGTTTAGTTAATAATGTTTATAGTGTAGCGCCATGAGTTTTTGTAAAATGACTAAAGGATAATTTTATTGCAGACGGTATTCAAAGGTACAGGAGATGAGTACCGGTTTGCTTTTAATTGGTTATGATTGAGAATTTAAAAGCCGAACTCCTTGAATTCATGGACTCAGACTGGTTGATTACCACTGGCGTCGAAATTTAAAGGAAGGAAATATCGCGGTAAATTCCAATCCTCCTGTTTGTAATGATTGCATGGGCATTATTATACCAACGAATATCTGCAGATTAATTAGTATCAAATCAAGTTGATTCAATTCGCATTTTGTTAATAGTAATGCAATTTTTTCGCAACTTTAGATTAATCCCAAATCTCATTTAACTATTTTTGTTATTAAATACAAGGCACATTTCACAGATCGGGGCGATGTTAAGGGCGGCTGCAGCGGCGCTGGCGTGCCTCTGTGTGGCGCGATCCTCGCCCTCGGAAACCTACGGCCTGCGAGCGTACTCACAAAACACACAGAACACTAAGGTAAATAGTAAAGACAACCCTCTCGTCGCATAACCAAACATTGACTTTCAACGATATTAGGCCACATGAGAAAACACGCTATCTGTTACCGAAAATATTTAAATACCACTGGAGGCTCAGGGATTCCATGTAAGTGGTGTGATTAAATAAAGCTCCCTTCTGTCAATAAACAGTAACCCTTGTTGCTAGAGAGGTGCAGTAACAGAAGTCAAATGGAAGGCTTCAAAGGGAGTACGAAAATATCGAATGAATCGTGCTTTTGGCAACAAGTTAACTGAACGCCTCATTGGGCTATTAATTTTAAAATAATGGTAATAAAATGCAGTTAGCTGCGAAATATCTTAGTATTTTAATCATGTTAAGCTTGTGCTAAACAAGTTAAGTACGTCACATTTAAAAGACATTGTTCGCAGGATATAAGCAGTACGCTGGCCAGCATTGAAGAGCGGCTTAGGGTTTTGGACACAATCAGTGCTGTCCAAGCTAAACAATCGCGTCGGTTGGACGCAATTCAGGACAAACTAGGTAAGTTTAATAATTGAATCGGAATGCATATCAATGCCGCACGCCAGTTAGGTTATCAAAGCTGAAATTGGACGGAATAATAAATCCGGGATATAATCCTCCAGTTACAAAGTTTGCAAAACACACAATCACGTAGGATTGTATGCTAGACAGAACATGATTTAAACTCATCCGGGAAACCGATGAGTTATATACTGTACTGTTTTACGGTATAGTCGTATTGTGTCATATCCTATTTTACAATGCAAACGATGGGTCAACTTTCGCAACATTGTTACCGTACACTGGCAATTGAGCAAACAAGAGCAACGGATAATCAATTGGTAAAAGAACCGCTTAGCCTGCCATGGTATGAATAAATTAGCATATACGCTCGTCTTTTCAACACTGAATAGAAAACCATTAACATTGATTTCCTTTCAGATCGCGTAGAAAATACATTGACTTTAAAATTAGAAAGGGCTCAATTAGCCGCTGAACGACTGGAGCACAGGTTACACATGCTTCAAACAAACGTGCAGGTTCGTTACAAACAAAAGCTTCTTGGCCAAGATAGTAATTGTCTTATGTAAATAGCGTACGTGTCACTTGACGCCTCACGTAAAAGTAATAAGCAAATATTTCCGTGACGCTACCACATTAAGTACTACCTACACTTAACATATCAATTGGATGGTGTAGATATTTAGAACTGAAATCCCTTTGCTCTACTGTATATATATGGCTGTGTATAAAAATAGATCCATTAAATTTATTTTAGGTCACCATCAAAGAGAGCACTGAAAAGATAGAACGTAGCCAAACGAAAATTGCGGAGCTAACCCGGAACCTAACCACACACATAGCGGAACATAAGCATTTATTAGAGAAGGTATGCATTGATTTATATGATCTTAGCTGTTGATAAGTAAGAAGTGCGCCTAGTATAACTAGCGTCTTTCTGGATGTCAAAATCCTTATTTATATTCTATTGAGTACAATTTAACATAGGGTTTACGCGCGTTATACTTCTTTGTAATTACCATAAGTAACTGATTACAAAAAATTTAAACGCGCGATAAACCTGAGTTATGTCAATTGTTGAAAGCCACATAAGTGTCAGGACTTATATAGGTACCTGAACTTCTTGTTGTTGCTATCACAGGTGAATGGAGCGTACTCAGACACGTGGCACCACACCATGGTGCTAGAGACTCTGATGAAGGACGGTCTAGCGCTAGTGAACGTAACTAGACGCGAACTCGCAGACGGACTGAGAGCTCTGGCAAGGCGACAGAGAGATGCCAGAATCAACCCCGTCGACTTGGAAGCGATCTTCGCTAAGAAATTGAACGAAAACACTAACAACATCGACATCAAGGTATAAAAATCTCACAATTTCATAAACTATAGGGCGCTGAAATCTTAAACATACTCTGAAATAAGGTCATCAACTCCCTATTACAGTTTCTTATGTATGTTTGAAACTATCATTTTCGAGTTACTTAGGCAAAGAAACTGCAAGATTTCAATTTACAATGGCTAGATCGCTAGATGCTCCCAGAATAATTACTACGGTGAATATAGTAACTAGTTTAATATCAAACGGAAAACATGCAAACACAGATAATACCATACCCACAGGGGCAATTTATTGAACTAGATTGATTTATCAATTTAATAGAGGAAAGGCTCTTAATAATACGCCGCAATACCTACAACATAAATGAATTAACCAATAATACGAGCTTATTTATGTTAATTTCAGATACAAGAACTGCTGGATGCCCAGAAGCAGTTTGTTGATTCCTGCCAACAGTATCAACAAGATAGTCCCAAGCAAGTCACCGATATACTGGACAAACTTCTTGAATCTCTACTTAAAATGTATGTTAAGATCTATCTAGATATCTTTTTGCAGAGGGGAATCAACCGACATGCGACATGTTCTAGGTTGGTTTCAGTTTGGAGAAGTTTGTGTCGGTTGGTTCCAGTTTGCAAAATTACGTCCATTTTATATCCGGAAACTATACAGTTACATACTAAGTACACGGAATAAGTCTGTGATTTATCGGTATTCAATATTTCTAGAACCAAATCAACATTCCATGAACTCAACAAGATTCGGGACGACATAAATGAGCATGACAGTAGAGTCATCAAATTAATAAACGTGATGCGGACACCACAGGTAAATTTCAACTAATTGTTCAATTAACAATCTAACCTAAGATTATTCCAGCTACATAAGAATTTCAAAATAATACTAAAACCTCGAAACCAAAATCCTCGATACAACATCAAGAATTATGAAGGAAGGGAGCTTTGTGGTTTCTTGATTTTTTGTGAGATTTACTATTGTAACTCCAACAACTTTTTCAGACTGATGTCACGTGTAGGCGACTTGAAAGTGCATTCCGCAACACATCGCACACGATTCTCAAAGAGAACGAGTTGAGGCAGCTAACTGAGAAGTTTGTCGCCCTAACGGACCGCGCAGATGCAGCGCTGCAGCGCTTGGAAGCGCAATTTAAATTTGACGCTGACGAAGCAATGCCGGCTTCGGACGTGACTGACGCTGCTGACAGGTTACTACAGAAACTGGAAGGAATCAAGTAAGCTTCAGTGTTCCATTACATAACATAGCATAGGTGAACATGTATAACTATTTCGTTATTTTAACTTGGCACATTTTAAATTATAAACGGACAAAATCGGCAAGTGGTCTATGAGACAAAATAGTTTTAAAAACCTCTGCTCTAGTTACTGTTAGTTTGTAAATCAGGGTCCTATAGAAAAAACATAACGATTTATGTTAAATTTGTGTTTAGCAGCGAGGAATCTAATGAAGAGTTGGAGTGGGAGAACGAGGCTGGGTACTACGAGGATGGGGGCGGCGGCGATATCATGGATGAGGACAGAGAGATACTGGGCGGCTCGGCGCGCTACAAGCGGGCTAGCACGACTGCGCGCCCGCTGCACCGGAGACATCTGCACAAACACCCCTATGACCGTGGCCCTAATAAGAACAACCCGGCATTCTCCTAATATAAGACCTATTGTTACATAAATTTGTAATTTCTAATCGTGTTTTATTTCCTACATTCAGGTATGTACTACAATTAGTGTAGATAGTTTTGGCAAGGAAAACCGGATGGAGACATGCAGCCTCAGAAATGAAAAGTAGTTTCTATTTACCAATGGGAAAAACTCAAAATCGAATTAACTGTCAATAAAAATCTGTATTAGACACTGGTTTCTTTAGTCATATTTTGCAGCATTCTCTACTCTTATGATTGTCAGTAGGATGATTAATTATATTTTAATATTGTTTAGAGATGAAATTATACTGTATTAGTATAAGCTTTTAGTGTCAAGAGTCTGTGATAAGTCTCCAGCTGAATTCTAAAGCCAATTAGCTCCTGCATAATATTATATCTCAATTCAAATGCTAACTGTCATAAGGGTCATATTTCAGTACCATCTAATATGGTATGGCATCATTTACACTGAATCTAGATTGAATTTAGTACTTTTTTTATCATATTTCATATCATATTTAGTAAACTCATTGCTTAAGTTTGTCTGGTGCTTCTAATTTAGTTATTTTTCTTTTCTTTATACTATCAAATTTTGCCTGTAAATCTTACAGGCAAAATTTGTTTACAACCATGAATGGTGCACAACATACCTCAAGTTTAGCACTGTTTTGGAATATAGTGAGTGCCTTGTGCGTGAGCTGTGCGAAGCATGAGCTGAGGGTGGCGATCTTTTGGCGAGCACCAAACACCACCTCCGGCTCTTCAGTCTCCAGCTCCGCTGAAATATGTAAAACAATATTTTTGTCACTTAGAGTCTACGCAAATGTAAGGAACTGTGAACTTTTGAACTATTCTAAGATATTACATAACAGTGAAAATTAGCAATTTATCAGTAAATCTAGTCATACTTTTGACACTATTGTAATGGTTAATTACTATTTTAATAAACCCAATCACACTCCAATGAATAGACTCTAGTACAGAAAAAAGTTTAGTCATCATAACAGCTCCTATTTCTCACAAGATTTGTAACTGGTAATTATTAATAAAATAGAACAAAGGACAACAAGACTATGAAATACTTACTCTTGATAAGTTTATTGTGTCTTTTCGGTAATTACATAATATTACAGGTAATTTATTAGTATTTTACACTACTCGATACATTGTATAATTATTATTTTAACATTTTCTACGATTGTAACGACTGAGCAGCGAATAATAGTACATTTATTTTGGAAGAGCACAAGTCAGTCAAGGGACTGGCAAGCTGCTTATTAGTAGTTAGTAGACAGGCTCAAGGTACGTTCTACAAATTATTTATTAATTTTTTAAAGCAAAATCAATTCCATAGCACTATCAAATTGGTGTAATAATTCAAGCTCATACACCGTAAGCAAATTAGTTCGCAAAAATCGCATGTATATCAAGTGAACAATTTTGTACTTACTTATGGAGGTGTCTAATTCGACACATGCTTTATCGAATTCTTTTTCTAATAAATCTAACCACCGAAAACCTACTCCGGTAGTCGCCATTTTCACAATAATTTGTTGACAATTTATTAACGTCAAACTGGACGTCAATCAATATGACAGTTACACAAACATAACGTTCAGAAACTGACAAGGGCTTTTTTATATGATGCAAAAACCCTTAATTTTTTCGAATAAGATAATGATATAATCTGCTTGATTGTTTCTATGAACCTAAAAGTATTGTAGAAGTCTGTGGTACCCATAGACAGACAATATTTTTACTTCGTTCCTACTTGCCAAGAATTTTATATATGTTATATATCTTGAGCCATGAACCACATACTTATGAATACTCACTGAATACTTTTCTGCAGTGGCAGTGTTGCCTACTTATCGATAGTTGATGTATCTATAGTTGACCTCGAAAAATAGTCACAATATCGATACTATTGGGTAAAGATACTATCGATAGTATCGAGACTATCACTATTATGGCGTTACTGCAATCACTGTCGATAGTTTTACTACTTCGATATTTTACCAAAAGTTCAATAGTTACTTTGCTGGCTGAATACTACATATAAGCCATGAACTTAGTACTTGTAATGATAGTATGTACTAGTAAATAACTTCTGTCAAAGAGACTAAATGATTACTACTTGTGTATAGTCCGCGTATAGCCGCATGGCATGAGACTAGAATCTATCGTATTTAGCCTACTTACTGCAGGGGCGTCAAACGAAATATTATTCGCTTCACGAGCAGTAGCGCTGTAGGCCAACATTTAGAAGACTGTGAAGCCACCCTACAATCATCAGAAGATATGCATAACAATTAGCATAATAACCCTTAGGTATAATGCAATCCAAATTAAAATACATTATTATTCTGGCAATTGTTTATTTAAAACTTTAAATTATTTACAAATAAAGAGCTATGTACCATGGAGTAAGTACTAGGTACGTATAAATAATAATTTTGCCACAAACACAGTTCCGATCGAAGTAGCTAGACAATAAGTAGATATCTCTTACCGTAAAAACACTACAAGGCTATGCAATATAAACATATAAAACTAAGCATTTTGGTTAAAGTTTAAACCTAACTTAGGGACCTTAATATACAACATAGACTAAACTAATAATAGTGGTTTAACCACCACAAAATACGCTTTGCGTGTTGCTCGTAAGAAATGATGGGTCTGAGATCGTCACTCATGGATAATCTTTTAACGTAGGTACGTTCAATAGCTCCACTGTGTATGGGTTAAACGCTTGCCAGTAGTCGCTAATCTACGTAACATATGTACTATAGTCCCTTATAAGTTCCTCGGGTGACCGATAGGGGCGCAGTCAACGCTGGGCACTGTACATTTTGAAATTTAAATAGTTTACGTGGTCGTTAGCGACTAGGAAGTGTAAAACTCATGGTAAAGCCACAGGTGCATGTTATACTGAGGTAAACCACAGAGCTATGAATTGCCACGCTGAAATTTCTTTAATGGTTTCCAGACAAGCTGCAATATCCCCGACCGACATAATAATATAATTATAATTAGGTACACAATACAAGGAGAAGCGTCCAACATAATTAAATCAAGAACACCAAAGTTTATTATTAGATCCTACCCCGGTAGCACACCATTTTCATTATCTACCTAAATTAATAGTTTATTTTCAAGTAGCTGCAATGGTTTCAATGATTTTCTCGTTGCTCATAGGTACTTATTTACAAAACTATTTTAGCAAACATTGTAATCCTACTAATATTATAAATGTGAAAGTTTGTGAGTGTGGATGTATGTATGTATGTATGTATGTTTGTTACTCCTTCACGCAAAAACTACTGAACGGATTTGAATGAAATTTGGAACACAGATAGTTTATAACCGGGATTAACATATAGGATACTTTTTATCCCGATAATCCCGAAATTTTTGTTACGTTAAATACTACGCGGACGAAGTCGGGGGGCACAGCTAGTAAGTAAATATTTTAAGAGACCAACCCAACACCTTTGTTCGAATAAAAATGCGTGTGACCTATAAGACATGAAGAATTAGAATTTTATATTATCATTTTCAGAAATAATGTAGGTTACGATTTTTATAAGCTTCGCATGTTTAGGTTTTTGCACTCTAAGTACACAAATTAGTTAAGAGCTAATAGGTACCGTAACCTATACTCTTTGACGGTACACGCAAATTTGTGTATTTTTTATATCATAACGACATCCAAGCACAACCTACACTTTATAATATGTGATAGGTAAGTCTGCATAGATTAAACGCAAAGTTGTACCTATATGTCATTAAATACCTACCTATATAGATTTGTAAGCAAATACCTATGTCGTACTTAATAAGCTCGCGTTCCGATCCGGTGGTAGATTTACCCTCGCCACCTCTCCTGGCAGCGGCCCAAGCCGAGGTCGTGTCCCTAGTGACGCCCTTGAGCTAGCTGCCCCCCTGCCCCTATGGCTGGAGCGCACTTGCGCTCGCCCTCTGTCCGGGTGAAGTTGTTATGGCCACTCTGGCCAACAACATATAGTCAATTCAAAAAAAAAAAAAAAAAAAAAAACTTAATAAGCTAGTAACGTTATATTAGTTACAAAATTGAGAGAGCACCCTAATACATAATATTTAGAAATAATATTTCAAGCGACTAACTAAAGATTAGAAATATTTTTTGTGCTTCGATAAGCACCAAGTGCTTTCTTTTATTTTTGTCCCAAAATTTTAATATTTTGCCGTAAGTACGTACGAAACGACGTAATAAACTATTTTCTAATTTTATTTATTCATTTAAAATATTGTAACTCAAAAATAAAATTATACCTACGAGCCGAGCAGTAATTCATCTACAACAAGTTTTATGCCTGCATTATTACATCAAATCCTTCCTATTAATATTATAAATGTGAAAGTTTGTGAGTGTGGATGTATGTATGTATGTTTGTTACTCCTTCACGCAAAAACTACTGAACGGATTTGGATGAAATTTGGAATACAGATAGTTTATAACCGGGATTAACATATAGGATACTTTTTATCCCGATAATCCCGAAATTTTTGTTACGTTAAATACTACGCGGACGAAGTCGGGGGGCACAGCTAGTTGAATCATAATTGATAAAATCTTTTACTAGGTATTAAAAATCCGTGGCGTCAATGTTTAGATTCGTTGTCTATTCAAATTTCAATGATTATAATGTAATAAAAACATAATGTCTCATACTTTTACACAGATTTTCTGTTGATTATTGTACATTGCATTGGTTATCTTAGATTATAAATGAGGAAGCCAAAACGAATGATGTAAATGGCGCTTTCATAATCTGGCATCGAAACTAGTTGTACCAGATGAATTTCCGAGATGAGCTATGAATACTGAGCTACGGGAGCGACACAAATCTCGCTAACTTCATTATTTGGAAGAACTAGGTAAAGTATACATTTGATGAAAAGGTCGTCGCATCGGGGGTTTTTAAATTTTCAATTTAGAGTTATTATTTATAAGAATTATGCAGGCCGGCACGCAAATAGCTCGCATCTGGTTGAACAATTCTTTACTGGTACGTAGCTATCGGAATATATGTAGGTACCTACTTATGTATAAATCTGATCATGTGTGGTGATAAACCTATAACCCACTAATAACTAGTGCCTACATCGATATTAGCAATATTTACATCTGTATCGATAAAAATTAAATATAGGCATGTAAGGGAGACGATTCGTTCCGGAAAAATAATTGTTTATTACAGTCTTATCTTATGACCTCCTCCGTATGTCAAATAAAAACTGTATTGAATATACCCAACCTGGAAACGTATCAGGAATATTTTCGAGTTGATAATACACTATCCATAACAAGAAAAAAAACATACTCAGCTCAGCTCTTAAATTATAAGTAACTTTGATAAAATAAATGCAATCTCACACAACTATGTAGAACCAACAGGACACAGGGAATTTACACAATTTATATACATTTATATACAAAATTAAACAGAAGCTGACTGCGGTAATAAAATAAACAATAGTACCTAAAAACTATACAAAATATTCTCACACATTTAAAAGTAATTAGAGTAGATACATTTTTATTTTATAGCACTACATGTGCCGTTGTCGCATCCATTTGATTACCTGAAGAGGTCTACATAATAGTTATCATAAATAATAATGTATACATACTAACACAGGTAGGCTGTGGCATAATAAAACTTTTGGATTGTACGTAATTAAAACCATAATAGTATATTATGTGCATGTAATTGTGTCAAATAAATGTTTCTTTAATTCTTTTTCAAGGGTGAACAAACGAATGGATGCTCCTTATATTCCCAGTCTATCAAATTCTTTGTGGAAACACAGACAGAGCATCGTGTAGTTGTTCGATCTTTGTTCGCAGAAATAAAAAGAAAAGAAAGGAAAATAATGCTCTTGTTCAAGCTCTATATCTTTGTTTGTTTGGTCTAAACACACCTTAAGATGGTAAATAAAAACGTAGGTTACACGAAAAACTGCAGTTTGTTTTTGGTGTAACCTGGGTTTTATAGGTGTTGTATTTACAGAACAAGTATTTTCATATGCTGAATAGGTCCTTAAAATACCTAATGGCTGAATTGTAAAATCTTATCTCAGGTAAATCCAAAGTGTTTACTCTCCCTCCATGATAAGCAATATGCACAGAGCTTATAGCTATATAAATATGGGGATATACACTTTAGTGGGACTTCTCCTCCAGCTCTTAACAGCATCGGCAGGGGATCATTAATAAGATAACTAGATTTCATAAATTTGTAATTTTAATTACAAATATATTTTTATGAGACAAAAAAATGTGTCTAACCTTATCTATTTTTAATTACCTGGTTTATTCAATAACATTTTTTGTTGTTTTTGTTTTATTTGATGTTAGTTGATGTGTATGGAGAATTTCGTTATCTACCTACACACGTTATGTGGTTCTATAAAAAAATTGTCTGGGCAGTGATGCGATGATAATAGCGTCAATGAAAGCCATAGCAGAACTGGTAACTACTTCATACTCTCTAGTGAAAGAGTTTACTTAAAACTATTCAAGTTTAATCCAACATAACAGGGGCCCACATCTGTAGGGTCTTTTATGTCACAGTGTCATACAGTGAGGCAGCATAATATAGACCTTTTAGCTACTTGGCCAGATGGTCTATATTGCGCTGTTTACATTTGCTGTCAGGTTAATGAGACTTTGACTTCCATGTTATTATTGGTTCACTATCAGTTGGTCTGTATAGCATTAACAATTTATAATATTTTCATGCATTTGAACAGTATAATATCAAACATTTACGGTATGCATTGAACACTGCATCAGCTTGCTGTGCATATACAAACACTACCATTAAATCACTTTTAACTTAAGTAAAAAGCACTGTTGTCTAAATTTATTGTCATTAAGAAATGACACATGCACCCTTGTCTGGTATATTATGTCCATCTGATCTCTCTATCTCTGACAGTATGGCATGGAACATGTCCGTCACTGACTGCAAATTTTATAGATAGTTAATATATATTTAATAGAATGAAAAAAAAGTCTACAACTCATATAAAAGAAACTGATAATAATAGGTAACAAGTAAAGCTCACCTCATTGCGTTTAGCGCTTGTCTCAACAAATGCAGCCTTCCATTTTTCAGCCAGTCTTTTACCTTCCTCTGTGCTAATCTTTCTTTCCAGATGAAGATCTGTTTTGTTACCGACTAATACAATGGGAACACTAAAAACAAGAATTAACTTGGATTTTATAATATTTATGCACATTATTATTGAGAATTAGTTTGAGTAAAATACATTTAGAGCATAATTTGCTTTGTTCTAATCTGGGTGTTACCTGGTCCATCTCAGTCCATGGTCTAGCTGATACCCATTATAATTGACTTAGTTAGGGACCATATGAGTGGTGAGTTTGTATAATTATTTTTGAATCCATTATGGCAAGGACTTTGATTACCAATTTAAAATAATGAAATAAAAATTACTCACTGTATTTTACCAATCATGTCCAAAAGTTTGTCGTAAATGATTTGGACTATTTGAAAGCTCTTACTGGATGTTATGGAGTAAACCAGTACATAGCCGTGGAAATCCATACTGTACTGAGGCGGAAATATACTGTACTCGTCTTGGCCGGCTGTGTCCACAAGCTTTACTTCATACTCAGTTGAATTCAGCCGGATAAATTTTGTGAATGCTATCAAAGAAAGTGAATTATCAACTGTCTCAGATGAGCAGCAACTCAACAATGAATAATTACTAGGTATAGGTATGGTAATAAATAATTAAATTGAGAGCATATTTTTTTTAACTTACTACTTATAAAGCAACATGAGAAGACAGACATTTATGATCTTGTTTATAACAATAGCACAAAACCACTCACTATTTTCAATTGTAGGGTCATAGGAGTCGACGAACTGCCCTTCTACGAACTGTATGATCAAAGAAGATTTACCTGAAAACGTTTTATTTTGTAAAATACAACGTCATTTATGATTGCGCATTGTTTTGAAACGATAACATTACCAACGGAACGATATCCCATCATAGCAATCTTTCTCTGTTTTGAAGGCATTTTCAAAATTATTTTATTCCTACAGCAAATCCTATAAAAAACTCACAGAAGTACAATTTTAGTAATAACAAGAATTTACATCAAGACTTTTTGATTTAGTTTGTTTGACAAATTGGAATTTGACTTCATATCATTGATTGGCTGGACTGAATGATTGAAATGATTGAATGAAGAATCTCATCTCTAATTCTTCTTGTTAAAATATGGCCTACTATTATAGGCATTTCGCCTATGTCAAATATCAAATAGCTTTTAAAATTAAAACACAGACTTGTTTCAATACCTTTTTTTTGTAACTATTAATTTTAATAACTATAGTTATATGACCGTGCAAAAAGGATCGCCATATATCCAGCGACGTCAATCGTACATAGCATAGCTGTCTTCGCTGAACCCGGTAACATCGCGGTATCGCGCCGCTTACAGACCGGGCACTTTGATTCCAACATGCTACAAATACTACAAGAGCATACGCGCGACTACTCATACATACCGTATGTCAAGATAAGGTTAAGTTTTATATTAAATTGTTGTCTTCAATTGCTCTCCGCCGCGCCTCTAGCGGCATAAGGCTTACTGTAACTCATTATTCTCATTAAATCTTAATTCAATATTTTTTCTGTTTCATTCTCTATTCTCCCGTCTCCAGCTGCATACTTCGTGATACATAACAAAAACATTACCGTCCACTCCGGAAAACCAAAATGAAGCTGATCGTCAATCTCATCCATGGAGATTGTTTTAAATGTGACATGGCAACAATTTCATCATTATAATGTAATCAAATGCGGTCGTGTGGAAGGAGGTCTTATAAAATGCATCTCTTTCTTGCTCAAAGCTTTGTACAGTGCGCAAAGTCTTGCTTACCCGAGAATTTATCGCAACCGAAATGTAATATAATATTGCTATCTCACACACATAGTACTCCTTGAGACTTTTTACATGACGATAGTCTTGCTGGTAAAAAAAATAAAAACTAAGCAAGTATGTATACGGCCGGGGATATCTGTTCCACGATACCATATCAGTATAAATAAATACGTCTCTACTCTAACACCTCTTAAACTGTCAACAGAAATTATGAATGTCAATGTCAGTCGTTGACATTGTTATCGTTGTCATTCCATTTCATTCATTCTTCTTATTGTTTTTAACAGGAAAGTCCGAAAATTATACAATAATTATTTCTTTTTACATTATTTATATCTGATCTTTATAAATCAGTCGTTATAAGCAGGTATGTATACCTATTTTTTATATTAATTAATCAATTTAGCTAGAACTACGTGTTTTAATCTATTTTTAGTGCAAATTTTGCGATCGCGCAATGTTGAATGACGATCACTTAGTGATATTAGTTGTTGTTCTTGTTTCATGTCGTGTTTTCCTAGATATTAGACTAGTGTTTTGGAAAAAATATAGATTACTTAATTTCTTCAGTTTGAAATATGGCTGCGAACATACCTGAGTGCCCACCTAGTTTGAAGTCAATTCAACACTATTTGAAGACTGCTGCAGAACATGATAACAGGGACGCCGTTGTGGCCTATTGGTGTAGACTTCATGCATTACAAATGGGCCTTAAAATCACCAATAAGAAAACACCAGAAGAAACCAAACTTCTAATGGGTAGGTACTATTTTGCCAACAAATGCTAGAGATTTTCTGTACCTATTTAAAGTGTATCACAACATTGACCAAATATTAATATTGGTAAACACTTATTAAAGCTCTCATGGACTATTTGGAGGAATGTAAAAAAATCTATAAAGACAATGACGCTATCACCAATGAAGTGGCGGCTCAAGCACATCTGGAGAACTATGCATTGAAATTGTTTTTGTATGCTGATAAACAGGATAGGGAGCAGAGTTATGGGAAGTAAGTTATTTGTTTTAACACATTTTTTTTTAAATAAGTTAATGGCGTAGAACAATGAAAATTAATCCTTTTGTACACTATTGTATGATAAAACTCAAATACTGGTCTTTATCTCAATCAACATAATCTAAAAATGATTTCAGGAATATAGTGAAAGCATTCTACACAGCTGGAATGATTTACGATGTGCTTACTACATTTGGTGAACTGACAGACGAAGCGGCACAGAACAGGAAGTATGCAAAGTGGAAGGCTGCTTACATACACAACTGCCTCAAGAATGGAGAGACACCTGTCCCTGGTATGTCTCAATACTATTGATGTCCAAAGCTTTGCAACAAAGTACTAAATGATGAAATGATTATTAAAACAGAAAGTTATTGACCCCCCATTTAAAAAAATCAGTAGCTAGTGTAATTAAATTAATTCTTCAATTGCTACTGAATTCAAAATACTTTTGTTAACTTTTTTTCAAACTATATACTTACGATTGAAATTAATTGTAAATATGTGTAAATCCATAGATTGAACTTGCTTTTTTATAGGTATTTATTTCAATTTGATCCCATTCTATTTGTTTCTAATTTTGTTACAATTTGTATTGTTCTACATTTCAATACTTAGGGTCATATTGGCTGATTATTTACATACTTAAATAGATTAATAACATAGAAGTAACTAAGGGAAACCAGTAAATTATTGTAATGTTAAGTATATATCCTACTAATATTATAAATGTGAAAGTTTGTGATTGTGGATGTATGTATGTATGTTTGTTACTCCTTCACGCAAAAAATACTGAACGGATTTGGATGAAATTTGGAACACAGATAGTTTATAACCGGGATTAACATATAGGATACTTTTTATCCCGATAATACCGAAATTTTTGTTACGTTAAATACCACGCGGACGAAGTCCGTGGGCACAGCTAGTTATACATATAATAATTGGAATTACATGCAATTACAATAACATGTAATTGAATTATTTTTCTACAATTTTTTAATGGAATAACTAAAAATATCACTGCTTTAAGCAGTTTTATATTGACCTGAGTTGACTAGATCTTACCACCTCCAGATGTTATGAAGTTTTACTGAAATGTCTTTGTTAATACCTTGTTTGTTATTGTTTTGTTGTTCAATTAATTTCAGGTCCACTCCAAGAAGGAGGTGATGATGAGAACTTGGAAGCAACCGGAGGCAATACACCTACACCTGCCAGCTTCCCTCAGGTGCCGGGAGTGCCGGGAGTACCGGGGTTCGCGCCTATAGCCCCAGCGACACCGCCTGCGGTGCCAACCAGCTTCAATAATTCATTACCTGATCCCAATGCAGCTATGAAGGCTGCTTCCCAACTTCCCCCTGTGCCATACACTCCAGACCCCAATCCAGGTGGTTTTGTGCCATATGATCCCACCCAGCAACCACCACAGCCACAACCGGCCGTGAGCAGTGACAATGCCTTCGCGACGCCTCAATTAACCCCAGATCAAGTAGCTAAAGCCCAGAAATACTGTAAATGGGCCAGCAGTGCTCTTAACTATGAGGATTTCAAAACCGCCATTGGTAATTTGAAGAATGCGCTAGAGTTGCTACAGACTGGCAGAGATCCTGCTTGAGATGTGACAATACATTGGTATGTGCTTTTTTATTGTTAACATGTTAATGTTTTTAACTAATATCAAATTGACAAAAAAAAATGAGATAAATTATATTTCAGAAATGTTGGGCTTGCAACCAAACTTATTTGGGTATAAAGTATTTATTAATTTTATTATGGAATTACACATAATATGCTTACCAATAGTTAGCCGTGACCACCCTAGTAAGGCTTAAAAATAAACAATTGATTGATCATGCTATATATAGTCTTATATTCTTATAAAATAACTTGTGTTGTAGATATATTAAGAAAATCATTATATTATAGTCAACAAACATGTAAATTCAATCTATTAAATACATATTTGAATCTTGTATTTATTGTACCGTATTTTCATTTATTCAAGTGGAATTATTACACTTTAATTTTTGTATAAAAATTGTATTATATAGCATTTATATTATTTCTAATACATACCTAACATAGGCTATACATACTTACTTCATTAAGATAGTACGAAAATAAAACAAGTTACATTATAGTTTCCATTTATTCACATATCATCACTCTAATGTCACATCACACAGCACATAATACATAATAGTATGGTAAAATTGTTGCGATTAGGTTTATAATTTGTGAACACGAAATTAATCAAACTTTAGGCGTAGACATAGGTGACTACGTGTTAAAAAAACAGTTATCTCTATGCTTTAAGGTACGTAAATTAGGAATTAATAAGCTTTGTGTATAAGGTATACATCAATGATAATTATCTATTCAGACCTTGAACAAATATAATTAAAAAGCTTGCGTCATACTTTTTATGTCTATGATTGAGCAAACAATTATTTCCTAAAAATTTTAAAGGTGCCCTTGTTAATTGTACATAATATATAGTGCATCAAACATTTTCTAATCTACCTATATGCAGTGGCAGTTATTTTCAGAGCTTACAAACAATAACACATCACCACTCGTACATACAAAATGAACCTAGCATGTATCGCTTAAATTAATATCACTTTTAGGTACAAATTACGCATTCTCTCGAGGTGCATTCACCTAGGGGAGGAGATATAAACTAAAACATAGTATTCGTGATTTACAAAAAAATACAATCAGTAATGATTGCACTAACAAGTTTTAGGTTACTATTTAGCTGATCATCCTAATGTAATTAATATTAATTTGTGCACATTTTGACTAGTAAAATCACAGTGTGATCATCAAACAATATTTTTAAGTAAAATAAGCTTACCTACTTAGTACATAATCGTTCGAGCTTCAAAGTGAACCCACATTGCCACACACAGTAAGTGTAAAGAATTTTCTTTTTGCTATAACGTTTTTAATTAAAACAATATTCTGGCACATATTGTTTATGTTCATAGGTACAATGTATTATTCTCTCTTGAGCCCATTGCCATTTTGTGTTGCAGCAGCTCTGTCCACATCTTCGCGACGACTGATTTGATACCTGTTTCAATGAATACAAACTTTTGAGTGGGTTCTTAAATATGTAATGTATTACTAAAACAATAATATTAAAAATTAAAAAAAAATCTACTTTTTAACGTCCCACTCCTAGGCACTGGCCTCTCATCAATACGAGGGAGATTCGGGCAATAATCCACCACGCTAGCCTAGTGCGGGTTGACGGATTTCACATCTTTCGAAAATGGGTTACGATTTTCTAAGATAATATACAGATTCCTCACAAAGTTTTCCTTCACCGCAAGCAAATGATAATCATATTAAAATTATGATTCGCACATAGGTACATTTTGAAATCCCCCAAGTTCGAGCCGGGATTTGAACCCAGGACCTTGTGCCCACAAGGCGCGTGCTTAACCAATCAGCTATCACCGCTACTGCTGCTAATCTTTATTTATATCACTACAGAGTATAAATCAAAGTCGCTTCCCGCTGTCTGTATGTCCCTATGTATGCTTAGATCTTTACAACTACGCAACGGATTTTGATGCAGCTTTTTTAATAGATTGAGTGATTCAAGAGGAAGGTTTATATGTATAATACATGCATAATATAGTAGAGAAACTCTAATAAAAAATACCCGTGTGAAGCCGGAGGAGCGGGTCGCTAGTAAATGTATATGTCGCCGCCAAATAGCTTAATTCGCCGTTCAATTAACAGCCTAGGCACTTAACTAAACAGCGCCGTTCAACTAACGGCCTGAATGATATTCAGCCTATCGTCTATTACAACATTTAATAAACTGGCTGGCTAATGCTTAGGCAACTGGTTGACATTTAAGTACTACAAAACTTTTTCAAAATACTACCCAAGCAGAACGACCTGGATGGGTTTAGGTTAGGGTTATTTTTTTTATGACCCCACAGAAACCCCACCCTGCAAATAGATTCGGTGGATCTAAAAAAAAACGTAAAAAACCTAAGTACCTAAAAAAATTATTCCATCAAAGTTGTTATTTTTCCGACGCCATATTGACCAAAGAGAATATAGAGATATTGACAGTTTGGTGAGTTTCGGCGCTAGGTGGCAGAAAATAGAACTAAATTGAAATGAACAGGCTAGGCAGGTAATTAAACAGCTAGGCAAGTAGTTAAACGTCATCGATCCAAGTCATTTGCCTAGCTGTTTGATCAAATGGCTGAATATCATTCAGGCCACTAGTTGAACGGCGCGGCGCCGTTTAGTTAAGTGCCTAGGCTGTTAATTGAATGGCGAATTAAGCTCGTTGGCGGCGACATATATACTAAAATAATTTTAACAAATTCGTTCGGGTCATATTGATGAATGCCGCAAATTTAAATAGCGTGTCCCTTGCCCAGCGGGATATTAATAGTTTGCTTTCACGAGTTTCATTTTGTTTACCCGTTGATTGTGCGAGAACATCGCCCATCTCATCATCGATTTGTGGCACTAATAAGACGTGCTAAGAATACCTAACGCTCATTCGCATATATTAGACCTTAAGGCGGCATATTACGAATTGAATGAAACGCATCGAAAATCCTTCTGTTCGGCACTCCTATCGACTGGAAAATGTATTATTTGTGCGACAAGGTGGTTCGTCATCGCGGATTCCCTGGCATGGAGCCAGACGATGCTAGCTTGCGATAGCACTAATTTTATTTCGTACTCATGTTTATCTTCATAAAAATTGGTCAAGGTGCAAGGTTCCCATGCTGGAGGTATTACAAAAGTAATCATGTTTGATTTTGTCCTGTTCGATTAGGATGTTTAGGATTGAAAAGTCATGATCTTCATGATTTTAATGCTGCCGCCGAAACAATGTAGTAGAACACTTCCTGGCATGTATGACTTTTTTATTACCAACTATCTCAATTAATTCGTAATTAATGTTTTATATCAACGCCGTGTTGACATGAATTCGGCGAAGACTCAGCTAAATTTGGCTAACGTTCACGTCAACCATCCCACGGACACCTAATATTATTCTGCGAAGAATTTTAACAGCTTGACAGATTGAGTTACCTGTCTTTTAAGTTAGGTTCATATCAATACGATGGTGGAAAGGAAACACAAATGTCGAAAATGAGTTTTATATACAGTTCGATAGGGTTTTGGATTCTCTATCGATGTGTATATCTATAAAACTCATTTTCGACCAAAACGGCTTTTCATTTGTTTTTTCCTTTTCACCGTCGAATTGATATGAACCTAACTTAAAAGACAGGTAACTCAATCTGTCAAGCTCTTAAAATTCTTCGCAGAATAATATTAGGTGTCCGTGGGATGGTTGACGTGAACGTTAGCCAAATTTAGCTGAGTCTTCGCCGAATTCATGTCAACACGGCGTTGATATAAAACATTAATTACGAATTAAGTGACATAGTTGGTAATAAAAAAGTCTTACATGCCTAAGCTTATCTGTTACAGTGTTAGGAGATAAGTTGGGTATATATATTACCAGACAACGAGTCTTCCGCTAAGCATGAAGAAGAAGACCAACGCTGGTGCACATCGATCGAAGGGGTCGCCCACCATGATGTGCGAGTACGCAGCTAGTATCATCAACAGCACCAGCCCTATGTTTGCTGTGTTTTTCAATTTATCTGCAACGACATAATGTGAATGATTTGCAGAATGTGAGTTATAACAGGTATAGGGAAGTAGATACATTATTTACTGTCGTACGTATAACAACTACAAATAATCTTACTATATATCGGCACCAATATTGATAGGCATTCAAAACTCGTTCAAGGTGGTTACACATTCATGCGTTCGCTAGTATCGCAATAAATTATGCTTGTATAAATGTAACTGCAAATATCAACTATGAATTTAATTAAAAATCAGGTTGATTGTCAAGATAATTACTATAAATCACTGTCGATGTTCCTAATAGGTATTCCTTTTAGTGTTATACCCATTTGTAATTAAGTACAGCAAAGATTTATGTAATGCCTCTTATTCACAATTAATTTGCTCTAATTACAAGGTACAACATGTTTAGCAAAAATCATTAAAAATATTTTTTTTAAAAATGCTGCCATTATTTTTAGCCAGACTTTCTCTCAGCGCGCAGCTGTAAATTGTGTTCGTTGGTCGCCGCTAACACGAACGTATAAATTATATTTTCCCGGTTTAACCTAGATCTATTCATATCGCTGCGCATCAATCGGGTATATTGCGAGTGATTACCAATTTACTCTTTCTAGATCAAATGCCTTGGAACAGGGAATATCTAACGGAGAGTACCTATACATTACTACGTATAGTTGTGTAGGTACATTTACCTACATACGTCGGTAAATTAATCATTAGCTAGACTAATTGAAATACATAGTCTTCTCCAATGTTTAATGTGTTTTGAGATATATAACTGTCGATTTCAATTTTAATTAATAAGTTACTTACGACTGGGTATGACTGCCAATGCCAGCCCGAACAATATTTCAAGTCCGCCCACGGCCCTTCTGTACCATTTCGAAGGTAGTTTGAAGTCCAACATATCAGAAAAAGGAAATACTTTCGCATATCGAACATATTCTTTTCTCTGAAACAAATAAGTAATTAAGTATAGTACATTATGACACAAGTGACCTAAGCTATAAAAAATATCATAATCTTATTTTTGAAAACAATCACAAATCTATAACTTAGTTTATATAATAGCAAGAGGGAATTGCAGTAAAATAATGACACGCCGATAGTTTTTAGTCCGTGGGACAGACGAAGCCGCCAAACATTATAATTATTATAATATTTAAAATATAATAAAAATTAAATATATATAATGTTACAAACGTACAATGAAATTTAATGTTTAATAAATATATTATTATTATGGAATTCCGCCTACAAGAAATTAAACACATTAGCATTTCACACGAAAAAAGAATACCTTTTATGGATATAGTCTCTACTCTTTTTTTAACGCCAATAATAGGTTGATTACATCAAGTATAACTTTTTGATTGTTCTTCACTGATGCGATAGATGATTAGATCTTAGTCATTAAGGTAGTCACTCATTCAAGTCACATTCGTGGCCTATAGTTTCTTGCCTTTATTTGACTTTATGCGTACATAGCATCTACCTACATTGTTCCTCAGATATAGAACCAGATATTTATTAAATCAGTTGACCTGTCCAATTAGAACAGTACATTGTTACACAAGGGGTGAAAGTGACTTATTTAGTCCCGAGACGGGGTTTGGTCGGAATAGTTCGACGGACGAAATAAGTCTTTCACCCGAGACACTGTGCTTTTCATTACGAATAGAAGTGGAAGTGAAAGTGAAAGTAGCAGTGAGAGTAGCAGCGAAAGTAGCAGTAAAAGTAGCAGTGAAAGTAGCAGTAAAAGTAGAACTAGAATAAGACGTAAAAGGAGGCCGGCCTGGTTTAATAGAAATGTCAAAATAGAAGTTTATTTTTAATAATTTGACAGCTGTCAGTTGAAAGCGATTCTCCCGGGCCGGAAAAGTATTACTTTCAACCCGCTCCTCAGGCAACTTCGGACCTACTTTCAGAGTATGAGTAATGAAATAGTACATTGTTACACGAGTGGTGAAAGTGACTTATTTTTCCCGAGACGGGGTTTGGCGCCCGAGCGTAGCGAGGGCGCTAATAGTTCGAGGGACAAAATAAGTCTTTCACCCGAGGTAAACACTGTGCTTCTCATTACGAATACAAGGAAAATAAAAATAAAAACAGGAATTGGCTAAAGTACTTAATATTACAAGTACGAACAATACTCTACAACTCGAAAAAAAAATAATGATCGGATTGCCGCCTATTTTGTTTTTTTTTCGTTGGCCGGCCAGCTTCATTATTTAGCCATTACTTTTCATTTTCATCTTTAAATATGTTGCCCAAATCTATGATACTTTAAAGACATTGTTGAAACTACATTATAATTAAGTCATTTAAAAATAATATATATTATTTAATTAATACTTAACTTTATGTTATTTCAATTTTACATCGTGCTGTAATTGAGTGACTGTAGAAAAAGTTTGAACATGGTTCTATAGAAATGTGAAAATGGAACTAGTTTTTTTTTTATAATTTGACAGCTGTCAGTTGAAAGCGATTCTCCCGGGCCGGAAAAGTATTACTTTCAACCCGCTCCTCAGGCAACTTCAGACCTACTTTCAGAGTATGAGTAATGACAATATTATTGTAACCCTAGCTAGAGAGCTGGAGGGTGGAGAAATGTGGAGAATGTGTACGTTGGCAATTAATTTACTAGTTTTAATCTTCTCGAAGGACATGGAGCTTATGAAGCTAGGAATACTACGAAGGAAGCACTGAAATCTTGGCACTCTCTCTAGCCTTAACCTTAGAATTTAAACTTCAGTAGGTACAAATTTATATGTGTGCCAAGTGGGAGTCAAATAGAAATGGTAGGTATAACAACAGCTAGTGGTATGCAGGTATGTATCACACATTCAAAACGTTGAATATTGGCCGAATGACATCCCACAAAATCGCTTTGAAGCCCCATTTTTACGAGCGAGTGGTGTCCTTCTTTGGTCAATTAGCAAGTTCCTAGCTTGTTCTTCGATAAAAATTGTAGGGCAAACACCGTGTGCTCCATTCACATTCCATTTGTTATTATTAATAAATATATTAGTTACTATTACGGTAGCTTACCTACCTATAAAGTGAAGTATATCGGACGTTATCTTTCCTGGCAAATACATCACCTTGAATCTCAGTATCGAGGTAATTTAAAATCACAGATTGTTTACAATAAAAGAAACGATCATTCAGCAACTGACGGTGATTGTTTACGCGGTAATAGGTACCTACCACGACGAACATATCATCACTTCGTTAGACGTTATCCATTTCGTGTATTAAAATGACATACCTACATAGAAATAGTACATAGACATCGGTTGGTATCTTTTGCATTGGTGAACTAATTAATTTACAATCTTCGAGTTATAGGGTAAGTCATTACAATGCCTAAGTAGGTAAAGTTGAAAAAAAAAATTGTTGGAAGAGTTATACTCCCGGTAGAGGTCCCATATAAATTCCATCATAATCGGTTTAGTATTAAGAGAGGTATGGGCAATTTACGGTTACCAGAAAGTCTAACAACTCTATGAGTAGTTTAGCACGAAAATACATTAAATTTTGTTTTTTCTTTAAGCTAAACCTAGGGACCGTATAATTTCTTTCATTTGCAGTCGATGTCACTAATCACTATATTAACACTACGCGCTACATTAGGACAACTTCTTAGGTACTTACCTACCTACTCCTACTTACTTGAATTGGCACCGACTCCTAAATAAATAATTTCCATTTTGTCTCAGACGAAAATAATAACTACATAGTTGGTTTGCGTCTAACCAGTTGGTATGGTTATTTTTATGCTTCATAGGTGTAAAAATTAGAAATATTAAATCAGCGAAGGCAGGGGGCATCCACGGCCGAGTTCGCTGTCGCAACAAAACGAATCCGCGGTGGTATTAGGCGGCAAGCCAAATACGAAAATAGCAAGCTACATCGCTCTGCCGCAAAAATATAAATGCACCTAGCGACCTTTTAATCATCGTCTGCATGGAAACTATAATCAATGAAATACACTTACCAAATCTTTGTGTAATTCCTTGGAAATAAATGGAGTTAATTTTGTGATTCCCACAAATACAAAAAACACTCCTAATAGGATCGACAAACTTTTCAGCACGATGGAACCCATGTTTTATCGAACGCACTGTAGTAAATTTTGACACTAAAATTATACCACGATCATTATTGGTAATATCCAGATTAACACTTATATAATTATGTTGCTAGCCAAGGAATAATAATTATATGCGCATTTTATTATTCTCTTTTAACAACCATAAATCCGTTTTAGGTTACGAAAATACATAAGTTAAGATTAGAATTAGAAACATAGGTACCGTGTTTTAATTATCGTGTAAAAATACAAAGGAAGTTAGAAGCAAACACGTTTCGCGCCGGCGCGAAAAAATCCATACCGAGCTGCCGTGTTACCAGAATAAAAAATAATAATATAGAATGGTAGAAAAATGCGTGAATATGTTCTAATGAAAATTGAAATCAAAATGTTTTTAGCAGTAATGTACCTATAATGAACTATACAAGGTGACACATAATGGGTATACTATTTTTTTTGCAACTTAACTTTGTAAATCTCAAACTATCGGCTTTGTAGGACAGTTGAAGTACTAAAGGTTTTGTACACTTGTGAAATCGGTCCACAGCTGTATTCCTGTAATACCTTTTGTTTTTCAAGTTCCCTCCAAAGCTGATGGTTTTAGAATTACAAAGTTAAGTTTTGAAAAAAAAAGTATACCCATTATGTGTCACCTTGTATACGTTTAGATATTTTTTATGTAACACGGTAGCGCCTAAACTACCCATCCGATTTTAATGAACAGGGTGTCAATCGATTCGTTAAATTATGGCCCGGGTGACATAGGCAACATTTTATACGAAGGAAATCAATATGACGTAGGTAACATCTATAAAGTAGGGATCCCTGGAATTATTTTTGCTGTCATGTCCAGTAGGATGTCTAATGAAAGAAGATACAATTCTGAGTTTATAAATAATAGTAGAATATAAAATAATCCAAGCGATAGAAAAACTATTTTATAAGTAGGCACTAAGTATATTTCAGCTTTTATGATTTTTATGAATACTACTAGCGCTATCTTTTGGCAGTATTAAATATAATTACTATATTTCCGTAGTCGGGTTACAGTTTTTTTAAACAAATTTATTTGTAATTATTTTTCAGGGCTTTATGCATCGAGAACAATGCAGGCCTTTGGCATACAAATAAGTGTTAAGAGCTCACTCAGTCATTGTAAATGTTTTTGTGAACATAGCGGGGACAAAATGTATTTTTAGGGTTCCGGACCTTGAAAGGAAAAAACGGAACCCTTATAGGATCACTTTGTTGTCCCTCTGTCTGTCTGTCAAGATTTTTTTTCTCAGAAACGGATAGAGATATCAAGTTGAAATTAATATCAAACGCTGTGGTCCCTTGTTTGTGTAAAAAAATTTGGCTTCTAAGACAACGCAATCGAAAGATACGGCCATTTATTTCGCATATTTTGATACTTTTTGCAAATTCATTTACAAAAACAAAGGAATCAACGCACAGCCCAAACCGCTGGTGTTGGAATCATGAAATTTTGACAGTAGGTACCTTTTATACCGCAAATATCCACTAAGGAAGGATTTTGTAAAATTCCACCCTAAGTGTATAAAATAGGGGTGAAATTTTGTATGGGTAAAAAAATATCTCGACTAAGAATCATGAAAATTAGTATTAAGGTTACTCATTACAAATAAAAAATATAATTTTCAGCATTTTATAAAATTCCGTCCCTAAGTGTGTGAAATAAGGGAAAACAATTTGTATTGGGTTCCCAAATTTGTTCAAGCTGGAAACGCGGCCTGCTGATACTTGCTTGCTATGTAATGTAGCCGAAGCGGGCTGTACTTAATAATATAAGTTGCGAGGCCTCTTAAATGCACGGGTGCATACTTAGTTAATACACATAAAGTCTCGTGGGTGACAACAACAGAGATCATTCAGGTTGATAGCTACCTAAATCTTAAGAGCTTTATTTTCCACCATGAATAAAAAAAAACTTTATAATTACACAAATCCCAATAATTTAATTTAAAATGAAGGACAAACAATTAAAACAATACTATATTTTCTGTTAATGAAATTTCATTGTGGAGCCACATTTTATAAGTCTCCATGAATTGGGAAGATCCACTTAAAAGAAACTGGTCATTGGACGAGAATGGTTTAATTTTTTTTAAATAATCACTTTTAAGTTTGAAATTATTTATCGGTTCCTGATATTTGTATTTAGATATTTCTGGAACATCACTCAAAAATATATCATATTTGAAATTCCAATAAGACTTTAAAGCATATAAATGATCCCTGAGTAAAATTGTTTCAATGTTTTTACAACAATACCATAAAATAATTTTTGTCATATCATCTTCATTGTTTAAAATGTGTTGTATGATAGAAATGAATGGTGCTATGCCTGTGCCTTGAGCTAACATAATTATTCGACTATACTTATTAGGTGCTGTTTCATAATGACCAAATGGACCTCTCCACGCTGTTTCGTCTCCTTCTCTTAAATTGAATAGAAATTTTGAAACAATCCCCTGATCATATTTTTTGACAATTACTGAGAAGTCAATGCTTTGATCAGCCCCATCAAGTCTGATAGGAGTGTATGCTCGGGAACATGATGATTCCACCGAAGTATATTTACAAAGAAAATGGTCTCCTGGTCTCCACCGAACTTTTTTATTGTCTTTTATTGTTTTTCTAAAACATATGAGACTGTGCGAATTACACATTTCGGTATTTTTGATGACCTCAAATGTAGTATATTTTAATGGTGATATACCATTTTCTTCATCATTTTCTGTCCCACTTTCTCCACGTGCCAATTTTTTGTTATATAATTCCATCTGCTTGTCATACACATCAAATATACATGGGTTGCAACCGCTGTTGCAACAATCTTCCTTGTTGGGCTCAACAGGTTGTCTCATGATAGTTCGCTTAGGTACTCTTGTGGGTACTGTATTATATTTTTGTTAATGATAGGTAAGTAGGTACCTAACCAATTTATTTATGGTATTTTAAGTAGTTATTTAAAGTGTTAAACGCTTCCTCGTTTCTGAAAATATTAGATTTCCAATTAGCCAGCATATTGTATAATCCTACAGTTTTCTAGAATGTAGTTATAGGTTGATAATATCTAAAGGCCCCAAATACCTTGCGATCCGTCGCTTCGACCGATCTGATGAAATGAAAATCATAACGATCCATCGTTTGAATTTTGCCGCTCATACACGAAGGTATTTCTGTGGACACGTACGGCGCGTGTACGCAGTCAGCCAGCAGACAGACATAAGTCGCATCGATCGCAAAGATTGCATGGGTTTGTGGTGAGTGACCTCCGATGTCGCCTTCGATTGAGTAACTCGTTAACGATATTGATACACACTATCGATTCGTCGTTTCGATCAGTTTTGATTGAAACCACTGATCGCACCGCATATGGGACCCTTAAGAATATGTTATATTTTCGGCAAATTAATATTGAGGTATATGTAAGTGGTGGGGAAGTAGGTTCTTAGTGACCTTATATAGCAACTACTTGCACAATGCTTACCTACACATGTAGGTTGTTACCTACACTACATACCCATCTGTACATATGTACCTACTTATATCACTCTAACTAACCATAAAAATGTTAAGTGTGGATACTTACTTATATAATTCAATTTCAACTTATTATTACTTATTTTCCAAACCACTGTAAGTACTTACATAGGTACCTACTAGCTTGCTTACAAACAATCAATTTAAATTCCAATATACCAATTTTAATATTTATTAGTAGGTACCTACCTATTCAAATTTTACTTTGTTGATGAAATAGGTTTTGACTTTGAAGCATGGAATTAATAACTTAATATAGGTACCTAAGTAATTAATAGGTAAGGAAGGACCTAACACAAAACATTAATTGAATCGTCCTACAGCTGCCTACAAAATTATAACAAATTAGACTTTAGAGAGACGGAGAAGCAATAGAAAAAACATTAGTAATGCTAATTACTTACTAATCACGATTCGTTTTAAGTAAGTAATTTTAATAGTAACTGAACCCAAATACAAATAATTGTACGGACACTTGACGGACACTACATAACTAATTGTTAAAAGAAGAAGTATATAAATAGTAATTGTAGTACCTACTTGTTACCGATTAAAAAAGTAATTACTCATAACACGTGAGTGAGATTCCGAAAATTTAGCTCATTGATATTTCGCTACAGAGTGAACGAGATGTAACGGAATAGGTGTACACCTAAACCTTCTCTGTCTACGGCTGCTGTGCAAGGGATAGTGTTGCTAGTATAAAAAGCTTGAAGATGGAATCCCATTTGGAGTTTGGACAAGATTTTGGAGCTTTAAGTGTGCGTTCTAACCAATTTTAATTTATACAAAATATTTCACTGCTATAAACGAAATATGTCTTACGAGGTTACAAGTAGTACAGATCCAGTATCACACAGTACCTTTTGCCAGTAAAGTTGGTTTATTTCACGAAAACGCATCCTATGACTCTTATGACAAAGGCTGGCATTTGGGTCAATTTGCAATATTTCCACTGTGTTATAAATACTACATATAATATTTCACGCGTCTTCGTGAAATGAACTGATTATAACTACGATGCACCTCGAGTGTAATTCCGGGTACAAGCACACGTCATTAGAGAATTTAATCACTATATAAGTATATACGCACGCACATGCCAGGGACTTTGAGTCCTTCCTTGGCGGACGATACCAAAGTCCGCGTCTGGGCGTGAATATTATATAGAAGCGTTTGATATTACTTCGCTACTCAAAATTAAAAAGAGCACCCGCCCTCGTCGTAAAACAATTTTTTTTGCTCCCTAATGATAAAATGTGCTAAAGGCGTAAAATGATTGATTTTTAGAACATTTCCTCAAAAATCGACTATTGTTGAGATTTAACTGGTAACTTTATATTTAGATCCGACTCTAGTCGAAGAATACTATGATGGCGGGAAGTTTGAACTTTAAGAGAAAGTCCCATAATTTGTTCTACAATAACAATATCTATCTTTACTAATTATCAAATTGTCATTTTTTGAATCCAGTACGTTTCTTTAAAAACAATATCATAATTAAGGCAGTTGAATAAATTATTTCGTTACTTTCTATTGTTTGCTTTCAAACACATCAGCGCCCTCTGTACAGACGCCAAATAAACACCGGTTCCCGCCCGCCATAAATTCTCTCTGGGACTGGGACGTTGCGTTAACGTTTGCTGTAAACAATTTTGTGAGTATTTTTATTCAAATTATTTATGAAAAAATAATATTTCCCTAAAATTGAATAAAAGAAATTCACTTTAAATACAGAAAAATAACTGATTATTGAATGGAATCTGCGTATACAGTCCTTTCTTATTTAGTTATAATGTAAGCAGACTCCATTATTGTACTGGCTTGGCATTCGTGAAATTACTTCTTGTTAGTGAAATAAAACCTTATTCCGTTATAGTTAATTGTTGCTAAGAAATTACGTATTTTCCTGTCTAGTTTTAGTATTTTCTTATAAGTACTTGCGGTTTGATTTAGTTCACTGCTTTAACTGTAAGCTGTATGTGTGCAATTGTAAATAATTAAGATGCCAGTTTCGTAAATATGCAGAGAAGACGCTGAGCTATTTTCTATGCTTTTTCTTGTTAGTTGTACACATATTCCTACTAGTTAATGCCTAGGTTTTCATCATAAATGTCCTACTATTTTTTGCAATAGTCTAGGAGTATTATATCTACTTACCTTTCTAATATGTGAGTATATACAAGGTGGCGTCATTTTAGATGATTATAAGAAAAAATCCTTTATTTTTTTTGTGTATTTTCAGAGTTTACCTGCTTAGGTGTCAATAATATTACTAAAATGTCTGATGACGGATCGACGACCGTAGAGAAGAAAGGACGCGGTAGGCCGAAAGCCAATGGAACACAATCAGTAAGTGCATAATGTTCCTATCTCGCTGCAAATGAAATTGAATCATATTGTATACTAATATATACACATATTCTACCTGTACCTATTTAAACTAAGGAAAAAAATTATAACATGATTATTTTTGCAGGAGGCGAAAGTGGATACTAAGAAAAGGGGTAGGCCACCAGCACCTGCCAAGACTAAAGAATCAGCAAAGTCATCTGATGATGAACAAGCTCCGGTAGCAAAGAGAGGGCGAGGCAGACCGAAAGGATCCAAGAAAAAGGCAGCCGCTAAAGGAAAGGTAAACCTTTTTGAATGTTTATTACAAAATAATTGAGTTGATTTATCATATTTACCAATTTAACATAATTAAAATGTAATTTAAGAGTGCACCAGTCGAGGGACGGGGACGCGGCAGGCCGCGTAAAGATCCCGCACCACCCAAGAAGGATGCCGCTTCCACTGAGGAGGAACAGGACGATGATGATGACGATGAAGGCTCTGAAGAACAGTAAAATGTGTTTGTTTTTTGACATGACACACTCACTTTTAGTGTAATTTGTTTGTCACGATAACTCTTGTTGTGTCTGTTACTGCAATTCATTCATTTTGTTGTAGATGTTTACATTATTGCATATGTTGGTATTAAACCGTATTGATGAAATTGCACATGGGGTTATCTTGACAGTACAAAATTCTCATCTGAGATTGTCGGCCCAAACTTTAATCATGTGAGAGTTCTAAGATTACTGTACTGTGAATGTAAGATAATAGCTGCTTTAAGAATATAATGTGTGTGATCACTATGCATTTACTTGAAATATTTTGTAAATTTTAACTCGCGTGACTAAATTTGGGTTGACTTAGGCTCTCCCTAGAAACGTACAACTTTAAGGTATAATTTGTAAGATCATTTTTGTAGAGTTTATTCAAATAGGTATTTTGTAATCTCCTGATTTATCATACAACTATGTAGATTAATTAATTTGACTTTGAAGTCAAGTATTATTTTATATAATAATAAATAATGTTTAAAATATATGTTCATTTTTTGGTAATCAAACTTATTTTCCCTTTTTGTATCTATATAAGTAATATTTATAAACACCGAAGTCTGTGAACAGTAAAAGAAATTGAACAAGTTGGTATGTTCTATTCACAGTATTGGTTTAGCTGGGTATTGCCGTATTAAACTATAGTTGTCTATTGAATGAGTAGGTAGTGCCATTTTGTATCAACTTTTTTTAGACCGGTTAATGACTTGTTTTATTGACATAATTGTGTGTATGTGCGTGAATGTACAATTTTAGAACAAAATATAAATAAATTATGAAATCAGTGTAACATTTAATTAAGAATAAACAGGTACCTACCTAACACGCTTTGATTTTTTTTAGTATACACTAGTAATATGAATATTAGTGATCTTTAAAATAACCGTTCGAGTGAGTGTGTGACTTTCTTTACGTGTTAAGAAGGGTACAATCAGACTTATAATGTTATTCAATATTATGTTAAAGAAACAGTGATATTTAGAAGCTTATAGTTGACCCTTTCTGTCGATTTCGTAAAAATACAGTTGATTTATGGGATATCACTAAATAGTAAATACGATTTTACTGGTCTTTGGATTTTTTTTAAATTTATGGCTATTATTATTTGATGATTTTGCCATTCATTATAGTAAAATTTGCCGTCATTAATTATAGTAAGAGAGCATGGCAGCTCCAACCCAACCAAGCAATGAGTATAGTAATATGCCCCCAAGTCACATTTAGCCAGTATCGGGTAAAATAATATATTCGAGTTGTATGCATCAGAGCCACTCTTACCTACACTACACTCACGCACGGTTATGAACATAATAATGGTTTATTTTCAACCGACTTCAAAAAGGAGGAGGTTATCAATTAGTGTGTATTTTTTTTAAATGTTTTTTGTTGAACTCCGTTATAAAACAATATAACCTCGTCGTGTTTGGGCTTAGTGGAATTGGTATGAGATGCATTCTGGATATAAGTGCCATATATTGGTATACGTCGTATCTCCTTATATTATGTGTGGCCATGATTGTCAGAGGACAAGTATTATATAATTATTATGTACTTTTTAAGTTTGTTTTTTGTAGTTTATAGAAAGGGTACACTTAGAATATTTTATAAAAATATATGAAGTATTTATGTTTTCCATAAATTCAGTACGTAGTCGAACACTAAAAATCGTGAAAAAACGTAATAAAAAAATGGAACCGACTTTAAAAGCTAGAAATAACTAGGGACCTTATAATTTATTTAATTTGGAGTCGGTGCCAATTCAAGCAAGTAGGGGTAAGTAAGTGCCTAAGGCCGGGGCGACACGGAGCATTTCAATGGTCCCGTGGCGCCCCATTGCATGGCGGAGGGTGGTACACCGTTGGTTTTTAGTGGGTATACTGCGCCCTTCTGGCACAGGATCTCCCACATACCCCTCTCGTCTCCCCGAGGCGGGAGGGGACACATCAAGGTTTTCCAAAGAAAAAAAAAAGAAAGGTAAGTGCCTAAGAAGTTGTCCTAACGTAGTGTAAAGATATTGGCACCGACTCTGAATGAAATAAATTATCCACCTAAATTTAAGAAAGAAACACATTTGGAATAACAAAGAAAGTTAATATAAATTTTCCCATTCGCGCCAAAAGTCCCTGGCAACACTTCTCTTTGCTGTCTGTCAATCAGCGGCCAGCCCGAGAAGGGATGTCTAATCATTGATATCTAAAAGTATTCGGTAACTAGTCAGTACGATACCGATACGATACCATGCATAAATGCCACTTGCAAATATCGATATTCTATACTGTATTATGTTGACAACGGATGCCGATGTTATATAGTAGTAGATGTTAGTGACGGAAGCTTAATAAAATTGTAAGACTAGCGTACAAGATTAAAAACTGATAACGTGCAAAACTTTTTTTTTTAATTATAATATTTTAAGATTTTTATTATGAATATGAAATCGTAGTCGCTTCAAATTTATAGTAACTTACATTCTCATAAGTTTTAAGAAGCGAAATATCAACAACGTATCGTATCGACAGTCAGTAATGGTATGGACATTGGGTACATACTGGTGGGCATCGATGTCGTAAATATTCAAAAACGTCTATAAATGGTTGTCACCGGTTCCAAATAATAGATAGGATGTTTGAATCATGAATAGCCTTATTTTATAGCGCTGTGTTTTTTTTGTTAGTAGATATTTTATTAAAGGTTTTTTGGTTGGTTGGTTCCTATAAAAAATAGTAAAAATTGTTATGCTGGTGAAACTGAAGTACTCATAAATACTGAGTACGATAAAATATTGAAAGTACTGATTCGTTTCGTTACTATCCTATGTATCGAATAATAATGAATACTGTATATTTTGACATCAGCCCTACGGCAGCTCGCTAGCGTCATTCTCGGGAAATTCGAGAAGCAAGTGATCAAAGCAGCGAGAATTTGTATTGTAAATGGTGCGCTACAGTGAGTGTAGTATATTTTATACAGATTTTTATAGAGCTAGCTGTCACCCAGGATCTATGAGTTTATTATGTTATGTTTATATCTTCGCTTGTTAACAGCACATAAACATCGTCGTATATGTGAACTTTCAAAGTGATAAATCGTTATAAATCTTGCGGCGTACTTAGTACCTACCCTGAAAAGTTTTTGCCAATTTCAAAGTTTTACAAAGTGGTTGGTTTTGTGTACAGTGTTAATATCAACGTAATTATTATGTGTAAACAGTGCCCAACTGGCTGCACCGAGCTTATAATCAGGTTAGTACGTTATAATGTTGTGTTGAGAATTATTGCATCGAGGTGAGTAGGTACCTACGTATGGAATGCCATACCTATCACAGGTACAATAATCACGTAACGTTATCTGAGTGATTACATTCTGCTTCGTAATTTTTGGAACTTTTTTGGGTAAAGTTGTCTTTCTACATAGGTTCTAAATAGCTAATTACACATGTCAAGTATATAGTACCCATGTAAAGATCAACTCAATAAAGCAATCTAAAGTAGGTAAAGTTTCGTAAACATTGTATTCATCATTCATGTAGTTACTAACTTGTTTGTTCTTAGTCAAGTTCTTACACAGATACATTTTGGTTTTTATACCTACATACCTATGAGAAATAAAATTTAAAATTTCACACTAAGCTTTAGTGGCTTCCAGTTCGTCTTTGCCACAATACCTACATTATATCCCTTACAATATAATTCAATATGTTTGCTGTAGAATGTATTTATTTAGTTCATTAATGATATTTACATTAAAATAGCAGTAAAAGTTATTCAATAAATCTTTGGAAAACTTTTTAACCTATATTAAAGCCAAATTCGATATATTAAAGTATGTCAGCAAACATTGTTTTGTTTTTATATATTTCTTAGTAAAGAAATGTTTGATTATTGTTTTCTTACATTTACGCGAATACTACACATTGAAATAAAACTATTTTTCGGATTTTATCGCGTTTATTAACTTTATGTTCCCGTTAAAATCCCGTTAAAATGTTTGATTGATTATTTATTTTGCGAAAAACATTGAGGAAGTAACATTTTAATGTATATCATTAGGAAATGGTCATGATATTTCAGCAGAAATCAATGACATCCCATACACGGTTTGTTGATAAACATTCCATATCGGGTTTGGCTTTAGTATAGATGCTCTCTAAAAGTATTGGCCAGAATGACCAATATCAGGAAAGAATATGTTGCTGTGAGAGACTTATGCCTGGCAGTGATGATGTGGGGTGAAGAAAAATCTTAAATAATCTTTGCTTTACTAAGATTTGCTTCATCCCTCTAACATATGTCCCTGACCCGAAATCACCAAATTTCTCTTACAAACACTACACTCTCCTACTACACTACTGCACTACTCTTACCTACACTCTAATATTAAATAGAAGTCAATAATTAGAAAATAATAATTAATAATTTTAGCCCTTTTGATATCCCACTCCTGGGCATGGGCCTCCCCTCAACACGAGGTGGATTCAGGGGGGATCCATAATCCATCACCCTGGCCCAGTGCGGGTTGGCGGATTTCACATGTCTTTCGAAAATTGGTTAAATCTTCTAAGACATGCAGGTTTAATCACAATGTTTTTCCTTCACCGTAAGCAAGTGATAATCATATAGAAATTATGATTCGCACATAGATTACGAAAAATCCAGAGGTTCCAGCCGAGGTTTGAACCCGAGACCTGGTAGCCCGCAAGACGCGTGCTTAACCAATCGGCTATCACTGCTATCCAAGGTATTAAAGAATCAAGTTTATTAAAATACCTAGCTTTTTCAGATAGGAAGGCACCTACACTTTAAATGTGTTTCTATTATACCTATAGGTATAATTATCATTTGTTGTGTAATGTTTACCCCGCAAATCTCAGGTATCTAAATTAATTTAAATATTCTAAATTGACTTCACCTAATTTCACCATGATAGGTAATATGGAGTGTTATCATGTTTCCTGGATGCTACAAATCAGAAGCTTCAGAATAATACATTTCAGAATCTTATAATATTGTATAGATAACCAAACCAGAACCACTGTTCTTGAAAATTTTGTATAACTTTCTATGTGCATACCAATGATTATCAACTGAAAAAGCTACTGCCTGGATTTCAATGAAACTGGCATATTAATCTTAGTTTAGGACTTAGGTCATAAAGTAGGACACTTTTGTGTCTTAAAAAAGGTAAGGTCTACAGACAATAAACTAAATTCACGCAATGTATAGTTTCCGGAATTTTTAATTTTCAAAATCTTTACATGCCCATAAGATGTTTGTCAAGCATGTCATGATATTAATTCATATGAGCAACAGGGCTAATTTATTTAAAGCTGAATGAGGCATAAAATGGCCTAGATATCGGATAGATCAAACATCCACCCATATTCCGTTGGAATGCAGCTAAACAACCACCTGTCAGGTAAACTACTTACGCTCGCCGGTTCGGCGACACCAATAACATGGGATAGTTCCTGGTGGAGCTTTTATAACTAAAGTCACGAGTCTATCATCTACACAATATAGGCGTTCTCTATCTCGATTTTCGGACATCACCCGTGTAAGGAGGTAGATCGGTCCTACAGAATATTTCCGTGTTACCTACCTGACAAGATTTCAGCATGCGGCAGCCTGGCGACTAGAATCTACATATAAACAAACAAGGTTTTTTTTTTATTTTGTATGTGAATAAAATTAGTGAGCATCTTGAGTAAGGATTTTTCGTCAGGATTATGACCCATACCATCGATTGACACTCATGAGGCGCGATTTCAACAATACGTTTTGGAGTCAAGCACTACTTTAAAGTATAGAAATGGTTATGTCGTGTTCAGTGGCAATCTTTTCCCTTGTGGAAATCATGATTCCTGACACAATGACTGTTCTTGGCCTCCCGATCGTGACACGTGCCGTGATTGTACGCAGCCATTATGTCGCATTTGCTATATACTCGAGTGTGGAGTTGTGCGTATTGATACCTTCTATACGAGACACCCATTCTAATAAGCTTAACCGGGCTTTATTTATGCGGTCGGTATGAAGTACTCGTAATCCGACATGAAGGTATCTATGTGTAATACCTTACGTTATTAAAATAGAGTGCAAATTGTGCATACTAATGCCCTATGAGGTGGATATTCATTAAATAACGAATGAAATACGAAATTCCGAACCTACATGAAATATGTGTATGGAATGCGAATCGCGGATGGAGTTGAGATGCATTCATAAATTTTTATCCACCTCATAAGATCGTGAATGATCTAACTACCTTTCTGTACCACCCGGTCGTTGCCTCAGTGAGTCACTGCTGTTCGCCGTCATTTGACACCGTCTTACAATGATTGCGCGTTAATAGTTATTTGTGCCATTTTCTTTATTGATACCTTCTTACTCGCATTTCAACTCTATCCCCTTATTAATAAATGGGGTATAGCGAATGAATAATTATACACCGAATTATCTCATTCTGTCATTAGTAATTTGACATTTGCAAGAGGAAGACAAAGCATCGTTTAATATGCAACCGCTAAACCACGTTTTTTAATGAAAATGGTTAGGTGTTCAAGCGTCAAAATAGTACATAAGTATCTAAATCTATTTATGCAATTTCACATTATCACAAAGCGTTAGAAGTAAAGCCTCGTCACATATGACTGTACTGCTACAGTTATTTCGGGTTTCGGTTCACAATTGTAGCAATAATTGATACTTCAACTCTGCTGATGAATGACCTCGTTGCAATTATTATTGTACTATTTTGTGCAGCGGAGTAATTTCAAACGTAAATGTAGTTTCAAACGTTTTGTTTCAGATAGCATGGCGTAGCTTTATGTACGCAACTTGCTGTCGGCCCTGCGGACTTACGAGCTTAACGCCTTAATGTGAGTTGATTTTGGTTGATTCCTCTATCCATATGCACCACAATGTAACGTGTTTGGGAAAATATTCTTCGAAGCAAAGCGTTAATAGCGATGTTAAATACTATTCCGACGTCAGTGGGTCACAGCCGCAGCGCAGGCCGACGTCCTGAATTTTTAAGTACTCTATTAAGACGCTGCGCCTTGGTCTCTGCTGTACGCTTTTCTCTCGCTGATTGCGTCTTTATACTTTCTCACGGCGGCGGTTTCACCACAAGGGGCCGGTGTATGGCCGCGGCGATGCCGGCGGGGCAGTGCGAAGGAATACTTGCAGTCTTTCTTCAAGATTTCAAACCTTTAGCACAACCTTTATAAGCTTTATTTTAAACAACTCACTTCGATTAAAGCGAAATACAGTGTAGACATTGAAATTATGATATCTATACCTCTACCTTATAGCAAAGAGTCTTCAACTTTATTTTTGCATCAATTTAGTGTGCAGGGTTTTTGAAGTCTTATTTATATAGATACTTCAAAAAGCCAGAACTATTAGTAGAATGAAATACATATTAGTATATTTCTCTCATATTTCATATATAGATATTTATTTAGTATATCAAAAAGCTACTGCTCACGTGTCAACCTACCAGGAATACAACATCCAGTTTTCTAAGCTCGTCCGAAACTTTCACGGCGGTCTACTATCGTCGCAATAATGCCATTCAACTACTCGGAACCAGTTTTTTTCAACCGTCTGTCATGGGGGCTTTCGTTTGTTTCTTCGGATCATGTTGCACTCGGGTACCGCAAAGGTTACGCTCTGACTGTCGCCGGAAGGCGAACGGTGACAACGGCTAGCTTAGTGCGGATGTTTGTGCGGGTTGCACTCGACCGCGCACTATGTTCAATAATCGCTTGGGAGCGGACATTTTGAGTTGAACTCAGAAAGTGATACTTCGCAACATTCTATACCCCGGAGTACTCATGCCGAGTGCCAATTATGTATGGTTGCTGAGAAAAATAACTTCTAAGTTCACCATCTTGAAGTATTTAGAAAGTGAAAAAACTATATTTTCTCGAATAATAATAATTTGGTTGTAAATTTCTTAGTTTAATATTATAAAGCATTGAAAAGACTATTTTTTGAGCTATGTCGCATTTCCCTAATACAAGCGATACGTGAGTAAACTCAAAATTTCACTCAAACGGTTTCGATTTTTTTTCTCGACCATGCCTCATTTGTAGCACCCAGACATAATTTTATATAGTAGTTTGCTATGTATTTTATTGACATAAATAAAATCAGCATCAATCTCCGTGGAACATCGGAGATAATAATTACTAAAGATTCGACACACAAAACGCCTGTCATTTTGTTACAGGCAAAACACAATGTTTGCTATTAACATTTGATAGGCGTTTAGTCGCATGAGTTCTTAAAAGTATAAGTCTTCAAAAATATGTATATCTTGAGACAAAATAAGTGGATTTTTTGTAGAAAATTCAGAAATATCGTCTTCATCTTACATTTCGTCTTCAAAATGTTTCAACATAATTTCGTTTTCACTTCTTCAGGCAATGGGATCAGTTTTAAACTTCGTTGATGCCGCATTAGACGCACATTGGCTATTAACGGATCCGATTATTCCAAGGCTCAGTAGAGCAGATCTAGTATTGTCTCTTTCCTAACAATTTTTAGGGTTCCGCACCTCAAAAGGAAATAAACGAATCTGTTATAGGATCATTTTGTTGTCCGTCTGTCTGTCTGTCTGTCAAGACCCCATTTCTCGGAGACGGATACAGTTATCAAGTTAAAATTTATATGAAATATCAAATCGTACGGTTCCTCAGAGATGTAAAAACATTAGGCTTCTAAGTCAATTCAATAAATTAACGGTAAAATATTTTTTTAAAGACAAGATTTTATTTGTTTGCCCTAAACTGAAGAAAATAAACTTTAAGATAAATCAATTTAGAACATGCATTACACTATTTATTACATGTTATAAAAGTTTGTCGCGAGATTTGCCTGTGTACTAACTGTGTACAAGCTTTATATCATTTAATAAATTGTGTAATACATTTACTAAATTGATTGGTTTGATTTAATTTGAAGTTTATTTTATTCTTTTACGGCAATCAAATACAATCTTGGTTTTAAAGTTTTTTTCACCAGTAATTAATTGTTTATTCTTTAGTTATGATTTTTGGATTTAATGTCACGTTGTATTAGTTTTAGATTTTTCCTCAGCAAGCCCTTTCATTTGAAACCCATACTGTGGAAGTGCAGAAAAAATAACTAGTCCACCATCTTAGATGATCCACCATATTGGAATTCTAATCATGTCACATAGCTAAGCATGCATTGTCGTCCAAAATAAGCATGTATACCAAATTTAAGCTGAATTGGTTCAAAATATCTGACTTAAAATTCAGTTCCAGGATTGCACCCGGACGAACATACATGGCAAGTTAATAAAAGCTTGTAATAACAAAATGGCAATTTATGTCGCATATCTGGGGGCCGACAGACAGACATAGAAGCTGCTTCAAATTTGGAATATAATTAGTGTTTAGTGTATAAATCAAGGAAAAACTAAAATATATTGTAATTTGGGTCCAGTTTTCTAGATACACCAACTGTATAAATAACTTAGTAATCCCATATAAATGTATAGGATAACAAAATTTACATTTGCAGTTAATAAATCAGTGTATTTACTACATAGTACCTTTGATAAAAGAAGTTTTATCAAAGCAAAGAACCAACTACTTAGATATAATTTTGTTCAAAGGTAACTTGTAAAATGGTCAACGGAATTAAAAAGCAAGAATGGGACATGTCTTACTTATGATATGAATTGTACCACAATCCTGCAAAAAAGTATTAAGTAGACTAAATTGCCCGAAATTGAGATGAACGAAAGAATATCAATATCTAGAAAAAGAAATGAGATCAAACCCAAGCAGACCCAACCCAACTAAGAAAAAAATCCAAGTCTCGCAACTCAGTTCTCTACCGTAAAAAGAGGTGAGATACATGTAATACCAAGTCGGTTATTTATTAAGTCCCTACTTGGGACTTTCTGTCTTCAGCATTACGTAACTTGCTAACCTAAAAACATCTTATTGTGAACATATCAATATTAAGAATCTTTTATGTTTTAAATTAAATAGATTGACTTGGCAATCGCACTAAACAATACATTGTGTTTTCATGCGATGGTCAAGTCAATCTAGATCTGCTCTACTGAGCCTTGGAATAATCGGATCCGTTAATAGCCAATGTGCGTCTAATGCGGCATCAACGAAGTTTAAAACTGATCCCATTGCCTGAAGAAGTGAAAACGAAATTATGTTGAAACATTTTGAAGACGAAATGTAAGATGAAGACGATATTTCTGAATTTTCTATAAAAAATCCACTTGTTTTGTCTCAAGATACACATATTTTTGAAGACTTATACTTTTCAGAACACATGCGACTAAACGCCTATCAAATGTTAATAGCAAACATTGTGTTTTGCCTGTAACAAAATGACAGGCGTTTTGTGTGTCGAATCTTTAGTAATTATTATCTCCGATGTTCCACGGAGATTGATGCTGATTTTATTTATGTCAATAAAATACATAGCAAACTACTATATAAAATTATGTCTGGGTGCTACAAATGAGGCATGGTCGAGAAAAAAAAACGAAACCGTATGAGTGAAATTTTGAGTTTACTCACGTATCGCTTGTATTTGGGAAATGCGACATAGCTCAAAAAATTGTCTTTTCAATGCTTTATAATATTAAACTAAGAAATTTACAACCAAATTATTATTATTCGAGAAAATAGAGTTTTTTCACTTTCTAAATACTTCAAGATGGTGAACTTAGAAGTTATTTTTCTCAGCAACCATACAGAATTGGCACTCGGCATGAGTACTCCGGGGTATAGAATTTTGCGAAGTATTACTTTCTGAGTCCAACTCAAAATGTCCGCTCCCAAGCGATTATTGAACATAGTGCCGCGGTACCATTTCTCTGTAGGCGCCCGGTGCTGTAGGTACTTAGGTACGAATAGACAAGTGATTTATTAGAAAACATTTACGTTTATTTTTAAGGGAGTGTATTGAAAGATAAGCCAATCAATGTAGGTCAGATTATCACCATACCAATGTCACAGATAAAAATTGCATGAACGAATAGGTAATGGCTTTACATTCGACCAATCATTGTACACTAGCCTATTTGAATTGAAAATCATCTCCGGTTGAAATATGCACGATTGAATAGCGATGCTTATCCAGCGGTTTTGTTAATTACGCATTGAGGTGATGTGTGGGGGGCACAATGACCTTAGGACGCATGAATAAGGAGGGCGACACCCTGCTAGCATTGGCGCATAAGCTGCGTCAGCAGAGCCGATTGCTCCTAATTGAATTAGGCTGCAAGTGGAACGCGGCCGGCGGCGCACGCACTGCCTTACCGTCTCACACACTCTCACCGGAGTTTTACATAATACAAATATTTGTTCAGCGATACGCAAAGAAAACGCAAAGCGTGTGGATGAATGGAAACGATCGACGTTTATTTTGCTGTTTACTTACAGATAGCTTTCCTTCGCGTGAATGTTTAATGTTTCCTGCTTTTTCTTCTAACAATTTAATAGCCATGTTGGAGTGAGGTGCAATAAAACGGGTGGGGACATTTGCGCGAAATTGCATTTGAGCTACATCATTGACGCTATAGCTCTTTGGTTAAGGCTGTAACATAAACCTATTAATAATTCGTAATAATATTGAGTTGACGTTAGTTGAACTAATCTAATAGCCGTTTTTGATAGTATCGATCGTTCCTCGCATTCTAAATATACAACTAATAGTGATGAATGTGACCTTCTTTAAATTTCAACTTTGTCCATCCCACGTTCTTATTTTATAAATGGAAGCACCCAAATATTTTACTAACGTTATATTTATGATTTATGTAGAAAGTGCCCTGTGTTCAAATAGTGGTTGGTTCGTTCGTTATTCGATCCTGTAACAAAAATAAGACATGCAGATTTTTTGTAGCCTTCAGTGTAACCAATATTGTTGTTTACTTATTGCAGATTTTAATAGATCTTGAATCGTTGAATGTACCAATAACAGTTCCCGTGCCCCTTTGTTCAAGTGTTGCAAAACTATGTACTAGACGCAGTCCAATACAAAAGCTGGTGTTAAAACAAACAGTAACTATACGTACATACAAAAATAAACGTTGCAAATACCAACTTATAATTTCGCTGCGCCGGAAATGCTTGGAATAAGTGGGCAAATTAAAGGTATACTTAACACTGAACACCATCGACTTGCAAAAGTGATTCAGTAAACAATAGCTTGTAATGGCATCTCGCTTTGTCTAACATCAATGGCGCAAGACAGTGGTATTGTCTGGGGTTATCTCTTTAATCCGGTTGGATAGTCTTTTCAACTCTTATGAAATTCAAATTGAAGAACTAAGTAGGTCAATTAAATTATACTTAAAGATAATATATACGATATTTGTTCCGGACGACACTGAGCTAAACTGTAACATTACAAAGTCAATACGGTAGGATACGAATCTTTCAACAAAAACACCCACCCAATGTTTATAGATATAAATACACACAGATATGCTGATAAAATCTGTAAATCTGATTGCTTATTGCATAGAAATAAAATAAAAAGAGAGAACATAATTTTGTTTCACACATACACGCATAATAATAGTGAGCCAACAAAGTTCAAAAATCCAAGTGTACGTCTGTGCGAAATGAGGCTGCCACTCAGCTTGATATACTTTCTTTGTTACGATTAAATCAGGGCAATATGACATTTTTCGTGTCAGGTTCGCCAAGGAAGGAGCCTGCGTGAGGTGGAGCGGTTCCAATTGCATGGCTCACTCGGTGCCAGGCTCCGATCACCCCTTGTACGCGCCAGTGGTCGATATAACTGTATGTCAATTTGTTTCGTAGCTTCGTACCCCAGTATCGCCCCTTTCAGTTGGACAATAAATATTTGCCGTCTCGCTTAACGTCGATCAGCGATGCGATGTAATCGCGTGCTTCGCGGTCCCGTTTTCGATGAGAGTGAACGCGTCGTCCGGTCACGGTCATTTGTTCGAGCGCGAATGGCGATGGAGTCCGTGGCGTCACACTTTTCTCCTCGTCGTTACCTGGAAACGTGGCACCCGACACTAGACGATCGCCGTGCGAAAGCTGCCAACACGCAGCCCCGTCTCTGACGCACTCAAATGTTATTGCCCTACTATCACTAATTCGGGACATTTAATACTCCACCTGGCAACGACCGCTACTTTTATTCTTTTGTTTTTATTAAATAGAATAGGTACCTTTTCTGCGTTCTCCTATGTTAAAGAATGTCCGACGATAACGTTTGTGCACAGGTTAACTTGTAATTCGACTCTACTATTGAGTCACATCGTGCTCATAAGGAATGTATGAGGCAGGTGGTCATACCCTTGACGACCAGTCCGCTATACGTGTTTAATTGCACAATAGCTTATCTCATTCAATTGAGTCCATTGCTCTTTGACTTGCTAACATAAAATGTCGCGTCACGAATATCAATAACGCCACTTTTTTTTTTTGTTTTATATAGTCACCCTCTGCTATGTCTAAATAACCCCCTCAAAATGTTGTCAAGGTGGAGCATAGCGAGTCCGCTCGCCGACGAGTCTCGCGTGCCTGCTATGTGAGTCATGCTAATACCTTAGCTTGATGCTTTCGCATTCCATTTGTTAAGTTTGTTCTACAATAATATGCACTTATAGCTTTGTTGAATACTTTTTTAAGTTCGCGTCAGGTATATTATATTTCGAGCAATCGCAGCTTATTGGCGGGATTCTCATAAGGCGATCTAAAAACACTGACGAATTACGACAACTGGAGGGGCTATGTAAAGATTAACGATGAACTGAGTCGCCGTCAATTAGCCTTGTTGCGAGTCAGTCCTATAACAGTACTGTCGCATTACATAACAAACATGGGAGCCTTCACACAAGGGGACCAAGTTCTCAGGCGTTTTGCCGCACACATAGCGACGCGATCATTAACTAAGTCGCAAACACTCAGTTTGTTGATTCCTGTAATCTTTGTTACTTCGCACGCGATCATACTGATTGTGAATCCTCATTTTATTGCAGAAAAGATTTATGTGGAGTTAAAACTGCTAAATGTATCTGTCTAAAGTCTAAACTATTAGTTAGTGTAAAAATGTGGAAACTTTGTAAGAGTTACTGTTATCCCATAATGACATACATTACTAGCTCCCGACGCAAAAAGACGAGTGTTATAAGTTTAACGTGTGTGTGCCCCCGTGCTTGTCGTGTTCCACTGACGACGCGACAACGCCTTGATCAAAATATTACTACTTTTATTCAACTTAAGGAGCAAATAGGTATATATATTATTTTTAGAGATTTTTTGCGTCGGGGGCTATTTAAATTAAGTTTTTGTGTTGAGACATGTTTTGATAAGCCTATACTCTAACACGTGAAGTGTCTGGTGATAGGCGGAGGGGTCTGTAAGAGGTACTTATTACAAAATGTTGGGTCGGGTGATCGGGTGTCGCGACGCGGTTAGGTCCACTTGTTCCGCCCCTATGCACTTGCTACAGGGGTCGATATGCCTATGGTTTTTGCACCCATTTTATAACATAAACTACACTTTCCCACGCTATACTATACTTAAAGGGAATGAACCTGTTCAATGAAAACTAGATTGTTTATGTTTACGTTAACTCATAAATTACGATGCGATGTTATGTTTCTTGCACCACATTGTTTGTTTCATAGAATCGCGAATGTTTTAATGATGGCTTTTAATTACAACACCATTATTCACCTCTTTCTGAGTTTGGGCTAGGAATTTATTTTAAAAAAATGTTTTTACATATCATCATGGCCTCATGGCTCAGACTGCGAGATCAGTTGGTGAGTCCGCCACAGGAAGGGGCAAGGTCGGCGCCCAAGCGTGAAGTTCCGGCACCATTGACAACTACGATTTAAACATTGCATTCATAATTATCTAAGAATATGGCATTTTGAGGTATTCCCATCACACTTTTGTGTACCAAGTGGAAATCTGACACAATTTCTATGAAGTAGTACGTTGTATAAAAACATACATCATGAGAAGGTTGTAGAACAGGGCATTGCCCTAAAAAACTTTTGTGTAGTTGTCTCTCTTTAAAGTATTTTTCTATGTAACGGTTATCGGTGCCTGACGCCTGTGTGTTTATTTTCACGAGTCAACGAGTTCAGTTTCGTACAGCTCGTAGTTCCTCGTTCGGCGGTCAAGTGTAGCAGCTCATAAGCTGCAGCTAGCCAAATACCGGAAGCGAGCCGAACCATAACAACACTGACGCTTGTTTCGGCTTCTGACAGCCAATACTAATAAACTGGTTTCGAATGAAAACTGAAATGAAATAAGAACACGTTTCTGTGTAATTCTAAACTTGAACATGTACTATTCTGCTGCTGGTACAGTCGTCGTCGGCAACTACCTACCTAAATTCGAAGAAGTTATTCAATGTGAGTTTTGCATCTATTATGATCCCGTTCCGTTCATTGCATTTGTTGTTACTACCAAAGCATTTGGAATATAGTTGCAAAACCTTGTTATCGTAATTCTTTTCCGGGTAAAGTAGTTTAAACGGTTTATTGGAATATCACTATTTATTCCTAATTATTTGAATGTGTTACTCTGAAATTGATTTTTTTACGGCTAGAGAACCCAAGTGACTTCAGGGTAACAAGAAGTATACAATAACACCTATGCAAAACACTACCGGAGCCGCTGGTAATGCTTACCTTTTTGGGAGTAAGAACATTTACCGGCATTAGTGGCCGGTTGTTTCATGACTGTCGGGCCATATGTTTACGATATAAATATATCTACTGTGATGAGCGCGTGTCTGCGTAGGTGCCTTTACCGCACGCCAGCCGCCGCTGCGCCCGTGCCGTCATGACGAATACCAGAACCGCCCACATCGAGTTTTGTTTTTACATTTGATTGAAACACGAAGAATAAATAAATTGCATTTTATCGTATGCATGTACCGCCAATTAATTTAATATTTTCCGTAATGGAAAGTTGTCTGGCAACCTTAGGCGCATGACCTGATTTCTTGATCACCATAGTAACTTTTTGTTTTAGTCAATACGAATGTTTACATACCAAAGTGCGTTATCGGATCCTGATGCGATTATATCAGTATAGTAGTAGGCTATACATATACGTTAAAAGTTACATCAATCAAAACAACGGAAATCGAATGACGGTCCATCGGAACTATGCTATTACGAACATTTGTGTTCCTGATGGCGTTGAACTGTTGGTAAAGATTTTAGCAACATTATTGAGCCGTTAAACAGGCGTTCTATGATGTTCGAAAGGCGTGTTTATGTAAAAAGTTATCGGTATCTAACTGTTGATAAGGGAGACTTGATAAGGTGTGGTTAATTGTGTGCACAGCAATTTGCGGTCACTCAATAATGTATTGTTCAATCAGAAAATGTAAATGTTGGTACGTACATAACGTAGTACTTAACTCATACTCATCTAAACGCATTGTTATACGTATATCCTTTGTTTTCAACTCCTTATTTATGTCATCCAAATGTTGCTGTCTACTTAATCAATTTTAAGTATAATTAGGCGGTTTGAGGCTCGATGATAAACTTTGGGTTGGCAATAAAATTGAAGATTACTTTAGGTCAAGCACCGTCTGAGATATCAATGAATATGACAACAGCCTAGATTGGTATAATAATTATTACATTCTGTTGTTTTAATATAAGTCTTGTACATTATGTTGTTTACCTCTCTCAGAGTGTTTCCAAACTTACATCCGCTATCACCTATCTCTTACTTGTTTACGGACGAAGGCATTTGGTTTTTAAACGGTATTTTATTTCCTTTTATGTTGTTTGAAATTGTGAGTCTTGATTATTACCAAGATGATTTAGAACTAAATCTTTTTATGTTGGGCTTAACCACGATTTGTTATTTTAGTTAAGTTTTAGTTTTACTTACCAATTTATTTTTACCCTTAACTATTTTTTGTACAAGTACATTTTTTTTTTAAATAGTAGAACCTACATTTCCGTTGTAGACAATTAAAGGCCAATTAGTTAATCTAATATTATAACGTCGCGTCAACTGAGTATTCCCTAACGATTGGTTGCATTATTGCTACATTCATTGGTTATGCCTTGGGGGTGTGAGTCTAAGTTAATGCGGTCTATTTTTTAATATTATATTATATTAATATGGCCATAAAAACTAGCTGGTTTGTCATAACATCGCTTCTAGAGTTATTTTCTGTGTGTAATCAGTGTTATCTACCTACTTAACCGTCAGACTGATGAATTTTCTACTGTTTTGGGTGCATTCCTTAACGATACTAATACAAATATAGTTATTACTTTGCTGCAAGTGAACTAAGATAATACCCATCACTGGTCACAAAAGAATTTAGTATTTTCGCGCTCTTATCGTTTTAAAAAGTGGCTGAAGTTAACTTGTTTGGGATTCACTTCTTAATTAAGGATCAGTTCGATTCCGTTTGGAAAGAATACACCCATATTGTAGTGTATGTATGATAAAGGAGATAATACAATAGCTTCCTCGTCTGTTTCCAGGCTGACTTGATGCGGTGACGCAATGGACCCGGCGGACAAGCGAATGCTGGAGCGCGAGGCGCTTCGCAACATGATACAGCAATGGAACGCCAACCGCCTTGATCTGTTCGCGCTCAGTGAACCCAATGAGGTACAGTGCATATTCATATTATGATCTATTTAAGATCTATGTAACCAGGATACAGTAAAGTACCGTTAGGAAATTGCGGATTATTAGATTGAAATGATTTTTAATGAATTACTGTCATAGGATACCTAGTTGGGGCCTATTTCTGAAAGATAATAGGTAGGTTGTATACATAGATGCCTTCGTGTTTCGTAAATGATTATTATAAATAATAATATGAGAGCCTTATAGGTGAGTACTCTTGGAAACTGTGTGCAAGACGGCTTCATATTACAACCAGGATTTCGGACTTTAACCGTCTTTTATTAATATCATTCCAGACCGATAAAAAAAGACTCAATCAAAAGAGTTCTTCAATTTTATTACGTCTAGTTCTCGCCGTTCCACCAAGTCAGCTGCAAATATCTTTATTGGTGTGACGTCAAACCACGCCTGATTCGACGATATCTTCGATCAATACCAATTATCTTATTGTGACGTCGATAACCTTCACTTTGCCTGGATCTTCCACTGAAATGAGACCTTTCAACATTTCATTCAGTTGATTACAACCAACTAATTCTACAGTTTAATGAGGTTATAGCTAGAAATGTTTAAAACATAATTGCATTATTCTTCACCTTCGTTATGTAGTGTTCTGGAAATATAGACATTTTGCACAACATTTTTAAAAGTTGTATCTATGTTGGGTAGATAACAGTTTATTGGACACTTGATCGCCAAAGTATATTGTATTACAATTTAATGATAAGTACCTCGAGGATATCTGATTAGTCACTTGTGCGGTGAGCTGGCGTGTTAGCGGAATTAATAAAACCGAACAAAGCCAGCACGAGGCCTAGTGCTTCGTATTTATAAAGCGTGTGTCACGCAAATATCTCCTGATAAATATTTTGCAATGATAAAACCATTTACTTACCCGTTATCATTCGAATAACCAGTCCTGACTCCCGAGATAAAGTTTTCGTTTCATTGTTTTTAAATGCTGTCCTTTATAATGCTACATTGTAGGTAGTAGGTACCTTTAGTTTGTAATGTTCTCGAATAACAAAATGTTTGAGAGCCCACTTCTTTTTTGCTCCCAACAAGGTAAAAAAAAAACCTTGTTAAAATATGAGGGAAGTCAATGTCCTGACGGGTTAGTTCGTGCTAAATACGTTATAATTAAATATACCTAAAAACATGTAGAAGTCAAAGACTAAATGTGAAGTCAAGACTCATGCTCCTCGTATGACATATATAAGTCCGACCCGGAATTGAATGGTTAACACTATTTGTTGCAGAATTTGGAGTTTCACGGTGTGATGCGTTTCTACTTCCAAGATTCTGGTCAGAAGATAGCAACGAAATGTATCCGGGTCGCCTCGGACGCCACTGTCAGCGACGTCATAGGTGAGGAACCCAAACTAGTTTAATAGGTACCTAACAATTAATTTACAATTATGCACATAATTCCTCACATAATTAATATGAGGAATTCAGTGAAAGGGTAAAACCATATCAATTTATCGACTATCGAACGATGGTACAATTAGACGAGCCGGCGCGAATGACAGTTTCTACATAAAACCACCTTCGATCGTTCATTGATTGATTGATTTGGTACTGAACTTAACCCTTAGACTGAACTCGTCATGTTTATTTTGAGAGGAATCATGTGCATGTTTAAAGGTTGTTAGGTACCAAGAATATCAACCCTCAATGGGCCTGGGTGGTGGAATATGGTCTTATTGAATCCATGGGGATCAAATGAATTGATGGCCATCAAGAGGTCTTAAAACGTAATTTATTGATAAGGACGCCTGTTCAACTGTGCGTTCAGTATGAAGGAGTAATTTTTAATCTCATATTTTATCTCTAAGTAGGTACTTGAATAATGAAGTAGTGTTTAGTCACCTCCGTCCGCGCGTAAGTACCGACACACTTACTGTGTAATTAAAGAGATTGCCTGTTGCCGGATAACGCACGCAGTTGATAACTGTTACAAAATAGGTATAAACAACTTACGCCCAGTATATTGCTAACCTACATTTCGGAAATTTAAATCTCTAACTGGAAATTGTAATGAGCATGTTCGCTGTGTTCCTGTTCAGGCTTTGGCTTAGGAATTTAAAGTAATAACATTTTAAGTACCCTTAATTATGGTTTGTGAACTTTTGAAGTAGACAATTTGTAATAGTGCTTGTATATTACTTGGTGATGATAACCGTTTTTGGCTGGTAGTGACAATTATTGATGTGGATTGACCTCCAAAATCTATATCCTAATTCTTTAACAACCATTATGGTTTACACTCACAGCCACAAATAGTTTTTCTCGGGAGGAAATTGTACCTATAATGTTTCGCGCAGAAATAATACGTATGTATGTACCCAAAAATAAATGCTCCTTTCCCTGGTCCCCTTAAACCATACAGACATCTAAAAGTAAGTCCACAAAGGCAAATACAAGGCACCCTACTCTGTATTCTTAGTTTCGCACGGTCATAACACCGTTACGGCGATGCGGATACGAAGAGGATTCGTTCCAAATTCACCATTTCAGAATAAAATACGTAGTTTGCAGTCTGCATATTAACCATTCACCTTTCTTTTTAATGATTCTTGATACCCTATTGTGTCACCATCGCCTCTGAAACAAGGGGGCCATTCCAAGATCATCCGTCCAACGGTTCTACCGTTCGGTATTGTACTGTTTGTGATGTGATAGCCCAGTGGTAGGCTTTTGTTGCGAAAATTTTGGTTTCAAATCACGCTAGTATACGTGCCCCAAAAGACTATCTATAAAACTCACTATAAAATCTATGTGGCCATACCACGGTCCCAAAACAGAAGCGCTCGAGGTGGTAATCGTCTTAATTTGTAACTGCTATTGGCATTTATAACTGAACCCTGTCGTGCGTGCTTCAGAGGTCACTTTAGGCTGGCAGCCTGTATACTCCGGGAACACAGTTTGTCACTAGACCATACGATAAGAGGAAGACTGTTCGGCAAGTCTTAATAAGTATTTTGTTTTTTTATTACTTGTGCAGAGACGCTGATCGAGAAGTTCCGTCCGGACATGCGCATGCTGTCCCTGGGCTCGTACTCGCTGTGGGAGACGCACGGGCCCGACGACGAGCGCAAGCTGGAGCCGCACGAGAAGCCGCTGCTCGTGCAGCTCAACTGGCACGCCGACGACCGGGAGGGGCGGTTCCTACTCAAGTGCCTTACCAACAATGAGGTATTCTATCACTATACTCCGTAATTTTTAAGACGTCCATTTCACCAGCGGGCCGGCTTCTTCCGTGATGACCCAGGTTAATGACCTCTAGCATACATTGGCTGGGATCCTTGACCAGGGTTTTTTATGAAAGTCACCCCCAGCACAGTTACTATATGGATCAATGGCAATATTATTAATATTGTTGCAGGTCCCATTATCATCTGGAAATGATAAAGGTGATCAAAATTTCAAGAGAAAGCTATCGAAACGAGAGAAGAAAGAACTGAAAAAGAAAGAGAAACTGTCAAGACTGAAATCTGACACGAACGATGAGAACAGACCAGTTGCCGAGAAACTATATACAGGTGTGTGTCGTTCATATTTGTTGTGCTAACTTCGATGGCAATTGGCAAAAACCCTCTGTAAATATTGTTTGCAAATCTATACAAATAAATAAAATTGGAGTGTCTGTTTGTAATATCAAAATAACACATTTTCACTAAATGCATATGAATGTACATACGATACCTATAGCAAAAACGCGAATTAAAAAATTTTTGTCTGTCTGTCTGTCTGTCTGTCTGTCTGTCTGTCTGTGTGTTTGTTCCGGGTAATCTCCGAAACGGCTGGACCGATTTCGACGGGACTTTCACTGGCAGATAGCTGATCTTATAGCGGGTAACTTAGGCTACTTTGATTTTAGAAAAACAATTAGGGTTCCGCGTAAAAAGATAAAAACACTTGAAATCAAAGAGTATCTCCGAAACGGCTGGACCGATTTTGACGGGACTTTCACTGTTAGATAGCTGATGTTATGAGCAGTAACTGAGGCTACTTTTATTTTAGAAAAACAAAATAAAAAAAATTGGTCCTGTCGCGCGGGCTCAGAACAAGGGACCGGGCTTTATTGTTAAGTTAAATTCCACGCGGGCGAAGTCGCGGGCTCAGCTAGTTGTTATATAAATTAAAAACATATACACGCGTCTTGCGGGCACCAGGTCTTTTGTTCAAACCCCGGCTCGCATCTCTGGATTATTCAAAATCTATGTGCGAATGATAATTTCTAATGATGATTATCACTTGCTTACGGTGAAGGAAAACATCGTGAGGAAACCTGCATGTCTTAGAAGATCTAACCAATGTTCGAAAGACAAATCCGCCGACCAGCACTGGGCCAGTGTGGTGGATTATGCCCTGAATCCCCCTCGTGTTGAGGGGAGGCCCGTGCCCAGAAGTGGGACATCAAAAGGGCTAAATTATTATTATTACAACTTAAAGTTCACTGTCCAATCCAAGGCATCCTTACCCCACTAGAAAATACATCTATGATGGTGTTATTTTAATAATGAGTGATAACATCTTTCTAGTCTACAAACTCGTAGTATTAAAGTGTTCGCATTTTAATATTTCGGATGTAGCAGTGCAATTTGTAATTTATATCTTAACATAACTATGTATCATCCCCACAAAACAAGACTACATAGACTTTAAATACCAATATCTACATTATGTTTTATTTTGTTTGTAGAGTTACCTGAAACGTCATTCATGCGAAGCATCAGCAACCCTGAGGCGGTGATGCGTCGCCGTCGGCAGCAGAAACTGGGACGCAAATTGCAGCAGTTCAAGTCTAAAGATGGAGGGCCAGATACTGGTAAAAATTAAGACTATTATGTGAAATCCACCGCGACGACATAGGCGTTAATTCTGTTGGCTCACGAAATTTGACGAAACTAAATGTAACGCCCTCCTTCTCATAGCCATAACTTGCATGTGAGAGAGACAGCAAAAATCTCAAGGAGTGTAAATCTAAACAAAAAAACTTGAGAACAGTATAACTCTGCAGAAACAGACACAAAAATATAATAGCTACCCTCTTTTCCCGGCAATAAGGTGCAAACTCGACTGATTCAAATGCCTTCGAGGGGGCGCGCAGACGTAGTTGTTTCGTTGGTCACGTGACTATGTCAGCTCGGGCGGATACGGAGACGCTTTTTCATTACTCATACTCTGAAAGTAGGTCTGAAGTTGCCTGAGGAGCGGGTTGAAAGTAATACTTTTCCGGCCCGGGAGAATCGCTTTCAACTGACAGCTGTCAAATTATAGAAAAAAAAACTAGTTCCATTTTCACATTTCTATGGAACCATGTTCAAACTTTTTCTACAGTCACTCAATTTCAGCACGATGTAAAATTGAAATAACATAAAGTTAAATATTAATTAAAAAATATATATTTTTAAATGACTTCATTATAATTTAGTTTCAACAATTTCTTTAAAATAACATAGATTTAGGCAAAAAATTTAAAGATGAAAATGAAAAATTATGGCTAAATAATGAAGTTGGCCGGCCAACGAAAAAAAAAACAAAATAGGCGGCAATCTTTATTATTTTTTTCGAGTTGTAGAGTATTGTTCATACTTCCTTGTATTATTTCTTTAGCCAATTCCTGTTTTTAATTTAACTTTCCTTGTATTCGTAATGAAAAGCACAGTGTTTACCTCGGGTGAAAGACTTATTATGTCCCTCGAACTATTAGCGCCCTCGCTACGCTTGGGCGCCAAACCCCGTCTCGGGACTAAAAAGTCACTTTCACCACTCGTGTAACAATGTACTATTGCACCCTCTATAATCATGTCCGAAAACAAACAAAACTGATAGTATTCACATTTCATTTTGTCACAGCTGGTAGGGCCGTGCCGTCCCCTGTTCTGTTATCATGACCGAATTTTTATTTAATTATTTATCAGCTGGCCAATCGAATATCTACATCAGTATGACCATTTAATATAATATAGATATTGTGTTTGTACCTCAGGTGGAACCCTGAGGGTTTATGGCTCCATACTCCGGCCGGACGTCTCGTACGTGACGCTGCTGCTGTCCGTGAACGACTCGGCGGCGACCGTGCTGCGCGAGACCCTCGATAAGTACGGCATGTCGTACCAAGACCCACTACAATTCTGCATTGTACAGGTGTGTGTGTAGCCTACTTAACTCAGTTTGTTCAGACAACGCCAAACAGGGCCTCTTGTGTATAGACTGGGTGTCCTGTTTTGGCGTTCGACGCCGGATCCAGCTCGTAGCTAATTCTCGAACCGATTCAGTTATGCATTAAACACCCATACATACCCACCGACGATGCCAATACTTCAAATATATAGAGCAGCACTCACCTGAGTGACATCGACGTCATTTCCTTGATAATTTTTAGAGGAGTGACAAGACACGTATCAGATCACAGACACGTTACTAAAGCGGGTACTTGGGGGGTACAATATTCATTGGTCCGTTACTTGAACGCTCGGCGTCAGAGTAGGAATCGATCTGCACATCAACGGCAGACATGTGACGTATTGGCATTTGCGAAATAGAAATAGAATACTTCCCATTCAAATTACAGGCTAATTATTGTATGAAAATTTCATTCCAAAAATGCTCGAAAGTATTCTAGAGTTGTTCGATACTGGCGTAGCGCTCCACTATAAAATAGGAATCCTGTATGTTACCGTTAATTGATAATAGATGGAGCTGTGAACTTATTATTTTGTCAGCCAGGTCGCCAGGTAGAGCTTCCGTAAAACAAAACGCTTAGAGATACCGCCACTCATCTTAAATATTCATGTATCATTTGGATCTATGATTTAAGTTTCTAATAGAACATACATATAGGTATCAGAGTTTAATATTATTTAGATTCGAACATGCTGCTTGGTTGCTGGATGACGTAATTGAACGCCTGAGTTCCGAATTTAAAAATAATAAACAGGTGTTTCTAATAAGCAAAACGAACTGCATTGCTATTAATGCACAACACACGACTAGACCACTTTCTCTTTAACCTCCAAGGTTCCGACATTCAAAATGCAGTCGACGAGACTGCGTGACGTACTTCATCAGTTGATATTATTATTAATGTCGATAGTGAACATTCTATTTGTTCATTGTTTTCTTATATTTACGCGAATAGTACACATACATTAAATTTATATTTATGTTCCCGACGTTAACGTCGGGAACATAAATATAAATTTAATAAACGCGATAAATTCCGAAAAATAGTTTGATTTCAACATTCTATTTGTTGTATAGGAGGACAAAACCGACAATTCAGAGTACATTTTGGAAGACGACGAGTGCCCCCTCGCGCTGATGAACATGACCAGAAGTAAGTGCTGCATGTTTTTTTATATCTATTTAGTTTTAGCAGAGAGCAGAGGTAGTAGAAATAATGTTATATTACGGCATCATAAAGGTTGGCTGTAATGGAAATAAACGCTAGGATATATAAAAAAGAACTACTACTTTCTCTTATTGTACGGACCTACAGTCAAAGGGATTGAAGGGCGATGGAACAGCAATTCTATAGTTAAATAATCAAAGTAGTGACAGGTGCTTATGTTATTTTAATATAAATAGCACATGTCTTTCGAAAATTAGTTAGATTTCCTAAGACATGCGACATGTGTTGACTGACGATGTACTCTATACCTTCACTGTAAGCAAGTGAAATTACGACCCGCACATATAGATTTCAAAATATCCAGAGGTACGAGCCGTGGATTGAACGCAGGAACTTGCTTAACCAATGGGCTATCACTGCATTTACAGGCAGTTTTTAGTACATTATATTTTTGTCAAATGAATACCTAGGTATGATTATAAAAGTAGCTCTATAGTAATATTATACCCAGTAATTGTATGGAAACGTTTAACGATGTTCAATATCTGTTCGAATTCCACAAATATCTTCAGTGTAACTCACTGTGGTAATGTGGAGTCGGGGTGTTTGACGGAGGACCCTAAAGGTTGCGGAGCGTCCGACCCGTCCCTTGTATATGTTAATGTGTCACATGTCAACCTCGCCTTATCTTGAAAGCCTGGGTACCTATTCCATTAGGGTCCCAACAATTAGTCATTTACTTCATTGCAACGTTGATTTATTTTATCGTGCTCGTTATGTCATATTGTTGTGAACTGAAGCAGCAACATAAACTTTGAAATTATATAGTTTGTGCCATTTAATAAGAATTTCTAAATAGTAGCCAAAAATTGTAATTTACACTGAATTGCTGAGAAAGAAACCACAATATTTGGAATATTGCTTTTTGTACGCATCACGCAAAAGCCTTTGATTTCAAGTAGTTTGGCATAGTGATTGCTTATATTCCGGGTCAACTAACGCATAGTATATTTTATCCCACGAAATGAAAGGACTTCCACAGGACCTACGCAAAATGAAAGTCCGCGCGAATAAGGTCGCTGGGACAGCTTAGTTGTGCATAAAATGTAAATAAGTTGACCCCTGACCTGCAGGCTTACTCTCGACACTCGATCTCAATCGGAATTTGAAATTGGGATCGAGATCTTGTGATTTGGTACTCTTGAATGCTACACTAGCTCACGATTGGAATCGTATTTGGTGGATTTTTTTGGAACTACATGAAATCGACTTTACTCGAATGAATGCACTTTTTCGGTACTCTTGACAAGATTTTGACATTGACATATCGAGTTTGAGTTCGTGTTTATGATCGAAGTTATTCGATTACAAAAAGGCAACTTTTTCGGGTTCGAGTTCGTTATTGTGGATGATTTGTGAAGTTTTTATTGTGAATAATGATACGTTTAGCACTTGTTATTGATATTTTGGACATTGCTCATAAGTTAGATATGAGACAAAGGCGGAATTTAAGAAGAAAGGCGCGTTATGCAAACAATACATTTGCCATGGACGATGAATTTTGGAAAAATACCGAGTAGATAAGGATCTTTATGAAGAGGTATATACCCAAGGATATGGAACCTTTGATGTCCCAGTCTAGTCGCCATAGCGATATATGTACCAACAAAATCAAGGTTTGTCAATCAACAATTAACTTAGGTTACCTTTTCAGTTTTCACATGATATTTTTCATTCTATTATATTCTTTAGGTTTTAGTGACTCTGTCGTTCTACGCCACTGGCAGCTACCAAAGATTAGTGGCTGGGATGTTAGAGAAAGAGTTTTAATACTTGGTTAACATTTCTTATTCCAAATGGGCTTTAATTTTCATTATGTCTGCAATAATTTTATAAGTATACCTACCTATTATAATGATGATAATTATTTTTAATATAATTTTAGGTGATTCTGGTTAACCTCAAAAGGAATATATGACGCCAATTGCGGATACACCGCCAGGCTCAGCTGAAGAGTACAACACTTATCTGCACTGCATGGCTCGCATTAAAGTTGAGCACACAATTGGAGTTTTAAAAACATAGATGGAGATGTATTCTTTGTACTTAACCAAGCAAGATTGGGTCTGGAAGATATTGATCCCGTACTCATGGATGAAATGCAATGCAAAGCCCGTTGAGCTGCGCAGAGGAGTCAAGGCTCCTGCACAACTTGTACAAGAACTGTGGACAGCTCGGCATCTTCATTAATATGGTGTTATTTGAAAAAAAATCTAATCTATTTTGATAATAATTCAATGAACTCAATGTGTAAATTCAATTAAGCTAGAACTTTATTTCATAATGCTTGTTCTGAACTGTGTATTAAATTATGTAATGTGTTGTACTTTGGGTTTTGTTAAGCAAAATAATATTAATCTTTTATATATAGTAGCCATATTATAATAATATAAAAGTTAATGGTACAAATATAAGAGATATTTAATATTTACAAGTATTGAATAAATACAATTGTAGTTTTTACCATGGAGTTTTTATTTATATTCACATAAATAAAAGCATTTCAATGTACTAAATTTACATGTTTATAAATTTCTAGAAATTTGAGATGAATAAAATAATACAAGCATAAGCTAGAAAGTTCCTTAACAATCATAAAAAATACAATGTAACTTCTATATTTTTAGTATCTACTAACACAACTTAAAATATATCTACTTAAAATCCTAAAGTTATGAGTAATAGATTTCATTAATATTAATATAATTACTATCTATTCTGTCGGAGGGCATCAGTAATGGTATTAAGGGCATTCGCCAGTTTGAGAGCCTTCTCTTGTTGCTATTGTGAGTCCCTCGATTTTTTTCTATAACGAGATAAGGCCCTCGCTGTGACAGGTTTGCTTCAGCCTCGCTATTGCTACAAATCTCTCCCAGTCTTTTCGAACATTGTGAATCCACTAACTTGAACTTGTGCATTATAACGTGAAACTGAAAACACTTGAAACTTCGAAACTTTTAGCTAACATCGCTTTGAAACTTTTGTTTATCATAAGCCTAATAAATTCACTGTTTTTATTATATTTGAAGTGCATGACAAGCGCGCGGGAAGTTTTTTTTAATAGAACGTAGGCAATGACATCACAATTAGCCATTGATACCAAAGTATTTACCGTCAAAAAATATATAAATGCTAGCAAAAAACACTTATATGATTATTAATCTTAAAATAAATATCAAATACAATTTATTTATAGATTTTAAGAGATATTCATTATTTTTAAATTTGGTATTTAATATTTTTATTTATATGGCAACCCCATGTCAATCAATGTACTCGAACATGCAGTCGATTCCAATGTCTATCTCGATTTCGTTCAGGAGTGCCAAATTTCTGGAGATTGAGATTGAAACTGAATCGGATTGGAATCGGATCGAGTTTAGGATTTATTTCAAGAGTAAGCCTGCTATATTTGAAGACAACGCTATGATCCAGAAACAATTTCTTATTGTGTTTTTGGGTTCTTTCATAATAATATTAATAATGTTTTCAAACTCAACTCAAAATTGTTTTTATTCATGTAAGCTAACAAAGCATTTATGAATAGTCAGAATCTACCACCGGCTCGGAATGCTGCTTCCACTTTGGAGATTCGTTAAGAAAGTCGATGAATACTCTTGTCAAGGAATTTTTAAAATGTAATTTTAAAATGTAGCTAGGTTTCTGAGAAATTCTCAAAGAGCAGGGGTTTTTGGGGTTCCGCAACTGAATGGCAAAATGTGGCCCCATGTAGTTTGAACATGGCTTAAACTGGACTCACGAGGTTTCAACATGCATGACTAGCCTAATGTGTGAGGTATCCTCGCACCTTTCGCTAATGCTAAGTGCCGAGTTCAAGTCGTTCGATTAAGATCGGCGGCAACTTTATTGTTATATCTATCTCCCTGGCTACCACCGACAATCGACGCAGTGAATGGGCAAAAAATTGCTCGCGAGTAATACTCCCTATTATTTAAAATTTATGGTACAAATGGTACTGCGTAAAGATTCACTAGAATTTAATACGAAAAGGAGGTCCCTCCAGGATGGTTTGAGGTCCTTTTAGATTATTTGGTTTGTATTATATTGTTTACATAAATCAAAAGTGCTGTAATGTAATGGTCTCAGACTGCGTTACCTTAAAATCCATATAAATAAATTGCTAATATCATCATATTTACTATTAAAAAATTAATGAATTGTGGTAGATAGTATCTTAAAAACTATGTTTGTTAGACGAAGCGTGCTGGTAGTTAAAATTGATAATGTTAATTGCTAATATAGGATCAGAAGTGATTTCGTTGTGTGTGCGTGTGTAAGCGGCGGACTAACTGCAGTCGGAGCTGCCGGGGCCGGATGGAAGGGAGAGGTATTTATAAAATGCGATTTCCTCTGTGCTTAGGCAGCTGATCCATTGGTGGTTGCTAAACGTTCGTTCTGAATTTCAACGAATACGCTGTGAATATCATAATTTACAACCAAATCATACGAAATCTCTATTTCATTCTCTTCAAAGCGAAGCATAAAATTAGGACATGCACAAATCAATTCGACATTACTAGAGGTTGGAGGTATGAAATTTTTCCTAACGATTTCACGTGGTATAATGGTCCAATAACGACGCGAACGAATAGCAGTTACGTCTATATAATATACCGAACTCCTTATGGAGCTATAAAATGGAATCGAATTCCCAACGGGAAATGAGCGAGTAGGCCATTGCGATTTGTCCGATAACGCGTTTTCATCAATAGACGACCCATGAAATATTACGCGGGAACCAATCTGAAAGTGGGCGGAAATAACACAATCTTTAAATACACCTTTACAACTTTAATTTTACGACCGTTTGGCGCAGTGGTTCGAGCGTAGGCCGCTCTGCTCACTGCATATGGTGGTTGCGGGTTCGATTCCCGTCGGGGCAAATTTCGGAAATGGCATGATCGTAATTTATCCTGCTTTGGATCTCGCTGGGATCGCCCCCAGTCCATTGTACAGTACCCATAGTACAAGCGTTGCTTAGTTCGGGACCAAACAGTTTGTGTGTCCGTCTGATGATTGTTTATTCATACATATTATAATACGTCATGTATACGGTCAGAGATACAAATAAATTTGAAATCGGACTAGCTTTTCTATTTTTTTTGGGTTCACTACATCACGAGCTTAGAGCCGGTAAAACAAAGTGGATTCCCCGTCGTTTCTGAACTCAATAATGAAGGTCAATAAAGAATTAACGTCAAATTGAACAGGGTTTTCTTTATTGAAGTGGCTGCGAAACTCCCATTGTGCGTGGCCTGACACGCACTTGTCTGTCTGGTTGGCTAGTTTTACAATTAGGATTGACTTGATTTCGCTTATGACCACTATTTACACCGAGAGATTGCGGTCGGTCTTTCGAGACTCTATAAAACATAATTATACTAGTAATCGCAGAGTAAAATACTCATGTGTACAGCCAGAAAGTAGTTTATCATACAGTCGTTATACATTAAAGGAAACAGTGCACCGGACGTTTATTTTTCCGCGCAAGAGTTAAATTAGGAAAATGGGTTATGTTTTGAGTGGAAGTAAATCAATTTAATATTTACGAAATACGTGCATGTTAAATGGAAATTTAAGAGTTTATTTATTTATTTTATTTTAACACTTTTAGGAAAGCTTACAGCTAAATAATACAATAACAAAAAGTATAAAGTAAGGTAAGGCCAATTATAAGCTTTCACATGTAAGAAAGTGATCATTCTGAGTAAATGCGGTATAAAAATCATTATGATTATTGTGACGATATATTTTGTAAGTCTTACTTGATGTGGACCTAAGACGTTAGTTCTATCGATCGTAGACGTCCACTGCTCGACAAACCTATGTCATCTCCGAGGACGTAAAACAAAGCATTTATCCGACTTATAACTTTTTGTAACCTAACCTGTATAAAGGGCGTTAAAAGCGAAACTTGCTAGGGATATGCATTTACAAGGCATGCTAGCTAGTAATGCTCCATGGAGCTAGTAATTTCCCCTTCGTTGTCGTCGGGTCCGCCTCCAGACTGTTTGCGTGCGTAGTAAACGGCTTACTCTATCGAGCATGTGTCATTTAACTGACTGTGGCTCTGTAAGTATCGTGTAAAAGCCTGTAGCGCTGACCCATGAGCTGGCCCGCACAGGTGTTTGTATTTATGTTGTACTGGTAGAAATTGTATACTTTGAATGTATGAGGGAATGGTATGAGAGTGTCGCTCACAAGTCATACCCCACGATTGACAGTCTTCATGGTATTTATTTGTCCATGGGTGTGTGTCTGAGTGTTCGCAATATCCGCGGAAAGGTCCCTCTTGGCTTGGACAATGCACGATGCAGTTCACAATGGGAATATATCAGAGGGAGCGTGCGGGCGCAGGACGCGGCAGTCGCCTCGCAGACGCCGCGCCGCGCGCCGCCTCACTTGCCGCGCGCCTCGACATGGATTGGGGCCTCCGCCGTAAGTTAACACGGAAAAACTTTTCAAATTTGGCCAATCAGAGTGGTGGCCGACACGCGCGGCGCTGATCGCCGGCGCCGCATCCGTCGCGATCGAAGCAGATAGTAAACAAACGCATGTGGCCCGCCAGAGTAGTCCGACCGGTGTGCCCACAGATGCCGGTCGACCGGCCGCTGGCTGGTGCCGGTATTTTTAACTTGTTTCGCGGTTCGATGTCCGTTCGTTCGTGGTATCGATATGCATAATTCCGTCCTTGAAATTCTTAGCTTTTGAGAGAGTTAGAGTTTAAAGTTGGTAGGGAGTGCGACTTTCGATGTGCAGCATTTTTTTGCTACAAGACTGTAAGTTGCAAACTTGTTTTGTCTTATCGCATATTTCATTCAGAGTTTTCGCGGGCGACGCGGAAGTTGCCAACTTTCTAAATTATTGTATGCCGTCTCAGATAAAAGCTTGAAAGTGTATTTTGTCTTGGTGTAAACCAGTTTTATTTTCGCTGAGAATGTAACGATAAAGAGCATTTTTATAGTCTGGTTATAAAATGGTGTGTCGTTCCTTTTACGAACATTTTGACCTTTAGCATTAGGTATGTGTTATTGAGAGCAAATCCCTGAGGCAACTTGTTAGTGAAGACAAACGATTGCCTGTACGTGGAGCGAAAAATTGTGGAGATACGCTCGGGGTATATAAAAAGTAGCTGTATGTCACATAAACAAGTGTATATACGATATCTAAGTTATTAATCCCAGACTTATTCATACTCAAGAAAAGCTTACAAATAAATACATTAGGGGACACTTAAAACTTATGCACATTATATATTGCTTTACTTAAATGTTTGTTGAGTCGTTTGGTTGTCTGGGTTGTCAGATTCTACTTTAAGTTTATTTAGAGGTCTTCTACCTCCCGCGTTCGATGTAAAGTTTTAAATACTCAAATGAGTAAATTTTATAATTATTCTCAAGGCGATTAATTGTTATATCTAGAGTTCTCATATTAGTTAAAGATTTATAAGACATCTCCATCACCAGACAGTGTTTTTATAACATTAGCTTGATAGAAGGTTTCATTTTATTATCTCGCTTTCACAATGTTTAGGTGTATTTACATTTATTAAGCTTAGTAAAGCTGAAAATGAAAACAACTGAACCTCCCACACTACCATTCCGCATGCTAATTTAAGTTTGTCTGAGAATTGACGTTATCCCGATAACTTCAATTCTCAGACAAACTGAGATGTCGAAGATTCCGAAAGCCACAAAGGTCGCCAAGATATAACACTTTATAATATTTTAGTTCATTTTGCACACTATATTGTGTATTCTACTTACTTGTTTTCATCTTAAACCTGTCTCGTTTCGTATGCACAACCAGACCACGTTTTCTGCTCGACGGATTAGAATACAAAGCGCATTATCACTACCTTTGGCGTACTACGTTAAAGTAGGTCACGAATAATGATTTCCAATATACCAATGCAAAGGCATAGGTACAAATAAATACTACAACATTGGGGATATACGATCACAAAAAGGCTTTTTTTATATTTGTGTCCGTCCAACATATATAGTTAAATGCCAAGGTGGAAGGCACCTTTTACACGACACCTGCCCTAATAACCCAATAGAGCCTTCTTGAAGACAAATGGCTCGCGTATTTACCTCGGGAACACACTAGGCGCGTAATAAATGTCGGTTGACCCTACGCTCCTGCGCGTACCATAAACACACACCCACACATGCATGCGTGTGCATGTCGTCACGCCGTAAGACTATGTAAGTACACTCAGCAACATTGTTGTTCACTTTATATTAGACTAGCTGTGCCTACGGACTTCGTCCGCGTAGTATTTAACGGAACAAAAATTTCGGGATTATCGGGATAAAAAGTATCCTATATGTTAATCCCGGTTATAAACTATCTGTGTTCCAAATTTCATTCAAATCCGTTCAGTAGTTTTGGCGTGAAGGAGTAAAAAACATACATACATACATCCACACTCACAAACTTTCACATTTATAATATTAGTAGGATTTCGGGTACAGCGTAGGGACTATAAAAATATTATTGCCCTCGTCCAAACAAGTTGAATTTTGGTTTGCAATAAAGAAACATAATACTTGTATATTATACAAAAGTGACCGATAATGTTTAGACTGTAGATAGGATGATTGACGACTCAGGAAAATTCCCTCAGACGCGACGTTTCAATCCCTCCATTAGCGAATGAGCCCAAACTAATTAGTATTATAGCGATATCTGGTTTCATGTAATTTAACCATCGTCATTTTGTTCGTATCTGACTATTATTTGAATAGCAATAGAGTTCCCTTGACTACCTTCTGTAAATTCAATCAGAGATTCTACAGACATCGAGCAGACATTTTATAATTCCGCAACTTCGCTTCTTCTTATCACAAATCTTTCACTTATAGAAAACACTAATCGTGGTTTAGGTTACCTTGTTAAGTAACGCTGAAGTATATTTTATTGAAAGAGAGATTTCCATAGTAAAAAAGCTTTTATCTTAGAAAGCCTCGTGTATCGTATAACCGCTCGCTTCCCCTGAGAGTTTCGCAGTCGAGTCGATTTTTCAACCGACTGATATAGGCGAATCGTTCGGGTAAACAAAGTTATCAAAACATTATGTTAAACACAACCACATAACAAGGAAAATAATGAGCTTGATAGTGGCCTGATACAAGGGACTCTTCCCTGAACGGACGACTCAAGGAAATATTATGGGAGAGATCATAATATTATGAACTAGCGACCCGCCCCGGCTTCGCAAAGGTATTTTATTAGTGTTTATCTACTATATTATACTTTTATTAATAATATAAACCTTCCTATTGAATCACTCCATCCTTTAAAAAAAACCGCATAAAAATTCGTTGCGTAGTTTTAAAGATCTAAGCATACATAGGGACATACAAACAACGGGAAGCGACTTTGTTTTATAATATGTAGTGATGAGTATAATGCATTTTTTTTATAATAAGATGATATGACTAACACGATGACTGCTATGTCACAGGAAGAATGGATCGGTAATACATGGCGTGTCGTTCTCAAATAATAAGGGATAAGGCCGAAGGGCGATGTATAATAATAAAAATAACTTTACTTATGGGTGTATGGATACCATTGAAATCATGATGTTATTTGTCTCAGGGGCCTGATAAATTTCATAATACAAACCTCATTAAAAATTTGCTTCATGACGAACTAATTTAAATACCCAAGCTACGTCTTGCACGTCTATGGTACGAGGCATGCCTTTTAAGTTCTGTCGTTTCCATAATTCCCGGCAATTTTGAATTTGGAACTGTTCTATATTCGAATGTGTTTAAATTTCGAATCTCAAAACAGTTGAATGTATTAGGATTAATGTTATTGTTTAGTCACAGCGTCGATTAGAATCTGTCAGGTTACGTACGAAAATGAATCTTTCTAAGGAAAATGTTCGTGCAATAATTTTCTACAACTTTAGAAGAGGCCTGACACGGCTTCAGTGTTTTGAAGAGCTAATATCTGTGTTCAGGGATGAAGCCCCATGTCTGCGGACTGTCGAACGCTGGTATTTAGAATTCCAGCGTGGACATACTAGTGTTAGTGACAAATCTCGCGAAGGTCGCCCAAAATCTGCATTCACTGAAGATAACATCATTGGAGTGAGACAACTAATTCTCGAAGATCGTCATGTGACGTATCGAGAGATAGAGGCTCTATTAGGCATCTCAGGGACAACCATTCAGAAGATCTTGCATGAAGCGCTTGGTGTAAGAAAGCTAGTTTGCCGTTGGATACCGCATCTGCTTTCCGACGATCACAAGGCGCGTCAGATGGTGTAAGAAAACTCTGCAAAGGTTCAACCGAGGAGAGTCAAATCACGTCTACGACATCATCAGTGGTGACGAATCTTGGATCTATGCCTACGATCCTGATTCCAAACAACAATCTACAATCTGGGTCTTTCAAGACGAGCCAAAGCCGACTAAAGTTGTTCGTTCTCGAAGCACTTCAAAGAAGATGGTGGCCACGTTCGTTAGAAAAACCGGCCATGTTGCGACTATTGCACTTGATGATCGTAGAACGGTTAACGCAGAGTGGTATACCACAGTTTGTTTACCACAAGTCATCGCCGAACTTCGAAAATCTAACTCAAAGCGACGCATCATCCTGCACCACGACAATGCAAGTTCACACAGCGCTCGTCAAACGATTGAGTATTTGAAGCAGGAAAAAGTAGAAATTCTTGACCATCCTCCATACAGTCCTGACCTAAGCCCTAACGATTTTTTTACATTTCCTAAAATTAAGAAAAGTCTTCGTGGTCAAAGGTTCCAGTCCAGTGAAGAAGCAGTCGACGCTTTCAAGTCAGCCATTTTGAACACCCCCACTTTAGAGTGGAATAAATGTTATAATAACTGGTTTGAGCGAATGGAAAAGTGTATTAAGCTACGTGGTGAATACTTTGAAAAACAATAAAAAGTACTATAAGGTTCTAGTTGTGTTTTTTTCTTCAAACGACAAAACTTAAAAGGCATCCCTCGTATAAGGTATCTAAAGTATGCATAAGAAGTTGAGCTATTTAGAAGCTTGCCTTATTATTATTAATTAATTCCTGTCCGTCTACATAAATCTTAGCAAGGAGGTAAGTACACTGGATAAAGTTGATTATAGAGCTAATCCCCGGAGAAATAATTTTTCATCCCTTTATAAAATAGTTTGGAGTCGGCGCTTAATTGTCAGCTGTTACTTGGTACTTGTAGAGTTAATTAAGATTTCATTCGCCAATTTAAGTAAGTAGGTACTATGTAGTAGTCATAACGTGGCAGCGACTCCAAATGCAAGAAATTATAGCCCCTAGTAATTTACAGTTTTTTTTGCACCTAGATATTATTGAAGTCAGTCTTCTTGTTTAATTTCGTCTATTTTGAAGCGTTTTTTATTTCAACTACATGTAAGCATCATGTATAAATAATACACGATGATATCGATTTAGCGTTGAAGTGGGGATTATGATTCTAGATAGACACTTCCAGCGATATAGTCGCATAAACCCAAGAAATAAGTACATAAAGCAGCTTATAAAGTTAGACCATAAATGTGGAGAACCATCATACTGGCAGTAAATGGAAGTGGAAAAGTACCCCGAAAATAATTATGTTAGACATATTTTTTACACATCGTACAATTTTGTCGGAGGTTTGGTATGACCATTTGTGAAGTTTATGTCGTCTTGTATCACAACATGTTTTGTTTTATGTAATGTCCACGTACGATGTATCAGTTTTTATTTCAAAATTGTATTTACACTAGCTGTAAAGGCAACGAGATTTAGGGTTGTTAAGTAAATTTAATTGACGAAATTACAATACCTTTGTAAGTATACGCGTGTGTGCAATTGCTAACTCGGGTTACTAACCCTTGAAACAATTAAATATTGAAGGAACAGACATGCATGTCCTCAATCAATACAGTCGATCAAGATTCACAGCGCAGTCCGCGCAATGTTTATTTTCTTGCCTTTACTTATTACTTAACCTCTTTAATATTCATAAATAAATATGAGTTTTCTTAAACAAGTACGTTTCAGGCCGAACAGGGCTTACAATTTCATTAAAGAAAATATAAACATTTTACAAGCAGAACAATAGGTGTGTTTTAAATAGGCTAACTAACTAGCGAAGTATCATCACTTTGAGAAGGTCCACATCCAATTTAAATTTCGCAATATTCGTTTCAATAAATACATTCAACAACTACCATTGATAGTTGTCAAATCAAACCTTTTGTATGGTAATACTAGCTGTGCCCCCCGACTTCGTCCGCGTAGTATTTAACGTAACAAAAATTTCGGGATTATCGGGATAAAAAGTATCCTATATGTTAATCCCGGTTATAAACTATCTGTGTTCCAAATTTCATCCAAATCCGTTCAGTAGTTTTTGCGTGAAGGAGTAACAAACATACATCCACACTCACAAACTTTCACATTTATAATATTAGTAGGGTGTATTTATTTACAGCTATCTTTAGGCAAAGGAATCCGCCAACCCGCACTGGGCCAGCGTGGTAGATTATGGCCTGAATCCCCCTCATGTTGAGGGGAGGCCCATGCCCAGGAGTGGGACGTCAAAAAGGGGGTAAAAAATTTTTAGGGTTCCGTACTGAGGAATACTTATAATAAGTATAATCATTTCAGTTATACACTTTGGCACATTTTATATTGGGCTGTGTTTCACACATACCAAACAAAGTATTTCACTTAAGTATAAAGTCTTATTTTAATAACGAACGGCAAGATATTTTGCATGGCGCCTTACTAAAATACTAAAGATGATGTACCTAACACAAAAATAATGTAATTAGTAAGGTTATTTCTTATAGCTAATCTTGAATTAAACCACTTGCCACGAACCAACTGAAAAAGCGTACCCTGAGGGAAATTAATGTTTGCCTAGCAAGTCACAGCTAATAAAACAAATTGCATTCTAGTATCGTACGTACGTAGGTTTTTTATAGCTATATTTTCTTTCTCTTGGACTTACTACTTTGACTTTCGCTAGAAAAAACTTCAGAATTACAGGTTAAATCCGTGACCCTTTCCCCGTAATCTGTAGACAAAGAAACTTTGGAGAATGGCTTTAAACTAAAGCTCTTAAAACTCCGTAGGTCGATTGTAACCGGGAAAGCTGTAATGTGATCTGTCTATAGTGGCTAATCGAGTGTGTAGAGCATGTGTTCTCCCGCCCATCCCACGGGCTATTGTTATGTTTACGCAAGGCACGCGGTTGCTCGCGCCGCGGCGGCATTGCGTGTCGTCGACGTTTGCGACGCGACGCCACGCCGCGGCCACCGTCCCATATATCGCTGCACCCACCTCCCGCTAGATGTTATCACCGACTGTACATACGGATACCTTGACATGTCAAAACGCTGCCCTAGCTAGTACTGTTGTCGTTCTGATTTATAGCGATTTATAAAAATAGTTCCTTGCAGTAAAACTGTTAACTGTCAACGCAGCCTACTATGGCGCTGCTATTAAATACTTTGTTATTCGGTTGAATTTTTCACTACATGCCTCCTATTCGATAGCAGAGGTGAACTTATCGAGAGGTGCTTCATATTGGAACGTAGACACAAGACTCTAAGAGCACTTATGTTGAATAAATATTTTCTTCGCTTCTTTTATTTTACAGATTTATAAAGAAGTAGCATATAATATTGCAGCTGCCTTAATATAACGAACAAAAAAATAAATTAACCTTTTGAAAGCTCGTCTCTCAAAACCACTTCACCTTGGGGATTAACTGATGAGAAATTGCGAAAAACATTAATTGCAAAACACTTACAGAATAAAGGATAATTTCGGTTCAATTTACTCCAATGAAAGCGAAAACACGTAGGTATAAAGGGTTGTATAATAGACTCGTGACCTTTTAGAAAATGAGATTTTTTCCTTCGTGAAGCGGTCCTGCCCGTATCATTCAGTGTGTAATATAGAGTGGCGTTTCGCAAGTCCGATCGCTATCGCTATGCTACGCTATGCTGTGTACCTATAAAATGCTTTATGCTCCGCTCTTAGTTCCACGCTAACATAATGCCAATATCTTCCAACGGAAATACCTATTGTTATGGCAAAATAGCGGCACAAAACGGCGCATCAGGCTTGAATAGGGTACATTTAATATAAATGTAGGTTACTAAATTCTAGTTATCTATGGTTTACTGTCAAGTCTGGTTTTGTACTTCAAGATTATTATTTTTCTTATCAATTAATTTATTTGAGGTAGTATACCGTGTAGTCAGATATTATATAACATTTTTTTTTGTAACTATGATCAGTGACCGTAGCAAAATACTATAGACGGTTTCAAATAATGAACATGGCTTTAGTCTAGAATGTAACAGTAAGCGAACCTATTTCTACTACATATATTTCAAAGGACTTTCCAATTGAATAAATATCCAGCAGACTCAATACGTGTAGAAACGTAAATAATGGTAAAATCAGTAATATTGAGCCAGAGGTAACCAAATATAAGTCAGCTCGTCCTACTTGTTTATTATTAATTCAGAGTGATCTAGACATAACTGATTCGAATTCGGGTTCTGATTCGAGTATTCAATCATCCCACGGAGATACTTCGTACAAGAAAATTGGAGTCTGCAATGTTTTTTATTTGGTCGGTAAAAAGATCGTATAGAAGATAGAAGCCATCGCCTAATAACCTATGGTAAAGTAAGTTAATGGAGGCGCTATCGTGCCGATTTGTCGATCTATTATGCTAAAGTATCAACAGGTTAGATTGTTATACAAATTCTGTTGGTCACGCAGGCACGCGACGACGGCGAAACAACGAGCGATCAGGCGCCGCGCCCAAAACCCACAGCTCGACGTAAAACCAACCGCGTACGGCCGACGCGACGTCGCCAAGCTCCGCCATTGTTTTGTCACGCTAATTAGTTTCTAGTCCGGGAACAGACGGGTCATACATCAATTAATGTCACGTATCTTCGTGGGATCGAAGGCTCATGTATTTTGAGAGGATTAATTTTGCACGTCGTACGGGTATCCTTTATACGAAAAAGAATTGAGATAGAGCAACGGCTTCTATGACAAAGTACACGTAAAATTTCGAGTTACTGGAAATAGTGTTATCTTTCGCTTTGTTTGAACCACGATATAGAAGACGCGCTATTTACTTGAAAAAAATATTACTCACTCACTCTGTACACTTAATAATTATACTCAAGTCCCCGAAAAGTATAAGCAACGGGATCGATTTAATGTCATCACCTAATGCTTTAAATTAGGTTAATGACTCCCGCGACACTGCTCAATTGTGCTCTTGACACACGTCACTACACGTATGAAAGCGAATCCCAATTAAATTTCAAAAGTCAACCGCATCGCCTTAGCAGTCATTTATAAAATACCCAAAGATCACTGTAATCGGCGCTAGATCTGTCGCGTTCACATCGCATAATTAATAATTGCTGCTGCAAATCTTTACGCCAGTCTTGCCAGTCAAGGCATTTGCAATACTGCTTATAAACATTTATTATGCTTATCTACGTTCAGCCTTGACAAAACTGGATAAAACCAATAACCCAGCCCTTAACCTGTATTGCATTATGACTTAGCCGCTGGCCGGTGTCGCCGGTGGTATGTATGTCGTACTGGTGGTGTGGCAGTTAGTCCAGTTACAATTAGACCGCCGGTCGGTTTGTACTTACGTACTACTCGCCACGCGACTATTCGGCGGGGCGATGGCTGGAAACAACACCTCTACCCGCAGAAATGCTATTCAGTAGATCATTTAGTTCGAGATTGCGAAACGAGAAAAAAGAAGTCGTCTTAGGTAATGTGTCGATCTTCCTGGTACCTACGTGGTGTGAAGTGTTGTGGTGATTTTAATTTTAAATAGTTAAATTTATAATATTTAATATCTATGATCAATATTGTGGTCCAGTATAATGCCATTGTTCAAGTGAAATGCGCTTGGTTGGGGCAAGGTATGTCAACTCAAGGTCTAAATTTTGCATGTGTACGTATGTAGTCTTAATCGAATGGCTTTGAGATGGGATCTTGTGACAGCACAATTATCTCACACTAAAGTAAACATGGCGATCTTATTGGCAGTTCTATCGAAGTCAGCGTCATGACATGACGTAGACTTCTAATATCCAACTAATCAGACCAGCTCATTTTGAATTGATGACTGCGCTACGTTAATAGTTTATACTTCATTGGTCGGTAGGTATATTGATTTTGCTATTCTACTGAACTTATGCGGAGTGTGATGTTATAGTCGGCCGAACGGCATCATAAACCACATTTCCATTGTATTTGAGCGCGAACAAGGCTTACTTTGCCAATTTTGTGACTGTTGACCCGGTTTCCTATTCTAATATCCGTATAACGTACGATAAAGTTCTTTGTTGCGTCGGTGGTTTAAGTATAACTGTTTTGAGCGTCAAAGTTATGAACTGAAAGTAAATCATATGTTTATAAACACACGCTGTTGTTGTTTGACTGAAATAATTCGTGGTCTGTAAAGTTTCGATAGGTTCGTTTGTCTAATAAATCATTACCACAAGGCTTATTTTTATGATTGATCCTGCTTGATATTGTAATACGTGTTACGCATGAGTGATGGCGTGCGGTAGCCCACATAGGTCTCCTGTGAAATTACACCGTTAAAGAAACCTCTGCTTTCTTTCTTATTGTTATTTATAATGTGTTGGTCCCATTATGTTACCGACTATATTCAAATACTTTTATTTTGTTAAATATGAATAAAATAATATTATCGTAAGTAGATCATTATTGTCTTTTAGGAAAATTAGGTCTTGTGTATTTCACTACGAAAAGTACGACAGCTTCGTAGCAATACTCGTAGCGCGGGCAGAGCGGCGCGACAATGTAGACACTAATGATGTTGACACTAGAGGCGAGCTTGTCCCCCCTGCTTCACCCCTCACTCTGCACCCCCCTTAGAGTGCACTTACCTAAACACGGAGCCAGTAAACGCGGCGGTTCTCAAATACCTACCTTCAAAATTGTGTTAAGCCATTTACACGGAACCTTTGATATCTGAGTGCCTTCACTACTTAAAACTTTCACTTGAAGTCCCCCGGCTCATGCATGTGCGGTTCACGTTCAAATTAAGTAACAGTCATATTTGGCATAATTATATTAGAGATAACGAAAAATAAGTACATTGCATGCCAAATGGTTATTGTTTCGTGCGGATAGAGCGGACCGCAAGTGAATAGAATACTTACTCCATGACCGTTCGTCGTCACTACCTTAACATACAACGTGATTTAATCTTATACATACGAACGAATTTATACATATTATTATATATACTTACTGTTTACGTACATAAGTTAGTTGTTGTTTCCAAAGGTTATGCATGTAATTGATATCGCCCAGATTTAGGGTCTCGGCTCTACTTTGCGGAGAAAACAGATCGAAAAGGAGAGACCCATCACCGAAGTTTGTGTACATAAAGTCAGGGATCCGTAACTTACGTGGATTTCGTTTCGTAGAATCCCCACAAGTTCCCCGTGGGTAATTGTTTCAATTACTTCACCTCACATAATGGCCCCCGCCCAACTCGGGTTAATTATTTGTTCATTCGTTTAGCTGATGTTGGGATTTTCGTGAGCTTAACTGAGTTGTATGTAGTTTGCCCTTCATTCGTTACATAGTTTATAACAAGTAATTACTTGGTAGTAGGTGGGTACAATAAAAACGATGACTTAGCATAATTTATTAGGGAAATTGTCATGTTCAATTTATGGATTAAAAATTTTCATTTTAATAAGTGATATTCATTTTATTATGTTAATATAAAATACTATGCATACTAGAAAATATTAAAATTTTTCACATTTTATTTTCGATTCTGAAATTGAAACTCTACCGATATACTGATAACAGTATCGTACGTAACAGTGGTAGGAAAATATGAGTTACTTTAATTCATGAATCCTACCTGTGTCGTACGTAATGGAAACCCAATTTTATGGGCTGTTGCCTGTCTTCTATAAATCAATGAGAATTATTGCAACGCAGGTAATTGTGCTTTACAAACGCTCGTTAAGGATCCGATTTGTTATCTACATTCTGGTAATCTCTCGGTGTATTTATGACTAAGATTTATGGGACAGGTAAGACCCGAGATCATAGATAGACCATAGATCTGACGATTACTCTTTAATGAAAGGGAGCTGTTAATTCATGAATTGTTGGTCCTGATCCATGATCTGCAATGTAATTTTGTTTACAATTGCATTTAATCTCTGTGTACGTACGTGAAAAGTTAATTACAAAATGTTTGTCCACTAGGCTCCATCATGTTTCACGTGCGGCGGCGGCCGGCGGACGCGCAGCCCCGGCGGCGCAAGAAGAAGGCGGGCGCCGGTGCGGCCGCCGGTGGCCGTCCCGGGAACGAACCCATGCTCGTTGAGGTGGCGCCCGACGCCACCGCGCTCGAGAACGGACGACGACTACGGATCACCGATGTCGTTGAGGTAATTCCATCTCATTTTCATCACGCGACATTGGCGACATCTGCTGTGTATCAATTCTTTCACCATAAGTATTCACACAAAAATAGCTCCCCATCAAGGAACTCCTGTATCGGCGCCTGGAAAGCCCTATTTCTAGCTGTGGGAGTCTTCCGGCCTATTGATGGGTGAGCAATAAGGTAGAGTTCGCGTTCATTAAGATTTATTCAGTTACATTTAAATGTACAAATTCTGTCTAAAGTACAATTTCTTTGAGGCACTCCGGGGACCCCTCATTAAATTCGCTTGATGCTTCAAAGTACCAGGTGCCTGACTTCTGTCTTATTTTATTAATGTTTAGGGAATAATATAACAGCAAGAAATTTATTTACGCCCGTGACAATTTATGCGTTTATCTTAGTCTAACTTTGTGAACCTAATAGGCAGAGGCATTACGAGTAACATTATAAATAACTCATGTTGAAAAATAAGGACAAATAACGAAGAGCCTCAACCTTCGCCGCCAAATAATTTTTGCCCGGCTGCTGGTTGAAATATACCGTAATATATAATTAGTGCTGCTCTTACATAGACGACCTAGTAACTCGATCCAGGCACAACTATCACGCAAGTGCTAGAAGTTGTGTAATCATTCAGCAACGTCGACGCTGGGAAGTCAGCCCTCGGCTATGATAAATTGTACAATCATTATGTACACGAGTGGCAAATAGGTTTGTGAGAAAAATGTCAGGTGCTGTTTACGATCGATGGATATTTACGTTAATCGATCAAGTGTTGTGTGCTTTGTTTTTTCTGCTAAAGTCATAATAAAAATGTGAAACAGGTAGAAACATATAAGTTCGAGAGCGGTGGCGTAGAGGGGGCATGACGGCATGAGAGAGCGTCACGGCGCCGTGACGGCAAACTAGTAGACTTTACTGCCAAAGTGCGCCAATAGGTGTTTCACATAAAATGACTTTACGCTCAATGCTAGAAGACAATGCATTTAGGTTTAAGAGTTAATAATATGCAACAATGTAGGTATTTTATTATTCTAGCTATAACAAGTCAATCTTCTTATTAAGTTCTCTTTAGTATAACAAGGTTGGTGAAACAATGGCATCGAGCCAGAGGTGGCCCATGAGACTCGAACGAAATTACGTCAGGATGAAATTTATTGGGTTCCAATACGTATGGGTGTACTTTACGTTATCCCTTGTTTTACAACTTGACGTGATCATTTGTTTGAGATTTTTTAATTAAAATTAGTCGATGCCCGTATTCTCAACCATAACTACGAAGTCCTTACTTAGAAAAGTATTGTCCAGAAAGTAATCTAGTTTCACACATGCCTGTAAATGTCAAATATCAGCCTTAGGCACGTAGGCTGATTTTAAATTATGCGGTATTCCAGGCTTCAGTTCCCCGCGTTCTGAATTAATGAACATTGGTATCGCACCAACATTCAGCGATTATTCCGGAGCATGGTCAAAGTTCGCTGCTGCTGCATTTTTAATTTTCCACACGTAATATGTGGGAACTGTATTGGCGGTCTCAGACTCATGCGTTGCAACGTAGGTTCATACATCAAATAATAAAGTTTGCCAAAGGGCTTTAATAGAAAAAAAAAAAATTGCCCGTCGTCCCTAAATGCGATTTTCGTCCACTTTGCATACGATTGACGCAACTGCAGTGCCGACTACATCAAAAGTTCAAAGCGCCAGAATAGGTACCACTAGCGAGCCGTTCAACCCGTCTCTGAGAATTTTAATGCGGGATTTCCACTGATCGATTCCCGCTACTTGAGTATGTAACAACGCAAATTTACACGCTGTCAGGTATTACAATGACAAACGGGAGTGATTTTTGAAGCTTCAACATCTAGTTAGTCTCTACTCTTTCTTCAGTTATTAAAACCAAAAGAAACAAACTATCTCGTTACAGAGAAACACCATTTTTACCAGGGGATTTTGTGTTGATGATGGTGGTGAATATGCGGGTCATTAAATACAAAGTTATTTCTAATTCGCTTCAAGTACTAATGAATAAACGACCAAAGGGGTTTCCCTGCCAGAGGTTTTTATTCCGCACCATATATCATTGCAATTTTGCAATATTGTCAGACTATTGTCCGGTTTCTGAGTCGACCTGAAACCGGCATTGGCCCAGGGTTTTGAGAACATGTCGCTCTGGTCACTCCGGCGGGTGGTTGCGGGACTTTTTCGTAATTATCCCTAGTCTAGGTGTCACTGCGATCGCTCTCAGTTCATTGAAAGGTACCCTACGGTCGGCTGCGCATCTCAGGGATCATTTCTGGTATATACTGAGCTCTTTATTATTTACACCCGTGATATAGCGAGCTCGAAAGAGCCCGTGATACTAGTTAGTGTTAAGTTTGGCATCATTTATTTATTAAGTTGGTGAAGCCACCATTGTCAGCAACTTCTTTGTTGCATCCAGGTGGGATCGGGCAACGGCACGACCCTCCAACTGTACGGGCCGTCCATCCAGGCGCGGCACTGCGTGGTGGCGCCGGCGGACGGCGGCGGCTACTCGGTCACGCCGCTGCACACGGACGCGCACGTCTACGTCAACGGACGACGGATCATGCACACGCAACGCTTGCAGGTATGTTATGTTCTGAAACAATCTTTCAGTCGATGACAGTGGACCAACCTTTGTTAATATTATTTTCTAACAGGAATACGTGACCACATTTTCTATTCCTCTCTCGTCGTTCGTTCGTTACGTATGAGCTGGTGGGCAACTTTGGTGTCGAAGCTTTCAGGCCGCCCGACTCCTCCGCTATGACTTAACGACTGTAATATATAATTGGACCGTCAACTTTGCGTGCCCTCCGAAACACGAACGGAATCGCTCAGTTTGTTTGTTTTACAGCAACACGTGCTTTTGTTTTCACCAGAAAACTACTTATAAATGACAGTTGTCATTAAACCATTTCAGTGACGGTTATTGGACACAAACTGGTCTAAAAATAAATTGATGATATTGCTGATGAGTGATGAAAGTGAATCCTACTAATATTATAAATGCGAAAGTTTGTGAGTGTGGATGTATGTTTGTTACTCTTTCAGGCAAAAACTACTGAACGGATTTGGATGAAAGCCGGAACACAGATAGTTTATAACCGGGATTAACAGATAGGATAGTTTTAATTCCGATTTTCCCGATTTTTTTGTTAAGTTAAATACTACGCGGACGAAGTCGCGGGCATAAACTAGTCATTAATATTATCATCTGCATATCTCTGCCGAATAGTAATAATTGCGTTTTCTGTAAACATGCAATCCAAATGTATGGAATGAGTGGGAATAATAGGCGTAAAAAGTTGCGTATGCGAAATTAGTTGCCAGGCATTGTTTGTGGTATTATTTCTGGATTAGTCATTTCGTTGTCGATGACAGTTAATTGTATCATACTAAATGAAACTTTAAAAGTTAGCGACGCGTTAACTCCCACGCATGAGACCTGTGTGGGCTATAAAAAAGATCATATTTCGAGATGATGATCCAAATGTGATTTGCGTTAAAAATGATGTCTGAACAGAAATATCGTCATTTAAACCATGAATGAAGATCGATCGATAGCATCGATCACTTTGGCCTTGGTTGCATGTGCTACTTGGACTGTTGACTCAAATAAATAAAATGATCGTGTTATTTAGCAAAGCATTATCGGTAAATTCCTGTCTATTTCACCCGTTTAAGTTGCACCCGCCATGTTGTTTCTGCACCACCCTAAGGTCGACTGGTAGATAATGCCTAAGGCATTAAGTCCGCCTTTGTACATTGTGTGTTTTACTTGTGCATGGAGTTTAAATAAATAAATTAATTAATTAATGTATTTGGCGTAAAATCACCATGGATATAGTGATTTAAAATGTGACATTGTAAGCACTTATCATATCTTTCTTTATAGCCAGCAGTCTTGTAAAATGTGGACTCTTTTATTAAAGTTGATCCGATATGTCAAGCCCGCAGGTGGCTCAACGCCGTGTTTTCATGTAACAAAGTCAGCAACCACGCATATGATCCGCCTTATACTATTCAGTTTTCGTAGCCTATTGATGCATGCTATACCAAAAGCGTTGCTCGCACGTTCTTCTTCTTCTTTCGGTGCCTCTCCAACTAGTGAAGGTCGGCTAACAACTTGTGGAATGTATTCCTGTCTTGCGAAAGGCGGAAAATTTGCACAGCGCTTGCGATGCCTGTCCACTCCCGAATGTTGCAGAGCGACGACTTTTTTCTGCGGCCAATACGTCTCTTGCCGCACTTTGCTGTCCTGAGAGGCAGTGGGGAGTTTAGTAATTTGGGCTTCCGTCCCTCTCGCTTATCGTACGAAACGGAGCAATAATAGCTAATTTACGCCGATCTTCTGTGAGAGGCTGGTACTACCCCAGTCAAGCCAGCCCATCTGTAGTCAGTTGGGGACAACTTGGCTCTATCACGTCTATTTAGATATCCGTGCTATCCACACCGGTTGAATTGGCAATCTTAAGGATTGCCGTTGTCTAATCCTACTTCCTACTAATATTATAAATGCGAAAGTTTGTGAGTGTGGACGTATGTTTGTTACTCTTTCACGCAAAATCTGCTTAACGGATTTGGATGAAATATCGAAAACAGATAGTTTATAACCGGGATTAACATATAGGATACTTTTTATCCCGATAATCCCGAAATTTTTGTTACGTTAAATACTACGCGGACGAAGTCGGTGGGCACAGCTAGTCTTACATAATTGTACTTTATGCATACTTATTGTGAAATATTTTAATGTCCAAATCAATTATCAAATCACGGCTCCCAATCGGAACGCATCGCTCTTTTAACCATTAACCTACATTAGCAGATGAAGTAAAGATCATCCATGAAGCTACGCTACGGCACCAATTTTAAACGCGTCCAACAGTAAGTGCACCCATATCGGAAATTATTCTTTTCGGTTCGAGAGCTTTTCTATTTTCATTCGGTTCGTGATTCCATTACATTTTACTGTGAACTTAAAGACGATCGTTTCCGATGTGCGACGTGCCGCGCGACTGCTAGCACTCGGTACCTATTTATACCTGAGTACTGGCAACCCCCTTCTACGGCAACGAAAATATATTTTTACCCTTCCGCCAACTCAGCAGCGCAATACGCGAATGACTGTATTGTTCTCGCTGCTCAGTAAAGAGCCCGTGTAAATGTTGACGTTTCCCTTATTAAGCTTACTTTCATTCCGATAAAATATGTAACCAGTCATGAATTAGAGCCGGCCAAAAAGGTTTATTCAATTGGAAATGTTTGAACGAATATATTTTTTTTTATAATGAAAATTCGGCAAATAAAGTATGCGACCCGCATGATGTTAAGGTAAAGGCGCCTGTCTAGCCCGCGAAATTCAAAATTTTCGAAATGTTTTATAGTTTATCCAAAATCTGAGAACATTTAAGACAACATTTTGTGATTTGCGGCAATCACTGTATGCAGTGCGTTTATTAATACATTTATTTTACTCTAAATAATATCACAGTGGATATGATACTAGTTAATCACTAAATATACAAAAATTGCCAGATTATCTGGATAGCGGACAAAAGGTGTTACAGGGATACAGCTGTTGACAGATTTCACAAGTCTACAAAACCTTTAGTACTTCAACTCTCCCACAAAGCCGATAGTTTTAGATTTACAAAGTTAAGTTGCAAAAAAATTAGTATACCCTTTATGTTTCACCTAGTATATGCGTACGTTTGTGAGTGTGGATGTATGTTTGTTACTCTTTCACGCAAAAACTACTGAACGGATTTGGATGAAATTTTGAACACAGGTAGTTTATAACCTGGATTGTCACATATAATACTTTACTTAAGTCTACGTGTACGAAGTCGCGGGCAGCAACTAGTATTTAATATTCACAGTATGCAACCTACATAAAATATGCTATAATTTTTTTTAAACATGCTTTCCCGAGTCGACTTGGGATTCGACTTCTGTCTGCTTAGTCGGAGTTTCGCATAATTTTATTTGCTTTTCAAACCTACATATTTTCGTTAACATATTCCAGGCAAGCGCCTCGCTTGTAGATCAAGGTCAGACACTTGCCCCTAGTGTTTTTTTACTAAATACCTAGATGTCGGTCGATTCGGAACTTGTTCACCGGCCACCCACGCACGTAACAGCCATTAAAGCAATATTCGCGATCCGCGAATGGCTTTTCCTTAGTTAATACTCCGCACCTAAAAACGTACGCTCGCCTAATTAATATCTATAGCACAGTATGGCAGTGTATTAGTAAAATTTGGTCGCGCGTTAAGTTGTAATTAGTTTAATGTTTTGTTTATTATAACGTTTCGGTGTCTACAAGTATGTTTTATTACTATATAACCAAATGTTACACTTAAAAGAGGGATTTTAGCGGTAATTTAACCTTTTGAGCTGCATCTGCGACATTGGGTTAAAATGAAATGGTCCATCATGCCTATTAAACGCCAGATTCAAAACTCACTTCCCTATTTGGCTACAAATACATATTTAATTAATGAAAAATGACTAAATGAGACTTTAGAAGTAAAACGGTGGACGGACGGTAGCCGTATTCAGTGCCCTCCAATTAATTGAGCTTGTTTCCTCGCAGCACGGTTGCCTGCTCAAGTTCGGGCGTGTTTCGACATTCCGCTTCGTGGACCCCGCACAAGAGAACCTCATTAACAGGAACCTCGCTCAGTCGCAACACTTCGGCTCCGGCTCCATATACGACAGGTGAGTGCCTCACTCGTTCACCTGCACTACACTCAATGTTGTGATTAGTTGTACCCTTGCAGTAAGTTTAGATGTATCCGATCGTTTACTTAGCCCTATTTAGTTACCGATATTCTCATTCGTACACCTGCAATATTTTGTTCTTACTATATGTTGGACTAATTCTATCGATGTGTACACTATCGTTCCCGTGGCTTCTCTAATCACTGTCGACGCTGTATATTTTATGTTTTCTCATCTATCATCGTTTGTTTTCTTTTGCATGTTTCTATCACTGGCTCACGAACATCCGCTTGTGTACGTTGCCCTTACGCTAGATCGCCGGCGTCCCCCGGCGAGAACAGCGGCGCGATGTCGCCGACCTCGCTGGCGTCGCACCAGCCCGACCCCGCGGACTCGGCCGCGAACACCACCGCGGACACTGAGTATCAGAGGACGATGAGTCCAGTGTCACACGACACGTACTACAGGGACGCGAACGACACGATGCCGCCGTACAACAACAACACGCTCAAACTCGACAACGAATCGCTCATGATGTCCCAGCATCTGAGCGATCCCAAAGACGAGTACGGGAAGGACGAGCACTCTGGGTCGGTTTACCACGACCAAGATCAGAATGCCTCCGTGAACCGAACGGGGAACTCACAGTACAAAGACAACTACGAAACTACATTCGATTTAGATGGGAACGTCGAAACTAAAAGCATCTGTAGCGCCAAGAGCGGGGGCTCCGGACACGATAACAGGTATTTAGATTTGTGTAAAGTATTGTTTCCTGTATGTATTAGCTTGTAATAAACAAGTTGAGTAGTTATTTGTAGTGAAAATATTAATTACCTTGTCTTAGGCGATGTTGAATTAATGTTTGCTAATGATATTAAATCCTTTCGAATGTCTGTAAAGCCGTTTGTTTATACTGTCTGTATAAATTAACGCTCGGCAATGTTGTCTGAAATCACATTGTTTAGACAAGATAATCTAGCTTTTCTGTTCGTTCAAATACTTGATGTGGTATTACTATATCAAAAAGTGAATTGTTAAACTGATCGGAATGTTTCTATCCACACCCTACGGGGATAACGATTGAGGTTTTGTATGAATTTAGTTGTTTAAATAAAATCTGAGACTGCCGCGGTATTATTGCGCTCAGCACGATTAGATTAATCACTAATTACACAAACAATGAATTTTCTATGTCTACGACGGCATACCGGCATTTGTTTCTGGCAAAAAGTTGGTGACCGGTTAAATTGTGTTGTTCAGAATAAGTGCGACGGTGGGGAGCGCGGGGCGGCCGGGGCAGGAGGCCATCCTGCCGGCCGTGCTGGAGTTCCCCGAGGCGGGCCAGCAGCAGTTCCTGGCCGCCGTCATCACCCGCCTCGACCCGCACGCGCCCGCGTTCAAACTAGCGCCTGTCTACACGCTCTATCTATGCGCGAGGTATGCACCCTAGTACAATCACTTTGACAATTTTATTTATAGCTTAAAAATATATTATAGGTTAGCTTAATTATTATAGGTCTTCACGCATAACAGTTGAAAGTAACAGTTGCAAAGGTGTAAACAAAAATTTTTATCTAAGTAATTATAACAATCTAAGCTTTTCGGGAAGAGTCGGAAAAAATGACATTAGTTGTTAGGTTATTATTTAAGTCCTATAGGAAGAAAAATGTTTGGCTTTAGCACTGCTTAACCGAGTTAACACTACATGTGAAGAGATCTAGATCGCATTACTTGCACATCTCATTAAATATGGTAGGCATATATAGCGATAGAATAAACTACGGGTAAACTCAGTAACATCGCAAACTGGGAGAAAAAATCCATAATAAGATTATTTTCTGAAATTTTACTTGCATGGAAAACGTGGACTATTCTCACACCCGTCTGACATGCAAATATTTGTCAGACTATCAATCTGGTCTAAGTGTTTACGGAGCTTAATGGATCCATCCATCCATTTGTCGCAGGTACCGAGCGTCCACACATTACCGGCCCGAGTTGACGCCGACGGAACGAGCTCATAAACTCACAGCGTTCTTACATCACGTCGCCACACTTATCCACGCGACCGTACAGGTAATTTGCACTGTATCCATATCCAAGATCCAATTACAGTTAATAATTATGACGTCATTAAATTTAGTGTAATGTGACGTAATTAAGTGTAGTGTAATGTAACCTAATTAAGTAGACTACTCGTACTGAGGTCGGCATCCAGTCTATCGTGGTCCGTGATCAAGCAGCATAATACGCGAGTGGTTGAGGAGTTGTCATCTGTGTTACTGGCCAAAGTGTCTGTCAAAAACCAAGAATGCAAGGAAAAGGCAACTAAATAATGTACCATAAAGAGTTATGAGGCATAACTCGCCATTTTTGAACAGGGTTAACATATTTCGCGAGCCGATGTATGGTGTTGAAAGTAGATGCTTGCGGGTATCCAACTGGGCTGCGGCGTTCATAACAGTGATCAGAACAAATACGTGAAATAAATTCGAGTAATCTTAGTTATGACTAAGTGCAAATTACTGAAAGGACCTCCGTACCCTGTGATACTCATTTTATTTATTTATTTTTAGGAGCGCTGCGCCGACTCTGCCGCGCAAGCGTTCTGGATGGCGAACGCTAGCGAACTGCTACACTTCTTGAAATACGACAGACACATATCGTCGTTTTCGACGCAAGCGCAGGATTTATTGCCTACGACCGTCCAAAATGCTTTTAGGTAAGTAGGTTATTTATATTTAGAACGTCCATCATCTTGTCCATTCCGTATTAACCGATTCTAAATCAGCTCCCTTAGAATAATGAATATCTTATTGCAAAGATGGGCCAACTCACGTAGCGAATGGAAATTTAGACTATCATCCAATTATAATTTCAAAACGTTTTGGATCTCAATCTAGGCTAATAAAACTTTGTAATGTATTTATTTGCTGTGTTATCGAAATTAATCAAGCTGGTCCAATGGTTAGGTTTTCTCATCAGGCGGATGGATTTCTTCACTATGTTGGTTTGTTAAGTGATGATCATTTTTTATATTTGAAGAGCCTTGAAATTGAAGGACTATATTGTCCTACTTATTAATAAACGTGGATAACCGGTTGTGTAGTTACATCATACTTTGTCTTCTTTCGAATGTCACATTACTGATGACAAAAAGAGATTCGGAATTTAACTATTCTGCCCGCTATACCACATCACTACATAGTATAAAACAAAGTCGCTTCCCGATGTATGTCCTATGTATGCTTATATCTTTAATACTACGCAACCGATTTTGATGCGTTTGTAATAGATAGAGTTATTCAAGAGGAAGGTCTATGGGTATAATACTTGCATAATATAGTGTAATTTATATGGCAGAACAACGATTGCCGGAACAAGTTTATAATAAGGGGTGTTATTACATATTATGTTTTTTTTTACTGGGACTAGTCCCGCCACACACTCCCACCGCTGGAACTCCTGTAAACCAGGATTGACAATGGTGACCAATAATGACGTCGAGGTTTGACCCTCTCCGAGTCCCGGGGTAAAGTTAAATTAGTTATTATTATATTGTTAGAAACTACCCGCGTAGTAGTAGTTGATAGTTGACATATTTTTTTGAGAAATTAAAAAAATATGTCATATTGACATGTGTCATATATACAATATGTGAATACAATTTAACTCTCACAATGACCATTACTTCAACAATTTATCTGATGGCGTTTAATAGTACATTGTTACATGAGTGGTGAAAGTTACTCCCTCGAACTATTAGCGCCCTCGCTACGCTCGGGCGCCAAACCCCGTCTCGGGACAAAATAAATCTTTCACCCGAGGTAAACACTGTGCTTTTCATTACGAATACAAGGAAAATAAAAATAAAAACAGGAATTGGCTAAAGAAATAATACAAGGAAGTATAAACAATACTCTACAACTCAAGAAAAAAAAACGGATTGCCGCCTATTTTGTTTTTTTTTTTCGTTGGCCGGCCAACTTCATTATTTAGCCATTATTTTTCATTTTCATCTTTAAATATTTTGCCCAACTCTATGTTATTTTAAAGAAATTGTTGAAACTAAATTATAATTAAGTCATTAAAAAAAATATTCTTGAATTAATACTTAACTTTATGTTATTTCAATTTTACATCGTGCTGTAATTGAGTGACTGTAGAAAAAGTTTGAGCATGGTTCCATAGAAATGTGAAAATGGAACTAGATTTTTTTTTATAATTTGACAGCTGTCAGTTGAAAGCGAAACTCCCGGGCCTGAAAAGTATTACTTTCAACCCGCTTCTCAGGCAACTTCAGACCTACTTTCAGAGTATGAGTAATGAAAATTAACTTTAACAATAACTATAAGGAAACATTCCTAACACAAACAATACGTGCGTCGTGTCCGGAGAGCCAAGCGCAGAGTGTGTCGGTCGTGGTTTTGCGCGCTGTTGTATACTTTTCCACTCGGCGCGCTATTCTATGTGGGTAGGAGAATTATCCAACAATATGTTATATGTGTGTTCCAATTGTTTCACAGTAACCTAGTGACGTGTTTCCAAGAGGTGTTGTCTCGCGGGCTGGCGACGCTGACGAGCCCGGCGGCGGCGGACGCGACGGACGCCACGGCGCCGACGCTGCAGGCGCTGGCGGCCGCCATGGTGCTGCTGCGCCGCTGCCGCGTCAACGCCGCGCTCACCATACAACTGTTCTCGCATCTTTTCCATTATATCAACGCAGTGTGCTTTAATAAGGTGAGGGATTGTAATGTTTGTAGTGCACGGTATATTTCCAGCCCGCTGATCAAACCCGTATGTTTCTTTTATACTAGAAGAAATAAAAAGGTATACTATTATTTTTGCAACTTTACTTTGTAGATCTAAATCTATCGGCTTTGTGGGACAGTTGAAGTACTAATAAAGGTTTTTTAGACTTATGAAATCTGTCAACAGCTGCATTCCTATAACACCTTTTGTTTTTCAAGTTTCCTCCAAAGCTGATGCTGTTTTAGAATTACAAAGTTATGTTTTGAAAAAAGTATACACTTTCTGTTTTAACCGTATATGTATTAATGGTTCGCATGCGGTTGACCAATTATAATGACACATTTGATAAATCAGCCGCGTAGCCGATTGTCGGTAGATTTCGAGAGTTTTATTTTTAACCGAATATCGGATAGGAAGTCAGTCGAACTCAGTTTTGTTTTTTAGGATGCTCTTTTTATTTGCGGTGTGCATTAAAGGGATTCCTATTGTTCTATTAATACCGACAAGAAATCGATCGCTGAACTAATGTATAAGTTCGCTAGTCCGATCTGATAGGATACGAATACTAATAGTGACAAAACCGATGTCAGAGATGTCCGAAATCCGATCCGTAAGCGAGACAGAATTATAGTAACTTATAAATTAAGATTTCATCTATACAAAGAAAAAAATTGAAGTGTCTGTTTGTAATGTAAAAATAGCAGCTTAATAGTAAATGCATATGAAAGTATACACGGTACTATGTCTGTCTGTTTATTTCGGCTAATGTCCGAAACGGTTGGACCGATTTTGACAGGACTTTCAATGGCAGCTCATGGTAAGAGGAGTAACTTAGGTTACTTTTATTTTTCGTAGTACGAGGCCGTGGGCTACAACTAGTCAGTTATAAGCGTGGGTTCGTTAGATGTACGTGTGCGTATGGTCGCAGCTGGTGACGGAGCCGGGCACGGTGAGCGCGCGCTGGGGCGCGGCGCTGGCGGCGCGGCTGGCGCTGCTGGCGGCCTGGGCCGAGCGGCAGGGCCTGGAGCTGGCCGCCGACTGCCACCTGGCGCGCACGCACCAAGCCGGTACCTGCGCGCATACACTACCCCTAGAGTGCCACGAGCACCTACGTCGGTGTATAACATTTAAATGCCCGCAAGTATCGCGTTCCCCTACGGGCGGGTATAAGACGCGCGCGGCAATTGGTTGTTAATTTGCTACGTTTAGTAACACGTCAAAACGATAGTAGGTTTTCATATCGATTCTTGTATATAACATTACTGACCGCCACGAAAAAAAAATTGTTCGTACTTCCGAAATATTGTGGCCTTTGGGACAGAAGGCGCTAGGAGGTGGGGATCATTGGAAGGGTTAAACATTCCCTGTATCTATCTACTTTCCGAAGACGGCTGTTGCATCTATGTGGCAGTAGATCGGATTTTAAAATGAATTGATGTTAAAATGCTTAGAATTGTGCCAGATTATTGGCAAATTTAGTTATACCTATCCTGAACTGGGTGTTACTAGAATCCTTCCACGTCCAGTATACGGTGGGATACTGTTGGTTCATGCATATATTTCTGCAGCTCGGCTCATACAAGGCGAGTACCGCACGGCGGATGAAGTCCGCGCGGCGTTGGCGACGTGTTTCAAGCTAAACTCGGTGCAAGTGCGCGCGCTACTGGCGCCCATCGCGCCGCCGGAGATCGTGGAGGCGGGCGTGGCGCACGCGCACGCGCTGGCCGACGAGCTGTGCCGCGCCGACGGACGGGAGGCGAGTGTTCTTATTGCAGAGGATTTTATTCCATATTTACGCTACTATTATTTTGGTTATAATAATAATAATTTAGCCCTTTTAACGTCCCACTCCTGGGCACGGGCCTCCCCTCAACACGAGGAGGATTCAGGCCATAATCCACCACGCTGGCCCGGTGCGGGTTGGCGGATTTCACATGTCTTTCGAAAATTATTATTATTATTTTGGTTCTGTAGTTCAAATCTCAAAAGTTGATGAATAAATGAGCTGTTAAATTTCTCAAGTAGAAACCAGTTCAAGCCGTGAAGCGTCGTTAGATTTAGCCGGAGAAGCCACCACGATTACTTGGTGGCTCCGGCTGTCTCAGGCCAGTGCGGTCGTAAGTGATCCGTTCGTATCAGTGGTCGCTTAGACCAGGAAATGATTTTAGTTGACACAAAAAAATTACAATGAATGTATATGTCGCAGCCAACTAGCTTGATTCGCCGTTCAATTAACAGCCTAGGCACTTTACTAAACAGCGCCGTTCAACTAGCGGCCTAATTGATATTCAGCCGTATAAAATTATTCCATCAAAGTTGTTTTTTGCCGACCCCAGTTTCGGCGGTAGGTGGCAGAAAGTGAAACTAAATTGAAATGAACAGGCTAGGCAAGTAATTACACGTCATCGATCCAAGTCATTTGCCTAGCTGTTTGATCAAATGGCTGAATATCATTCAGGCCATTAGTTAAACGGCGCTGCTTAGTAAAGTGCCTAGGCTGTTAATTGAACGGCGAATTAAGCTAGTTGGCTGCGACATATATACGTCGGGGGCCCGTCAACTGACACGAGTCGGCTCACGTTGCAAGCGAGCTAGCATATAGACATGGATCGTGCAACGGTGATGTGACGGCAGATCCGGGTGGAGGAGAGCCTGTGGCTGGGCGCGGGGCTGCTGATCCCGAGCGACGGGTTCAGCGCGGAGGTGGTGCGCGGCGTGCCGCCCGGCCTGGCGGAGTTCGCGGCGCCGCTGCAGCGCGGCGGGCTGTGCCGGCTGGCGCCGCAGCCGCACGCGCTCGGCACGTGGGCCGTGTACCTGGCCGGCGCCGCGCGACTGCCGCCGCCGCGCCGCGCCGCAGACGCACGGCTGCAGATCATCCAGCTGCACAAGAACTCCAACGGCATGGGGCTCAGCATCGTCGCCGCTAAGGTCGGTGCCGAACGACCGATCACATCGCTCGATCGATAGTATTCAATAATAAATAAATGTCGCCAGGCTGACACTGTGTGGTCCTAAACTAAGCAACGTTTGTACTATAAGTACTGTACAATGCACTGGGAAGATCGCGGTGAAACCGCAAAATACGGAAAAGCTATTTCCGAAATTTGCCCCGGAGGAAATAGACCCGCAACCATCAAGTGCAGTGAACCGAGCGGTCGTCAATCAAACAACCTAAATATTAAGTTGCACGTAAAATGGTGAGCCCTTCGCTGTAAATGTATATTTCGTATTATTAAATGGTTCACGATGTTGAACGAGACCTTTGGTCGATTTCTACACTAATAGCAAAAATGGACCACCTCAATTACTACGAGTGCCGCTGAAGTAAATTTTGTTGACAGGATAATCAAAGTATCTCTGCTCCCTAGCATGATATTCATCAAACTCAAAATTGATTTTATTCATGTAAGCCAACAAAGGATTTATGAATAGTCTGAATCTACTACCGGTTCGGAATGCTGTTTCCACTGAAAAGATACGGCAAGAAACTCAATGGTTCTTTTAAATGAATAAAAGATGGTGTACATTCCTGGGAACACCAATAGAATGTGAATAGACAACACCATTGTCATTTAATAAGTTTATTTGTGTTTATTTGTCGCAGGGCGCCGGGCAGACGAAGCTCGGCATATACATAAAGTCAGTGGTGCCGGGCGGCGCGGCCGCGGCCGACGGGCGGCTGGCGGCCGGCGACCAGCTGCTGTCCGTCGACGGACAGTCGCTCGTCGGCATCACGCAGGAGAAGGTCACACGCTCTTATAATACTCACCCGACATTGCATCCGATAGTTGTTATGAGATTATTGCCAACCAGATTAGTTTTTTTTAAATAAAGATTACTAAAGTGCGGTCGCGGAGCACGAAGAATTTCGTACAATAACTTCTTTGCCTCCTGACAGTGTTCACAAACATTTTAGCATCAAGTGCGGTTTATATGAAACTAGCTGTGCCCGCGACTTCGTCCGCGTGGAATTTAATTGAAAAAGTTTCATGCAATCTTTCATCCCATATTTTATCCCCTTATTAATAGAGGGAGAGAATTAATCAAAATTCTTTCTTAGCGGATGCCTACGTCATAACATCTACCTGCATGCCAAATTTCAGCTCGATCCGTTTGGGTTGGTTTGGGCTGTGCGTTGATAGATCACTAGGACAGTCAGTCACCTTTGAGTTTTATATATATTGAGATATTTCAAGTGGAAATAAAACATGCTAGCTTATAGCTAGCACTCAGGTAAAAGGTTTACAATCCCCGAGGACGGCGGTTACGGCAACTGTGTGAGCGAGACGTATTAGATTTACGCGGGAGTGACAGTGACAGGTAATAACAGGTTAATGCACGAAATTCTTCCTACTCCGCGACCGCGCTTTAGCAATGTGAATTTATGACATAACTAGTATTCCCGGTATCCCCTCCAGCCAAGCTAATGCTTGTGTTAGGAGTGGGCTCACGTCAATAGTTTAATGGCCAGGATGGGGATTGAACTCGGAACCTCTCAGATATGAGGGCGGCCCCGCTATTGACGCCTTACGTAAACTTTTTCGTCGCATTTATTGGCTACTTACCTAATGTTACAATATAACTTTTTAGTCCACGATCATATTCATCTCGATACAAAAGATCGTAGACGAAAAACTAAGTTTTAACTTATCACTCATTCAAAATTGGTCAGCCAAGACAAGACTGCTATAGTTTGTATAAATCGCAATGACTACAAGGAGGGTGTGTGCACGCGGCAGGCGGCGGAGTACCTGGTGCGCACGGGGCCCACGGTGACGCTGGAGGTGGCCAAGCAGGGCGCCATGCTGCACGGGCTGGCCACGCTGCTGCACCAGCCCGCCTACAACCAGCGGCAAGGTGAGGGCTCGCCACTGTGGACACTCACTGAACAATGCTTGTGTAAGGAGTGATAGAAGGAAACACTTGGTATTCCTAGCACGTCAAAGTGACACTATTTTTGTGCTCCCATTGTTGACCTGGATAAAATAAATTATTGGAATTTGAAAACAACAAGGACTTATTCAGATTTTTTGAGTCGCTCTTTATTATTCCTATTACGGGAAATTGAGACAAACACAGCTGGGAGGAGGTTTTCTGATCGGGGTAAATTACAAAAAGAAATGTATTAATATCAAATATCTTATACGTATAGTTAGTCCAATCCTTTTCATTACGTTTAATGACGTGAAGTGGAAAGTAAGGTCTTTGGTGACAGCGACGTCGATAATCGATTCCACTGATGATTTTGCCTCGTCAGTCATAATTTCACTCACTACGTAATATAAAACAAAGTCACTTCCCACTGTCTGTCTCTATGTATGCTTAGATCTTTAAAACTACGCAACGAATTTTGATGCGGTTTTTTTAATAGATAGTGATTCAGAAGGTTTATATGTATAATGCATAATATAATAGGGCAACACTGATACAAATACCCGTGCGAAACGGGGGCAGGTCGTTAGTTTTAATATGAATGTAATGGTGATCGGATCGGTCAGACGAGGAGCTGGCGGTGCAGTACGAGCACGTCGCGCGGCGCAACTCGGGCACGTTCACCAACCCGCAGCCGGCGCTGCTGCGCGCCGCGCCGCCGCGCTCCGAGCTGGCCACCGCAGGCACGTGTCGGCCGCTCACAGGCCCCGGCGGCCGCTGTTGTCTGTCTTTTCAGTTACATTTTCTTATCGTTTGCCGCTCTCGATTATGTTTTCGCTCGCAGTCCTCGGCGGCGACACCGCCGTCGGGGTTGTCGTTGTCGTTCTCGCTTTTTCTTTTTAGTTGCGACTTTTTTCGGCTTCCTCTCTAGTGTATTCGAATGTTGACCGCCGGTTTATCGAGTTTCGTGTTACAGGGTACGGTCGTCGCCCGTGCCACGACCGGTGTCGCCTCCTGAGAGACGAGTCCACCGAGTCGAGCACGGACGAGAGCGACGAGTATCATCCGCATTATCACGGCTCCATTCCCAGGTTGATAGTGACCCTGGACAGGGAGAATAACCAGTTGCAGGAGGACCTGTCTCCCGACACGCCGGGCTGCCCCGTCGAACTCGCGTGCGGGTCGGGACCACCTCGGCCGATCCCCATCTTCACGTTCACGTGTGAAGATTTCGATGAGACGCATCCCAGCCAGGACTGTCGCGTGCCGGAGGAGGACCCGCCGCCCGTGCCCGACCCTCCCAGTAACTACGATCAGTCCAGCGACAACGGCGAAGTTATATGCTTACCGCCACAGATGAAACCGATAGATACGCAACTCACTCTGGATCTGTTCAATGCCCGTGGGAGGGAGGGCGAGCTGTACAGGCGCCGGTGCACCGGTGTGGACGAGTGCGTCAGCGCGTGCGAGTGCTGCCGCACGCCGCAACCAGAGACGCAGCAGATACCCTTCATCGATGAACCTACTTTTGAACCAGTGATATTCGAAAACGACGGGGCTCACAATAAGGTTGCCACACCGAAAATACGACGAATTTTGCCTTCTCTGTCTATCGAGCAGTCGGAAGAAATGAGACCGGAAACTGTCGACGCAGTCTGCCAGACGACTGCTTCCCCGGTTGATGTCGAATTAAAAGAGAGCCCTCCTACTTCTAACAGAAAGAAATTCGAGCTCAATCTCGATGTGAAGAATGCCTCCGGAAAAATAGGTAACATTCAGTGCAGGCTTAAGAGGGCGTTATTCAGCGTTTCTAATTCGTTGTCAGGAAAGTCGGAGGATTCCGAAGTTCCGTCCACTTACTCCACGACTGAGTCCTTCGATGAAACGACTTATGAGAAATCCGACGTCGCCATTAAACCTCAGACTCCGATCGAACCCGGAGCTAAACAAATATTAGATAGCGTCGATCGAAAGTCGTGGAAGTCTCCCGACGAGTACAGACCCGCTTTCGGGAAAGTGAAGGAGCTGGCGAAACATTTCAACGATATCAATTTGAGATACTGCGTTAAAATCTACAAGCGCAACTGTCAGTCCAGCCCGAATCTCTGCGGACGCGACGATAAGGCTCCAAAAGTCGCCGCGCCTATTCCCACCAGCGCCAGTCTAGCGGATATTCAGTACGAGTCGACCAGGACCGATACGAGCGATGCCGGAGGTGCGAAGCTGTCCGACGACGAGGTCAAAAGCATTCTCATCCAGCTCGAGGACTGGTCGCGGTACGGGTCCCGCGGGAGCGAGGACACGCTGGCGCACGGGAACGAGTTCGAAGTGCCGAACCTGCCCGCAGAGGAGCACGCGCCCGCCGCGCCCGACCCGCTCGTGTTCAACGAGATCGTCGACAAGAAGCCGCGGCCGGTCACGCTCGACAACATCAAGCTGAAGTCGAATCAATCGAGCGTGAACTCGGACCAGGCGAAACTGAGCAGGGAGTCGCTCTGTTCGGAGAGGCCGCGGCTGCCCCGGGTGGTCGCTATGATCCCGCAGAGGGCGTCCTCGTCGCTGGAGGCGGGGGGCAGCGGCGGCGGGGGCGGGGGCGCGCTGGTGCGGAGCTGCCCCGACGTGCGCGGCGCCGGCCTCGACTGTAAGCCTCCCCTACACGCATGACGATAGGTGTGTTTATAGTCGAACGCACCGCCCTAGAATTTTGTTCCAGTCTTTTCGTTTCGTCCGCGCATGCTCTGGATTGATTATATTTTTATTTCGTATCGATCCGCACACGTTTTGTTTGAAGAAGATTATTCTCATCGGTTTCTTCGTTTTCGGTTGTTGTTTTTATTGTTTTACTCACATTCGTTTTGATTTATGGTTTTTACATGTAATCCATATATGATTTTTAGGTTTTTTCGAATTTCACTATTCTATGTTTTATTATAGCACTTACAATGTTGAATATTTTATGACATACTTGAGCCCTCGATCGGTTTGACGTCGGCTTCGATATTTGCCTCCGTCGAATCTAATTTCGGGGCTGAATCAAAACTTTATACTTTCTGTTAAGGTGAAGGCGCCTGTCTAGCCCGCGAAATTCAAAATTTTCGAGTATTTTTATAGTTTATCCAAAATCTGAAAAAAAATTCTAAGACAACATTTAGTGATTTGCGACAAACACAGTATGCAGTGCGTTTATTAATACATTTATTTTACACTAAATATTATCACGGTGGATATGATACTAGTTAATCACTAAATATACAAAAATTGCCAGATTATCTGGATAGCTGTCGTTCTTGAAATGTTTTACAGTAAGTTGTCGCCAATTATAAAATGTGCCTTTTATTATTGTCAGATTTTGAAAAATTTCTAAAAAACCTCAAACAATTTGAACTTCGCGGGCTAGATGGCCGCTTTAGCCTTAAGATTAATTTGCAGTCAGATATTATAACAGTGTATGTAATGCGTGCAGCGAGCGGGGGCGCGGGCGGGGGCGGGGGCGGGGCGGCGGGCGGGGCGGCGCGGCGCGCGTCGGAGCGCGACCTGCCGGCGCGGCTGGCGGCCGAGCCCGTCAAGTCCAGCAAGAGCACGCCCGCGCTGCACCACGCCGCCTCGCCGCACCACCAGCCGCACAGGTGCGTATGGACCGCACACACTATTACCCGATTCTATACCTATCTATGCAAACTTTTCTTCCGTAACGTTTAGAGAATATTTTAAAACATTAACATAATAGTGCAATATGCGAGAGCGCTTGGGAACAACCAATAAAACCCGTAGCTAGGAATGCACTGATTTATACGAGGCATAATGTTCGGACACTATATTAGCGGCGGTGCGCAGCCCGCACGCGCGTAAGCTTTCGCGCTATAACATAGGTACCTATATAGGTAAGGTAAGTATAAATATCATAACCTATACATTACCTATATATACATATAGAACAATAATGTACCGAAAACCAAATATCTTTCGTATTTTGTTTGGCCCGCCTGCAATTTAATCGACACAGCTTCTACACTCTTAAAGTTGAGTTAAAAGGGATATGCACGATGTGATTGTGTTGGGCAGCGCGAGCGTGAACCCGGGCGCGGCGGCGGCGGCGGCGGCGGGCGGCTCCCCGGGCGCCTGGCCCAGCAAGTCCCGCAGCAGCCACAACCTGGCCGCCGCGCAGGCGCACGACGGCTTCTACCAGAACCTGGCCGCCGTGCACTCGCACCAGCACGCGCTGCAAGACAGGTGCTCACCGTTATAATCACTACTACATGTTTTACACGCGTTCATCAACTAACCAGAGAGAGTTCAGTGTTCGCGTTCCATGCAATATTTATGTTGCTGATCGCCAGTTGTTTGTGTAGGGGCTGCTATGAAACTGATACATTTGAAAGAATGCGGAATGCAGAACGCTGAACGCTCGCCTGTCTATTCGAACCACACTGACTAGTAATTGTGTAATTATTTAATGTGATGTGTTGATGTAATCTGTGAAAGGGAGCTTTATAAGAAATTGGTTGATAAAAGCTGGGGCGAAGCACGGTATATTGCAACCTCACGTAGGTGAAACAAATGAAAATATTCAAGCATAACATATGCTTGAGAAGAAGTTTCAAAATGTTGACTTATCTAGATGGTCAACGCTACGCAGCTCGACGGGTAGCAATCGTCCTCAGTCGGCGCACTTCTCGGCGGCTGGGCAGTCCGAAGCACAGGACTCGCCTCTACACCCACAGGTAAGTTCAATATCCCTGAACGTGCCCTCCGAGCTACGGAACTCTGCCAAATAGGAGATGTTTCGTTGCAGTTGCAGCTGAGCCAGTTGCAGCTGAACCAAGCGGGTGCGGCGAACGCGCGGGCCGCTAAGCTAGCGGAGATGTCGGAGGAGGTCGCACGCCGGCAGCAGCAGCAGCAGTTGCTGCAACAACAGCAACAGCAGCTGCAGCAACAACAGCAACAGCAGCTGCAGCAACAACAGCAACAACAGCTACAGCAACAACAGCTGCAGCAGCAACAGCAACTGCAACAGCAGGTGCCCTATCCGCACAAACCGCAGCCCCCTGGCCCGCACCCGCAACAACACAACCACAACGGAATGGGTAAGTGGATTAGTTTTTCCAGCCTGGTAACAATTCTACTCCTGTTAGGGAAAATCCTCTCCTCAACTTTCAGTGTTAGCAATTTGTGGCCACATTCAATGATCAGTAAATCTAGCGGTTGCGATAAGTTATTAGTGTGGTTACCACTCAAACCAAATGGAACTCCTTACTTAAGCGGACTTGTTCAATAAGTGTTTGGTTAATATCAACAGGGCAGCCGCCGATGCACATGCAGCAGAGCCAGCCGCTGCACTACCACCAGCAGCAGTCGCCGCAGCTGTCGTACGCCATGCACCCGCACCCGCACCCGCAGCAGCAGCAGCAGCAGCCGCAACCGCACATGCACCTGCAGCCGCAGCCCGCGCCGCACCACCAGATGTACAACCAACACCCGCCGCCGCAGAGGTCAGTGACACCCATCTTCAAGCATTGCAAATAGGTTACATTACAGGTTACAGTTAAAGCAAAGCTCAATAAACAGGGCTAAATTGGTAAAATACTAACATTGTCATCAAGCTCATATTACTATCATTGAAACAACAATTGTTTTCTATGACTTTTTTACGTAGCAAAATCTGTAAACAAATTATGTTACGACCCGTCTGATGTTAGGCAGTTATCGTAGCCTATAGATGCTTGTTATACCAATGGCTTTGCTCGCACGGTGCCAAAAGGGGCAGTGAGATATAGGGAGGCCACGGTTCTTCCTGCTCTAAATCATCGTACAACACGTAGCTATAATAGATATTTTGCGCAGATTTTCTACGAGGATGGTACTATTCCGGTCAAACCAGCCCTCATTTATGAGCAATCATAAAAATAATTAAATTGAATGCTCTTATTGTTCTTGTTGGGTTGAGATATCGTGTAGAGTGGATCACTCAGCTTAAATTTTTTGCTTTTACTTTTATTGTATAGTATAGACTGAATTAATTTAACGCTTTCTGTTCTGTGACGTCGTAGAATAACGGCCGATACTATTTTGCAGTTATACCAATTTGTTATTAAATAACTTGTCTCAGGTACGAATGGCACCCGCCCGGCCCGCCGTCTCCGCAGCGGTCTCAGCCGCCCGTCGCCCCGAAACCACAGGTCAGTGGCCCCTCTGACTGTTTTAACCGGGTGTTTTATATACTTGTATCAGGTCGTTTAGTACACTAAGAGTTTGTAAAATAAGTTTTCCGAGTTATGGATATTTTATTTATTTTAAACGAAGTAATATAAATGTGTATGGGTTGTACACTGGGCAGGGCGCGAGACGACCGGACGCAGAGCAAGAAGAACAGCCGCACCCGCAGCCGCAGCAGCCGTCAGCGAGCTCCGTGCAGCCAGACGACGGTCAGTTCAAATAACATGTTCTATAATCATATATTCTTTACCATACAACGGACTGGGGTCGATCCCAGTAACACCCAGACCAGGGTAAATTACGACAAGGCCATTTCCGAATTATTTCCCCAGCGGGAATCGAACCCGCAACCACCATGTGCAGTGAGCCGAGCGGCCTACGCTCGTACCACTGCGCCAAGCGGTTTGATGCTTGATTGTTGTAGTTAGCTTAAAATGTTCATTATTGTAGGTTTTGTTTAATTAAACCTTGTTTTAAACCTAATTTACCTTAGGGAAATCATAGGTACTAGCACAACTCAGAGTAGGCAGTAGGACACTTCCCATCTTTACCTCTTCGGTTATTATTGCATAGCTACTAGAGACCGGCTTTGTCGATCTAGCAACCAGTTCTCACTATCACGAGTCCTTCAGCACTGTTACCGAGGTGGACAAAGTGTTATTTGGGTTTTATTGCTGATAAAAAAATACTATTGAATTCGAAAGCGCATCCAGGTCGATCGCAATACAGACACCGGAAACCTACTGTCGCTATCGAAATGTGTGTGTACATACAGAGTACACCTATGATACATCGCTTTGGGAATTAAAGCACAATATGCTCCTACAAGTCAAGCCATGTCTTTGCTCAACACTCTGATTGCCCAGCAGCCTAGTGTCGATATATTTCATACTAGACTAGGGGAATTCATACGTTGTTTTAAACAATTTTATGCCAATTTAAATAATATCATGTAAATTTTATAATTATTATGTTTTAGTCAATTTAATTAATGTATTAGATTTAATTTTCATTTATACTGAATGGATTTTAAAATGCAATTAATAATTTTATATTATATAATTTATTTTATTTTACTTATTGTAACATGACTCTCAGCACGGTTTGGGAAACTGTGAGTGCTGGAGTACTAACTAAATAAATAATTACACTCACCTTAAGTTGTTGTTTGCGGTCCGATCCACACAGAAAGTGCTCACAGTATCTCGAGGTCTTGCAATGGTACGCTTGGTTTTGGAGTTAATTATATTAATTACTGGATCCACCAACTTGGGATCCAGTAATTAATATAATTAACTCCAAATATAAGAAAACAATACTGGTATACTATTTGCAATCATTCGCGTTTTCGTGAATTCAACCGACTATACAGAGGCGATTGGGTGTCCTCGTGCAACAATATAGCAATAGTTGTGATGTGCCGTGTCTGCAGAGCGGTACGTGGCGAGCGCGCTGGAGCCGCCCGCGGTGGCGGTGTACGGCGCGGGCGGGGGCGGCGGCGGGGGCGGGGGCGGGGGAGCGGGGCGCGGCGCCGCACACAACCCGTGGCAGCGCGAAGAGCGCGAGCGACAGGCAGAAGCTCGCCGCGCCGCCGCCAGGGCGCGCAGGTAATATCCGCTATACATATATTATGCCATACACTAACTCCATGTCTAGTGTTTTAATAACAATTCGTCGCCTAGTTACCGATGACAGGCAGATGCTGACGTTTTTTTGGAATGCTTATTTTTTTTTATTAACAATAGAAAAACTTGTCAAAATTGGTTGATAAACATACCACATCATGTTTGCACTTAGTAAAAATACCTATGTAAATACCATTCAATACTCTGTTCCGGTACCACGATACGCACACACGATGTTTAGCGAGCTCATCTTATGTTCCATACAATAAGTTTCCTATGCATCTTTAAAAATGTCTAAAATTGAAAAAGCCCCCCGATACGACTCCTTTTTATACCACAAAAGAGCTGTATATTTCCAAACGGCTGAACAGATTTTCATGAAACATAGCTAAGAACACTCTCGATCAGAATAGCTATCTAACAAAAAAAAACAAAATTAAAATTGGTGAATCACCCATCCGCTACAACACCCCTCTTTTTTCATTGGGGATTTAAAAACAATTTGGAGTCCTCTACGGAGTGCACCCTAAATCTGCTACATTTTACGTTATTTTGATATTTCAAATGTTTCCCAAAAGCTTTTCTACTTTCTAAATGTATTTACTGACTCACACTAATGTATGTCGACGCAGAGACGCGGCCATCGGGCAATTACTATCATTGGGCGCGTCGCGGACTCCGGTGCAGAACCAACAGCTCCGCGCGCTGCAGCTCGAGCGGGATTTCGAGCTGCGCGCCACGCAACACGACCAGGTCAGCCGCCATTTTGAATAACATAATAATACTAGGTGAAACAGGGTATACTAACTTTTTTTGCAACTTTACTTTGTAAATCTTAAACTATCGGCTTTGTGGGACAGTTGAAGTATTGGTTTGTAGACTTATGAAATCTGTCAATGGCTGTATCCCTGTAACACCTTTTGTTTTTCAAGTTTCCTCCAAAAATGATAGTTTTGGAATTACAAAGTTTTGAAAAAAAAAAATTACACTTTCTGTTTCGACCTGTATACAACGGCAAAATAGATCGAATTTAGATTAGGATGTTGCTAAGAGACTCCTGCTCCGTAAAGGTCGCGTTCCGATACAAATTTGGTAGTGCCGCTGTGTAGTCCTTAGCAATATAAACGATTTAATATTGAGGTTGTTATGGTTGTTATCGTTGTCACGGGCAGGAGGAGGGCGGTGCTGCGGAGGAGTCGGAAGAAGGGGAGGAAGGGGTGGACTCCAGGAGTCCCTCCCCGCCCGCCTCGCCGCCGCCCGCCCACGCGCCGCCGCACCCGCCCAAGTCCATACTCAAGACCAACACGCGCACCGAACTCACCAACGGATATACCACTGAAACGGTAACACATAGCCATACCACGGCCAACGAGAAGCCATACGAAATGGTTATTATGTTCCAGTGCAAGTAGGTCACCACCCGACTTACCGAAATTCGGGCGGCCACTTTATAAGACCCAACTTGATGAAGGTTAAATATAAAAAATGTATGGTGAAATGATAATAAAATAATCTATTTTTGTATTGCTTCTCGTTGGCCGTTTTATACATAGCACTGACTTATAATGTGAAAATTATCCGCCGCGTGTAGTATAATGGCGAACGCAATTTGGCCACGCCCCGGTCGCGTTGCAATTTTTCCGTACTAATAAATGTTATATTTCAAATCTGGGAGTGGTTCTTGAGTACGCGTTTATCATGTCATTTCGTACTGCGTCGTTACGATGACATTTCCAAAGATCGATATATTAATACAGGTCTTATTCATTTATTCGGTCGACAAGGGCGCATGCGCGGTCAGCATATGTTTTCAGGTCGGAAATGACATTCAGTCGATTAGTTTTGAGAATTCCACGCATCACCTTGATTTTGTATATCGAACAGACGCAGGTGGTGTACGAGGAGAGCCGCGTGTCGGAGATGGCGGGGGGCGGGGCGCCGCCGCCGCCCGCGCGCGGCTCGTCGTTCGCCGTGATGGCCGAGCGCGCGCGCACGCTGTCGCCGCCGCGCCAGCCGCAGCCGCAGCCGCCGCCGAACCCGCACCAGCAGCCGCACCCGCAGCCGCAGCCGCAGCCGCACCCGCACCACGCGCCCGCGCACACCGCCGCGCCGCAGTGAGTAACGCACATCTTCCACCATTTTATTTTTCGGCCTATTCAGCAGACGCGCTGAATGCGAGTCCGCTTTCAATAGTCTTACCAGTGGCGGATTTAACAGTAGGCTGAGTAGGCCAGAGCCTTGGGCGGCAAATTTGGGGACCGAATTTTTATTTTTATTTTATACCTCATAGAAATATTTTTGCTTGAGGGTTTTCTGATGTTTTACAGATATAACTCTGCAAAAAAATTACCGATGACTATTTTACGTACAATTACAACGATTTTTTTGTATTGTAAAAGTAATCTAGGACATGACAATTGTAGAGGCAAGACAAAAAAACTGTACAGCTTATACATTGGAAATTTGTAAATCCGCCCCTGGGTCTTACAACTCCATCCAAACAGCAATTTAGCAGCCATTTCAACTGAATAAATCCTCAAATGAAAGTGTAACTAACTTGAGCACCGCATGCAATGCGACCTAGTATAGAATTGTGAATGTCGTGTGCAGGTCTCCAGTGGGCGCGGCGCGCGACAAGCGCGTGTCGTTCCACGAGCGCGCGGCGGCCGCCCCCGCCCCCGCGCCCGCGCCGCCCGCCTGCTCCCCGCCGCCGCTGCACGACCCGCCCGCGCGAGAAGACCCTGACGTAAGGCGAACACCACATACATAATACGTTTACTTATCTCTTCACCATCACCTAAGTAATGTGGGCGCGATCCCTGCGTTGATATAATCGGATCGCAAAAGCGACTGAAAGGAACATAACTATAAAGGAGCAGAAACAGGATGCAGCTGCAGTGTGCTGTCTTTGTGATATAGCTTTAGCCAGCAGTATCGATATATGTATGTGATAATAATTTAGCGAGGTAGTCAAACTATAGTCGTATTTGACGACCGCTTGGCGCAGTGGATCGAGCGTAGGCCGCTTGGTTAATATCTGAAATAATTTTATTGTAATTTGCCCTGGTCTGGGTGTGACCGGGATCGCCTCCAGTCCATTGTACGGTACCCATAGTACAAACGTTGCTTAGTTTGGGACCATACAGTTGGTGTGTTCGTTTGGCACTTGATGGTCACTTTTATAATTTATATTTGCAGCGCTTCATAGAGGAAGCGGAGAGCATGCTCGCGGGGCCGGTGTCGCCGAGCTCGCCAACCGCGCCCGCCGGGCCCACGCACACGCCCGGCGTCATCGGCGCGCAGGAAGTGTACCGGTGCGTGCCTAACTTGATCTATGTTCGTCACAAAAACACTAACACACCGATAATCCGAGCGAGTACAGCTGGCGCGGTGTAAGTTGACCGCCCTAATATTGGTTATAGTGGCGCGTCGTAACATTGAATATAAGTATTTCACACTCTAAATATAAATGCAGTATGACTATATGTACAGTACGTATGTCTTACGATTACTAGTAGTTAAATCATTTTCATAACTAGTAAAAATACTACAGACGATTAATGTTCTAAACAGTACCAGCTAGTGAAGTATAACTTAGTAGCGTTATTAAACTTTAATTTTTTTTAATAAATATCCACAATATTTCAAAAAGGAATTGTTACATGTGAGTTAATACAATAAACTTACTAAATTCATAATAAGTGACCATCCCCATCGTGTTAGGACTGAGTGGCACATAGGCTCGGCCCTAGGCAGTGTGGATGTATGTTGTAACGCGTGCGCGTGTTGTGCGGCAGCGACCCCCGCACGCGGCGGCTGGCGGAGCAGCAGGCGCGCGCCGCGGCGCCGCCCGTGCCGGAGCAGCTCTCCTTCAAGGAGAAGATGAAGATGTTCGCGCTCGAGTCCGGCGAGGCCTCCACGCCCAAGGACAAGGTGCCCAGCTTTACTAAATAGAATTACTCCGATCGCACCACCCTCGGCGGACGGATCTTACTCGTCACCTGGTTATGTAACCCGAAATTAATATATTATATCGAAATATACAGGACGTTTCAAAGTCCGAAATAATAATTAAGGTGCGTAATCTTTAATTCTGTAACCAATACTCGTCATACGTATTATTTAGAACTTTTGAAACATCCTGTGTATAATATAGTTTTCTAATGTCTATTATTATCACACGAAGGGTAGAATTATCTTTGTTAAAAATACTAACATTAGATTAAATTTCAGGTTAAAATATCACGTGCCCAGAGAGACATTGACGCGGTACACTAATTCGCCGGATGTTTCTATAATATATGACCCCGTATCTACTTAGCGTGATTATAAAAAAACAACTCATTTAAAATGATTTTATAGTAATATGACGAATTAGTAACGTAACGTTACATTTTGTATTGCAGTATTAAATTAACACGTTTATAGAGATATTCCATTTTATTTACTAATTATAATACGAATGTAGAAGATTCTATGTCAATGTGTGTGATGCTGAACAAACTGGGAGATATTTTATTTCGTCACTGAGGTCCACGATTTGCCTTTATCGAAATGTAGCACCAATTTTTATATGTCAACCGTAGAAGTAAGTGATTTTTTCAAAGGAAAGATATTTTTATGGCAGTTAAATTTTGAATGAAATTTTGTGATCGCTTTAGCAGCTAGTGCAATGATTTTCTTATAAATCTACAACCATTGTAATCGTAAATTTGGTATGTATTAAAAATATTATTTTAAACATATTTTCGGTATTCGTGAGTATTAACGGCATATACGATAAATTCGTGAAACAATTGCGTGCCATTTATATGTAGTATAAATTATACTATGTGTTTATATTTTATATTGAAACCTAAATGTCAAGGACCAAAATAAATTTACCAATCGATATCAGTGGGTGCCTTTGCGTGTACCTTAAAAGTAATTGTTTACATATCCGTCTGTATACTTATTAACATTAACATTCATGGAAATTCATACATCCTACTGCTAAACTTCGTTACATTCCAAAGAATATTAGTTTCTTTATTATAATTTGTATGTTAAAAGCATTCCTATAAAACAAACGTATTATGTGTGTAACACTATAAATGTATTTATAGCGATTGTTATATTTTCATCAATACTATTTTCTAAAGTCAACATGTTACTTCTATTCGAATTTTAACTAAAAGCAATAATTAATTAATATTGTGAAGCCTTTGTTGTAAATACAGGTTAAAAAATACATAGTTTAAATTAAGCACGTGTTTGTGCCAAAAATATATTCAGCTGTGGCAAATACGTATGGATTAGTGGACATCGTCCTGCGCCGCGGCAATGAGGTAGTAGTGAGGTAGACATGTTCACCAGCCACAACACTCGCGGCGTCAATCATTAGCCTACTTACACAATTAGTTTTTAATCCTCGAGAAGATTATAGACCCATTTAGACTATTTTGTTGCTACTCAGTAGTTTTAACATGTCATTGCACCATATATAAGTCTATGATTGCACCAATTTATTGTATATAATGTAGGTAGTGGAATCCTTATAATTATGTTAAGGTTTGTACACCCGTTTGTATATGTAAAGGTTTATTTAAAGATTTGTATCAAGCGTTTACATGACGAGTCGTCGGAAGACGGGAGGCCTACGTGATGGTAGCGTTAGTTTAGTCACCTGAGAATATTACAATTCTCAGTATTCACCCAACGATAGTCAATTAGCGAGATTGAGATTTATTTTGTAGAAACGAGTCGAATAATATTATGGCAACTGTATAATATAATTACGCTGAACGACAACGTATTATGGCCGTTGTTATGGATTTAACTATTTTAAGATCCGTAATTTGAATTATTATATTGTTATTAACGGTAGCTATTGTACTTCCTTTCCTTTAAATATAAATAAATTAAAATAACATTACATATCATTGATTGTTTTTGTTGAAACCCTAAAATTAAATATAACACCACTAATCTGAAACAGATATTATAGTAGTTTTACATCAAATAAAGCCAGTATGAATTATGTGCCGAAGAAGAAAACATACAGCTTTGCTGTTGAAGAATCAGTTGTATTCTACCTCGCAATTCGTTTATATACTCGCTTGAAGTTGTCAACTTCGTGCTCATAGATGGCGCTAGCGGCGCCTTCCGGTATTTGAATTTACCATCAGCTAGGTGATGTCGCTTTCGACGCGCCATTTTTCTTCATGGTCTTCACTTCACCAGGAAGCCCTTCCTATGCAATGCTGTATGTTTTCTTCTTCGGCACATAATACTGGTTTTATTTAATTTAAAACCATTATAGTACCAACGATTATGTACAAGAGACGTTGTCATATGAAGCTTTCCTCTTTTGTCCCTGTCTTTTCTATTTAGGATATCCGGCTGGACATCCTAATGTTTTCATAAGCGATAATAAGTCAGGTTTGTTAAATAATAAGAATTCACTCGGGTTGATGTTTCGCAAGGCTGATTTAACATTTTGTTTGTGATTTTTGGGTTGGAGTGTATCCTTAGGGGTGCTATGGCGCCAGGACTTGGACGAATTATCGATAAAAATACAACGCCTAATCACACCTTCGGGATCCGGTGGGATGTGGGGGTATCAGGGTGGGGAAAAGGACGCGGTTGGACTTTGACCCTTAGTGACCTTTGACCTTGAATAAAAATGAATCGCGATAACACCCTACAACGCTATGAAGAAAGATGGCGCGTTGAAAGCCACATCGCCTCTGTTGGTAAATTCAAATACCGGAAGGCGCCGCTAGCGCCATCTATGTGCAGGAAGTTGACAACTTCAAGCGAGTACATCAACGACTGGGGAGGTGAAACACAACTGCTTCTTAATTAGGAATGCTGTATGTTTTCCGAAGGCACATCAAAGCCTTCATTATTTTTGCCTAACTATTGATTGATTGTTTGATTATCAATAGGTTCCTAATACTACACGATAGTATTACTATCGTGACCTCGAAAACTAGTCACGATATCGATAGTTGGACAACACATAGCATTTTTTTAACTTAAATAGTCTAAAGCAGGATCTAACTAGAATGTATGTATTTTATAGATCCATTAAAAAAAACAATGGTGGATATTATAAATTTAAGAAAATAAAAAAAAACATCAAAACCTCGATTAACAGTGTTTATATTTGTTTTGAGGTTAATATTACGTGTGCCATGTGGCTTTAGGTACCTTCAGGAAAAAGCACTAAAAGTTCTCTAAAACATTATCAACATTGTCAGTTAACATGAGTTTTATAACAGAAATGTTATAATCTATATACATTTTTTTTATGATTCCATCTAGATTCTAGCTAGATCGATCCACGCAATGGCATCGTTTACATGGACCAGACATTAGTTTGTGCTCTACAATTAATATTTATTATATACCTAGAAATATAAAACTTTACAATACAGTGCAATTAGAAACGGGTATAGTTTAAATGCTCACCGAAAATAGCAGAGTTTTACCTACCAATAAAACTCATATTATGTCCGGAGCCTTATTCGAGGCCTTGTAAACAATATTGAGATGACATCTTCCGGTTCCGGCCGCAGTTTAGTCGTTGTAGTACCATTTATCGCCTAAATAATGACAGCTTCCGGCCGCCATGTTCACCAGGTGATGCTCGTTCGAGATTTCCTCATTGTTGTCTCATAAGCCTACTTAAGTTTTAGTAAACTAACACCAGGCAGAAATTACTGTAAGGCCTCGAATAAGGCTCCGGACATAATATGAGTTTTATTGGTAGGTAAAACTCTGCTATTATGTCCTTCCGCCGTTATTCGAGGCCTTGTAAACAATATTGAGACGTTGTTTGTTTTCGCCTGGTGAACGAGACGCCAATGTGATAAGGGTGAATCAAATTATTATTTACTTTCATTTATTTATTTTATATCAATTTATATTTTAAATCTAATTAATATTATCATATTTATTTATTATTATTATTTTTATTTGTACATTATACAATTTTGTATTACTACATGAAATCAATTCAATTTACATCACGATTGTTCATTTCTACCTTACAGGTTCAAATAAAGCACCTAAAGAAAGACTATTCGTACTAGTACTGGGTGTTGATCTTATTGCTTTTTTATAGAATTTTGTAAAAGTATTCTCTGACCTCCAATTAGCCCTAGCTAAGATCTTGTCTAACGGTTCTCTATCAATCCATCCTCTGGATGCCACCGCTGATCTGACACTGCCAGGGGTTGCATCGACACCAGCGTCTGACAAGATAGATTTTACCCACCCCGCAATGACAGTTTGAGAAGCAGCTTTAGCGGGTCCTCGGGCCGTTACAAACAAATTACCCACGTTACCCTCTGTACGTCTATTCCTACCAATTTGTACTAACTTTCTTATCCACATCACGGGATCTAAATTAGAGTTTTCGTGATTTGCGTACAATTTCCAACCAGATTGAGTATATGATGCGGAATCTGTTTTAGAGCCATATATAGGCCAAAAGGTAACACAGTCCGTTCTACCATCATCTATAAAGTTATTGTCCGATATACTTAAGAGTGTGAGATCATGAACTCTACGCCCTGAGCATAGTAGCAGTAAAATAGCACACCGTCGTGAGACCTCCCACAAACTTTCAACTGAAACCACTCTGTTAGATAGCCAAGATATCACAATATTTGTATCCCAAATTTTTGTTTCAAAGCGATTCTTAGCATTACTTGTGGCGATGGATTTTAATATCTGTTTAACTAAAATATTAGAGCTAAGCTGAAAACTATCTTTAGCAGTGCACAAAGTAGAAACAACAGATTTATGAACCAAAATGGTTCTATACGCTAACTTTTCCTTGAGGTGCAGGTCAGCCAAAAATTGCGCCAAATCTGAGCCCGACGGATTAGTAGGATTAACATGATATTCTCGACACCATTTTAACCATCGTGCCCATGCAGGCTTGTAAGTGTTAAGCGTGGATTCTCGCCATCCTGCCCTCAATAAAGCCTTTTGTTGTGTAGACCACGATCCTACTGCTTCAGACCACCCCCACATTTCCATACTTCGAGCGTTAACTCCTGTACTTTCGGTGGAGGGTGGCCTGTCGATAGGTCTATTAGTTTGGATTCCAACTGGTGAATGGTGAATGGTGGTGCTATGGCTCGAGCCTTTAGATCCGCCCTCCAAAACGCCTGAGGCCATCTCGGCGCTATTATCAAATATGTGCCTATCGCTCGATTGAGGTGCATGAGGACTCTCGGCATTAGATTCGGAGGGGGGAATATCCACGCTAGCTTGAACTTCCATTCCCAAGCAAACGCGTTGTGTCTCCACGCAGCGTGGTCCGTCTGGTCTAAACTGACATATTTTGGTACGACATGGGCTCGAGCTGACGCAAAAAGGTCTACCTCTGGGACACCCCATTTTCGAAACACGACCTCTGTCAACGTGGGAAGTAAGTGCCACTCGGGAAGAATCGACCTCCGAGAGAGACGATCGGCCACACTGTTGAATTTCCCCGGAATGTGGTGTGCGACTAAGTGAATGTCGCAACGGTCCAGAATTTCGAAAATCCGATACGTCAGACTCATCAGCTCTAATGATCGACTTCCTCCCTCGTTTCTCAGATATGCTACGACTGACTTGTTGTCGCACTGAAGCAGCACCGACGAATGACTCAGAAAAGGACCGAATTGGTACAAACATTTTAGAATAGTCAACATTTCCTTTTGATTCGAATGAACAGCCTCTTCTCCGCTCAACCAGTCGCCCCGTATATGAACGCCATTCAACTCGGCTCCCCACCCCGAGTCGGCTGCGTCGGTTGTGAGGAAATGAGTCAAAAAAGGGGGATGAAGTCGAGTGGACTTGTTGCAGTTCTGCATCCACCACTCGAGTTCTCTGATGGCGTATAAGGGGAGAGGAGCCTTCTTTTCGGAATTGCTCCGAAGGAGGTGATTGCAATGTGTCAAGAGACAGCGGAAGTTTAACCGACCTTGTGGAACAGCCAGCCTGGCAAAATTCAAGGTTCCCGTTATGCTCTGAACTTCGCGAAGGGCCGCTTTTTTCTGTTTGAGCAACTTCGTAATCAATGTCCGTAAACCTTGGATTTTCTTTTGGGGCAACATTTTCTTGTTCTCCCATGTATCCCATACTAGACCTAGATACTCCAATGATTTCTGAGGGACTAGAATTGACTTGGAGGTGTTGACAATCCACCCTAACTCTCGTAACGTCCTGAGAACGGTTTGAGTCTGCTCTACTAACTTTGACCTGTTCTGGCACACAATCAAATAATCGTCGAGAAAGACAGCTATACGAATCCCTTGCTCCCTCAGAATTTCCGCGGCCCAGTTCGAAAGGGATGCGAAAACTTTGGGAGCGGTTGCAAGACCAAATGGCAAAGAGGTCATTTGCAGGAGTTGGCCTCTGTAAAACATTCTTAAAAAGCACCGATGGGACGGTGCTATAGGCACGTGACTGTATGCCTGTGTAAGATCGATTTTGACCATCCAATCTCTTGGTTGTAAAAAGTCTGGGATTCGATGAACAGAAATTAGCCTGAATTTGCTTATTTTTAAAAACTGATTCAGTCTCTTTAGATTGAATATTGGGCGCATGGTCCCATCGCTTTTCGGGGTTAAAAATAGGGTAGATAGAAAACTGGGCGTTTCGGGGGCATGCTCTAAAATATTCTCGTACATTAATTTGTTTATGATCTGATCCATTTCGCACGATGGAGGAGTTTGATAGCGGGCACCGATTTGACAAGGTAAAACAAGCGGCGGTTGTGCAAGAAAGGGTATTTTGTACCCTGATATTATTTTCTGCAAGGGAGTCGGTGCCCCAAGCTCTGCCCATACGTCCACAAACATCCCTAATCTGCCCCCCTGAAACGGCTGCGTTATGTCAATATTTTCTACTGCCTCTCCCCCTGCCACGCGTGGGAACGGTTTGGCCAGATTGTCCCTGCTGACTGTAAAATTTTCTCTGATTGGCCGGGGCCTGTTGACCCGCGGCAACTGACTGAGGCTTAAATTGAGGCCGAAAAAATCGTTGGTTTCCAGCATAGGCAGGAAAATCATAATTAAATGCATACGGTTGTATAGGGACGTATGATTGCATCGCACTATACGGCTTGACTCCTTGAGGAGTCTGATAGCGAAATACAGACGGTGCCGTGGGGCGACCGGTCTGATTGTAGCTACTGGGTCCAGGTTGCGCAGCCTGGGACCCAGGTGTAACTCTCTTCTCTTGCGCAGAGAAGGAGGGTCTTAAAAATATTTTATGAATACCGCCATTATTTTTTATAAATTCTGTAAATTCCTCTTTATCAAACAAAAAATCGCAGGATGGGGGTATCTTTTTTAAAGTCGCTTTTACAAATTTATCTTTCACTAAACTCAGAAATGCATCTCGTCTTTGTTCAATAATATCGGCTCGGCGACCACAAAGCAATTGCAAACAATCGAGTGATATTTTTTGAAAATCTCCTGAAAAAATATCTTTAATTTTTGTAAGCACCGATTCTTTATCAACACTCATTATCGTGAACCCAATTAATTAATTCAGACACCCCCGTCTTCAAAGCGTCGCTTTGCATAATGACCGCATGAGTAATAGCACCCAAAGACCTATCAGTTGTTATCAAACTGTTTGGCTTTTCGAATTGTTTGATTTCATCGTTGACCTCCAGTTCAACAAACCCCGGTCGTGCATTGTATGCTTTTTGAATGTCAGAATAACGAACATTTGTCCAATTTTCCGATTTAAAATGTTGCAACGAATTTAATAAGTTCAAATGGTCCGAAGACGCACTCTGAATTGTCGGTTCTTTTAGGTTTGTTGTCAAATCAAATTGAAACTTAAGGGCCGACTCGGCGGGCACCTCGATGGTAGGCGTATCTTGCTGGCTTGATGCTGGATTATCCACATTTATTTCTGCTTGGGGCTGACACTCGGGTCCCCCTGGGTACCCACTCTGATGAGGGTAGGTACTGCACGCCAAAAAATGTTGAATCTGACTTACTTGTTCGATAAGGTGTTCTAATACCTTACTCTTTTTCTGACCTGATCCTTCTGCCTTTCGTGACAGTTTCCGCTTACGATGCTTCCGCGGGCCCTCATCACTACTGGTGGATGAGGATGAGGAAGACACACAGTAGTTTTCATTTCTTTCCGACATCAGGTATAAGGCAGCACAGTAATATAAGATTTCAATCACAAAATTCCCACGATTTCACTATAATATTATGCGGGTATTACGAAATAATTTAATAAAAGTTATCGACACTACAACGAACACTTCAACTAATTTACTTATATTTCTTATTTATAAAAGTTTTACGAACGCTAGCAGCGTTTAATTCAAAGTACTTTACGGCTCGAAAGTAAAGACGCCAATGAGGAAATCTCGAACGAGCATCACCTGGTGAACATGGCGGCCGGAAGCTGTCATTATTTAGGCGATAAATGGTACTACAACGACTAAACTGCGGCCGGAACCGGAAGATGTCATCTCAATATTGTTTACAAGGCCTCGAATAACGGCGGAAGGACATAATAAAATTTAGACCCCGATATTAATTCCCAAGTAAAACAAATTAGACGTTTTGTTACTGCCCAAACTAATAAATAATAACCATTTTTCAACGCAATTTTGCGAGTAAGTATTTATCCGTTTTGGTAGGCATTTGGAATTTCTTGATAGTCCAAGGTACATTTCTGGTAAGCGTTTAAATATATGCCATTAGAAACATTCAGAATGTGAAGGCGGCTTGTGACAACAACTAAAGTTACATTTTTCTAATCTAAATTAACATTGTTTAAAGTTTTTAACGGTGGTTATTACTAATTATTTTTTGCAATAAAATTTAAATGTGACGGTGAACTTTGGCATAGTCCAGTTAACAATTTGAACATTAATTGTTCTAGAGAAATTAATTATTAATATTTTATGAATATTTAAGTTTAGTTAATTTATATAAAAGGGGCATCCTTACAATAACGTACAACGCCAAATTGATTACTACATCAAAACTACTAAACAAATTGTCAATTCGGTTTCGTATTCAAACCTATAAGTTGGCATTCCGTTAAGGAAGCAGAATCTCAAAGAAATGTATCAGCATCCCGGCTGCAACGCAGCTGCTGTTTGTATTTCGCGCGCAGTTTGAACGAAGGTGCGCCCGCGCCGTGCGGCGAACTGCGGCTTGGCAATAAATATAATATAAATAATAAATATCGCCAGACGAACACACCAACTGTATGGTCTCCAACTAAGCAACGATTGTATTATGGGTACAGTACAATAGACTGGGAGCGATCCCAGCGACACCCAGACTTGAGCAAATTACGCAAAGGCCATTTCCGAAATTTGCCCCGGCGGGAATCAAACCCACAACCACCATGTGCAGTGAGCAGAGCGGCCTACGCTCGACTCACTGCGCCAAGCGGTCGCCGATTGCGTGCGTTGCGGTCGGGATGCAGACCATCTGCCTCGGCCCTAAGTCTTAATCTACAACAAATGTACACTGTAACAATTAACTACATTTACGTAATCGTAATTAACATACTTAATTTTAAAGCTTGCCGTTTATTTAAATACTAAGTAAAAGTTGAAACTCATGAAACTATCATACGCAATAAAGAAAAATATTATTATAGTTTGAGAGTCAGTAAATGATAAATGCCAATGGGAATATAACAGAGTAAACCTAAAATATCACGATTTAACTGTCTTAGCCCAAATACGAGGCGGATGATTGCATTATGTTATATTTAAACCCCAATTAAATTATGGAAATAATGATTATTATTTTCAAATAAATTCTTACCAAAATGACTACAGCCGGGTTTTAATTATATAACATAATAAAACAATTAATGTACTATGGCATAATTAAATATGCATCCAGCTAGAGCATACATCGTGTATTTATAGTTCATATAAAAATAGTCATATCAAGACCTTATCAACCAAAACTTTACGTAATAGGTAGGTATGTACTTTTATAAATATACCCACACTGAACGTTACTGACCTTTTGTATAGCTCTCTCGTCTGCTGCTATTCGAGTCCAGTCCATAGAAGACAAGAGATTGCAGAAGATCAATAGAAAAATAAATTGTGATGTTTATAAATTTACGTTTCCTTTTTCTATTAGCTCCTTAGTTATTAAAACATACAACGACGCTCGAGTCACACAGCCTTACAACAAAACAGATACATAGCAGCAGTGGTCAGCGCGTGTGTCGGTAGAAAATTGTAAATATAATATTTATAACGATTATTTACGACTATATAATAATATCACACGCACGTCGCGCAGTCACTCCCACACAAGTAAAATATACATTATATCATATAACAACAATGGAAGAGATATCAGAAGCCCCGTGACGTCTACAAACAGACTCGTTTCAACGTAAAAAACGATATCAAATAAACAATATTTCAATCTTAGCAAATAATACCATGTATGTACTATGTATTAAGTATGCCCCGAAACCTAAGCGGCGGCGCTCACGGTGACCAAACGCTTACCACCTACACAATACGCATATGATTGTCCGTTCGAAGTGAAATAAAATCGGGACACTCGATGTGAATATTAAAACAACTTCGAATCGACACAAACGCACCTCGAATGGAAGATATCATCGGGAATGCATCTCGAGTCGCACGCCCACATCGAAATATACAAAATTTACTTAAGGAATACGTATAAAGTATATTGATACACCGTCAGGCGGCCGCGAGCGCGCCCAGCCCCCGCACGGCGGCGTCAGCTGGGCGGGCGGCTCAGGCCGGCGGCTGGCGCGCGGGCGGCGGCGTGAAGAACTGTCATTGCGGCGTGTCGCGCGCCGCGCTCCAGCGGTCGAACTCGATGCCGGAGTCCGGCGACACGCCGGCGGGCGGCGCGCAGCCGCACGGCTCGGCGCGCGGCCCCGGCGCGGCGCCGCGCCCGGCCCCCGCCGCGCCGCCGCCGCCGCCGCCCCCGCCCCCGCCCCCGCCCACGCCCGAGTCGGGCGCGCGCGGCTCACGCACGCCCAGCGCCTCCAGCACCTGCGGCGGGAGCGCGACATTCAGGAGGACGTCCCCCGCCCGGAGGCCGAGGCGGCCGTCGCGCCGAGCGATCCTCGAGCGGTCGGGACGAGATCGTACTTTCGACACTGGGACGCCCGACGTCCGCGTCGGCGGCGGCGGGGCGACCTTAATTCCGCTCGGTCGACGCCCAAATTTATTCGCGTTGCGAGTTTATAGGACCGTCGACCGCAGTTCCGAAAGTGCGTATCTGTTCCCGACCCCGCGCTAGATAGAGTGCAGACCTTACTCAGGCTGGCGCTGTGCTCGTGCAGGCCGAGGTCGCGCTCGAACGAGTGCAGCTGGCGCATGAAGTGGAAGTTGGGCGCGATGTCGGTCTTGCGGCTGCGCACCAGCTCGAAGGCGTCGCGCAGGCACAGCCGGTGCCGCTGCATCAGGTACGCCAGCGTCACCGTCACCGAGCGCGACACGCCCGCCACGCAGTGCACCAGCACGCCGCACCGCGCTGACATCGCCTCCTCTGTGGGCCGCGACATAAAGATTCAACACTTAGCAGAAGACACTTAAGTGGGCGAACAAATACTTTTTCGCCAGAAACACGGTCATAAAGGGTGAAACAAATATAGTAAGGTGGTACTAAACATAATAAGTTCAATTAAATAAAGTCGAAAGATGAGCACCCACCAATAAACCTGATGGCCTGCGGGAAGTGCACGGCGAGGTTCTGACTCCAGTGGTCGGCGATGGGTATCTTCAGGTAGTTGATGCCGCAGCCCTCCGCCTCGAACGTGTTCGGCAGGTCCGGGGTCACGTTCAACACGTACTGCAAACAAACAACCACTGTCCGTTTATATTTAAGTCTTTACTCGTAGTATACTCAAGAATGAAAGGCATAAAGTTTCAAGAACAGTGAACACGAGCCGAAGAAAGAGGCGTAGTTACTGGGGGAATCCTATGTTCAGGAGTAGACTTTCGGTTGATGGATGTTAATAAAGAACAATTGCTTGAATTATACCATAAGGATTGAGGCCATAGTCCTCAGGCCTAGTTAACATTTGATAGGAGTTTTGATCGAACAGATTTAAAATGTGCCAAATATTAGGCAGGCCCCGAGGCGTGGCTAGATAAAGAACTTAATTAACAATTCCCTCAATGGCTTTGCTGTCGTACCTTAATATTGTGCCTGGCGAGTGCGTCGCAGTCTTCGCTATTGGTGGAGTTCCCGAGGTACAGGTTGGGGAGGATCTCTATGGGGAACTCCTGCGGCGCGTGGCCGTGCGTGTCCTCGCACTCCGACGACGAGCCCGACGACAGCGCGTCATCGCAACCGGAGCCAGATATACGCAAGGACCTGGAAACGAGATAATGAAGGCCATTTTAATCTATTGCCCGAATCCCCCTTGTATCGAGAGGTGACCTGTGCCTCTTTCGGCACATAATGTGTAGATTAGAAAATGTACCATTCGAAAATACACAATTTGCTGCTAAATTTGTGACTTAATAAATGTTCCTTCTCCATACCCCAGTCCTGATGAGGACCTGAAGACACGCGTGCAACACGTAGAGCCCTGTCGCGAGATTGTTATGTTACAAGTAATAATGATTGTTCTGACTCATGTTACGTTGTTACCTGTCTGCCTGAATCTTTTGTCTTAAGAGAAGACAGTCATACATACATACAGATGTCATCCCATGTCTGGTTGGAAGAGCAATTAATAATAATAAAATGTATATTATCATGCTATCCCATACAAAGCCAATGATAAATGAAATGAGTCAGCTTAGTATACAGCATTGACATTTATAAACATGGTCAAAAGTGAATAAGGAAAATATTAACTAATGATGTTCAAGGATCGCCATGTAAACTCATAGCTAACATGTTTAGCATTAGTCACGTGGTTATACATGTTGGGTATTCGATGCAGGAAGAGCTGGATGCGGCGATATTTTTTATTTAAATTACAACGCGTGTGTTTATGCTTTTATTTTTGTTAAGTGTAAGTATATTTATTTCTCGTATTTTGTATTTGTAAATACTAATTAAGAGTAGATTGAGCCAAATTCTTAAAAAGTAATTAAGTCTTATTTAGTCGTAGTCGCAAAATAAATTTGCACCTCAATGAATTAAAAGCCCACTAAGCTTAACATCAAAATAACCTTCAAGGATAAGTCAACGATATCATTGATACAAAGCACATCCAGGGCTGTGTTCATAGATGGATGTTCGAGCAAGGGCGTGCGGGGGCGGCCATCGATCGCCGGCCTGAATGGGGGTGGGTGCTAGCAGGGGTTCACCATTCACGTCCCCCGCGGCTCAATGGCCGCCCACGCAGCGCTGAGTCCTTACTCTCGCCCTCAACCCCTCTCCAGCACCCCTCACCCCTCGCCCCGAAGCCGTGGCTCCAACGCGTCTCCTCCCACGCGACACTTTTCCAAATTCACCCTCGCAATTGTCTCGCCGTCATTCAGTTTACTGTTTAGAAGGCAATCAAAGTAGACGAACACGCTGCCGCCCGCGACGTAATCTTGAACACCGTTACCTTGGCTGACTCCCTCGATATTTAAAAGTATTTCCAGACGCAGGTTAGATGATACAAGCGCGTCGTTAGACCGTGTGGGTGCATGACTAATATAATTTAAACTGATTAGACATAGCTTAGAATTAAACGACCGAAAATTAAGAGGAAGAGAGGTGCCAACAACGTATAAAACATTTAGATAATCCATGAAAAGAAGGTGGTTTACCATGAGCTTACTACTATATGCCTGTGTCTTCATTACATCATATAACAACGCATTGAGCCTAGCTTGATGGAAATTTGTTCCATTGATGATATAACTAGTTCACCTATCGAAATGTTATTCAAACATGTTGATTCCTGAGTGTCTGGACTATAATCGTAGAACAGATCAATAAAATACGTTATTGCAATTGGACACAACAGTGTGAAGTCTCGGCTGATATTTATCTAGGCACATACGGCTTAAGTAAGCCATCTACAAGTTTTTACGACGACACTGGTACTGTATACATACATAGTACTTATAAAATTTGCAACCATACATAATTATAATGATCTATTGTTGTCATTTCATCACGTAACAAACTCAAAATACTACGTCATTCATGATCACTCATTAATATAATTTTGGGCCCGAAAACAATTTCAATTTATCTTTAATGGGGCTTCCCACCATTAATCTGCTGCTTCACTGTTTACCATTACATCAACCAATTAGATGAGTGTAGCGTGAATGGTCAGCAAGATAATTATTTACAGAAGGTAATCGGTGGGCAGCATATACTGAGTACTAAGGATTTAGTCGCAGAGTAGTAGGCAGTGCGGCAGCGTGGGCCGGCGAGTGGGCGACCCTCATTGGACACGTCCATTCAGGGGAGCTCGCCCACGCTCACGACGCCATCCATTCCAGCCGATCTGATAATGGAAACCGACTACTTAGTTCGATTTACTTATATGTGGGTGAATGCTGCCCCGTTTGTTACGCAAGTATCGAGGTATTCCCGAGACACAGGTGTACCACGCTCGCGGAGAATGTCGTTCGGCTAAAACAATGAACGTGAGTTGCTCATTTAAATGCGCGCATAGTACTTGTAGTACTGCGTTGTGTAAGCGGTGATCTCGACATCGTGCGAATACAATTCGTATTTGAATGGCGGCGGTGTATGCGCGGCGGAGGCCGGAAGCCGTGACACGGCCGGCCGTGTTATTAATGAACGACTCCGATATATATGGGCGGGCGCTGCCTCCTCGAAGTCGGCCGACCCGACGGAATACCGAACACGGGTAAAAGCACCGCGTGGAAAGCAGCACGGTGTTCGTCTCGAGTCGGTCGGTTAGCGGTGTGCGCGCGGAGCCGGCGCGTGTGGGCGTAGGAGTGCGTGCGGTGCGCAGGCGCACAGGAATGCGGCTCGACCCACCCGCAGCCAATGACCGCCTGCAAGGGACGGTTTTTTAATGCCCGCTTCGCTAGTTCCCATCCTGGCAGGAGTTTTAACGAGCCGAGTCGACCGGACAACGCAGATAGCTCGGTGTATGTTATGTTATATTGAAATAAGTTATGCGTCGCGACTGCGACCCTACTTAGTAGTAGATACAATTGGTAGTAGTATGTATGCTTGGTTGTGTGGATGCGTGGCGAGTATTTTTGCAAGTGTGTCGAGGTCGTAGGCCACTCTAGCGCTTACACTGTCCAGTAAAATCAACCAAGTAGGTACTACGTATATTTATTGTATGTTATGTGTCGCCGCCGACCAGTGTCAATTAACACTTGGGCCGGAATTCAACGTTTTTGTATACTATCAAAACGTTTTCAAATCGAATATTTTTTTGTCATATTGTGTGTAATCCGTTGATAATGTAAAATGTTAATTTATTAATTAATTAAGTTATCGACCATTAAAAACGGTTTACCGGTTACCTAATATTTTTCATACAATATGATAAAACTATTTTTTGCTAGGTACTTGTTATGGTACATTTAACAAAACAAATGGCAAGTCGATTTTATCCACTTAGCAAGACGTATCGTAGTAGAGAAACTACTTTTTGTTCGCCGATTCATAAAATCGCGAATCGAAGTTTATTCACATCTGATTGTATGTTCTTCAAATCGCTGCAAAAAAATATGAATTGTGTGTTTCGTTTCATAGAAGAGAAAACAATTCTGTTTCGAGGTAATGTTTACAAGAAAACTTTGAGAAAGCTCCGTCATGGATTCTATAATTAAAATAATTTGTAGTGTTTATTTGAACATAATTATAAATGAATAAATAAAACATCCTGTGGTCTGTGACGTACCCGTCACCGACCGTGACCGTGTACGGATTAATTCGTGAATGAACTTAACTCATGCGGACCGAACCGAACACCTTGACGTCAGGCACGATGACGTCACTACACTGATAACCTGCCGCGGCCGCGTCAACCAGGATCTACGAAATTCATCAAACGGAACGGATGATGACATCACAACAAAAATACCAACACAAAGCTGAGGTAAGGAAAGTCGTAAATATATCGATCAACATCCGGATCATTAATACTTATGGTTAAATAAACTTAATTTTTCTCAAAAGAAATACAATATTTCACTTAATAACTCTAAATTGAAAATTTAAAAACCCCCGATGCGACGACCTTTTCATCAAATGTATACAATAATCAACAGGAAATCTGTGTAAAAGTATGAGACATTATTTTGTTATGACATTAGAATAAACAACGAATCTTAATATTGATGCCACGGAGGTTTCATTCCTAGTAAAATATTATCAATTATGATTCAATTTGATGTAATAACTCTGGTTGAGGTGGACGGGAGCAGCCCAACGCTAAATTTATTTTAAATTATATTTGTTCTTTTATATTTTTTCGCAATCGCGGAACAGCGCCCTCTAGAATTATTATAGCGTAATATTCCATGACCATTAACAAAATTTAACGCATGCGCGTATCCATCATTTGGAACGTGACTTATGGAACGTCTTTAGTTCATACACAAATCTCATTATAAAAATTGATAAAATATACTTTTTTCCAGAAACAGGGAATCTTTTCAAATTTATAATATTGTAAAAAGCCAGTTCAGACTATTACGATCATTTAAAAATATAATAAATCTAAATCCAATCATCTCAAATTTTGAATGGATTCGAGCCGTGGAAGTTGGTTTTGGCCTAGAATGTGGCTTTTTTACCTACAAAAGAGCTGATGATCTTCAAACGGCTGAACCGATTTTTATGAAACATAGCTAAGAACACTCTCGATCAGAATACTTATCTAACAAATTAAACTAAATTGAAATCGGTTCATCAGCTTGGGCGCTACGTTGCCACAGACAGACACACAGATACACAGATACACAGATACACAGACACACAGATACACATGTTAAACTTATAACACCCCTCGTTTTTCGTCGGGGGTTAATGAGAAAATTGAAACTTGTTACAAAAATATGTCGATGAGCATTTCTTAATAATGTAATAATGTAAAATTATTGTGTATAAAATAACTCATTTTTAAAAATTGGTTCCTCATTATGGAAGCTTTTTCTTGCTCACAATTGCCCTTTCTCGTAAGTATCTCTGACAGTTCCATGGAATTGTTACTTTATGTACGAATGTTTATCTTTATTTTCATGTTTATTTCACATCCATAACGTCATTATATGTATTTCTCAAACATTAAAAGCAATTCATTGATTTTTTTTATCTTTTTGATACCGATTATGTTCTGTGAATGTTTCCTGTTTACGATTATCCTCCTGTCTGTACCTACCGATAATGGAAAGGACTTTGACTTAATAATAAGTCCGACTTTGATCTGCCTTGTATATTTATGACGTCGATTGTACACAAATTATAAAAGGTTTAAGGCTATAGCGCCCATCTAGGCCGCGATGTTCAAATTTTTCGAGGTTTTTTAGAAATTTTTCAAAATCTGACAATAATAAAAGGCACATTTTGTAATTGGCGACAACTTACTGTAAAACATTTCAAGAACGACAGCTATCCAGATAATCTGGCAATTTTTGAATATTTAGTGATTTACTAGTATCATATCCACCGTGATAATATTTAGAGTAAAATAAATCTATTAATAAACGCACTGCATACTGTGTTTGTCGCAAATCACAAAATGTTGTCTTAAATGTTTTCAGATTTTGGATCAACTATAAACATACTCGAAAATTTTGAATTTCGCGGGCTAGACAGGCGCCTGCACCTTAACTTATTCAATCGCAGGATTCAGCCATATACGTAAGTAAGTTTCCGTTCGTGATCGTATCGTAGTAGCACACCACGATGGATGACGTGTAAGGGCTATTGACGTCAGCATCGTAACTTAGATCGCGAGAGCAACCTCGTTTCAAACGAAATGAGGCCTATGTATAGATAACCTGTGCAACAACAGCATGTAAGTCAGTACTCTGGCCCCTGCGAACTTTTAGCTTTAATCAATAGTAGCATGAGTAATATTCGGTCTATATTCGTTTAAGACTGAGTCTTGGTATCTTTCCTTACCCCACTTTTAGGATTGGTAGTAAAGTCCAAATCAGACTATTTTATAAGTTGAAAACTAATTTATGATCAAGCATTCTCAGATTGTATTCTTCTTCTGATCCTTGGATATAAATACCTATTTAACCTCATCAACGTGTTATTTCGTGATTGGTCCTTGCTCCACCAGCAAAATTATAACCCTAGGCAAATGTTTTAGCTTAGACTTCGATAACTTAAGACTTACTTAGCTGTAAACCCTTCATCCGCTAGTTATATTCTGTATTTGGCTTAATCTTTCAATGTTCAAATGACAATAACAAAGTAAAAAATTGATTTCACTTGGAATAACAGAGGCATTTCCAAGCTATTATAACATAAACATTTAAAAAACCTTAACCATATTTCCCGTTAGTGTTTCACAGTGTAAACAGTTATAACGTTAATGTTAAAATAGCTAGAAATACAATATCGTTATAAATTTAAAGAGCAGGTATATCGGCCAAGGGCCTGCTGTTTGTGCGCGAACAAGCCCGCCCCGCGTGGGCGACTAACATTTACACCATACATTTGGATATTCCTATTTATAGGTTTGGTTTGGTATTATATCGTGAAAGGTAGCCGTCAAGCGGCCCACGCGGCCAGCGGATGCTTGCGAATCAGTATTAGAGGAAAACAATTCGCCAAAGTTGAATAATATGTTTAGAAATACTCGTTGTCTACTATGTAAAAAAGGGACATTTTGTTTTAACCCAACCGCCTAACTTATTCACGTTGTATAATGGGTAATTAGTTATATACCAAATTCTCCCTTTCTTTCATCAGTAATTTGACATATGAAAGAAGAAGACAAAGCAAGGTTTAACTACGCAATTGCTAATCAACGTTTATAAATAAGCAGGTAAGTAATTGTGTGTACAGGTAATTGAGTTATAATTTTAATATAAAGTCTCGTATATGCAGGTACACAAATGCAACCTTGAATTTACAAAACAATAACCTACACGGTATCATACTGACTATTATACCTATAGTGGTTACTGGAATGAACTTGACATGGGGATAATAACAACATTAATTACAAATGTAGTTTTAGATGTCATCTGTATACAGCTTTTGAGAACGAATAAAAATTAACTACTTATAGAAAAATAACATGCCCTCCAATCAATCCCATGACCAATCAATTACAATGTAGCAATAAGCACTGAACTAGAGGCATCCTCAGAATGGCATAAACAAGGTATTCTCTACGTGCCTATCTCTAGGTTTACGAGTCGCCATTCAAAGTGGTCGGTTCATTAACATTATGTGCCGAATAGCTCGAATGATTTCGCGCAGGAAAAACTGAATAGTGAACGGCGGCGCTCCCCGCGCATGCGCCGCTCACCGCATGAATGGCGCGCGCTCCATTGAGCGCATTGCGAGGTTCTACCTAGGGCTGTGCTCGTCTACAGCTTCCGTTGACACTGCAATATCTGTTGAATGAGTGGTAAAACAAAACACCTCTTTATAACTTTTAAACGGTGCAAAATGACCACCTCTGAATCCGCACCGGGTACAGCGTGGGTGGGAAATAATAGACGAAGTCCGCTCGTGTTACGTAGAGAAATCCATAATTTTGAAGTGGGCTGACGATTAAGAAATAACAAACGTAAAGGGCGCCGGTTTTACCCAATATAATCTAGTCCACCGTTATCTCCACCTCGTTTCATACACCTACGTTCGCTTTAGAAAGTGATTGTTGTTCTGGTATGAGAAATAGCAAGAAATCGATAAAACAATGTTTTCATTTTTCTCTTTAAATCGGGGAAAGAAACGTAATGTAGACCCACTTAGATGCGACATAGGCAAGTATAGGACAAAAGAGCCTCGTTTCTTGTCAATGGCAACCCTAAGTTTCACCGCTTCTAATGCAATAAGCCAATTACGTTTAGGTAACTGTGACCTCACTGCAGACTTCCAACACACCGCGCGCCGCTCTGCCGCCGTAGAGGCAGCCACCACACGGATCAAACTGATGAATGGGTTTAATAAACAAAAACTTTTTGCTCAAGCAAGCGTCAACCAGATTTATTATCTTAATAATTTTAAATGGGATGTAGCAAGACTCAGGTTATGACTAGAACATAGGTATTTATAATTTATAAGTACAAATATTATTATAAATATTGAAATAGTAAAGGTTAAAATGATAAGAATGAACAGCAACAGAAAACTGGAGAGCTTGGAAACGATCGTGTTGGCGTTTTGAAAGTTGATATAAGAGCCAATAGTCCGACTGACTCATGATATACAATAGCATACCAATGTTACCAAAAATATTTAATTAGTATTAATAAAAAGTGTTCATGTTGTTAGTAATTGATAAAATAGACATTTAGAGCATTAAAAGTGGCTGGGCATTGTGTAGTTATTATAATAGGTATCTGTCTGTATCAGCAAAATGCACAAGGATACTCTATTGTTAAATCTAGCCGCCACATGTAAATGGCATGATTAACACTATTGTACTAAACGATACGGTTCCAGCTGAACAAATGGCGGACTCATGAATGGAATATTTGACATTGATGTGTTCCACGCATACGTGCGAAACAATTAGTTACGGCACCGAATACCTATTTATGTAAGGTGTATTGGCAGCCTCTGAGTTACGCGCCGATAGGAAGGAACCTGTGTTTATTCGATATGACTAACATCCTCTGTCATCACCGCCGATACTGAGAAATCGGTTTTTATTATTCGATCTGCTTGCATGCAGCCCACGCACTAACCAAAGTTTAGGTATGAAATAAACAGGTCTGTTAAAATCTTTACCCACACATGTCGGGTACTTTAAGCCCCATTCGTGGATAATTATCTATACTGGTATTTCGTTTTCACGCTACAGATAAAATTTATACACCAATAACACTGACATCCGGAGTCATTAACTATTATTATAGTTTACCTACAAACGTCACACTTGAGGCAGTCTCGTAATAATACGTAGGCAGTTTTTCCATTGATAGTGTGAACAATACCTACCAACGACTATAGTTTTAACTTAAGAATGAAATAATTCTTATTTTCCATAACGTTGAAATCGCGACACGATTTCCTATTCGATTATCACCAAAAAGCATAAGTGTTTAGTTTTAAGGTCATCTGAATATTCAATTGCCAAATGCATAGTACATTATAAAGTCAAATGTTAACACTAATAAAGTCTCCATGCATCATCCTATTGGAAGTGCAAATGAAAACGTCTCATTAAGGAGATATTGAGAAAGTGCTGCTATCCAGTCGCGGCAGAATCGCCCAGCTACTTTTTCCCTCAACTCGAGGTAGAAACCCTCTCACGCACATGACATCGAGTTCCCACGGTTGAGTTTCCTCGTTCAAGTCATTATGAACTGAGGGAGCCAGTTATACTTAGGATAATACCACTAATTATTGCCACGATACACATTGACGTATAATAAACTGGTTATCGATAGTTAATTTACTATCCGGTATGGCCGGTGGCAGTTCCCACAAGCCATACCGGATAGTAAATTAACTATCTGTGAGGATTAACTGACTGTGAGGAGAGTTTAGGTGACTGTGAGAAGCGAATAGTTTCTGATCGCTCACTGAGTTTGTTCCTTAAACCTAATTTCCATATTGTTGGTTTTTAAATTACAAGTACACTACATACAAACGCTCTGAATACTCAGCTCCCATTTAATACGACGAAATTTCATAAAACAGTTATAATGCTGTGAAAACATGCAGAAAACATTAGAAAATAAACAATCTTGTAAGTCTTAGTAATTGACTAACCCTAACCAGACGGTTATTCAAGTTTTCGCGTCCATAATGTCCATTTATAAATTTTACATTGGTCCTCGCAGAGGAAGGCCCCCTTGGGGCAATAAGTCCTATTTAAACAACCGAGGCTCGACGAAACAAGCAAACTCCATTACTGTGATGTTTTTGCTTTAGTAAAAGTGCTCATTTTGATCCTAATTTAAAATCAGAATACATTCGCGACTTTATTACCCAAAAATATATTTTGGAGATTTTTCATAATATGTTCGAGCAACAAAGGAATTAGAGATTAATCCATCACAAATCAGAATTCACGTCTCAATCTATTATAATTTATATAGTATAAATCAATTATATTCTTTAATTGTGTAAATATCAAGGCAATGTGAGGTGGCAATGTGTTATCAAATATTTGGCGTTGATACTGACCGTAATCCCATGAGAGGTAGATGCGGCACGTGTTGGGCGCCCGCCTCGCTGCACCATTCGGGATACGAGCGACGGAACTCTGCGAAATCACCTGGTGGAAAAAAATACAATATTTTTATCAAGTTTACAAGAGCGTACAAGCGCAAAATTCTTAAAATATCATTAATCTAAATTAAAATATTCAGCAAGTGTACTTCCAAAACTTAATCATAAATAGTTAAAATGGGTATAAGGTATACACATTTTTTTTATGACGACCACGTACATAAAACCAAAGCAAGATCAGGGAGCATGCATACCCTTACATCAAATCAAGATTAGGGAGCATGCACTTAACACCAAAGCAAGACCAAGGACCACGCACTGAACATCGAAGCCAAATCAGGGCCAAATCAGGGCAAATGCTCCCTGGTCTTGCTGGAATAAGGGCATACCCTTATTCCAGCAAGACCAGGCAGCATGTACCAACACCAAAGCCCGATCACCGGGACTGCACATTTAACACCAAAGCAGGCTCAGGGACCATGTTGTTTAATAGCAAAGCATGATCAGGGACCATACACTTATGAAGAAAAGCAAGACTAAAACCTTAAGGCAAGACCTCAAGATCCATGCATTAATGCTCTGGGCCAGAAAACCGTAAAACAAAAGCGTGAAGCCCGAAATTCGGTTAAAAAAGTTAAAATTAACTCCTATAATTTAAATAAAACAGATGTAAACAAAGTGCATGCAACTATGTTTGCAATAAGTACTCTGAGCGAGATCTGTTATAATTTTTGTTAACACAATTACTATATGCGCTTAAATTACAGGTGTAAACTTGCGTAGGTGAGGACGTTAATTCAATTTAGAGTTCGTTTCATTCATTGGTTCGCTCTCATTTATATTCATAAATTCACTGTGATGCATGCAAAATGTTATGGTGCCAAGCCATTGCTAATTAGAAATATATATGTAATAGTATAACACCAACTATTCGCACTTCTTAAATAATTAACAGAAGAAGAAGCAGTGGTCAAATTAGTTCCCTATAAAATGCAGCAAGGCAAACTGTCGCTTATCAATACAATGTTAGAAGTAACTGCGCTAGATTTGTTATTTTTTTTAATCAACGAAATATTTTATGTTGAGACTTAGCCTGAAGTGTAAAGTCCAAGAAGATTAATAGTAATAGTTTCATTCGAACATGTTAGCGTCAGGTTTAGCGACCGGTGCGTCAAAACAGTGGAAACGCTGTGTTTCCGCCGCGTGCGGCCGCTTCCTGTCGTCCGCTGCCGACAACAATTGTGATGCTAATAGGTACCGCTCCCATTATGTCCATCACACGCCTATCTATACACGGTATATCCAGCTCATGACTCCTCATTACCATTGAGACGCCTGTCCGATATCCCGACGATACAGTTAATATCCGCAGCAGTAATGGAAGCCATAAAAATAATATTTTAATTAGTCTACTTTCGTCATAATATGTCATGTATAATAATGTTATCATCAATACAATTAATAATAAATAAAATGTAGGCTGCTATACCTAATTTGAAAGTTAATGTGTTAAGTGCTACTTTGAAAGTGCAAAAAATAAATCCTATTGCAATGCCATGAATTTGGCACTGCTTGACGATAGCTAGCATAAACATGATTGTATATTATATACGTAGTTTGAAAGTCACCTTGGCCAGAGGTCTCGGCTGAGTGTCTATATAATTAATCATTCGAATAGGTATTCGATAGTTTGTAAATCTTCAATTCTAACTAAATGTACCAGTGCCAGATAGCTACTGCAGTATTTCTCAATTATCAAACATTTACGTTCGTTCTACACACCAAAAATATTATCCGGCAAGAGATTCAACATTAAATCTGTAAAGAGTTACTGATAGATGCTCTCAACCAATGTGCTGCAAATTTAGCATCACACATCTTTCATAGTTAATATTGTCTGTCTAGTAGTGACATTTAAGAATTAGGTGGCCACCCCGATAACCTATCCACCACCTTCTCATGAAAATGGCCTCTTAGGTAGGTTGCAAGGCTGGCTGGCTGGCAGGCTGGCCGGCATCACGCAGCCGCACGGCGCGGCGGCAGCGTGGGGCGCGGGCGGCGGCGCGGCATCGATCCGGTGACTCATCGCGGCCCATTCATCCGCCGCACTCAATGAACCCGTCGTACCCCCGCCTCACTGTAGCTCACCCCCTCACGCGGCCTCGGTAGCAAGGACTCCATAAAATTCACCCCTCGCCTCGTGAACTTAATCCTTCAGCCAGTTATACCCATATAATATGTATCAGCACGATCGTCTCATACACATTTTGCACCCACAATTTGACGCCCACGGGCCGACTAACGATCAAAATCCACCTAAAACGCAAAGATCAATATTGTTTCGACGAAATATTTAACATAATAAGAATTGACCTCGACGAGTAAAGATTTTTAAGAACTATCTATATTCAATATATATTTTTTATTCAGACTTTAAATTACAAAATCTAGGAAATATACATTATGACAGCGGCAGGAATCAGTACGGGGCGGCCGGTCCGAGGCACGAGGGGTCTGGCGGCGGCGGCGGCGCGTGGGAGGCAGGTGCGGACGGGGAGGCCTTGGCCCGTCCCGTGTCCTTCCCGCAACGTTTATCAACAACCTTGTGCGATTTAAGCCACCTCACTAATACATTATTATGCAACGAGCTAGGAAAATATGAGTGATCACTAAACGAAGATGTAGAGCATTACATTCTTCTAGTTTTAATTTTAGTTATGGCTAAGACTACTCCACGATTATAGTTCACAGCTTTGCATTTACCGAGTGTTCGTAATAGGATCGATCGTAATATAACGTTATTACGTCATCCAATTCTAAAATAAGGAGCAAGGTGGGTGGGCGCTTCGCCATTTTCTCAGTTAATAAGTAGTAATCTGTGGAAGGTTAAATCGAAATAATATGGTAGCGAAAGCCCATCGTCATTGATAATATTTCTCGTCTTTAAATAGACTTTAATCAAGCCTGTTGGGACAATTTGGATCAATTTAGTAAGGTTGGTGGGCGACTTATAAATATGATTGCACATCGGCCCCTATTGACTGCTCTTACAGTTGGGTCAATTAAATCCATTCACAGCGAACGTGGCGGTGCATTGCTCCGACAATGACGACATGCGCATCATGTCGACATAGCAAAACGATAAATATATCAATTAGTCGAATTATAGTCGCCATGATCTTTTATTATGGTGCCGAAACAGCTTCGGGTCAAGTCTTGGCATAATTAGATGTAAGAATTTGGTTTTAAGACGACAATGAAGTAATAAGAGATACTAAAGAAATAATACACTTCGCTGGGGTTCTAGGAATATTAGGATTGACGTCACTGGATTCGATTAGATTCGGTTTCTTAGAATCGACACGGGCTGGTAGTTTTAAGTTTCAAGGCGTGACGACCAAAATAGATTTCCTCTTATACTTAAGGAAAATTGATAAGAATTAGGTACAGCAATTATCTATTCATATTTACATATAGGTGACTACGTATAAAATTTATATTCTAAAAATACCTATGGATATAGAACATGAGGAAGACGGGAGACAACAATAATTGATTTTATTAAAACGATATTATGAATGGTAGAGATCGGACCCAATACACTTGGAAACTTTGCTAACATTAAGAAATTGTCAACCATGAAGCGGAAAACTGCTATCTGATTCATAAAATGGAAGTAACGTACACAAGGACTCCAACAATAAACTCTAGTTAAAACATACTGGAGACCGTAATGAAACACAACGGTTAGTAGACGCTGCACTAATTGATGGCCGGCTCGATTTCAAACCGATAATGAGCGCGGCGCCAGACCGTCCGTCGGCCGCCAGATAATGTCGCTGATAATCCTATCAGTCCGCCACAACGCTGCAGTCCTCCTCGACCCCGCGACACACGATATACCAACATACGGCTCCATTATTATGAGCTGAAATATATTGTATTCAAATGAACACGAGCGTTTACAAATTTGTGACCTTTACGTGCTTTTACGGCGTAACAAGTTGCCCATTTTTTATTCCAAATCACTGTAGCGTAGCGAGACGAGACATAAATAAAATCAGAATACAATACGCAGCACAAAATAGTACTTAATCCGTGGATTGGATATTACATCAGCACAGCACATAAAAAAACTGTCAATGCCAATGTTACGCCTTCCAATGAACACATTGCGCTTCATTCAACACTTTGCAATTTGAATTTATCAATGTAGACAAACTGGCTATTACTATCGGCGCTCACCTAGTCATTGGCTCGTTAAATGTTCAGAGTTAGTATGGCCGAATACTATTTACGGCCCGTTGATAGCGACCAGCACAAAACACGCATACCAACCTACCTAATTGTTTTCATGCGGTTGAGTTAATTCCGGCGCGATCCACTTTTATGCGATCCCGCTTCCCTTTCCCATTTCGTTTTCCTCTATTGGCCATATTATATTCGCACGCGGCGTCCACTCCGCCAGATGCGCACGATTTCCTTTACGATTATAAATGTTAAACTCTAAAGAGTTTACATTCAAAGCAGAGCTCACAACATCCTGTTGTTCGCAAGCACGTGCCATTTATTTTACGATCGCCCAGCTTCATACAGACATTTGGAATTGGTCATTCACTATTGAATATAGATTAATGCGATATTAGGTACCTATTTCAAATTGGTTCAATCAATAGTTTATTAGTCTACTCGCTTGTAGTAAAATAAAATTGTTAGTTAGTAATTACTTTGTTTGGGGTGTAAGTAAATGATTTTTCAAAAATAAAAAATTATTGCTTCCCAGAAAATATCTTAGCTGAAGTCATGTAGAGTCAGTCCTAACTAAATGAATTATAAAACAAATTGGATGGAAACTATTCGTAACCAAAAGATTATTTTTTGAGATCTTAGCGTAAATGGTCGGAAACCTGGACTGTGACTCTTCCTTAATCTTTTTGTGTTCAATTATTTGATACCTAGTTACTGAAAATATCAAGCTTTTCATAATTCCCAGACTTCATTGCCACGAAAGAAACGAGACACCGCCTTCCTTGTCAACTGAATAAAGTTATTTTTTTTGGTGTTATGATGCCTGCTGGTCTTATTAATTGTACGAAAGTATGTAAAACATAATATAAATTGGCAGTTACATTATAATTTGTAGTCACATCGGTAGTTGAAATTGGCAGGACGTGAGTGAAACGGGAACTTATTAATAAAATTGCGGCGCTCTTCCGTCGGACGAAGACCGAAGCAGTAGCTCCACGCATCCGGTCTGCTTTGATCATCCAGTTTATATCGGGTAGATTCTTTTAAAATATCTCAGAACATTTATCATGACAATTTCATCAATGGGCACAAAATAACAATTGTTGCCACCTCTCCGCAAACTCTTCGATTTCAGATTTTCTATTCAACAGGTAGGATCAATGTAGATTGCCTAGTTAAACTTTTAATGAAATCGATCTAAATTCGTTCCTTGTTATATAAAAGACAAGCTGTGCCCACCGACTTCGTCCGCGTAGTATTTAACTTAACAAAAATTTCGGGATTATCGGAATAAAAAGGATCCTATGTGTTAATCCCGGTTATAAACTACCTGTGTTCCAAATTTCATCCAAATCCGTTCCGTAGTTTTTGCGTGAAAGAGTAACAAACATACATCCACACTCACAAACTTTCGCATTTATAATATTAGTAGGAAGTAGAATTACATACACAGGCGAATGACCCATAAATTGATTTGATTGTCCAATAAACCTCGTCCAATAACCACTTACATATTATTTTACTTAGGTACAGCGATAAAGGGAGCAAATAATATCTAGACAATTTCAATTAGATACATTTTAACAGTGAAATAACACATATGAGCGCACAAACAAGCGGGTTCGACACTACGGTGATTATAATCTATCGTCTCGCATTGAGGAGCACAATAAGTAGTCGACTTCCTCTCCCACGTTTGGAGGAGCGGATGCCTCGAGTCGCGACCTCCGGCATGGGTCTTACGACGGCGACGCCCCTCATGCATTAAAACTAAAGCAGTCTACAAACGCGCTTTATTACCAGGCTACCCACACAGGCTGACCGGGAGTGCGGGGTTAATCTCTCTTGCAATTTGCTGAATGACCAGACATCGTCAACTTGGTATTGCTATGGACTAAGGACACTTCGCGGCCGACTGATACGTGCGACTCGAATCAAGCCTTGAAAGATTTGGTCAATTATCTACATATAAATCTTGTCATTTGCACGCTTTTAGAATAAACATATTCGTCTATAGTACATATATACAAATAAATAAAATTAAAGTGTCTGTTTGTAATATCAAAATAACACCTTTTTACTAAATGCATATGGAAGTACATACGGTACTTATAATAGGGATGCCCAAAAAAGTGTATTGTATCGATATATCGCATCGTAACTGTATCGAACTTGGTTGTATCGATACGCGATATTATCGATTTCCTTTGTATCGATATATCGTATCGTAACCGTATCGCATGCCTTTCAATTAATATGCGATATAATGAGTATATATCGTGCAAAGGGTTATCTTTTTAGTAGTTTTACTATATTCTTTTATTTTTTTAAAAGAAAAAAATAATTATATGTATTTCAAATAGTTTTACTCAACAAAAAAAAATCACAATTGCCATTGATCAGTACTTAAACAACGCAAAAATAATAATTTTGATACGCGCTGTGGATTTAACCTATTACGGCTTTCGGAAAGTGTGTCCAGCTAAAGAAAACAGGCGTTCAGAAGGAACTTAAGTTGCGACAACTGATAATAGTGACCGACATAGTTTGATACGATACGGTAATGCGATATTTTTATAAGAATGCGATATATCGAAGCGTATCGTATGGTCAAAATATCGCATCAAATATCGCTTTATCGTATAGTGCTGTATGTATCGTAACGGGCATCCCTAACTTATAACAAAAACGCGATTTTAAATAAAATTGTCTGTCTGTGTGTTTGTTCCGGGTAATCTCCAAAACGGCTGGACCGATTTTGACGGGATTTTCACTGGCAGATAGCTGATGTTATAAGCAGTAACTAAGGCTACCTTATTTTAGATAAACAAAAAAATTGATAGCAAATGCTGCTGCCTGTCGCTCGGGCCCAGAACGCGCGAGCGGGCTTTTGCGATAGTAGGTATATAAAACACGAAACATCGACTCGCAAGTATTAAATTACATTTTTGGTAAGTTCACTTTTTAAATTCTACGCGGGCGAGGTCGCGGGCTCAGCTAGTATTACCTATAAAGCTGTCTGAGAATCTATTTCCGTTTATGATGATAGCGTTAGTCAAGTCGAGTGGTTCACTTTCAAATTACCTACTATTTAAGAGGTTTTTTGTCAATGAATGTTATACAACTGACTCAGCACGGCAAGCGGTGTTACGTGTGTACCACCAGTTAGGTAATACTGTGCTGAATGAATACAATCTTGGGAACAAAGCAGATACACCTACTTATTGGTTTTTCTATACTAACTGAACAGTACTGTACCACCCTTCTGCAATATAGCAACATAGTTTTTAGCTCTGTTCATAAAACTAGTGTGTTTGCCAATTTACATTTTATCTTAGTCCAACAGAGAATGATTTCCTGTACAGTTGCAGACAAACTTAAGAATAGATTTGCAACAGCAGTTTTTTCGCCAGTATTTTATCAGCTTTGTAGCTACAAAATATTCAATGGTTTTAACTTATTGATATACAATCAAATGCATACATTTTTAAATAAGTTAAAAGTCGACATCAAACACTCTGTAGTTAAATTTATGTCAAACTATAAACATAATCACAGTGTTGATGCCTCTGCAACAAAGCAATAGACTGGTGTGCCACTAGGGCCACTACTGGGTCCATGTGCGGTACCTAAACACAAATATATACTAAATTTGGATCGGTTAATTATTTCGGAATTTCCATGTTTACACTAACTTATTCAAAACTTTAAAAGTGAGAAATATGTATGTCTATCTATTGAAATTGTTTATTTTATGCTTCAGCTCTCAATCTACAAATTGTACAGATAGAATAGATGCAAAGTATAGTACAAAAAGTATTCAGAACAGATTTCTACATAACGGTAACTACAAATTAAATAAAGTCTCAAGTATCATGCAAATTAAATATATCTCAGTTGAATACACTGAAATTAATGAAAAAAGGGTTCTTTTGACCACTTTGGATGATTTTTGCCTACATAGAAATTGATAAATGCTAAATGCCCCTTATTAATAGAAATAGAAGAAATAAGGTTCACTATAGCCCTCTATCTAAATAAAAAATTTACTGTAATCATAAGGTAATCGGTAAGGTAATTTATATGGTTCCATTATTGACATCTTTAGAATGAAAAGAAACATATATTGTAGACTGTGAATGATTCTACCATTTCAATATATAACACTTTTTACTATTCCTTATTTAGATGTGTAGTCAATGTGGTGGTCGATTAAAAATGTATTCCATAGTTTATATAATAGAAGTAACTAAAATACTATTATTATTACCTTATGGAAAAGAGGACTTTATTCAAGGAGGTGGACCATGGCAAGAAAATTTGTTAACTTATTATTTAGGTGCCTGATTAGTCACTAATGGTACCAACTTCGTTTTCAAAGAGCACTGACTTAGGTTTTAATTTAGCAGTGTGGTCTTGTGGCCGTGCCCGGGCAAGTGTGAGTAATGTGTGATATTCTGAATGATGCACCACTCACCCTCTAGGCAGACGACCTGCACGCCATCTTGCTTGAGTCTTCTAAGCAGGATGCCGTGCACCGAGTCCGGGTCGCGGGGCACCCCGTCCCCGTACAGCACGAAGATGCCCCTCGTGCGACACTGCGTGATCCTCGCCTTTAGCTCTTTACAATGCACCGTGGACACGAGCTCGATCTTGCCCGCGGCCAACCGCCGCAGCATTATACTCGGTATCGAGAAATTCACAGCTGAACGGATGTGAGACAGCGCGTAGTCGTTGGAGCCCCGACAATCTATCAGTACCGTGTCCCTTTCGTCCGAGCGCAGCTTCGCCAGCAACCACTCCTTCGACACCAGGTCGCACTCGCACTCTGAGTCCGTAGGCATTGTAATCACAATGTTCTCTTATGTTTACACGGGCCCTTCGCGACTTTCGATCGCCTGTTGCACTAATATGTGTTGATCGCAGGTAAAAAACTCATAAACACCGACATAGTTTATACCACCAGTTAATAATTAAGATTAATAAACTAAACAACACTATCAACTGATGAAATCCATTTAGATAAACACAAAATTATCCAAGCTAACGTCCACCACGAGTGATCTAGGCGCCAGACGGCGGAGCAAAACGCCAAAGAGAATACATGAATACAATATGCAAAACGCATACATACAACGAACGAACGATGGAACGATTGAACGATCACAGACTATAGGATATGAACGATTTCTCTACCCGCTGAAACCCGCCCGTGTCGCGTGGGCGGGCCTGCTAAATATGGTATACCCTTTACCCTACCCGGGTAGGGTGATGAGGAGAGGTCGGTCGGTTGTAATATGTCTGGCGTCTGGTGGTCATACTTCTTTGGTCAGGTGTGCGGCATGGAAATAATTACTACTTTCAATTAATTTTATGAAATGAAATGATGTATTGCTTGTGCTATCTTCCACTGTTATTTCAACTGTGATTTTTCACAGCCAATGAAAAAAAGAAAAAAGAAACATTTAAGTAATCGACACACATCGCGGGGCAGCGCGAACTGTGTCGAAAGGTAAACTGGGGCAATATCGAAAGCTTTGCGATTTATATGGAATGATTTTTAACAGTTTCTGCCTATATCGGTAGCAGGTGCTACGTATGAAAACCGAAACCGAGACCTATATAAACAATTTTTCACACACCACCTGTGTTATGTTCCATCATTAGTTTCACGGTTTCACGGGATGGCCCGTAGTTTTGAGTTTGTAGTATACGCTACATATATCTAATCTGTGGTATAAGCGCACACAAACACAAGGGAGTCTAGAGCAGTGGCGTAAAGGGGCATAACGGCATGAAAGATCGTCATGCCATTTATTGTGACGGTAAAGTGGTCAGTTTTACTGGCCAAGTGCGCCAATAAATATTTAACAAAAAAAAAACCTGTATGACATTGTCTGACCCATGGATGTATGGCCTGACCAAGAAGCTGATATATAACTTCTTGGGTCTGACCCAAGTCTGACCGCGCGGTCTGACCATGTCTGTGAGTCTGACCTGACAAAATGACTGTATCTGGTCTATTGTATTGTAGCAAACACTTTTTGGTCTGTGGTTTGTCTCATCAATCTAACTGACTCGGTCTGTCACTGCTGTCACTTTGATTGAACCTACAAGACAGAAAAAAAGAGAATTTTGGCTGGCGTAATATTTCATTTGATCGGATGGAGACGCGTTTTTTGGTTTTTTATTATTAAAAGTGTAAGTAAATTATTAAAAAAGACTGTTGAACGCCTGGGTTACTTTATATTTTCAATATGGAAGACATATACGACCATTTGGATAACTATGACGACGTGAATGCACTGCAAGAGGTAATAGTATTTAGCGCCAAATAAACTGTCAATTTTGTTTGTTTTCTTACCTACTATATAAATACTTTCATAGCTGCTTTTAAGGGATATATATCCCTTAACAGTGTATATCTTAGTTTCAAAATTGATGGAATCTATTGTAAAAAGTTTTTTGTTGCCCCCCATGTTGGGTATCTGGTTACAATATATTTCCTTTTAGTTGCGAAGTGAAAACCAAGAACTAAAACAGAAGTTAGAAGAGTGTACAGGAGCTATGGGGAAGCTACAAAAAGTAAGTATTGTAGCAATGTTCCATATTTAGGTTTTTCTAACAAGACAGATTTTGTGTTCATTAATATCATCCGAATACCTACTATAAGTATTAGGATCTCTGGTGTGAGATGTCAATATATAATTTTTGATTACTCACATAATATTAAATTCACATTTTAAGATTTGTTAACTTGTTTCCAACAATCCCATATCCCTTGTCTCTTTAAAACCTTTCCTGACTAATTTGTGTAGAACCCAATGAAATACAAAGGCATTAATTTTTTTTTTTTGTCAAACACCTCAGCATCTAGACTGTCAATGCTTTCATTGACAGTGCAACTTTGAGCTTGCATTCATCAAGGACCCTGGTTTCCATCTTTCATTTATGTAACCCATATGACCTATTTATCTATTTTTTTTGTTATTTAATCAAAGTGTGTGTCTATCCCACATCTATTATTTTATTGACAAACTGACACAAAAATATATACACTATGATGTACTAAATATAAACATAATTATGAAAAGAAAATAAAGCATTTGCCTACTAAGTTTATTCATTGGAATTCTATGTTTTGATTAATAAATGAAATACCTATGGGTTTGAACTAACATATACATTATTTTACCCAGCCTTAGACATAAGAATGGGTGACGAATTGATATTATAGCATATATTGCAGGATTATGATGATTTAGCCTTAGAGTTCAAGAAGTTGGAAATGAACTACTCCTCACTCCTGAAGACTGCCCGCGCCGAGATTGAGAGGAAAACACAGATAATTACGAATCTCAACATTGAGTGAGTATGAGTATTATTACTTATTTATTTTAATCTGCTTCAACAAATCCAGTACCAGCATCACAGACTATATTAAAGCCAAACACTATCTACATACAATTTGTTATTTGATTTCTTTCCTTGTTTGTCCAAGAAGTTTATATTTAATCTGTATTGTATATTCAACATTGTAGGTATTATAAGTTCTACATAAACAAATGTTTTATAAGCTCAAGGTAGGTAGGGGAAAGAACAGAGCTTACTTATGTAAATAAATCATACATAGAATATTTATTCTTCCACCCTCGTCTCTGCTCAAATTTATCTTCACCATATCTCTGTACATGCAATTCACACTGATTGATGACTAAAACACAACATGTTTTGCTTCTAGGAAGGACATGATGGTGTTGAAATCATTGCAGAATGGTAATAACTTTAGAAGAAGTTTTTATAAAGGTAAAGCAAATCTGAACAATTTGAATACTGCGAGCATGAAAAAAGATCATAATAAGAATAGTGAAGAAATCCAAAAAACGAATACTGATAATATTGTTGAGAGGTAAGTTTTTAATACAAAGCTGGGTTTTGCCTGCATCTTCACTAGCGTAATTTCTGGATGTCTACAACAGTGGCAACCCTACTATAGCTTTGGATAATCTTAGCAACCATGTAAAAAAATGCATTTAAATTGGTCAAGCCGTTTTGGAGGAGAATTAATACGAATACACATGCAAACCAGAATTTTATATATAGAGATGAAAGCATTTCAAAACATTGATGCATCCTCAAATTGGTAATGAAATTAACATAATGTTCATTACATTACACCCATAGTTTGCTTACAATATAAAATAGGTTTGCAGTTGGCATTACGGCCAAATATGCAGATGCTACTCAAATATTTATTTCCTAACTTGCATGTTTTATATAAGACGTTAAAATTAAACAGGCCTCAAATTTGATTTGCATTTGAGTGTAGTGGTAAGTTCTACTTTACTTTCAGTAATGTAGCTCTGCTGAATTTTTTCAAGTTTTCCCAATTTGCTTGTATTTAGTTTGCAATTTTACATACAGAAACAATTTTGTTTATAGAAAGGATAAAAGTTCTTTACAATCACAAGAACCAGTTGCTGATTCTGCCATGGATAGCGCAAATAAAACAAGTGAATTAGGTTTAGTAAACACATGTATGGACAAAAAGAGTGAGTTCAAGGAGAATCATAAACATGAACAAAATCCCAAGCCCAACATTGTTGCAAGTAGTATTAGTAATAGAAGAAAGTCGATGCCTGCTGTAAGGTAAGCTTGAAATATGAATTCATTAGTAACACGATTCTTTAAACCTGTTATTTATATAATATTTTTTATTTTATTCCATGCCTCTAAAAGTCACTTAGCAGATTGTGCGTGTGTATTTCAGTATGCAAAAAGAAAAGTTTAGTTCAGATGATGAGTGTGAACTTAAGAGCCCTTCAAAGGAAATTATAAAAAAATATAAACCTGAACAGAAACTGTTAAGCAGAGGTCCTAATGATACATATGGCCTTAAAACGTCTGAGTCATCTAGTTTAGATGGTAAAAGCTCTAATTATCAGGAACATTCGAGAGAAACTCAAAGAAATAGACCTAACAGATATTATGATGACAAATATAAGAGTAGAGATAAGTATGATCTTTTACAAAGATATAGAAGGCACAACAGTCCTGACCGTGGCAACAGGCGGCCACCAAGGGAATATCGCGATGATTATCATTATAAGTCAGAACATGGGCGGTATAGGGTCCTCGTCAGTCCTCCACCAGACCCCTATCACCACAATAATCATATGAGCAATTATCATCAGCGGAGGAATCGGGAACCCCGATCAAATTATGATAGATATCCTAATGAGTATGATAGACACAGAAACCGTTATGCAGAAAAGCATCCTTATAAACATAAGATGGCGAATGATCATGACGAACCAAGTAGTAAGAGACCGAGAACCGAATCGTTTGGCATCACCGGTCATTTCCAGCCTGATGAAGAGAAGAGGTATGCTGATATAGAAGGGGATAGAGTAGGAGTTTCAGAATATGGTCACGCTCTTGACATACATGATGAGTCCTGCCAGTCTCCAGATTACATACAAACAGAAGCTATTTCAGCACATCCAGTCAGAGGTAATTATGTAGATTTCGAGTGTTTGTCTAGTACGATCTATTTTATCATTTATGATTTTACGAATCGGTACTTAAATATTGTATACTTTTCAGAAATCATGAACACGGCGTCGACACCCTTAGAAGATCCACGTAGGTGTAGTAGTAAGTACGTGATAAAGACTGATGCTGAAGGTGTAACTAGTATATCTGCAGTCACTGGTAAACACGTAGATATCAAACCTATAGATAAAGCTGCGTGGAATATCGAGCGTGTCGATATTCCTCGAGCTTTGATAAATAACCCCTCTCAATTCAGTGAGGAGGTTGTTCAACAAATTTACATGGATATTGATAATCCTGTTACTAATATTTCTATGGAGTCTGGCGAGATATGCTTTGATTCTGAAAAAATGTATTCTGAAAATGATAATAAATACAGAGAAATAGTCAATGATAACGCAAACTCAGATTTGAATAAACCGATGGAAGAATATTCTAAATCAAGTCAGCCTATAACAAAAAATAATGACAATACTCAAACAGCTTGTTCCACTAAGTATAGAATACCTAAAATTAAACATGATAAAAATGTCCGTGAAGAAAAACAGAGGAGTGCTAAGTTAGATCCATATAAAAAAGTATATAAGCCAAACGAAGAAGACAAACACAAACAAGAATATAATAGCGATAATTGCACACGAGACTCAACGATTGAAAGACTGAGAAATACAAAAAACAAATTTTACTGTCATGAAAGAAATGAAAATAGTGAGATATTAAGTGAGGGTAAAATTCGATACCAAAGTCAAATGCCTTTATCTGCTAAAGTAATTGTTGAAGGCGATTTAGAGTTAAGTGATGAAAATAGCGATGTTGAGATTAATATACCGGTAGCACTTGAAAGAACTGATGTTCAAGCTGCTGAAAACAGAGCGACTGTAATGAGTGTGGCACCAAGCAATAATAATGAAGATGACATTGGCAAACAAGCTGACAAAAATGAAGAGATTTTAAATATTCAGAATAAAGATGCATCAACAGAAAATAAGAAAGAGACAGATGGAAAAAAACATAAAAGCAAAAAGAGGAAGTCGAAGTCTAAAGATTTTAAAATAGCTCCAAACAATACAGAAATTATTCAAGTGTCTGATAAAAAAACAAGGTCTAAGAAAGACAAAGTTAAACCGAAAGAAATAGACAAGAAGTTTAGTGACTTGTTTGGTGATAGTGGGAGTTTAATTATGCCGGAAGATTTGGGTATAGCTACATATGTACCGAGTTTTGACGATGCTCAAGATGCCGTAGATTTAATTATTAAACAAATGAATAAACAACCATTGCCGAATGTTAATGAAGTTGGTAATGGTAAAGTTGAAGCTCAAGCTAAAAATATAGGCAATCCCAATTTATCTTCTAATTGTCATGAACTTGAAATCAACGTTGTGAATGAATGCGGCAAAGTTCACCATGTGGATACAGATATGACATCTTCTAAAAAAAATAATGAAATTGTATCACCTGAACTGCCGTCAAATATTGTTTATGAGAATTTGAACCCAGATGTTACAGTAGATAATTCCAATGTTGTAAAAACAGTCGTCATATCGACAGGAGTGCAGCCTCAGTTGGAAATGGAATGCAATGTTGAGCCAGATTTAGACAAAACAAAAAACAATATGGAATCTAATCCAAATACTATTTCAGGAGGCAGTCAAAACCCTGCTGTAAATGAATTTAATAAGCGAGAGCTTATGAAAGCTTTAGCCACATCAACTCCACATAAAGAATGTGAAACACTTGTGAATATGGAAGTAAATAGGGTAATTGAATCTAGTTGTAGTAGGGCGGGAAGTATAGATAGTATCCCATCAGCAGTTCGTCAAAGTGAAAAGACTCTGGACTCCAACGCAGATGTACCTGATGTTAGGATATTTGTAAAAAGACGCAGGAAAGTAATTAAGAAACCACCGCCAACGTAAATTGTAAAAAGTTTTGCAGTTGGTTTGTAGTGTTAGTACCTACTAACAAAGAATTAAAGGGATATTTATTTTAATATGATTTGTCATAAAGAGTGGCGTTATTCTGGAAATATCCAAAAGGTCTTCAATTAATGTTACCATGTCAGAAATGTGCTATGCAAGACGTTGATTGATGCCCAATTATTTAATAATTATAGTACATAAGTAATAGAAGAGATTTGTTATGTTGTACTGTTGTACATATTGATCTTGATTGGCACATACACAGTGGTATGCCTACAATTTGAGATGTTTATGTAAATAGGTAGGTACTTACGTATATATCGACAGAACACCTTTATTTAATTTCTTATAAAAGTTGCGGTACCTTGCTGTTTAGTTTTGGTTTGTAAATAAAAATATATTTAACGCTATCTCTTGTTATTGTTATTCATCCCATCATCATCGTTATTGCACTTCTGTTGTACTTGTACTCCGATTTACATCTAGGAAAGCGGTCCACCTAGCTAGAGTCTGGCGGATTTACAAATTTCCAAGGTATAGGCTCTAAAGTTTTTGCCGCCCTTGCCTCTACAATTGTCATATCCTAGATTATTTTAACAATCGTCAAATTTAGTAGAAATTGCACGTAAAATAGTAATCGACAAAATTTGTTGCAGAATTCTATTTGTAAAACATCAGAAATCCGTCATGCAGAAATCCTTTTGCTTTCTATGAGGTAGCAAATAAAAAATGGTCCCCAAATTTGCCTCCCCAAAAATCTACCGCCCTAGGCTCCAGCCTACTGGTAAATCCGCCACTGGCTAGAGTACCAATTAGCTAAGGCCATTATTTTATGGCTCTGCCCTTTCGGATAATACTGCCAATGTCAATTGAGTCGAATAGACACGAATTTCTACTGAAGAGTTCGGCCGGTGCGATGAGTCGGTCCCGACCCGAAATAATCTCGGTTACGGTAGTATTCGAGAAGCGGCCTAAGAGCATAATAAAAATGACCACAACCCATGAACTAGGGGTGTCCACTTCGAAAAAACATCGATGTTTTTATCGTTGCGATATATCGGAAGTGTGTATCGATGTCTTTCGATATATCGGTTACAAATATCGATGTTTACTGAAAATCGAGTACTTTTTCTAACATAAAATCACACCACAAAGCCCTCATCTAGTCAGCCTTCTGACACTCCACGCAAGCGTCAAGTTATAATTATTGTCCATGTCTGCACATTTATTGTGTGTGTTCAAGGATGCTGAATGTTAAAGAAATCTATATAACTAAGAAAAAACTACTTTTCATGGTGTACGAACATACACGTACATTTGCCGAAGCAGCATTCACACTTTGACCCAAATGTTCACATTTACGCAAATTGTATTGCAACCAAAATCAGTTCGTCATCGGTCATCAAGCAAACCGCACGTTCTCACCCCTCATTAAATTCACTCCCATTACTTACGTTTAGTGTCAGTTTTATAATATAACTAGCTAAGCCCGCGACTTCGTCCGCGTGAAATTTAACTTAACAAAAAAGCCCGCTCCCGCGTTCTGAGCCCGCGTGACAGGACCCATTTTTTAATTTTGTTTTTCTAAAATAAAAGTAGCCTAAGTTACTCCTTAATACATCAGCTATCTGCCAGTGAAAGTCCCGTCAAAATCGATCCAGCCGTTTCGGAGATTACCCAGAACAAACACACAGACAGACAGACAGACAAACATTTTTTAAATCGCGTTTTTGTTATAGGTGTCGTATGTACTTTCATATGCATTTAGTGAAAAGGTGTTATTTTGATACATATTACAAACAGACACTCCAACTTTATTTATTTGTATAGACAACTTTTATCAGCTATATCAGTATTTCTATCAGCCCTACCCAACCCCTATCAGACAAATTAGTACGAGCATCCTTGTACACATGGAAACTATCACTGATTCAAATATTGTTTATAAAAAATTTAAACCATAAATGAGAATGATTTAGAGATCAAACTGAGTTTTCATTAAATTCACTGGTATTCGATATTTTATGAAAATATATCGATACATCGAGTGAATCAACAGTTTGTCAAAACATCGGATCGATTCGATTTATCGAATTAAAAACATCGAGTGATTCGAAAAATCGATGTTTATTGAATATCCCTACCATGAACCAGGACTACCTACTAGTTTTAACTTTTAAGTACCATAGGGGGCGTCCATTAATTGCGTAAGGTGTTCTAGGGGAGGGGGCGATCACGCCAAATCTCACTTAGGGGGGAAGGGGGTCTTGGCAAATATCAGGTAGTTATTCTAGCAGAAAACGGTGTAAAATTGTGTGATTTTTTTTTTCTAGAATAAAATCCAAAAAAACCTAAATCTGAAATCTGTTTGTCGTGTTCGTCTGAACCCCGCAGAACAGCGAAGTAGCGCTCGATTGTTTAAGCGCTATTAGTTATTGCATTTGAAAATTCAAAAAATATTCTATCAGTCTTTTGAGCTCAAAGAGCTAAAAAACGTAATAATACACTTATAAGCGCATAACTATGGAATTAGCGGCAAGTTGCAAGGATGGCTGTTTTACATAATTTTTTCTCAATAATCCAACACGTTTACAGCCAGAACATACATTTAGAAGAATCTCGCGTGATAATAGGGGAGGGGGAGGGAGTTGAAGAAAATCTTACGATCTCACCGTGGTCGAAAACTTCTCAAAAATGCCTCGCGTAATTAATGAATATAGTAGTGTAGTGTAGAAGTGATTAGGTATACTTGGTATAAACACGGAGTTGTAACAAGTCTGTGGGTATAAATTATTTAAAGATCACAAAGAAAATACGACCACTTGGCGCAGTGGTTCGAGTGTAGGCCGCTCGGCTCACTGCACATGGTGGTTGCGGGTTCGATTCCCGCCGGAGCATATTTCAGAAATTGCCTTTTCGTAATTTTCCCCGGGGTGTACCCATAATATAACTAAGCCTTTGGGACCATACAGTTTTGGTGTGTCAGTCTGGCGATATTTATTTAAAGGAATAAACGTTATGCGTCAAACTTACCTGTGACCACATTTATAAGTCTGTGCTTGTGAGTTATACCGCTATAGACGTTTAATATATTCGATCTAAGATTCGAGCTTATTTAAGTGAGTTGAAACATCACACTATCTTACTTGGTCAGGCCTAGTATTCACCGGAAACGATAACCTCCCTCCGTCTTCTAATTGATGTTTTTAAGGCTAAGGCGCCCACCTAGCCCGCGAAGTTCAAATTTTTTGAGGTTTTTTAGAAAATTTTCAAAAATCTGACAATAATAAAAGGCACATTTTGTATTTCGTGACTAAGACCGTGTGCAGTGCATTTATGAATATATCCAACTTACTCTAAAACATTTCAAGAACGAGAGCTATCCAGATAATCTGGCAATTTTTGTATATTTAGTGATTAACTAGTATCATATCCACCGTGATAATATTTAGAGTAAAATAAATGTATTAATAAACGCACTGCATACTGTGTTTGTCGCAAATCACAAAATGTTGTCTTAAATGTTTTCAGATTTTGGATAAACTATAAAAATACTCGAAAATTTTGAATTTCGCGGGCTAGACAGGCGCCTGCACCTCTGTCGTTTCAAAGATTATTAAGTAGGTATATATAACCTTCTCGGTCATTTCTTACATCGGAAACATAATTGATTAATATAAATTGATAATATTAACAATCCCGGGGAGATCTCACTGTCGGAAACGACAGATTCCATCCTTATTTTACAAATGAATTAGGAGATTGATGAAAGCTATCGTTTCCGAAACGTAAACTCCCCCCCCCCCCCCCCCCCTCTCAAGCCCCTGAAGTCTGAACGTAGCCCAGCATAGACAGTTTTGATTTTGGTTGGAGCATAAAAAAATGGAATCTCTGTGGTTCGGAGTGACAGACAGACATTTGAAACATACTCTTTGCAGTTTAGCAGTTGGCAATACTGTGGATCAGTCAGTTAAAAAAAATCTACAAATTCGACAATGGCAGACGCAAAGCAAGGTAAGATTGTGCATTTATCTTTAATTTCATTACGTTTAAATGTTTATTTTGCTTATTGATCGTATTTATTTTATGAAACATTAATGCGGTGCAACTAATCATTAAAAATTTACTTCAAATATTCAAGTTAGACTTACTTTGTTCATGCTGCATCGTCAACCAGTTTCGATTTTCTTTACAAATCTATTTCGTCGATTTGGATATAACTTGGATAGATTAATCATGTTTTTTTCGTGAAATCAATTGATTACATTAATACTGAACTACTACTCAATGGAATCCTCACGTAAAATAGGTAACTATCTATTACCATTTGCATGTGTGAAAGGTGTCTGATACTTCATGATATGTCAATTGATATAAACTTTGATTCAATTTTACTATTACTAACCGAATAAACAAAAGTGATGTTTACATGAACTGCCTATGGCACTGCCTAGGTCTACCCAAGTCACAGCCATCATGTTGTATTTCATTTTATTTTGTTATTGTGTGTTGTTGATCCATTAGTCAGTGGATCTTTGTCATAATTTTAGGCTAATGTTTCTGTTCATTATCCTATGAGATCTGAAACTGCAATAAAGTATCATTAGTCATTTAGTCAGAGCACTACCTCAACAAAATATCAAGTTCAACACTAACATAAACAAATTTGAAAAGTTTGTCATTTTATAATGTAGAAAATTTATCAGGAAAAACACCAATTGAAGATTTCTATAGTGGCTCAACCCAATCACGAGTGGTCCTGGCAAAGCCTCGATTAGGTGGCTTTGGATCATCCAGTCTTGCATCAGGCTCCAACAAAGGGTGCAATCCATTTGGTATGTTGAAAATAAATTAGAAATTATCATGCGCTTTATTAGTTATATCTTGATAGTTAACTTCTGTCTGCCTGGGTGGCATGATTTATCTATAAACTCTAGTTTTGTCATCAATTTTATTCTAATTTTAAGCTTGTTATTCCTATTTTCTTATAGTCCTTAAATGAGTAAATATATACTGAAGTTAATAACAACTATTGATGTGTCAATACTGCAGGTTCCATACTACGTCCATCCCAATTGAAACCTGGCGGCAATCCATTCCTAAAAGCGACCAGTACAACAGGTGATGATGGGGAAAAAACAAAAGAAAAAGATGAGACTAAAAATGAGGATAGACTTAAGGAGTCTAAAGAGGAAGCTGAAGTGCCCATGTTTGTGCCCCTGGGGTCAACTAATGTGACTGCAAGATCGGCAAACCCAGTGCCAGCACCAGTGCAGCCGGCGCCTGGTTCCTCATCGGCAGGGTTTGTTTTTGGTCAGAACTTGAGCGAGAGAGTTGTCATGAAAGAGAATGTTAATAATGGTGAAGCATCTTCAACTGACCACAGCGCCAGTAATGGGACCTCGGAACTGTTGTTCACTAGTGCTGCGGCTTCAGTGAAGGAGAATCAGGTGAGTCATGCTTGTATCAATAATAACTAGGCACTGAGGTATAATGTTATTTAAGTTCACATTTTGAAATGTTTGTGTCAAATTCTTAGGTGTTACAACACCAATCAACCAACCATTGATCTATACAGTGATTGATGGTAGTATGCGAGGATGCAACATGGAACTAATGTAGCTATACAGAGCAACGTTCCAACAATAAAAATATTGCTGTTTGGTCAATTGTCAGAGCCTATTGATTGGTGTGGTAGAATCTTATTGTAATATTAAGGCAATTTGAATATTTTACTGCCTGAATCAATTTTATACTTTTCAATATTTCTATTTGATATTAATGCCACAGATTTGTTTAGAGAGTTAATTATTCTCTGCTGGTTGCTGCAATGATCTTATTAACATACCATTTTGTAGATATCTATTATACAATAATTGTGACTGTCCCAGATACCCTTGTTTATTGACAAAGTAATATTCCACGTCATAAAATTTGTGCAGGTTTCCTTCATACATCCAAACATACTAAATCTGTGCTATGAAACAATAATAAACAAGAGTCATGTCAAATTGTACATTTTGTGTTAACAGGAATTAATTATTGTTTGTTTAAAAAATAATATCTTAATTAACTATGTAATCAGGAGGAGAATGCGCCTGGTGAGGCGAGCAACGGCAGCGACGGCCTGGCAGCGGCCGCGGCCGAGTACGAGCGGTCCCACGCGCGCCCTCCACCACCAACCACAAATTATACTATCACTGGCGAAGAAGGAGAGATCAATGTACTCCAGGTATGTATCATGACAGATAGTTTACGAATATCGAGAGTATTATACTGTCTGTATTGATAATGTAGTTTTAAGCCAATGATGATGCCATATTCGTTCTATGCTCTGCTTAGGTTCTGTAGGAATTCATAGGTAACTAGCGACCCGCCCCGGCTTCGCACGGATGCAATAAATTTTCAGTGTTTCTCTACTATATTATGCATGTATTACACATATAAACCTTCCTCTTGGATCACTCTATGGATTTAAAAAAACCGCATCAAAATTAGTTTTGTAGTTTTAAAGATCTAAGCATACATAGGGACATAAAGACAGCGGGAAGCGACTTTGTTTTATAATATGAAGTGATAATATATATTAAGCGGATATATTGAACGCATTTTTCAGATATCCTGCCGTCTGTTCGCGTGGGAGTCTGGTAGCTGGCGCGAGCGCGGGCGCGGCGTGTTGCGGCTGAACGACGCGGCGGCGGGCGCGGGCGCGGCGCGGCTGGTGGCGCGCGTGGCGGGCTCGCTGCGCGTCGTGCTCAACACCAAGCTGTGGCCCGACATGGTGGTGGAGCGCGCCGGCACCAAGTCGCTCAGGATCACCGCCGCCGACGCGCAGCAACAAGTCAAACTCTTCCTCATTATGGTTGGTCGTTTATTCATAACTAGCTGTGCCCCCCGACTTCGTCCGCGTAGTATTTAACGTAACAAAAATTTCGGTATTATCGGGATAAAAAGTATCCTATATGTTAATCCCGGTTATAAACTGTGTTCCAAATTTCATCCAAATCCGTTCAGTAGTTTTTGCGTGAAGAAGTAACAAACATACATCGACACTCACAAACTTTCACATTTATAATATTAGTAGGATGATGCCGTCTCGCAAACTAACCGCGACGGATTTGCATACATTGCCTGCATTTTGCGAGGTTTTGTTTTCTAGATACCAAATGTTGTCTTATTATATCACTTTGTGTATCTAAAATATCAAATTTTCCCATTGTTACTCAAATATATACTTTTGTATTGTTTTTTGTTACAGGGTGCCCCTGGAGACATAATCCAGTTGTCCAGGGCGCTGACAGCCCGCATTTCGGTAAGCAAGAGGACCCCGTCGAGTGGTTGTTCGCAGAATACCACTTCCCAGAAAGCCGCCGAGAGGCTGGAGGCGGAAAATGACTACGACCTCGACAAATTGGACGATGACGCTGACTATAGCGAGAAAAGAGGCGCTGACGCACCGATAGACGACGTGCCTGATATTGAATTAGCTCACAATGAAAGGCTAGATGCCGACACTGACGACAAGGCGGAGGAGCAGGAATCCAATGTTGATGATCAAAAAGACAAAGACACAAAGTCTCTGAAACGGAAAGAGCCAGCCGAGAACGAGACTTCTCCTAAGAGACAGTGCCCTGAGATATCAATAGAGTGATAGATAACATTGTAATAATAAAAAAAGCGTTGTATAAACTTTGTGATGTAAATGTGAACACGGTCTATTTGTTCGACATATGCTGTAAGCTCTGGGTTCAATAAAAATCTAATGTAAATGCCACTAATAGTTAATAATGTGTAGAGATATTTATGATTAAATTAATAATAGCAATATGCGAATTTGTTAATTATTACTAATGGAGTATCCATTTCTAATAATGATACTGACCGCGAAAGCATTTGAATTCTTATTTGAGTACAAAATAGGCTGCATTGACGCACTCAGCTAGAAATTTCTGTAATTACATTCCAATCTTGCAAGAGGATGCAAATGGATTAGCACTTGACCAGAGCTAAATACCAAATACAATACGATGTGGTTTATTTTCTGATAGATTTTTAAATAAACTATTTCACAATAGAATACAATTATTATTAAATGCACCCCTTTCGACTCCTCCAATGTAATTTTGTGTAAATACATTTTGCATACAGCGTGGTACTATTATCCGACACAAATATCGAGACAGCCGAGTTGAAGCTAGTCTAATTTACTGGAGAATGGTTGCAATAACAAATTTTATTTCCGTAAATAAAGATAACATGTGTGTTATATCCCATAACAGTCTTTATTTTTCTTATGTATTAGCCATATTTAATATATTTACATTTCTAGTGTCTATCTATCATACGATGGAAATCAACTTTTACACTTATGCTAATTAATATAATTTGTACAATTATTCTTTATTACACATTTTAAGTATAGGCATTAAAATAATAAGATTGCTTATTAACAGCGTATAGATTTATCTTTTATTGCTTTAATAAATTACCGTATTCGTCATAAAAAAACGACACAAAGCTACCCAGTCACATAAATTAATTACAACGAGTTTGTAGATATTATACAAATATAAACTTTAATGGAAATTGAGATTTAAAACCAACGAACATAAACTGTCTTTTCAAATACTATATCAAACAAGTATCTATATATAATACAATGTTAAGTATTTACACGATATCAGAATGAAGAACGCGATAATCACTATACTCACTGTTTATCTGTCAGTCAACTTGGAGGAGAGACAATCAACCTTGAACTCATTTCCAAAATGATTTTGCCGCCCGATAGTAAAGTTCAATGCTCTACCATCTTACATCGTAAATTTTATAAGGATCTTCTCTCTGTAAGATAAATATATACTATACCACGGCCAACGAGAAGTGATACGAAATAGTAATAATGTTCCAGCTCAAGTTGATAATAGCCGGGCTCGCTAACAGAGGGCGGCCACTTCATAAATTCGTGGTTTATGATGCATTCTGTGTCGAATATCCATTAAAAAGTAATGAGGATGAAACGTTAAGAACAACTAATATAATGAAATAATCTACTAATTCTCGTAATGCTTCTCATTGGCTGTGGTATATATAGTAGTATGGAACTTCCAGGCGGAAAGAATAACGTGGACTCAGTGCGTAGAACCAGTGGGTGAAGCCAGCAAAAATAATACCGCACTATTTGGTAATACTTTTGCTTCACCTCTTCACTAAATAGTTATATGCGTTCTGTCTACTTTATTATTTTCGTTTGAGTACGGAACAAGATTATTTCCGGCCGGTACTAGAACTAGTGGGAATTTTATTCCCGATCGTGAGTAGGACAATGGCGGTTTTACTTTGTCCATTAGTCTTAATTTTTACATAATTATCGTTAGTTACAAATGCTTTGTCATTATAAGTAGATTAATATAAATTAATACGAAGTCACAGAGCTGCATACTCTTACACTAAGTGGAACTTTTACGATATATCGTTATCATATTTGATAGCACAGGGTATCCTAATCACAATATCAGATAAGACTTCTCTACAACTCATTGTCAGATAACACTGTTTGACAATATTGCGTCCGCGCACATGAACCCGAGTAAGGTCGCCGTTAAATCACAATTTTCGGTCACTACATGTAATCGCTATGCGCTCGAGGATTGGACAACGTCCCTATTATGTTGTTGGCGGTCGGTATGTCGTCGTTTCTGCCCATGCTGGAGGAGGAGGTGCCGGACACGGAGGAGCCGGAGGCGGAGGGCCGCTTGCTGAGCTTCTTGATGACGGTGGGCGTCGGGTCGCAGGCGTCCGCCAGCGGCGCCACGTGCTGGTAGCACACGGCGGACGCGTGCCCGGACCGCACTGACGTCAGCGGCGTGCCGCTCGACCACGTGTCCGTGGCCGGGTCGTACACCTCCACGATGTCCAGGAACGACGTGCCGTCGTACCCGCCTGGTGGAAACAGGGTGACGTGATAACAAACTCAATACTCAGCACGCGGCGTTCAACGACCTCCGTAACTAAACGACGTCTGATTAATAATAATAAATATCGCCAAACTGACACACCAACTGTATGGTCCCAAACTAAGCAACGCTAGTACTATGGGTGCCGTACAATGGACTGGGGGCGATCCCAGTGACATTCGAACTAATGTAAACGGCATTATTTACAACTTTCTTTCAGAGTTTAAAGATCCGAACAAAGGTGCGATTCAGTGAAGACTTAAGTAAGTGAATGAAACATCAATCGACTGTTCTCGAAAAATATCTCTAAAGTTCCGTGCCTTTTGGATTGAGTTCCAAAGTCAGCTGTTAAGAAACAGCGTCGACACGGAAGACAGGTGTCAATAAAAACAAAAATATAACAAATGTATAAACATTTGTGAATAAATTTTACAGTTGCGTTGGTTCGGATTTCCTTGGTGGCATTTCGAAATTGTAGCAAAAATAATTGAAGTCAAATCGAATGGGTGTTGAGAAAAATGGTACATAGGAAACTAGTCTCACTGACCTAGCGCATAGAGCTTGTTGTCGAGCACGGTGAGCGAGAGCGCGGAGCGCGCGATGCGCACGGGCGCGGCGGGCTCCCACACGTCGCGCTCCGTGTCGTAGCGCTCCACGGAGGCCAGCTGCTGCGACCCGTCGTACCCGCCCACCACGTAGATGTACTGGTTCATCGCCGCCACGCCTGTATTACATTGTAAAATTGTAGTCTAGTGTATTAGGTCGCTGGGGTTTAATTAAAAGGCAGAGCGTGGTGGTTACGATGACGCGAGACGGAAGAGAGTTTATTTTTTAAGACAATGATGCAAGTTATGTAATTAAAACATGCACATAAAAAAGTAATGTTGGGATTGCCAACAACGCCTGCGTTACAAATAGGTTGGCTAGTTAAATTGCGCCCGAATAATATTAAATAGTTAAATTTTAAATGCAAGTGGTGAGAGTGACAAAGATGCGTTGCGCGCGCAACTTCATGTGACAGACTACGACAGAGCGAGTTTTTATTTATGAAGATTATTCTCATTACATATAATAGCATATAAATTATTAAAATCAATTACATAAGCAGGCAAACTTACGTTATCAATTCTTTTGGGTATAATCTTTTAACTAGTTTATATATTTTTTAAATAACCGGTGAGGGAAACATCCTACTAATATTATAAATGTGAAAGTTTGTGAGTGTGGATGTATATATGTATGTATGTATGTTTGTTACTCCTTCACGCAAAAACTACTGAACGGATTTGGATGAAATTTGGAACACAGATAGTTTATAACCGGGATTAACATATAGGATACTTTTTATCCAGATAATCCCGAATTTTTTGTTACGTTAAATACTACGCGGACGAAGTCGGGGGGCACAGCTAGTATTAAATAAATTTAATTAAGAATTTAACTATTTAATGTTATTCGAGCGCAATATAACTACCCAACCTATTTGCAATGTGTTAATGTGAATATTATCTATTATTTATTTCTTATCACTAATAAATATCAGATGAGGGTATGTATTTCTTAGACCGTATCTTAGACATCTGTTCGACATAGTAAACTAGGCAACTGTTTTATTATTATTAAGGCGTCCATATTATACGCACCGGCGCCGCTCCTGGCGACGCGCATGGGCGCGACGTCGGTCCAGCGGTTGTTCTCGGGGTGGTAGCACTCGGCGGAGGCGATGCGGCGCGCGCCGTCGAACCCGCCCACGGCGTACAGCAGCCGGTTGACCACGCACACGCCCACGCCCAGCCGCGCGCACCCCATCGCGCCCACCGTGCTCCACGTGTCGCGCTCCGGGTCGTAGCTGCGGGAGTATGTGATCACTACATAGTCTATACATACCAAACAAATAAAATTGGAGTGTCTGTTTGTAATATCAAAATAACACGTTTTCACTAGCTGCATATGAAACTACATACGACACCTATAGCAAACACCCCATTTAAAAAAAAATTGTCTGTCTGTCTTGTTGTTTGTTCCGGCTAATCTCCGAAACGGCTGGACCGATTTAGACGGGACTTTCACTGGGAGATAGCTGATGTTATAAGGTGTAACTCAGGCTTTGATTTTAGAAAAACAAGAACGCGGGAGCAGGAGCGATTAAGTTAAATTGCACGCGGATGAAGTCGCGGGCTCAGCTAGTAGTATAATACAACTAGCTGAACCGGCAAACGTCGTTTTGCCGTATAAATTATTAAGGGGTCGACCACCCTTAACATTTAGGGGTATGAAAAATAGATGTGGACCGATTCTCAGAGCTACCCGATATGCACACAAAATTTCATGAAAATCGGTCGAGCCGTTTCGGAGGAGATAGGCAACAAACACCGCGACATGAGAATTTTATATATTAGAAGAAGTCGATTCCCGCTGTCGGTCTGTCCATATGTATTTTTAAAATTACACAACGGATTTAGATGCGGTTTTTTTAATAGATAGAGTGATTCAAGAGGAGGTTTAATATGTATAATACATGCATAATATAGCAGAGAAATACTTATAATATTAGAGCCGTGCGAAGCCGGGGCGTGTCGCTAGTTTATTATAAGTACTAGCTGTTATACAAGTAAGTCTAAGTTACTCCTTGTAACATGAGCTATCTGCCGGTTGAAGTCCCGTCAAAATCGGTCCAGCCATTTCGGAGATTATCCGGAATAAACAGACAAACAAGACACTCACATCATTTGAGCATACATTTCCGATTCACGAATTGATGCGGTACAAAATGTATGTATTATCTACATTAAAACTGATTAAATGTAATGACAGATAACGAAGTAATAATTAAATCAAACATACTTATGCACGAAACGAAACCTAACTAAGGTTGTGTACCTTTATACGGTCGTCGTTTCGTGCATAAGTGTGTTTGATTTAATTATTACTCCGTTATCTGTCATGATTACATTTAATCAGTTTTAATGTAGAAATACATAAATTTTGTACCGCATCAATTCGTGAATCGGAAATGTATGCTCAAATGATGTGAGTGTCTTGATAGGTATCCACTCAAATGAAATTCCTTTCGCTGTATCATACGACAGATCTCGATACATAATAACAATGTCACCTTCCATTAATTAGAAAACAACTCCACACGAGTAAATTGAGTGCAATCAGCATGCATGGGAATAGAGACACATATTCTGTAATTTACTCTACCCACAATTTACATTCTATATTTCATAATATGCAATATGCAAGATTTTTTATATGCATTCCTCTTAATCCATGTGTGAGGTTCCTTCACTTCAATATGTAACAAGTAAATAAAATGTAAGGTTGACATGGATTAACTGCTCACCATTCTACGGATTTGTGATATTCCGAGCCAGACGATCCGCCGACTGCGTATAATAACCCATCCATTACCGCTACTCCCACCTGTTGACAAAATGTAAATAAACTTTATACACAAAGTAATACAGTACAATTTCTATATATATAAAAATGAATCTCTATTTCCTCAGTCATCGCATCACGCGTGAACGGATGGAACGATTTGGCTAATCCTTTTTTTTGTTTATTATTGCCAGGAAAAGATTCTTATGAAATAATAAATTACGAAAGTTGAGCGCAACAATTCGAATTCAATATTCGAATAAGCAGTGATAGCCGATTGGTTAAGCACGCGTCTTGCGGGCTACCAGGTCTCGGGTTCAAACCCCAGCTCGAACCTCTGGATTTTTCGAAATCTATGTGCGAATCATAATTTCTCTATGATTATCACTTGCTTACGGTGAAGGAAAACATCGTGAGGAAACCTGCATGTCTTAGAAGATTTAACCAATTTTCGAAAGACATGTGAAATCTGCCAACCCGCACTGGGCCAGCGTGGTGGATTATGGCCTGAATCCCCCTCGTGTTTAGGGGGGGCCCGTGCCCAGGAGTGGGACGTCAAAAAGGGCTAAAGAGATTCAAAGTTAAGACAGGACAACGCCGGTCGGGTCGATTAGTTTACAATAAAATATCAATAGAATACTGTGAACAGTAGATGTTTTAAAAATGGAATTAAAAATATCTATGGCAACTTACTCTATGCCTCGGTGTGGACATAGGGCTGCACGGCCGCCAGTGCTCCGTGGCCGGGTTGTAGACGTCCACCCAGTCGCTGTCGTAAGACGAGCCGGGCGACGTGTTGCGACCGCCCACCGCGTAGAACAAACCCTGAACAGAGATAACTATATACTTATAATGTAGTTTTCTTTAGGATAAATATCGCCAGACTGACACACCAACTGTTGGGACCATCCAAGGGACTGAGGGCGATCCCAGACTAGGGCAAATTACGAAAAGGCCGCTTCCGAAATTTACGAGCGATTCGAGCGGGTACGCTCGTACCGCTGCGCCAAGTGTTCGTCAAAGGATGCGGATTTAGTAAACAATCTTGGCATGCCTTTTTATGTTTTATTTTTAAATATCTGTTTATAATATATAATTACTAGTTTCCCAAAGGGTATTAGTATCAAAAATGTTAATACTTATATTCCATTTATTTATTTTTAATCATTTTATATTTTTAAATCTAAATAAAAAATATCTAATTAAATAAATTTAAAAATATAAAACAGTAAGTTAAGTAAGTTATAAGTTATATTATTATTAGTATTTTAATCATTTAGAAAGACGAATTACATTAAAAAGACGTCCTAAGATTGTTTACTAAATCTAAATCTTAAAGGAAACATACACTGTATATCTATTGTTCCATCACCATAGGCATTACCCCAGTGTCAAGTAGACTTTAATTACTGTTTTATAATAACTAGTATTCCTGTTATAATGGTCGAACAATTCATTTAAATTTTAAATGTCATTAATGCACTATCGAAGTCACGCCCTCCAAAAACTCTAACCCTTTGTCAGTCAGACAGTCAGTCGGTGTGGAGGTTATAAATGTGTGTGTGTCAATTCATGGTAGTCTGCGTAATGTTTAATTTTATTTAATGTATTTCTAAGAATTATAATATAAAAATATTCCAAATTCATTCAAATTTCATACTCCTCCGTCCGCGCAATTTTCGTAATAAGCGGTTGAAAGTTTTTGCATCACGTATTAATTTATAGATATTATATTATTGATTAATTGACCACATTTGCTCGGTCACCATTCAATGTTGAACGTCTTTGTGTAAGTTCACTAGATTGATATGTGTGAGTGAAACGCGCGCGTGGAACTCTTGTGTTCCACGTGCTCGCCCCGTTTGACCTCTAATAAACCCAAAAACGGCAATACCGTCCAAGAGATAATTATCGAAACATTCCACGACACGATATATCGTGGACGATAATACCGCGCATCGATAAACTTTACGAATATACGATAATAACGGTACAGTTGACAGGTTTTCAAGAAATATTATTATTACTAGTAGTGCCTGCGACTTCGTCCGCGTGGAATAGTGTCTTTGGGAAGCATTTTAATACAGCTCTCATATTTTGTCTCTTATCCCAAACTTATAAACCATTCACATAACCCTTACATATTTCCATATAAACTTTCATCCCTATTGCCTATTGTTATTTTACAAACTTTGTATGTCATATTTATTTGTATCAAATCAAAGCCTAAAAAATAAGTTTCAAGCTTCTGGCTCTAATAATGACGATACTTCCATACAACTTTTCATCCCCCCCTTTTAACCCTTTTTGCATCAAAAAGTAGCCTATGACCTTTCTCAGGCTCTAGACTACCTGTGTACCAAATTTCATTTAAATCGGTTCAGTAGTTTTGGCGTTAAAGTGTACAGGCATACAGAGTTACTTTCGCATTTATAATATTAGTAAAGATGTGGAAGCACTATGTGGATAAAAGGCACAATTTTATAATATTACAATTAGTTTTTATTTATTTAATTTTTAGTCATTAAAAACACGGGTACTTAGTTGTTTTTCAATTCACCTTTAAAGTGAGGTAATGCGCTGATCATAATGATGGTGCATTTCCATTCAGGTCGCCGGCCTCGAGGTCGACAGGACGCCCGGATGTCCTCCAGAGGCAATAATATGTACTTTTAACAATTATAATTATACAGGCCGTTCCAAAAGTCAGATAAAATAATTTAGGTGCATATAGACTGATATATAGATGCCTAGTGACAATAGACCATGCGTCGCTATAATATTGTCTGAAATACTGGCCTTTGAAAATTTGACACAAAAATTTCAACTTTTAAAATTAGCGGGAATAAAAATATTCAAAATTAGATGCTTGATACTCATCCACAACCTCAAGTAATATTTCGGACCTTTGAACCATCCTGTATATTTCTCTTCATGGCCATGGCCCATAACTTTATATTTATTCTACATCTATATATTAATACGTGAAGCAAAAACTTTCAACCGCTTAATACGAAAATTGCGCGGACGGAGGAGTATGAGATTTGGAACACTTATAGTTTATATAGAGAAGGAGTGCAGAATGCTAATATTTTTATATTATAATACTAAGAAATACATTAAAATCAATAAATAAAACATCACACACACACATTTTTAACGTCTGGCTGATAAACGGTGACAGGCGGGACTTCCATAGTGCATTCTGCGTGCCAGTATCAAATAGACTTTGACAACCTTAATGACGTTTGAAATTAAAATTTAAATGAATTATGGTCGCATTTCGACCATTACAACGGGAATACTAGTATGTATAAATATACATGCTAGCTGTTATATATCTATAGTATAATTAAGCTCTTTTAAAAAGGATCATTCTACCCCATATTCCACGACGTGAATGTGGAAAATTGGACGTAACGCGGGTTACATATCGTATAAATTTTATCATTAAAAATACAATTTATACTTGATCTAAAATGAACTCTAAAAGCAAGCGCAAGTAAGTTCAATTTGGATAAATACAAAATTACTGTGAACATATTGTGATGATAAGAGCGCGCACTGCAAACATAATAAGTGTTTATCATGGTTTGTGTAATAATGTTTGCATATTAATATTTAGTTTAAGTGTATCTATAATATAGCGTTTTTCCCATAAATAAATGCTTCGTCATTGTGTTTGTTAACTATACTTATTTATATAATGCCTAGTGAAATCACCTTGCGCAAATAACATTATTACTGATGCTCGTATCAATAAGCCGATCTCAAGTCTGAGAGCGATCTTGAAAATGTCATACCAATACAAAATTAAATGTCAACAGCGTACTAGAGCGCTTTCAGAATTGAGATCGATCTTGGAAACGTTATTCTTATGTCACACCGGTACAAAATGACTCATCGAAAGAGACTCAAGATCGCTCTCAGACTTGGGATGGATTTATTTAACTAACTAGCGACCCGCCCCGGCTTCCCACAGCTCTATAATTATCAGTGTTTCGCTACTATATTATGCAATATGCATGCATTAGACATATAAACCTTCCTCATGATTCACTATATCTATTACTAGCGGCCCCTAGTTTTAAGATCTAAGCATACATAGCGACAGACACCGGGAAGCGACTTTGTTTTATTTCACAGGTAGCATGTGAAAAATCATATTAAATAGGTTTTCATAAGTAGCACCTGATACTGACCTAGATAGAAACTGTTAAAAATCATTGCAATGAAATCGCAAAGCGTTCGGTATTGTAACAGTTTTTATGGCAATCATTGACCAGTGTATTCATAGAATTACGTCTCACAGTGAAAATTCACACTGAAAAATATCATTGATTCTGAAAAATCACATGTGAAATAAAAATATAATTTCACGTAATGAAAATGAATTGAAAGTAGCAATCATTTCCATGCCTAATACCCACAGGTTACCTTCAAGAAGGCGGCGCCGAGGCCGGAGCGCGGCACGGTGAGCCGCGGCAGCGTGCTCCAGCAGTTGTCGTCCAGGTTGAACGCCTCGAACAGGTCTATGGAGTGCCGGAAGTACCCGCCCGCCACGTAGATGATGCGGGGCGTGTTCGGCCTGCGTTCCTTCACCACTGGCTTCTTGTGTAATGTGAGATCCTACATTTAAAAAAACAAACTGCTATAACCGTTTATGCATACATGGTCTGCTATGCTCAGACTGATTAACGGTAACGAATCGTGATTTATTCATTTATTTATGTAAACAATTGGAACAGTCAGCGACCAATTGATATGACGTCGGCGCCGCCAACGATAGACGTGAGCCAGTGGAGATGAACTATGCCGGAACTATGTACATGTTTTCGTTGATTGGCTAGTCTGCAGGGGCGTGATCAGGATTTGTTTATGAGTTTTGTGGTTGGCTGGAAAGGAGGGGAAAATAGAAGCATATTTATGAAGAGAAAAAAGACCTCGATCAAGCTTGGATATTTTATTATTATGTCACGGTACTTATTGGGATGAAATACCTAGGATAAGTAGGACCATTAGAATAAATAAACAACATATATTTTGCATTCCCATCCAGCACTTTTCCTTACCTTGCTAGAGGGGGGGTGATTTACCACCTCTCTTCCTCCTATACGTGGCTACCCTAGGCAGTCTTGAGCCACTACGTGGATGTAGTTTTTCGGTCTGACGAACGATTTGCGCAGTGGTTCGAGCGTAGGCCGCTCGGTTCATTACACCGGGTGGTAGCGGGTTCGATTCCTGTCAGGGTAAATTTTGGAAATGCCCTTTTCGTAATTTGCCCTGGTCTGGGGTGTCACTGGGATCGCCCCCAGTGCATTGTACGGTACCCATAGTACAAGCGTTGCTTACTTTGGGACCATATAGTTGGTGTGTTCGTCTGGCGATATTTATAATTATTAATATTTTATATCTGCTTGAGGGGTTAAATAACTGTCACACGGGCCTTGACTAAGTGTGCCAACTAACAGCTATACTTAGGGTCTAAGATGATGAAGAGCTTTGGAGAAATTTGCGTGTGAGACAACAGGTATTAAGGATAACTGCTTTCTGCATTAGTGAGAAAGTGGATTTGGGCATTCGAAGTGTTATTATTATGATTGTATATGTTACCTTGAATATCTTGGCGAGGTATTCCCTGCAGGCGGGCACCTTCTTGAGCACGGTGCACGTGCTCATCTGCTCCTTGAGGAAGCTGGGCGTGAGGTACTGGCAGCGCACCGCCTGCAGGATGTGCTCCATGCGCGGGTACCGCCGGTCTTCGTCGTACTTCACCTGCACGGGGCAAACACATTTCCGGTCACCAGATGTCGCTCGATTGGACAGGGGTTATGTGGATGTAGTTAAGTCCTTAGGGCCGTACTATTAAATCGGACTTACAACCGATCTCAAGTCGCCGTTGCATCTTTAGTAACATCTCAAGATACCTCATGAGTCCCAACTGACTCACGACTGAGAGCGTACTTATGTTTTTGCAAACGTCATTTCAGTACAAAATGAGATATCAAAGCTTGCTGAAGACCGCTCCCAAACTTGAGATAGATTTATTAAAACAGGCCTTAAAGCCCCGAGATCGATATCTTTATGTCCTTTGTTGTCTACGTTTTGTCGGTAATGTTGTGTTATTATTTTGTTATCTATCTGTCATTGCATTAAGGTGAAGGCGCCTGTCTAGCCCGCGAAATTCAAAACTTTCGAGTATTTTTATAGTTTATCCAAAATCTAAAAACATTTAAGACAACATTTTTGATTTGCGACAAACACAGTATGCAGTGCGTTTATTAATACATTTATTTAACTCTAAAACATTTCAAGAACGACAGATAAATAGAAAAACTGGCAATTTTGTATATTTTGTGATTTACTAGTATCATATCCACCGTGATAATATTTAGAGTAAAATAAATGTATTAATAAACGCACTGCATACTGTGTTAAATCAAAAAAGGTGTGTCTAAAGTGCTTTCAGATTTTGGATCAATCAAAAAAAATACTCGAAAAATTAGAATTTCGCGGGCTAGATGGGCGCTTTAGCCTTCAGATTGGATTTCGGATACAAATTTGTAACAAAATATGTAATAATAATATCTAATAAGTACGTATTTTTTTGTTTTTGACAGAACTCTCAATGTAGCTGGCATTACGTACTACATCATCGGGGACCGACGAGAATTGAATAATTAGGACTTACCCAACTTAAGACAGCATTGTAAACCTCCCGTTCTTCTCTCACGTTGAGTTCGTCCTTGCGGATCATACATATTAGCTCCTGCGGCGTTAGCTGCAGAAACTCCTCTTCTTGACATACCTGCGATGACAATTTAATATATATTAACAGCCCTGAAAATAAATCGGCCACATGCGTGTCGGACCTCGTTTGCCTTCATAGTTTGCCTTCATAGCTCGAAGTTTTTGACATAGGATAATCCAAATAGAATATTAATATCTACTTTGTAATTATTGATTAGATAAGCAACTGGCGATTAAAAAAATATAACATAATATAAAACTACAAGCCCGCTGAGTTTCTTGCCGGATTTTCTCAGTCGAGGTCGCGTTCTGATCCGGTTGTAGATATAAGAAAAAATAATAATGTAAAATTGACAATTTGTAAGTGCCCCCGTAGGCCTAAACAAAATAAACGATTTGAATTTGAAATGTTTTTATAGGATTTAAAAGTATGATAGCTCACAAACATGGGTAGGTCATTATCAGTTTCAAGATCGTAACAGTTTAGAATTAATACATATTATTTTTTTTTTGCGGCATATAATTATCACGAAAACAGTACGGCTGGAAAAACGGTATGATAATAGTGATGATATCATACATAACACTGACCCCACGTTACGTGTATGGGCTGATATCGCTTCATTAGTAATTTAACCACGTTCCATTTTAAAATATATATATATACTAGCTGAGCCCGCGACTTCGTCCGCGTGGAATTTAATTGACAAAGTTTCATACAAACTTTCATCCCCTATTTTATCCCCTTGGGGGTAGAATTAATCAAAATCCTTTCTTAGCGGATACCTACGTCATAACATCTACCTGCATGCCAAATTTCAGCCCGATCCGCCCATTGGTTTGGGCTGTGCGTTGATAGATCAGTCAGTCACCTTTGAGTTATATATATTTAGATTTAATGTACAGTATCGCTGTACAATTGCAGAAGTGATAATACTATGTATAACAGACTCGGACGGACGGAAGCATGAATGGACGGACTGAAAGATCTCGTAGGGTTTCCTCGTAAGGTACTACGGGACCCTAAAACGTGACGTTACACACGTCCAGGGCCGAGCGTCATTATAACACATTTCGCTTGGTACATTCGAATCTAAATATATATAACTCAAAGGTGACTGACTGACATAGTGATCTATCAACGCACAGCCCAAACTACTGGACGGATCGGGCTGAAATTTGGCATGCAGGTAGATGTTATGACGTAGGCATCCGCTAAGAAAGGATTTTGATGAATTCTACCTCCAAGGGGATAAAATAGGGGATGAATAATCCCGAATTTTTTGTTAAGTTAAATTACACGCGGACGAAGTCGCGGGCACAGCTAGTGTCATATAAATTACAACAAAAAGCTAAAGGGTGGTGACCCAATATTTAATTAACGGTTTCCAAATAAATGGAGTTTCAGATCGGAAATGAACATTCCTTCTTCTGTCAAGTATTTCCACATTAGCAGAGGTATGATTTACATACTCGCGTGACACAGCAAATACTTATCAGTAAATTGTATAGGACTAGTCACTTTGAGCTCGGACGAAGGGGGAATGAACATAAGATCTATTGACGCATATAAAAATACCCGTTTGGGATAGAAGAATATCTACGATAAAAATATATCATACATTCCTGTTTAATGGAGATTTCAGTTTTGGGTATCATGGTTAGATTTATAAAATAAGGAACGCTATAACTATTGCGATTAAGTTTCAAATTGAAAGTTGCGCGGGTCCGGGTGTAATTGTTATTATGAGTGTATTTCCATTGAAACCTTGTAATAAAATATTTAAACGTCAATGATAACGACCGCTTGGCGCAGTAGTTTGAGCGTAGGCTGCTCGGCTCACTGCACCGGGTGGTTGCGGGTTCGATTCCGGACGGGGCAAATTTTGAAAATGGTGTTTTCGTAATTTGCCCAGGGCTGAGTGTCAATGGGATCGCCCCTAGTACATTGTACGGTATCCATAGTACAAGTGCTGCTTATTTTGCGACCATACAGCTGGTGTGTCGGTCTGACGATATTTATTTGTTTATGCTAAAGTTGAACAGCTGTATTTTTATAGAGAACTAACCACATTCGTGAGATATTAGGTATTCCTAATGAAAACAGTTCTAGCTCTAACATGGTCGATCCCACGTATTCTATGCTGGTAAACAACACTTTTCTGCACGATCATGTTGTCGCGTCGTAATTATCGCCCGCCTTATCTTACACAAAACGATACACTTCGTAAAATTAGGTATATATAATATTAGGTATATATATTCCGCGGTGGTTTAGAAATGTCGACGAATCTCTTCACTGCCGTTGTTATATTCAAATCCATCAATGAATTTGTGTTTGGAATCTTATTCTTGTTATTGTACATTGTTGTTTTTGTATGTTATTTGATATATTCCGAACTTTAGTGTGCAATAAAGAGTTATTATATTCCATTCTAAATGGATAATAAGTAATACCACTAATAATTAATAACAAGGTTATATCAGTTACTAGCTGTGCCCAGCGACTTCGTCCGCGTAGTATTTAACTTATCGGGATAAAGAGTATCCTATGTGTTAATCCCGGTTATAAACTATCTGTGTTCCAAATTTCATCCAAATCCATTCAGTAGTTTTTGCGTGAAAGAGTAACAAACATACATCCACACTCACAAACTATCGCATTTATAATATTAGTAGGATTCGTAATAGTAATAGTAGCTGATGTTCCAACTGGGGGATTGGGGGGGTTGCAAAGTCGACGGAAACATTTCCGTGTTGGAAACGACATCTTCCATATATCCATCCATCCTTCCATTTTTTAAAGTTGGATGGAGACTGCCGCTTCCACATCTAAACTAAAGATTTTTAAATATTATCTAATCTTAATATTAAATTATCTAAATAAATCCTAAAATCCGAAGCTTTCCGACAACTGAAAATAACCCCGGAATTGTCATGCTCATGATGAATAAATCTATCTCAAAGTCTGAGAGCGATCTTAAGTAGGCATTTGAGAAGTCGTTGTATACTGGCATGCCATAAGAATGAAATTTCCAAGTTCGTTCTCAGACTTGAGTCCATTTTATGAATACAGGCCTCAGATGACGAGGTCTTATGTTAGTTTACCTGTGTAAAATGCCTTTCAATAAAGTGGTTGGCTTTCTTCTTGAGATCGATGCACCCGTGCTGCTCCGCGAAGTTGGCGATGCCGATGGCGTTGGAGGGGTCGAGCTGCCGCTCCAGGAACGCGCAGCACGCGTCTATCACGTTCGATATCTGTCGGCACATAGCTAAAATAAGTGTAGATTGCTAATGTTGTTCAATTATTAAATCGTTTAAAAGATTGGGAATGATTAAGAATAATGGACCCAGAAGTGTGCCCTGAGGAACACCTTAAATATTTCAATGATTTGAACTAGATATTTAATTGTATGCTTCCTATGGCATTATATATTCGATCTAGTTGTGATTGATCTATACCTGAATGAAAATCCACCATAGTGTAATTTTAATAGTAGACTAAATCTGAAGTTGTATCTAAAAACAGTTGTACTTAAAGTTTGAAATGTTTTGAAAATTAAGGACAATGTAATAGCGATAATCATGGAGTATGGAAAAGCTTGAAAGTATGCACTCACTTGGAACATTGTTGCGGCTGGTAATAATTGGCACACTGTCACTTCTGTGATTCTGATCTTGCCCGTGTAGAGGAAATAGACGAGCCACGCGATGGCGGACGGACACACGCCTTGTAACCGCACTCTTGACATCTCGCACTCTTTCAGACCGCTTGTGAACATTGCCTAATGTGGAAATAAATCACTTTCAATTATAGGATTAATAAGAAAGTCCTTTGTTCTGACATACTTTATACAGGAATGATATCAGTAATTCATGTCGATGAATGTCATCCAGGATTCACCACCAGGTCGGTGCCACATTACAGTGGGATGACATTGACACATGTCAGGTCGCGATTCCTAGTATTTGACAAGTGACAGATAACGTCACCCCATTTTACCCCATTATTCACTGTATTATGAAATTCGTTGTTCTGAACGTTTTGACTTCATTAATTTTTAATGGCATTGATTTCCGACACATAATGAATCACGAATTTACAAGTTGAAGTAGGCAGTCATTGTGCGCAAGTAGGAGAGTCTGTCATCAAACATTTATGAATGGGTGTGTAATAGATAAATGTTTGTCTAAGCGTGTATGATGAGTTACTAAACAAATCTACGATATCAGTGACGTAAATTTTGGATAGGAATGTAACGGTCGAATACTGAAGACGTCGTTAGCCGTCATTTTTTGTACGGTTCGTCAAAATGAAGTATTTACTAGTCAGTTACTTTTTTTTCGATTGATACTTAATAAATATGACATAAACTCATCTTATAAAGATAATATAACACTTTATAATTATGGTTCATTGATTTCAATCATCAAATCCAATTTGCCAGTCTTTTGCCCTATTTTTTCAATGCAATTGACCGTTCTATCATCATTATTGATTATAGATCAAATGTGTTAACAAAAAAGTTGAATGCCGATTCTATAGTTCCGCCACGGATCAACCAGTCTTAGGACTCTGCAATCTAGGACAAAGGTTTCCGAAAGACATACGCTTAATCAGGTGTTACATAAGATTTAAGATCGAAGTATTTCCTAGTCCAAAGGGTAATTGGTCCGTGAGTTCTGTGACATTGCTGAAGTGACCATTAAATGTCATTTTAACTTTAATTTAAATTATTTACCGCGAAATCAGCACAGCCATTCAAAAATCAATGCGGTTAAATAAAATTTCGAACGAGTAAAATTGTCTCAAAGGACACAATTCGGCATAAGCGTATAATGAAAATCCGAAGTACGGAACTCAAGAACTACTAAGCGCTCAATTGGCATTTAACTTTCGAGCAACACGCTGCAAATACACAATAGACTCGGTGGTACAACACCGATTATTGTGCATGGTTGTTTGTCTACATAAAAGTATTCCATACGAGAAAATCTAAAATTACACAGATTTATTTAATAAAACTTGTGTCGCGGAATATCCTTAATTTCTTCGTTGAATTTTAACATCAAATTGATTAGTAACAGATGCAGAAAATGAATAAATGTTGCTTTACTTTCCCCACCTCCAATTTCAAAAACGATGATTTAGCCGGTACATTTAACATACTTATTTTTTTTTTGAATCGGTAACTAATCAATTAGAGTAAATTTGAGTGCTAGATTTTATGAATGAAGATCAATTCTCGTTCACACCTAAAATAGGAGAAAAAAGTATTTCAAGCTTCCGCAAATTACATCTTTTAAGTTAGGTAAGCCATAAGCATAAGCAACGGTGTATGGGTAGTCTATTAAATACATTATTTTAATTAAAGTTATCTTCTGACTTACTTTAAAATAAGGGCTCCCCGCAGCGAGAACGACCTTGTGGACGTGGAACAACTCGTTGCCGACTTCTAATACTACATCTGTGAGCATGTGATGTGACCGCATCGTGAACATCATCTGTGGAGAGGACACTTCATTATTTTTACATTCCCGTTTCAACTACGTTTCTTATTGGACCGCTTATCAGTTCGGCCGCGGAGGGAATGCGTTCCTGACATTAATTGGGTACATTTAACAGTAAACTATTATGTTTATTGTTGACATAAACATATAATTATTGTTGTTATTTATTATCAGTAGTGCATATAACAGATAATAATAATACGTTAATTATTTTTACATAAAAACCGACTTAAAAAAACCCGCATGCACATAAAAACTAGAAATAACCAGGGACCTTGTAGGTAATATCTTGTCTCATTTAGAGTCGAATTTTCAAAATCGGTCCATTGATGAATTAATCGTAGAAAACACATACAGACGAATATAAAACCTCGTCCTTTTTAGAAAGTCGGTTAAAAAATCGACCTGTGCGGAACGTATGCTCTCGGCGGCGCGGCGGGCGCACTGTAAATGTAGGTATAACAAGTCTGTATCTGCTGGATGTTATCTAGAGAATATCGTGTAAATGTACACTGGTTAGGCCTTAAACATTCAAGATTCGACACATCTTCACAATACACTGGTCTATTTGATTGTAATGTGTAATTGTGTGATATTGTGTGCCCACACATTCGATTTCTATGATCTACTATGTCATACTTTCATGCGTTAACCATTTTATTAATATATGTATGTATATTATTATATCAGCATCGGTGCTTTCTTCCACACAGAATGCCGAATGGGTGTTATGCCTTCATATTAATCTAAACGTGTGTCTATCAAGCCGTTGGTTTTATTTATCCTACTAATATTATAAATGCGAAAGTTTGTGAGTGTGGATGTATGTTTGTTACTCTTTCACGCAAAAACTATTGAACGGATTTGTATGAAAATTGGAACACAGATAGTTTATAACCGGGATTAACACATAGGATACTTTTTATCCCGATAATCCCGAAATTTTTGTTTAGGTAAATACTACGCGGACGAAGTCGCGGGCAAAAACTAGTTAATTATATATGTATTTTGTAGATATGTTCAAAATATTGACATAATATATGTACCTTTATGTTTAAAAAGTTCAAATTAACTACCTAAACGTGATTCTCTAGCACCTCATTTGCACTGAGGAATCATTTACACCGATTTGTGATGTTGTCTCCATTTTGTGTTGTCAAAAAATTGGGACGACAATATAAATCGGCCGGCCTTTACGGTAGGAAGCCATAAAAATTTATTTAACTATAAACAGAATCCATACTAAGCGCTCATTCAGGCGTCCTCAAAAATTGAAAGTCAGAAGAGGTAACATGCTGAGTCATACTTAGTTGATGACCCTATTACACACATTTTACTGGTAATGCCTAACGTTTCATTGCTCCATCAAAAGCATCGTGGAATCTCGGAAACTACAAGGTGAAACATAAAGGGTATACTTTTTTTTCAAAACTTAACTTTGTAATTCTAAAACTATTAGCTTTGGGGGAAATTTGAAAAACAAAAGGTGTTATAGGACTACAGCTGTTGACAGATTTCACAAGTCTACAAAACCTTTAGTACTTCAACTGGGCCACAAAGCCGATAGTTTTAGATTTACAAAGTTAAGTTGCAAAAAAATTAGTATACCCTTTTTGTTTCACCTAGTATAGTTAGCGTGTTTTGTTTCCATTTCAAATTTCTAATGACCTACAGTGTCAATAGTTTAATGGCACAGTTACAAGTGTAAGTGATTAGGTAATTATGATAATGATTTTGAATGACTTGGCTGATATTAAACTTGCACTTTAAGTGGCCGAGCAAAATGCGTAATTACAAAGTTGACGGAAGCGAAATAGTTCCTTTTAGTTTACTTCCTGTATTAATGACTTCGTGGAAAATGATTTATTCCATACATTATAAATAAATTAATAATCACAACTCTCCTCTACCAGGCATGCCTTTTAAGTTCTGTCGTTTCCATATTTCCCGGCAATTTTGAATTTGGAACTGTTCTATATTCGAATATGTTTAAATTTCGAATCTCAAAACAATTGAAAGTTTTAGGATTAATGCTATTGTTTAGTCACAGCGTCGATTAGAATCTGTCAGGTTACGTACGAAAATGAATCTTCCTAAGGAAAATGTTCGTGCAATAATTTTCTACAACTTTAGAAGAGGCCTGACACGGCGTCAGTGTTTTGAAGAGCTAACATCTGTGTTCAGTGATGAAGCCCCATGTCTGCGGACTGTCGAACGCTGGTATTTATAATTCCAGCGTAAACATACTATTCTTAGTGACAAATCTCGCGAAGGACGGCCAAAATCCGCCTTCACTGAAGATAACATCATTGCTGTGAGACAACAAATTCTCGAAGATCGTCATGTGACGTATCAAGAGATAGAGGTTCTATTAGGCATCTCAGGGACAACCATTCAGAAAATCTTGCATGAAGCGCTTGGTGTAAGAAAGCTAGTTTGCCGTTGGATACCGCATCTGCTTTCCGACGATCACAAGGCGGCCCGCGTCAGATGGTGTAAGAAAACTCTGCAAAGGTTCAACCAAGGAGAGTCAAATCACGTCTACGACATCATCAGTGGTGACGAATCTTGGATCTATGCCTACGATCCTGATTCCAAACAACAATCTACAATCTGGGTCTTTCAAGACAAGCCAAAACCGACTAAAGTTGTTCGTTCTCGAAGCACTTCAAAGAAGGTGGTGGCCACGTTCATTGGAAAAACCGGCCATATTGCGACTATTGCACTTGAAGATCGTAGAACGGTTAATGGAGAGTGGTATACCACAGTTTGTTTACCACAAGTCATCGCCAACTTCGAAAATCTAACTCAAAGCGACGCATCATCCTGCACCACGACAACGCAATCTCACACAGCGCTCGTCAAACGATTGAGTATTTGAAGCAGGAAAAAGTAGAAATTCTTGACCATCCTCCATACAGTCCTGACCTAAGCCCTAACGATTTATTTACATTTCCTAAAATTAAGAAAAGTCTTCGTGGTTAAAGGTTCCAGTCCGGTGAAAAAGCAGTCGACGCTTTCAAGTCAGCCATTTTGAACACCCCCACTTTAGAGTGGTATAAATGTTATAATAACTGGTTTGAGCGAATGGAAAAGTGTATTAAGCTACGTGGTGAATACTTTGAAAAACAATAAAAAGTACTATAAGGTTCTAGTTGTGTTTTTTTCTTCAAACGACAAAACTTAAAAGGCATCCCTCGTATCTTCGCCAAAGTGAATTTCAAAATTGGAAATTACGTCAAAAACGTCAACATTGCAATGTATCAGATATTCTTTCTATATCATATCAGGTATCAGATATTTTTTCTCACTATCACAATTCATCCTTTTTACATAGACGAGACGACGACGACGCCGACGTGCGCGCACGCGTGTAGTTTGTATTGTACCCAGATTGCATGTGTTGTGGTGTTGCCAGTGAGAAATAACATTATTTTATTACTTATGAGAAATAATGTTTTAAACAAATATATCAACTCGGCATCGATCGACAAAGATATTTTTGTCCGATTGATAAAAACATGCTTTGTCACCGTGTCGTGGCAATCGCGATATGTGCGTCACTCGCAGCCACATAATGTTTATTTATCACCTTTTATGTAAAGTTCCACGTGCACATCTTACAAAGTATTCTTTCGCGAGGAACACACACCTCTATTAATGACTTATCTTCATTAGTATAGCTATTTGCTTAACTAGATTAAATTGCCTACACATTTTTTAAGGATTCTTATTTATCCGTTATCATACTAATATTATAAAGAGGAAAACTTTGTTTGTTTGATTGTAATGAATAGGCTCCGAAACTACTGAACCGATTTGAAAAATTCTTTCACTGTTGGGAAGCTACACTATCCCCGGGTAACATAGGCTATAATATATTTTCAAAAAATTTGGGATCCTTACTAAAACTCGAATAATGTAACCGCAATGTACCCGTGCGAAGCCGGGGCGGGCCGCTATCTGTTATACATTCATATAATAATCCCAGAGAGCAGAATACAGATACCATTGTACGAATTTAAATAGCTCAGACTTTTTTGGAGCGAAACTTGATTGTTTAAATGTAACAGCAGAGTTCGCGCATCACGATGATTGTGCTATTTTGTATAGGGCTGCCTAAGAATCGAAATGGCTAAAACACATATCGTACCTAATCAAAATTATTAAAACAACATTTTCTTATTATAGTATAAATATCAATAGCACACAAAATAGGGTACCTCACATTTTGAAATGAAATAATTATTATATAAGAATGTAATTGTTTGCATTTTATTTGTAATCATGTTACATCAATATAAATAATATTAAAGCATTAGCAGATAACCTAGCCATTTCCAATACAGTATCTGCCATGATATGCAAATTACCTAATTAAAGGTAGTAATTAATATGGTGTAATCAATGTATATAGGTAACAAATTATTGAATGACCCCAACATATTTTTGGATTTAATCTCACGTTATCGTATAATAAATAAATCTGTCTCTCGATCCTATCGATCGTTTTTTATGTATACCTCACTGAAGTACCTATTATATATTCTTTTATTAAGTACATAGTTTCGTGTGGTGGACGGTAGCCCTGACAAAACTATGAACTCAAGAGCGACATTGATGTGACGCATTCTTTAAAATTGGTTCACATGGAATTCTTATTAAGTAAATTATTATTAATTATTGACGACTGCTTGGCGCAGTGGTTCGATCGTAGGCCGCTCGGCTAACTGCACATGGTGGTTGCGGGTTCGATTCCCGCTGAGCCAAATTTCGGAAATCAACTTTTCGTAATTTGCCCAGGTCTGGGTGTCGCTGAGATCGCACCAGTACATTGTACGGTAGCCATAGTACAAGCGTTGCTTAGTTTGGGACTATACAGTTGGTGTGTCAGTCTGGAGATATTTATTTATTACGGTGGTAGATCTAGCTGTAGCCAAACTACAGATCAAATAGGTTAGGTACCTACGGGCTGGCTCAACCGGGATAGAACCACACTCTCAAAGGAGGTCGGCGTAAAGTAGCTAATATAGGTAGCTGTGTTTCGTACGATGAGTGAGGGAGCCAGAAGCCCAGCCGCCTTTCCTACCTTTCCCTCTATCCCACTCCCATTCAGGTTTTCAACTTGCGAGTTATGCCATTGTTATTGCAAGCGTACTATACTATACTCCATAAGATACGGTAACTGCTTAACATTAGGCGGGAGTCGTACCGCCTTGCTTGCCGACATTGTTATACCTATAATATATATTAAAAGAATACCTAGTAATATCATAAGTGTTCGTAAGCTTCATTGAACATCGCGCAAAAACGTCTGAATGGATTTCAATGACATTTGTACATGAGGTGGGGTACTCATTATAATACTCGTAGTATGTAGGTATACTCTAAAATAGCATTTGCTTTTGTATCCTCGAAGTTCACATGGTTAGGTAAAGCTGTTACAAAACTAAATTAATCTACAAATGTTAACATCAACTAAATATGAGTAAAATATAAAGATCCTATCAATATGCATTATTTCAATGGTAAGGTTGAGGTCATTTCTGTTGATAAACTTATCTTCTAGGTCAAAATTAATTATGTTATGTAAAGCATATGTGGCTGCGGCAGGCGGAAAAATGCATAATGACCTTTGAGGATATTGACTGGTCTTTCTGTTGACACGGCGAGGTGACACGGTCAAGGACCCTATATCAGAGCTCTAAAGGTCATTGACCGCGTTAAAGCTTAGGTCGATTTAGTTTATTCCGATCTTAAGTAGTCTCCAGACGGCACGATTTGGCTCGCAATCGGTTAGGTTGATCTGGGGATGTGTGATTAAGGGGACTCAACTTGTCCATTGGCATGCTGATTAGTAGGGTTCCTACCAATCGTGAGCCAAATCGTGTCGTCTGAAGACCAGTTTAAAACAAACCGATAAAACTAACATGATACCTACCTTAGATTTATTTATGCGTACATGGCTACATACTTAAAGCATTGCGACAAAATGACAAGCACTACACTACACTTTCAAGTAGGCCGGTTATAGTTTCGTAATTTGACTCGGTATGTATGCTACTGGGCTCGCTGATAGCCGCTCCGCGGGGCCCAGTTAGGCCCATACAGTACGCATATTTGTCTGGTTTTATATTAACGGTCACGCCAATGCATCGAAGAAGTTTGTAATAGAACGGACTAGAGTTGGTGGTTACATACCTTCATGAAATCGCTAATATAGTTTCCCATGCAGAAGGTCATGTCGCCGATGTCGTTGGAGCCGGTGCCGACCTCGCCCTCGAGGGACAGGTCGCAGCTGATTGGGGGCATGTCGTCCAACATGTTCCCGCGTAGCACCTCGTCAGTCTCCATATCTGACGTCAGAGCAATATAATTAGACAAAACGCTTTTGTAATAAATAATAAGTAGGGCTGTAACATTATACCTACCTATATGTACTCGCGTATAATTGTAGCGTATTATACTTATGGAAAGATTGCGTATCTATTGTGCTACCTATTTAGATAGAGTTGAGTAGAGAGCTCAACCTTGATGTAAATGTATTAGAGGAAAAGTGTATACCTATGTTACAATAATATAGATAGATTTTTAATTTGAGTCTCTGTGTATATTTAACCGTGCATATCCACGCAACAACACGTTGGCCAAAGCAGAAAGTTATTAATTTATTTTAATTATTAATAAAAATAATTAATGCAGGTACATAATTAACCATTTTAATATCGAAATTACCCCTTTGTGTCGCGTTGTGTTCATTGTAATATTTGCATTCAGCCGTATCAAGTTTCATTTTCACTGCTATTATTTTTAGTTTTATGTTTTTTTTGTCCACTTCCTTATAAAATATATCACATATAATTTGAGATCACAATCACTTCTTCCTGGTAATTATTGAAGCACTAAACTAACACTTTTTTTTTAATCTTTGGTTTCATCAGGATTTGCGGAAAGTTTTAACACTGAACAAGAAGCGCGCGAGAGCCGCGCCGGGAGTGTTGCTAGCAATCCACAGGCATACCGACTAGTTGATACACCATTCATTAGGTACTGCAGCGATATGACCCAACGGACCACGGCCGCCGCCGCCCGCCGAATCATGGTGACTCAGCACACGCCATAGACACAAACATTATTTTGAATAATAAAATGTATATTACTTATATAGGCAGGTTAGTGCAGATTAGTGATGTAACGAATGTTGGATTTTAGACGTTCGCAAATGCGAATGCGAATATTTACCTGCAATATTCGCGACGTGTTTAAACCGAACATAAGTAAGCCCATACGGGTTGAAAGAACGAAGTTAGTCACATAAAGTTCACTCGAACAGATATGTTTAGATTTTAGTATTAAATTCATTAATCAAATTTCATTAATATTCAAATATGACGAAAATAATAGTGTTGATACAAGTGAGCACACAAACGAGACTGGTTTGCAGCTAGAGACTAACGCGAGGGCTGTTAGGTATGGAGGCACTAATCAGAACTTATTGTTTGAATCGAAATGCCTTATGAGGACTTTTCATCAGCCCAAAAAGAAAATAAAGGCTACATACTTAAAGCATTGCATATAGTATATCTCTTTTGCTTAAGACGTCTATGAATACCGGTTTGATAAATTTAGTTATATCATTATAACAATGTTATTTATATGGTAGCCAATATTTTAATAGACATTGTTAATTTATTAAAACCAAATGTTTTTATTTTAAGGTCTTAAAAAGCCCTAGTGAACCTAAAAACGGTGCAATAAGAGCCACATTAAGAATATATGAATCTTACGGGTTGTATTCATATTCCATATCGATTTATATAATTAATCCGATTTTGTTTGTTAAAACATTCGCATAGTTTCTTGCGAATGCGTATGTCAAAAAATATGCGAATATTCGCGAATGCGAATGCAAATATTCGTTACATCACTAGTCCAGATATGTACGAGATAGTTTGGTATCGAAGGTATATATATACAATATATATAATCGAGGTTTGAGTGAATTATGTTATACAAGGTGAAACATAATAGGTATACTTTTTTTTTCAAAACTTAACTTTTTAAATCTAAAACCATCAGCTTTGGAGGGAACTTGAAAAACAAAAGGTGTTGTAGGAATACAGCTGTTGACCGATTTCACAAGTCTACTAATACTAAACCTTTAGTACTTCAACTGTCCCACAAAGCCGATAGTTTGAGATTTACAAAGTTAAGTTGCAAAAAAATAGTATAGCTTTTTTGTTTCACCTAGTATATATAGGTAGTAATTTATAATTAAAAGTTTTAAGTACCACACATTCACGACGCCAACACTAGATGGCGCTGAATTCAATACTCAATGCAAACATGCAATACAACATCCAAGCCTGAATCACGATATAAGAGTTTGCAAACATTGTGACTACATGTACAAAACGCTAACCACAACCATTGTAGCATTGCAGTCAGCCCCACCAGGCACTTGCCTGGCCAGAAGATTTTCCTGTCTTTTATTTTTTAATTTTATATTGCTATTTCTTTACACAGAAAAAATAACTAAGTTATACTATGTATAATAAATTGTAGCATAACAATGTCAAATGCTATTTATCTATTAATATACAGGTTTGTACTTTGGTTTGAGGAAAGCAGCTGTATTTCAAAACAAGTTTCAATATAATTGTTGACCAGTGACTATGCAGAATTATCATAATGGAAATGAAGGAGCAATATATATTTATGATTATTTGTTGTAAGTATTAAATGAAGTTATTACGATAAGCAACTGAAATTGAGCTAAATGTATCCACAACACTTATGCATGAAAGAGGAAAAGTAGTTATCATGTGATTACAGAGTTACAAAAATAAATTCAAATCCACTTACTTAGTTGTACACATAAAAAAAGATTGTAGTATTCTCAGTTTATAATCTACTCCGATTTAGCTCTTTATTTAGCGCAAAGTAACTGTCTGTGCCTTCAAAGATGCTCCTGGTGGTTTTACTACAAGACTTTTCCATACAAACCTCTTCTTAAATGATTATTAATGTTATGCAACAATATTACATGCAACACTTATTTAATGAAATAATCTATGATTGCATGGTCAAATTTTTCCAATACTCAAATTATACTTAATTTGTATTTTTCACACAGTTATGTATGGCCCACGCAGTTCAATTTGGTACTACCTAATATTATAACTGCTTATGGTCACCAAACTCATTGCATAATGGTTAAAAAAAGTATAGGTATGTCCAAAAATATATTAATGTACCCAGGACTTGATAAATATTTGAGTAGGGTTTGAGTAAATGGAGTAAATAAGTATCATTTCCAATGTTGTACAGAAGAAGGGAATCTCCAACAAATTATTTACAGAGCATGCTTAGCCTGAGTAGCTACAGCGTAATTTCTATAACATTGATAGTGGCATAGCTTACAGCTTAACACTGTAAAGGCCTATGGTGTTTCTAGGACAGCAAACCCTTGCAACAACCCATTGTGAGCTGCATATCTGATCTAGGAGGTACTAAGATAGGGATCAATATTATCACTATTTAATAATAATAATATCGCCAGACTAAAATGAACGATAACAAATTATACATTTCCTTTATAGCAAATACTTATAAGAGCATAATATAAAATTCGTTAGAGTGATAATAATGCAAGCTGTATTTAAAAAACCGAACATAAGTAAAAAAACCGTGCAATAACTCTTACCTGTTGTATTATAATGTAACAATAGCAGAAAATATTCGTGATGCTTTCACCAATAACCTCACTGAGCAGATTTAGGTATAAATTAGAGTAATAACATTGCAAAATTGTTTTTTACACAATAAGATTTTCACGTCACACTACACAACATCAAACGTAAGTTTTTAATCGGAATGTCGGTCAATAAAGTTAAGACTTAAGTAGAGGTTTATGTTTATGAATTACGCGATTTATTAATAACATTGCTTTTTATCTTCGTTGTAAATTAAACAGATTTCAACGTACATTAACATATTATTTCCCTAAAATACATCGCTGCCTGGTTCACTTTAGTGACGGATAGATAACTTTGTTGAATGACAGCCAGATATAATGACAATTTACATATTTGGCACTTGACATTGACATTAGTGATGCGCTTAGTCGATTCATGTATATTATTAAACAACTTCATAGTTCTATATTTGTAACGGATATCTTTACAAATACAAATAAATAAAATTGGAGTGTCTGTTTGTAATATCAAAATAACACCTTTTCACTAAATGCATATGAAAGTACATACGACACATATAACAAAAACGCGACTTAAATAATTTTTGTCTGTCTGATTTTGACGGGACTTTCACTGGCAGATACCTGATGTTTTAAGGAGTAACCTAGGCTACTTTAATTTTAGAAAAACAATTAGGGTTCTGCGTAAAAAAATAAAAACACAGGAAATCAAAGAGTATCTCCGAAACGGCTGGACTGATTTTGACGGGACTTTCACTGGTAGATAGTGTTGGCGCCTCATGTTTATTAGAATATATACGCGTGCGGAGAGCCTAATGAATGCATACTGTCATCACCCTACCTACCCCTTCCACGCACGCAGCTGGATTAACCCCGTCATGCGAGCCACACTCGCCATTAGATTGCCTTCAAGTTAAGACCACATTACCAAATTTACAATAAATAATTAATTGGTCGAAAAATCTATTGTGTTTGAGTCGCCTATTTTTCCTTATGTTCCCGTACCGAACATAAATTGGCGTTGGCAGTTGTTATAAGCAGTACCTTAGGTTACTTTTATTTTAGAAAACAAAATTTAAAAAAAAATGGCTCTGTAGCGCTTTCTCCGAACGCGGGAGCGGGCCTTTTTGTTAAGTTAAATTCCACGCGGACGAAGTCGCGGGCTCACCTATTACTCAATAATATTCATCGGTAATTAGTTAATATATAAAAGAAAACCACTGTTTTATTCGATAATATCATAAGGAAACCCAAAATTATGACGGTTGCTACAGTTTGCTTTCCTTTCAAGTAAACCTTTAATAACTTATAACTTTATGGTAGGACCTTAATTAATTAAAACTAACCCGAGCGCTTACTTGAGATGCCATTTTATTGGAATAGAACTTCAAGCACTGTGATTTCTAGTTTGTTGTCCGAGCTTAAATAAATTTATTGTTTATCGATTTTCAAGGTTTACTTACTATAATTTGTAATCTAAATAATTCAAATAACACATCACTAATGTACGCATGGCAGCTTCAAGTCTTACGTAGTATCATGCTACATATCTCTAATCTGTGCGTAGTATTGTATTCTCGTTGGCTTCAAGGGCCGCTTTCTGAAAAATGATTCTATAGATGATGCTAGTATACAATACTACTATTCTGTTTGGAGGCTAGTACCACCCACCTTATTTATTGGAGTACCTACTACGATGCTTTACGTTGATAGAGATAGCTGTACCCAACTGATTACAGCTGCTCATATACCTGATGGCTCGATCGGGGTAGTAGGTACCTTAAGTAGCCTTTTATGCGCCCGTTGCGAGCTCCTACAACTGCGCCCTTTAATACTTGGTCTTGGTCCTGGCCTAGTCATTTCTGCACCTCTCCAGGGTCCATGTCCTGTGCCTGGGTAGCGATGGCACCGCCCTAGTTACGGAACTGGAACCTACCACCTTTATCGCATAAGATGCGGCATAAGTATTCATTTATGTTAGCTGAATTTTGTACGATGATTGAGAGAGCCCTCTTCTCTACTTCCTACTTCTCCCTCTATCCCACTCCCATTCAAGTCGGCAACGTGCATGCAATACCATTATTGGTACCTTCTGCAAGAAACTACTGAATTGCTTACTATCAGACGTACGGTTGGTGACTTTGTTATTTAAAAATATTAGCTATGTAACCTCCGTGGGTGACATAGATTAGATTCTTCATATGCCTATATCGAGGCTCCTAAATAATCAAAAAATCACAGACTCAAAAACACTACGTTTTAGAAGTAGGTAAATAAATTTTAGTTTTTTTTAATGACTCTTTAATTTGTTTATCGTGCTTGTTAAACCGAGGCCACATAATTTAGCCATGAATAATTTCTAAAACATTAGCTGTAATTGAGGCGTCGCGAAATTAACACCCTGCACGCTTGATTACTATGGCTTCGTGATATTTTGTTATATAGTGATGTAGAAAATAAAATAAAATATTTTAATAAATAAAAATTATGCGACTTCAAAAATCCTGGGTGTATTCAAAACCTAGAAATAACTAGGGACCTTATATTTTTTTCAGAGCCAATTCAAGTAGTAGGGTAAGAAGTAGTTTCTCGCGTGGTGTAAAGATAATGGAAGTCGGTTTAAACTTGAAGTCGGTTTATAATTTTTACCTACCAACCGACTTGTTTTTCTCAAAGTTCACACGGACGGGGCTGGAGGTAAATGCTAGTTTCAAATGAATCTGGGGGCACGGTATTGCCCCCCCAAGTCGAGCACAGCACGTCGAGCGCGGCACGGCCCCGGCCGTACCATCTTTTCTCGAAGCAGCCATTTTCGATCCCCTATAACTTCGTTGTGAATAAATCTAGAATCCTGAATTTTCAATAACCAAGCAGGCATTGTATAAACACGGTATATTTCAAATTTCAATCAATTAGTTTCTTCTCAAACCAGTAGTTTAAGAATTATAACTAGTCAAAATTCTTAACAATGTCACTCACTGACTGGCTGACCGATCATCAAAATTCTAAGGCAGACATAGAAGCTTCAAATTTAGAATACAATTAGTGTTTAGTGTATACTAAACAATCTTATTTAATATAATATGTATTACATTGTGTTTTCATGCGATGGCCAAGTCAATCTATTTTATTTAAAATATAAAAGATTTTTTATATTGATATTGTCACCATAAGATGTTGTTAGGTTACCTACTTAAAATAACTTAAGACAGAAGGTCCCTTAAGTTGGGACTTAATAAAGTAAGCGACTTGGTATTACATGGATCTCACAACTTTTTACGGTAGAAAAACTGAGTTGTGCGACTTGGTTTTTGTTACAAGTTTTGTTTTTGATGGGATTTCCTTTTCTTCAATGGCCTGGCTAGACCTATTTTGAATTTCGCCAAGCATTTTAGAACACCCTGTATCCGTTTCAACTAACACCTAATTAAAATCAATCATGTTGACGCCTTGTTAAGGCAGTTTAAACTAAACAGAACACGGTCTCGATGAAAAACTATCACTTTGTTCCATACGTATCAACAAAATGGTTGGTAAAATAACGTACTCTACTTTCCAGGGGTTGAGACCTCATTTCGATGCTTTGGCCAAAGTTGGCTATTTAAAAATGATTTTGAAACCACTGCCCCCGTTAAAACAATATTTACACAACTTTTACCGTGGGTTTGTTTTGGCTTTAGTTATAGGATACAATCTGCAGCATATCATACGAGTTATTCAAGTAAGTTATTTTCTACAATATTAATCTCAGCGAGTCGCCAGCTTTTGCACAGGGTTGTTATAGAGATAGGATCGCTTCATTACCTCAGCTTCACCCAGCTTAGCGCAAGTTGGCATGAAATGAAGTGATCCTATTGGTTGAAGCTTGTGGGCCCGCTTCAATGAACAGCCAAACGGACTGGCACCGTAAGGGTTCATATATTATATAGGTTCGTACCATCAACAAAGTTGACGCTTGATCAATTTTTAACACGTTTCCCTTGCAGGCAATAGTCATAGGATGCCTCGCCCATTATGTTGTTGTCCAATGAGACGAAAAGCATCCGATGAGAAAAAAGCCCTTTTTTCAGAAATCCATTGTGTTAATTGTTTTTATAACCATGCTAGTCGCATGTGGCTGCTGGTCACTGCATACAAAATACAACCTTAAGGTGATCAAGCGTCGAGTTTGTTGATTGTACATGTGCACTATCGCCAGACTGACACACCAACTCTATGGGCCCAAACTATGCAACGCTTCTACTTAGGGTACCATACAATGGACTAGGGGGTGATCCCAGTTCATCCCAGTGACACCCAGACGAGGGCAAATTACGAAAAGGCCATTTTAGAGATTTGCCCCGACGGGATTCGAGCCCGCAATTACCCGGTGCAGTGAGCCGAGCGGCCTACACACAAACCAAGCGGTCGTTTCACTGCTTTGAGTATTTATATTATTTTACTAGCTGAGCCCACGACTTCGTCCGCGTGGAATTTAACTTAACAAAAAAGCCCGCTCCCGCGTTCTGAGCCCGCGCGACAGGACCCATTTTTTAAATTTCGTTTTTCTAAAATAAATGTAGCCTTATATACTGCTTATAACATCAGCTATCTACCAGTGAAAGACCCGTCAAAATCGGTCCACCCGTTTCGGAGATACTCTTTGATTTCATGTGTTTTTATTTTTTTACGCGGAACCCAAATGTTTTTTTTAAAATTAAAGTAGCCTAAGTTACTCCTTATAACATCAGCTTTCTGCCAGTGAAAGTCCCGTCAAAATCGGTCCAGCCGTTTCGGAGATTACCCGGAACAAACACACAGACAGACAGACAGACAGACAAACAGACAGACAGACAGACAGACAGACAGACGGACAGACAGACAGACAAAAACTTTTTAAATCGCGTTTTTGCTATAGGTGTCGTGTGTACTTTCATATGCATTTAGTAAAAAGGTGTTATTTTGATATTACAAACAGACACTCCAATTTTATTTATTTGTATGTATATAATGTATGAGCAGTGATATCCGATTGGTTAAGCACGCGTCTTGCGAGCTACCAGGTCTCAGGTTCAAACCCCGGCTCGAACCTCTGGATTTTTCGAAATCTATGTGCGAATCATAATTTCTATATGATTATCACTTGCTTACGGTGAAGGAAAACATCGTGAGGAAACCTGCATGTCTTAGAAGATTTAACCAATTTTCGAAAGACATGTGTAATCCGCCAACCCGCACTGGGCCAGCGTGGTGGATTATGGCCTGAATCCCCCTAGTGTTGAGGGGAGGCCCGTGCCCAGGAGTGGGACGTCAAAAGGGCTAAAAAAAAAAAAAAAAAATATAATGTATAATGTATAATATAATATATATGTATATATATATATAGAGCTTACAGCATAAATAAATTCAAGAAATTATCTAAAAGCCATTGACAAGCGATCACATATATGAATTTAGGTCTACCTACTGTAAACAAGCATAGGTACTCAATATACTTACCTACATTTTACAATTATATTATCTAAATATATATAACTCAAAGGTGACTGACTGACATAGTGATCTATCAACGCACAGCCCAAACCACTGGACGGATCGGGCTGAAATTTGGCATGCAGGTAGATGTTATGACGTAGGCATCCGCTAAGAAAGGATTTTGGTCAATTCTACCCCCAAGGGGATAAAATAGGGGATGAAAGTTTGTATGAAACTTTGACAATTAAATTCCACGCGGATGAAGTCGCGGGCACAGCTAGTATAATATATACTATTATTATTATTAACAACATATAGCAGTGATAGCCGATTGGTTAAAGCACGCGTCTTGCGGGCACCAGGTCTTGGGTTCAAACCCTGCCTCGCACCTCTGGATTTTTCGAAATCTATGTGCGAATCATAATTTCTATATTATGATTATCACTTGCTTACGGTGAAGGAAAACATCGTGAGGAAACCTGCATGTCTTAGAAGATCTAACCAATTATCGAAAGACATGTGAAATCCGCCAACCCGCACTGGGCCAGCGTGGTGGATTATGGCCTGAATCACCCTCGTGTTGAGGGGAGGCCTGTGCCCAGGAGTGGGACGTCAAAAAGGCTAAATTATTATTATTATATTATTAAAATAGATTTCTTTGGTACCTAATGTTTATTCGACACAGGTACGGCACAGTATCGAAAAAATGGTGGACACGCTATTCATACTGCTTACGATTTTGAACACGCTGGGAAAACAGGCAGCCTTTAACCTTAGGAGCCGTCGGATTGATCAAATTGTTTCCGTCATTAATGGTTAGACCTGTTTTGCTATCAACGACTATTAATTTAACGATATCTTGGTGTTTTTAATAAACTTGGACACCACTGAAAAAGTTGTGAGCTGTACATACGGGACTTCTTTCGTCGCGGTATAAAGTTCAGAATCTATTAAAGAGAACCGTGAAGACGGATGGTAACCTAACTTAGGGTTGCAAATTACACCACATTAATATGCGCCTTCTCGGTCATTGATAAAGATAGTGGATGAAATAAATTTACCTTTCCTCAGGGCCGTGCTTCGCGCCAACAAAATCCTACCACGTGAAAATTTTGAAAGAGAACGCGCTAGTGATGTCTCGGCTTCTCAGGCTGTACCAAGGAGCAGCGATCTCTTGTGGCTGTCTGTGGACAATATTCCCGATAGTCAACAGGGCTCTGGGCGTGGATGTAGAGTTCACTGGATATTTGCCATTCGATACTACATGTACGGCGTCGTAAGTCCAAGTGGTTTTAAGTACATATTATTTTAATCAAGAGATTATGCTAGTCTTTAGTCGTATAAATTATCCTTTGTAGCAAAAATTGATTAAAATATTAAGTTGAATGAGGCACTAGCCAGAAGTAATATGATGAGCAAGTTTTAATATAAGTAGGTAGGTATCGCGTATCTGCAAGTAGGAGAAACTGATGCAACGGGGGAGTCACGACCCTCAGTAATGAGGAAAACGACACGGGGAGGAGGGGATCGCGTATATTGTTGTAATATCACAAATTACTTAGCTGAGTTATGCAAATATCGTCGAATGTACAGATATAATTGATTTATCTTCTATCTGCAATCATACTTATTTTGATTTTTAGATTCGCATTGGGTTTAACATACATGAGCGTCCTAATAACTCTCCAAGGTCTCGGTAACGTGGCAATGGATTGCACAATAGTGGCATTTTACGCTCAGGCCAAGATACAAATACAGATGTTGAGATACAATCTGGAACAACTCTTGGATGTAGATGGCGTAAAAATAAGGCCTAAGACAATAAAAATAAGTAAAGAGAACGTTTATGATGATGATAATGAAAAAGCTCAAACGCAAGTGCGATTGATTAAATGTGTACATCATTATGATCAAATTGTGCGGTGAGTATGGCTGTAATATTTGTAGAGCAGAGTTATGGTGTAAAGTTGTTAACAATATTTCTATATTGCTTAGTCGTCCGTGGCCCTGGTCACTAGATTCCTTTGATTCAACAGGTTTACTAAGGAAGTCGAGTCGATATTTGGCGAAGCCATGGTGATTCAGTTCTTCGTGATGGCGTGGGTGATATGCATGACAGTGTACAAGATCGTTGGAGTGAGTAATTAAACGTTACACGTTAATTTCTAAGCCTCTATCTATCTACATAAAATAATTACAAATAATTTAATCCTTTTGACGTCCCACCCGTTCCCACTCCTGGGCACGGGCCTCCACTCACTGCAAGGGGGATTCAGGCCGTAATCCACCAGGCCCAGTGCGGGTTGGTGAATTTCACATGTCTTTCGGAAATTGTTAATATTTTCTAAGACATGCAGGTTTCCACGCGATGTTTTCCTTCACCGTAAGCGAGTGATAATCATATTATTGTAATTATGATTCGCACATTGATATCGAAAAACCCAGAGGTGCGAGCCGAGGTTTGAACCCAGGACCTGGTCCCCGCAAGACGCGTGCCAATCGGCTATCACTGCTTTTTCATGTAAGATCTATTTATCTACATGTAAGATCCAATTTTTTATACAGTACTCTTTATTATAAGCATGTACTTAATTAACTACCGCTGAAGAAACACTTATTATTTATTCCAGTTGAGCATCTTATCCGTGGAATTCGTGTCCATGGCTGCGTACTTAGGCTGCATGTTAGCTCAACTCTACATTTATTGCTATTATGGAACACAGCTCAAAGTTGAGGTAGGGATATTTCTTCTCCATTGCACTTTTAATGTAGAGAAGGGTTGCTCTCTACATCAGGCTTAGACCATACTTTATTTATGTGTCGCAGCCAACTAGCTTAATTCGCCGTTCAATTAACAGCCTAGCCACTTTACTAAACAGCGCCGTTCAACTAGCGGCCTAAATGATATCCAGCCGTATCGTCTGTTACAACATTTAATAAACTGGCTGGCTAATGCTTAGGCAACTGGTTGACATTTAGGTACTACAAAACTTTTCCAAAATACCACCCAAGTAGAGCGACCCGGATGGGTTTAGGTTAGGGTTATTTTTTTATGACCCCACAGAAATCCCACCCGGCAAGTAGGTTCAGTGGATCTAAACAATTTCGTAAAATACCTGAGTATCTAATAAAATTATTCCATCAAAATTGTTTTTTGCCGACGCCATATTGACAGTTTGCTGAGTTTCGGCGCTTGATGGCAGAAAGTAGAACTAAATTGAAATTAACAGGCTAGGCAAGTAATTAAACGCCATCGATCCAAGTCATTTGCCTAGCTGTTTGATCAAATGGCTGAATATCATTCAGGCCGCTAGTTGAACGACGCTGTTTAGTAAAGTGGCTAGGCTGTTAATTGAACGGCGAATTAAGCTAGTTGCCTGCGACATATCTATTCTTATATGACACTTAATGCTTGCAAAATAAGTTTTATTTCCCCCAGAGTGAGTACATCAACCAGTCGATATACTGCAGTAGATGGCTGGCTCTGTCGCCGCGTTTCCGCCGCCAGTTGCTTGTAATGATGCAGTTTTGCTCGCGGCCGCTGGTACCAAGAACCGCTTACATCATACCCATGTCCATGGAGACTTATATAGCGGTAAGATTGTTTGGTAGAGAAAAGGTGTTCTGTGCGGTTTTCGCACAGTAAATTTTTTGGGTTGAAATCAATTTTCTAAGTTGCACGATCAATTTTAAGGCATATTTTTCTAAAATCGATAAAAGTGAACCTAGTTTATTTTGCTAATGAAATATCACTAAGTACAGTTGTTCAATATTTTTTATTTTTTATGCATTTTTTATTTCAGGTCCTCAGGACTTCGTACACGTTGTTTACATTTTTGAAACGCGGCTAGTAGGTACGTAAACAGTGTATAAAGTCGCAGCTAGTATCTATGCAAGTAGAGAGCATAAAAAGTAACTATGTTAGATACAGAAAAAAGAAAAATTAGAGCCGCTTAATTGTAACAATCCTGTAATAAAGAATTTTTATGATAATTATTATTATAGTTTTTCTTTACCCATTTACTACTTATTTGGTAATATTACTTAAGTACCTATCTGAAGGTTCTCGAGTGGCGACCTCGAACCGGAAGACGCAGAGTTGGACGGCCCCCCACTAGATGGACGGACGATCTGGTGAGAGTCGCGGGGAGCCGTTGGATGCAGATGGCGAGCAACCGTCCATTGTGGCGTTCTATGGGGGAGGCCTATGTCCAGCAGTGGACGTCTTCCGGCTGATGATGACCTATCTGAAGGTTTCTGTACCACCATCGTTCATTTCTCGTGTTATCTAAGTTCCTAGACTTCATAAGTTGGTGAAGAGATAGCTACATCTAGTGGGGTCGCGAAGCGGCAGAAGATCCGCGGGGTTGTAGCCGGTAAGAGTTCGGCATATACCGGACACTTACCACGTCCCCCAGGGCGTGCGGATTCATGATGAACCATAATCCATTCATCATGTAAAAAAACGAAAGCAGTAGAATCACCTAGGAACTAATAATTATTATTTGCGAAAAAACTATCTTCAATGTTTTGTGTTGCATTTATGATAGGATTCGGAGGTCGATCGTAAAATCGACCACCGTTTGAATCGTTGCGTCTATTTACTGCCGTTTTATGACTTAGCGACGAGTAGACGGCTAAAGAGATCCGCGTACCTACTCCTGGAAACGGTATTATTTTCGATGTATTGTTCTTAATTTTCATCAAATTTTCAAAGATAAAATACTACCTATTTTGAATAGTTAAGAGTTGTCGTTTTACTTCTCCCTAATCACCTTTATCTATGCTTATTGATTTTTTGCTAAGTTCTCGCAGCGATTAGGTCAAGAAAACAACATCGTTTCGGCGGGAACACCAGCGATAAACATATGTATATATAACCCTCCACATTTGTTCTATTGTCGGAGTAGAAAATAAACATCGGTGAAACTAAAAACAATTTTTATCTATCATTTATCCGCAGCAACATTTCCACAAGCTTGTAAAATAATTATTTTAAGCACCGTATATTCGAGTGAACCGCTTAAAGTTTCGGTCGAAAGGTGCGGGCGGCGTCGCGTGAGTCACGCGGGCTCCGCCAGACGATCCAGGAGTCCGAACCCGCCTCCTCAGTGCTCTGTACGACGTAAGTGCCGAAAGTCGTGTAAAAAGTTGTATCCGGCCGCGAATAGCACGCGTGGAATTCCGTTTATAAATACGCGAGTGCGGGCGCGGCAGGCGGCTCGCGGTCGCCGTCTCGGGGCCGAGCGGCCAGAGCAGGGCCCGTGCCGGCCGCGGCTCGGCAGCGGCAGCGCCCGCGCAGAGCGGCCGGCGGCGGTACCGATGCGCGCGCGCCGATGATATTCACGGGCGGGGGGGCGCGCCGCCGCACCTCGCCCGCGCCGCCGCGCGCGCGCCTCGCACCGCGCCCGCCCGCCCAGCGACTTCATGCCGACTACGTGAGTCCTCCCTACACTAGCAATACGCTTCTCACACGTCTCATTGTTTACACTCGATAATTAGGTATGCAGGTACATGACCCGTGCGCCATAATAATATTTGTGTTAGGTGGTATTTATACAATTATCGCTAAGTAGGTATAACTTTGGTGAATTGTTTGTGAGGAAAAACCGTTTTCCCGCCCGACCGGGAAATATTTTCGATCGCAGGAAATCAGCAATACTGAATAGAATATATATTTGTATTAATATTCCCAAAACCCAACGTAGAATCTGAAATCGTTGCTGCAGCCGAAAACGGCCCTGACGGAGAGACCATCTTCATCAACCATCAGTTAAGTATAATCAAAAAATAAGAATATTAACGACTCTGAGCGGTTTACTGTTAGTTAGTTCCGTAAGTATTATATTAGCGAGAAATCACAAGCTCGTTACAAAATGTAACAGGTGTCGCATTTTATAAACAGAAGAAGAACACCGCTGACTCTGGTAACGGTATAGGTTTATTTAATAGCATTTGTAGGTTAATATTACACAAGAATGCATAATATTCATACTATACTAATAGTGAGTTATTCAAACTCCAAACCAAAACGTTTGTACAACTGGCATAGACAAACGTAAATAAATCATCAATCAATTAGTTGAATGCGTATAAGATTAATTGCCTCTACTTATCAGGGTGGTATAATTGTGGTATGCCTATGCCTTTTTCCTGATGAAAAATCAAGTCGAACTCGACCTCCATTTCTACAATCAATTGGTAGATGGAACCTAATCTCGTAGGTAACAAAGCACAATCTCGAGTGTATTGTAAGGTTGACGCCGATGATTGAACAGCGGAAAGAGGAATTGCTTGGAATCTGACCGCCAGTGTATGACCCATGGGATTCATCGTCATCATCATCATCTGGCTTACCTTTTCCCATTATCTGCGGTCGGCGCAGTACAAAAACTTTTTCTTCCAATCATCCTGCTTTCCCATCACATCCAGTCCAACCTTGTTCATATCACTCTATACATTATTTATTGGGCCTTCCTCTCGCTCGCACTGTATCGATCCACATTAAGGAAAAATATTAATATGGGAATAAAAAATGACCTAGCAGCTGTAATTGGTAGAGTCGCAATAATCACAAACAATAATATTATGCTATGTAGCTCTATATTCAATCGTGCCTCACCAACCAGTGTAGATCGATCCAATAAATTCTGGGTTATTGGTTGTTACCCACAGAGATGTAAACTGGTACCTACATCAGTAATGCTAGGGAGCATCTTCCAATATAATATCCATTTCCAATATAAAATCCATTTGGCGTTCCTGTTATGATAGTAGTGTGAGTGATACCTCGGCTGAATGAGTGCTGACGCACAATTGGAATTACAACAGTACCATCGGCCGCACGCCGGTTGGGTTCCGTCTATTTATACCCGTGCATTACCGCCACCATGCCACTCAACCTTGATGCTCCTCGTATGTTCTCTTGGCTTCACGTTCAAGTTTACCTGATTGCTATTATATTGTTCTGGAGGATTGACACCTTCGTGATATATTCCTTCAGCACTCTACAAAACTTTCTGAATCCTAAGTTGGCTGGGTGATTGGTGCATTTAGATCAGCATCCCTCACTAATTCCAACCAGCAAATTTAGGGTAAGTACGTTGCAGAGATAGGGGCTATACGCAAACAAAAAGTTGCATTGTTTTTGTAAAATGATTTATCTATAAATCTATACAAATAAATAAAATTAGAGTGTCTGTTTGTAATATCAAAATAACACATTTTTACTAAATGCATATGAAAGAACATACGACACCTATGGAAAAAACGTGATGAATTTTTTTTGTCTGTCTGTCTGTATGTTTCTTCCGGGTAATCTCCGAAACGGCTGGATCGATTTTGACGGGACTTTCACTGGCTGATATAAGCAGTAACTTAGGCTACTTTTATTTTAGAAAAACAAAAAAAAATGGGCTCAGAACGCGGGAGCGGGCTTTTTTGTTAATTTAAATTCCACGGGGACGAAGTCGCGGGCTCAGCTAGTATTTAATAAGATGCGTGTTTTCTGGATAAGATATAAATATCAGGAGATGATTTTCAACAGGTAGGTAATTTGGCTGAAGAATCAGTCACAATTTTATTATGACGACCATATTTTCTAGCAGTGTTACTATGTAGAAGCTAGCTCAATGAAAATGCAATCAATCAAGCAAGCGTTGAAAACTAGGCGCCGACTATCTTTTGAATAGCCTGAAGTATTTCTTTGCTGAAATATTAAATTTAAAAAAAATCGCCAGACTGACATACCAACTGTATGGTCCCAAACTAAGCAACGCTTGTACTGCACGATGGACTGGAGGCGATCCCAGTGACACCCAGACCTGGGCAAATTAGGAAAAGCCATTTTCGAAATTTGCCTCGACGGTTATCGAACCCGCAACTACCCGGTGCAGTGAGCCGTGCACGCTCGAACCACTGCGCCAAGCGGTCGTCAAATAATTGTATTTAAGTTATTTGGTGTGGTGTAAATAACCAATAGACGATGATGGACTCGTTCCTCGATGGTTGAGTAACACCCGCGAATATAACACCCACACGCTGTAATTTCAAGTATGCGGAAATATTAAATTTATCGACATGATTCTTGTTATTGCTGTAGACACGTAAAAATCTACCGTCATAACAATTTAATTACTGAACGATCAGGAGTTCTCACCAACTACTGAAACTGATTATCGATTTTGTAAGTATTAAAGACTTTAGTAGAGTATTAACCACTCTATCAAAGACTACCTAAGTATTACTGACATAAACGTTACGTGAACTTGTGAAGGTAACCATGAAATAATTTATGTTATGTACCTATTAGATGCATGTTCCCTAGATATACGGGAATTATTATTTAAATAAAGTAATTTTCTCGGGATTCCCACACATTCGTGCAATCAATAATATTATTCCTATAAACAGTGGATTGTTTCTTCTCTCGTTTTACTCTAACGAAACTAATTACAATAAAATATTAATAATTTTGGCCCTTTTGACGTCCCACTCCTGGGCACGGGTCTCCCCTCAACACGAGGGGGATTCAGGCCATAATCCACCACGCTGGCCCAGTGCGGGTTGGCGGATTTCACATATCATTCGAAAATTAGTTAAATCTTCTAAGCCATGCAGGTTTCTTCACGATGTTTTCCTTTGCCGTAAGCAAGTGATAATCTTATAGAAATTATGATTCGCACATAGATTTCGAAAAATCCAGAGGTTCGAGCCGGGGTTTGAACCCGAGACCTGGTAGCCCGCAAGACGCGTGCTTAACCAATCGGCTATCACTGCTATAATTACAATACCATAATATTAAATTATTATCTTATTTACCTTACCTGGAACTAGTATTAAACAATATTCCAAAGTCTCGTTGGATTATCGCCTATTCTTGCATCTGCGTATCGGAATCGTTGCGCGTCGCGACCGGTCACGTGACTACCGCATCTCAGCATTATGACAAACGAATTCTCAATTTTGGCCATTTGACATCAGCCGTGTATTGCAACCGTAGCCACGGATCCATGCCAGGGAATTCGCAGACCTTGAGCACACACACTTTCTATACAAATACCGGTGCATCTAGTTGCGTCCCTACGGCTGTTAGGGCGCTACATTGCTATTAAACAATTCTAAGTTTATTGGTGATGACATTTTTGTGCACCTCCGGCGGTGAACGTGACGTTTGAAGTTGGCGATGCGTCCAGACGCGACATCGGTTGGGCGCGATGTCATCGTGGTTTCGGGTATGTCCAATTTCACGATTAGCGCAGCGCGCGAATTCTTGGCTTCGAACGAGTTTTACGTTGTTCGCGCCGAACACAAAAGCTGTGTAATGTAAATAAACGCAATGCTGTGGAACGGCAGGAGCGACACATGGAGCGTTATGCTAAACGCGCAGATGTGTCGATTCTGACTTTAACACCCATTTGTCTTGCATCTTTTCTAGCGTACATAGATTATCGCATGGAATTATTCATCCATGGATATTTCTGACAAGGTTACGAATTTTTTTCAGCGGTATTCGGTAAGAACATGCCATTTGGTGCGGGTGTAAAAGTCGTTCAAATTCTGTATACTTCCCGCGGTGAAGTTGTTTATTTTTACTGCTACAGAATCTTCTTTAATCTTGATGCGCTATAACATTCGTTGCTCTAAAAACCGTCGAAATACCTATCGGCTATTTTATGTTTTTCTTTTCACAAACTACTTGCGCTGAAAATCCAAGGCTTGCTGGCCTATAAAGTGATTCTTAAAAAACGAGGCCGCGATAAGTGGTCTGGCCGTTAATATCCAAACGTATATTTTTATGAGTATTGTATCAAGTAACATTTATCTCTTATACTACAGAATAATTGTCATCATCAGGGTCATCTATCTATAGATAGGTCGATACTTGACAGACTTACTGCAGCGTACATTATGTATTCAGTGCAGGCTGGCTCCCATATTATGCGTCAGACAAACATCCATAAATTACTCTCAAGATCCTGCCACATAGTCTCGAGAGTCGGAAGATTTCCTCGTAAAGCAATGCATGTTCATCACTTATGGCGGTCGCCTTTTAGTCTCCAACGTAAGCGCCAATAGTTGGCAACCGATCAAGCCACTGTGATTAGCGTCGACTGACACAATGGCCGCAACAAACAACAAACACTTGAATGCAACTGCAAATGAATCATGAATGTTTACAATCCGCTTTAATTATGGTATAACGCAAAGAAAATGAAAGGCGTTATGGAATTGAAATAACACATGGCTAGCTATTTGTGTAGCTGTTTCATTGTTTTGGGCTTTCATTGTTTCTGAACGGCAAGTTTTACGATGTGTTAGATGTCTATCCTGGGCAATCTAAGAATTTGTACAATGTCGCAATTATAACGAATTCAGTCTTTTCATTCTACTACTTACTTTCTACTAATTAGTAACGATATTGGGTTCATATTAACACTACAGTCCCAATTAGAGACTTTCCAATAGGTAGTAGGTAGGTCTCCTTAGATATTTTTGAAATTGTAATTTTATATGAAATAATGTTGAAATAGTTAAATATATCGATCAGACTAATACACCAACAATATGGTCGCATAATAAGCAGCGCTTGTAATAATACCCATAGGGGTACCGTACAATATACTGGGGGCGATCCCAGTGTCATCCAGATCAGAGAAAATAACGAAAAGGTTATTTCCGAAATTTACCCCGGTGGATCAACCACCCAGTGCAGTAAGCCGAACGCCCTACGCTCGAACCACTGTGCCAAGCGGTCGTCAACTCGTCGTAAATATTGTGATTTAAATGTATCGTAATGTTTCAGTGGCTGCCGGGCGGTGGTAGCGGCGAGGGCGGCGCGGGCGCCGTTCGCCGATCCCGCGGCAAACGGATCACGCAGAGACGCGGCGCCATCAAACACCATAAGTAAGTTTCCTAAGTTAAACAAAACAAATGTATGGAGGGAAACTCTTCTCTTTTATGGACATCAATGATGTATACAAGCCTATAGATTAGGAACTTCTTCAAAAACAAATTTTCAGTGGGGGCTACGATTTTATTTGGCTCCGACGCAGTGGCGGATTTACAAAATTCCAAGGTATAGGCTGTAAAGTTTTTGCCGCCCTCGTACGGCAAAATTTGTAGCAGAGTTCTATCTGTATAACATCAGAAAACAGTCATGCAGAAATCTTTGTGATTTTTATGAGGTAGCAAAAAAAATCGGTCCCCATATTTGCCGCCCTAGGCTCCAGCCTACTCAGCCTACTGGTAAACTTGACACTGCTCCGACGGTGCTACTAGAAGTTCGGACAGTCTCTCTTTCTTTCCGACTTCGCGATCTTTAGTATACGCATGAAAGTAATAACAAAAACACGTTCAGGAGTACACGGATCTCTTAAATTTGTAGTGACACTGACAGAAGTGTGACAGATTACGTTACTTTAGTCAATTGAGTGAAGAAGTCCCTAGTCCAAGAACTTTATACATAATAGCTAAGATTGCTTGCCCTAGTCCAATAGAGCGACATCTAGTGATCTGAATATGTTTTGCCCTCATTCATTTCCCATTTTTTTCTGAGAAAACCCGAACAAACATCTTTGTGTAATTTTAAATTTACATCACAATTGTCTAGTCCCATTATATCTTTAGCATCGCGTTTTATATACTCTTGTTACTCTTTCGCATCCGTTATTTTGAATAAAAAGTCATTAGAAGTGGTAGGATAATTTCCTCGGCGATATATCACGCGTTCCGCCCTAATTCTGCGCGTCTTCGTGTTTAGGATTATTGGCTAGAGTTGCTTGCTGCAGCAGCCACTCGCTAAAAGACCGCCTACGTTCTGTTACTCATTTACATGTTAGTCACAACAAACGACATGCTGTTTTATTAAAAACATGCTGCTATGTCGTAGTTTTGATCTATTTCCATACTATCCCACTGTGGGACAAAAGCTTCCCCTCCCTTTTTTCATTTGCTTCGGTCTATCGCTACCCGGGACCAATCACTATAGAAAGTAGGTAATATAATCAGTTAGAAGTAAAAATTGCCTGTATTGTTATCCAGTGGTTAAAGTATACGTTATGAATAGGTAGGTAAATATAAAAAGGCTGGTAGATTTTATATCGACTATTTTCTAGCCAGCCGTCCTGTAAGTAATTGCGAAGCTACGTGAACATTTATGAAACTTATCGAATGGGTCAAACATATTATTTTTGATGACTCATCCAAAAATCTGCACATGACTAGTGACGCAGAATGATTGCATCAGATGCTTCTATCCTCCCACCTGATTCCTAAGTGTTATCTGTAGCTATAGGCTAATTTGTATCCGAAAGTAATATTACGCAAATATATTGAAAAACTACAATCGCTTGGCATCTTTGAATGATGACTAAGAAAAGTTTTGTATACCTATCTGGTTAAATTCAAAATTAGATAGTGTTATTTTATTACTTATAGGTTAAACACGTAATAAGAGTTAAATGTATTACACTTGTAATAACACGAACATTATTTATTAGGAAAAATAAACAGCTGTACAGAAGGATTATAAAACGGTAACTAGTCGGTACCCACCTAAGGTTTCCCTGGAAGAGGCATTAAGAGCTCCAGAACTGAAAACGCCACGGTATTATTTACATTTCAATGTCCAATTGTAATGTTAATATGTCAATGTAGTGTCGACAACACAGTCCTACTTTAATTATCGACAACATGAAATCTTGGCTAAACCAAAACTTTCAACCTGCGCCCGCGGTTGTATCCACCCGTCTCCAATCAGTCCTGTGATTGATGATACGCACCCCGACGGAAGCATGTTCATGCTGTAATTTGGTCAAGGCTGTTTGACCAAAACACTAAAGCCATCCAAACATTTAATGACATGAACAAACTTTTGAAGCAAATCTGTTTAATAACCACCTTATCTCCTCCTATTTCAGGATACACGAAGTGAACGGGCACCGGTTCGTGGCGAAGTTCTTCCGGCAGCCGACGTTCTGCGCGTTCTGCAAGGAGTTCCTGTGGGGGTTCGGCAAGCAGGGCTACAGCTGCTCCGCGTGCCAGACGGCCGTTCACAAGCGATGCCACCACAAGCTGCTGGGGAAATGCACCGGCTCGTCCGTGCAGTCGGAGGCCACGGTGGTGAGGAATATACACGGTTATTGGCAAAACACCTCTCTGGACTATAACACAAGACACAACATTGATTCTATACTAGGTGAAACATAAAGGGTATACTAATTTTTTTGCAACTTAACTTTGTAAATCTAAAACTATCGGCTTTGTGGGAGAGTTGAAGTGCTAAAGGTTTTGTAGACTTGTGAAATCTGTCAACAGCTGTATCCCTGTAACACCTTTTGTATTTCAAGTTTCCTCCAAAGCTGATAGTTTTAGATTTACAAAGTTAAGTTGCAAAAAAAATTGTATACCCTTTATGTTTCACCTTGTATAAACCAAATCCCTGTATTGAGAATAATAATCTTTATAAGGAACCATATTGTACATAAACACTATGAAGACCGCTTTTTCTATACAATTTTGACAGATAGTGGCTCTATTTGGCTCTAGAATTCAGTAAAATGTATTGAAATTATCGGTGTCGGGTTAACAGTGTAAACGACTGCTAACGGTGTCAAAAGTAGCTACTCTCCAAATAATACTTGTGATTTCTATGAAAGTAACTATAAGAGCATGGCTTTGTAACTCACAAAAGATAATTGCGGCCTAAATGTCGAACAATTGAGGTTGCATTTCCCTTAAATATTTAATTTTACGAATCATTCACGAATGTTTGTTCCAGTACCTGCGGGAGAGGTTCAAGGTGGACGTGCCACACCGGTTCCGGCCTCACCAGTTCATGTCACCCACCTTCTGCGACCACTGCGGCGCCATGCTCTACGGCTTCTTCAAGCAGGAGCTCAAGTGTGAAGGTATACCCACTGAATATGGTAGGATAGCAATGATATATCTACGCTGTAAGCAACTAGAAAGATGACGCTGGTTACTATAAGTAACACAGTAGTATGTACAAAGTTACTCAATTGAGAGGCTGTCAGTTGTAAGCGATGTCCAATTCAAGAGCTCCCAAGGCACCACTACAAATACAAATTGTTTTTATGGGTAGTTACATTATTATTGTATTAAAAAATGTCGCTTCATGCATTGTCGCATGAATTAAACCGTCTTCAAAAAAACCTGGGCGTGCCAAAAAGCTAGAAATAAGTAGGAACCTTGTAATATTTTTTTCAATTAGGTAGGGTAGGGGTATGTACCTACCCCTACTTGAATTGGAACAACCCTAAGAAGTGGCACCGACTACAAATGAAATAAACCATATAAACAAAAAAATAAGTCAAAATCGGTCCACAATTGACGGATTAATCTGTGCACATACATGAACAAAACAAATACGTGCAGAAGAAAATAGAACCTCCTCCATTTTTAGAAGTCGGTTAAAAATAGGTTACTAATACATGATCAGTAGTCTGGTATAAATGACTCATTATTATACATGAATAAGTTTGGCTGATGTTCTCGTAGCTGGCTGCTACGCCCGTATGCTACGCGCGTAGTTAAGGCAGCTGTGCGTAGCTGCGTAGCCCAGAGTACTTACAATCGCGCGTAGTCGCTTGGCCCATAAAGACGCACAGCGCGGATGCCGAGCCGTGGAGAGATACCAGCCACTCGGTTTCTATTATAGCTATGTCACTCTTGGCATCGGCGCTGTGCTCAAGTATCCTCAAGTTCAAAATCGCGCATATACGCGTAGTCATCATAAATACTGACTGCGACTCTGCGATCATTACCTGATCAGACATTGAGTTTGGAGTTTTAATTAACCACAGGTCTTAACCCTAATTATGTTACATTAGTTAAGTGCACGCATGCAAAATCCCTCGCAATTTTACTGTGTGCAATCAATAATGAAGAAGGTATAAGAATGTGTGATGAATGAATTTGTTATTTTAATGTTCAAATCTGTGCATGGTCGTAATAATCAATGCTTACTTAGGAATTCTATATTTTTTTGTATTTTATTTTCATATTTATAAGTGTTTGATGCTACATGTGTAATTCCGTGTGAAATTCATAATTAACTACTTATAACATAATATGAATCCCAACGGCCTAGTTTCACAGCTAATGAGCAACGTTACCTATTGATACAAGGTACAATGCATGTGACTATTCATTTCGATTTTTAATCATTACTTGTCTAATATTCTAGAAAATTTCAGCATCGGCGGCTGTCACAAAAATCTAACCTGAAATACGAGCGAAGACTATGAAGAATATCGAAGTATTTTATTCGCCATATAGTATAACACCACCTAGCAGTCTACACGACAAGACAATCGGCTCAGACACAGTCGCTCACTCTCCTATCCTACGGAATTCATAGGAGAGAATGAGACAAAATCATAGCGGACAGAACTAGATATTCCTGTCTGATAAGAGTGATGTATATGCACAGATGCTATATTAAAATTGAGTAACTATACAGATGAAGAATTTAGATTATAGCTACACTCATTGACAATCCATTTATTAGCACCAGTGGATAACCAACTTAGGCCTAAGAAATGAAACCAACACACATTTGCGATAAAAAACATAAATTAATACATTTGGCAGCCGAACCCGAATACGGTCGAAATTAATGAAAAAATCTTAGAAGCCTTATCAACTATTCGCGTTGAAGGGATTTTATCAATGGTAATCCAATAAGGTAGTTTTAGACTTTTAGTTACTAGAATTTTCGCACCATACGATGCTTAATACACTACTAAATATGCTATAAGTACCTACTTACTTAATTTGTTTTGAATAGTAATGTAATAATTAGGTACATTACTTCATTATAAAAATATAATTAAAATGAAAAAATATGAGATAATTGATTGACTCAGGCGTTACTTTGCGGAAATCCATTGTAAAACAATTTAGGAGAAGGACCCACCACTCACCCTTGGCTTGTTAACCTCCAAAATTATAAATCAAATAGGTTGATCGATAATGGAAGAGGTCACAAACCTAACTCCGTCGGTCGAGTATGTCAGTCAAGAGTGTCAGGGAGCCTAATAATTTGCAATTTTCCGCGGAACAAAGCGAATTAAGAGTAAAATTCGACACGTGTTTCGCCTCTGAACGAGACATCCTCAGGAAAGTTGGGCTACGAATGAGCGACGAAGTGCTGCGCGCACACCTTATATAAGCGATCAACTGCCATCCCCACTACCCCCGCCACTCGGATGATCAATTGAGCGACTTTGATTTTGAAATGAAAATAAATTAAGTAAAGGGGAGGCGTCAAAACTAATCTGTTCGTTCAACAACGTGGCCCTACTCCGCCTAACAATTTCTAAAAAATATGATGCAAGGGGTGCGGCAGGTCATGCATATCTTTGTCGGGCTGATATTTTTCAATAAATATACGAATAGACCATTGCAGCGTCGACAATTTTTGAAACCAAAAAATTATAGTAGGATTTTTAAAAAAGAAAGAACAAGGAAGAAAATATAACTAACATTATTGGAATTTACAGGGGATCTGAGGTCGGGAAGTGCATGGGGTTGAGTTTTTAAGGGTAAAAAACGGTTTATCTCAATTTCCGGTAAAACTACAAGTCCTATGGAAGAAATTTAAATGGCAAAGTTGTAGGTAATAAAAATATCTACAACTTTCACACGCGATCACAACTTTTTGGATTATAGAAGATTAGAGGGGTAAATGTCTATAATGGGATATTCTATTTTGATTCTGCTTAACACCTAGGTATTTAATTATTAAATTGAAGGTTATACTCGTATGTGTGACACATATCATGCATGTTGAAATAAGTAAATATTGGTGGAAGAATATTATGTAGGTAAACACATGGTAATATAATAATATATAATAATAATTTAGCCCTTTTGACGTCCCACTCCTGGGCACGGGCCTCCCCTCAACACGAGGGGGATTCAGGCCGTAATCCAGCACGCTGGCCCAGTGCGGGTTAGCGGATTTCAAGTCTTTCGAAAATCGGTTATATTTTCTAAGACATGCAGTTTTTCCCACGATGTTTACCTTCACCGTAAGCAAGTGATAATCATATAGAAATTATGATTCGCACATAGATTTTGAAAATCCAGAGGTTTGAGCCGGGGTTTGAACCCGAGACGCGTGCTTAACCAATCGGCTATCACTGCTGGTATCGTGGTATCCCACATAGAACAAAAAAAATGTATTTTCTAATGTTAGGTAGGTAGTAGGTAGGTGTTTCGATTCGATGGAATAACCAAGGAACTTAAAACAATATAGAGCTGACTAAAGGCAGGTCAGTAGCATGTTTTTTATCTAAGTATATTAGGTAATACACCTAAATGTGAACTGTTGGAATTCGAATAAATTCCTTTTCCCTCACCTCATTTGCAAACAAGTCCAGCTGTGAAGACGTAAGCAAGTAGACAATACTTACCTATAAATAATACTCTGGTATGTCGCGAGATATTTTATTTTTAGATGTTTGTGCTGTATTATTAGAAGTTAAAAAGCCATAACGCGCGTAAGTATTTTTGTATTAAAGGTTATTGTATATATTTACGATAAAGAAAAAAAATATATAAATTATTTCAACCAGTTTATGTCGGGATATTTTAGACCAAATACATTTTTATTCTACGAGTCGATTAAAGCTTTCTTCCGAAATCGTGACAGAAGTCACACGCGCATCGCGATGTATAATTATCTATTTAAAATCATTAATCAATCACCTGGCGGGTGAGAGAGGGCGGGCGGCGGCGGCGTCGGGCGGGCGGGGCGGTGGTGGGCGGAGCGCCTACCTGGAGCACGCGCTGACCCCGCGCCGGCGAGCCGTCAGTCTGCGCGCGCGCATCGATGTGTGCTCCCGGCTGTCGCACGCCGCGCTCGTGATAACGCGCCAACATGCCTCTATATTCCGATCATATCGCGAACATGTATTACGGTGCATCGCCCTCGTACTCTAGCCTTCCTTACGGATACAATAGTTCAGCTTCTTCTCTCGGATCTTCGTACAGTGCCTCATATCTCAATCCAGGAGGTAGTTATAGCAGTCACTCTTCTCTCGGAGGATACTCTCGTGCGCCGCTGACTTCTCGATGGATTTCAGGAGTCGGAAGGAACTACTCTCCCATGCTCAGCACCATATCCGAGAGGGGATCGGCGAGTCCTATACGAATAAATAGTCCTAGAAGAATTCCTATCACAACTAGAAGTTACGGTACACCTAGTTACACAACGCGTCCTATCAACATAAACACCGCTGATATCGACGTTTCTAAAGATAGATACAGACATAAAGAAGAAAACAGAACCGGGAGTGAGAAACCTCCTACTGAGAAACCACAATGGAGTGAAACTACAAACACAGAAAATGAAAATGGACCGTTTATGCCTCGAGTAGATGGCAAGCCAGAAACAGGTATTGATTCTTCACCGGGTGTCGACCGTAGTACAATAAAACGCGGAAGGACAGTTGTGAGACTTTACACAATTAAAAGAAAGGAAAGGGATTCTCCTCGTAAACCACCAGAAGCATCGCAGGCTACTGAAACTCAAAGCGATCAAGATATTCTTGAAAAGCCTGTAGATGAACCCAAAACTGATAAAAAAGAATCCATGAAATGGAGAGAAAAATTGTCTGACGATTTAGCGTATAAAGACAAGAAAGAAAAAAAAACATTGGGTGCTAAACTGATGGAAAAGTTTATTGTAAAAGAAACCAATGACAAAGATACAGAAATATCTGCAAAAGTGGTCGCAAAAGAGCTGGAGCCGTCGCAAAGCTTGCCAACGACTCCAATTAAAAATATTAATTTTCCCTCTAATGTATCTCTGGATAGAAGATGCTCGATGGAGTTATTAGCGGAACAAGCACATTTGTTAGATTCTTTGATTAGAAGCGAGAATCTCAGCACTGCATCATTGGATTTAAGTAAAGTCGGGGTTGTTGACGAATCTAAAAATAATAATATTGACACACTAGATATGGCAAAACGACGAAGACCAAATGACCCAAAAAATCCTTTGAAAACTACGAAATCTGATCATTCACTACACGATAATCTAAGATCTTACAAAGATGTCAGAGATACCAGAAAAAGGCAAAGTATTAAAAAGTCTGCCTCAGGAGGCAGTATTTGCAGATTGGATTCTATAACAGAATTTCCTAGAGAGCCTATTAATATTGAATTGTCAGCTATTGATGAAAATAGGTTATCAATAAAACAAGAACCCCCAAAGCAGAAACTTAAGCCAAAATTAAAAACAAAAGTAACTTCTTCTGTAGAGGTATCGGCTCCAATGAGCCCATTGAAGTTTAGAGTTGAAAACGTAATTGTTGAAAACGCAGTCGTGGAAGAGAAGCTCCGTATACCGAGGAAAGGAATAACATATACCAGCGAGGTAGAAATAATATCAACTGATATTCCATTGGATAAAATTACTGAAAATAGTAAAGAACAACACAAAATTAAGAAAAAATCTAAAAAAGTAACAACAATAGATGTAGATCCTGCCTCACCTGAACCCGCAGATGGAAATTTTTGGGATAAAATAGGCAAAAGAGAGACTGTTTATCTGATGAAAAGAAAAGAAAACTTAGAAGAAGCCAAAGAAAAACACAAACGGGCTCTGTTTTGGTTTCCAGAAGAAGAAGAATTAGATAATAATGAATTAAATAAGATCCCAGAAGTCAATGTGTTTGAAAACAGTCATATTGAAAGTGATACAAAAGCTGCCACTGCGGACACTATGACTAAACTAGAATTGGTCAACGCAGATATAACAAATCCGATACAAATAGGACAAAATTCAAATAACCAAAACGCAATAGCGAGCGATATAGGTAGTATGGTAGAGACAAACAAATCACATACAAAATCTAAAGAGCAATCGTTGATACAACAATGTGATGCAAAAGCAAAATCATTAGTAGATTCCGAAATAAAACAAAAATCAACAAGGAAAGAGACTACTAATGACACTCGTATGGAAGATGATAAAGCTACTATAATTGAGACGGACATAAAAACCACCAAACCAGATATAATAGTTAAAAAGGTAACACATCCTTTGTTTAAAAAAAGTAAAATTGAAGAGAGTTCATCTGACGTCATCGGTACAAGTAAGACAGCAAATCATTTATCTGAAAAAGAAAATATGATAGGAAGGAGTGCGTCTTTAGAGATCATTCGTAAAGATATAGTTGCGATTCCTAGTGATAAGAAAACTAAATCAGAAAAGCTTAAGAATATACGTATAAAAGAAGAAAACTGTGAAAAAGCTAACATAAAGCTAAAACAATTCTCATTGCCAAAAACTAGCAATAATAAGGAAATGGCAAATAAAAGTGAAAATGAGCAGACTACCCCTGATAACAAAAATAAAAAGGTTCTTCCATTAACAAAACAGGGCTCAATTGTGAAAACAAAATCACAGAAAGATCAGAAAGATATTACCACTGAGCAAAAGGCACTTGAAAAACTCGAAACCAATACTGAACAATCACAAAATGAAGAAATAACTTCTTCCCATACAAAAGAAAATACTCAACAACAAAATGTAGAAATGCCAATTCTAGTTGAAAATAAAAGTTCAAAAGATATGAAACATGCACTTCAAGCTAAAACCAAAGAAAATTCGAAAGAATTGCCCTCACACAATAATAAGACTGAAGATAATCCACAACTAGAAAATAAAGACAAAGTAAGTTCTCAGAGCGATTCCTTACTTTCACAGGATAAAACGACAAATGAATCTCCCAATAATGATAAAGATACGAACGCAGAAGCATGCAAAGAATTCGTGATAGAACCCAATGTACCAAGTAAATTTGAAAATGTAATGCAATCGAAGACGGAGAAAGAAACTAAAATATTTGATGTTCCTGAAGTACCAACTGTGGCGAAGTCACAAGACATTCCAATGAAACAAACCGCAACAGTAACAAAAATAATTGTTCAAGATGAGCAAAAGACAGGAGAGAATGAAAAGGCTGAAAGTATAAGTAACAAAGACAAACAACTAGAAAAACTCGATGAAGCAACGCCTCAGATTTTCACTCCTAAAAGACCAGTGAAAGAGGAAAAGGCATTGAAACCGTTAATAGCTACGCCACGACCATTACAAAAGCGAGCTCCTCAAGTTATTCATTCTTCTGACTCGTCATCGGAAGAAGAGTCTTCAGAAGAGGAAGATGATTCGGATTCCAGTGAAGACTCTGCGGAATTTTTCGAGTGTGACAATAATGCAGACGGTAGGATTTCTACTGGCTCCAACGACTCCGGCTTCGATTCCTCAGCACCTACGTCTCCAGCAACGTTTTTGCAAATAAAGAAAGGTAAATTAACTTTAAGGGTAGGACATAAAATTCATAACTCATTTTATATCTATTTTCATCAACTAATTTTCCACTAATACGAACGGAAACGTTGCACGTCGCTTTGCATGGCTTTACGCGAGTCCGTTGTTCTTTGTATGACAACCTGAGCATTTTGTGGACCATAACCGAATCTTCTGAAGCCTCCAGTCGCGCCACAAATGGGAATTTGTTCTAGACTGCGATGTTAACTGCCACCGAAAGTGTGAAAAATTGACAGCGAACTTGTGCGGAGTGAACCAACGCCTTTTGGTGGAAGCCTTGGCATCAAGAACTGCATCTAAAAAAGGTGGGTGTTACAATTTCAGGTGATATCAGCGATTCTTTTATCGTTATAAACTAAATACAAGTACGTCACAAGTACGTCACTCCGTTCGACCGATATAAAGCTATGTTTTATTGACCAGATAGGTAACGCATGTTACGGTTATTATTAGGCATTATTTATCGACATTATTCAGGACGGAATTATGTCTAAATATCTAGATCGAACGTTTAAAAATATTATCGCATTCGAATACGACTTATATTTTCAACTGTATCACAGTGTTTCCCTCTGTTTTCATAATTCTGACTGTTTTAGCTTTGGGATGCCATAACATTTGATTTATTTATTTTTATTACTAGTGTATTGTGCGTATTTGTTTATGTACAGAAGTACATTGTGGCGTGGGTGTCAGGTGCGGTCGTCTGGACTCGAGCCAATCATTCGCTCACCTGTACGGAATTAATAGAACCGATTGCTGTTGAAATTAACGTAAGGGGAGGTTGACATCGCGTCCAGGGTATAAGGGTTTCGATCACATGATTTAGCACAGTTTAGATGTTCAACTTTTTCATTTTATTCAACCTATTAATAATACCTGTTGTGAAGATAGAATATAATTTTCATAAACTTAATTGCTTTAATAATTTTGAGGTAGGCCACTTCCAAGGCTACTGGCCTAAATATACGATTCTGCGCATCCACTTGTTGCAGTCACCTCTTCACTGCCATGTCATCCTCCTCTTTTAGTAGGTTTTTATGTAGGAAAATATATTTAAACTCGATGACTAATAGAGTATGCATACAAACAGAAAATCACATCAGTCTTCCACACGGTTAACCCAGCACCGATAATTTCTTCCCATTTTACTGTTTCCAAATGTAAAATTCTGTCATTATCTGTCAACAGTATAGACGTTACCGCTTATTGCATGACGGAGGCACTGCCATGCTGCAGAAGCAAAAAAAACACCTACAACTCTACTTTTGACGACTTTTCATATTTTGTACGTAGTGAATCACCCCCAATTGTCGCATCAGCAACATGTCGTACGATAATGTTTTTTTGCCAGCGCATGGTTCCACTCTCGTGACTAAGGGATCGATTCGTACTATGTGCGTTTCGACGTGTACTATCGATTATTTGGCCACTCTTCAAACGTCACTGCGTGTATTTTTATATCCAACCAGCCAGCCTATGGGTTGGCATTGGTTCGATGGGCGTTTTATCGGCTGTTTGTCAATAGCTAGTATTTTCTAACTCAATTGTAGGATTGCTGTCCTATGCTGAACTTTAGCATAGTTTTGATGTTTTTGTGAGGATTATATGTACTGCGTTTACTTTTGCATAGAAATCGCTGTTACAACCTTTTTAATAATCTTGAAAATATCGTGTGAAAATATGAAGTATCTATAAATTAATTTTCTTCATAACATTTTACTTTCCTACATTTCAAATGATTATTTTGAACTAAAAAGCACATAATATTCATTTTGCACCTATTTTTATTTTAAATATAAGTACTTATTTAATAACTATTTTTGTCTATATTTTAGGTATAGTCACATGTAACAATATTGTTCGGTTTACTTCCCATATAACGTTTAAAAAATATTCGAATAATGAAGAACACTGATAAATTGTAACTCAGCGAAAGTGAATTAGAATTTCAATCCATCGCTAATTAGTGTTAATCTAACTTCCTATTAAAAATTTTCGCATATTATCGTATTCACCTCTAGTAAAATTGTAGAACGACCTATAATTTATTTGAATCATTTGAACAAAGAGTTTTATGTTTACGCTAATACCCAAGAGCAATTTGATTGTGATTCCTTCGCACAGGTGGTGATAGCTCCGGCGCATCGTCGAGCAAAGCGGCGCCTGCGCAATGCAATAACACCGACATCGTAGAACAAGAACTTGGTGAGAGATACACTTTACTGACTCATTGTACTTACAATCAACACTGTGCTTGACTGTCGTTAGTTATAAATTTACTATTAGATCCAAATTAGAACGTGTTTTTGTAGAAAAATGTTACTAAGTGTCCGCTTGCAGCTACTAACACTGTTTCCACACAAACGTAATAGTTTTACTTACGACGTTTTAGTTAAATTATTGAAAATATATTTTAAGACTTAATAATATAGCAGCCATTGTGACACATTTTCCATGGATCGGTTCAGTTATCCTTTTCATCTTGAATTCTCAAATCATAGACATGACAAGACGTCTGTTTATATTTACCCACTTTCAGTTAACTCATAAACTGGGCCACTCCAGTCAATAAACCCCATTTCAATGAAGACTCATTCCGTCAATGATATCTAGGTACTCTAATAAATAAACACGAACGCTGCTGGCACAAGTGGCAAAAAAATCTCATTGTACTTATTCTGAAATTATCTATAAATATCGCGATGAAAACGGCAGGACTTTCGTTGAAAACACAGTACAGCCGCACGTCCCACTTAGCACAGGGTTCCGCATTCCACTACCACGACTGTTACCGTTATAATGCTACTTATCTACTCTAAAATTATGCAACGGGTTTGATTATTATTCTGTGAATTCTGTGTGTAATGGAACGTTGGATCGCTTGCAGATTTATTTGCAATTTCAAACTAGTAAAGGGAAACTTTCAGATTGTAGGCGTTTACTAAAGTGTACCTTTTCCTTGTATGACATAAGTGCCCACATGCACGGTAGCTATGCATATGTGTATGTAATATTTATTCGAAGAAGCAGCGTGAATCAGTAATGTCTGAAAAAGGCTCGTTAAAGTAGGCAAGTCATGCTACAGATCAAATATTTATTACAAATATAGACTGTACATAGACGTAAGCTTTAGTTTCGGTTACTACTTTTTTAAAATTTTACATCGATCGGTAAGTAATTCAATAAAATGTGCTTCCGACCATTTTATAAATAAAGATAGAGAGAGTGGTTGTAGCGGAGGGAAACATATACAAGTATGCTTTATTGACATTAAAAACCAATTCTACCTAGTATCGTTTTTTCCTCAAAATTCTAGGCCATTAAACGATTGAAATTCGCTAGAAAACTTGTGTAAGTTCAGAGTTATCATGTCTACTAAAATACAAAATAATTAAATAAACTCCTCTTATTTACCTGAAATTATGTGTTCTATTCTACTGTTACGCTAAGAGCGGCCAGGGGCCCGCAAGTAATCGCCCATGCCAAATAAAAGTAATTGTAACTTTTATCTACACCAACGGGCATTTTAAATTACAAATAATCCAAAATTGAAAGCTCAAAAGGTACCTAATATGGTGCATAGGGTTTGTGTAATGGTTCGCGTGATTCATAATATGAGCACGAATCAAATTTGATTGTCTTTTCATATATATTTTGACGCATTAAATTAATTAAAGTAATAAAGTAAATTTACTTCATTTTGTAGTTTCTACTAAAAGAAACGGTTGACTTAAATAACTATGTTAAATGCTGACTCTAAAGAATGGACTCTGTCTACTGACTCTACGAAAGTTCAAGTATACCTACGAAACTAAGGTTTCATTTTTTCCGTATGAAAGTTACAACCTATTTGTGGCAGCCTAAAATATTACACCTACTTACATGATACTTTTCAGTAAAATTCAACAGTAAGAAAGTGTACTTATCTAAGAAAAATCGATGAATGTAAAAATGTGAAACTGATTAAGGAAGTCCCTGTTTTTACAGCCGGCGAGATCCCGTGATAACCCCAAAATTAACCGCGGCGACCTTGATATTGCTCTGTCTGAGCAAATATTTTTAGCGTCGTTCGCGATCTCACACGAGGTGAAAGAGAATTAATATATCGCGTATGCTGTACGCAAATTATGTCATACTACTATAACGCAACGTAAACATCCATGAACTTGAATTATGTTGTAAAATTGACGGCTACCCGTTCGCTAAAAAGAAAGTAAGTATAAATATTATTCGCCTGCAGAGATTGATGTTACTACATTTCTGTTTATTTATACCGTGCGTCACAATCGAGAAAATTTCGATCGACGTTTTCGAGTCTCTGTTTTTATGTGCCTATACCTATATCTTTGGTAGGTAAAAAGTCTATGCTTTCGAGAAAAGAACTAACGAGAATAGATCATGAACACATTTTTGTGTTCAATGCTACTTCAGAACGATCCATACGTCTCCATTCATAAATAAAATGGCAATCGCTGTATTTTATATCACCGATGCGACGTCGACGACGCCCACGTAAACATCGTGTCCTCTGAGGTGGACATGGACCTTAGAAACATTTAAAGTTTTTAAATTGTCTCCAACACATTAAACTTTGGCCAATGAAAAATATAATTTATGAGGGTATAAATAAATATAGTATTTTATTATGTTTACTAGTGCAAATAGCAAAGTGACCGCGTCTGCTGTCGCACTTGGAAGTGTCACCAGATAAGGATCAGTTTAGTGGTTTAGTCTCTTTCGCAGGGGATGTTTACAGACGTGGATCCCCGCTAGTGTTGATAAATGCCAACACACTTGCGCCAATCATTCAAATTACAAGAAAATGTAGAAGACAGACTGTGGGGACAGATACCTACATAATTATTGTGCCATTTAATTTGATGAGAGCATATTTATTTTCAACAATTAAAATTAACGTAGCAAGAACTAATTTTCGATCGCTGCACTCATCTAGGCACTAGCAGTCTAATCATTGGGAGGCAAGGAATACCACACTTGTAGTCTCAAATGTTTTTCAGTCTAACAAAAATATTTGATAAAATGTAAATAAAATCGTTCCATGGTCAATATGTCTGTACATCTATCATGCCGTTTATAATGTACGCGTATTTATAAAATACGCGTAAAATGTATGGTAGAGGTATCTAGCTATATTGTGTCACAATTTATACCGGTAAATTCACCTGAACTGTCTGTTTGTTCTGTACTGTAGTAGCTCAAACACAATCTACTTTTAACAACGGGAACACACGATTTCACAACAGTGCTAAAAGTAGTATGTGCTTGAGGCTCTACGGATGTTTACCTACTCATAATAACATATTACATAATATTTCACTTTGTGTATCTAATGTTCTATATCCGCAGAACAATCGACCGCTTACGATCTGTTCAGAAAAACGGGGCGGTTCACACCGCCTGCGCGGTCCATTCCACGATTCAGGAAATACACAGTAGAAGATTTCCAGTTCATCAAAGTGTTGGGCAAAGGCAGCTTCGGGAAGGTGAGACTAATCTGTTTTGTACTTGTAATTTGACTTATGAACGATGTGGAGAAGCAGACCATATGTACCAACCTCTTTGTAGATACAGATACTATGATAAAACCTACGGCCTATATATTTCGTTCTAGAATATTAATTAGTAAATGGTTTCTGTTTGTATTTATCATTGTCTTATCCCGGTGACCCAAATCGGGATCTTAGAAGCGATTCGAGCGCCAGAAAGCAGACGTGAGCTTCGATTCAGTGCATATAAATGGCTCGATACTTATATCAACAATCAATAACATTCCAAATTTATTTGCTATCTACAAATTAGGATTTAATAGATTGTGTATTTATATAGAAAGTGTTTATACAGAATTCGTTTCGGTTCAGTCTGTAAATATTTGAAGAAAGCAATAAAACCACCGCAAATAAAATATACGAACAAGACAGACACTATTGTTGCTAAGAATCTCACAAGGAAAGCTGATTTTATTTTGCAAAATCCAAAGTGTACATCCCAAAATAAACGAGAACTGAAACAAGGGATTTTGCCAAGAGAAAAAACGTTCGTTATACGTTGAGATGTATGTTGTGTACAACGAAACGATTTGCAGCGGACAACGGCGGCCGTTCGACTGTTGATAGACGGGTCTATAACCAAAGATGTGACAAACGACGCATTTCGGTAAACTTTAAAAATAATACACCTACACAGGTACATTACAAAGAAACACAGGCGATAAGTAATGTATAACGATGAAAAACGATCTGTCCTGCTCATACTGTCTGGAAGAAATAATTTTTATAGATACCGGTTTTCCGTCCGTCGATTGAGGCTGCTTCCTGGGTGCGAGTGTGTTTTTATCATAACATACGAACTCACACTCAGGAATCATGTTTTTACGAACCATCAGTTTATTATAGAAAATGAACTCTATTTTGTTAATAATAAAACATACACGGTGCATCAAAAGAGCGGATATTCAGTCTATTAGTTGGTTATTGCACGTGGAAATGATGTCAAAGATTTAGAAACCCAGTGGCATTATTAGAATTAACTACCTGTCGACGCGAGAATAGAATAGACGGATGGAACTAGGTCGTTAGAAAGCACTACTGTTTGCTCGCTTCAGTTACAATATGAAAATAGCGTACAAATTGCAATGTACCTACTCCACCCACACATTCATATTTTAAACCTGTACCTTTTTTATTTGTTGACGGGGAGGAAATCTTCCAAAGTTTCCAAGACCTCTTGTGGGAGAGTGTTTGGGTTTAATACCGGGATAGGCTCCGGGATTTCTAAACGCACCGGTGCAATTTTCCCATTTCTTTTTAATAACAACATCGTTAGGATTCAAGGAGGGCCACTCATATGCAAGGTGCGGGTCCTTTACAGCGAATATTCAAGTGCCTACTAATGCTAGTTTAATCTGATCACACAAATATAACTGTACAGATGTCTTATTGGAATTATTGAGTATGTGGGGCCACCAACGTTCTGAGGTCCTGTTTTGAAAGTGGCTCGAGGCTAGCGCCTCCTGCGCCTGTGCAATGACCAGTGGCGGATGGACAAATTTACAAGGTACAGACTGTAAAGTTTGTTGCCGCCCTTGCCTCTACAATTGACAAGTCCTAGATTATTTTTTCAATCCAAAAATGTTGTTGAATATGCACGTAAAATAATATTTGGGTATATTTTGAGCTAATCAAAGCTCAATCATGTACGATCAATAAAGGCGGGGTAATGTATGCTACTTACACAATAATGTATATTCGGTAAACGTGAATAAATAATTAATAATGACCTGCCACTGCGTGTACTTCGAAAAAACTGCAGTTCTAAGTAATATCAACATCTATTAGTATGGAAAGGAGTTTCCAAATAGATATGCGTCCTTAGCAGTGTTTAATACCTAACTACTGTACGATATTAAATGTTCTCAAATATAAAACCATTAATTAGAATGTACCTATCTAAAGTCAGACGCTGCGTTTTATTAATACATCCTACGTGCATTATGACATTAATTTGGTGACGCAAAATAATACGTCAGCAGACAGCCGCGGTAGTACAAACTTGCTACGTTTTATTTGGTTTCTTATGTAAGCCAATAATCATTGAAATACTGGGTGGCTCGTTCAGTCCGACATGTGACGATATAACGCCATTAATTCCACTTTCGAGACACCGCCACGGCGACGGTTGATGATGACGCACGAGCCAGGTACCTCAGTGTTCAGGAAATGTCGAATAAGATTTTATTTTGCTCGAGTACATTGAACTCGTTAATTTCTAGACTAGTCGGCTCCTAGGAAATTGAGACACTGGTACATACCTAGCTACTGTCCCAATTGTTTTATAGTTAGTCGATTGGGGGTATTGTAGACTAGATATAGTAACTAACCCGTTTGTTTAAAGAGGCTACCTATTTCCCTATATAAAACTAGGTAAAGTAAGTAATAATATTATTATAACTTAAATATCACCGGACTATCAAACCAACGGTAGGGGACAAAATAAACAACTTGTTTGTACTAACGTTATCGTCAATAGACTGCGAGCTTCTTCTGCGAGCGATCCTAGTAACTATTAGATCAGGGAAAATGACGATAAGTAAATTTTCGCCAATTTTACCGATGGGAATTAAACCCGCAACTAACCAGTGCGGTGAACCGAGCGGCCTACGCTGATACGCTGAACTCAAAACACTAGAGGACCCCTTGATAGTCATCAAATCCGAACAAACCAAACGACTCAACAAATAAAATACATAGCTACCTAGATTTCAATCACGACCGTTTCTTTAGTTCGATAAGCTGTAATCGTATCGTCATGTCAAATGTGCTGCGATGTCTGACCGTAACCTAGCGTGGTGTTCGATGGCAGGCTGCCACTGCAGCGCAGCGGAGCCGCGGGTCACCTGCCGCACTATCGCAATGTAACATTAGAGTTAAACGAGCTATTTCCGTAGCCTACATCACTGGGCAACGTCAGAGAACACGTGTCATCGGCCGCTGTCCATCGACTGGTCCTAACGTTGCTCTCGGTTTGTTTGTGGTCAACGAATCTTTAAATTGTAGCAGTTTGAGGCAAAAGTATTCTCTCGCGCAATGTTACGACTTACGAAATTGCGGCTAATTTGGACGATGGATGAGATGCGTCACGCCCGTACCTATGTGATAACTATGCTATGTTAAAAACAATCTGATATTATCTTGTCTCTATTTTTTAAAATGTTTACGTTTTATAATAAAAATAAAAACTTTGCCCTTTTTGACGTCCCACCTCTGGGCACGGGTGTCCCCTCACTACGAGGGGGATTCAGGCCGTAATCCACCACGCTGGCCCAGTGCGGGTTAGCGGATTTTCTAAGACATGCAGTTTTTCCCACGATGTTTACCTTCACCATAAGCAAGTAATAATCATATAGAAATTATGATTCGCACATAGGTTTCAAAACATCCAGAGATGTGAGCCAGGGTTTGAACCCAGAACCTGGAGCCCTCAAGACGCGTGCTTAACCATCGGCTATAACTGCTTTACGTATTAAATTATAATTAATCAGGCTACATTGGTCCATACGTAAACATCTTGCAGACTAACATAAATTATATGTTTATTAGTAAATACACAGTAATTTCTCACATAACTTATTATGTGATTTATTAATTGTATTTCAATGAAATAATAGGTCTGTAGTTACGCTGTACCCTGATACCCGACTGCACCTAACAGCTTAATTTTGGGAATAGGTTATTACCGAATGGGCAGTAGTCTTTTCAATAATCTCAAGAAAAAATCTAAAGAAGAGTAATGTAAATTTAAATATTTATTTTTTGTCCAGACATCTTTATAAACGTAGTTTTAAGCCGCTTAAACCGCTATCATTTAATTAAAACACCTAATCGCTTCACCGAAATAAATTAGCGACCGTATAATGTCAAAATTGATTTATAGTTATACCGAATACCCGTTTATTAGCAGGAGAGATCCCGCATTACGAGCGCCCGCGCCAGAACGAAGTGTCTTCCTGGTTTCGCGGTGCTTGGCCCAATTGCCTTTGAGACCGGGCCAAGAATACGGAGAAAGCATAATACATATGAGTTATAAAATGAAAACTCCTGTCGTGTTGTCACTAGAGTTTCCTGCGACATATATCATCACTTAAATGTGCTAGTATATTTTTTACGACTCGTTAGCGATTAGTTAGCGGTAGGTTTTTAGTGGCGTCTATAAATTTAACATTATTATACGCGACACAAACCACCGGTTATGTCATCGGTGAAACTGGGCAGACTGGACCGTTTCCTTTCTACTGACCTTTTCAAAGAAGTGTCATATAAACTAATTGTGCATTCGCCCACGCCTTTCTCTGAAGTAATTACAAAAGTTTCATTGAAAAACTATTCTTGAAAAAAATGTAGGCGACACCACTTCAGTAATTTATATTTAAATGTAAATACAGAACGATTGGAACATCCAAGTGATTTGTTCGAAGACATATCATTCGAATGCTTACAAGGTTAACTAAACTTTTGGCTTTTTTTCAGGTGCTTTTAGCTGAACTCCGGGACACAGAGTATTACTATGCCGTTAAATGTCTGAAGAAAGACGTCGTGTTAGAAGATGACGACGTTGAGTGCACATTGATAGAGAGGAAAGTTCTAGCGCTTGGCACGAACCATCCCTACCTCTGCCATTTATTTGCCACTTTTCAAACTGATGTGAGTAAACCACGCATAAATCAAATTCAAGGGGCATATTATTACTTTTGAAACGACCTCAGCTCATTACCACTAAATATACTACTGAGTCTGCACTAAAATTTGCCGTATTAAATTTAATTAGAAATATTATACTATATTATATACTATTATATATTACGCTATTATAGATTTATACTTAGTTCTATGTAGTTAGAAGTAGATACATTATAAACAGAATGTGTACAAATTTATAGAGCAATGATTTTATTTTTTTGCAACTCGAATATAAAACGTTTATAAACAAAATGCTTCTAAACTTTTCAGATAAGATGTGGGAGAGATTTTTTATTTATTATCTTGGCGCCCAACGTGGGATCCCAAATTAAAAGTTTCATGTTTATTTTTAGTCCCATCTGTTCTTCGTGATGGAGTACTTGAACGGCGGCGATCTGATGTTCCACATCCAGCAGAGCGGGCGGTTCCCGGAGGCGCGGGCGCGGTTTTACGCTGCCGAAATAGTGTCAGGGCTGAAATTCTTACACAAGCGAGGAATCGTTTACAGGTAATATACAGGCAACAACACAAGTGATAAACGAGCCCATAAATTTGTCTCAACTCCCTGACCATGAATTTTATAGTAATACTAGCTGTGCCCCCCGACTTCGTCCGCGTAGTATTTAACGTAACAAAAATTTCGGGATTATCGGGATAAATAGTATCCTATATGTTATGAAGAAGGATGGAGGATGAAGTTGTTCACGTCCGCAGGAATTTCCGCCCGCACCCTGCACGTGTCCCCTGGGTGGCGCTAAACGAACAACAAACTACTGGCTGCTGTACTGTTGCGCTATAACCTTGCAACCTCACAGCAATATTACATTCGTTCAGAGAATATTATATAATTTAATTTCCCACTTGAAATATTTTAATTTATTGTGAACAATTGTACGAATGCCATACGAATAAATAAATAAATAAATCCCGGTTATAAACTATCTATGTTCCAAATTTCATCCAAATCCGTTCAGTAGTTTTTGCTTGAAGGAGTAATAAACACACATACATACATACATCCACACTCACAAACTTTCACATTTATAATATTAGTAGGATGTTTATGATGTAATTTTAATTGCTAATACTTCACAAGGCTCTATCAGCTATTAGTTACTGTAGTTACGCTATTTTCCCATAAGTAGATTACAATGATGCATTTTGTGGTATAAACCATAGGTAATAATATAATTATTCAACGTAACGAAAATCTTTATCCCACTTACCATAATCATTTGTACGTAAGTACTTATTCATTGATTTGTATTCCTGTGACATTAATCTTGGGTTGATGAATTAATTTTGACATCGACTGTATTTTGGCTTCAAATAGAATCATAAACTAAACGATGCGTGATATATTTGCCTTGGCATAGCTCTCTGACAATAAGACTCGCGTTTGTTCCAGGGATTTAAAACTGGACAATATTTTACTGGACTTCGAAGGCCACGTTCGCATCGCGGACTTCGGCATGTGCAAACTGCAGATATACCTGGAGAAGACAGCAGACACCTTCTGCGGAACACCAGACTATATGGCGCCAGAGGTGGGGCAAAATTTATAAAAAAATCGTAATTAAAATAATATATACACAACCTTTCAAACCCAACTAATTAAGAAAGTATATCCGCTGCTATTCGGACCACCATTTAGCATCAATGAACAGCGATCCTCTTTTCTTGGCAGTTGATTTATATGTTCTGAAACTGACTTGACTCAAAAATATTAATAATGTTTGTGTATTTCCACTCAAGTGGTTTAATTTGTATAGATTCAAACTGTTTCGATTTAAACATTTATTGTTGGTTTAATAATATGTAAGATCTAAGTAGTTATTCCTCAATTCCAGATAATCAAAGGTCTCAAATACAACCAGACAGTGGACTGGTGGTCGTTCGGCGTGCTGTTGTACGAGATGCTGATCGGGCAGAGTCCGTTCAGCGGCTGCGACGAGGACGAGCTGTTCTGGTCCATTTGCAACGAGATGCCTTCCTACCCGCGCTTCCTCTCGCACGAGGCGCTCACCATATTGACAAGGGTAAGTTGAATTAACAAAGTGTTATAAAGTGTGGTATACAGTTAGTTTACTAAGTAGATAAGCATGCAACATAAACGAAACCTTATGGTACCTACTTTAATTATTTCTACGCGAAATCAGTCTTATAGTGGACTAGCTGTGCCGCCCGACTTCGTCCGCGTAGTATTTAACGTAACAAAAATTTCGGGATTATCGGGATACAATGTATCCTATATGTTAATCCCGGTTATAAACAATCTGTGTTCCAAATTTCATCCAAATCCGTTGAGTACTTTCTGCGTGATGGAGTAACAAACATACATCCACACTCACAAACTTTCACATTTATAATATTAGTAGGATATTTCAATTTGTTGACTGTATACCTGCTATACCTGTTTATAAATGTTAAACAAATGTCTGTGTTTCTAGTACCTATCTACTAGTAACACAAACATTGAGTAAGTAAATAGTTTTCAAAAGTAAGGACCATATTAATAAATAAATCTCAAGTCTGAGAGCGATCTTGGAAATGTCATTCCAACGACATCTCATTACGAAATTATATGTCAATAACTTACTCAAGATCGCTTTCAGAATTGAGATATATGTAATAATACTGGCCTAAGCGACCTGATATAAAAGCTAGAAAATATATAAACAAATAGGACAAAAAACAAACTCAGAACAATCCAGGCGTGAGCGGAACACCATCTAGCTAGGTGATCACCCCATGATAATAAAAATAAAGTTACAGCGAAAAACATATCCACGAAGACTACATATACAATTTTAGAGGGTATACCCATGTATGAATGTAAAATTATTATGTGGCGTGTCATTGTATTAATCATTATGCTACATTGTTGCTAAATTTAAATGTCATTCCACCTGTTTGTGTCATTTGTCATCGAAGATGATTTATATGTACCTACTTATATTACTTCTAGTTTCTACTGACAAAACATTTAGTAATAAACACGTCAGTGCGAAGGAGGGGTAAAGGAGGTTTGTGCCAAACAAGCACATCATCGTCCATAGCTCAAGAATAATGAATAATGTAGCAAGCCCAGAGAGGTGTTAACTAATAAATGGTCTAAGAGCAAGCCGCTCTAGCTTGCTACAGTAACACGGGTAGCCTATAGGAAAGTTTTGAAAGCTTGTACAAAATGATTGATCATGCAAGCTTCTCAAACTCGAGTTGACGGACGTGTGCAGGAAGCCGCCTTTAGATATTTACCGTATAGATGTGAGTAGTGTGAGTTTTGAACATATTCAAATACCGATTGATTAATCAAATTTCTTCATACATTCGCAATGTATGGAAAGACTAGCTGTGCCCGCGACTTCGTCCGCGTGTAATTTATCTTAACAAAAATTTCGGGATCCCCTATTTTATCCCCTTGGGGGTAGAATTAATCAAAATCCTTTCTTAGCGGATGCCTACGTCATAACATCTACCTGCATGCCAAATTTCAGCCCGATCCGTCTAGTGGTTTGGGCTGTGCGTTGATAGATCACTATGTCAGTCAGTCAGTCACATTTGATTATATATATATAGATTTGATAACTCTAGCTAGACTCTAGAGGTATTTGACGACCGCTTGGCGCAGTGGTTCGAGCGTAGGCCGCTCGGCCCACTGCACATGGTGGTTGCGGGTTCGATTCCCGCTGGGGTAAATTGCGGATGTGGCCTTTTCGTAATTTGCCGTGGTCTGAGTGTCACTGGGATCACTATCACTCTATTGTACGGTACCTATAGTACAAGCGTTTAGTTTGGGACCATACATGTGGTGTGTCAGTCTGGTGTTATTTATTATCCTACTAATATTATAAATGCGAAAGTTTGTGAGTGTGGATGTATGTTTGTTACTCCTTCACGCAAAAACTACTGAACGGATATGGATGAAATTTGGAACACAGATAGTTTATAACCGGGATTAACACATAGGATTCTTTTTATCCCGATAATCCCGAAAATTTTGTTAAGTTAAATACTACGCGGACGAAGTCGGTGGGCACAGCTAGTTATCAATATTTGTAGTAACCTCCTTGTGTTTGTGCAGTTGTTGGACAAGGACGCGCGGACGCGGCTGGGCGGCACGGAGTGCATGCACGGCGACATCCGGGAGCAGGAGTTCTTCCAACCCGTGCCCTGGGACCGGCTCGAGCGGCGCGACCTCGAAGCGCCCTTCAGACCGCGTGTGGTTTGTACCTTATACAAATACATAGGGGTTTCCAGCTTTAGCCTGTAAGAGTGGGGGGAATCAGGAATTTATTTTAAGTAGAAGTGGCATAAGGAGGCCTTAAATATTAGATCTGAATGAAGATATTGTAAATAAGGGCCTGTGCACACCACGTTTTTTAAACACGCCGCCCGATGACATGCGTTTGTAGTGATACAGACGCGATACGCGCGCGAGTCAGACGCAGCCTGTAGACCTTTGTAGGATAAAAGCGCGCCGTCGACACACGTTTCTAAAACGCAGGCCCTAAGTATTCTATTATTTTCAATCGGATCTTCTAATATTTAAGACCTCACGGAGGTACCTCAAGGAAAAAGGGCCTGCTGATTCTGCCAATGCAATATGGTCTACAGTCGGGCATACCTACTTAATAGAGTAAATGCTATAAAATTAACTTGGGATGTGGAATCTAATCATTTGACCCTTTCTTCCCAGCGACATCCTATGGACACCCAATACTTCGACCGCGCGTTCACGGGCGAGCGGCCGCGGCTCACCGCCGTAGAGCCACACGTGCTTCGCTCCATGGACCAAGAACCCTTCAGAGGGTTCTCCTACACCAACCCGAACACGACGGACCGCTAAACTGGACCTTGTGGCCATTGGTGATGGCTGAAATTCCCTTGTTCCCTGAGCCGACGAGGATTTCGAAAGAAATTGATGTTCATTCGTCGGTGGGATATTTTTTTTATGTCCCGCTGGACGGAAATTGGCAGTAAAGTGTTTTTAGGTTTCCGAACGTAGAAAATGTATTAAAGTATTTTCTTAACAAGATTTGGAGTCCCCAATATGCTGCCTGGAATATGTATTGATAGACACTTATCTAAGTGCCTACTGTTATTAATTTACATCAATATTATCAAGAATAAAACCAGTATGATATAATGCATATCAATAATGAGTACTTAGAGTAGAGTTTAGCGTAACGTGTCTGGTACACGGATTGTTTTGTATGGAATAGATGTTAATTGTAAATAAGATCTTTGGCTATATCTAGGTAGCCAAAAGCATATTTCTTTAACTTGTATTAGGTATAGTTAATATAAATATCGATACTTAGTTACCTTACATTATTTTTTCTAATGGTTCACTTTTGTAAAGCCCGATTTTGTTAAATTTTATTGCAGTTGATCGTCTTTATCTTAGGCTATCTCGCTTTAAATAATGGGCCGCAAATTGTAGGTAAGTACTTTCCCCTATTTGAAGACGCTACCTATTAGGTACCTATTAGGTGCTTAATTACGTAATTACAACAACGACACTTTGATTTATGAATCTTAATCCCACTAAGGTGTGTGTACCACAAGCTATGTAAGTATCTATTTATCGCATATCAAAAGTTCATACGAAAAAATAATACAACCGAATTAAGAGCCTCCTCCTTTTTAAAGTGGGTTAAAAATATTTTGTTCGCAATGTAAGTACCTAATTGTTTTTGGATAATAATAAAATTACGATTTTAAAAGGTGTTTAATTTAAGCACCTACTAACTACATTATTTTTTATTTTGTGTTATAATAATAAACAGCATCCCAGTGTACAGCCCGCCTGATGTTAAAATAGATGCTTGCTAGGTAAGTACCAAAGGCACGCTCGTACTTTGCCAAACTGAAGAGAAGATGGATAGAAGGAAGGGAAAAGATTTGGAAACGAGGGGTTGAGCTAACGGGTCTCTCACTCATCGTTCGAAACGCATAATAGATATTACACCGATCTTCTGTGAGAGGGTGGTACTAGCCAGCCCGTATACGACTTGGCTCTGCCATCGTTACATACCTGCGCATGTTACGTTTTGAAACATTAGGGAATGTAAGTAGTAGGCCAAGGCCTATAGCAGTGGTTTCCAAACTTATTTTGTATACTGCCTACTTTGAGAATATAGTACATTGTTACATGAGTGGTGAAAGTTACTTATTTTGTCCCGAGACGGGGTTTGGCGCCCGAGCGTAGCGAGGGCGCTAATAGTTCGAGGGACAAAATAAATCTTTCACCCGAGGTAAACACTGTGCTTTTCATTACGAATACAAGGAAAATAAAAATAAAAACAGGAATTGGTTAAAAAATATTACAAGGAAGTATAAACAATACTCTACAAATCGAAAAAAAAAAATCGGATTGCCGCCTATTTTGTTTTTTTTTCGTTGGCCGGCCAACTTCATTATTTAGCCATTATTTTTCATTTTCATCTTTAAATATTTTGCCCAAATCTATGTTATTTTAAAGAAATTGTTGAAACTAAATTATAATTAAGTCATTTAAAAAATATATTCTTGAATTAATACTTAACTTTATGTTATTTCAATTTTACATCGTGCTGTAATTGAGTGACTGTAGAAAAAGTTTGAACATGGTTCCATAGAAATGTGAAAATGGAACAAGTTTTTTTTTTTATAATTTTACAGCTGTCAGTTGAAAGCGAAACTCCCGGGCCTGAAAAGTATTACTTTCAACCCGCTTCTCAGGCAACTTCAGACCTACTTTCAGAGTATGAGTAATGAAAAATTATTTTTTAGCGCCCCCATTTATTCGCCTACTTAAATACCACAATAACGTCAAATTAAATTAATTGATTGTCCTGGGTCTGTTACCGCCCCCCTTTAGGCCTGCAGCGCCCCCAAGGGAGCGTTATCGCCCACTTTGGGAAAAGATGGCCTATAGGTAGGTACACAATAAAAATATTTATACTTAGGTATATATGTAACTCGTGTGGTATATAATAGTTGAACCAAGTCCCAAATAAATGTTAGACTAAAGTTCCAAACACTTTCTAATGAAGGTCATATTTTTGATTCTCAGGTTACTCACCCAGATTCTTCATATTACTGAACTTACTTGATCACATTCTGATTTGATGTAGTACTCTTCAACCTGTACTTTTAATGGGATTCGACTATTTTATAAAAGGTACTATTGCTAGCTTCTTTTGAAATATACCCCCTTCTAACAATCCTTATACCTAGTATTTATAAGTCTGTGGTGCACACCACACAAATCGGTACACCATACTAATGTAACATAACAACCCTTAACCTTGGCAGGCAAGGCAGATAAAATGCCAATAAATTATACTTTTCATTCTGGGGTTTAATCGCGGATATTAGTAATCGTAAAACGGAACGGATCATAATTTACGTATCGCAAAATGGTGTCAACTGCCCATCTGACACACAATCAAATTGCCTGTCATCTGTCATTCATTTCATCGGTATTTTAAGGTTATGTTGGTGTATTTATTTTGATTGTTATTTTTTGTGTTTTCTCGTAATTTTGCTGCTTTAACACAATTCTGTACATACACAAGTGTAACACATCGTTATCAATATGGTAAGATTTTGAAGTATAGTTTATTCATCGAAAATAAATTAACGTTCCGCTCTCACAACAAAGTTACTTGTGCTCATTGAAATCTGAGTATTTTAGACTATTTTATAAGTTTAGTTTAGTAATTTAGCTAACGTAGACAAAATGTACGGATTATTTGGTTATACACGCCGATTTGTTGACCTAAAATTATGCACATACATGCATTTGTGCCAATTTGCGATGTGTAGTAGACCAAGTGAAACATGGAAGTGTCTAGTCTTCCAGTTACTTCCACCCAGCAATCCTACCCGGGCAGATTTTGCTTAGGGTTATTTTTTATGACTTAGTTGGTGATTGGTGGATTTTGCAGAATGATAGTTTCTCAACCAATGACTTCGAGTGACTGAACAAATATTTTTATATCAATCGTTGATTAAGTAAACGGCCAGCAGTGGCATTTAAACTTATTTCTTATTACTTTCAGGCTCGTAATGCAGAGAAGGCTATGTGAGTAACCAGTTTTTATAATTGAAGTCTTAAAGTAGATAACTAGATGACTACTTGAATCGTTAAATTTCAAACATGGCCATCTCCATATTTTCAGGATTCATATCCGCCAAATAATTCCATATCCGAGTGGAAATTGACATTTTTGAACCTACAGGCATATTCCATGCACTGTACTCTTTTTAAAGATCGTAAAATTCTAAAATTTGAAAAATATGGAGATGGCTATGTTTGAAATTTAACGACTCACTTAGTGAAGTGGTTTAAGGATATGCCGCATATTTTACCGTATCAAGTGGTTGCATATTTGATTCCTGTCAGGTTAAATTTCAGAAACGGCTATCTCGTAAATTTGCCTTGGTCTGGGTATCACTGGGATTGCCGTTAGTTTATTGTATGCTAACCATTGTACAATAGTGTTGCTAAGTTCAGGACGATACAGTTGGTGTGTGAATTTAGCTATATTTATTATTCATTTATTAAGGTAAAATTATTATTTTAACACAATTGAGCATTTGATCACACACAGGACCACCCTGGCCCGGTGGCGCGCCGCACAAGTGCAAGAGGCAGGCGGGCAGCGCGAGAGGCGACCGTACCTCGCCTCCGAGTGCAATGACCTACCACAGGCCGAGAAATGGAGACTGCAAATTGTTAGAGAAATTGCAAAAAAAGTTGCACAGATTCAGAACGGTAAGTGTGGTGATACATTATGCAGAGTTGTTTGAAGATCACATCTGACTATGTCTAACAATATAATGGAAAAAGTTGTAAGTATTAAATATTTTTAATTATCATGTTATTCATATCAATCACAGAAGATTTGTGTAAAGTCTCTGTAGCTGTAGCTGCATTTCGTATGAGTAAGAGAGCCAGACGGCTATCCACCTCTCCCTTCCTCTCCCTCGATTGCACTCCCCTTCATGTTGGCAACATGCGAACAATGCCTTTGGTATTGTAATCATCTAAAGGCTGCTGTGGTAACTACATAACATCAGACTTGGTTGATGTTGATAAAAAATTGGGTAATTTTATGCAATTAAGTTAATTTAATATTTCTCATTTTTGTAATGTGTACAAACCGTAAATCAATTATAGAACTCATATTTTCTCCATCTACCCTTTTTTGGCAAGTAAATGTAACTGCTGTCTTAGCAAAAATCACATTTTAAATGTTTACATTCAACTTTTTTCAACAAATCTACAAGGCTATGACTTACAATCAATATCTCAATGCAATAGTTATGTGAATATTTTTGGCTCAACTCTGGTTTATTTTTAATTTAAATAAAATTTCATAATGGAAGATAGTGTAATACTAAGAACACCGTCTCTTCGAAGTGCACCAACAGAACCCCGCGCAGATAGTCCTGCTCCTGAGGATGACGCCCCACCTCCGGAAATATACCAATACCGATCACCATCCCCACAGTACCCGCAAATCGCACCACGACCCGCGAGCCCACAACGTAGCATAGGTGCTTCCGCAACATCAAAAACCTCTGCGGATATGTCTTACAAGAGCAACAAAAGTGTCATATCACCTAAAGGTGAACATAGAAGTCCTAAATCACTGAGCATCAAATCAGACACTGTAAAACAAGCTTTTCACGAAGCAGTTTCTAGTCTCGAACGTCAAGGTGAACTGAGAAGTCCTAAATCACCGAGCATCAAATCAGGCACTGTAAAACAAGCTATTGTAGAAGCAGTTTCTAGTCTCGAACGTCATAGTGGACAGAGAAGTCCTAAATCACCGAGCATAAAATCAGACACTGTAAAGCAAGCTATTGTTGAAGCAGTTTCTAGTCTCGAACCTCAAGGAATAAGTTTAAGCGAACATGTCGGCGAACTGACGGAGTCTGTTAAGAAATTGGCTCAGCATGTGGATCCGGAGTCCGATAAACTCACTAGCAATATAGATAAAATTGCCACAATGAGTAAAGTGCTCACGAATGAAGCGAATGCGTTAAGAAAATCTATCCGATCCTTGTCTGAAGACATAGCCCGTACTAAACAAGAACTATGCTACTGTAACAATGATGAAGACATTAATTTTCCATATCACCTGTTCCTTGTAGAAATGATCATCAACAAAATCCACATGAAGTGTGAATGTTTCGATATCGATTATAACAACTTGGTCATTTCAGCGCAATTCCTCGGGAAGCAACCGATTCTATTATACGATCAGTCATTCGGTAAAATCGAGAATTTCAACAAACTAAACGTAGGAAAATCTACTCTATTTGCTATGACTTACGACAAAATATGTGGCATCAAAGAATTTGAGATACTTCTACAGCTAACAAAGCAACCTCCATGTTCCACTTGTGTTACGAAGATAGGCGAGACTCGTATGGACTACACGTGCGACTTTATCACTTTGCGCGAAGAATTGTGCAGAAAATGGACCGAAGAGCAGCCAACAGATAACATATTATGTACCACATCAACGCCAATGTCTAAGAACATGTATTATTTATCATGCGGGGAGAGCGAGAACAGCGAGTCGATAGGAATCATCGAAGTGACCGTACGGATGTCATTTTTGGGGAAGGAAATTACTACAGCGTTTTGCGCTAATCCTAAACCGCAAGGAACATCTTTTTTACTAAAAGAAGATAATGGCATGACGATGTATTCTTGTCAGAGAGTGGAAATGGACGACCAGGGTAAAATATTATTAGATGAAGATGTTATGTCCAAGAAAGGTAGACCGCCGTGTCTCGGCCCCTCGCCCCCCCGGAGAGGTGATAGCCCATCTTCGCAAATTTCCAGCGTGATCTCTAGACGATCTTACGAACCGGCGCCCTATAACAACAACACTAACAATTGTGGTAAGTAGCATTGCAAATATTAGATCTCACTTAAAATAAATAATAATTTAGCCCTTATGACGTCCGACTCCTGGACACGGGCCTACCCTCAACACGAGGGAGATTCAGGCCATAATCCACCACGCTGGCCCAGTGAGGGTTGGCGGATTTCACATGTCTTTCGAAAATTGGTTAGATCATCTAAGACATGCAGGTTTCCTCACGATGTTTTCGTTCACCGTAATAATCATATAGAATAATCTAGAGGCGCGAGCCGGGGTTTGAACCCAAGACCTAGTGCCCGCAAGACGCGTGCTTTAACCAATCGGCTATCAGAGCTTATAAATATTAATTACATTTTATTCAAATTAAATTTATTCATTTATAGATGGAATGTCAAGATACGATGAAATATTCACAAAGATGAACACCAACGAATTACGAATAAGGGTTCCGAAAAGTACTAGAGTGGAAAGAATCGGGAAGTACGACAAGATCGAGGAGCTGTGCACGTGCGAGAGCACGCCGTACAATGCAGGGGAGCAAATACAATTCGAGTTGCCGAAGGACTTCTCGTATCCCGATAAAACATACAGTTCGAACTTGAAGTACACGTGCCGAGGGGTGGACAAGCCCCTCGACCGAAAAGACAGGAAAATAATAAACGTCACTCCAACAAACTGCCCTGTTCCTGTAGATATGCAAAAAATGTTGCATCCCCACAAAGACGTTTTTATATTGAAGATCGGTAAGAAATTGGAAACGAGAGATAAGAAGACGGATCTTGAAATAGAGCTCGTGACTCCTAAAGCACCTTCCGAAAAAGTTTCGGAAAACAACACCATTTCTCAGCAGTGCAGCGATCGGGATATCAAGAAGCGGTTAAAAGGCAGCGGCAAGAAAGCGAAAGCGAAAGGCAAGGGGGCCAAGACCGGGAAAGGCAAAAAAAGCAAAGGAAAGAAGAAGTGAACAATACATATTTTTTCAATAAAGATCCCACCCACAAAAATTACATACTTGATTATTTAATTTACTGACGATTTACATGCATCAATGATACTTACATGCTTACTTATTATAAATGCGGAAGTGTGATTGTTTGTCTGAGCATGGCGCGAAAACGGCTGAATGGATTTTCATCAAATTAAGTAACAAGTTCAATTGGATATCGTTTTGCAGAACGTAATCAACCCACATGCACCGCTGTAGACCAAAACCGACCTTGTGTTAGTGGTTCTAGGTTGTTTTCAGTTTGCAAAATTGTTTGTGGATTTGTTTAATTTTACAAAACTACGTCCAATTACGCTCTGGAATAAACAAATCGGCATAGATATAGGCACAGATATTGATTTACATAGATAACGCCAGGTTCACGATTTGTATTGAAAGCAAGCCTGCCGAATTTTTTAAACCTACTGTGATGTCATTAGTGATGGGAAATCCAAACCGATTCAGAGACACCGATGCCGCCGATGCCCCTCCGCCCGCTACGATTCTCTCGAGTGATTATCTCGCTCATAGTCATATTTTTATATCTGTAGTCGCACGGACTGTAAGTTAGCGGCGACCAACCTTGACGCTTGGTCGGGGTTTCGTACACGCGAAGTACATGTATTTGCGTTATGGATATAAATCTATATCTGTGGATAAAGGCAACTTTTTATCGTTGAAGTCCACACAGGTGGGGCTACAAGTTGCCTAATGCTAGTATTTTTTTTTTAAGATTACTAGCAATGTGTGTTTATCACATTACTAGTATTCCCTTTAGCCCCTCCAACTAAGCTAATACTTGTGCTAGGAGTGGGCTCACGTCAATAGTTTAATGGCCAGGATGGGGATCGAACCCGGAACCTCTAAGCTACTAGGACGGCCCCTCTAACCACTACGCTATTGACGCTTCACTTTTATCCATCCTACTCATTATATCCATAATATTTATTTTTAATATTCCGATAGCCGGTCTCGGTGAGTTCCGCATCCGCGACCTGAACGACGAGATCAACAAGCTGATGCGCGAGAAGCGGCACTGGGAGGTGCAGATCAAGGCGCTGGGCGGGCCCGACCACGCGCGCGTCGGGCCCCGGATGCTGGACCAGGACGGCAAGGAGGTCCCGGGCAACAGGGGGTACAAGTACTTCGGAGCCGCCAAGGATCTACCCGGTATGCTTATTGATAGTCAAAGTCAAATCATTTCTTCTTTTTTCTTTAAAAATATGGCCCACCCACGTTATATATTTTGTTTTACTCAATGAAGTTTAAATATATATAATGTAGGCCCACCCAGGTTAATAGTATATTTTGTTTTATTCAAGAAAGTTTAAACTATGTCTTATTACACACATAATAGACGATCACGACGATTTTCTTAAATTTCGTAAAGAAAACGGGTGTTTCGTTATTTACTTAACGGAATTTCTGTCTCTGATTGCCTATTTAAGGTGATGTATGTCTATATGTATATTCAAAGTCAAAAAATACTAAGTGATACAAAAACGGTATACTATTTTCTTTGCAACTTTACTTTGTAAATCTAAAACTATAAGCTTTGTGGGACAGTTGAAGTACTAAAGGTTTTGTAGGCTTGTGAATTCTGTCAACAGCTGTATTCCTATAACATCTTTTTTTTCAAGTTTCCTCCAAAACTTTTTTAGAATTACAAAGTTTAGTTTGGAAACAAGGATACCCTTTCTGTTTTAACCTGTATAACTTGTTTTCATCGTTAGGTGTTAGAGAGTTGTTCGAGCAGGAGCCGCCGCCGCCGCCGCGCAGGACGCGCGCGGACCTCATGCGCGACGTCGACGCGGACTACTACGGGTACCGAGACGACGACGACGGGCTGCTGCTGCCGCTCGAGAGGGAATCAGAAAAAGATGGTATTAATAATATAAATAACACAACACACCTCTCTACATCCCTGAGCCGCCCACACCCGTGTTGCCCCTAGCCGTCTTATGATGGTAATTTTAGGGGCCCATCTAGTGAGCGGCTAGTCTCCACCTGCCGAAGATAGTTGGATAATACTGATTATGGCAGGTGTCCGATTTCTTTGCAATAGCCCAATCCCTAGTCCATCCAAACTCCATCAATAGAACCTTATTTCTCTTTCCATATTTGCAATAGTTCCTGCACCTGTTGGGGTCAAGTCGCTCTATATGGCCCATCATTTGACCTAAACATATGCCTTACATGGCAATAAACTTCTCACAAAGGGCCTCTACATGTTGGACCCATGTCCCCATGCCAGTCTTCCAAAGGACCGGGCAGAGCCCGTGATACAGAGAGATGTAAATAATTATAATTATATTCCAAAAGTTTCTTAGCAAGAGATTACACGCCTACGTCTTCAGAAAACTAAAAATTCAACGCGTCGATTCAAAAGCGTCATTCATGTGTGTTTCACTTATATCGATTTAGGTAGATTTCTTGTATTAACTACTATTTACCAATTTTTCAAAAATATTGATTGTTTGCAAATATATTCGCTAATTAAATTTGCTGAAACTAGTAAGTTAGACTGTCACACATCAACAATGAGTATTATTTTCGAAACCTGATTCGTCTGTACTGTACTATATATTTCAGCCAACCTTAATGTTATTTTGAAAATTATCTCACTGCTAGTAATCCTGAGATATATTTACTTTATATAATTATACATATAGTAATTAAATATCGTATTAGCATAATGTTTAAAGAGGAAGAGGGCTGCTTGAGCGTTTCGCATAGTGGGTAAATACTCAAGGCACTGGCTGTGGCCCGGCCACAATGGTTACGAATTGTTTTATTGACGTCAATCGTTGATTCGCATAATTGTTCACTTTAACAGCTATCGCGCAAGCTGTAGCAGAATGGAAACGAAATAAGGAAGAAAATAAAGACCAAGACTTACCTGAAGAGGAAAATATCTATCCTGAAGATGTAAGTACTAGAACTCGGTTTTAATACACTTTTCCCAATTTTAACCCAAGAAAAATACTTTTTAACCTCAGACATAGTGTTATAAGTATGTCTTTGTCATCGTAGCTACAGAGCTACGATGGCAAAGATGGAGACATAACAGTATGGAGATATGAATTTCAGTGCGGGTTTTCTTTCCAAACGGTTTTTTTGTGAAATATTTATTTACTGATCAATCATCGAGTATATTTTTATTTCCAGCCGGATGATAGGAGAACAGCGGAAGAAGAGGAGGGTGAGCCCCAGCCGGTGGTGACGTCACACGTGGCAGTGCCATCGCAGAGAGACATCGAGGAAGCATTACTCAGGAGGAAGAAACAGGAGTTGCTCGAGAAATACGGGTGCTTAGACGTCAAAATGGAAGAGAGCTGACGGAGTAGCAATTAAGATTAATTAAATTCATAAGGCCTTTTTTATATGTATTTTTCTTTCTATCCTTTATATCCTTGTGATGCTTGGCACAACACTCACCCTCAAGAGATGTCAGTGGGTTTTATATATGTACAGTACTAGCATTTGAACCCATCTTCACTAGCGTACTTTCTGGACAACAGCGCCACCTATAGCTAAGAACCATCCAGATGACCCCATAAGTACCTACAAAAAGTATCATCCAATCGATCTAGCCAATAGGAGGAGAAGAATTACAAATACACACACACACTAGCATTCGATATAACAAAGAATATGCTAATTTCAGCCGTACGTCAAAATGAGTAATGTTGAATTTACATTATCACTAAATTAGCCCTTTTCCTACCACTACGTCCGTTTGCGCTGGCCCTTATAGTCAGTCAACAGGGCGTTGACTATGTGTTTCAATAATCTGTCGCGAACAGAGATTATTTTTGCCCGACAGATACATTGAAAAGCGACTATAGACCATTCTCAGTCTACGTTAACCAAGTACCAATGGAATCGTAACCATCAAAATAAACACATACATGCTGTTTCGAATTACTTTTATTTGCGAACAATTTAGTTCTCTAGACAATAGGTACGTGGATCTAACCAAGCAAAATATTCAAGATATTGAAGGTACGTACATCTAGTTCACTGCTTCCAAACAATTCCGTATACGACGAGTTGATCTGACCGGGTCTTATGAAATAACTGGTAAGTTTATAAAGGAACAATAATATTGCACAAGTCATGTCGGGTGATATAAAATGAAATGGAGTATATTTTTTAATTATGCATAAATACTGTCTTAATAAACATGATGTTTCAGAAGTCCGAAATAATACTTAGCGAGATGAGACGAAACAACTTAGTACCTATGTATAAGCAATTGGATGTGTACTAAGGCCGCAAAAAGTTGTAACGAATATTCACAGACTCTGAAGATTTTGACGTATAGTTTGTCTTCACTGAGTATTTACATATCAGCTATCCTATACTTATTATTTCGGATTCGTGATATATCTTGTTTAATTTTATAACTGAGACTGTAGCCCATATTCTCAAACAATACTTACCATGTAAGGGACAAATACTATAGTATAAAGGGGTTTCACTTTTGTCAGACCTGTCTCCCTGTGAGACCTCACAGTAATGTTTGCGAATACGGGCTTGAATATTTTACAGCTGCAGTACTTGAACCACTATGCAGTTTAATACTAAAGGACATCTGACCACACGGAAGTATATAAATTAGGAATGTACAAACTTAACATTATGTAAAGAAAGCTGAGAATTAAAGTTTTTCTAAAAATAAAATACATTCTTACATAATAATTTTGTTTCGGTTTTATGTACTTGCAATGCATTTTGGAAAACCATTTCCATTTCTGATCATGACAAACACTTAAAAATAATATGTATTTGAATTATATAAATAATGAGAAACACCTTATTTAAAGCGAAAACATAATAAAGCCAAATTTAATATAGAATAGTCTAGATGACGGATAGACAGTAAACGAATTTATCTTATCTTTCGATTCAAGAATAATTTATTTTAATGTATATCATCTATGTATATTTCTAATAACTTTGATTTATATCAATATTTATTAGCTCTCGTGATTTATTATATCTAAACACAGACTAATAAGACAAGACACCGCTAGGGTATCGGGGTAGACGGCGAATTTTCATTGGTTCGTTCAAGATCAAGCCGTGAATGGACCAATCAAAATGACTTGCGGTGATACAAAGGCGAACGGTGGTGCCCGGCTATCTGGCGTCTATGGCTTAATAGTCTGTGTATCTAAAATACACTGTTCAATAATATATGTATGTAAATGTACTATCATATTAAGTAACGCCCATAAATTAAACACATTTAGGGATAATATAGTTTATACAAAGAAGCGAGATACGTCACCACACGATTTTACAGGTTATATCGATGTAATATTGACCTTTATTGCAATCAACATATGAACATTATTCGACTGTGCATTAATCACCATCATTGAGTCTTCCCCCTTAAAATATTTAATGCACCATGCACCTAGCATAAGATTTACATATCTATAAAAATATATTAAAACTGGGCTAAAATAACTCAAAGCCAACGCTATGCTCTTAACAATACATAATATACATTTCAAATGTTTTGAACATAACAAGCTCTGACTGGATACTTTTATTTAAACTATTTTATACTTCTATGAACCCTGCAACTACTAATAGCGTAAAAAAATAATGGAAGAATTACCAAACAACATTTTTACACGCAAGCTTATTGCATTTGCTATAACAAGTTTACTACAAGTCTTGTCGATACTATTTTAATTAATATTAAAAGTATAACAGCTATATCAGGCGTGTATTATGAGTTAACACATCTGCTTTTTTTTCGCCGATTCCAATTTAAACTTGTAGCGACCCCACATTCGCGACACTGACAGAACGGATAGATGGCGCTGAACGCGACTCCTCAATAAAATGTGCGGATTCTTCATACAAATACTGAATCACGATATTAAGATTCGCAAGCATCGTGAACATAATACAGGTGAAACAGAAAGGGTATACTTTTTTTTGTTGCAACTTTTCTTTGTAAATCTAAAACTATCGGCTTTGTGGGACAGTTGAAGTACTGAAGGTTTTGTAGATTTATGCAATCTGTCAAGAGCTATATCCCTATAACACCTTTTGTTTTTCAAGTTTCCTCCAAAGCTGATAGTTTAAGAATTATAAAGTGAAGTTTTGAAAAAAAAAGTTTAACCTTTCTGTTTCAACCTGTATTATAAGACCCCACAAACAACCAGGCATAACACCCGCCTGGCTGGATGATCTTCCCTTTTCCGTTAAGACTTTATTTCCGAGATAAGTTTCAAGTACTTACGAGTTCTTAGCTGCAATCTTTTTGCAAATACTGAGTAATGTCGTTATCAAACAACATAATTATCACAACAACGCCCAATATCATTATATGCGACCGTGGCATGGCTACCGGCCCTCAATAACAACAAAATGTTCAAAACACAAAGGCATTCATAACTTTTGTTGATATTTCAACTCTGACAACTAGGTAGTAAAGTCGAATTCACCTTAAATGATTGATGCTCCTTGACGAACGATCTAAGCCTTCAATTTTATGTTTTCAAAACATGTTTTAAGTGACTTCAAACATACTGATTCACTTATGAAATTATTGATAAACACAACACCTACTAATAAAATGGTAGCATACGTTTATTCTGTGACTGGCACCAAATTAATAAGCTTAAGACTGGAATAGGTTCTGTTGCTTGGGGTCGTTCTCGAAATCGCTCCACGCGTTGTTCAGTTCCATAAATATCATATTCGCTATGTTCTCATTGGATGTTCCCATTTGCTGTGGAATGACAAATTATTTTATTAGTTACGTGATTGCCTACTCCAGGGATGACGAACCTTTATGCAGCAACGTGCCATTTTCTCTAAAACCATGTTTAATGAGGTCATAGGCGTGCCGTCAAATAATTGTACTAATAGCTCGTGTTAATATAGCTCTGTATTATGAAGAAAATACCATCTACAGAGGTGTATAAATAAATAAATATCGCCAGACTGACACACCAACTATATGGTCCCAGACTAAGCAACGCTTGCACTATAGATACCGTACAATGAACTGGGGGCGATCCCAGTGACACCCAGACCGGGGCAAATTACGAAAAGGCCACTTCCGAAATTTGCCCCGGCGGGAATCGAACCGGCAACCACCATGTGCAGTGAGCCGAGCGGACGCTCGAACCACTGCGCCAAGCGGTCGTGAAAGCGGTGTATTGTGTAATGTGGGTTACCTTGTCCGGGTGCACGGCGAGGCAAGCCTTCCTGTAGTTCCGCTTGACGTCGGCGGGCGACACCAGCTGCGCCATGTCGCAGCGCGCCCAGCGGCACTCCTCCCACACCACGGTGTGCAGCGAGCACAGCAGCGCGCGGATGTTCGCCTTCTTGCCCTCCGTCTGTATAATCGATGGTAAGGCCGATTTGTTTTTAATATATATTAATAACTAGCTGTGCCCACGGACTTCGTCCGCGTAGTATTTAACGTAACAAAAATTTCGGGATTATCGGGATAAAAAGTATCCTATATGTTAATCCCGTTTATAAACTATCTGTGTTCCAAATTTCATCCAAATCCGGTCAGTAGTTTTTGCGTGAAGGAGTAACAAACATACATACATACATCCACACTCACAAACTTTCACATTTATAATATTAGTAGGAAGTAGGATTTCGTCAAGGGGTACGGTAGACTCGATTGAAACGTTACCAGAATAATAAAACATTAAAAAAAAATGATTTCGAGTCGACAACATATATCAGCAACATTCGGATTGTCGTGATAAACAATGTTATAATTATAATATTCGGCACAGTACCGCCATATTTTCTACTAGCTGTGCCCCCCGACTTCGTCCGCGTAGTATTTAACGTAACAAAAATTTCGGGATTATCGGGATAAAAAAACATCCTATATGTTAATCCCGGTTATAAACTATCTGTGTTCCAAATTTCATCCGAATCCGTTCAGTAGTTTTTGCGTGAAGGAGTAACAAACACACATACATACATACATACATCCACACTCACAAACTTTCACATTTATAATATTAGTAGGATGAACGCATGTCAGTCAGTTTCAGTGATGACAGTGCCAATGTTCTCAGTGGATGGGCCATATTTTTAACCCCCGACGAAAAACGAGGGGTGTTATAAGTTTAACATGTGTATCTGTGTATCTGTGTATCTGTGTATCTGTGGATCTGTGTGTCTGTCTGTGGCAACGTAGCGCCCAAGCTGATGAACCGATTTCAATTTTGTTTCTTTTGTTAGATAGGTATTCTGATCGAGAGTGTTCTTAGCTATGTTTCATGAAAATCGGTTCAGCCGTTTGAAGATCATCAGCTCTTTTGTAGGTTAAAAAAGCCACATTCACGGCCAAAACCAATTCCCTCGGCTCGAATCCAGTCGAAATTTGAGATGATTGGATTTAGATTTATTATATTTTTAAATGATCGTAATAGTCTGAACTGGCTTTTTACAATATTATAAATTTGAAAAGTTTCCCTGATTCTGAAAAAAAAGAAAATTTTATCAATTTTATTGAGATTTGTGTATGAACTAAAGACGTTCCATAAGTCACGTTTCAAATGATGGATACGCGCATGCGTTAAATTTTGTTTGGTTTGTTAATGGTCATGGAATATTACGCTATAATAATTCTAGAGGGCGTTGCTCCGCCATTGACAAAGAATATAAAAAAACTAATCTAATTTAAAATAATTTTAGCGTTATTGAAAATTCTTCCCCTAGGCTGCTCCCGTCTACCTCAACCAGAGTTATTACATCAAATTGAATCATAATTGATATCTAATATTTTACTAGGAATAAAACCTCCGTGACATCAATATTTAGATTCGTTGTCTATTCTAATGTCAATTATTATAATGTCATAACAAAATAATGTCTCATACTTTTACACATATTTTCTGTTGATTATTGTACATCTTAGATTATAAATGAGGAAGCCAAAACAATGGATATATGAAGTAAACTATGGATACTGAGCTACGGGAGCTACGCAAATCGCGCTAACATCATTATTTGGAAGAACTAGGTAAATTATACATTTGATGAACAGGTAATCGCATCGGGGGTTTTTAAATTTTCAATTTAGAGTTATTAAAGAAAGAAGAAGAAGAGCCTTTATTGATTGAGCTTTCAGAATAAACAAATTCAGTCTTCATGTTGTTTCCGTACGAGTCTTCATTTCATTTAGTTTTGCTTTGCATATTGATTTAGTTTGTTTGGATTAAGTACACACATCATGCCGAAAATCGTAATGAGTCACATTTCACCCGAGCGAAACCGGGTTTTCATCTAGTATGTAATAAAGTCGGAAAACAATCGTCCGACCAGCTGGTCGTCATCAAGCGTGATGTTAAACAGTTAGGGACCGTACTCATACAACGTGACCCGTTCAAGGGGGGAAGGAGGTCTTCAAAATAACACTCGTTTTTGTTCCAGCAGCTCAGTGTAGAAATATGTTATAAAAAGTTGCATTTGTGGCCCTTATATAAAGATCTCGAGTTTGAGAGCGGTCTTGAGTACGCTTATGATTGACATGTAATTTTGTACTGGTATGACATTAAAAAAAAAATATGGTCCCAAACTAAGCAAGGTTTATACTATGGGTACCGTGCAATTGACTGGGAGCGATCCCAGTGACACCCAGACCTGGGTAAACTACGAAAAGACCATATCCGAAATTCGCCCCGGCGGAAATCAAACCCGCAACTACCCGATGCAGTCAGCCTAGCGGTCTACGCTCAAACCACTGAGCCAAGCGGTCGACCAGAATGACATTTCCAAGATCGGCCTCAGACTTGAGATCGATTTATCAAACCGATTCTAAAATACATAACTGTACATACCCATTCGTGTATCTTCAGTTTCTCGGGGTCCATGTCTCGGGCCATCTCCACCTTCCGCATCGCGTTCATGGTCCTGGGGCCGGAGTCCTTCTTGCTCACGAAGTCGTACCCCTGGCTGCCGAGCAAATCGCCGAACACGTCCATTGGCTTCTTCGGTTTGTCCTCGGCTGGGGTTTTGGCTGGCTCGAAATGGGCTCGACTGAAATTAGAAAATTATATGTTCATCCGCCGGAACACCTCACTCATCTCCACCGTCTTCAACCGGGATTCAATGGACCACCAAAACAATTCTAAATTTGGTCTTAACCTATAACTGCTAGGAATATTTATACTTGTTACAGTTAGTACTGCTTTATTATAGTGTCAATAACAAGTTCCTATTGCTTTAAAACTGATTCATAATTTCATTAAATTTTAGTTTTTTAAATACCCAATTTATAAAAAAAAACACAAATATATAAATATCACGAAAACTATTAAATTTCAAGGAACATACAGGTATTGGTTGCATTTTAGTTCCCCAATCACACACTGCAAGGAATAACTAGAGAAAGAACATGAGTCCAGGGGTGCCACTGCTAGCAATGACAATCGATATATCGTGCTGTCGTACCGACTACTGAACGAACTATACAAAATTATCGTTCGTGCAGACTATATACGATGGCCAAAAATATGAAATCTAGAGTAGTATTCAACACGAATGCCACGCACAATATATCGATTATCGTTGCTATACTTAGCACCTCTGTAATAGATAGTTATCGTGCGATACTCACTTATAATCGGGTTGGTGTGCGGGCGAGCGCGCCGGTGTATGCACGTGATGCGCGGGCGAAGCCCGCGGGGTTACTAATGGGGTGGCGCCCGCCCCCGCCCCTCCCGGCGGCGTGCCCGCCCCCGCCCCCGCCGCCGCCCCCGCCCCGCTGACGCTGGAGGCCGACCCCGCACCGCTGATGCTGGCACCCAGCGCGCCAAGCTCCGCGAACGGGTCTTTCCGCGCCGGTTGAGAGCCTTCCAGAGGCACGCTCTGTGGCCGACCTGCTCCGACAGGAAGATCAATGTAATGATAGCCTCAACATGGCGAGGGGAAATCATTAAAGTTTTCAAGTTTATTTTTTTAATTTATTGAACACAAAACAGGTTACAACCTTACAAATTTTGAAGATACGAGTTAGGGGGCGTCCATTAATTACGTGAGGCATTTTTGGGATTTTTTCGACCCCCCCTCCCCCCTTAGTGAGATATCATGAGATTTTCTTTAACTCCCTCCCCCCTCCCCTAATCTCACGCGAAATTCTTCACAATTTATGTTTTGACTGTAAACGTGTTGGATTATTGAGAAAAACAGACAAGTGCACGACATGCACAATGAAGGCTTCCGGACCCATTTCAATAGCCAAGATTTATCATATCTATAACCAAAGTAGTGAAACAGAAGAAGAAAAAATATATCTACGGTTAATTTTTGAATCTCAGTATTGAGTTTATTCAGAAACGACAGGGAATGAACTTAACTTTAACTTGGTCGGCTGTAGCTTGTGATTTAGTGAGCCCATTTCTCCTGTTATAATTTTAATTGCAATATCGTGTCATGTGCTAGTGTCCTCATGTTTTCTAGATTTTCTGCACAGTGCTTCAGGTTTTTACAGCTAGATCTACCTAAACCCACGTTTTCAGCATAAACAAGTTCGGGACCCCAAAACAAACTGTTTTCCCTTATTTCACATACTTAGGGGTGGTATTTTATGAAACGCTGAAAATTCAATTTTTTATTCATAACCTTAATACAAATTTAAATGGCTCTAAGTTGAGATTTTTTTTACCCATACGAACTTGCTCCCCTATTTTATACACTTAATTAGGGATGGAATTTCACAAAATCCTTCCTTAGTGGATATTTACGGTATAAAAGGTACCTACTGTCATAATTTCATGTTCCTAACACCAGTGGCTTGGGCTGTGTGTCAATTCCTTTATTTCGGTAAGTGGATTTGCAAAAATATGCGACATACATGGCCATATATTTTGATTGCGTTGTGTTAGAAGCCTAATTTTTTTACACCTACAAAGGACCATAGGTTTTGATATTTAATATTAATTTCAACTTGATATCTTTATCTGTTTCTGAGAAAAAGGGTCTTGACAGACAGACGGACAACAAAGTGATCCTATAAGGGTTCTGTTTTTTCCTTTTAAGGTTCGGAACCCTTAAAATGAGGAAAACGGTTGACCCTAAAGGCCATCCTTGCAACTTCCCGCTAATTCCATACTTAAGCGCTCAAATTTCACTTATTACGTTTATGAGCTCTTCGACCTGAAAAGTCTGATAGGCAGTTAATAAAACAATATTTTTTGAATTTTCAATCCACCATAACTAATAGCGCTTAAACAATAGAGCACTAATTCGCCGCTCTGCAGGGTTCGGACGAATACGACGAACACTATTGTCTCAGATTTGGCCATATTTTATTCCAGAAATAATTTTTCCCGCAAATTTAAACCGTTTTCTGCTAGAAAAATAATTACGTGATATTTGCCAAGACCCCCCCGCCCTCCTAAATGAGATTTGGAAAGATTTAGCGTGACCCCCCACCCCCCCCCCCCTAGAACACCTCACGTAATTAATGGACGCCCCCTTATATAATTAAGAACCTAAAGTAAATGTATTAATATCATAATGCTATAAAAAAATTACGTACCGTCATCCTGCACGAGCAGGGGCGTCAGCAGGGGCTCCTGTTTCGGCAGCGGATCGTTGAGGCCGAACGGATCAAAGCTTAGGGGATCGCTCGGATTCACATTCCGCTTGGCATCGCTGGCTTCCACTACCGGAGCGGGGAGATCGCCGAATATAGATTCCGATGAAAATGGCTGTAAAAATATTACATTATAAATAACAATAATATCGCCAGACTGACGCACCAACTGTATGGTCCAAACTAAGCAACCCTTGTACCATAGATACCGTACAATGGACTTGAGGCGATCCCAGTGACACCCAGACCGGGGCAAATTACGAAAATATCATTTCCAAAATTTACCCCAACAGGAATCAAACCCGCAACCACCATGTGCAGTGAGCCAAGCGGTCTACGCTCGAACCACTGCGCCAAGCGAAGGTAAATCAAAATGAAATTAAAAAAAATAATATATGGTACATTATTTCCTCGGACCAAAAACTTTTTCGTACCTGAGCGCTCTCCGCGGCGTTTCCACTCAGGAAATCACCGAAACTGTCGTCGGCTGTCTTCTCCATCATACCGAAGAAATCGAACGAGTCGCCCGCCTTCAGTTTCGGCTCCGCTTTCACCTCCGTCGGTTCAGATGCCGGCGCCGGGGAGGAGTTGATGTTCAACAGGTCCACGGCTTCGGGCTGCGGGGCGGGCGGGGGCGGGCGCCGCGGGGCGGGGGAGGGCGGCGCGGGGCGGGAGGGGCGCGCGGGCCGGGGACACTCCGACTCCTTGGCCGGGTAGTCCGCCGTCACTGTACCCATATTCACATGATATCATCAATATATACATCATACTAATATTATAAAGAGGAAAACTTTGTTTGTTTAATTGTAATGAATAGGCTCCGAAACTGCTGAACCGATTTGAAAAATTCTATCACTGTTGGGAAGCTACACTATCCCCGGGTGACATAGGCAATATATATTTTCAAAAAAAATTGGGATCCTTACTAAAACACGAATAATGTAACCGCAATGTACCCGTGCGAAGCCGGGGCGGGCCGCTAGTTACATATATGCAGGATGTTTTAAAAGTCCAAAATAATATAATTTAAGGAGGTAAGCAAATTACAGATATAGATTTACATAGATAACGCAAGTATCGCGATTTGTATTGAAACCAAGCGTGCCAATTTTTTACACCTACTGTCACGTCATTAGTGACGGGATATCCAAACCGATTCAAAGACACCGATGCCGCCGATGCCCCTCCGCCCGCTACGATTCTCTAGAATGATTATCTCGCTCATACTCATATGTTTTATATCTTTAGTCGCGCGCACTGTAAGTTACCGGCGACCAACCTTGACGCTTGGTCGGGGTTTCGTACACGCGAAGTACATGCATTTGCGTTATCTATGTAAGTCTATTGAGGTACATGCTCGGTAGATGCAACTATAATATTTTCTGAGTTCGTAGCGTTTGAATTTCGGTTAAATTTATATTACTATTTATTAATTCGGACCATTTAATCCCCAAGTATTAATTAGGACCTTTGAAACACCCTGTATTCTTTGAAGTAGATGATTATTATACAAAACATTCCCAATTAAAGTATTATAAAATGGAGAAAAATACAATGACTTAGTAAAGCATCATCTACTTTGATAAAAAAAATACTGAAATAATATACAAATCTAGCGTTCTTATGTGTACATACAAGTTTAGTTAAAATGATTAAAATTGTGCACTGTGTTCTTTACAAAACACTCAAAATGCAAAGTATTTAAAAAGTAATTATTTTAGGGTGCTATTTAACACTGATAACCATGTGCTGAACTCGCTCGCTGCCTCAGTGCTGCCTCGAACAATTGGACATAGTTTTGTAAAAAGGAACCAACCCACACTTACTCCCGCAGACTAAAATCAACCCCAGTCGAAGTGATTGTAAGTTGGTTTCAGTTTGCAGAAGTATTGGTGGTTGGATCCATTCTGCATATCTATATCCAATTAGTTTCACGTTTCGCGTCGACAGCATGGCAAATGACAGAACTCGCTCGAGTCATCAAGGACGTTTGCCTTGGCCTAGCTACGTTCTGACTGAACGAGTACAGTCAGTCAATTAATCAGTACATGCTTATGTATTATATAGATTATGGATAATAAACAATGACACTACATGAGTATTATTTCTGTGGAAGACATCACTACAACATACATGTACTAGTCCGTGGCTCCGCGCCAGGATACTTGCGAAGATTGGCTGCATAAATACATACACAAACTTACATAATTATAGTAAATTAGTTCGAAATACCTACAATATATAGGTTATAATATAAGAATAAATATTGTACTTAAAATAATCAAGAATCAACTGACTTCAAAGTACATTTTATGGAATAAATGAGAATGATATATATTTATGTATTAAGAACTTTGATTTACATCACCATCAATTAGTTGATTATTGAAGACCTATTATTTACGATAAATATACCTAATAAAGTTAATCATATTCATTAATATTCAAGTTATTCAATTATTAAGTAGTAACCTACACTACAAAATAAATGATCAAACGAACCAAAGTACTGCCCTGATTTTGGACTTGTTATACATAAGTCTAAAGACATCTTTCAGAAATATGGCGAAACTCACCAAAATTGTCAATAGTCTCGTCCCTCTCCAGATTGGTGGAGAAGAGTACATCCGGCGTCCGTACGGGGAAGGAGTGGTCCTCCTCCCAGAGGTCGCTGCGCGGCTTGCGGCGTTCCCCGTTCTGCACCACCAGGCTGATCACCGCCGTCGTGTTGTTCGAGAAGTGATCGTTCACGGGAACCGTCTCGTCAATACCGTCGATTTCAGACCTGGAGATATATGGTATAATTAAGCGTCAATAGCCTAGTGGGTAGAGGGGCTGTCCTCGCAGCTGAGAGGTTACGGTTTCGATCCTCATCCTGGCCATTAAACTATTGACGTGAGCCCACACCTAATACTAGCATTAGCTTAGTTGGAGGGGCTAAAGTGACTACTAGTGATGTGACAAACGCACATTGCTAGTAATGTTTAAAAAAACAAAAAAATAGATAGATAGATAGATAGATTGACAATGGTCGCACCCCATGTAAACCTTGGCTTGCACTGTCAAACTATTACTATAAAACACTAGTTTGTGCCCGCGACTTCGTCCGCATAGACTTAAGTAAAGTGTCCTATGTGTTAATCCAGGTTATAAACTACATGTGTTCCAAATTTCATCCAAATCCATTCAGTAGTTTTTGCGTGAAAGAGTAACAAACACACATCCACACTCACAAACTTTCGCATTTATAATATTAGTAGGATATTGTTGTCAGTGGAAACCAAGAGTTATACTGGGACCAAAATATCAACGGCGAAATGTGCGTGCACTGCAGCGCAACTCTGCCTGTCCTGTCCAATGTTGGCGTGATGGTGTAGAGATACGACTTTGCAGCTTTAACAGAACGCATTTTTAGTCAAGGACAATAACATTTGAAGTGTTATTGCAGTAAAGAAGAGGGGTAACTAATTATTTTTTTATAAATCCTCTCGAGTGCCAACCTGTGTTATATAAGGAACTCCTGCGAAAGATTTCGTGCTTCTAGACCCACCGGCTTATATTGTGCGTTGTCAGTCGGGCCATTTTTTTAAGAATACTTGCAATTTGAGTTTATCACATTACTAAAGCAGGGTCGCTGAGCACGAAGAATTTCGTAGACCTGTTATTACCTGTCTCTGTCACTCCCGCGTAAATGTAATACGTCTCGCTCACACAGTTGCCGGTCACACGAAGTTCACGGTATTACGGTTCACGAATTCTTCGTGCTCAGCGACCCTGCTTTAGTAGTCCCGTTAGCCCGTCCAGCTAACCTAATGCTTGTGTTAGGAGTGGGCTCACGTCAATAGTTTAACATCCAGGATGGGGATCGAACCCGGAACCGAAGTTGCAGTTGCAACAGGTTCTATAGTGTATGACCTGGTGAACTTGACGGCGTGGTGGTCGGGCGGCAGGAAGCCGGTGTGGAAGTGCAGCGCCAGCAGCGGCACGCCCAGCGCGCGGCCCAGCTGCTGGCGCGCGTGCCACACCAGCACCGACACGTCGCCCACCGCCGTCGCGTCCAGCGACACCGACACCTGCGTTACATACACTAATATACCTCTATAGCGTGTATTGATAAATCAATCTCAAGTCTGAGAACAGTCTTGAGTACGCTTTTGACATGGCCGTTTTGTACTTGATTGACAAAAGAACGACATTTCCAAGATCGTTCTCAGAATTGAGATTGATTCATGAACACGGGGCTGTACCACGCAACGCTCGAATTACAAGTAGGTCCTCTTCCAAAATCCATTCTGTTTCTATACCTAAAATTCATCACAATTGGTTCAGCGGTTTCGGCGTGAAAATGTAACAAACGGACAGATATACAGGGTTACATTCTTATTTATAATATCAGTTTGGATAAATCAATTATTATTAATTATAAATTGCTGGAATTATATCAAACTTAAACAACCTAAGCTAGTTCCATACGAATTCGGCATTAAAAAATGTGATAAAATGTTCTAACCTTGCCTTCTGACATTGTAAAGAGATGCAGCTTGTCGTAATCCTGTAAGGTGGACAGCAGCAGTCTATCCTCGTTGTATACTTCTACGTAAGGCCGGCATCCATCCCTGGTAATAAATTTATCTTGAATAAACAGCTATATAAATCTAATAAACTGACACATTTGATGTCGAAAACATGAAAAAAGTACCTTATATACTTTGAATCAAAGCAGTTTATATAAATTTAGACTACTGTACATAATTTGAATGCTATAGGAACACTAGGAATACGTCCGGGTATGGTTTCATACAATTAAAAACATGGCAATGTTAAAAAAACCTGATATGAAATTTAGCTAGTTTATATTTTACTTTAGAAGGTATTAGGTACACAAATAAAATGTTACCTCGCTTTCGTAAACAATGGCACTGGCTGTATGGTGAGTGACACCAACGTCACTGGACGGAAATGCGGGAGTATTGGATCTGGTCTGAAATGAAATAATAATATTAATAAATTCACCCCAACTCCATTAATAAACCTATTTTTTTCTTGTCGCATTTGCAAACCTTCCCAGACCTATAATAATAATAATTTAGACCTTTTGACGTCCCACTCCTGGGCACGGGCCTCCCCTCAACATGAGGGAGATTCAGGCCATAATCCACCACGCTGACCCAGTGCGGGCTGGCGGATTTCACATGTCTTTCGAAAATTGGTTAGATCTTCTAAGACATGCAGGTTTCCTCACGATGTTTTCCTTCACCGTAAGTGATAATCATATAGAAATTATGATTCGCACATAGATTTCGAAAAATCTAGAGGTGCGAGCCGGGGTTTGGTTGATCCCAAGACCTGCAAGACGCGTGCTAGAACCCATCGGCTATCATTGCTTTTTTTTCCCAGACCTGTTGGCGTCGATTCGCTCAATATGTTAGGAAAATGTAGTTGTGAATATACTACTTATACTTATCAACATTACACCCGGAATTCTGGTTTCTTATAATATTACTATACATACATCGTTTATCATAACTAACTCATAATGATAAAATGTCATATTTTTGACAGACACACGGAATTTCTCTTGCTTTTTTTTAAAACAAGTCGGCACACAAGCGCACGACCTGCCTGATGTTAAGCAGTTAACGTTGCCTATAGATGTTGGCAATGCCAATGGCTAAGCTCCCACGTTGCCAACCTGAAGGCGAGTGGGATATAGGGAGGGGTCTTCTCTCATCATCATCTGCCTTACTATTTCCCATTATCTAGGGTCGGCGCAGTATATCTTTTCCTTCCATTCATCGCGCTTTCCCGTCATACTCACATCCACTCCAACCTCGTTCATATCACTCTTAATACATTCCATTCATCTTTTCTTGGGCCTTCCGCTCGCACTGTATCCATCCACATTCACATTCATCACTCTTTTAGTCATATGCTTCTCATACCTTCAAGGGAGGAGGTCTTCTCTACAGTAATATTTTCAATTTCCCTAGAAATACAATATTACCCACATATAGATTTACATAGATAACGCAAATGTATGTACTTAGCGTGTCCGAAAACCCCGACCAAGCGTCAAGGTTGGTCGCCGATAACTTACAGTCGGGCGGAGGGGCATCGGGGGCATCGGTGTCTTTGAATCGGTTTGGATTTTCCGCCATTAGTGACGTCACAGTAGGTGTAAAAAATTGGCACACTTGGTTTCAATACAAATCGTGATACTTGCGTTATCTATGTAAATCTATATCTGTGATATTACCTGATTATATTACTGAGATAGTAGAGATATCTGAGCTGACTAGGCGGAATGTTGATGGGCGAGCGCTTCACCGCGAAGATCTGCAGCGCGTCCTCCGGCACCGTCACCAGCTTCGCGTACAGCAGCAGCCCGCACACGAGCATGCACGACATTTGCTTGCCGTCCTATATCACGATTGTATTATGATTGTAATAAGGCTCAATTTTAAAACGCACAAAAAAATCTGAATGACTTGTTAGTGCTATTAATTTACAATACCTAGTTTTATATGATTAAAAGTTTTTAAGTGTGTAGTTTGCTCTGGTCGAATATTGAAACTCTACTCAAATGTAGTTTACGGAATTTTATCGGTTTCATGTTTGGGGGCGATCTTGAATACGCTTCTGACATATCATTTTGTACTGAAATTACATGGGAATTACATTACCGAGATCGCTCTTAAAGTTGAGAATAATTTATTAATACGGCCTAAATTCTACTTTCAGTAGCACAAACTAAACTGGCCCGGCAGCAAAAGGGGAACCAAAAAATCCAAGAGATAAATGGCATATTTCGACAGTGTATTATCAACAACAGCGACACTGTCGGCAGGCCAGATAGATAAGTCTGTGGGACTGCAGGCAGCCTTCGTCGTAATTTTGTATGGCCTGTCGAAATTAAACAGCAATTCGCTGCAGCAGTCTCGGTATGGTGCTTTAAGGTACCAAGGGGTCCACAATGGACGCTTTAACTGAACTCAAACTAACTCAAAAGTAAGTTTTTATTAATGTAAGAGAACAAATCATTTATGAATAGTCAGAGTCTACCACCGATTTGGAATGCGGCTTCCACTGAGAACATCCGGCAAGAAACTCAATGCTTATTCTTTTCAATTAATAAAAGATGTAGTACATTCTCAGGAACAGCAATAGAATATGGGCATTACCATTGTCACAAAATAAGTAAATATCCGCCTCAGATTTAGGTATTTAAATTAGAAAATTAGTTTAGTGAGGTGTATGTACTGAAGGCGTTTAGTACTAGGCGTATGAGACTATCCGACCGGCGATATCGTGTCGGTGTGGTCATGTGAGTTGCTGTTCCTGAGAATGTACATCATCATTAATTCATAGAAAATAGTCACCATTGAATTTCTTGTCGGATGTTTTCAGTGGAAGCAGCATTCCGAACCGGTGGTAGATTCTGACTATTCATGAATGCTTTGTTGGCTTACGTGAATAATAGTACATTGTTACACGAGTGGTGAAAGTGACTTATTTTTCCCGAGACGGGGTTTGGCGCCCGAGCGTAGCGAGGGCGCTAATAGTTCGAGGGACAAAATAAGTCTTTCACCCGAGGTAAACACTGTGCTTTTCATTACGAATACAAGGAAAATGAAAATAAAAACAGGAATTGGCTAAAGAAATAATACAAGGAAGTATGAATAATACTATACAACTCGAAAAAAAAAATAAAGTTCGGATTGCCGCCTATTTTGTTTTTTTTCGTTGGCCGGCCAGTTTCATTATTTAGCCATTATTTTTCATTTTTATCTTTAAATATGTTGCCCAAATCAATGTTATTTTAAAGAAATTGTTGAAACTAAATTATAATTAAGTCATTTAAAAATATATATTATTTAATTAATACTTAACTTTATGTTATTTCAATTTTACATCGTGCTGTAATTGAGTGACTGTAGAAAAAGTTTGAACATGGTTCCATAGAAATGTGAAAATGGAACTAGTTTTTTTTTAATAATTTGACAGCTGTCAGTTGAAAGCGATTCTCCCGGGCCGGAAAAGTATAACTTTCAACCCGCTCCTCAGGCAACTTCAGATCTACTTTCAGGGTATGAGTAATGAAATAGTACATTGTAACATGAGTGGTGAAAGTTACTTATTATGTCCCTAGACGGGGTTTGGCGCCCGAGCGTAGCGAAGGCGCTAATAGTTCGAGGGACAAAATAAGTCTTTCACCCGAGGTAAACACTGTGCTTTTCATTACGAATACAAGAAAAATTATAATAAAAACAGGAATTGGCTAAAGAAATAATACAAGGAAGTATAAACAATACTCTACAACTCGAAAAAAAAAAAATCGGCTTGCCGCCTATTTTGTTTTTTTTTCGTTGGCCGGCCAACCTCATTATTTAGCCATTATTTTTCATTTTCAGCTTTAAATATTTTGCCCAAATCTATGTTATTTTAAAGAAATTGTTGAAACTAAATTATAATTAAGTCATTTAAAAAAAAAATTCTTGAATTAATACTTAACTTTATGTTATTTCAATTTTACATCGTGCTGTAATTGAGTGACTGTAGAAAAAGTTTGAACATGTTTCCATAGAAATGTGAAAATGGAACTAGTTTTTTTTTATAATTTGACAGCTGTCAGTTGAAAGCGAAACTCCCGGGCCTGAAAAGTATTACTTTCAACCCGCTTCTCAGGCAACTTCAGACCTACTTTCAGAGTATGAGTAATGAAAAAACAATTTTGAGTTTTGAAAGCTGACCTGGCAGGTGATGACGGCGGCGGCGCGCTCGTCGCGGGCCAGGTACTGGTACATGTGCTGCAGCAGCGCGTAGGCCGGCGCCAGCAGCGGCGCGCGGCGCGGCGGCAGGGGCCACAGCGCGCGCGCCGCGTCCGTCACCGCCACGCCGCGCGGGAAGCTCAGCCTGCCGCCGCGGCACGCGTTGTACACGCAGTACTTGCCGCCGCCGTGCCGGCTCTCCAGGAATGCCTGAGCAAGGGACGAGGTCGGTTGATATATTTTTGAAGCGAAGCTTCTATACGGACGTTCGGGGCGCTCGCCGTGCGGCCACTCTATCCGTGCTAAGCGACAGTAGCGTAACACGACATATAGCTATATAGGTATACAGAGTGGTGTTTTTTAACGCTTAGTTCCTACGCTTTATACTATAAAGCTTCGCTTCTTTCGGGCGTCCCTAGACGGCATTGTTTTTTTTAAAAGAGTACTAGCAATGTGTATTACTAGTAATGTGATATCATTACTAGTATTCCCTTTGGCCACTTCAATTAAGCTAATGGAGGATTATTAGGAGTGGGCTCACGTCAATAGTTTAATGGCCAGGATAGGCATCGAATCCGGAACCTCTCAGCTACGAGGACGGCCCCTCTAATCACTAGGCTATTGACGCTTTTTTAGTTTTACATTCCTTAATAATACACCCAATGGACGGTTAAATACGCGCGTATAAAACGCGCTGTCGCTAAAGAAATAATGCTTACCCTGACATCATCAATATGATTAGTCTTATAAGCACTCTCCAATCCCTCCGAGGGGTATGGCATGACAATTAAACGACTAGTAATGTAGCTTATATCCAAATCCGTTCTAGCTATAGACCTGAAACAAAAGCTTAGTTTTGATATTTTTTTCTAAATAAAAATGTTTGTAAGACGCTTTTATAGCTCCATCGAACGAGATTAATAATTTTAGTTCCACCGGTTACGATGGTTAGAGATCAATATCTTATATCTGGTGACTTTACGTCAGTTATACAATCTGACATGGTAATCGCAGGAGCGGCACACAGGGAGTATTTTAAATTATTGGTTTAAATGAAAAAGTGTTTCCAAACTCACTGTTGCACAGTCTGCATCACTTTGGAAGACGTATCTTTCAAGTTCTTCAGGAAACTGCCGGCGCCACCTCTGATGGAGGAGAACAGGCCCCCTGAGTTGGCGGGCGGCTGCGGCTGGGGGGGCGGCGGCTGGGAGTGGGCGGCGGCGGGCGGGCGCGCGGGCGGCGGCGGCCGCGCCGGCTCCGGCGGCCGCGAGTTCGGAGCCTCCTGGCTGTTCGACACCGGGTCTTTGTTCGCTGGAAAAGATTTATCAATTAGTTTCATGTCGTTTGTCGACGTTATTAGAAGGGTCACTCCTACATTCGAGACTGGGTACTGGATCATATTATGAACAACTCTTTTTATAACTTTTGTTTTGAGTATTTATGTAAGTAGGTCTCGAATGGTAATTGTATGCAGTAACTGTCCAATTCATCTTCAATTTCAATGAATAATACTGCTAAATGCAACAAGAAACATTTAATAAACTCCGCACATGCCGCGTCAAGAATAAAAACAGTATGACTGCTAACACTCTGAGCGACAAACGCTGATACTTTTTAACCACGTACAAGTTAAGTCATACATTTTGACGCTTGACGCTGCTAGCGTGGTGCGTGACAATCCTTCCTGACCGCTCCTCTTGTGAGACGAATGTAGCAGCTCTAGCTACATGTTTTTATATAAATCTGAAGGCGTTTCATGGTAGCTAACTGCAAGTGTTATTGATCGAAGTCTTCTTATACTGTCTGGTTGTGTGGTGTCTATTAAAGTCACTAGTTCTCTACATCACCGGTAAAAAACAAAGAAAAACGTTTAATTGGCTACAGACAGCACGAGGCACGGGATTACGTTATTTATTTGACATCATGGGTTGCTCATGTGTCCCTTGGCCACAGAGGCGTCCAGCTTTGTATGAGCCAGGCACCAGTGTGCTTAGTGCACGGAACACAGCCAATCTTATAACGTTTTTCTTTTGTTAAAAGTTTTTGTTTATGTCTTAAAGAGTAGAAATCTTAATCAGACCTTTGTAATTAGTAGTAACTACATAATGTTTGCGTGTGTATCAATTGACAGGTAATTCTTAATTAACAATATTACAAAAACACCAACATAATTACTAGGTATTTATTTATATCGTTAAATATCTTACATGTTTAGGACTTAAATATCTAATAGTAACAAAAATATTGCTCATCTATTAAACTATGTTTGGAATTAAAAAGTTTAATAAAAAAAAACAATTATTTAGGTATTAGAAAACAAATTACGAAACTTGATAATCACATGTGTTTTGATTTGGAAATATAATAGATTCAATAAAATCTGTTAAAAAATAAGATTTCTAACATCATATAATACTCTAATAAAATATAAGTAAGTACATAAAAAATTATGAACTATATTCTCTTAGGTACCTATTGGGTATTCATAAAATAGTATTACTTAATTTTATAATACTTTTAAAACTATGGACTACGGATCATATTTTTTTATTTTTAAGTAGGTAATGAATTCGAGATTAAAGTTTTTTCCAAAAAAATATTATAGATATTGGGGCAAAAGTTTGGACGAACCGCATCTAAAATTCTACACGCGTCCAAATTGACAGCTCTAAGCATCTCATTTTTCTCCATTGATAAAATCTAAGAGAGAGCGAGATGCGGCCAGAGCGGGCTTTCCGTTCACAGAATTAACCAATGCGGCGTTTCACAGTTAGGGAGGATCATCCCTGCTTTCATATTTTTTTAATAAATTTAATGGAATGCGGAAAGGGTATGTACTTAAATAAAAGCACCGTTTAACTTACAAATTAGCCGTGTAATGATTTTAAGTACACTGCAGCTGTCCCTTTACTGTTGATTAGTAGATCCCTTTGGGGTACGTACGTTGTTAGGTACATTTTACTCAATCGCACAGCTCGTTTCACAGATAAAACTTTATATATATTGAGGACCGCCTGGCGTAGCAGTTCGATCTTAGTTCGCTCGGCTCACTGCACTGACTCATTGCACTTTAAATCATTTTCCCTAATCTGGGTGTCGCTGAGATCGCCTCAGACCACTGTGCCCATTGTACAAGCAGTGCTTAGTGCATCGTCCCAAGATACTGTTGGTATGTTAGTTTAACCATATATTTATTCAATAAATAATTAGGTACTTTTACCGTGGAGGGTTATTACCCTCCACTCCTCCAATATCAATCTGAAGTTATTATAATTTCCCTACTACCTACTCTTTAATGAAATTCTTCAACAGGTACGATTATTCGTTTACACAACCAATATTATGCCTCGTATTGAGGGGAATGTGTCCGGTATAATAGCTGTAGGCTCGCCCCTTATTATATTGGGACTGAAATGTCATCCATTAAGTGTGGGTGCACTGCAGGCACCTCTGCTTACACCTTCTATGTAGGTATAATATTTTAAATTACGAAATTGTTAAATATGTGATGTTTCTGTGAGATTTTAAATATATTTTTGAGAAAGAGCGTTGCTTTATTGCGTTACCAAGCAAAGTCGGTGTTAAGTTTTTTTGCGATAGTACTCGTACATACAAGAAATTTAAACAAAACAGGCTTACGCAACAGACATAAAAGATTAACCGACTTAAGACTCGCAAGTCCGTCAGCAGGATCGGATGCATAATTGAAGCGAAAACAAATTTAGATCTGTGGTCTGATCCAGAGTCCAACAGAAAGTGACACATATTTAAGAAAGAAATAGGCGGCCGACGTGCGACTCCTTTTTCTCTAAAGCTACGTCTCTATGTTAAGCGGTTAATAAAGATAGAATGACTTTTAGTAACCAAGTTCGTAAAACTATGAATATTGAATGTAATATATCATACATATATCTTAATAACACAACGATTATGGTAACTAATAAATACTAATGGCTTATGCCTTCTCTTTTGTACCTTTTGGCCTAAATAATTTATGCGAGTGGAATTCTTGATTAAGTTTTAAGATTAAGGGCATAACAATTTGTCTTAAATAGAGATTTCCTCGTAAAATTATATCTAAACTACGTTAATAATGGTAAACAACAAATGGAAATTATGTGGATATCAAATCAAACTAAGGACGGATGTAAAACATATTGAAAACACACTTATAAGTTATTGTTTCACTCAAGTTATTGTCATCATTATCATAATTATTTGAAAATCTGTGACATTAAAGATTTACTACTTTTGGCAGTATAGAGAATATTAATGAAGTCCTTGCAATATTATACATTTCTGAACGTATCCCGTCAAAGTTCGCAAATTCGATCATTTTTAACGCACCAATAGCAATCGCTCATTTTCGCTTCAGTTGCTAGAACATTGCAAAACGAACCAATAGTCTCAGCGGTGCTTGAGGGACGCGTAAATTTACAATTTCTATTTTCTAATTTTTTTGGATCTGATCGTATTGCGAACCTTGCCGATGCACGAATTAAAGGGCCGTTTGAGGTACAATATCGTTATTACTTGAGGCTTCTGTAAAAAACCCGATCTGATAAATAATTTTAAAACAAATAACACGTTTACGGTAATAGATCGTGAATATAAAATTATTAATTTAGAACAAGTATTTGACATGTGATAACAATATAATAATTAAACATTAATAAATATAAACAATAATACTCATCATTGCGAGCATATCCAAAGGTTCTAGGAAGCGTCAACGTGCGAGTGGCGTCCGATGCAAGGCATGCTAGCGCAGCGGGTCATTTAAACGAGAAAACTATTGGGCACCCGAAAAAGTTGAAAACACCTAAAATGAAAAAAAATACGTGATATGTATTGCGAACGAACATAATAATACTAATAAGTATAGAAGTCCCGTGCCTCATATTTCGTATTGTAAATAAACTATTTAATTTTATGGCAGAATATTAGGTACACATTCAGTGAATATCGTCTAATGAAAGGTAAAAGTGACTAAGCGACATTTTGTAAGGGAAAAGTCGTTAAGCGGCATTATCGGTTGAATTAAATGAGTTACTTTAAAGTATAACGTCGTCATCGGATAATATCATGTCACTATTAGTCATAGGTACACTTGTGTCAATCTACATCATAACTCGTAAGGCAGTAATATTATTTACGAATAACTTGCTGGAATAATTAAATACTGTTCATGTTCAAAAAAGTAAATACGGTAAGTAAACCAGTTAGTCAAATACTAACTATTTAGATAGGTTAAGAAATGCGTGCGTGTTTTTTTATACTGGCCGCTTTCTTTCAATCATATTTCAGTACAAACACTCCCAAGTACGTATCTATGTATTTAAGCGACACGTTTACCTCATCCACTCATTTTGTTTGATCGTAGGTATGCTATTAAGTAAATTTTGTTACCAAGTGCAATTCAAGTAAATTAATAGTCGAGGCTCTAAGCTAAGATTTTAAATAGGTACCTACTTACTTCCTACAAGGTAAAATGACGCAATCCTAATTTATCTTCATATCATATACCTAGTACCTTTACAAATAATGACTGTTTTCTTTCATCAATACACTTTATCTAATCATCTAACGTATATACGGTCGATATGACCAACAATACGACTTAAACTATTAATTATTATAGTAAAAATATGGCACAATTTTTAAATCAAAATCATAGTTTCTTATGGAATTAATACATGGAAAAAGGCAAGGGACTTCTATATAACATACAGGTACATGCAATGTGTTATGATAATTTAAAAAGAATTAAAAGTAAGCACTTATTCCGTAGAGAACAGGTAACAGGCTAACATGCGTGGAAATCAACCTTTGTGTCCAAAACTCGATTGCCGGAATGTCAAAATATCAATAACCTACTCCAGTAAGTGAACCTTATTTTAGAATTTAAGTTAGCCACAAATGGCAATCGGATGCGTTGCCGCAGCAAGTAGGGGAACCGACGGGGACAGGTGACGATGATATCCTACAACCCATACCCAGAAATAAAAATAATGAAGTTAAAACTATATATATAATATCAATAATAAAATATTGTCTCCGAGTGGCCCCTTTTATATAAACTCATACAACGACTTTATTGGACTAGAAGGCAATGACCAATCCGTCCTTAAGGGTATTTTGAGAGAGGTGCGACCCTCAGCTTGGAGAGTAAGGTATCGGAAGACTACGCCTCAGTACAGGGTTGTAACTTGTACAGTACGCACGTTGTAAGTTGGCCGCTAAGAAGTTGTTTCAAATGGTGGCGTCCAGTAATGTTTTTCCCATTGCAACGCCGCTTCAGGGCAGCCAACATATAGTGCGCATACTGTAGCTAAGTTAAGAACTGAGGTTTCTTTAATATGAACGGCATAGTCAATGTCATTCGAATGTAAGCCAATCGTGTTGTCCGAGGCTGAAACGCGAGGACAATGATCACCGTAGGAGAGGAAGGATATCTCTAAAATCGTTCACTTACTAAAATAGGGTAAGCGACATTTTTTCGTCCCAACAAAAAGGTTGAATCGTTATTCATAGAACATTCCTTATTGAAGTCACTAATCATGCTTCGATTCATCAACATTAGGTACATCATTCGGTATAAGACCCACTGAACAGTACTCAAACCCTTTCAGATAAGATAAACGTTAACAAAGTACAATTAAATCATTCCTGAGCAATTGATAATCGTGAACAATAAATAGATAATAATATATATATAACATAATTTAATATTAGAAGTAGCTACAAATATCCAAAACCATGGCATGTCACCAATCCACCGTTATATTGTTGCAAATAGGTAAGTGCGCGAAGACCATAGCAATCCAATCATTGTGTTAATAAGCAATTACATTTACATCTAAATGGTTACGATATCACATAAAACATTGAACTGGGAAGAAAACCTATTTTTTTTATGTGTACTCCGGTTCACATAAATAAAGGCGAGCTCTATTTTTGTTGTTGTTTTATTTTTATTACCAACAGTCATAGCGTAATATTCTCGTCGAATACAAGAGTTTCAACGACCTTTTATTCTTAAGACTTTCTTTCGATTCGACCTCGAACTTCCTGTCAAGAATTCTTGCTGATATTTCTCGACACAAGTGTAATGGAGCCTTAACATAAATACCCCACTTTTATTCGCTTCATATTTCTCTTTACAACGGTAATATTTTCTAGTGGAATAATATAAACTTAGTATGTTTAAAATAAAATTAATAAAACAAAATGTCGTAAACCATATTTCACACCAAATGGAGCGGTGCGACGACTTAATATGAGCAACAAGCAATATCACTACAATATACCACACATTTGTTAGTACAGGCGAGATGTATATCGGATTAGTAACATTAAAACGTTTAATGTAGAGTTGTACCCACATGTCTCCGCGCTACATGGTAGCGTCCCGTGCGTCGGTGCGCTACCTGTGCTGTGTCACGTTAGAAATAAAACCAAACCACGGCTGTGAAGAATATACTCATTTATTTATCTAATTTAAGCTCCATGACTAATGATACGCACAACAGAAATAATGTTCAATGACAAAAATATAAGTCAAAAGACTTGAGTGCCCTATGACACCGACTTTGTGATATTGATTTATAACTAATGACAAAATCATGAACGCTAAACATCGTGTTATACCCATATTAAATCTATTCTAATTCAATACTTGTACCTCGGTTAAACATATCATATTCTTATATTGTCTGGGAATATTTTTGGACTGATCCACGATTTTAATTATAAAGTGATTGATTAAATCAACACAAATATAATTAGATATAATAAACAGTGTACTAGAATACACTAATACAAACCGTAGACTAGTTATATACAAACCAATAACTTAAAATATAAGGCCCGTTGTAAATATACGTACGAGGGGAAATGGCCGATGCGGAGTTTTCCAAGCCACCAGTAATGGTTAGTGCCTATAGACTGCAGGGGTCCAGTCACCGAAACCAATGTTAGTTTTTGTGAATGTAAGATATTTTCAATGGTGTTAATATAAGCATAGTCTAATATTAAATTATTAAAAAAATATACGAGTACCATAAAAATTAACACGTTTAGTACTTCAGAAGCTGACGATAGATGTATTATTGGTGTATTTATACACATTGTACACAAACAATCTATGGGGTTTTAAAAATTGGTGTGAAAGTTCATAATAAATAGATAGCCCCATAAAATATATAGGAATGTATAGACAGATTAGTGATTACTCCTAAAATAGTGAAAATTCTAACTAGCGACAAGTAATACTAAATCTACATTATGGTATGCATTTTTTAAATGCACACTGACTTTTTTGGTAATAATTATTATAAAGAATGTTATAAATAATTTGCGACAAGTGTAAAGGTTTCTTCTAATTTGTTCATGACTCTACTATCACTGCGATATATTCATTCAAGTCGCGTTTCATATCAGACTTAATTATCAAATTAAAGCTTAACCACTTTACTGTTTATAAAAACATCATCTTATATATTGCACACTTTAAATGCACGGTATGAGCCTCTTCAGTTCACCTAAAGGCATATCCACGTATCATTGTACTAATCCGGTAGTTGTGGATGCGCCCACACTAATGATTATGTCCGCTATACACATACGAATTACATGATCGGATTGGCACAATGATGCTATGTGAACGAGCCTTAAGGAATCTCAAATATAAAATTAATAACTTCATCAACGCCATGTTAACGCATCGAAGCGACACGAAGTTTGTTAAAGTTTTAGAAAATATTTTTAAAGTCAAATAAATGCTATACTACCTTTGTGTCATTCAGAGAACAATTTTCAACATTGCCTTACCTTTGGTGATGTTCAATTTTATGGCGATAATCAACATTGGAATGTAAACAAATCTCACATTTCGTTAACGTTAATAGTAACCATTCTAGTGAACTCAAAAATAAATATATGGAGAAATAAAATAAAAAAATTTGAGTGTAAAAAGTCAAAAAATACTTGACCATTTATAGCTCGAGTATCGAATGCAACAGAACAGAACGATGGTCCGCGGGGGTCATGGGAAGCGAGACGCGATCGCGACGCGACGCGCGGCGCGGGCCGGAGCCGCGCCGGGGCTGCGCCGGGCCCGCGCCGGGGCCGCGCCGGGGCCGCGCCGGGCCCGCGCCGGGGCCGCGCCGGGGCCGGGCCGGGGCCGGGGCTCCGCGGGCACAGCTCTCTTACGATATGGTAGTGTAATATTTACTTGACTTCTTATTACCTGGCGAGCTAGTGGCCACAGATTGTTCAACTTTTTTACGCTCAAATTTGAGTGGTTGCTTGAGATTGACGTTATTGGACTCCGCTATCGCAGCCAGCCGCTCCAGCACACTACTTATCGTCAAGCGCTCCTCGGGGTTCACGGTTAGGCAACCATCTGGGAACAACAATACTGCTATCACATCTCAGCTCAACGTAAAAACAGAAATATACTTCGCTTTTAAATTACGTCGAACAACAAGGTATTTATTTCAAAAGAATAAGTCAGCAAACAAGTTTGAGACCTGTCTGATGTTAAGCAGTCAACATAGCTTAAGAGATGCTTACAATACGAAAGGTATTGCTAACTGCAGTGGGACAGAGTGAGGGAATGGGACCTCCGGCTTCTGGCTTTCTCACTCATGATACGAAAGCAGCTATCATAGCCACTATACGTCGTTCTTCTATGAGAGGGGGTACTACCCCGGCAGAGCTACCCCATATATAAGCACAGTTTGGTTCTACCAACATGAAAATATAAATGACTAGCCGTGCCCGCGACTTCATCCGCGTGTCATTTAACTTAACAAAAAATTTGGGATTATTCATCCCCTATTTTATCCCCTTGGCTGTAGAATTAATCAAAATCCTTTCTTAGCGGATGCCAACATCATAAAATCTACCCGCATGCCAAATTTCAGCCCGATCCGTCCATTGGTTTGGGCTGTGCGTTTATAGATCACTATATCAGTCAGTCAGTCAGTCACCATTGAGTTATATATATTTAGGTTTAAAGCCAATATCTTTGCATACTCACTTATAATTTCATGAAAACATTTATAGCGTTGATCGTTGGGGTTAAGATTATAGTTTCCATTTAGTATCGCAAGTTTAGCGGAGTCTTCGAAGGGGTGTTGCATGTAGCATAGAGTATACAGTATGCAACCCAACGCCCACACGTCTACACTATGGTCTATTTTGCGATTGTCCCAAGTGTCTAGCATCTCTGGCGCTCTATACATGGGTGTCGTAAATTGGGCCAGCTGGAAAAATAATAAATCATTATTGCAATTATAATTATAGACCCATTAATGTCACACAGCTAGGCACAAGCCTCGCCCCAATGTGAGGAGGACTCAGGGCATAACATTAGTTTGAGAACAGAAGCTTGTCAAAAATTCGGTCAACATTTAGATTCTGTCAGGATGGATTACTTTCTCAGGATCTTAAGCAAATAAAATTTGCTGTTTGTAAATCCAACCTGTGCTACTTTTTTCAAGGTAAGCTTTTGACAAAAATGGCTTATTCCATTTAAGTTACACCATTCCTTGACTTGAATGAAATAAAAATAATGTCTATAGTAAAAACATTATGGTATTGTTTGCAACTCACAGTTTCTTCTAACATATTCCTTTGATTTGCACTCCATGACGGATTTGGAGAATATATATCTGTTGTTGCTGAACCGAAATCACATAATTTTATTGTACCTAAAAATAATTTATAAAATTTTAGTTATTCACAGGCCGTATAATCTGAAAAGTCCAAATTTCAAGCACGGGAGATAGACGAGGAGCAGTCGGCACTAAACTATGCAGAATACTTGCTGTAATCAAACACAGCATTGCATTTTACTTCACATTTATTCTATACAAATTGTTTCGCCATGCATACGTTATGTAATAATGCGCCAAATAATACTGCACTCTCACCAAGATCGTACGAGGAGTTAATCTAGTCTGGTATAGAGAATAAAAACTAACTAAAATTTGCTGCAAGAATTCTTGGCATGAGTGTAATCATTTAAAAACTTTGGAGCCTTAATCATTTAAAAACTTTCTTTTCGAATTTCAATTATGCAAGCAACCAGTCAAATGCTGCATGGTATTAAGACCTCTCTACACCATATCAAGAATTGCAGGCACAAAATTTTTTAAGAAATACGAGAATGGTTTCCATGTAAATAGTTCTCGCAAAGCTGCTAAAAAGTTTGATAAATGTTACCTTCATTGGATATTAGGAAATTTTCTAGTTTGAGATCGCGATGCGCTATAGGCGGGACCTGCGCGTGCATATGCTGCACCGCGCGGCACGTTTGGTAGAACACTCTAAGGATAGTCGGCAGAGGGAACGCCTGCCCCCTGTTCTGCAGCGCCTCCATCAAGCTGCCTCCACTGCACAGGTCCGTCAACAACAAGTACTCTCCCATACCGTGCGACGTCTTCGACTTGTCAATAAATGATGCTGCTATATACTTGATTATGTTACAATGTCCCGACAATTTCTTTAATATACTAATCTCTTGTATTATGTTCTTGTTGGCTTGTTCATCAGCTGCCATTAGCCTTTTGAGAGCATATTCCGTACCAGAGGATATGTCTTGAGCAACAAACACAAAAGCGAAACCACCTGGAATAAAAATATTGGTTAAAATTTTTGCAAAAGAAATGACCTGAAAAAAATATCTGTTCTAATATTGTTTTCTTATATTTACGCGAATACTACACATTGAAATAAAACTATTTTTCAGATTTTATCGCGTTTATTTAATTTATGTTCCCGACGTTTCGGCTGCTTTACAGCAGCCATGGTCACGGGGGGACAGTTCTAATGTCTGTGCTTTGTATCTTTTCTGTGTCAATGGCATTTTCAAGTTTTGATGAAAATTACTGAACCAATTTTATTCTGATTTTCGCAAATGTATTTGGATATTTCAGTTTCTATACATAGATACATTATATATAGTTAAAAATAAGCTCCATTATTTTCCTTCAATCCTGAAGCAGAGGTGCACTGAAATTACGCCTACCTATGGTATGGGAATTGATCCTTACGTAAAGGTGCCATAATAGAGCCTATAGCAGTCCACTGCACTGACCCATAGCTTATTAGTGAAATTTCACACCTTCTCTCAAAAACATGCAATAATACACAGAATACTTCCTACAATGCACCGAGTTAATCTAGTTATTACCCATGAAGTATTATGATCCCAATCAGACTTAAGTAAAGCTGCAGTGACGCTAATATTCACGGAATATTTGCATTTTTGTGGAGTCTATGGTAGGGATCCAACAACTTATAAGTGCATACTAGGGAGAGTGTTAGGATTAAATTCCATCATTAAGTTATTCATACTTATGATAAAAAATGTCATTGATAATTTATTTTTTAACTTATATTGATAACATTAATTAAATATATCTTTTGGGTGATGGTGGTGGATGAACAATAAGTACAGTGTTGTATTAATGTTTAGAGTGATCTATTTTATAAATATTGTGTATCTGTTTACGACCCTCTAATAAAATAAAAGGAATAGATTTTTATTAGAATTTTAAAGGGCTCAACCAACTGACATTAAGATCCATAAATGGTGTCTTTGATTGACCTATAGGCCCACTGGTGGTAATAAATGTAGACCACTAATGTGGGGTGTGTGTTTAAATAGGGACACAACTACATTTTTAGCCCCGGGGTCCTTGGTTATACCCCACTAATACAGTGCATACATGTAAGTACTATGTCTCTTGATGAATATAAAGAAGCATGGTCTTCTTAAGATACAAGATTGATAAGTAATATTGTAGTACACGAATGGGTGCATACAGCTGTATGTAACAATACCATTTGACGACAGTGCACCCTTCCGCCCCCAAACCTATGACGTTAGTAGCGTTAGTACAATGACACGAGCCACACGCATCCTACCCAATATGTTCCACTTATTCCGCAGTAGAAGTACGCATAGTAAAGTCATATGAATATTCGAATTATGAACTTACCCTCCGCAATCACCTTTTTTACTCGTAATTTCATATTACCAATTTCAACAAACTGACCAACAAAATCATTATCACTACCACCGTTTGCGCCTCCTGAGCTAAAGTAGCCCATGGCTGACTTGAAGACGCTCATTTTAAAATCTAATCTTGTGATATTTCTATTGTAATAAGAGTAAATTATAATTTTATCAGCACCCTCCGCATAAATCCATTTTACAATGGCTGAAAAAAAGAAATAGGCAGATTTGTTGGCAAATGTCACAATTAAGAAAATGTTGCCTTAAAAATAATGTTCCGCCTCTTACGTGCAGTATTAAAATGGGTAAAACCTTCCAATCCTTTCTATTTTCACAGTCATTTGTTTAATGCGTACTATTTTAATATTAAAACATATAATTTATTGTTGTACCTTTATTATCATACAGCAATTCAATAACAACATTCTGTTGTTCGGAGAAAATAAAACTTGGTGTAGGGAAACTAGTAATATAACATGGCAACACTGGAAAAGCTCCATAAACAATTTCATCATTTCTTAAAACTTTTGTTTATGCTTTTAGAGATGTAAAGTGTACAAATCGACTAATTTTTATCGAGCTGTCATCGGATTATTCCATCAAACCTGTATTTACTTACGCATTTGGCTGTCATTCATTTGTCATATCGTCCATCAGTCAATTCCAGTCTGTCATGAATTTCATTCATTAAAATTATTTTATTTTATTTGGAAAGGAAAGAAGCAAAGCTTACTGCTGCGAATTTATTATTTGTTTATTGACATTTCCTCAGTTATCAAATTAATAAATATCCTGAATTCCGACAAATACCCAACACATCGGACTGATGTTTGTCAATCCCGTGTGAACAAACAAACATGGGATTTGAGACCAAAAGATTTCAAGGTGACGTTGATGAAGAACTTATTTGTCCTATTTGTTCGGGGGTTCTCGAGGATCCACTGCAGGTTAGTCGGAGTTCCACGAATTAATTTGTGAATACCATTATGGTGTGGTGTGAGTGAGTGGTTTCCTTGACACAGGCCCCAGCCTGCGAGCACGCGTTCTGCCGTGCCTGTATTACTGAATGGATAAGTCGACAACCCACCTGCCCCGTAGACCGGCAAGCGGTCACCGCAAGCCAGCTCAGACCAGTTCCGCGAATACTACGCAACCTTCTATCAAGGTAAATATTTCACAACCTTGTCATGGATTCTTTTGAGTTTGTAGGTCACAATATGATTATTTTGCAAGGGCTTATATAAGAAACACCTCTTGGATAGTAATTATTTCATAATAAGACACCAATTTGTTGTTGTATAACAAGTTTATAATTAAATTAAAAATATAATTTGTTATGTTTTGAGGCATGCACATAAAATTATGATAACAGGTAATAAATACAGTTATTGTACAGAAACATGAGTCATTGTTGAAATTACTTGTTTCAATGAGGTTGTTGTCAATCAATTGGGAGTGTGTGGTCATATCAATGTTATATTATTTATGTTACAGATTGTGCACAAGCTGTGACAACAAACCTCACGGCTGTAACACCATATTGAAACTGGACTTACTGGCTTCTCATTTAGTTGAATGTATGTACAAAAATGTTTTGTGTGAGAATTTGCTGGCTACTAAAGAAGTTATTAATAAATCAGTCTGAACTCTGAGAGTGGTTTTGAGCAGGGGATAATAGTGGTTCCGGTACATGGTTAAATTTAAAGCTTAACCTTTATTGAATAAAGGTAAAGCAAAAAAATATTGATCTCAAGTCCTCATCTCTAAGGGCTATCTTGGAAATGTCATTTTTATGCCAAACCCATAAAATTACATGTCTCATACTCAAGACTACTCTTTGACTTGAGATTGATTTATTAATATGGGCTTATTCTATATTTTTTTTGTACGGAAATCATAAAGCTGATATTCATATCATAATTTCTCTTCCAATGACAGCAGGGAGAGAACTATGGGGAGAACATATGGGTGGGGACTATTATTCATTAAAGTTTAGGCATCAAAATATTTGAGGCACTGAAATTTTACCATACCATCAGTGAAAGTATCCTGATTTTGAAGTAATTCAGTCCCTGAACTGGAATACACTGTTGGAATGTCATTTGATACTAGGATGTCTTTAGAATGTAATTTCCAAGTTTTTTGCAGAGTATAATTCTGATCGAACTCTCTTTCAGTAGAGAACTAAGTTGGTTCCAATTTCTGTCATAAAGCTAGGTGAAACAAAAAGGGTATACTATTTTTTTTGCAACTTAACTTTGTAAATCTCAAACTATCGGCTTTGTGGGACAGTTGAAGTACTAAAGGTTTTGTAGACTTGTGAAATATGTCAACAGCTGTATTCCTATAACACCTTTTGTTTTTCAAGTTTCCTCCAAAGCTGATAGGTTTATATTTACAAAGTTAAGTTTTGAAAAAAATTGTATAGCCTTTCTGATTCAACCTGTATAGCTATTAGATTATGGTCTTGACTATGTGGGTGATCAATTTGTAATCTAGCCTTATCTATTATGTATTTGCAATTTTCAATTGACATTGGCCTAATCACTGATGCATGAAAACAGTAACAACAGCTGTTTTGTTGTGAGTTATACAACTCGAAACTTTATTTCTATTGCAATACAGTTATTAATTAATAGAATTGATGCAATATTTAAACATTTATGTAAAGAGAACACAATAAAATTGGGGTTATAATCTTTCATTAAGTTTCATAATATTTTTTCTCAATATTTATTTATCTGTTTATTATAAAGGATTGTGCTATTTGTGCTACATTTATATGAATATCTGTAAACATGTGTGAGTGGCTTATACATTACTTGAGTGCTCTGAAAAAATATGGCATGTGTTTGGTGGCAGAGTGTGCAATTTTGTGTCAGTATCTCCTATTTATTAAGATAAAGAGTGAGTGACTCGGGGCAACATACATAATTCATAACAGAAACATTGTCTTAGCGCGAACCTAGCCTTGCAGGTGGCCGCCGCCACTCAAATTGCCGCCCATGCTGATTCTCACATTATCGCGCAGTGACAAATCGATGTGACATCCATTATATGCACAGGAGCATCACTCGCACATGTTACGAATCGCGAACGAAAATTATTTGATAACATACTAAAGTCCTCCATACTAGCCGCGAAAGCCCGCGAATCCGTTTACGCGCCGTAAATAGTTACTACGTGGGTCTTCCCACGCGAAACCATTTTCTCTGTATTATTTATTTATTTTGAATGTAAACAGTACTGTACAAATAATTTATTTACTAAGCTGATAAAGTGGTATTATAGTAGTTACTGTAGCTGATAACACACATGTACAGCGTTCGTATCATATATGTATAAAACTGAAAAGAAATCAATAGATACTTACTTACTTCACTTTTATGTGTGTGTGACCCCAAGGACCTGTGCACACCACGTTTTTTAAACGCGCCGTCGACGCGCGTTTTTATCGATACAGACGCGATACACCGGAGAGTCAGACGCAGCCTGTAGAATAAAAGCGCGCCGTCGACGCATGTTTCTAAAACGCGCGTCGACGGCGCATTTAAAAAACGTGGTGTGCAGGCCCTAATCTGTAACTGTAACTATATCAAGTGCACTGTTTTAACGGTTTCTTTTTTAGAGATTCGCTATTATCACAATAATTAAAAAATAATTGCCCGTCACAATAATTAAAAAAAAACGTCCCACTCCTGAGCACGGGCCTCCCCTCGCTACAAGGGGGATTCCGGCCATAATCCACCACGCTGTCCCAGTGCGGGTTGGCTGATTTCACATGTATTCGAAGACTTGCAGGTTTCCTCACGATGTTTTCCTTCAACGTAAGAAATTATGATTCGCACATAGATTTCTAAATACCCCGAGGTGCGAGCCAGGGTTTGAACCCAAGACCTGGTGCCCGCAAGACATGCTTGCTATTATTACTAATAAAATATAATCATAATTGTGTACAGGTGAATACAACCCCAAAAGGCCGATGCCATGCGAGGCGGGGTGCGGCCTGGTGATCCCGAAGGACGAGTTGTCCGAGCACAACTGCGTGCGCGAGCTGCGCGCGCTCATCGCCACGCACCAGGGGAAGCTCAACGACTACGAGCAGGAGCTGGCGGAGCAGAGGCTCGTCATCAACGAACACAAACGGGAGCTGGCTTTGTTGAAGGTACCTAAATAATTAGTAATCACATATAAATGACGTCACATGGCGTATTTTCACAAATAAATATCGCCTGACTGACATATAAGCAGCTTTTGTACTTTGGGGACCGTATTATGGACTGAGAGAGAAATCTCTCTCAGTCCATAATACGGTCCCCAAAGTACTAGCTCTTAGCTCTCGTAGCTCTTAGATTGAGACCATTTTCCTAGGTTTGGGTGTTACTGGAATCCCAGTAACACCCAAACCTAGGAAAATTAAAAAAGGCCATTTACGAAATTTGACCGTATGGTAATCGAGCCCGCAACCACGCGATGCAGTGAGCCGAGTGTTCTACGCTTAAAACTCTGCGCAAATATTTGCGTATTGCGGCCTCAATAAAACGTTCGTACCTTGTGTTATGGTTTGCCATAATAGCGCAAATGTTTGTACAAATGTGGTACAAATACTCTATGTCTAGGGGCTGCATATGAAAAAAAAATTAGAATTTATTTCAGAACAGACACGCACATAAACAAATTATATTCATTATACATTTCGTTTAGGGTTACTACCCAGGGTTGCTACCCAGAAATTCTGCTTTAAAAAATCTTGGTAGGGCGATTCAGCTGCAAGTTTTAGGCTGATTTACAAAACCGAGTTGTTTTGTAAAACAGCTAACATTAAAACACCTACGATATAGGTCCGTATTAAGGTGAAGGCGCCTGTCTAGCCCGCGAAATTCAAAATTTTCGAGTATTTTTATAGTTTATCCAAAATCTGAAAACATTTAAGACAACATTTTGTGATTGGCGACAAACACAGTATGCAGTGCGTTTATTAATACATTTATTTTACTCTAAATATTATCACGGTGGATATGATACTAGTAAATCACTAAATATACAAAAATTGCCAGATTATCTGGATAGCTGTCGTTCTTGAAATGTTTTAGAGTAAGTTGGATATATTAATACGAGGGATGCCTTTTAAGTTTTGTCGTTTGAAGAAAAAAACACAACTAGAACCTTATAGTACTTTTTATTGTTTTTCAAAGTATTCACCACGTAGCTTAATACACTTTTCCATTCGCTCAAACCAGTTATTATAACATTTATTCCACTCTAAAGTGGGGGTGTTCAAAATGGCTGACTTGAAAGCGTCGACTGCTTCTTCACTGGACTGGAACCTTTGACCACGAAGACTTTTCTTAATTTTAGGAAATGTAAAAAAATCGTTAGGGCTTAGGTCAGGACTGTATGGAGGATGGTCAAGAATTTCTACTTTTTCCTGCTTCAAATACTCAATCGTTTGACGAGCGCTGTGTGAACTTGCATTGTCGTGGTGCAGGATGATGCGTCGCTTTGAGTTAGATTTTCGAAGTTCGGCGATGACTTGTGGTAAACAAACTGTGGTATACCACTCTGCGTTAACCGTTCTACGATCATCAAGTGCAATAGTCGCAACATGGCCGGTTTTTCTAACGAACGTGGCCACCATCTTCTTTGAAGTGCTTCGAGAACGAACAACTTTAGTCGGCTTTGGCTCGTCTTGAAAGACCCAGATTGTAGATTGTTGTTTGGAATCAGGATCGTAGGCATAGATCCAAGATTCGTCACCACTGATGATGTCGTAGACGTGATTTGACTCTCCTCGGTTGAACCTTTGCAGAGTTTTCTTACACCATCTGACGCGGGCCGCCTTGTGATCGTCGGAAAGCAGATGCGGTATCCAACGGCAAACTAGCTTTCTTACACCAAGCGCTTCATGCAAGATCTTCTGAATGGTTGTCCCTGAGATGCCTAATAGAGCCTCTATCTCTCGATACGTCACATGACGATCTTCGAGAATTAGTTGTCTCACTCCAATGATGTTATCTTCAGTGAATGCAGATTTTGGGCGACCTTCGCGAGATTTGTCACTAACACTAGTATGTCCACGCTGGAATTCTAAATACCAGCGTTCGACAGTCCGCAGACATGGGGCTTCATCCCTGAACACAGATATTAGCTCTTCAAAACACTGAAGCCGTGTCAGGCCTCTTCTAAAGTTGTAGAAAATTATTGCACGAACATTTTCCTTAGAAAGATTCATTTTCGTACGTAACCTGACAGATTCTAATCGACGCTGTGACTAAACAATAACATTAATCCTAATACATTCAACTGTTTTGAGATTCGAAATTTAAACACATTCGAATATAGAACAGTTCCAAATTCAAAATTGCCGGGAATTATGGAAACGACAGAACTTAAAAGGCATGCCTCGTAAATGCACTGCACACGGTCTTTGTCGCGAATTACTAAATGTGCCTTTTATTATTGACAGATTTTGAAAAATTTCTAAAGAACCTCAAAAAATGTTAACTTCGCGGGCTAGATGGGCGCTTTAGCCTTAATAAATCCATCTAAAATCTGAGAGCGATCTTAGATACGCATTCATTTGACATAATATCTTTTTATAGTGGTGTATCATAAGTATAGAATTCCCAAGATCACTCTCAGACTGAGATTGATTTATTACTACAGTCCATATACATTCTCTACGAGCATGCCCGTACATTTGCCGAAGCAGCATTCACATTTTGACCCAAATCAGTTTATCATCGGTTATCTATATGTAAGCACTGATGCATTAATATAGCATAACTTCCTAGTATAAATAAGTTTATGACATGGCAATATTCTGGGCCTATTACTTCTTTATTTGTGATGCCTTATGCGTTAACCTACATTGTCCTCACATCTCTAAATACCTACTGTAAATAAACAAACATAATTTAAAAAAAGAGAAAAGAAAAAAGGTATCCATGGAGTTTCTTGCATGTTCTTCTCCATAGGATTTTGTTTTGGAACATGCACCTAGTTCTTGACTTTTTAAAAGTGCCAGTTAATCTGGCCTATTTGAAATAAAAATATTTGAATTTGAATTTTATCAAGCAAACCACACGTAATATGCGAGTTATACACTTATAACTCGTATAAGCGAGGACGTAGTACTCATAGACACGGGCTAATACTTGTGCTGGCGCATGCGCGCGCGCGGCAGGAGTTCATGCGCGCGATGCGGCTGTCGAACCCGACGATGCGCGCGCTGGCCGAGCAGATGGAGCGCGAGGAGGTGGCGCGCTGGGCGGGCTCGCTGGCGCGCGCGCGCGTCACGCGCTGGGGCGGCATGATCTCCACGCCCGACGATGTACTGCAGGTTGTACGTTCTGGCACCGGCCCTTCTATACACTTTACTATCATGGTTTTAAGAGGAATATCGGGTATTGTATCACGGCTCTAACCACGCTAGCTACTCTAATCGTACCATACCATATCAATGTCAGTTGAAATCGTGAAGTTCGTGTCAGCAAAACGTCAAAAGCGGAGCGTTTGAAACGTAATCGCGAGCGTTTGCTTTTCTATTACGATTTGAGTAGTTTGCGTGGTTAGGGCCCAGGTATTGTATCGAGGGTCAAACCTCGACGTTATTATTGGTCACCATTGTCGATCCTGGCTCACAGGAGTTACAGTGATGGGAGTGTGTGACGGGATGAGTCCCTAAAAAAAAAAGCAATCTGCCCATCACATCCTGTGGGAGTGCAGTCTCTGGCTATGTTAAATAGCCTGCAAGTGCCATCAGTTTATTATACAGACCTTGTGGAAACCAGGGACAATTTCCGTGCATTCAAGCGCTTTTGCCATACCTATAATTGGAATCAAGTATAATCAGCTCACGAGTTTAGGTCCAATTAGTCAAATTACGATCCGTGGTGCCTTACAACTGGTCTTCAATCAGCTGTAACAGGCTTGTTTCTATGGAAATCAGCCCATACCAGCTATTATTGTCTCCCGCCCACTTTGCACCACCGGAGGGAAATTGAAATTTTTCTTCCAACTCCTCCTATTATTTCTTTTGATTCAATTCGTGCGGGATCCAAGACAATTAAATTTTTTCCCGGGACTCCTCGAGAGTCAAACCTCGTCGTCATTATTGGTCACCATTGTCGATCCTGGTTTACAAGAGTTACAGTGGTGGGAGTGTGTGGCGCGACCAGTCCCATTAAAAAATAACAGAAGAAGCAGTGATAGCTGATTGGTTAAGCACGTCTCTTGCTCGGTCGAGGTTGCCTCGGGATTACCTCGGGATTTCTCGAAATCATTAACTTATTTTGAGGAAATCACTGTGACGAAACCCCATGCCTTATATTTTCTGAAGACATTTGAAATTTGCCAACCTGGACCAGCTTAGTGGAATCAGCCTGAATCCGCCTTGTGTTATGGGGAGGCCTTTGCACAACAGTGGGACATTAAAAGGGTTAATTATTTGAAATCAAAGTAAAAAAGTAACAACCTACAGATAATCTTAGAAAAAGTATTGCACACGTATACAGTACTCATCTACATAGAGATTTATACACAATCTTGCTATACAGGAGGTTCATAGATAAAATATTAATGCTTTCTGTTTTCCTAGATGATGATCAAACGAAGTTTATCAGAATCCGGCTGCCCACCTCACATAATAGATGACCTTATGGAAAACTGTCACGAAAGAAGATGGCCCCCCGGCCTGTCGTCGCTTGAGACAAGACAAAATAATAGGAGGTAAGACGCTTTTCAGGTAATAATAGCCGACAGCAAAATACAGAAAGAATACGAAAATTCCTATATAAATAATTTAGCCCTTTTGACTGTCTCACTCCTGGGCGCACTACGAAAGGATTTAGGCCGTAATCCACCTCCCTGGCCCAGTGCGGGTTGGCGAATTTCATATGTCTTTCCAAAATTGGTTAGATTTTCTAGGACATGCAGGTTTCCTCACAATGTTTTTCCTTCACCGTAAGCCAATGATAATTATATAGAAATTATGATTCGCACATAGATTTCGAAAAACCCAGAGGTGCACCCGGGGTTTGAAACCAGGACCTGGTGCCCGCAAGACGCGTACTTAACCAATCGGCTATCACGAAAATTAATAGATTATTGAAACCGTGGTTTTAACGTTTAGCATTCATTTATTTGTCATATTACGGCATCAAAAATATAATTAGTTACGAATTTATAAAATGCCTGGCCAATGTTAGCGAGCCCGGCGATTTTCAGCTTGAATTCAAGCATTATTACCGTTTTGTATCACTTCCCGTTGACCGTACTATAACTTAGATAACTGTTTACATGCATTAAGCTATTTTATGTTAGGCTACAATATTAAGGTGGACTCATGTCATTACCCACACTCCATTTTAATTCAATTATGTTATACTAGCTGTGCCCACGGACTTCGTCCGCGTAGTATTTAACGTAACAAAAATTTCGGGATTATCGGGATAAAAAGTATCCTATATGTTAATCCCGGTTATGAACTATCTGTGTTCCAAATTTCATCCAAATCCGTTCAGTAGTTTTTGCGTGAAGGAGTAACAAACATACATACATACATACATCCACACTCACAAACTTTCACATTTATAATATTAGTAGGATGTTATAGTACATTGTAATTGCATTTCTATTGTTACATTTACATTGTTATCACATACGACGCGTGCGTTGTTACGTATTGGTTGCTTCATAGACTCGCTTACAGTTAGGCGGGGTGCATAGCATAAAAATTCTTTCTGATACTGCAATAACACAGTTTAGGTAATCAAAATAGAATATAAATTTCCTTGTAGCGACAACGGACCAAGCTGCTAGCCTATTATGGGCTAGGCAATGCACTTGACATATTATATACTCATCAAATGCTGACGTTGACAAACGCTTGGCGCAGTGGTTCGAGCGGATGGTGGTTACGGGTTCGATTCCCGCCGGGGCTAATTTCGGAAATGGCTTTTTCGCAATTTGCCCAGGTCTGCGTGTCACTTGGATCGCCCCCAGTCCATTGTACGGCACCCATAGTACAAGCTTTGCTTAGTTTGGGACTATACAGTTGGTGTGTCAATTTGGCGATAAAATAAATAAAATATATATACTAGGTGAAACAAAAAGGGTATAAAAACTACTTTGTTGCAACTTTACTTTGTAAATCTAAAACTATCGGCTTTTGTGGGACAGTTGAAGTACAAAAGGTTTTGTAGACTTATGGAATCTGTCAACAGCTGTAGCCCTGTAACACCTTTTGTTTTACAAGTTTCCTCCAAAGCTGATAGTTTTAGAATTACAAAGTTACGTTTTGAAAAAAAAAGTATACCTTTTCTGTTTCAATCTCTATATCTTTGTTGCAGATTGTATGAAAAATATGTGTGCAAGAGAGTGCCTGGCAAGCAGGCTGTCCTGGTGCTGCACTGCGACAACACACACGTCGACGAGCACATGATGGTGGAGCCCGGCCTCGTCATGATCTTCGCGCACGGCATTGAATAACGAAGAACCCCAGACCAATGTTACTAGTGTTCAATAAGGGTTCCTAGTAAGGACTGCGGAACCCTAAAAAGTGAAGTGATAAGTGTAAAGTTTGGCTGTGGGGAATTGGATTAGAATGGTCATGTTTTGCTTCGTCTTACGGCATAATATGCCATTTTGATCACACGATTGGATCTTCAGGTGTCACGTGACCGCCACGCATAGCCGACCAAGCAGATTCGCCGATCGATGATATTGTTTGCCACCCACAATTAAACAGACTCTGCAAAATAATTGAGTTCATAATATTATAGACTGTTATTCAAGTTAAAAAAAAATACAAATACCTTAATTACACTTACTCTGCAGGAGCAAAATAACTGGATTCTATTGAGTTGACTATGACTTCAGGTCACTACCTACTCTTCTCATCTCTTACGTAGATGTTTCTCTCATCTAGCTTACCATGGAAATTATATTCAACGTAAATATAATGATGGGTTACATGCCTAGCTAGCTCAATGTCTTCACAGTCCATGGGTGTCGTCAAAGGTACGCATTGAACCATCGGTACGCACGCAACGCACGCAATTGTTTTCAATTGGCTTGGTCCCTCCCGTAGAACAGCGTCTATAAGCGTTAACGTAATGTAACGTTACGCAAACGCAAAACATACCTATTCTTGAAATAGGTTAAAAATTGTATTCCTATTAATTGAATTTGGGTGCGGACTAATGGTGGGTGGCGCCCATTTTAAAGGAAGAAGAAAAATATCGGTGCGCGTGTACCGTTGGTTCACAGACCAATAAGATAAGACACCGCTAACGTCCACTATTGTATGAGAATGCAAACGTCAAAAGTTGGCGTGGTATTGGGAAGACGACGAACTGTTATTGTTCCGTTTAAGACCGAGCCGTGAATGGACCAATCAAAAGATCAGGTGTGGTCATACATATGTAGTGGCAAAACATATGTTAGGCGATAGGAAGTGCCCGGCTATGCAGCGTCTATGGCTTATTGGTCTGTGCGTGGGGTCAACGGTGTCCCTTCCCCAAACTATACACACGGCGGCAGCAAAAAGCCAAACTCGATCTCTGAGCCACCACGACAATGAAACTAAATAGAATGATTAGGTATGAAATTTATATTCACATTGAAAAAATAAACGGCAAAATTAATTCGGGATCGATCCCGGACCAACAATCCTTTTGGTACTAAGAATAAGAATGAAAATAATTCGGAAAATAAATGCGAAGTGGGAGCGGAGGTAACGCCGTTGTGGTTGGTTGGACGAAAATAATAATGAATTGTGATTGGTCGATCATTCATCTTATACACTTTAATAAGCGTATGTGTTATGGTTTTTTTTTGGCGTAGGGTGTGAAGTTCATAGAGGTCGTTGGTCCGTGGGATCGGCCCTTATTTGTCTGTGGGATTTTCAATGTTGACATAGTAAAGTATTTTTCTGTAAACAGTATGACCAATGATAATAATTGTACAATATTATAAATATACTTATTATTATTTGATAACAATGTTGATGGAGTATTTTAGTGTGTGGAGTGTATGAGTTTTAGTATTGTAAAATAAAATAACATTGGATGCAAACATTCCGATTAGAAATATATAATTGTATTTTCGTAATATAATTTCAATGTTGACAAATTCAAAATTTAAGTATTAAAATAGATTTAAGGTTTTTTTGTTAATAAGTTTTCATATCGAATTAGTGATTGATTGCTGTGTTATTGTGTACAATATGTAGTGTATCATTGTTTTATCATAATGCTGATTTCACTTTAAATGAAAGCTTCAAATTTTTATTTGTTTATATTAACATAGGTACATAATTGATTATCATTATGTTTTAATTGGGTAACCTATTGTTTAATACTTGTGTATTTAGCTCAATCTTTCATTTTAATATACTGATCACTAATTTACTATGTTGTTTTTATTATGATTAACGCTCATTTGTGAAGGGTTTTTTATTTCGACTTTAAACGCTTTTAATGTCATCTGGTTTAAATCGACTTTAAATTTAATGAATACTTTGAAACTGAGCGTCAGCCTATTAAATGTTCGAGACTTATGTATCGTATAGGTACCTATCCAAGTATTCCACGAAATGGACGAGTAGGTATAAAAAAACTTGCTTTAGTGTACATAATCCCATTTATTCATGAAAAAATGATTAAGTAAGTTATTGAGTAAATGCAGCCATCAGCCGACGGGTTGGTTATACTTAAGTCTTAGTACTTGGAAAAATGGTAAGTAATCTTCCCCAGAATGTTCCATACATTACTTTTCGACTCGCATTCGACTGGTTTTCTTTAAACGGGAATTTATCCCCATACACACATTAAACACAGCTCACGGGTCAATATCCTGTCATTATTATAATTAATGCTTACACTACGTTTTGCAATCCTTTAAAAGAATAGTCAGTATTAATCATATAATCAAATTTTAGTTATTTTGTTGCACAAATGTAATTGGCCAATGAAACACTAATATGTAGGCCTGAGCAACTCCATATGATCGCGTACCTTACAACTTACCCTTACATACCTACAACCTGGCTTTATTGAGCTTCGCTCGTTCGTTCATTCTTAAATACTTTACCTCATCCCAATAATACGACCCTGTTACATTTCTATGCACATTCTTCGAATTTTATAAAATTTAGGAATACTGATAAGATACCTATAAATATCTATATGCCTAACTGGTTCAATAAGTTTCATAAAATGTGGTAGACTGTCTGCTTATACAGTAGGTGTGTTAAACAACTCTACGATACGTGAATTTCGTTGGTTGCTTCCTGTGCGTCTCATCATAATTTCTAAATCCTTAGCTGTACGGATGGGTATTGCGGAACTTCCATCTCTTTTACGCACATATATAGTGCAGTTTTTTGTCCAACAATATTTAAAGCCCGCCTGCCGGGACCTTCTCTGAGCCTGTAGAAATAGTATGCGATTAAGTTTGGATAGGCGCTCGTTTACGTATATTTTTTGCGTTTCGTCTCCTAGTTGCAGATCTTCCGCTGTCAAGTTCCTCCTCGTCTTGCTTGCCTTAATAAATTCGTCTCTCTTTTCCCGCCTGACCAATCGAATGACTACTGGACGAGGATACCGGGAAGCAGCTAGGCCGGGTTCATTATGAAAGATTGTGGGTTTTATTTTTCCGGTTCTTGATATCCAATTTATGTCGTTCAACACTAGGTCAATACCGCAAATTGTTGCTATTATTACCACAGTATTGAACAAGTCTTCGTTCGGTGATTCGGGCACTCCAATTATTTCAATGTCGTTACGTAGCGACATTTGAATCCGAGCTTCCATTAGATCCCGTACTTGTAAAATTTCGCTTTTGAGTGAAGCCATCTCTTCATGCTTCTCAAGTGCAGCTTGCTCAATTTTCTGTTTAATCTTCTCTGATAAGTCATCTATTCTATCGCTGTAAGATGTTGTTGATGACTTTATTATAGTAATTTGATCTTTTAAGTCTGAAATATCTTCTTTCAACATGTGTACCTCACTGAGTAAATATTGGATTTGAATTGGTGCCACACTGGCTTGGTTTATTAAGTTATGAGCATCTGAATTATCTGAGCTACCGGAACTTGATGAGTTGTCTTCTTCCATTTTCTTTGCAGATTCACAGCTTGAGCAAATCCAGTTGTCGGTCGGAGGTTTTTCACCCATGCATACATTTTTATGATACATTTTACCGCAATCTTTATTTGAACATGTTATAGCATTATTTTTTCCTCTATGTATGTTTTTGTGGCAAGTGGCGCACGAAGGTGCCGGATTCTTAGGCCTGTTTCTAGAAGACATTATAGTATGATGTTTCTCGCTCTTTTAGCCGACGCAATAACAGCTAGGCTATTACCATGTGAGTAGATAGATACCACACCACCAACTTGAGTACCTACTTTAACTTATTGTGTTGTATATTTGTGACTTGTGTGGGAGGTTTCCGCACGATATTTATTTAAACTTTACAAACAGACACAGGAATTCACTATTCTGGATCATTGTCTGCTTCATAAATCTTAACTTCAGGCTGGTGATCACTGGCACATAGTAGGTACCTAATTTGTATACTTATTATCACTGGTGCCAATTCACCCAAAACAATAACACCCGACCTACCTCTACGACCAAGGCGCTACGTGCGAATTCGATCGATTGACTCGCCGCGCACTACGCCATGCATTTGTATTGATCGGGCGTATTTGGCTGCGTTCTTTCATAATAGGTTCACCTCATATTACCTACATACTACTTACCTATAACGCCATCTGCGAAATGCGGGTGTGGGCAGAGAGATGTTATACTCTTTAAATGGTCTAAGGGTGTGGGTGAACATTTTAGACGTACCTATCCTTTCGGGGAATAGAGCGTGATGGTGGAGGGGTGTATTTTTGACAAAAAAACCTGTGTGCGTCTTTCATATTACTTTGAAGCAATGCTTTTGTGTTTTTTATTTTTAGTTCGGTATAGAATCAGAAATTGCAAAAACATTAAAATAAAATGAAAAAATCCATGAATTTGCAATAAAATGTTTCTAAACGAACTTTAGAAACGTCATTCACCGATGTCAAGTAATTTTGTTTGTCATCTTCCAACACAAATTCTGCGTCTAGTATTTTGTGAAATAAATCTCCAAAATGTCTGAAATGGACGTTGTCGAGGGTGGAAATGATTGTTCAAACAATTTGTGTAAGTTACTGTGTGTTACTGGTGTTTGACGGCGCTGCTAAGCTTCAAAATGTACGATAACCTAGCAATATCGTACCGGCTGTTTGTCCACAATAACTACGTTTATTTTATTTATTGCAGTGCTCCTTGATCGTGTATTCCTGAGATTAGGGAATGCTGATAGCGATGACCAGCTGGAAAACTGTCTGAATAGGTTTCTTCCGCCTGTTATTCTTAAATTATCATCCCCTCATGAGCAGGTTTGTTTTGCTATTTACTTTGAAGATCTGTTTTTTAAATGTTTAAATTTCTTTGTTAAAGTGTGGAATTTGAGACTCTTTAAATCGTTCCCTTTGTATATCTTTTGGGTATTTGCTGTACTAAAACTTAAGTACAACATAAAAGAACATTGTCATCCATCTTCCTTTGTATTTTTTCTTTTTTATTTATGTACGTATCTGTATAGGTCCGTACCAAGGTGATGGAGCTGCTGGTGCATGTGAACAAGCGTGTGAAGTGCCGTGGCGATGTGCAGCTGCCTGTGAAGACCCTGCTACAGCTGTACAGTGATGCAACATCAAATAGCTTTATCATTGTGAGTTCATTTTTACATAGTTTTGCAAAATGGAACTAATCCACATATACTTTTGCAATGTGGAACCAACCTACTTACACTTGCGCTGGGGTTGGTTTTGGTCTGTTTGTTCATTTTTGCAAAACAATGTCCATTTACTGAATACTGACCTAGTTGTAGTTTCAATATTGCTATCAAGAGTGTATTCACCGTTGTGGGCACTGTGGGTATGCCCACACCCTTAATAAAGGTTGATAGGCTAATGTCATATCCAATGCTGCAACCTTGACAGTGTGGGCCTATACATTGTACAAGGTCTTGGCCAGGGTGTCATACATTTGGAAACCACCTCGTAGAAATGCAATGTATCGATTCTGATTCTAAGCTAGTGCGGCTATTTTCAGGTGGCTATGACTACAACCTACACTGTGGGCTGGATCTGCATCTGATAACTATTTTCATAGTTTACCATTGGTCTAGCTTTGTATTCATCATGCATACATATATTATGTTTAAAGTGAGATTGTATATTTCTATATAGTCAGAAGTTGAAGTTAGTCAGAAGTTAAATAAGTATGCCATTGTTATAGAACTTCTCCATCATATATATAACAATGGGCTTCCCGCGGTTGCCTCGCGACCAGCAGCTCGCTTTAGCTTCTTCCCTGCTGGAAGCTATTGAGAACAAACCGCAGGGTCATCAAGATAGGTAAGGTTACCTTACCTTTTCAATATAAAATGTGCATAAATATAGTAACTGATATGTAATTCTTTAGTTAAGACAAGACTGCATGTGACTTTCATAGTATTTGACTTAAAGATAGCCTTTATTTCTGAAGTATTTATATTGGTACCACAGATATAGATTTACATAGATAACTCAAGTATCACGATTTTATTGAAACCAAGCGTGCCAAATTTTTAACACATATTATTTTCACCTATTATTATTTTTTTAAAACCGATTCAAAGACATCGATGCCGCCGATGCCCCTCCGCCCGCTACGATTCTCTCGAGTGATAATCATATTTTTACATCTGTAGTCGCGGGGACTGTAAGTTATGGCCGACCAACCTTGACGCTTCCTCGGGGTTTTCGGACATGCTAAGTACATACATTTGCGTTATCTATGTAAATCTATAACTGTGATTGGTACCTTAATATTTAAATATTTTCACTATCAGCAACTTTAGTTTGCACTAGCTGAGCCCGCGACTTCGTCCGCGTGGAATTTAACTTAACCGCTCCCGCTCCCGCGTTCTGAACCCGTGCGACAGGACCCATTTGTTTTTTTTTTTTTGTTTTTGTAAAATAAAGGTAGCGTAAGTTACTGCTTATAACATCAGCTATCTGCCAGTCAAAAACCCGTCAAAATCGGTCCAGCCGTTTCGGAGATACTCTTAGATTTCATGTGTTTTTATTTTTTTACGCGGAACCCTAATTGTTTTTCTAAAATTAAAGTAGCCTAAGTTACTCCCTATAAGATCAGCTATCTGCCAGGGAAAGTCCCGTCAAAATCGGTCTAGCCGTTTCGGAGATTACCCGGAACAAACACACAGACAGACAGACAGACAAAAAAAAAAAACACGTTTTTTGTAATTAGTATCGTATGTACTTTCATATGCATTTACTAAAAAGGTGTTATTTTGGTATTACGAACAGACACTCCAATTTTATTTATTTGTATAGATTGTCCTCTGACATAGGGTTTCCTCAATGTTTTCCAAGTCTCTATTTGTTGCTGATCTGGTCCTATGGACCAGTATGTGAATTATAATACTTTGAATAGAATGTTTGTATCAAGCTGCCATCTCTCTTTGTGTTATAAAATGTTATAGTCCTGCTTCAACAGTGGAAGGCTATTAGAAGTGTGGGTCCTCTTTATTCCAGCATTTTGATGCTAGTGATGCCTCTACTGGGCCACATCAAGGAGACAGATCTGAATTTAAAGGAGAAGCCGAAAGTAGCTTCCCTGATACTCAAGTTTGCAACTGATGTTCTTTTACTGCCCTATAGGTAAGATGTATGGCTTATACTTACTCTAAATACACTATATTATTATTTATGGTGGATTTTGTATGTCTAATTGTAAAAAAATATATATTGCTAGATTAAACACCTTCTGCGCAGTCGCAAACTAAGCAACACTTGTACTATGTATATTATACAAAAGATTGGGGCGACCCCAGTCATATACAGACCAGGGAAAATTACAGAAAGGCTATTTCCGAAATTTGTTGATTGGTAAATAAATATTCCTTTAAATAATGGACTCATATTTTGCCAAGAATTTTGTGGTCACCCTATAAACATAGTGCATAGCATGTATTTTTAAATTTAAAGGCCTGAGTCTTTGATAAAAAAATTAAAGTCTTATGTTGAAATGTATAATGTTCGTTGTCGGTTGTAGAGCACTGCCGAACCCTGGCGAGAGTGACTTCCAAGTGCCGCCCGGCATGAGCATGAAGACGTACAAACGCATTGTCGATAAGAACCAGCTCAATCCCAACCAACTAGAAGAGGTATATATATTTTTATTGCAATTGATTTCATATTGAATCCAACTGTTTACTGCATTGCCGGAGTACGACTACAACTGAATGACCGCCAACTTAGAACAGCTTGACGTAACTGGCTTCGCTCGAGACGACTGATCCCCTAGATAAGATAGAGAGAGTATTCAATGGAACACCTCCCAAAAAATATCTGTATAACATACAAACTGATATATATTTATATAAAAAATGATAATGAAATGAAAATAAAAAAAAATGATTCCATATGCACACAGTCGACCAAACCGGGGCCCAAATCTGTAAACCGCTCGAATGTCGCTCGAGTTGCACTCGACTCACCCTCGACTTGCAATTCGTCAGTTTTGACAGATTTCCGCAGTCCACTAACCACTCGCCCAACCGTGGATTGATTTCTAGTAGAGCGCACCAGTGCCGACCGTTTTCTAGTAGAAATCGATTTACATGGGTGAGCGAGTGGTTAGTGGACTATAGAAAAGTTGACAAAACTGACGTATTGTGGGTCGAGTGCAAGTCGAGCGAGTTCGAGTGATTAAAAGACTTGTGTAGACATCTACACATCTATATTTTTTCTTCTGATTACGTTCAATGCGCCTTTCAAGACAATTTAGGAGGACAATTTTTCCCAGGGATTGGATAGGATTTAACCGTGGCGTCTTCATTGTACACTATTGTAGATCCTGGCTGACAAGAGTAAGAGTGATGGTAGTGATAAAAAAAAACAGTATGTGGGATTTATTTATATATTTTTTGTTTAGATGAAACTGTCGATAGTGAACTTCATAAGCAAGGACATCTTCAACAACAACGACATACTGCTGACGCTGATAGTCGCCGCCGCGGACTCGCGGTTCAGTGTTGCCAACCACGCGAACAGCCCACTTATTAGGGTTAACAGGTGATTTATTATTTAACGATTCGTCAGTTTTTGAAGTTTACAAGTTTTTAATAGAGCAAATGTGTGATGCATTCTATTTATCTACTTGCTCTGAACTTTTTAATAAATATTTATGTTACAATAAATTTCTCAAGATACATTTAGCTATATAGTAATCCTACTCAAGCAGAACAACCTAGATAGTTTAGGTTAGGGTTAGTTTTTAACCGACAAGAAATCCTAGCCAAGAAAACAACCTGGGTGCTTTCGGTAGGTTTATTTCACAGACCAATACGTCAAGACACCGCTTACATCCACTATTGTATGAGAATGCAATCGTCAAAAGTTGGCGAGGTATCGGGGATGACAGCGAATTTTAATTGGTCCGTTCAAAGTGGAGACCTAAATGGCCCATCCAAATGTCACTTGCGGTCATACATCAGTGGCAATGCATAAGTTAGGCGAGCGGGCATGCCCGGCTATGCGGCGTCTATGGCTTATTGGTCTGTGACAATCATATACAAACCTAAAGATAGTTGTTTATATTGCAGTTCCGTGGACTGGTCGCAGCCCTCAGTAGTTGCTCCTCTATACTCATTATATCTCGGCACTTGGGGTGGTCTGAAAGTGCCCCCAGATGATCGCAAGGTACGTTCCACAACTTAAATGACCTTGTTTGCGGTAAATTTGTGGAGCGGGTCACCCTCTTCCCTCTATTATGGTTGAGGAGAGTGATGTCGCTTTTCAAGTCATGCTCGTGCGCGGGTGCTGCTTGCGGGGATTGGTCAAATCCAAACTCAAAATTGTTTTTTCATTACTCATACTCTGAAAGTAGGTCTGAAGTTGCCTGAGGAGCGGGTTGAAAGTAATACTTTTCCGGCCCGGGAGAATCGCTTTCAACTGACAGCTGTCAAATTATAAAAAAAAACTAGTTCCATTTTCACATTTCTATGGAACCATGTTTAAAATTTTTCTACAGTCACTCAATTACAGCACGATGTAAACTTGAAATAACATAAAGTTAAGTATTAATTAAAGAATATATAATTTTAAATGACTTAATTATAATTTAGTTTCAACAATTTCTTTAAAATAACATAGATTTGGGCAAAATATTTAAAGATGAAAATGAAAAATAATGGCTAAATAATGAAGTTAGCCGGCCAACGAAAAAAAAACAAAATAGGCGGCAATCCAGTCTTTTTTTTTCGAGTTATAGAGTATTGTTCATACTTCCTTGTATTATTTCTTTAGCCAATTCCTGTATTTATTTTTACTTTCCTTGTATTCGTAATGAAAAGCACAGTGTTTACCTCGGGTGAAACACTTATTTTGTCCGTCGAACTATTAGCGCCCTCGCTACGCTTGGGCGCCAAACCCCGTCTCGGCACAAAATAAGTCACTTTCACCACTCATATAACAATGTACTATTATTCACATAAGCCAACAAAGCATTTATGAATAGTCAGAATCTACCACCGGTCCGGAATGCTGCTTCCACTGAAAAGATCCGGAAAGAAACTCAATAGTTACTCTTTTCAATGGTCCACCCACTTTCCTCTTAACAACATTCTTCTTAAACTCCATTCATTAATTTAGCATGGAAGGCATCACACCAAAGCTATTAGTTTTCTTTTCCACCTCTATGTTTTATTATCATACAATTTTTGGTTAACATTGAAATTGATGTTAAGTGTGAGTAGGTATGCACACCTCACTAAACTAGCTTTCTAATTGAAATACCTGAATTTGAGTGAGATTTGATTACTATTTACTTATTTAGTGACATCGGTGTTGCTTGCTCACATTCTGCTGCTGTTCCTGAGAATGTACACCATCTTTTATTAATTGAATAGAGTAACCATTAATTTAATTGCTGCATTTTCTCAATGTGGAGAATTTCGAACCTGATTTAGATTTAGATTCTGACTATATTCATTAAATGCTTTGTTGGGGCTTACACGAATAAATAAAATGTTGAGTTAGACAAGTCTTCGCAATAAGTACTGATGCCTAAGCTGATGACTTAATAAGTTTTTTTTTGTAGGTGCCAGCGTGCACTAGGCTGCGTTTGAAGTTGATTCAGTACTTGAACAAAGCTACTGGGCCAGCGATCATGTTTCCACATTGCGTACAGGTATGTAATTCAAGTGTGAAGAAGGTAGATTTTGTAATTAGGCCCTTTAGGTGCACACCACGTTTTTTAAACGAGCGTCGACGGCGCGTTTAACAGACACTTAAATATTTGTGACAACTTTTGTGTTGCGGCTTTAGAACACATCCAGTAGCCTAGATAACAGTTTAAATTGTATTTATGAGTAGAATCGACCAAACCAATATTTCAAAAAGTATATTTTTTTGCATAGTACTTGATATACACATATACGAGTATACACTTACATATATACTTTTTTAAATTTGATGTAAAATAAAACTTTTAAGAAAAATCGTATTTTTTTGTACTATTTAATGCTATCCCGGTACTCATACAAACTCTTAAGTATTCTTTCATAATTTTGAAACGTACTGTATCGTAACATACTGTAATTATATATCCGTCTATGGGCCTTATTAATAAATCGATTTCAAGTCTTAGGGCGTTTTAAAGTACGCTTTTGACATGTCATTTTATACTGGAATGACATTTCCAAGATAGCTCTCAGACTCCAGATCGATTTATTAATTTGGGCCTTAGTATATTTTTTTTTACCAATACAGGTAGTGTTCTCATCACTGTTCGATCCAAACACAAATTCGAGGTTGCGCAACACCGCACTGATGTTTCTACTGAATGTTATCAATGGGTAAGTTACTATAAAATAATAATGAATATCGCCAGACTGACACACTAACTGAATGGTCCCAAACTAAGCAACGCTTATACAATGGGTAATGACCATGCAATGGACTGGGGGCGATCTCAGCGACACTAATATCTGGGCAAATTACGGATAGGCAATTTCCGAAATTTGCCCCGGCGGGAATCGAACCCGCAACCACCATGTGCAGTGAGCCACTGCGCCAAGCGGTCGTGAACTATATAAGTTATGTTGTTATATCCTCAAGCATTGTTAATAACTGCCCCTATGTGTACGTGTTACGGTATATTTTAGTGGTGAAGAAACTCAACTGAGGAAGGTGTCGTCGGTGTTCCTGCAAGGGTTGCTGAAGCTCATCAGAACTGAGGAACACGCGGAACACCATCCAAAAGCCTACATGTGTTTGGGTGAGACATGTTTGTTTTAAAATCAATCTTACCGCGCTTATTTTTAGGTGCAAATTGCTGAATTGAAATATGGTTGCTTACTTAGTCTAGTAGTCGGTCGTCAAAATCCCGTCCTTTGGATAATGAGAGCGGGTTAAATTCCTGGGTTTTAAATGTTGTTTAGATTTTATTTTTTAAAGCCTCAGTGTGAAGTGTGCTACTTAACTCGCCCGCTATAACATTGGGACCGACCTACCCCTTGCGGTAATAAAAGCGTGGTAGTTTAATACATAAAGCAAAGTATGAAAAAAAGCGTACGACCCGCCTCATGTTAAGTAGTTACCGTGCCTATAGATGCTTGTAATACCAATGGCATAACTCGCACGTTGCCGACCTTAAGGTGAAGGCGCCTGTCTAGCCCGCGAAATTCAAAATTTTCGAGTATTTTTATAGTTTATCCAAAATCTGAAATCATTTAAGACAACATTTTGTGATTTGCGACAAACACAGTATGCAGTGCGTTTATTAATACATTTATTTTACTCTAAATATTATCACGGTGGATATGAAACTAGTTAATCACTAAACATACAAAAATTGCCAGATTATCTGGATAGCTGTCGTTCTTGAAATGTTTTAGAGTAAGTTGGATATATTAATAAATGCACTGCACACGGTCTTTGTCGCGAATTACAAAATGTGCCTTTTGTTATTGTCAGATTTAGAAAAAATTCTAAAAAACCTCAACAAATGTGAACTTCGCGGGCTAGGTGGGCGCTTTAGCCTTAAGGTTAGTGGGAATTTGGATAGACGGAGAGGAAGGTGGGGGGTGGGTCCTCCGGCTGTTTCACTCATCGTACGAATCTCAGCTGTTGTAACTACTTTATGGCGGTCTTCTGTGATAGGGTGGTACCACCCTAGTCGAGCTAGCCTGCATATGTCCTGTAGTCAAATAGCTACAGCTTCATTCTACCATCGTGAAAAAGTAAATAATAATAATTATATATAATAATTTTAGCCCTTTTTGACGTCCCACTCCTGGGCACGGGCCTCCCCTCAACACGAGGGGGATTCAGGCCATAATCCACCACGCTGGCCCAGGGCGGGTTGGAGGATTTCACATGTCTTTTGAAAATTGGTTAAATCTTCTAAGACATGCAGGTTTCATCACGATGTTTTCCTTCACCGTAAGCAAGTGATAATCATATAGAAATTATGATTCGCACATAGATTTCGAAAAATCCAGAGGTTCGAGCCGGGGTTTGAACCCGAGACCTGGTAGCCCGCAAGACGCGTGCTTAACCAATCGGCTATCACTGCTATCGGCTATCGTGAAAAAGTACTTAGTATTAATTGTATTATGTTCCCAGGTCGCCTAGCGATGAAGTGTCCTGAGAGCATCAACAACCAATTCGTACTACTCGAGGAGTTGGTGAAGAAGATACCGGAGGCTGTGCCCGAGATGAAGACAGCCTTAAGAGATGCGCTGCTCGACATGTCCGCCGCTTATAAGATCAAACCTGAAGGTATTAAAACATACGGTATATTGAATATGGAAGCAATAGTACATTGTTGCACAAGGGGTGAATTTAACTTATTTTGGCCCGAGACGTGGTTTGGCGCCTGAGCGTAGCGAGGGCCAAAATAAGTTACATTCACCCCTTGTGTAACAATATACTATTTCACTAGTGCCGCCACACACTCCCACCACTGATACTCCTGTAAGCCAGGATCGACAATGGTGACCCAGTGATTTTTTATCGCACTTTGCTTATCGAATCAATAATTACACAGTAGATATTAATATAAATATATACAGTGTGTTGCCTTTTAAGATTACCAAGAATTGTATAAGTAATTCGGACTAGTAGGGCGAGACACGATATGCTTTGACATGATTATTGAGTGTCGAGATTTGAGCTGCTGAGTCCCCAGCTGATTTAGCATCCAAATAATCCGTAATTCTGTAATAACCCTTTGCACAGAGTTTAGTAGTAAATCGTAATAAGACTAATTGGACCTACTCGTGCGTTGCTTATACTTGATTCCAATAATAAGTTACGGGTAGAATAATCTAAATATATATAACTCAAAGGTGGTTGACTGACATAGTGATCTATCAACGCACAGCCCAAACCACTGGACGGATCGGGCTGAAATTTGGCATGCAGGTAGATGTTATGACTAAGAAAGGATTTTGATTAATTCTACCCCCAAGGGGATAAAATAGGGGATGAATAATCCCGAAATTTTTGTTAAGTTAAATTACACGCGGACGAAGTCGCGGGCACAGCTAGTAGGTAATAATAGATAACAGACTGACTGTGACATTGTTACTGATTACTGACAGCTGTATATTAGCTGTGGCCAGCTAGCTTCACGGGCAGGCCCAACCGGGGCGGAATAAATATAACTTGCAGTTATAGCTGCGTACCAACAATAGGCAAAGCGTGTTTGCTATAATGACCTCTGATAATTTTCATAAAGATTGGTTGTTCCAAATCTGTGTGATTAGGGCCCGTATTAATGAATCGATCTCATATCTGAGAGCGGTCTTGAGTACGCATTGGACATGTCATTTTGTACTGGTCTGACAAAAATGCTCTCAGACTTGAGTTCGGTTTAGGCCCGTATTAAATCGATCTCAAATCCCAGAGCGATCTTGGAATTGTCATGATAACGTCATCTCAGTACAAAATGACATGTCAAACGTGAACTCAAGATCACTCCCAGACTTAAGATCGGTTTATTAATACGAGCATCAAGGGAATCCATTTGATACATAGTGTTTTCAATAGATGTTGTAGACAAAGCGGTAGTGCCGGGTGGGTCGCAAGGCCCCAGCACATCTCACGGAGACAAGATGGAAGTCGATGAAGACGGTAAAAAGCAGAGTCCTTTCGACGAACCGCAAGCATTGGCTTTGTTCGCGTTGTTGGATCAGTGAGTTGTCACATCACTATGGCACGCAGAAATAAATCAATTTCAAGTCTGACAGCGACTTTAAGAAGAATTTTGACAAGTCTCTTTGTACTGGTATAATGACATTTCCAAGATCAGTTTCGGACTTGAGATCTATTTATTTAAACAAGCCTATTTCTATCCTAATATCCTAAACAAGCACACTATAGTCTGACCAACGAAGTATGCTACCTGTGACACCTTAGACAATCTAGTCTCTCTACTATTTAGTACTAGTTGGTGACAATGGAGTTGCCTGCTCACATTGTGTTGCTGTTCCTGAGAAACGTATGCTATCTTTAATTCGTTGAAAAAAGTAACCATTGAGTTTCTTGCCGGATCTTCTCAGTGGAAGCAGCGATCCGAACCGGTGGTAGATTCTGACTATTCATGAGTGCTTTGTTGGCTTACATGAATAAAATAATTTGATTTGATTTGATCATGTCACGTAAATATGTCAGCCAATAGTGCTAATTCTGTTGACAAGTTATGATTAAACTGATTTTGACACAACTCAGGATATCGCTGTCTTGCATTTTGATCAGGAGAAGTATGGCAATATATTTCGTTTAGTTTGTGTACTAACATAATTGGCACCACTTGCAAACTAATTGTAGTTAAGTCAAACAGAGAGTCGGCGGTATTGTAACGGACTTTCAGTTGTAATATGAACTGTATCACAGTGTGATTAAGGATGAAAGTTCACCTAGTTGGGACATCGCGTTGTAGACTGAAAAGGAACGTATCTTTAACGCAATAGATTACATTTTTATTTGACTCCTACCAGTGAGAATATGATTGAAACTCCCAGCCATGGGTATCATCACGCGCCGTCGACTGAAGACCAACGGGGGCTGGGTGCGAGCGCGATTGTAGACTGTATTAATAACGCAATAGATTACATTTTTGTTTGACCACTTCCAGCTACATGCACAGCGAGGAGTCCATGATCCGGTACATCGCGACGCGCTACTCCGCCGCCGTGTTCCCGCCGGACTACATGCCCTCCAGATACCTGCTGCTACTCGCCAGCGGGGACAGGTACCACTGGACTTAATAATATACCTTATTAACACTATAAATAAGGAACATAATACCATACATTTTGCCCTATCGAACTGTCGGATATTTAATTCTTTAAGAATAAATATTTAAATATAAATATCACCACACTGACACACCAAATGTACGGTCCCAAACTAAGCAATGCTTGTGCTATGGGTACTGCGCAATGGGCTGGGCGCGATCCCAGAGACACCAAGACCGGGGCAAATTACAAAAAGGCCATTTCCGAAATTTGTCCCGACGGGACTCGAACTCGCAGCCACTACTGCGCCAAGCGGTCGTCGAATGTTATACTGACGCTATTATCATGAATGCTATTAGATGCTATTAGATGAAAATAATAACTAAGATGGAGCGTCTAGAACTAGTGGGTGAAGGTAATGAAAGTGGGTAGGTAATACGAAATAGCTTAAATCCAGTTTTTTTTTTAAGTATTTCTGATCCCTTTTCGCGACTCGCGATGTTAAGGTCACGACTATTGACATAAACAATAATTGTATGCCGTGTTCCATCGTTGTAAAGTAATGTAAAAACATATGTGGAAATCTAAAACAGAATACTGGATTGATGCTATTTAGTATTACTTTCGCTGTCTTCACTCAATAGTTCTACGTGCTCCGTCTAAGTTATTTTTTTTCATCTGAGGTTGCCTATTAAACTGATGCGTAAAATCTGTTTTTTCTGAAGTTTACTCGCTCTCTTTCTTTATCATGCTTTAGTTCTTTTCGCCTGTAGTACATTTTTAAGTGATGTGTTACCTCATATTGTTCGTAAGTTATGACTCATTCGCGTTCGCGTTTTCGCTCAAAATCACATAATTTACTCATTTTAGCCAAGACGACATATCAAACGAAGCACTAAAATGTCTGTACGGTACCTCACGCCCGATCGAAATAGATGACGTAGTGAACAACGTGGCAAGGAAAGACACAGCAGTGTACATAGAGGAAGACACAAAGAACAAGGATAGAGAGCCCGAGACCGCCGAGTTCAAAGTGCCAAAGTTCAAGGATGTAGTGAGCTATGTGTGGGAGCAGATGCAGAAGAGAAAGAAAGGGTCAAACTCGAAGCACAGGTTTGTGATCGGCAACCAGGTGCTGCAGTTCCATCCGATGACGTATCAACAGGTAACTTTACATTTTCAAACGTATTTTTTTAAATCTTTTAATTTGTTTCTCTTCCGGGTTAAGGCCTTCCCTATTCTTCTCTACACATATTATCTCTGTTCTGACCTAGTTCTTGCCACTTAATACTTTAATACCTTGGTCGAGCCGTGTATGTCCGTGTTTTGAAGAAAAGTAGGATAAGCACCTTTAGCATTTACCGAAGCGTCTTTCATAATATAGTACCTAACCGTGGCGGATGTACCAACAGGCTGAGTTGGCGCCAGCCTATATCAGATTTTTGGGGCGGCAAATTTGGGGACCCCATTTTATTTGTTTTGCTACCTCATAGAAATCAAAGAGATTTCTGCATGACGGTTTTCTGATGTTTTACAGATGGAACTACTGAAACAAATTTTGCTGATGACTATTTTACGTGCAATTTTAACGAAATTTTTGGAATGTAAAAATAATCTAGGCAATGACAAGGGCGGCAAAAACTTTACAGCCTATACCTTGGAAATTAGTAAATCCGCCGCTGGTACCTAATCAAATAAGACCTTAAGTAACCTTAAATATTATTAAAGTTCTGGCTGCTACACTTAGCTACGATGATCGATATATCGTGACATTTGTCGACGAATCCTACTGTAAATTCCATCTTTTTTGCCGTCTGAACAAACGATAATTTTGTATCGTTCGTACAGTTATCGATACGTCGGCAAATAAGATGGAATTTACAGTAGAATTCGACACGACAAATGTCACGATATATCGATTATCGTTGCTAAGAGTAACACTCCTGTATGACGTCCGCACAGATCCTCCGCTACATGCGGATGTGTCTGAACCGCGACGCGGATCTCAAGGACTGCTCGAACCACCCGAACGCGACGTCGCCTCTCCTCGCCAAGTACTTCTACGACAATTTGCTCGACACGGAGGTGCTGGAGCATTATCTTACCATGATCACTTCGCTGTTGAGTGCTTGCCCGGGTAAGAAATAATTACAGCGCTGACAACGGCCAAGGCAACTTAACTTTTTTTTTTTTTATATCACCAGACTGACACATCAACATCGATCCCAGTGACACCCAGACTAGGGCAAACTATGAAAAGGCCATTTCAGAAATTTACCCCACCGGGAATCGAACAACCCGCAACCACCATGTGCAGTGAGCCAAGCGACCTACGCTCGAACCACTGCGCCAAGCGGTCGTCAACTGGCTTCCGCCAAGCTCGCTTATTGATTTAAAGTCTACTTTGATAACCGCTTGGCACTGGTTTGAGCGTAGGCCGCTCGTCTCACTGCACCGAGTGCTCGCGGGTTCGATTCCCGTATAGGTAAAATTCGTAATTTGCCCTGGTCTGGGTGTGCACTGTTGTACCCTTGGTACAAGCGTTGTTTAGTTTGGGAGCATACAATTGGTGTGTTCGTCTGGCGATATTTATTGATGTACTTGCTTCTGTAAAAGACTATACTTGTCAACTCAACAACTTGAATTGTATACTGATATAATGAGCGAAACATTATAATTTTGTAACAATAGCTGGCGCGATCACCGATCATTTGACCGTCCAGTCGTATTTAGACACAGATCAATCATCCTTTGGATTCCGCACAAGGAATAACTTCCATTAAAATAATTCCGAAAAAAGTTGCGGGGTGGGAACGGAGGCAATGTAATCGTGATTTCGGTGGATCGAAAATCTTATACAATTTATTGAGCGTATGTGTTTCGGAAACTTTTGTTCCAGAGTGCGGAGTCTAAAACGTGGCTGGTGTATTTTTTATCCGACAAATATTTTCCTGTCAGTTCAAGGAAGGCAGGTATTTAGTTCTCAAATAATTTGTCGGGTAAATACGACATGGGCGGTCAAAAGGTTAATCTAATGTGGTTTGTTCAACCTATTTGCGTTCACATAATTTTACAATGATGGAAGTGTCTTTACCTGTTCATGGTTGGCTTACTTTCTCACTGAAACTAAAAAAATATTTTCCTCTACAGAGATAATGCCTCTCACATGCTTCCTGGACATCGTGGGGTGCGTGCCCGAAAAAATGGCCGCCAAATACACCAGCCTCCTACCATTCCTTCGCACCCTCTTCACGACCAGCACCAAGGAGGACGTCCGCGACACCGCCGCCGTCATCTACGCTATCATATCTATCCACACTAGCGACAAGAACGCTATAGATAAAGAGATTAAAGACTTCGTGGTACAGGCCAGTGGGAACAAGAACTTGGAAGCGCAGTGCGGGTACTTGTCCGCGGCCGCCAGCTTGTGCGAGCGGGGGGCGCTGCTGGCGCGCCGGGGGAGGTTCGGGGGGAAGGGGTTCACTGCGGACACCTGGGAGCCGTACCGGGAGGCTGCGGTCGTTTTGGGTATGTATTCATTGATAAATACTACAGTATAGTATCGTACAATGGCAGCTAGGTCACGTGATCGGGTATAAGACTACTGGCTAATAACGATGAACCTTATTTGTATTGAAGATGTTCATCAATGGCATAATAATCGTGACGTGGTCTTGGGCTAGAGTGGGAAAGTAATACCTGGTGTAGGATTATTATTGTACCCTCAGAAGTAAATAATTAATTCAAGCTAATATTCTATTCGTCTGTGATTTGTACCATGGTGTGGTTTAGTCTAGCCCAATTTCCCCTCGTATTATGGGTAATATTCCCGGGATAATTAATGGCAAGCTCTCATTGGGACCAAATTGCTGTGCGAAAACCGTGAGCATGACGCTCACGGCAGTCTCGTCAAAGTGGTCCACTCTTTACGAAGCGTCTCACTTTGGTGTATATTTGAGACGGTTAGAAGCAACATCGTTATTTTTTTAGTTATTTACAATGACTAGCATATACTCAAAGTCGTATTATGAAAACAATTGTTGTATTTTTCTCTCTTATTTAACACTACACAGAAACTACTGATTAACTTGAATCAAGTATTTTTATTACTTTTAGCGTATGATTGGATACAAGGCGCGGGCGCAGCCATTAGCAATTTTTTCCCTCCAGCTAAGCTAATGTCTGTGTTAGGAGTGGGCTCACGTTAATAGTTTAATGGCCAAGATGGGGATCGAACCCGGAACCTCACAGCTACGAGGGCGGCCCCTCTAACAACTAGGCTATTGACGCCTTGCTTCTTACTAATATAATATTATATATTCCAGCTAACTTCCTAGCCAGTCCTCAAACACTGCTAGTAAGTACATCATGCGCGGCGGTGTCGCTGGTCGCGCGCTGCAGCGGCCTGCCCCTGCCGCGCGCCTCCACCAATCAGGACGCTCTGCTGCAATCCGAAACACCCTTCAATGTGAACAAGAGTGAGGCAGAAGATAACGACGTCACGAAGTTCACGGTCGCTGATAGGCTGTTCAAGATAGTCGGGAATGCGAAGCTGCCGTCGAAGTTAAAGGAGCGGGCGTTGTACACGCTGGGGTTGTTGTGCTGTGGCGAGCGGCTGCCGTTCGCTAAGCAGATTGTGATGGGATTCTTGCAGATGGCTAAGGATGTGAGTATTTTCAACTGTAGGGTTCCGTGTTCTTGATATCGGCGAGTTTGTCCCGGTTTGACCTTCAGGGCTGGTTTATACCGCTTCCGGCCGCCTTTTAAACGACATTTAGTGACCAATTTCAATACTGGGAATACGGTCCTTTATGTACATCACAGGGGTACTACTCTTAGAAACGATGATCGATATATGCCATTCGTAGTGTCGAATTCTACTCTAAATTCCATCGTTTTTGCCGTCATATGACGTCTGAACGACTGATAATTTTGTATCGTGCGTTCAGTAATCGATTCGATTCGTTCGAGGATTCGATACTACGAATGTCACAATATATCGATTATCGTTGTTAAGAGTAGTGTGTGGGATGTACGATTTCTCATTTTTGATTAGGTTTAACATAAAAAAATCTGAGAGTGAATAATTGTTTGTTTCAGAGCAAAGAGTTCGAGATTCACCTACAAATAGGCGAGTCACTGGTGCTCTGTGTTGAGGGCGTCAACTCAAATGAAAACCGAGATCTTTGGACGGAATTACCACGAGAGGTATAACACGACACGTTCATTGACATACCGCGGAATATTCACACGAAAACCTCACTTGTGTGCCTAAGAGTGAATTTTAGTTTACTCGTGATTTGACAGCAACACAATAACCATGATTGATTGTAAATGGGAATGAAACACTTGACTAGGCGTCCGTGTATTCGGTTGCTGACCGAACACAGACAGACCACTAAGCCATAGACGCCGCTTACTCGGGCACCCCCGCTCACCTGACATGCATTGCCACTTCATGCAATGTCACATCTCACATTTTATTGGTCCATTTATAACTCGACCTTGAACGGGCCAATCATAATACGCCGTCTTCCCCGATACACCGCCAGCTTTGACGCTTGCATTCTCATACAATAATAGTGGGAGGACGCATTCTTGTCTTTTTAGTATGTGTGAACAATTAAATGGTTTTTTATGAGGATATTATAATGATTTATGATATTTTATTTATGTTTCTATAAATAATAAATATCGCCAGACGAACACACCAACTGCATAGTCCCAAACTAAGCAACACTTGTACTATGGGTACCGTATAATGGACTGGGCGCGATCCCAGTGACACCCAGAACGGGGAAAATTACGATAAGGCCATTTCCGAAATTTGCCCCGGCGGGAATCGAACCCGCATACACCATGTGCAGTGAGCCGAGCGGCCTACGCTCGAGCCACTGCGCCAAGCGGTCGGGAAATCATATTATTTTGTTGTAGGGAGCCGCGAAAATAAAGGATCAAGATGCTTTGAAAGAAAACGATCTGTTGCTCGAGTGGTTATTGCGCGAACTATTCAAGATTGGTAAACACCCACACCCGCATTCCAGACAGGTGAGTTTTTTATTTATTTTTAACTGACTATCAATAAAGAAGGTGGTTCTATGTCCCTCTGTATGTATGTTTTTATGTATGTTCACCGATTTCACAGTCAATTGTGGACCGATTTTGATTTGTTTTTGTTTGAATAGGCATACTCTTCGGGTGATCCCATATAAATTTGATCATAATCGTTTCAGTAGTATGAGATATATGGATTATTAACTGTTACCGGCAATACAATCTAAACCATCAAGGGAATCACTCAGATAAATATAAAAGATATAAGAAAAATATGTAAAATGGCAATTCGTAAGTGCCCTCGTAGGCCTAAACAAAATAAATGCCTTGACTTTGACTTGACAAACTCAAAAATATTCATCAACTTTAACCGGAAAAAAACAGACAGACGGAGAGACATACAGACAGACAAGTATTATTTTTTGTTATAATAACCATATACACTTTCATATTATGCATTCAGTAAAAAGCTGTTATTTTAACATTACAAACAGACACTTCAATTTTATTTATTTGTAATAGTTAATCATGACATATTGTTTTCGATTTGCAGGCGACTAGCATCTGGTTGCTCGCGCTACTGAAGAACTGTTCCGACCGTGAACCGATCAAGAACAAGCTTCAAGAGTTACAAGAAGTGTTCATGGACTTCTTGTCCGAGAACAGCGGTATTTTCTATTGACACCTTTGATCTTCTTCGTCTTCTTTATTTTATTTCTTACGGTGGTAGAGTTATGCTGAAGCCAACTGCAGGTCATATACGGGCTGCCTCGAGCGGGGTAGAACCATCCTCTCACAGAAGATTGGCGTAAAGGAGACTCTATTATAGCTGCGTTTCGTAAAATGAGAGAGAAGTCCTCAGGTCGGCTTCACGTCGACGTCAACGTGCGAGCATTGCCATTGGTAGTGCAAGTGTCTATAGGCTACGGTAACTGCTTAATATCAGGCGGCTCTTACGCTTGTTTGCCGACTTTATAATAAAGTAGCCTTATTGATGGGGTTGGTTTTCAGTTTACCCTGGTTTTGGGTTTCTTGCATAGACCATTAAAACTGGTACGATGGCATTTTTGACAGCAACTTACAAGTTACTTCGAGCTGACCGCTTACTCTCTTTAGGGGAAGGGTAATCGATTTTGCAACTTACGCTTCCCCCCACAGACATAGTCCAGGACGTAGCCAGCAAGGGGCTCAGCCTCGTGTACCAGAACTCCGCCGAGAGCCAGAAGCAAGCCCTCGTGGCGCAGATCATCGACCAGCTCACCAGCGGCAAGCGCTCCGTCACGCAGGTCACCGACGACACCAAGATCTTCGAGGAGGGGCAGCTGGGGAAGGCGCCCAGCGGGTGAGTCGCTTGTAGAGTAACCGACAGGCAGGTGATATAGTCGCTTGTCGACAAAGCGGAGATCTATCTGCAGATAAGCGACAGCCGTGTGGCGGTATAACCCAGTCGCGTCATTAACATGGCACGCCCCGTCGACTGCTAGCTTAACGGGGTCAGTACAGGTTTTGACAGCATCAAATTTCGATCGAGTGATTCAATCTTTTCAGACATTGCACAGCAGTGGAAACGGGTGGTGTTATGCCCCAATTATTGTCGTTGGGGTCTTGTATATACCTATATAATCACGATGCTTGCAAATTTTAATATCGTGATTCAGGCTACAATGAAAATTATCGTCAATGTATTGATGCAGTTCATTGAGCGCCATCTATTGTCGGGCGCCGTGAATGTGATTTTCGCTGTAGCGGGATGTGAGCTATACAACTCCACACAGATTACAAAAACAGTTTTATTTTTTAACCAAACCTGTTTTTGTTTGGTTTGGTTTTCTAGAACACGCACAAACACTGATTCTCAAAATCATGCAGGTTTCCTCGGGTTTGGCTAACCATTCTAATGAACATTTGTTCCAGTGGTAATCTGTCTACGTACAAGGAGCTGTGTTCTCTGGCGTCGGACTTGAACAAACCTGACTTACTGTACAAGTTCATGCACCTCGCTCATCACAATTCTGTGTGGAATTCTAAGAAAGGTATTTTTTATTAGCCTATCCAACTAATCTTTACTTTTTACTGTGAGCTCCTCAGGTTAAATAAATAATAAGCAGATAGGTCATATGGGCTCCGTAAGTAAAACATTAAAACCGGACTGCTTTGTTCACTTGAGCTCAGCCTAGCATCGCAGTCGAAAGCATTGACAACGTCGATGTTGAGGCGTTTGACGTGTTGAGGTGATTGACATAAAAAAAAAATCTGCACATATTACGCAAGAAACGTATAAACAATTCAATGATATGTGAACATATCATCCCTTACTATTACCATGATCTATTTATTACTTTCTACAAATATAATATTACTAGCTGTGCCCACCGACTTCGTCCGCGTAGTATTTAACGTAACAAAGATTTCGGGATTATCGGGATAAAAAGTATCCTATATGTTAATCCCGGTTATAAACTATCTGTGTTCCAAATTTCATCCAAATCCGTTCAGTAGTTTTTGCGTGAAGGAGTAACAAACATACATACATACATACATACATCCACACTCACAAACTTTCACATTTATTATATTAGTAGGATTATTTTTTTCTTCTTTCCGTTATTAAAAATATGGCCACACGTGCCTGTACTTTTTCGTTGTTGACAGGTGTTTAGGCGATCACAATTTGAACGCCATTTAGTATTTAGATGACGTCTGGGATTTATTTTAATGACGTTTTAGAGCTCACATGGGCCCGTATTAATAAATCGATCTCAAGTCTGAGAGCGATCTTGGAAATGTCATCCTAACGTCATCACAGTACAAAATTAAATTTCAAAAATTCGCCAAATTTCGATGTTCCTTGATACTCGTACCTCAAAAAAAGTAATTTTGCTACATTTTATGTTTTTGAAAGTGAGATATACTCTTAAAGTATTTTTGTACCAAATTACATCAACTTCCGTCAGAAACTGTAGAAGTTATGACCCTGTGTCAGGCTGGGACAGACAGACGGACGGACGGACGAACTGGATAATCTTATAGGGGTTCCTCCTAGGGACTACGGAACCCTAAAAACGAACTCAGGATCGCTCTTAACTTAAGATGGATTTATTAAAACGGTCCATAATGTACCGATTACCGACCGGTGGTGGGATTCGAGTCTGTGACATGTCGCGTTTGTGGGATTATATTATCTTTTCATCGAATTTCATCTTTCAGCTATTCGAAAAGTATGACTTGGTTCGCCTTTAAGTGTACCCAAAGGTGGCGTTTTCTATCAGAAACTTTTTTTTTACTTTTTATCCTCTTTTTATCTTTGCCACGCACTTTTTGGGAGTGTATCTTAGTGTTCAGCGCCAAAGAAATCGAACGCAAATATGGTTCGCCTTTGAAATAAAACTATTTTTACCGATTATATCGCGTTTATTTTTACTTTTTATGTTCCCGACGTTTCGGTTGCTTTACAGCAACCGTGGTCACGGGGGGACTGAGGTGTTAGACGTCCTGATGTCATAGTTAAAAACTGGGTACCCTCAAAATTTAGTTGGTATTTGCGGTCCGATCCACGCAGAAAGTGCTCACTGTGTCTCGAGGTCTTGCAATGGTACTGGACTTGCTTGGTTTTGGATTTCATCATATTAATTACTGGATCCCAAGTTGGTGGTAGCACCCAGCCATCTTCCCTATTGAAATTAGGATGTTTTTTAATTTCAATGGCCTCACGTATCATCCTTGGTCGGAATCGGTGTTCTTTTGCGAGGATCTGTGGTTTATCAAATCTGATATAATGGCGGGTGCGGTCCTGTACATGTTCACAGATTGCAGACTTCGTGGAGCGCCGGTGTTTCACGTCAGCTATGTGTTCTTTTACGCGGGTTTTTACTGATCTTTTAGTTTGCCCTATGTAGTATGTGTGTAAATAAACGCGATATAATCCGTAAAAATAGTTTTATTTCAATGTGTAGTATTCGCGTAAATATAAGAAATCAATATGGTTCGCCTTTTATTTTCTCATAGTGGGTGATGAAATGTAGAGTGTATCTCTCGGGCGCAATAGTACATTGTTACCCAAGGGGTGAAAGTCTTTCACCCCTAGGGTAACAATGTACTCATAAGGCCTTATGATACAATCTACTATTTTGTAGTTTATTCGTAATGGTGTTGTGTGATGAGCACTGGTGGTGATGACATGGGGTGGGCAGGCGCCGCGTTCGGGTTCCAGTCGATCGCGCTGCAGGCGGGCGCGGCGCTGGGCGAGCAGCTGCCGCGCATCGTGCCGCGCCTGTACCGGTACCGGTTCGACCCCACGCCGCGCATCCAGCTCTCCATGCAGAGCATCTGGCACGCCATCGTGCCCAACACGCAGGCCACGGTGCGAACAACCCCGCTACCTGTTACCTGTTGCCTGTTACCCGCCGCTTCGTGGCAGTGGTGGCATGGCTCATACACCAACTATATGGTCCCAAACTAAGCCATGCTTGTACTATGGGTACCGTACAATGGACTGGGGGCGATCCCAGTGACACCCAGACTAGGGAAAATTACGAAAAAGCCATTTCCGATATTTGCCTCCGATTATGCTTTCTTACTCTTAAGTGCGCTTGCTAAATTTGTGCGTTCCCCTCTGACGTGTTCAAGCCGGCCACTGGGGTTATTTAAGTGGGTAGTTTAGTGGGTGGGGATCTTTGGTAGACTTCCGCCCGAAAGCAAAAAGAAATGTCGCATTGATTCGGAGTTCTCTATAAACTGTCGCAAGAAACTTGTTCTTGGTCTACCTCTGTCACGCTTTTCATCTATCTTTTCTTTAGGTGCAAAAGTATCACAAGGAGATTCTGGAGGATTTGGTCGCGAACTTGACGTCGAACCAGTGGCGAGTGAGGATGTCGTGCTGCAACGCGCTCAGTGACTTATTGCGGTAAGATAACGTAGTATCTCCAGACATCATCGTAAGCCTATCAATATATAGCATGTTAATAAAAAAGTGGTGCAAAAACCTCGGACACCCAAACGCATTACGGAAAACCTGTCAGCAAAAAATATAATTGAATATACACTTAATTTTTAATAATAATCATAAATGAACTTTTATGTTGTAACCAGCTCTACCTAGCCTGCACTTGTCTGAAAGCATAAACATGTTTATTAACAAACTAAGTACACGATAATGCTTCGTGCGGCACGCGAGCTGCTGATGACACGATCATTAGATGTCTGCATATCTGACGGGCTGATCCCATTTACAGTTGAATCATTTGGTGAGAGCCAGACAAATATTACTTAGGAATAAGTTCCTCCAAACAGTATGAGGAGGTACCTACTACCTAGGTAGACCCAAGTTAGTATTATAAATAACAGATGCTACATAATTAAGTACCAATCAATGGCTATGCTTAATTGAATTAAATGTATTCCTAAAAACTGATCAATGTATTGTGACTCTCATAACAGGCGTAAGTATAGTCAATCCCACATTGCTACCACAGAATGACGTGATAAACGGTTAAGATCCACCGTAAAGCACTAATTAACCCCTAACATCTGCCTTCGAGCCACGTCAACAGAACAATAGCAAAACTAACACCGTGACTCTCAAATGAGCCAATTCGAAACTCACTTTCGGTCTCAGTGACCCCACGTCGCTTCCGAACTGTTATCGAATGATCTCAACGGATTTTAGACAACAAAATTAGAATACAACTAATTTCACTAGACAGCCGTGTCCGCTAACAGACCATAAAAAATACACGCTTTATATTTAGCTAAATAACCTTAATCTTAATGTGGGGTAGGAACATCTTTCCGCTTTAACCCTCTGAGTAATTTTTCCAACGCAAAATAAACTCTACCATCTAGCAATGTAAGTATTTTTTAAAACGCTTGTCACAGGAAAGATAGGTCGTTCTAAATTAAAAACTAATTGATATCTTGGTGTATCAGGACAGTACGTTATACAAGACGCAAGGTGGGTCCGCGCAAGGTGCTCCGCGACCGTTGGGCCCGCGGCGCTAATAATACCAAGGGAACGCAGCCGCGTAAAAAAATGATTGGTGTAACGAAACTGTGACATTTTTTGGACACGTCAATTTTTTGGTAATATTGAATGGTAGTTTTGTTGATAAGTCGCTTCCGGACAAGGGTCGTAATGATAATGTCAATTTTCAAAATGTGATAAATGAAGTAATTCACTTGTGTAAGGATGTCGTCACATGTTAATGGACTGGAATTTAATTTGTATTTACGTGGGTTGTGGTTTTCTATAGAAACGACAATTTATGAATCCAAGGAAATAAATAACGCGTGATGGCCTAAATGAGCCATTTCGTGAGGTTACATTTGCCAACCAAAATAAGGACGTCTACGTTTTCCATACATTCACACCTTAAACTCAGACAAACTTGGATTTCTAAGTGATAGTCACTAGTATAAGATTCGTTACGATTACGAATACACCTATTCAGTAAAACAGTCTAATTTCAGGATTACGTAACGGAGTACTTATAGAACATTCGCAATAACTACAATGAATTATTTTTCATTACTCATACGCGGAAAGTAGGTCTGAAGTTGCCTGAGGAGCGGGTTGAAAGTAATACTTTTCCGCCCTAGGGAGAATCGATTTCAACTGACAGCTGTCAAATTATAAAAAAAAACTAGTTCCATTTCACATTTCTATGGAACCATGTTCCAGCTTTTTCTACAGTCAATTACAGCGCGATGTTAAATTGAAATAACATAAAGTTAAGTATTAATTAAAGAATATATATTTATGAATGAATTAATTGTAATTTAGTTTCAACAATTTCTTTAAAATAACATAGATTTGGGAAAATATTTAAAGATGAAAATGAAAAATAATGGCTAAATAATGAAGTTGAAAAAAAAACAAAATAGGCGGATATCCGATCTTTTTTTTTCGAGTTGTAGTGTATTGTTCATACTTCCTTGTATTATTTCTTTAGCCAATTCCTGTTTTTATTTTTACTTTCCTTGTATTCGTAATGAAAAGCACAGTGTTTACCTCGGGTGAAAGACTTATTTTGGCCCGAGACGTGGTTTGGCGCCTGAGCGTAGCGAGGGCGCCAATAGATCGAGGGACACACCAGTTACATTCACCCCTTGTGTAACAATGTACTAAAACAAAATTTTCCCGGATTATTTGAGAAGATAATTGCTTTGCATGTTTGGTATATTGAAAAAAATCTCTGAATGCAATTACTACGGGTAATAATGGGCATCCAATATCATGGTTACTCTTTTGTTTAAATTAATGTCTGAATATTTAATTTGTGTCACATGCTCTGTCCTGTCGCCGGTTACTTTGCGTGTGGGATGAACTTTATGTGTATAGTTATTGGGTTGATTATCCCGCAGCGGTGCGCAAAGTCTGCAGGACTCGTTGCCGCAGCTGCCGACGATCTGGAAGCAGCTGTTCCGGGTGATGGACGACGTGCACGAGGGCACCAGGCAGGCCGCCGCCTCCGCCGCCACTGTGCTGTCTAAGGTATATTATTACCCTAACACTATAATAATATACTAATTTAGCCCTTTTGACGTCCCACTCCTGGGCACGGGCCTCCCCTCAACACGAGAGGGATTCAGGCCATAATCCACCACGCTGGCCCGGTGCGAGTTGGCGGATTTCACATGTCTTTCGAAAATTGGTTAGATCTTGTGAAACATGCAGGTTTCCTCATGATGTTTTCCTTCACCGTAAGCAAGTGATAACGATATAGAAAATTCGCTCATAGATTTCGAAAAATCCAGAGGTGCGAGCCGGGGTTTGAACCCAAGATCTGGTGCCCGCAAGACGCGTGCATTAACCAATCGGCTATCACAGCTTCAACATAAGTCATTCTGCCCATGTCGACGTAGTTGAGGAGACACGATGGATATTGATTAAACAATCGGTGTTCATTCCAAATTGGCCGGTTAATGTTGTAACTACCCTGAACAGTACAAAATAACACATACAAAAGGGAATAGGCGTCACATGCAAATACTATTATATAATATTAAAAAGTTACAATCGAATATTGTGGCATGTTATATATTTTATTAAAATATTAATAAAGGGAGTATCGACTCTAACATTATATCACGGGCCCAAGTCTGTTAATCGCTCGCATCTTGCTTGAGTTGAGAAAATTGACGTATCGCGAGTCGAGTCTAGGTCTTAATGTAATAAATTAATAATGCATTGGTATGGTGCCTTAGTAAACTGTAAAGATGATGTGCCTACCACAATTTATAAACATTAGTAACATATAACTTATGACATTACTGGTATTTTCGTTAGTCCTCCCCGCTAAGCTAATGCTTGTTACGATGGGGGTGGGGATCGAACCTGAAACCTCTAAGCTACGAGGGCGGCACCTCTAACCACTAGGCTGTTGACGCTTAAAGTCTAATTGTGAAATTAGCATCATTATCGCGTCATCGATATGGTAGTGTTGGTGTTGAGTGTTGATTGGTTGTTGGGTGTGTGGCAGCTGTGTATCCGCGCGGGGGACGCGAGCCAGGGGCAGGCGGGGCGGGCGGCCGTGGCGGCCGTGCTGCCGGTGCTGCTGGACACCGGCATCACCAACGTCGTCCGGGAGGTCAGGGCTGTCAGGTAATAAGTCCTAATAATATTATAAATGCGAAAGTTTGTGATTGTGGATGTATGTTTGTTACTCTTTCACGCAAAAACTACTGAACGAATTTGAATGAAATTTGGAACACAGATAGTTTATAACCTGGATTATTACACATAGAATTTGTAATTTGTAATATATAGGTATAAATAAATAAATATCGCCTAATGGGCACACCAATTGTATGATCCTAAACTTGGCAACGCATGTACTATGTGTACTATGGACTGGGGGTGATCCCAGTGACACCCAGACCTGGGCAAATTACGAAAAGGCCATTTCCGAAATGTGCCCGACGGAAATCGAACCTGTAGCCATCCGGTGCAGTGAACCGAGCGGCCTACGCTACCACTGCGCCAAGCCGTCGTCCAAATACCCCAGGTACCCCTTGTCGCGTCCAATGTACACCTCGGTGTATATAGAACATTCGATTATACAGGGTGAATTTTTCGAGTGGGCGCGGATGTTCAAATTTGAAACTATTCGGAATCGCGAAAAATACTAAAAGGAGCGATGGCGTCGATTTGGATGTAATCTAAAACTCCATCATTGATTGATTGATGAATTGAATTTCTTTCGATTTAATTCGTGCGTATTCCAAGACAGTTCAACTTTTTCCCGGGACTCGTCAAGGGTCAATTCTCGGCGTCATCATTACAGGAGTAGCAGTGGTGGAACTAGACCTATTTTATTATCTATCTATCTCTAACTAACTATCTATGTATGTATGTAGGTTGAAACAAACAGGGTATACTATTTTTATGCAACTTTACTTTGTAAATATAAAACTATCGGCTTTGTGGGACAGTTGCAGAAGACTTGTGAAATCTGTCAACAGCTGTATCCCTGTAACACCTTTTGTTTTCCAAGTTTCCTCCAAAGCCGATAGTTTTAGCATTACGAAGTTAAGTTTTTTTTTTAAAGTATACCCTTTATGTTTCAAGCTGTACATGAAAGATGGATATTTCGTTTTTGTTAATATTAAATGGTGCCCCCAGCCTGCAGACCGTGTCGAAGCTGGTGAGCGCGGCGGGTCCCAGCCTGAAGCCGTTCCTGGCGCGGCTGGTGCCGGCGCTGGCGGGCGCGGCGGGCGAGCTGGAGCCGGCCAAGCTGTCGCAGCTCAGCACGGCGCTGGCGGGCCGCGGCTCGCGCGACCTGCTCGACGACCTGCGCGCCGACGCCGCCAAGCACCACTACACCACCGACACCGTTGTTCATGTCTGTACACCGTTCTTTATATATGTACACCGTTGTTCATGTCTGTACACCGTTGTTCATGTCTGTACACTGTTGTTTATGTCTGTACACTGTTGTTCATGTCTGTACCCTGTATTATTCCTTAAGAACCTGTGGCATTTGGTTAACAATCTTGGCATCTAGTTGTAGTGTTTACTAGCTGATGCCCGATAACATAAAAGTAGCTTAAGTTACACTTTATAACATCACGTCAAAATCGGTAAAAAAAATATTATTATTATTATTTACAACTGTACTTAATTTTTAAAATTGGCTGGATTTTAAAATGTTATTTTGTATGATTCACCAGTGCATGCCATACGTCGACATCGAAGTGATGAAGGAGATGCTGCCGAAGATCCTGGAGCTGATGAAGTCGCCCCAGCTGGGCAGCAAGGTGGCGTGCTGCCACTTCATAGTGCTGGCCGCGCACTACCTGCGCGCCGAGCTCGAGCCCGTCGCGGGGAAGCTCATGTCCAACTTGCTGAACGGGACCTTCGATAGGAACGCGGCGGTCAGGAAGAATTTCGCCGAGGCGCTGGGTCAAGTGTCGGCGTTCGCTAAGGTAAGCCTATAGGTAGTGACTTCTGTTGTTTTTACTATCCTGCATAAAGGTCCTTCCTAGGTAAATATAGATCGCCAGACTGGCACACCAACTGTATGGTCCCAAACTAAGCAACGCTTGTGCTATGGGTTTCGTACAATGGACTGGGGGCGATCCCAGTGACACCCAGACCAGGGCCCTAACCACGCTAGCTACTCAAATCGTAATAGAAAAGTAAACCCTGGCGATTACGTTTCAAACGCTCCGCTTTTGACGTTTTGCTGACACGAGCTTCACGATTTCTACTGACATTGATATGGTATGGTGTCAGCAAAACGTCAAAAGCGGAGCGTTTGAAACGTAATCGCGAGGGTTTACTTTTCTATTACGATTTGAGTAGCTAGCGTGGTTAGGGCCCAGGTCAAATTACGCAAAGGCCATTTCCGAAATTTGCCCCGGCGGGAATCGAACCCGCAACCACCCGGTGCAGTGAGCCAAGCGGCCTAAGCTCGAACCACTGCGCCAAGCGGTCTTTATATTTAAGCGGTGAGCCAAGCAGATTTATATTTAAGTTGTGATATTTCAGCCTCAATCAGCAGAAAAACTAATGAAGAAGCTAGTGACATTGTACGAGACGAAGGAAGACGATACAGCGCGGTTGGCTATCGCGCTCTCACTGAAATCCATCGCCAAAGCCAAGATAGAGCATCTGAAAGACAATGAAACTGTATTGGCACCGATGGTGTTCTTGGCTATGCACGGGCCTAAGGACGACGGTACGTATGCTACTTAGGCTAAGGTCACATCAGATCGTGTTGCTGTTCCTGAGAATGTACACCATCTTTTATCCATTGACAACAGTAACAATTGAGTTTCTTGCCGGATCTTCTCAGTGGAAGTGGCATTCGGAACCGGTGGTAGATTCTGACTATTCATAAGGGCTTTGTTGGCTTACATGAATACAAATAATTTGATTTGATATGTTTAGGTCGTATTGAAGCATTTGAGCGGAATATACAGCGAGAGATGGAGGAATACAAAATGCATGCAATTTAATATTAGACATATTATATAGGGGGATTAGACAGCCCGATTTCCGGGCTCCACTGTATGTGAATACGGGAATAATTGAAATATTTTTTTCAGTATACAATGCAGTAGCTAAGATTTTGACATCTGATCACCAAATCGATTCCAGAACCGAATTAAAACCGTGGTATTCGTATTGCGCAACACGCTATCGACTTTCGAGCCGCCTTGTAGTAGATAGTTAAATACCCATACAAGATCGAGTCTGGTGTTTTCACATACTCATGCATGCTGTTAGTAGTGTTTGAGCTAAGATGTGCGTGTCTACATGCATTCACTTGTCATGCAAGTGAAGATCACTGTAATTAGTTACAAAGTTTAGCTAGTTTAAATAATGTGAAGATTACAGTTACGAGTCATCATCATCTGCGTAACCTTTACCCATTATCTGGGGTTGGCGCAGTATGTCTTTTACTTCCATTCATCGCGCTTTCCTGGCATACTCACATCCACTCCAACCTCGTACATATGACTCTTAATACAATCCATCCATCTTTTCTTGAGCCTTCCTCTCGCACTGTATCCATCCACATTCATATTCATCACTCTTTTAGTCACATGCTTCTCATCCCTTCTCATCACGTGTCCAAACAATTCCAGCCTCCTACATCTTACTTTATCTGTTATTGGCGCTACCTTGACACTACCCCTAATATTCACATTCTACACCTTATCCATTCGCGTCACTCCACACATCCATCTCAACATTCGCATCTCGGCATAGTGGAGACGTTTTACTTCCCGCACTTATGCCGCCCAGCATTCCGAACCGTACAGTTACAGTTAAAGAGTGTTAAAATTGAATTTTACATGTGCTGCGTTACAAAATGTTCATATATTATGTTCGAATAGAATCGCCGACCGTGGAGATGTACGAGGAGATCTGGATGGACATGTGTCCGGTGCGGGAGAGCGGCATCAAGCAGCATCTGCCGCTCATCCGCGAGGAGGTGGAGCGCGCGCTCGCCTCCAGCAGCTGGACCAAGAAGATACAGGTATACGGCTCGATTAATTACGTATTTAAAACACCTTTTCACTACTCATACTCGGAAAGTAGGTCCGAAGTTGCCTGAGGAGCGGGTTGAAAGTAATACTTTTCCGCCTTAGCGAGAATCGCTTTCAACTGACAGCTGTCAAATTATTTAAAAAACTAGTTCCATTTTCACATTTTGTTCCAACTTTTTCCACAGTCACTCAATTACAGGGCGATGTAAAATCGAATAAACTTAAAGTTAAGTATTAATTATGGAATATATATTTTTAAATTACTTAATTATATTTAGTTTCAACAATTTATTTGAAATAACATAGATTTGGGTAAAATAATTAAAGATGAAAATGAAAAATAATGGCTAAATAACGAAGCTAGCCGGCCAACGAAAAAAAAAACTAAATAGGCGGCAATCCAGTCTTCGGTTTTTTTTCGAGTTGAGTATTGTTCATACTTCCTTGTATTATTTATTTAGCAAATTCCTGTTGTTATTTTTACCATTTCATTACTCATACTCGGAAAGTAGATCTGAAGTTGCCTGAGGAGCGGGTTGAAAGAAATACTTTTCCGCCCTAGGGTTCTCCCTCTCTCTCTCGCTTTCAACTGACAGGTGTCAAATTATTAAAAATAAATTAGTTATATTTAGACATTTCTACTAACTACCTCGTTCACCCCTTGGGAAACAATGTACTATTAAAGTTATACGTTATTTTCCTTACAGCACTTATTAAAAACATTAATACATATAAATAGAAAATAATATGTTAAAAAATGCCTTATGTCATGTCCTTGTGATGTATTTAAAATTTAAAATAATATAATGCCACTCTGTGGAAGATCTAAAGGATAGGGGGAGAGTTCTTATAATGAAGGAGGAGGGTTTTACCATCATTCTGCGCCAAACAATTAGTATTGTTTGCAGGTGCAATCAATACAGAAGGGTCAGTCACCGTTATTCGTTAGTTAGGGCAAGCAAATTGTATTGTGTGAGAGTATCGCGAAAGGATTTAATGGAAGGTCGCTGAGCAGTAATAGCCGATTGGTTAAGCTCGCGTTTTGCGGGGCACCTCTGGGTTTTTCGAAATGTATTTGCGAATCATAATTTCCATATGATTATCACTCGCTTTCGGTGAAGGAAAACATCGGAAAGACACCTGCATGTCTTAGTAAATCTAACCGATTCTCAAAAGACATGTGAAATCCGCCAGCGTGGTGGATTGCGGCCTGAATCCCCCTCATAGTGAGGGGAGGCCCGTGCCCAGGAGTGGGACGTCAAAAGGGCTAAATTATGAAATGGTTTTTGGTTGGTACATGATACATGTTCTTTTTTTGTGTACCTGTAGGCAGCGACCGCGGTGAAGACGATATGCAAGGACGTGTCGTCCGGGCTGGGCGAGCAGCGCGAGCCGCTGCTGCGCGCGCTGCTGGCCGCCGCGCACGGGAAGACCTTCGACGGGAAGCAGCACGTGCTGGACGCGCTGGCCGAGCTCTGCAAGTGAGTGGACCCACTGACAACAACATGCAACATAACGCACCTTACTTGCAATTCGTATCGTGACTCTAAATTTTTTTTATTTTTAAACCTGTGGTGACGCCTTTTGAAACTACATAAGAGCTGATAATTTTCAAACGGCTGAACCGATTTTCATAGAACATAGCTCAGAACACTCTCGATTAGAATACCTTTGTAACAAAAAAAACTAAACTATAATCACAAATACGCATGTTAAACTTATAACACCCCTCTTTTTCCGTCGGAGGTTAAAAACAGGTGTCATGTATACTCAAATTAACGATCTGCTTCTCGCTCCACTTTTCATGCGGAATAATAGTACATTGTTATTCTAGGGGTGAAAGTAAATCATTTAGGCCCGGCGAGGGCGCTAATAGTTCGAGGGACAAAATAATTATTTCACCCGAGGTAAACACTGTGCGACCGGAGCGGTCATTTAGGCTATCAGTAGTGAAGTGTAGTGTCGGTCCCGCAGCGTGCAAGAGGGCGAGTCCCCGCTGGCGGCGGCGCTGGGCGCGCAGTGCGCGGCGGCGCTGCTGGCGGAGAGCCGCAAGCCCGAGCCGGGCTACAAGCGGCACGCGCTGGCCGCGCTGGCGCGCGCGCTGCCCGCCGCCGCGCCCGCCACCTTCCACCAGCTCTACGACATCGTCAAACCCATACTCACCAAGGTACCGCGCCGGATACTCGAAGACGATAATACCTACCAAGTTCTAACTAGGTTGTCTCGGTTACAACTCGCTTCAAACTAGAAGATCGTTTGACCATATTATATCGTCATGCTAAATTATGTCCGGCAAGATATAAAAAAATACACCTGAATTATTAAATTTGTTTTTGAGAATATACTAGGTGAAACAAAAAGGGTACGGGTAAGGGTTTACTTTACTTTGTAAATCTAAAACTATCGGCTTTGTGGGACAGTTGAAATACTAAAGGTTTTGTAGACTTATGATATCTGTTAGTGATGTAACGAATATTCGCATTCGCATTCGCATTCGCGAATATTCGCATATTTTTTGACATTCGCATTCGCATTCGCATTCGCAAAAATCTATGCGAATGTTTGGCGAATGTTTTTGAAAAACAAAAAGGAAATTATGTATACATACATGGATATGTAATTTAATACAACTAGTAAGAATTTTATATCTTTTCAACAAACTTGCTCGTAGGGTGGGGCCACCCTATAATAAGGGCTTATTGCACCGCTTTTAGGTTCATAAAGCAGCTTATTTCGCACTAGTGCTTTTGACTTTACATTTTTTAAATCTTAGTAAAGAGTTATCCTAAAAATAGTAAGCATTTTTATAAACTAAATAAACAATGTTTATAAATTATTATAAATAAAATCATTAATTATTTAAATATATTTATTTATTAATTTTATTTATTATAAACATTCAGTTTATTATATTTCAAATAATATTATAATAATTGTTAGGCCTTGCCAGACCCATAGATAAATAACTGGCCAAATGCATGTCAAACTACGCATACTATAGGGTTCCGTAGATATCCCGCCACTTTTCGAATATGGAACCCTAAAAATAAAGTAATGTATTTTTGATGGATATGAAACATCTCGAATGATCATTTCTGCGAAATAAATAAACTATTGGCTACCGTATGAATAAAATAGTAAGAAATTCTGTTGCTGAATTTATTAAACCGGCATTCATATTATACATCTTAAGCAAAGTGACATAAACCTTTATTTTATTTTTGGACTGATGAAAAGTTTTTATAAGGTGTTTTAACTCAAATAATTAAGTTGTGATTAGACTGGATGCACAATCAGTGGCGCGTGGCTTTGAGACTCAGACCAAACTTCCGTTTTTTTTAATTAATTATATTTAGTTTTTTGAAGTAAATAACTATTTATTTCATATAATAAACCATGTATAACGTGGTTCTAAGTTAAAAGATGAATCTCGCTACTCACGTAAAAAGGCCACTTTGGAGCTCAATATTTCGTAAACGGGAATTAATATTGAAAAACCGTCAAAGAAACCTTCAAATTATTTTAAATTACCTGCTGAACATTACCTCGCTCGACGGGGTGAGTAAACATTTTTAGACTCCCCTTTCTTAAGTACGGGAGGTACAATAGAATAACTTTTCGTTCAAAATTAAAATACACAGTTTTGTAGTGGTACACAAACACTATTTTTTGCCAATTTTCAGTATAAAAGTCCCTAAATAAAATTACTTTGATGTCAGAGGGACGGGCATACGGACAGACTGACGTGGCGAAACTATAAGGGTTTCGAGTTTGACTACGGAACCCTAAAAACTTACGGCGCGCCATTTGGTTTTATTTTTCATTCATCCTGCAATTCTCTAGGTCTTAAACAAATTCGTGAATTGTTTTTTTTCAATTAAGATTGTAATATTTTCGTTATTTTTTACTCGCAAGTGTGTTGTAAAATGTCGTATTAAACGCGTGAGCATTGTTCATTACACACTTTGGCTCCATCACATCCCTCGTGTTAGTCTCGGGCTGCAAACCAGCTTCGATCATAACTCAACTTAGCTCACTTGTACATAATGCACTTATTTACTTTTATTTGAATTGGAATTGGAAAAAATATGGAACTGTCTTGAGGTAGGCAACCAAATTATAAATAGGATCTTTCTCTTTTGCTCTTGTTAGTCTAATTAAAATACTAACAAACTCAATAAAATTTGAATATCAATTAAATTTGATTTATGCAATAATACTAAGCTACTCTGAAATCAAAACAAATCTCTTCGTATTAACTCGTTATTTCAACCTATATAGGTTTGGCTATGTTCGGCCGACACGAAATGTCAAACCAGTCTAACACATTTTGGGCGCTCATTATTAACCCCCAAAGAAAAAAGAGGGATGTTATAAGCTTAACATGTGTATCTGTGTGTCTGTCTGTGGAATCGTAGCGCCCAAGCGGATGAACCGATTTTTAATTCGTTTTTTTTTGCTTTAAGCTATGTTTCATGAAAATTGGTTCAGCCGTTTGAAAAATATCAGCTCTTTTGTAGTTTAAAAAGTAATCGCAACGGGGGTTCTTGAAATTTTCTATTTGAGAGTCAACATTCGCATTCGCATTCGCATTCGCGAATGTTGGAGCCAAATATTCGCATTCGCATTCGCGAATGTCAAAAATCCAACATTCGTTACATCACTAATATCTGTCAACAGCTGTAGCACTATAACACCTTTTGTTTTCGAAATTTTCTTCAAAGCATAAAATAACTTTGTATTTCTAAAACTATCAGTTTTAGAAATACACAGTTATGTTTTGAAAACAAAGTATACCCTTTCTGTTTCAACCTGTATAATGCTCACTATAATAGTATGATAGTGTTTCTTGCGGCCATCATTAAAAAAACATCGTCAGAACAACATTCACTAAGGTACTGCTCGTCACTGCTGAGCCTCCGCCGAATATTCCAAGGCGATAAATAATGGTCCACTATTAGAGGCATCAATTGGCTAGTGGTTTGAGATGCCGCCCTCGTAGCCGAGAGAGACCGGGTTCGATCCCCATCCTGGCCATTCAACTTTTGATGTGAGCCCACTCCTAACACTAATCTTAGCTTAGCTGGAGGGGCTAACGGGAATACTAGTAATGTGATAAACTGGCATTGCTAGTAATGTTTAAAAAAATAAAAATAGAATGATAGTGCTCCTTGCGGCTATCATTAAAAAACATCTTCATTACACAGGTCTAGCAAATTTTAACAAAGTCGGTAAACAAGCGTCCGACCCGCCTAATGTTAAGCAGTTACCATAGCCTATAGACGCTTGCATACCAATGGTATTTTTCGCACGTTGCAAACCAGAAGCGGAGTGGAAATTGGGACGGCGGAAGTATGGGCTTCCGGCTCTCACTCATTGTATGAGATGCAGTTATTGTAGCTCCTTTGCGCTGACCTTCTGTGAGTCGGTGGTACTGCCCTGGTTAACCCAGCTAGTACATGAGGTGTATTCAATTGTCAACAGACAATTCAGCTGTAGCTATCTGTACAAATAAATAAAATTGGAGTGTCTGTTTGTAATATCAAAATAACACCTTCTCACTAAATGCATATGAAAGTACATACGACACTTATAAAAAATACGCGATTTAATTTTCTTTGTCTGTCTGTGTGTTTGTTCCGGGTAATCTCCGAAACGGCTGGACCGATTTTGACGGGACTTTCATAGCTGAAGTTATAAGCAGTAACTTAGGCTACTTTTAATTTAGAAAATAAAAAAACAGAACTAATGTGTCCTGTCGCGCGGGCTCAGAACGCGGGAGCGGAAGTTTGCGTTAGGTATATAAAGAAAAATGAGATTAAGCTAAGCATAGACAGAATTATTTACTTTTCGTAAACTCGTTTTTGTTAAGTTAAATTTCACGCTAGTTTAACATATAGATTAAATTCAAAACTTTCGCATACTAATGAGCCCTATAACGTAAAAATAACGTCATTACTATTTTTATATGCAGGATGAATCGTCAATGAGCAAAGAATCGGATGAGGAGGATAACGAGGGGGCTCGGCAGAGGCGGGAGCAGTTGACGGCGCTTAAGGAAGCCGCCTACGACCTGCTGGGGAAGGCGTGGCCCAAGGACGCGGAGACGCAAGGTACGGCCCAGTCTGAAGGTGAACAAATACACGATATGTTTGAACCTGCCCGGAGTGCGAGTGACGCGCACACCATCCGGCGCAACACGATGACGTGAGCGGTGTGACGTCACTCAGGAGTCTACCCGTGGCGACCAATGACGCGTTATAATATACAAGCCATACGCGAACATAAGTGTTCTTAAAAATCGAACAATTAACGATATCCTCTATCGTCGTGTCCTATATCGATGCATACAGGCCATCATACGCCAGACCTGTTGTTAGAAAGAGTGATATATTTTGAGTTAAGTAGCGAAATTAGATGCATACCTACTTAATGGAGCGCGCTCTAGATCTCCCATGGACTTGAGACCGGTTTATTAATACCAGTCAGTGCATGCTGGGTATGGTACCTTGCATTCCTGTTGCCCAAATAAGGGTGGCTAAACGCATCTATTGATAAAATTGTAGATTACGACCTACACAGTGCAAGTTAATACATGACTCGAAACGCAATTGTTTTAATTTAATAATCGGTAACTGCATGCTAATCCTACTAATATTATAAATGTGAAAGTTTGTGAGTGTGGATGTATGTATGTATGTTACTCCTTCACGCAAAAACTACTGAACGGATTTGGATGAAATTTGGAACACAGTTTATAACCGGGATTAACATATAGGATACTTTTTATCCCGATAATCTCAAAATTTTTGTTACATTAAATACTACGCGGACGAAGTCGGGGGGCACAGCTAGCCATACTATAATTTTAATGTTCACAGAAAAATATCAAGACGTATTCTTCGAGCACTGCGCCCAGTCGTACCCGTCGAGCTCTCGATCCACACAGCTCGCTATACTCACGTCCATCGCCCGCGTGCTGGAGCGGCTCGTCGTACTGGCCAATACCGGGGAGCCGATGGAAACAGACAACGTAACTATGTCGAATAGGGACAAGGCTATCAGCAATGTCACCGAACAGGTGGTGTCTATTATTGATTATACGCTCGGTAAGTTGATTCATTATAATCTCCTCATATTCTTTCTTGCGATTAAATTTGTGAGGGTTCCGAGACAATTTAGCTTTTCCCCGGGACTCGTCGAAGATCAATCCTCAGTGTCATCATTAGACACCATTCTCGAGCATGGCTTACAGGAGAAACAATGGTGGGAATGTCTGCGGGACTAGTCCCATTAAGTATATACTATATTAGAACCCCTCGCCTTCACTGACCAAATATTACACCTATTTAAGATTGCCTCTAACTTTTGCTGTAAAAAAATGGAGACAATTAAACAATATATAAATTGCAAATCAGTTTTTATGTTTGGTGTTAAAATTTTATTTCTTTGTTCTAGAAAACAACAATCAAGTGAGGCACAGGAGAGATGCACTGAATATAATGGAAATACTTGTAAAACAATTGAAAGGTAAGTTTCGATATTGTTGTAGTTGTAATATAAATAAGTGATCAATCTCATTGGCGAAATTATATTTCTTATATAATGTTTTAAAAAATAACTTGCAGCAATACTTTTCTGACATTGGTGTTATTTGACAGATCTCAATAAGACTGAAGAATTGGATAAGCTGAGGAAGATTTACCAGACGCATGCGCAGGACCTGTCCAAGGACGTGTCACACGAAATAAGGACCAAAGTGGACAACATCAAAGTACACTTTAAATAGTTGTAAATTATTTATGCATGTGACAGAATGTGTATTAAAAATTAGTACCAATGTAACTTTGTTCTTTTAATTCCCCGCAGAGCTATTAAATTTATTTCGTTTACACATTGCAACATTTCACGATATACATTACGAAAAAATAGGTATTCCGAAAGGTAAATGTAAATGCAGAAACGAATGTACTAGGAGAGCATGCAATTAAAAGAGGTTATTATTCATTAATGTTCATTTGAATTTCGTCGCAAGTATCGGGTAATAATGTAACCAAAAGTACTAGGAGAACATAAAATAAAAGGAGGGTAGTCGGGAAACTAGCGACATCAATCGGGCAATAGTGGAAATCAAGAGTATTTTCAAACAAAGCACTTAGGTTTTACGATGTTACCATGTTTTTACGGAATCCCTTGAAAAAAAAAATTAAATTGTACTACTAATTACTTAATAAGTATGGAAATAGTATAATTTTCAAAGCACTTTACAGTTAAGGTCATAGGTAAAATAAAATGCGAGGGAAACAATATCACATCCGTGTTTAATGCTACTGCATTGAATAAATCTATGGAATGAAATAAAAGTACATTAACGAGATAGTTAATTAGCATAAAAACATTTGACTAAATTAAATTATGTCGATATTCTATTTACCTATACATAATAAAGTTAACTAAATTATATAAAATAGGTACTTAACTAATTTACGAAATCTCATACAATTTTACAAATTAAATCATTTATTTATGGTCACAGCTTAAATTCTACTCAATTAATAGGCCGTGTCGGCAGAAACTTCAGAAAAAAGGCGAATCATTATGTACTTAACTCTCGATAATACAGATGAAATGTACAAAATCCTTAAGTTAACTAAAACATACTAAACAGTTTAAGGTAAGGTTTAAATTTCGGATTATTTTGTCGTGTGCAGTTCGTATACCGAGTGAATTAGGACATATATTTTTAGCGAAATCATCGAGTTATTATTTACTTTATGCGGCAAAATTTAGCTTAAGTCTTGTGTTATCAAATATTTGATAACAAAGCCGATACCAATAGTGTGTTCTAAGTAACATAGTGCTTGTTATCTTACAAAATAACATCTATATAATATGAATAGCTTTGTACATAAAATAAATGAATAAATACTATTTTCCGAGTCATTCTAACTTCCATCTTAAAAACATACAAATTATGTCTAAATAAATCATTAACAATGCTAAAATACACTCGAGCAGATTTTATAACTGTAATAGCGGCCGATACAAAGCAATAAGAGTTATTTCGCACTGAAATGACAGTGGCTGCCAGCGAAGCAAATTACATAGAATATAAACTTTATCTACATAGTGAGACAGTTGCGCATTAGAGCAAAAGTTTTTTACATTGTTTTGAAATGCTATGTATTCTGCCATCTCAGTGACTGACCTTCAAAATCTTCGGTGAAATAATGCTAAGGCAGAATCAAAAATAGTCTGTTAACGGGTTGTGAAACCGCAAATGACCTTTTAGAGTAAAGGCCCCTGATCCCCTGGTCTGGGTGCTACTGGGATCATCCAGTCTATGTACGGTAACTACTTTATAGTTTTGTTTTCTTATATTTACGCGAATACTACACATTGAAATAAAACTATTTTACGGATTTTATCGCGTTTATTTAGTTTGTTATGTTCAAACAACAACTAGATATGACGGTACCCAGTTATTAACTATGACATCAGGACGTCGAACACCTCAGTCCCCCCGTGACCATGGTTGCTGTAAAGCAGCCGAAACGTCGGGAACATAACAAACTAAATAAACGCGATAAAATAGTTTTATTTCAATACTGCAGCTAGATGGGTCATCTCGCGACATTTATTTATTTATTAAGATTGCCTAGCGATATTGCAGATAGCAGACTAGAGATTGGACGCATGCTTGATCAAATGTAAACAGTGACCGGGCTACGAGCGCCGCAGTGAGCCCGTTTACGACCAAAGAAGGTATTTACATTATTGTTCCATTACAAAATGTTTAGACTACAGCTATTTGCACTAGTTATACATCGTCGAAGAGTCCGCGCGGCGGCATCGTCATCTTGTCTCTCCTGCGCTCGTCGAACTCAGTTCTCAGGGACGGCAGGGCGCTCTCTCCGAAGCGGTGGTCCAGTTCATCTTCCAACGTCAGGGTGGGACGGTTGTACGGCACCTCGGCCCGCTGGTAGCCGGTGACCTGCGGCTGGCTGCGCTCCGGACTCGGTTGCACGTAGTAGTCTGAGTCGACGTCGTTTAGGAGCCCGGTGTGGGCTGAAATGTGACCGACATGCACAATAACCGCTAACATTAATGATGATTAGGAAGAAGGGTTAAGACACATTCTGTTTATTCAAAAATAGGCATTATCGACGTATAAATAACACTAATTTCATAAAGCATTAACAATCCAAGCGTTATTTTTAATAAATATATCCAAAGAGTCAGCCGCATATGACCAACAGTAATATTTTATGTGTAAGGATTATTTCTAGCAATAATCCAATGAGATTACAATAATTTTAAGAGTAAATTTGTAGGCTACTATTTTTACAATAAACAGGCCAAACACAGAAATAGAAAAGTGGTGCAAATGATCATATGGTGGATGAGAAGAATCAAGATCGCATGATTACCGACACAACATTGTATAACCAAAAAACTTGCAATAGAACACAGACAGAATAGACATTCAAGAATTTTTACACAAACAAATTTGAACTCTGTATTTCTGTAGTTTTTGAGATAATAATTTTACGATAAGGACTTTAGTGGTCCCACTGCTGCGGGTCTAGGACGTCCAGCTTTGAAAGTAGTTTTCGTCTCATTCTCTTCCATGAAAGATAGAGAGACAGTGACTCCTGTGTGAGTAAAATTTTGTGGTAGACACACTGGACGCCCACAGGCTTATGCGAGAAAGCCTTGAGGTATTATCATCGCCATCACGACTTCATGCATTTGGGAAAACAATGCATTATTTATTACGCTTAACGCACAAAATCTAGATTTAGTTAAATATACAGGTTGAAACAGAAAGGGTATACTTTTTTTTCAAAACTTAACTTTGTAATTCTAAAACTATCAGTTTTGGAGGAAACTTGAAAAACAAAAGGTGTTATAGAAATAGCTGTTGACAGATTTCACAAGTCTACAAAAACCTTTAGTACTTCAACTGTCCCACAAAGCCGATAGTTGTAGATTTACAAAGTAAAGTTGAAAAAAAATAGTATACCCATTCTGCTTCACCTAGTATTGTAGTGTTGGCAAGTATATAGTATCTAGATGTCGAATTACCTCCGTCGTGCTTGTCGCGCGCGCTGCGGTAGTTGTTGAACCGCTCGCTGTAGTCGCGGCGCCGAGACATCGACTCTTCTGCGCGCTGCCGACGACGCTTCTCTGTAACAATGGGGGCGGCAACATTTCAGATCACCAGATAGATATCACTTGACTGGACCGGGTGACGTCATCTATCACTTTACTTTATCATTCTTACTTTCAGGGTTTCATAGATCGATTATATCAAAGCCTGTTTTAGTATCGGTTCTTGTAAGAAACGTTACTGGTCGGAAGGAAAAAAAAATCATACTCCCAAAATATTGCGACACTTAGAGTAGAGGCAGCTCGGGGGTAGGGATCATTGGAAAGGTTAAATAATCACCTGGCACGCGTTTTGCGGACTCGCACCTCTTGATTTCTCAAAATCGTTGCTCGAATCGTCATTTCTATAATGACTATCACTTGAAGAAGATCGAACCAATTTTCGGAAGACATGTGAAATCCTCCAGCCAGCGTGGTGGATTATGGCCTGAATCCCCCTCGTGTTGAGGGGAAGCCCGTGCCCAAATTCTAATTCAAACCGTTTATTTTGTTTAGGCCTACGGGGGGCACTTACAAATTGTCATTTTTTTTTTCTTATATCTACAACCGGATCGGAACATGATATCGACTGGAGGAGTGGGACGTCAAAAAGGGCTAAATGATTATATCACCTCGTTTAATGATCTCTCGGCCTTCGTCGACCAGGTCCGTGGTGAGCTCGTCGTCGCCCACGAACTGGTGGAAGCCGCAGAGCGAGAGCAGGCGGCTGCCGAGCGAGAGGTAGGTGGCGACGCACAGCAGCACCACCAGCATCGGGAAGTAGATGTTGAACCCTTCCGCTATGATCCCCAGGACGTCCATGTGCCCCATTATCTGCAATTATTATATTCTGGAATTAACGGTGGTGAAGTCAAACAGTAGCGAACTGACTACAGCTCCTATACTTGACTTGCTTTGACGACCGCTTGGCGCAGTGGTTCGAGCGTAGGCTGCTCGGCTCACTGCACATGGTGGTTGCGGGTTCGATTCCCGCCGGGGCAAATTTCGGAAGAGGCCTGTAATTTGCCCTGGTCTGGGTGTCACTGGGATCGCCCCCAGTCCATTGTACGGTACCCATAGCACAAGCATTGCTTAGTTTGGGACCATACAGTTGGTGTGTCAGTCTGGCGATATTTATACGGGATGGCTCGATCGGGGTAGTACCGGGGTAGTAGATCTAATAAAACGTCTAATTTAGGTAGTAGTAGATCGGCGTAAAGTAGCTATTATAATAGCCGTCAGTGAGCCGGAAGCGCAACCCTTCAGGGCCCTAACCGCGCTAGCTACGCAAATCGTAATAGAAAAGCAAACGCTCACGATTACGTTTCAAACGCTCCGCTTTTGACGTTTTGCTGACACGAGCTTCACGATTTCTACTGACATTGATATAAGGCGTGGTTAAGGCCCAGGTCGGCAACGGGCGAGCAATGCCTATGGCATTGCAAGCATCTACAAGCTAAAGTAAATAAGTGAGTCATATTTAAATTACAACAACTAAATCACTACATAGTATAAAACAAAGTCGCTTCCCGCCGTCTGACCCTATGTATGTTTAGACCTTTAAAACTACGCAACGGATTTTGATGCAGTTTTTTTAATAGATAGAGTGATGTAAGAGGTAGGTTTATATGTATAATACATGCATAACATAGTAATGAAACACTGATAATATAATTTTACAGGTTTCTTGCACCCGTGCGTAGCCGGGGCGGGTCCCTAGTTGAAATTATAAGTAACAACTGTGCGAAAGTTTTGTTTAGCTTGTGCGTTGTCTGTCAGCCAGTCAGTCAGTGTTGAATTTAATAAGTTACTTACATAATAATAAGGTCTTAAATCCACTGACCTGCGTGTAATAAGTCTCCATGACTTGCTCTTTAATGACGTGCGAGTCCATGTGTATGAGGCCGAGGAAGTTCAGGCACATGGCGGGCGTGAGCCGGCAGACCATCATGCCGGAGAAGATGAGGCTGTACTCGTTGGTCTGGTGGTGCGGCGCCAGGTAGTACAGGTTCAGTACCCGGATCTTCAGCACGGTGGAGTACGCGCAGTAGAACATGTACGCTATCATTATTGTTGAGATTATCTGAAATGAGTAAAACATAATATATTGGTAAAGAGAGACTCGGATTGCCGCAGGCTGAACTGAGGTCTTATGATAAATAAATAATAATTAAATATCGCAAGATTGACACACCAACTGTATAGTCCCAAACTAAGCAATGTTTGTACTATGGGCACCGTATTATGGACTGGGGGCGATCCCAATGACACCCAGACCAGAGAAAATTACGAAAAGGCAATTATGATGTCTTTTTGCATTTCATCTTATCGCAATCTAAGAAGTTAGCCATACACATAAATACAATTGAAGTGTCTATAAAATTTAAAAATAACTTCTAGGTAAACGCATAAAAAAATAAACAAAGGTACTTCTAACAAATTTTTTCTGTCTTTCTGTGCGTTTCTTTAGGATAATCTCGACGACTGGCCTGATTTGGGCAGGACTTTCGCTGGCAGCAAGCTGATGTTATAAAGAATTACTTAGCTTATTTTTATTTTATCGATGTATCACGCGGGCGGAGCCGCGGGCTACAGCTAGTGAGACATAATTTTAAATAAAGGACAGACCCCAGCTCCAGCCAAAGACATTTCAGACATAATATAAGAACACTAGCTGACCCGGCAAACGTTGTTCTGCCATATAAATGATTTCTAGGTATGAAAAATAGATGTTGACCGATTTTCAGAGTTACCCGATATGCACACAAAAGTTCATGAAAATCGGTCGAGCCATTTCGGAGGAGTTTGGCAACAAACACAGCGACACGAGAATTTTATATATTAGATAGAACCTTACCTCTATAGCAGCGTAGTTATACGTGTAACTGGCCGCGATGACGATGTTCGCGAAGATGGATAGCACCGGCTTCTTGCAGAAGAAGGTCATCTCGGACCAGACCACGGCGACCGACAGCGCGCCCGTCACCACCGCCATCGTCTTCAGGAAGTACTGCCTCAAGAAACATTCCCAGTACCATTCTGAAAATACAAGGTTTCGTTGATCACAATTGTGGGTACCTACTAACTTGGGGTCGGATGGTAAGTACTTGGGGTCGGTTGGTAAGTACTTGGGGTCGGTTGGTAAGTACTTGGGGTCGGATGGTAAGTACTTGGGGTCGGATGGTAAGTACTTGTGGTCGAATGGTAAGTACTTGTGGTCGAATGGTAAGTACTTGTGGTCGAATGGTAAGTACTTGTGGTCGAATGGTAAGTACTTGTGGTCGAATGGTAAGTACTTGTGGTCGAATGGTAAGTACTTGTGGTCGAATGGTAAGTACTTGGGGTCGGATGGTAAGTACTTGTGGTCGAATGGTAAGTACTTGGGGTCGGATGGTAAGTACTTGGGGTCGGATGGTAAGTACTTGGGGTAGGCAGTGTCCATGTCCTTTCTCAGGCTCTACACTAGCTGTGTACCAAATTTCATTTAACTCGTTTCAGTCGATTTGGCGTGAAAGCGCGACAGACAGATGTTACTTTCGCATTTATAATATTAGTAAGGATAGCATATTTCGGAGGTAATTACCAAATATAGGTGGGTATAGAATCCGCTGCAGCCTAGGTCGTGGTGTGTGGAAGGTGTGCTGGAAGCGGTGGTCGGGCGAGCGCTGGTTGGCCGCCACGTCCTCCAGGTGGAAGATGCGCTCCAGCATCAGGCCCCACTGCGTCTCCGTGCGTTGCAGCACGTGGAGCGCTTTGATGGCCTGTAGTAATGAAACCGAACATTTAATTAGCACATACACAAAAAACAAAACTGTAGTAGGTCCTTGGGTATCTGGTGGCTTCCAGGGTTATTTAAAAATAACTCTATTGGTAACAAAATACAAACAAAACTTATGGGCGAGCAGACCCGGTTTCGTGAGCACGTGCGTGGTGTCGCGAAGCGGTTCTCGGGCGTACTGGCCATATATTTTTTTGTAGGCAATTTTTTGTCCCACTGCTGGGCAAATGCGGGAGGCACTTTTGACGCCACAGGTCCCTACCTTCGGCTTGTTGTGACCACGATTTACCCGCAAAGGTGTTCAAATTATTGCGGGTAATATTTAAAAAGATTCAAATCAAAGCATTATCCAAGGCGAAGATGGTGCGACGATTTGAACACCTTATAAATAATTAATAATAATGATTTTGCCCTTTTGACGTCCCACTCCGATGGGCACGGGCCTCCCTTGAACACGAGGGGGGATTCAGGCCATAATCCACTACACTGGCCTAGTGCGGGTTGGCGGATTTCACATGTATTTCGAAAATTGGTAAGATCCTCTAAGGCATGCAGGTTTCCTCACGATGTTTTCGTTCACCGTAAGCAAGTGATAATCATATGAAAATTATGATTCGGGTATAGATTTCTAAAAATACAGAGGTGCGAACCGGGGTTTGAACCCATGACCTGGTGCCCGCAAGACGTGTACTTAACCAATTGGCTATCACTGCTTATACACCCTCTTCATTGCAGAGGGTGTATAAGAAGTGATAAGAGATAGGCTGCAGTGAGCAACTCTGACTTCACTGTAAGCTGTGCCGAAAAGCATTTAGCTCGGCACACACCGTAGCTTGTAGCTTGCAATACAAAAGGCAGTGATCGCACGTTGCTAACCTGAACGGAAGTATGACAGAGGGAGTGAAGGGATGCATCCGGCTAATTTAAGCCAAACATGCTGGAGCCGCCAAAAAGAAAAAAGAAAAAGATTTCTAGCAATGTGAGTTAATCTCATTACTAGTATTCCCGATAGCCCCTCCAGCTACGCTATGCTTGTTTAAGTAGTGGGCTCACGTCAATAGTTACCGATACCGATCCCCACACCTCTCAGCTACGAGAGCGGCCCCTTTAACCACTTGACTACTGACGGCTTATTGGCTGGTGGGTTTATTATACCTTCTTGTGTAAATTGACGAGTGATTTGAGTGACGGCGCGGTGGGGCGGTCCGGCGGCGCGCGCTGGGCGAGCCGGTCGCGCAGCGGCGCCGGCAGCTTGTGCACGATGGTCTCCACGTGCCGCAGCTGCGGGTGCCCCGGCCCCACCGCCGCCGACACCGCGTTCAGACTCTACCAACACCACACACACTACATGAGAATAGACGGGATAACACTACGACTATCCTACTAATATTATAAATGCGAAAGTTTGTGAGTGTGGATGTTTGTTGTCTTTAGGTAAAAACTACTGAAAGGACTTGAAATTTGGAACACGGATAGTTTATAACCGGGATTAACACATATGATACTTTTTATCTAGATAACCCCGAATTTTTTGTTAAGTTAAATACTACGCGGATTAAGTCGGGGGCACAGTTAGTACTGGGATACATTTTTGAGTTCCGTACCTCTATAGGAAAAAAAAGAAACCCTTATAGGATCACTTTGTTGTCTGTCTGTCTGTCAACACCCTTTTCCTCGGAAACGGATAGAGTTGATTTTTTTTATAATAAAACTAGCTGACCCGACAGACGTTGTCCTGTCTTAGCTTTGAATATTGAATTCGAACTGTCCATTCAACTTTCTTTATTTTCTTTCATAAGAACCTTCTCCTGACAATAATAAACGTCCGTTTACGCGTGATGCGATGACCAAGGAAATAGAGATTCATTTTAATATATATAGATAATCTAAACAATATTAAACTGTAATTACAGCGACAAACTATGTTATGCCTCGTATTCATGCATAATTCGATGTGATAATAAAACTTTTCGTAAAATATACTACAAGGAATATCAAAAATCATTTGATTATTTATAGCCTATACACATACACAGTATATAGCCTATACACATATACACAGTCGCGATGTTACGTAAAGACGGCAAGGTCTAACCGTGAGTTCGCACTGGACGAGACATGTTCGCGAAACATGTTGCTGTCTCTATTTTATGAAAACAAAAAATAGAGACAACAATATGTTTCGCCAACATGTTTCGTCCAGTGCGAACTCACGGTAATGCAAATGATAATTAATTAAAAGTCACCGGTAGTTATGTAACTTGATTTGAATTTCGTATGTGAAAATTATTCTTTTTATTTATTTGACGCATAAAATAACCGTTTTTTTTCCTTTTTTTTTTAATTCTCACTACTCATTACTTACATCCAATATATCATCCACACCCTCCTCCGCCTCACACTTATCCGTACTCAACTTGGCTATCTTGAAATAACAATATGTCAGTGTATAATTCTTCTTCGAGTTGTTCCACAAATTCCTCGGGACCTCCACTAGGGCGTATCCCAGTAACAGGATCAATAGGAACAGACCCCATGTGTTACTGGCCGTTGACGCAATCGCTTTGATCTTGGGTGGGTCTAAGTATACTCCAGGTTTCAGAGCGATGTATATGAGAAGTATGCCGCATATGAATAGGTAGGATCCGTAGTAGATGGCATTGTCGACTAGAGCGGATTTCAACTTCCCTTTGACTGTAAAGTCGCCAGCCTTGCTGTATGATTGCATCATCGGCATTATGAGCCTGGAACGGAAATATTTTTGTCAATTTCTTTAAGGTGTATTATTATCATACTGATATTTTCCCTGAAGGAGAAGGTAGAGTATTGCTATTAATGGGGATGCCCATGGTCACTAAACTAAGAGGGCAATTTTTAAGACCCTGCACAAAGATAGATACTAGGTATAATATGTTGCCAACATGGTAAATCGTCATAGAAAACCATAAGTAAAGCACATTTAGACAAGCAAACTATATGTACAATTTTCTATGAAATGGTATCCCATGTGAGCAACAAAAGTGTCTATGTTTGGGCAGAGCCTACAGACCTTGGTTTGCTTGATGCTTGATGGTTTGGTTGCTAAGAGAACTGGCTAGATTTAGGCTGTTTGGTCTGATAAGGAATATTCTAAATGTAGTTCTTATCATTCCTCTTTTGTTATTACTGTTATCTACACACCTATTTGAATTGTTTAAAATATTATAAATATGTTATTCATATAAAAACATAGCTACTCAGTACAAATCAAAACAGATTCCAAAAGTTATTTCTAAAATAATAGATACGAGTATTTTTTCCATGCACATATTGTTCAGTCCATAAAGATATCTTCAGCCAGAAAATTAAGAGTATTTTACCAAGTGAGGCACTGTGAAGTCCAGTATACAATGCGCCACAGGCTCGGGAACACATCGCTGCTAACAAATGTCCATGGCTTCTGGCATTCCGTTATACTGCCATTTTGGACCACAGTTTGTGTGGTAAAATCTTTGGTGGAATTTTCCACACATTGTCGGTACACAGTCTGAAACAATCAAGGAATAATAATTTGCTTTTGCTAATAGGACAACATTGTACATAATCCCTGTGGATTAGCAGTTATTTAAAACATACTTTGTTTTCTTCTTTCGAATGTCAAATTTGTGCTGACTGAAAGAGATAGTTTGGTGTGTTACTATTCGCCAGCTAATCCACATTGATTAATAAGGGGGTAGGTGTTTTACTAATGGGACATTTTGCATGTAAGTTGTTTTGCTAATGGGACAGATTGCTCACATAACTTGTTCTACTAATGGAGCATATTTCTGAATGGGTCTTTTTGTTATTCGGTCAATTCATCTTGACGTTGTGATTAGGAAGCTTATTCTCATATCCATAATTCATTTAGAGAACAACCAAAAGACTGACGTGTTTTAGAAGTTTTTTTTTGTTGTACTAAATTGAAGTTGATTGAACCTAAGTACAAGAATTTCCTATTGACAGAATATAGGTATCTTGTTTTTAAAGGTGCATTAGTTTTGGTAATAAAAGATAATTTTGTCAATAGAGGAAGTAGATGTTGTGATAGCAATGTTGTGCAACATGAAAACCACATCAGATATTATCAATAGTATTTACTAATACATATTTTTATTGCTATGGAAAATTGGTGTTTCATTTTTGATATAATTTGAACTTGTTATCTTGAAACAAAGAATTTCAATCTCTTAAAAAAGTTTTGGCCTTTTGACATCCCATTCCTGGGCAAGGCCCCCCTCACTACGAGATGGATTCGGGCCATATTCAACCATACTGGCCCAGTGTGTATTGGCAAATTTTGCCATTGTATATCATCTGAATGAATTATAATTTTGTATTGCACAAATTTCACATGAAATGTATTTCTATCATTGTTGTATTCCTAATATCTGAGAAAGACAAATATATTTTTAAGCGCCATGATCTAACTGTCATTTTGGTTGGAATCATTATTATAGCTTGCTTTAATTCAAGTCAAACAGGTTATCAACACTGTAATACAGTCCATGCAATAAGGAGGTACTCACCGATGATATATCTAAAGGCAAGATGAACATAATAACAAATGAGAAGTACCATGCTGTGAGAACAGACACAGTAACTATTATGTGATTCCTGTAACAATCGCCATATCTGTACAGCAGTGTGGCAGCTAATATGAAAGCAGAAATCAGCTCCACTACGAATAATGTGTAAGCCATGTTGACGCAGTCGTTTTCACAACACAAAAACTAGTTTTTCTTCGCAGTTTTCTGCTTTTCCCTCCACACTCTGGCTGCTTCGTGCTGTAGCTCTTCAAACCGTATTTGTGTCGCAGATTTCAAAGGCAACAACCTAGGGCGCTCGATTTCATACTCCACAGGACATTCTTCGTAGAAAAGAATCCCCGTGTCGGGCAAAATAGCGTCGAATTCAATACTTTTGTCTTCGTGCTTCTTCGCTTCTGACATATTTTTAGGCACAAAATAATGAACACAATAACATTTTTACTTTGTACTCTGAACGGCAAATAATTAAAAACATTAACAATTGAAGAACTGCAGTTAAAATCTCTCAAAAATAAAACAGCACCTATGATATCATCTTCAAATTAGAATTAAATCTATTTTCCACCAGCTTGCACACAAATTCCCCTTTTTCTATCTTTCGAAGAGAAAAATGTCAATATATTTTGATGTTGTTGATTGCACAATTATGTTTTGTCTCTATTACTCTTACTAATATTGGTTGCCTAGTGCCTACATACTTGTACTACGTCTAAAAATGTGGTTTCCTCAAATATGGAACGTACACTCGAAGGTGATTTTGCACAGATTAAATATTTCCATGACTGTCCTCTGTCCACGTCATACAGAATGTCATTACTCGCGCCCTTGTTTTTTTGGTCCATATGATATTGTACTGTATTACCCTACAATAAAGTCTATTATAATTTAACACTTCACCAGCATATAATATTTTTTTGTCTATGGGCGGGACTCTTACCATCTCACTCTTGCCTAGAGTTTTTTTTTTTTTTTTTTTGAATTGACTATATGTTGTTGGCCAGAGTGGCCATAACAACTTCACCCGGACAGAGGGCGAGCGCAAGTGCGCTCCAGCCATAGGGGCAGGGGGGCAGCTAGCTCAAGGGCGTCACTAGGGACACGACCTCGGCTTGGGCCGCTGCCAGGAGAGGTGGCGAGGGTAAATCTACCACCGGATCGGAACGCGACCTCGACTGAGAAGATCCGGCAAGAAACTCAGCGGGCTAAAGAAATGAAGTCTTGCCTAGAGTACCTACCTATAATATAGTGAGCGGCTATGCTAAATTAATACAATATACCTACACATTAAATTAAACACAGCATGGAAGTAGGGGTGTCCACTTCGAAAAAACATCGATGTTTTTTTCGATGCGATATATCGCAAGTGTGTATCGACGTCTTTCGATATATCGGTTACAAACATCGATGTTTACTGAAAATCGAGTACTTTTTCTAACATAAAATCGCACCACAAAGCCCTCACCTAGTCAGCCTTCTGACACTTCACGCAAGCGTCAAGTTATAATTATTATACTACTCCTACACCAGCACTGTCCATGTGCACATTTATTGTGTGTGTTCAAGGATGCTGAATGTTGAAGAAATCTATATAACTATAAGAAAAAAACTACTTTTCATGGTGTACGACCATACACGTACATTTGCCGAAGCAGCATTCACACTTTGACCCAAATGTTCACATTTACGCAAATTGTATTGCAACCAAAATCAGTTCGTCATCGGTCATCAAGCAAACCGCACGTTCTCACCCCTCATTAAATTCACTCCCATTACTTAAGTTTATTGTCATTTTTATAATATAACTAGCTGAGCCCGCGACTTCGTCCGCGTGAAATTTAACTTAACAAAAAAGCCCGCTCCCGCGTTCTGAGCCCGCGTGACAGGACCCATTTTTTTAATTTTGTTTTTCTAAAATAAAAGTAGCCTAAGTTCTTAATATAAGTCCCTAATACTACTTAATACATCAGCTATCTGACACTACTAACAAACACACAGACAGACAGACAGACAGACAGACAGACAAACATTTTTTAAATCGCGTTTTTGTTATAGGTGTCGTATGTACTTTCATATGCATTTAGTGAAAAGGTGTTATTTTGATATTACCAACAGACACTCCAACTTTATTTATTTGTATAGACAACTTTTATCAGCTATATCAGTATTTCTATCAGCCCTACCCAACCCCTATCAGACAAATTAGTACGGGCATCCCTGTACTCATGGAAACCATCACTGATTCAAATATTATTTATAAAAAATTTAAACCATGAATGAGAATGATTTAGAGATCAAACTGAGTTTTCATTAAATTCACTGGTATTCGATATTATTTTATGAAAATACATCGATACATCGAGTGAATGAACAGTTTGTCAAAACATCGGATCGATTCGATGTATCGAATTAAAAACATCGAGTGATTCGAAAAATCGATGTTTATTGAATATCCCTACATGGAAGCAATAAGTGGATCCTAACTAGCTAACCTGCGTATATAGTAAGGTACAACGTATAGGAATCTAAATATACCTTATAGGTACATACGTAACAAAAGACTGGCCACTATTGAAGATAAATGGAACAGAAGAGGATTATAGACTTTACTCGGAATCTTTTGATTGAATGGACCTTTGATATCTTTGAAAGGGAAGGGAATTATTCTTTAGCTACCTACCTACCTACCTATCACGGAGTGATGGATAACTAGGATTGTCCGGATTGATTGATATTAAATTTCAAATTATAGCCAAGCTCGATACTTACCTTTAGAATATTCGTCAATAAACCTTGCTATGTTTAAGGTACTAAGTAGGTACTTATCTACTAGGTATTTCTTGGTAGGCATATTACCTATATTGATCTACTTAGGTACTTACTTCAAACTAAACTGACGTTTTGCCGTAGAATAAACGGATGTTAAACGTACTTAACCTACTTACTAAATTCTTAGTGATCACAGTTAACAAATTTTCCGAATCAAACCCGTAACTTAAACGTAAGAACTTATCTGGCTACTTATACCGAGTTATACCCAGCGAAGTAGGAAAGAGTCGTGAATAAAGTGTAGCTAGGCAGGTAGGTACCTACCCAAGCACCTACCTCCATAAAGTCACAACACAACTCACGCCATTTTAATAGTGGTTACTAAAGTACACTTCAAAATTCAAAGAAACATACCAACGATTTGGAAGTTGCCATTAAAAGAAAAAGGCATTACTTTTCCATTTCCTGCCAAATAGTCAAGTGGTTTCCTTCCTTCATGTGATAGGTAGGTACTTACCTATCGTATGGGTGGATATTTCTGGTAGAGTAGTGTTATTATTTCTGGTTCATATATTAGGTACTTACTTATGTATGTTTCGTAGCATGCGATATAAAGGTCCTGGGAACAATAAAGTAAGTAGGTTCCTACCTATCTTCGCTCATGAAAAGATATCAAGAGTACCTACCAAATTCCTATTAAAACAAAGATGAAGCGCCACATCGTAAAACATTTTATCTGTACCTAGTAGGTACCTGTAAATAGTAAATAACTATTTATAAAACGGATGGTGTGGCGCTCTCTCTCGTGTGGTGAGATTTTGTTCTGAGGGTTTATAAAAGAATAACAAAGAAAGTACCTAAGTATAACAAATGGGAGGTAATACCTACCTAGTGAGTAGGTGTGTTGGATTGAATGGGCTTACCAACTCTAAGAAAGAAAATACATATTAAGGTGCGCTCAGGGAAGATCGGACTAACTTTAGAGAAATTGAAGGTTTCTGACTAGATTTTTTTTTCTCAACTTCTGTATACGTCAGATTGTTCAAACACGGTGCTAATTGTTAACGAATATACGTAGTTTAGCCCAGATTTTTGTGTTTGTAAACTCATTGGTTTCTGACTTATACGTGTGCAAAGACGAGACATTTTTTTTGGGCATGATGGAAAATTTACCGTCAAAGGGCAACACCGGACAGCAATTTTAAGTGGCTTCTAGTGCTTGGAGAACAATGTCCATGAAGGATTATATCCAAATTTTATCCTTCTTAAACATATTTAAAATATAACCTTTTATTCCAACAAACACACATGTTCTGATCGATTGTCCGAATTATTGGTTTTGGGCATCCGATCTTGTCCGTGGTGCAAAAATTTTGTGATTTTGTGATTCTCAAACTTTGTAATGTGTCAAAAAGGTATAACCTGGATATGAATAAAATGATATTTTACTATGTAACCTAAATGGTTTATATTAAGAAAATGAATCTGAATCTGATTTATAATAAATATTCCCGGCCAAATTTGCCGGGAATTAATTTAATACGGTCTTCACCCACCGCCGATCTTACCTGAGCGCACCTTACCTAGGTACCTACCTATCTACAACTATTTATGTTCGTCCATGGAAGTATTAAGTATTTTAACTAGGTAAGTAGGTAGCCTGTAAGTGACTACACTTAAACTACTTAAGTATATTTTTTGTAAAATGACAATGTGAATTTTTTTATAGAAAAAACAATGTCGGTACGACCTACACCTACCTGAGCAGTTATGTTTTTCTTTTCTCCCTCCTTTTACCTAAGAACTTTAATTATTTACGGGGTAAAAGCAAGTTATAATATTAGATACTTACCTACCTAAAATAAATAGGTCGTAATATAGATATGCTAAGGAGCTATAATATAATATGCTATATATAATGCTAAGGATACAATGCACTGCCAGGAGAACGAACGAATCCATCTTACAAGAGCTCCAAATTAAAAAAACGACTTACCTCTGTATGCCGAGAGCGTCAGCTAGGTTTCTTTGGACATATAATGCGGTCTCATAGGCATGAGCTGGAAAAGCAGCTGATCGTGGGACAGATGCAGGGGAAGCGCTCCAGAGGTCGAAGTCCAACGCGATGGGTTAAGAGTAAGGGAGAGTGGGTAACAGTGAACCACATTTTTTCTTCGGCTTATTATTTCCTTATAAATGGTGCTAGTCTCTTGTTTTTCAAAAAAAACATATGTGACATCATTCAACTACAAATCGAGCATATGGTTAAGACCCTGACTTTGATAGATTTGGTTTGATAGCTTGATTGTTGAAGAATGGGAAATGATCCAGTTTACCTCGTGTCTGGGTTACAAGGGATCAGCACAAGGGTTACAGTGAATCTGTGGCGGCACAGTGGATTTCTGAGGATTTTTAAATTGTGAATTGATTAAATTATTATTTTTATTTAAAAATATAAACAGTATTTGAGTTACACAGATAACAAAATGTTTTTTTTTTTTTTTATGAATAACTAGTTGCTGCCCACGACTTCGTCCGCTTAGTATTTAACTTAATAAAAAAATCGGGATTATCGGGATAAAAGTGTGTTAATCCCGGTTATAAACTATCTGTGTTCCAAATTTCATCTAAATCCGTTCAGTAGTTTTTGCGTGTGAAGGAGTAACAAACATACATCCACACTCACAAACTTTCGCATTTATAATATTAGTATTCTTTGACATAGAAATTAACATAAATAAATCTAGGAGAACTGAACTTTTTAGTAACCTACCCAACAGATAGGTACCACTTGAAAACTTAATAAATTGCCTGTCCCAGCCAGACCGGTTAAACCTGTATTAGTCGATGTGCAATAGCTTTTATTTGACACCTTCATTTTAATAGCCTGCTGCATAACCTGAGGGTTAGCAGAAGAATGGATGTTACGCTAACGGTTTCGTGGCATTTTGGAAACAAAAAAAATTAAATTAAACGTTATCATGCCAAATAAATCCAAGTACGCCTCTGTGGAGTACAATGAATTGCTATCCGCTGTGACCCAAAAGCAAATTAACCACTGATACCCGTCGGCTGTAAACGTCAATAAAATTGCAAAAAAAAATCAAGCCTACATTTAGAGAGAAAGAGATTCAAGAAATGAGCAATAGAAATACTCATTGTGGTAGGAAAATATTAATATATTCGGAATATAGACACACATCCATCCAATACAACTTTTAAAAAGTCCTAAAAATACTTTAGTAGTCACTTTCCGTTCTTACCGTGGTAACGTGAACACCACCTATCGTAGCGCAGCGGAGATTGGTTCAGCGCGGGGAGAATGTTAATAGCTTGCGCCTGACTATTTTCTATGTTTGTGAGACCAAACACACAGACACAGTCAGAAATGGCAGTTTATTCACTGTGCCCCTTGATTCACCGTTACCCACTCTCCCTTATTGTAGAGGCAACAGGAGAAACTCTACAACGATCTATTGATATGGCGCAGGGCAGGAGCAAATGGAGACAGATCATATATGGTCACTATCCTCAGCAGTGAGGGAACGACAAAGAAGAAGAATATAGATATAGTAGGTAGTAAAGTAAGTAATAATATACTTAATAAATTTAGCTATAAGTAGATTATCTCTTTGAACATTATGGGATGTTGTAAAATACGAGCTGGATTCGCGGTATAAAATGTCCGTTAGCAAGATACCGGAGGCATTTTCCGACAACGCGGTAAAAGGGGATTGTTCCCGGTTAAGAGAAGATTTAACACTGCAGCGGGCGGCGTTTTACTGCTTTTATTAGCTCCGGGAATTCCTAGTGGTCCCGGACAGAGCGGTGCCACCGCGCTGTAATAGAGAAATGGTTGCTTATACCTATTTTTTTTACACGAGGACGGATGTGATCGGTTATGGTTTTGTTGATACGTACACAATATTATAATAAACTAGTTTTGTAGTAGGTACCTAATGCATACGAAAGACAACACTTGTTATAGCTGTTGCTTAAGCACGCGTGTTGCGTGCGGGCTACCAGGTCTCGGGTTCAAACCCCAGCTCGAACCTCTGGATTTTTCGAAATCTATGTGCGAAGCATAATTTCTATATGATTATCACTTGCTTGCGGTGAAGGAAAACATCGTGAGGAAACCTGCATGTCTTAGAAGATTTAACCAATTTTCGAAAGACATGTGAAATCCGCCAACCCGCACTGGGCCAGCGTGGTGGATTATGGCCTGAATCCCCCTTGTCTTGAGAGGAGGCCCGTGCCCAGGAGTGGGACGTCAAAAGGGCTAAAATTATTATATTAATATTATTATTATATTGAAATCAATCTCAAGTCTGAGAGCGATCTTGAGTAGGTGACATAAGATTGACATTTCCAAGATCGATCTCAGACTTGAGATCGATTATAAGTTAGATGCTATTGGTTGGTTCTCAAGTGTTATTTGTGTCCGATTAGTGCGCACTACAGTTACTAACCCTGCAAATAGCCTTTAGTTTGAAACTGCGGTTGAAAGTTGAAATTATTTCATGCGAGCGAACGAGTTTAACTTTACACAGGGAACTTTCAATTGGGGTTCCGCGTTTGTTTTGCATTGCTACAGTTTTATCGTCGTTTCGTGTTCGTAGCTGGCTTAGTGTTTCCCTTGACAGGTTGAGGATGATTTTTTTGTCTCTGTGAGAGTCCACTGTACTCGTATACTTACCCCATGAGTCCACGCTGACAGGCAGAGTCTGGCTTACAGGAATAACAGGTTTAAGGATTAACTCAATATAGCCTTTAAAAATAAGTTAAGTAGACACGCTATTATTTCGTTTCGCCTCCTTAAATTTCGTCCATTTTGAGATACTAAGTAAAGCGTCGATTTGGTGTATTTCGCTAAAGTCATCACAGACATTTTTTTGTAAGATATTTTTGATACTTACTGAAGTAAAATAACTGCTAATAACTACCCAATACTTATGTACCACTAACGTGATAACCCTAAATTGCTGATAGTCTAGTACCTCCAACTAAATTTAATGCTAGTGGTAGGAGTAGGCTTACGCTAATAGTTTAATAGCCAGTATCCGGAAGGCCGGAAACGTCTCGATTCGCAGCGGCCCCTTTAACTAGGTACTAGGATATTGACGCCGGAAGGTTATAATTGATACTGTTTGTCATTAACACAGAGAACAGGCAATTTGAAGAGCTTGAGCGTGACCTCATAATGTACGTACAATATGAAAATATTTTCCACTTAGGTAGGTAGGTTCAGTTAATAACTCTCCCCTCAGAGTTTCCCATACAACTACGGAACCTGTCCATAAATGTCAATTTCACTTGGCAGTTTGGTTAACGTTATGATGTTATGGAATGCCATTTACCAGCAGTAAGTAGCTCGTGAAGAGGGCAATTTGGAACTTTATTATAGAGTTATACCTACCAAACACGAGCATGTCGTCCCGGATTTTCAAGCGTCCTCATAAAACCGTTATTATCGAAGTACTTACTTGTTCCGAATTTGAAGGATTATTGTTTTCTTTATTTCCGACCAGTCTTTATAGCGGTCAGTACCTCAATGGTATATCCATATCCATCTAGTTAGGTCCGAGAACATTAGATCTCAAATTTAACGGAGTATGGGATTTATTATCATTTTTATGGACTATACTTATTGCTCAGATGATAGGTAGTAACAGTAGTACCTAGCTAGGTAGAGGTACCTGTCTATTGTTTTAAGATATTTAAGATGTACTTAAATCACAACTTGAGAATAATGAACTAATTGTTTACTTACCTACGTTACATTATTACTTTACAACGTGGAATACTTATATCATAGTTCAATAATTCTACTAAGTACCTATATGTGATTTTTTGTAATCATTTATGGATAGTACCTAAGTAGCAAAGTAAGACAACCGAACATTTGCATTCCGTTGGTAGGTAGGGAAGTACCACCTGCCAATAAAATGAGGATAAAAAGGAATTCTTATTCAGGTAGGCAGGAATATTTTTGCTTTAAATTGTACTCATATCTCATTCGGACGCCTCGAGGAAAACGCCTAATAGGCGGAGCGAAAGGTCATTTTAAATTATGTCATTCTCCAGATTTTATTTCAAAAAGTACTTACCTAATTGCCAACAAATTTCAAATTTGTATGGAAATATTTCCCATGAAGTAGGTACTTACCTCGGTATTACTAATTAATTTAAAATACTCATGAATATTAAAGTAAACAAAAACAATAATTGTTTGTTTGAGCTAAGAAGGGGCCAACCCTCATTTCCCCAATCAACTTAGGGATTTGTCCAGAAAGCTTTTCCCATAATTGAATTTCTAATAAAAATAACTTAAATTATAATATTGTACTGTGTTTAAACCAATAGGAAACAAGTTTTCAAAGCATGTAGATACAAACTTGCGTGTCAAATAATTTTAATATGGCATACCTCGTTCAAAGCAAACAATCATAAAGGTGTAATCAATACAAATGTTTAATAAGCTGGACCATAAAATGTTAATGCAAATAAGGCATGATACCGCGAAAACATATTTCGTATTTTTCATAAAGTAAGTACTTACTTGTTCATTTCGTGTAAGAATATCTGTTGGTTACAACGTCATGCGGATTACTGAAAACTTATCGTGATAAAAATAAAGGCTTTGTTCCAAAGCGGTTCACGCAAGTCCGATTTAAATATTGCGTTATATTTTAGCACCAATGTAAATTGTAAAATTAGTTACACACGTTTAAATTGTTTTGCCTTCTAGGTAGGTACATCCGTTGGCGTCAATATTGTTGTGGAGGCCCTATATTTTACGTGACGTAACCCCCGAATTTCGTTTACTTACGCACGTTGACAATTGAAGCAGGTCTTGAACAATAGAGTTTTGTGTAAACAGCTTTTTCGGCGCGGTTTTGTTTGCATCAGAACACGCGGTTTCAACAATAAAGAGGGCTCCGGAATTAACAGTGTTGTGTTAAATAGCGTCGATGTAGCTGAAGATGAAGCTGCTAGTGATATTATTTTGCGTGTTGGTTTTTTGCTCTCAAATTGTCGGTAAGTTCCTGATACCATCACTAAAAAACCCCAAAATAAATTTAATTCGTAATTTATTAATTTCATATTTTTGAGGGTTCTCTTCATAAGTTCATCATCGTTGACGCGTACAAGGAGAACAATAAATATTTCGTATAACTTTTTTGAGATTCCCAAATTATAAAATGAGTAGTTTTATTTTATCATCACTATAATTATTTTCAGTATCAATTCCTTTTGCCGAGGAAGCGATTAGACATAGTGCATACCCGAACAGGAACTGGCCGGGGAACCATAATGGACCCGACCAATATCACGAGACGAATATTGCGCGACCTCAAAATATAAATTCTGGGTTTCAACAACAAAGCAATCACGAATATTACACACACCCAGGAAGAAATTACGATTACGTTTTCTATAAACATAACACTCGGAATCCAGGCAATGAAAGGCAGGAGGCATTCGATCCTGCTCTAAATGGAAGATCGAATCATCAGCTCGGGCCACCGACCAGGCGACCAAACAATCAATTTGCGAGTGCCGTCGCTGTGGATACCGCCGCACCAGGTCCAGTGGAGGAAAGGCATTTGACTACCGTACGTGAACCGTATCGTGGTCCAGGCCACAATGTGTATCAAGGAGGAAAATATTTTCCCCCTGCAAAGCCCCAATTCTATAATGCGGATCATATCCCCATACCAAGAGAACCTTACCGAGAAAGGGAGCCGTTTCTCGAGAGAAAACCTTTCAGAGAACAAGGACCGCATCGAGAACCATTCCGAGAGCCAGAACCATTCCAAGAGCGAGAACCATTCAGAGAGCGTGAACCATTCCAAGAGCGTGATCCACTCAAAGAGCGTGAACCATTCCGAGAGCGAGAACCATTCAAAGAGCGTGAACCATTCCGAGAAAGAGAGCCATCCCGCGAGAGGGACCAATTCCATAATCCCATTGTGGAAAGACCAGGAAATATCCGACATCCAGATAATCCTCCACCACTTTCTGGATTAAGGCCTACGCATTTTGAACCTAAAAGTGAAGCATTCGCAGTAGCAACTGCTACTAAAAATGTACCCAGAAATGATTACGCTCCCAAACCTGAGTTACCACCTCATAATAATGTAGTTCCGATAAGTGAGTAAGAATAACTTTCATGTCAAATAAATATTTAAACTACAAATGCTTTTATACAATGCGTATTTGTTACAGACCACCAGGGAAGCGATAATGTTGAAAATCCCCCTCTGAAAAATATCTTGCCACCAAACGCAAAGCGTTTTGTAGTCGTACATCCAAACGGAACTGTGGAGTATTTGCAAAACCTGGATCCTACTACCCTAAACAATCGCAAGTATCATGTCGTTTATTCGGGCACTGCAGCGAGTATGGCGCCGGTGGATGCAGAGAATGGTCATAGACCCCAACCAGTTGTGCTGCCAACGAATAACGAGTTTGCGCCTCCTGCTCCAATCGATTTACAATTTCAAGGAAGAGTACATGATCAAACCTATCATGGATTCCAAAAAAATCCAATACTTCCTGGACATCCCGGTAGGTTAACCATAAGGTTAAGATTTAGTTAAAATGTATAGCTTCAATGTTATAATTGTTCCTAAATTACATCATACTATTGCAGATTACGTATCAACTCCCTCACCTTCCGACATTAATGATGCCTATCCTTTTGACCTACCCGGTAAGATATTATATATTAAAGTATCAATATTCTAACTTTGATAATATATGTGTATTATTGTATGTTCAATATAATTTCCAGGTATGTCGCCTACTCTAGCACCAGGACCTGTTGTAACACCTTTTATAGATATAGATTTGAAAGCAACTAAAAGTGTTCACGATTTAAATAAACCATTCGACCCAATTAACCCATTAGAAGCATTAGAACCCGGTAAGTCAGACACTACGTGGATGTCAGGTAACTAAATTGATACCTACTTTAGCCCTTTACTTTAAAATATAACTTTATGATTGCAGATGATGTTACAACTCCGTCATCAAAAACACATAATTCTGATCTAGATTTTGAAAAGAGTTTAAATAAAGATTTCCCATTGGACTCAACTGATCATCCCGGTATGTTTATTTATAAGATTCACCATTATTTCACTTTTGATACGGTTATCATGTTTAACAAGCCCCTACTAATAAGATTTATATTATGAATTACAGATTATGATACTACTCCATCTACAATTTCCATTGATAAAGAATTCAAAAAGAGTGATGAAGCCTTTAAACCTTTGATTCCAATTCCACATCATGGTAAGTTAGGTTTACTTAGACAAAATATTTACTATCAGAATAATTAATTTCGATTCTAAAATGTGTCTTATAATTTTGCAGATGGTTCACATTACAGTACCACTCCAACCGGATCGCAAAATTCTGAAACAACAAAACCTAATCATGGAACCAATCCAGATGACAATAATTTTACTAAAGATGATATTATAACAATATCTCCGATAGAATTGTCTACCGATAATGTCAGCGATGTGCTGCCGAAACATAAAAGTATAGAATGGGATAGACGTACAACAACTCCAGCTAATCATAAAAAGGATGCAGTAGATGATAAGGAGACCAAAATCGACCATGATTTTGACAAAAGCGATCATAAAAAGGATGCATTAGAAGATACGATCAAAATCGACCATGATTTTCACAAAAGCGATCATAAAAGGGACGCCTTAGAAGATAAGATAAAAATCGGCCTTGATTTTGACAAAAGCGATCATAAAAAGGATGCATTAGAAGATAAGATCAAAATCGACCATGATTTTCACAAAAGTGATCATAAAAATGATGCATTAGAAGATAAGATCAAAATCGGCCATGATTTTGACAAAAGCGATCATAAAAAGGATGCATTAGAAGATAAGATCAAAATTGACCATGATTTTCACAAAAGTGATCATAACAAGGATGCATTAGAAGATAAGATCAAAATTGGCCATGATTTTGACAAAAGCAATCATAAAAAGGATGCATTAGAAGATAAGATCATAAGCGACCATGATTTTGACAAAAGCGATCATAAAAAGGATGATTTGGAAGATAAGATCAAAAGCGAGCACGATTTTGACAAAAGCAATCATAAAAAGCATGTAGTAGAAGATATGAAGACCAAAAGCGACCATGATTTTGGCAAAAGCCATCATAAAAAGGATGCAGTAGAAGATAAGAAGACCAAAAGCGACTATGATTTTGACAAAAACATTGTCGTATCTTTGGATAAGGGTATTGATAAAGATATAGTCGAATCACACGATCAGCACACCTCGCCGCAAGGTAATGACATAGATTCAACGACTGTTCTGACTCCAAATAGTATAGTAGTTGTAACAGACGGCTATGACCATACGCCGTTCTTAAGTATAAATAAAACTTTTATGATTTCGGATATCGATTCTTATGTGGATTCTGTGACGCATGGCTATGATCAGGAACTGTCTCTGGCAGCAACAACTGTCCCAGACAGCATCCATGATGTCCATGAATCTATAAACTATGATAATGACAATATAAATAAAAATGATTTAGTCGATTCTTTAGACATTAGCATCACAGATAAAAATCAGGACTATCCTACTACATCGGCCCCTGATCATATCGAACCATCTATTGAAAGTAACACAAACAAGGATATTTTATCTACGTTCATTGAGAACACTGATAATATAACCGATTTATCCAATCAAATAGCAATAAATCAGGCCACCGATGACAATCCCACGACAAGTAAGTACAAATACAAAAAAATAGATGTTTGCCGAATTTGCTGATGTAAAAGTGATAACGATTACTTCGCGACACCTTAACGCATGTTAGCTAATTACATTTCATCCAATTTTAATTTACAAGCTGATACAACTTAAATATTTTCTGTTTAATCAGCTACTAACGGTTATATTGCGCACTCTGATGTTCCGGATAAAACCGATGCTTATTTGTCAGTAACAACAAATTCGCCATTACAAAGTGATAATCCTGTAATACCAACTACCGATCCATCTGGTGATAATGAAATAGATCTCAAATCTGCGAACGATGTGATGGTTAAATTTCGTGTACCTACTGACGATAAAGGAGAAACCATTAACATAGCTATTGAAGTTCCAACAGACGACACAGGTGATACTTGTCCTTATTAAAAAATGGTTCTTCGGAATCTATGTTATATTTTGATGAGAAAGTTACTTATTTAGGTACTTACTGCTGTTGCAGATAGTACTGACGGTGACTCGGAGATTGGTGATACACTAGTGTTGAGTATTAATACAGAGAGCGGTCATGATGATGATAATATCAAGAAATCACCTATAGGAGTCACGCACACGGCTGTAATACAAACAAGCGATGGCGTTGATAAAAATTCTGTAATCGGTATGAGAGTTGGAACTTTTACTATATTTTTCTAAACGTTTTGGCAACTTTTGTATTAGGCTCAGCTTCCAGTCTGCCTCGATTTACTGATTATTTACATTTGCAAAGACCGAATCCGAATTTCTCAAGACTCTACTTACTAGAAACGTTAGACCAGCTGTCAGAATTGTTTTTCAAGCTTCTGTGTGCTACTACTGTTGTATTAAGGTTCACCACCCCAACATTTAGGCACGTAATACTATATTAAAAAAATAACAGAATTCGTATGCTATTTATACAGTATTTGTATGCTACTTTGCATTCCTTGTCCGTGTGCCGCTGTTACATAGTGGTAAACAGAGGTTTGTAAGCTTAATTGTTGGGCGATTCATTCACATAGATTTTTTCCAGATTTATCAAACATCAAGGACAAACCTGTTATATGGTTCAGAACGACTGACAGCGACTTCTTTGAAACACTGACAAAGAAGGAAACTTTCGACGTAGTTTATATGTTCCAAGTGGTACAACCACCTATCGTGGAGAAAGAAACGAAAACGACAATTTTCCCCAACGGCACAGTTGTGGAGGAGATTACTGAGCTAGTATATAAAAATAAAGAAGGTAATTTCAATATATTCGTGCCATATTCATATCGTCTACTAGACTAGATGAAGTGGATTTTTTTTCTTCCAACTCCTCATTTTATTTCTTTCTATTAAATTCGTGCGGGTTGACAATTTAACTTTTCCCCGGGACTCGTGGAGGGTCAAACCTCGACGTCTCTATTGGTCACCATTATCGATCCTGGCTTACAGGAGTAACAGTGGTGGGAGTGTGTGGCGGGGCTAGACTAGATGTCGGTTGCACATTTCCAGAATAAGCTGAGTTCTTTTTACGGATGTCAATAGTTAGAGAGTATTCAGCGTGTGCTCGAAACATAGCATTTCAATTCAACGGGCAACCAACAAATTTTATTTTTCATTCACTAGCTCTATTCATTTTATTTTACTTACTAGATCATGTATGTCCTAATTATTTGTATTTTGCCTATTACAGATTCAACCCCGCAGATAAAAAAAACCACGAAAGTAGTCCAACTTGACGATTCAAAACCGTGAATCATATAGGCATTAATAGGTATAAGTTTGAGTACAAAATTAGATAGTCACTGGTTATTTTATAAATTTGCGTTTTATTCCGCACCATCTGTTACTCCATTAAATACACTTAATACAATAGAACTGGCTGAATATTAAAGCAATAACACCGAATTTCGATATTTATTTCTAGAAGCCTGACAGAATGTGTCTTCAATTTAAATTAATACCTACTTAACCCGACAGTTCATGACAAAAACAATAATTAAACAATGTTAATACATTATTAAAAGAATTCTTCATTAGATTTTTATATATTAATCCACTTTAACAATATACAAAGTAACATCTGGTCCTAAAGTACAATTTGATAGGTCCCTATGTTACCTAAAATAGTTTTATATCAGCCAAATGAAAGCAATTTTGGAGAATATAAAATATTCGGGGAAAATAAATTGTCCCTGTCCACCCGGGCTGGGGCACTCTACAAAAACAAACGGATCTCATTAATATTCACAATCTTTCATCAGGAGCAGTTAAGCCTGCTTTTGTCTGCGCAACACCAACGCTATTTAATTAACACATTGTTAATTATTGTTTTACACATGTTTTACATAAGATACCACGTCAAACATTATTAAGGCAATGTATTTCTAAAAGTGACCTCATCGTAAAATAAATAAATCTAAAATTTATTACAAAATTTTATATTAAAATTCGTAAAAGTTACGTATCAAGCCGTGAATCTTAATTGTTCTCATGCAATACAATTGTAAATTTCAGTCTGTATCTAAGAGAAAATTAAGTTCTTTTGACGTTAGTACCTATAATAATGCACAATGATTACAGTCATTCTTTAATCATAATAGTGCCAAAATTTAGTGTTCAGGTGTTAGGCATTACCACGTATTATTCCTATTCAAACAAGCACCTATGCAGGTGCAACCTGTCATAATATGTATGTAACCTTATTGTATTTGTAAAAAGACTTAAACATCTATGATTGCAGTATTGTCTTTTTGATTAAATTCGGAATATAATTTAGCTCGATTAAATAAATAACTACTTCATTAATTTTGTAAGGTAACATAATTACATGTAATACAGCAAATGTAATGGGAGTATTTAAATCAACTAGCATTTCAATTTATTTTGCACATGAGTTTTAATTATGTCCAGACTGTGATATAGCACTAACTGTAAATGTGTATGTTATAACTAGGTATGTTAATCAAGCTAATGGAACTAAGAAATAACACTAGTTCTGCTAATTAGTGTTCGTTCGCAAATTTGGCGAATTAGACACACTTTAGTGTCACCGTAATCTGGTTTATGGCGGAGATAGGTTCGAGCGCTCCGATTGTGTTTATAAGACAGCATTATACAATATTAGCTATGCCCACCGACTTCGTCCGCGTAGTATTTAACTTAAAAAAAAATCGGGATTATCGGGATAAAAAGTATCCTATATGTTAATCCCGGTTATAAACTAACTGTGTTCCAAATTTCATCCAAATCCGTTCAGTAGTTTTTGCGTGAAAGAGTATCAAACATACATCCACACTCACAAACTTTCGCATTTATAATATTAGTAGGATTGTGGACTGCGGAAGAAGCTGTAAATTCCGGGAAAATAAAAGGCAACCAAACATCTTGTGTCGTAAGTTAGGTACATCAATCATTGCGTCTACAATCAGAATACTAAAAAATATTAGTGAATTATTTCAAACACGACGTCCATTAGTAATGAAAGGATGGTTGGTGATATTCAACAACAAAAAAATTGCATTATACTTTCTTAAATTAGCTATTAGAGAGCAGGTGACAGAAAATGAGCTATAGTATTGTCTTACGTCATTTTACGTCAGGCTTGAGCGCTAGCGACATGAGGAACCGGTGTGTCAAAAACTTATATTTATTATAACATTATTTTATGCTGTATAATTAATTAGTTTTCAACTTTCCATTAAATTTAAACGAGAAAAACTTGATTAATCGCGGTATCCGTCTTGATAGAGGGTCACAAGGGCTCCGAAAAAACGAACAAAGTTCCGAACATGTCAGTTTCTCGATAGAGTATAAATCAATCATTCTCGATACGTTTAAGTAGATAGACTAGACTGCTCGAGTAGAAACTTTGAGCAACAAGGTGTGGGAGGATCCAATCTTCTCATATTGCCAAGTCATCAGCTAACGGCGGGGGTTTATTCCGCTTTTATCCACACAATTATTTCCCTCGCTCCGAGGAATAAAAGTTGGAGCTATCTAATGGTACATTGAGGTCCAAGCTTGCCGTGCCTATATGCTCGCAATGAGTCGGGTGCTCGTTATTTGTAATCACATTAATTATAGAGATTGTTGTTATTTGTGTAGGATCTCACAGTTATTAGATATACCTAGAGAGTTTAAAAAAGCAGTTACTTACTCAGATTAATGGGTGATAAAAATAACTACTTAAGTAATAAGTACGTAAAGAGAAACGTCTCGTGGCCAGCAAATGAGCAAATGTTTGATTTGGTTTCAACTAAAAAATTATAAATATTAGAAACCAAAACAAAGGCAACGGCTCAGGAATTAAATGGCAGAAATCGTCACGAAAGGAAAAAGCGTTATGCCCGCCTCCTGGCATATGTTAGTAATTTAGTAAACTTGGTACTTTGTAATGTCCTATATGAAAAAGTTATCTCAAAAAATAATTTAAAAAAAAAATCATCAATATCAAAAAATCCTGGGTGCACTGAAAACCTAGAAATAACTAGAGGCCTTGTAATTTATTTTATTTGGAGTCGGTGCCAATTCAAGTAAGTAGGAGTAGGTACCTGAGAAATAATCCTGACGTAGTGTAATAGTACATTGTTACACGAGTGGTGAAAGTGACTTATTTAGTCCCAAGACGGGGTTTGGCGCCCGAGCGTAGCGAGGGCGCTAATAGTTCGAGGGACAAAATAAGTCTTTCACCCGAGGTGAACACTGTGCTTTTAATTACGAATACAAGGATTGTAAAAATAAAAACAGGAATTGGCTAAAGAAATAATACAAGAAAGTATAAACAATACTCTACAACTCGAAAAAAAATAAAGATCGGATTGCCGCCTATTTTGTTTTTTTTTCGTTGGCCGGCCAACTTCATTATTTAGCCATTATTTTTCATTTTCATCTTTAAATATTTTGCCCAAATCTATGTTATTTTAAAGAAATTGTTGAAATTAAATTATACTTAAGTTATTTAAAAATATATATTCTTTAATTAATACTTAACTTTATGTTATTTCAACTTTACATCGTGCTGTAATTGAGTGACCGTAGAAAAAGTTTGAATATGGTTCCATAGAAATGTGAAAATGGAACTAGTTTTTTTTTTATAATTTGACAGCTGTCAGTTGAAAGCGATTCTCCCGGGCCAGAAAAGTATTACTTTCAACCCGCTCCTCAGGCATATTCAGACCTACTTTCAGATTATGAGTAATGAAAAGATAATGGCACCGACTCCAAAACAATGAAATTTATATAGCGATGTAATAACCGTCGCGTCAAGAATGTTATTTATAATAACAACACAAAACCATCAGTCCTTTATAGAACAAACTTTTTGACAAAAAATATGGGGCCCTTCACATCAACACGAGCTCATCAGTGTGGGCACTTGAATTATTTTGACACGCAACATCACCCACCGCTGGTCTGGGAGATGATAAAATATATTTTTACAAGGAGAAAAATAAATCATTTTCGCGAAAAACTGTCGTGTGCGAAGGTTATTTATTGCGTGTTCTACATGAGTGGAGTTATGAACAATAAATCTGCGAGCAAATGAGATTCTGGACGGGTTTGTATGAGCACTGGGAAATGGTAGGTCGTAATTGTAATTGATGCTGTATATGGTGAAGCAAAAAAAAATGCAAGGCTTGTGTTCTTCTTATGACAGGAAGAAATTAAATTAAATTAAATGAAATGAAAATTGTTAATTCAGCACAGCAGTACACACATAAGAAAAGAACAGCACATAATTATAAAATAAGTAGTAAAAGAAGGTACTTTAGAGAGAAATGTAGTGATAACAACAACTTAATTCAGTTGCGTTTAATGTTCGTCACGTCACGTTTCATATTGACGTTTCATAAATATAACGATTGCTAGGTAGTGCTAAGCAATAATACTTTCTTGGGGATTGGGGCTCGCGGTATGGTTATGGTGCGATCAAGAGGGCTAAAGTTACACAGTAAGGTTATTTTGACACTATTGATATAAAAAAAGATACATAAATCTCTTTTTAAATTGGTAATAGATACTTCTATATACGATAGGTGGCGTTGTTTGATGTTGAATTGGGATCCGCGCATATTTCGGAAGAGTTTGTATACTAAAGTAATACAATTTGCATTTAAATAGACGTATTTTCGGATCCTCTCAAAACTTTTTATGACGGGGAAGTAATAGACAAAGTTTTTGAATGTCGTCACTTTTTGTTAATTCATTGTTTTTTGAGATTAGGTACCTAATATCAGTTTTTTTTTGAGCAATTTTTATTAGTGTTCAGGCAGTTTTTTTTGTTGTAAAAAGACATGTTACATCAGCTTTTAAAATAACAATATTCGCACGCATCGGTCCATCGATGGTGGAATGAGATGAGTCGATGTGGATCGACCGTTACTACAAAAAGCATCGTTCGAACATCGATCGACGGTCAATCTATTGGTGTGGGTATACCCTTACAGTGGCATGTGTAGACACAAGAATCCAAGATGCGCAAGACGTAGAACTCAGCGAAGTATTTATTGCCTGAGAAACTTTCTAGATGAGTTACGAGAACTTTAGGAGATTTATTGTTAAGTTTGGCGTGTCTCAAATAGTGGTGAGTATAAATAAATAAGTAAAGAGTATTGTATATCTTTTAAACAGTTTATTGAAAATTCGTTGCAAGCGATAAAGAGTCACATGACCTTGTATGTTAGACGAGTTTTTAAGGAAAATGGTTTTGAGAGAAGAAACCATCACTCACACTCCGCTCGTTAACTTCCGAAATTGTCAACCAAATAAGTTGATCGATATAGAAAAGGCAAACAAGACCGATAAATGAAATAATGAGGACAGGGGTTTTTAAGAATGGACTCACACTTATGATGATATAATTTATAAAATAGCTAATTATTAAATAACATAAAGTATCTAGCAGCTATCAGACCTAAAAACTATCTCCATCAGAAATTGTCTGCATTAAATTTGAAAATCCTACTAATATTATAAATGTGAAAGTTTGTGAGTGTGGATGTATGTTTGTTACTCCTTCACGCAAAAACTACTGAACGGATTTGGATGAAATTTGGAACGCAGATAGTTTATAACCGGGATTAACATATAGGATACATTTTATCCCGATAATCCCGAAATTTTTGTTACGTTACATACTACGCGGACGAAGTCGGGGGGCACAGCTAGTGTAACATAATTATATCTCCATATTCTATAAGAAATTGATTATTAAATAACTAATGTAGACACCCAATATTCGGTTGCTGATAGGTACTAAAATATAGGCCACACTTTTTAGATACAATCCAACAATAGAAATCCATTTTCTCGAGTACCTGATTTCAACAAAAGAATCTTATTAAGGCTAAAGCGCCCATCTAACACGCGAAATTATTATTTTTTTATGTTTAAAAAAAAATCAAATCCTGAAAATAGTAAAGGGCACATTTTGGAATTAGCGAGAAAGAGCGTATGCAATGCATTTATTAATATATCCAACTTACTCTAAAACATTTCAAGAACGACAGATAACCAGAAAAACTGTACATTTTTGTATATTTTGTGATTTACTAGCATCATATCCATCGTGATTTAGAGTAAAATAAATGTATTAATAAACGCACTGCATACTGTGTTTGTCGCAAATCACAAAATTTTGTCTTAAATGTTTTCAGATTTTGGATAAATTATAAAAATCGTACTCGAAAATTTTAAATTTCGCGGGCTAGACAGGCGCCATCACCTTAACTCTGAAAACATTAGCTGTACCTAAGCACTTATTCAATAGAGATTGCTTTGCGAAAAACTTTTTAATTTGAACGAATTCGTAAAATCTGTCGAAATGAAAAAGCTGTATAAGAGCTGTACAAAAGCGTCTCTCAAATGGAATTTCATAAAGCATTCAGCTTTGAACCGGGATTCCTAGCTGCACTTCATATGCCTGCCATGTGTTCCACGGATCGTACGAGTGTCATATCCATTTTCAATTACACTGAAGTTTGAAATCTATACAAAAGCTCTGTAGTCGGAGTTTCAGAATTGGTTGTATATGCAGCTGCACGAGTATCATACAAATGTTTGATAGTTTCGTGCTATACAGATCTTGTTTGTAAAATTAAAGGAGCGCGGCCAACGAGAAGCGATACGAGAATGAATAGATTATATTATTATATTATTTGTTTTTAACATTTCGCCGTCATTTATTTTTAATTAACATTACATTTTCCGTGACATAATGAACCACGAATTTATAAAATGGCCGCCCGAATGATGGCAAAACAGACGGGGCGGCGGCGGCGCGCGGCGCGGCCAGCGGTGACAGACTTGAACTCAAAGATTATTACCATTTCGTACCGAATTTCGATGGCCGTGGTATATACCAGTATTACTGCAATAGTTTATGAATCCGCAGCGCAAGACCGGTCATTGCGGCGAGCCTTGAAAGAGGTATATGTCCAGCAGTGGACGTCTTTCGACTGAGATGATGATGATGATGATGACTGTAGTAGTAAATATAATATATTTGTTGTGACAAAGATAAATATATATAAAAATAGTAAAGTCACATACATGAAGTTTTTGGTGGTTCTCAAACTAGGCGTGAGCCTGTATCTACTAAAATGTACTTATTCATATTAAAAACAATGTATGAAAATGTAGAAGTTAGAAATATTATAATAAAGTAGTGAAAGTACCTCTTCTGAAACATTTCAGAACCATTAGAGTGTATAAGTAGATATGTCTACGATAGGTACTCTGGAAACTCTATACATTCGGTATTTGCTGTCTGCGAAGGTTGATGAAAAACGTTTTCTTTAAAGCTTTTAACTTATTCTTAGAAAATTACTAAGCACTTATTCAAGTGTACCTATCTGAAGGTACCTATCTATAGGTACATTTCAAAGACATTCCGATACAATGGGAATAATTTCGAGCAGAGACTTATCGCTATCGTTATTTATCAGTTATAGACTTACTGTTTGTTCATTCGCAAATAATGCGATTTAGAAGTTAAAGGTCAACCAGATAGATATAAAAATAAAACTATTCGGTGTTTGGTGGTGTCTGGGTCGGAAGGATTTTGATGGTAGGTATCTAAATGTTGTAATGTACATTTAATGACAGATTAATTAACAGTAGGAAAATATCGCCAAAAGAACACATCAACTTATGGTCCCAAACTAAGCTTGTACTTACTATGTGTAACGTACAGTAGATTGGGGGCCAGTGACACCCAGTGACACCCAGCCCAGGGCAAATTACCAAACAGCCATTTTAGATATTTACCTCGACGGGAATCGAACCCGCAACTACTCGGTGCAGAGAGCCGAGCGGCCTACACTCGAACCATTGCCAAGCGGTCGTCAAAAGCTCTTCAAGTGTAATTTCCGCCGACAAAGTAATACGCTGTCAATTATAACTATGCCTATTAGATTGCTCTACCAAATATTTCAAGTAACAAGATGTAAGAGGATCCAATCTCCTCACATTGCTGCGTCATCAGTTAACGATCCAGGTTTATTCCCTTTTAATCCCAAGGATTGTGCCCCGTCGGTTTAACGAGCACAACCGACAGAAGCTGACGACACGTTAACGAACAATTTAATTGCGGAGTTGAAGGCAATGCGTAGGTGCCGAGAATGTACCCGGACACCCATTTATTTAAGTTTGTATACAGTCTTTTAGAAATGGTTCACTGAGAATTGTTACTTCTAATAATATAAATGATACATATTGCCGTCTGTGTAGCGTGGAAGATATTCTTTGCTCTTAAAAGGATCGGTAAACATCTATTGAAATTGTCTCCTTTTTGAAGATTATAGCAATGTGTCATCATCATCTGCCTTACCTTTTCCCATTATCTGGGGTCGGCGCAGTATGTCTTTTCATTCCATACATCGCGCTTTCCCGTCATACTCACATCCACTCCAACCTCGTTCATATCATTCTTAATACAATCCATCCATCTTTTCTTGGGCCTTCCTCTCGCACTGTATCCATCCACATTCATATTCATCACTCGTTTAGTCACATGCTTCTCATCCCTTCTCATCACGTGTCCAAACCATTCCAAGATTATAGCAATGTGTGGTGATCACATTCCCGATAGGGTGATACTACATCAATCAATGCACCGATCGACGGTCGATTTAAGTGTGGTAGCACTCTTAATCCCTCCAACTAAACCAAAGGCTTGACTTGACTACGATCACTCTTAACCAGTCAGTCTAATGACGTCAATAGTTTAAGTTCAGGGGATCTAAACGGTAAGCGGTCGGTTATGAAAGCAGCCCGTATATTAACGTTTTGTACTTCAATAAAAAAATGAAAAAAATTAAAAATTGTATAAATTATTGTATTGTACAAATTCTTCCATCAAGCCATTGAGTTCGGTACGGAGCAAACCCGACCCTAAGGCGAGACCTAGACACGCAAGAAAAATATCTCATTGTAATGACCTTCGTTGTCAGCGTGGGTTCCTAACATGCCGAGACACGATGTTTACCCAGAGGTAAGCACGATAAAAACGTATTATAACAAGTTGAATAAATTATTCTTAGAGGTGAAATATGATTTATTTTTGTGTTTTGCACGTTCTTCTGTGGAAAATAATATTTTATTATGAAGGATACCTAATTCTGGTTCTATTTTCGCACCTAGTTGGTAGGTACTTGTATTTTTTGCTGTTTTTACAGACAATAGATGATGCATTTCATCATTTAAACGTACAAACACAAGTGCTGTGCATTTGCGGAGTGCACTCCAGTTCAAGATTAACGAACCGTAAGTACACATTGTTGGCTCAAGGCAATGGCTATTCATAAAGTCGACCTTAATGGCCTAACTTTAAGCTCCTATGTCGTTAAGATGCCGCAATAAACTTGGGTTTATGGTAAGCGAACTTAGTTAAGGTTTACCTCAAATTCTTTTTTTATTATATTTTGGTAGATTATTTACACCTAGTATATTATCTTTTTAAACACTATTCGGAATGGAACGTGCTTATTTTTTTTCTGTTACAACAATAAATTTATAAAGCTTTCAGTGTGTACAGCCGAGATGTTGTCGATATGCCGATGCTAAGTATTAGTCATCACTGACTAGACCAAAGATCTTTTAGAATTTTACGCATCATTCTTCATCTATGGCCTAGATGGACAAAGTATACTTTCAATAGAAAGATGAGGCGTTAGTAGGTCTTATAACAAAACTGATGCTTTTAATCTAATAATGCGAGGTGTATTATTCATTGGATGATAAAAACTTACGTTACAGCTATAGTTACAACGACTCTTTATTAGCTATTAGCTTAACTAAATATAAACTTGTTAGGATATTTTAAGCTAGTGAAGCAATATAAAAAAAAATCTTCAGGATATCATACATTAGTTACCAAAAAAAAAACTAAAATAAGTACCTGGATATCTTCCATGTACTCAGCGAGATAAACGAATGGCGAGATGACGCAGCCGCTTTACAAAATGAAACAGGATATGCATCGGAAAAGACCTCTGAAAGCCTTTCAGACCCGTTTGAGTAACTTTTAAATCCGAACGAAGGTTGATTCGTTACTGGATTCTTTTAAAAGCATTATTTTACCACGGGGGTGTGGTATTCAAAGGCGTATTTTATTTAAATAAAGGTACAAAATAATCCGTTTTGTGTCATTAAAACCCGTAACGAGATACTCTTTGTACGAAATAAGGCAGACTAATAGCCTGTTGTTGTACGGCAAGATAGCTTGTTAGCTTTTATGTATAAAAATAATGATAACATCGGCGCAGAGGTGGAATAGGATCACAGACAAAATTGAGGTTTAATGAGCAAAGCTATATTCACTCGGCAAAGACGGCTTCGATTTTCCCATTGGTATTTTTGCCAGATTTTGAAGTACAGATTTCCGTTATCAAGATGATAAAATAATTCGAGCCAACAACACCGTAAGTAGAAATAATAAGGAATTATTATTATTTATGCAAAAATTATATCCTCTAAAATAAAATAAAAATGTTTGTGGTAGATTATGCTAGCTTTTTTAAGAGCGCGTCTCGTTCTGCATATTTAGTACGTAAGGGAATGCACGGCAAGCAGCGTATCTTCTATTAGCCGGAGCCAGGCAACGCATATATGCATAATAGAAACCACTTAAAAAGATAGACAAAAAGTTGGTACTAATAATATAGAACAGCTGTTTATCTTGACGCATTGACTGAATATACGCAACGGCCATTAATGGAGTTATGTATCGTACTAAATTCTCGACTTAGATATTATTGTAATTATAGTGCTTATACTCAGCATTCCTATATAATAAGCTCCAAGGCTCAATGTTGACGGCTGGCTTGGAAAAAAATATTGGTACTGTAATAATGAGTAAATAATCTTACTAATATTATAAATGTGAAAGTTTGTGAGTATGGATGTATGTTTGTTACTCCTTCACGCAAAAACTACTGAACGGATTTGGATGAAATTTGTAACACAGATAGTTTATAACCGGGATTAACATATAGGATAATTTTTATCCCGATAATCCCGAAATTTTTGTTACGTTAAATACTACGCGGACGAAGTCGGGGGGCACAGCTAGTATATTCTATTTTTTGCATGGTTACTTACTTCAAAAATATCCTCGCATAGAGTACATTGCATAAATGTGCCGCTAATTTTAATATATGGTCCGCGCTAATAACGTGTATGGTTGCAGTTAATTGTCTTCATGATACATGCACCGGCTTCATATTTCATTGTAGCGATGTCGACAATGAAAGGAAAAAAACAGTGCCGTCTGGGGACGCCCGAAAGGAGCAAAGCTTTATAGCCGCTGCCACTCTGTATACCTATAGGTATATATCGTGTAACGCTACTGACGTCACCGTGTAACGCTACTGACGCTTACCATGGATAGAGTGGCCGCGCGGCGAGCGCCCCGAACGTTCGTATAGAAGCTTCGCTTTAAAATATCATATGGGATGTAATTATACTTGTAGATAGAAGCTATTGTTGAGAACCGATGATAGGTGCTGTCTTTATCACTAAGTTGAACGATAGCTTATTACCTCTTTATATAAACGGCTGTCTATATATATTTAAAGCAGTTACTTATATGCTTTGATAAAGGAAGGAATGGATACAGTACTTCATACTTAATTATTATTCAAATGCGATCTCGCGGCAATGACAGTGTGTGTAAAGCGCGCCGGCGCGCGGGGCCCGGTGTCAAAACTGTTCAAAACGACGTCAAAACTATGGATAAGCCTCACGATTTCAAGTCAATTACATAAGAATATTATAACGTGGCGGGTTATAAAAAAACCGTTTTCGTAAGAGAAAAAGTATTAAGCAAATATGGAAATACTTTTTTGTTGGGCTAGTGGTTCGAGCGTAGGCCGCTCGGCTCACTGCACCGGGTGGTTCGATTCCCGTCAGGGTAAATTTCGGAAGTCGCCTTTTCGTAATTTGCCCTGGTCTGGGTATCACTGGGATCGCTCTCAGTCCATTGTACGGTACTCATAATACAAGCGTTGCTTAGTTTGGGACCATACATTTGGTGTGGTAGTCTGGCGATAAAAACAAATGCGTAGGCTACTACCGCTTGTAGTTTTGTGAGTACGACGATTTCATAGCGAAATAAAAGGCTTTATCTAACACAATTTAGCGAGCTATGACGTCATAGGATGTAATTAAAATTGGGTGAAGCACTTGTTTTGTAGAGTCGCCGGATGGATCTTAACAATGGTATGTTAATCCCAAGGATTGTGCCCCGTTGGTTTAACGAGCACAACCGACAGAAGCTAACGACACGTTAACGAACAATTTAATTGCGGAGTTGAAGGCAATGCGTAGGTGCCGAGAATGTACCCGGACAACCATTTCTTTAAGTTTATATAAAGTCTTTTAGAAATAGTTCACTGAGAATTTGTTACTTCTAATAATATAAATGATATAAATTGCCGTCTGTGTAGCGTGGAAGATATTCTTTGCTCTTAAAAGGGTCGATATTCTCTGCTCTTAAACATCTATTGAAATTGTCTCCTTTTTGAAGATAATAGCAATGTGTGGTGATCACATTCCCGATAGGGTGATACTACATCAATCAATGCACCGATCGACGGTCGATTTAAGTGTGGTAGCACTCTTAATCCCTCCAACTAAACCAAAGGCTTGACTTGACTACGATCACTCTTAACCAGTCAGTCTAATGACGTCAATAGTTTAAGTTCAGGGGATCTAAACGGTAAGCGGTCGGTTATGAAAGCAGCCCGTCTATTAAAGTTTCGTACTTCAATAAAAAAAAATAAAAATTGTATAAACTATTGTATTGTACAAATTCTTCCATCAAGCCATTGAGTTCGGTACGGAGAAAACCCGACCCTAAGGCGAGACCTAGACACGCAAGAAAAATATCTCATTGTAATGACCTTCGTTGTCAGCGTGGGTTCCTAACATGCCGAGACACGATGTTTACCCAGAGGTAAGTACGATAAAAACGTATTATAACAAGTTGAATGAATTATTCTTAGAGGTGAAATATGATTTATTTTTGTGTTTTGCACGTTCTTCTGTGAAAGATAATATTTTATTATGAAGGATACCTAATTCTGGTTCTATTTTCGCACCTAGTTGGTAGGTACTTGTATTTTTTGCTGTTTTTACAGACAATAGATGATGCATTTCATCATTTAAACGTACAAACACAAGTGCTGTGCATTTGCGGAGTGCACTCCAGTTCAAGATTAACGAACCGTAAGTACACATTGTTGGCTCAAGGCAATGGCTATTCATAAAGTCGACCTTAATGGCCTAACTTTAAGCTCCTATGTCGTTAAGATGCCGCAATAAACTTGGGTTTATGGTAAGCGAACTTAGTTAAGGTTTACCTCAAATTCTTTTTTTATTATATTTTGGTAGATTATTTACACCTAGTATATTATCTTTTTAAACACTATTCGGAATGGAACGTGCTTATTTTTTTTCTGTTACAACAATAAATTTATAAAGCTTTCAGTGTGTACAGCCGAGATGTTGTCGATATGCCGATGCTAAGTATTAGTCATCACTGACTAGACCAAAGATCTTTTAGAATTTTACGCATCATTCTTCATCTATGGCCTAGATGGACAAAGTATACTTTCAATAGAAAGATGAGGCGTTAGTAGGTCTTATAACAAAACTGATGCTTTTAATCTAATAATGCGAGGTGTATTATTCATTGGATGATAAAAACTTACGTTACAGCTATAGTTACAACGACTCTTTATTAGCTATTAGCTTAACTAAATATAAACTTGTTAGGATATTTTAAGCTAGTGAAGCAATATAAAAAAAAATCTTCAGGATATCATACATTAGTTACCAAAAAAAAAACTAAAATAAGTACCTGGATATCTTCCATGTACTCAGCGAGATAAACGAATGGCGAGATGACGCAGCCGCTTTACAAAATGAAACAGGATATGCATCGGAAAAGACCTCTGAAAGCCTTTCAGACCCGTTTGAGTAACTTTTAAATCCGAACGAAGGTTGATTCGTTACTGGATTCTTTTAAAAGCATTATTTTACCACGGGGGTGTGGTATTCAAAGGCGTATTTTATTTAAATAAAGGTACAAAATAATCCGTTTTGTGTCATTAAAACCCGTAACGAGATACTCTTTGTACGAAATAAGGCAGACTAATAGCCTGTTGTTGTACGGCAAGATAGCTTGTTAGCTTTTATGTATAAAAATAATGATAACATCGGCGCAGAGGTGGAATAGGATCACAGACAAAATTGAGGTTTAATGAGCAAAGCTATATTCACTCGGCAAAGACGGCTTCGATTTTCCCATTGGTATTTTTGCCAGATTTTGAAGTACAGATTTCCGTTATCAAGATGATAAAATAATTCGAGCCAACAACACCGTAAGTAGAAATAATAAGGAATTATTATTATTTATGCAAAAATTATATCCTCTAAAATAAAATAAAAATGTTTGTGGTAGATTATGCTAGCTTTTTTAAGAGCGCGTCTCGTTCTGCATATTTAGTACGTAAGGGAATGCACGGCAAGCAGCGTATCTTCTATTAGCCGGAGCCAGGCAACGCATATATGCATAATAGAAACCACTTAAAAAGATAGACAAAAAGTTGGTACTAATAATATAGAACAGCTGTTTATCTTGACGCATTGACTGAATATACGCAACGGCCATTAATGGAGTTATGTATCGTACTAAATTCTCGACTTAGATATTATTGTAATTATAGTGCTTATACTCAGCATTCCTATATAATAAGCTCCAAGGCTCAATGTTGACGGCTGGCTTGGAAAAAAATATTGGTACTGTAATAATGAGTAAATAATCTTACTAATATTATAAATGTGAAAGTTTGTGAGTATGGATGTATGTTTGTTACTCCTTCACGCAAAAACTACTGAACGGATTTGGATGAAATTTGTAACACAGATAGTTTATAACCGGGATTAACATATAGGATAATTTTTATCCCGATAATCCCGAAATTTTTGTTACGTTAAATACTACGCGGACGAAGTCGGGGGGCACAGCTAGTATATTCTATTTTTTGCATGGTTACTTACTTCAAAAATATCCTCGCATAGAGTACATTGCATAAATGTGCCGCTAATTTTAATATATGGTCCGCGCTAATAACGTGTATGGTTGCAGTTAATTGTCTTCATGATACATGCACCGGCTTCATATTTCATTGTAGCGATGTCGACAATGAAAGGAAAAAAACAGTGCCGTCTGGGGACGCCCGAAAGGAGCAAAGCTTTATAGCCGCTGCCACTCTGTATACCTATAGGTATATATCGTGTAACGCTACTGACGTCACCGTGTAACGCTACTGACGCTTACCATGGATAGAGTGGCCGCGCGGCGAGCGCCCCGAACGTTCGTATAGAAGCTTCGCTTTAAAATATCATATGGGATGTAATTATACTTGTAGATAGAAGCTATTGTTGAGAACCGATGATAGGTGCTGTCTTTATCACTAAGTTGAACGATAGCTTATTACCTCTTTATATAAACGGCTGTCTATATATATTTAAAGCAGTTACTTATATGCTTTGATAAAGGAAGGAATGGATACAGTACTTCATACTTAATTATTATTCAAATGCGATCTCGCGGCAATGACAGTGTGTGTAAAGCGCGCCGGCGCGCGGGGCCCGGTGTCAAAACTGTTCAAAACGACGTCAAAACTATGGATAAGCCTCACGATTTCAAGTCAATTACATAAGAATATTATAACGTGGCGGGTTATAAAAAAACCGTTTTCGTAAGAGAAAAAGTATTAAGCAAATATGGAAATACTTTTTTGTTGGGCTAGTGGTTCGAGCGTAGGCCGCTCGGCTCACTGCACCGGGTGGTTCGATTCCCGTCAGGGTAAATTTCGGAAGTCGCCTTTTCGTAATTTGCCCTGGTCTGGGTATCACTGGGATCGCTCTCAGTCCATTGTACGGTACTCATAATACAAGCGTTGCTTAGTTTGGGACCATACATTTGGTGTGGTAGTCTGGCGATAAAAACAAATGCGTAGGCTACTACCGCTTGTAGTTTTGTGAGTACGACGATTTCATAGCGAAATAAAAGGCTTTATCTAACACAATTTAGCGAGCTATGACGTCATAGGATGTAATTAAAATTGGGTGAAGCACTTGTTTTGTAGAGTCGCCGGATGGATCTTAACAATGGTATGTTAATCCCAAGGATTGTGCCCCGTTGGTTTAACGAGCACAGCCGACAGAAGCTAACGACACGTTACCGAACAATTTAATTGCGGAGTTGAAGGCAATGCGTAGGTGCCGAGAATGTACCCGGACACCCATTTCTTTAAGTTAGTATAAAGTCTTTTAGAAATAGTTCACTGAGAATTTGTTACTTCTAATAATATAAATGATACATATTGCCATCTGTGTGGCGTGGAAGATATTCTTTGCTCTTAAAAGGATCGGTAAACATCTATTGAAATTGTCTCCTTTATGAAGATTATAGCAATGTGTGGTGATCACATTCCCGATAGGGTGATACTACACCAATCAATGCACCGATCGACCGTCGATTTAAGTGTGGTAGCACTCTTAATCCCTCCAACTAAACCAAAGGCTTGACTTGACTACGATCACTCTTAACCAGTCAGTCCACAATGACGTCAATAGTTTGAAGTTCAGGGGATCTAAACGGTAAGCTGTCAGTTATGAAAGCAGCCCGTCTATTAACGTTTTGTACTTCAATAAAAAAAATTAAAAATTGTATAAACTATTGTATTGTACAAATTCTTCCATCAAGCCATTGAGTTCGGTACGGAGCAAACCCGACCCTAAGGCTAGACCTAGACACGCAAGAAAAATATCTCATTGTAATGACCTTCGTTGTCAGCGTGGGTTCCTAACATGCCGAGACACGATGTTTACCCAGAGGTAAGCACGATAAAAACGTATTACTTATAACAAGTTGAATAAATTATTCTTAGAGGTGAAATATGATTTATTTTTGTGTTTTGCACGTTCTTCTGTGGAAAATAATATTTTATTATGAAGGATACCTAATTCTGGTTCTATTTTCGCACCTAGTTGGTAGGTACTTGTATTTTTTGCTGTTTTTACAGACAATAGATGATGCATTTCATCATTTAAACGTACAAACACGAGGGCTCTGCATTTGCGGAGTGCACTCCAGTTCAAGATTAACGAACCGTTACTACACATTGTTGGCTCAAGGCAATGGCTATTCATAAAGTCGACCTTAATGGCCTAACTTTAAGCTCCTATGTCGTTAAGATGCCGCAATAAACTTGGGTTTATGGTAAGCGAACTTAGTTAAGGTTTACCTCTAATTCTTTTTTTATAATTTTTTGGTAGATTATTTACACCTAGTATATTATCTTTTTAAACACTATTCGGAATGGAACGTGCTTATTTTGTTTTCTCTTACAACAATAAATTTATAAAGCTTTCAGTGTGTACAGCCGAGATGTTGTCGATATGCCGATGCTAAGTATTAGTCATCACTGACTAGACCAAAGATCTTTTAGAATTTTACGCATCATTCTTCATCTATGGCCTAGATGGACAAAGCATACTTTCAATAGAAAGATGAGGCGTTAGTAGGTCTTATAACAAAACTGATGCTTTTAATCTACTCGTAATAATGCGAGGTGTATTATTCGTTGGATGATAAAAACTTACGTACATTTAGCTATAGTTACAACGACTCTTTATTAGCTTAACAAAATATAAAATATAAACTTGTTAGGATATTTTAAGCTCGTGAAGCAATATACAAAAAAAACTTCAGGATATCATACATTAGTTACCAAAAAAAACTAAAGTAAGTACCTGGATATCTTCCATGTACTCAGCGAGATAAACGAATGGCGAGATGACGCAGCCGCTTTACAAAATGAAACAGGATATGCATCGGAAAAGACCTCTGAAAGCCTTTCAGACCCGTTTGAGTAACTTTTAAATCCGATGATCCGTTACTGGATTCTTTTAAAAGCATTCTTTTACCACGAGGGTGTGGTATTCAAAAGCGTATTTTATTTAAATAAAGGTACAAAATAATCCGTTTTGTGTCATTAAAACCCGTAACGAGAGACTCTTTGTACGAAATAAGGCAGACTAATAGCCTGTTGTTGTAAGCAAGATAGCTTGTTAGCTTTTATGTATAAAAATAATGATAACATCGGCGCAGAGGTGGAATAGGATCACAGACAAAATTGAGGTTTAATGAGCAAAGCTATCTTCACTCGGCAAAGACGGCTTCGATTTTGCCATTGGTATTTTTGCCAGATTTTGAAGTACAGATTTCCGTTATCAAAATGATAAAATAATTCGAGCCAACAACACCGTAAGTAGAAATAATAAGGAATTATTATTATTTATGCAAAAATGATAACCTCTAAAATAAAAAAAATGTTTGTGGTAGATTATGGTAGTTTTTTTAAGAGCGCGTCTCGTTCTGCATATTTAGAACGTAAGGGAATGCACGGCAAGCAGCGTGACTTCTATTAACCGGAGCCAGGCAACGCATATATGCATAATAGAAACCACTTAAAAAGATAGACAAAAAGTAGGTACTAATAATATAGAACAGCTGTTTATCTTGACGCATTGACTGAATATACGCAACGGCCATTAATGGAGTTATGTATCGTACTAAATTCTCGACTTAGATATTATTGTAATTATAGTGCTTATACTCAGCATTCCTATATAATAAGCTCCAAGGCTCAATGTTGACGGCTGGCTTGGAAAAAAATATTGGTACTGTAATAATGAGTAAATAATCTTACTTAATCCTACTAATATTATAAATGTGAAAGTTTGTGAGTGTGGATGTATGTATGTATGTATGTATGTATGTTTGTTACTCCTTCACGCAAAAACTACTGAACGGATTTGGATGAAATTTGGAACACAGATAGTTTATAACCGGGATTAACATATAGGATACTTTTTATCCCGATAAACCCGAAATTTTTGTTACGTTAAATACTATGCGGACGAAGTCCGTGGGCACAGCTAGTAATATTATAAATGTGAAAGTTTGTGAGTATGGATGTGTATGTTTGTTACTCCTTCACGCAAAAACTACTGAACGGATTTGGATGAAATTTGGAACACAGATAGTTTATAACCGGGATTAACATATAGGATAATTTTTATCCCGATAATCCCGAAATTTTTGTTACGTTAAATACTACGCGGACGAAGTCGGGGGGCACAGCTAGTATATTCTATTTTTTGCATGGTTACTTACTTCAAAAATATCCTCGCATAGAGTACATTGCATAAATGTGCCGCTAATTTTAATATATGGTCCGCGCTAATAACGTGTATGGTTGCAGTTAATTGTCTTCATGATACATGCACCGGCTTCATATTTCACTAGCTGTGCCCACGGACTTCGTCCGCGTAGTATTTAACGTAACAAAAATTTCGGGATTATCGGGATAAAAAGTATCCTATATGTTAATCCCAGTTAAAAACTATCTGTGTTCCAAATTTCATTCAAATCCGTTCAGTAGTTTTTGCGTGAAGGAGTAACAAACATACATACATACATACATACATCCACACTCACAAACTTTCACATTTATAATATTAGTAGGATTGTAGCGATGTCGACAATGAAAGGAAAAAACAGTGCCGTCTGGGGACGCCCGAAAGGAGCAAAGCTTTATAGCCGCTGTCACTCTGTATACCTATAGGTATATATCGTGTAACGCTACTGACGTCACCGTGTAACGCTACTGACGCTTACCATGGATGGAGTGGCCGCGCGGCGAGCGCCCCGAACGTCCGTATAGAAGCTTCGCTTTAAAATATCATGTGGGATGTAATTATACTTGTAGATAAAAGCTATTGTTGAGAACCGATGATAGGTGCTGTCTTTATCACTAAGTTGAACGATAGCTTATTACCTCTTTATATAAACGGCTGTCTATATATATTTAAAGCAGTTACTTATATGCTTTGATAAAGGAAGGAATGGATACAGTACTTCATACTTAATTATTATTCAAATGCGATCTCGCGGCAATGACAGTGTGTGTAAAGCGCGCCGGCGCGCGGGGCCCGGTGTCAAAACTGTTCAAAACGACGTCAAAACTATGGATAAGCCTCACGATTTCAAGTCAATTACAACGTGGCGGGGTAAGTTATCGACATAGCTCAAAGAATTAGCAAGCTGAAGTGGCAGTGGGCTGGCCATATCTCGCGAAGAACCGACAACCGCTGGGGTAAACGTGTTCTTGAGTGGAGACCTCGACTCGGCAAGCGTAGTGTAGGACGCCCTCCGACCAGGTGGGATGACGATCTGCGAAAGACTGCAGGCAGATGCTGGATGCGGCAAGCTGGAGACAGGGTGCTATGGCGCTCATTAGAGGAGGCCTATGTCCAGCAGTGGACAAGCATAGGCTGATGATGATGATGATGATGATGATGGGTTATAAAAATACCGTTTTCGTAAGAGAAAAAGTATTAAGCAAATATGGAAATACTTTTTTGTTGGGCTAGTGGTTCGAGCGTAGGCCGCTCGGCTCACTGCACCGGGTGATTCGACTCCCGTCAGGGTAAATTTCGGAAGTCGCCTTTTCGTAATTTGCCCTGGTCTGGGTATCACTGGGATCGCTCTCAGTCCATTGTACGGTACTCATAATACAAGCGTTGCTTAGTTTGGGACCATACATTTGGTGTGGTAGTCTGGCGATAAAAACAAATGCGTAGGCTACTACCGCTTGTATTTTTGTGAGTACGAAGATTTCATAGCGAAATAAAAGGCTTTATCTAACACAATTTAGCAAGCTGTGACGTCATAGGGTGTAATTAAAATTGGGTGAAGCACTTGTTTTGTAGAGTCGCCGGATGGATCTTAACAATGGTATGAATATTTTATTCCATAACTTATCAACTTTAGTAGCGCGGAGTTTTCAAAAGTACGTTTTTAGTGTCATAATATTTCTGAAATCACCGCCGAACCAAACGTAAGACGTTGATCTAATTCACACCAATATTGTATTTCAGGGACTAACATGGGTTTAGTGCTAATAACACACAAACAGCTAATAGAAATAGTACCTATCAGTATTCAGGTGTATGTCGCGTAATTTGTGTAAAACTTAGATATTTTTGTATAAACATGACATCACAATCAGAAATCCAGAAGGTTTATATGTATATGAGCGTGCTAGAATTTCGTGTTTGTTCATGATGGTGATTAAATACAGCTGTGGTTGTTCAGCGACGTGCCAATAGTGACTCAAAACTACATACTGAAAATAATGTACAGAATGCGAGGTAATTATATTGATCTATATGATATGTAAAATATATAATCTATATGAGATACAATATATAAAAATGAATCTTAATTTCCTTGGTCATCGCATCACGCGTGAACAGATGGAACGATTTCGCTATTTCTTTTTTGTTTTGTTTATTATTGTCAGGAGAAGGTTGTTATAAAAGTTGAACGGAACAATTTTAATTCAATATTCAAAGTTAAGACAGAACAACGTCTGTCGGGTCAGCTAGTTATTCATAAAGTAACGACTGTAGTTGAAAAATCGTATAGAAAAGACTGAGATTGTTCGTGTAATTTTACTCTGGATATTGTAAGAGGCAAGTAAAGTAATTGTATAACTTTGAACCATACAGTATGGTGTGCATGTTCTGGATCTGGGACTACATAGATCACTATCTAACAAATATAAGTATAGTATGTATTAATAGTATGTAGTATGTATTGCGTATACCCGTAGGGACCGTAACAGTTCTCTTAAAATTTAAGCCAACAATATTTAACCACTTTTTTACTCCAGACTGACACACCAACTGCATGGTCCCAAACTAAGCAACGCTTGTACTATGGGTACCGTACCATGGACTGGGAGCGGTCCTAGCTTGGAAAAATTACGAAAAGGCCATTTCTGAAATTTTTCCCGGCGGGAATCAAACCCGCAACCACCATGTTCACTGCGCCAAGCGGTCGTCAATCTATATATATATAACTCAAAGGTGACTGACTGACTGACATAGTGATCTATCAACGCACAGCCCAAACCACTGGACGGATCGGGCTGAAATTTGGCATGCAGGTAGATGTTATGACGCAGGCATCCGCTAAGAAATGATTTTGATTAATTCTAACCCCAAAGGGATAAAATAGGGGATGAAAGTTTGTATGAAACTTTGTCAATTAAATTCCACGCGGACGAAGTCGCGGGCACAGCTAGTATTATAATTATATAACATTTTAAACACACCTCACTCTGGTTATTATTATAATCTACCACATCCATTGAAACAAATTTTGATTGGCACCGAAAATCGATAAGCTGAATAAGACAAAATATGCTCTGTGACCACTATGATCTGCGATGATCGTGACGTAATCTTGGGCCATTGTGGCGACAGAATACCTGGCATAGTACCATATTATTGCGCCATGGGTTTCGTAAACAGCTGTAGTTTGCTTGAATCTATGCCTGTTAACAAATTCATTGCTTATACAATCATAGGTAAAAGCCAGTACAGCCAAACCACGACTCTAGCTTAACCAGCCCGTGGAAATTATGTCAAAACATCTGGCTTCAGTTGTCCCGCTCCGCAGGTAAACTTGTCAGTGCGGGCTGACGCTCCAACTAGCGCTGCCAGTGATTGGGGTGTGACGTCGACTCCGGGGACTGAATCCGACTAATAACTCTACCAACGTTTATTGAAACACCGTTGACAGGCTTCACCGTAGCCGTAGTTTCCGTACGCTTTTGATGTGGGATTCAAGAGTTCTGTTTTTTAAAATAAAATTTCATTTCATGTTTTTTATTTTATACTAGCTGTACCCTGCGCGCGTTGCTACGCTGTCAAAGATTGGTCGTACCAACTCAGAAACCTTTGTGGGCTCATGCACAACACTTTACTGAAGATCATGATATGATCAAATACATAGTTTACGAATCTATTAAGGACATACCTACAGACAAACTTTCATTTATCCTACTAATATTATAAATGTGAAAGTTTGTGAGTGTGGATGTATGTATGTATGTTTGTTACTCCTTCACGCAAAAACTACTGAACGGATTTGGATGAAATTTGGAACACAGATAGTTTATAACAGGGATTAGCATATAGGATACTTTTTATCCCGATAATCCCGAAATTTTTATGTCAACCAGTTGCCTAAGCATTAGCCTGAATATCATTCAGGCCGTTAGTTGAACGGCGCTGTTTAGTTAAGTGCCTAGGCTGTTAATTGAACGGCGAATTAAGCTGTTTGGCGGCGACATATATATATATATATAGATAACTAAGTCGGCAAACAAGCGTACGACCTGCTAGATGTTAAGCAGTTATCGTAGCCTATAGAAACTTGTAATACCAATGGCATTCTTCGCACGTTGTCTACCTGAAAAGGAGAGGGATACAGAGAGGGGTAGGAAGGGGGGAGGGGGGGCCCTCACACACATCGTAAGAAACACAGCTTTAATAGCTACTTTACGCCGGTCTTGAGAGTAGGGATGGGCAAGTGAAAAAAATATATCGATATTTTTAAACAGTATCGATAATTATCGAGTGGAAAATAACGATATATCGTCAGTTTTCGCATGATAATTCAAACTTCGTAAAAAAGAATAGGAGAAAATAGTATTTTTGATAGTAAATTATGTTTTTTTTTTTAATTGTATTCATAGGTTTTTGATTTTTCTACATGCGAATTTTTTTAGTTTTTTTAAATTGATTTGTTGAAAACCAAAAACGGGATTGATACAAATTCGATACTCTAAAATAAATTTCGAATATCAATATATCGTGATTGAAAATACGACGATATATATCGATTATTATATGGAAAAATACTTGAGAGGGTGGTACTACTCTGATCGAGCCACCCCGTAGGTATATGAACAATTAGGTACAGCTTGGCTTTTATGTTAAGGTCTCTGATGAAAATATATATCAACCAAAACCTAGGTTCTGCAGATAAACTGTCCCTAGTCGAACCATTAACAAACCCCAAATGCATTTAATTGGTGCATGTAATTTATTGGTTAAAATCTGACAATAATTATTAAGTAACTAGCTGTGCCCGCGACTTCGTCCGCGTGGAATTTAATTGACAAAGTTTCATACAAACTTTCATCCCCTATTTTATCCCCTTGGGGGTAGAATTAATCAAAATCCTTTCTTAGCGGATGCCTACGTCATGCCATCTACCTGCATGCCAAATTTCAGCCCGATCCGTCCAGTGGTTTGGGCTGTGCGTTGATAGATCACTATGTCAGTCAGCCAGTCAGTCAGTCACCTTTGAGTTATATATATTTAGATTTATTGGTTAAAATCCAGGTTTAAATTGATCCCTCAATAGGTTGGTAATAATTTCGACTTAAAGGACTCTAAACCATTATTTATGTGACACAAATGACGCTAATACACTGAACCTAATTTACGTGTAGGTATGCATAATAATTTGAACTCACGTCCGTTACACATTGATGAGCGAATCGTAAAACTTAATTCATAACTCACTTAAAACCTCTTTAATACTTATTTGAATAAATAAACGGTGTTTGTTATAACTTCAAAATACTTTGCGTTAAGTAAGATTTAAAAAAAATACAATTTACATAATAGAGCATAAGAGAACAGTGGTAGCCGATTGGTTAAGCACACGACTTTTTTGCACAAGGTCTTGGGTTCTAATCCTGACTCGGACCTCTGAGTTTTTCGAAATCTATGTGCAATTTATGATATGATTATCTCATGCATACGGTGAAGGAAAACCTCGCGAGAAAACCTGTATGTTTTAGTAAAACTAACCAATTTTCGAAAGGCATGTGAAATCCGCCAACCCGCTCTGACCCAGTATGGTGGATTATGGCCTGATTCTCCCCTGTAGGGGAGGCCTGTGCCCAAGAGTGGTACGTCAAAAGGGCTAAAAAGGTGTTATTTAATATTTACGTATTAATTCAGTTGAGTATGGTTAGTGTGTTAGAACGGTTACGGTACAGTCGGTCTCCTACATTTTGTTGTAACGTCCATCTCTCCGTATGTGACTAATCGTATTAATTAGAGATAGGCTGGTTGTGGCTTTCGGCATTTCGTTGATTGGCACTGACTTCAATTAATTAATGTATATTATGTATTCACTTAATGAATAATTATAAGGGTTATATATATCTAGGCATGCATAATATTATAATACTAGGTGAAACAAAAAGCGTATACTAATTTTTTTGCAACTTATCTTTGTAAATCTCAAACTATCGGCTTTGTGGGACAGTTGAAGTACTAAAGGTTTTGTAGACTTGTGAAATCTGTCAACAACTGTATTCCTTTTGTTTTTCAAGTTTCCTCCAAAGCTGATAGTTTTAGAATTACAAAGCTAAGTTTTGAAAAAAAAAGTATACCCTTTATGTTTCACCTTGTATATTATAGGGATAACAAATAGTTACACCTCTCTGCAGACAATATTGCTGTAGTCAAATCACGATATTCAGAAATGGTAGTTCTGAGAGATGTGTCTGTAGGTATATTAATATATTGTTGATAGTTGATAGTTGATACGATTAGGCCGTTTATACGCAGACATTTATCGTATACGATATCAATAGTTATTCTATCATTTTTAAAAAGCTACTAGCTTAAATAATTGATAGAATTATGGATGTACAGATGGCCTAAGATTTATTTATACGAAAGAAACACGAAGCCTTATGCAAATGTCTGTTATCATTTTAATGGCAGGCGCTGCTGACGGGCTGTTGTTACCAACTTTTACCGATTTCACTGAGAGAGTTTATACAGGTGTTCGATGGAAGCCGAGAAAGATATTACGAGGGTGGAGCCAAAAGTAATAATTCCCATTTTATGAAGAAGGCACAATGTTATCAGAATTTGATAAAGAAAAAATACGACAGCAAATGTATATGTATATTATGTATTTTTGTAGTCCCCAGTAGATATTATTTTTTGTATATTCTACTAGACTTTTTTATTACGTAGGTAAAACAAAATTGAAGATACGTAATAAATCACAAATCATTGTTACCGAACGTGCTTTAGGTAACAAAGTGAGAACAATAATTCATTCTTATACCCAAAGTAACATTCGACAAAATATATCGTCGGTATTACTGTTCCACACTGCGGCTCGTGCCGATCACTTCTAAACTTGCCCATTTGGGGCTCCGCTCGCTTTGCATAAAGTTGGACGTGGTGCGGGCTGGTTTGATTCCCAGAACGGTACTTGCTGGCTACATTAGTCTGGACATTTGGACGTGTTGAGCGATTGAAATAGGGACACAGACTATTAGTCTCTGTAGTCTTAACGAAGTACTTAATAAATATAATATAATATATTAGATGTTAAATGAATATCGCGAGGCGACCACACCAACTATATGGTTCCAAACTAAGCACTATGTATGTAATGTACTATGGATGATCCCAGTGACACCCAGACCAAAACAAATTTCGTAAAGGTCATTTCCGAATCTTAGCCTGCCGGGAATCGAACCCGCAACCGCCCGGTGTAGTGAGTCGAGTGGCTTACGCTCGAACCACTGCGCCAAGCGGTCGTCAAATGCTGCAATGCTGGAAATGTTTCCAAGTTGTGCAGTCAACCGTCCAAAGAGGTGAGGATATGGGCTATAGGTAGTTATGCTGCTATGTTGGATTCTTTCAGAACTGTGTATGATAAAGAGCAGGTGCTTGACTTTCTCAATTTTCAATGTAAAATAAGCTAGTACATGACTATTACGTCATAATTATCTGTTCATTATTCAAATTCACCGAAGGCCAAGTTTATTAATAGTTAAGCTGTATTCGGTATCAGAGTAATCATACCGTAGCAACGGAATCTACAAACATACGTATATTATTTATATGCGGTCTGTTTATTCGCGCGGAGATTCGGCAAGACGGGGTACTAGATTAATTATAATATATAATACCGCAGCCGGGCGTCCCCCTCGTGGTAGAGGGGTCGGGATTCGAGGAGCTCATTTATTTTTCAATTTGGATTATATTTTTTCGTATTACTATGAGGGTTTCGTTATAATAAATCTACGTTATGCTGTTACCTAGGTTTTATATTCAACATTTCTGGCAAATTGACGTATTTGTGTAGGTACTGCGAAACATTTAATTAAATGTTAAAAATTAAAGTAACGTAAACAGCCAGTTTAGACGCTACTTTTCCGGGGTTTTTATTCACTATCAATCTAAATATACATAACTCAAAGGTGACTGACTGACTGACTGACATAGTGATCTATCAACGCACAGCCCAAACCACTGGTACGGATCGGGCTGAAATTTGGCATGCAGGTAGATGTTATGACGTAGGCATCCGCTAAGAAAGGATTTTGATTAATTCTACCCCCAAGGGGAATGAATGGGGGGGATGAAATAAGGGATGAACAATCCCGAAATTTTTGTTAAGTTAAATTACACGCGGACGAAGTCGCGGGCACAGCTAGTCAAAGATAAAAGGTAAATTAATCGGATGTTTTTTCTTTTTATATAACAAAGTCAGCAATCAAGCTTCATCCTTCATGATGTTAAGGAGTTACCGTAGCCTAAAGATGACTGCAATACCAATGGCATTGCTCTCACGCTGTCAACCAGAAGGGGAGTGGGATAAAGGGTGGGGATGGGAGTTAGTGGGGTTGGGCTTCAAGCTCTGTCACTCATCGTACGAAACGCGGCTATAATAGCTAATTAACGCCGATCTTCTGTGTGAGGGTGGTACTACCCCGGCGACCCAGTCCGTTTATGTGCTGTTGTCAATTAGCTACAGCTTAGCTCTAGCATCGGTATCTTTAATAGGAGCTCATGTGATAATATACCACCTGTACTAGGCATGGAAATGATTGCTATTTTCAATTCATTATCATTACGTGACATTATTTTTTTCTTTCAATGTTATTTCACCTGTGATTTTTCACAGTCAGATATATTTAAAATATTTTTATATTAGCTCTAATTGCACCTCCTGTTATCAAATTATAAATAGCTATTGTTTTTAATGTGGAAATAAATATCATTTTTACTTTACTTTACTTACAGTCAATGATTTATTCACAGCGAATCTTCACCATAATACTTAATCCTATGATGTCACCGGTGGATGATTTATCATGTAAACCGAGACAGTACGGAACGCTTTACGATTGCAATGATTTTTAACAGTTCCTGCCTATGTCAGTAGCAGATGCTACTTATGAATACCTTTATCATATGATTTTTCACACGCTATCTGTGAAATTTGTCATCACTAACCTGTACATATCTTTAATATAATATCTGTAATAATGTTAATCGTCGCGAAAAGTAACCTTATCGCCGTCTATACACAAACAGGAAGCTGTACGCGGTTGAACGCTCTCATCAGCATAAACGCTGCCAGCGACTGCGGGACATCGCGTAAAAATTTCAGCAGCGTTCTGTTTTACATAAATTACCGCACACAGGTGAGTGTGGCGAGCCGTCGAGACGCCTGTATTAGGCCTAGGACACAACGAGCAGCGGAACGGAGTAAAGCGTAGTAATATAATTGACGTATCGGTAGCGTCACTACTGTGGGTGCGAGACTATTGGTTCCCATTTTTAACCCCCGAAGAAAAAAGAGGGGTTTTATAAGTTTAACATGTGTGTCTGTGTATCTGTCTATGGCATCGGATGCCACAGATCCCAAGCTGATGAATCAATTTTAATAATTTTTTTTGTTAGAAAGTTATTCTGTTTGAGAGTACTCTTGCTAGCTATGTTTCATGAAAATCGGAAATGAAAATTATCAGATCTTTTATAGTTTAAAAAGTCGTTGCATCGGGGGTGTTTAAAATTTTGAATTAATCATGATACTTGTTTTAATATGAACTTGAAACACCTAAATTTTGTACACGATGTACAATATTTTATTAATATAATAACTTATATAACAAAAAAATTTTTTAGTAATAAGCAAAAAACAAAACTGTGTAGACACCTCATAAATACTTACATGGAGAATTGTGTAAGAAATATAATACAATGCTATTTTAAAACGCAATTAAAATGATAGGCAGCGATGATTTCTTACAATGTAGGTAATAATTGGGTTTGGTACTCACAGATGTTATCAACAGTAATAAAACTTCGCAAGAAAACAAGAACAGTACAGTACTACGCTATCTATATCAATGGGCGCTGGCTTAAAGCTGCGTATTCACGAAAGTGGAGACGAGCCGCGCGAATAACACTCGAGCGTCGTAAAGTGTTACCTCCAAAGCAAACGCAAGTGGAACGGCTACTTTATTTCCATTCTACCTCGGTGAACCCCGCGGCAAGGCATTTTCTTATAAAATAGCACCCCGGATATTCGTACGAAATTTAATTCCCATTCCGCTATTTACACAACCGATCCAATGAATAGAATTGGAAAATGTGTATAAATCATTGCATAAAAAGTAAGTACGACACGCATTTTGAAGTGAAGCTCTATACGGACGTTCGGGGCGCTCGCCGCGCGGTCACTCTAATCGAGCTAAGCGTCAATAGCGTTACACGATTATATCAGTAGCGTTACAAGATATATATAGGTATACAGAGTGGCAGCTGCCGCGCCCTACGCTTTATACTATAAAGCTTCGCTTCTTTCGGGCTTCCCTAGACGGCACTGTTTTTTGTGTTAATAGGATAATGGTCACGAATCCGCATTCAAATCCGATATAATACCTACAAGCTCCGCAGCTTCAAGTATTATAGCAGATTTTCGCAATAAGTGGTATTTCAAAATCAATTCAACTGTTTGTTATGGCTTTGACCTCGTCGGGGACTACGGTCGAGGGTTACCTTCAAATGAATTTACGTTTCTCGCTTGAATCACCAGCTCTATGAAACCGCCCAAGATCGTGTTTCATTAACACTCCGCTATAAAAGACCCGACGCCGAAAGAGATTTGATGTGTCCGCGTCACGTCTGGTTATTAATTAGGGTCCCGCAAAAAAGGTGTCGAGGTCCGGTGGCTGTGACGCAGGTCGCAGGCTCCTGCGGCAAACCCGAGCAGTACCTTCCCGTCACTCGGAGCGGGCGGCCGCGCCACGTGGCGGCTCGGCAAAACCGCCGTGGGAGCTGGAACCGCGAACGAGCTTTTGAAATTCGAATTTATAATTTTAGTGATATTCTTGCGTGCCAGTACTCTTGATTAAAACCCAACAAAAAACATAGGTGACGGATTTGAAACTTTACTGGTATGTAGTGGATTAAAAATGAAATATTATAGTATACAAACTTTGTGTAGGGATGTACTTAACATAAATTATAAATTTAATTCTTCTAGTATGAAGCTCTTGACAATTAAAATGCTAATAACGTGCTCGAATTTTAAGCGCTCACTGATGCAAATGTGACATCAGAGTGTCGGTCGTAAATCCGGTTTATTCACGCGTCAGTAGTCTTGCGGTTTTGTTTGTCGATAATCCTGATTATATTCGGCGGTATTCTGTAAACCAATTCCGATAAAATTTGATCAAATTAATTCGGTTATTTTAATCCGCAAATGGTGCTTATTATGTTAGCTTCAAATTACGACTAAACTAAATTATAACAAACATATTGCTCATGTATTACGACCCTGAGGAAGACGATAATAGGATTAGTTTATAAAATTTTGTTTGTGTACCAAAAGAATAAGCACAATTTGTGTCCTGACCTGACTGATCATATTTCCCGATAACGGGTCATATCTATGAAGTATCAAATTTTAAACGTGCTACGGGGTTACTTGTAATTTGACGTATTAGTTGCGGAGTATGATGGAGAAGCTATACTGAAACAAATCTAAACGCATGTTGGTTTTCGAGATTTTTCCTTATTTGTATTTTATTTTATTAAGAAAATAAATAACTTATCGCATGAGTTTTAACGCATAAGTTTTACTATAATAAAGCGGTATTAATTATAAACTGAAACTCGATAAATACCCAACGGTTTACGGTTATTACTAAATTTACAATTCTTTTAACAATCCATTGAAAAACTAAATTTGAAAACATCTAGAAAATATTGAATTTCGTATAAAGAAGTGGTGGATGAAACTTTGATGCAATAAAGCACCTCTTTCGCACCCACAGTCTGCAATGATATCGTCGAATAACCAGTAACCATGTATACCGTCAATTTATTTCACATAAAATATACTTTGATATAAACCTAAAAAGACAGTAGTACATTGCGCAATAAAGCTCGTCTTCCTTACGGCTACAATATAAAGCGGCCGTCCATTAGTAACGCGATACATTTCAGTGTTGTCTCAGAATAGCAAGAATTCCTTGTGAACGCAACCAGAGAGGGACTAGGGACCAGATGTTCACAATCGGCCGCTTTCGGCAAGTGTACAAAGAACAATTGTGATCAAAGAAATTAATAAATAATAGTATTAACAAATAATAATAATAAATATCGCCTGCCTGACACACCAACTGTATGGTTCCAAACTAAGCAACGCTTGTACTATGGGTACCGTACGTAATGGACTGGGGGCGATCCCAGTGACACCCAGACCAAGGTAAATTAACGAAAAGACCATTCCGAAATTTTCTCCGGCGAGAATCAAAACCGCAACCACTTACGCTGGAACCACTGCGCCAAGCGGTCGTCAAAATGAAATAATTTATTTAATTGTAAAAGACAGGATGGCTGCAATAAATAATGTAAAAATGGTGTTTGAAATGCTCTTAACGAGTAATCAAAAATATTGGATCTGATTTTTCTTTAGTATATGTATATCCTACTAATATTATAAATGCGAAAGTTTGTGAGTGTGGATGTATGTTTGTTACTCTTTCACGCAAAAACTACTGAATGGATTTGAATTAAATTTGGAACACAGGTAGTTCATAACCTGTATTAACACATAGAATACTTTACTTAAGTCTACGCGGACGAAGTCGCGGGCAGAAACTAGTATAATATAATGCCAACAGAATCGCCCCCTATATTGGGACCGAAAACTCCAATGGCGAAATGTGCGGAATTGCATTACACCTCTGCCAACCTTTTTGGAGAATAATCGCGAGATGGTGTATAAATCTGATATGATTGAACGCTGGATTTGACCATTCAGGCTATGAATGTTTGTGGTGAGTTGAGAAGACATGTGGAATGTGTGGAATGGATACCATTTTAGGTATTAATTAGCTGAAAAATTCTTAAAAAAAAATATGTTTTCTACTATTGTATGACTATACGAGTAGTAGGTACATTTGTATGTTACATAGTATTCTTTAGTTAATATTATTGTCAACCAATCGGCCGATTCACAATTAATACTTGTCCAAGTTTAAGGTAAAAATTATTAAATTATTTTGTTTTTTTTTTTTTTTTACATATCTCAATAGGCTGTGTAATGTTTGTGAATACAAGCGTCATTGTCAACCAAACCTGTGAAAATGAGCGAAAAACATAGATTAATCCTAGATTATCTTTTGTTTTAAGGTGAAGGCGCATGTCTAGCCCGCGAAATTCTAATTTTTCGAGTATTTTTATAGTTTATCCAAAATCTGAAAACATTTAAGACAACATTTTGTGATTTGCGACAAACACAGTATGCAGTGCGCTTATTAATACATTTATTTTACTCTAAATATTATCACGGTGGATATGATACTAGTTAATCACTAAATATACAAAAATGCCAGATTATCTGGATAGCTGTCGTTCTTGAAATGTTTTAGCGTAAGTTGGATATATTAATAAATGCACTGCACACGGTCTTTGTCGCGAATTACAAAAAGTGCCTTTTATTATTGTCAGATTTTGAAAATAATCTAAAAATCCTCAAAAAATTTGAACTTCGCGGGCTAGATGGGCGCTTTAGGCTTAAGTGTTGAGCTTTGATATAAGTACATAGTTATTCTGTTCCAAACTTTGTCGTCATGACCTGCTCTGAGACTCCCTCTAGGCCATTTATTGGTAACTGTTCGGGAAACTCTTGGCCGAAAATTACCAGCCACATCATTAAGAGCCGAATTAACGCCGCGTTCGTATTTTAATTAAAGCTTGCCACAGAAGATAATGGATTTTAAATTATCTGCCAATTAATTGTGCGGTTTTAATTAAATGTCACAAGTTCAGATTGGAGCGTTTTCGTAAATAAACTGTTTTTGTTGATAAGCGTTTAAGCTCGTTCATAATTGTTTTTTTATTTAAATACTTATAGTAATATTAAATTTTACAAGAGATTGGAAATGCTTTATAAATTGTAAATATTATTTTATAGACACTAACATACCCTAGACGCGGGTGGTGTGGCTTACATGTATACTTCAGTTGTATGTAGGTACTAAACGTTGTTTGATGCAAGCGGTGTATAAGTTCTGTATTTTTATTATTAAGTCCATAGTAATCTTACTTTATTCGCAAAAACTTGCCTCTCCGAAAGCAGTTTCGTGTACGAGGATGTCCCTAAAAGAAAACTAAGGAAAATAAGTTCAAGCAAAATAGGAATGTATGAATGCCATGTGATCGCACTTTCTCCCTGCCCGGAAAGGGCGGCCTTGGCTGGCGCCATAGATGCGAATAAACCGTGTTTTCATTATCATACGATATTTCTTCATCGATTGCTACGACGTAGGCTGCTACGGCGTAGACCGACTACGATGATGCTACGACCGTAGCACCAGAAAACATGGCTTAGAGTTATTTTGTGACGTTTTCATTAATAAATAGATAAAGTTAAGTATGGCTCGGGAAGGTCCCCAATAAAATTAGGATTAATTGTGTAGTCCGATGTAACGGCGGCGGGGGCGCTCGTTACCGACGTGCGTACGTGAGTTGAGTGATGAATCTTTTTGTAGCTATGTAACTTTAGAAACTTTCCTGTATTGTGGAGGCGTTAGTCTATGCTGGAAGAATACTCAAACTGACGCGATCGACGAACGATTGCACGCCCCGTTCGTGCTAGCGTTTATCGTCAAACAAATAGTAGGAACGGTATTTGCGTCCTAGCAACAGATGTAAATGAACTGTGCGCTTACTCTCATCAGTTTGGCTGATTCTTAAACGTTTTCCGTGTTATTACAAAAAAAGTTAAACACAAGTTGACAAAACTTTTATTTGACATCCCTTTAAATAAAAATGTAGTAACGTCGTTTTATTTTTATTTTTTATTATTTCAACGAGACTTAAGTAGTAGCCAGTAATTAGTGGTGTAGTAAGTACCAGAAATATTTTTATTGATGGGGAGTTTCAAGGCGATTTCAAATACTTTTTCTGTATTAGTTAGTGGAAGACATTAGGTTAGACCTACTAGGACCTCTTTGTATATTTATCAGACAGTCAGCCTATGTAGACGTTAGTACTAAATTATTTTTAGAATTTTCTAGTGCTCTTAATCCATTTGGCCTACCAGTAATCCGAGTTTAAATACGGATTCCGAGTTCAGGGACTGTACCGCAATCGACTTGGAGGCAAGTCCCGGCCGGCTTATAAGAACACAGGAATACGAGGTTTGACTTTGAACTTTCTGTTTGTAGTATTTAGTTTCAATAACTTAGTTGTGCCTAGCAACATTTAAAGTTTACAAAGAACCATACACAGCTGGATATATTATACAGATACGATATTGCAGGTCACCTGGGTATAAGTATAAAGATTTTAATTTAGATAGCAAAATATATCATTAATATGTTACTTTTCTTATATCAGCTTTCTATAAATATGTAGTATCTGTGCAAACAAAAAATATTTATATTTATAAAAAATATAAATTAAAAATTATTTTCTGTAATTACGAATCGTTCGTCAACAAATATTATTCCTAGTAAGTACTAGGAACTAAGCTTACTTTCAATAAAAAAATATCTACCATAAAATGAATTTATTGAATTTTTTTTCTCAGTCCATTTACATAAGTGATTAATGGGTTCGATCGATCCCTATTATCGGGGATATCCCTGCTCCAGTCGACTTTAATCTCAGAGATTAATTTGTATTCTGACAGTGTGAAGGAAGTTTATGAGTTCATTCCGTTTCGACCCGGATCAGGATCGCGGATGGGGCTTTTATGCTAATATCTTGATGACGTAATTACATTGTGGATAATGATTATTACAGATTTTATTTATGTTTTGGGAGTAGAAAACTACAACAAAAGACAGCAGAGTGAAGACTAATATTTAAATTAAGAAATTAAAAGCAATTTGAAATAATTATTTTTTCTTAATCTGAACTTATTTAGAGCTTAGACTGCTAAAACCAACCATTATAATATTACAATATTACATAAGGGCTTATTTTAATAATGTACGATATTTTGGATGGCACCGTTACTTCCATAAATGAAATATCTGATGGGTTTGAATGATGGATTCTAACAGTTCCTTTAATGAAATCACTCGCTACCAATAATATTCATACCATCAGTTTTTTTTATGGAAAGTACCTGTGAAGTAAAAAATATAATGCATTATTAAAATAATACCTTATATAAACGATACCGTAGGTTCCAATTCATAAATCTCGCGTCAGTTCACCGCTGGATTCAGACATGTGATATCGACATCACTTCACCAAACGGGTCTTTATACCGTGCGCTCATTTTTATTCCGAACACTCGTAGGTATTACGCAAGAAAGGAATTAGTCTGTGTGAGCCTTTAGCACATAGGGGGTTCTAAATTTGTTCAAATTAAGAGTTAACTTCTTTGACGGAGGGTTGAAAGTACTTTAACATGTTCAAAAGTACAATGAAGGATTATGTTGACGACCGCTTGGCGCAGTGGTTCGAGTGTAGGCCGCTCGGCTCACTGCATATGGTGGTTGCGGGCTCGATTCTCGCCGGAGCAAATTTTGGAAATGGTCTTTTCGTTATTTGCCCAGGTGTGGGTGTCACTGGGATCACCCCCAGTCCAATGTACGGTACCCATAGTTCAAGCTTTGCTTAGTTTGGGACCGTACAGTTGGCGTGTTTGTCTGCCGATATTTATTTATTTATGTATGTATTTTACTTAAGGCTAAAGCGCCCATCTAGCCCGCGAATTTCAAATTTTTTGAGGTTTTTTAGAAATTTTTCAAAGTCTGACAATAATAAAAGGCACATTTTGTAATTCGCGAGAACGACAGCTATCCAGATAATCTGGCAATTTTTGTATATTTAGGGATTAACTAATATCATATCCACCGTGATAATATTTAGAGTAAAATAAATGTATTAATAAACGCACTGCATAGTGTGTTTGTCGCAAATCACAAAATGTTGACTTAAATGTTTTCCGATTTTGGATAAACTATAAAAAATTTCGAAAATTTTGAATTTCGCGGGCTACACAAGCGCCTTCACCTTAATGGGGAAAGATAGACAAAATGGGAAATAACATTCACCTACCTAAAGTGAGAAAAAATATACATCATATTATTTCTGTTATGTTATCATAAAAAAATGTTTAGTAAAAATAGTAAAATGGATACTAGACACTAAAAATATGATTTATTTTAGTTTTTTATTATCTGTGTAATAAGAACAAAATTGAAAAGTTTACAAAATTTTACAAAAACTTTAGGTGACTCTTCTGCTTATAAAGAAAATTGTTTCACTTATTATGCATGAGCAGATGTTATCACGATTAATTTTGCGTGCCTTTTAAAGCTAACCAACCTCTTTTAAATTTGCAACAACAAAATAACAAGATGAAAATTGGCACCTCAGGGAGAGGACATGCTATCTATATTTATATTTTACGCGATTGCGGCACCGCAAAACCAACTTTCGTATTTTAAATGTAAATATAGATAGATACATTTAAACGCTAAGTTATGGTTTGATAAGTTTTTTTAAAATAATGACAACAAATTGTTGTTTTTAATTCCTCGCATTCATCATGAAGTAAAATACCTCCTCACAGAAAATATTAATGTCTCGTATTCATAAAAAGTTTAGTAAAAAATACTAATAGGAATTACGAAAATTTATTGTTATTAATTTTACTAAGTTTTTCCCCGTGTGGCTCTACCAAGACCTCTACCAATACGTTCGTTAGTAGCTAGCGTCTACGTATGGCACATTTGCCAATCGTATACAAAAACTAGGTCGTACGCGTTGCTACTCAAATTCAAATTATATTCGACTCTATTACTGACATCATACAGTGGCAAATCAATTGGTGACCTATGGATCGCATAGCAGTCGCGTAACTAGTAAATTTCTCCTTGGGAGAAAGTGCGTAAATGTAAAAGGCGGAAAGATGTAACGCCCGATACAAACTTTTCGATGAAAGCATGTAATGAAGCGGAAATTGTGTTACGCAGAATTCGCGAGAGCCCTAACTTTGAATGTTTATGACACAATACCACAAACTGTGGCCTACGATACGTACCTACACGTTGAAATTGGTTTGCAAAATATTTTATAACACTCCCACCTCATATTGTATTATTATGAAAGAAAATAATTTACCTACCATTCACTCTAGCAAGGTAATGTACATAGACCCAAAAGGTGAATAAAAATGACAGTCAAATGCTTTTGCAAAAATCGCAAAAATAGTTAAAGTCTATGGATAGTATGTGATCTTTACACTTGAAAATATAGAGGGTTTTCACATGTCGAATATCTGAGGGCTTATAAATCTTTGCAAACTAGGATCGAGGCAGCTGTGTGGGAAGATAAATGACCGGTCCGGACTGACAGACGGTTTTGGTGTGATATGGAACCACTTTGATCTGCGATTTGATATTACATCTATGAATAGTTTTAGAATATGATGACACAAGAAATAATATAAATTATTACTGCATAATTATATAAAAGCTACCTCATTTCACGATCACGAACTTCACGAATCATGAAATTCGGTCTTGGAAGCCTAGTGGGAATGGTCCCACCCTGCGATCTTGAAGGCCCTAGGTTAAAATTTCGGTAGCAATGGGTTTTCTTAAAAATAAATGTACAGACACTTCGTACATACTTACCTAAAACAGAAGCGCTCATGGTGGTAAACACCGAAAGGTGACCGCTAGTGACATTAACAAATGAGCGCTTCCATTAAACTCAAAACACAAAGTCAACATTGTTTTTATTCATGTAAGCCAACAAAGCAATTATTAATAGTCAGAATCTACCGCCGGTTCGGAATGCTGCTTCCACTGAGAAGATCCGCGAAGAAACTTAATGGTTACTCATTTCAAAAAATAATATATGGTGTACAGTCTCAGGAACAGCAACAGAATATGAGCAGGCAACACCATTGTCACTGAATAAGTAAATAGTAATAAAAACTCACTGAAATTTAGGTATTTATATTAGAGAGCTAGTTTAGTGAGGTGTGTCTACCTATCATTATTATATCGTATTGCTATCATTAAACCATGTCAAAGGCTATTAGACGGCCTGATAACTCCATCACCACAGTTGGTAGCTCAAACAAAGTGTCGAATCGTAAAATCTTGTTTTGTTCCATCACTATTGAACCTCAAACCTCTAACGGGAATACACCACGTATTTACTTATCTACACAATAAGGGCGGGCCCTTTACAGAATAGATTTCGTGGCCGAAACACCCACACATATGTAGACGCCATTTGAGGATGTGTAAATATGTATTGGATCGAACCAAGATTGGTGGTCTGTTTTTTCCTTGTTTACTGTTGGAATTTCTATTTCTACTTGTAATGGTATTTTGTATTTATATTTTTATAGTTTAGTGGTTAGAAGTGCCGTCCTCGTAAAGTAGACGTTTCTGGTTGGATTCCCATCATGGCTATTAGACTATGGAAGTCAGTCCGCACTCCTAGAACAAATCGTCCGTATTCACAAACAATACTTGTCTAAGGAAGGACCAACTCTATAGACATTTTGACATTGCTCAATGAGCTGTGCATTAGGACTCCCTGTGAGATCTCAGAGTGAAGTTCTGGCATAGGCTATGAGTCACAGATTGTACTATATAGATAAATAAATTCCCAACACGAAGGAAACACATCCCATGCCGCCAAGGGACACTGCTGAGGACGTATATTTTCATTTCATATTACTCCTGAGCTGCGTGACGAATACGATACTCCACAAAGTATTACGTGTCTTACTGACTGTTGAAATCATATCATTTACAAACATGTTCAACAGTTGTATTTGTTCTGAATCTCTATCATGCGTTTATTTATTCGTTACAAGCTCGCGCATTACGTAAAATACTCTTATGGCTAATCATTGGTTCACCGGGTGATCGAAGTGGGTGCTGTCCATTTTAGATATAAATACTTTGCATACTCGAGAGTGTAAAAATCACAAACTTTTTGCTCTATTGTTATCAGAAAAGTATCAGAATTACATTGCGGTAGAGCTACTGGGTGACCAAAACATAAGATGCCTTTACAAAAAATAAAATGTTTTGACATTTTTATGATGATAGTGGCGATGTCATCATCATAAAGTGACCTTTGCTTATTAATTGATTTTTCGATATCGAATCTTTAAAAAGATAATTTTCGGTTAAAAGAATTTTAAAAAATTGTTGCACATTTAAAAAGGAAATCTACATTGAAAATGCATAAAGTGAATTTGGTACGGCAGCAAACCCACTCCGTCCGACCTAGTAACCTGAACGCCGTAGTAGCCTTGTAGCTGTGAACTGACTGAATAGCAAAACAACTCGCCGAAGTTTTCGCAGGTGTGCTTTCGCGAATTCACCTTTATTATTATAGGGAATATGCGTCAATTGTAAATATTAGTAATAAAGAACCACTACGGTCGTCATCGTATTGAAAGAGTGTACATTTTTCTTAACACAAATGGAAAGACGAACTGAAAACAACATCAATAAAACATAACAATAAGACCCAAACAACATTGTATTATTTGAAAAGTAAATAATTTATTTTACACTTTTATTTCGTGGCTTTTCTTTGCTTTTAGTACTGCCATACATTGGCAGTAAATCACTTTACAAAGTAAAACATGCTATTACTAAAATTTCTGTTATAATTGTAATGTTGAAATGATAAAAAATGTATAGAATACTTTGTGATAATCTATAAATTCATGAGCATTACTTTTTTTCTCACAGAAAAGGAATTTTGGCACTGCCGATACTATGATAACAGATACTATGAATGATTCATTGTTCTGTTCCATATACATTACATTAAGAATTCAAAGAGCAAAACATATTCTTCAGATTCTCCAAAAAAAAATCTAGAAAATACTTACTTATACATTTACAACGACATTACAAAGCACGTTAATTGTATTAATAATAACTTCCATAAAGTGGAATTATTTATAATCACCATCAGTACCTATTAATTTAGTTACAAACAAGTTTCAAATTACAATCACACTAAATTTGGTACCAATAAAAATGTTGCCATTTTGCTCATATATTACGATTATGAGAGGGATGGCAATAGTCAAATTCAAATCGTTTAGGCATACGGTACATTTACATATTGTCAATTTTACATCATAATAATATTTTCCTGAGTCTACAATTGTACCGGAACACGACCTCGACTGAGCAGATCCGGCAAGAAACTCAGCAGGCTTGACATTTTACATATTTTTAAATCGCCAATTTTATATAATTAATATGTACAAAGAACAGCTACAGTGTATTATTTTTCGAGATAACCATGAATTACATATAGTAACATAATATTTTTAGTAGAGTAAAATTTAATCTGTGTACTAACTGAGTTGGCACTAGTAGTGGCACGAGTAGTTACTACTGTGTGTATGTGTGTGTGTTATAGTTAGTTCTAGTGGTGGAACTAACTATCGTAGTTACGGAATATCTCCAGACGCGTTAACTCGTGTCCCACTAATGTCTAGTGAAATTGGTCGTTAGGACGGCGTTGGGGGTGATTATAGGTGCTTGGTAGCAGAGCGACGTAGACGAAGATGTTACAACCTAATAGTGTAACTTATATCACATTATATATCTCTTATAAGCATAATATATAGTTACGGAATTAATTATAATGTCGATACACGTACATATTTCTATTTTGTGTTTTTTATATAACAGTAGGCAGACAAGCGTGCGATCAGCCTGATGTTAAGCGGTTACCGTCGCCAAAGATGCTTGCAATACCAAAGGCATTGCTCGCTTGTTGCCGAACTAAAGGGATTGGAACAGGATAGGGGAACGGAGGGCAGTGATAGCCGATTGGTTAAGCACGCGTCTTGCGGGCTTCCAGGTCTCGGGTTCAAACCCCAGCACGAACCTCTGGATTTTTCTAAATCTATGTGCGAATCATAATTTCTATATGTTTATCACTTGCTTGCGGTGAAGGAAAACATCGTGATGAAACCTGCATATCTTAGAAGATTTAACCAATTTTCGAAAGACATGTGAAATCCGCCAACCCGCACTGGGCCTGAATCCCCCTCGTGTTGAGGGGAGGCCCGTGCCCAGGAGTGGGACGTCAAAAGGGCTAAAATTATTATTTTTAGGGGAACGGAGGGCAGGTCGGGCTCCCTCACTCAACGTACGAAACTCAGTTATAATAGGTACTTTACGCGGGTTTTCTGTGAGAGTGTGGTACTGCCCTGGTTAAGCTACCCCGTATAAGAGCTATATTCAATTGGCTACAGCTTGGCCCCACCGTTACTCTACTCGCTCTACTGCGAACCAAGTCCTGGGCCCTAACCACGCTAGCTACTCAAATCGTAATATAAAATTTTTATCCACACGCCCAGTATCACCTTGCGCCAATCGCATTTCTTAGCTCTTCCAATTGTGGCTACGAACTACCGTCAGAATAGTTTTCTCTATAGAGCTTGTTCTAAATATAACGATATGTTACGCAACTATGACCTAGTTATGACAGGAGTCAGTCTTACTGGCTTCAAATCTAAATTAAACTCTATATTTTTTAGTACCACTCAAAATTCTTAATATGTAACTTTTGGTATATTTTTTACTATTGGCCTCTGTTCCGCACTGCTCTTATATTCTTTGTAATGTTGTGTTCCTAATGTTCTAATTTCTTTGTATTCTTTTCTTCTTTGTTTTTTTTTCTGTATGGTTTATAATTGTATACTGTTATTGCTTGTTCTGTCTTATGTATAATATATCTATTAGTGGAGATTTTTTAATAGCTTTATGTTTTCTATATTAATTATGTATTTTAAGTGTAAATAGCTGCTAATCTTCCCAAAACTGAAAAATAAATAAATAAAAGCAAAACCTAGCGATTACGTTTCAAACGCTCCACTTTTGACGTTTTGCTGACACGAGCTTCACGATTTCTACTGAAATTGATATGGTATGGTGTCAGCAAAACGTCAAAAGCGGAGCGTTTGAAACGTAATCGCGAGCGTTTGCTTTTCTATTACGATTTGAGTAGCGAGCGTGGTTAGGGCCCTGTTGTGTTATAAATATAAATAAGATATGTCTGGAGAGTAAAAATACAGTGAATATACAGCCTTGGCCTTTGTTTACTCAATGAAGGAAGTCTGTAGACATTAGGTGGGCTTACCTAAGCAAAAACCATGCAAACCATGATTAAACCTCAACCTTTGAGTATAACACCTTTGCTTCAGTCAAAGAAAGGTTCATACATTCTCAATATTCCCAGAAATCACTTAACTTGGGGTGAAGTAGGTACAAGTTATGAACGTTTATGTAATACTCGTATACTCTATTTATGCGATTTCGAATTTTCGTTAGCTATCAAAATTTGTGTCTGACCTAGCGGTACGGGATTTGCATAGACACATTAGCAGAAATATTAGAATGCTTTCAAAGTCCTACAGACCGGACTATCTTGAAATCTGCAATTTAACGAGATGAAACCGTGGACGGGGAAGATATTCAAATCGAGAGACCTTCTAACAAATCACACGGCGATAAAAAGGCACTTCACAATCTGTGAAGGACGAGTGTTTCAGCCATTTCGTTGTATTTTGTTTTGGAGGTCGACGTTTTGGGAGGGTGTGAGTGAAAAGGCGATTTTACGCACCGAAAAACATGTGAATAGATGGGATTGTGTCGGTTCCATTGAATACATATTTTTTTGCTAATGGGACCAGTCCAGCCAAATTATATATAGAAATCGAAGCGTCAATAGCCTAGTGGTTGGAGGGGCCGTCCTCGTAGCTGAGAGGTCCCGGGTTCGATCCCCATACTGGCCATTAAACTATTGACGTGAGCCCACTCCTAGCACAAGCATTAGCTTAGTTGGAGGGGATAAAGGGAATACTAGTAATGTGATAAACACACATTGCTAGTAATCTTTAAAAAAAATAAAAATGTATAATACTTGGAATGCTTTTTTTTCGGAGCTAGGCCCCCATACCCTCGCACCATCGCTCCTCTAGCACTATTTTAATCGAAAGAAAGAAGCTTCTTAAGTGTGCCAATACAATACAAAAAATAACAAATATGTATAAACACGGTAGGCCCTTAATAAGTCAAGATTTCATTTTTGTAGAGCTGAAATGAGATTTGACACATTTCACAACAATATAAATCTATAAAACAGTATTTTAGCTCTACTAAGCACTCAAGTTAACAACCCGAGACGTGAAACTATCACAAAACATAATTAAATTTGCAAAATGCATGCAAAATAATGAGAATTTTCAAGACAAGATAATTTCAAGCCATTAAAATATAGCACCAAAGCGCTTTACAGCGTAAACTGAAGACAGCGCATAATAAGGTAGATACGTGATGTGAAAGCAGGAACTAAAGGAAAAAAGCACACAGGACCTGCCTTATAACTTGACGAGGGGCTAGAGGCGACGCCGACGTTGACAAAACGCTCTACATATCAAAGCGGACGTTTAGATATTATGCAATTATACGTGTAGCGTGAACATTGTTTAGAAAATGTCATGAACACGGTATTTTTGATTTATTTACGTATTTTTTTTATGAAACTGTATATCCCAATATCATGGCCATAGTATCGCAGACGGGTGTCGCAGCACCAATGGGTAAACGTTGCTCTATGTATAAATTGTCAATCGACTTCGACTCTTCTCATGTTCCATCGATCGATTGGTGAGAAATACCCATAGATTTACAGCCGTTCAATATAACATAGTTTTAAAAATCAGAGCGAAAACTCTCCTGAAACTATTTTAATATCTTTGCATGAAGCCAATTTGTCAAAATCTTAAGTCTCGCGCTGCTATTAATAAATCAATCTCAACTCTGAGTCCGTATTTGAGTATACTATTGAGATGCCATGTACTTAAAATACTTAAGAATAACATTTCAAAGTTCGCTCCACAGGACACGAAAGCCGGCTTAGATTTTTGTAAATGTACCTGCCATTCGCTGTGCTTAGCGAGACCCTCGCGACACGTTCTCATAAACGACTGCACCATCCACACGTACCCTCACCAAGATTTACCGGCATCGATGTGACTCCAGGGACTCGCCGCCGATACTGTGCGCTCGTAAATCTGTAGGCTACGATCCTAGTTAACTGCCCCGTCGCGGCACGACCTGTGAACTGCCGGTGCGTATTTCATAACTTCATAATTGAACGCGTTCAGCTTTTGTTGCAGTTTCGTTAATACGTGTGAGAGTTAAGGGACCAGTTTTGTACAGTTTTTTTTATATAACAAAATCGGCAATTAAAGTTACGAACTGCCTGATTGATATTGAAAACAAATGTACATATATAAAATAAATAACTGCTGGAAATAAACTAAAATCACTACGCCTAAAAGATCTATGAAAATAAAAAAAACAACAACAACTGTACATGATAATACCGTAAAATTGTGGACAGTTTCAATAATTTTCCAAGACAAATATAAAAGAAAACTCCCAAGACTTTAAATAAAAAAAGATAGTAAAATAAGAAACTTTAAGCGGTTGCCGTAGCCTTTAGATAGTTGCAATACCAAAGGCAATACTTGCACCTTGCCGGCCTTGAGGAGTGGGATAGAAAGATAGGAAGGAAGAGGAAGTGGGGTTGGGCTTCCGGCTCTCTCACTCAGCGTTATAAACGCAGCTATAATAGCTGCTTTGGTAATGCTACCCCAGCCCGTAAGTATATGAGCTGTACTCAATCCTACTAATATTATAAATGCGAAAGTTTGTGACTGTGGATGTATGTTTGTTTCTCCCTCACGCAAAAACTACTGAACGCATTTTGATGAAATTTGGAACACAGATAGTTTATAACCGGGATTAACACATAGGATACTTTTTATTCCGATAATCTCGAAATTTTTGTTAAGTTATATACTACGCGGACGAAGTCGCGGGCACAGGCTAGTTGAAAATATAAATAACCCCTTTGTTTTACAGTATCTATAGTACAAAAGTTGCTTAGTTTGGGACCATACAGTTGGTGTGTTCGTACGAAACTTGCTGCTAGTATCGCACCAATTTATAAGCGGAATCCATTAGCGAGTATAATCGCTGATATGTCAGCGAGCTAGCGAGCAAGAAGTATGAGGCCTGTTACTAGGTATTCAAACCTCCAACACGTATATAAGGACATGAATATTTTTTCAAAGAATATAAGCGCGAAAATCTGTTATTTTCCTTTCATATAGGGACGTGAGCATATAGCAACATCGACATTATGAACAAACCTATATACCTAGTAAGTACTTACTATCTCAGACGACAGACGTTCGCAAAAACCGCCCCAGGCGGGCATTGAGCTCTTCATTGATCGTAACCTGAAAACGATTACCGCACGTACTACGTATATGACACTGCTTACATCGAGCTGGTAGGGTTTTTCTTAGATATAACCATATTTTATCATTACCAATATCTCGAACAAAGATTTTCACTTGCCGAGCGATGATGTCAAACATCGCTAGGTATACAACGTAGGTTTTATTACGTTAGACTGGTCATGCAAAAAATGTCGCTAAGACAATTTTGTTCTCACAAGCATTGTGTTTTTATATTTTTGTTATTATAGATACATGAGGCACAGAGTTAAAAAAACAGAGGGCTTAGACTTGTTCATTGAATTCATGAACCAACAGAAAGATTTTATTTAAGTTTAATCTTCAACTCATAACATATTCCGAAGCACAAAGTGGTGGTTCTACACTAGGAAATCTGCGCGTCTGTTGAATTACTTGTGAGGTTAGGCAGTTAGTTATTGTCCAGCGTGGACTGTAAGTCAAATATTCCTCGATGTGGGAAGGAATGTGCCCGGAATAGCGGTAATAGGTACGCTCCCCTTTTTAATTGGGATCAAAATACCATCGGCGAAATGTGGGTGCACTGCAATGTATCTTTGGCTACCGCTTCGGGGAATAGAGGCGTTATAGATTTAGACTTTATAAATAAACTAGCTGAGCCCGCGACTTAGTCCACGTGGAATTTTGATCCTTTCTTAGGGGATGTCTACGTCATAGTAGCTTTATGCATGCAAAGTCTCAGCCCGATCGGCTTAAAATTGACAAAGTTTCATACAAACTTTCATCCCCTATTTTATCCCCTTGGGGGTAGAATTAATTAAAATACTTTCTTGGCGGATGCCTACGTCATAACATCTACCTGCATGCCAAATTTCAACCCGATCCGTCCAGTGGTTTGGGCTGTGCGTTGATAGATCACTATGTCAGTCAGTCACCTTTGAGTTTTATATATATAGACTAGCTAACCCGGAAGTCGTTATTCTGCCATATAAATTATTTTTATTATAGGTATGGAATATACTTTACGACCTATTCTCATTCCTACCAAATGTACATAAAATAATCATAAAAATCGGTCGAGCCGTTTCGCAGGAGTGCGATGTCAAACACCGTGACAGGAGATTTTTATACTAAGGCGTCTTATAATGGCTTTGTACTTGCAAACTGAGAAAGAACTGTTACAAAGGTGAATCAAACTAAAACAATAAATTGGCTTATTGGCAAGATATTTTTTTTGGTTTATTTATCCAAAACAAAACAAACCTACTATCATGCATATTAAGGCTTATCTCAGTTTGAGATGATAACGCAAATATTTGTGCAAATGTGCCATGTCAGCGTACAATTAGGATCAAACAAAACAACAGACATAATGTAAGGACATTGTTTTATATTCTATTTTAATAGCATTACTTAACTACAAAAGATCTGTCCGTGCCAAATCTGTACCGCTTAAGTAGGTTAATCGTTTTTTTTTCAAACAATGAATTAGCAATAAGAGGTATATTTTCCATCACAATAACTTGGCATCCATTATATTATAAACTACTAGCTGTGCCCCCCGACTTCGTCCGCGTTGTATTTAACGTAACAAATATTTTGGGATTATCGGGATAAAAAGTATCCTATATGTTAATGTTATAAACTATCTGTGTTCCAAATTTCATCCTAATCCGTTCAGTAGTTTTTGCGTGAAGGAGTAACAAACATACATCCACACTCACAAACTTTCACATTTATAATATTAGTATGATTTGGCCATGATGTTTCATCATTATGAAATAAAGCTATTGCTAAGCAATAATATAATTAATTATCTCCAGAATGTTCTAGTTCATTTCTAGCAGTTTCAACCGACGGAGTAACATAAAAAGTTAGTCATTACCGTAATCCCTATGGGATACATCCATTTAAGAGGCTTTGATCCTATAATTAAAACTTCTATACTTGTTTCGACATTTTTAAACCCTTTTTTGACAATATAGGCACTGTATTCTTGCCGGATCTTCTCAGTGGAAGCAGCATTCCGAACCGGTGGTAGATTCTGACTATTCATAAATGCTTTGTTGGCTTACATGAATAAAAACAATTTTGAGTTTGAGTTTTGAGTTTGTAAAATACCGTATAAAGTCTAAAATTGTATCACACAAAATGTCAGTAACAAGTATTTTTAGCTTACATCCAGTGGGATGCTGATAACAAAAATAGACCTAAACAACGCAAATTGCGCGGACAGCCGCAGCGCTGTGCGTTTATTGCATTGCGGTTTGGGGTTTGCGAAATTGCGGTCAGCAATTAACAAAATTTAAAAGCGAGCCTATGTTCTATTGTTGAATGTCTATTTTGGGAGTATTTTGTACAATAATCCAGATGCATCTACTATGTAGATACAATAGATAAATGCGTGTGACCGGCAATTGTGTGAGCGAGACGTATTAGATTCACGCGAGAGTGACAGAGACAGGTAATAACAGGTCATTGTACGAATTTCTTCGTGATCAGCGACCATGCCATAGTTGATTCACTCCAGCTTTAACCGCCATAAAACTTACGTAAAAACACCGTGTGACGGCTCTCACGTTGCGTAGCGAAGTCTATTCATTTAATGGTTCCATATTACGATAAGATGGCGGTTCCGATTGGTTTGATGTAACCCGCGAGAGCTTTGGATAAAATGGCTTTGAAAGCGCCGCCGCCAAAACAGAGGCAATAGAATGGGGCTAATGGCATGACCAAGTTCCAAGGGGCGGGAGATAACGACTGTGTATCTTTCTTTCTATTTAGATTGTCCTTATATCCGTAAGCATAGCTGGATCGTCTCTAGTTTGTAGATATACCAATTTTATACAGATTGTTTTAAAGTATAAAATATACTCACGCATATGCACTAAGAGCAGGCAAGAACTGAATTTATCACAATATATTTAGTACAAATTTGTTTTGTACAAGTACATTTTACTCCATCTCGAGTATTATGCAAGTTTGAGCTATTAATTAAATAGCAATGGCCGCTGCTCGTAAATGCAGTCGACATTGTTTAATAGGCACTTGGATGTGTCCAGTCGCAAACTAGCATACAAGAAAACTTGTGGCTAATATTCGAAGTGTAGGCGGTAGCTAAATTAATAACATACACTATCTTCACTGAGCACCCTTATATATAACACAGGCCTCCCCTCAACACGAGGGGGATTCAGGCGATAATCGGGTTACGGGTTGGCGGATTTCACATGTCTTTCGAAAATTGGTTAGATCTTCTAAGACATGAAGATTTCCTCACGATGTTTTCCTTCACCGTAAGCAAGTGATAATCATATAGAACTTATGATTCAGAGGTGCGAGCCGGGGTTTGAACCCAAGACCTGGTACCCTGTGCCTGGTGCAAGACGCGTGCTTTTAACCAATCAACTATCACGGCTGTATACCCAAAAATATTATTTAAGACTTCTGTTACACCCAGTAAGAACCAATGAACAGGAAATAGTGAATAAATCACACATGAATATGATAATGTTCTACAACTAACAAAGCCTCTGACCTCAATGTCCGTAACTCAATCCGAGGCTTACACATAGTTCAATTTATATTTCGTTTTGTATCAACAGGGCGTTATCCGAAATAATACTTGGGGGTTTTAATAAGTATTGGACAAATGTAAACTAAATTAGAACATTTCTAATAATAATATCCGCAAATCACTACTTAGTATAAAACAAAGTCGCTTCCCGCCGTATGTATGTCCCTATGTATGCTTAGATCTTTAAAACTACGCAACAGATTTTGATGCGGTTTTTATTATTAGATAGAGTGATTCAACCGGATGGTTTATATGTATAATACATGCATAATATAGTAGAGAAACACCGATAATTATAGAGCCGTGCGAAGCCGGGGCGGGTCGCTAGTTAAATAATAAAATCATATCTCTGAATATTGCTGGCTATGCTGCTTATATTGCTACTCATGAATGCAGTTTTCTAGGCCGTTTGATGTTTACTAAGGGAGCAACTCGTAAGTTTCGACAAATATCTAAAGGCCTGTATATTGGAAATGATAGTTACGTAGAGTCTGTCTTTATTATTCACCTACATATGAGCTATCCCATTATTATTATTATTTTTATTTTAAAAAAAGAGATTACTAGCAGTGTGCGTTAGAACACATTACTAGTATTCCCGTTAGCCCCTCCAGCTAAGCTAATTGCTTGTGCTAGGAGTGGGCTCACGTCAACTGTTTAATGGCCAGGATGGGGATCGAACACAGAACCTATCAGCTACGAGGGTTGCCCCTCTAACCACTAGGATATTGACGCCTCTAAATTTACCTTACCTACATTATTGTCTGGGTCTTTTAAGGATCTCGGGTTGCTGAGGAATCAGCGGCATTAAGATGTATTTATGTCTGTCCCCTTGCCTTGTACTTACGCGGCTGGCGACCGAGATTCTCGATGGGGTCGTGATACTTCCGTAATTTCGAAGGAATCACTGCTAAGGACTTCTGCTATTATGGTCCGCTTACTTAGAGAGTCTGGTTAGGGTCGCTTTGAACACAAAATCAAATGTAGTTGTCATTTCAAAGCAACAAACATTACGTTTGTTACGAAAAAAGCTTTGCAAAGCCATTTTTAGTGGATACAAATTAAATAAAAGCGGGTGTTTGTGGCTTTGTAAACAACAAAAAGTATGAGTTTTTACAGCCATTTCTATTTAGAAGCCTTTTTGTGACTCAAGGACCATAAATGTAGAGACTAGCGAAAGGCACACAAGGAATTAAATAATCATTTGTGGTCGTATTTTTTTCTCATCATAATAATTATGTTTCATGAAAAATATGAACGCTATTCTTTATGCTGTCAGCGATAAAAGTAACGACTCACAAGTTGTGTAATGGCCCACCCTCATCAAATATGATCCCGGGTTGACACCAACGGCGCCCTCGTTATGGTAAATACGCCATAGCACGAATTTCTTTATAGTTTCGGTCTCGCTTTTATTGCTTGTGGGAATTATGCAATTACATTTATTATTTTTTCTTACATACGGTGTTGACCATTGGCCAAATAGTCACGTTATGTTATCTTTATAGGGGCTACGGGGACGATTTGAGGTATTTTCTGTTAGTTAATAAAATATAGTAGACATTTTCTTATAGGTAAAACACGAATAAAGTTTTGAGCGTTTTAGTATATAATAATTTTGAACCATTTTGTTGTCCATATCATAATGTTCAGTCAGAACTTCTATACCATTGGCTCTACCATGAAGTAGGTTCCCAAGGAGTTCCTCATCGCGTGCCTATTTAAATTATTTAAATGTTAAATCCTCGACTGTTTACTTTCATCATGCGTTAAACTTATGGTAGAGCTGCAGTTAAGGAATTTAAACATTAGGGTATTTTCGTTTCATTCACAACACGAGGTTCAATTTTAGTTATTTATTTGCAATTAATTACCCACACATAATAGGTACGCTACTTACCTAGGATTTGTATAGAGCGTAAAAATATGCGTATATGATTAGTTAAGATTACTTGTTAGTATCCATACAATATGTACATGTGTATTAGTATCCAGACAAACTTAACCAGGTTGTTGGGATATACTATAATAAAAACTGTATTTAATATATTTTTTTATTATCGTTAAAAAGCCGTAATATTTGACACTTATCCCATCACTCGTCTGACAAGCGGCACCGCTGTCCTAATTCTGTGTAGCGAATTAGGTCGGCGTTACACGTGGAGGCACTGAACAAACTAAACTATAGTTTTGTAGCCGGCTGCTAGGCCGAGTGCACTGCGTTTTGCATCTCAATTAGTCATTTAACTTCGGGAACACCGCGTGGCACCGCCCTAAACAATTAATTAGCAAAACGTGCGTTCCACGTATGGGGAAGTGACGATGTGATAAAAAGTTTTGGGTGTACAGACAGATATAGATTTACATAGATAACGCAAATGTATGTACTTGTGCGTGTCCGAAAACCCCGAGCAAGCGTCAAGGTTGGTCGCCGATAACTTACAGTCCTCGCGACTACAGATATAAAAGTATGAGTATGAGCGAGATAATCACTCGAGAGAATCGTAGCGGGCGGAGGAGCACCGCACCGGTGGCATCGGTGTCTTTGAATCGGTTTGGATTTCCCGCAATCTGTGACGTCACAGTAGGTGTTAAAAATTTGGCACGCTTGATTTCAATACAAATCGTGATACTTGCGTTATCTATGTAAATCTATATCTGTGGGTTTACAGGTTACATATATCGTTTAATGGACTTTAACTGCGTGAATTTTAAGATCAAACAATAGGGCTTAAAATCGCTTACACGTAAACCTTTCTAAAGACATACAGATCATAACAGTAATTACCGCATCCAAATCCGTCCGTGGTTCTCGGGATTAGCGCATTCCGAGCGGATACAGACAAACATGCACCGAGGACTTTTCTTTTTTATAAAATAGAGATTAATAAAAATAGTATGCCCTTAAGTGGAGTACATCACTAAATAAAGGCATGCTGAACTTCGCTATTCAAATTCTAACATTTTTATGTCAAATAGGCCAGATTAACTGGCACTTTTAAAAAGTCAAGAATTAGGTGCATGTTCCAAAACAAAATCCTATGTAGAAGAACATGCAAGAAACTCCCTGGATTAAATTTTTCTTTACTCTTTTTTTAAATTATGTTTATTAGCGTAGCCACAGTGAACAGGCGGTGAAAGTGCTTTAAATTTCAGACACATAACTTTATACAGACGTCGATAAAAATACAAATATCTCAAAATACCAATAATAACATTCTATTGAAGTGCTGCAATTGAGTTGATAGTCATATAAACCAATAGTGAATCGTGTGATGCCAGTGAGTAGCAGTGTTGGTGCAAAAATGCAGTGGGCCGGTGGAGGGGCGGCGAGCAATCTGATTGGCTGCCACTGTGATTCATTGCATTCGATAGTCAGCTGTCAGTGAAACTGGACGCACCGAGCAACAAAATGTCGGCAGGTAAATATACGATCATTAATTAATCTGCATCATAGATGAGTTAAATGTTTGATGTCAAAATATTTCGTGAATTAGTGATTGATTTAACCAATGACACTGGTGCTATCCCGGATAGATCAAAATTAAATGGTGATTTTGTAAGTGATTGGTATTAATTAGTCAAATATTGTTCATACCATACATGTTATATTCAGGCTATACTTAACCGTGTTGAGACTTTCTAATATTGGATGACTAAAGTATTGAAATCTTGCTCAGACACATGCAGGACAACAACTATTTTAGCTAAGTTTAGTTTTTGTCGCAACAGAACTTTTTCGCTACAGTTGAAGAAAGGCTCTTTGTTGTCACAAAAAATTGGTTGGTCATTGACTATGTTTTGGGCTATTTATCGCTAGATATCACCATCTAACACCAATAAATACAGGAATAAGCATATTTAAGAACCTTTAATCGAAAAATCAGCTGATGATTGGCGCTTTGTTGTCGCTGAAGAAATTAGCGAAAAATCGCTGAACTGTTGAATATGTATTTGTAATTTCGGTATATATAGTTTAAAAATTACTTAAACAACATCTTTCTGATGACGAAACTGAAACTAATATTGAAGTAATTATATCGTCGGTATACGATTTTCTCAAGTGCTGTTATCATCTCCAAGCAGGGTCTGCCGTGGCCATGATCGGCGCGAACCTGCGGTTCGGCTCGGCCGGCGCGTCCAACTCCTCGATCGCCAATAACACGAGGCACTGCCCGCCAGGTGGCGCCGCCAGCGCCGCGGCCCTGCTCGCGCTCTCCGGCCTGGGCATGTCCGCCAACCTGGCGCTGATGGCGGTTATACTCAGCAAGAAACAGCTGAGAAGGTCGGTCGGTACTAGTAATACTAGTGTTTATAGTGTTACAAACATTATTTGGTCGGTGGCCAAAAGAGGAACTAATTATATTCTTTAGAAAACTAACTCATTTTGACAGGTTTGTATCGACACTAGCGACGCTCAAGTGCCAATTTATACTTGACAGTCTATATCAACCATCAACTCAAGACTAGTTCCATAGGTCCCGAGAAATGTAGAATATTTTTGGGGTAACAAAAAAAAAATTATTGTTTTTCGCCTGTTGCACTTATACTTACCGAGAGATGTCGCTTATCCCGCCTGAATACTGGTTCAGAGAGAGACGCGTGACATGGCCTCAGTCGTGGGAGAATTTATTAACTTTAACCCCTACCAAAGGACACGACGAATTTCCCCTTCATACAGAACCACAAAGCATTTACAAATAGCCAAATAGATAATTATAGCTAGATGGACCATTGTTTCTATCAAGAAACTTAATCACCAGCCTGAAATGTTAGTTCTGAGTGTGAAAACAGCTATTTCGATATCATGTCATAATATTTAGTACTGTATGTTTTACGACTACAGCGGTTCATGTAATACCGTTACATTATGACAGATGCGTTATATTTACAATAAAGATAACGAATAGTGTCAATATAACACAATAACGATATACCAGTTATTGTTGGAGCCGCGATCGGTGCCCGAGATTGGGCACGTTTGTATTCAGGAACACGGAATGGTACTTATCGCTCTCTCTTTGAATCTGCATTTTATATGACGCCTCTGCACCGCGTACTCGAGTACTGAGTAAATTCATTTAGATTCTCGGATGATAAGATAAGATTTGGATTAAAATAAATTAATAAAATATTTGACGCGTCATGCGTAGAGCGTCCTCGTAGCTGAGCGGTTCCGGGTTCGATTCCTCATCCTGGCCATTAAACTATTGACGTGAGCCCACTCCTAACATAAGCATTAGTTTAGTTGGAGGGGCTAAAGGGAATACTAGTAATTTGATAAACAACATTGCTAGTAATTTAAAAAGAAAATATTTATTTTTGTAGGATACTCTGAGTTATGAAGCCATTGGCAAACGTAATGGCAAGAAGTCTCATTCAATTTGAAGCCTAGGTTTAATAAATAGTCGATAACTCTAAATTGAAAATTTAAAAACCCCCGATGCGATGACCTGTTCATCAAATGTATAATTTACCTAGTTCTTCCAAATAATGATGTTAGCGCGATTTGCGTAGCTCCCGTAGCTCAGTATCCATAGCTCATCTCGCAACTTCATCTGGTACAACTAGTTTCGATGCCAGATTATGAAAGCACCATTAAATCATTTGTTTTGGCTTCCTCATTTATAATCTAAGATGTACAATAATCAACAGAAAATCTGTGTAATTCCAATTCCAATTAAAGTTTATGGCCCCATCGACTACCGATGATTCTGCCAACGACAAGTTTGTGGGACAAGTTAAAGTACAGATAAACTATTAAACGGTAGGGAAAGATAGCCGGTAGATGGAACGCGCTGCTTTCAGTTGGGCAAACTGAAATCTGTGTAAAAGTATGAGACATTATTTTGTTATGACATTATAATAATTGACATTAGAATAGACAACGAATCTAAATATTGATGTCACGGAGGTTTTATGCCTAGTAAAATATTAACAATTATGATTCAATTTGATGTAATAACTCTGGTTGAGGTAGACGGGAGCAGCCTAGGGAAAGAATTTTCAATAACGCTAAAATTATTTTAAATTAGATTAGTTTTTTTATATTATTTGTCAATGGCGGAGCAGCGCCCTCTAGAATTATTATAGCGTCATATTCCATGACCATTAACAAAACAAACAAAATTTAACGCATGCGCGTATCCATCATTTGAAACGTGACTTATGGAACGTCTTTAGTTCATACACAAATCTCAATAAAATTGATAAAATATTCATTTTTTTCAGAATCAGGGAAACTTTTCATATTTATAATATTGTAAAAAGCCAGTTCAGACTATTACGATCATTTAAAAATATAATAAATCTAAATCCAATCATCTCAAATTTGGAATGGATTCGAGCCGAGGGAATTGGTTTTGGCCTTGAATGTGGCTTTTTTAACCTACAAAAGAGCTGATGATCTTCAAACGGCTGAACCGATTTTCATGAAACATAGCTAAGAACACTCTCGATCAGAATACCTATCTAACAAAAGAAACAAAATTGAAATCGGTTCATCAGCTTGGGCGCTACGTTGCCACAGACAGACACACAGATCCACAGATCCACAGATACACAGATACACAGATACACAGATACACATGTTAAACTTATAACACCCCTCGTTTTTCGTCGGGGGTTAATAAATTATTATATTTAATTAGAAGCAGTATTTTTAGATGAAAGATTTTTTATCTAAGTTGGTGATTTCGCGTATTGAACATATCCCTTATCGTTACCAGTAACGAATCTATCGTATCTCAAAAATGGTAAAATATATTCACAGTTACTTAACCTCTGCTGTTATTATAGGACTACTCTTTATCCAATTTCGTTGAAGTACCTATCTCCAATTTTCCTCCTAAAACATAAAGCTCCGGCGAAATATAATTTACACCCGGGAAGAATTCAATTTGAGGGGAAATGTAATTACCGATTCACTGCCAGTAATTCGATAAGGGCGGATCTATTGCAATACGATTCAATCTTTAGTATCTAAGAAACAAAGAGTATCCTGTTTTGAAATCCTATAACAAGGTTTATGATATGTGTGTGTTCTATAACGGACACTGTAGGTAATACAAAAATAAAATAAATAAAATAAGCCTTTATTGGTGTTTTACAATAGTTTAAATTATTCAATACATTTTTTCACTAGCGATCGGTTTTCCAACGGTTGTCTTTCGACAAAGGCCTCCTCCATAGATTTCCACCTATCTCTGTCGCGTGCCATTCTGATCCGTTCTGGACCAGCAGCTCTTTTGAGGTCATCTTCCCAACGTTTCGTTTGTCGACCTTTGCTTCTTTTTCCATCTCTGGGGTACCATTCAGTTATTATTTTAGTCCATTTTTCATGTTTCTCTCTTAGCATATGGCCTACCCATTTCCATTTAAGTGTTTTGCATACTTTATTGACATCTTTAAATTTAGTAACATTTTTAATTTAGGTAATACATATTTTATTTAATACCAGTTGTTCTTTCGATCCACATCCAAACTCACTGTAAATCCCAGTTCCACGGAGCGATACAAGATTGACAAGATAAAATGAATGAAAAGTTTATTCTAGTGCTTGCTATTTCTATTTTGGAATGGAGACTCTACATTATGTACGGCTCGCGTAGAATAGAACCAGTCTGTGTTATTGTTAGAATATACGTAAAGAAAATTTAGACGATGTGTTTAATTCATAACGTAGAGTTAAATAATTTTATTTTCACTTCACAGTCACACTGTACTAGTACCAAAATAATATAATGTACTACTAAAGTAATAAATTTACTTTTATCTCAGATCAGATACGTATCTTGAATAATAAAGGATTCTTTGTTCGCTGGCCAGAAGACTTAATTTGTTTTGTCAGGGAAACTTTGTTTCTCTTTGTTAATACTATAATTATATTGTCACTGTTACAACATATGAATGTTTTCTTACAATGTTTATTATTGAAAAACAATTAAGAATATAATTATACTTAATTAATAGTTAGCTTCCGTAGCACGTAGATTTTATTCTCCTGATGCCGACTAAAAACCACCGAGATGACCTCATAAGTACAAAAATATATCATCAAAATCGGTCCACCCGTTTAGAAGGTGAAGAATTACAAACACATGCACACCGGAATTTTATATATAACTATGATGGATTAAGATTGGTTTTTGCTAGATACAAAATTTTACAAAAGTCAAATAATCCACATGATTATTGTTTGCGGTTTAAAAGGCTAATCTCAATCAATACTAAGCCGTATGTTCACAGCAATAAAATCTTTAGTGAGCAACTTATGAACACTTACAGCAGTACCACAACTTGGACGCCTGTAATTTGAAAGAAAACTTCGAGTAATGCCAACCCCCAAAAGAGAGATTTTGTAAGCACGACACTTGGGATGATTGATAGATTGCCCGTCTTATACATTTTGGTAGTTATGTAATCGACATAATACATTATAATTTATTACTGTCATGATATATTTTAGTCTTATATTTCAGAAAACCAGGTTTCATTTTAGTTTAACCCAGCCATACGAATCACACATTTTTTATTTGTTTATTAATTCGTTTCTTATTTCATTACTGTTTATTAATATGGGATAGATATATTAGTGCTCATTATTGCACATAAATATAATACATTGTATATTACAAAAAAGCATAGAGGAAGAGACATTGTCGTACGCTGTAGAGGTCATTCGCACGGTAAATCCGTTACCGATAATTTCTATAGGTGCACTTTATTGTATCCAGAAGCCAAATACGGCCATTATCTAAAAAAAAAACATTGCAAAACGCACGTCTAGCTCGGTCTTACCACGAGCTGCGATTTCTAACAGGCAATCTTGCGTATTCATATTTCGCATTAAAATTCAAACACTCAATATAGTTAGTTTAACCATATACCAATAAGCCACAAACGCTTCATACCCGGGCACCCCACTCGCCTATCATAATATGACTTACAATTGCATATATATGTCACCGCACCTGACATTTCGATTGGTCCTATCAACGTCAAGCCTTGAGTAGGCCAATCGAAAAATGCCGTTTTCCCCACGACCCTGCCACCTTTTGACATTACAATAGGAGACGTAAGTGCCGTCCTATCTTATAAGTCTGTGGGTTAAACGTAATAATTGATTTCTTAATGTGTGTAGATGGTCCCACGGGCTGCTGTTCCACCAAGCGATGGTGGACTTGGCCCGCGCCGCAATACTGCTGCCGCTCGGAGTCGCAGTCTTCCGCTGCCAGCCTGTCTACAAATGCTCGCTCGTCGAAACAGCATTTCTATTACTGGTGAGAATTTTCCTACACCGTTCTCTTTTTTTTCAAGTCAAACTAAACTGGTTGCTGTAAAGCAGCCGAAACGTCGAGAACATAAAAAAACTAAATAAACGTGATAAAATCCGTAATAGTACATTGTTATACGAGTGGTGAAAATGACTTATTTTTCCCGAGACGGGGTTTGGCGCCCGAGCGTAGCGAGGGCGCTAATAGTTCGAGGGACAAAAAAAGTCTTTCACCCGAGGTAAACACTGTGCTTTTCATTACGAATACAAGGAAAGTAAAAATAAAAACAGAAATTGGCTAAAGAAATAATACAAGGAAGTATGACAATACTCTACAAATCGAAAAAAAAAAGATCGGATTGCCGCCTATTTTGTTTTTTTTTCGTTGGCCGGCCAACTTCATTATTTAGCCATTAATTTTCATTTTCATCTTTAAATATTTTGCCCAAATCTATGTTATTTTAAAGAAATTGTTGAAACTAAATTATAATTAAGTAATTTAAAAATATATTATATTCTTTAATTAATACTTAACTTTATGTTATTTCAATTTTACATCGTGCTGTAATTGAGTGACTGTAGAAAAAGTTTGAACATGTGAGAATGGAACTAGTTTTTTTTAATAATTTGACAGCTGTCAGTTGAAAGTGATTCTCCCGGGCCGGAAAAGTATTACTTTCAACCCGCTCCTCAGGCAACCTCAGACCTGCTTTCAGAGTATGAGTAATGAAAAATAGTTTTATTACAAAGTCAAAGTAAGTTCATAAACAAGCGTACGACCCGCCTGATTATTAAGTCGGTAAAAAAGGGTGGTACCATTGCCATTACTCGCACTGATTACCTGAAGAAGAGTGGGGAACAGAAAGGGGTGAGGGGTGGGGGTGGGGTGGCTTTTCCAGCTCTCTCAGTCATAGTACAGTAATAGCTACTTTACGCCGATCTTCTACTTACTTGCTTATATTCTTCTTCTTAATATATCTATATATATATAACTCAAATGTGACTGACTGATATAGTGATATATCAACGCACAGCCCAAACCACTGGACGGATCGGGCTGAAATTTGGCATGCAGGTAGATGTTATGACGTGCCTGCCTACTAATTAATCAAAATGCTAAGAAAGGATTTTGATTAATTCTAACCCCAAGGGGATAAAATAGGGGTGAAAGTTTTTATGAAACTTTGTCAATTAAATTCCACGCGGACGAAGTCGCGGGCTCAGCTAGTTCTTGTATATAGCGCGTGTCACTTAGCATATTTTTGTAATTGACTTTGGGATTAATTTGAAATTTTGGTAGTAAATAGGTGATAGATGTTACAATAAAGGAAAACATGTATTGACAATCGGAAACAAATAAAGTAGCTATCATAAGGTGAAGGCGCCTGTCTAGCCGCGAAATTCAAAATTTTCGAGTATTTTTATAGTTTATCCAAAATCTGTAAACATTTAAGACAACATTTTGTGATTTGCGACAAACACAGTATGCAGTGCGTTTATTAATACATTTATTTTACTCTAAATATTATCACGGTGGATATGATACTAGTTAATCACTAAATATACAAAAATTGCCATATTATCTGGATAGCTGTCGTTCTTGAAATGTTTTAGAGTAAGTTGGATATATTAATAAATGCACTGCACACGGTCTTTGTCGCGAATTACTAAATGTGCCTTTTATTATTGTCAGATTTTGAAAAATTTATAAAAAAACCTCAAAAAATTTGAAGTTCGCGGGCTAGATGGGCGCTTTAGCCATTTAATTATTTAATATTAAGGAAAACCAACAGCTTCTTTAAATACATATACAATTATTATTATGATTAACTGAGTTTTAGCGATCTCTAGGTAGCACACAACATATTAGGTACATTTAAAATTTAGACAATAAAAGCAAAAAAAAAAAATATATAAAAATATCAAAGATTTTAAGGTACTGAGTGGGAAAAGGAACATTCTCAAAACAAAACATTATTTAAAGAACTCTAGATTCAGCCGCTGCCTAACCACATTGATATTGATATTATTGTATATTGCGTGCGTAAGCTTGCAAATTTATGTGATTGACTTTGGAATTTATTAGATACTAGCTGTGCCCGCGACATCGTTCGTACGTGTGAAAGTTAACTAAAAAAAATATTTAACAAAAAATGGTCACACTTTTTCTTATTTGCGAGTCGATGTTTCGTGTTTAATATACCTATCGCAAAAGCCCGCTCGCGCGTACTGAGACCGCGCGACGGGCAGCATTTCTGATATTTTTTTTGTTTTATTTTTAAAATTATTTATTATTAATAATTTACTGTTTATAACATTAACTATTTTCCAGTGAAAATTCCGTCAAAATCGGTCCAGCCGTTTCGGAGATACTCTTGGATTTAATCAGTTTTTTTTACGCGGAACTCTCATTGTTAAAGTAAAATTAAAGTAGCCTCAATTACTTCTTATAACATCAGATATCTGCCAGTGACGGTCCCGTCGAAATCGGTCCAGCCGTTTCGGAGATTACCCGGAACAAACATACAGACAGACAGACATACATTTTTTAAATCGCGTTTTTGTTATAATTACCGTATGTACTTTCATATGCATTAAATGAAAAGGTGTTATTTTGATATTACAAACAGACACTCCAATTTTATTTATTTGTATAGGTTTTGGTAGTAAATAGGTGTTACAAGAAAGAAAACAATGCAGACAACATACTTTATGAATACATACATTAAGATATTTGTATTTTACGTCCACAACGAATGTATTGACGATCGGTCGGAAACAAATAAGTAGCTATCATAATATGTTAACGAGTTTCAGTTGAAAGCAGACAGCTTGATAATACTTGAAATACCATTGTTTGTGAATTGGAAGCCAGTTGGGAAATAAAGCTGATATTCATTCAGAAATGACATAAATGGTTGAGTTAACATCATTTTGCACTAAGGCTACATTCACACGAGAAATACTCATGAAGTTTTTTTTTTCGAATATAATATTTTATTAATCAAAAAAGGAAATTCATGATGTAAAATATGTGCATATAAAGTACCCAACAATCCTAAGATTCACTCGAAGGTTACACACGGAATGTTGCAGGTGTACTGGATATAACGTTTAATTATAATTATTATTTAAATAATTATCATTTTAAACTAAAATTAACATGGAAAATAAATTTAAATCTGTTGGAAAGGGACTTACCTTAAAATTCTGCCGCAGGTGACGGTGTCCACAGTGAACATGCTCACCACAGTCCTCAACGACAGTCCAATTTTCCCTGAAAACGAAGAGGAACAAGCTGATTTGTCGGCTCCATTACTGATGGACAGTCCGCAGGTAAAGTTATCTTTATGACCAGACCAGACCATTCCATTTACCACGCGGTCTGCAATTATAATTCTTTCATTGAGTAAATTTAATTCAGGGATAATCTTACAATTTTTATGACTTCCTGAGATAAAATCCACCCAAATATTTCTACAAAATACTCGCCAGAGTAATAATATACACAAGTGGTCGGACGCACGCTTTGGGAACAAAGGGTGCAGGTTCAAACCCCTGCTCCTAATTCTGGTATTATTTAATTTTCGAATCACATTTTAACTAAAAATCAACATCATCATCACTCAATCGATGAACGGTGAAGGAAAACATCGTGAGGAAAGCTGCACGTCATTCCGAAATTTGTGAGAAGTTTTCCAACTCGCACTGGGCTACCGTATTGGACTATTGCTCGAATCCCCCTCGCATTGAGTGGAAGAGTGTCTAGTATAATGACAATAGAGACCCTGTATTAATACCAGAACACTGTCTGCAAAAGAATAAATGCGTATTGGTGAATTCTTTTTGTAGTCCCCAAAATTCCTTTATCAATTTTCTTGTTTCAGTGCGTCCTTTTCGGTACATTCATGATATGGTTCGCATCGATCACAATAAATCTCGGGCCCACATTCTTATCGGGAGCTTTAGCCGCCAGCGCGGGCTCTTACGGGTCTTACGGGCCGGCGCCGTCGTGTCCTTTAGTACGAGGGCCCTTCAGGCATTACGTCCTTAACGCCCTTTGGATAGGTGTGAACGCCGTCTGCGTGGGATTGACACTTTTCCACTTGAAGAAACTCCATCGTGATCTCACCAAGGTTTGTATGGCACATACATAATCACACACAATAGTAACACACTCAACATCTTCGGACAGATGGCATGGAGAGGTTTCGCTAGGGTTGTAACAGTGAAGTAACGCTTTGTTTACGTCATTTGCATCATCATTTTCATGTGCATAAAAGAAAACTTCTCCATGATCATCATTTACCAACATCGCGAACACAATTGAGATCACGTCATCCACAGCTTATGAGAAACAGTAATAGCTCTAGAAGTTGTTTTGAATGTAAGATTTCCGTAGTGCAATGCTAATGTTCCAAGCTGCGGAAGTCACAGAGGTACCTACGCTCCGAAGCCGTCGAAACTTAAAATACCATCCGCAATATCGAGACGCTGTACAATAATGTGCATACGTTCTAGTGTTACGTTGGCCGGTAAAGGAATTTCGTTGGTGCACTGCCAATACTCCTTGCGGTGCGCCGCAAATAAGATTTAAATTTACGGAATTCTAAGCGAACGGTGTTACGTATTTCAAACAAGCGACGTCTATATAAATATTTTGTAACATAAGCTGATTCGTTACGCTTGCTGGTGCCAAATTGCGGTTCAGATTTTGGGCTGGATAAATTTAAATCTTATCGCATGCAGGCTAACGTAGAGGCAGTGCGAGTAGCTGGTTTAGTGACCACGCTTGTCAGCATGGCAGGAGACAACAGGCGCATGGACTCGCTGCCCAACAGCGTCGGACCCCGGGTGAGGAACGCATGGTCACCGTAGGACATGTAGCCATTGTATATGTAGTCACTAGCACTGTCTTTCATACAATACCAACACACTTCTCCCCTAACCTTCCTTTGTGTCTCCCAAACTGTTCCTCTTCTTCTTTGGTGTTTTAATTAATTTCTGTTAACTAATTAAATTACTAAATAAATGGTACTCAGTATCTTAAATACGGACAATAAATAATCTTAATTAAAAATTACCTCTCTTCAAATGCCTTTAGATATATTTTCCCTATTCCTAGTATTTTTTATAACAGTTGGCTACATTCTAACGTAATTCCGCTTTATTTTATTTCCTAATCCTTTGTAACTATTTTTTTTGACTCCTAATGAAATTTGTTTTCCCCAGACTGTAGACGGTACTCTATCAGACGGCCAATGCAGGCCGTCCAATAGTGCCAACCTGCCGCTGGGTGGCGGGCGCCGTCTCCGCGGGTACTTGGCGCGGGTGGAGCGGGAGGGGGTGCGGCGCGTGCGCATGTTCGTCGTCATCACCGCGGCTTATATCCTGTTCTGGGGCCCGCTGTTCATAATCACGCTGTTACACCACCCGGCGCTTACGTCGCATATAGCATATGAAGTGAGTACATAAGAGTTTTTGTCGACCAATTTGCGTTCAGACGCTTTTACTATATCTATTATTGGAATCAAGTATAATATGCTCACGAATTTAGGTCCAATTAGTCAAATTACGATCCGTGGTGTCTTACAACTCCTCGTCAATCAGCTGTAAGAGTCTTGTTTATATGGCAATCAGCCCATACCAGCTGGTATGGGCTGATTTTTGTATCCCGCTTTTCACCGGACAAGGGTCAAACCTCGACGTTATTATTGGTAATCATTCCTGTCGATCCTGGCTTACAGGAGTTACAGTCGTGGGAGTGTGTACGAGCGGGACTAGTCCCAATAAAAAAAAAACTTTTTGTTTTTCTTTCAGTTTGATCGTGAGGTATTCTTCCAAATATATATTTCCCAACATTTAACATAACCCAGTTCTTATCAGCTTACATAATAATGTTTTATTAATAAAGTCTTAGACACTTTATAATACTAAATACGTGACGACTACGGCTCCGTGGTTTAACTGATTAATTTTAATATGAAGTTATGAGGAAATGCCATCTTCATATACTGAACAAGACTCAGTCAGACACTTCACAAGATCAAACCATTCTTCCTAATCTTATAAAGTGCTTAGGAAAGTATACGTACCTACCTATAGGATCTCAAAAGCATCCTTATTAATATCCAATTTCGGTACGGGTGTGGTCGTAATTCTTGTCCTTCTAAACGGCTTCACCGATTTTGATTATTTTTTTGTAAGTACTTATAGGTGACTTGGGTGATTCTTATCTATAGTTAGACCCGCTATCGTTGGCAAAATCCATGCAAGCAAGAGCAAGCTATTTGAAAATTAATATTGACTAGAAATCTGTAGTTATAATGTCTTCGCAGATGTACTTCCAAATAACTCTACATATCTCGTACGTGCACGCGGCGGTGAACCCGCTGCTGTTCATGGCGCTGCACCGCGCGCTGCGGCGTGCCACCCTGCAGCTGTGCTGCGGCTGCTGCGTGCACTGGAGCCAGTTCGTGCTCGCCCTGACGGCTGCTGGTGAGATATTTAAGTCAGCAAACAAGCGTACGAACTGCCTGATGTTTAACAGTTACATAGCCTACCCGCGACAAAAAAGAGGGGTGTTATAAGTTTAACATATGTATTTGTGTATCTGTGTGTCTTTCTGTGGCATCGTAGCGTCCAGACGGATGAACCGATTTAAAATTTGTTTTTTTTAGATAGGTATCAGTGATAGCCGATTGGTTAAGCACGCGTCTTGCGGGCTACCAGGTCTCGGGTTCAAACCCCGGCTCGGACCTCTGGATTTTTCGAAATCTATTTGCGAATCATAATTTCCATATGATTATCACTTGCTTACGGTGAAGGAAAACATCGTGATGAAACCTGCATGTCTTAGAAGATTTAACTAATTTTCGAAAGACATGTGAAATCCGCCAACCCTCTGGCCCAGCGTGGTGGATTATGGCCTGAATCCCCTTCGTGTTGAGGGGAGGCCCGTGCCCAGGAGTGGGACGTCAAAAGGGCTAAAATTATTATTATAATTATTATTAGGTATTCTGATCGAGACTGTTCTTCTTAGATATGTTTCATGAAAATTGGTTGAGCCGTTTGAAAATTATCAGCTCTTTTGTAGATTTAAAAGTCGCCGCATCGAGGTTTTCAAATTTTTTTTTTTTTTGAGATATTAGTTTTATAAAGTAAGGCGGCGAAATGATCATTCGTAGCCCAATCACCATTGGCACCGTCATCGTTCTCGCCGGCGGCGATGTCGCCGGAGCCGCCGCCCGCGCCGCCGCCGCCCATGGCGCCGCCCGCCCCGCCCGCGCCCATCCCTGCGCCTCACACGATGATGGTAATTACCTCTTATATGTAAGTGTTGACACCGTAATACGTGGTTTACATCACTCGCACAGTCCCGCACGTATACCTATAGTCCCCTCGCGAAATTGTAGCCTTTGCATGAGGACGAGGTCGAAACTATCGCGGTTTCCTCTTCAGTGGTAGTGGCGCCTTAGTTGTCCCCTAGTCGCTCCATAGTTAAACGATGACAAAATCTCGATCTCAGAGTTGGGAAGTTGAGGAGTGTGATGCTGAGAGTATGTCGAGTGCGCGTGTACAGGGAGACGAGGATATGATGGGGGACGCGTGGAGCGGCAGCGTGCGGCGGCTGCCGCGCTCGCCCAGCCCGCTGCTGCCCGCGATCTGAGCGCGCCCCGCCGCCGCCGCCGCCCCGCCAGCCGACCGCTCGCGCCGCCTCGCCCGACATATCCCACTATTGGCCGCTACTGTCCTCCGCGCCGACATTACTGTGTAAATTCAAACTCCGTATTGTACATACTGTCCTGGTACATCTCTCTTGGTAGTACGTGGTTAATTGATGTATAGTATATAAGGTGTGTTAATTATAATAATTGGAGCACTTAAGATAATTCTAAAATATTCTGTAGAGTGTGCATAGTGGAAAATTTATTCTTAAAACTTAAAATGTATATTGTGTATTTCAATTTTGTAGAGTAAGGTGTCATAGAACGCTCAATTTAAATGTGTGACATACATATACCTAGTAGTTATCTTAAAAGCACTATCTTATTGTATTCACTAGAAACCGAACACCTTGCATCAATTTAAGATAAATATATTTTTGTGAAAATAAATTGGAATATTTAAATTATCCACTAAAAGAAACACCAATTAAGTAGATAGGAGTAAATTCTAAATATAAAAAAGATTATTGATAATGTGCCAATTGGATTAGACGATAGAAATAATTATGATGTCATCCCAAATCAATTGCCAAATACTTATTCTGTATAACTATCTCATTCCTACTGGGCATCTTATCTATCTATCAACTATGTATAAAGACTGAATGTTATAGTTTAATATATCTATCAATCGTATGTTTTTCATTTAAGTTACCCTAAGAAACTATTGTATCATCGTTTTAGAAATACAAAGGCGAACACACATCTTTGTGGGGATTTATGATACACCGGACCACGCATAAGAACATAAAAGAAAAAATAATAACATAATATGAGTAATGATAGAACGTCGGAAGTGTGCGTGTTCGACAATGATGCGAGTTTGCCTTTATTAAACTTTAAACCTTTAAACAAAGCGCTTATATCTCAAAATAACAGATTTATTTGAATTCTCCAGATCGGTGCCAATCTGTGGTGCCAATATAATTAAGTTGAAAGCATTCTCTGCCGCGTGGCAAAATTAAAAAAGTTTGGAATGTAAATATTACCGGGACCTCCTTTAACGTAGATTGTTATTCGATTCGATTCGAATACGTTTTAGGCATTAACGTAATTGAGAACATTACAGGAAGAAATATCTCTGAAGTTGTAAGTAGCTGTAAGAATCTAAGATCTCATAATTAACTTAAGTTGTTGTCGAAAAAGTTTTCAACTTTTACTTTCTGATTCCATTTCAATTTAATTAAGATTTCGTGTATGTATTAAACGAAAAACACTTTACAATTTAATTAACAATACTTTTATTTCTTTTTTCTTTTCATCCTTTGTAAATGCTAAATCATAAAAAATGTTAAAAAGTAAAAATTAAATCGTCCTGTTTACAATGTCTTTTAATAAATATACAAAATTTAATTGAGGTATAATTTTTAATGTAAATGGATGTATTAATGATGGTTGTAACATAAGTACCTACAGTGTAAAATAGAAGATGATAAACTAATAGATAAATATAAAATTGTGTTCTTCAAATTATTATATAAAGAAGAAAAATGATAAATAATGAATAATAAAGTGTTTTATTAAATGTTTGAATAGTTTTCTTTTAGAGATGAGCATTGGCAAATTAAAAGCTTTGAAATCCTCCTCCCTAGCCTCTGACGCTACGAAATATAGGTATTATTATAGGTTAAAGGAATATAAGAGGTATTATGATCACATTTATTTATATAAACCTGTAGAAAAGAAAAATATTCAAAGATATATTTTAGAATCTAATTTTCTTCATCAAAACAGTATTTTTGTGTGTATTAATAATTACTTATTTTACGAGGATCTCAATCGTCTGAGATAGCTATTCAAAAGATTGTACATATAAAACGAGCGAAGATCTAATCCTTCCTAATATAAGCCCGTGACGGGTGAATAATTATACCGGACAATAGTTTATCAAATGTGATTGCTTATGGTCTCTTCTTAGTTTAAAGAAGCATTTTGATGACCGCTTGGCGTAGTGGTTCCAGTGTAGTCCACCCGGCTTACTGCACATGGTTGTGGGTTCGTTTCCCGCTGCGGTAAATGTCGGAAATGGCCTTTTCGTAATTTGCCCTTGTTTGGGTGTAACTGGGATCGCCCCCAGTCCATTGTACGGTACCTTTAGTACAAGCGTTGCTTAGTTTGGGACCGTACAGTTGGTGAGTCAGTGTGGCGATATTTATTTATTTAAACTTAATTGTTATATTATAGGAACATATATGTATAAGTAGATATAATAACATTTTATTTAGATATAATCATTCAAAATTCGCAAGTATGATATTTTAAGAAACTGATATAGATAGGAGAAGCCAATAGAAAATGATTCGATTATAAACATGGAACTTCCTTCCGAGCATCTGACGGAGGCTAATTGAATTTCCCGGCTCCAGGGGAGGAGCACATCCTGCGGCGGCAATATCAAAGTGATGGTGGTAATTCGATGACATCCATTAGGTATATGATGGAGATGGAATCTACTATGTGTATTCCGTGTGTCTTTTCAGATGTCTTGTTATTAAATCTTATGAATTGTACACACACAAGGAGGTCATATAAAATCAAAACCTATTTTCGCTGTCTTATTCTCTCTGACCCTAAAAATAACATTTTATTTATTCACTTACTTTATTTATTTATGTTGTAAGTACGTGTTACCTACTATGGGGATCCTCATTTGAACACGAAGATTAAATTAATGCCATTTCGGGTTTGAGGAGAAATACTTCAGGTAGGTTAGAATGTTACGCCGTTATCTATTTATATTCCTGGATAAGGACTTGCGAGGTTATTGCGACTTTCATCTAGCGTATGTTGTGGCAGTAAAACGTTATACACGATTACAATGTAATCGTGTATAACTATTAGTTTATGACATAATATGTCATATTATGTCATAACACGTCGTAAAATGCGGTCAAATTAACACTTAATGATCGCAATCAAAAACTAATTTATCTGTTTTTATGTTTTATAGGACACGTATTTTATACTAAAATATTGAACTGAGTTAATAATGTTATGTACTTATATATATAAAAATTAATCTCTATTTCCTTGGTCATCGCAGAGTTAATAATGTTATCTATATAGGTATATACAAATAGTGAATCTCTGTTTCCTTTGTCATCGCATCACGCGTGAACGGATGAAACGATTTCGCTCATTCTTTTTGTTGTGTTTATTAATGTCAGGAGAAGGTGTGGAAGACAAAAATAAAAAAGTTGAGCGGAACCATTCCAATTCGATATTCAAAGTTAAGACATGACAACGTCTGTCGGGTCAGCTAGTTATAAAATAAGAACACTATCACGATGTAAAAGATTATAATCATTAGATATTGAGGCCACAGTGTGTGCCCATTAATCACTCATCAATGTAATTCTCTTACAATATTTGAATTTTAGGGACAGAGTACTCCAACAAGGTCTAGGACACCCCCAGGATGGTATGAGAGCTTGGGGAAACGAGAGAAGATGTTTTTGTATCACTTAATTTTATAAAACATACTACTCAGTTTGCGACACGCACGGCTTAATAAGCTGCCTCGTGTCAGTGAGGCGTGCGTGAACAAGGCATTGTTGGTTGGACATGTAATTTCGCACGTTCGAGCTCATGCCACAATGAGATGTGTGACAGTGATACTGAACGTGCAATATAGCTGATTATTACTGATCCGACATTATCTGTTATAGCGATATTGTCAACCTTATTGATTGTAAATAGGGCTGATCCTATTCTAGAGGAAACCTACATGCCTTACCTAAATCTAACCAGTTTTAAAAATAAGTATATGCGAGATTTGCCATCCCGTAGGTACTTACACCAGGGTGGCTACGGATTGCATCACACTAAGTCGCTCTCTTTCACAATTCATAGTGAAGATAAAGACACAACTTTCGTATCTCACATTTTGTTTGCCAACTGTACTATACCTAATTCACTCGCATCAATTTAGACTCGCGAATTCCCTTACTCGCTAAGGCGCGTCAGTTTGAGAGAGGCTTTGGGCAAGCAAAGTTTCAGCGACTGATACAGAATTTGTGAACTCTACACGAATCTCAGTGATGGATATAGTAGAGCAGTTGTTAGTAAAGTAATAAGCGATTCATTATGCATGTACCTATTATAATGTGCACAAACATTTTGAAGCTTAAATTGATAACTAGAGAGTTGAATTTCGCTGCGGCACACGTCTCATTAGCATTCAGTTTGGAGCCGGCAAGTAACAATTGACATTAATATTCATGGGTCACGATTTACCAAAGTCGCTGTAGTTACAAACCAAATTATAATACGAAATATGGACTTGTGTTGGACGGCTGTAGACTTTATGGAAGATAATAAGCGAGTTTAGCTGCGGTGTATTTGTAATAATTTTGATATCTTACCCATATAAAGGGGTATTTCGCCAGGTTGACCACAAACTACTAATATTACCCTTACTACGACTACCCTTTGTAATTATTAAGTATATAATCAACTGGCCATTAAAAAAAATAAAGAATTCGAACAAAATGTAACAGTAAGCCCGCTGAGTTTCTTCCCGGATCTTCTCGGTGGAGGTCGCGTTCCGATTTCGTTGTAGATTTAAGAAAAAAATGTAAAATTGACAATTTGTAAGTGGCCCCTAGTCGTAAACAAAATAAATACTTTGACTTTGACTTTGAAAACCTTTTCTGGTTAATCACGGTAATGTTCTAAGATTTTTTCACAAGTAGTTACAATTATAATCAATATATCATAAGATATGTTGCTTTGTCTCTTATTTGCTTTGATATAGATACAAATACCTGCTAATAGACTTTACATAGAAAATTAAACTCCTGTGCCTGTTAATTTGGACTAAATTCAAGCAACTGCTTCAGAACCCGTTTACCCGAAATCACATATTATCGGTATATTACCATAAAAGTACACCTAATACGAACCGCTGACTTTATATCTCAAGCCTCGTCAAATTTATGCGCGTTCAATTCACGTAATGTGCACTTTATTTATACACACAAAATGACCGAAAACAAACCTTAAGCACATAAACTTAAGAACCTAAGCATGTCTAAATTAAGTTTGTACAGAAAGAGGTTATATAGAAAAGATTATTTATAGGTTTAATGAACGGGATTATTGCTCAGATTTACGACACGTCAAGTGCAGAAGATACTTTACCCCTTAAAATAAAGGGTAGAAAAGCCGAAGTTCAAATGTAGTAAGAACATTTGTATGTTACGTTCTTTAGAAAATTTATTGTCAACCAAACTTACGGCTGATACCCAAACAATTACTACAAATTCTATTGAATTTTCGCATTACTCAATGGGCTCTGCGTTCGCGAGCACTAAGAGACCTCACAATAATAATAAAGAAATATCGCCAGACTGACACACCAACTGCACGGTCCCAAACTAAGCAAAGCTTGTACTATGGGTACCGTACAATGGACTGGGGGCGGTCCCAGTGACACTCAGAACCAGGCAAATTACGACAAACATATTTCCGAAATTTGCCCTGGCGGGAATCGAACCCGCAACCACCATGTGTAGTGAGCCGAGCGGTCTACGCTCGAACCACTGCGCCAAGCGGTCGTATAATATTTGTGAATACAGGCCAAACCTGCGAAAAACATAGATTAACCCTTCTTTATAGTTGGATTATCTTCTGTTTTAAGTGTTGAGCTTTGATATAAGCACATGAACCGATTAGTACATTATTAATTTCATGGATACGTACACGTTGTTAAATAAAAACTTTAAATCTAGAGCCCGTATTAATATCGATCTCAAGTCTGAGAGGGATCTTGGAAATATCATTCTTATGTGAGCAGTGATAGCCGATTGGTTAAGCACGCGTCTTGCGGGCTACCAGGTCTCGGGTTCAAACACCGGCTCGAACCTCTGGATTTTTCGAAATCTATGTGCGAATCATAATTTCTATATGATTATCACTTGCTTACGGTGAAGGAAAAACATCGTGATGAAACCTGCATGTCCTAGACGATTTAACCAATTTCGAAAGACATGTGAAATCCGCCAACCCGCACTGGGCCAGCGTGGTGGATTATGGCCTGAATCCCCCTCGTGTTGAGGGGAGGCCCGAGCCCAGGAGTGGGACGTCAAAAGGGCTAAAATTATTATAATTATTATGTGATCACCAGTACAAAATTACATGTTAATACGGTCCTATGTCACGTAGGTATATCTTAGTAAATCATAGATGTTAAAGCTCGGTCGGAATAGTTTTAAAATTAGAAACATAAGGTCTCGGTATATGACGCCATTATTCCAAGTCCAATTCTAGTTGTAATTGCGTTTGTGACTCTAGTACAATGTAGCCAAGTCATTAGCGTTAATCTCCCGGCTCGTTAGGCACGAAAGAAAGTTCAAGTTAATCCGTCCTACATTATAGTAACTGTACTTTTGGTAACCGCGAGGCGTTACTGGGATCTAGTAGTTATATTCTTGTTAAAATGGTTCTTTCTAGACAGGTAGTTCGCACAAGGAAAAAAATAGAATAAAAGAGTACACCCTTTATTTCATCCTGTATGTGTGTATTTTTGGCTATGAGGGGAAGTTGAAAAACCAAGGGTTATAAAAATGTATGAAATCATTAAACAGATAATCTTTACAACACAATTTTTTCTTTAACTTTTCCCCAAAGACAATGTTTGCGTTACAAAATAAAGTTAGAAAAAAAGTATTTTCTTATGATTTACATTGTAGTATAGTTAATTATTGCAAATGTGTCATACGCCATCGTGAAATTAACTAACCATATCGATTCCTACCAGGAAAAAATGGATGACGTACATTTTACAAACGTACAGGGGTCTAAAGTAATATATATATATATAGCTTCCAAAAGCTTGAAAATGTCCCCATATAGGTTGTATTTATTTCTCCATAAAAAATTTCATGCAATACCAATAAAAGCCTCGTTCATCTTAAAATATGCAATAAAAACCTTTTTCAAACATCTATAAATCTTCGTCTTTCTCACTATTGTCGCAGTGCAAGTTTTTTATATGATCGCTACAAATCTAATATCACAATATTATGAAACAAAAAACGCAATTTTGCAATATCATAATCTATCTACACGGCTTTCTAACTTATTGATGCCGATTCCTATTCTAAGCAGGCACATGAATATCATTGGGCACACATGGTTTGATCCCTCGCTGCAGTAATAAAATATTTCTACAGTACTCAATGTATATTTCACTAGCATTAGCCGTGCGGCCCGCGTGGATTTCGAATATGAAAAGTATCTTATACGAGAATCTTATTTCAGAGCATAACTTACTTCTAGAGTTGTGTAGCTCGCGAGCTACTGACAAAAAGATATATATCGGTACCAAAGAGCCAATCACTCTTTAGCTCATATGTTTTCAAATTATATCTCTATATCTCTACGGATATGGATTTATTTGAGTTACTGAACTAAGTGATTGACATGTAGTAGACGGATGACGTAGCTCACTAGCTCTTTAGCTCAGATGAGATAGAAATTGCACACGACGTAAAAAAGAAAGAGACTAGCGATACGAAGCACTGTGCATGAGCGTTGGCAGGCCGTCCGTTATTAGATAATAGATCGTAGGAAAATCGACCTTTAAGTCAAATGAATAGAGTATACATTTTGAGACTTTGTGTCAACATTCAAAATTGCTTGTATTTTTTCAAACCTCATTTCAAACCGTTTTGTTTTAGTTACTTTACTTACGAATGACGCCTATGACTGAACTGAGTAATAGTAATTTTGTGTTTAGTATGTACGGTATTGGTTTTTACCTACAAGTAGGTCTTCTGAGCTATAGAGTTGTACAAAACACATCGCTAGTTCGCTCAGTCTTCAAACAAATCTTTATATCACTGAGCTAAAAAGATATATATATATCGGTTCAGCTCAGTGATACATTTTGCGCATCTCTACTTACTTCTGTACCAAACAATTGAATCCTGTCGGACGTCCTTTCGTGGTGGTCAATCAAACTTACAAATAAACAAACAAACATTCACATTTATAATTATATAATAGGTCTATATATAAATAAACATTTCCAGATGGAAATATGCAGATAGATATCTGTATCTAACGGTAGCGATAGATGGCTATCGTTTTCTATTTATTCCTATATATATCATACTATAATATAATATTATAAAGAGGAAAACTTTGTTTGTTTGATTGTAATGAATAGGCTCCGAAACTACTGAACCGATTTGAAAAAATCTTTCACTGTTGGGAAGCTACACTATCCCCGGGTGACATAGGCTATAATATATTTTAAAAGAAATTAGGGATCCTTACTAAAACTCGAATAATGTAACCGCAATGTACCCGTGCGAAGCCGGGGCGGGCCGCTAGTATTTTATATAAAGGTATAGGAGGAGTCTATAAATTGGATTTTATATATCAATACAAAAACTTTGAAACAGATTTAATATATTACAATTTACTAGTCGTATTGGTCCATAAATCCAAATATATCGATGATGCCGACATGTTTGAGGTATCAAACATATGAGATTATAGGATCAGTTTCGATCATCGCCGGCTCGACATCTTCATGTCTCCGTGACCTCTCGTGGTATCGAATAACATTGTAATATTTTATCCGTGGCTTTTAGGATATTGCATTTTGTTCATTTGTCGTAGTGAAAAAGAAATTGGTAAGGTAAAGTATGATCCGTAAATTCACAAATGTTTTGATCTTGCATTATATTTTATTTTTATTTTATTTCATACGAAGTACAAACCAATATATTAGTGTTAGTGAAATGTTGCTAGGAAACGATACCGTTGGCGCTACGCTGTACATTATTACTACGGCGTAGCGCTACATCCGCTACGCCACAAGGCGTAGTATATTTTTCTTTGACCATGTTAATTTTCCTAATGTATATAGAACGTTATAAATAGTACCAGTCCGACACCAATTTTGGACTGACTTATGTATTGTTTTAGAAAAACGTTTCGTGAGATAAACCCGTGCACAAGGAAATGGATCCTAATCCAGTGGCACAATGAAAATGGCCCTGTTCATCAGATTGATTGTTCGGGTTAATTAGCGAACAGTGTTGGATGGCAGCACAAAGAGGGAGCCGCCTGTTAGAGGGTGGGTAAAAACCGGATTAGGGTTGTATTGGGAGCTTCTTCGGAATTGTTTTTGTTATAGTGACGAAGTATTTAGGTTCAGATGTTTAATCTGTGTGGAGATTGAGATTTGTTTATACTTTTGGGCACATAGTATATACTACGGCCAGCTAGAAGCGATACAAAATGGAGATAATAATAGTGATTGCTTGATTAAATAGATTACAAAAGCGTACTAAAGTCATTTTATGTTGGGTATTTGTTTATGGTAAGAAACTTTACTTCGAGGAAATAATAAATGGGAAATAAATTTTAACAGGCCCATTGAAGAAACGTTTTATGTATTATATAAAAAGCGAACGGCTCCAAGTTTATGACTCAAAGAGGATCTGACAAGGGTTATTTTACAGCTATTTAATGACACATACTGGCCTCGTAACAGGCCTAGAACATAACACAATATCTGTCACATATATTGGTAAGTATTGCGCTCTCACGCTTTTGTTTATCTATATCCTACTAATATTATAAATGTGAAAGTTTGTGAGTGTGGATGTATGTTTGTAACTCCTTCACGCAAGAACTACTGAACTGGTTTTGAATGAAATTTGGAATACAGATAGTTTATAACCGGGATTAACATATAGGATACTTTTTATCCTGATAACCCCGAAATTTTTGTTGCGTTAAATACTACGCGGACGAAGTCGGGGGGCACATCTAGTAATTATATAAAAATGAAACTCTACTTCCTTGGTCATCGCATCACGCGTGAACGGATGGAACGATTTAGCTAATTATTATTTTGTAGTGTTTATTATTGTTAGGAGAAGGTTCTTATGAAAGAAGAATTAAGAAAGTTCAGCGGAACAATTCGAATTTAATATCCAAAGTTAAGATAGGACAACGTCTGTCGGGTCAGCTTAGTAATTTATAATAAGCTTAATTTCCAGGACCTACTTTGAGCAACATTCGTTCTAAACTCAAATAGGTTTATCACCGGTATTTGCGTCAAGATATAGGCGTAAGAAATATAATGTTAACACAATATACCTATCAGAATATATCTCTAATATAAAATTTGACGAAATCTGAGACCCAATCATTGAATTGAACAACTATGTAGGACGCCACACATAACGATGTCTTCTGCAATACCCAATACTTAGTTACACAATAAATCCATTTAGATTGCTTAATATTCAGAGAACTGTTTGTTGAGGCGTCTCGACTTACCCAACTTAAGAACAAGTTAAATATATTCAGAGATAAGGGTGGAGATTGAAAAAGTGGTTACCTACTTGCATTGATGTATTAAAAAAACTTAGTTATAATAGAATCAATAGGTTTACACTGATGCGCTTTCAACCCGCGTTTGTAGAGCCATGGACCAGGGATTTTCATCGGTATGTCTAAATTTAATGATAATAATTATGTATGTAATCTCCAATACTTAGTTTAGTAGTCCGCTCCAAAGGGAATATAACCACTACGGTCCTTTATTGCCGACCCATAGCAAGTTACTATTTTTTAGGTAAAAATATGATTTTTTATTCGAGGTACACGGCTGTCTCTTCCCAGCGTGGGTGCAGGAAATTTGACAAGTTTCTTACTTGATTTATTCGCCGAAATGCGAACTCTATGCAAATCTTATTACCGCGCAGGTCGCCGCCTGAGCCGTAGACAATTATGTAACTCTAATGTCGTAGGGAGAGTAAATTACGGCACGCCAGGAGATGATCGTTTGTAGAACGTTTTATATACGTTTTATAAATGAAGGTAGAAACTCTACTCTAGGTAGAGTTTCTACTTATATAAAACAAAATTAATGTTTGATAATGGAAATGTTGGTTGAATCCATCAACAGTATATTTAGTATTATGATTACGTACTTAGTACGAAAATCTTTTGTATTGAATTAGCTGGAACCTTAAAGACGAATTATGATGAGCGTATCCTTCAGTGTATACCCTACTTACATAAGAATGCGATAAAACGCAAGTCCTCATTCTGGTATAGGTACACCCTTGTCTATTGGTCCTTAAGTCTTGATACAGAGGACTTTGATTAAATATATATAGCGTCTTATATACCGGTTCAAATATCAGATTAAAGACGAGATCACAGACTCCATTAGATCATTGGACCTACAGGGTGAAGCGGATAACGTTCCTAACGCACCCTGAGCCCCCCCCACCCCGCCTTGGGTCGTCTACGGCGTGGAATTTCCCACAGGAATCTCCAAGTAACTCCTACTAGGTGTTTTCCTTTGTATTGCTAATCTTTTTCCAGGAATAAGCATTAGTATTAAGTAGGCGAAGGTGTTCATTCTTTATTTACTGTTGTTGATGTATATATTTTTATCTTGTGGATTACTCTAAATACGCTTTTCGGATATTTAAAAACGAGCACTTTATGTCTGGAGATTATCATCTATTTCTACTTATAAATCCAAATCTGATGACGCAGGCAATATCGAATTTTCAAAGTAAACAACAACATTATTCAAAAGTTTTGAAGCTTATTTTCAAAGTATCGGGTCGTTAGGTGATCTGATCTACGAGTATGTTGAAGGAGTTAAATATTACCAGTGCGAAAAATAATTTAAAGTGCATTGTTATATTTTGAATTAGAAAATTAAAAATGGACCCTCCTACCCCATTTTTATTTTATAAGGGCCCAGTGACTGAGTAGTAAACACCTACCTTTCTTGCACCTACATAAATACCTAACATCGAATGTAAAGATTAATTTACTGGGTTTGAAATGTATGTTTGCTGAGATTCCCTTCTTCAGATTCGCAAACTAATTTTGAGATATATCTGTAAATTATTCATAATTTATATAATTTTAGTAAAGTATGTTGCGGTGATAAAGAGATTGGAGATAAGTGAAGTGCCGAACATAGCTAAATTGTCCATGTCTGGGTATCGTGAGGCGACGAGTGCCGCGAAGTTTTAAGTTCAGGCCGGCGGACGCGGTCGATACCGAGAGCTTTAAGAATGCAGCTGCAGTAAGTTGGCATATATTTTTGGGATTGTCTGTATTCTATTTAGATCAATGAAAATAAATAATAGGCATGAGTTTAAAAAAAAATGAGCAAACGATTCTAAAAATAGAAAATGTGAAGCGAATTATGTCGGTGACTGTAAGTTTGCTGTAAGTACCTCTACTTCCAAAAGTGTTATAAATATTAGTTCGGAACAGTAAACGATTCACCTTTATCCGTCTTATTATAATGTTCAATTTCCCACGCGCCACAAATGGAGGTGTCTATTAATAAGGTCAAAGTACCACGTGTCCCTGAATGCCAACAAGCGCCATCCATTACTGCCGGGGGCGGGAGGAAACATTATCAACACCGCGTGTCCGGTGTTATATTAATTTCCTGTCCTCGCTCTTACGGACAAGGGCGAAAGCTTCCTTGTCTTATATAGCATACACATTTTTCTGATCCGTTTGTAATCATTTTAGGGCTCAATCGAACGTTGCTCTATGTTGTACGACTCTTCTCGTTCTGCTGTAAATTAATATATGTATGACGGTCGATCAATAATAATTGGTGAGGGAAAACACTCACGAGGGAAAACTAATCGTTCATTCCTATAGACTATGAACCAGTACCAATTCTGGTAACACAGTTTTGAGGCCGCCCGAAGAAAGCAAATTTAAAATAAAGATTATTGAAATATCCTAAAATAAGTATTTAAATACGTAGAATTTCCATACGTATATAAAAAACCTTAAAAATATACAATAGATAATCAAAATGTTCGATATATAACCGATTGTATAAACGACGCGACACCGGTTACGCCTTGCAAGAAAGAAAGGATATTACATATATATGTCGCCGCCAACAAGCTTAATTCGCCGTTCAATTAACAGCCTAGGCACTTAACTAAACGGCGCCGTTCAACTAGTGGCCTGAATGATATTCAGCCATTTGATCAAACAGCTAGGCAAATGACTTGGATCGATGACGTTTAACTACTTGCCTAGCCGTTTAATTACCTGCCTAGCCTGTTCATTTCAATTTAGTTCTACTTTCTGCCACCTAGCGCCGAAACTCACCAAACTGTCAATATATCTATATTCCCTTTGGTCAATATGGCGTCGCAAAAAAACAACTTTGATGGAATAATTTTATTAGGTACTTAGGTTTTTTACGTTTTTTTTAGATCCACCGAACCTATTTGCCGGGTAGGGTTTCTGTGGGGTCATAAAAAAATAACCCTAACCTAAACCCATCCAGGTCGTTCTGCTTGGGTAGTATTTTGCAAAAGTTTTGTAGTACTTAAATGTCAACCAGTTGCCTAAGCATTAGCCAGCCAGTTTATTAAATGTTGTAATAGAGGATACGGCTGAATATCATTTAGGCCGTTAGTTGAACGGCGCTGTTTAGTAAAGGGCCTAGGCTGTTAATTGAACGGCGAATTAAGCTATTTGGCTGCGACATATATATTACCGATTCCGTACATAAGGCTACCAATTTCTCGGCATTCCCTCTAGTTATTATTTCAGCGGTATTTACCGAAACGTTGTTGAGCTAATTACATTATTATATTGAAAGTACTCACAAAGCTAATATCAGCACAACCAACAGATTCGACAAAATTAGATAAACGGCTCTCTAATTAATTCCACGAACGGAATCTTCTAATTATCTGTTTTCGTGTGCTTGGTGATACAAATTTTCTGAGTATAATTGGAGAATATTGTATTTCGGTGCAGAAATTGGTAAGTATTTTTAAGATTTATTTATTCATAATCGATATTAAATGACATGTCAGTTGAAGATTTTATTAATTTGACATTGGCTTAGATAAATGTATTATTTAATAATCTAAAATAAGCAATTCTTCATTCTTAACCTTATTTTCCATCACATTTTTTTAAAAGTAAACAATGCAATTTTAAAGGGAATTAAATATTTAAAGTTATAAAATGCAATAGGAATATAAAAGTATAAAAAATCTAACAAATATAAGACGGGATAAGTATTGTTAATAGTTACCGACCTCTCTTATCTCTGGAATACGGATTACGGAGCAATCTGGCATCTGCAAGATTTATAGCGTCCAACCTGAGGTGATTCTTTTGTTTTATTTTTTTCATCTTCCAACAATAAAAGCCTCCACAAACGTTTCCATCAGCAAAATTGGTGAAGGCGCCTGTCTAGCCCGCGAAATTCAAAATTTTCGAGTATTTTTATAGTTTATCCAAAATCTGTAAGCATTTAAGACAACATTTTGTGATTTGCGACAAACACAGTATGCAGTGCGTTTATTAATACATTTATTTTACTCTAAATATTACCACGGTGGATATGATACTAGTTAATCACTAAATATACAAAAATTGCCAGATTATCTGGATAGCTGTCGTTCTTGAAATGTTTTAGAGTAAGTTGGATATATTCATAAATGCACTGCACACGGTCTTTGTCGCGAATTACAAAATGTGCCTTTTATTTATTATTGTCAGATTTTGAATTTTTTAAAAAAATCTGAACTTCGCGTGCTAGATGGGCGCTTTAGCCTTAACTTGCCTATTCTTAAATGAAATTCGAGGTCTATTATCAATTCAATTTCTTTTATAATTATGATGGCGTAGGTATTGGTTAAGCACGCGTCTTGCGAGCTACCAGGTCTCAGGTTCAAACCCCGGCTCGAACCTCTGGATTTTTCGAAATCTATGTGCGAATCATAATTTCTATATGATTATCACTTGCTTACGGTGAAGGAAAACATCGTGAGGAAACCTGCATGTCTTAGAAGATTTAACCAATTTTCGAAAGACATGTGTAATCCGCCAACCCGCACTGGGCCAGCGTGGTGGATTATGGCCTGAATCCCCCTCGTGTTGAGGGGAGGCCCGTGCCCAGGAGTGGGACGTCAAAAAGGGCTAAAATTATTATTAATTATAGGTATGAATAAAAAAAAATATCGCCAGACTGGCACACCAACTGTATGGTCCCAAACTAAGCAACGCTTGTACTATGGGTACCGTACAATGGACTGTGGCGATCCCAGTGACACCCAGACCTGTGCAAATTACGAAGAGGCCATTTCCGAAATTTTCCCCGGCGGGAATCAAACCCGCAACTACCATGCACATTGAGCCGAGCGACCTACGCTCGAGCCACTGCGCCAAGCGGTCGTATACTGTGGACCATTTTGCACGAGATTTTTTAATCTTTGTCTAGACTAGTCTGGTTACCGCTAAGCTTTGGTTCTTGAGGGGGGCGTGAAATAATCATTTATTTCCATCTGTTACTTACAATAACGTCCAACTTCGCAAAGATAGCAAAACACTGAACACAAATTTATTCAGAAGCGTAAGTCACTTGAGATATCGAACAAAGATTACTTAGTAATTTAACTTCGCCAGTTGTTGGCTGTCTTGTTCTGAAGGGTCGCTTTTGGATAACTTTGTGACATTAGGAAATATATAAAACAGTTGTTGCAGACAATTATTTCCACCCTGCGCGGAGCGGCACGTTATCCGTTGTTACGCACAAAGGTAATTGAACCTTTTTTACACCTGCCGTAGGAACGAGGATTAAACTTAGGCCGGTATCAATTCTGAAATCAAAATCAGGAAACGAAATCTCAAGAATGGGCTTAAGTTATGTTTTAAATTGAATACAGTATGATATTGAACACAATAAACTAAATAAATTGTGGCTACTAACGCAATATGGTCACTCGTACCCGTTTGTAAGGCCAACAATACTTTCGTGATTTATCATCACTTATCCGCGAAATATGGCAATTGCTAGGTCAAAATCCCCGGTTATATTGTTACATCCTAGATGTAAGAGAAGACTGATCCGAGTTTACGCCCTATATATTTATACATAAAGTTCTGTTTTGTATACACGGATTTTAAACGAATACCAACTTGATTTTATACAATTACACGGATGGATATTAAACTCAAGTAAATAATGAAACTGTACCTGTACTGTAAGTAAATTTTAAGGTGTGTTTCTATAGTGACGTATGAAATAATGAGAAATGGCAGCAAACGTGGCCGTCTACAAAATTACTTTTAAATTACTTTTCATTTATGATAATTTTATTCATAGGACATATAAAATACGTTGTCAACTTTACGATTTTTTAACGAAATCTCATACGAATCTGGCCGGCACATAGGTGATTTATCCGAGTGGCCGAGTTTTTGTTGAATATTGAACGCTACGCGGTCATAAACTGGTCTCGAAGTTTGGTCTTTAGCCAGAACTCTGTAAATATGATGTGGGGTAATTGGATGAAAGTAATATTTCTTTCGGGTATTGTTATTTGATTTTATTATTCCTGGGCTATTAGAGCCGTGCCGAAAGGATAAGGCTGTTACGAATAAAAGTAATGTTTGCGAATAAAATACATTAAACTGACTAAGTTATTGGCTGATTGTAGAATTACCTACTAGCGATGCGATAAAGAATTACACATAGTCGTCGCTCCGTGACATATCAACATGGTATCAACTAACCACATAACAATAATTAGCTGCGCTAAGTTAATCCTATTCTGAGGTTAATGCCATGGTACAATTAGATGCCATAAACTTAAGTTTACGAAGTAAGTATTTACCCAGAATTCATCATCAAAAATGAGTTGGCACTTATAGCACCTCTATAAGAATATATATAAAAAATATTGATTCCGTTAAAAGAAAATAAACCAGTCAGCCAGCGAGTATTACCTATTGGTACATTACACCCCAAACATTTGTAAGTAATTTTCAAATTTGACAATAACTTTTAGGCAGTAGAGTCCCGAGTGAGACTACCATTGTGTATAGCTGGGTGGAAGGGATGACACAACAAGTATTTTCCATTTGCCCACATTGTGTGTAACGAGGCGCACGCTCGTGTACATTAGGTGCTCATCGAAATCCATCATGATTGATACTTTCATGAGTAATTAATTTTAGCGTCGAAAAAACTACAAACGTTGAGTGCTTGACGCATCTTTATCCTTTCAGATTATAAATAGAATACGAGTTTGAACCAAAATGGAGTGGTAGTGTAATTTTGTGTAAGGTATACTTTGTGTATTAAATCTTTGTCAAGAAAATTGCAATAGCTACTAAAATATTACTCCATATTTTTTATGATTTTACGGACAAAGAAAGGATCGGAGCTATGTGACCAGCTTAATGAATCAATTAAAGGAATGTGACCAGCTTAATGAATCAATTAAAGGAACCTTTACATTCCTATTAGTTAAATGTTGTATATTTTACTGATAAACATTATGCTAACTAAATAATTTACTTTGTTAGGGAATTTTCATTGTATTTTTTTAATGTCCATTTGAGTAACCGTCCTTATGTGGGTGTGATGAGTGGTCCTTGGTGGTCCTTCATTTTATCTGTCGTGTGGGGAAAATAACACTTATGTTATCTGTTACGGCGATAAGTACACCAACGAAAGAAATTACAATGATCTGTTATTATTATAATTTATTTGGTACCAACCCATCAAGTATCATTGTCTTTGTATAGGTACGGCGTATTTCTACAACAATTCAATATAATATTTCAATTAGTAATAATAAAGAAAAAACGATATAATAGTGCCAATTTGGCGACGAAAATTAGAAACGTTAGCAATAAAATTTCCTATAAAGATATTAGTTTCGTTAAAGAATACATTTTCAAATATTATTATAAATTACAATTTATTATTCCAAGATTAAAAATCATTTTAATATTTACTAGAGACGTGGCCACAAATAAATTAGCCTCGTGGACAGCAGTCTTCGTACACATCTGCCCCTAAATAGACTTGAAATACTAGAGTAACGTTTGGTATTCAGCCGTTAATTTATCAACACTGGTACCTAATATTAATACGGTTATCTAAAGGTGAATGTTGACAGAAAATAATGTTCCATTTCAGTAGGGGCACTCAGTAATTTAGTCACGTGCCTTCAGGTGCCTGTTCCAAATGGAACACCGCCTTGGATTATGTAATTTATTGGAACTGCACTACGGAATCTCTCGGAGATCACCTCTATACGCTGCAAGCGAGGTGGGTACGTACCATGGAATAAGCTTAATATTCCGCTCCCGTAAGTCCGATTTAAGGCTTAAGCACCCACCTAGCCCGCGAAGTTCAAATTTTTTGAAGATTTTCAGATTTTTTCAAAATCTGACAAAAATAAAAGGCACATTTTGTAATTCGCGACAAAGACCGTGTGCAGTGCATTTATTAATATATGCAACTTAACCTAAAACATTTCAAGAAAGATTATCTGGATAGCTGATCCAGATAATCTGGCAGTTTTTGTATATTTAGTGGTTAACTAGTATCATATCCACCGTGATAATATTTAGAGTAAAATAAATGTATTAATAAACGCACTGGATACTGTGTTTGTCGCAAATTACAAAATGTTGTCTTAAATGTTTTCAGATTTTGGATAAACTATAAAAATACTCGAAAATTTTGAATTTCGCGGGCTAGACAGGATGTGCTAACAACTAACTTGTGAGAAAAAATGAACACAAACTTTTCTTCTAATTACAAAAAAAGTATTTTTTTTTTTAATATGGCCAACTGGCAAAATATATATTAAAAAAAATCGTCTACGCTTTAAATGGCTTTTAATGTAATTTTCATGTGCGTGTGCCTGTTGTAAAATAATATGGTAAAGGTATTATTTGTCGACTTATTTTCAACATGATTATAAAGCAATTGCATGGATCCAATTGTTTAAACTTTTTCCTAACGTTAATAACTGAAATGTTTTCTAGTAGCATCGCCGCAAGTAAACACGCCGATGCATCAAACTGACACAATACCAATAGCACGCTTAAGATTGGATTCTCAAGAAATAGATATCGGTACCTACTACAAAGAACATAAAGTATTTTATAAATCTCTGGCTCAGGTAGAGGCCTATTAATTTCTACCTTTATGGCGTAATCAAAAGGTAGACGTAAAGGTAGATGCAAGGAGTAAGTTCTGCTGATAAAAAAATAGTTGCATCTTTTGCAAATGCTCTTATCTCTTATTTATCATCAACTTATTCGAAAATCGATTTCAAATTCAATTTTTTATTCTTAAACAGCAAGGATAACTATTTTTACTACAGTAATTGAAATGTCGTCAGTGAAATCCAACAAAGTCAAAACTTACTCAAAAGACTTTAGTTCAGAATATTGCGTTAAATTAAAAAAAAACTTCATAGCATTCGAATATTAATTTAAACTTTACTCTGTGTCTAAGTCAGATTGGAATTTGAAATTGGAATATTAGTTACATTCAAATGGAATTGTTTCAATTAAGTTGTTCTAATATGAAATTAGACGACTGCTTGGCGCAGTGGTTCGAGTGTAGGCCGCTCGACTCACTGCACATGGTGGTTGCGGGTTCAATTCCCGCCGGGCCAAATTTCGGAAATGGCCTTTTCGTAATTTGCCCAGGTGTGGGTGTCATTCGGATCGCCCCCAGTCCATTGTATGGTACCCATAGTACAAGCTTTGCTTAGTTTGGGACCGTACAGTTGGTGCGTCTGTCTGGCGATATTAAAAAAAAAAATTGGAGAAAAATACCTATTAACAAATAGCTATGGATATTTATAACAGTTGACCTACAATCCTATCTTATTACTTTCTTAATTTAAGTATATATTATTTTATATATTTCTTTATTAAATTTTTCGAATTAAATTAATATAAATTTTGAGTTCCCAAAACAGCAAATGTTTGTGTTCACCGATCCAATATGTCGGTAAAACAAATAGTGTTAATAGGTTATCCGTGGTTGGTTTACTTAGCTGAGCTCGGTAAAAGCACCGCAAACACTGCTTGTTTGTCACTGATGATGTATTGGTATATGAAGTGAGTGGAATTTGGGGGAAAATGGCGTAGGTTACCTATGTACCTACCTACATATTACATAAGTAAGTACCTACGTGTCTGTGGGCGGAAAATGATGTGCCTTGACGACAGATATTTAAATACCTACACTCAAGTCAAACTTGATATGGAATGCTGAACAACTAATTTTTATTTAAGATTTGTCGATTTTGTTGTTATTGATATAGGTTTTCATTGTTTTTATTTAGTATTAAAAGTAAATTTCTATAATAAAAATAATATATGCAACTAGCTGACCCGACAGACATTGCCCTGTCTTAAATTTTGTCTAAAAACAAATAAAAAATTAAGGGGTGGACCACCCTTAACATTTAGGGGTATGAAAAATAGATTTTGACCGATTCTCAGGCCTAACCGATATGCACGCGAAATTTCATGAAAATCCGTTGAGCCATTTCGGAGGAGTTTGGCAACAAACACCGCGCCACGAGAATTGTATATTAGAGATAATTATATATGTGACAGATTTATAACATCTGCGCGTCATTGGTTGGTATGCAACGGTTTGTTATTAAACATTCCATATCGAGTTTGGCTTTCGTATATCTATTTATGTACCTACCATGTATTCAGGCGAAGCACATCATAATGGCTGTTACACAAGTTCACGTGTACCGTTGAATTTGCATAGCCCAATTTGCTTGAAAAAATAAACTTGATCGTGCGTAGCGTTCATTAGACTAAAATAACTCTATACGAGTAACGGCGCCGTGTCTACGTGAAATATATTTTCAATTTTGAAACCGAAATTGTAAATGTTTGCGGCCTTTTGTGTATCGGGATGTCACAGATGAAAAAAACAACAAAAAATTCGAGCAACAGAAGTTCTGGTGATGGTACGTACATTTTTTTCAGCCAGTGAATACAAGTACGGAAATCATCATCCAGTACTCGGATTTACATGATTTTTTAGAGATAATCATAGAATAGCAATTGCTTGGATATGAGTAGACACATAATACTTATCTATCACATGTTAGGATCCATATAAATGGCAAATTGTTGCTATTTTTTACCACAAGTATCTAATACTAATGGCTAAGAAGCACACAAGTTTGTCTAAACTAAATACTGTCCTTCTCAATGGCGTAAAGCATAAACAAAACAGCAACATTATGAGCCAAAAAATTAGTGTAATTATTTTGTGGAGGTTAAATTTTTTATCAGCAACGGGCATTCGTCTAACTAATGCATCTCGTACACAATAACGTATTTATTAAATTATTAAATAAACAGTGGATTAGCGGTTGTACAGTTACACCATGCTTTGTCTTCTTCTTTCGAATGTCAAATCACCGATGAAAGAAAAAGATAGTTCAGTGTGTAACCTATTCACCAGCTTTACCACGTTTATTAATAAAGGGTCACAGTTTTAGAACGAGCTCAAAGGTAAACCGTTGTAACCTCCATACCTTTTTAAAGAAACGAGTTTAATCCGACACAGATTTATTTCCGCATATGTAACTGGGGTCTAGCCCGGTCTGCTCCACTTTCTACCTGCATTCCGCAATACAAGTATAAACTGATTGTATAAAACCTACAAGACGGGAATAGCTCACTCGAAAGCCTTTTTATTCTGTCAATCTTGTAGAAACTCTCGTGAGTCGTAAACAGAAATTGAACTGGGCTTTGCGAGTGGTTTTAATTAAGTTAGTACTTTATGATGTGGTATAGTAAAATATTTTGAGTTGTGTCGTAATATATCGTCGAAATATATCTCTTTACGCAATTAAAATGATCCAATTTTTTTACGTATGTCTCTTGCCCTATGTGATTTTGCGATTCAATTAATATCACAATATGACAGGTTGACTGCGGTGAAGTATTAAGACTAGGTTACGTTTTTAACTCTTCAATGTCCCACTGCATGGCACGGGGATTCAGGGCATAGTACACTGACCAGCGATGTACGAAATTCCGTACGAATTAGCGGATTCCACACGTCTTTCAAGATTCTCTACATGCCGGCTTCCTCACGAAGTTCCTATTCAACTAGCATAGATTTATATTATTGTTTCTATAGCAAACCGTAAAATATTTAAGAAATACAATTTAAGTTAATATTTTTGTTTGAATGTATTCAAAAAGGGTGATTGATGATGGTCGCTGTTTTAATAATATATCAATTTAAAAGCCACACCTGGGCTTACCGATATCAAGTTGATCCAATTATTAAATCCATTAGATTATTGGTATCTCCTGTGGGAAATATTATCAAACAACAAAAGTTTAGCATAAAGGGGAATGGTGGTAGACAGTATTTTATTACTGTGAATTAATTAGCATAACTATCTTCTGCTCTATCACTGGTGCTGATTCTATTGGTTCAACAAAATTTGACTAAATAAACTGGATTGCCTTCTTACTCATAGTCGTTATGTCTAAGCAAGACAAAATAATTATGTAAAATAATTATAATATGTGTCAAATTTACTTAACTCATGATGTGATGTTGCAAGTTCCAAACAAAATCGTTTTTTGTACCCAGCAGCCTCAGATTTAGTCTTGTATTAATAAATCGATCTCAAGTTTGAGAGCGATCTTGAAAATTTGATTCTCATGTCATACCACTTCATACCAGTACAAAATTACATGACAAACGTAGTACAATATCACTTTAGACTTCAGATCTTTTTTTTTTTTTTTTTTTTTTCTTTATAGGCAAGTATTTGACCACAATCTCAGCTGATGGTAAGTGACGGTGTGGTCTACGGTGGTGCATACTTGCCTAGAAGGTACTTGTTCACTCTCGACTTGAAAACATCCCGGTTATAGTCAACCGGGAACAAAGACGCCGGCAAGGTGTTCCAAGGTATTAATGCGGGCCTTAGTAAGGTGAACTTGAAAATAAACAATTTAGTTTTTTTTTCTACCGATTCCATTTCTCTTTAACAGTTTATCGTGTTCACATTTGCGTTGGGACTGGGATTGATGACGCCTCGGCTAGACGGTCTCGGACAACTGAATCGAAAATGACAATCTGTAGCAGTACGAACCACAATGTTTTACGTGCAGGACCCCTGTTTTGCCTAGGACTAATCAGTAAGCCGAGACAAATATCCCTTGATTGTTATTAGATGGTCATGTTTATTGATCTTCTGTGAGATCAAAGAGGTTTTTAATTTTATTCTTTAACCTTTAAAAAAAAACGGAAAGCATCCAGTGTACAGACAAAAAATACCGACAAAATATATTTTTGTAGTTGGAAGCAGGTATCCCTTAATTAAAATCAGCACTGACCTATATAATAAAATATTATCGTTAATTATGTTTCCGTGTGTGAAAAGATAAAAGTGTAAGTTTCGTTGTGACATCAATAGCTCTAAAAGAGTGACCCATTTCAGCGTGTATCTTGATATCGATAAGAAAATCATTTGTACACATTGTGACTCTATTCAGGTGCTGAAAATTGCCGAATATGGTCAAAATATATAAACAAATTTTTTTTTAATGTTTTTTTTTTTTTTAACGTTAATGTCTTTGTCGTGTGAGTTACCTTAGGCCGCTTAGGCCCTTATTAATAAATAAATTCTTAGATCTGAGAGCGAAATTGGAAATGTCATTCTTATGTCATATCGTGCAATATGAAATGTCAAAAGCGTACTCAATGCTGTCTCAGACTTGAGATAGATTTTTTAATATGAACCTTGATTATCGATGTTTCTTAGAAATCGGTTCTCTTGTATTACTAGGAAATAGGTACACACCACAGATAAAGATTTACATAGATAACGCAAATGCATGTACTTCGCGTGTACGAAACCCCGACCAAGCGTCAAGGTTGGTCGCCGCTAACTTACAGTCCGCGCGATAACAGATATAAAAAATATGAGTATGAGCGAGATAATCACTCGAGAGAATCGTAGCGGGTGGAGGGGCATCGGCGGCATCGGTGTATTTGAATCGGTTTGGATTTCCCCTCACTAGTGACGTCACAGGAGGTGTTAAATACTCGGCACGCTTGGTTTGAGTACAAATCGTGATACTTGCGTTATCTATGTAAATCTATATCTGAGTACCCCTTCGAAATATAAGACATTATCCTACTAGGTCATTGCGGCGCGCCGCTCGCCGCGCTGCGGTACACATAAACAACCGGTAGACCTGAAATTTATATGAGCTAGAACTTCTCAAGCGATGTTCAGTGCTCCTCAGGTGGGCTCTGACGTTTAATTATTGCTAGAATTGGTCCGTGCATGCACTCCCTAGCAAGACATAAAACATTTTTATTTAACAAAATAATACCTAAGTAATACTCTGAGAAATAAAAAAAGAAGCCAACAAGTTAATTTTGTAGTTTCGTTTTTTTACTAAACATTTTGTAAATTCAGCAGATATTTATGTTCTGTCATGCATTCATGAATTCGTTGTCATACAACGTTTGTTCTAAGTACTTAATAATTATTTTCCCAATCAACAAACTCATTTTTTTTTCTTAATTAGTTTTCAAACTAGTTCTTAAAAAACAAGGTTTTTTTAAATAGCAACTGCAACTCAGTTGAACCTTACAAATTAATCTCAATCGATTACTCTATTTCTTCTCTAGACAGTTTCGTCTGAAACAGTTCACGTTTTACAAATTGAAACGTTACCCGCTCGGAATAACATGCCATTCAGTACGACAAAAATAACAGGGAATGCAATTTCTTTTACATGATGTCACTTTATTAGATTTGTTCGCTGAAGTCCGGGTCTCGGATGTTGAAAGCGGATGAAAACAAAATATTTATTATATCAATATAATGCACTTCCGCACGGAATGAACTCATTGACACGTGCAGGAATGCTGCAGAGCGTGCGCGCCTGCTGGCTGTGGGCGAGTGGGAGTCCGGTCTCTGGCTGCAGGCATTGCCTTCGCCTAACATCGGCACACTTCTAGATGACACGACGTTTCGTCTTGCCACCTCTCTCCGATTAGGTGCCTCATGTAATGCCCCACATCGCTGTCGGTGCGGTGAGGCGGTGGACAGCTTGGGCCACCATGGGTTATCCTGCGGCAGGAGCGCGGGCCGCTTGTCGCGTCATGCTAGCATCAATGACATAATTCGTCGGGCCCTTGTCTCCGCCGACGTGCCCGCCGTATTGGAACCTAATGGTTTGGCGCGCGACGATGGCAAGAGGCCCGATGGTATGTCCTTGGTGCCTTGGAGGATGGGACGGCCCCTGGTATGGGATGCAACTTGTGTTGATACCCTGGCGCCGTCACATCTTCCAAGCACGTCTATACGTTCTGGCGCTGCTGCTGCAGAGGCGGAAAACCTCAAGAGGCGCAAATATAGTAGCCTTCCTGGAGGCTATTTGTTTGAGCCTTTTGGGGTTGAAACATTAGGCTCATGGGGCCCTAACGCGCGTCTCCTCTACAAGGAGATAGCGGCGCGTCTGTTCGCCGCATCACGTGACCGGCGGGCTGGTCTGTTTTTCGCGCAAAGAATAAGCCTCGCTATTCAGCGCGGAAATGCGGCCAGCCTCCTGGGCACTTTTGGCATCGACGACGATGTGGAGGCACTTTTGTATATATAATTTTAATTATTATTTTGTTTTTGTTTTTATATATATTTACTGTAAGTTAGTTGATAAGTAGTTTTAATACTGTAAATAGTATGTAAAATAGTATGAAATAAAATATACTAGATAAGTTATGCAATGCTGTACTCTAAATATGTAATTCGAACTATTTAAAGAAGATTCTTATAATCCGGATAAGGTCTGGGGTTTTTCTTATAACACAGCCGGCAAACAAGCGTACGACCTGCCTGATGTTAAGCAGTTACCATAACCTATATATGGGATATCCAAGTGAGTGAAAGCTAGACAATAGAGAAAAAAAAACAATTCAGTCAATTGAGGACCACTTGGCGGAGTGGTTTGAGCGTAGGCCGCTCGTCTCACTGCTCCGGATGGTTTCCGGTTTGATTCCCGAAGTGGCAACTTTCGGAAATAGCCTTTTCGTAATTTGACCAGGTCTGAGTGTCACTGGGATCATTCCATTGTCCGGTACCCATAGTACAAGCTTTACTTAGTTTGCGAGTAGACTTTAGGAGTTCAGTCTGGCGACTTAAAAAAATACCCAAAAAAAAAAAATATATGCATAAGTCCTTATGCAACTTTGTAGCATAATAAAACGTTATGAGTACGTCTGCTAGCAATTACGCACAACTTGTAAACCCATTGTGTTCACAATTAACATTTCACGGTATATAACTTTGTATGATATTTGCTCGCTAACCCTACCCTTAGGGCTGAAAGTACTAAGTCGTTAGTTTTCATCGCACCATTTCAGATTATAATTCAGGAGTTACGCTACATTCACAGGATACATAAAGACAATGTATTTAAGCGTAACTTCTATACGGACGTTTGGGACGCTCGCCGCTCGACTTTCCATCCGTACTGAGCGTCAGTAGCGTTACACGATATATATAGATATACAGAGTGGCAGTTGCAGCAGCTTACGCTTTATATTATAAAGCTTTGCTTCTTTCAGGCGTCCCTATAGACAGCACTTTTTTTTTTTACACATTTTTGACAGATAAGGTGGTGTAGAACCACCACTTGGTGTTGTCCTTCGGAGTTTGTTAGAGGGTTTTCTTCTTGTTAAATAAAATACTGTTTGCTGGTTACTGGATGAATTTAAGGTGAAGGCGCCTGTCTAGCCCGCGAAATTCAAAATTTTCGAGTATTTTTATAGTTTATCCAAAATCTGAAAACATTTAAAACAACATTTTGTGATTTGCGGCAAACACAGTATGCAGTGCGTTTATTAATACATTTATTTTACCATAAATATTATCACGGTGGATAAGGATATGATACTAGTAAATCAGTAAATATACAAAAATTGCCAGATTATCTGGATAGCTGTCGTTCTTGAAATGTTTTAGAGTAAGTTGGATATATTAATAAATGCACTGCACACGGTCTTTGTCGCGAATTACAAAATGTGCCTTTTATTATTGTCAGATTTCGAAAAATATCTAAAAAACCTCAATAGATTTGAACTTTGCTGGCTAAATGGGCGCTTTAGCCTTAATGAATAAATAAGTCATATGTATCAAAATCAGATGCACACAACGCTTGCTAGAACAAATTCGTCTTAGCGACATCTATTGCGATAATGATAAACGACAGGTTCTTAGTTCAAAATTGAAACATTCTAAAAGTAATAAAACCTACGTTGTACAGGTGGACTCATGACGTCTCCATGTTAGGGGAAGCCGGCTAGTAAATAGATGTATTGAAAGTTGAAACTACCAATCACCATTTTTTTAAAATACTCTAGTGTATAGGAAAGTATTCGCTCTTAATGTATTAATTAATTAATAACTCTACGCCGACCGGGAGCGAGCCCAGAAACGGAATGTGTATACTCGTACCTACCTTGGGAGCTGCCGAACCAAGTTATTATGCCCGAGTTCGATACTGTTCCCGTCCATTAAACTATTGACATGAGATTACTATCAATGTGAGGTTCACATTGCTGGCATAGCGCTTCACTCGCTTCACCAGTGTTGGTGTGCCTTAGTATTTAATTATCTGTTTATTTTTTCTTGTTTGTTGATCATTTCAAACGACTGTCAGCTACGGAAAAAAAATCGGATGGATCAAAGGTTTTAAACGGGTGTTGGTATGAAGTATCGATACAACAATACTACACATACGAAGTTGCGCGAAAACCTAGTTATGTTAAAATTATCTACAGAACATTATGTAAAGCACTGAAATTATCGCACCACGGGCTTAATTAAGGGTAATTTGTTACAGGCGATAGTAATCGTGACAGTATTATTGCTTGTTAACGTCGTCGGTTGTTGGTGATATATGACTTTAAATCGGGGTAAAATCATAAATCAAAAAATAATCATAGCACAAGAACTACAAGTTCTGCTGCCCTATTCGTGGTTGTGAGGTCGTAGAGATGGTAGGCACCAGTTGTTATTTTTACTGGAAGATTGGGAATATTCATTATCTTTGTAAATAAATAACTCTTGTGTACGTACGTGTGTTTGTCACTGGACTCCTTCTAAACAGCTGGACCGATTTCATGTTTTTCTTGTGCAACGTTTGCCGAGAGCACTAGTTATTTATAAATAAAATTATCTACTTAAAGAATGCATTCGTATAGACAATCGAACAAATGTTTCACAAAATTCTGTTCACATTTTTATACTATTATCCTGACTGACCGATCGTTTCTTATCAGCTATGAAATATTCCATCCCGCGGGCCGAAAAGAAATTCGATATCGTCGTAGGTACTTATTTTGCGTGTGAATTTATTGCTTTACTTTGAAATGTATCTGGATACAATAACGTTTCAGTGCCTATACTTTTATGTTATTCATATTATGAGATATTGGAAAGGCAATAAAAATATATATTATCTGCATTTTCGCCTCTGCCTATGATTCTGAAACTTCATCACTATCACGTTTATATCCCCCGAAGGGGTAAGCAAAGGCAGCCCAGTACGGTAAACTTCTTATGCCTTTCGAAATACAACTTTTAAGACATATTTTTTTAAACAGCGATGTAAGATAGGACACGTAAAACAGGCGCAGATCCGGAATGAGGTTGATTTTATTACTATTATTACCAAATAGGTACAGCAAAAAGTTAAGAAACAGGAAAAACTTGTTTGTCCCAAGAAACACCTGCTACATTATTTACAAGTATGTATGAGATTCGAAAAAACTTCCATCGAGCTACTCAGGACGGTTTCATGAGAAATTTTCCCGAAAGCATTACCATATAGGTACACTGGCGGCTTATATGCAAATGTAAATAACAGTGTATTTCTATTTGAAGATTTGTAGAAGAGTAAGTAGACACGTTTGTTATTGTAAGGTTACTATAAATTGTGCAGTGTTTTGCAAGACAGCCACTAAAATATTGTAATTTATTTATATGGATAATGGAAAGCGTAGCTACATCAATATTTTGACAAGTATTACAAAACACCTCAAATACACTATTGTGTGGGATTCCTTAGTGGACTGTATCTTAAGGGGTTTTCTTGTTCTTGAAATAAAAGGTCTTTTTCTTGTTCTGGTTTATTTCTCTTCCGTGGTTATACTGGTATTGCCGTGACGTCGGTAGGCGACGCCCGTCTTATATATATTTTCCTTATGTTCTACGACCAATCACAAGGCTTACTTTTTATCCAATAATATTCGAGTATTTTCTTATCTACTACGAGACTATACCGTAACGAGAGCCGCGTTTCGGCCCAGAAGCCTCGTCCATTTTATCGTACCTACTGTTTTGCCTACTAGTAAGTATTTATTTATTTACACCTTAAATAACATTTTATTCTTAAAACTATCTTATATTACTATTCTGTCGCCGACGCTTGGTGTCCGCAACAACTATTTTACTTATTCGTTGCTTAGTTCAACAAAAGGCTTTGTTCCAAGTTAAGTAATTCATGCCAGATCGCAGACAATTATCTTCACTGACCCTTAAATCATCCCATTCAAAACAGAGCCAAGTTATTCAAGTTTCTTTGTTCGAAAACAAATAAAATCAAAGTGTCATCAAGTTCAGATGCAGAAAGTAACAGATCTTCGCTCCCGATGTTCGAAGCAAAGTTACAGACAGTTGCGCACATAAAAGTAATTTATTGGCTCTTGACTACAGATATCAGATAAGAGTTGCGTCAGGATGATCAGATGTAGATACTTAGTTAACGTTATAATTATAATATTATTGTTCTTACTTCAGGTTATTTTGAAAGGCACGGGAGAGAGCAATTTTTAATGAACCCTTAAGTACTTTTTGCATTAAGATTAAAAAAACAACACCTCTTTAGAAAAAAGTACGTAGAGTTTTCTTGCCGGATCTTCGCAGTCAGTTCACGTTCTGATCCGGTAGTAGAGATAGGAAAAAATATAATGAGAATTTGTAAGTGACCTTAGTTTAGGTAAACAATAAAATATTGCCTTTGACTCACAATATTTTGTCATTGTTGATAAATACATGCTATGATTTCAAAATCTTCGATCTAGGTAGGTATTAAGACCCGTATTAATAAATCTATCTTAAGTCTGAGATCGATCTTGAGTAGGTAATCTTTTAAGATGTTATTTTGTACTGGTATGATATCAGAATTACATTTCCAAGTTCGCTCTCAGACTTGAGATCGACTTATTAATTCGGGCCTAAGTGCCCCACATTTCATATCAATGTCTACGACTACGTCGTAGCACAGTTACGGCGTAGTTGCCTACGTCGTAGCAAGTAGTTTACCTAACCTAACGATACGATAACTGCCCCGTTAATGTGGGAATGTATGTGTTATACATACTATAACCATGCACGGATCTATGTAGTAGTATCTTGGGTGTCCACAGTTAACTATACTAACACAGGCATATTAAAGGTAATAAAGATGAAGGTCGAGGCCCTGATATTTAATTTGCCGTTCGTCTTACCTCCACCTAAGATATTATTAAGTGAATTTTATCAAGTACCTACTTAATAAACTCATCTTTTAATTAAGCCGCGCTTGATGGCTTGTCATCTTACACGGTGATATAATGAAGTGTGGAGAGACTATGAAGACTGATTGAGTTACACTTGTTGCTGTGAAATTACGAGCATTGTGTACAACGGCCAATGAGAAGCGATAAGAAAATGAATGAACTATTTTATTATTATTTTGTTTTTTTCTTTAAAAAAGATTACTAGCAATGCCAGTTTATCACATTACTAGTATACCCGTTAGCCCCTCCAGCTAAGCTAATGCTTGTATTAGAAGTGGGCCCTCGTCAATAGTTTAATGGCCAGGATGGGGATCGAACCCGGAACCTCTCAGCTACGAGAGTGGCTCCTCTAACCACTAGGCTATTGACGACTTTTGTTATTTTTTGCCTAAATTTATTTTTAGATAATATTGCGGTTTCCGGCACAGAATGAAGCACGAATTTATGAAATTGCCACCCGAATCTTAGCGAGCTTTGCTGTGCCTGACCTGAATCTTAAAATCTTCATTTATACATTAGATGCTCCAAGCAGCAATATAAATATTTTGATACTAGCTGTGCCCACGGACTTCGTCCGCGTAGTATTTAACGTAACAAAAATTTCGGGATTATCGGGATAAAAAGTATCCTATATGTTAATCCCGGTTATAAACTATCTATGTTCCAAATTTCATCCAAATCCGTTCAGTAGTTTTTGCCTGAAGGAGTAACAAACATACATACATCCACACTCACAAACTTTCACATTTATAATATTAGTAGGATATGTTTGTTAATTATATTATAATTAAATTAATTTACTAAACTTAACTAAAGCAACTTGTAATCAAGAACAAAATCAGTAAAAGCTATATTATAATAAGCTTTAAGTTTAATCTACACCAAAATTAATACGACCTTCGTCGAGCATTCACAGAAAATTTCAAAACTTGAGCTAGTTAAAATTTAAATCCGACGAAACAGGCTCATTGTCGGACCCGTACAAAGTTTACACACCGTAATTTTAACAAAGGTTTTAACCTGGAAAGTTAATTTTTGGGTAAAGTAAGTTTAGAACGTTATTATCGTTTGGTACTTACCTGAGGGTAGATTGTAGGGGTGAAAGAGAGTTAAAAGATGTACCTGTAACAGATAATCACTCTTAAAACTTACTAACGAAGTAACAAATAATTATCACAAAATGTAAGACTGGTGCTAATTACGTTGATACACACAAATACTTTAAGATATTATGCCTAGTTTATTTGAGAGGCATGTGACTAAACGAGTGATGAATGTGGATGGATACAGTGCGAGAGGAAGGCCCAAGAAAAGATGGATGGAATGTATTAAGAATGATATGAACGAGGTTGGAGTGGATGTGAGTATGACGGGAAAGCGCGATGTATGGAAGGAAAAGACATACTGCGCCGACCCCAGATAATGGGAAAAGGTAAGGCAGATGATGATGATGTCTAGTTTGGTTTAATCGTGATTTGACTGTTTTTTTGTTAAGTAGGCAGAAAATCGTAGTAAAAAAAACTTAATGTTAAGTAGTTACCGTAGCCTATAGATGCTTGCAGTGCCAATGGCATTGCAAGCATCTCGCACGTTGCCACCTGACGGAAGTGGGATTTGGGATAGAGGGAGGGGAGGGTACGAGAGGGTTTTTTTTTTTGCGCTTTTGTGCTCGGCCACGTGTGACCCCTAATATAATCAGGGACTTTATTTGCTGTATTTATTTATTTTCTTGATTATTTATTGTTTATCTATTTACTTTTACATAGTGCAATTTTACTTTTTATTTCTTTTAATTACTATCTCAGTGCAATGTTTTAGGAATGTTTTCCTGGTTTCGTCATTTGCCAAGTTACCTATTGCAATTTCTTCATTGAGCACGATTTCGGTTGCAAATTTTTTATGAAGATGGACAGGACACTCGCTAAGAATGTGGGGAACAGACTCAGGCGTGCCCGGCTCGCATATGCATGATGGGTTCTCTTTGCACTTGAAGCGATTCAAGTACTCAGAGAACCCACCATGCCCCGGTGATTATACCTATTGGTACGAGAGGGTTAGGCTTCTGGCTCTCCGACTTATAGTATGAAACGCGAATATTATTATAATTATAATTAGGTAAACACACAGATATAGATTTACATAGATAACGCAAGTATCACGATTTGTATTGAAACCAAGCGTGCCGAATTTTTAACAGCTACTGTGACGTCATTAGTGACGGAATATCCAAACCGCTTCGAAGACACCGATGCCGCCGATGCCCCTCCGCCCGCTACGATTCCCTCGAGTGATTATCACGCTCATACTCATTTTTTTATGTCTGTAGTCGCGAGGACTGTAAGTTATCGGCGACCAACTTCGACGCTTGGTCAGCGTTTCCGGACACGCTAAGTACATACATTTGCGTTATCTATGTAAATCTATATCTGTGGGTAAACAGAATAAATTATAATTATTAGCCTTTGCCTCCAAAATATTGTTATTTTTGGTCAATATTAATGCTTTGATTTCATGACGGTACTAATCTTCGATCTAGGTAGTGGCGCCAGATTTCATATCAATATTTATACTCATTTTCTGTGTGAGGGTGGTAGTACCCTGGTCGAGCCAGCCAGTATATGAGCTGTAGTCAGCTGGCTAAAGCTTGACGTGACCACCGTAAACCTATTGGTAAGCTAAGATAATCCTACTAATATTATAAATGCGAAAGTTTGTGAGTGTGGATGTTTGTTACTCTTTCAGGCAAAAACTACTGAACGGATTTGGATGAAATTTGGAAAACAGATAGTTTATAACCGGGATTAACACATAGGATACTCTTTATCCCGATAATCCCGAAATTTTTGTTCAGTTAAATACTACACGGATGAAGTCGCGGGCACAGGCTAGTTATGTACATATGTACTACTAGCTGTGCCCGCCGAAAGAGTAACAAACATCCACTCACAAACTTTCGCATTTATAATATTAGTAGGATTACTATTAGAAGCTTACTATGTTTCATACCCATTACTATGTATGTATGTATGTGGCTTATTATGTACGATATGTTAGAAGAGTATAGGTATCTATTTCCCACTTTGGAACCTAATATTTTTGTAACACATGCTATATTTATTTCCACCGTTCAGATGTTTTTTTAGGACGATTGGCGCTGTTTATATTGAATCCGATAGGATAAAAATGGGACAAAAACTACCTATTTCCGAACGAGAGCCGTGTAGTCCAGAGGATCGGAATACTTTTTTATACAATTCCGAATATGGGTTTTTCTATATAATAGGGATTATCGTTTGCCTTATCCTCTTGTGCTGGAACTGGAATATCAGTTTTCGGAATGCTTCTCGCGGTAATGACGTCACTCGCTAACGACAATTTAATGTAGTTAGCATCTGATCAAGTTTTATTTTATCGTGCTAACTATTTGTTAGTGGGACATAAATTGACTTTATAATATCTTATAATTTATTATGGCGTGGAAAATTGGATTCTAGACACCCTTGAGATTCGGTAGGAGGTTTTTGAAATCGAGTGATTACTCCCGTAGTTATTAATATATTGGCTTGATACCTATTAAATAATACTAGCTTATTATCAGAAATAAAATGCAAGTATGTAGGTATATACAATTTATTGAATGTTTCTGACGACGCCTTTGTCATTTAACAATAGAGGCTTTCATTGTTTTCAGATAGTCCCGAGTCAAATTATAATCTAATCAAGAATTTCTAGAGACATTAAGCCGATGTCTGCGGGATCGCTTACAGCCCTGAGATATTTCCAGTCGCGCTCTCTGAGGGCTGCAATTTCTCAATTTAAACGCTCCAACGGTTACCGCTGTTCCAACAATCAGCTCTAACAAGATATATTTTACCACACTTTATCAGCCGCCGAGATGGATTTAAAATCCAGCTTTCAATTATTTCTTAAAAGGTATTCTTCACAAAAAATGCAATTAAACGTCAGATCAAATAAATATTTGATCTAAGTTTTAAATCATTTATTCTTCAACAACAATTTCTAGCCAGTTTATACCTTTTGCCCACCCGGTACCATGATTCTTATGAGCCAAACTGAATGGATATTTCCCTTGATTCCGTGGTATCTAATTCTATCTCAAAATCTGCTAACTTTGGGGCAGTTTTAGTCGGATCTTTAATTGAAATGCGAAATCATCTCGTAAAGATTTTAACGTAACGCCGGATTCGGGATTATGTTTTATTGGATAAGTTTCAAAGTTAATAAAGCTCGGTATAAATCACTTTGGCTTTTGGGCCAGTTGAGTTGTTTAACGATTTTGTCGATGGCCTTGGTCTTTTACGGATGGTAAATTATGAGAAGGCATACTATGTAAAAATAGAAAACTGCTTTCACAAAGAACGTTAAACCAATTCCTAAAGCACTCATTTCTTTTGTGCAAAAGTTCGAGCGTATAACGCGAGCGGTAAACCAACCCCATTTGTCAGTTTTGCGTCGTAAACAAACTTTTGTCCGCTAAACAGTAATCATCATGGTTTACATACCAATATGATTCCCAAGTTTTATATAGTGACATCTTCCGAGTAGTAACGAACCTATAAAACGATCTCGTTGCATTCCTAAAGACGCCCATTTAAAATACAACAAATAGGTATAGTAAGTGATAACAATTCACAGTTTTGTTAATAATCAAACCTTGAACAAGAGTGTGTTGCCGTGTGTGTGATAGATCGTTCCCTCACGTTATTTGTTACGATGTGTGTTGATTTTTCAGCTTGAAATATTCGCCATGTTTTATTCATGGGAAAAGTTCGATTAACTTCAGTTGTTTAAATTTCAACACTGTCGGGGCTTTTAAATTTTATTATCGGGTTCGTGGTCCAGTTATTCTATTGGACATAAAGCTTTGTTGCAACATGAGGGATAACTGATGCACGCATTTCGATTTTATTGATATTTTTATTTATTTTATTTGTTATTGTGTTTGTAATAGATAGATAATTCTTTATTCATCCACCACTAGAAAACAAAACACTACAAATTATTACATATTTACACAGAAAGTGGAAAATGGGCGGCCTTATCACTAAAAGTGATCTCTACCAGGCAACCTTAGGATGGAGAGGATCTAAAGAAAATAATAATATGGGGGTGTACTTACATAAACGTAATGTTAATTTAATATGGGTATTTGCCTGAAATAAATGGATTTATTTATTATTATTATTATATAACAGCCTAGAAACTCCCCAACTGAAACTAAAATGTAGAAGCGTTGTTTTTTATAACGAACGTAGATAAGGACAATACAATTTGTTTTATCTATGGGTACAAAATAATATGATTTATTGTCATAAATCCATTGATCCCGTGGCAGGCGGCGCGGCTCGCTGCCAACTTGCGCTCAGTCCTCGATGACAGATGAATTTGTGGACACGTCTGGGTATATAGTAAGTAATTCAAATTTAAACCTAGAATTTGAAAAGTAAGAACTTGTTTTAAATTTGGAATATAATTAAAATTAATGTATTTTGCGTTCATTATTATCAAAGCTCATATACATATAACTATCATGAGTAGGTATTAGGGTAGGCTTACACTGGATCCAGTGTATTTGTTGCGTCAGCACTGACATAGTTCATGGTCCTGGGTAAAGTCATATATGAAAGATTATTTACTAGAACGAATCACTATCGACCTCCATTCATTACGGATTCCGATGATACAATTACCAAATAAAACATTCAACAACCAAGTATACCCAACATAAGTTAACGTCGCAGTGTATATGTCGCCGCCAACTAGCTTAATTCGCCGTTCAATTAACAGCCTAGGCACTTAAATAAACGGCGCCGTTCAACTAGTGGCCTGAATGATATTCAGCCATTTGATCAAACAGCTACGCAAATGACTTGGATCGATGACGTTTAACTACTTGCCTAGCCGTTTAATTACCTGCCTAGCCTGTTCATTTCAATTTAGTTCTACTTTCTGCCACCTAGCGCCGAAACTCACCAAACTGTCAATATCTCTATATTCTATATTCTCTTTGGTCAATATGGCGTCGGAAAAAAACAACTTTGATGGAATAATTTTATTAGGTACTTAGGTTTTTTACAATTTTTTTTAGATCCACCGAATCTATTTGCCGGGTTCTGTGGGATCATAAAAAAATAACCCTAACCAAAACCATCCAGGTCGTTCTGCTTGGGTAGTATTTTGAAAAAGTTTTGTTGTACCTACTTAAGTGTCAACCAGTTGCCTAAGCATTAGCCAGCCAGTTTATTAAATGTTGTAATAGACGATACGGCTGAATATCATTTAGGCCGTTAGTTGAACGGCGCTGTTTAGTTAAGTGCCTAGGCTGTTAATTGAACGGCGAATTAAGCTATTTGGCGGCGACATAAATATAAACAAGGAAAAGAAACAAAAACCATCTGATCCTTGTGGGATTCATTCGTCCATTATTAACGTATCAATAAACAATTCTTTAGAAAGAAGGTACTTGTCAAATCGTTATACTAGAACCGAAATATCCTCCCCTCTTTTATCTCCTAATTACAAAAAAGCCGCCCATTAGTTTGTAAATACAAAAAAAAAAACGAAGCGCAATAAGGAAAGATCAAAGGTCTAAAGCCGGATGTCGGAATAAAAAGTTAAACAAAGGCTGCGATCGTGAGCCTTTAAGTTTTATTTTTATCTGCGGCAACACCGCCGCGGCTGACAACACTTGTCAAGTTGGAGTCGTTTTGTAAAAGAGATAATAAAGCCGGACGCCAGGCATTCATAACGAGGTTCTTGTTTTTTAAAGTTCGCTATAATTTGTTCCATATTTAAAATAACTTCACCATGTATAATGGTTAGGTGCTATTACGACTAAGTTTTCCGTTAATAGTATTGTAGATGCTAATTGTATTAAGGTGAAGGCGCCTGTCTAGCCCGCGAAATTCAAAATTTTCGAGTATTTTTATAGTTTATCCAAAATCTGAAAACATTTAAGACAATTTTTTTTGATTTGCTACAAACACAGTATGCAGTGCGTTTATTGATACATTTATTTTACTCTAAATATTATCACGGTGGATATGATACTGGTTAATCACTAAATATACAAAAAATGCCAGATTATCTGGATTGCTGTCGTTCTTGAAATGTTTTAGAGTAAAATAAATGTATTAATAAATGCACTGCATACTGTGCTTGTCGCAAATCACAAAATTTGTCTGAAATGTTTTCAGATTTTGGATAAACTATAAAAATACTCGAAAATTATGAATTTCGCGGGCTAGACAGGCGCCTTCACCTTAAGCTAGAACGATATAAAGTCATCATCCTACTAATATTATAAATGTGAAAGTTTGTGAGTGTGGATGTATGTATGTATGTTTGTTACTGCTTCACGCAAAAACTACTGAACGGATTTGGATGAAATTTGGAACACAGATAGTTTATAACCGGGATTAACATATAGGATACTTTTTATCCCGATAATCCCGAAATTTTGGTTACGTTAAATACTACGCGGACGAAGTCGGGGGGCACAGCTAGTTAAACTTAAGGGAGAAATCATGTAATATTCCAGATTTTAGTACATGAACCCTGCACCGATTTTGAAGTGGCAGAGCTAAGATATAGCTAATTGACTGGATCTCATATACGCGCTAGCTCGCACCGGGTAGTACCACACTCTCACAGAAGATCGGCGTTAATAGCTGCGTTTCGTACGATGAGTGAGAGAGCCCGATGCCTAACCCCCCGTCCAGTCTCCTTCCGGTCAGCAACGCGAGCAATGCCTTTGGTATTGCAAGCATTTTAATGTTACAAAACCTGCTTAACATCACTCGAATCGTACGCTCATTTGCCGACTTTGTGATATAATAAAACTACTCGATTGTCAATCCTGCCTTTGCTAAATAATACTCCAGTACTTAAGGTCTGTATTAATAAATCGATCTCGAGTCTGAGAGCGATCTTGGAAATGTCATTCTTATGTCATACCAGTACAAAATGACATATCAAAAGTGTACTCAAGTCCGAACTTGAGTCAATCGAACTCAAGAACCGAATCAATCTCAAGACCGATCTCAGACTTGAGATTGATTTATTAATACGGGCCTAAGTTTTGTATCTGGCGTGTAGTTCTAACATAAGTCTACATCTTCGCCAGGGTTGCTAACTAAAATAGTTGTATCGCAGATTATTTGTTCCTCAGGTAACCATAGCGGCGCGCCGCCGCGGCGATGTTTAACTTGATGTAGGTATCACTACATAGTATAAAACAAAGTCGCTTCCCGCTGTCTGTATGCTTAGATCTTTAAAACTACGCAACGGATTTTGATTCGTTTTTTTATAGATAGTGATTCAAGAGGAAGGTTTATATGTATCATCATCTGCCTTACCTTTTCCCATTATCTGGGGTCGGCGCAGTATGTCTTTTCCTTCCATACATCGCGCTTCCCCGTCATACTCACATCCACTCCAACCTCGTTCATATCCTTCTTAATACAATCCATCCATCTTTTCTTGGGCCTTCCTCTCGCACTGTATCCATCCACATTCATATTCATCACTCGTTTAGTCACATGCTTCTCATCCCTTCTCATCACGTGTCCAAACCATTCCAGCCTCCTACCTCTCACTTTATCTGTTATTGGCGAAGGTTTATATGTATAATACATGCATAATATAGTAGAGAAACACTTTATCATTAGTAGCATAGTACCCGTGCGAAACCGGGGCGGGTCGCTAGTATTCTACAATATTTCACGTAGACGGTGGAGAGTTAGAGACTGACGTTTGTAACACTCGTGGTAAAGTTGCTGTGTAAACCTCTATCTACGGAGTAAGATAAACAAACCAAAAATAAGCACATTTGCATATTAAAATGGTCTTATAATGCGAGTTTAAAAGTAGCTTCTTAACAAGTACTTAAGCCTCTTAAGGTTTTGCCAGTGGAATATTAATTTCCTGAGAAATTACCAAGCCGAGAGGAAAAAACAACGCCCTAAATTAATTACCAAACCCTCCCCTGAGCGGTTTCATCTACTGCTCAAAATGGTTGAGTAAAAATATTTTTAAATATCTCACTGTACTGTGGCGGAACAGTATTTATATATTCTTATGTAGGGTGGCTAGCAGTATGGAGAGACCACATTTTTATCCAATCAGATACAATATTATCAGCACAATGTACGAGTACATTACAATAGAACTCTTCATTTATAACAAAGAATATTATTTTTATCTTGTTTCGGATCTTTGTCCGGATTACTAGTTATTTATGGTAATCTCTATTTTCACATTTCTCTGTATCGCTTTTTAATATAGGTTCTACGTATAATGTATTTTTCCTTAGTATGCCGATTTAGTAAACAATCTTGTCTTGCCTTTTAATGTTTCATTTTTTAATATCTATTTATAATACAGAATTACTAGTTTCCGAAATGGTATTAGGTTCAAAAATGTTAATACTTTTGATCAATTATTATTAGAATGTCTTTTAATAATTTTGAAAGACGATTGCATTAAAAAGACATGCAAAGATTGTTCACTAAATCCGAATCTCAGAGAAAAATACAGTTTAAAGTACTTTAAAGTAAGTACTTATCCTAAACAATAAACATATTCATTTCCTCCGAATTCAGGTGGCGGCATTCCCTTGACAAATATTATCCTGTGGAGCGCATGTGAGATGCAAATTCTTCCATTGTTCGGTTCCCGGGAACTTTGGCGCATAGTTGATGCAGTTGAAATTCAAAACATAGTTTATCACTTCATCGTAGTTTTGTAATGATGACTCTAAAGGGGAATAAAATTGTTTGAGCATTTTCTGTCATTGGCCTAATTTTATTTTTAGGAAGCTTAGCTTTTCATACCGGAACTATGTCAAACTTACAAACGAATTCAATTTCAAATTTCTTAAAGGCAGATAAGAATTTATATTTTATTGATGTAAAACTGCTTACTTGATTTTAACTAAACGGTTTGTAAAAGGCTAATAACATATAAAAATAAGTTTATTTCCCCGTGTATTTGTCCATCAGTTGTCTGCCGACATGGACAGGCGGGCAGGTGGGTCGGCTAATGAAACCTAACAATGGGAGACAAACAATAGGACGCTCTCAAACAGAGCTATTACAGGCCAATTTTGTTTGTCCTTCCGACCTGTAGGTATTTTTTGTTCCAAATGGTGGGATATACAAACTTGCCATAGAGGTATCGTTACATTTTTTTTCAGACTGGCTGTAAGACTTATATTATCGCACGTCTAGAGTTAGTTTTTAGGGTTCCGGACCTTACAAGGAAAAACCGGAACCCTTATAGGATCACTTTGTTGTCCGTCTGTCTGTCTGTCTGTGTGTCTGTCTGTCTGTCAAGACCTTTTTTCTCAGAAACGGGTAGAGTTATCAAGTTGAAATTAATACCAAATATCAAATGCTATGGTCCCTTGTGGGTGTAAAAAAATTAGGCTTCTAAGTCAACGCAATCAAAAGATACGGTGATTCATGTCACATATTTTGATACTTTTCGCAAATTCACTTATCAATACAAAGGAATCAACGCACAGCCCAAACCGCTGGTGTTAGAATCATGAAATTTTGACAGTAAGTACCTTATATATCGCAAGTATCCACTAAGAAAGGATTTTGGAAATTTCCACCCCTAAGTGCATAAAATAGGGGGTGAAAGTTTTTATGGGGTAAAAAAATTAAATGAACCTAGAGACTAGAAAATAAGTATTGAGGCTACTTATTACAAATAAAAAATATTAATTTCAGCGTTTTGTAAAATTCCACCCCTAAGTGTCTAAAATAAGGATTTGTATTGTAGTTTTTATTCGGTTCCCGAATTTGTTTAAGCATTTTCGGGAACTATTTATTATTAAAATATCTTGCCGGAATCGATATTGGAATCCAGGAATGGAAAAAACTATCTAAAATCATAATAAAATATTGTACGGAACCCTCAGGGCGCGAGTTCCACTCGCACTTGACCGGTTTTTTTATTAGTTAATAAATTCCAAGCTTAAAAAAATATTGAGCCTTTTATTCTAAAAAGGTAGAGAGTTCAGACGATGTTGGCGGTAAGTTCACGCTCCCAAACATTTCTAGAGAGGTTTTGGCTAAAACTCCTATAGTGGCAAAATAGAAAACCATATTGTGTTATGCCAAAGAGTGTGAACACGCAAACAAAAAATAATTTGTTTCTTTTACATTTTTGATTTGCCGAAATTGTTAATGCGTGTTACCAAAGAGAATATAACCAGTGCGTTAGCATGTAACATAAGTCCTTGATCAAATGGGATGAACCCAAGAAACTGATTATAATCTTCTTGGATGATATGTAAACGTATGTTTTTCTAGTCATGAAAACCCTACTGTTGCAAAGCTTCAAGCAATTTCACGACTCATTTATATTTCCGAATTTAGCATTCCAATTTCTTATTTTAATATAAACAGTTTCATTTAAATAAATTTGTGCTGAAGTGAATGCAGAGAAGTGATTTACTTACAGCGCATCAGCTGTTGTCTAAGCACCAGCTCGTCTACTATAATTAAGTCATTTATTCAGAACGGCAAAATTAAATTTGTTTTGGAACCATTAAAAAAACTATCAAATTTATAGAACTCTACGGGACTTAACAGTGGTGTACCACCATGACACAGAAGACCGGCGTAAAGTAGCCTTTTTGACGTCCCACTCCTGGGCACGGGCCTCCCCTCAACACGAGGGGGATTCAGGCCATAATCCACCACGCTGGCCCAGTGCGGGTTGGCGGATTTCACATGTCTTTCGAAAATTGGTTAAATCTTCTAAGACATGCAGGTTTCCTCACGATGTTTTCCTTCACCGTAAGCAAGTGATAATCATATAGAAATTATGATTCGCACATAGATTTCGAAAAACCCAGAGGTTCGAGCCGGGGTTTGAACCCGAGACCTGGTAGCCCGCAAGACGCGTGCTTAACCAATCGGCTATCACTGCTAGTAGCTATAATGATGTCTTTTGTACGATAAGTGAGAGAGTCGGAAGACCAACCCCTCCGCCCTTTTCCCTATTCTCTATCCCCATTCCCAGGTCCTGTTAAGTCGGAATCGTACGAGCAATGCCATTGGTATTGCAAGCATCGGCTACGGTTATTTGCCGAATCTTCTCAATCGCGGTTACGTTGGGTACCGCATAATGGATCCCAGCGACGATCCCAGTGGCAATCCCAGTGACAACCAGACCAGGGCCAATTACTAAAGGCCATTTCTGAAATTTGCCACGACTGGAATCGATCCCGCAACCACCATGTGCAGTGAGCCGAGCGGCCTACGCTCGAACCCCTGCGGCAAGCGGGCGTCATAATTATAAAAAAGCCACCTACATAGAGATTATTATGTAGTTATATATCGTTTAAAGATGCCAAAAGACATCCCTACCGATAGCAGACAAAGATGTTTTTGTTCTATTCTCTCGCCATTTTATTTTTGTTCTCAGCTTAAGCAATCAATCTTGTTGCAAAGTGTTTCTAGTGCCACCCGTCGGAACCACGTAATTAGTCTCACAGACCCTACCAATGCAGACGGGAAATCGAATGACAACGGATGTTTATACCACGGCCAACGAGAAGCGATACGAAATGGTGATCATGTTCGTTCAAGTCGATCATCGTCAAGCAAGCCAACTTTCAGGCGGCCATTTTATAAATTAATGGTTAATTCTATTTTTTTTAAATTAGATTGACTTAAAAAATACCTGTGTGCACTAAAAAGCTAGAAATAACTAGAGACCTTGTGATTTCTTTCATTTGGAGTCACTTCTGATATGCCCATATGCATTTGCAATAAAAGAAAACAAATTAAAAAGTTATTTGAAAAAATACATTTGTTTAAAGCGTAGATAAAATAGAAGGTTTCAATGGACAACACTACATACAGAATATTTTAATAACATATAATAGGTTATCTTGAGCTGAAAAATAAAATCATAAAAATTATAATTTGCATTTTGTTTTATTTTGGGAAAATTTTCACTGATTAGTTCGCAGGATATAGTCCCCAGGGAGGTGTAGGTTAGTTTCATTAAAGGAGAGTCCTCCCACCACTCTTGACTTATTCAGCAGCAAATTTGTTTGTACCGCCTAAAGAGGTCGCCACTTCGCAGGCTAAGGGCGAATCCCAAGAGATATGTAAACATCTTAGCTGGAGTTTGGATTGTGTTAAGCTTTTGCCTATTTATCTACCGTGTTTCACATAGTACCTTCAAAAAGACTCAGAGCTCGAACCTGCTACTATCCGATACCGAGTGCCGAGCGGCTATCGATCACCACTAGAACAACAAATTGTCCAAACTACCTACATTAGTTTCAGTAAAAAAAGTCGGTAAACAAGCATACGATTTACCAATTTTACAGTCTTACACGCTCGTTATATTAGATAGATAGATAATTCTTTATTCATCCACCACTAGAAAACAAAACACTATAAATTATTACATATTTACACAGAAAGTAGAAAATGGGCGGCCTTAACACTAAAAGTGATCTCTACCAGGCAACCTTAGGATGGAGAGGATCTAAAGAAAATAATATGGGGGTGTACTTACATAAACTTACTCGCTTATGTCTACTCTTGTATCGCAAACACATAGATACTAAATTATTTTATGGGACTGGTCCCGCTACACACTTCCACCACTGTTACTGCAAACCAGGATCGACAATGGTGACAATATGAAAGGTGATAATGACGTCGAGTTTTGACCCTCGACGAGTCCCGGGGAAAAGTTAAACTAAGGGAAAAGTCTTGGAACCCGCACGAATTTAATCGAAATAAATAATAGGAGTTGGAAGAAAACAATTCCACTTCCCTCCGGTGCAAAGCGGGAGACAAAAATAGCTGGTTCGGGCTGGTTGCCATAGAATCAAGACTGTTACAGCTGATTGAAGACCAGTTGTAAGGCACCACGGATTGTAATTAGACTAATTGGATCTAAACTCGTGAGCTGATTATACTTGATTCTAATAATAGTTATGGCAAAAGCGCTTGTACGCGCGGAAATTATCCCTGGTTTCCACAAGGTCTGTGTAATAAACTGGATAAGTCTATACAAGGTGAAACAAAAAGGTTATACTATTTTTTTTGCAACTTAACTTTGTAAATCTAAAACTATGGGCTTTGTGGGATAGTTGAAGTACTAAAGGTTTTGTAGACTTGTGAAATATGTCAACAGTTGTATTCCTATAACACCTTTTGTTTTTCAAGTTTTCTCCAAAGCTGATAGTTTTAGAATTACAAAGTTAAGTTTTGAAAAAAATAGTATACCCTTTTTGTTTCACCTATTATAAAGGGGCCACATAGACGACACCGATAAGTCTACCTCGGACTTCGCAAGAGGACCCATAAATCCTCCGTATGCCACTATACCTCATCTAATACCACCCAATCTCTAATTAATCTTTAGTGGGAGGCTGGCCGGGTAATCTGTCACGTGAAGACATGTTTATGGGAAGGGAGGACGAGTCAGCGATAATAAGGAATTAGGTAGCGGTTTTCAAGTGTTCCTTTGTTAGTAAGTAGTTTAAAACGGTAGAGCAGCAGATAATTGACTGTATCTTATATACGGACTGGCTCCACCGGGGTAGTACCACACTCTCACAGAAGATAGGCGTAAAGTAATAATAATAATAACAATAATTTATCTCCCTTATCTAATTACAGTCTAAACTAGAAAAGCCTGTATTTCAGGTGCCAGCCACTTCCCTATTATGTAAGGGATTATTATCTATTATTAGAAGTGTGTGTGTGGGGTGCGTAGGTGTGAGGGTTAAAGTGGTTTTGAAGCTGTGTTTCGTACGATGAGTGAGAGAGCCGGAAGCCCTACCCCTTCAGGTCAATGTATCAGGATATTTTAATATAAGTTCGAATGCCCTAAGTAGGTGCTTACTTGCTTATTGACTGATCAAGAACTGGTGGGAAGCCTATTTCCCTAAACGAGCGGTTCCTATAAACAGTCAATGTTTTTATCTACAAAAAGACTGGAAAGATGGTGCTGTTTTAATTCAGCCAAGCGCTTTATTTTAATAATTAAATAAGAACCTCAATTTCTGCTCATATTTTATCCACGTTCATTATACTCGTAATAAGCAACGAAAATAAAAAAAACATTACCAAGTAATTTTGTGAAAGTTAATAAATGTTTGCCTACGATACGGCAATTAATCTGAATACGTACACAGAGGTGTAGGGTACGAAGCCAAATTAAAATACGAGTTTAGCAGCTTTATGATGTAAAGGGTTGAAATTTTGCTCCAATTTGTATTGTACCTACAGCAGATTTATGTTTAAAACGAAGCTTCTATACGGACGTTCGGGGCGCTCACTACGCGGCCACTCTATCCGTGCTAAGCGTCAGTAGCGTTACACGATATATATAGGTAAACAGAGTGGCGCACGCTGCAGCTGTTTTTAACGCTTAGTTCCTACGCTTTCGCTGCTTTCGGGCGTTCCTAGACGGCACTGTTTTTTATAATTATTTTAGCTAAAATAATTAGTTTTGTAATTGTTGTACCAAGCAGCGTTTATCCACGTTAGTACAGGCTCGCATTCTAAAGTTCTTTGGACACGTCTCAAGGCAAGAAAACGACTCCATAGAACGGTTAGTTGTACAGGGCCGAGTGGAAGGTACCAGACCACGTGGAAGGGCACCCATGCGATGGAGCGATCAGATTAAATCTGCCATTGGCGGTCCCTTGCACGAGTGCACCAGGATGACGTCCAATAGGGAGAGATGGCGAGACATCGTGAGGCGAACAACATCTGCCCCGGAAAACCAATACATGACCACCACGACCGCTCTGTCAAGAGCGTAACGACTTAGAAGAAGATTGTTGTGCAATTTTACGTACGAAGCTGGTAAGTAAGAGTAAGCAAAATACCTTCGAATTTATATTTTTAGCTATTCTTAGTTCTTATTTTTAGATCTTAGCTATAGTTGGATCCGGTAGGTGGCGCTATTGTCGACATCCACGAAATAAAATATACGCTAGCGAAGCTGTGGGCAAAAGTTAGTCTCATGTTTATCAACATAAAATTAAACATAAGTATTGGATTTGTTCCCGAGTTGTTCTAAACTGTACTTTTATGTATTTTTTATCGAAGGTCAAGCGCCACTATGTATATCGGACGAGGTGCGTCGGGTCGAAATGCGCCTGACAGGAAATCCTATAAGAATAAGTACGATAGCTTTTCTAATCATTGGGAAAGAATAAGTTTGGTGGAGGGCGGATCATACTAAAATTCCTCACATTTACCTATAAAATACCACGTTATCTCTTCGAAGGCCGGTCAATATTATTTTATTTATAACTAGCGGCCCGCCCCGGCTTCGCACGGGTACATTGCGGTTACATTATTTGAGTTTTAGTAAGGATCCCTAATTTTTTTGAAAATATATTATGGCCTATGTCACCCGGGGATAGTGTAGCTTCCCAACAGTGAAATAATTTTTTAAATCGGTTCAGTAGTTTCGGGGCCTATTCATAACAATCAAACAAACAAAGTATTCCTCTTTATAATATTAGTATGATGTAATGATTATAAATAAAATAACAGGTTTTGCAACTGACAATAAATGTACTAATTAACACATTTTTGTTCGAAACAAGCCTTAATTTTCTGCGTCGTAGATTCTACAATATACAAACCAAACATCGTCGGGAAACATCCTCTTTCGTCGATAAATATGATTGTTAGGCCAGGATGAATTAACCAATGTTACGTCACTATCTAATTTACGGTGAAAACACAAGCTTTGCATGCTAACCGCTCTGAGAAATGTATTTTCAGTTAACGATTGTTCCGCTCGCAGCGCCCTCTGCCGGAGATTGAGAGCGTCTTTACACATTGAAGCGTCTTGCGTTGTAAGCTCTGTTTTAATTAGAAAGTAAAGCCAGTTATTCCGCCATCGATATAGCGCTTCTTATAATATTCCTGTATAATGTAATATATTTCTAATTAAAGAGGATTTCGTTTGGCTGGGGGTTGGAGGTTTTTTTTTTTGTAATTAGCTTCCAGAAAATTTGTTCTAAACAAAAAAAACCCATATTTATTAAGTATTCAATTATAAACACGATGGAACGATTATAAGATTTTGGTGTTAAAATTGCTGTGATACTGAGATGAGGCAGTTTCCACAGTTTTTATCACATTATTTCAGTAACTTAATTTCAACGCGCCTGAATCTATGTCCGCTATAACGTCGGCCCAGGGGCCTATCTGCAAAGACTACTTTTTCCAGGAGAGCAAAAAGAATATTAAAATTGGTCCCGTAAATCGTTGTATGGTTCGCACTTTGGCACCCGGAAGATTGTCCAAATCTTGTACAATTTAAATGTTACGTTTACCATATTTAGCCACAATATGTATTAAAAAAAGACATTCATATTGACAGTTTTAACTCAAAAACACCAAAATGGCAGATTGGCTACTTACCACTGCACCGACGAATAATGCGCCGTTTTTAAATGAGTTTGGATCACAGCCTCTGAATATCGCAAAATATAATGTCTCGTGGACAAACAAAATACCCATTTGCGGTCTTTAATATTCATTGTTCATATTTTAGTATTAGGGTCGCGCCTTCTGCAAAATATGGCCAATTAATATGCGCAATGGGACATTAAACTGTTCAATAAACAATGATGTATAATATAGATAAGTACTGAATGACTTTTTGGCAATGACTTTTTGCTCAATCAATATTTTATAGCTGTGAGTACTAGCGATGTGACCGACAAGTCAGGCATCTATTTTAAAATCAAACCATGATTTTGTAAATTTGTATTCCAAATGAAGGATTTTTCGCATTAGGTACACGTGCAGGTAATATTGTAGGCACTTCGATTTTTAAATCTGTCATGTTTAAGGTGATCACCAAAAAAAGAAATTTTACATATTTTTAGGCTAAGTATTAGCATACTACGTGAATTTTAAAGTGGTAACATGTACCTTTTTTTGATTTGCAATTATTTTAATTTAGCCGATATATACAAATATATAAACTTAGTTTTGTAATTCAAAAACCACCGGCTTTGGGGGAAAGTAAAATATATAAAAAGGTGTTGCATGTAGCCGTTCAAAGATTTCATAAGTCTATATTAATTGCGCGTTCTATGCAAATCTTATTAAAAAGCAGGGAAGCTACTCTTAACAACGATAATCGATATATCGTGTCATTCGAAATATCGCATCATACTCGAAATTCCATCTTTTTTGCCGTCGTATATAGTGTGGACGAACTATAATTTTGTATTGTTCGTTCGTATTGTGTGTGCAACATAATCGTGACCAGCATCGGTAGGTAATGTTATAAGAGACTGTGTTCCCACCTCAAGAAAACTAATCTATGGAAAATTGGAACTTATCACGTGTACATAAGAGTACATCTACAATCTACATAAATCAGAATAAAACATTAACTAGAAACACATCTCCGCAAAAAGCAATTAATATAATGTGAATTATTATAACGTTAGTTTGCGAAACTCGTTATAACTTATTAATTACTTGAAGTTTAATTATATTTTAGTGCGAACATTATTGATTGTCGTCACAGTTCTATAAACGTGAACAGTAAACAAGCAATTTAATAGTTATTATAAAGCAATTAAGCTATACTTTGTTTGTTAAAGACTGATTAATATAAATATATTACAGCTTATTAAGTGTCTACAAAAATATAGATAAGTCATAACAAGACATAACAGGTAATCTACATAAATCATGTAGGAATCATCTTTAATCTCTTAAAGCGTTTGAAATACCAACCTTTCCTCTAAGATAAGGGTTCGTAAAAACACAATGAATGAGTAGTAGTAGAATATAATAGCTTAGAAGACAATGTATTACGGTGGTTAACGTTAATTGTCTAGAGGTGGATGTGAGACCCTAAAATAAGGGTATTGATATTATTATGTCCTACGAAACTGACTCCATACGATCGTGAATCTATACGTTCAAAGGGATTAATTTAAACGCATTTTTGTATCAAAATACTAACGAGATCAAGATAATAGCGAGACTAACGCTCGGTAATAGGTTTTTATATAAATAGAGATTTTACATCAGGGTACTAACTATTTATTAAATAACACTGGTGCATACTAAACTTCACCAAACTATTGCCATACCTTTATGATCGGAACGTATGAGCAAGTCATTAGGGCCAGTGGATAAATGGATCTTGAGTACGCTTTTGACAGATAATTTTGTACTAGTATGACATTTTCAAGACCGCTCTCAGACTTGAGATCGATTTATAAATACAGGCCTAGATTTGTCAAATTTGGTCTAGTCGTGATTTGACAAGAAAAAAAATGTGATTAGAATTCTTTGGTCGACGTTGGGTAGAATATTATATTTATATAATTTTAGCCCTTTTGACGTCCCACTCCTGGGCACGGGCCTCCCCTCAACACGAGGGGGATTCAGGCCATAATCCACCACGCTGGCCCAGTGCGGGTTGGCGGATTTCACATGTCTTTCGAAAATTAGTTAAATCTTCTAAGACATGCAGGTTTCATCACGATGTTTTCCTTCACCGTAAGCAAGTGTTAATCATATAGAAATTATGATTCGCACATAGATTTCGAAAAATCCAGAGGTCCGAGGTCCGAGGTCCGAGGTTTGAACCCGAGACCTGGTAGCCCGCAAGACGCGTGCTTAATCAATCGGCTATAACTGCTAGAATATTAGTAAGAATAATAGCAAAGATCCTTTCCTATTCTTCTTCATCACTACACCGCCGTAGCTGCAGTGAATAATTTATTTCCGAATGTAACTTTTTCGTTTTCTTAAGAAATATTGTCTCGTTAAAACCGTATAAAAACTTAGACCACAAACAAGTTTTACAGCTGAGTTTGCAACATACTCATGCTCTTTAGTATTCATTAAAAACTATAGTTTTACTACTCTAGAGAATGTAAGAACTACGTACACGGGAAAAAGCATATTTGAGGTGATCCTGAATGAGTAATGTTAGAACTTTACGTTTGTTATTGTTCTTCAAAATAAGATTCGAAGTTCGCCTGATGTTAAGCAGTTACCGGTTACCGTAGCCTATAGATACTTGCAATACCAATGGCATTGCTCGCACGTCGCTGACCTTAAGGGGGGAGTGGGATGGAGAGAGGGGTAGGGGGGAGGTTTGGGGTTCCGACTCTCTCACTCATCGTACGAAACGCAGCTATGATAGTTTGACGAAATAAGACGAATTCAATAATGTTTCTTATTTATTCAAATTATCAATCAATTAATCTAAAAATGTATTGTGGAATAATAATAAAAAAAAAAAAATTTTAGCCCTTTTTGACGTCCCACTCCTGGGCACGGGCCTCCCCTCAACACGAGGGGGATTCAGGCCATAATCCACCACGCTGGCCCAGTGCGGGTTGGCGGATTTCACATATCTTTCGAAAATTAGTTAAATCTTCTAAGACATGCAGGTTTCCTCACGATGTTTTCCTTCACCGTAGGCAAGTGATAATCATACAGAAATTATGATTCGCACATAGATTTCGAAAAATCCAGAGGTTCGAGCCGGGGTTTGAACCCGAGACCTGGTAGCCCGCAAGACGCGTGCTTAACCAATCGGCTATCACTGCTCATTGTGGAATACACAGGTATTTATAAGATGTTACAATTAAATAGAGATTCCGCTATGTCCCGCCGTAGTAGGCATACAATATTAACATGCTGTTATAAAATACAATGTCCAGACTTAATTAAAATAAAATTACAATTATATTAATGAGTATTATGGTAAGAATGTCAACAATAAAATTTAAAATATAAACAGAATCTTGTCAAAAGCTTATCACAAAGTATCATCGTCAAGGAACTCATTCACTGAGTAATAACATTTATTAACTAAAGGGTTAAATAATTTCTCTCTTAAGATCACACATTAGTATTAATCTAGTATATGTGTTCACTCTTTCGAGTCTCCGGCTAGACTGCCGCGCCGACTGCCTGTTTCGCGCTCCCCTCCTTGCATTTTTCTTTTACGACCAACCACGTGTTGGTGTTGCCAGAGATATAAATCAACAAGAAGAAGTATCGATTGAAATATCGATTCGATTAATAATGATAAAAGAATATTATAAAAAACTACAATAAGTAAGTAATTTCTTTAAAAAAATATGACAACCATCAACATTACTATAATTTAATTATCACAATGACCATTACTTCAATAATTTAACTGACAACGTTTAAATAACTTTGACAATAACTATAAGGAAACCTTCCTATCACAATCAATACTTCCGTCGTGTCCGAGAGCCAAGCGCAGTGTGTCTCGTCGGTCGTTCTGCGCGCCGTTTTATATTTTCCACTCGGTGCGGTTAGGTGGGTAGGAGAATTATCCAACAATATATTAAAAATCATGACAATAGCGACTTTACGCCGATCTTCTGTGAGAGGGTGGTACTACCCTAATTGAGCCAGCTCATATATTAACTGTAGTCTATTGGCTCTGCCACCATTAAATACTACTGTATTTTATCGTTAAGGCTAAAGCGCCCATCTAGCCCGCGAAGTTCAATTTTTTTGAGGTTTTTAGAAATTTTTCAAAATCCGACAATAATAAAAGGTACATTTTGTAATTCGCGACAAACCGTGTGCAGTGCGTTTATTAATATATCCAACTTACTCTAAAACATTTCAAGAACGACAGCTATCCAGATAATCTGGCAATTTTTGTATATTTAGTGATTTACTAGTATCATATCCACCGTGATAATATTTAGAGTAAAATAAATGTATTAATAAACGCATACTGTGCTTGTCGCAAATCACAAAATATTGTCTTAAATGTTTTCAGATTTTGGATAAACTATAAAAGTACTCGATAATTTTGAATTTCGCGGGCTAGACAGGCGCCTTCACCTTAAAATGTTATATTCATAAGTTCATGGTAGGTAAGTAGGTACTGAACCAAATTGATTCTTGACAGAAACGCAAAGTGATATGGAACTATTTACGCGAAAAATACCTTCAAGGAACATATACGCAATGGTATATCATTATGACCCAAAAAATCTCCTTCGAATATTTTCCCAGCATTTCTATTGACCTCCAATCATGAATTTATTATCCCTCATAAATCTATCGATACGAAGCAATATCTACCGGCGACGGAGAAAACAAATTCGGGGGCAATTGCGTTGCTACTATGTAACAATAATAGAAATATGGAGTGTACCATGAGTGGACATCATAATACCGGATTGCGGAAATTGAATCGCAAACCAATTTTATTGCAGTAATAACTTTATATTTGTTTCCGACATCTAGCAATGAACGGTTAACCACCTTTTTTTGTATGAATATATAAAATTCGCCAAAGAAGCATACGAAGCGCTTGATATTAAGCGGTTACCGTAGCCTCTAAGTACAGTCAACAAAATCGACGCTTGATCACCTTAAGGTTGCATTTTGTGTGCAGTGTCCAGCAGCCACCTGCGGCTAGCATGGTCATAAGAACAATTAAAACAAATAGCTTTCCAAAAAAAGGGCTTTTGGCACATCGGGCGCTTTTCGTCTCATTGGACGACAACAATCATAGGTTGCCTCGCCCATTAAGGCAACCTATGATCACTGCCTGCAAGCGAAATGTGTTAAAAACTGATCAAGCGTCTACTTTGTTGATGGTACATGCCTGCAATACCAAAGGCATCGCTCGCATGTTGCCGACGTGAACGAGATTTGGGTTGAGCTTCTAACTCTCTCATTCTTCGTACGAACGCAACTATAATTGCTACTCCACGTCGATCTTCTCAGGGAGGTACTACTCCAGTCAAGCTAGTCCGTATATGAGCGAAAGTCAATCAATAAATAATATAATAAATTATCGCCAGACTGACACACCAACTGTATGGTCCCAAACTAAGCAACGCTTGTACTATGGGTAGCGTACAATGGACTGGGGGCGATGCCAGTGACACCCAGACCTGGGCAGATTAAGAAAAGACCATTTCCGAAATTCGCCCCGTCGGGAATCGAACCCTGCTACCGCCAAGCGGTCATCATAGACTATAGCTTCGCTCTACCACCGTTGAACACGAAAATATATATATATACTGTATATATACAGGACTAGCGGCCCGCCCCGGCTTCGCACGGGTACATTGCGGTTACATTATTCGAGTTTTAATAAGGATCCCTAATTTTTTTGAAAATATATGATTGCCTATGTCACCCGGGGATAGTGTAGCTTCCCAACAGTGAAATAATTTTTCAAATCGGTTCAGTAGTTTCGGAGCCTATTCATTACAATCAAACAAACAAAGTTCTCCTCTTTATCATATTAGTATGATGAAATAGAAAGGGTATACTTTTTTTTCAAAATATACTTTGTAATCCTAAAGCTATCAGCTATGGAGGAAACTTGAAAAACAAAAGGTGTTACAAGGATACAGCTGTTGACTGATTTCATAAGTACAAAACCTTCAGTACTTCAACTGTCCCACAAAGCCGAAAGTTTTAGATTTACAAAGGATAAGTTGCAAAAAAATAGTATACCCTTTCTGTTTCACCTAGTATGCACAGAAGGTTTAAAAGCTATTGTACACGACTATATTTCAGTGCGATCATGAGGGTAGAGGAATGGCTCACATCCGTCTAAGGCTCCGCCGCTGTTGTCTCACGTTCGTTCACAATGTACGCTGACTTGAAATATTACCTTCGCTGGACGTGAACCCTTATTATTACCCGTATTCACAATATGTAGTCTGTATCTTGTATTCTGAACATATTTTGTGGATTAGAGTGGCATGGGTAAATGGCCTTTCATGTGCCCGTCATGTCTCAAAAGATACATTTGAAAGAAAATAAAATGTACTACATACCAACGGCCGCGCCGTTTCCATGCTTGCCAAGGAGAATTCATTCCTTTGTATCGACTTCCGAAAAAGGTGGAGGGTTGTGCTATATGTTGTTGTAATATGTTCATCTGTATGTATTTTTTTATGTATGTGCACCGATAATTCGATCAATTGCGGACGGATTTTTAAAATTATTGGAGTTGTTGCCAATATCTTTACACTACGTTAATGCCACTGCTTAGGTTGGTTAACTACCTACCCCTACTTGAATAGGTGCCGACTCCAAATGAAATAAATTCGAAGTGCCTAGTTATTTCTAGCTTTGTTAGTACATCGACGTTTAATGAAGACGGTTTAATTATATTTTTTTATAGTAAATTCAATTCATGCCTGTAGGCGTAGTTTAAAAGATGGCTTAAATGGTCAGTTTTGGAAATAATTGCTTTTACAGAAGTGAAAATACTGGAATTAAATAAGTGAGAGGTCATATCATCGCGCAAAGTCACTTTAAAGGTTGTAGAGCTAGCATGTCTTCAATTGACTCCATCGCATGGGTAGCAACTCCCACTGAAGATCCGCGTAAAAACAGCCTATTATAGCTGTGTTTCGCACGATAACTGAGAGAGTCGGAAGCCCAACCCTCTTCCTTTTCCTCCCTCTGTCTCACTTCCCTTCAGGTCATTAAGGTGCGAGCAATGCCATTGGTATTTCAAGCATCCATACGCTACGGTAACTGCTTAAGATTAGGCGGTTCGTACGCTTGTTGCCGACGTTGTTATGTAAAGAATAAATAATAATGCATTGAGTATTTTATGCCATTTTTTATTAAGAGTGAAATTTCCTTGCAAACGATTTCCTCTAAAATGAACGCAAGAAACAACACAAAACTTCACAATCTGCTATAAAATATGAAGCTTGGAGTAATTCCAAGTGTCCGCCATTTCAAACGTCATCAAATTAATGCGAGGCGAAAGGAAAATAAGCAATTTGCTGTAATGTGAGGATTGCTCGGGACTAGGAGACGACGGTGTTGATACCATGTCGGTTTGCGCAGGGTTTGAGCCAGTTCTTATGTAGATATTCATGAGTTATTTTATAGTTTCTACTTAGTTTTATCCATGTAATACTTATTAGATCCTGCATCCAGGATTCCGTGATGTTACTTTAAGATTAATTTCAAATTTATTTTTAATCATTCCTTAAATTGATATAGGATAACCGTTTCTACTAATAGGATCGCTTCATATTCAGCTTCACTCAACTTCGCTCAAGTTCACTGGAAATTAAGTGACCACATTTGTCGAAGCGGGTGGACTCGCTTCTTAGCACAGCTATGTACGTTTACACTAAGGTGAAGGCGCCCGTCTAGCCCGCGAAATTCAAAATTTTCGAGTATTTTTTTAGTTTATCCAAAATCTGAAAACATTTAAGACAGCATTTTGTGATTTACGACAAACACAGTATGCAGTGCGTTTATTAATACATTTATTTTACTCTAAATATTGTCACGGTGGATATGATACTAGTAAATCACTAAATTACAAAAATTGCCAGATTATCTGGATAGCTGTCGTTCTTGAAATGTTTTAGAGTAAGTTGGATATATTAATAAATGCACTGCACACGATCTTTGTCGCGAATTACAAAATGTGCCTTTGATTATTGTCAGATTTTGAAAAAAATCTAAAAAACCTCAAAAAATTTGAACTTCGCGGGCTAGATGGGCGCTTTAGCCTTAATGTTCTTAAAATAATGTAAAGTCAGAGTTTGAAATATTTCCAAAGATTCCATAGCTCCTATTGTTCATGTGGATATACCAAAGTAAAACTGAAGTGCTGAAAGCCACTTCTATTTTTGCCTTTTCCTAACTTAAGCCGAGGCTAAGTGCGAAAGTCCACAAGTACAAGTGGGTTCCGTCTGTGTAATCCCCGGCTTACCGCGAAGCAAATGACAAAACTTGCCGAGACCTTCTGTCGGGTGGTAAATGTTCATAAGAGTTATAGCAAACTTTACCATTTCGTTATATTATCAGACCCTAAATTGGAAGGGTGAACTTTTATTTGTAGCTTAGCTTATGTGGCATTTGATTATTATTATTATTATTTGCGGTATTAGATATAACAAGATGTTAATAGCCTAATGATTAGAGGTTACGGCCTTCGTAGCGGAGAGGTTATCCTGGCCATTAGGTATTAAACCATTGACATTAACCCATTCCTCACACAAGCATTAGGTTAGCTGGAGGGGCTAACGGGAGTACTAGTAATGTTATAATTTGACATTGCTAGTATAAGTATTTTAAAAAATAATAGCAGTAGGATGAGCATGAATATGGAGGAGACATAGGTTGTATGTTTTATCGCGTCCAACTGTCAGATTTGCCGCACAAATTATGTCAGAATGAGCTATGTCTACAGGTCTTAGCACCAGCAGCTAAAAAAACATATCCATCGAATCGACTACTAATACCGAAATATTGATGCATTCTTATATCGATATATTCCCTAAGCGTACAGTTATTGTCTAGACAAAAATTCTACGGTAAAAAGTAAATAAATAGCAGACGATGTTAGGGTAAGAAAAAGTGAAATAAAACCGAACTTTGTAAAAAAAAACAAAAGAAGATTTCGCGTATTTTTTAAATAAATCAGCATTTATTTACATTTAGCATTTTTGGCTAATGCCTTCTTGTTTTAAGACGTAATTCAAAAACAGAATACATGAACCATAATAGTGTGGTGCAGAATTTAGACGAATGTATAATAGGTAATAAAGATTTATGCAAGTTTCTCACGTTGTCCCTACAATAGGTAGGTTGTTCCGGCACAATCAGAGTCTCTATTCACATGCAAATGTCTTCAATCCGCGGTTATAGACTTGATCCGAATAAAACTTTATGTTGATTGAATATAAAATATTTTATGATTCCCTTCCCTTGGTACTATTGGAATCGACTCTGCGAACCTTTTGCTTCCATATCTGCAGAGCGTGATGAAATTGTTTGTTTGTAAGTTTGACTGAAGGTTAGGCAAAAATGGCTGAATAGATTTGCATGAAATACAGGTTCAGGAGTAGTTTATGATTAATAAGAATAACATTTAGCCCCAAAATCTCAGCGGGCGGAGCAGTGAGTAAAGGGACAGTACATATTAATACGACAGACTAAATATTATGAAAGTGCTTCAACGCCGGTGAGAGGTGAAATAATATTGAGACAAGCCCGTTTTGCCCGGGTCGGGTTTCAATACAATTGTGTACAATGTCTGGGAAAAAACTTTTTATCTGAGGGAGAAACATATTGCCTACATCATATCCTAGTTAAATTTATAATGTTCTTAAAACACAACATGAGGGAGCTCATACTATCATTAAGTAAAGTAGATACTTGTTTTTACATAAAAAAGTCGGCAAACAAGCGTACGACCGGCCTGATGTTAAGCAGTTACTGTAGCATTCATGCACGTAGATCAGCTAGAAGGTGTCCACCACAGATATAGATTTACATAGATAACGCAAATGCATGTACTTCGCGTGTACGAAACCCCGACCAAGCGTCAAGGTTGGTCGCCGGTAACTTGAAGTCCACGCGGCTACAGTTATAAAAAATATGAGTATGAGCGAGATAATCACTCGAGATAATCGTAGCGGGCGGAGGGGCATCGGTGTCTTTGAATCGGTTTGGATTTCCCGTCACTAATGACGTCACAGTAGGTGTAAAAAAATCGGCACGCTTGGTTTCAATACAAATCGTGATACTTGCGTTATCTATGTAAATCTGTATCTGTGGTGTCCACTGCTAAACATGCCATCAATTAATTCTACCTGTTCCGAGTGGATAAAGAGAATGACGTCACTCGTATGGACACTCACATCCAGTAGCTTCCTGTGACACCTGTGACGTCATCTTATTTCCTATACTATAAGTCGCTATGTAAGTATCTACCTTTCTATTAGCAGTTTTTTTTTAAATCTATCTCCAGTTTAAGTCGAAGCAAAATTTAAGTCACGTGATCCGTAAAATATTGAAGTAGTTTGGTATATTCCCTCGATTCGTATCGAATAGATGGGCTCATGCATCAAGCTTCGAGCGAAATGCTTGCACTAAAAGATAACAGTTTATACTAGACGTTATTCAAAGTATAAATATTAGAGAACATCGATCTTATTGGCAAAGACTGAGAGCACTAGACTCCCGCCGATAAAGTAGCAGAAAAACCTGAGGAAGAAGCTTCCTGGGGCTTGCTCGATTCGACTTTTAATACGTCAAAACTGACGTATTTATTTATGCTATACGCCAGTTTTGACGTAACACAAGACGAATCGAGTGAGCCTCAGTAATCCGAGTCAAATATGAGCCGAATCGCGCGACCGTCGTTAGTAGAGTTGGGCTCCGGCTGACCAATTTTCTTTAGAAAAACTGACTAAACTGACGTATTCAGATACGCCATACGTCAGTTTTGATGTATTGCAAGTCGATGGAGATGCCAGCGGTTAATAGAGTTGGGCCCCAAGTCGAAGTGCGAGCAATGCTTTGGCAGTGCAAGCATCTATATAAGTTACGTTAACTGCTTAAAATCATGCAGATCGTAAGCTTGTGCCGACTTTGCTCCAAAAAAAGTATATAAAAACCTTAGTCAATAATTTCATCTTCCAACAGACACCCACTATAAAATTCAGGACCTCATTAAGCTAGCGACGTCTGTAAGTGGAAGTTGACATAAAAAATTGCCTGCAGTACTGTCGCGAATCTCAAAGTTAATTGAAACAAGAGATGAAATGACGCAAAAGTGTTAATAATATTTTTATTTTATTGTAAGGATTATTGGTGATATTATTTTCCTTCACCCCTTATGGCGCTGCTTCTATGTTATTTTTTGGTTTACGGATGACATAGTATATCCAACAAAAAATAGATGGAATATCGAAATGAGTGAATAAATTTCTCGCTATCGTATTCTTGTGGATATTTTATTTGCGCGTCCTTTTATTTGGTAGACATTACGATAAAGATATATCTGTATGCATGCCCTCATCAATAATCATATTTCAATTATCAATAGGAAATTATATATCATCTTTCGGAATAATAATAAATCAAACAGAATCATATTTTGGTGTTAAGCGTCAATAGTTGAGTGGTGGTGGAAGCAGTGATAGCCGATTGGTTAAGCATGCGTCTTGCGGGCTATCAGGTCTCGGGTTCAGATCCCGGCTCGAACCTCTGGATTTTTCGAAATTTATGTGCGAATCATAATTTCTATATGATTATCACTTGCTTACGGTGAAGGAAAACATCGTGAGGAAACCTGCATGTCTTAGAAGATTTAACCAATTTTCGAAATACATGTGAAATCCGCCAGCCCGCACTGGGCCAGCGTGGTGGATTATGGCCTGAATCCCCCTCGTGTTGACGGGACGCCCGTGCCCAGGAGTGGGACGTCAAAAATGGCTAAAAGTATTATATTATTATAGTTCAGTGGTTGGGGCGGCGCCCAACGGAGAGGTTGCAAGGTTCAAAACCCAGTCATACCATTAAACTACCACTACATAGTACTGTGATAAGTTCATTTTGCTAGTATTCATTCAAATGTAATTATCTTTTGCTTTAATACTATTGAAAGCGTAAAGAGAGAAATATCCAACATAAATACTGCACTACCTACAAATATCACACTAAATCGTAATTTGGTGAAGTTTACTGGGAAACAGAGTTCCCATTTGCTTTGAGGAGTATCTAAAATAGAAATACAGCACTATTCCCGTGGGAAATTCAATATTAGAAGCGATTCAAAGAGCCGCCGTTAACTCTAGTATTGAGGCCAAGGTCGTAGTTTGTACTATTCAATTATTTCAATTTGGATAATAGAAAGCTGCTAATAATACAGGATTTTTCCCTATCCCCTTAATGATTATAGATTCAATTCCTCAACACCGTCCTAGAGTATGCAGGGACCCTTTGCCGTACAAAGATCGATGCCCTATTAGAAAGTAGAAAAATAAGGGAATGTGGAAAATATGTAAAACTAAATACATATTGTTATTGCCTATTAAGTTTACAGTGTCTTTTTATTGTTTTAATACAATACTTTGTTTCACCGTTTGGCAAATATTTCCGGAATTAAATCTCTTTCAAATTTAGCAATTTCATAGGAATTTATCAATAAATTATACAAAAAAATTGAGCTCCTCTTTTTCAATTTAGATAGTTTAAGACGGAGTCGGAATTTTGAGGGCTCTATAAAAGCCAGGGCCATGGGCTCGTGCCCCATGTGCCCTTATAGAAAAGTCCAGATACTATAATCCGTTAGGTAATAGCGATTGTTGTCACACAGGTGCGTAATTACGGCGGGCGGACGCGACTTTCTGTAATCGCCTTGCATCGCGCATAACAAAAGAGCTAATTAAACCCTCATACCCGACCTCCAAGCTTTGTGAAATTAGTCACCAGCGCAGTTAAACAGAGTTCGTTTGTTGAATTAAAATTATGACTATTTAACTCGCTCGTTAGGTTTTCTTTGCCATTTGTGTGGTCTGTTCAAGTCATGTTTAGAAATTTTCTTCATTAAAAAGTTAGAATTAAATATTCGTAGAGAAAGTTTTCAGTGACCGGACTAAGACAAGCCACATGGGCTCTTGTATAGGCATAAATGTAAGTCCACGGTCTCTATGTAAAGTCTCGCGGAGACTACTTTAGTCTCTATGAAAATAATAAAAGAGCATAACCCACATCAACATCCCACGCTAAAAATAAAGCAAGCAGGTAATTATCCCTCGCTGGGGCAAACACGTGTAAATCTGTTCGTGAAAAAGGACTATTATCTGCCGTTGAATGGGGGCGGATGTTGTTCTTTTTTACCCTGATCCAATTATAATATTTTCCCGAGGCATCACTTCAAAGGCAAACCTGGCTTAAACGTGTGGAACATAGAAGTTAATTTCATTATTTGTTTCCATTGCACTATTAACTCTTCAAACCTTATCGATATTGCGAAGTAAACGAAAAGTATCTAAGACGGATTTATTAATAGATATTTCATAACTATTGAAGTCATAAGATTTATTATAATATTCGTGCAAATTTTGCTGGTCCACTGAGTAAACCTAACTGTAATAAGAGTATTGCTCCTCACAGAGGTAGTGTGTGAGCAAGACAAAAAAAATGTTGATTATGTAAAATTTTCTTCAGTCGTAATTACCAGGATTTTGGTATAAGATATTTGGTATAAATTCTGGTATAAGGAAAACAAAAGAATTAAACTAAATTGAATGGAATGGATGTTCCGACTTTTTGACAATATAAAATGCGTTTTCACAGTCACAACGCCGCGATAACTGTTCAACAAACGCGTCGTAGTAGCGTAGCAGCGCGTAAATTCGTAGCTACGCGACATAACCCTTGCTACGCCAAAACCCTTGCTATGCTATAACTTAGAGGTTGAAGTTTTAAGAAACCTAGATATCTCTTTGCTGTCGTAGTCGAGAATGTATAAATATCTACAACGATTTTGCACTCCAATGGCCAATAAATAGAACCGAAATTCCAAGTTCTCGCCTAAAATGTAGGATAATCGCATTGCCTGACAAGTGGATATTCTTGATAACGTCATAAAAATTACTTCGCGCGTAATTTTCCGTCTGCAATAAAAAAGGTCACGACTCAGACTCAGGTCGCCAGTTACGAGTGTTTACGGTAACGTTAATTTTCTCCTCCACGGGGCTTCTTTCAATCATGGTTGACATCAAATATTCACGATTTTTTCTGCAATAAATACTTACAAAGATAGTTTTGCGTATGTGTGTTCTATAAATGCGTAGTGATAGGGTTTAATATTGAAAATCACCCAGAAAATTGTAAATTTGTCAAGTGTGCTCTCTAAGGATTGAAGGAGTGCGTAAATTTGACAAGACTTGGGAGATAAAGTCAGCGTTTCGAGAGATGTAGGCACCGTCAGTAGAATGTCGATGTAAATTGGTTCCACGCAAAAAATGAAATTGCTTTCACAAAATTGTCAAATTACTCCATAAAAAAATCTAGGTTATGTTTCAATTTCGAGATGACAATTCTACAAATGAACTTAGAAAATGCTGTTACGGTACGCTAATACAACTAAGATGACAACGTTTTTTCTATACATTTTTGACAGATGATAGCTGGATTCGGTACTCGTATACAGTAGAATGCATGGAAAAATCATTGTAGCGTTAGTCGACACGACCGCTTAACATATTTTTTAATTTATTAATTTTAGTACGTGATGCCCTAAGTAGCAACCCTTTGGGTTCGATTTTTTTTAAATAATAAGACTGATTCTGTGGAGTTTCAGCTAGGCGACCTTTAAAACAGCCAGACTGGGAGAGACACTATTTGTAAACTTACTGGTTAAATATTATATCATGAAACGATCCTTATGAAATCTATAGCAAGATATATCGAGGGGCAATTTATCAATCATCTTATGTGACGTCATCCCCAGTGCTAATGGCGGTCCTTGGAGATTGAAGACTTCCCACCAACCTCAGGATAACGTTCACTTGGTATTTTTGATAATAAAAGTTTGATAGGTAGAGTTTTAGTATTTTTCCACGTCATATTTTCTTAGTTACGGAGCAAAAATAAAATTGTTCTCCAATCATTGTGCCATTTCCATCCATCAGCGTAGTTAACACTCTAAAATTATACCTAATTGGTCGGACTTTAACTAAATTAAAAAAAAATATTTTAAAATTATTTGGTTGGTATCTTGGACTTGAAATGCAAAAATAACACCAGTGTTTCGCATTCGCTACTAGGGATAAATGAAACTTCTGTAGCTCTACTATCAGTTTATACGTTGGCTAGAGTCGCGTCATAATTATTTGTATGAATTGTCGGTTCGTGGGGTGACCGATAGAGGCACTCTACAATTTACCATACATAATATTTTACCAAAGCGTAAATCTCTCGCGACCATTAAATTTATGGTAGAACTATACCTGTGTATTGACTCTACTATAAGTATTTTTTTATATAATGCATGATATTTTCATGGCATCTTTGTTGATGCCTTTGAATGCTAGAGATGACGGTATGACCACAAAAAACAACTGTAGGTATAAATATTTCTCATCATCATTGGTACAGAGTCATATAATCCATGTTCAGCTGTAAGAAAGAAACTCATAAGCCTTTTTTTAAAGGTACATAATTTTTGCCATTTACTTAGACGCCATACAAAATATCCCTCCATTATAATATAAGACCTTATATAATCTGAGTACTATACGAACTCTTTTCGCCTACTCTTTGTAAATAACACGTAAGTATGACAAACATAGTAGCACAATACTCGGCACGATGTTTTCGAATACCTCTTCTAGATAAATAAAGTAAAATAAAAGTAATATCATCACACCATGCCAAAAACACTAGCGAATATCTCAAGCATTCCACACGCCAGCATGTTTACCATAAACAAGGGGCTATTATGTCATTTCACACGGCAAAGACAACAATACTTTTTCCATACATTTTCGCGCGAATACGGTCAAAATATATGAAAAGAACGGGATGTATATACTATAATAAAGCTTAGATTATAAAGCCTACATCTCAGAAATACTTTGTATGCATGCAACGTGTAAATATTGTCTTCGCCGTGTGAAAGAGGCCTTACGGGATGGTTAGTTTGATAAGGGTGAGACGCCGTTTGTAAGATCAACGTCGTTACACCCATAACAATATGACAGAAGAATTTCGCAAATAATTTCCGGGTGTATCAACATATTGTGTTTTGTGTACACAACACTGTAATACACATAAATAAATATGTTGCTTCTGAAGAAGAAAAGTTTCTTGTTTTCAGGGATACAGCTTATTATTCATCTAGCGCGATAGTGCCTCCGCCAAAACTAGACTCACACTAAAGCGCTACAGCATTTAAATTGGCATTTTATTTCCGACACCACTACATAGTATAAACCAAAGTCGCTTCACGGTGTCTGTCCCTAGATCATTAAGACTACGCAATTTTGATGCGGTTTTTGAAATAGATAGATTGATTCAAGAGGAAGGTTAATAATGCATGCACAATATAGTAAAAAACACTGATAATTTTAGAGCCGTGCGAAGCCGGGGCGGGTCGTACAATGTAAAATTGCATATGCCTATAAGTTATAAAACATTAAATTAAAATTGTGACTGTAAATAAACGGTGGTAGAGTTAGCTCTACAACCATTTATTTACAGTCCGTTATCGGTTAGAGCTGTAGAGCTGTTTTTGCTGACACGAGCTTCACGATTTCTACTGACATTGATATGGTATGGTGTCAGCAAAACGTCAAAAGCGGAGCGTTTGAAACGTAATCGCGAGCGTTTGCTTTTCTATTACGACTTGAGTAGCTAGCGTGGTTAGGGCCCAGATCATATATGTAATACTAGCTGTGCCCGCCGACTTCGTCCGCGTAGTATTTAACGTAATAAAAATTTCGGGATTATCGGGATAAAAAGTATCCTATATGTTAATCCCGGTTATAAACTATCTGTGTTCCAAATTTCATCCAAATCCGTTCAGTAGTTTTTGCGTGAAGGAGTAACAAACATACATACATACATACATCCTCACTCACAAACTTTCACATTTATAATATTAGTAGGAAGTAGGATGTGGGCTAGTTTAACCGGGCTAGTACAACCCTCATACATGAGTTTGGCGTTAAGTAGTTATTATTATAGCTGCGTAGATAAGAGAGCCGGAAGATTTCCGAGCCTGATGATAAGCAGTTATCGTAACCTATAGATGCTTGCAATACCAATGCCATTGCGCGCACGTCGCCGACCTGAATGAGAGTGGGACAGAGGGAGGGCAAAACAGGGGGATTAGCTTCGGGCTCTCTCACTCATCGTACAAAACGCAGCTATAATAGCGACTTTTCGCCGATCTTTTGTGAGAGGATGGTACTACCCCAGTCAAGTAGTATTAGAGCTGTAATCAATTGCCTTCAGCTGGGTTTTATCAGTTTACTAGCTGTGCCCGCGACTTCGTCCGCGTGAAATTTAATTGACAAAGTTTCATACAGACTTTTTTCCCCTATTTTATCCCCTTGGTGGTAGAATTAATCAAAATCCTTTCTTAGCGGATGCCTACGTCATAACATCTACCTGCATGCCAAATTTCAGCCCGATCCGTCCAGTGGTTTGGGCTGTGCGTTGATAGATCACTATGTCAGTCAGTCATTCAGTCAGTCAGTAACCTTTGAGTTATATATATTTAGATTTACAGTTGGTCTATCCGCAGACGAAGCAAATGGCTCGGAATATCGACGATAATAAATTACACGGCGAAAGGGACTCTACATGGAGTCTACATGACTAATGTAATCTTCTATTTATAAGCTTCACATGAAACTTGCTTCATAGCGCTGATAAGCGGGCACATTTAGATAGACCTTACTGTGTGGTTTTATGACTACCTACTGTTTGATGTACTGAATTTTCATTAGTAGATAGTGTTTGTAATAACAATACAATATATACAATAGTAGAGTTTGTTTATTGATTATGTATTAGCGGTTTCAGAAAACGTTGACGGACTTCGTTTTTATTTATTTGTTTATTTAAGGCTAAGATACGACTGTGATAGTTGGGACTGCTTAACGTACCTTCTTAAGCACGAACGGAAAAGCTCAGTTGTAGTTCCAAAACATTTAGTTAAAAGTACGAAAAAAAATTCTAGAAGTACCTACTACAAAAATAATTTATACTTTTTTCTTACTGCAGGTACAATTAATGTCTTTCTCGATAAAAAGTCGCTGAGGACATAACAAACTATCACAGGTTTGATCTGACTTTATCCAGTGTATAGCAATACAAGTGCATACATAGACAAAAAACAAATTAATAGTAAGTACAATCCTAGTACTAAGGAATACTAGAATGAAACCTGCAGACTAAAACCAATCCTAATACAATTGATTGTTGGTTGGTTTAAGTTTGCATAACCAGTATATCAAATTCTACTCTACAGACAGACAAAACATCTTTTCGTCGGTAATTAACAAACAATTGTCTCATTCACTGAAATATGCCAGGCGTGACAGATGACCCTCGTCAATTTAATCTTAGACCCTTTGTTTAGAGAATAGATACCGACAGCAATATTCTAACACAAAATAATAATTATTTGCTTAGATGCTAACTCGTATTTGTGTACCACTTTGTTCAAGGGATTTGCGCATGCAAGAGCGCCTCACCAGCTATAGAAGTGTATACAAAACCCTTGATATCAACATGTGAAATATATCCAGAATAAACTCTTGATCCAGTAGAGTTTTCTCCTAAAGGCGAATATTTATGGTCCCTGAAATAAAAGAAAAACGAGCCTCTCGCGATTCTTCAAACCCAATTTAAATCCTTAGTAACAAGAATATCTGTTCAAGCTCCTCACAAGCATCATTTTTCGCTACCATACCCTATTTCACTAAGACGCCATGGTAGCGCACCCAGTCACCGCTAACAAATAAATGTATACAGTTCTATAGAAAGTATCTCACTTGGCGACCGCTTGGTCGCGCAACCAGTTCGGTGGCGCGACCACGGGTGGTACTCTTAGGAACCATAATCGATATATCGTCACATTCGTACATGGAAATCTTAAAGAATTCGTTTTCGTATCTAATAGATGGAATTATAGTAGGATTCAAATAGGGCTCCGCGGCAAATATCTTACATTAAAATCAATAAGTACCTAAGTACGATTGGGCCGCTCACAATAGGTAGACTATCAGAGGAAAGTCGCGCCAAGTTACGGATTATCGGCACAGCTCGGCGCGAGGCGGCCCGGGATGCCATATTGGAAATTGACACTGAATCCAATGAGCCTAGCAAATGCACTCATCTTAATGCCTTTTATCACTGAGAGTTATAATGTAATTTTAAATTGAATGGGTATCGTTTACTCAGAGAATGGTAGAGCGATCTTTTGTCATACTAATAAGAGGAAAACTTTGTTTGTTTGATTGTAATGAATAGGCTCCGAAACTACTGAACTGATTTGAAAAAATATTTCACTGTTGGGAAGCTACACTATCCCCGGGTGACATAGGCTATAATATATTTTAAAAAAATTAGGGATCCTTACTAAAACTCGAATAATGTAACCGTAATGTACCCGTGCGTGCGGGCCGCTAGTTGATTATATAACAAAGTCGGAAAATAACCGTAGCCTATCGATGGTAGTAATACGCATGTTGCCGACTTGAAGAGGAGTGAGATAAAGGGGAGGAGGGGGACGTTACTGAACGATCCTCAACGTTTTGTAATTACAATTTGTTTGGTGAAAAAACTACAAAAATATTTTTTTTCGTGTTTTTTTTGTCTGAGTTAGCGTACCTATTAAATCTATTTCGAATTAAAAGGCAATCAACGCATAATTTTACAAAATTTTCTGTGCAGAAGCCCATTTCTCTTGGCGACGTTTTATCGCGTTCATTTTCGCGTTGAGACCAAGATTGATGGGCGTTGTTCGAACGGAGAGACGGTTTCTTCGAACAACTGGATCGAAAATGCCAATCGCTAGCGAAATATCTGACATCTTTCCATTATTCTACCTGGCGACAGGTTTCTTTTACTAACCGACCTTTAGCTCACCATGCTTTGGTGTTTTTATCACATGGCTCTACATATTTTATTCATAACATCGTTAAATTGGTGAAAGGATGAGTTGGTGGGACGATTGCTTTCAACCAGGATTGGCGTGAGACAGCCACGAATCGTTATTAATGGAAGCTAATGTCCCTTTTGTCAAACATTGGAGACGCTATTTTTATTTTATTTATAATCAATACAGCGCCATAGTCGCTTTTGAGTGATTTTATTCAAAAATATAAAAGTCTGAATGGCTTTTCGTACGAAAATTCTTGAATGTCTGGCCCATTCATGGCTGGTTGAATGTTAGCTCGCGCCTATCTCTGACTATTCACTTCGGAACACATTGGGGTCGACCTAGTTGGAGATAAATTGAGTGTTGTTCTCAAAGTTATGTTACGTCACAGGGCTATGACGTCATCTTATCTTAAAGCTCAGAACCATTTTCTTTTTTGTGGGTCCAATATCTATCGAATATTTGTAGTTATTTTTACAGAATGCATGGGAAAAGGAACTAAGGTAAAATCCCCTTCATTGAATTAAGAAGGTATGTTATAGGTACCTAGTTATTAAGATACTATCTATTAGGTAGCGAAATATTTTTTTAACTAAAAAAATCAGTGCCGTCTAGGGACGCCCGAAAGAAGCGATGCTTTGCAGTAGATATTAGATATATTATAAGTGGCGTGCATAGGGTTTTGAAACAGGGTAGGCAGAGTGTAACATAAAAATAACGCGTTAAGCGTTATGCGTTACGCGTTACGCTTTTCACCGTTTTAGTGTCCGGGCAGCGAGCACCCCGAACGTCCGTAAAGAAGCTTCGCTTCAATAACGTATTTTTCCCCTTGAATAATTCAAGTAAATCTTATTTGGACGTTTAACTATACTTGCAAATGACATAAATCAAATCTAGTATATATATACAATTCTCGTGTCGCGGTGTTTGTTGCCAAACTCCTCCGAAATGGCTTGACCGATTTTCATGAAATTTTGTGTGCATATCGGGTAGGTCTGAAAATCGGTCAACATCTATATTTCATAGCCCTAAAAGACAGGACAACGTCTGTCGGGTCAGCTAGTATTTTCTAAAACTCGTAGACATTTAAATACCTGCGGGAACGGATAATAAATGTATGTCTTCAAACAAGCGTGCGACCCGACAGACGCTAAGCAGTAGCCGTAGCCTATAATGCTTGCAATACCAAAGGCACAGCTCGCATGTTTCCAACCTCAAGTTTTTATGATGTGCGTTTGAAACGGCTCAAGGTATCATACAACACATTGTGGGCGAACATTCATATTTTAACATTTTTAACCTACTCTCTGTGCAGTCGCCGCTACATGTAATACATACATGAATAAAACAAGCTGGTAAAAGCATTTCCAGAAGTAACTTTCTCCATTTTATTGTTTTCTTATATTTACGCGAATACTACACATTGAAATAAAACAATTTTTCGGATTTTATCGCGTTTATTAACTTTATGTTCCCGACGTTCTTGATTTTATTTCTCCATTTTGTTACATTTTGAATGCCTTATTTATTAATGTTCCCAGCAGTAGATACTTTCCTTTATTTCGGCAGAGGGAAATAGACTCAAGTGAGATATAAATATCTGTTCATTTCATGACTCCATTCATAAGGAAGGCGCTCACTACAAAATGATATTGTAGCTATTATTTAACGTAATGATAAAATTATTCATGCCATTACGTTATAATGTTCGATGAAGCACCAAAATTATCGTTACCGAGGTTTAATTGGAGATCATTTGTAACCGGTGATAATAATCTCGACGGTATACCTTATAAATGCCAGTTTAATCGTTACAACCATTATGTTACGGACCTTAGATAACGGGATTGCCCTAATAGGATCCCAAATTCTACCTCAACAGAACAATAACTTTAAAAAGGCACTCATTCTAAAAATTAAAACATAAAAACGGTTCTACTTTCATTTAGACTTGTGTTGTGTGTCTCTGTGGTAGACTACGGCCCGACCCCCCTCCCAAATAGGGGGAGTATGTCCAGTATAAAAGCATCTGTGCCTACCCCTTCAAGAATCGGGCGTAATGTTATTTTAAGATTATGTTATATTTCAATGTACTAATGTTTTCCAAATAAAATAAAATATTTTCATACTTATCATTCAACAAAGTTGTGGAGTAACATTTCTTGTATTTTAAAGCTTCTGAATCACACCCTGCAAGGAATATGTGGAATACCAGTAACCCTGCATCTTGTATCTAGCCTTTACATCGCAGGTAATCCCATTACTTTGGTCTCGGAGGATATCGGGTACCCGTAGCTTATAGACTAAGCTGACGCCAATTTAAATGAAAATGGCTACGTAGAGAAATAAAATATTTTAAACATTCTAATGTACCTTAATCTTGATTGTCAATAAAACTACATAATCACTTGCAAAGCCCCTTAGAGCTGCTTGAATATGTACGTTCAAGGGCGGAGGGATTGGAGCAATCTTCTTTAATAAATTGGCCCAAAATTTCCATAGCGGAGCGCGTCCTTTCAATCGGGGGCTGTAAATACCTACTTATATCATCATTTGCAAGATGATCAATTTCTATATAATCCGGTGTTAAAAAGTAGAAAAAAACGCAGCTCTACTAATTCTACTATATGTTTATACGTTGGGTAAGGGCAGTCACCTCACCGATCAATCGACTGTAAAATGAGACGAAAAGACGTCAATTGGCGTAATTACATTGACGTTGGACGCAAGCACGCTCTAGGTTTAATTCCTGGTTCGAGAAAGTATGAGATTTTTATGGGAACAAACCAAAATCATACCCACATAACAATCATCTACTAATAGGATGACGTCACCAATAGGTATGTAAGTATTTTGTCAGTGTCTAGTATCTATATAGCAATTATAACCTCAATTATAAACAGTACATGATAGAGTAATTCAATCAAAGTGATTGTTAAGTTCAGTGTAATTTAAAGTCCTTGCTGAAGAATTATTACATTATTTTTTTGCCAAGCGTATATTAATTTCATTTCATAATTAAACTTTCACATGACTCACCTTAATTTTTTCAAAGGATAATTCCATAACATTGTCTAGTTAAAATGTATACTTGGCAAGAGGGACCACTTTAGGCGGACCTTACAGAGTTTACACGTCGTTAATTTAACAAAGCTTTTAACTTGGGACTGGTTTACAAGCTATAACTCTAGTTAAATTACCCCGTACGTTTAGTACTGACTACGATTGTTAATTCATCTAAAACTTTAGGTTTTATAATTTGCGAAATAAATTCTTGTACAGTAAGTACTTTAAAAATATTTACATACCTTCATCTTAATTCCCTGAAGACATTGATGGTGGTAGTAGAATAACATTCCTACCTACAAGTTTTTAGGTTTTCACCATCCGTACTGACGACATCATCAAGAACAACTAACATAATTACTGGCTTAAGACTAAACTAAGTATAAAACGTCAAGTTATAAGAAGGTATATACCTATATCCTCACATACAAGTAACCATACATAACGATAAGTATAAACAAACTCTGAAAAATACATTCGAGTACACAAATTTTGGCTGTAAATGTTGTAAACAAAAATATTTATTGGCTGAGTCGGTAACCGCAGGATGGGGTCGCAGGCGGCGCGGCCCTGGCGCGGCACGCTGCCAACATGCACACAACACCCGCCGACATATAAATTCACATGGTAATAGTTCGATTTTCAAATGGGAATTTTCATAGATAATTTTCTGAAAATACCCGATTCTTTCAACTAAATTTGTTGAGTAGATGTAGCCTCAGTAGTAGTGTTCTATACAGAATTCCTGAAGTATTTTTTTTTTATATCGCCGCCGCGGATAAAACTGCTGTCTCAAACTAAGTAATGCTTGTATTATGGACTGCTTGTATAATGGGCTGGGAGGTATCCCAGTACCCACTGATTACAGACCTCAAACCTCAAATATGAAAGATTTTTAGAAGAGTTACTAATGTCTTGATCACATATATCGAGTAGTCGGGCGAGACAGCAAAATCAGACTGGGCCGAGAGAGTCGGGTGGACGAGTGCCTAGTTGTTTAGTAATTTTAACTTGATCAAATATATCAACACAAGTATAACAGGAATTAGTAGCGTGCTGTGAGTGACGTGAGTGTACTGAGTGGCGAGTTCGACCTGAGTGCATCTTTAAGCCTGCAGAGTGGGCAAGCGAGTCAGTGCAGGGAAGCGCAGAGGTGGGCTCTCGGTCTAGCAGGTATATAGAACAGGGTTAAAACGACTGTCTCGCCTTCTCATTTGGCCGAGAGCACTCAAACTCAAAATTCAAAGTCAACATTGTTTCTATTCATGTAAGCCAACAATGCATTTATGAATAGTCAGAATCTACCACCGGTTCGGAATGCTGCACTGAGAAGATCCGGCAAGAAACTCAATGGTTTCTCTTTTCTAAAAGATGGTGTATATTCTAAGGAACAGCAACAGAAAGTGAGCAGGCAACACCATTGTCACTAAATAAGTAAATGGGTAGTAATCAAAACTCACTCAGATTTAGGTATTTCACTCATCGTTAAGGAAATCACTGTCTCGCCCATCTACTTGGTACGTGTGAACAAGGCCTAAGTCACATTCTTTTCACCCCTCTGAATTTATACAATACTTTTATTCGACGAGGAATGTCAAAGTAAATATTTGCGTAGTGCTCTAGCGCGGCGGAAATGTAAAATAATGTTATTATTTTACCTCGCAGAGCCGCCATATTGTTTTCAGCCGGGCGCAGTTCGCGTAGGCTTTCCAACAAATTGTAAACGATATTCGCTTTGAAACTAAATATTATCATGAAAACGCTACAATTGAAACAACGTTTTCAGTGTTGTTAGATATTGCATTTCACAAATCATTTTGAATTCGAGGGAATCCTGCTAATCGAGAATTTAGAAAGGAACGGGAGGACTTGTGGGGCTCTGTAAGTAATGAGCAGGTTTGTAATTTTTTGCGCTCTAGAGGAAAGTTCGCCTAATGGCTATGACAGACATGAGCTGAGCGAGAATAATCAACATTTTTCGTTATTTTCAGATTGTTTTTCAATAAATATCGTATTCGTTGACAGCCGTGGTTCGGCTCAAGTCTGCAACCACATTTAAATATTAAAATTACAATTTCATTGTATTCTGATATACTCGTATGTATGACTACCGAAACAGTTTTTAAATAAATTAAGTAGGTAGGTATCTCTTTATTTTCTTTATGCCGCAAACCAAGGGATATCTAAACCTAAAAGTAATTTACTTTGAATTTAATCAAACGAAAGCCAGAGAGCACCCCCGATTGCCCTGAAGGCTCAAATACCCCTGTTCGCACCCTTCACATTCCCTCATTTAATCAACGCTCGTATACATGCATTGTAATCCACGACCGCTTGTCGTGACGTCAAAAGGCACTATTAATCTTGTCTATAACGTAGAAACGTTTAAGTTAAACTTTAAACCCTCACATCGACCGCGGTTTTTACCAAGAAATCAATTTTTATTTATACTAGTGCGATGCACGTGGTCGGAATTCGACCTTTTAATTTTAAACGTCATTAAGGTTCTATTGTCAAAGACTATTAAATAGACTATTAAATTTTGATACTGGCACGCAGAATGCACTATGGAAGTCCGAAAAAAAACTGTCACTGTTTGTCAGTCAGACAGTCAGTCAGTTACCAAGTGGAAGTTATAAATATGTGTGTCAAACGTATGGTAGTGTGTGTAATATTTTATTTATTGATTTTAATGTATTTCTAAGTATTATAATATAAAAATATTAGCATTCTGCACTCCTTCTATATATAACTAAGTATAAGTACGCCAAATTTCATACTCCTCCGTCAGTCCGTGTCTAACGTAGCGTATTATAAAATACCAATATAGGAAGGAATCTTTTGTGCTTAGACTAAAACAAAAATCGTTAATACAATTTACGCCAGTTTGTCATACAAATCGGTAATGCACAATTTATCTGAGTTTAATTTTGTAAACACCGTTTTACACGATGTTGTTAACCGTGGCAGGCGGGGTGCGGGGCGCCGGGCACAGCTCGCCGGCTTGCGGAGTGCCAGCGAAAAATTGCTGAAGTTTGGAAGCAATTAAATCACAGCTGGTTGTATATTTCCCTCGTATTTTCGTGTTTAATGACATAATTTTTATTTTTACAGCACTGCCCTCATAATTGATGCAAGTGCATGAACATTTATAATTGGAAGGGTACCCAGGTAGGTACCTACACTGTTTTGGACGTGTATGTGAATTCTACGCAAAGGCTCAGAGGAATAGTTTAACGAACTAAATTATTGTTCTGTATGTACATATAATACTAGGTGAAACATAAAGGGTATACAATTTTTTTTGCAACTTAACTTTGTAAATCTAAAACTATCGCCTTTGTGGGAGAGTTGGAGTGCTAAAGGTTTTGTAGGCTTGTGAAATCTGTCAACAGCTGTATCCCTGTAACACCTTTTGTATTTCAAGTTTCCTCCAAAGCTGATATTTTTGGATTTACAAAGTTAAGTTGCAAAAAAAATAGTATACCCTTTTTGCTTCACCTTGTATATATATACTAAAGAAAAAAAATGGTATGACTATGATTTCATCATGGCTAATAACTGAACTCTACAGTTTATCATAGTGGTACCTATAACCAGTGGCGGATTTACCAGGAGGCTGAGTAGGCTCCAGCTAGGGCGGCAGATTTTTGGGGCGGCAAATTTGGGGACCGATTTTTTTTCTACCTCTTAGTAATCAAAAAGATTTCTGCAAGACGGTTGTCTGATGTTTTACAGATAGAACTCTGCAACATATTTTGTCGATGTCTATTTTACGTGCAATTTCAACGAAATTTTTGGATTGAAAAATCAATCTATGATATGACAATTGTAGTGGCAAGGGTGGAAAAAACTTTACAGCCTATACCTTGGAAATTTGTAAGTCCGCCGCTGCCTATAACTTATCTTTAGGGACTAGGTACTTATTACGGTACTTATTACGGTACTTATTACTTAATAGGAAATATTGGAAACTGGCACGATATGTGGTGGCGGATTCAGCGTTGACGGTGGAGACTTGCGAAGCACGAGGTACTAGGCGACTATGACTATTAAGAAGGTGTTTGAATGTTGTCAAACTCCGCTCTGTTTTCAGTGTATCGCCGTAAATCTTATGTATTACACAAAAGTGCCTGCTGGTAACCCGCCCGCATCACCTCTTGTCTTCTCAGTGCTGGTACACCTACTCATTAATATTTCATCCTGGATTCTCCGCGCCACGTGCAAAAATACCGATACTGGGCACGTAAAATGACGCATCATTGCAGATATAATAAATAAGTATTCCATTCTTATACATCGTCCATTACATGAACTAGTTACTAGCCATGTAAGTTTAGATACTTTTGAAATAAATCTAGCTTAATCCTAAAACTAGCATGTAATTAACTGTTGCGCATAGCATGTAAGCAGTAGGGGTGATAATAATATGTTGTAAATGTAAATATCCGCGCGCCCTCTGGCGCTGTGTCTCATAAAATATAAATAAATGAAGTAGGTAGGTGTTGAATAATAATATGTTGTAAATGGGATTAGGCTCTCCATACACTCCCACTGTTTGAGCCTCGACGAGTCCCGGGGAAAATCTCAATTGTATTGAAACCTGCACGAATTTAATTAAAATAGATAATATTAGTTGGAAGTAAATTATACACTTCCCTCCCATTGCGAAGCAGCCAGACAAAACAACCGAAAGGAACCAGTTAACCCAGCACTTATAATTTCCAAACAAGTTACTTACTATGTCTAAGTATGTGACAAATAGAACCATTAATTATCTGCCACAAATGTAAGGATATTGAACGGAACGGAACGGATATGGAACGGCATTGACTTCTTTATGTGAATGACCGCGATCGTAATTATACTAACTGTTTACTTACTGACTGGACTACCTTAGGGCGTATTCACACGACTTTTTTTTCTGCGCATATAACGCAAGTTTAACACACTTTAAACGAAATTCAATTGCAGCCACAGGGCAGTTTTATGGACATTTACGGCGCCGCGTAAACGCGCATTCGTGCGTAAAGTACAAATGTAAAAAATGTCATATGCGAAGTAATATTTCAGCGGCATTTTATGACTCCGGCGATAAAAACCGGGGCGTACCTATTCAAAGAAGAACAAAAACCCTCTTCCGTTAAGTGGCCATGTTCGCGTCGAATCCTTTGAGAATATCCGCGCGCCCTCTGGCGCCGTGTCTCATAAAATATAAATAAATGAAGTAGGTAGATGTTTTAATAAAAACTCTCCATGGAACTAATTATTACAAACCTACACCGCGATCTAACATTCGACCAAGTGTCAAATGGCAACCATTCGACGATTGGGGTCTATTTTCCAAAAAAACCTTTTTTAAAGTGGAATTCACAACGCATAATTTTATTTTCCAAAATTTAGTTACATTAATTCTACCACCTTTGCTTTGCTTGTAGCTAATAGTCGAGTAGTTAAGTAATAAATATACGTTATTTTAGTACCAGACCGCAGAATAATTTACACAACATTCATTGAATCAAATTGTTAATAAAAAAAAAATTGCGTCAATGTACCTCCCTGAAGTTATAATAACTTTGCTAATCCAATCCAAGCCCATGTAACTTACCTACAAGGTACGAACATATTTTACAAAAAAAAAACATACAAAAGAAAAGATTTCTAAAGACTCAGCGTTAATCGTTCAGAAGCGACTTTTTCAATTAGAATAACGTCAAGCGAGTCAATGGTCAATGTCTGCTGATAATAACTTTCAAATGAATGAATCTTAGTTTTTGAACGATTAAATTATTCTACGTCATTGGATAATTTTATATTTTTTTGGACAAACAGAGAGCAACTGGGATGCATAAAAAAATAGTTCGCATATATATTGGTATGCTATATCACACTACTTATATTACTTTATTAAGGCTAAAGCGCCCATCTAGCCCGCGAAGTTCAAATGATTTGAGGTTTTTTAGATTTTTTTCAAAATCTGACAATAATAAAAGGCACATTTTGTAATTCGCGACAAAGACCGTGTGCAGTGCATTTATTAATATATCCAACTTACTCTAAAACATTTCAAGAACGACAACTATCCAGATAATCTGGCATTTTTTGTATATTTAGTGATTAACTAGTATCATATCCACCGTGATAATATTTAGAGTAAAATAAATGTATTAATAAACGCACTGCATACTGCGTTTGTCGCAAATCACAAAATGTTGTCTTAAATGTTTTCAGCTTTTGGATAAACTATAAAAATACGATTTTTAAAAAAATTCGCGGGCTAGACAGGCGCCTTCACCTTAAATAGTAAATGTCTACAGCCTGCGGGAGAAGTCAGTCGACAACAGAGCTTCGCTAGCACTTTAAGAATATCATGAGTTTTATAATAAGATCAATGTATGTATGTACATATTATTTACACAATTACAAATACACTTAAAGTGCGTTGTGAATTAGCGTAACTACCCAAATAGCTTTAGGTGCTAATTGCGATCAATATGAACGTGCAAAATAAATGGTAGGTATGATATGTTATGTACGGTACAAATCGAACGCTACATCCAAATAGCAGCAACTTATCGTTTACGAAGTACCTACTTACTGAACGAACTCGCAATACCAAATGCGTGAGCCATGAGGAATGAAAAAGATCAAGACTGTTTTCACAACTCAGATATTGTTGGTCCAGTGCTAGATAAAGACGAAAGAGAGTCAAATATTGCTATTAGTTTTACTAAGCGGTAGACATGGAAATGATTGCTATCTGCAATTCACTTTCATAACGTGAATCTCTACTTCTTTTTCACAGTTATTTCACCTGTGATTTTTCACAGCCAAGGATTTTATTTATAGCGAATTTTCACTATGACACGTAATCCTATGAAGTCACCCGTTGATGATGTATCATAAAAACCGTGACAGTACCAAACGCTTCGCGATTTCATTGCAATCATTACAATGATTTTAACAGTTTCTACTTATCTCGGTAGCACGCGCGACTTATGAAAACCTATAGGTATAATATGATTTTTCACATTCTACCTGTGAACGGTTCCATCACTACTAAGCGGTGAGGGAAACATCTGTATTAAACAATCTATCAATACCTATTATGACGTGTGGTTATTTTCAACAATTTAAATACCAAGCTACTTTTGCTGTTGATTGTACATACCTTGAAAACCGTCCAAAGATAATAAAGCGACACAAGTCACCGCAATTTATGTACTTTAAAACTATGTATTACCTATTTGTTACTTTTATTACTCAACTTGGCTCTCAGACAGAACTTGGTTAACTCTTAAGTAATAACCAGGTATCTATGCGATACCTAAGAATGTAGAGAAATGTAGAGGATTTAGTAGTTACCTTCTTATACGATATCTGATATGTCTTGGAAGTCGTTACGCCTTTCCAAAATGCATTAAAGTTAGTTCTAGTCTTATACCTGTAATTTTTTTAAGTTTCATCTGTGTGCATTCGAAGAAACATAGCTAAGACTCGGAGATAAGGACTATAATACACTAGACTATAATACTATAAAACAAAGTCGCTTCCCGCTTTCTGTATGTCCCTATGTATGCTTAGATCTTTAAAACTACGCAACGGATTTTGATGCGGTATTTTTTTAATAGATAGAGTGATTCGAGAGGAAGATTTATATGTATAATAAATTCTAATTAAATTTGCAAATAGTAGAGAAAGCCGTTCGAAGCCGGGGCGGGTCGCTAGTATTATTATATTAGTAGATACTTACATTTCGGTCTTACAGTTCATATTAATACGAATACTAAGTACTTACTTAACCTTTAAAGTGACACGAGCACCTACATAGGTGTATAAGATTTGATTGCTCCAAGTGTCGCGTTCCCCTACGGGGGGGTATAAGACGCGAGCAGCCATTGGTTGTTTATTTGCTACGTTTAGTAGCACGTCAACGATAATACGTTTTCATAGATCGATTATGTTAGAGTGTATCTGTTATAGGGTCGATTCTTGTAAAAAAACGTAACTGATCGGCACGAAAAAATATTTTCATTATTCCGAAATATTTCGAATCTTGGGGCAGAGGGCGCTCGTAGGTGGGGATCATTGGAAAGGTTAAGTATCTAGTTTCTTAAAGGTCAGAGTATAATTAAAAGGTAGGATTTTGAAATTTACAGAAAAATTAGTCTCTGAAATATGATCTTGCTTCTGAAGGATCCAAAATATGTTAGTGATCAAATTAATATTAATAAACGTTTTAAAAATACACTTGAATATTAATAACTGCTTGAGAGCTCCTACTTAATTCACTTAAAGTCGACTATATTAATTTTCCGACACAGCCGGTAAGAGCCTACCCACGGAAAAGGCAATTTAAATTAATAATTAAATTATTTCTACTGGCGCTTGAAAAAAGAACATAATGTTATGGTCAAGTGATGTAGGTATTTATATTTTTTTATAGGTAATCCTAATTACAGTCAACATCAAAAGTTAGCTGGAATGTCCAAAATTAAATATTATGGCACATTTGCTTCTTTTAACGTTGACTGAACCAAAGGTGTTTGGAAGTAGCTGGTCTGTAAATTGATACAAGTTCAAATCTTATAAATTAAATTAAGCTGTGAAATCTAATAAGACATGTTTACTTAAATTCCTATAAGCAATCATTGTCACCGGTGTATCTACTGTCTACTGGATGCGGGGTTCAGCTAAAAATCAGCGCATGGCATTTTGGAGAAATAAAATATCACCAATTGTATATTTGAATGACCAAGAAAAGTGACTCACGAAATCTGTCAATTTAAAAATTATAAAATTTATTCGTACGAACTTTTCACCTGCTAACTATTCAAAATATCAAAAAGGAGGTCGACGCCACAGCATCCTCTATGCCGTAGGTATGCTGGTGGCGTAGAGGGGGCATGACGGCATGAGAGAGCGTCATGCCATTTGCCGAGATGGCAAACTGGTCGATTTATCTGCCAAAATGCGCCAATAGATGTTTCACATAAATAACATCTCCCTCTTATACTACCCAGTGATACCCTTGGGAATTACAGCGCGATATCGTTTCACTCCTTTTCAACTATTCAAAAAGTATCCCGTGATATAGGTATTTCAAAACCTTTGCTTCACAATGTCATGTTTCATTCTTCAGATTGTTTGTATTCCCAAGTGTTCCCAAGTGGCCTCAACTAGACAAATCTAATATAGTGACGTCACACGACATAGGTACCCTACTCAAGTTTTGTTCCCATATGACAATGGATTTTGACACTGTCATGATTCATCTATAAGTCTATGCACTGTGTAGATTCCGGCGAAACCTATTATAGGTGTTACCAAATTAAGCATATACTTGGGTATGTGACACGTATGATTTAACCATCGTACTAGGTATGCGATTATAGGGAATAATCTATATAAGTAGGTAAGTACTTACTTATAATCTTATTAGTTACATTTTAAAATTTATTGTTATGTGTTTAATATAATACCTACTTATTAGCTTAAAATGCTCAATTATTTGAAATAGGTAGGTATATTCGTTATTATCCCCAAGCGATAGACTGCAGTATCATAATATTTTATCTAAAAGTTACTACAACTATTTCATACACCTATGTCCAAATCTAAATATATATAACTCAAAGATGACTGACTGACATAGTGATCTATCAACGCACAGCCCAAACCACTGGACGGATCGGGCTGAAATTTGGCATGCAGGTAGATGTTATGACGTAGGCATCCGCTAAGAAAGGATTTTGATTAATTCTGCCCCCAAAGGGATAAAATAGGGGATGAAAGTTTGTATGAAACTTTGTCAATTAAATTCCACGCGGACGAAGTCGCGGGCACAGCTAGTAAATAAATAAAACGCGCAAAACATGCTCAATATAAATTGTTATAACAATGCAAATAGCCGGCCCCAGGGGACGGCTATCAAACTTTCGCTCGCTATTTGCAGGCATGCGTTCAAAAACTCGACAACAAGTTAAATAGCTTTTACAGAGCGGTACAAAGTTTCACCGAATTTCAGAGTCTTCTGTTCCTAACACTAACTAGGTAGTCGGGGAAATTAACTGTACTTCTACTCTGGGAAAAAAAAATAAGACAACGAATGATTTTTATAGTTCCTAGTAGGTATTCTATTTAGTAAATATTTTTACTAAATGTTTTGTACATTAAAGCAACAATTTATTTAATGCCTCATAGGTATTCATAAATACATTTGCTGTAATAATCAAAGGAACTAAAAATCAAGCCTATTTTGTTGTCGTTTCTTTGCAATGTAGAAATATCCTATCTATAGGATAAACATTAAGTCCTTGTGTCGTCTAGAGGACTGCTAACACAGATATACATTTACATAGATAACGCAGATGCATGTACTTCGCGTGTACGAAACCCCGATCAAGCGTCAAGGTTGGTCACCACTAACTTACAGTCTGCGCGACTACAGATATAAAAAATATGAGTATGAGCGAGATGATCACTAGAGAGAATCGTAGCGGGCGGAGGGGCATCGGTGGCATCGGTGTCTTTGAATCGGTTTTGATTTCCCGTCACTAATAACTTCACAGTAGGTGTTAAAAATTCGGCACGCTTGGTTCAATAATCGTGATACTTGCGTTATCTGTGTAAATCTATATCTGTGACCGCTAACATATGGCCGACATCGTGTTGACCGCAGGAAAATAACATAACATTATCCATCATTGATTTTTAATTGGCTTAAACGTATGTCACAGGTTTTGTTAAGTCGCCTAGTCGGTGTCTACAGTCTCCTAAGGTAATGAAGGAATCATTCATAATAACCATTTCAACAAAACTAATAACTCATTTATTTGTACGGTATATTGTAAATGAGTTATGGTTAGGGCTTTAGGTAAAGGTGCACCTACTTTGTTCTAAATTATATGTACGCAAAGTGGTACAGGACCGGTTAACAATAGTTAACAAAGAACAAAGGCAACATTACGATTTGGCACGTTTATTTAGTGTTAACAGGACGGAGGTATAAATTAATTTTACAAAGGTTTAATGTAAGTAACAGGAATAAGGCGACCAACTTTCGGAAGATTGAATGCGGGAGTTTTTTGGACTGGAGAGGGGGGAGGGGTGTTGAATGCAAAGTATGTAGTTTTTCTGTGAACTTAAATCAGTTGCATAAAGAAATTTGTGAAAGGATTGGGCCGGTTCGGGAAAGCCTGTGTGCACTGAGGGGCTGGGGACCTTGTAGTTTCTTTGTTTAGGTACGTAGTGTCAAGATAGTGACACTGACTCCAAATGGCAGAAGTTGTGCGGTCCCTAGTTGTTTCTGCCTTTTTGGTACACCACTTTTATTTATTTTTGGTCTCTTCGATATTTTTATTACAATATTTTTTTTTGGGTTGTCTTCAGAGTCCCCATATTAAATACCACCACAAGCAGTGCACGTAAGGTTTAGAGTTTCAGTGAGGATTTTCCTGACGATCATAGTGCATGCTGACTATGGGGGTATTCACAAGTTAGATATACGAGACGGCAGATTTCATCCTTCTTCTAATTCATGTGTGAAAGAAGGATGGAAGCTGTAGTTTCCGATATCGGGGGCTTTCAGTCAATTGTGAATAGACTTAACTTGAAAAATACGACGGGACATGCGGGACGCATCCAATGTTTTACGGGACTATTTCACTATTTTTTGCAAAGCGGGACTACTTACCTACATCTGGGATTACGGGACGGTCCCGCAGAATGCGAGACGGTTGGCCGCCTTAAACAGGTAGTATAGTGGTACTAGGCAGTAGGTACACGAGACGAATTAAATCCATAGTATTAAATTGTGGATAATATTGAATTTTGTGAAATTTTACAATTAATTGTACTCAAGTTATTAGCAAAATAAACATTTTCAGATACTTACGTACTTATATCTTTAACGATTATTGAACAAAACAGAGCTTGTATCCAAAAATAGAGTACCTACTTATTTATGAATTAAACTGTGGTAATATAGGTAGATACGCATTTACATTAATAATAGTACTTATATGATGTGCAAGAAACATCGTGAAAGAGAATGTTTGAATATATGAACCTACTTAATAATATTGTTGGATAATTCTCCTACCTACCTAACCGCACCGAGTGGAAAATATAAAACAGCGCGCAGAACGACCGACGAGACACTCTGCGCTTGGTTCTCGGACACGACGGAAGTATTGATTGTGATAGGAAGGTTTCCTTATAGTTATTGTCAAAGTTAATTTAAACGTTGTTAGTTAAATTGTTGAAGTAATGGTCATTGTGATAATTAAATTGTAGTAATCTTGATGGTTGTCATATTTTTAAAGAAATTACATTGTAGTTTCTTTTAATATAATTTGTATGTTGAAATAAAACTATTTTTACGGATTATATCGCGTTTATTTTTACTTTTTATGTTCCCGACGTTTCGGCTGCTTTACGGCTGTAAAGCAGCCGAAACGTCGGGAACATAAAAAGTAAAAATAAACGCGATATAATCCGTAAAAATAGTTTTATTTCAATGTGTAGTATTCGCGTAAATATAAGAAATCAATATAATTTGTATGTTTTGTTAAAGTTTGTCCAAATCACTGGTTTACGGTGGTAGGTAAAGTCAAGCTGTAGAATTCAAATTTTGTAGTTGATCGAATCGAAAGCAATATTATGGTCAAAATAATGTTTCATTAATATCAAACAATGACGTCAGCATTCTGACGAAGGTTTGATCCTTTGCCTGGCAATGGACGTTTATTTAATAACTAGGATTGACATGTTTTGCCGACTGTCCCGGTGCCGAAATTTCATTACCTATTTTATGAGAGCGTCAAGCATGGTAGCAATTTCGACTGTACGATGACGCTCAATAGTCCTACTGACGATTCGCCAGTGTTAAAGGGTACCATTCCAATCGATCTAACATTGATCGATGGATCGATAGACCGTCGATAGATAATTTGTATGCTATTGTGTTGTGACAGGATGGGGGTTCAACACGGAACCCAATAAAATGATTAAATCGTCAAATAATAAAAATACTCCTCGTTTACACTGCACCGATTTATGTTGTCTTACTGGTTACTACCTACCTAACAAATTTTATTGGGTAGGTACATCATTTTTCATTTTTATTAAGTAACTAGCTGTGCCCCGCGACTCCGTCCGCGTTCTGTTGAAATTTTTCCTGAATTTTCTTTGCTATAAACCTCACGGAGCCCGAGACCTTTCCAACGAATGCAAAACCGTGGAAATCGGTTGGTGCGTTCTGGAGTTATAGCGTCAGGAAGGAATACCCGACTTATTTTTATATAGTAGAAGACTATTTTGTAAAATTATGGAAACTTACAATATACCTACCATCTAATGCCATCTGTAGGGTATGCCCCGAATTTATGAAACGCAAAGTAGGTGGTTTATAAACGAACCTGCGGTACAGTAGGTAAGAGTACTACTCCAGTACTTCTTCGATACAAATAATAGATGGCGTTAAACGCAAAATCAAACCAACTATTTTTCAATGTGTTAATGGAGTTTAAATTAGTAGTGCCTAGATGATAATAAACTTATGCATCCTTCGTTCGTTCGCGAGTAGTTAGCAGCTATTCTGTGTAAGGAAACGACTGAGATATGACACTAATATTTTTGACTTCGTGCGCCGTATTAGCCTGCACATCAATAGGTGAGCAGAAACTGTGTTATCTTATAATTACTTTTATATATATTTGTAAGTGCATTCAATTCAGCAAGGTCAAAGGCAATTGTTTTCCTTAATACCTCCGTAGGTACATCAATAGGTATCTACCTGCTTACCTATATGACGTAGATAATCTCAATCAAGTTTTGTAACATCTCAGAGTAAAACAATAGCTTGGAGTGCGTACAACTATTGATTGAAGCCAGCCAAAGTAATACCAAATAGTGTCAATCCAGTATTTTTTTTACTTCCTTTGGTAGGTGTTTTTTTTACGACGTTACATTACATAAATAACTCCACTTTTTAATGTGAAAATCCTAAAATCTCTCAGTCCCCACCGATATGCTTCCCTGATTCATTATTGAAAACGGCTAAACCGATCGAGAACTATCTTTGGAATTAAAGTAATCAACCAAAAATTAATTACTTTTAAATTGGTCCATCAATTCAGAAGCTACGTCTTAGACAGAGATATATTGGCAAAGGGTAACACGCCACTCTTTTCGGGATTTTTGGAGATTCGCAAATTTAAAAAAAGATACTAAATGAATCCGTGATGACATACAGGTGTATATTGAAAGTAATCGATTCTCTATTTGTGCTTATGTATCGTAACAAATATTAACTTCTGAATTAGGTACGAAAGACTACTGAATAAGGTGTTTCTTCTCTAACATGTTTTCAGCTGCGCTAGAATGCGGACCGAACCAAGTCAAAGATGATTGCCCTAGCAATTGTCCCGCGGATTACTGCCCAAAGAATGAACACCAGGACAAGATAATATGCAAGATACCTACCAAATGCCCGACAGCTAAATGCCAGTGCCAGTTCAACTACCGCTTTGCTGAAAACGGCACTTGCATACCAACTAGGGATTGTCGTAAGTTACCTAAAGTTACTTTTACTGTGTTTATTCCACCTTGCTCCCAATCAATTTCCTAATTATGGGTACAAAAGTTCAAAGTACGCGAAATAATTATGTAACTAGTTATGGATAAATTATTCATTATCACAAAATTATAAGTATTTCAAAAGTAACAATTGTAATAAGGCCGCATTATTAGGGAGCCTTATCGCCGGCTATGATTTCTTCCAGCCAAAATTTGGATGGCCATTTCATAACTCAACTTTAGTAGTTATTTACCTAATAATAACACGTAGGCACACCAATAATTAAATTAGTGATCTTAATTATAAAATAATTAGAAGTAGGTACCTAGTCAATTGTACCTACGCAATGAAATTTTATAAAAAACCAACCTAGCGCAGTTAAATAATGGATAGACCATTTCAAACCAAACCATACAATTAGAATTGTTGTCTTACTTAAGCAGGTACCTACTTTTAAAATCCTATCTTTTATTATTTGTTCCGTAGAACGAACAACACACAAAGAATATGCAGACATGAAACTGATGTTGATTCCTTTAGTGTCCATTTACGAAATCCGCCGCCACATAGGTTAGAAAAAAGTTGGCTGTCACGGGGCGCGTGGCAGACGTGAAATAGACATATTGTGTAGGGATAGCATGCGCGGGCACACAAAAGAGTCAAGAGCGATGACGTAGAGGGGACATGACGGCATGAGAGAGCGTCATGCCATTTGGCGTGACGGCAAACTCGATTTTACTAGCAAAGTGCGTTAGACTGCGCCAAATAATGTTTAACATAAAAACACAAAATATTTATTTCAGCGCCGTTCGAATGTACCGGAGAAAATGAAGAGTTTAAATCCTGTCCGTCCTACTGCCCGTCCGACGACTGCTCGCAGGCGACACCTGACGGCAGGTGTCCGTACCCCGGTTTCATACTAATAGCGGTTGAGTGCAGCCCCCAGTGTCGGTGTATCGAGGGTTACTGGAGACTTAATGGAAAATGCGTGCCTTATGCTCGGTGTCATCTCTAATGCATGACTGTAATGTAATTTAAAAAAAATAAAGATTTCTTCGTCTGTTGTTTGATCAAGCAAGAGTTTTCTTTAGTTAATTTTACAGCCAGTCTCGTAAGTTAAAATACGAGCCGTCTGATGTTAAACTGTTATCGTCGCGTGTAGATATTTGCAATACCAAAGGCATTGCTCCCACGTGGCCTATCTTAATGGGGAAGTTGAGGGGGATCCTCTTGGTTGGGCTTCCGGGTCTCTAACTCATCGTACGAAAGCACGCAGTACGCACGTATTATGCACGCAGTACGCAGCTATAGGTAGGTAACAGCTACTTATGTCGATCTTCTGTCAAAGGGTGGGACTGCCCGATCGAGCCAGCCTCAATAATCAATGTTAGTTTTGTAGTAATCGAATGTCTTAGGATTACTAACCGTGCTGGTCTGGGTGTCGTTTTGTACCAATAGTAGGTACAGGCGTTGCTTAGTTTAATTGGGGACCATAGAATAATTTCGTAGGTAGTTTGTGTGTTGTTGTTAGTCTGGCAAGCATACCAGGCACTTAGAATGTTTCTAGAATCTCATATTTGTTGTATGAAACACTGGCCAGATATAAATATAATTATCATAAAAGTACAATAATTTATAAGTAAAGATTCAAACGTTCCAATTTCAAATTTCCCTCCATATTTTTATACGAGCTCATTTGCGAAATCTTGTCTCTATGAAACATGGAACCTCACCGAGAACATTTTCGCGCCATGATTTTCTACGATTTGAAAATGTTGCCTAAAACCGGAGTAAGTAAATAGGTATTCTATCTAGGTGCCCCACGTAGGCATTTCAATGCTCGCGAGATTCATTTATGGGTATTCAATGTAGGTACCCACCTAGTATAGCAGGTAGATAAGTAGGTACATACATACCCGTTTTAAATGTACATAGATGGGTCGTGAAGTATAAAAGTGTAATTATCCACGAACAAACAATAAATGACACGCTTGAGTAGTTATCTACAAAACAAAATGTACCTAGGTAATCTATGCAGTAGGTACAGTACCAACATACCAAATAAATTGATCGGCTAGTAGATATATCGATGTTAGGGTTACCATATCTCAGGATTTGTCCTGAGATTACAGGAATTTTCGACTTTTCTCAGGATTGCGGCCGGATTTTGCAAATCTCGTGAAATCTCAGGATTTTCAATAAAACACAGGTTACATTTTAAAGATCTTTTTAATTAAAAGTTAAACCAACTAAAATAATCTTCTTTTGGTACAGTTAAAGTTAAGTCAAACAATTAAACAGTCAAAATCAATACTTATTTATCTAAGTAATGCGTGAGCTAGATCCGCAGTGTATAAAACGATAATACCTAATACGTTTTTGAGAGAAAATTCTCAAACTGTATAAAATCTCAGGACTTTTCCATGGTAATCAGGCCTTTTCTCCGGTCTTTTGATTTTTACATCTGGTAACCCTAATCGATGTACTTCCATAGGTACATAACTTTTAGTTAAAGACTAGATACCTACTTACCTACCTGTACTTTGGTATCCTATTTTCTAATTTACGAAAAGAAAATTAAATAAGGTGACGCATACTTAACTATAAAATTTAAAAACAATTAAGTACTTAGGTACCTAATGTTATTGGCCGTAAACAAAATACTTACTTACTTAATAATTTATTATTTGAACTGTAACACGGTGTGTCAATGTACATAACAGGTGATGCACCTGTACCTACAAAATAAACGATAGTATTGTACTTTAATTTTATAAGACAGACGATTGCCACTCGCCATGGCGGTCCGACCAGTTTTGGTTATCGCTGTACTTGCTAACATAGCCGCTTTAGTGTCGTGCACGGGTAAGAAACTTTTAACTTAGTATTCGGGATTTTGGGAAATAAAATTGGCGTACAATGCTTGGCACATTGCCCTGGGTTTGCGGGTTGTAGGCACCTATTCCTGTCGTCGCCTGGGCACCATTTCGGTACAATAATTTCTAATTTCCCTGTGGTGAAATGTTCGATCAATATAAGTACCTAATATCTGTTAGGGGGTACCTACATAAGTGCTTTTAATAATTAACCTGTTGTTTACCTTTTGGGTGCTGGCAAATAAAATCATCATTTCAGTAAGTAGGTAACACAAAGAATAGAACACAGTAAAATATAGACACATATTCCAAAGCTGTAAAAGCCAAATTAAATAAATAGCTATATAGGGAACTAGATACCTACACTAACTAAAGCGATGTCCTGGGCAAAACTACAAACAAGATTTTATACTTAAACTTATCTTTAAAGATAGCACAGCTTCCAGCTATTCTGTGGCCACTTCATCATTCCAACCTTCGCCAACACAAAGCTTCACGTCGGAATCCTTGAGCTCATCCAGCTCCACGTTTAACTGTCAGAAGCAATGCCGAAAAGGTACACTATACACACTACGTAGGTACCTACTTACATAACAACAATAGGTAGATAGTGTACCTTAGGGTTACCACATTTTCTTAGAGCGAATATAGTAGTTTTAAAGCTCAATGGATGATTAGAGGTGACGTCATCAAAACTGCTAAGCAAACAATTTTATTATAAGCTTACAATTAAGGACGTCATGGTACAAACGTCTATGTAAGGTTGAAATAATACTCCTATAAGAGATAGTGGTTGGCCTGGCTTGCGTGACCAGTGACTTGCCGCGAGCAACTAGAGCTACTTACTAGGTAGAGTTACCTAACTAAACAACTAGACAAAATAGTACCTAAAGTAGACCACTTAGCTAATATATTTGCATGACCATTGCTGTGGCATGACAGGCTAATACGAAATCAATCGACTAAGCATCACACAGGTTGGTGCGAGAGGTTTTATTTAAGTACTTATACATATATGTATCTACAATCTTATATAGGACCTAAATATATGGTGCGAAAGGTGCAAACGAATCGTATGCTCGCGTCAGACCATATTTTGTTATAATTGATCATTAAGTTGTTTGAACAAGTGCCATCAGACAATGACGCTGTAAACCTATGTGTACCTAAGTAAATAGACTGTGAAAACATTTTAAACCATAAAAATTCGTGAATACCTAACAGCCAAATACGTCATGTAATCGGTAGATAAACATATTTAAGCATGTTACCTACATAGGTTTAATAAATTAAATACAATTTTAATAGTAGGTATACGTGCAAACTCATAAAGGGTAGATAAGTACTTACAGAAGCTAGTCAAATTTGGGAACGCGTTAAAGATTTTTTAAAAACAATTATTTATTTTACACAAAGAATTACATTTGAATTAAATAAACAATTAAACCGAGAAACTGTGCACCGATTTGGAGGCGCTACGATAGTTTACTCGCGAGACTTGTGCATCGAGTCGGAGATGCTTCAAGAATGACGTCTCCAAATCAGTGAGACATATTTATAGAGAAATTATGCTGACTTAACACTTACAATGATATTGAAAGGGTGAATAACAAGTCTAGACGCTTGGTCAGCGATATAGGTGTTTACGAGTAATCTGATCTATGTGTTTACCACGGAATTCAATGTAATGTAATATGATATACTTGTTGACCGTCTGGGATAATAGTACTAAGTCAGCGTTTAGTCTAAGGGCGAAGGGTGGTGCTCTAACATAACTCCTCCCTCCTTAAGAGCGAAATTATCGGAATTATGTTTTTTAGAATTCCGATGATTTTGCAAAAACTTTAAAAATTTATTTTTAAACTTTAAATAAACAATTAAAACTGTAAAACTAATAGCCAATAAACTTAGGCTAATATAACCTAAACACTCACTGAAGCTAACATTATTTTTAGAAAAAAACACTTTGTATCACATCACTATTCTTCAGTGCGTGAGACATGTAGGTCAGAGCGTCCAGGCTGACCCCTTTCATGTCAAGGACAGGTGTACTGGATACTCCTTCTTCTTCTATGTGAAGTTGAGGTAAGGTGATGACAGGAATTGCTGTTATATCTTCTGCTTCTTCTATGATGCGATGATGCTGTATCTGGATGCCTTGAATTTCTAGATTACATGGTTCATCAAGAGTAATGAGATAAGTACCAAGGAAAGGTTGCTTGGTTATGTCTTCACCACAAATTTTAGTGAGTGTGGTTTGAATCTGACTGTAGATTATCCAATTGTCAGCATCAACTCTCTGTACTCTTATTTCTTCCAATTGAATCTGATGGGGTATACAGCTGGTGAGGTTGACTTTTAATTTCATCAGCTGTTTTATGCAGGTAGGCTCTGGATATTGGGCCTTGTTGTCATCTGTGCACAGGAACTGGTCACCAGCAGCAAGCGGGCGACATGGCTTCACGATTGGAAGGTATTTCATCCCTTTCGCCAATAGGTAAGGATGTTGAGGAAATATAGAAAAGGTTTTATTTTGGAATTGGTGGAAAATAGGAATGGAATACATTTTAAAATAGTTAAATGTACAATTTTCAACTAAAGGTATATGCATTATAAAAGTGATCTGATTCTTCCTAAGGAATGATTTTATTTCTATGGTATCTTCTAATTTAATAAGGTTTTCTTCTGAAGGAGAATACATTAAATTATCTGTTTAAGAAATAATCCTTAAATGATATAATAACTCAGTAGAGTTTATGATAGATTGATGTAATACAGAGACTTTACTTAATGCTAAAGCGGTTTCTATTTCACTTAATTTTATGAAAATAGTACGGAAACTACTTATAAATATATTAAACAATTCTATGATGTATGTTGAATAAACCCATTTATTCTCTTTAATTTCCAATTCTTTTAACATTAATTCAACTTTTTTAAGACGAGTTTCCAGAATAATTGAGTTTTGATTTAACGTATCTGTAACGTTTATAAATCCATCCAACATTTTGGTAATTAATGTTAACTTTTTATTTGTTACAGTCTAATCGTTTTGAAATAATTGTATCATATTTAAGAGCGTCATCATTATCAAGGTTTCCCGTAATTAATTTAATAAGGGAACCTAACGGATTTAAAATGCTTCTCTTAAAACGTTGAGATACTAATAATAGTTTTTTTTTTTTAAACAGTAATGTCTCTAACAATTCTCTAAGTAATTTAATATTATAAAAATCTTTTAGATAATTTTTTTGATAATTCGTTTGTATTATTGTATTAAATTCATTATAATTTATATTTAAAATTTGTTAATCATCATAAATGTATTCTAATTGATTTGATATTACTTAATTAAACTTTAACCTTCTCTATTGTAAAATTCTAATTTCAGGTAAGCATATAAAATTTATTAATATTTCTTGCATCATCTTTTATACCTGTCTTTTAATTTTGACTTTACCTTTTCTTTTATTTAAATCTTTAATTATAATAGAATTTTCCGGAGACGTTCCATTGGTTTTATTTTGAGATTTATTTAACTGAATTAAAGGATTGGTATCAGATTGTGGTTTGGTAGAAGATTTGTTAAGTTCAGTTTTAAGAATTGCTATTTGCTTCATTTCACCTTTTAGAGTATGAATGAGTTCTTTAAGTTTTCTGATTTGTTCGTTAATATTTGATATTTCTAATTCTTTATTATTGTCGGTACTATTATTATCCACATTTACAATCATTGAGTCATTGTCTGTATTTAGTTTAATTTTATTTATTTTAATTTTGGAAAGCGCATTTGCGTCATTATTTTGTTTGCCAGACTTATATATAATGGAATAATCATAGTCTTGTAGTTTTAATCTCCAACGAGTTAATTTGCTGCTTGGTTCTTTAAGAGAATCTAGCCAAGCTAACGGCCTATGGTCAGTGTATATGAAAAACTTTCTTCCATACAAGTATGGTCGGAAGTGTTTAACTGCCCAAATAATGGCAAGTAATTCACGTTCGATCATACTATAACGTGACTCAGTATCACTAAGGGTACGGCTTGCATATGCAACTGGTTTGTCACTGCCGACTTGTCCTTGAGACAATACTGCGCCTAACGCGACTTTAGATGCGTTCGTTGTAAGGATAAAAGGTTTATCATGATCCGGATATTGTAATAACGGAGCATTTACAAGGAGTTCCTTACATTTATAAAAAGCGTCAATATAATTTTGATCAATTATTATATGGTTTCGTTTCTTTAAACAAATTGTGAATGGTTTAGTTATACGCGCAAAATCTTTAATGAATTTTCTGTAATATCCTATTAAACCAAGAAAACTTTTTATTTCGGTTGTGGTTTTTGGAAGAGGAAAATTAAGGACTGCTCTAATTTTATCATTATTTGGTCGAAGTCCATCTTTAGTTATAGTGTGTCCTAAGTAAAGAACTTCTTTACGTAAGAATTCAGATTTATCTAATTGAACTTTTAAATTTGTTGCTCTAAGGCGATCAAATACTGTGCGTAATTTTTGAATATGTTCTTCTAAACTATTAGAAAATACTATAATATCATCCATATATATCATACAATGTAAACCTTGCAAACCTCTGAAAATATTATCCATAGCTCTCTGAAATGTGGCAGGAGCTGTTTTTAAGCCAAATGGCATTTTAAGAAATTCAAAATGTCCATTTAGTGTGCTGAAGGCTGTCTTCTGTCTGTCCTTCTCTTCTACTTCTATCTGATGGTAGCCACTTGCCAAATCTAAAGTTGTGAAGTATGAACTTTTTCCTAATTTATCAAAAAGATCTGTGATATTAGGTAATGGGTATTTATCATCTGTAGTAATTTCATTTAACCTTCTATAATCAATGACCATTCTAAATTTAATTTCACCAGAAGCATCCATTTTTTTTGGATCTAGGTGAACAGGAGCACTCCAAGGTGAGTGAGACTCTTGAATAACATTATCATTTAATAATTTGTCAACTTGTTTTGCTATTTCATCTTGTTGAGCAGGGGCTTGTCTATATGGTTTGATATAAATTGGATCTTCATTTTTAATTCTTATATTATGTTTGACTTGATTAGTAAAAGTTAACGGCAATTGATCACAGTAAAAGATGTCCTTATATTCTTGACAGAGTTTAAAAATTTTAGACCGTTCTTCATTATTCATATGATTAAGTCTGAGTTTATTTAAATTTTCTTCAAGTAATTGATCTATTTCAAAATTATTTATATAATCAATAGTATTTAAATTTGTTTCTGGTTCATTAAATTCCATAACTGAAAAAGGATGTGTAACTGTTAATCGCATATTTTTTTCCGATGCATTTTGAATTATAGTTGATGCATATCCATTTACGCAATTAACTATGGCACTAGGCATTCGTATGCCATCAGCAAGTTCTGTAAAATTTAAAATTGCATTTCCTGAATACTGATCTACCGGTAATTTAACTCGTCGCTCTGATCGAGGGGGTAAATCAACTATATAATTTAAATTATTATTTATAATGGGAATTTGTGTGGTATTAGTTTTAAGTAAACGATTTTTTAAATCAATGACAGCATCAAGTTGTTCTAAAAGATCGTTTCCAATTAAACCGTCATAACGTGGATCTACATCGTATAAATAAAATTTATGCCAATCTTCACTGTTAAAAGTTGGTAAAAGAGGTATGTAAATGACTTCACTATGAATACTGGATGCATGAGTACTAACAACTTGAAATCTTTCCTGCTGAATAAATTCACTAAAATATTGATAAGCTAACCGGGGACTAATAAAAGATCGCTGACTTCCGGTGTCTATCATCATGTTAGCGTTTAGTTCAGGAATATTTATATGAGGTAATTTTAAATCAGGATTGCTATGCAGTTCTAGGATTTCTTCTCCGGGATCGAGGCACTGTCCCGAAAATCCTGGTTTTCATCGAAATCCAAATTTTCAAATTCATCTTCATTATAATTTTGTTCATTATTAAAATCTTCATAATATTCTTCGTTAAAATCCTGTTCATAATTACATTCTTCGTTATTATTGTTGCATAGTTCTAATTCATTCAATTTAAAACCATGTTGAGTTTTAAGTTGTGGTGCAGTTCTCATGGTCACATCAGTCGGATGCATTTGGGGTTTATTTATTTGTGGAGGTTTATAACCGAATTGCATGGGTGGTTTATATCCAAACTGTTGAGGTGGTTTATAACCAAATTGTTGCCTAGCTCCGAATTGTTGTTGGGGCTGAGCACCAAATTGTGGACGGTATCCAAATTGAGGACGATACACATTTTGATTGAATTGTCCTTGAGGCTGAAGGCCAAATTTAAATTTAGGATTATTATCAATGTATTGTTTAAATCCAGAAGATTGAGGTTGAGGTTGTGTATTAGCAAATTTAAATCCTGAAGGATTTGAAACGGATTTATTATTAAGTTTATTTTTCATATTAAATTGTTCCAGAAAATCAACTTCCTCTAAAACAATACTTAAGGCTTCTTCCAGGGTTTTAGGAGATTTTAACCTTACAATTCTGATGAGGCTCTCTGATAAATTGTACAAGAAAACATTCAAAGCAGAGTTGTTATATATTATTATTTTAGCCCGTTTTAAATTTTCGTCTTGTATCAAATTGACTTTTGATAATAACATGGAACGAACTGACTGAATTCTTCCACAGAAATCTAAATAATTTTCACCGGATTTAATTTTTAAAGACTCTAATTCAATGCCTACGCATTCTTCAGAACGCGGATCACCAAAGTGTTGTTGGAGTACGAATTTTAATTCAGACCAAGATAAAATATCTTCTCTTTCTGAAATTAAAGCAGCAGCACGTTCTGTGAGTCTGCTTGTAATAACGTGGTAGACATATAAATTTTGTTCGTCGCCACCACGATATTTTTCAATTATGTATTCACATTTCCGAATATATAAATTTAAATGTCTGGTATCCCCACTAAAAAGAGGAATAAGCTTTACCATTTCCGATGGTATGCGAATTATGTTTTCTGTAGCCATTTTAGAAGAGAAAATAGTTTATTTTAATCACAAAAACACAAAAAAATCACTTAATTTCACTTAAAAACACGTAAAAACTGAGAGAAAATCAAGAAAACACAATAAAAATCAATTAAAACACAATAAAAATTAATAAAAATCAATGAAACACAATAAAATTCAATAAAACCTACTAAAAACACGAGAAAATACAATAAAATGAAAGAAAACACTTTAAAATTAAAAATAATCAATTAAAATCACTTTAAAATTAAAATTTTACCTATTAGATTTGTTTTTCAATAAAAAAATTAAGTTTTTCTTTAAAATAAGCAAATTTTGATGCTTTCTTCTTAACCTAAACCAAATAATCAATATATGAGAGATTTGATCACTTTAATGACACTTGGTTACGCCTATCTAAATGAAAAAGACGGGAGGGTAAAGGAAGGAATTTGGCGAAAAGTTTTACTCACCAACCAACCGCTACTCCCATACTCGAGCGTTTAACACCGTCCCTGATGACTTATTTCTTTGGTTCGAGGATCGTACTGCTGTTGAGCTGCCAGAAGACACGATAACCAGCAAAATTTGATGCCTGAAAAATCGCGAAAGACAGCGCAGCTTATATCGTACGATCCTACCGGCTGCGCCAGTCAAATTTGGGAACGCGATAAAAGATTTTTTAAAAACAATTATTTATTTTACACAAAGAATTACATTTGAATTAAATAAACAATTAAACCGAGAAACTGTGCACCGATTTGGAGGCGCTACGATAGTTTACTCGCGAGACTTGTGCATCGAGTCGGAGATGCTTCAAGAATGACGTCTCCAAATCAGTGAGACATATTTATAGAGAAATTATGCTGACTTAACACTTACAATGATATTGAAAGGGTGAATAACAAGTCTAGACGCTTGGTCAGCGATATAGGTGTTTACGAGTAATCTGATCTATGTGTTTACCACGGAATTCAATGTAATGTAATATGATATACTTGTTGACCGTCTGGGATAATAGTACTAAGTCAGCGTTTAGTCTAAGGGCGAAGGGTGGTGCTCTAACATAACTAGCTTCAGTCGTTGTTTGTTTTTATGTTGTAAACAATATTTTAAATCACACCAATATCCCACTCCCAGTGCTACAACTTCACACTTCAGTCTTTAAAACACCGCACGATTCCATCAGAATTTGAGATTTCTGATCAAACAACAACAACAGATTTACGACCCATTCCGGATAACGCAGGCGCGTAGGCGCGGCGCTGCGTGTCGCTCGCGTACTCACAAAACATGGCTGCAACCCACGCATACATCATCCAGTTAACCTACCCTCGGGAAGTCAAAGATGTACCCTCATATTATTTTATTCCTCGGCTACCTGAGTATCAGGCTTTTGGGTTCCTCTTTCTGTCGTTCTTTATTTTAAAATTTATGCATAATATATAAAATGGCATCTCTAATAAATAACCATAATTCATTAACAGAAAGATAATATTTACCTGAAAAAAAATTATTTTACAGAAAAGATATGCCCAATCAACGAAGATTATTCGAAATGCATTCAGTCAATATGTAGGGCCCAGAATTGCACTGAGAAGGGAGAATCTGTCAAGTGCCCGAGAGTGATGAAGAGTGCCTGTAAAAAAGGCTGTGTCTGTAAACAGAACTACTTACGAGCAGAAAATGGTACTTGCATACCAGAAGACCAATGTAAGTAGAATTACAAAGAAATCTGCCTTAGTAGGGCGCCAGATAACACATTACTTCCTCAACTGTTTGCAGGTCCATTAAACTGCGGTGACAATGAAGTTGTAGACAATTGCCCGGCGGATTGCAGCTCCAACTACTGTCCGAGCAGCGAGGGCGACAACGCAGCGTGCAGCACACCCGACCCCTGCCCTCCCCCCGCCTGCAAGTGCAGCTTCAACTATCGCCAGGCTGACAATGGCACCTGCATACCCACTAGGAGCTGCCGTACGCCAGATATCTCTGTTGCACTAATGTTAAATACATGTTTGGGGAATTCAAACCGTTATATCTGTATCCTTTTCTTCAGCTCCATTTGACTGCAGCGCTCGCCCCAACGAGGAGTTCAACCCTTGTCCACCTCTCTGTCCGAGGGACGATTGCAGCCAAGCCTCACCGTCGGGAGAGTGTCCCCCTCTCTTTGGAATAATAGGAATAGTCCTACCGTGCAATCCAGAGTGCCGATGCATCAAGGGTTACTGGAGAAAGGACGGGGTCTGCGTGCCTTATGGAGAATGCCGTAAGTATAATCAAGTAGTAAGTAGTAACAACGAAATTCATTTAAAATATTGGGAAGCCGACAATGGGTCTCGAGATCATTCGATTGCGATTATTATTACCTACATACCTACCGAGAATGTTCAGGAAAACACCAGCTCGCATCTTTATTCGATATATAAGGAATCGACGACGGGCAGCGAGTTAGTTACTTCTTGGAAGCGACAGTGTACGGAACTCAAGTAAGCGAACGAAGAGTGATATACCAGTGACCTAGGCGAGTATATTGGAATATTGTGTGACTGCTAAGTGATTCGGAACAGTGTTTGTTGTGAGTAACTAGTGATAATAAACTAGTGTAGTACTGTGTATTTGTCGAGTTTGTGGAGAGCGAAATAAACCCTTTATACACCTTATAGTCGGCATTAATTGTACCTACCCCTAGTACGTAACAATATTAATGTTGTAGGTATTTTTCTTTGCAGCCGGTGTTTGTCCAGCACACGAAAGATACTCTACATGCATTCAAGGTGAATGCAGAGCTTTGAATTGCACTCAAAAGGACGAGTCCATCCCTTGTCCTAGAATACGTCCTGAATCATGCATATCTGGATGTGTGTGTGAGGAGGGTTATTTGAGAGCCGCTAATGGCACTTGCATACCAGAAGACCAATGTAAGTAGAATGTTAACGAAGTAAATGTATTTATTTTACGAGTAAAATAAATAATTACGTTTGATCCGACGAAAGTGTGCAGTTTAACAAAATTTCACTATAATCTTAGCTTTTGAGTAGGTATATGCGAGTGTTTGGATCGAAACATAAGAGCTGTGCAAGTATTTCATGCTATGCAGCCTTCTTTTACACAACTGTTCGCAGGTCCATTAAACTGCGGTGACAATGAAGTAGTAGACAATTGCCCGGCGGACTGCAGCTCCGACTACTGTCCGACCAACGAGGGCGACAACGCAGCGTGCAGCACACCGGGCCCCTGCCCTCCCCCCGCCTGCAAGTGCAGCTTCAACCATCGCCGAGCTGACAATGGCACCTGCATACCCACTAGGAGCTGCCGTACGCTAGATATCTCTATTGCACTAATGTTAAACACATGTTTTGGGAATGCAAACCATTTTATCTCTATCCTTTTCTTCAGCTCCATTTGACTGCAGCGCTCGACCCAACGAGGAGTTCAATCCTTGTCCACCTCTCTGTCCGAGGGACGATTGCAGCCAAGCCTCACCGACGGGGGAGTGTCCGCCTCTTTTTGGAAGAATAGGGATAGTCCTACCGTGCAATCCCAAGTGCCGATGCATCAAGGGTTACTGGAGAAAAGACGGGATCTGCGTGCCTTATGGAGAATGCCTAAGTACATAGATTAATATATCAATTGGATAGTAGGTAGGAAGATAAGGAGGGACTAACATGAATAACGAAATTCCTGTAAAATATTGGGCGCGATGTATTTACAATTTTAGTCCTCGAAGAGACTTCATATTGAAGTTCTAGCTATTTTTATTTGCAGCCGGTGTTTGTCCAGCACACGAACGATACTCTACATGCATTCAAGGTGAATGCAGAGCTTTGAATTGCACTCAAAAGGACGAGTCCATCCCTTGTCCTAGAATACGTCCGGAATCATGCATATCTGGATGTGTGTGTGAGGAGGGCTATTTGAGAGCGGCTAATGGCACTTGCATACCAGAAGACCAATGTAAGTAGAGTTTTAAAGAAGTAAATGTATTTAGTTTACGAATAAAATCCGACAGTACCTTTTATCCGACGCAAGTGTGCAGTTTTACTGAATTTCACTATTATCTTAGCTTTTGAGTAGGTATATGCGAGTGCTTAAAACGTAACATAAGAACTAAGTAAGTGTTTCAAGTTATGTAGACGACTTTTACACAAATGTTCGCAGGTCCATTAAACTGCGGTGACAATGAAGTAGTAGACAATTGCCCGGCGGACTGCAGCTCCGACTACTGTCCGAGCAGCGAGGGTGACAACGCAGCGTGCAGCACACCGGACCCCTGCCCTCCCCCCGCCTGCAAGTGCAGCTTCAACCATCGCCGAGCTGACAATGGCACCTGCATACCCACTAGGAGCTGCCGTACGCTAGATATCTCTGTTGCACTAATGTTAAACACATGTTTGGGGAATTCAAATCGTTATATTTCTATCCTTTTCTTTAGCTCCATTTGACTGCAGCGCTCGCCCCAACGAGGAGTTCAACCCTTGTCCACCTTTCTGTCCGAGCGACGATTGCAGCCAAGCCTCACCGTCGGGGGAGTGTCCGTCTCGTTTTGGAAGAATAGGGATAGTCCTACTGTGCAATCCCAAGTGCCGATGCATTAAGGGTTACTGGAGAAAGGACGGGATCTGCGTGCCTTATGGAGAATGCCGTAAGTAGATTAATATATCAATCAGATAGTAGGTAGGTAGGTAGGGAGGGACTAACATGAACAACGAAATTCCTGTAAAATATTGGGCGCGATCTATTGACAATTTAGTCCTCTATGAGACTTCATATTAATGTTCTAGGTATTTTTCTTGACAGCCGGTGTTTGTCCAGCACACGAAAGATACTCTACATGCATTCAAGGTGAATGCAGAGCTTTGAATTGCACTCAAAAGGACGAGTCCATCCCTTGTCCAAAAATACGTCCAGAATCATGTATATCTGGATGTGTGTGTGAGGAGGACTATTTGCGAGACGCTAACGGCACATGTGTTCCAGAAGACGAATGTGAAAGTAAGTAGATTTTTCCATTGTTTAGAATATATCTACTAACCTAATTGTTGCTGTCTAGTTATGCAAAATTATGTTGTTTTCTTTTCACAGCTCCATTGTGTCCCGGCCAAAATGAAATGTACACCGACTCCAAAGTGGCTTGCCCACCTAACACTTGTATGTCACTAGTGGCCAAGTTCAAGTGTGATGAAAACCAGCCGGTCGAGTCGGGATGTATCTGCGCATCGGGGTACTTAAGGCTCAATGCTACATCACCCTGTATACCAATATGTCAATGTCCAGAAATGGCAAATTCACCTGACTGTCAATAACAAATAACTTTATTATTCCTTAGCTCAGCTCAGAACATTCATGTCTTCAATTCAAAATATAAATTGTAATATAAAACCTTTATTGATTTATTTGTTTTATTTTTTTTAATTTTACTAAGGATTTACAGATCACATGGTAAGAGGCATGGGAAATCCATTGGGAGTAGTAGAGTTTATGTATCTTAATATTATCTGACAACAGAATCGACAGCATACCTAATTCCAAACAATCTACCAACAGCGGTAGCGGAATGAATAAAATAAGTAACTACAAACAAAAAACGTATACAATTTTTTTTTCAACTTTGTAAATCTAAAACTATCGGCTTTGTGGGACAGTTGAAGTACTAAAGGTTTTGTAGACTTGTGAAATCTGTCAACAGCTGTATTCCTATGACATCTTTTGTTTTTCAAGTTTCCTCCAAAGTTGATAGTTTTAGAATTACAAACTTAAGTTTGGAAAAAAAGTATACCCATTATGTTTCAACCTGTATACCTCTATGGGTACCTATTCAGTATCTCCGTCGTTTTATACCTATATACATAGAATAAAGAGGTAAAGTTGTTTGTTTGTTAGTATGGAAATGTTTGTAGCAAGAATTAGTAGGAGATAATCTCTGGAACTACTGATCCGATTTTGATTTCTTTTTCCACTGATAGACAGCTACAATATAGGTACCTGCGACAAGCTATATTTTAATTTCCACGCAAGTGATACTGCCAATTCAACTTATTTAATTCTGAGATTAGTCAATGACCTTTTAACTCCTTCGTAGGCAAGCTCATTCATTCGTGTTCCTCTCTTGGTCACGGGGATTTTCCCTCAACAGGGTACTTACCTACATCACTGAACCCAACAAAAGTAATATACAAAAACATGTTTCAAAACGAGTTATAAATGAGAGAATAGATCTAATTGACCACAGAACACGTTTAGCCGCAAAGATGATGAGACCATTATTTGTTTTGTTTTCCTGTTGCGCTGTACTCTGCGTCGGATATAACGCAAGTAAGTCATTACCTATTGTAAATTAAGCATAAAAATAGATATCTAGGTAGGTGCCACGGCAATTTGATATTATCCCATCTGCCACTATGGCACATTCCCGAAGACTGAAGACATTGGAAAAGAGATTGGGATAGTGGTAGGTACCTACTACATAATTCCCAAACCCCTGTAACCCTGGGTAAGCATGGGTAACCCTGTGAACCCTCAACATAATCGGGGACAATTCATATTTTCCCATATCTACCCCAGACCTGACTATTGTGTGAGAGGGGGGAATAATATAACTACTTACCTATGTGTTCATTTAGTTTAGAATTATACCTACTTACTTTAGGACCAGCCAGACCACTCACATCACATTATGGAAAAATAGGCTGGTTGGTGTTTGTCTAAAATTCAACTCTTAATTCCGTAGGTATTCGCGAGATTCTATATATTTTTTAAGTTTTTCTGGTTTCTGTATGTGTAAAGTTTTAATGTAAGTACTTACTTACAAATATGAAATACCTACCTAGGATAAATTACAATAGGTAGTTTAGTAGCAAATCAATCATAGGTACCTACTAACTTACCCTAAACTTGGTTTGTTGTCAAACATTGTACCTAAAAATGGCATAGGTACAAGTATTTTGTGGTTTCTCCAACTTATGGGTGTTATTTCATGAGGTGGTAAGTACCCGGCCATATAACCACTCAAGCAAGTTTATGTTAGTAATAATTTTAGCTAGGAATGAAAAAATATTTTCGAAATTCCGACAAGAATATCAACATTATAGTACATATTTGCTTTATTTATCACATTTGTCTTCCTTAGCCTTAAATCAATAGACAGTAGATATATGATAATATTTTTTGTCATCACCACTTATACAGTTTGGTGCTCCCGACAACGGATCCCTCCCATCATGGGACTTGGGAAAAGCTATAACATCTCTTATTGACTCTGCATTGCAAGCTAACGTCACTAGCCTGTCCATTCCTAAAGCTATCCCCGCATGTGGTGGACACCCACATCTCAATGCATTCATAAAATGTGTCAATTTTGCAGGATCAATATTCAGTATCCTCATCAATTTCTCCTGTAACTCCGCATTATGTACTCTCACTGATCCACCACCTATTTCGTTCCCATTCATGACAATATCGTAAGCCAATGATCTTACTTTTAATGGTTCTGTGTCAAGTAGATGCACATCATCTGGGTGAGGAGCTGTGAATGGGTGATGACAAGTCTCTAACCCGTGTTCACCTTTGACAAATAAAGGGAAATCAACCACCCACAATGGTTCAATGTTGTCTTTGACTTCCAACATATTTTTCGACCTCAATAGAGAAGCCAACATTTCTCTGATCTCACCCAAGCATAAGCAGGCATTCTCATTGTAACCCAAAGCAATAATAGCTGTATTGGTATGACCAATGATATCTTGTACTGCATCTTTAACATCTGTTCCGAGTTCTTTCGAAATATTTTCAAATAAAATAACTTTAACTGAATATTTCTTTCTTAATTCTCTGATCTTGTCTTTATATTTGGATGTTAATTTGCCTGTTTCTTTCTGATACGGTAATGCAAAAGCTCCAAAATTAACATCATCTACTTTTTCTGGGAATACTTTTTTTATGTTAATTAACTTTAAGTCATAAGTTGTATTGGGTTTATCACTGCCATAGCTTTCTAAGGCATCTTTGTAACCCATCCTTTTGAAAGGAGGTTTTGGAAGTGGTTTAACAAAAGTTGAGTAAAGTAACTCTTCTATCATTGTTAGGACTCCATTTAAATTTGTGAAAGACAACTCTATATCCAATTGGGTAAATTCTGGCTGCCTGTCAGGCCTCGTTGTCTCGTCTCTGTAGCATCTTGCTACCTGAAAGTATCTATCAATACCACCGGCCATCAGCATCTGTTTAAATTGTTGAGGGCTCTGGACTAATGAATAGAACAATCCCGGATGATGAGTGGGCACCACAAACTCCCTAGCACCACCTGGTGTGCGACAGAACATTGTTGGTGTTTCAACTTCCACAAACCCATGGTTTTCAATAAGGAATCTTCTCATATTGTGAAGCATTTGTGAACGCACTCTTAAATTGTTTTGCATCTCTGGAAATCTTAAATCTACATATCTGTGCTGTAATCTTAATTGTTCCTTAGGCTTTTGATAGTCTCTCAGATTAAAGGGTAGTTTGTCAACTGAGTTCAGTGTTTCTAAGTTATCAATAATAACCTCTATTTCCCCGGTAACCATATTTGAATTAATCATATCTTTTGGTCTCAATGCCACTGTTCCTTCTATTTTAACTACCGTTTCTAGGGGAATATCAGATATATTGGTATTTGTACTGTTAATGGTACACTGAGTAAGGCCATAAGCATCTCGGAGAAGAAGGAACTTTGAAAGTCTGGAGAACTGAACCCAACCACATAGAGTAACTTTATTACCTTCGTGTTGAGGTCTGAGCTCGCCGCACGTGTGTGTTCTGTACGTAAAACTGCTGCAATCTTGTTCAGCTTGCACTTCTCTGATACTCTGTTTAGTACCATGCAATCTTCTTGATAAACAAAATATTTTTTTGTTGGTTATGTTTTGAAACTTCGAAAGTCTGTGACAGCAAACACTAGCGACAGTCCTTGGCTGTAATATTACAGCTGCTGTAGAGTTTTTAGATAATGCACAATAATTAGAACAATGTTTATACAAACTTATATTCTTGCCCCACATTTTTAACCGGTTTTCTTAAATGTAAAAGCAATAAAATACACTGAGCAGTATGGTTATAAACACGGATAATGAAATATATCTGGACTATTGCGAATTTAGGTCACACAGCACATTAACTGGATAAAAAAACCAAATAAAACTAAAATTGGTATCGAAACCGTTCCATAAAACGCCCACAGATTAGAGATATGTAGCAAGCTACAGATGGGACAGCTCTTTTTCGACATAGTTCCAATTGTTCCGTTTTGGCGCTACAGTCGTACAGTCTACAAGTCTACTCTGTGGTCGCCATGTTTGACAGATAGGTGTATCACAAGCTACTCTGTGGGCGTATCTATAGTTATGAATATAATAGTGATGTGGAGGAAAAACAATGAATATCGATAACTAGTGCTGTCCTTATTCTATCGATAAATAATGTGTAAATTTTATCGATATTTTTTTTTGAGGCAAATAATAATAAATAATAACAATGAATGTGATTTACTTTTATTTATTTTTATTTTACTTTACATAAAACAATTACATTCATCATCATCATCAGCCGTAAGACGTCCACTGCTGGACATAGGCCTCCCCCATGGAACGCCACAATGGACGGTTGCCCGCTATCCGCATCCAACGGCTCCCCGCGACTCTCACCAGATCGTCGGTCCATCTAGTGGGGGGCCGTCCAACTCTACGTCTTCCGGTTCGAGGTCGCCGCTCGAGAACCTTCCTTCCCCAACGGTTGTCGGTTCTACGAGCGATGTGGCCTGCCCATTGCCACTTCAGCTTGCTGATTCTGTGAGCTATGTCGGTGACTTTGGTTCTTTTGTCCTTGGTTGTTCTCCTGGTTCCGGATCTTATCACGCAAAGAAACTACGAGCATAGCTCTCTCCATAGCTCGCTGCGTGACTTGGAGCTTATGCAGTAGGCCAACTGTAAGGGACCAAGTTTCGCTTCCGTTAAGACTACCAGATGTAAACAATTACATTAAAGTGTACATAATATAAAAGATTCAATATTTTATTAACCCCCGACGAAAAATAGCCAAAAATAATCATGTAAATGGCGCTTTCATAATCTGGTATCGAAACTAGTTATAATACCAGATGAATTTGCGAGATGAGCTATGAATACTGAGCTACGGGAGCTGCGCAAATCTCACTAACTTAATTATTTGGAAGAACTAGGTAAAGTATACATTAGATGAGGGTCGTCGGATCGGGGGTTTTCAATTTTAAATTTAGAGTTATTTAGATACAATTCTTTTTCTTAATCTATAAGTTATATATTTTTTATGTGCTAATTTTTCAGGCTCTCCCATCGCCATCACATATTTTTCAGGTATGTCCCCCTTTAATATTTTATTACTTCATCAGAGGTAAACAAGCTTGGATATGAGTATCGAAGCCTACGGCCTTCAAGGTCAAACTGTTTTTTTTCAAAGTGCTTTTCACAAACACGTATTCTTAAGAGTTGCTCTTTAGACAGTCTAATAAGAAGGGAATTAGTTGGAACTAAGTAGGACAACCACAAATTCCTAAGTTGGTCGTTCTTAGGGAAACAAAAAAGCCGATGCGATTCACTTGTTGCAGTGCAACCACCAACACAGCACTTTCGTGTACCCATTTCGATTAGCACAATATCAACAAGACAAACGGAGGAGAATGAGCGTATCAAGGATCTCAACTCAGCAGAAATGCGAGGAAATACACAAGAAAACAAATACTCGACTCGACGATTGATTTTTAACCATAGACTCGAGATATGTAGCAAGCTACCCAAAGAGAATAATATAATAGATAACAGATCACAGAGTACTTTATCTACAGATACATCTATCTGGCGACCACAGGGTATTTTTTATCACAGAGTATTTTTGGCGACTGCAGCGCCAAAACGGAACAAATGGAACTAAAGCTGTCACCCCCCTGAAAACGCCTCGCCACCGTCTGTCAGTTCGATTTTGACAGTGACAGCCAGATTTCATTCGGTTTAATTCCATAAAGGAAAAAATATATTTTGGTGCACTGGGTTGCTGTCATGAAGTTATAGATAAAAGTTTATACATAGCTTCATGGTTCCTGTAAACATTTTGACAACTACTGTGGAAACGAGATACACGCATATAACTTTGAATGAGAATGAATAAGATGCATGCATATAGCATATTAACTAGAATGATGTGTATCTCTGTAATATTATTAAATAACCACATAAATTGTTGGTTTTCTATCCTACTAATATTATAAATGTGAAAGTTTGTGAGTGTGGATGTATGTATGTATGTATGTTTGTTACTCCTTCACGCAAAAACTACTGAACGGATTTGGATGAAATTTGGAACACAGATAGTTTATAACCGGGATTAACATATAGGATACTTTTTATCCCGATAATCCCGAAATTTTTGTTACGTTAAATACTACGCGGACGAAGTCGGGGGGCACAGCTAGTGTTCAATAATTGCTGCTCCTTACGATATGCATAACAGCGCTTCTATAGATTTTATTCAATGGAATGTTCAATCTAAATCCGAAATAAGTAATAAGAAGGTATATATATATATACTAAGGCCAGGGGGAGTATTCACAATCAACGGAAAGTTTCCGTGTCGGAAACGATAATTTCCTCCTTCTAATGTATTTGTAAAAGAAGGATGGAAAATGTAAAAATTAAGTATGTACCCTTTAATACCTACTTACTTTTTTTACCTACTTACAATGTGTTTGTTTTGTAGCACAAAATCTGTGTTTCTATTCCAGATAATTTAAAATGCAGTGTTAATGAAGAAGTAAAATGCGTAAAAGGCTGCCCTCCTGAGACTACTTGTAAAACACGCGGTATATTGTTTAGTTGTCTGAACGATGAGAAACCTTGCGAACAAAAATGCCTGTGTAAAGATGGATATTACAGAAACTCTGCAGGACATTGCGTAACAAATGAGCAATGTGGTAGGTGTCTTGTCTCCACAACGAATTAAAATACGTTACCAATAACTCCAAGTAGGTACCCAATAACTCGCCAAAAATCCTAAAAATAAATACCTATAAACCACGTGAAATAAAAACCACACCTTTTGTTTCACGTAATTTCGTAGTTACTACTGTTGTAATAGGTAACTTAACTAAGCATTTTTACCGTATTTGTTTTATATTATGCATTTACTTACTTACAGCACCCGCATCGATATGTACCGGCCTAAATGAGGTCCACACCGACTGCAAGCGGAACTGCCCACCAGAGACCTGCATCTCACTCGTGGCCAAGTTTAAATGCGACAGCCAGCAGCCCTGCGAGGTCGGCTGCGCCTGCAAGCCGGGGTACCTGAGACCCGACGCCCAGTCTCCATGTGTACCGCTTTGCGAATGTCCTCAAATGAGGAACTCGCCCGAATGTAAAACTGGTTCTAAATATGGAGTTTAAGACAGAATAAATACTTATCAAAAGTACGCGCGCTACATTTTGGCCAGCCTGAAGTAGAAAACAACTGGGGTTCAGGGATCTTGCTTTGGGGAGAGGGAGGGTCTCCGCAAATATTACGTACTAGCTGTGCCTCGCAGAATTCGTCCGCGTAGTATTTAACTTAACAAAAATATCGGGATTATCGGGATAAAAAGTATCCTATATGTTAATCCCGGTTATAAACTATCTGTGCTCCAAATTTCATCCAAATCCGTTCAGTAGTTTTTGCGTGAAGGAGTAACAAACATATATCCACACTCACAAATTTTCACATTTATAATATTAGTAGGAAGTAGGATTTTTTCGCGCAATCTTAAATACTAGTTAACTATTAGTCTTGAATGAAAATATGAAGCAAACGTAAATTATATTTTTTGAACATAATAACAGGGTGAGGTTTTGGAATGGACGCCCCCCTTATTGCGACGACAATTTCAACCAACTTCAGGGCGGCCAATTTTCAGCGCGCGCAGTGTAGGACACTTATACAGTAAATTTATTTACTTACCTTCCAATTGTTCTTACGCGTAAAGGGTACGTGCGGTTCAAATCGAGTACAGCTAGTTTAATATTCGGTAAAAGAAACTGAATCTTCCTACAATATGCAATTAAGTTCATATTTCCATGGAGATATGCTGGAAACATGAGCGCACGTGCGGATCCACGGTACAAACGTGTAGTGTAGTGAAATTTAATGAAATAATGAATAAGTAAATAATATTTATTACAGTCGAAAATTATAGTCATAACAGAATTGTTTTAAATGAATGGTCAAGGCAGTGCATTCTCTCTGAATATACCAAAGTATAAGCACAAGGAAGCACTGCAATAGGCAACTTTACTGACGTAAATAGGGCCTTATAAGAAGTTATGAAACATTTAACATAAAATAAAAATCAATAGAGCTTTCTACCTAAACGCAAAAGTTACTTAAAATTCAATTTTAAGTTTACATTTAGTAATGATTCATTACAACTTACATACTACATAAATATCTTGAAAGTCAATGAGAACCACTGCGATTATGCGTCTAATACAAGGTCAAAAATTAACTAAATAGTCCTGAAGTCTCATGAAGAGAAACTAAAAAAAAAGTGCTTAAACCTTAATGCTAACTTTTTCGCCTTAAACTACTAGATAAACATTCGATAATTGTAACAAAAATATAAATCTCAGCCTTATTCCCTCATAAATAGGGCACAGATTTAAACAAGTCAATGCAAAGAACGTTCGAACCAACACTAAATTTAATGCAATAAAAAATCTAAACCTTATTCACTCAGGAATAAGGTGTAGATTTCAACAAGTCATATTACACTATGTTATTGGTTCAACATACTCCTCTCCAGATCGTGGGTAGTGGCATCACCGGTTGCGGCTGTGGGTAGATGGTAGTGGGCGGGCTCATGTACTCGTATGGCAGGTTCATGCAGGTCTGGATTGGAGACATAGAGGGGTAGATCTGTTGCGGACGCACCGCCTGTTGGATGATGTCTTCCTTCAACGTCTGGAACAGATAAGATGAATTTAAAGCAAGGATTCTCGAGAGCGCAAATATCACCTGTTTTGCTTAGGACTAAGTGCGTGCGCGGCGCGAACGTTATTGTTGCTAAAATGTTTTTTTAATGGTAATGAGGACATATGGACATTTCATTTAATAAGTTCTATTCTAGATTACAATTTTGATAAAAATTTTGCACCACATAAATAATCGTACTTGACATAACTTTTGGCCTTTGTGTTTTTGTTGATACAGCAAAGTGAAATAAATTGTGTAAATAATAGATAGTCGTAGAACATGACATAGTACACAAGGCTGTCAGCTACATAAATGAAAAATCCTCTTAATAATAAAGTCTAAATTGCAATATCACATGTTTACTCTATTACATTTACATGCAATTAAATCTTACCTTGATCACTCGTAAGGCACTCTCGGCGGCCTCAACATTAGCCTGCTGTATGGACTGGCAGGGGCGCGTCGCGAACGGACCCAGGTGTTGAGGCACGTTCAGCAAGGGCGCTCCTACCAGGGGCAGCTCCACTCGGCCAATCCAGATCTCGGAGCCAGTAGGGTCTGTGTACTTTTGGTAGTTGTAGATCGGTGGGCTCCACATGTATCTGAAAAGGAATTAAATGAGAATCTGTAATGGCAACATATTTCGTAAATGCCCCATGGGCAGACCAATCTAAACAAATAAACAAAATTGGAGTGTCTGTTTCTAATATCAAAATAACACCTTTTCACTAAGTGCATATCAAAGTACATACGACACCTATAGCAAAAACGCGATTTAAAATTATTTTGTCCGTCTGTGTGCGTTTATGTTCCGGGTAATCTGAAATGGCTGGACCGATTTTGAAGGGACTTTACTGGCAGATAGCTGATGTTAAAAGGAGTAACTTAGACTAGTTTAATTTTAGAAAAACAATTAGCGTTCCGCGTAAAAAAATAAAAACGCATGAAATCAAAGAGTATCTCCGAAACGGGTGGACTGATTTTGACGAGACTTTCACTAGTAGATAGCTGATGTTATAAGCAGTAACTTAGGCTACTTTTATTTTAGAAAATCAAAATTAAAAAAGGGGTCCTGTCGCGCGGGCTCCGAACGCGGGAGCGTCCTTTTTTGTTAAGTTAAATTCCACGCGGACGAAGTCGCGGGCTCAGCTAGTATAAAATAAATATATTAATGACTTTTCCAGAATACTGATAGTGTAATAATACCCTCCCCACCACACATGTTCTCGCGATGTCACGAGTTGCGGCCCTTACTGAGTGGCCTTTCACGTAATATCGCATATACAGTAATATATCGCCAGACGAACACACCAACTGTACGGTCCCAAGCTAAGCAAAGCAAAGCTTGTACCATGGGTACCGTACAATGGACCGGGGGCGAACCCAGTGACACCCAGACCTGGGGAAATTACGATAGGCCATTTCCGAAATTTGCCCTGGCGGGAATCGAACCAGCAACCACTTTGTGCAGCGAGCCGAGCGGCCTACGCTCGAACCACTGCGCCAAGCGGTCGTCAATAGCAGCATAATTTATAAATGCCCCATATGTAGACCAATCTATACAAACAAATAAAATTAGAGTGTCTGTAATATCAAAATAACACATTTTCACTCAATGTATATGAAAGGTAAGGTACTTATAACAAAAACGCGATTTAATTTTTTTTCTCTGCAAGTGTGTCTTTATGTTTGCTCCATGTAATCTCTGAAATCGTTGGACCGATTTTGACGGGACTTTCACTGGCAGATAGCTGTAACGTAAGCTAAGAAGTAACTTAGGTTCTTTTATTTTAGAAAAACAAAAAAATGCTGCCTGTACCGCGTGCTGATAACGCGCGAGTGGGCTTTTGCGATAGTAGGTATATAAAACACTAAACATCTACTCGCAAAAACGAAAAATGAGAACGAAGTTAGCATAGGTATTTCTTTATTAACTTTTCGTAAACTCTGGGAGCTGAACGAAAATGTTTTGGTTAATTAAATTATTGCAAAGTTAAACTTCACGCGCACGAAGTCGCGGGCACAGCTAGTTGAGCATTAAAAACTAAATATAAACAAAAATATTTTAGCCACTTTATAAAATCTAATTTAAGGTTAAAAACTAATTTTACAAATAACTGTCTCATGAAACTAGTACTTATTTTCAGAGCAATAAAATTTAAAATGAAAAAATAAATTTCGTCCTCATCAATCTATGTGTAAGTCTGACAATTAGGTACCTACTTAATGTGTCAGACTAATTACCTAGCCTTAACTGCCGCATGAAACTAGCCTATAAACTTTCCACATAAAAAATAATAATTCACCTACCTCCAAATGAAAAAAATAATAAACAATGTAGGTACATACCTCTTACACATTGAGTCAAGCTTAGCTGGAGCTAATGGGTAATTTTCTTTATATGGATACCCGATGGAGTTCATCATTGATGGTGACCCACAGGAGGAGTCTCCAGCGCACGCCGAGCCAATCCCTTCATCATCCTTTGATGTCACATATTCCTTCTTGTCAAGTTGAGATTTGTAAAGCAATAGCGTTTGCGAGAGGTTGAAGCTGTTATTAAACTTGGCATTGCCTCTATTCATCTTCTGAATACGGTACAGCTCACGAACAACTGGCTTGGCCCATCGTATCTCCACAACACTGCCATCAATCTCAGCATTCTGGAGTTTCATCATCGCTATTTCAGCGTGCTGTCTTTGATAGAAATGGATGAAGGCGTAGTCATATATCTTCTTAATACGTTCCACTTTATTATTGATGGCGTTTTCAAATACTGTCTGGATAGTCTTTGCAGAGGTCTTGATTTGGAAGTTCCGAACATACAGGACTTTTACCTGTGAAGACAGCATCACTATAGCTATAGGTATCTGCCAGTCTGTTTATTTTATTACCAGATTAAACTAAACAGGTTTGTTATGTTATTACACACCTTATAAACTTCAAAGAAATCGCGATATGCACCTTATTGAACTGGCACTATGATAAGCAGATAATTTTTGTTCAGTATACACACAGGTGTCTATTTATTTATTAGGCTAAACTACGACAATCACGGATTAAATGAGTAGGTAGGAATACGAAGTGTATCTAGGTAAATTACTTACACAAGTAGTTCAGACATATTCGCATTTTGTTGTAGAAATCCATAATAAGAAAACTAGGGTCAAGGTATAATAGTCGCAGTGTAAATAGACCATGTCTACTCACCCTTTGCATCTGTTCGTCGTCGACATCGGGCTCCGGCTCGGCCCAGTCCACCATCACCTCGTGGTCCCATATCTTGACGCAGCCGGGCACCAGCGCGCGGCGCGCCATCGCCGCCGCCCGGTGCGATGTGAACTCCACGAACGCGAACCCACGGTTCAGATTCTTATTGCAGCAATTCTTATACAGAATCACGTCCACGATGCCCGCCACACGCTTCGAGAGCTCTTCCAACACTTCTTCCTTCGTCTTGGTCTTCGGAATCCCACCAACGAACAACCGGCAGTTATCCACGGACTTCACGACGCCGATATGCCGCTTCGGCCGTATTTCGTAGCCGTTCAGCTCCTTGACCGCCTTGTAGGCTTCGGACCTCATCGTGAATGTGATGAAAGCGTAACCGCGGTTGGATCCAGAGAAATCCATCATGAGGCGCATCTCGTAGATACGCCCGACAGTAGAGAATAACGGCACGAGCTCGTCTTCGAAGATCTCCCGGGGCAGCTTCCCGATGAAAACCTCGCAGCCCTTCTGCGGCGCCGGGCCGCTCCACTCCGGCGGCGGCCCGAACTTCCTTTGCCCGTTGTGCTGCACCAAGGGGTACCCGGTACTCTTCATCAGCTCCAGGAGCCGCTGCGTCATATTGATCCCAGTCCCGGATTCCACCATTTTGTCAATTTAATTCCCAATCAAAATCAACTCCGCACGTGCGAGCTTCAAATCAAACGATCGGCGAAAAAGCGGCGAGACAAAGTGTCGGCGCTCTTTATACTTTTGCCGACAAACACCGGGCGGCGGATTTGACGTCACGTGCATTTTGAATTTGGCGGTGCAATTTTGAATCAAGATTTGTACTAATTAGGGATAATTATATAAAAATATAAGTTTTGATTACATAAAATAAGGGAATATATTGAGAAATGAAATAAATTTAATTTTATTAAAGCTATTATCCATAATAATAAGAAATTCAAGGAAAATTATGGACAAGAAGACCCTTCACGTTGCGAAGGTAGGTACCCTAGCAAATAGTGATTTCTAATTTAAATACAGTTTTATTTTCATTAATTACCTCATTAAAAATAATTCGCAAATCTAACATAAATTTTGAAATAATAATAATTAAAATAAAAGAATTCTAAACGTAAAGAGTAAACTACATTAATTGACTATCCTTTAAAACAATTTAGTTTGTAGATTTAAACTTTCCTTGTATTTTAAATAAACCTTTAATTTAAAATTAATTATGTCTTTAATTACCTATTTACGTTATGTATTTTAAAGTTTTTTAGGCTATCTATGATTTTACTAGTTAGGAAAATATAGTAAGTAGACACATACCTACCTACCGAGGTGTTTGATAGGTAAGTACATACTTATTTCAGGCTTAAAAATAATGTTCTTCAAAGATATTATTTTAAGAAACGATTATACCTATTTTGAGTACAAATAAACAAAAATAAATAAATGTACATAACTAGTTTCCTATAGTAACTCATAGATGGCGCTAATTCATAAAATCATTTTTACTGCGATTATAAGCGTTATGATTAGCTAAGTAAAGAGCTAATTTTAAAAATATGTAAATAAGTCTGTTTCTTGAGTAAATAATAACCATACGTTCAAATATATATCAATCAAATATTATGTTTCTAATAGGTTTCTGTTATGGATTTATAATATGATGAAATGTGCATTTTACTCATAGAAACAATTCCATATTTTATTATACTTACCAGGAAAATAAAAATAAAAACAAATAAATTGAACGATTTTTTTATAATCTCATAGACACGTACAAATAATTATTTTCTAAATCTGTTTATAGACACAGACTGAGACTTCCATATTACAGGAACAGTAGGGAGTGGAATTTCACTTATTCTTATTGCAGACAAAAAATAACTAGATTAACTTAAAACTAAAAATATCACATTTAATGATGTATGAAGCAGATCTGTTTAATTTTATTTATCAAATACATAATTACAATGAACATTAAATGGTAATATAATGATACGTACCCTGTTTCATAGATAAGTATATACAAATAATGACATAATTATATGCGAGGTAGGGTGAAACATTTGAAATAAATATTTTTTACATGATTCGAATATTTTATAATAGAATATTATTTCTTTTTTATTATAATATATTATTATCAACAAAACACTAAACTCTTCACATCCCACGTCACAAGTTAAAGCTACATAATACAAATAATTCTCATTGCATTTAGTCCAAAATAAGCCTTACAATATAAGCGATACAATACGAAATTGTGTGATCTAACATTACATGGGACTTATACTTGTCCTTACGTAGGTTCCCTATCCTGTGATAAGACAGAACAATGTAATGTGTTGTCTAATTGCAAACTATTAGAGCATTTTTTAAACTGCTTGGATGGACGAGCGGCCCTGTTCTTTATGCCTACCAAGAAGTCCTATCGCAATCGTAGCGAGATATAATGCTGTCACTGTCATTCTTATTTATGGAACCCGTCATGCGAGCAGGACGGCATGCGGCACACGCTTGCATGAGCGTCACGCTAATGTAAATTCGTGTCCGGTACTAACGTCGTATCGATAGAATCGAGGAACAACAACGTAATATCGATATTTTTGCCAAAGACTAGCTTTATCCACGGTAGAAAATAAAACATTGTCTCCCTAGCAGCTCATGTTAACGGTTGTGACATAAATTATCATAAGACAATATCAATATTTGTGTTATCGCGCGACATATAAATACGTATCTACAATATATTTATTTTATTTACATTAGTCATAGTATCCCGGTTCGTGAGCTGAAAATTGTTAAGTCTCATTGAGTACATTCTAAGGTCATGTGATCACAGGTGTGTCATCGACTCGCAATCTTATGAATTAACTTCAATTCTGAGAGCGATCCTAAAGGCCGTGTTAATTAATCGATCTGAAGTCTGAGAGCAATCATAAGAACGCTTTCGACATGTCGTTTTGCTGGTATGACATTTCCAAGAACGCTCTCAGATTAGCGATTGATTTATGAGTCCAGGACTGAGAACGCTTTGGACATGTCATTTTCTACTCGTATGACATTTTCAACATCGCTCTCCACAGATATAGACTTACATAGGTAACGCAAATGCATGAACTTCGCGTGTACGAAACCCCGACCAAGCGTCAAGGTTAGTCGCCGCTAACTTACAGTCCGCGCGACTACAGATATAAAAATTATGAGCGAGATAATCACTCGAGAGCATCGTGGCGGAGGGGCATCGGCGGCATCGGTGTCTTTGAATCGGTTTGGATTTCCCGTCACTAATAACGTCACAGCAGGTGTTTAAAATTTAGCACGCTTAGTTTCAATACAAAACGTGATACTTGCGTTATTTATGTAAATCTATATCTGTGGGTATGACATAATAACCCCAATGCCAAGATCGCTGTCAGACTTGATATCGGTTTATTAATAGCAAGTGACGTTTGGTTGGACACGTCATTAGGTCCTGGTATGACATAGAATTACATTTTCAAGATCGTTCTCAGATTAGCGATCCATTGATGTATACGAGCCATTATTTAGGGATCACATCTCAGAGCTGTGGTCCAGCCCCTTGTTGTCGTACCCGCGCGCGGTGGTGACGGAGGCGCCGTCGGTGTCGAAGCTGGCGTCGGAGTCGGCGGCCGCCACCCAGGGCTGCAGCTCCGCCGAGCAATACAGTCCGTACACAATCGCGCCCACCAGGTATATGCCGCTCGAGATGAAGAACACTATCCGCCATTCCTCCGCTGTCTGTAAACGGACAGTTCCTATACTAGTTGAAACAAAAAGGTTATACTATTTTTTTTGCAACTTAACTTTGTACATCTCAAACTATCGGCTTTGTGGCACAGTTGAAGTACTAAAGGTTTTGTAGACTTGTGAAATCGGTCAACAGCTGTATTCCTATAACACCTTTTGTTTTTCAAGTTCCCTCCAAAGCTGACGGTTTTAGAATTACAAAGTAAAGTTTTGAAAAAAAAGTATACCCTTTATGTTTCACCTTGTATAATTGTTGTATATGTGCGAATCATAATTTCCTTATGATTACCACATGCTTACGGCGAAGGAAAACATCGTGACGAAACCTGCCTGTCGTAGAAAATCCATCAATTTTCGAAAGACATGTGAAATTCGTCAACCCGCTCCGGGCCACCGTGGTGGATTACTGCCTGAATTCTCCTTGTTTGTAGTCAGGGGATGCTCGTTCTCCGGATTCTGTATACCTTGTGTGTGACGATAGATCCGGCTAGAGGTGGGCTTATGATTCCCGGCAACGTGGCTATTGTGTTCGACAGCCCCATCAGCACGCTCGCGTGGGGCGGCGCGATGTCCAAGTGGTTCACACTGTAAACATTGGCAATGTTATAAATAACTAGCTGTGCCCACGGACTTCGTCCGCGTAGTATTTAACGTAACAAAAATTTCGGGATTATCGGGATAAAAAGTATCCTATATGTTAATCCCGGTTATAAACTATCTGTGTTCCAAATTTCATCCAAATCCGTTCAGTAGTTTTTGTGTGAAGGAGTAACAAACATACATACATACATACATACATACATCCACACTCACATACTTTCACATTTATAATATTAGTAGGATAATACTTATTACTTACTGTCACCCGCGGTTACTTCCGCGTGGTGCTACGATATAATAAAGTTAGAATAAGTAACTCCTTATAACATCAGCTATCTGCCAGTGAAAGTCCCGTTAAAATCGGTCCAGCCTCTTCGATGAGCCGGGACAATAAGATATACAAACAATTTATCCAGATCTGGGTAACACTGGGATCGGCCCAGTCCATTGTACGGTACCCATAGCACAAGCGTTGCTTAGTTTGGGACCATACAGTTGGGGTGTTAGTCTGGCGATATTATTTTTATGATTATTTTCTTCAAATCGCCTTTATATTATTTTTATTTTTTTACTTAAAATCCTCTTTTTTATTTAGTATACGTCCTCGTACGGCTTATACCCTTCGTTTTTTTTTTTTTTTATTTTATTTTTTTATTGCGGTATAGGCAAGTATTTGACCACAATCTCGGTCTACGGTGGTGCATACTTGCCTAGAAGGTACCTGTTCACTCTCGACTTGAAAACATCCAGGTTATAGTCAACCGGGAACAAAGACGCCGGCAAGGTGTTCCATTCCTTGGCAGTTCGCACAATAAAAGTGGAAGCGAAACGCTTGGTACGAACTGAAGGAATGTTCTTTCGTTCATTTACGCCTCTCCGTTCATACCTTCGTTCGTTCCTCGTTCCTAACGTTCCACGAATCCACACTGTTCAAATTCACCGTTCCCTTTCACGCTGTCTCGTTACGTTCCATTCCCACATTTATTTATCTAAATATATATAACTCAAAGGTGACTGACTGATATAGTGATCTATCAACGCACAGCCCAAACGACTGGACGGATCGGGCTGAAATTTGGCATGCAGGTAGATGTTATGACGTAGGCATCCACTAAGGAAGGATTTTGATTAATTCTACCCCCAAGGGGATAAAGTAGGGGATGAATAATCCCGAAATTTTTGTTAAGTTAAACTACACAGCTAGTTGTAGTATAAAAGTGTAGTACCTGAAGCCCGACCACGCGAACCCGCCGAGTCCGACTGCGATCGTTAGGAACACCACGCAGCCCAGCACGCTCGTAGCGTACGCCGCGGCCACCATGAATATTGTCTGGAAGTGATACAGAAGGAACATTTTACCGACAATAAGTTAGCAGTGATAGCCTATTGGTTAAGCGCACGTCTTGCTGCGAGGTTTAAGGGCTTGGGTTCAAACCCCGGCCTCGCACCTCGGGGTTTACCGAAATGTATGTGCGAATCGTAATTTAGTTGTTTTTTTATTTATTCAATTCAGTTTTGGTTTTCAGCAAATTCGTCCCAGAGATTTTTTGTTTTTTTTTACTAAATGCACCTTTGAACATTTCGCCATCTTTGAAATAATAAGGGTTGGCAGCTCTACTCGAAAAACCGGAACATGTCAGTTTTGGTTTTCATCAAAATCGTCTATAGATATATTTTTTTCAATTTAAACTATCGACTTTAGTTTCTAATTTGGCCAGACAATTTTCTCCTGTATATATTAGTAATGATGAATGGATTGTGTCAAGAGTGATATAAATGAGGTTGGAGTGGATGTGAGTATGACTGGAAATCGCGATGAACGGAAGGAAAGACATACTGCGCCGACCTCAGATAATGGGAAAAGGTAAGGCGGATGATGATGATAATTTAGTTTTTTTATTTTTTCGACACAGGCAAGTATTTGACCACAATCTCACCTGATGGTAAGTCACGGCGTGGTCTACGGCGGTGCATACTTGCCTAGAAGGTACCTGTTCACTCTCGACTTGAAAACATCCAGGTTATAGTCAACCGGGAACAAAGACGCCGGCAAAGTGTTCCATTCCTTCCTAGTAAAGGGTGGCAACCCTCAACCCTACCTGCGAGAGGAAGGCGCCGCAGTTGAACAGCTTGCGTATGTTGGTGCGGGAGAGCAGGCCTCGGCGCAGCAGCGCGTCGGCGGCGTGGCCGGCCACTTGCAGCACCACCGCCATCGCCAGGTACGGCACCGCCGACACCCAGCCCGTCTGGGACGTCTCGAACTTGAACACGTCTGGGAACAAGTAGAGAAGCTTTAAAAAAATGATAAAAGGCCAAGTGCATGTCAGGCCATGCTAAATGAAGGGTTCCGTAACCAATTCGATAAGGAAATTATATGTACTAGTATTCCCGTTATAATGGTCGAAATTTGACTATAATTAATTTAAAATTTAATTTTAAACGTCATTAAGGTTTTATCGTAAAATACTATTTGATACCGGCACGCAGAAAGCACTATGGAAGTCCCGCCCTCCAAAAACTGTCCCCGTTTGTCAGTCAGACAGTCAGTCGGTGTGAAGGTTACAAATGTGTGTGTGTCAATCCATGGTAGTGTGCGTAATGTTTTATTTATAGATTTTAATGCATTTCTAAGTATTATAATATAAAAATATTAGCATTCTGCACTCCTTCCCTATATAAAGACCTAGACTTAAGTAAAGTTCTCTAAGTGTTAATCCAGGTTATAAACCATCTGTGTTCCAAATTTCATAGAAATCCGTTCAGTAGTTTTTGCGTGAAAAAGTAACAAACATACATAACATACTCACAAACTTTCGCATTTATAACATTAGTAGGATAAGTGTGCCAAATTTCATACGCCTCCGTCCGCGCAATTATCGTATTAAGCGGTTGAAAGTTTTTGCTTTAGGTATATATAAATAGTTTGGATTTTCGGCTAGCTAGGTTTTGTCGGTTATCAGAAAAAAAAACAAACCCAAAGAACATAAGGTATCATATATCACATACCTACCTACTTACTTAAGTTATTCTGTGAGCATACAGTTCACCAATACAACTCGATCTATGGACAAGGCAGCGCCATTCAGTCACTATATTAAAGAAATACCTTTCATGAACGTGGGCAGGAAGGTGAGCAGTGTGTAGAAACCCCAGTTCTCGCTGAAGTGTGCCATGACTATCGCCCACACGGGCGCGGAGGTCAGCATCGCGGACCACGGGTGCTTGATCCTGGACCCCTCCACTGCCTGGATGCCGCGGGAGTCCTGTGCAAATCACGGGCAGAGCCAAGTTACAGCCAATTGATTACATTTATATACGGGCTGGGTCGTACATCCCTATATTATATCCCTCCCACAGAAGATCGCGCGTAGAAAGTAGCTATAATAGTTGCGTTTCGTAGAATTTGTGAGAGAGGCGAATGCTCTACTCCCCTCCCTTCCCCCCCTATCAAACTCCCCTTCAGGTCGGCAATGTGCAAGCATTTTCATTGGTATTGCAAACATCTATAGGCTGGCGATCGGATACTTGATTGCAGACATGTTTAGAAAAATAATCTAAATATATATAACTCAAAGGTGACTGACTGACTGACTGACTGACATACGTCATACGTCATGACATAGGCATCCGCTAAGAAAGGATTTTGATTAATTCTACCCCCAAGGGGATAAAATAGGGGATGAATAATCCCGAATTTTTTGTTAATTACAAGTCTCGGGCACAGCTAGTTAATAGTATAAAGCGAAGTAGGGCGACGCAGTTTTGACGTCATCGTGTAACGCTACGTCAGTGCTGACGATTTGCACGGATAGAGTGACCGCGCGGCGAGCGAACCGAGCGCCCCGAACGTTCGTATAGAAACATCGTTTTAAAAATTCGTTTTTTAGTTTAGTTTTTTTTTTTGTATGTTAGTTTTGTAGTTAGTTTTGTATGGTAGTTTTTAAGCAGTGATAGCCGATTGGTTAAGCACGCCTCTCGCGGGCTACCAGGTCTCGGGTTCAAACCCCGGCTCGAACCTCTGGATTTTTCGAAATCTATGTGCGAATCATAATTTTTCTATATGATTATCACTTGCTTACGGTGAAGGAAAACATCGTGAGGAAACCTGCATGTCTTAGAAGATTTAACCAATTTTCGAAAGACATGTGAAATCCGCCAACCCGCACTGGGCCAGCGTGGTGGATTATGGCCTGAATCCCCCTCGTGTTGAGGGGAGGCCCGTGCCCAGGAGTGGGACGTCAAAAGGGCTAAAATTATTAATTATTTAGTTTATAAGGTTATCTATGGGCCTGCGATGCCTGAACATTAATAAATAAATAAATAAAAATGTAACCCTAACAACAGTAAGGTGCAGCCCCTTGTTTACACCGATGTAATGGTAAGTATACTGAATGGAGGCCATCCAGGCTTTATTTGCCACCAGGGTGGTGCCACTACAGTGGAGTAACATTGACACTTAACGTCAGATAATGAATGTTCGAAACACCTAAATCGTCACACGTCACACGTCAAACATCATGCGAGACTCCTTGAAAATGGTGAACATCTAGTGTCTCGGCCCGCACGATGGCTCACGTCAAAAACATGGGACATCCCAATCAAGCTTCATGCAGTTGTATGTAAGTCTTGTTACTGCGACAGGCCGTAAAGACGTCTCTATTTAGTAGAATAACTATCTTTTGCCATACCTGTATGTATTTCAGTTCAGCGGGAGATATGTGCGGGTCTTTCTCGGGCGACTCCTTAACCACCAGCCACCATATTGTGGTCCACACCAGACCCATGATACCTGAAAGTTTATAAAATTTCAGTAAGTAAATTTGCACATGGTTTGCACTGACGAAGTTATCACGCCGGTACATCCGATGATCTGTTGCGTCTACAGGGTTATTGGTAAAACAATAACCACCTTGCAGGACTGTATTACTATTTCTACTATTATATTTATCATTAACGACTTTTGTTCTATAACATTTTACAAAATATAAGGCATTTAGCAAAACCCAAACTTACAATATTGTTTGTTCTATCGAAATATTTATAACCGCACTGCCTAGTATCTCTATAGACCACGTATGACTATTCGTAACATTTAGACCGTAGAATTTTTTTTTATTATAAAAATTTGGTGATTTAAAATCTGATGAATTATTAAAAGTCATTGAACAAATGTTATTGTTCATTTGATATAGTCCCGAGTGGTTGTTACCTACTGTTTCCGCGATAACCTTGCATAGTATACTGACCGAACACGTAGAAGATGCCGGGCCAGCCGGTGTAGTGGGCCAGCAGCGAGCAGACCGGCATGGACACGACGGTGCCGGCGTAGCTGCCGCTGAACGCGAACGTGGCCAGCCGCGCGCGCTCCGAGCTCGGCGCCCAGCGCGACCACACCGCGTGGATGCACGGGTACGTCACGCCCTTAAAGGGGGGGGGGGGGGGTTGGAAATAAATACATAGTCTAAATATATAAGCGTATTTTTTAAGGGTCAATAGCCTAGTGGTTAGAGGGGCCGTCCTCGTAGCTGAGAGGTGCCGGGTTCGATCCCCATCCTGGCCATTAAACTATTGACGTAAGCCCACTCCTAGCACAAGCATTAGCTTAGTTGGAGGGGCTAAAGGGAATATTAGTAATGTGATAAACACACATCCCTAGTAATCTTTAAAAACACAAAAAAAAAAAAAACCTCAAAGATGACTGACTGACTGACATAGTGATCTATCAACGCACAGCCCAAACCACTGGACGGATCGGGCTGAAATTTGGCATGCAGGTAGATGTTATGACGTAGGCCGCTAAGAAAGGATCTTGACTAATTCTACCCCCAAGGGTATAAAATGGGGATGAATAATCCCGAAATTTTTGTTAAGTTAAATTACACGCGGACGAAGTCGCGGGCACAACTAGTATATAATAAAATTGAATACTATAATTGAACACTAAGAGGGATCTCTTAGTGTTTCTCTGCGAAGTGCGAAGCCGAGGCGGGTCGCTAGTAAATAAATAAAATTATATACTATGTACCTACAAATTATATTTTTTCCCTAGAGGTGCTTCCATCAGAATGTATCACTTTTCCACCCCATCAGGGCAGGAGTCCCTCAGGGCTCCGTGCTCTCCCCTCTTTTGTACAGTCTGTACACTAACGACATCCCCCGCACGAACAATGTGCAACTCGCCCTTTACGCGGATGATACCGCGCTCTATTTCTCCCATCGTAATAAGGCTCAGATCACACGCGCTCTCCAACGCGCTGTCAATTCTCTCGGAGAGTGGTTTATGAAATGGCGAATAGAGGTGAACCCGGACAAAAGCGCAGCCGTGCTTTTTGCCAGGACCACCTCTCGACGCCCCTCCATACGCCACACTCGCTCCAACTTAGGTACTGTCTCTTTGTACAAGCAGCCTATCCCTTGGTCCAAGTCAGTTAAATATCTCGGGGTCACGCTCGATGGCTCCATGACCTTCGGTCCTCACATTAGAAACGTCCGCAATCGAGCCGCCTTTGTGCTCGGTCGCCTTCATTATCTCCTATGCAAGCGGAGTAAAATGTCCCTTAGAAATAAGGTGACACTTTACAAAGCTTGCATTCGCCCCATCATGTCCTATGCGAGCGTTGTGTTCGCCCACGCGGCCAACTCTCACATTAGTCGCCTCCAGGCCTTACAGTCCCGTTTTCTTCGCCAAGCCGTCGGAGCCCCGTGGTTCGTACGGAACGTAGACCTTCATTCTGACTTACGCCTCGATTCTATCCAGAAGCACTTCAAAATAGCGTCTGAACGCTATTTCATGAAGGCTTCTGAACACACCAATCCCTTAATCGTCGCCGCCGCCGATTATGCACCCGCACACGAGCCAGATACATGCCGCCGCAGGCCGCGGCATGTGGTGCTGGACCCCCCCGACCCACTCACCGCTCTCCTAGACTCAGATGTCGAGGAGAACGACACACGCACACTCCCCGCCAGACACCGACCTCGCCGGCGAGGTCGACGAACCCCCGCTTCCGCTAGAAGGTGCGTCTACTTACCTAGACGCACCTTGGCACCCGACAAGCCCGCTGAGTTTCTTGCCGGATCTTCTCAGTCGAGGTCGCGTTCCGATCCGGTGGTAGATTTACCCTCGCCACCTCTCCTGGCAGCGGCCCAAGCCGAGGTCGTGTCCCTAGTGACGCCCTTGAGCTAGCTGCCCCCCTGCCCCTATGGCTGGAGCGCACTTGCGCTCGCCCTCTGTCCGGGTGAAGTTGTTATGGCCACTCTGGCCAACAACATATAGTCAATTCAAAAAAAAAAAAAAAAAAAAAAAAAAAAAAAAGTATCACTTCACTTTACGTCTCCTTTTAAGAGAGAAAAACCCATATATATTATATGTATATATATTTTGTACTCAACGATGTAGCCAGGTTCAGACGAGACACTCGGTAATAGTGAGGCATTACACAAACATTCAAAGGCCGTTTAAACTATGAAATGAGACTATGTACAGATGCAGATTGATGATCACCTCAAACAGTCCCTCAATCACCCTGACGGCGATGAGAAGCGCCGTGCTGGTGTGGGCGAGTGGAGGCGTGAACACCGTCAGCAGAGACGTCGCACCGATACCTATCGCGAACACCCTGAAAATTACATTAAATATAGTACTAATCTATACAAATAAATAAAATTGGTTTCAATTGGTTAAAATTTTCACTAAGTGCATATCAAAGGGCATACGACAACTATAGCAAAAACGCGATTTCAAAAAAAATTGTCTGTCTGTCTGTGTGTTTGTTCCGGGTAATCTCCGAAACGGCTGGGCCACCATTGTCACTAAAGTAAAGTAAGTATAGATCTATTAAAATGGAACGAACCTGTTACCTCCCACTTTAGCCGCCAGCCATCCCCCTGGCAGCTGCGTGATAATGTACCCGTAGAAGAATGAGCTCAGAACGAGGCCTTTCGTCTGGGAACTCCAGTCGAACTCTGGTATCTAAATTAGAATAGGGATTATCAGGATAAACACAGTATCAAAAGACCGCTAAGCGATTACTGCATCGAGCACAATCTCCTATCGTAATCGTATCGTGAAATCATTGTGTCACTGTCATTTATATTTATTTATGAAATCTATTCAAGCAATAATACCTACTACTAAAATATACTTCGCCCTATGTTAACTTTACAATACGTTTCCAGGTATTTATAGGTACTATTGACCGCTTAGCGCAGTGGTTCGAGCGTAGGGCGCTCGGCTCGCTACACCGGGTGGTTGCGGGTTCGATTCTCGTCAGGGTAAATTTCGGAAATGGCTTTTTCGTAATTTTCCCTGCTCTGGGTGTCACTAGGATCGCCCCCAGTCCATTGTACGGTACCCCTAGTACAAGCGTTGCTCAGTTTGGTAGCACGCAGTTGGTGTATTAGTCTGGCGATATTATTTATTGTCATTTTGTGCTTCCAGATAACAGAAAAATATAAAACACTGTGTAAATATTTCATTACCTACTAAAATAATTTCAATAGAGTCACGTTCAATGTGTCGTTGTCTTTGGTTATACCAACTGAATAACAATACAAGCGTACTATCATCTAAAATCATCTTACGTATACAATGGTCCCATTTTCCAGTTTCGTCTCCACGGGCTCCGTCATGGCTACCACGGCGACGGACAGGTTGGCTCGCAGCGCGTACACATTGAAGAAGCCAAAGAAAGCCAGCAACGCCACCACGAGCCGCCGCCGCCGCCAGAACCGCCATGTGAACTGGTGCTCTTTTGACGGCTCCCTGAAAATAACAAGGCTCATTAATCAACTTTGAAATAATCGTCATCATTCACACATTCTTTGGATCATTGATAGCTAAAACGCATGGGAATGATTGCTACTTTCGATGAAATTTAATTGCGTTTAATTATTTTTCTCGTTCGATGTTGTTTCACCTGTGAATTTTCACTAGTTACCTATAACACTTGATACTATAATAGATAATTATAGCTGCTTTTCGTTTGAGTGAGTAAGTCGGACGGTAACTGCTTAACAAGCAAGCAGGTCGTACGCTTGTTTGCCGACTTTGTTAGGTACATCAAAATAAAAAATAAGAGATTATTAGGTATCAATTACTTCAGTGTGATATCTGTAGTGTGAGTAACAGGGGGTGCCGGTAAAGCAAGCCTATTGTTTGTTTCTAACAATTCTTTCCGGAATAAAGTAGTTTCGTTTCGGCCTTTTAGCGGTTAATTTGTATCGAATTTAGCCAGTGTTGTTTCTAAACCGTACAAACTGGGTAACGTTATTTACCCAAAAGAAATAGTAAATCAGATTAAGTAACTAATTCGGGACCACCTTGAATGCATAGATGGTATTAAGTAACTAATGAATAGGATTGTTCCTTTTATAAATAGTTAGTGGAGTGAACTAAATAAATAAGAAGGCCACTAGTCCTGCCAGTCACTCCTACTCCTACCACTGTTACTCCTGTAAGCCAGGATCGAAAATGGAGTCCAAAGACGACTATACGTCCAACACATTTCGACTGCTGCGTCTCGGATAATTTCATACCTTGATTGTATTTTTATTAAAGATTACTAGCAATATAAGTTTCTCACATTACTAGTATTCCTGTTAGCCCCTCCAGCTAAGCTAATGTTTGTGTTAGGAGTGGGCCACGTCAATAGTTGAACGACCAGGATGGGATCGAACCTGGAACCTCCCAGCTACGAAGGCGGCCCCTCTAACCACTAGGCTATTGACGCTTTTAAACTTTTTTGTTACAAGTAAAGTTGACACCTGAGTTCATAATACCACGATGCTCGAATAACCACGTAAAATAAGCATTAAACAGCTGTTTTAGCTACAAAACTATATTAAAGTTAACAGAATAGATAATTCGAATTAATTACATGCTAATTAACAGTTCGTTATATATTTTTGTTATTACTAGCTGAGCCCGCGACTTCGTCCGCGTGGATTTTGATCCTTTCTTAGGGGATGTCTACGTCATAGTAGCTTTATGCATGCAAAGCCTCAGCCCGATCGGTTTAAAATAATATGTTTCAACAACTGATAAGCTAGATGACACACGCTTTCCTTTGTCCATGATTATAGTTACCTACTCATAAGATTTTTATTCCTTTATGTCCACATATTTTCCTATTCTACTACACATATCAAACGTTTTATAGGTTTCTGTATTCCTACCCAAAGGGCTTAAACAATGCCGCATAAATACTGGGCTCAAATCGTTGTAGCAATTCAAGCAGGAATTTTTACAAAATATAGTTTTAAAATTAATTTATTTACCGAGATTAATGCAGATTGGGGAATATACTTTAGTTATTAAATGTTTAGAGCTTGGGTTGTGCAGTAATACATCGAAGCCAGTGGAACTATGAGAAGCCTTTGTAGTGGAACACCATCTACGAAGAATTTCCATGAATGAAATGAATATCAGTGCAGCTTTCTCGTAACCAAAACCGCAATTATCGGTGCTTATAATCCGGTTTAAATTACACATTGGTTTTGGTACCTAGGTACTTAAAATAAAACCAGGTAGGTATTTCGACACCGTCTGAACCCATGACACGTGATTGTTCCAAGATTACATCATCGGCTGTGTTGCGTTTAATAATGCTTTTTATTTGTACTGAAGAAGTAAATTAATGAAAACACAGACTATGACGTATTCTGAGGCCATCGCATCGTGGGAAAATAAGACCTAGAGTAGTATATTATTGTAACATTCTTAAGGGTGACCGTCTACTTGGCTGTGCTATACAGCGGGCCCGCATCGTCTAATAGGATCGCTTCATTTCATCAGTTTAACTCAAGTTGACAGGAAATAATGAGATTCTATTGGTCGAAGTGGGCGGGCATAAAGTAGAACTCTACCATTCAACACATTTACATTTGCAAAGATTGCAACCTGAGACTTGACAGTTCTCGCTATTGCAACAATTTCAACTTGGCTCAAGTGCGAGCGGCATTGACATTCGTGGCAATTGTTTTGTAACCATTGTTTGAGTGGTATGCGAGGTGATAAGCTGATTTACTCAGTCAAGGCTACGGCAACTAGGTGATAAGTACCATCTCTAAAGGGCTATCGAAGTTCTTGGAGCAAGCAAGATACCCAATCGGGAAAGGTATCACTGCTAACCACAGATTTGATTTTATCAATGCTTATAAATAAATAAATATCGCCAGACGAACACACCAACTGTATGGTCCCAAACTAAGCAACGCTTGTACTATGGGTACCGTACAAGGGACTGGGGGTGATCCCAGTGACACCCAGACCAGGGCAAATTACGAAAAGGCCATTTCTGAAATTTACCCTGACAAGAATCGAACCCGCTACCACCCGGTGTAGTGAGCCGAGCGGCCTACGCTCGAACCACTGCGCAAGCGGTCGTCTTGCGCAAGACTTTTCTGTAAACTCTTAAGAAGTTGAAACAGAGGCCTTTTCAATAGGTTATCACGAAGAATTTTCCCGTCTACAAGAAATGAGGTTAAATAAAACAGTATTCGCAAACTTTATTACCACTTTCCGCGAGGCGTTTTATCGGCTTTTCATTAAAGGCACTAAATATTATCAGCTACATCGGATAACTTAGTTATAGGACATGCGCCGTCGGGCTAAATACGTCAATGTGTGTTTAGTGTAACCGCCAATGTTGATCTAGGCTGATAGTATTATCAAGTATTTGTTATAGATGTATTTTATTTGCAATATGCGACCGCTCATAATAATAGACGACTGCTCCGCGCAGTGGTTCGAGCATAGGCCGCTCGGCTCATTGCAGATGTTGGTTGCAAGGTTCGATTCCCGCCGGGACAAATTTCGGAAATGGCCTTTTCGTAATTTGCCCAGGTCTGGGTTTCACTGGGATCGCCCCCAGTCTACGATACCCATAGTACATGCGTTGCTTAGTTTTGGACCATACAGTTGGTGTGCTCGGCTGGCGATATTTTGTATTGTTATTATTAATACCTCCTGTACAAATACTTTTTTGTACTGTTTTGTCGTTGTGTCGTTGTGTTTTACTTTACTGTTTTGTCGTATATGCAAGCGTATCGTTGCCTATAGATGGTTGTTATGCCAATGGCATTTCTCGATCGTTACCGACCCCAAAGGGCGTGGGATACGTACCCTTCATTGTGAGTTCGGCATACCTCAAATAGATTAAATGAACTTGTGGTGGTGTGCAGCCTAGGCGTGCCACTCGAACGTCGTTGCTTCCATTGACACTTTTCTAAAAACGATACCAGAATACCGATACCCCTAAAGAGCAATCTATAACCATTAATAATTATTACCGCCTACATAGACACTCACATCTGACCGGCATCATATTTATGCCCGTCACATTTCTCATGAACACGCGAATTTACTCGTGCAGTGACTTAATTTACGTTGGTATGTAAAATAATTTGTGACCTTGTGCTCATCTATGTTTTTCAACACGATCAGCTGAAAATCGAGAAAAACTGACAGAAAAACTGCATCGCAACGTCCCAAGTCAATGAATTCAATGAAAACGACCTTCGACATCGCAAAGTAAAACGATGAAGATCGTGAGACCAGCTCGGTTTGTAAACAAACATCTCTGGAAGTGTTTGAGGATCCTAACACCACTTTTCATGGCGTACGTCGTTAAGCAAATCCCTGTGGTGAAATTAATGCGATGTCAACCATAAGACGTCCGCCAGGGGTGTCGACCCACCTAATTAGGTTGTGACCCAATTACTATTTTAAAGCTTTCGGTTCGACAAATCGGTTGATGTAACCATAAAATTTTAAAAGATTGATGTGACGATTTTATGTCTATCGATCGTGGAATGTTTCTGCTTCACCATGGCAACAGTTAAATATGCGCTTAATCAAATTAAATACTTAAGATATAAGTTATACGAGGGCGGGATGATAAGTAACTAGCCACTGCTATTTATAAAGTTAAAATTATAAAAATATATATGTCATTTTTAACTTCGTGTCTCTGGCCACCTGTGTTCTAAATTTGAATTTGGTGGCGTGAAAATTTTATAGATTTTTTGTCATTAGAAAATATATTTCGTCAACTGTTTTCAAAATGGATAAAATTGAACAAAGGGCGGTGATAAAGTTTCTTCATATGAAGGGCATGAAGAGGAAAGATATCTATGACGTTTTAGAGAATGTTTTGGGTGGATGTGCTCCTTCTTATGCCACAGTAAAAAACTGGGTGGCTGAGATTAAACGCGGTCGTACATGTGTCCAAGATGAAGCCCGCCCCGGACGTCCAAAAAGCGTCACGACTCCGGTAATGGTCGTGAAAGTACATGATATGGTTTTAGCTGATCGACGATTGAAGTTATCTGAAATAGCTGACACTACAGGTATCTCAAAAGAGCGGGTACATCATATCCTAATTCAGGAATTAAATGTGAAAAAGTTATAGGCCCGTTGGGTGCCGCGATTGCTTCCGCACGATCAAAAAAGCTATGGCAAAAATCAACGAATTGAAGTATGATTTGCTGCCCCACCCACCTTATTCGCCTGATCTACCGCCATCAGACTTCCACTTATTCCCTAAGCTCAAAACTTTTTTGGGCGGACTGAAATTTGCCACAAATGATGAAGTCATAGCCGCTGTAGAGGAGTATTTTACAGGCCTCGAAATAAATCATTTTATGGAAGGCATTACTGCTTTAGAACGAAGATGGAATAAGTGCGTAGAAGTTCTCGGAGACTATGTCGAAAAATAAAATTAATTTTATCATCCCGCCCTCGTACAATTATGAAAATAGAAATGACTTGAGGAGTCATTATAATATTTTTTAGGCTTCGCACGGGTACATTGCGGTAACATTATTCGAGTTTTAGTAAGAATCCCCAATTTTTTTAAAATATATTATAGCCTATGTCACCCGGGGATAGTGTAGCTTCCTAACAGTGTAAGAATTTTTCAAATCGGTTCAGTAGTTTCGGAGCCTATTCATTACAACCAAACAAAGTATTCCTCTATATAATATTAGTATGATACAATTATGAAAATAGAAATGACTTGAGGAGTCATTATAATATTTTTTTATTACGCGACTAGTACTTTGATTGTTATTAAAGAATACCACGGTAGGATCTATGACAACAAGACTTGCATTATAGGCTCGCAATAAGTATCAAAATATGTAAGTAAGTGGGTTCAAAACACTGGATTATAAGCTTTATTGCCACAACAACCTAGTGTAGGTACCTATAACCGGTTTAAAAACGTAGCCAAAGGAATTTGCATAAAGCTGTAGGTACTAAGTTTAAAAGCAAATGCTTACGATCCGAGTGAACTTTTACAATGATGCTGTCATGAAACAAATGGCAAATAAATGAATTTATTTGGTATAGCGCGGAATCAACTCTACTCTAATGTAGATTGATATGCCATGGAAAACTGGATTGGTACTAGTTATTGTCGAATACATAAATGTTATGTAAAAAATCCTCAATGCAAAAAATGAACAAATGGTTAACTTGAATGTCATTGCAATCCTACTAATATTATTGCAAATGCATGTTATTATCAATTTCATGCTACTGCCTGCGCCTTTCACATTCGAGGTTGAACAAAATTGGAATTCATACGCAGTAACAACAGGAACTTATAAAATACACGGTTATGAGAAAAAAACGATATCACTTGTCATGCTGCTCTAAGAATACTTGATCGAAATGTTGTTGTAAAGGACAACATCTATTTGAATTCCTTGATCCCTTATAAAGTGAACAGCCATGATTATGACGTATAAGACAAGTAAGTAAGTAATGGAGTATCCCCTCATAGCGATTAAAACCTGAGGAGACTTTGGGTAATTATTTTCATACCTGAAAGTCACAAACACTATCTTCACATTGATTGAGCTTTGGATATGTAAAACGATTGCCGATGATTCGACCACCGACATGAATAATGTACCTACAGAAACCCGTAATGGTATCACGCTCTTGATAGTTGTAAGAAGATTTTTTTAAAGATTTACATGCGATATTCAGTTTCTTTATAAACAGCCCCTAATGAAAATAAGTAAGGATATAACAAGTACCAACAGGATCGTCATGGTATTTGATAGGAATTGACTTAGTGTGCGCAATTATTTAGGAATCCCTAAACAAAGCTGGATGCAAATGAATCCGCGAACAAAGCTGGCAAAGGCCTCGTTACCCGCATAGGCTGCCTCCGATGTAGTGACGATAATGAATGGCAGCCGTTCGTAAACGTCAAGCAATCGGTTCTCCATAATCTGTACAGTATTACAACCGGTCTTGTAAAATTCTTTAGGCCGCGGCTTAAGTAACAACCTTAGCGTAAATAGAAGCATGAAATTTATATTGCAGACTAGCTGACCCGACAGACGTTGTCCTGTCTCAACTTTGAATATTGAATTCTAATTGTTCCGCTCAACTTTCTTAATGTTTACTTTCATAAGAACCTTCTCTAGACAAAAATAACAAACAAAATAATTAGCGAAATCATTTCATCCGTTCACGCGTGATGCGATGACCAAGGAAATAGAGATTCATTTTTATATATTGCAGATAATAAAAAACTATGTTTCAAATTCGAATATGATTAATTTAGGTGTCTTAAATTCAAAGCTGTATTTTTGTTGGAGACGATTATTAAAGCTGACGTAATGGCCACAATTTTACGTCCTGCCGTTGATTGTTCTATTTCGGTTGATATTTTTTGACTATCTAGGTACCTATACTCCATTTGTTATAGCATTAGACAGAAGTTAAAAAAGGTTATTTTTAGTGTCCACTTTGTAATAAAAGTACAATTAACGAGTTACAGTTACGATTGACGTCGAATTTATTATAATCTATTTATATACCAGCTTGTCATACCTAACTGTAGTAATATTAATTATTTATCTTATTAAATATATTGCCTTTCATTTAAATAATAATTATTTCATTTCAATTTAAAATAAGTGTCGATGCTAAAAACCTAAAAGAAGCAGGGGTGAACATACCGGGAACGTTTTTCGTTTCACTATAATCCTACCAAATCTAAAATGTTACCTAATCCCTTCAGAGGTTATGACAGCAGGGTATTTCTAATTTTGTCGGACTATGTTATCTATGAAATTGACGGAAATAATGTGCTGTCAGTGTTTGTCATTGAGTCATTCGCCTGCACTCTAAGTTCCTGTGAATACCTTGTTTGTTATTGTTATCGAATTTTCGTGATTTAATTGTTACTTGTTACTGTTTTCCTATCAAAAGTTATGTTAAAACAATTTTAATGTAATGACTCTAAATAAAAGTTGTTTTGACTTGGAAATAAAATGTTTTGCATCCCTGCTTCTGCGAGCCTCTTATGTCTAATGTTATAATAAATGGAGTATAGGTACAGTTACAGCTTCGGGAGGGTTATGGGAAATAATTATACCATTTGTCACGTTATTATTGCACGAAAGTGAAGACGGGGTCAGATCTATCATGATATTTATTAAACAAATGATACTATAAAAATGTAGGTATGTTTTCATGACACATAGATATAAACTTATTAAAATTTGTTTCTTTAATTTTTGTTATTACAGTGTGTGATTCTGCTTGCCTTTTTCTCTTATGACGCCATTAGACCGCTATATTCGATTACATATAATATAGCCTTTATTTAACAATCTTACAAAACATGGATCAAAAACTATTAAATTGGTAAAAATATGAAGTAACTTAAAATCTTAAATATATTAATTATTTGACACCGGTGTTGCGATTGTCTTGCGTTTCCGCAAAGGCCTCCCCTAGGGCTTGCCATTCTTTCCGATCGTGTGTTCTCCTACTCCAAGTAACGCCAGCTGTTTTCCTGATATCGTCTTCCCATCTAATCCGCTGCCTCCCTTTCTTCCTTTTGTTTTGTCTTGGACACCACTCGGTTATATCCTTAGCCCATTTTTCTCTCTTATTCCTCATGATATGACCTGCCCAACTCCATTTTAGTTTTTTAATGCGGTATATGACATCATTAATTTTAGTTTGATTTCTTAATGTTTCTATTTTTATTTTGTCTTTTTGCTTAACGTTTAGCATGCTTCGCTCCATACTGTGTTGACAGGTCTCGAGTTTGTGCATATTTTGTTTCGTAAGGCTCCATGTTTCAGCTCCATAAGTCATTATGGGTAAAATACATGAATCGAATATTCTTTTCTTGGCTTTGAGTGGTACCTGAGGGTTTTTGACAATTTCTTTAAGGGACCAATATCTTTTCCATGCTAGCTGTATTCTGTTGTTTATTTCTTTTGTTGTAAGGTCCTTGGGTGATATTGTCTGTCCAAGGTAAGTATATTCTTCTACATAATCTATCATGTTGCCGTTGACTGTGACAGGGATTTTATCAAAGTTTGTCATTACTTTGGTTTTTGTTGCGTTCAATGTGAGTCCGACTTTCTCGCTTTCATATACAAGTTGTTCTAGCATCTCTTGTAGGCTTCTTGGATCTTGAGAAATTAGAATTAAGTCGTCTGCAAATCTTAGATGGTTTAGTTGCATTCCGTTGATGTTTAGTCCGTATTTCCTCCACTCGAGACGTCTAAATATGTATTCGAGCACTGCCGAGAAAAGTTTAGGTGATAGTGGATCTCCCTGTCTGACTCCTCTTTTAATAGGAAATTGTTCGCCTATTCTTTCTGTTCGTATTCTTGCTTTCATGTTCTTGTATATATTTTTTATTAGTCGTATGTATTTATGTTCAATTCCCTGTGACGTAAGCGCTTCCCATATTTTTGTGTGTTTTAGAGAGTCAAATGCTTTGTTATAATCTACAAATGCAAAGTAATAAGTAATACCATATTCTTGGCATTTCTGGATAACTTGTTTTATGGTATGTATGTGATCGATTGTTGAAAAATCGCTTCGAAAGCCTGCTTGCTCTCTCGGTTGATTTTCATCTAGAATCTTTGTTAAACGTTTTAGCAGTACTTTAGAAAATATTTTATAAACATTTGACATCAGGCTAATGGGTCTGTAGTTGGATATGTTATCTTTCTTTCCTTTTTTATGAAGTAGTGTTATAGTTGCCATTTTCCACTGGTGAGGTATATATTCTGTGTCTAGAATTTCGTTGAATAAGTCCGTGATAATGCCTAATGTTATATCAGATGTTCCTATAAGAAGTTCATTCGATATGTAGTCTTCTCCTGGTGCCTTACCTCTTTTTTGTGATCTGATAGCCTGGTCTACTTCTTCTTTTAGTATAAATGGGATTCCTTCATTGCTATTTATATCGTTTTCTATTATACCATCCGGTATTTCTTCATCGTTGTATAACTCGCGGTAGTAGTCCGTGGCTACTTCTAAAATTTCGATTCTGTTTGTCTTGTTTTTCTTATCTTTATAGTGTGTCATATTGTCTATCCAGTTTGTATTTTCTCTTAACTCGTCCCATGCTTTCCTGACTCCTCCTGATTTTGTGATGTAATAATTTATCGTATTGTTTCTTCTTTTCTGTCTATGTTTCTTGATTTGCAGATTTATCTGTTTACTTAAATTCTCTATCTTCGTTTTGTTTATTTTCCTGTCTTCGTATAAATATTTTCTCTGCATGATCAGACTTCTTGCTTCTGGACCTATTTTGTCTACGGTTTCGTTATTTATTCTAGCTTTGTTCTCGACTTTCTTTAGTTCTTTTTCGAGAATATTATATTTATTTTGGACACCTACGGTATCTTTTGTTCTTTTTAAATTGAATTTCAATGATTCTAGGATACTTCCTGCTATTGGTAAGGGTATTGGCTTTTTACTATTTTGAATGTGTTTCCTCGGTACTTTTTGTTCATATGTGTGTATTTGTCCTCGAAGCATTCTGTGATCTGTATTATAGTTCAGTTGGTTAACAACATCAATATTCAAAAATAAACTTGGTTTGTTTGTGAGAATGTAGTCGATTTCATTTCTTGTTTTCCTATCCGGTGACACCCAAGTCCATTTTCTATTATGTTTTCTATTGTAGTAGGTATTCAAAATGTGTAAGTTATATTCCGAAGCATAATTTATCAATCTTTGTCCGTTATTATTCCTTTTCCCTGTCGAGTATGGTCCAAGTATATTGTCCTCGTTTTTATTTCGCATTCCAATTTGACTGTTAAAGTCTCCCATTACAACGACGGTTTTACATAAATTTTGCATGGTTTGGTTGAGTTTGTTATAAAATTCATCCTTTATCTCTTTCTGTGTAACCTCCGTTGGAGAATATATTTGAACGATTGAGGTAGGTTGCTTATGGCCAGGGAGTTTTACGTTCAAAATGGCAATTCTGTCAGATATTCCTCGGAACTCTATTATTTCGTTTTTCAAGTATTTCTTTACCATAAATCCTACTCCATATATCCCAGCCTTTTCCTGCATGTGGTATAATATATATTTCTGGTGTTCTTCCGTTTTCTCCTCCGCTCTTCTTACGTCGCTCAAGCCTATAATATCCCAGTTAACATTTTCCAGTGCATTTTCTAGCTCTAGTAAAGATTCATGCGACTTTATCGATCTTGTGTTAAGTGTAGCTATGTTGAATTTATTCTTGGATCTTTGTTTCATATTTACAGGGTCTTGTATTTTGGGTAGTGTTTTGTCTGTTGCAAGTTTGGATTTCTCTGTTGCAAGCTTTTGGGGGTAGTGGTCTATCACCCCACGGTGACCAGCCGTATTGGGGATCTGGTTATTTTTTGCTAGAATTATTTTGTTTATATTGATTTTCTTGATGTTCGCGTTTCCGATGTCAGGTAATTCCTATGCCTTATGAGGTTGTGTTTGTTTCTCTGACAGTGAGAAAGATCTGGCTCTCATGTATGCAAATGCATCAGTTTTGTGCATTTTAGACGGGGCAATAATATTTTCCCCCTCTGTGGAGTGAGGTTGTTTTTGTATGTTCTTGGGCGACATAGATTCGATTACATAAATAAATAATAAATAAATAAATATCGCCAGACGAACACACCAACTGTATGGTCCCAAACTAAGCAACGCTTATACTATGGGTACCGTACAATGGACTGGGGGCGATCCCAGTGACACCCAGACCAGGGCAAATTACGAAAAGGCTATTTCCGAAATTTACCCTGACGGGAATCGAACCCACCCGATGCAGAGAGCCGAGCGGCCTACGCTCGAACCACTAAACCAAGCGGTCGTCGAATTGGGATAATACTGACAATAAATACGACTTTATAGGCTACTAGCGGCCCGCCCCGGCTTCGCACGGGTACATTGCGGTTACATTATTCGAGTTTTAGTAAGGATCCCTATTTTTTTTTATAAATATATTATAGCCTATGTCACCCGGGGATAGTGTAGCTTCCCAACAGTGAAATAATTTTTCAAATCGGTTCAGTAATTTCGGAGCCTATTCAGTACAATCAAACAAACAAAGTTTTCCTCTTTATAATATTAGTATGATTATTGCGTGACTGATAGCATTTCTCGTTGGCAAGTTGTAGCCTTATTCGAGCCCTAAACCATACTTGGTCCTATACCGCGACCTAATTCCTATTCCAGAGATAAGTCAGCCAGTTATTGCTGCTTTTGTAGCCGGGATAAGCGGTACCGTACTAAAATGGATTTCTTTTGATATCTGCAGTAAACGGAGCGGATCTGTGTGACGGAGGAATAATTTTAGTCTTCATGTTTGTAGGCTGGGACTAACTGTAGTTCCTGGGTACTTATGTAACAGACGTGAAATATTAGCGTTGGTTTGGATTTTAATATTTACATCCTACAATATTATTAATGTCATACTCATATATAATTGTTTTCATATTGGGGTTGTGTATTTGAGTAACAAAAAGGGTTTAAGTAAGATTATAGGACTACTTAAAACTAGTTAGTATTAAGATTACAAATTAATAGTAAGTACTTATGTTCCTTAGTTTTATAAAACAGGTAACAGTGAAAACCAGCTAGCTACTTAAGTAGGTACCTAGCTCCTGAATAGTATTCCCTGCACTGCAACTTACGTGAATTTAGTTATTTATATCTATAAAACCTATTTCTATCACTGTATCTATACAAATAAATAAAATTGGAGTGTCTGTTTTTAATATCAATATAACACCTTTTCACTAAATGCATATGAAAGTACATACGACACCTATAGCAAAAACGTGATTAAAAACATTTTTGTCTGTCTGTCTGTGTGTTTCTTCCGGGTAATCTCCGAAACGACTGGACCGATTTTGACGGGACTTTCACTGGCAGGTAGCTGATGTTATAAGGAGTAACTTAGACTACTTTTATTTTAGAAAAACTAAATTAAAAAAAATGGGTCCTGCCGCGCGAGGTCCTTCCACGCGGACGAAGTCGCGGGCTCAGCTAGTCTTTAATAAAATTTACGAGCGTTTCGTCTCGCGAAGGGTCATATCACGCAAAACTGGTAACACTTCTGGTATGTGTGAAGACCTTGAACGCAATCTCGTGTCGCTTGTGACTTCTATTATAAGTAGGTAATACTTACTGGGTATTAATACAAATATTATTTAACAAACAAATTGCACCTATTATGACGTAGCTAAAATACTTACCTGTTTCCAGGCCCTACATACAATAAAAACTTATAATTGGATTGGTACACTTAATTGTGGCTAGGTATAACTACCCAAGTGTTCACTTTTTATTGAGCTAGATGACATTCATTTTACTTACCTAGTTCCGTATATTTTTTGTGAAATTCGGTAAATGGGTAGATAGGTAACTACCTAATTATATTGCACTATAAGGTAGGTAAGAACTTACATCCCTACCTATGCGATTCCGCGCACAAATTACAACTAGCTTTTCCGCAGCTTCGCTAGCGTATTTTCTAGAGGTTGACATCAGAGCGGCACCCACTGGGTCCAATTATAATAGAACCATGCATGTGTGAACCACATCAAAATTGGTCAAGCCGTTTAGGAGATCGTTAAGTAGGTATATCTAACTTATTTTTTTCTTCCAACTCCTCCTATTATTTCTTTCGATTAAATTCGTGCGGGTTCCAAGACAATTTAACTTTTCCCCGGGACTCGTCGAGGGTCAAACCTCGACGTCATTCACCATTGTCGATCTAGCTTTACAGGACTAACAGTTGGTGGAAGTGTGTGGCGGGACCAGTGCCATAGAAAAAATACCAAACTTAACTATAGACGTATAAAGTTCCGGAGTGCTCGTCATGACCGATTTAAATTATTTTTTTCTTACTTATCGCGTCAACTGGATAATTTTAGCTATAGTTGGAACCGCTAGGCGGCACTGTTGTCGATTTGTAGAAAACAAAATCTACGGAGGCGAAGTAGCGTGGAAAAACTAGCTTTTTTTTTACGACGAAATATCTCACACTGCTTCCGGTGTTTGTTTCTGTGTTCTCATGAAGTCCCGGTAGTTAGGTATTATTAGAAGCACTTTATTATGTACTTAATTCACTGTAGGTTTAAAGATGCTTTGTGCAAAGTTATATTGTGATAGCCATGTTTGAATTACGTGAGCAAAGCTATTTACAGTCCGCTTATCTTTCCTTTGTTGTATTTGGATTAATGTAGGAGACAAAAGGCATCCCAATGTTAATTTACAGCACTATTTCGTAACTAAAATCACTTTCCGATATTTGTATGGCTACTATACTAACCTACTTAGTAAAAATGAACCCTGGTAAGTAGGTAGGTAATTGTTTAATTGTTTTTTTCGTATGTCCCTACCTACCTTCTTGTGTTAGTTTAATTCCACTATAAACAGTACGTGGGTTAGTAAAGTAATTAAGTACTTATAGGTAATAAAATATAAATTGGCAATTTACAAAAATAAAACGGAAATATCTAAACTAAGTAAGTACCACTTACATAGATAAAAAACGTGACGAATTTTCAGATACTTATACTTACCATGTTTTATTACTTAAACTAGCGACCCGCCCCGGCTTCGCATGCATGCAATAAATTATCATTGTTTCTCTACTATATTATACATGTATTATACATATAAACCTTCCTCTTGAATCACTCTATGTATAAAAAAACCGCATCAAAATTCGTTGCGTAGTTTTAAAGATCTAAGCATACATAGGGACATACAGACAGCGGGAAGCGACTTAGTTTTATACTATGTTATGATACCTATAACAGCAAATACAAATAAACTACAAGTATGTAATAAGGAAACGCGAAGGCCGCTGGGAAAACGTGTTAGGTACAGAGTAAAAAAAACACGTCTAGTAAGTACCTAGTACAGAGAACATTGCACTTTATTCGGACTGGTACAAAGGTATTGCAACTATTAAACAAAGCCAAATAATTGTTAATACTTAATAAGAGAGTATCCTTACTAATATTATTATAGTGAAAATAACTCTGTCTGTCTGTCTGTCGCGCTTTCACGCCAAAACTACTGCACCGATTTAAATGAAATTTGGTACACAAATAGTGTAGAGCCTGAGAAAGACAATGGCTTTTTTAATGCGTAAAAAGGGTTGTAAGGATTTCACCATTGGAAGTATCGCCATTTTTAGAGCTAGCAGCTTGAAACATTTTTTTAGACTGTTGGTTGGATATCAATATATATGACATTGAAAGTTTCTAAAAGTTTTACCCTCATGGGTGTAAAATAACAATAGGGAATAGGGGATGAAAGTTTGTATTGTGATATGTAAGGTTTATGTGAATGTTTTATAAGTTTGCGACGAGAGACATAATATTAGGTAGAGGTATTCTGATGTACATTTACGGAGTCATTATAAACACCATTCCACGCGTACGAAGTCGCGGCCACAGCTAGTTTAGTTACTTATAATCTTTTTTTGAACTAACCCTACCAGTTCATTTAGTAACTAGCTAAGTGAATTCTAAATGATTAAACAACCCCTCTATATAAACTGCTGAGATTCAACGAACTGTTAAAATAATGCATAATAGAATAGCCACTTAATCAATGTTAAATGTTAGCAAAGGACTGCAGAAGGACTGAAAATGTGTGAGGTGTTGCGCTTGCGATAAAGCTTTCCTAGCAGCGAAATCTTAAGTATCCGCGCCAATAAAGAGAGAATGGCTATAAAGAGACAAGAGAATAAAGCGGAATAATAGTTTTAAAAAAAGTGAAATTTCGACAAGTGTGTACGTGTACATACCACAAATAATACAGCTTTAAATCCTATAAACATCTCATAACTATCCTATAAGGAGCTAAGTATATGTATATTATTATCGTGAAATAGTAGAGTACAAGCAAAAAAAAGTATACGTTTTTCCAAATAATACTGGACATTTACAATAATAAAGTTGGTAATGTCACGACAAGTATAAGAAAATTATCTGTGTCATGGCGAACAAGGTCTCATAATACAATATAATAGATATAATAGAATATTTCAGATTTAATAAAAATTCTCGCGTAAGTAATTAAATTTCAATACATTTTCACTGTTACAATTTAATATTTGTCTGTTTTGATTAGTATCAGTATATGTTTATTTTACAAACAGATAATATATTTTTCTAAGATACATACGAGTATGGCCTTTGCGTTTAATATATAAACAACTTTATTTATAAATATATATACAGCAGCTGTTAGCTGTACGGTATATATAGTTCACTTGAGTTTATTATTACGCTCGAGCTCTATTACGAAGCAAAGGTAAAAAAGCAATGCCATAATAAATTACCGCTTGCCTTATGAATATGAACACGTTCTGCATTCGCTTTTTATGGATGATTAAAAAAGAAACACTTTTGATTGCATTTAATTTGCAAAATTTTAATTACTCTGAAAATGTATGGGCTAAAAGCTGAAACTTAGTAACGATAATAACTGATATTTAGAATTCTCTAATAGCATGTTTAAATCACAAAATAGACAGCGTAATTTGATGCTTTATCACCACTAAACTGTTTCTTTTGTTTCGTAATTCATTATATTATGTTTGCAAAGTACTACCTATACACAGGCATAATGGTTATTATTGCTTATTACAGAATTAAAGTGCATTCGTAGATAAATTGGCTACCTTACATAATGTTATATAACAAACTATCACCATGTTTGTATACTTAGTTGAGTATTGTTGAGTTTGGACCGAGAAATATTTTTTTATCGCTTCGCTTTCTTGTTTCCAACGTTAAACAACGTGTTGAACCAAAACATTTAACACATAATAGTAATTTAGTGTTATACCAGATTGATCACCGCAATAAATGATTTTGTATAGGAAAATATAACGAAACCCTACGAAGTTTTATCTTTATCTTTACAATCGGGCAACAGGACCAGTAAGAAACTCAACTGGCGTTTTTTTAAGATGTAAATCATACCTTTAAGCTGCGCAGACGGCAAATACACAACTATATCACAATAAATAATATCGATTACGTGTCGACGACCTAAGTTAAACGTCCCAAGATCCACGGTTTATGAAGTCACCGACTAAAAGAAACGCATTAAGTAAGTAGGTATTAAACTTTTTGTGAATAACCAACTGTAGAGTATTTTTTGCCGGGCAATAAACAATGGTTAGATAGATGAAATCTTCTGTAAAAAATATGGATCCCGCTTTTTACGATTACTTGTAATGTAAGCAATGATTTGGGCTTGTAAGAAGGTAATTACCTATTTTAAAAAGCTTTGAAAATACTTGAGGGCATAAAAGTCGTACCTAATACTATAAAAATTTCAGTATAAAACCATCTCAAACTGATCCCAATATATAGTGGTCTAATGGATTTTATGTGCATTTGCGAACCTAATAGAGATATCCATTCTATGCTAAACAATATTTATGAAATGATTCAATATTGCACGCCGAATGAATTCGTAGCGTGTATAGAGACAATGCTAGGATGGAGAGTCACATAAGATGGAATTTATAAAAGATATATTGGTACGCTTACTTCTATATTAAATACTGTTTAGTTTTTTTTTAACTATCCATAATAGACCACACAATCAGTGATAACAAACTCAAGGGAATAGGTTCGAAAAAACTCTTGTAAGGATTTGGATGTTTACGTTTCAGAAATTAATACTTACATTGGCAGGATTGTCCAAAAGGACAGAAATAAAAAAAAAGAAAATGTTTCAAAAGTCACAAAAAGATATGGTTCAACCATGCATAGCGCGTGTAATGGGAAATCCGTTACATTGGGCTCCATTTAGGTATGTATTTGCCATTAATTAGAGTGGAACTCCGTATAAGGTCGCTTGATATTTTATTCATCCTACTAATATTATAAATGTGAAAGTTTGTGCGTGTGGATGTATGTATGTATGTTACTCCTTCACGCAAAAACTACTGAACGGATTTGGATGAAATTTGGAACACAGATAGTTTATAACCGGGATTAACATATAGGATACTTTTTATCCCGATAATCCCGAAATTTTTGTTACGTTAAATACTACGCGGACGAAGTCGGGGGGCACAGCTAGTATTTAATATACAAAAAGTGAAACGCAACTATTATATCTACACCCTTTATGACTAAGTATTTAAGGACTGAATAAATAAATTCCTAGCTTTATTATTTGCTTAGGCACAATAATTCACACCAAACATTTTCAGACTTAATTTAAGTTATAATAATTTTGATGACTGATTCTTTACAATCCGTTTTCATGAAATTCATGCGAGTTCGAAGACAATTTGTTTTCCCCGGAGCTCGTGGAAAGTTAAAACTTATCGTATCGTTGGGCACAATTATCAATACTGGTTTACAGAAGTACTTGATGGCTGTGTCTGGCGGGCCTAGTCTCAAAAAGACAAATCAAAGCACGTTGCATACCTAGTATAAACGTGCATAAATAATTTGAATATTGCCTATTTTACTTAGATTGAACTCATTTTGCGAATGACACAACATTATTTTCGGCAAAGCTTGCTCATTAGATACACACATACAGTACCTAATGCTTAAAACAGCATAAGTTAATACGGACCTGTTTAGGGAAGAGTCTTTAATTCAATGCATAATTCATGAAAGTCATTATTATGTTGGCACAACCATTTTAAAGATGCATCTGTCTCTAGACAATGAACTTAAATCTTAAAAAGTTGACATTCTGATTCTTGCTTAGAAAATATAATGTGCACTTCATGTATAAGTATTTAAACTTTTGTTTAGAAATTTGTGTTTTGACAATTCTAGCTCCAGCTTAACTAATCAGCATGCTTTTGCACAGCGTAACAGGAGTTTAAGTTGAAGTTTCAGGTGTTTCAGGTTACCTTACCCTTGTATAAATGCTAAAATTATGTTTTTATCATCATCGTTAAAACCTACGCTTTTGTTACTACTAAGTTAGATATTTTTATTTTAGCAAAACCGTTGTGCCTATTCCGATTCCAACGCAGAATGGAAACCTTACTTACAACTGACGTCATTACCTAGATGTTGTCCGAACCATGAGTTAGTGAATAGTTAAATCACCTTCATGAAAATGTGAAGCATTTCCTAATGAGCTACCTACGTTTATCGTGATTAATGATATTAAATATAGTTTAGGTAAGTAATTATGAGTATATCCAACCAATCATAAATAACACTGAGATAATTAGTTCATACTTAAGGCGTCTACTTACATGAAATTTTAATCCGGATAAGGGTTAAAACTGAACCTTAACACCCAAGGTACAGGTTTGTTATCTGGTATATTGGATGAGACTAAGGCATGATTTTACACGACCTAGCTGCTGCTTGGAGTTAATCTAATCACAAAGCTGTTGTATGGCACTGAAGATATCATTTCGTCTATCCCAATCCTAAGAAGGCCGGTGGAAATAAGGTTACCAGATGTAAAAATCGAAAGACCGGAGACAAGGCCTGATTACCATGGAAAAGTCCTTAGATTTTATACAGTTTGAGAAATTTCTCTCAAAAACGTATTAGGTATTATCGTTTTATACACTGCGGATCTAGCGCACGCGTTACTTAGATAAATAAGTATTGATTTTAACTGTTTAATTGTTACCAAAAGAAGATTATTTTAGTTGGTTTAACTTTTAATTAAAAAGATCTTTAAAATGTAACCTGTGTTTTATTGAAAATCCTGAGATTTCACGAGATTTGCAAAATCCGGCCGCAATCCTGAGAAAAGTCGAAAATTCCTGTAATCTCAGGACAAATCCAGAGATATGGTAACCCTAGGTGGAAAGGGATGTTCACAAGTAGTCTACTAGGCTTAGGTAGGTAGGTATGTGGTATTCATGCAATTGCATAGTATAATTGCTTGAGTAGGTACATGCGTAAATTGCTCCTTTTCTAGATCATTTCAAAGTTAACAATACGTAACAATAAATAATCTGAAATAGCCAAACGAACCGCAACGTTTTTCTCGCGACACGTAGGTATAGGTATAATGCAAACGGAGTTTTTCAACCATATGTGTTGGAGGTACCTTTTACAATAAACGAAAATCGATCTTAAACCAAGGTAGTAAGAGTAATTTTAATTTTTACGACCGGCAATTCGGTGTGTGAATCGCTACATCCGTTGGAAATTTTAAACAATCGCATTTGTTTTCGATATAAACACGCACCTTTGTGTAGTGTTGTAGAACATAGCCGCTTGCCTCTTCATGTCGTCGGAGACAGTGTTGTCTTCATTCATATTTGCACTTCACTACAATACGATTTGGCAACGGGGTCACTGCGCCTAGATTTCACCACACCATGGGGTATTTGATATCTGAATTAAACCCTATTGTTTCGTGTTAAGGTTTAGTTTGCCGTATAGTGGGGTTCAAAGGTGAACGTTGGTATGGCGAGGCCGGCAAGTCGTACGACGCCCGCGCCTCTCACAATGCGAACTGAAACGGTATCGAGTTAGATCGCCCACTCGTGCGCCCCGCAGCACCCCCCACTTACGATATGCGGCTCCACGGTCAGACGATACGACATTAATTTATTTATTTGTTATTTTATTTATTTATTTTGAAGAGGCTTGATTGAAAGCAGTTAGGATCCTGTATAATAAATCTATTTGTGTTAAAGAACGAACCAACTTCAGTACAAAACGAAAAGTCAAAAGCATACTCAATAACACTCTCAGAATTATTAATTGCTAAGTATTAATAAATTGATGTTAAAATTAAACTTCATGGATGTAATAAGAAAAAGATAAGTAAGTATAATTTTGATCAAAGAAATTGAGTTAATTAAGGCATGAGGATTAAAATCTTTAAAAAACCCATGTGATTTTATTGTTTAGTTTTATATTTTGAAGGTTTCTACAAGTGAGACTTTAGTTTTAATTTATAGGTAGTCAAAGGTGCGTAACAAAGTAACAATGTTATACAACTTGATTGCATAGCTGCTGTATAAGTAGTTGCTGGTTCTGTGATATCATTCGTAAGCATGCATAATACAATAAAAAATATTGTTCTGTGCCATGAGAGGTAACTGGGTAGACAGACGGTCCTAATTCCATGACCTTAATCTATTATTTTAAAATAATGAAAGTGACTGAGACAATGGAAACAAACCTTTAGCATGTGTTATGCACAGGTAGTTTTGCTAGTCAGATACACAAATGATAACTTGAAACCTATCTTAACAGCATTTACTTTGGGTGTAACTTTAATTTGGCATATCACCTGTCTCATGGCAATAAATTGGACTGTCCATTGATCAATAGGTCTTAGATACTATTTCCGGATTGTTCAGTATTATAAAAAAAATAAGTCTGTGGTCTGTAGTATGGCTGATATATTATTATTAGACCTTTCCTCATTCCCTTTCATGTTTGGATCTTGCCATCACATCAGGGGTATGTGGATGTAGGTACAGCGGTTCATGTCTGCAGTTTCCATATACTATAGGATGTATGTAGGTACTTAATGGTCACGTATACTAATATACACCTTGCTAATAATAAAACTGGTGTATGTTGACATGTTGGGTTAGTCTAGTCATGGTAGTAAGTAAGTTTTATATAGTTATTATTATATTACATTGCAACCAAATAGGTACAAAAAAACAGTTTTGCATTAGAAATTAAAAAATAGGATAAATATTCAAATATTGTTATAGCGTTTCAGATTTTTTAATGAAAATTGAGTATTTTTTACTTAAGTCTATCATCAAAAATAATAATCATTATGTTTATTCCATGGACATATTTTCCATATCCATGGAATTTACTTGCACTTGTACAGCCTGAATCTCCATATTATTGAGTGAGCAAAGAGATTCACTTTAAATATTGAGTTAATTTAATGCTTGAATTAATTACTTTTTAGGTGCAGTGATTCTTTAAAGGAGGTAAAATACTGCTGATGAATGCGAAGTAAACACATTGTCCGAGATCATTATTGTGGTTTTAGTACTGAAATGTTGGACCTGTATTTTAGGAATTGAACTTACATTCAATAATCATTGAATGTAAATTACCTCAACACATCCAATCAGTTTGTAGACCATCAAATAATTAGGTAGGTACCTACTAACATAACTATTTAAAAAATATGTTAAGGAAATAGGGCTCAGGAAACTAAGCAGATAACTAGGTGCTTAATGAAAAATAGGCAAGGGACACCAGTTCAATAATTTAATGGGCCACATACCTGTTTATTATTATTCCAGAAAATATAATAAGTTCATGCCTATTTGCAAGCATATCTTAGATATAACATTTATTTAAAGCATAATACTTACTGGTTTTCTGACCATAATGGACTGTAACTATATTTAAATTGATTGCTCTGATTTGTCACCATTGCTCAAATCCACATTGTACTGTATTAATTTTAACAAATTACTTATTAAATTAATAAAATACAAATTGAATCACCCCGCGCGCCGACGACGAAGCCGAACTTTGGTTTTGACTTTGACAGATGAAACTGACAGACACTTGACAGTTTATATTTTTTTGAGGAAACGCCGCGTATCTGTACTACTAGGCTTTTAGACTAACTTTTTTTGACACAAGATAGTTTGTCATTTAAAAAAAAATGTGTTCACTTTTCTCGTTTTCTCATTTTCCTTCATTCTCATTCTCATATTATCAAAGTGAAATGTTGCATTGTTTTTTTACCTATAATAAGTCATAATGCGCTTGGAGGCAATTATGCGGTTTTGTGATTGGGTGAATTGTTGCCTTTATTATTTATATAGGCGCCATCGTTCTTGATAATTGCATTTCTGTTGTCTTCTAGAGGATGTATAAATAATTGGGTAAGTTAGTCTTCATTTTGAAAGTTCTTTCCAATAGTAGGTATCTCAAGAGTAAAGTAGGTGTCTTCAGAGAAATGCTGCGTTTAAAAACTTGTTTGGGTAGGTTTTATACTTAAGTAATTGTACCGAAATAAAAAAGGGTTACAAATGTGGCTACTGGCTACTCAAAGTGCATAAAATTTGTTACTTAATTTCAAAATCATTCTACAGCTAGAGGTTCCTTGTAAATAAATTTATACTAGGAATGTGTCCCATGCGCACTATCCCCATGCTGAGGGGAAATAGCCTCATACATACATGGATACAGTGTGCGGACATGGTCCATAAGTGGGTGACCTAATTTTCCCACAAGTTATTACTCAACTTATTATGGGGCTCCATGGCGCTATTCTATGGGGATTTGCAAGCCATAAGTAAGTGAAGACTTTTAGAAAAAAGTTTATAGTGATGCGAGTCATATGGCTATTCGACGCTGCAATAATCAGAGTATTAGATAAGTGCCTACCTAAGGGTAAGGGGTAAGGCCTACCTACCTAGTAGATGTTTTTATGGCGTTTATTATTGTCATAAATATAGTTTTTTTCGGGATTGACGAAAATGAGAAAACCTATTTTGACCTACAAAATACAATGTTAGAAATAATAAACAAAAAAATGAGAGTTAACTGTACTGCAGAAAATCTAGAAGACATCAGACGATTGGGCAAGAAAAAAGACACAATAAGACCTGTGGTTATTACCTTAAATACAATGGGGAAAAAAATTGAGCTCCTGAGAAACAAAAATACACTAAATGAAACATCTTATTATATCAAAGAAGATTTTCCGCCGGAAGTATTAGAAGAAAGAAAAAGATTAAAAATACAGTTGTTGGAAGAAAGAAGTAAAGGAAAAAAAGCCTACTTAAAATATGACAAACTAATAGTGATACCAGACCAAATTCGAGTAATAATACCAACGCGATCCACAAACAACAAACGATATTTGTCACAATCGCCTGACGCTCAAACTTCAGTTAGCGCGAGACCTAACAACCAGAACCAGAAAAATGCTACAAAAAAACACAATCCTGGAATGGAAAAGTATATAATTAAACAGCGAGGCAAAAATAACGAAACATTTAGCACTAATCCAGATACCAATAGTTGCCCTACTTACTCAGCCAACAGTGCAAACCCACAACAGAACAGAATCTGACAACAAATCGCGACCTCTCCATCACCTTCCCCACTACGGCTGGTCACCGCGGGGAAGTCTGACCAAAACCCTCCATGTCAAACTCTAAGCATATGTACCTATAATGTGAGATCCCTATCAAACGACGAACGTCTATTGGAACTCCAATTTGCTATATCAAAAATAAAATATGATATCATAGGCCTTTCCGAAGTGAGAAGAACTGGCTATAACATAATAGAAAACACAGATAATATTCTATGCTACTTTGGTGAAACCAAGGGCCTACATGGTGTCGGGTTCCTTATAAAAAGAAGACTTAAACCATACATTGAAAGCTTTATTGCGATATCAGAAAGAATTTGCATTCTAAACCTCAAACTACTGAATTTCTCCCTCTCCATAATTCAAGTATACGCTCCTACATGCGACTCAAGCGAAGACGAAGTGGACAAATTCTATGAAAAACTACAAGAAACCCAAAAAAAATGTAACAAACACTTAATAATCATGGGCGACTTTAACGCCCGTATTGGCCAGTGCTTGGATGGTGAAGAACGTGTAATAGGCCCGTATTGTTATGGAAAAAGAGACAAAAGAGGGGAGAGAATGCTGCAATATGTAATGGAAAACGACTTTACGGTAATAAATAGCATCTTTAAAAAGAACCCAAATAACTTATGGACATGGTTATCACCTAAAAGAACAAAAAGTCAAATCGACTACATACTGACTGATATAAAAAAGCTCTTCATGAATATGGAAATCATCAATCAATGTTCTTATCCTAGCGATCACAGACTTCTCAGAAGTACTATACTCTTGAAAACACCAAAATCTAGTCGATCAAAATACGAAAATAAAACAGTTAACATAAACTCTCCATCTAAAGAAAAACAATACTTATTAACCCTATCAAAACAGACAGATATGATTTGCATGAGGACAGTTGAGGATATGGAAGACTACTACCTAAAAATTAAAAATGTTATACTTCAAAGCATTGACTCTATCAAAAACACAAAATCCCAAAATCAAAGTATACTGTCGGACAAAACGAAATCCATGATTGAACGAAGGAACATTTTAAAACTCCAAGCGGGTTTAACACCAGAAGAAAAAAAAGAACTAAGTTACTTGTACAAAAATACTCATAAACTCATTAGGAAAGAACACAATGAGCATCGCCTAAACATTTTCAAGAAACACCTGACTAGTACAAGAAGTCTAAAAAAGGGTTATAAAGAACTAAATACCGCGAAAACCTGGATTCCATGCCTAAAAGAAAACTCTACCAGTAAAAAGATATTTTCAAGATCAAGTATAATAAACATAGCCACAAAATTCTATAAAAATCTGTATTCTGCAAAAGAAGACTTACCAAAACAAGAGAAAACAAAAATAACGACACACGCGAACAACCTAAGAAGATTTAACGACTTAGAAATACAAATAAAAATCGAAAAACTCAAGGAAAACAAGAGCAGTGGCCCAGACAATATACCCAACGAAGCAATTATAGCAGGAAGTCATGTACTCACACCATATCTAACCATCCTCTACAACAAGATCCTGGATACAAAAAAAATACCGACAGAATGGGCCACATCTGACATAATACTGCTCTATAAAAAAGGTGACCCCAGTGATATCGGAAACTACAGACCTATCAGCTTACAACCGAACCTATACAAATTGTTTGCATCATGCTTGGAAGATCGCCTTGCTATAACTACGGAAGAATACCAACCGGTAGAGCAAGCAGGTTTTAGGAAAAACTTTTCAACTATAGATCATATTCACACGTTAGAGCAAGTTATCGAGAAATATGAGGAAAAAAGATGCCCTCTCTACCTAGTATTCATCGACTACGCAAAAGCTTTCGACTCTATATCACATAACAGCATATGGGAAGCTCTACAAGACTGCGGTATACCTGCTGAAATAATAGAGTTATTGCAAGATATATATAATAAAAGCATTAGCCGAGTAAGGCTAGACAGAACGGGCCCTGACATTAAGATTTGTAGGGGTGTAAGGCAAGGAGATCCCCTGTCTCCAAGAATTTTCATTACAGTTCTCCAATATATAATGAAGAGTCTGGATTGGTCCGAGAAAGGTTTAAACATAGACGGAACCCGCTTGAATAATTTAAGATTTGCTGATGACATTGTTCTTTTCTCAGAAAACGCAACAGAGATAGAAATTATGATTAACGAACTCTACCAAGTCAGCCAAAAAACTGGCCTAGATCTAAACTCTACAAAAACAAAAATTATGACTAATACCAGCGAGATACCCATAACAGTAAATAATACAGTATTAGAATATGTACAGGAATATACGTACTTAGGAAAACAAATATCTTTTAAGAAATCAAGACATCGAGACGAACTCAACCGACGAATTAACAATACGTGGAAAAAGTATTGGAGTCATAAAGAAATTCTCAAGTCAAATATGCCCTTAAAATATAAAAAAGTCGTTTTAGATACTTGCCTCCTGCCCTGCCTGTCGTATGCCTGCCAAACTTGGATTTTCAACAACTACACCATCAACAGAATATTAACAACCCAAAGAGCCATGGAACGTAGTATACTGAATATAAAAAGACAAGACAAGCATAGAAATGTAGACATCAGAAAACAAACAAAGGTTATAGATGCACTAAATTATTGTCAAAAACAAAAATGGAAATGGGCCGGGCATGTAGCTCGCATGGACGAGAACAAATGGACTAAGAGAGTTACAACATGGGCTGGACCTATCGGCAATAGGAGAAAAGGCAGGCCGCTGGAAAGATGGAGTGACGAGTTGAGAAAAACGACAGGACAAGACTGGATAAAAACAGCGAATGATAGGAAAACATGGAAGGACATGGAGGAGGCCTTCACTCGAGAGAGGTCCTTGATTATTACAAATAACACGACATAACATTTATAAATAATACAAATAATTATAATTAATATACTAACAATATATGATTTTTGATACTAACAATACTGACTCAAATGAATACTTGACTGAAAATGAAAACATTGATGAAATAATAATAATTTAATTATTATTTTTTGTAAATGTAATCTTAAAGTTTGTAATTGTAATTTGCAAATGTAAAATTTCAAGGAATAAATGGCTTTAATAATAATAATAATAAATTATTGTCATGGAAATTAATTTGGAAAATAAATATACGACTCCTGACTAATGATACTACTTAGCTTATACATTAGGTAGGAGGTACCTACCTAATGTATAGAGCCATATTTGAAATAATGTGTTACCTACTAACTACTAATCATCTTCTAAAGGACTCTTTCATATTCTTTTACGATTTTAACAGAGGTAGGTGTAAGGCCTTCTAAAAAAATGTAATCTATGTACTTACTATCTTTTATCAATAATGAGTAAATAATTACGGGATAATCTCACCGCTCACGGCATCTCCTCTCATGATGTCGGGACAAGATAGATCGTGGTCGGACATCAGCGGGTATCACCGCTGAATGGGGCAAGATGGATGACCGCCTCATTACAACGACGCTAATCCGATGCTTGGGTAACTGGGTAGGTCCACGGTAACTACTTAGGTAGTTTAATGATCATGTTACATGCTTTAAACATGTCTTACCCGCATATCTATGGACGAACAATTACCTACTTGTTCATAAGTAAAAGTAATTGACTTTAAGCACTAATTTGATTTTAATAATTCAAATTCAAATGTTATCAAAAGTTTTCCTAGCCAACTAGGAACCTTATCGCTTGCACTACTTAGATACTTGGTTCAGAAATAAAAAATAAAGTAATAAATTCAATGTTATTAAGTTTAATATAATAGTTTCATTTAAGAATTCTATACTCTCGTTAAGCAATTTTCAATAAATTACTTAAGAATAAGTAATGAGTTTTTATAGATACAAGGGTGGTAGGGTGGTAGTATAGAGATCTATTTAGATTTTAAGAACCTATGAGAATGAAACTGTTGAATTGAAATGAAGTTGTTAAGAAGTATATTCTGTACTGCATTTATTCTACCTATTTTTTAAACAAGCCCGGTGACCCTATCGTGCACACTTGTGCAAAGAATAACATGTTTTAAAACACGCCTGTTAACTATCAGCTCGCACAAACTCTAACGCAATAGGTACCTACTTGTATATATTGTTGTAGTATATATCTCTTATTTGAGCGATAAAAATAGAAATAACATCATAAATCCATAGTTATAGGTAGATACATACAATCAACAAACTCGACGCTTGATTACCTTAAGGTTGCATTTTCTATGCAGTGACCAGCAGCCACATGCGACTAGCATGGTCATAACAACAATTAAAACAATGGCTTTCTGAAAAAAGGGATTTTGTCTCATCGGACGCTTTTCGTCTCATTGGACAACAACATAATGGGCGAGGCATCCTATGATTACTGCCTGCAAGGGAAAAGTGTTGAAAATTGATCAAGCGTCAACTTTGTTGATGGTACAAGCGTTGCGTCCAGTGTCAGTTTGAAGCAATTTGTGGGTCTCTAAGTCAAGTATAAATATAAACATACTAACCTAGTAGTATTGCATTGTTAAATATATATTATCTGTGTGCTCCACGGTTTGGAATAAGTAACTGGGATGCGCCTGGGGATCTACCGAAGGCACCAGTAAGTAAATGAAATCTACGCTAGCGAAAGTCGCGGGTAAAGGTACCTAAGTCTGTAGCAACCTGACATTCACGACGAGAACAGATAGATGGCGCTGAAAGCGCTACCTCAATACAATGTACGAATTCTTCATAGAAAATCTGAAGCACGATATTAAGATTAGCAAGCATCGTGACTATATATATAATACCCCGACAACAACCAGCGGGGAATAGCGCCCGCCCCGCCAGGTATAACACCCGCCTGGCTGGAAGATCTTCCCTTTTCCGCTAAAGGTCCATAAATACAAGCAAATTGAACTGTGTAGACGCCCTGACAGAATCACGTAAGATAAAATACAAATCACGCGGAAAACGGCCATTTATCAAAGGGAACTCAATGCAATTTGTTACAATGACTTGCTCGATATCACTTTACCGTGTATGAAAATTAGAGGGGGGAACCTCAATTTTCATAGGCTAGCGTATTTTTATACTTGCGGAAGTTTCGCTTGACGTACAAGTGAAGCTATTGTATGGGTTAGCTATAAAAGGCTTTTTATATAAAATGTAACAAAGACAGCAAAAAAAGCGTGGGTGTCCCGCATAACATTAAGCAATTACCGTAGCGGAAGCCTGTAGATGCTTGCGATACCAAAGGATTGCACGTTGACGACCTGCAGGTAGTTGGACAAAGGGAGCTGGGCTTGGACTTCTGGCTCTCTCACTCATCTTGGGCTGCATAGTTTCTTCATAACCATATGGTCCTCCTAAACATCCATCCACCGGCTTCAAGCGACACGTTTGATCAACCACCTAACATTTCCAGCTTGTGGCTGGTATTTTGTTAACTTTCTGCCCCAACGGCCACACCTAATTCACGGTTGAGGGAATGTTTCAAATGAATTTGAAGAAGGATGGAAGCTGGCGTTTCCGACACGGAAACTTTCCGTCGAAACTGAATACGCCTCCAGGCTTGCAAGCAATGTACTGTACGCAGCCCCCTGTCACTTAACATTGTTAGAACTGTGACGTATCAATCACTCTAGTTTATGTCCGTTACTTCCTACTAATATTATAAATGTGAAAGTTTGTGAGTGTGGATGTATGTTCACGCAAAGTCTACTGAACGGATTTGGATGAAATTTGGAACACAGATAGTTTATAACCGGGATTAACATATAGGATACTTTTTATCCCGATAATCCCGAAATTTTTGTTACGTTAAATACTACGCGGACGAAGTCGGGGGCACAGCTAGTATCTAATAAAAGTTACTACTTACTGTTTTCCGTGGACATCATTTGTAGCTTTACCGGTATCTACTTAATTATTCAGAAGCTACCCGGGCTCGGGTGGGCTATTTGTAAGTCCATGTTCTACTTACATACCTACTAATCTCATTTTATTAAGCACTTAGTACTACAGCTAGGTACAAAAACAGTAGCACTTAAAGAAACAATATCGCCTAATTGCTATGTTAATGGCCCAATATTGGAGCTCGATGCGGAGCGATCATTGAGCACTTTTCATTTAATTTTTAATCTAAAAGCTCTATGTTGTATCCACGGCGGTATTTCTGATGTTTCGTCTAAGTGCTGCTTTACGGTAAAATAATAAACTTTAAATTATTGATAAAACATTGTAAAGTTCTTCAACCCGCACTATGTCACTGAAGCTTATGGGCCGTTTCCCCTTGGGCCAGCGTGTGAACTATGGACCGAATCCCCCTTGCATTGAGGGCGAATGTGCCCAGTATAATGGCAACAGGCTCGTGCCCCACCTATTACATAGGGACCTCAATTAAATACCATTGGCGAAAAGTCTAACCACTGCAGACCTCTGCCTATCCCTTCAGGGTGTCAACGTAATAGTGTGGTGATACTATGGTATCACCACACCATTACGTTGACACCACGCTTTTGTATACTGAGCTAAAACCACACAAATTATTGATTCACACCTGCTTTTTTAATGAGGTACGTAATTATACGAAACAAAAATAAAAGATTATTTGCGCTGTTACGAAACTCATGTGGAAAAAATTTGCTCCTGGGAAATGACCATAAGAATGATAAATAAAATAAATCATAAACAAAATATATTGCCTCTCTATTTAATAAAATAGAATAACGGGGGTCACCTTGGTGCATATCTTACATAGTGTTTCTACAACAGACGTCATTACTTACTTAGATGAGACGAAAAAAACTCTATCACATTAACTCAGAAAACGGATCTAAGGATTTTTATCCGTCTGGGAATACCCACGAGGGCTTATCCCTACGACGGTATACAAACAGTACCTACGTATTTTTCTTTTGAATTAATTAACAATTTATGCTAAGCCATTTAACGTTCACTGCTAGAGTCAAAGAAATTGAATGGCGGATTTTCTTTTCTTTTTTCGGGCTTCCAGACGTGTTCGTGACATATTCAAAGGGGAATTCATTATCTTCCCGCGAGATTGTCCGATATTACTCACGGAGCTATAAAGAATAAATAATTCTAAATTGAAAATTTTAAAAACCCCGCTATGTGACGACTTTTTAAACTACAAAAGAGATGATAATTTTTTAACGGCCGAACCGATTTTCATGAAACATGCTGCTTGGGCGCTACGATGCCACAGACAGACACCCAGTACACAGAAACACATGTAAAACTTATAACACCCTCTTTTTTCGTCGGAGGTTAAAAATACAGTTAGATGATAGTGCATCGTATTTTGCCGTATAGCTCTGTCTCTTCAGATCAGGCCGTGTAGAGATAGTGTTATATTAATTTTCAGTACAGCTGAAATATTAAAAAATAGTACTTAGTTTATAATGCGCCTGATGTTATTAGTTCCAGATTTTAAATAAGGTACTTTCATCAAATTAAATTGTCGATGGTATTACTTAGGCATAGTAAGTCTGTCGTATAACTGGATAACATTATTGAATAGCGCTGTAATTTTGTTTGCATTTATTGCTAAATTAGGACTGAAAGGCTTTTAAAACACCACTCAAATATTTTTTCTTGAATAATGTTACAATATTCATTCTGCCTCATCGTTAAATTAAATCCTAGTCTTGCTCCCTTTCATATTACAGGGACTGATGAGATCACCTTGACCATAACAATCTTTCTTCTCTACATGTGTAAAGATTCACCTACAAAATAAGTAAAGCAACTTGTATATATACCAACATGTATCATACCATTTCCCTCGAACACGCGTTACAGTGTCAAATATATAACCTTTTTGTTCAATATCTCATCACGTTTCATATGTGCGTAACGTGGCACGTTCTATACCGCGTGGCATTTACCATTTATATGTTCATGATCTTCTTTAGTAGGTATTGCCATGATTACGGACAAACTTCCCCTCTATGCGAAGGGAATTCGGGCCATAGTCCACCGCGCGAGCCATTCCTCTATGCACGTGTTCCTCTTTCTACTGCATTACAACGTTGAGTTCTTTAAAATAAAAGTCTATAGGTCCCTAAAGGCGGCACCGCATCAGTTACAGATGTCCTAGTTAACAGTTATCATTTACAATCAGATGGCCTGTCTGCCACTGTTCGGTCTTCTAGTTGCGCTTAAGACCGTTGCTTATTATTATCTGCTTCGATGCAGCCAGCTGGTTCGACAGAGGATTTGTGCAGCGCAGATTCAGGAACTTGCAAAGGAGTTTTAATAAAAACCAAGAGCTCTGATAGTTGTTGTTTTAATTGCTTATTGATTTCTTATATTTACGCGAATACTACACATTGAAATAAAACTATTTTTACGGATTATATCGCGTTTATTTTTACTTTTTATGTTCCCGACGTTTCAGTTGCTTTACAGCAACCGTGGTCACGGGGGGACTGAGGTGTTAGACGTCCTGATATCATAGTTAAAAACTGGGTACGGTATCGGTGTTCTTTTGCGAGGATCTGTGGTTTATCAAATCTGATATAATGGCGGGTGCGGTCCTGTACATGTTCACAGATTGCAGACTTCGTGGAGCGCCGGTGTTTCACGTCAGCTATGTGTTCTTTTACGCGGGTTTTTACTGATCTTTTAGTTTGCCCTATGTAGGAGAGCCCACATTCACAATCGAGTTTGTATACCCCTGCATCTTGTAGAGGAATGTGACACTTGACAGGTGGTAAGAACTGACTAATCTTCTTAGGTGGCTTGAAGTAAGTTTTGATTGAAGCCCGTTTCAAGATGTAGCCAATCTTGTCTGTGACACCTCTTATGTATGGTAGTACAGCAGGTAGACGCTCGACTGTGGCTGGTTTCACTCGGTCACTGTGATGGCGGCGCGGGATCCGAAGCTTGTTGTCATGCAATACTTGCTTGACGTGACATAAAAAGTAAAAATAAACGCGATATAATCCGTAAAAATAGTTTTATTTCAATGTTTTAATTGCTGTTACAATTAATTATACTTTTTTAACAATATTGTCTTTTGTCTCGATAATTGAATAATAATCCAACATAGATATAAGATGGAATTTTTTTTAATTTTTTTTTTATTTTTTTTATTTTAATAGGTTCACCAACAGTTGTTACATTCTAACAGGCATTATTGCTACAATTATTTGTCTTATGTCTAATGCACAACTAATTACAGGTAAACACAGCATGTTATTTTGAATTTTGAATAACCATAGATAGTGAAAAAGTGTGACGGATGCGTTCGGAACTTTATTCGCGTCATTATCGAAAGGCGTGCGTGCCAATTTCCTCACGATATTTACCTTTCACGATCCAGTAAATAACAAGAAGATGTTTACAGGAAAATAGTTTACTCTAGCAACATCACAACTATAGTACTCTTCCTTAGTATGACGCATACGCGAGTAACTTTCCGCAATCCGATACAACGCAAACTGTAACAGATTTTTGCACAGCGATCTAATGTCTTGGATGACGTGATGTCGGGTTTAATTTTACCACAAACCACGCATATTTCCCGTTGTTTTCCAGCCGCTTCACGAACAACCATTGTTAAGTGTGTTTGTTTATGTTATATAATAAACGGAAAATAGAAGATGTGGGTGTTGATGTTTACATGAGAAAAAATATTAAGCCTGTTATTTATGTATCCTTAGTATTGTCTATTTAGGAGTAAAGTGGCCGAGGTACTTACGTGGTTGGAGGGAGTGTTTGAGGGAGATAATAGTTACTATTTACTACGATAGTGTTAAGATAAGCAAAGAGTGCAGATTCGAATTCTGGCTCGCTTCTTTGGCTTTTCAGGTTTCATGGGCTCAAAGCTAGGGATTTCTAGCACATAACCCAATTTCAATCATGTTAACCATCCTTAGTCGAGCGATGAAAGACAGCATGAAGAAACCCGCACGTCTTTCAAAAGATATATGAACTGCACTTGACCAGAATGGCCTATGAGCGAAATTCCCTCGCATTGAGGAAGAGTATGCCCAATAATGTATTGTAATGTATGGCAATAGGCTCACCTCCAATTGCATTGGGGCCGAATAACTTCGGCAAAATGTCCCTATGTCTTCGTGAATACAGGCACGTGAGGTGTATTTTACTTGAAATACTAACTAAGAATAAAACTTCAAACAACTACTCGAGGTTGTAAAAGATCTGCATTTTATCACGAGATAAACCGTAATGTATTTAAATATAGTAAGAAAATTCCATAGTGTCGTGTAATCTCGAAACCAATTCGTCTATCAGTCAAGTGTGGAAGCGCTGGCGCTTCACATTCCTCGTAGTGTTTCGGAGCGGAGTATTAAACTTCGCGGAGGTTTGCTTGTAGGATTTTGTTAGTAACTTTAGTGTTTGTGGTATTCTGTATATGTAGAGTTTGGTTTTATGGTTCATATACGGACTGGCTAGAGAGAGGTAGTACCACCCGCTCACAGAAGATCGATGTAAAGTTTTTTTTTCTACCATGATTGAGAGAGCCGGTAGCTCAACCTATACTCGCTCCCACTCCCTTTCTCCATTAGGACGGCATCGTTCGATGATTGCCTCTGGTATTAAGAGCATCTATGGGCTACCGCAACTGCTTAAAATCAGGCAGGACGTACGCGTGATTGCCGGCTTTGTTCCATAACAAAAAGAAAATACCTACACCCAAGTTGGTGATCGTCAACAAGCAGATTAAAAATGGCATGTTCACGCTGTCTAAAGTTGTGTCTGAGTCAGAATGCGTGACGGAAGAATGAGATCCTCAGGAGTGAGTTGGTTTTATTTATTCATAATCATTAAAAAGTACCATTGGGTCAAAATTAATTTCATTTCATTTCCTGTCTCACTGCAGTACTAAGGCGTCCCCTTCCTTTTTCCACGTGCTCCAGTCAAGTAGGAATCCAAATCATCCTGCCATGTCTTTTTGGGCCCATCGTCTAGTAACGAATAAACGTAAGTAATTTAAATGTACCAGTTGTCGCAACAACAGGAACGGTGGATGTGGACAGTCAAGTCATATTTCAGCTTCACAATCCACATTCGTCTACAACTTTGTGAGTTCCGAATCACTGGTTCCGAATGTGTTATCGGAATATCTGTGAACTGTTTGAGTAATAGAGTACAGTTTCGAGCTAAGTGCCACTTTGAAAACTTGTGAGAAATGGGAGCGAGCGTCGTCTTATCTACTCAAATAGTTTTAAGTCTTAAGCGTTTCAAGAAGATGTGGGGATTTCCTAAATAGGGTCTTATTTTAATCATGCACGATATTTTGCATGGCGCCTGTACCTACCTCATCAAACAATTAATTTGATGGTATAAATATTATATCTTGGTTGGTCGGTAGCGAGTGATTAAATCAGAAAAAAAACGAAGTGAGGACTCGTTACTGAACAAAAACTTCTTATTTTGAAATTCTTAACACAGATTTTATTTATTCAAAATAAAATAGTACTTAGTACAAAAAGAAAGAACATTATGCAAATATGAGAAAGTTTCGGCCACATCTATTGTGCTAGTTATTTGGGGGTGAATTGTACTAATACAGTACAGTCACGTACATATCTAGTGGAACACAGGGAGACTGATAAATAACCGAGATTACCTACTGTAAAAATGATGCCGGCGCTTTTTCATTTCGGTATCCTACAGGCTATGATAATTTGTATATTTTTATAACTTAAGGCTAAAGCGCCCATCTAGCCCGCGAAGTTCAATTAAATTGTGGTTTTTTTAGAAAAATTTCAAAATCTGACCATAATAAAAGGCACATTTTGTAATTCGCGACAAAGACCGTGTGCAGTGCATTTATTAATGTATCCAACTTACTATAAGACATTTCAAGAACGACAGCTATCCAGATAATCTGGCAATTTTTGTATATTTAGTGATTAACTAGTATCATATCCACCGTGATAACATTTAGAGTAAAATAAATGTATTAATAAACGCACTGCTTGCTGTGTTTGTCGCAAATCACAAAATGTTGTCTTAAATGTTTTCAGATATTGGATAAACTATAAAAATTCTCTAAAATTTTGAATTTCGCGGGCTAGACAGGCGCCTTCACCTTAAATAGATAAACACACTATTGGTTCAAACAAGACCGAAAATTATATGAACATTTTTGATCGGTCTTGTGAAAAGTATTTGAACTAACAAAATTTCCTGTGCAAAACTTTAATCTGGCGACCGAGACGTCTCAATGTCATATCCAATACGTCAATATTTCACTCAGCGATAAAACTCTCGATTTCCTTTGTTTGTTTACCACATAAATTTCATATGTGGTACCGATTGTAAATCACCACTAACTTGATTCTCTCCTGAGGGTGCTCCACACATTGAGCGCGTCACTGTCTGACTCATAATAAAAAAAACAATTACGCACTTTAAACTTTTGCAAGTCAGATGTGAGATACATCACTAGTGTTCAGCTCTTCTAAGCGAAGGCTGAGCAATACAGGATGCACGTGCCAAGTTTTAAATATATTAGGTGAAACAAAAAGGGTATATGTACTAAAATTTTTGCAACTTTACTTTGTATATCTAAAACTATCGGCTTTGTAGGACAGTTGAAGTACTAAAGGATTTGTAGACTTATGAAACAGCTGTTAGGTTAGGGAAACAGCTGTTGACAGATATCATAACCTTTTGTTAAACACCTTTTGTTTTTCGAATTTCCTCCAAAGCTGATAGTTTTAGAATTACAATGTTAAGTTTTGTAAAAAAAAGTATACCTTTCTGTTTCAACCTGTATACCCAATTTATAGTTCAGAACATTTTGTGACGTAAAGAATTTCGCAAGTTGTACCTACTACGAAATTGCGAACGCCGAAATCGTCGAAAGGGTGACGCTACACGTGTGGAGCACCCCTAAAAGTATTCCACTCACAGTGTTATTTACTGGCGGTATCATGGAAATAGCTCTCAGGATAAGTGCGTGCTGTCTGCGCTCGGACAATCAATGTGTCACGGGGTGCAATGCAGCGTTGCCCTTTATGCATGTAAACAAAAACATGATGGTGATGTTCTACCGTAACTTTTATGATCTGAATGTAGCTGTCATAGAGATGCATTGTGACAGTGACAGACGGTAGATAGGTACGTGACAGAAACAGCCGAGAGAAAAATATAAAGCCACATAGAAAAGTGATCTTAAGATTTTGGTTTTCCAAAATGGACGGTCACATTTTCGTATTTTATTGTTATTAATTGTATTTGTTATTGCTATTCATTACTCGACATTGGCAGAATCATATTGGGCTTGACCCAATTGTAAGAGGCCATTAATATATATATATATATGGTTATATATATATATATATAAAAAGGAAAGAAAAGTGATAGTCAGGCCTCCATTTTGGTGTTCCAAAGAGGACGGTCACGTACCTAAACGTTTTGCTTCTTGATTTGTTACTAGACTGGTGGGCAGAGAGGTATTCAATATGGTCTAAGCAGGTGGGCCATATTTTTAAGTAAAGGAAGAAGAGCGGATAGACAGGTGATAGACCAGGACATGTATAGGAGGTGACGACTGAGACAGCGAATGTAAATAACACTCAGGTTGCGGCAATACTACTCACTTTATGTCTCGTTCATGTACTCGTATTTCTGTCAAAACAAAATTATTGCACTTGACCCATGGCATCACTCTGTTTCATGAAACGAGAGCCAATTACATCCACTGAAGAATATCGTGGATGCGATAAAGGTTTAAATTAGACCATTATTGGACTGTTATCGGTGTGTCGTGCTCAGCGGCGCATTATTGAATCCCTTTGTGGATCAAACTGGCATTATTGGCTAGTCGCCAGCGAATTATTGCCAGATTCGTTTAAAATTTAAGCGATTCGTTTAAAAGTACATTATTAAAATAAGTGAATAGGCACTTCGACGACCGCTTGGCGCAGTGGTTCGAGCGTAGGCCGCTCGGCTCACTGCACCGGGTGGTCGAGGGTTCGATTCCCGCCGGGTCAAATTTCGGAAATGGCCTGTTTGTAATTTTCCCTGGTCTGGGTGTCATTGGGATCGCGCCCAGTCCATTGCGCTGTACCCATAGTACAAGCGTTGCTTAGTTTGGGACCATACAGTTGGTGTGTCAGGCATTTTATACCTCCGCTACCGGGATTTACACTCACGACTTTCGGAACACTAGGCCATTACCACTGAGCAATTTCAACCGCTGAAAGGAAAGTCGATATACCTATTTAAAATTCCGCAAACGAAGTCGCGGGAACAAAGCTACAATATTCCATAATCACAACCCCAAAGCGCTACATTGCTCTACCCACACGTGTGTGTAAAACCGAACAAACCGCTCGTTTGTACTAACTCTACAGGCGTTATATTAATTGCTATTACATCTTCGCATTTATTTGATACATTAGTGTGTGAATTTAAATGCGCAACTATTGCAATATTCGCAGGAACTATGAGACGCAGCGTTGTTTAAAACTAAACTAACATGTGATCCGCTGTGAATCATTGATTGTGTGCATATTTGATAGGTTACGGACACTATTTTGGTGTAAAGCAAGGAATATATTTTCCCTCTTCCCTATAGTTGGTTACCCACAAAGACATGAAGAAATAGAGTACAAACCAGTACCGTCTAGGGACGCCCGAAAGAAGCAAAGCTTTATAGTGTAAAGCGTAGGGCGTTGCAGCTGCCACTCTGTATACCTATATATATCGTGTAACGCTACTGACGTCATCACATGATGCTACATGATGCTACATAGCATCATGTAGCATCATGTAGCGTCAGTAGTGTTACTGACGCTTAGCGCGGATAGAGTGACCGCGCAGCAAGCGCCTCGAATGTCCGTATAGAAGCTTCGCTTCAATAATAGAGAGGCCTTCAATATTCCAATAACACTTTGATACTTCTTTTTAATTAAATTATTTTAATTGTCATTGAATTTTTGCTACCTGGTATGTTTTAGAATTATTTGCACAGAAGATAGTGAACACTTTAAGCAGTCAGTTGGAATAAATGAAAGACGTAAATTACATTAAAAAATATGAAAAAGTAAGTAGAGTCAAAGGTTTCTAAAAATGTTTTTAACATTAATTTCATTCTTGTATTACGACGCGCGATTACTTTAATCCTACTAATATTATAAATGTGAAAGTTTGTGAGTGTGGATGTATGTATGTATGTATGTATGTATGTATGCATGTATGTATGTATGTATGTATGTATGTATGTATGTATGTATGTATGTATGTATGAATGTATGTATGTATGTATGTATGTTTGTTACTCCTTCACGCAAAAACTACTGAACGGATTTAGATGAAATTTGGAACACAGATAGTTTATAACCGGGATTAACATATAGGATACTTTTTATCCCGATAATCCCGTTTTTTATCCCGATAATCCCGAAATTTTTGTTACGTTAAATACTACGCGGACGAAGTCCGTGGGCACAGCCAGTATAAATTATAAAGATTAAATAGTTCGTCTGACTTTGTGGGTTAAGTTGCATAAAAATAAAATTACTACAGCTTGGAGTTTTCATATCTTCTATTAAGCTTAATTTGTGTTTGTTGTCACGTCTCTATTGCCCATAGGGTGCATTATTGTGTAAACTTTTTTTTTACTCTTAACTAAAATGCATTCCAACTCCAATTTATTGCGGGGTTATTGACAGCCAGTATTTCAATATTGGCTCTCAAAAACAGCTATGACGAAATAATGATGATGTAAGTACACCATGTGCACCTAGTAGCTATATATCATAGGAGGCGAGTACATAATTATATATTTATCTATCGCTCCCGATCTCTCTCTAACATTCTCTCAGAAAATGAAGCATTATGTAAATACAGAACTGTGTTAATCTGTAAAGAACCGAGGCATATAATTCATGAAGAGCGATATTAATCAGCCCCCATCATATTACAGATGAACAGAGATTCGCACTAAGTTCAAACTCAAAACTCAAACTCAAAATTGTTTTTATTCATGTAAGCCAACAAAGCATTTATGAATAGTCAGAATCTACCACCGGTTCGGAATGCTGCTTCCACTGAGAAGATTGAAGTTATCGCGTTTTATGTTTATTTGTGAAGAAAAATGGACGTTTATATCTCACAAAGTTTATTTTAGAATAATTATGCTAAGAGTCTGCAATGAAATAGTTACGTCGAGTTCTTTTAAAGTTTTATGTGTAATACCTATTTAAAATTAAGAGATGTTGTTTACTTTGTTTTATGATTCATTGTTTAAAGTTACTTGTACAATAGAAGTAAATATTTTCATGTTAGTGTTTTAGTTATTATTTTAATAATAATGTCTTAAAGAAATGCTTTGGTACATTGCACGTACTAATGCTGTCAAATGTAAGGCCCTACATATTAACATTTATATTTATTTATTTTTTTCGGTGGTAAACATAAAAATATACTTATCTGTTAATACTGAAAAACGAAGACATGGTTTCAGTGCTCGCAAATATACGGAAACAGTGATCAGTTGCAACACAAACAACCAGTTGCGTAAAATGCTTTTAGTGTTGCACGATGAGTCCACTCGAGATTGGTATGAAAATTTCACCGAAACTATTTTCTAATCTTTATTGGCCCGTGCACCGCGATGCATCCAATTGATCCGGTATTAATAGAACGTAAGCAGATCCAATGGTGTTTACGGTGGAGGGTACATAAATAACATAGACATAAAAAATTATAACAGAAGGTTAGGTTGCCATTTAAAGTAGTCATGCGGACGTTCTATTTATTTATTTATTTCAAATGTATAGAAATTATTGGTGCCTAACTACGCTTGTGATTGAACAGCGACACATTGCCGAAACTGAATTTCAGCGTACTGTAGTAGACTCGTGTGACGAGAACAAAATAAAGTTAGGTGAATATTTACAGAAATGTCAGGATATTACTCGTATAGCTGTATTTTTCCGGCTTTGTTCCAAAAGTCAATTATATAGTTTGATACTAAGTTTATGTCCATAAACTAAGTAGTTTTGTATTTCCAACTTTTTTTCAGAATTGGTTCCCAGTGTATCGTTGTTTTGTCGTCTTCCCTCCAAGATATGACTAGTAGGGTAGGCACCTACTTGATATTCCCGGCAGCCAGATACTAGATCAGTTTTAGATTATTTCAACCTTCAGACTGCCCTTAAGTATACTGGTGGAGATAAGTGCATCACCCTCTGTTAATTATAAACGCTGGAATGGCCACCGGGATGGCTAGCTTCAAAATACAGTCACTCACAGCGCTCTATCGGTTAGAAGTGATTGGAATTTCTGCTCTTTACCTTTATAATGACTGGGTGCAATGTATTGCAATCATATTTCTGGATATACCCACGACGGACACTTAATACTGAAAGCTCATAATTCAGTTTGTATTGGAAAGGTAATGGACGCATTTCAATTGAGATTTGACTTGTTGCAGTTCAAGGTGAAATACAACGTGCTTTAAGAAGAAGAAGTGTTTGAACTAATTATTTAAAGCTCGTGGAAGAAAACCGTTGCACGATTTATTTATTTTTAATAGGATATTGGTATATCGTAGGTATATTACGCGAATGTATTCCTTTATGTTTTTTTGCGTTTAAATAATTGATTGCGTTTTGTGTTCATGCATGATCTGAGAAGATAGAACACATAGGCTCTATCAATGTTAAACCCTGCTTAAAAATATGTAATATAAGAGTAAGTAAATGTAATATAGAGTAAATATAAAAGCACATCTTTGTCTATTCGTATGGGGAATGCAGGCATGATAGTGGTTATATGTATGAACAGTGAAACAAGAAACCCGACTTTTATTAAATCTTTGTATCTTCTTTACGCGAATTAAGTCGGTGTAGTTAGAAGTGACATGTTATTAAAATAATAATATATCTCGAAATCTCTATATAACCAGTTTTTATGTCATTCTCCAATATTTCATCTTCATCTGTTAACATGCGAAACTATATTTTGAAATCTCCGAAACTTTTCATTCAGTTTTTATGCAGTATGCGATGTTGATGTAAAAGTAACTGATGGAATATGGATTCTGGTTTGTTTGTAAAAGAGGTGGTATCTATTTTGAATGAAGTTGAGATTTTTTTTTCATGATTCGGAAAACCGTGGTAGGAAATAGGAATTGAATTGGTATATATATTATATACTAGCTGTGCCCGCGACTTCGTCCGCGTGGAATTTAATTGACAAAGTTTCATACACACTTTCATCCCCTATTTTATACCCTTGGGGGTAGAATTAATGAAAATCCTTTCTTAGCGGATGCCTACGTCATAACATCTACCTGCATGCCATATTTCAGCCCGATCCGTCCAGTGGTTTGGGCTGTGCGTTGATAGATCACTATGTCAGTCAGTCAGTCAGTCACCTTTGAGTTATATATATTTAGATTATTAACCGACTTCCAAAAAAGTTATTATATAAGTATGTTCGTCTATCATCGTAGGTTCGTCTGTATATTTTTTTATGTATGTTCACCGATTACTCCGCCAATTGTGTGATCGATTTTGAACATTATCTTTATCCAATATCCTAACAACACGTTAGGACTACTTCTTACGTAGGTAACTGCCTACCCCTACTTGAATTGGCACCGACTCCAAATGAAAAAAATTACAAAGCCCCTGGTTATTTATAGCTTTTTAATGCACCCAGGTTTTACGATGACGGTAATTTTTTTTTATTAAAACATTTTTTTTTTCTAATATAAGGCAGTGTTCTTGCAATATAATTGATATCTGACGGTGACTTATGTCCAAATAAATTGTAATAATAAGAAATTGTCATTCTTTTAATTAAATATGACGAGTTTTACGTATTACTGAATGTACCTAACTTTTATATAATTCCATAATCTTTTGCCAATAGCGCATCCATCCGACTGTTAAAACATTATAAGGAAAAAGCTCAATAATATAAATTTCAAAGAATTAAAATTTCGGCCAAGGTCATAACATTTTTTACATCACGGCCAACGAGAAGCGATACGAAAATGAGTAGATTATTTTGTTACATTCCTTGTTTTTATCATTACACATAAAAAAAACTTTACGGATCCGACACAGATTGAACTACGAATTTATCAAACGGCCGCCCGATTGTTTGCGAGCCCAAACTTTGTACCATTTCGTATCGCTTGTCGTTGGCTGCGGACATAATATAATTATCACGTCCCTACGCAATGACTAATGCATCTGCCCTAATTTGATTATCGCGAAATGCGTTATTCAAGCGGGGACTCCTCGACTACAGTGGATATTACACATCGTTTTCCTGTAATTCCGTTGCCATGATCAAGTTCAATAATAGATAGTGAATAAACGATAAAATACTGTTATTATTATGAATGAGATAGAGTCATACGTAGTTAACTATTTATAAACTGTGATATAGTGAAATTATTCGGACAACAAACCCAATATTAATAAAGGTGTATTTAAGATTATATTTTTTTTTCTACTAGCGGTCCGCCCTGGCTCGCACAGGTTACATTATTGGAGTTTTAGTAAGGATCCCCATTTCTTTTAAAAATATAATATTGCCTATGCCACCGAGGATAGTGTAGCTTCCCAACAGTGAAATAATTTTTCAAATCGGTTCAGTAGTTTCGGAGCTTATTCAATGCAAACGATCAAACAATCAAATATTTCTCTCTTTATCATATTAGTAAACATAAAGATAACATTGGTGGGTGTAGACAATGTTAACATGTCAAAAACGGAGAGAAAATTTAATTAAAACTAAACAATTTGAAAATTGGATACTATTATGAAATTGATTAAAACATACGCTGAGGTTGTCTATCATTTTAATTTATTTATGAAACAGAGTCGGCCAACAATTATGCGAACCTAGAGAAAGAGATGCTTGCAATACAAAAAGCATTGTTCGCTTGTTGCCAACTTAGAGAGAGTGGGACATAGATAGGGGAAGGGGGGTTGGGGTTCCAGAACTGTCAGTAATCGAACGAAATGCAGTTATAATAGCAGCTTTACGCCGATCTTCTGTGTAAGAGTGGTACTACTCCGGGCGACCCAGTGACTATATGCAAGGCGAAACAAAAAGGGTATACTAATTTTTTTTGCAACTTAACTTTGTAAATCTAAAACTATCGGCTTCGTGGGACAGTTGAAGTACTGGTTTTATAGACTTGTGAAATCTGTCGACAGCTGTATTCCTATAACACCTTTTGTTTTTCAAATTTCCTCCAAAGCTGATAGTTTTAGAATTACAAAGTTAAGTTTTGAAAAAAAAGTATACCCTTTATGTTTCACCTTGTATATAGGTGTAGTTAGTGTATGGCTACATTTTGGCTCTACCAACGTACAATGTGCGGCTGAAATGATTCGGTGCAGTTTAGGGGTCGTTGGGTAAGCCATTTTTTTACCGTTTATTGATCCTATTCAAAACGATTTCTACTCACGATGTGTAATAGAAGTACTCATGTATTCCTTGTGCACAGAAAGAAATACTGTTCATGTGACAATGATATCGAAGTGAGCTTATAATGAAAGGGTGGACCTTTCGGATTCTATCGGCTTTCCAATCCCATTGAAGGGTACATAAGGGTCACAATCGTATTTGATATCGTGTTTTATAAAAGGCAAATTGGTGGAAATATAATATTCGTTACATATTCTGTGAGATATCGTATCTTATAAAAGTCTCAAATTATTTCCTATTACTCATAGAATAATAGTAATAGATTTCTTTAGTGATTTTGACCTACGGACATTTGATAAATTAAGTGGCCAATTTAACGGTCACCCTTTTCTGGAGGGAACTTAATTAAATTGAAAAGTGCATTCTTTTTTCATCTTCTCATTAATAAACGGAATATTAAAGACAGTCAATTAATATTTTTTGTGACTTTAAATAAATAAGCGTATTAAATTGAAGGACTGAGAGATTATAAATATTAGTGATCCAAGCGTATGTAGTTATAATCGTCGCTTAAAAAGTCGACAATTTTACTACCTTACGGTAACCAAACAATTAAATCATCATGTCATTATCGGTAAGAAACTTCGTCGATATGAAACGATATAAAACCAATTTCAATACATTATGTGCTGGCGTCAGGGCGGAAACGCTACAGCGGGTACTAATAGCATATAATAAGGGAAGTAGCTTATGTCAGTACCCACCTACAATATGATAAGTATGGTATGTCTGGTGTGAACAGCCTTGGAATTTCGATCATACCGAGCGGTATGAAATATGAATAAGTACCTACTTAGTTTTTTTTGTAACAATATATTATTGCGGATTTTCGATTTGCGTAAATTATCAAAAATTTTTGAGAAACCTGTTAGAAGAAAATATGAAAAAAAAAAGACTTTTATCCGTTTCTATGTGGACGCCTGATAGTGCTTTCACTAAGGCCTGTATAAAAAAATCGATCTCTAATCTGAGAGCGGTCTTGAGTACGCTTTTGTCATTTTGTACTGGAATGACATTTACAAGAAAACTCTAAGGCTTGAGATTGATCTACTAAGGCCTTAGTCGTGTGACTATATAAGTAGTTGTCAAAAATCTAAATAAAACTTTTAGTGTCAATAAAATCTCCAGTAGACCACTGTCCTAATCTTATCCTAACGTTTTACATACTCAGCGTGTATTTTTATACGCACCAGTAAAGATAGGTCCAATGTAATAAAAACAAATTTTATGGAATCCACTTGATGCTTTACATTTATTTTTAATACACAAAATATACCATAAATTCTACATTGATGCTGGCAAGGCTATCTTATTTTCAAGTGCCAATGTTAGTGTTGATTCGATTTCTAGTTATTATTTACGAGTTCAACAATTTTATATTTTGCTTTCATTGTAGAAAACATGGATACCAATGTCGTAAATTTTCATTCAACCTCTGCTTCCATCTCTAAAAATATTATTTATTTATTAAATTCCTTGCAAGGAATATCAACAGCAGCTGTAAAAGAGTAGGCAACACATTGATAGGTAACAAAGCCATTTATTTGTTGTTTGTTTTTTAAACAACAAAATGGGAAAGCCAGCGTGCGACCCACCCGATGTTAAGCAGTTATATAGCCTACTAGCTGAGCCCGCGACTTCGTCCGCGTGGAATTTAACCCTAATTGTTTTTCTAAAATTAAAGTAGGCTAAGTTAATCCTTAAAACATCAGCTATCTGCCAGTAAAAGTCCCGTCGAAATCGGTCCAGCCGTTTCGGAGATTACCCGGAACAAACACACAGACAGACAGACAATTTTTTTTAATTGCTATAGGTGTCGTATGTACTTTTATATGCATTTACTGAAAAGGTGTTCTTTTGATATTACAAACAGACACTCCAATTTTATTTATTTGTATAGATATTGGGGCCTTTCTTCATGGGCCTTAGCACGGCGCACGCACCCATCACCCACTATTACAGCTGCACCGGTACAAATAAAACTAACAACACATGGCGTTGTGACGGGGGTATAATACAATATTCAAGCGAAGGAATCTCGTTAGCATTCAGCCAGTGATGTGCGAAATGAAATAAAGTGGCTTAACCAAAAAAGTTTATTCAAAAAGGGTCGAACACTTTTCCATCGGACACTGATGACCTATACAAGCCACATTCGCATGTAGTGAAGCTTCTGACTCGAGTAGGTACTTTCTGCACATAAGTTTCCGGAACCGAAGGGTTTCCTAAAATAGAATATCCTGATTTATTGCGTGCTTACGTTGTAAGAGTTTTGGGATGTACTTATGAACTGTATTTAAAGATAAAATACATTGAAAGTCTTAAAAATAAAGATCAGAATAAAGACAAATATGGGTGAAACTATGGAATGGAATTATTATTTTTGTTTGTAAACATTGAAATTGATGTAAAGTGTGAGTAGGTATGCACACTTCACTAAATTAGCTTTCTAATTTGAATACCTAAATATGAGTGAGATTTGATTACTATTAACTTATTTAGTGACAGTTGTGTTGCTTGCTCACATTCTGTTGCGGTTCCTGAGAATGTACACCGTCTTTTATTTATTTATTTTATTTTGAAAAGAGTAACCATTGAGTTTCTTGCCGGATCTTCTCAGTGCAAGCAGCATTTGGAACCGGTGGTAGATTCTGACTATTCAATAAATGCTTTGTTGGCTTACATGAATTAAATAAATTTTCATATGAATAAGGACAATAAAAAAACAATGTAATTTAATTAATTACACACTATCCAAATAACAGAAAACCTCTTCACATAATAATAAGGATACAAATCACCCACTATTTAATTTCTTATTTCTAAATTACGGACTTAACATCAACCATTTTTTTTTATAAAAAAAACAAATTACACAGCCTAACGGCAACTGAAGTACCACAGTGACACATAAAAAAATCACAGTCATCGACCGTGATGACTGCTCTATACAAATCGTTGGTTACTTTAGTGAATAGGCGCCTAATGAGTGAAGATTTATCAAAGGTCGCCGCTGGGAACAAGCCTATATTATACAAAGCTCACTTTTATTAGTAGCTGGGCGTATGTTATTTCGTTTCGTTGATAGGGTAACGGTTGTTACGGCCGTAGAGCTATACTTACTGTTGCCAATTGGACCTACTTATGCATAACTCTTAATTGAAAATTTAAAAACCCCCGATGCGACGACCTTTTCATCAAATGTATACAATAATCAACAGAAAATCTGTGTAAAAGTATGAGACATTATTTTGTTATGACATTATAATAATTGACATTAGAATAGACAACGAATGTGAATATTGATGCCACGGAGGTTTAATTCCTAGTAAAATATTATCAATTATGATTAAATTTCATGTAATAACTCTAAAATTATTTTAAATTAGATTTGTTTTTTTTATATTTTTTCTCAATGGCGGAGCAGCGCCCTCTAGAATTATTATAACGTAATATTCCATGACCATTAACAAAAAAAACAAAATTTAACGCATGCGCGTATCCATCATTTGACACGTGACTTATGGAACGTCTTTAGTTCATACAAAAATTTATAAAATACTAGCTGTGCCCACGGACTTCGTCCGCGTAGTATTTAACGTAACAAAAATTTTGGGATTATCGGGATAAAAAGTATCCTATATGTTAATCCCGGTCATAAACTATCTGTGTTCCAAATTTCATCCAAATCCGTTCAGTAGTTTTTGCGTGAAGGAGTAACAAACATACATACATACATCCACACTCACAAACTTTCACATTTATAATATTAGTAGGATACATTTTTTCCAGAATCAGGGAAACTTTTCATATTTATAATATTGTAGAAAGCCAGTTCAGACTATTACGATCATTTAAAAATATAATAAATCTAAATCCAATAATCTCAAATTTCGATTGGATTCGAGCCGTGGAAGTTGGTTTTGGCCGTGAATGTGGCTTTTTAACCTACAAAAGAGCTGATGATCTTCACTTCAACGGCTGAACCGATTTTCATGAAACATACCTAAGAACACTCTCGATCAGAATACCTATCTAACAAAAGAAACACAATTGAAATCGGTTCATCAGCTTGGGCGCTACGTTGCCACAGACAGACACACAGATACACAGATACACAGAAAAACAGATACACAGATACACAGACACACAGATACACAGATACACATGTTAAACTTATAACACCCCTCTTTTTTCGTCGGGGGTTAAAAATGGAACCAACCCACATGAACTATTGTAGACCAAACCCAACCTTGTGTCAGTGGTTCTAGGTTGGTTTCAGTTTGCAGAAGTGTGTGTGGGTTGGTTCCATTTTGCATAAGTAGGTCCAATTGACTACAGCTCATATACGGGCTGGGTAGTACCACCCTCTCACAGAAAATAAATAAATAATAAATATCGCCACACAGACACACCAACTTTACGGTCCCAAACTAAGCAAAGCTTGTACTATGGGTACCGTACAATGGACTGGGGGCGATCCCAGTGACACCCAGACCAGGGTAAATTACGAAAACGCCACTTCCGAAATTTGCCCCGGCGGGAATCGAACCCGCGACCACCATGTGCAGTGAGCCGAGCGGCCTACGCTCGAACCACTGCGCCAAACGGTCGTCAAATCATAGTGAAGTATAGTATAATAGATGTTTTTTGTAAGATGAGTGAGAGAGCCGGAAGCCCATCTATCCAAATGCCCACTCCCCTTCAGGGCGGCACCACAGATATAGATTTACATAGATAACGCAAGTATCACGAATTATAAAGACACCGATGCCGCCGATGCCCCTCCGCCCGCTACGATTCTCTCGAGTGATCTCGCTTATACTCATATTTTTTATATCTGTAGTCGCGCGGACTGTAAGTTAGCGGCGACCAACCTTGACGCTTGGTCGGGGTTTCGTACACGCGAAGTACATGCATTTGAGTTATCCATGTAAATCTATATCTGTGGGCGGCACCTTGCAAGCTATAGCATCAGTATTGCAAGCATCTGTAGCCTACGGTAACTGCTTAACACGAGGCGGGTCGTACACTTGTTTGCCGACTTTGTTATTATTCGTACAAAATAAAAATGGTGCTTCTGGGAGAATGTTTTCCTCTACCAAGGCAGGAAATAGATGATAGGTTTTTCCCTTTGGCGGATATGTAGGGAGCAAGTGAAAAAAGGATGGAGAGACCGGTAGTGAGATAATAATACATCATTAAGCCTGTATTCTTGGAAAAGCTAAGCAGAAGCAATGCAGGGTACCCACATTTCACTGATAGTATTTTGGTCACTTTTAACTTGCATGATGAAGATAAATGTGTGGTTATGATTACCTAGAGTAAGAGGCCTGCCTTTTGATGCTTAAAAAGCCATAGTAAAAGATTTTCTACATTTGGAAGCTATATTTTATCGTGCCTATAAAACGTAATCCCATCAAATTCATTTAATAGTCTCAACAGAGATTTATACGTAGCACATACATTACGAAAGCCATAAAAGTATTCCACAGGTATTTCGGAACAGCATAACGCCTTCAAAACTTCAACACAACTCTGTGTAATTTTACGATTTTCATACTGAAAATGGTACATATATAAAAAGTATATTTCTCAAAACTGTACTGAATAGATGCTTCGTGAAATGTGCCGAAATAAAACCGAGATGAAGGCTTTGTTTATTTCAACATAAAGTAGGGGCTTAGATTGAAACCTTTTTTTGTTTAGGGAATGTAATTTAGAGATTTTAGGACCAAAACATGATTACTATGTTGTGACAATGACTGAGGGACACTACGGCGCCAATCGCACTGTAAAACACCGCCCGTGTTTTAACGGAAAAACCGTTTTATTTTTTCACCCGCTTCGGCCTACTGCTAAGAAAAGGTCTCCCCATTTGCTTCTATTAATCACTTTAATTGAAATGATGATTGATAGATTGAAAGGCTGAATAATGTTAGGAAAAAGATTGTTGTATCGCATGAACTAGTGGGGCAATGATCGCTCGACTATCTACGGACTTGTTTAATCTTCGCTACAATGATACCTACTAGGTACACACAATAATAAATATATAATATAATAAAATAATTTAGCTAGTTTTGACGTCCTACTCCTGGGCACGGCCCTCACTACGAGGGGGATTCAGGCCGTAATCCACCACGCTGCCTAGTGCGGGTTGGCGGATTTCACGTGTTTCGAAAATTGGTTAAATTTTCTAATACATGCAGGTTTCCTCACGATGTTTTCCTTCACCGTAAGCAAGTGATAATCATATAGAAATTATGATACATGATTACACACTATAGCTCAATAATGCAAAATTTAAAATGTTTTGATTAATATAGACCTATTAAGCAGTTAAGGATAGTCCGAATCTACCATTGATCCGGATGCTGCTTCCATTGAAAAGATCTGGAATGAAACTCAATGATTCCTCTTTCAATGGAAAAAGCGGGTTGTTTCATTCAAAACATTCTTAGAAACAGCGATGCAATGTGAACAGGCAACACCATAGACACTAGAAAGTACTAGAAATTAGTATTTTTTTGAAGAGAGACCTAGGTTTGCGAATAAACAAGACACATGTTTAGCAAACTATATTTACCTATTCTCTCACAGCTTCGAGGTGTTGTAGTGGGTATAAATATCATCTCACCACAAACTCGGGCCTTAATGGTACTTTCATATGTTCAGAGAAAATAATACCATGTTTTTTTCCCCAAAAATAAACTTTTCTCAAACTAACCGTCCATATTTGCTCCCAAAGGCTCATAAGTAGTCCTCGCACAGATAATTGAGCGATTTATGAAGGCAACGAACTTCTACAGCCTCTCGAGGAGGTGACCTGTACCTGCAGAGTTATTATGTCTCCAAACATCCAGCTAGCTGGATAAATGACAGGAAACTCTATGGAGTTATCTGTTTATTTTTGACCTCTATTTTTCTAGGTTTTGGTTGTTATTTTTGACCCTGTAGAGCTCATTTTTGTAAGCCAGCCAAGGGTAAAAGGAATGATAACACTTAATTTTTCGCTTCATAATTTTATATTTTGATTTGCTAAAACGGTAAGGTAAACATTGTGCGGAAACCAGGACTTAACGCAACATTGACTTATGTGAAAAAACATTAGTTAGGCAATGAAAGTAGAGACAGAAAAAGCGCGGTAAATTTCGGAAATATCGGACCGTTTATTTTGTTCTGGCCTACGGGGGCACTCGCAAATTATAATTTTTACACGCACCCTTGACTCTGATTATCCGGCAAAAATCTCAGAGGGCTTGCCCTTTTTACATCCATATTATTTAAATCGCAAGTTGATAAGTTAATAATAAATTAACATACTTGATATGTTATTACTATATCATTGCACTCCTATTACTATGGAATAACATTTCCATGACTCGAAGCATCAGTAATTTGCGATGACCTTAATTATAATATGATAAGTATTTTATTGATATCTATAGTAGTCTAACACTTTTTTGTCCCATAAAATGGTGTAGAAAATATTTTACTGCATCACATTCGCCTATTCAGATGAACAACAAAAAAAATGTCACAAACCTCATCTATTTTCTTCCATTGTCTATCTCAGATCGCATCAGTGGCCGCCGTTGAAAAGATTAATGAAAGTTCAAATAGCCACTTTGTTTTCCCATGGACGAGGAAAACGCAAGAGCGCGCTGAATGAACATGCAAGCTCGGAAATTTCACATGGGTATACGTAGAGATTGTATGTAGTGGGGAAAATAGAAGACATTTTGAGTTGACTTCAAACGGTAAGACGCCGGGTAGTATTGCAGACCTCTTAGATATACCGTGCCGATGTCGATACTATTATAGCATTGCTGAGTAAATAAATATAAATAAATAAATTTCGCCAGACTGACACACCAACTGTATAGTCCCAAACTAAGCAACTCTTGTAGTATGGGAACCGCACAATGGTCTGGGCGCGATCCCAGTGACACACAGACCTGGTCAAATTACGAAAACTCCATTTCCGAAATTTGCCCCGGCGGGAATCGAACCCGCGACCACCATGTACACCGAGCGCTAACCACTGCGCCAAGCGGTGGTCAGATCCGAGTAATTATTTAGTCTTCTATGTCTCATTGAGTATTCATCTGTTGGACTCAACAACGCTAGTTTTAAGGCGTTTGTGGTTAGGGTCCCCATTGAAAGTCTGTCAACTTTCATGCAGGAAGACTACTGGCCGAAGGGTGTGATGTTCAGGCGCTCTCGGGGAGATTGCCGCGGTCATAACCAATAGTTTAGTTTAGTGTTAGTATATGCGGTATATATCTATGGGCCTGCGATGCCTGAGCATAAATAAATAGTGATTTTTTATAGTTATCTCAATTTGTTGAAAGGTGAATGAACCAAAGGTGTTTAATACTGTAATGAATATATCTCGCTAGGTACTTCTTCAAGGGTGAAGTTATCATGCACAATCTTGTCGTTTTATCATCCACGTCTGCTCTCAGTCAATCCGGTGAATTAGCCGGGGTTTGGCTCCGCTCTATATTTTATTTTTACCTACGAAAGGGAACGGAAAAGTTGTTATTATGATGTTGACAGAAATGTAATAAAAGTTTTTATGGAACCTATATAAGTAAGAATATGTTTCTAGACTATAAACTTATGGGTACTATTAATTAGTGAAAATACCGAGTCAGCTACATAACAATAAGATGAAAGTGCCACAATATAAACGGTAATACACACGAAGAAGCCGACACCGTGATGCCTAAACATTTTTGATAGATATCGGACACAATAAAATGTATAGAAAGTGTCGGTGCCGACGTAACCGTGTGACTGAGCGCTAATATGTTCCAGCAGCGGCGTTCTAATTACCCAACCCCTCCCAAGCCCAAGAAGCGTACAATCTGCTTACTTTTAAGCAGTTACCGTAGCTTATTAGATGTTTGCAATACCGAAACCTTGCTCGCGCGTTTTTTACCTGAAGGGGAATGTGATAGAGGGGTAGAGAGAGGGTCTCTCTAATCCAATGTATGATACGCAACTATAGTAGCCACTTCTCGCCGATCTTCTGTGAGAGGCTGGTACTACTCCATGGAGCCAGCCCGTATATGATCTGTAGTAGATTGGCCACGTCTTGTCTCTACCACCTGTAAGATCCTTTCTTCAATGAAACACATAATGATTTTACTTCATCACTTTTATTTGTACTTCCTTTCTTTCAGAACAACTGTTATATAATATTATTAATGTTCATAAGTATACGTCTGACCCAAACGAATCCCCGCATCATAATGCCCGTCCACAAACGCTCTCCCTATGTAACCATAAGTGCCCGAGAGAGCTCCTTTTTTGTGTACTTCCTACAATCCCAATCAAAAGCAAAAGCTAGCGATTGCGTTTCAAACGCTCCGCTTTTGAAGTTTTGCTGACACCCTACCATATCAATGTCAGTAGAAATCGTGTAGCTCGTGTCAGCAAAACGTCAAAAGCGGAGCGTTTTAAACGTAATCTTAAGCGTTTGCTTTTCTATTACGGTTTGAGTAGCTAGCATGGTTAGGGCCCTGTACGGTCCCAAACTAAGCAACGCTTGTAATAGTACACTGGGATCGCCCCCAGTCCATTGTGCGGTACCCCTATGGGGGCGATCCCAGTGACACCCAGACCAGGGAAAATTACGAAAAGGCCATTTCCGAAATTTATTTTCAAATTGAACCCGCAACCACCATGTGCAGTGTGCCGAGCGGCCTACGCTCGAACCACTGCACCAGACGTTCGTCATCGTAGGTAATCATTCCACTGCCAAATAAGTTCCCAAAACAGAAGCGCTTGAGGCGGTAAACACTTGGCTGGGTGACTGCTAGTGACATTACTACTGAGCGCTTCTGTTCGTGCTTCGGAGGGCACGTTAAGCTAGCGGTCCCGGCTATCACAGTCACTAAGCTGCGTCGATGGCCTTCGGGCAGCCTGAAAACTCTGACAGCAGAGTTAGACACTGGCTCCTACAGTAAATAGATCACTAATATTAAATACTAGATGTTGCCCGGTGCCCCGCTCGCGTGGTACTTCGATAAAATAAAAGTAGCCTTAGTTACTGTTTACAACAACAGCCATCTGCCAGTGAAAGTCCTTTCAAAATCGGTCCAGCCGGTACGGAGATTTGTCGGAATAAACGTTTTGTTGTAACCACGTATAAACTTTCATAAGCATTTACTAAAAAAACCATACAATTTTGATATTACATTACAAAAAGACGCGACGCTTCAATGGCATTTATTTGTTTAGAATACATTTTACGCAAGCAGGTAGTAAGTACCTACCTGTATTATATCCTTCACGAATATATTTAATGTTTCGTATAGTATATATAGTTCTTTGGTATGCGGTTACTAAGGGTGTGACCTCAAAGGAAAGTAACAACTAATCAAGCTTTAAGTTCGCTCTGTTAGGTCCTGTCGTAATGTAATTAAAACTTGAATCTACATGTGTTTACTATGTTTAAACCAGCTATCGGTTTTACAAATAATGTCGGAGACTAATGTCTTATAACAGAAATTAGTGTTGCCCAAAATTGGCCAAGGACTTAAAGTCTTGGTAGATAAAAAAAATATATTTTCGCTAAACCAACCTAAATGTCACCTAACAAACATAAAACGTAGCTACTGCATAATCTAGGGCCTGTTGGAAATGCGATTCATATGGCATACCAGCACAAAATGTCAGTTCAAAAGCGTACTCAAGTCAGCTTTCAGGCTTGAGATCGATTTATTAACTAGGGCCTAGGTGACAAACGGACCAGAATCTCTTCAAAAACGGCAGACTTACTCAATCGGCAATTCGGTTTTAATACTATGTTAATAAGTAACAAACATTTCTTCATCAATTATTATTATTTCAGAAATAAATATACAGCTGTAAGATAAATACATTACACTGAAAAACAGTTATGAAAATATTTTCGTAGGTAAACAATTTGTTTCTCAAGATAATAGAAAAACGTAGTTAAAACATGGTTTAGCGGTTGTATAGTTTAACTATATTTTATCTCCTTTGAATGTCAAATTGCTATAACTATTCACCCGCGATACCACGTTTTTAACAAGGGGGCTAGAGTTTAACGGTACTGCAGATCTTACAAAACGTTTATAGAAAATCGGCAACTACACAGATAGCGCAAGAAAAGCTATGAATCTCATTAGAATAAACAAACATCTAGCAATCTCTACAAACCAGTTATTTAATTAAACCTGGCCGCGTATTCTCGGAATGAACGAACAAAAATAGACCCCGAGGAAATACTGCGGTAGGTCGAGAAAATGCAATTTTATTTTTAAAAAGTGGATGTTAACGGTCACAGGACATACTTAACCCAAATACGGTTGAGAATACGCAAAGGAATCGAATTCAGACATCCGTTGAGGATCCCCATTTTTTAAAGCGGCCAACATTCAATCTAAGTGCAATCTTCCTTAATTGAGTGACACGCAACGGTTGCTAAAACCTACTATGGGATAGCGTTTGATATTGTGATGGAGCTGGGAACGTTCCTTGTACATTTCACTTGTCGACTAACGGCGGCTGCGAGCGAACGCGCCCGCAACGCCCATAGAGTCCCGCGCTCGCGAAACTTGCAAAAAAATTGCAAAAAAAAAAATGTTCCAAAGCGACGTGACTTAATTAAAAAGTAAATATTGTGTTAAGAACACTATCCAAAGTTTTAAAAAGTTTTAGTGACAATGTTGTTTCAAAGTTTGTTTTCACGTGTGTAACTAAACTATAATTTCGAAGTTATTTGCGGAGCAGGTAAGTAATTATCTTTCAAGAATGTAGTACAAATAAGAGTGATTATATTTTATGATACTTGTTACCCTTGTATTATAAAGTAGTTGTTTGTGGTTGGCAATTTGTGAAATGGCTTTAGGAAGGGAGAAATTAAAATGATAATATATAATCTTGGACAGTAAAAAAATTGATGTTATATTTGGTACGATAAACAAATGATGATTAAGATTATAATAAAATTAAGCTACCACTGTAGCATTATTATAACAGTGGTGAATTGCAAAAATCATTATCCAAATAAAAAACGAAAAGCAATCAGAATGAGCGGTCGGAATCGGTATTATTAAAAGAGGAACAGACTTAATTAAACTGCTATAAATTTTGGTTTAATCGTACATAACAAATAAACTGTGTTTCGTGTTTATGAGTCTGTAAGTATGTCTTTAGCGACCATTTTGTATGATATTTATAGTTGTTTTAATGCTTACTTATGAGTTTCTTGGAGTTAAAGACAAAGTTTAATGAACAATAACGAAATTAACTTTGTTAATTCTTGTTCATATTATGTTGCATATTAGTTATGACATCAGGGATTTTCTTATTAATATTTATTAAATCTTATGAGATGAGGGATTAACGCTTAAAACTTATTTACTTACCCACACTTCAGCAGAATAAGTATATTTCATTTTATAAAAAAAAAAACATTGATTTATAATCCTATTTAAGAAAACTCATTTAATATTCTCTACTAATCCACAAATTAAATAAATTGAAAGTAGCTTTACATGTACTTACATAAAACCGTAAACACCGCCTCCCATTTAGGAATTTTTTTTTACTTGTCCACATCGCATGATATAATAGATATATTTTTTTAATGCTTTGTAATAACAGCAAATTATTGATGAATACACAAATATTTTCTGTAATTACAAAACGTGTAGTAAAAATACTAAAATTATAACTGACGTATATTATTTCTCCATGTAATGAAGTAGGCACATTGTAAAAGCTTAAGTTTGAAAATCTTATTGTTTTCTTATATTTACGCGAATACTACACATTGAAATAAAACTATTTAAAAGTAAATAAACGCGATAGAATCCGTAAAATAGTTCTATTTCAATTTGAAAAACTTCTTGAATAGCTTAATTACTTACTTACTAGCCTAATTTTTATAACAAGATAAAGTGTAGCAATTATACATCTAAATTGACATAAATTATAACGATGAAAGGTCGCTAAATACATATTTTTCGATAAAAATAGGACAATCTTTTAGAAATTGACTAAGTTTTACAAAATTTACTTTACTTGGAGACTTTTCACTAGTTTGGTATTGTCATTAGTATTGGTTTATATTTACTTATTAAGATAAAATAATGCTCATGCTTGCTCATGATAATGTACGAGGGTAAATGTATAAACTCTGTAGGTAGGTATTTCAAACTAACAATATGTAAACATGGACCCTGGAGCCCTTTGTCTAGGATGAAAAGAATCACGACTCAAATATGTCAATTTTATTTTTAACTAGTACTTACTTTTAACCCGCGACTTCGTCCGCGTGGTAATTGACAAAGTTTCATACAAACTTTCATCCCCTATTTTATCTCCTTGGGGGTAGAATTAATCAAAATCCTTTCTTAGCGGATGCCTACGTCATAACATCTACCTGCATGCCAAATTTCAGCCCGATCCGTCCAGTGGTTTGGGCTGTGCGTTGATAGATCACTATGTCAGTCAGTCAGTCAGTCACCTTTGAGTTATATATATTTAGATGAATATTTTAATTATTATACCTACTTCAGACTTCAGATGATAACAAAGGTAATTTATATTTGAGTAGGTACTTACTTACTTATCCGTTAAATTTTTTTTTTCCCTTTTTAATGCTTCTACAAAATTAATACTTCTACTTATTTATTGCCACTGAACTAAAAAAGTTAAATACTAAGGTCTGCAATGTAACCTTTATAAAAAAGAAGTTATTTCTTAAACGTTGTAAAATGTTTAACACGCGTTAATCGCGCAATCTCAGTTATTAAAAACAAATTATCATCAGTCAGATTGTGTGGTAAGGGTCTCAATGCAATGGTGTTAAAATTGTTGACAGTCTTTGAACGTCGAGCAAAATGTAATGCATGGGATTAATATTTACAAGCGCGGCGATTAATATTTATATTTACAATCTTTGTATATGATTAGTGATTAATGGCCTTTAGAACATAATTGAATTTAATTGAAATAATCATCTATTAAGTATAAAATAAATAAAAAATATAAGAATAGCTTTTGGGGATATATTTTTCGGTATTTTTCGGTGTTTTGATCCCGAAATTAACGTTCAAAAACCTTTAGAAGAAAAAAATAAATATAAAAAGTAACTAACATTGACTTTTGCTGCCAAGCAAAAAGTTTTGTTATTATTTTGTACAGTCCGTAAAATAATCTATGTCCTTTGTTCCCTCGCGGCAAAATTACCTAACTTAAAGTAAGTAGGTAACTTTTAATATTTTTAAAAGTGTCATTTCGTGCTACTTTCGGCTCACATTATGCTTAATCTTGCCTTAAACTTGACTACCTACATTAGGTAATCTGGTCAGGGTGACGTGTAGGATATTAAATTTTCCTTATTCTTAATAATTTATTGTTCCTAGTCTACCTTGCGAGTGTAATTTAAAGAGTATTTTGCAAACATACGCGAAGATAAGGTGATTATGAAATAATAATAAAATAATTATATTTCTTATAGATAGTAGATACCTAGCCAAATTAGCTTGTGGTGGTCTCTGTGGGATAGCTGCAAAAATTTGCCAAACCATTTTTTTTTATTGTCTACGTATGCATACTGTCAGGCTGTCCATCTGATGGTGGGAGGAAACCGTCGTCCGGACATCTGCACCTCAAGGGTAGCATAAGAGGTACCGGCCTTATTAAGAGATCTGTAAACTTGCCTTTTGAAAAACACCACCCCATTCTAGATCTGAGTCTTCTAGACCAACACATATTTTAGGAAAACTAAACTCTATGGATAGGCCATTTTTTGTAACAAAGTCGAAAAACAAGCGAACGACCCGCCTGATGTTAAGTCGTTCCCGTAGCCGAGATGCTTACAATACCAAAGGCATTGATCGCACGTTACCAACCTAAAGGAGAGAGGGGACAAGTCGCTCTCTCACTCGCCGTACGGAACGCAGCTATAATAGCAACTTTACGGCGATCTTCTGTGAGATGGTGGTACTACCCTAGTCGAGATAGCTCGTAGGTATATCAGCTGTAGTCTAATGGCTATAGCTTGGCTTTAGCACCACTAAAACCGGTGGTGGTAACCGCAAAGCCGTTGATATAATAAAAAAAAAACCCAAACCAGTCTCTTAGCAGTCCAACGGCCAACTTGGCGACCGCTAAGGTTTAAACGGACTACCGATTTACGCGAAGAAGGTTGCCTAATGACCTATGGTACTCCATTGGAATAGTAATGTATGGAATTAGCAGAGGTGCTTCTCTTCGCAACGATAATCGATCTAGTAATCGATATATCGTGACATTCGTTTTGTCGAATCCTACTCTAAATTCCATATTTGTTGCCCTCGTATATCGTCTGAACAAACGATAAATTTTGTATTGTTCGTCCGGTAATCCATACGACGGCGAAATAAATTGAATTTGACTATGATTTGACAAAACGAATGTAACGATATATCGATTATCGTGGCTAAGACCCCCAGTAGCACCCCAGGCTTGGGGCCCAATAATCGAGTGACCAGAGCGTCGTGTTGGCGCTTTACATATTGTGCAAATTGTTTGACTTCAAAATAAAGTCAATCTTAAAAATTGCAAAAATCGCGCACTTAGGATCAGGAAATCATGCATTTAATAACGAAACTGGACATTCGTATGAGCTGATAATCGTTTACAATATTAATTTATATCCTAAAGCCTGCCGTCCCGACCGCATTGGGAGGGAAAGATAAAAAGCAATTACTGGCAAAGGTTTTCGCCGTTATGATTGCTATGTAGATACCTACGTGTCTTGACGAGAATTCTTGCGATTGCCTTTAGCCAACGATATTTTTTGTCGATAGCTATGCAGTAGGTATGCTATACAGTTAGGTACGTATTCAGTATTTATTTTTTAAATATCAGTTATTTTATTATTATGCAGTTTTATTATTATAATTATTTAAGTATATAATTTAATTATTTTATTCCATTCTTAAATAAAATAAATATATATTCCTTTTCATTTTCATTTTTTAAATATATACTTAGTCATACAAAAACACGTGTCAAAACAATACTTATAAGTATGTGTTTATCATAAAATCTAAATATATATAACTCAAAGGTGACTGACTGACTGACTGACATAGTGATCTATCAACGCACGGCCCAAGCCACTGGACGGATCGGGCTGAAATTTGGCATGCAGGCAGATGTTATAACGTAGGCATCCGCTAAGAAAGGATTTTGATTAATTCTACCCCCAAGGGGATAAAATACCCCTATTTACAAAAATTTCGGGATTATTCATCCCCATGAATAATCCCGAAAGTTAAATTTCTCGCGGACGAAGTCGCGGGCACAGCTAGTGTAAAATAAATCATCAAAATCGATCAAACCGTTTAGTAGGAGAAGGATTACGAATGCAGGCACACCGGAATTTTATATATAAAGATAGAAGGTAATAAAATGAGTGCCACATTATCTTCTATCAAGCGCGGTCATTGTTGCTTTAGATTTATATAAATTGATCGTAAAAGTATAGATACTACGAAGAACAAGGAGGTCGGCTCATTCAATGAAACGCAATTGACGTAATCTAACACACGTCTGTTACAAAGCTGTGGATCATTGAAAATATACTTAACTATAAAGACTATAGAGTCTTTTATAATACATTAATGCAAAGAACTAAAATTTGATGTTGATCTTTGAGAAGTATAAAGGTTTTTTCGAAAGACGTCTAGATATCGATCACCCCGCATTGAGCCAGATCAAAACATAGTATTAAGAACAGTAGATAAGTAACAACTACTTACTTCTACTGATACTTAGGTACTTATTAGGAAAACCGAATTATCTAACTCTTATTAAACACCTACTACGGTGAAGAAAAAACATCGTGAGGAAACCAGCATGTCTTAGAAAATCGAACCAATTTTCGAAAGTCATCCGCCAACCCGCACTGGACCTGCGTGGTGGAACCCCCTCTGCTTGGTCCTTGCTTTGGAAGGCTTATATGGGGACATAGGTCCAGCATGTAGAGGCCCTACGTGAGAATTTTGTATGTCATGTAAGGCACATGTTGAGTTCAACCACCGCAAATGATGGGGCATATACTGCGACTTGACCCCAACAGGTGCAGGGACTACTGCAAATATGGAAAGAAACAAAAGGGTCTATTGATAGAGTTTGAATGGACTAGGGATTGGGCTATTGCAAATAAATCGGATACCTGCCATAATCCGTATATCCAAATATCTTTGGCAAGTGGTGACTTGCCGATCTCTAGGTTATTAAATAATGCGTACAAGAATTTCACAATTGTCTATGGGTATCACTTTGTGGTAGTTTTTCCAACATTGGTCGCGCCACATACAATATCGAGAAGCTTACTTTACGTTATAGTAGGTACCTACTTTACATTTTACCACACTATATTTCCACTTTCTCCCGTAACAAATGGTGATGCTGTAAACAATAAATTCAAACGTTGGGACAGTTCACAAATCAACCAACGGATTGTAACGCCGCCTTTGCTTGTGAATTTTTCATTTGCTTATATTCTGTCGTAGATCCCTAGGGTAAGAGAAAAAGTACCTGAAAGTAAAGACTTCACACTAGAAAGAGAAGAAATAATTGATTCCTTTTTAATTTTTTAATATATGGCCAGTAATGTGAATAGATTTAATGCCATTTGAGATTTACTATTAAGGTATCTATGTGCCTACAAAATGTCATTAACTTCCGTCAAAAACTGTAGATGTTGTTAACCTATGTTATGGCACTGAGACAGTCTGGGACGGACAGACGGACGGACGAGATGGATAAGGGTTCCTCGTAGACTACAGAACCTTAAAAAATAGGTTCTTAAAAAGTAAGCGAACAGTGTTTACATAAATTATTAATTAGATAATTGTTCTATTTTATCTTAAATGTGAGGTATTGGTATCATTCACAAAATGGATTCTAAAAACCTAATCTCCATAAAAATCAATTTCTTTCCTCAATATTTCGACCCATTTATTCCATAGACCGTGTTCGCTTTCATAAACGTAACAGTTCCAATTCCAGTTGAAAGGAGATATTTTCAAAAGATCAAATAACAATTACAGATCACGTCCGTGACGTCATTATACTTGTAATGACGTCGATGTTTCGCAATATCCTTTCTTTTCAACATAACTCCGAGCATCTGACGCTCGTTTAGTCCCGAAGTATTGAGAAACTGAAATTTATGAACAACTTTCCCCTTTGTACTTTTATATTTCCTGTGCAAAATCTCTGTTGATGTAGGTAAGGTTTAATATTATATTTTAAAATTGAACATGATTTTTTTTCTTTAGGTAACCTAAGTTGTTCCCAATACCTTTTAGAAATCTTCATTTATTGTTGTTTCACGGCTGGGTAAATGCCTCATGCATAATGCTCCACATGTCCTTATTTTCCATGACATCCATCTTTACCCGAAAAAACATTAGGGATGTCTCAATCATCAAAGATTGTACGAGGAGAATTCTAGAAAATTAATATTTATATACATCCATTATTTTGTAGGTAATTAAATTCATTGCAAAATACTTCCGAAAAAAATCTAAAATCGTTTCACGAACACGCGAGCTTAAGGGTCTTAAATTGCTGAGATGTTATGAGAGCTCGCTCCCGCAGGAAATTCGGCAAGTAGGTATTAGCAATTGGATATCGTTTTGCAGAATGGAATCAACCCACATGCACAGCTGCAGACCAAAACCAACCCTTGTTTTAGTGTTTCTAGGTTGGTTTCGGTTTGCAGAAATGAGTGCGGATTGGTTCCATTTTGAAAAACTACGTTCAATTGATGTGTTACGGGAATCGTAAACCTACACCGGGAGGATTTCCCGTGATAACCACATTTAGCCGTGATGAGAAGATTATGTACGTCTGGTGCACTTATTTGAGAAAGTTTTCCATAATCCATCTATACAAATAAATAAAATTGGAGTGTCTGTTTGTAATATCAAAATAACACCTTTTCACTAAGTGCATAATCAAAGTACATACGACACCTATAGCAAAAACGCGATTTAAAAACATTTTGTCTGTCTGTCTGTCTGTGTGTTTGTTCCGGGTAATCTCCGAAACGGCTGGACCGATTTTGACGGGACTTTCACTGGCAGATAGCTGATGTTAAAAGGAGTAACTTAGGCTACTTTTATTTTAGAAAAACAAAATTAAAAAAATGGGTCCTGTCGCGCGGGCTCAGAACGCGGGAGCGGGCTTTTTTGTTAAGTTAAATTCCACGCGGACGAAGTCGCGGGCCCAGCTAGCTAATAATAAATCTTATGTAAAACACAAGTCTCTCAGATTTGTATATCATAGCTGGCTCAACACTCGCGCTGCGAAGGCCCGTGAACCATCCGAACTTACCATACACCACTTGTAAAAGTAGCGAAGAGTAAAATCTGTTGATATTTTCTTCAAAGCGTAGTTAATTCATAGTAGCTACTTACATACAATACAAGACTTAGTGGGTTTCAACGTATTTAGTACTAACTGTTAGCTGCTTACATTAACTCCATATTCAAGATTTCAGTTGGTAGACTGTAAGTGGATGAAATCCATATAGGATGTTTAAAAAAATCCGCAACCATAATTCAGGTACAAGCCCGCTGAGTTTCTTGCCGGATCTTCTCAGTCGAGGTCGCGTTCCGATCCGGTTGTAGATATAAGGAAAAAAATATGTAAATTGACAATTTGTAAGTGCCCCCGTAGGCCTAAACAAAATAAATGATTTGAATTGAATTGAATTGAATATACAGTAGCTAATATTTAGGCCTAGTGAAGGCATACTACTTATAAATAAAGATCATTATATTGTGAGTTAGGTAGAAAACAGTGTATTCTATATTAACAAGTAGATATAACCAATACTAAAGAACAATTCTGCAAAAGGAAACATAGTGCTGGGTACACTAGAATGACATTTTTGATTATTCTTATTAAGTATTCGAATTTCGATCAAGTTTTTATCCAAACCACCAAGTATTATTTCTGGATTTTGAAACAGCCTGTATTGTTCACGAGACCGCTGCAGAGTGTATACTTAAGATGATTGTAACTGTATGTTAGAGCTGGAGCTAACTAGAGAAACTGTAGAATGAACTTAGCGGCTTATATTTTATGCATGGCAAATCGTCTTGATAGTCTGTAGCATATTGATGTTTATTCACATGCTTAATGAATTAATAAAAGTCACACGTTTTCTGATATTAAAATAAAATTATCTCGTTGGCGGTCGGCTGACGTTAATAAATTACATTAATTCCAATGAGCCTTTTCATCCGGCGCCACGCGGTCGCCACACAACATGGCACGCCGTGCAAACCCGTTTCCTTTGTACGCACGCTCGACTCTCGAGCTACGTACGATTTTAATAGAATGTTAGGCGATATTACACAGATAAAACATATTTTCGTCAGAGTTTTTGAAACGAAGTTCCATAAATAGCCGAAACCGTCAGTATTTGTAACGTCCACTGTGAAAAAGTTCTCTAAAAGTCAACTAGATGGCGTAAATTGGTTATTCCATAGACTGGCTAGTGCGACATCGAAAAACTTTAATTTAGTGCGGCCGCACGCTTTCTTTTTTTGTATAGAGAACCGCACGGTAGGCTTCTCTGCCCACTGCTCCAGGTGGTAGCGGGTTCGGATTCTTTTTCGTAATTTACCCTAGTTCGAAGGTTACTGAAATCACTCCCAATTCATTCTACGGTACCTATAGTAGATATAAACGTTTTATAGCTTGAGATTATTAAAAAAAATATTATATCCCACTTCTAGGCACGAACTCCCTTTAATGCGAAGGTAATGCAGGCCATAATAAGAAAAAATAATGGTTATAATAACCCTATATGCCGTAACGTCATACAATAGACTCCGCCAACAATAGATTTTTATACTACAAAGAAAATTACGATCAATCAATACATACATCAATCAAGTCATCGCGTTAATAGTTTCGAAGAACGTGTTATTAGTTAGGACATTGATTGCAGCGGATCTTGATCAGGTCCAATTGATTTCACAGCGAAAAGGGATAAATTTCCCTCTGGCCTTCGAGCAAGGTTCGGTCCTTGACTTCGGTCGGATTTAAAGGAAGATGTACTGGAATGGAAACTTACAGTGTTTTATGGTGGGACGACCTTGGATTTTTTTAAGTTAGTAAGCAGATTAGTTTGGCAAGTTTGTGTGAACAGAGTTTTTGCAGTAGAAATACTGAGTTGCGTGTTCAGAACGCGAATAAAGTCAGAATATGTCTAAATATGGGCCAAAAGATTTTTGTTTAAACTAGCTATGCCCGCGACTTCGTCCGCGTGTATTTTAACTTAACAAAAATTTCGGGATTATTCATTCCCTATTTTATCCCCTTGGGGGTAGAATTAATCAAAATCCTTTCTTAGCGGATGCCTACGTCATAACATCTACCTGCATGCCAAATTCCAGCCCGATCCGTCCAGTGGTTTGGGCTGTGCGTTGATAGATCACTATGTCAGTCAGTCAGTCAGTTAGTCACCTTTGAGTTATATATATTTAGATTTATCATACCTGCTCGCAATGTACGGCATTGGTATAAAATTATAAAATGTATGCAAAATACTGTTTCAGTTGAACATGTGTTCCGTTGGTTGTCATTAAATAATGTTGATTGGCGCTGGTATAAACAATCCTCGTCGGACATCCGGTAATTTTGGCGGCAATTCAAACATTCTGAATTCATACGAATTGAGCTTATGAATCTTATGATTATTGCGAAATGAGTAAGGTGACAACAAGGCCCGAAATACTGGGATAATGGTTGCAACATATTGCATTTATGAAGGAAAATATTTCAGCATTTTTCTTTTCAAGTTTTTACAGGTACCTAATCATTTCAAAGATACCATAGTAAATACAGCAAAGAGAAGTGTTCGAATCTGAAATTTCAGAAGGCTCGCTGTGATTTCCTTTCACAAATTACAATCCCTCAAAAAGATATATATGGGGAAAAGGGATCAGACGAATATTAATATATATGTATATATAGTGTCAAAGGATATGCTGTGTTCCTGACACGTACCCTTGTGTCAAAGGGACTCAAGGACTAGAAATTTTAAGCAACCCGACCCACACTATGTACTTACATAACAGGATAGTTTCAGAAGGATCACTCGGTATTTTGTTTTAAAAACCTTGGCTGTTTCAGTATCTAGCTGGCGAAAAGTTATTAATTAGAATATTAATGGCCAATCATCATAAATTCAAGATAACATACTTTTGAGACAATAGGTTAGTATATTTATCCACGGTACCCGTAGGCAGAGTTGGACGGCCCCCCACTAGATGGACCGACGATCTGGTTAGAGTCGCGCGGAGCCGTTGGATGCGGATAGCGGGCAACCGTCCATTGTGGCGTTCCATGCGGGAGGCCTATGCTCAGCAGTGGACGTCTTCCGGCTGATGATGATGATGAAGGCCCGTAGGCAAAGAATTTATTACAAATTCTTTGCCCGTAGGCCTCTATAACGGGCATCTATAAAGGGTAAAAAGTGTCTCGTTCATTTCACGAAGACTCGTGCTGTGACTCTTATGGCACTGGTATATGGATCAATTTGCAATAATTCACGCGTCTTCGCGAAGTGAGCTGACCATAGCTGTTATTCTATAGTTTTAGCAAACTTAATCAAAATTACTTAAAAAATAACTAAATGGCGAAACTATTTAATACAATTACAACATAATTTTATAAATCTAAACACTAAAGAATTATTAAGATGAGCTAGTAACAAAGCCTCGTGATAGTCCGTCCGTTCCGAATACTGGTGATAAAGTGAGCTCCGTCGCCGACAAATGCCCGCAGGTTGCTTTCCCCCTCCATTATTCTCTGACGTTCCGGATGAACGAGCGCCGCGATATCGCCTGTTGCTACGCCCCGCCCGCAAGAAAAGAGTCATGTTGAGTTCTGGGCTAACACGGCCGTTCCTGAAGGCAGCGCGTCCTCGCCTGCTTCCATTGATGTCTGCTGGAACATATCTTGGACAGCAAGTGGTTGGCACATGATCACTGTCACCTGTAATTAGACTTATCCACGTTTGCAGTAAATGCAGCAGTTTTTCTGCAATACAGCAAATTATAGTAACAGTTTATTTAAAGCAGGTTTAAAAATATTAATAAATAATAAAGCAAAATAAAAATATAATTAAATAAAAATAGTAGTAAATTACTTTACGCAGTCACGAACCAAAGAATGCTCGCGAAACATTCCAAAGCCCAGTAACTTTAAAAGCAATTTCTACACCAATTAATAAAAACAGAAACTAAGCATGTAAATGTATAAACATATCATCATATATACGTATAAGTAATAAGGCAGACAATACCGACCGACAGTATGTCCTTATCGCCAAGGAACTGAGAAGTTAATTCTGCAGTATGCTTGGCTTCGGAAAACTGAGCAGATTGCTGCAGCTATACCCGAACTTCGGGGAAACTGGGTAAGATTACCGCAGCACACCCGGCATCAGACCCTCTCGTCTGGAACCCACTTTTAGTAGAGCTCGAGATACTAAAAGTGAAACGTATCCACGTTATAACGTTACTCACATTCATAAAATGCCGTACAGACATCGGGAGTCCATTCTCCTCGCCACACCGTCATATATTCGGCTGCGGCCCGAGTAACTTTTCCATGAGAACCCGATACGAGTTTCAACTCGTACCGTCCGTGTTACAAAACTCATGTTATTTGATGCGGACCCCGCCTGCCAGAGTCCAGTATGCCAGCAGACTGGGCATCTTTGTGAACAAACACTATGCCACCGACATGAAACACGCGGCGAGTGTCCTGCTAGGCTCCGTTTTTATTTATCCAGCGACTCCAACGGCATCTGCCTTGCGAGCACTTGGAGCGACATTAGAACTCTCCAAAGTCACATCACGCACCAGGGAACGGATGAGAGGCGTTACAGCTTCGCTACCAATCAACAAATTAAGTGGTGAATATTTCGCAAATATTTATACAATTTAAACATAAATTGAAATAATCAGCATGAGGCAACACAGCTCCCTTCCAATATTCCAACTCATAGTTATGATAGCGTGGCTCTGCGCCCTGTGTTTCTTTACTAAAATATGCTATGGCTTGATTACGACCACCTTCATAGAATTGGAATAAAACTGCGCCATACGCCAACGACGAGGCGTCAGTATGCACTTATGTCGGCAAAGATGGGTCAAATATTGCAAGAACAGGCGCAGAGGTTAACTGGTGGATAGTTTCACAACGAGCCCTTTCCTGTTCCTCTCTCCATTTAGATTCAACATTTTTACGCTACAATTTGAAATGAGACAGAAACTGGTAATATAGCGGTGAAAATAACCGGCGAGGTCTACAAATTGACGTACTTTCTTAGGATTGCCAGGTACTGGAAACTTGATCGAACACCATATATGCACTCGGCCTCACCTGACCATTACTAATAGTTCGGCCCTAATATTCGACTTTTTCAGCAAGAAAGGTACGTTTCTTAATTGAAACTTTTTGGAGATGATCAATGATCAAAGTAACAGTAAAACAATCAATTAATATTTCTACTGGTGAATCTTATACAACAGAGGTGGTGACGTCATCACGTCTACCATCGCACTACAAAAATTATATTTTATTACGACCTTCGGCACGTTGTTTGGTGAAACAATCGTCGAGTTTATGTCCGGGTTTCTTACAATAGGAACATGTTTCAGGCACTGGTGATAGGGTAGGACGTGTTTGAGAAGTATTGGCAGAATTAGAATAATTATTTGAATTAAACAATATTGTTTGGCGTGGTCGTTTAGGGCATTGATATTTCGTGTGTCCAAAACCATTACAATTAAAATATTTAGTTTTCAAATCAAAATGTTCTCGTTTACGTGTGTGAACATCAAAGTCGCGATTGTTATTTTGGAATTTGCGGGTAGTCTGTGATTGCAATACTTGTACAGGTTTAACATATATCGATAAGTAATCTACTAAATCTTTAGACATTAATTTGGCATTAGTAGCAGCGGCACGAATTTGTGGATCGGTAATACCTCGTATGACTATAGCGGACATTAATTCATCACTCAGGCCATTAACTATTTTAAGGCGTAAAATAGACCGTCTTGCATAATCGGCATATGTAGTATAACTATCTGAATCGGTCTTCATAACCTCAAACAAAATGTTTGCCACATCTACCTTACGGGGACATAGTGGTTTAAATTCAGCTTTAAAATTTGACCAAGAACGGTCATTAGTGGCCCACTCATTCAGCCAGACACGTGCATCACCTTTGAGGCAATTTCCAATGTGAGACAATGTCTCCCTATCATCCCATCTATTTAAGGTACGCACATGGTCTACTTCGTCACACCAAACATCTATGTCATGTAAAGCAGGATCAAAGTTAGAAATGTAAATATGGTTTGACCTCACCGGGTTTAGTGCGTTGATAGCGCTCACTATCTTGTCCGTGACGTCAGAAACAGCATCCACTCGCGAAGCCGAAGACGGCATAGAAGGAGATTGCAGCGGTGGCAGCGGCATGTTGACAGTAGTAGGACCGAAGAACGGAGGCAACGGCGGCGGCACGATGCCCGAAGATGGTGCGCAGCTCACAAACGGCGACAGCGATGCTTCAGCGCAAGACGGCTCCGTTACGTATACTGAAGGCAGCGGCACCACGTCGACTGATTGTGCGAATACCAACGCACCCGCCTCGCTGCTAGCGGCCACGTTCTAATCTAAGATTGCTTGCAGCTGCTGTTCCACATCGGATGGCGGCGCACTCTCACGGGCCCTGCCCTTACCAGTTCGTTTAACAGTACTTTTCGACATGATTACAAATATTACTTCCCTATTCTCAAAGAAAAATATTAATTCGATCAAAACTATTTAGAATTACAGATATAAACTTTAAACGAATCAAAAAGCGGATAGGACCGAATGAAGCCGAATCCCACTTCTGATTTTAGCAAACTTAATCAAAATTACTTAAAAAATAACTAAATGGCGAAACTATTTAATACAATTACAACATAATTTTATAAATCTAAACACTAAAGAATTATTAAGATGAGCTAGTAACAAAGCCTCGTGATAGTCCGTCCGTTCCGAATACTGGTGATAAAGTGAGCTCCGTCGCCGACAAATGCCCGCAGGTTGCTTTCCCCCTCCATTATTCTCTGACGTTCCGGATGAACGAGCGCCGCGATATCGCCTGTTGCTACGCCCCGCCCGCAAGAAAAGAGTCATGTTGAGTTCTGGGCTAACAATAGCATAATTTTCCTACCTACGTACCTTTCAAGTTTTATTCAAATTCGTTCAGCAGTTTTCGCCTGATTCGTAGTCAAATTTACAACTAAACACACTTTCCCATACATTATTATAAGGCATTACATACAGATGAAATAACGTTTTTAAATTGTTAACACACGCATTTCTACAAAATAAACCTTCTGTGTCTTGTGTTACCTATTATTTTGGATCGAGTTCGTTTCCCATGATTACTACATACATATTTAAAGCCCACTCGATACCAACTGTGTTTCTTGACACTTGCATCCTGCGGGAACTGAATCGCTTTTCGCTATCCCGTGGGAAATATTTACTGTGTATCTAAGGTTTAAAGAGTGCTCTGTAATATGTGGGTATTTTCATTATTTGCCCTGATCTGGGTGTTACTGGGTGCGCTCCCAGACCTTTGCATTGAACCACAATATATTTATCAAATTATAATGCGCCCAGTGAGCTACCGTGAGATATGATTTTTAACCGGCCTCCAAAAAAAGGAGGCGGTTATATGTTCGTTTATATGTATATGTAAGTTTTTTCTTTATTGCACAACGCGGTCTCATTTGAAGTTTGTTTTCAGTAGTTTGTTCGGCTGTTATTTCAGGCGGTGTAATAATATGGGATTCCTTGAGATTGTCAGATTGGATTGAGCTGAAAGTTTTCATTGTGGGGAGTTTTGTAATTTTTTGTTTGGTATTACATTTAGGATACTGATTGCAGTATCCTTGGAATCAAGATTACTGTCTGAGCCCGAGATATAATACTGTGCTCCAGGAAAAAATATTGATGTGTCTCAAAAAACCACGAAGCCAAGAAAAGGACTCTACATCGTAGATCAGTGTACCTATGCAAGTCTTCCAAAGGGCTGGGCTTAGCCAGTTACACTTAAAGATTAAGAAACATTATATTAATATGTATGTATAGCTCTACTAGGTTTGGGATCATATCATTCATATCATATTACTAGCTGTGCCCCCCGACTTCGTCCGCGTAGTATTTAACGTAACAAAAATTTCGGGATTATCGGGATAAAAAGTATCCTATATGTTAATCCCGGTTATAAACTATCTGTGTTCCAAATTTAATCCAAATCCGTTCAGTAGTTTTTGCGTGAAGAAGTAACAAACATACATACATCCACACTCAAACTTTCACATTTATAATATTAGTAGGATTTATCGGTGGTAGAGCCAAACTGATGCCAATTGACTTCTCATATAACGGACTGGCTTGGCCAGGGTAACACCACCCTCTCACAGAAGATCGGCTTAAAGCAGTCAGCGACGCAGCAGCAATACTACTAATATTATAAATGCGAATGTTTGTGAGTGTGGATGCATGTTTGTTACTCTTTCACGCAAAAACTACTGAACGGATTTGGATGAAATTTGAAACACAGATAATTTATAACCTGAATTAACACATAGAATACTTTACTTAAGTCTACGCGGATGAGGTCGCAGGCAGAAACTAGTCTATAATGTAAGCTATTTTAACTGCTAACACCAGGCATATCGTACGCTTTTGTTTGCTGACTTTGTTCTAAGTAAAATTACATTCGGAAATAAATTTTGGTCTCGCGTAGGAAGCACATTTCCTTCATTTTCAATATTGCGTAAACAACACACACTTGCCCCACCGGAAGTGGTTCAATTGATTGAATCAAATGCTCGGGTACACTTGTAATGGTTTGATTAACTTTATTTCCCACAGCACTGTTGTGGACACAGCCTGCGGGTTTGAGATGACGGGGGACTTACTCTAATTAACTGATCGGCGCAGAACAAAACTGACACAATTTGACATAAAACAAAGTCAAAGTCAAAGCGTTCTTGTTTAGGCTTACGGGGGCACTTACAAATTGACAATATTTAATTTTTTTCTTATATCTACAATCGGATCGGAACGCAAGCTCGACTGAGAAGATCCGGCATGAAGCTCAGCGAGTTTGTCTTTTTACATTTTGTTATAGTTTTTATAATCGCCAGTTGATTATATAGATACAACACACGGTTAAAATGCATTTTTAAATAACCAGTGGATGGCGTGAAATTATGGCTTTTTACTCGAGTTGGATTCTCGAATGTCTGCCTTTCGTTCTGTCTATGAATAATTGAATAGGAGTACGAGACAAGAATATTCTTTCCCATATTTTTTCTTTATAAATTCAATACAAGTGAGATAGTAAAACATTACAAGCGTGCGGTCCTTATTGCACAATCTGTGCATGAGTCATTCTTATTTACTACACGATAATGTGTTGAAAACAATAGCTGTGGCCGTAGTAAATATAAATAGAACCGGTCACTTAACTGATAAGAACAATTATAGGCCTATATCGCTGGCCAATGTGGTAGTATCTTAGGTATTGGATGTTAAAATTAATTCACAATTTAATCAATCTATATATATATAACTTAAAGGTGACTGACTGACTGACATAGTGATCTATCAACGCATAGCCCAAAGCAAGCCCTGGACGGATCGGGTTGAAATTTGGCATGCAGGTAGATGTTATGACGTAGGCATCCGCTAAGAAAGGATTTTGATCAATTCTACCCCCAAGGGGATAAAATAGGGGATGAAAGTTTGTATGAAACTTTGTCAATTAAATTCCACGCGGACGAAGTCGCGGGCACAGCTTGATATAATATGACACAATAATCATCGTTTGATTTCAACCAAGGGTGCTACTCTTAGCAACGATATCGATATATCGTGACATTCGTATCGTCGAATCCTACTCTAAATTTCATATTTTTTGCCGTCGTATCGATTACTGAACGAACAATACAAAATTATCGTTCGTTTTGACGATATACGACAGCAAAAAGATTGGATTTAGAGTACGATTCGACATTACGAATGTAACGATATATCGATTATCGTTGCTAAGAGTAGCACTCCATGCCTGTCCACGGATGCGAAATAGGGTGTTTAAGTAAGCTATAAAGTTATGTCAGGCTGCAGTATGCCTGATTTCTTGAATGCTTTTGATCTGGGGTTCAAGTCTGTTAACCGCTCCCATCTAGCTCGACTTGTACTCGACTCACAATACGTCAGTTTTGACAGTTGTCTGTAGCAACCGTGGCTTCAATCAATAAATAACTAATGCTGGGTAATATAAAATTTATTATAGTTTTCACTTTTAATACATTTATTTAAATATAGTTCCTATCTTAGTGGTCTCTCGGTTGTCACTGCCAGCGCACCGCAGAGCTTTTAATTTCAAAAATCAACATGTTTCTAAATTCAAATATTCTTGTCGGCCAGGAACGCTCATTGCCAGTGGCTAGTGCGCCGACATGGACCTCCTTACATGTCCATAGTCCACTGACCACTCGCCCACCCGAGCCGAATGATTTCTACAGGAAATCGATAGACCGCTGGTTTCCCACGATATCCTTTGGGAAAAACTTAATGATACGTTACTACCATTAAAAGTTGTCAATATTATTAAACATTATTATGGAAACTGGGTCAACAGCGTCAATATGGATTAGAGTGGTGACTGAAATAGTCCAGATAATACCCGGTATGGAGTGTTAATTTTTAATACAACTTCGGCAGGTTTCTGAATTTAATCACCCTTTTCAGGAAACGAAACCAACATAAATTATCGGTGAAATAAGTTTGACTTTACAAAAAAATAAGTACAAGCCTATTAAAAAAAATAAAACACACTTCAAAAAATCTGGGTGAACTTTAAAGGCGGAACTGTTTTTTTATAAGCTTATAATTTATTTAATTTGGAGTTTTTTTTTTCGAAATCTATCTGCAATTTACGAAGACTCCATACAGACGTACATACATCTCCTGTGTTGTAAGTCGGTTAGTAACATTTTGAGTAAGCCCCAGGGTTACGGTGAAAAATCATCATGTTTGTTTATTTCGCCCGCACCGTGATGGTAATAAACGGAGCGGAAGTGGCGTGCCACATTCGACGTTAAACAATTTTAAAAATATTGATTGATTTCATGCACCTACCCACTTGCGACAATGATGATTCATGTTATAAAATTAACAGAGGACATTGAAAACATTAATACGTGGTTACTGAAATAATGTTAAAAACAACAAAACTTTTGTCTCATACTATAGAGTAATTAGTTGACTTAATAAATTTTAATAAAATCCTTTCCTATATCTAAATATAATAATATATAACTCAAAGGTGCCTGACTGACTGACTGACATAGTGATCTATCAACGCACAGCCCAAACCACTGGACGGATCGGGCTGAAATTTGGCATGCAGGTAGATGTTATGACGTAGGCATCCGCTAAGAAAGGATTTTGATTAGGGGAGGAAATAAAATAGGGGAGGGGATAAAATAGGGGATGAAAGTTTGGATGAAACTTCGTCAATTAAATTCCACGCGGACGAAGTCGCGGCCTCAGCTAGTCCTCTATATTCCTTTCACGGATAACACGAAGCGATACGATATGGTAATAATCGAACATTATTCAAAACGGGCACCGTCTAGATTGCCAATAAAAGGTGTGTAATTTTAAAAATTCCTGGTTCATTATGTGTCGGAAAATGTTATGGCAATAAAAAAAGGCGGAAAAAAATTAGAAAAAAATAATTCATTACAATAATAAATTCTTTTTATATCATTTTTCGGTGGCCGTGGTATAAGATACCATAAGCCTTACCTCAGCACATTTAAATGAAGCGATCCTATAGGTTAAACGAGTGGGCTAGCTAGCCCATAGCCCGCCCAGATCAACTGGACGGGCCTGTTTGTGTTGCCTGCTCATATTCTGTTGCTGTTCCTGAGAATGTACACCATATTTCATGCATTGAAAAGAGTGACCATTGAGTTTCATGCTGGATCTTCTCAGTGGAAGCAGCATTCCGAACCGGTGGTAGATTCTGACTATTTATAAACGCTTTGATGGCTTACATGAAAAAAGAAAATTGCCCTTTTGACGTCCCACTCCTGGGCACGGGCCTCCCCTCAACACGAGGGGGATTCAGGCCATAATTCACCACACTGGTCCAGTGCGGGTTGGCTGATTTAATATGTCTTTTGAAATTTGATTAGATCTTCTAAGACATGCAGGTTTCCTCACGACGTTTTCCTTCACCGTAAGCAAGTGATAATCATATAGAAATTATGATTCGCACATACATTTCGAAAAATCCAGAGGTTAGAGCCGGGGTTTGAACCCAAGATCTGGTGCCCGCAAGACGCGTGCTTAACCAATCGGCTATCACTGCTTACATGAATAAATCAATTTTAAGTTTGAGTCCTTTAAAGACAGCTCGACAGCACTTAGTCAAACTCAAATTATTTGCATTTTGTTAACTCACGTACTCCACGCCTACTACATATAATCGCTTTTAAGAAGACCCAGCAAGAAATAGGGCTTTTAAAATCCTACTAATATTATAAATGCGAAAGTTTGTGAGTGTGGATGTATGTTTGTTACTCTTTCACGCAAAAACTACTGAACGGATTTGGATGAAATTTGGAACACAGATAGTTTATAAACTGGATTAACACATATAATACTTTATTTAAGTCTATGTGGACGAAGTCGCGGGCAGAAACTAGTCACTAATATATTAAACTATCCGATAAATAAGTTTTGGAAAATAATCGGCACTTAATATTCGGTCACCATAATCTCAAGTACCTACCACTTAACCCAAAACTGGAAAAGTCCTATTCTCGGAGAAATATTTCAATTCAAAAAACGGCCAAGGACCCGAACCCCTCATCCGTGAAGCGGCTATTTCCCAAAGTTCCATCATGGAAATGAGATCTGCTGATGTGGTTATAACGCCATCCTATTTCGGCGACCGCAAAGAATAATTAGAAATTCTGCATTGTACTCGCTTTACGATTTTGTTTATGTGTCCTCGTTCGGTCGGACGGAGGTGTGTTTGGGATGATTCATGCGGTAGTATACCAACAACATTTTGCGTAAAATTGTTTTCTCTTTTTTACTGGTTTCAAGTTAGTATGCGTTACCGTCTGGGTATTACTGAATCCAACTATTATTATGAGTATATCTGAATGAACGCCAGCTTAGACCAACTTGACGAAACTGGCTTCCCTGGAGGCGACAGGCCCCCAAGATCTTATTTTAACAAGATCTCTCTTCGCCTTCTTTCGAAAATATCATCACTAAAATAAAAAAATTAGAAAACCCGATGCGACGTCTATTTAAACTACAAAAAAATGATCATTTCCAAAGGGCTGAATCGATTTTCATGAAACTTAGCTAAGAACAATCTCGTTCAGAATACTTATCTAACAAAAAAAACAAAATTGAAATCGGTAAATCCGCTTGGGCGCTACGATGCCACAGACAGATACACAGATACACAAATACACATGTTAAACTTATAAAACCTCTCTTTTATGTCGAGGGTTAAAAAGGAAATAATAATCTGTTTTTTTCTTCTGAACAGCTTATTTTTTAAGACCAACTAATATATAATATTTAAATAATATTTATTTTTGGTCAAGAGCACCATGAAAAATATGGTACGTCATTCAAATATTAAAATAATATTTGGAACAATAGCCGTGGCCTCTGTTATAAGTGTATCTTTAGGTTAAGTCAACCTATATAAAAAAGTTGTAAAAATACAAAAAAAAATATCTTTGATATTTTTCCATAGGTTGTACTAACATAATATTTTTCGTATCATTAAAAGGCAACTTAGTATCAGTTATGCTTCCACGGTATCCATTGCTAATATTCAGTGGCTCGAATTTTCATAAGTGCGAAGTAACCTACATTGAGAATAAGTAGGTATAAAGGTAGGTAGGTTTGGTAAAAACGAAATACATATTTATTATGCTTGGGAAAGAATTGTATATCAAGATAACATAAATCAGATGCGATAAAATCACGTAAACGGGTAGCTTGAAATCTATTGTCTATTTATAGTATCTCTCTAGATAAATCAGATGATCTTCATAGGCTTCAAAGATAGGTAGGCTACTTTGTTGTGACATATAACAAAGCATATAATATACACGTATCTTAGAGTTCCGAATAAATACAAAAAAAAATTAGCACACTTAAAATATATATATTCGTTTTTCTATCTTATGAATTGAACAAAAAAAAACTAAAGAAAATACTAGGTAAGTTCTTTGTGTATAAGTAAGCAATATACAAAAATAAATGTATTCTAGTGGATGCCTTTAACATAAGAACCATTAAAACAATAAACATTCAACACGAGACGACCGCTTGGCACAGTGGTTTGAGCATAGGACACGGCTCACTGCACATGGTGGTAGTACACCTCGTCACTTACCATCAGGTGAGATTGTGGTCAAATACTTGTCTACTGCAAAAAAAAAACCTGTATATTTAATTTTTTCTTACAAATGATTACTGACAATGAGAGTTTATCATATTTCTAGTATTCCCGTTACTACTTTCACGTCAATAGTTTAATGGCCAGGATGTGGATCGAACCCGGAACCTCTCAGTTACGAAGGCGGCCATCTGACCACTAGGCTACTGATACAACAAAAATAGTTCATACAATATTCTAGAATATGTAAGTTATAATCGATAGGGGGACGTAGAAACTCCTACGCCTATTTAAAATAAAATAAGTTCTGACTAAGCAATAAGTAAGGTCTAACTCACGTAAACACACTCATTTAAATCCTTCCCATACAAGTTTGTCTAGACGGTCTGTTCTTAGTCATACTTTATTGCTAAACATAATTATTATGTTTTTCAACATACGCGCAGTGCGTGTCTCGATTCTTAGAGCCTACTGACTAGAAAAATATTGCATTGTTAGAGCATGGTTTATTCATAATAGAGGACTCTAATTCATCTACTAACAATAAAGAGATTTGTGCGATCAAAGATCTAGTATTGTTTACTCTACGTATAGGCCTCGCTACACGCTCGTAGCATCTACGGTAGTATGCTTGTGCTACGCAGACAATTCTCACTTCTGCATAACGCTCAAAGATCGTCAAAGTTACCGTTTCGTTGGAATGGATACTATTTGTGTCTAAATATAGTTTGAAAATAGGGCTTGAAAATATGATTACTTTCATGGTAAAGCTTATTTCTTATTTCTCGCCATCAATATTTTTTGAGTGATTCCGCCCACTGCTAAATTACTCAAAATCAATTATAGAATATAAATAGAATTAATGGCGTACTTCTTAAGCTAATGGCATGGTGTTGGATCATAGATCATTGCTCATTAGAAAAATAATGCATAATTAATAATAATAATAATTTTAGCCCTTTTTGACGTCCCACTCCTGGGCACGGGCCTCCCCTCAACACGAGGGGGATTCAGGCCATAATCCACCACGCTGGCCCAGTGCGGGTTGGCGGATTTCACATACCTTTCGAAAATTAGTTAAATCTTCTAAGACATGCAGGTTTCATCACGATGTTTTTCCTTCACCGTAAGCAAGTGATAATCATACAGAAATTATGAAACGCACATTGATTTCGAAAAATCCAGAGGTTCGAGCCGGGGTTTGAACCCGAGACCTGGTAGCCCGCAAGACGCGTGCTTAACCAATCGGCTATCACTGCTATAATTAATAAGATCACAAAAACGATAGCTCATGGGTAGAGTACATCACATTTCCTACTGATATATACCTAACATTTTAAATTACTGAGGCCAGAATCAGTACAATTTGCATGTGAAATATTCCGATGTACTCAAATATATTAACCAATTATTTCATAAACAAATAACATCTAATAACGTACCACATATAGGTGTCTTAACTAAACAATTAACCTTCACGAAACTACAAATTGGTCTAAGGTGCAATGCACCCGAAATAATGAAGAAGAATACAATGGGTCGAGTTAATTTAAAAGCAAAACAATATAATTGAGCTATTTGAAGGCTGTCTCATGCAAACGACAATAGCAAACAAAAGTCAGGGAGGCGGTTGCAAGAACATGAAAATGAGTATTTAATTAAAAATTATCGAACCTGTTGAATAGTTAAGGAATAACATCGTCAAGCCTCACATCTTCCTAAAAATTCACGGAAATTTCTCCAATTCGTAACAGATCCCTATTACATTGGGATGGTGAATCATGATATTTTCCATATCGACTTAATCGTCTATTTTGGTAAAAGAGTACCTATTATATTTCATTTAAAGCGTGTTTGCCTTCCTCTCTTGGACTATAAGCTGAGTTAAGCATCAGCTGTTATGACAGTGACGTCAAAGGTTGGCCAAATCGTGTATAATTTGATTGCGCGGTTTATATGGTTTCGCTCGAGTTTATTTATTCACATATTTTTATATTTTCTACCCTTCTTTGTAACGGCACAGTGTTATGTTTTCATTTAGTTACAAAAAAAAAACTCAAGACCCTTTTCACATGCAAAGCAATCATAATAAAGGCAAACCATATGACCTACGCTTCAAACCAGATTTTTCAAATGACAAAAATTTATTATGAACAATGGTCTTATACCATTTAAAAAAACAGTACCTATGTTGCAATGTCTACAGGCAGATTATTATTTTTTTAAATTAACATGTAACTTTAAAATTCGTATAATTATTATTTAAAGTTAAATAAACATAGGTTTATATTACTGATGCTTATAATGTTTTGGTGCCTTTGTTGTCAAAAGTCCCGGGTTTAATCCTTATCGTGGCCCTCAAATTATAGAAGTGTGTGCACTTCGTATCGGTTCTCGATGGCCGTTGTATATTTGGCTGTTTAACCAAAACCCAAAACTACACTTAACTTAAGTCCACGCAGATAATTCGCGGGGAGAAGATAGTGTGTAAATAAAATGTATCAACATTTTTTTACGCTGATTACAGTTTCAAACCGCCTGTACCTTTCATCCGCTAAGTGTACCACAAGGACACTCCGACCTACGTCAGCACTTTGTGCCCCACTAGCATATTTTCTTAAACGCCCTTCCGTATAATAGTTACATTTGCGGACTCGCACACGTAGGACGGCCCCCACACACCGTACAGTCATATGCCATTTATCAAATGGTTGAATGCAAGATGGCAGTGGTTACGGCAGAAATGTAACATGAAATCTTTAGGTAAACTATAAAGCACTAGTAAGGTTAAAATGTAGAGTTCCGTGCACCTATTCAGATTTTAATAAAGTAATTACAAAGCATGAACGGGGCAATTCTTTCAAAAGGACATACATAATATGTGGGAGGAAATTAAATCCTACAAATATTTATAAATTAATGTGAAAGTTTGTGAGTGTGGATGTATGTTTGTTACTCCTTCACGCAAAAACTACTGAACGGATTTGAATGACATTTGGAACACAGATAGTTTATAACCGGGATTAACATATAGGATACTTTTTATCCCGATAATCCCGAAATTTTTGTTACGTTAAATACTACGCGGACGAAGTCGGGGGGCACTGCTAGTATTGTTATATTTTAATAACTTATATTCAGAATTTCGCATGAAAATTAAGAACATTATCAAGTGAGGCTCCAGTTTATCTTATAATTGATGGGTGCTGCGGTTATTGCTAAACATCAGGTGGATTATGCACATGTTTTTGTTTACTGACTTTGATATACAATAATATAAAAAAAATTGCTCGAGCTTTCACTTATGCCAGGGAATATCAATACCTACGCCCTTAAATACTGCAAATGAACAATAAAAGTATTTATATATCAATTTGTCTGTATCACCTTGATAAATTTTGTGTCGTAAATATTTTCGTTCTAGCTTGTTTTTTTGCATCCTACAAATAAATATAAACGCCATTAAAATATCACTCTAATCACTTGAAAAATAACCATCGCAAACGAACACGAATGTTTTGCAAATACATTCAAAGGAAACTAATACTTCATTTGTCTGCTTCCTCGTTTTCTTACGATTCTGTTTGATGCTGTAATATTTCATCTCGTAATAATCTGTGACAAAAATAATTTAACAAACTTTAGTATAGCGCAATGACGTCCGTGGGGATCGGTCATAATTTCTCATTGGTGAAATTGAAACTAGGAAGTGTGATCAAGGCAGTATTTAATATAAAAACAACATGTAAACAACTGCCAAAAATATGAATATTAATATAATAATATTTAGAGAGCACGGAGAACAATCAAATGTAAGTTTTGCGTCAAGCGTAATAAATATGAGTCGAGTAGACGAATCAAAAATACAAAAATTCGCTTATACATTAGTATGAATGAACCGTCCTAGCCTTCCTAGCCTAGGGTATTTTATCATATAAAATAAAATTATAATTAGGTATAATGGTAATTAATGGTAGTCCAGATTTAAGAAATAAAAAATGATGCATAAGGCTTTCGATTTATAATAATATAATAATAATAATATCGCCAGACTGACACACTAACTGCATGGTCCCAAACTAAGCAACGCTTGTACTATGGGTACCGTACAATGGACTGGGGGCGATCCCAGTTACACCCAGACCTGGGCAAATTACGCAAAGGCCATTTCCGAAATCTGCCCCGGCGGGAATCGAACCCGCAACCACCATGTGCAGTGAGCAGAGCGGCCTACGCTCGAACCACTGCGCCAAGCGGCCGTCAAATTTCAAAATAAAGTTTCTTGATGGATTTAATAACTTACAATTATAAAAATATTTTTACAAAAATGTGCTTATGTTATTACACATTCAAAATCTCATTGCGTGTAGGTAGTGGTATATATGGGTCTTTCAACATTCACACTGCGAAAAGTCAGTCTACCAGTATCTATTATATTTTCCGTCCTCATATTGCAATTCCATCAAACATAATCATTTTACTTGTTTCAATTCAAGCTTTGTTTACCGCAATGGGTACATCTGAATGACCATCAACTTGGCGTAACTGACTTCCAAATCAAACATACCTTTGAACTATCTGATCGATATTTGCTAACAAACAAAAACTGCATTAAAATCAGTTCAACTGCTGTGGAGCTAACCACATACAGGCCGACAGCGTTTCACTTAGAATAGTTTATGTTTCTATATTTGTATTTATTCATTCAACAGATTGCTGTGCAAAACTTTTTTAATATTTCCCATTTATTACAGTAGAGTTCAGTAGATCAAAGAATATTCTGTATCACAATCTCAATGTTCGGGTTTTAGTTTGTGTGCTTCTTGCAAAGATCCATGAAAGTTTGCCCCAGTGTGGCACTAGCAGGGGAACAGTTCTGCTCAAATGTGTTCGCACAGATGATGAAATAGAGGCGTCTTCAAACTTTATTCTCGTCTCGACTCTCCTCTCATGGATGTTAATTATAACTTTGAATATAAATGTAAGTAAATAGTAATTTTAGAAATAGTAGACGCGATTTTGTAATTAAATAACTTCAAGGATAAGTTTGAGTAAATGTGCTTTTTGAAAATTAGGTGCCTTTTGTGGACGTAACAGTACAGTAAGTAATAGTAAGTAACAGGGTAAAGTAAGTATACGTACCTGTTATTTGAATGAAACGAGTAAATAGGCGTAGATACACCTCCGTATCCAATGATAAGGTATCTCGAAGCATAATTCATTTTTTTTTATTGAATATCGAGCTTTGAAAATTACTGTGTTTAATATTTGTCTCTTTTCTGTAAAAAAATTTGAATAGTAGCATATTTTGCGAAAAAAAAACACTGACGATGACAGAACTCAAATATTCTCGCCATAAATTAACCTTGCTTCCAAAACTGTGGAGCGGAAAATGGGCCCTACCCACCGGGTGGGACGTAAATTACCCGACTGTCGGTAAGTTCAGTTTTATGTTTTATTACACCGTTTATTGGCTGAACGTCGCCTTGTAATTTATCGGGCGATATTCTGAAAGGAAGTGGACGAAAAAGTGTTTTAATATGGCCCAGTAAGTAGAGGGCACGTTTGGACTTGTTCCTTTTTATTTTTAACTGCCTCGCTTTGATATCTTAACTTACGCTTTTGACAATAAAACTGATTATACACCATCACGCTTCCTATTCTCCGTAGTGGTAGATAGAAGGGGTAGGTCTACTACAGTGTAATGTAATAGCTAAGTATATAATGTAATTTAGGTAAATGTTTGAGGTGCAGAGTAGTGATAGCCGATTGGTTATGCAGGCGTCTTGCGTGCACAAGGTCTAGCGTTCAAACTAGGGTCAATCCTAGTTTAGATCTAGTGTAGGGTTCACGTGCGAATCATAATTTCAATATAATTATTACTTGCTCACGGTGAAGGATAACATCTGCTTGTTGTATAAAACCAAATCGATATGCGAGAGACATGTGAAATCCACCAACCCGCCCAGCTGTGCCAGCGGCCCTGGCCCAGTGGTTAGCGTGGTGGATTATGGGCGGAATCCCTATTGTGCTCATTAGGGCGACGCTAAAACGGCTTATTATTATTTTATTATTATTATTTATGAGATAACATTTCCTAAAATACTTTAACAATGATTATATACTAATACATACGTACGCAGGAAATGTTTTCTTTTAATTATCAACGTGCTTTATACATTTTTACTGTATCAATTTCTAAAAGCAGAATAATAATGAAAATAACATATATTTGCTTCAATAAAAATCACAAAATTGATACAGATTTTTTTACCGGTTTGGTGTTAAAGATGCAACCAGATGGGGTCCAACCAAACCAAACCCAACCAAACAAATCATCATGCTGTATAAAGGGCTGCATAAGGGGATCAGAATTAGTTATAAAGGAGATTTACAACTGATGTGGGTTCCCTCCTGTGTGTGCATTTAGGTCACTGTTATAGGTAAATGTGTTAAGTTGTCACATAAATTAATTATAATTGGGTTATTACATATATTTCGAGGCAATTAGGGATGGTGAGTTAATATATAGACCTATATTATAATTGCTTGAATTGTTATAAGTAGTACTTACTTTGTGTGTGATGCATTATCTAGTTTGTAATAATTTAAAACTGAAAGCAACAATAGCTAGATACAGTCAGCGACATAAGCATAATTTTTTCTTGATTTTAACAATATTTAGGTAAACATAAGGAAAATAGAAAATGTTCAGCGACTTATGTCGCAGACTGTACCGTTGTCGGGACCCAGGTATAATGTATAAATAATATGTATAGGCAGATATATTACTTATGCCCTTTTGCCGAGGGTTCAAAACTGCTGTTGCCTCACTCACAGTCTCATCAGAAAAATGGGAGATTGAGCGAACGGCAAATCCTAACACATTTTCTGTTTACCGAACCTTCGTAAAACAAACTGATCTACGCGGCTCGATTTTTTTTATAGCAGTTCAAGCGGCCTCGGCCAATATGTTGCGAATACCATGTAACAGCGGCCGAGAAAAAAAAGGAAAGCGCGAACTAATTACATTGCTAGGGTTCCCTAAGATACTTGTTTCAGAACTCGTACGTAATATTAGCATCTATTATTTGGGTCGTGTTGACTAAATCTGTGGGTCATCTACAGGCTCCGTAGGCTTGTTATATACGAGTATATAAATCTGGATCAAATGCCATATGTTTCAGAACAGCATGTTCCCGTATGCCGTATGCATGTTTCTCAGGTAATCTTGCAATAAAATTTACCTATAATATTACAATAGGTATAAAAAACATTTGTTGTATAAAATTCCGGTGTATCTGTTTTCGTAATTCTTCTCCTAAACAACTTGATCGATTTAGCCGTTTTTTTTTAAACTTATGACATTTGGGTGGTTCTTAGTTGGACCCGATAGGACGCTGTTGTCTACATCCAGAAAATACGCTCGCGAATCTGCGGTCAATAGCTATTTATAGTTTTAGTAACATACATACTTCAATTATACTTATTTTTTACTAAGCTTTGATCTCAAAGTTCGACCAAAATGCAACTTGATTTATTGATATAGGAATTTCTGTTTCTTTATCTACCTACCTATCGATATTTTTACCGATTTATTTTTACTTTGTCTATACCTAGTTACAGGATCAAAAATCCGCAAACATGTAGGTGCCTCTCGCGCGGACCCCGAAAGTCCGCACTCGCATTTCCGAGAGCTCGTGAAACGGTTCACCCGCAGTGACGTACGTACGACGTTCAATTACGATACATCGTGCGATAAACGTTATGTTCCGGTTTGACGGTCAATGTCACGTTACACGACTAGGGACGGCCACGGTTTCAGAGAACTTGAATATTCCTTTATTTAATATACTTATACAAGGTGACACATAATGGGTATACTATTTTTTTGCAACTTAACTTTGTAAATCTCAAACTATCGGCTTTGTGGGACAGTTGAAGTACTAAAGGTTTTGTAGACTTGTGAAATCGGTCAACAGCTGCATTCCTGTAACACCTTTTGTTTTTCAAGTTCCCTCCAAAGCTGATGGTTTTAGAATTACAAAGTTAAGTTATGAAAAAAAAAGTATACCCATTATGTGTCACCTTGTAGATTGATGTACAATGATTTTAAGGTGGTACGGATCATTTACGGTTGGGTTCGACCAGGGTAGTACCACCTTCACACCGAAGAAGATTTTTAGACATATATTATTTGAACTCATAAATACTGAACATAATTTGGCACCGCTCTCAGTTAGCAGCTCGATAAATCAGACACACGGGCACAAGTGCCAACAATGTAGCTACCTGCTTATTTATTAGCGTTCCTTCTAACTTTTGACATGATAACGATTAGTTATTATCTAAATAATGTTACTGATCGGCACGAAAAAAAAACATACTTCCGAAATATTGCGACAGAGGGCGGTCGGAGGTGGCGATCATTGGAAGGGTTTAATATATTTATAATATATTCGCATACCTATATCGCTGTACGTATATAATCTTTGAAGTTGTTTAATTTTCGATAAGGCGTTATTAAATAAAGATCAAATGGAGTTATTGAATAATTAAGTCTATAGAAAGAGATAATCAGGATTGGTTAATTATATAAAAATATTGGTATATAATCAGGATTGGTTAATTAGGTAAATAATGATTATGTCTACAGCTCGAATTTGCTATCTCATCCAGCCATTGATAGCATAAATAATTATAAAATACCAGAAGAGGGCCAAGATCAAATGTTTGAAAGATTATCATTTGGAAAATACATTGGATATATATATCCAAAATTCTACAAAGTCAAGGTTACATTCATAGTCTGTTTTTTGTGTGACGTAATATGGCCCATAAATCACAGCCCACAGAATCGGCGCCGGCGCCGGCGGTTGTGCGTCTCGAGAGCTTTCAAGCGCTAATATTGGCAAAAGCGCTTTTTTAAGCGCGAACTATTTCGGTCTACGCTTCCTGATGTATTTCGTTGTATTTTTAACGGTGGTAGCATGTCGTGGGCACGCGTCATCGTATAACGTGGTTAGATGTTTTTTTGTTATTAGGAGTTTTCTATAAAAAAAAAACATACGATTTTAATTAACCTCCGAGTGTAGCTTATTCTGTAAAAAAGTTGTTTATATTTGTCCAGTGTAAACATGTTTTGGGACTCAGTGGGGAAATTAAAAACCTTTTGCGCCAAACCTAGAGCAGGATAATTAACAAAATAATGTAAACACTAAGTATGAATGAAATATTCTCAATAAAGAATATTTCGTATTTAATTACTATTTAAGTAATAAAAAGTTAGTATTGTTTCCGCGATTAAATTACAGATATCCACTAGGTATCTAACATTCCTTTGTATGGAGTGTAGGCGGTACTTATTTTATACATATTGAACATCTAATTTTATTAAAGGTCAATAATAGGATCTTAAATTCTATAATTACCCTGGCTCTGAGACCTTACTACCCTTTTGATGCTTCGTTGAGCACACAAAATTCATTTACCTAAGTATTATTAAGTTGTTACTTTATGAATTTGAATTAATGAAAGTTTTTTTTATTACAGATAAGAAGAATGAAACAAGATAGCTAGAAAGAGGTATGTTTTTAAATGTAATATGTCATGCCCATAACCATCGAAGGGATTAACAGTGTAGTTAAATGTCCACTAAAGGCCGAATTGTCTGATGCCTGTTACATAGAGTCAGAAGATATACGAAAATTGCAAATGGCTGCTAGTCCGGCCACACACTCCTACCACTGTTATTCCTGTAAGCCAGGTTCGCGGTGTTCAATGATGACGTCGAAGTTCGACCCCTGACGAGTCTCGCAAATGGCTCTATGTTTGTCTTATTTCTTTGTAACTCTATCCCTCTCTGTGAGGTGTAACCATGACGGCTGTCGAACAGGCTTTAGTTCAGAGTGTTGCTAGGTATATTATTCCTTGCCCTTGTCATGTAACTAAAATGTAATAAATTGGTAATTGTTACTTAGTATTTGGTTTAGTCTCCACTAGCTGAGCCCGCGACTTCGTCCGCGTGGAATTTAACTTAACGGACCCGCTCCCGCGTTCTTGTTTTTCTAAAATAAAAGTAGACTAAGTTATTCCTTATAACATCAGATATCTGCCAGTGAAAGTCCCGTCTAAATCGGTCCAGTCGTTTCGGAGATTAGCCGAACGAACAAACATACAGAAAGACAGACAATTTTTTTTAAATCGCGTTTTTGCTATAGGTGTCGTTTATACTTTCATAATATGCATTTTGTGAAAAGGTGTTATTTTAATATTACAAACAGACACTCCAATTTTATTTATTTGTATAGATAACGCTGTCTAAGCGAGGGCTTAAGGATAAATAGGGTCAGATTTCTATTAAACTTCTACACGCACTCTACTAACCCACTAAGGTTAGTATGTTACAGACAGTAATTGAAAATATTCAGCCTCAATTACAGTCTAGATTCAAATAAATATGGAGATTATCCCTTTGAACAGACCAATGTAAAATAGGTATATTTGATTGGGAGACATTGTTTCGAACAAGAATATCGTGGAATAAATTGAATTGTATTGTTTATATTCAAGTTATAGGCATCTGTATCGTAGATATGTTAATTTATCAACTTAGGGTTTACATAAACTGTAATCTGTAAGTCAATGAGCTAAATTTTATTGAATGATCGTTTCGGTAAACAACTGGTCACCTATGTAATGTAATAGATTTTGTATATGTACATACATAATCAACAACATCTTATAGTGACCATATCAATATTTAAAATATTTTATGTATTAAATAAAATAGATTGACTTGGCAATCGCACTAAACAATCTTATTTAATATAATATGTAAAATATGCATTCCTTGTGAGATACATTGTGTTTTCATGCGATGGCCAAGTCAATTTATTTGAAACAGAAAAGATTTTTAATTTTTTATGGTCACTATAAGATGTTGTTAGGTTAGCTAATTACGTAATAACTTAAGACAGATGGTCCCTTAAGTAGGGACTTAATAAAGTAACCGACTTGGTATTACATGTATCTCACAACTTTTTACGGTAGAAGAACTGAGTTACGAGACTTGGTTTTATTTACAAGTTTTGCTTTTGATGGTATTTTTTAGAGGGACTAGGCCCGCCACGAACTGCCACCAGTGTTACTTCTGCAGGCTAGTATCCACAATGGTGGTGGTATTTAAACCACTCTATAAAACAATAACGCTTTAGATATTTATGCGTAGGTATTTAAATGGACGCTGGTAGGCATCTGTATACGTTACATTTCACTGGAGAAAGCTTTCAGTGCACCTCGCCCACAAACTACCTAGTTGTTTCGGGTCATTTAGTACAAATAGGCGGGCAAAGTTTCGTAAAAATGTTTTTTATCACGTATATTTTAGTTGAAACTTTTATTTCTGCTAGACTATGAGTTAATTTAATTGATGAGGCTTGAAGTCCGATTCTAATATTAAAGTGTGGACTAATATCTATTACTTTTTAATCCGCGACCCACGTCTGATAGGGGTGTTAGAAGTTAGACGCTTTTATTCGTTGGATCGTAGATCGAGGAGAAGGGATCTAGTAGTGATCACGCGGGTGGAGTCGACATCGAGGGGACCTACCATGGTCACGATGTCTTTAAGCTATGTTCGATGGAAATTGATCCTACGTATTAAAGGCAAACATCATAATTATCAGAATCTGTACCTCGTAAACGCAACTAGATTTAAGTAATTCCTTAATATATGTCACACTCAGCCTTTTTTCTTAATTTATAGGAGAGAATTAAACAATAATACCATTCAAATATGTTTGTATGTATGTATGTACGTATGACACAGCCAGCCGTAACAAATCGGGAATATGGAAATGTTATTTTGTTAAGATTCCCACTCATGTTTTTTATACTTAAAATATTATATTTGTAGCAGCTTATTTTTTATCACATAATGCACATATTAAAAACAGTTTACGCTTCAATGAACTTCGGATATCTGAGGCATGCATTATGCAAAACATGTATTCTCACTTGGCAAGTTTAGACGCGCGTCTCACCGCCGCACAGCGCGCCCCGCGGCGCCGTGCGGTACTGCGATAAATACCCACTGGGGTTCTAGACACATATACCTTATAGTACTAGATGGGCGGTCTGTATGGAACTAAGGGAAGTACGGTTTAAAGACAGTAGCTCTCCACGAATTTTGATCGTAATCATTTTGATAGTTTAGTAAAGATTGAACAACTTCCGTAAGTTCATGAAAGAGAGTCGTCAGGCCTTAGCATGGTGTTAGACTATTCAAATAGACATTAGAAATCCAAGATAGCCACCATCTGTTATTTTATGCACCACTGTTTAATATCATAAAATCAAGTTGGAGTAATCTCAGTATAACGTTAAGAAAATTCTCGAAAAAAAAACGTAGGTTTAAGGCACTTTTTTATATTATCCACCCTAAGTCTTAAAGCATTCTAAACAGAATTCTAAATTATTAATCCATCTAAGTGTAAAATAAACAGCGAATGAATCAACTTTTAAAGTGTTTAATCACATTACCATTTGAATATCGAAATCTTCATTACTCTATAAATAAATTATACGCGGCGGGAATGCTGTCGTTTCTGTATTTTTAGCCAACGGTCGTTAAACTCTCCGGACAAGTCACTGGATTTATATTTTGTTTTGTATTACAAAACAGAGAATTTCTAGGGTTCCGTGGCAGAATTAGGGAAAGGAAATATTCCAATTCAGTGGAGACGACGACGGCGTCATGGTAAATGTTCATTGAGACTTTGGTATTGCAAACATCTACAGGATATAAGTACGGTAGCTGCTTAACATCACGCGATTCGTGAGCTTAACTTGACGCTTAGTTATAAAAAAAAAATTGGTCCAGTGACCTGCAAATTTTATGTATGGTTACCCTAACATAAACCTCTTCCAACTGTTCACATCACAGATGTCTTAAATAAAAATGACAGTACGAACAATGACAGCATATTTTCTCCATGACGGATCACGGAAGATTTTGTTAGTCGAGCACTGTTTAAAGAAAGGCTCGAACTTACCATTTACATTATTTTTACCGAGCATCGTTCGAGATTTTTCATCGTGCTATATGTTATTGGTTATTCAGTATGTTGCATATGTTATCTGTACCGTTTGTTAATGTCAATGTCACTAGAAATGTCAAACTAAGAAAACGTCAGATAATAAAACGGAGTTGACGTTGTGAAAAGACCTCGTGTTTTACTCAGCAATATGAATTAATTAAAACACGGGAGATATACGGAATCGGTGTTCCTGACGATTCTACTCCACTTGGCTGTTTATTTCTTTTGTTTCATGTTTTTATCTTATAGGGGTGTGCGGGAATGCAAACGAAGCGATTGTCATTTTATTTTCAATTGTTAGGCAGTCGATTTGTTTTTGTGAAACTTTCTCCTCAAATAGAAAATCTTAGAATTTTTAAATGGCTGAGATGAATCGCGCGGAAAATATCAAAATAGGGGACCACTATCTCGATGTATTTATGCCTACATCGCATTTTATCAAGGTTTTAAAATATAACGGTTAGTTTGATTTCTAAAAATATAATATGTTCATAAAAATCATGCGACGAGACAGAAGTTCAAAGTACTAAAAGAAATAAACTAAAATTAGACTAAATAATTGCTTTTGAAGTCGATGCCAAGTTTTGCTAATTAGTATGGCAACTAGTGTTTCAAACACTTCAGAATAATAAATATTTAACATGTATTAAGAAAATATTTGTGGTGTTTGACGTATCGTTTAGTTACGTCTATTTAGTATTAAAATATTAATACCATTTGATCTTACAAAAATAAACGCCATTTGTATCGTTAACGGTGGTAGCCGAGCCTATGATACAATATTTTGTTTGCAAAAATCGGCCTTAAGACCTACGATATAATGCATAAATTTGAAATATTTGCGATTGACTAGTACGCACACCTGCGACCCCGCGTCGGTTTCGAAGAAGTCTAATTGTTATTCCAAAAAAAATGACATGTAAAAAGACAAGCCCCCTGAGTTTCTTGCCGGATCTTCTCAGTCGAAGTCGCGTTCCGATCCGGTTGTAGATATAAGGAAAAAAAAATGTAAATTGACAATTTGTAAGTGCCCCCGCCCGTAGGCCTAAACAAAATAAATGATTTGAATTTGAATTGAATTGAATTGAAGGCTTAAAATATTATTTATTTTTTAATTGTTTCCGAAGTTTATATGTGGTACTCAGACGAACCTGCAAACAAACACACTTTCTAATTTATAAATTACTAGCTGTGCCCACGGACTTCGTCCGCGTAGTATTTAACGTAACAAAAATTTCGGGATTATCGGGATAAAAAGTATCCTATATGTTAATCCCGGTTATAAACTATCTGTGTTCCAAATTTCATCCAAATCCGTTCAGTAGTTTTTTACGTGAAGGAGTAACAAACATACATACATACATACATTCACACTCACAAACTTTCACATTTATAATATTAATAGGAAGTTAGTGAAGATAGTAAATCATCATTTCGATCAATAGCATGGTGATAAAATCGCTTAGACATTTAAACAGGGTACCTATCCATATTATTTTTAAGGTCCTGGGTTCAAACCCCGGTTCGCACCTCTGAGTAGTTTCGACATGTATCATGTGAAGCAAAACATCGTGAGGAAACCCGCATTTACATTATCTTACAAAATCTAACCAATTTTCGAAAGACATGTGAAATCCTCCAAAACGCACTGGGCCACCATGGTGGATTATGCCCCAAATCCCCCTCGTTTGTGCCCAGGAATGGGAAATTAAAAAGGACTACATTATTATTATTTATTAAGTACTAGCTGACCCTTCGGACATTGTCCATTTTTAACTTTGAATATTGAATTCTAATTTTTCCGTTAAAATTTCTTATTTTTTCTTTCACAAGTACCTTCTCCTGATAATAATAAACACAACAAAAAAAGAATTAGCGAAATCGTTTAATCCGTTCACGCGTGATGCGATGACCAAAGAAATAGATATTCATTTTTAACCCCCGACGAAAAACGAGGGGTGTTATAAGTTTAACATGTGTATCTGTGTATCTGTGTATCTGTGTGTCTGTGTATCTGTGTATCTGTGTATCTGTGTATCTGTGTATCTGTGTATCTGTGGATCTGTGTGTCTATCTGTGGCAACGTAGCGCCCAAGCTGATGAACCGATTTCAATTTTGTTTCTTTTGTTAGATAGGTATTCTGATCGAGAGTGTTCTTAGCTATGTTTCATGAAAATCGGTTCAGCCGTTTGAAGATCATCAGCTCTTTTGTAGGTAAAAAAAGCCACATTCACGGCCAAAACCAATTCCCTCGGCTCGAATCCATTCGAAATTTGAGATGATTGGATTTAGATTTATTATATTTTTAAATGATCGTAATAGTCTGAACTGGCTTTTTACAATATTATAAATTTGAAAAGTTTCCCTGATTCTGAAAAAAATGAATATTTTATCAATTTTATTGAGATTTGTGTATGAACTAAAGACGTTCCATAAGTCACGTTTGAAATGATGGATACGCGCATGCGTTAAATTTTGTTTGTTCTGTTAATGGTCATGGAATATTACGCTCTAATAATTCTAGAGGGCGCTGCTCCGCCATTGACAAAGAATATAAAAAAAACTAATCTAATTTAAAATAATTTTAGCGTTATTGAAAATTCTTCCCCTAGGCTGCTCCCGTCTACCTCAACCAGAGTTATTACATCAAATTGAATAATAATTGATAATATTTTACTAGGAATAAAACCTCCGTGACATCAATATTTAGATTCGTTGTCTATTCTAATGTCAATTATTATAATGTCATAACAAAAAAATGTCTCATACTTTTACACAGATTTTCTGTTGATTATTGTACATCTTAGATTATAAATGAGGAAGCCAAAACAAATGATTTAATGGTGCTTTCATAATCTGGCATCGAAACTAGTTGTACCAGATGAATTTGCGAGATGAGCTATGGATACTGAGCTACGGGAGCTACGCAAATCGCGCTAACATCATTATTTGGAAGAACTAGGTAAATTATACATTTGATGAACAGGTCATCGCATCGGGGGTTTTTAAATTTTCAATTTAGAGTTATTATATATAGTTTACTAGCTGTGCTTCGTCCGCGTAGTATTTAACGTAACAAAAATTTCGGGACTATCGGGATAAAAAGTATCCTATATGTTAATCCCGGTTATAAACTGTATGTGTTCCAAATTTCATCCAAATGCGTTCAGTAGTTTTTGCGTGCAGGAGTAACAAACATACATACATATATCCACACTCACAAACTTTCACATTTATAATATTAAGTAGGATTATATTATTTTTAAATCCTTCCATCGTTCACCGATCTTCGTTAACCCAATGCCCATCGAATGGGTTAAGGGTGGTAACCCGTCGAGTGTTTATCGACATGTAACGTCACATTGACTGGCTGAGTGGTAATTAACCCTGATTTCAGGATAAAGGCCAAGCGTGTGGGCGACAGGGTTATATTTATTCTAAAAGGCGCAAGAGTAATGACAAAGTTGATAAGATAATTAAGACCCGTATTAACAAATCTATCTAAAGTTTGAGAGTAATCTTGAGTACGCTTATGTCATGTCATTTTGTACCTGGATGACGTTAGGACATTTCCAAGATCGCACTCAAATTTGAGATAGATTTATTAATAAGGGCTTTAGACAGTATTTTGTCGTTTATGGATTGCATGGATAGCTTGCAAAGTGGACTGCTGATTATGAGGAACTATGTTATATTCTTGGGTTAAATAAAACGTTTTTGATGTATTTGTTATTTAAGCGACTGGTAAGTTTTTTATATATAAACAAAGTCTGAAAACAAGAGTACCTACGACCATGCTGATGCTAAGTAGTTACAGTAGCCTGGGTACTTGCAATACTAGGTTTTTTTTTTTTGATATGACTATATGTTGTTGGCCAGAGTGGCCATAACAACTTCACCCGGACAGAGGGCGAGCGCGAGTGCGCTCCAGCCAGAGGGGCAGGGGGGCAGCTAGCTCAAGGGCGCCACAAGAGACACGACCTCGGTTTGGGCCGCTGCAATACTAGGTGTGGGATAAAGGGAGTGATGGGTAGGGGCTGGGCATCTGGCTCTCACGCTCATTGTACGAAATCTAAATATATATTACTCAAAAGGTGACTGACTGACTGACTGACATAGTGATCTATTAACGCACAGCCCAAACCACTGGACGGATCGGGCTGAAATTTGGCATGCAGGTAGATGTTATGACGTAGGCATCCGCTATGAAAGGATTTTGATTAATTCTAGCCCCAAGGGGATAAAATAGGGGATGAAAGTTTGTATGAAACTTTGTCAATTAAATTCCACGCGGACGAAGTCGCGGGCACAGCTAGTAGTACTATAAAAGCTACCTAACGCAAGTTGGTACTATCCCGCCGAGCCAGCCCCTATACAGGTTGAAACAGAAAGGGTATACTTTATTTTTCAAAACTTAACTTTGTAATTCTATCTAACTATCAGCTTTGGAGGAAACTTCAAAAACAAAAGGTGGTTTAGGGATACAGCTGTTGACAGATTTCACAAGTCTACAAAACCTTTAGTACTTCAACTGTCCCACAAAGCCGATAGTATTAGATTTACAATGTAAAGATGCAAAAAAATTAGTATACCCTTTTTGTTTCACCTAGTATGAGCTGATACAATATAATAAATTACCTACTTATATTATCCTACTAATATTATAAATGTGAAAGTTTGTGAGTGTGGATGTATGTATGTATGTTTGTTACTCCTTCACGCAAAAACTACTGAACGGATTTGGATGAAATTTGGAACACAGATAGTTTATAACCGGGATTAACATATAGGATAATTTTTATCCCGATAATCCCGAAATTTTTGTTACGTTAAATACTACGCGGACGAAGTCGGCGGGCACAGCTAGTTGAATAAATAATGTGAGCAAGTAGTTTTCAAGTTGTATTAAAATAACATTGGCAGCTTATTCAAAAGATTATGTAGGTACTGACTTACTTATCGTATTGAAACGAGACGCGAAAGTTTGAAATGATGTCAGAATACTGTAAGTGATCCCGACTCAGCTCGTTTAATCCACGTTTAGTCGAACCAACGAGAAATATTTTTATTATATTACATTTCTTAGTCCACTATCTTCAGCTTTTACAAGGAAATGTAATATATAAAACAAAATACAATCTCCGAAATTATTATTGCTGCAAGACGTACTAAACTATGTTTTTATATCTATCAAAGTACTTTCACAAACTCATCGTATGCGAGAGTGTCTATGCAAACTTGGATGAAAAGTCCACTGTGAAACTTTTGAATAGTTCCCACTATCAAATACTCGTAAGTATACGAGAAAACGGAAATGCACCCAGGAAGTTCTGTTTATACGCTTTTATAGATAAGACGGTGAATTTATTCATACTTTTTAGCGGAACGACTGTTTCTCAAGAGCCTTTTTCTTATTTCCGTATTTACTTACGCGAGGTAGGGGATCCAAGCGTTAAGCCCTGCAATTGTAATCAACGCAAACCCCACGATCCACGCAAGGCCAAGGTTGATTAAGGCTCCCTGAGAAACCGCCACATATTTCACAAAAGACACTGAATATATTAGTACAGCTAGCAAATAAAGTTTACATATAAAGTTTGGCATACTTTTTGTTGGTGCATAAATAATATGACTGTCAGAGTAGGTAGCAATATTGGCAGTTAGCCAGCTAGGTAGCAATAGTTTTAATTTATTTTTTTATCTAAAGGAGATTATATAGTAATTACAACTTTTATTATAGAAATAGGATGAAATCTGTAAAATCTATATTTCAGACGACTTCGAATTATTGTTAGAATGTAATTCTACTTAATTTTGACTTTGTTCGGCTGCTATGATTGTTTTAGAAAAATCTATGTCGGTCCAACAGAATGTTAGGTATGTTTTTAAACAACTTAAAAAAAGGAGGAGGTACTCAATACAAAACGTATGATATTTTTGTTCAATGTTAGGTACTGTAACAACTGGGTTTTAATCAATAAATCATTTAGCTTCGTAATATTTATTATTGTTATATTAATTTGTTTATTTATATATATCTATAGTTAAACATACGTTTTATCATATCGGTCCCTCCTTTCAAATTCAAAACAATAATGTTTCTTTTAAATTTATTCTTTCCTCGTCGGCCAGGAACGCCTATCGCCAGTGGCCAGTGCGCCGACATGGACCTTACAGTACCGATTCCTCAGGTATTGATAAACCGATTTTGAGAATGATTTTATGCCCTAGCAGACACCCTTCTCAAAGATACTTAAATCGCATAAATATATAAAATCCCGCTGTCCGTGTGTGCATAATTCTTCTTCTAAACGTTTGATCGATTTGAGGAAAGTTTTTTTCTACTTATGCGATTTTCTTTACGGTTCTTAGCTGTAGTTGATATAACTGTAGCTGCAGATGGCGCTGTTGTCTATGTTAGCGAAACTGCGGGGAAAAGCTAGTATACTATTATAATAATCATATTGTACATATAATAAGTACCTACGCATGTTCTACTTTCTCTGCCAACGGTACCATAGTAAGCCGTGACGTCATAATGTGAGGTATTCAAGAGCTTTATAAAACTGTCGAAGCCAGGCCCAAGTTAATTATCCGGAGCAGTCTTACATCGCTAAGAGCTTTCACAGTGCGGAAGAGATTACTAAGTGAGGCTTAATCTCCTTTTTCCAGACAATATAAAATAAGTAGGATGACATGTGCGAAGGGATCGGATATGGCCTGATTGGGGTCATTAAGATTGTACTTCCATTAGTTTTTATGCGCAAAAGCTGTAATTTACGACTATATACGGCCGAGAACTGAAACGCTACTCAGATCATAGAGGAAGAAAACAATATTATGGTCATGTCAGAATCTTTTGACTGCTGTAGAAATGAGATACACGCAAATACCTTTGCATTGGAGTATATGAGATGATTAGAGCACTTTTTAGTATCAATCAAAATTAGTTGCAGTGGTTGTAGCCGATTAATAATCAGAGTAAGGTGTGTCTTACGACGAAAGCCATCCAAAAATGATTGGCTTTTCAGTGTAGTGAAGCTGTCCCTTGGTGTACGCATAGTTGGACTTTATGGCATTCTTTTTCTACTTAGGCGCGTACTAATAAATCGATTTCAAGTCTGACAGCGATCTTGGAAATTTCATTCTTATGTCATATTAGTACAATATGACTAGTCAAAAGCAAACTCAAAATTGCACTCGGAAAAAAAAAATATTATTGTAGCTTTTATCTCACTAGCTTACAGTTTATTTTCTGGATGCCGACCACAGCGCCATCACGTAAAAATCCAGGTGACACCATAGTAAAAAAACAACAAACTTGGTCAAGCCGTTTCGGAGATGAATTACGGACACTCGCAAACCGGAATTTTATAGGTTTTATAGGTATTTTTATAGGTATAGGTTTTTATAGGTATAAGGATGAATAAGTTATCAGTATTTCTTTTATTTCAGTATCATTCAAAATAATAATTACCAAGTTAAAATCAAAATATTAATTAATTGATTAAAAAACGTCATTATCTTAAAGTAGGTTCAGTTGTTTGTAGTGTCTCTCAAAACACCTACGCATTTGACACAGAATGTAATAAGAAGGACACGTTTGTTAAGAAATATTCCATGTTCTGCATCAATAATACTAATGATCAAGAATTGATCGCTATCATTGATCGATCGTCTTCATAATGAAGTATTATATTTGTAAAATAACAAAACCTAAATGCCCATTTCATCACTCTCTTAACATCTTTTTTACATCAAATCGTATTTATATTTATAATTTTAACGATATAATAAAATGTGAAGCGCGATATAAAACGGCTGTTTATTAGCATTTTCTTGTTATTTGCGGTTTATCTGTTACGATGGGTTATTTTTCGTTTAATAAGCTAATTTTATTCACAGTATTAACACTTCGATTAATACAAAGATAGATTTTATTAGGTACTCCAAAAGCGGATTACTTAAATTTAAAAGCTTTATTTACAGGCGGTAGAGGTCGCTCGCTGCTAATAAATGCAGATTACACTGTGTTATAGGCATTTGATTGTGTTGTAAGGCGGACAGATTCAAACCGTGAGAAATGTTTAAAGGTCTTTTTATCCTACTAATATTATAAATGCGAAAGTTTGTGAGTGTGGATGTATGTTTGTTACTCCTTCACGCAAAAACTGCTGAACGGATTGGAATGAAATTTGGAACACAGATAGTTTATAACCGGAATTAACACATAGGATACTTTTTATCCCGATAATCCCGAATTTTTCTTTAAGTTAAATACTAGTCGTCGCACAGCTAGTCAGATAATAAAATTATTACATACATCTTTATTTCGGGCTCTTGATATAGGTACTTTCACTCTGTAAAATATACTACTTATCTTAGAATTAACAATTAATTGTAGTAGAGTCAACCTGTAGCCAATTGACGATAGCTAGGTATGACTGGGGCAGCACCACCCTCTCATAAAAGATCGGCGTAATTTACCTACTATAGGTGCGTTTAAGCAGTGATAGCCGATTGGTTAAGCACGCGTCTTGCGGGCTACCAGGTCTCGGGTTCAAACCCCGGCTCGAACCTCTGGATTTTTCGAAATCTATGTGCGAATCATAATTTCTATATGATTATCACTTGCTTACGGTGAAGGAAAACATCGTGATGAAACCTGCAAGTCTTAGAAGATTTAACTAATTTTCGAAAGACATGTGAAATCCGCCAACCCGCACTGGGCCAGCGTGGTGGATTATGGCCTGAATCCCCCTCGTGTTGAGGGGAGGCCCGTGCCCAGGAGTGGGACGTCAAAAGGGCTAAAATTATTTATTATTATAGGTGCGTTTCATACGATGACAGAGAGAATGAGAAGCCCCATCCCTTCTCTCTCATCCCTCTTTCTCACTCCCTTTAAGGTCGCCTTCGTACGAGCAAAGCTTTTGGTATTGCAAGCATCAATAAGCTACAGTAACTACTTAACATCAAGCGGGTCGTATGTTGTCCGATTTTCTTTACTAATATTATTAAGAGAAAAGATTTGTATTTTTGAATGTTTGTAACGAGTAAACTCTATAACTAGTGGACCGATTTCAAATTTTTTTCACCATTAGAATGCTACATTATCCCTGAGTAACATAGGCTATATTTATTACTAGCAAAAAATAGGGATCCCTACTAAAACTTCGACCCGTGCAAAGCCGGGAAGGGCCGCTAGTGTTATAAAAAACAAAAAATGTGTTTTGGGTCAGCTGTCAAAAGAGTCAGGTCTCACAAATTCTGGCCATGGGGTAAAAAGAAATCATGTAAGCCCTCAGTAAGTAGGTGAGTTCATTTACCTGTCAGAGCCCAAGTAATAAAATGTATGATACATTGAACGGCAATGAATGCACACGTTATGTGTTTCCTATATGAAGTCATTATGTCCCATATTTGGGCACGAAATGTTTTAATAAAAAAGTATATTTGAATTATAATAATAAAGAGACAATGTATATTTTTAAATTTTAATTTTTCGAGCGCAAATTGCCTTTTATAAAACCTTTAATTTTTATCAAGGTTTGGCTTTGTCGGCTAAAAATACAACTTTCGTCCTTACTGCAGAAAATAGTCTCCATGTAACAGAACGTGGTAGTGTTTGCTCAATAAATTATCAATTAAGGATAGATTCGCAGAAACATGTTCCCGTCCCGAGGGAGCAACAAATTCGTAAGATTATTCCGGTTTGCGATGGTGGTGGTCACGGTTATGTAACAGTTAAACCACTTTTTGTGTTTAAAGGAATTTGAACCTTACTTTTTACGAAGTAGTGTATTAAATTTACTGCAAATGTATCATGTTAGTTGATAGAGTATTGCATATTAATGAGTGCTCTCTACATTGAATTTTGTGTAGGTACCTAAAGATTCAAAAAGGTTTGTATTATCTGAGTGTTTGTACATTTCATTGAACTTGATTAGAATGTGATCAGAATCGATAGCAAGATAGCAATATCTATTTTATTTCTCTTCCTCTCTTTATTTCACTCTTTCTATCTTTAGAAGAAATATATTTTTACCTAACTTGACGAATTTATACTCAGATTTGGTATTTGTTACACTTAACTTTTTTGTACCATTTAAAAATAAGTGGAGAGCTATTTCCGCCAATGATTTCCGGATACAATTTAAAGTCAAGCTCTGATCCAGCCATTTCTCTTTTTCACATAAGATTTATCTACAGCGAAATAGATTAATTGACGACTCGAACGGCCATCTCTATATAAAAAGGTTAAATCCCGACAGTCTGATCTATCAACAAGCCGTTGGTTGGGGACTTTTAAAATCTGTTTATAAGATGAATGCATTTAAATAAATGCAAGTCTAGGGTCTAAATATTCTAAATACGTCTTGCCATTAGTGTTAATCTTCTAGCTTTTCGCTCACTCACGAGGTTATTATTATTTAACATTGTATCTCAAAAGACCACTCTTATTTAAAATGCGTCTAGCTGCATAGGTATCATATCTTCTTAATTTAGTGTAGAGAGTCACTAATTCTAATGCGGATCTTTTCATTAATCTGTAGTAATATAAAGCACACTAACCGCTGTTAATTAATCCCGAAAAAAATGTCATTTTTCGGGATTAATTAATAAAACGATTTGATTGAACTTTGAAACAAGCAAAACCACGTGTAAAACCGAGTTCTAAATAAATAAATATTGTGACACATAGTAGTTGAATATTGTATATAGCACAGTAATGTTTTTACGAGCGATTTCAGAAGATAGATAGGTATTATTGGGGCGCTTTCTAAAATAAAATCCGAGCTAATTTCGCCCGAGTATCCCGGTTAGCGAATTCACAGACGCCATTATTTCTGCCATCAATTGCTATTAAAATAGTGGTCGGCTTTAAAATTTCGTGATGACTAACGACTGGACTTCATTTTGATACTGCATGTAACTGTCTATAAGTCTTTCTCGACATAACTCTTATTTTACAACTCTCCATTCGAATCTCGTAAGCAATTTACCTAATTTAAAGTCCAGTTTCAAATACTACAGTTGGCGTCTATAACGTAAAATGAGTCTAAATATACTATGCAACTTCTCCTGGCGTAATGTGACTTCAACTATGCTAGTCTGGGTCAGCAATTAATTCTAATGGAAAAGTTACGTGTGAAGTTGAATTTGGTGAAACTCCAAAAACTAAATTAATTGCTTATAAATTAGCTTTTTTAACAATTGAAATAAGGTACCCAATTATATTTCATTAGAAAGCTATCTATCAAATAAAAAGCAAGTTAACAAAAAAACTTTCAAAATTAAACATCATTTGGAATATAAGAAACGTAGTTCGTATAAAAGAAAACATTGAGGGACACTGAAATAATGAATTGATGACAGCTCATTACTGAAATAGTCCATTAATCAGTCAACAATAGATCTTTAGAAATAACAAGCCGAAGAAAAATAGTTTAATGAATGTCGATATAACTCTAGTTTTTGAAGCGACATCATCAAATTCTTCTTCTTCTTTCTTCAACATTAACTAGAAAAAATGTATGCCGTACTTTTATAACCGTAACGTATGAGTGAGACAAACATATTTTTAGCTATGTCGATTCTCGTCGGAGTAAATTTCAGGAATTACATTTTCGTAATTTGCGTTGGTTGGGAGTCTCCCAGGTCCATTGTATGGTGCCCAGCGGTGCTTGTTTTGGAACCATACAGCTGGTGTGTTATTCTGGCGATATTTATATTATTATTTTTGACAGCCCAAACAGAGACCGCAACATAAATCAGTGTAAATGTTATTTCAGTTCTCACAAGGGGTAAGGTACAAAGTAGTGAGAACAATGATAATATAAAACCTTATCACCTAGCCTTTTCTCCTTCATAAAGTCACACATCTATACTTACTAAGTACACGTGTACCAAACATACTATTCCGTGACATCGTAACGGACTCATAAAACTTTATTATAAGATATTAGATTCAGCGCACGTGTGACAATGACGGCTCACTCGCAGTCACTCATGTCCAAAATGAAAAATTCATATACCTAGTCATTAGATCAATTTTAGACCAAGAGCTGGGAATTTGAAATCCTACTAATATTATAAATGTGAAAGTTTGTGAGTGTGGATGTATGTATGTATGTTTGTTACTCCTTCACGCAAAAACTACTGAACGGATTTGGATGAAATTTGGTACACAGATAGTTTATAACCGGGATTAACATATAGAATACTTTTTATCCCGATAATCCCGAAATTTTTGTTTACGTTAAATACTACGCGGACGAAGTCGGGGGGCACAGCTAGTATTTAATATTATTTCTATTTAAAATAATCAATAGGGATAAGAGTGCCCGTCCACTTTCGAGCAAGTCAGACTAGTGGTTAGAGGAGCTTTCGGGATATACATGCGATGAAAACCTATGCAATATACACCGATATCCTCACATTGCTAAAGATATTTATAAAGCAGTCTTTAGTTAAAAAAAAAATAAAGCCATTAAACAAGCCTATGTATGACACCAGGGCCCTAACCACGCTAGCTACTCAAATCGCAATAGAAAAGCAAACGCTCGCGATTACGTTTCAAACGCTCTGCTTTTGACGTTTTGCTGACACCATACCATATCAAAGTCAGTAGACATCGTGAAGCTCGTGTCAGCAAAACTTCAAAAGGTTTGAAACGTAATCGCGAGCGTTTGATTTTCTATTACGATTTGAGTAGTTAGCGTGGTTAGGGCCCTGATGTTACGCATTTACCGTAGCCTATAGTTGCAATCACAGATATAGATTTACATAGATAACGCAAATGCATGTACTTCGCGTGTACGAAACCCCGACCAAGAGTCAAGGTTGGTCGCCGCTAACTTACAGTCCGCGCGACTACAGATATAAAAAAATATGAGTATGAGCGAGATAATCACTCGAGAGAACCGTAGCGGGCGGAGGGGCATCGGCGGCATCGGTGTCTTTGAATCGGTTTGGATTTCTCGTCACTAATAACTTCACAGTAGGTGTTAAAAATTCGGCACGCTTGGTTTCAATACAAATCGTGATACTTGCGTTATCTATGTAAATCTGTATGTGTGGTTGCAATAGTTGTATGCAATACGTTGCTGAACTGAGGGAAATGGGATGGAGAGAGAAGAGAGGTGTTGGGCTCCCGGCTTTCTCACTCATTATTCGAAACGCAGCTATGATAGCAACTTAAATGATTTATTTTCAATTGGCTACAGCATGGTTTCACCACCATTAGTCGGTCTTAGGGCTTTATGAACCTCATGATCCTCATGAATTTTGTGACAACAAGAGCCGAGTTCTTGAAAACCTTTCTACCAAAGTGCAAGATTCTCGCAGATAGCAATAATAAAAGTATCTTGCGTGATTCCACTGCTGTCTCTTTGCCTATTCTTACTTAATCCCGGGCAATCAAAATTTCAATGTACGAGTATGATTATGATTTACCATGCCTCATATGATTGGCGTACGTGGCTTGTGAGCCGACCTTCTAACGTCTCTCATCTCATCCTCTTTGTCTCTCATGAATTCTATGCTATGTTATGGGGTGTTGTGGTATCTGTACAACGGCATAAGGGACTGCAATATTTTCTCGTCATTAATTTTCTTCTCCCAAAAGCATGCATTAATATTATATATTATATAATATATGGTAAAATCTACAATAGAACCTATCTACAATAGAAAATTGAATTATTCTATTCGTATTAACAATTTTCTTTTTTATGGACTGTGCACAGAGTGTGCACAGCCGCCGCTTTTCCCCGGACATGATCCAGGCCCTTTTTAGTTTTTTATTTATTTATTTGGGCTTTTTTCTTTTCGTATTAACTAAATTTACTTAACAATATTTGTTTATACTTTTCTAGACGTGTACAAATTTGCTTGTAGTGTTGTCCATTGAATAACAGGGTATTGGTAAAAGAAAAATAAATAAACCTTAAAATGATGTATCAAAATAATATTAAATTCATGAAACATTGGTGAAAGGGTTCTAAGACTTTATCTTGTCAAAATCATACTTAGCCATACTTATTGGAGAAAATCCATTAGAAGAAATTGATGTTATTATTACAATCGTCATCATAAAGTCCAATAAGTATTATGAAACGGCATCGCTTCATACATCTGTGTGGTATAAGGACATTATCAATTTTTTATACCCCATAAACGTAGTCTGTGCCCGTAATATAATTTTATATCCAATTTCATATAAAGGAGTGTCAAAGACGAATCGACTTTACACGTTAATATTCGCAGACCATTACGAGGGTAATTGAATTACCGTACGATAGTAAGATGTGTAAGATGTAATTGTATGATGGTTTTTGGAATGCATATTTTTAAGTTGACTAGGTTCTAGCAGTTGCCCGCGGTTCTGCGCGATTGGTACTTTGTTTAAATAGAAGTAGTCTAAGTTACTCCTTACTTATAACATCAGCTATCTGTATGTGAAAGTCCGGTCAAAATAAGTCCAGCCGTTTAGGTGATTAGCCGATACAAACTTACCGACGGACAAAACATTTAAAAAGTTAATTGTTCTACGAATTACTGTTTATACTTTTATTTGCGTTCAGTCATTACATAGAGACACTTTGAATTTATTTTATATGTAATACATGTGAAGTGTCAGGTATCTAATGGCTTTTATTATTTAGTAATTTATTACGACTTCGTAATGACAGATATAATACAAGAACTTAAGATGGAGTTGGTATTTCATATTATGATAATACATTTGACAACCTTGGCCTTGTCAAAGTAATTATATTTAATGAAAAACACCTTATTTCGCATTCAAATCATTCGTATTTTAATAAAAAAGTTTTCACATACATAATTGATGTCTCAGACGACTTTCGTAGCGCCTTGCGATGACTTAGCGAAGCATTTATCACTGTCAAGCAACGAATTTCGATGTAATTAGTTGAAGTATCGCTTTAACTCCGTATCAAAACGGAACCCAGCCACCGATATACGAGTAGTCTTATAAATCATGCTAAATAGTTATTAATGATTTAACTATTTGTCACGGTTTAAGTGTTTTAGTTACGGACTAATTGACTTTAATTAATAAATGGTTTAAATGTTCGTTCGAATTCAAGTCGATGACGAACTTGATAATAGGTAGAGTATATTAACCATTGTTTCGAACGTTTTGTGTGAATTAAAATTTTCGATGCGAATTCATAAAGATGACGAAAGAGGTGATGAAAAACAAATGCGAGGTTAGATACATTTTTTGACAGCTTTAATAATAACTCTAAATTGAAAATTTAAAAACCCCCGACGATATTTTCATCAAATGTATCACAGATTAGAGATATAAATGTATACAATTATCGACAGAAAATCTGTGTAAAAGTACGAGACATTATTTTGTTATGACATTATAATAATTGACATTAGAATAGACAACGAATGTAAATATTGATGCCACGGAGGTTTAATTCCTAGTATAAAATATTATCAATTATGATTTAATTTCATGTAATAACTCTGGTTGAGGTGGACGGGAGCAGCCCAGGGGAAGAATTTTCAATAACGCTAAAATTATTTTAAATTAGATTTGTTTTTTTATATTTTTTCTCAATGGCGGAGCAGCGCCCTCTAGTATTATAATAACGTTATATTCCATGACCATTAACAAAACAAACAAAATTTTACGCATGCGCGTATCCATCATTTGTCACGTGACTTATGGAACGTCTTTAGTTCATACAAAAATCTCATATAAAAATTGATAAAATATACATTTTTTCCAGAATCAGGGAAACTTTTCATATTTATAATATTGTAAAAAGCCAGTTCAGACTATTACGATCATTTAAAAATATAATAAATCGAAATCCAATAATCTCAAATTTCGATTGGATTCGAGCCGTGGAAGTTGGTTTTGGCCGTGAATGTGGCTTTTTAACCTACAAAAGAGCTGATGATCTTCAAACGGCTGAACCGATTTTCATGAAACATAGCTAAGAACACTCTCGATCAGAATACCTATCTAACAAAAGAAACACAATTGAAATCGGTTCATCAGCTTGGGCGCTACGTTGCCACAGACAGACACACAGATACACAGATACACAGACACACAGATACACATGTAAAACTTATAACACCCCTCGTTTTTCGTCGGGGGTTAAAAAGAGCAGTGATTGATAGCCGATCGGTTAAGCACGCGTCTTGCGGGCTACCAGGTCTCGGGTTCAAACCCCGGCTCGAACCTCTGGAATTTTCGAAACCTATGTGCGAATCATAAATTCTTTATGATTATCACTGCTTACGGTGAAGGAAAAACATCGTGAAGAAACCTGCATGTCTTAGAAGATGTAACCAATTTTCTAAAGACATGTGAAATCCGCCAACCCGCACTGGGCCAGCGTGGTGGATTATGGCCTGAATCCCCCTCGTGTTAAGGGGAGGCCCGTGCCCAGGAGTGGGACGTCAAAAAGGGCTAAAATTATTATTATTAATTAATTTATAAAAAGAGAGCCCAACCTTCCTTTCCTTTTCCTCCCTGTGTCCCACTCCCCTAGTTGCCAACATGCCAACGTTGCCAACGTGCGAGCAATTCATTTGGTATTGCAATCTATTGGCTACGGTAACTACTTAACATCGGGCGGCTCGCACGCTTGTTTGCCGACTTTGTCATTATAGTAACAGCTTACTTGTCTGCGCGGCATCATGCAGCAACCCCCGTGCTGAATGCTTCCAGCGAAGTTAATTCAGTGAAATACCTACCTTATGTGACTTTATGTATTACGCTATTACTCTGTAATTGCAAATATATGACCGTACCGCGAATAGGCGTTTTCACACTGGGCGATATCAGCTCAGACACGATAGGGTCTTGACGAATAACGACGACCACAAAACTTAGGTCTGTGTTCACCGGCACACTAACGGAGTGTAAGAGCGACAAACGAGTGTTACTTGTATATCAAGCAATGACTTACTGCTTTAACGGTCCGTTAATGTGTTGGTGAACTCAGGCCCTAGTATCGTCGCTGATATTGTTAACGATAACCACACAGTGTGAATGGCTTTAGTACAAAATGTATGATACTACTACTAGCTTTTGCTAGCAGCTTAGCTAGCGTATTTTCTGAAGTTGATAATAGAGACATCCACCTGGTTCAACTATAGCTAGGAACTATCCAGATGACCCCCATTGGTAATAAAAAAAACCATAAATATCTAGTCTAGTGTTTAGGAGGAGAAGATTTAAGAACACACGGACAACGGAATTTCATAATATATCTAAACAAATGTCCGACGATATCGTATCGATATATCGGATAGGTGTGTCCTTATCGGCCGATGTGAATACGCCCAATGTGATTTGATTGGGCATAAAACCGAGTTCACACCTACGCGTAATAAAGCTTAAGGGAGGGATGGGAAAAAATGGGCGATAATGAAGGCTGGTACGAATGTAAGCGGTGGCGAAAAATGAAATTTTTCATTAAGATATTTATACCGAAGATACACGTAGAGTTTGTTACGTACCAAGGAAAAGTTTGCTCTACAACATAGAGGCACAATTTAAATATCTTAAATTATATTGGATATTGATGTAAAATCTTTGTTTCTGTGAGTTAGTCACTAACTCAGCCCGCACTCCTGCCTCTCGTCCCGCGTGAGCTCGGTTTGTATAACTACATATTAGTAAAATTAATAATCCCATAGCTTGAAAAAATTAATGTACTTAAACCAATAGTGTACAGACCTCCGACACCGATTGGTGTAACCATATACAAACGAAACACCTCTTTACGACTGCTAAACAACATTAGTGGCGTTGGTCAGCTACGTCTGCGTAGTTTATTGAGAGCTTTTACGACACATCAGCGGGTCACTGGTGAAGACGTTACGACTAACTGAAATTGATCGCTTTAGAGATGCGTGTCCGGGTTATTTTTGGATTACGACTCGGACACAGTATTTCGAAAAATTATTGTCTAGGATATTCGACGATAAGGGCCGTTATAAATCGATATCAAGTCTGAGAGCCATCTTGAATACGCTTTTGATACGTCATGTTGAACTGGAATGACGTAAGAATGTCATTTCCGAGATGGTTCACAGACTTCAGAACACTTGGTACTTTCATATACAGTTACAATAGGTACCTGTACATATTAAAAAACTGGGTCGGTATTACTGATTTGGTATAATATTGAAAATATTGTGCCTACTAAAATGCAAATGTATCCGATTTATAGACACAATAACCGCAATCCGGATGTGAACCATATCTGCGGATACACATTGATCTTGAAATACCCATCTCCACAATACCCTGACGACGTATTACGGATAAGCCTTCAAGGTCGGCATAAAAATATTATTGTTTCGTTCTATCAGCGATGATCGGCGCCACAGGCAATTTTATTTTGCCTTAAAACCATCCACATACTTAAAAACAAAACATCAACGCCCTATTTCATGAAGAAGATAGTTGAATAAATGTATAATGGCGTTTATTTTCTGTCGACCTAGAAACTTTGTGAGCTGACGATTAAATACTCCTTAATCAGCGATTTACAGCGATCCCAAAAGAAAAGTTGAGTCTGCAAAGTGTTGATTGAAGACTCTATTTTGGCTAATGACAGTTTAAAGACGGCTGATTAAATCTTAGTTTATTTCTTTTTACCCTTGCCCTTTTCACATAATTGGACAAAACTATCATTAAACAGGTGTTAATAAACAATATATCCTAATAAGATATTTAATTACTTATTCAGGTACCCGCGCCTACTCTATTTGTACTCGTATATTTCAAATTTCTTTACGAAACAGGTAATTTTCGGTGTATTAAAGCCAAAATACTTGACGTTTTTTAAAAAAACACACTCTGCTGATATTAGACGATCGCTTGCTTTAATTTTTTAAGCATAGGAGTAGCCGCTAAATACACTGGCAACCAGGTGGTTGCGGGTTCGATTCCTTTCGGGTCAAATTTCAGCAATGGCCTGTAATCTGGGTATCACTCAGAATGCCCCTAGTTTATTGCACGCAAATAAATTTTAATAATTATTATAATTTATTTAATTATAGGGTACCGTTTAACACTAGTCTTGCTTCGTTCGGGGCCATACAGTTAGTAAGTTAGTCTGGCAATATTTATTATTATACAAAATTATCTTTGATACTGTTTCAGGCCCAGATTTCAGTATTCCTCGACTTTACCGAAAAAAATATGAATGGATTCGTAAAATGGTTAGAAGCCACAGAGAGGCTTTTTGGATTTATTATAACAGTGATTTTCTTTTAATAATATTAACTTTTAATATTGGAGAGAAAAATTGGTTAAACTATTTGCAGTATTGTAATTAGAGGTTTAAAAAATATTCGATTAATTTTTATCATCAATAACCGCCACATGGACCATTTTGTAATAAATATAGGTTAACGAGGCCACGATCTAACCAAGTTAATGAACTGGTTCGAACATGGCTTACGCTGTTCATTACTGATCATTCGACAGCAGACGACTGACCGCAGCGCACGTGTGGGGTCGTAAATCTATTGTATCATCTGAATATGGCCGAGCAGCTGTTTGTAATGTGTAGTATTGCGATGTTTATGGTCAATGAATCAATTTTGTGTATTGTTGGATTTCGCGATTGCCAACTTTGTTAGACGGAGATCGACGACCGAATAAATATATACCTGTGGGTCTCAGATTAACGAATAGGCAGATGACGCGCCTAGAACACAAAAGTGGGTCCACCAAAGCAAATACAAATTAAAAAGCGAATACAATTTCACGTCAGTACTGATCTTCGCGTCACAGCGCTTAGACGTCAAAGGTGGTTAGTTGTTTTATTTTGAAAATGCCGTCTTGCGTAATTAAAAAGTTTAAAAGTTGTTCACAAAAACAAAAAAAAGCAGATGACATATATTTCCACAGGCAACTATTGTTTATTTTATAGTTTTGTAATTTATTTACCCACAATTTGTTATCGCTCACTCGGAACACAAAATTTTGTTAGTAATTGGTTGGTGTTGCCAATTTACATCGAAATAAGTTTCCTTGAATTAGGGAAATGTGCATGGGGTGTAGAAAGATGATTCATTTATACATTTATATATGGAAATAATTGATGTATATATATATAATATTATATATTTATTTAAAACTCTAGTTATTTATTCAACAATGGTCTATACTACTCACAAAATTACTACTACTTAAGTACCTAAATTGCAAAAGACCATTTCCAATTTGTAACATTAGTACTACTGAGAACAATCGGAAAAAATATGGGAGTTCATACCCCAATATCTGGCAACTTTACACGCACACTGATGTACGTGTCTCTACAGTGCCGCTCCTAGTTGTCACGCACACATTTAATGCTATGTGGCTTCACATCGTTTGTTGCGTTTACTCCATCTGCGTTAATCTGAGCTGTGGGTAATGAAATACTTACCGTAAATGCTTGTGCATTGTGGCGAATCTTACGTATCGCTGTACCGTATCGTACCTTGGCGTTATATCCAATCCCGTAATCCAATCTGGTTGTCAACGCCAGTCTAGTTCATCACATATTTACAACTATACACGGCCAACGAGAAGCGATACCAAAATTAATAGATCATTTTATTGTGCTTGACATATTTTGCTCGTATCTTTCCAAACGCACTCAATGCGTCAAGATTGGAAATTACACCAGTGCAGAAGCACCTCTAACCTTCGGTGTGCCACAGGGTAGCGTTCTTGGACCCACCCTCATTTTACTATATGTCAATAGCCTGTGCTCAAAATCATTACCTAACTGCAAAATTATTACATATGCTGATGATACAGCACTGGTTGTGAATGGTAAAGATTGGGATGAGGCTAAACAATACACTGAAAATGCGCTCTGGGAGGTAATGTGTTGGCTTAATGAAAATCTCCTGACACTCAACGTAGATAAAACCAAGTACATTACTTTTTCTAATCGTCCCAATACCCAACCTTCTTCTGAATTATTTGTTATGGCACATACCTGTAACCGACTTCATAATAATTGTAATTGCCCTAAACTATGTCGTACCTCGAATATTAAATACCTCGGCCTTACTGTCGATTGTTATCTGAATTGATCTCTTCATATAAATAACATTACTGGCCGTATCCGCAAATTAATTTCAGTGTTTAGGAAACTCAGAAACTCTGCTGAATTTATGACATTAAAATGCGTTTATTATGCCCTTGCTTAGAGTTTACTACAATATTGCATTGTCGCGTGGGGTGGTGTTGGCAAGACTACTTTGCTTCCCTTGGAACGGGCTCAGAGGGCTATACTGAAGGTCATGCTTGGTAAACCAAGGAGATACAGTACTGATCTTCTGTATAGCGAATGTTCTGTGCTAAGGGTTAGACAGCTGTTCATCCTGTCTGCTATACTCTGGAGACACAAAAGTACAGACTTTGTGCTGACCTCAAGACGCAACTGTACTAGGGTTTGTGACGTGCCCGCTCATAGGACTGCCCTTGCACGTCGCCAATACTACGTCATGAGTAACTACTTATACAATAAAGCTCATAAAGTAAATAATATATATCCTCTGCCCCTAATTAAATGAAAGGAAGTAGTACGTAACTGGCTTCTTAAATTAAATTATACAGAAACGGAAGAAATTATTCACACCTAAACTCACACTCTCTCTCACACACACACACACATAAACACACACACACACTAACACACACACATTTGTGGTTATTCTTATTCTTATTTTATAACTTTATGATTATTTAATTATTATTATTTTTTTTTATTATGTTCAAAATTTTATTTCCTACCTCATAAACAAATACGTTTACAAATTAGTATTGTTAAATTTTCAATAAACCTTTCAGGGTCGAAAATGCTGACGGCTGTAACACAGTTTATACTAGTATAGCCGTTAACATTATCTCTTAAATAATTTATAACATTGTTATGGTTTTGTTAATAATTAAGAGAAATTTGTATTATATTTAGTTGGGATAAATAAATTATTATTATTATTAAAGTAGTTGTTTTGAAAACAACTTGTTTTCATTAACGTTTCGCGTCATTTTCTTTTTATAATTGGTAGGTACGGTGTCTGAGAAAGAAAGAACCACTAGACTATGACCCACTGAGGAGAGTTTGACTGAAAATCAGCGCTGGGGGAATCTCGTTCTTCCCCAGCACATGCTGAGCCATTACCTTTCATAGTTCGCGCTGAATGTGTGTCGAATAAATGTTTCTTTCTTTCTTTCTTTCTAACCATGAATTTATAAAATCACTACCTGAATGTTGGCAAGCCGTGATTCAAGCCGGGGTGACCGACTTGAACTCGAACATTAATACCTTTTCGTATCGTTACCCGTATACAAGGAAGTGTTTCTTCTATATTTTTGGCACTTTTAAATTTATTATTGTTCTCGTTGGATAGGTATACTCATGAAAGGTGTGTCAAGGTTGGTAATATATTTCGTTTAGATAGTAGGTTTACTTACCTAACAACCAAAACTCCGATTTATTATAATGTCTACTAGACATCAAAAGAAATTTAGGTAGAATTTATTTGTTAAATAAATGTAGTGGGGGCAAAGAATTTGTAATAATGTCTTATTATTACAAATTCTTTGAGTGGGGGCCTAGTAGGCCATAAAAGAAAAATGTCAATGCTGCAAAATTTCAAGAGCAAAATAAAAAAACCTAGTTATAATCCTAGTATATCGTTCAAGTTCTCGTGATAATCAGATCAACGCAAGCGTGTATGTATAGCTTTGTGTCGTATCTCCTGAGTGTTCGGTACGATTATGTTTCAAATAGGATCGGAAGTGAGACTAATAACGCCTCGAGTTATTACGGATGATGTTAAGGGTTATTAGATGCATAAAGCCTCGTAGGAAACCTTTTGCTGGTATATAACATTGTGCTTTGGATTCCTAAAGCTGCCATGAAGAAGTCAGCTTTCACGTTACGAAAAAAATAATTTTTTTTAGATCCAAGTACCCTTTTCAGTTTATTTTACTAAACGTTTTGTAATTACAGAAAATATTTTTTGAATACAAGTAATTACAAAATGATTAGTCCAACGTATAAATATTATAACATTTTTTTTCTGTGAACTGTTGCAGCTTGATCGTGGCTTTTGCAAGTTGGACATTATTTTTGAGGACATCAAGTATATCCAATTGACGACCTAATTAACAGTGCACCAATTGAAAGCGCACACGTGTGGTCAGATTAATTCTTAGTATTAGAAAAAAATCTTCTAATAATAATTAATTAAAATCTTAACCACTCCAAGCTTAGGTAATGATAAAAAACATACCTTTGTGTATTCACTGTTGATTTCCTCACATAAAAATACTGATTCATTCAACAAATTTGCAATTCATGCTTGATTTAATTTCAGTGTAGTCGAAATGCGGTCCGCTTATACAAGAAATATATTGCTTAGTCAATGAACATTCTCTAAATTCATTAGGGGATAAAGAGGAAACAATTTTAACGGAGAAAGCAATTTAAATTTCTACAAATGAAACCCTAACTTCACCCTAGGGTTGTTTTTTGTCCAAGTTTATGAATTGAACTAATTGACATTATACTCAGTCCTCTTGCGAATTTCATTTTAAAGTTTCGGCTGGTGTTGGAACCTCAGAGAAAGTTTTAAGACTTAAAATTAATTAAATAATACTTTTATTTGCTGTGGGGGATGTTAGTTTCATATTTCATTTTAGTTATTATTCTCTATTCATGTATTTCTTGCTTCTTTGACTTGAGTATCATCTTCTTTGATATATTGATTCTAAATTCCTTTTTAGAGAGCCCAGAGACTTTGACCCTTCAATGATAAACTGAGGTCATTAGAAGGTCTCGTGACACTATTGACACTCCGCAATTTATTTTGTAGGTACTCCAAACTATAATCAAATATGAATAAAAGCTTATTCCCAGTGGACTTAAGGGTTCGACCGTAGATAACCCGTCTGATGCTGAATCTAATGACGATCGATGATGAATTGAACGTTGGTCTACGTAGAAACTGACGATGATTGATTTCACACTACCATCATCGATAGATTAATAGTAACAGTAACCGTAACAACCTCACTGACGATCAAACTTGCGTTTTCAAGTCCCCAAAGTGAACCAATTTACTGCCAGTTATTTACAATCATTTTACGTTATATTTCAAATTATGTTTGAGCAAATGTAGATTAACATTCCCCGGACGTTATTAAAAAAACAGATCGGTGGCTAATGCACTTGCGGGATTTTTACGATATTGTTCGATCATAAAACAAGTGCCGATCGCTGCTCACCTGTGAATTATATTACTCCATTATTTTGTTCCCGAGTTGAACTGCCTCGATCTAATTCGTCTACATTAAATATTAATTAATGGGCTAGTATGCAAACTTTGTTTCTAACTTCGCTTAGGAAATGCCTCTGAATAAAAAATATAATATAAACAATATTGTAGATTAATCTATTAATAAATACTTACTCCAATACTGCTATATTCCTAGAAGCAACAGCCAAATGTTCAGATTATCATAAATCTAATTAAGAAGGCACATTAGTTTATTTCTTTCTTATTATTCTTCCTTTTAACCTTTTAAAAATATGTTGAAGTCAACATCCAGACAAATTTATTGTGGAAAATACCGCAGTTAAAAGCCAAGGTTAGATAGAACTTGTGAAAATATAATCCCTCTAAAAATATTAACAGTTATAAAATTAAAGTATTCAACCCTGTTACAGCTAACTCAACACATTAAACTCCCGAATATTGTTTACAGATTAGTTTGAGGTTGGTTTATGGGCCAAAGGTTTAAGAAGCGTATAAATCTTTGTTCTCGACGAAAATCATGTTGGTTAGATGGTAATGGGGCCGCAGTGATGGCGGGCGGATGTTTTTCGTTATTTATTATCTTTCGACTTCGTCTCATTTGCAATTGATGGTGGCTTTGTATTCGCCATTTGGGCAAAGTTTGGAATTATTTTATTGCTAGAGAAAAGTCTGTAGGATTAATTCAACTGAATGATCTACTTTCTGGTTTTACGTCTAGGAACACGGAGCTAGGTATGCCTGGGAATTCAGCAGATAATCAAAAGCAGAGACCTGGAGCAGCTAAAAGTTTGCCGTCTCAATCACAAGGCCATCATCAATAACAAATAACCTTAGATCCTTTTGTTATGTAAACAGAGAAATAGATGTACCTATAAGAAGAAGACGGAAGTTATATTTGATCGATTAACACAAGGAAACGTATTTAGGTATGATATTTGTATATACCTATAAATCAAGATCTCACTAAACCATCCAGGTGAACCAGTCAGTACAAAAACTAATGCATCAAAATCGGTCAAGCGCTTTAAAAGGAGAAGAATTATGAGCATACACTCACCGGAATTTTATATAAAAAAGCTAAAGAATCTCCGTCGCTTTCACTGAAACTCCGCCCCCATCCCTCAACACGCTAACGAGTGTTTTACTCGCGCTTACCGCATTTAAATGCTGAGAATAAATAAGAATAAACACATCAGTACGCCATTACGTACCCAATAAAGAGACAGCGCGCTTTGAATGTTCGCTCGGGAGTCAAACGCCGGGTTTGCCGCGAGCCACTAATTTAATAAAATTCCCTTTACAATTTACGAGTACGTCGATGTTAAGGCCGATAAATGTTATTTCATTAGTCGTTGGTGTTAAGGAATTTCTTTTTAGTGTGCCCATTTAGATTTTTATTAAGTTACATTATTTATGCAAAGCCGTGTTCAGACGAAAATGTTGTCGTGCAATTTCATAATATTTGATAATTGACACTTCAAGTATTTTTCAGCGTGGTTTACGGAATGAGGTAACTCTCGCGTTGGCAAAGTGTACCTATAACTTATATGTTTAAGTCTTGAACTACTACTACACTACCGCAAGATCCTACTCAGTTAAGTTTATCGCCTATAACTACTCGCACTATGCCTATCAAGTCGGTTATTATCTCATTGATCAATCCTACTAATATTATAAATGTGAAAGTTTGTGAGTGTGGACGTATGTTTGTTACTCCTTCCCGCAAAAACTACTGAACGGATTTGAATGAAATTTGGAACACAGATGGATTATAACCGGGATTAACATATAGGATACTTTTTATCCCGATAATCCCGAAATTTTTGTTACGTTAAATACTACGCGGGCGAAGTCGGGGGGCACAGCTAGTTGTCACTATCTACTGTGGATAAAATATTCTTGAACTTGAAGACTTTTTTAAAATATACTATCGACAGTTATTAAATTACTCGCGAGTCTTTCTCCGAAGTCTTTGAATTTTTATGATTCATAACTATTCTGAGATACCTACTGGTACAGGCAGCATAAAAATCGTTGCATACTTGGCCTTACTCCGTTTTAATCAATTAATTGACTGTTATTTGCAAGGTTTCTTAATAGAAGATTGTTAATAATTAATAGGTTCTCAAATTTAAAGTGCCTTTTGTTGCTAATTGTACTAATGCCAATGGAAAGCATTGGAAACTTTGTCCGTCGAATTTTCTCGATGGTTCAAATGAAAGTGAAAATTCTTTTTCGAAACTAAATGGAATTATTGAAGGTTGTAGACGTATCTCCGGGCTTATTCTTTAAGATAATACCCGTGAAATTGGTAGGTATTGGACAAAAATTGTATCGGGCTTTTACTCTGTGCCTCAGTATTTTTTTTAATGGTAGGTATGATGACAAGTTGATGAAAACTTTTTAGTAAAAATAGATGAATGAAATTTCTTCTCGCATTGCCAAAAGTGGACGAAACTGTGGAGTTTGTATGGACACTTATACAATCAAAAAGTATTATGTTTCGTCACTTATTTTTCATACTATGTGGTAGATGTAGTCATAACTCTAAATTGAAAATTTAAAAACCCCCGATGTGACGACCTTTTCATCGAATTTATATAATAATCAACAGAAAATCTGTGTAAAAGTATGAGACATTATTTTGTTATGACATTATAATAATTGACATTAGAATAGACAACGAATCTAAATATTGATACCACGGAGGTTTAATTCCTAGTAAAATATTATCAATTATGATTCAATTTAACGCATGCGCGTATCCATCATTTGACACGTGACTTATGGAACATCTTTAGTTCATACACAAATCTCATATAAAAATTGATAAGATATAATTTTTTTCCAGAATCAGGGAAACTGTTCATATTTATAATATTGTAAAAAGGCAGTTCAGACTATAACGATCATTTAAAAATATAATAAATCTAAATCCAATAATCTCAAATTTCGATTGGATTCGAGCCGTGGAAGTTGGTTTTGACCGTGAATGTGGCTTTTTAACCTACAAAAAAGCTGATGATCTTCAAACAGCTGAACCGATTTTCATGAAATATAGCTAAGAACACTCTCGATCAGACTACCTATCTAACAAAAGAAACACAATTGAAATCGGTTCATCAGCTTGGGCGCTACGTTCCCACAGACAGACACACAGATACACAGATACACATGTTAAACTTATAACACCCCTCTTTTTTCGTCGGGGGTTAAAAATAATTGACGAAGACTCGTGAAGTATTGCAAATTAACCATATGACACGGTAGAGTCTGAACACGCCTGTTCTTGATTTGAATTAACTACATATATTGGACTGTTCGATAGCGTCATTCCAAGATCCAAGTTTTTAGTTACCGATTTCATGAAACGAATAGGTACATAGGTGGCTTTAAGTTTTTCTTGGTAAAGTAAAGAACTGAGCCTTTAGTATCACATTTGAGTTTATGTGCAAACTGCGTTACCTTTAGGTCTGGATTTCAATGCTTACAAAAAGTGATTAGCTTAGTCGCCGCTAGGGGCGCTGTAAAGACACCTACACAAACTTCGATTAAAACGCGGTCACGGTAGCACGTGTAAAGTCACATCAAGCACGCAGGCAGAGTCTGAGTCAAACTCTATCGGTAGAGTTTGACTCTGACTCTATCTACCTGCATGCTATCTACTACTTCTTGCACTTGGGTTTCAAAGAGAGACAGCCGCTCGGATAGATAACCAGTGCCTCAACTCTGGTATCTCAATCGAATCGCAATACGTCAAAACTGACGTATTCACATACGCAATACGTCAGTTTTGACTAATAGCGAGTCGATCAAGATGCAAGCGGTTAACGGTTAAATTTAGGGCCTTGAGATCCGACCTCAAGAGCACGACATAATCATACATAGAATAAAAACTTGTAAGAAAAATACTATATTATTTTATCTTTCGAGTCGTCATTTAGATATTATTTCGATTGTAAAGGATCAGATTTAAATCTAAGTAAATAAATATACTTACCACTTGAGTTTAAGAGCAAACGAGTGTATCATTCAGAAACCAGCCATTATTTCGTTGTAACAGAATATTGTATAAACAGACAATGCAAATACGTAGGTAATGGTTGTTTACACAGCATTCAGACAGACTTGGGTTATTTGTCTAGAAGTCTTCATAGCTTTGTTGGAAATTCTACTGAAATATGTGATCAATTTGCGCTATCCGTCTGGAAGTCTGGACTTTATTTTTCGTATGCACAGAATGCAATCTGAGAATGTATTAACGGTGCTAGAGCTAAGCTGTCGTTAATAGACTTTTTTATGTGGGACTATTTCCGCCACACACTCCCACCACTGTAACTCCTGTAAGCCAGGATCGACAATGGTGACCAATAATGACGTCAAACTTTGACCCTCGACGAGTCTCGGGGAAAAATTAAATTGTCTTGGAACCCGCACGAATTTAATCGAAATAAATAATAGGACTTGGAAGAAAAAAAATCCGCTTGGTCGTTAATAGACTACATATACGATCTGGCTTGACCAGGGTGGTACCCCCCTCTCATAGAAGATAGTCACTAAGTAGCCATTGTTGCTGAATTTCATACGACGAGCGAGGGAGAGAGCTTGAACCCCCCCTACCCCTTCCTCTGTCCTACTCCCGTTAAGGACAGAAACGTGCCAGCAGATGACTTTGGTAATGCAAGCGGTATAGCAAGCATCTAGAGGCTACGGTGACTGCTTAAAATTAGGCAGGTCGTTCGCTTGTTTACTGACTTTGTTATATAATAATAATATTATAACCATTTTTGATGTCCCACTCCTGGGCACGGGCCTTCCTTCACTACGAGGGGGGTTCAGGGCGTAATCCACAACGGCTAGTCAAATGCAGGTTGGCGCATTTCACATGTCTTTCGAAAATTGATTAGATATATTTAAAAATTGAAAATATAAAAAGCAGCGATGTGGCTAAACCACTTCAATTGTCATCGAAATAGTCTTTTCTCCAATACCTAAAGAGATAATAACTGTTGCCTATTCCAACGTAACATTCTTGGTATCAATCGTGAATTCGTTTAAAAACACGCATAAATTACAATTGTAAAATAGTAACGGAACGGAAGGCGGTTGATCGTGTCATAAATAACGCATTACAGCCAGTTAATTTCACGAAGACGCGTGAATTATGGCAAATTGACCCATGTGCCCCAGGGTCATAAGAGTCACAGAATGAAGGAACTATGCGTCTAGTTGAATCAGTATGCGAGACGGAAGACGTTATTAGTTAAACGGGCAAGGTAACACCTTAACTGCAGGAGTTAGTAGGCAATGAGTTACGGCGCCGCACGTCGGTAACTTAGTTACGAGTGGCACATGTTATGAGCTAGGAGAGATTTAAACTTAGGTTTATAATAATAGTTTTACTTTCTGGAAATTCATTGCATGCTTTCTGTTGAAGTTAACTGGTATAAATCGCCACGTAAGGAAAAAGCGTTATCCAGGCTTCTGTTACAATTTTTTCTAACTACCTTGTAACGTCCATCGTGAAAAAGTTATCTCAAAGTCAACTTGATGGCGTAAGTGGGTTATTCAGGTGACTGGATAGTGCGATATCTTTTAAACACTTAACAGAGAACATTCATTCCTAACGGGGTTCCCACGACTGTACATTTCTTTATCAATCGCATCTCAACTATCCTGAGGATGTCTCGTTAAGAGGCGAAAGGCAAGTCGAATAAATTTTTTCGTTCGCTTTGTTCCGAGAAAAAATACAAATTATTAGGGTTTCTGCACTGACACTCATACAGAGTCTTAACTAACGGATGTGGATCTTGTAGGCCTCTTCTATTTTAGCGATCAACCTGTTATTTTTAATTTTGTATGTTAACAAGCCAAGGGTGAGTGGCCGGTCCTTATCCGTAAAATAATTCCCTAAAAAGTTGTGGGGTGGAAGCAGAGGCATTGTGATTGGTCAATCGTGAATCTATTACACTGTATCCAGCGTATGTGTTTCGGAAACTTTTGTCCTAAAGTGACAGGGTTGTTGGTCCATGTTTGTAATAAGATTCATTTAATAAGTACTGGCGAAGTATATGTATTAACAAAAGATTTACTTAATTATTTTATGCGCTTACACCGTGTACCATAACACCAATAAATAACTAAGCTGAACCTGGACAGTGTGGGAGGAACCACGAAATAGTGAAATTGCGCGTGAACTCCACCATTTTAGATCAGGAGTGTGCGTGATCATTTTATTGAATTCACTTTAGATGGGACGTGGCTGATCATACTAACAGAAAGGAGATGAAGTAACATAGTTGTCATAGATAATATGCCGGTTATTATACTCAATTTTTGAAGTGAAGGCTATCTTTTCTTCCAGAAAAAGTGATAAATTCTGGAACCTAGATAAACCCATAGATACTTTTTTATTCTATCATCGACAACATGGTTCTTTTTTACTACTTTCAATTAGAAGGGGCAATACCAGACTTGGTTCGAGTTAGTGTCTTTTTCCTCTTTATAGGAATCTAAACCAGGACTTGAATTTCTAGATACTCGTATTTTTCTAGATTGAATTAAAAATCCTTTTACCCCTAGAAACTGTTATATTCAATTGCTCTCGCTATTCTCGCCCACAGTTAATGGATTAACTGGAAATTGTGAGATAAAAGGTTACACGCGTTTGAAAAAAAATTAGTTCTTGACTTAAAGTTAGAAACTTTTTAAAATTGACACGATTTTGTTTGAAGTACCTTTCTTTGACGAGGAAAAATTTTGGGTGTTCTAATTTTATCATTATTGAATTTGTAATTTGTGGAGCAGAAAACGTGTTTTATGAAGTTTATATTTAGGATTAATAGGACAAATATAAATGAAGATTATTTACTTAAGGAAATATTAAGTAAAATGAATGGTTTTCGATTTCCTTCCATTTTTATCACAATTGAAATTAATTTATTCAAGTGATTTATATTTTCTTCGCCGCTAAATAATTCACTCACAGATCGGTATTGAAACACCGACCCTTTTAATTGCACCGTAATTTCTTACGGTCGATTCTAAACTTGATGAATATTTTGTGAATATAAATGAGAAGGGCGATCAGATCCCTTCGATAATGCTATTAACGAGGTGTAAATCAATTTTGTTACCAATTAAGAACATTTAAAACTCCTATAAGTAGGTATAAGAAATTCATAAATTCTTCCCTTAAGGCCCGAAATTGATCTCAAGTCTGAGTGCGATCTTGGAGATGCCGTGTGAAATGACCTGTCATAAACGTGCTTAAGACCGCTGTCATACTCGAGATTAAGAGTAACATTCCCAATAGAAACTGGTATTTACAGTCAAGATCAAAAGTAGTTTGGTATTTGAAATGTCTATTCGGAATTTCCATTACAGATACTAAGCCACTTTTGAAGTTGACTGTACCAGGTACCTACTAAAACCGAAAAATGCTTGATTCATGCACTAATTAGCACCATTTCTAATACACGGAAATGTCGTACAACACGAGGATCGTTCAAGTGAAATGTCCAAACGTTGTGCCAATGGAAGGACGGAGGACGTGCTTCGATTGTGAATAAACAGATAATTTCCTGAGTGGCCCGCAAAGCTGGTTTACATAATTAAACGAGAATTATATTTGGCCCCTGCTCGTATTGCGACGACCGCTTGGCGCAGTAGTCCAAGCGTAGGCCGCTCGGCTCACAGCACATGGTTCGATTTTATCGGTTTCGATACTACTACTACTAAGTACTACTATTACTTATTTTTAGTGACAATGGTGTTGCCTGCTCATATTCTGTTGCTGTTCCTGAGAATGTACACCATCTTTTATTCATGGAAAAGAGTAACCATTAAGTTTCTTGCCGGATCTTCTCAGTGGAAACAGCATTCCGAACCGGTGTTGTTCCGGCCGGGTGGAATCATGCAACTGAATTTTAAATCAGTTATCTTTAGGTGATTGAGCTGAAATTTGGTATTAACGCCTATTTTGGATGACAATACAAATACATGCTTAGCTATGTGATGTCATTCTAATTCCAATATGGCGGATCATCCAAAATGACGGACTAGTTATTTTTTCTGCACTACCACAGTATCCTACTAATATTATAAATGCGAAAGTTTGTGAGTGTGGATGTATGTTTGTTAATCTTTCAGCCAAAAACTACTGAACGGATTTAGATGAAATTTGAAATACAGATAGTTTATAACCGGGATTAACATATAGGATACTTTTATCCCGATAATCCCGATTTTTTTGTTAAGTTAAATACTACGCGGATGAAGTCGGTGGGCACAGCTAGTGGTGTAGCTAGTGGGTATCTAATGAAAGGGCATTCTAACTAGGAATTTATTTTTTAATTCCGAAGTGTCAGATTCGATAGAGTTTGAATGGATTTCACGCAAAGGGAGTCAGTAGATACTTAATACAGTTGCGCTGTATTTTCAGATTGGTATAAGTGTCACATGATGGTATAGGTGCTTGCAAAACATGATCTTCTGAAATGGTCTTGCAGTTACGACTAAGCATTCAAATGGAGTTTTTATCTCAAACCATCTCGGCTCCGCGAACGAATTTAAATAGGATTTTATCGCGATGTCTCTAATAAATTTTACTTTTTTTGGGAGATAGGTAACGAGTGTGCGTAACGGTAAGTTGAAATAAACGGTGATTAGTACGCAGTATGCTTGTGATTACATCAACGCAATAAGCGGGCTTCAAAATTATAAGACTTTTGGAAATGTAAGTCTGTTCTAAAACAAGTAGGTACAAACGCATCTGTTGCGATATTCAAATTAGACTAAACTTTAAAAATATTTTCAATAAACAAAGCAGTCACTGTAAAATTTGGTTGTGTTAATCTACGAATAAACTTAATCTATATGAACATTCGCATTCTTAACCTGTCAATAAACACAATGTAATATCCAATCAAACTTTCCACTGAGTCGCATCATAAAGATGTGCGTAATAACGTTTGATATATCGTGTGTTCTGAACGGGAATTAACTCAATATTAATTTCGTTTCGTTTGATCTACGAGTGACAGTGGAAGGAGCGTCGTTAATTCCAAGATAAATCCCTTATGATATGTTTTATTTGCTGTATTTGTGCCAGAGATTTTATGACTGAAAAAATTACCTGAATATTTGACATTATTGCCTATTATCATAATTTATCTCCTTGTCATGACTGAATTTTGACTTATATAATTAATCTCGTTGACCATAATAATATATTGTTTAATTTATTTAGATTATTTGTAATTGTAATTCTAATGATAAATAACTTTTTTTAATGTAATAATACACCCATAATTTTAATAACCATATTTGTACGCCGGAAACGGCAGAATATTATGATCGTAATATATAATTCACCAAACAACTTTGTACAATATTCACACAAATAAATGATTCTATTCTATTCTATTCTATTCTATTCAAAGCTTTGGTACATTTTGCCTCTCACTCATATGGCGTCCCTTTTGAAAAACCCTCCACTAAGGCGATTCCGTTTATGAAGCGATTCGTCATATTTTGAAACCTAATAAGATCTGTAGATTAAAATTTTCACGATCCCTTCGACGATTCAAGATTCGAAGTGACGGTTCTGTCACCACAGGAGAATAGTTACGTCAGTTACTGCACATACAAACCTTTCTTTACCGACATCAAAAAAAGGAGGTGGTTCTGTGTTCGTCTGGCTGTTTTTTCGTTTGACGATCGCTTGGCGCAGTGGTTCAAGCGTAGGCCGCTCAGCTCACTGCACATGGTGGTTGCAGGTTCGATTCCCGCCAGGGAACATTTCGGAAATGGCCTTTTCGTAATTTTCCCTGGTCTGGGTGTCACTGGGATTGCCCGCAGTCCATTGTATGGTACCCATAGTACAAGCTTTGCTTAGTTTGGGAGCATACAGCGCCCTTACCACGTTAGCTACTTAAAACGTTATAGAAAAGCAAACGTGAATTTGCTTTCAAACGCGAGCGTTCAAACGCGAATAAGCTTTCAAACGTGAGCGTTTAAACGCTTTTCTATTGCGTGTTAAGTAGCTAACGTGGTAAGGGCCCAGTTGGTGTGTCAGTCTGGCTATAATTATTTATTTATTGTTTTGTGTGCGTTGTAGGCATGTTTGATATAGGCCTTGATTCACTGCGCGGAAGGTTCCGTTTAGTCCGCCACTCAGGGCAGTGTAAATACCGGACTAATCATTCAAATTAAATTGGAATGCGGATCCATTTAACATTACTCAATATCGACGGTTCCGTAACTTATTTATAGCGAAGGGTTAATTCGGTGAATTGCTAAAGTTATCCCGTGCTACCCCTTACCCCACGATAAGTGAAGGGTCAAACAGCACGATTCCGTATATTTGATCTGGTCCCGAATATTTGTCTTTACCGATTGAACGCTCTCGATAAGCCATGGGAATTAATTTCCATTGTCAGAATTTGTTGCCTTCATCTGAATTAATTGTGTCAATGATGAATTAAAATTTTGGGGCGCATGGTCTTTAGAGGTTAATTGATTTCTTAATTATTCAGTGTATCCTATGTAACGGTCCATTGATAACGGATTATTAGTATTATTTAAAAGTAACGAATAAGTATCGTCAAAACTTTTTTATTAAAGGTATGATTACTGTAGGTATCTGTATCTTTAATCGTTAGGGTTAATTCTACTACAGGGTCTTGGAAGCAAGTACCTAGGTGGTCATCTGAGTCGCGGTAAATATTGCTCGGGGGTAATTCCAATGAAATTCGAATAGCTATGAAGAAGAATAGACCTCCTGGTCGCATTTAGAATTTAGCGCTTTCATTCGTGTTTGGTAGGGCACGTGTAGCTGTTGGTACCAGCTATTACAGGCGTTATCCGTTAACACATGTCAAAAGTCTCCGAGCGGCTTGCAAACATCGATACTATAGTTGGCCATTATACGAACGAACAAAAGATAATTTAAAATTACTTCTGTTGACTGTTACTGTAATGTTACTGACATGTTACTGTCGTATTACTGTACGGTTTCTGTTCCTACAACCTTATGGTTCTTAAAATTAATTATCTATTCTACTATTTTGTTAATAAACCACATTCCACACTGGATACACACAAATGAAAATACAGATTTGCTATCGGGGAACGATTGACTTTGAGTTCGAACCACAAAACAAATAGCCACACGGTGGCTTTGATGTGCGCGTTTATGTTGCCACCTCGTGCGAAATTAATTAAACTCGGATTCTGTGTGAGTGAATACAATATACTGTTAAAACATTTAGATACATGTCTAGGGTCGTGATTAGCGGTGAATATGATATTAATATTATAGTAGAGCATATTACCTTCGCTATGATCAATGTTCGAGGCACTGAGTGCGGGGACCAATTTCGAATATTGTTATTTCATAATCATCTTATAGTCTGGGCGGCAATGGGATCGTACCTAGCATATTGAAATACACAAAAAAACGAATTTGCAGTAAGAGAAAGATTTTTTTACTCTTCCAATATTAAGGGTTACAAGGGTAAACTACGATTCGTTTATTAACTTACATATGTACATAGGAATCCAATATAGGGTATTGACAAGGAATGCAATAAAATAAAGCTTTGTGAATATATTTGTGGGCACAATGAACTCAACCTTTCTATAAACTATAACTACGAAATGTTATTTCTTTGATGTTAACGCATAAACGGTTAAATATAAATACCTAAATAGTTCTAGTTTTTCGATACCTTTGGAATTTAAAATTTTAGTTAATATATTTTCTAGACTTGTTATCATTGTAGACTCTTTTTAAATTATTTCAGTGTAATTGTGCTAGGTTTTGCGTAAAAAAAATATATTTGGTAGTAAATTTGTGGCTTAAAGTTACTCTTTATTTGTGGCACGGTCATAGAAAAAAACTCAATCGCTTCTTCTTCAAAAAAATGGCTGTCTTATAGTATGATGTCCGGTGAGCTGCTGTGTAACAAATTGACTATATTTAGCTTGGTGAATATAATTTGCTGTACATAAATAATAAATATCGCCAGCCAAACACACCAACTGTATGGTCCCAAAATAAACAACGCTTGTACTATGGGTCCCGTACAATGGACTCGGGGCGATCCCAGTGACACCCAAACCAGGGAAAATTACGAAAAGGCCATTTCCGAAATTTACCCTGACGGGAATCGAACCCGCAACCACCCGATGCAGTAAGCCGAGCGTCCTACACTCGAATCACTGCGCCAAGCGGTCGTCAAATGAAGAAATAGGTTCGCTCAAAATATGACTTATAGGAACTTTGTATAAGATCAACTTCGTTGTACATTCCAAGGCGATAGTTTGATGCTGAGATAAACGCCATAAAATACCAGTCTGCGGGTTGTCTGTTCTTCTAAAGTAGGTAGGTATCTACGTATAAAAATATCGTTTACGAGTTATATTCCCACTTGGTCGAATCATTTCGTTCCCGGACTTGCGAAAACATATTTAGAGAATATTTATTTTAGGATTTGCGAAATTTATTCGCCAAATTTTTTACGTAAACTGAATTTGTATACGAACGTAACCGAAGTTTCCTCCAGTGAAATATCAGTTTGATAGGTACCGGATTCTGTGGTAAATTAACGCGGTTTGGTAGTAAAATTACGTTAAGTTAATAGTAATCATCAAGACATCAACAACATGCCTACTAAAATGCCTCTACGTCTATACTAATATTATAAAGATAAATATTTGTATTTTTGTATGTTTGTAACGAGTTAACTCTAAAACTACTGGACCCATTTCAAAAATAATTTCACCATTAAAATGCTACATTGTCCCTGAGTAACAAAGGCTATATTTATTACTAGAAAAAATAGGGACCCCTACTAAAACTTCAACCCGTGCAAAGCCGGGACGAGCGGCCCGTCGTACTAAATAAAAGTAGGTACCTATGTATAACTTAAAGTAACTATGAGAGTTAAAGTTATTTTTTAGATGCGGGTATGCAATATTGCTCTCTGTCTTCCCCTACATCTATGTGATATTTCTACAGCTTAACTTTGCGACCACCACCACAATGATTGATGATTTTTATGAAAAAAATACATGAATAACAGAATAAAATTGAAAAAGGTTGATTTAAATAACTGCCTTTAACATTTGTATTGGAATAAAATTAAATGGTATATAGCGGCTACAAAAAAAAAAAGTAATATACTTACTTTCTTACAAAATAACCTCATACAGAGTTTTCAATCAACGTACGTTCACGTAAACGGATTTACGTGAAACGTATTTTCTCGTGCAGATAGAACACGGTAACCAGATACGGACGGATATTGCTGGGAGATGTGGGGCGGGCGGCAAAAACCATAGAAATATAGGGTTGAGTGACCGCGGTGCTCAAGATATTAGATACAGCTGTGCGAGACATAAAACATATTTTATGAATATTTATCAAATTAACTACATATTTTTCAGTTATTATCGAAATCATTTATTTTTTGTTTAAATCAAAACCCACCTGTTGGCTGGTGGTTTCAAACGCAGACAGGCTGATCGTGAGATTCCAGGTTCATGTCTCGGGTCATGCAGATTTATTTTGAAATAAATTTATAAATTTTAGACATTATGAGGTAAGATGTGGCAGTGGGTGGCAATAGACTATGGCATTGGGGTCGAATGCCATGAGATGTTGGGGTACAATTGAAGAGAACACTTTGCCTATCCCTTCAGAGAATTCTCCATATTTTTCTCAATTTTTCTGGAATTTTCGTACCAGGTTGAAAGCGCACCGCTTAAAACAACTTGAAATATTATGAATGTTGCTTCTTTTGTTGAAGTTTTTAATTAAATCGCGACACTTGGCGTGAAGCTAAAACTTAACTAAGTGAACGAAGTGAGTGTACCTACCTACTTCATTATAACATGGCAACATGAATTTGTGCTTTGGTTCTACTGAAACTGAAAGATTTTAAAGATTTTAGAGTCGGTCAGCAGGTTTTCTCCATACATTAAATTTAATAGATATAGTAGGCGCCGATCCACTATTGGTACCTACACACGCATTTTCCGACTCTTTAGAATTTCTTAAGAAAAAAAATCTAACAAACCTTAATTATAAACTAAGGTCATACGGTTTTCTTATATTTACGCGAATACTACACATTGAAATCAAACTATGTTTCAGATTTTATCGCGTTTATTAAATTTATATTTAATAAACGCGATAAAATTTTCGATTTTCGACGTTTCGCGTTTATTAAATATAAATATAATAAACGCGAAACGTCGGGAACATAAATATAAATTTAATAAACGCGATAAAATCCGAAAAATAGTTTGATTTCAAAACTAAGGTCAGATCAGGGACCTGTTAACTGCTTTCCTACAGAAGAACTGTCAAAACATACGCATTCAGATTCTTGATACGTCAGTTTTGACGTATTGCGAGTCGAGGCGAGTGTCAGCGGTTATCAGAGTTAGGCCCCAAGTTTGCATCTTTGGAAAATATACATATTTTAGTAACCAGCGTAGCCCACACTAAACCGTCGACGCCAGTGGGAGTGTGTATCGTTATAAACGGCTGGAATGAACGACGCGTCGTTCTTATATACACCCCTGTGTATATGGAAAAATATATTATATTACCCATTGTACGCTAGTTAGATCGAAATTGAATAAAAAAAGTGATAGTGCTTTTTGTTTTTTAGTATGGGACGATAATGGTCTCGAAATTTGTAACGAATTGTATGGAAAAAAAATAGGAGGAGTTGGACGACCGCTTGGCGCATTGGTTTGAGCGTAGGCCGCTTGTCTTACTACACCGGGTGGTTGCACTTCGACTCCCGTCGGGGCAAATTTCGGAAATGGCCTTTTCGTAATTTGCCCCGGTCTGGGTGTCACTGGGAGCGCCCCCAGTCCATTGTACGGTACCCATAGTACAAGCTTCGCTTAGTTTTGGACAGTTGGTGTGTCAGTCTGGCGATATTTATATATTTTATTTTTACTTCCTTCCTCCATAATACACACACTTCCTTGTCCAGTATTAACAGCTCGTTTTCCTTTCATCATCATTAACCATGTACGATGTTGTGTAGGGTATGAAGATACACCTAATGATGGCACAGTCCATCTTCCAGCCCTTGAGCAAAGATTAATTTGCAGAACCGAGGGCCGGGATCCTTTTGCCCTATTTATTAAAAAAAGGGCCAAGTATTTCCCCCCTCCCCCCTTGTGTGGCCAGTGCGAAATCACTACATAGTATAAAACAAAGTCGATTCTCGCTGTCAGTATGTCCCTATGTATGCTTGGATCTTAAAAACTACGCAACGGATTTTGATGCGGTTTTTTATAGATAGAGTGATTCAAGAGGAAGGTTTATATGTATAATACATGCATAATATATTAGAGAATCACTGATAATTTTAGAGCCGTGCGAAGCCGGGGCGGGTCGCTAGTATTACAATATTTCGGCGCCATTTAACGCTAAGTGTAGCTTTGAGAAGTACCTACGTACTAGATATTTTTAGAATTTATTTTTGTGCATAAAACATAAGTACTCATTTAGATTCGCAGACTTATTTTATACAAACGATTATTTTATTTAACATATACAAATTTTATATTAGTGCTACATTTACAATGCCCGCATGTCGAGTGGTTTAATAAAAAAATGTCTATAAACTATTTTACAAGTCGTTATTTCAGCTTTGGCCAGCAAAAATACTTTTACGACAACCCAGTGGGCAAGCATAACCTATCATCGAACATGCGGTCGTTAAGTTTTACGATTTTTAAAATAAGAATAGGTTTTTTTAACCATTTTATTTTTTCATTCTCCATCGAAATTTGCTTTTGAATAAAGAAAATCATACTAATAATAATCATACTAATATTATAAAGAGGAAAACTTTGTTAGTTTGATTGTAATGAATAGGCTCCGAAACTGCTGAACCGATTTGAAAAATTTTTTCACTGTTGGGAAGCTACACTATCCCCGGGTGACATAGGCTAGTATATATTTTCAAAAAATTTGGGATCCTTACTAAAACTCGAATAATGTAACCGCAATATACCCGTGCGAAGCCGGGGCGGGCCGCTAGTACGTAATAAAAAAGGTGGACCGCAGTATTATTAATATAACATGGCCATAAAAATTAAATGATACCATAAATATAATGCAGGTCTAACTTCATCATTCTAGAGCAACCTTTATTAAAATAAAAAAGTCTTATGGTAATGTATTGTCGAGATATGAATTTTCAGTAATACCTTATTTTTAATTAGGTTGGTTAATCACCTTACCAATATAATAATAAGCCCTTTTAATATGCCACTCTTGGGCCCAGGTCTGCCCTCAATACCCTCGATATGTCCCCTCAGGTAATCGATGGGGATATAGTTTGCCTTAACGCAGACGATAGGAACTAGCGAGCGTAGTCATGGTAGAGCTTCAAAAGACAATTTCTATTCACATCAAAACAAAGTAGCAACATCAGTCAGTCAGTTATATCACAGTTTTAAGCAGACAAACATCGGTTTTATAAATCATAAGTCATAAATGTTTCCGTAAAAAATAGTATAAAGTCACGAATTATATTTAGAAATTGTATTTTGGTGGGTAAGTAATGAATTACGCAACGTGCACGCAAGGTCAAATTTAATTTCAGCATTGTAATAATCTGGAATCATTTCGTTATTACAAAAATAAACATGGCAGTAAAGTCATGGCATCCGCTTTTGTTTACGGACACAAAAAGTTTTTTTTGTCTTTTAGACAAGGGCATACTACAAAAATTTTTATTTAAAAAAATTGTATTTGTTTTTGTGGAGTTAATATCTTGACACTGGCTGAAATAGGTTTTTCATTACTCATACTCTGAAAGTAGGTCTGAAGTTGCCTGAGAAGAGGGTTGAAAGTAATACTTTTCAGGCCCGGGAGTTTCGCTTTTAACTGACAGCTGTCAAATTATAAAAAAAAACTAGTTCCATTTTCACATTTCTATGGAACCATGTTCAAACTTTTTCTACAGTCACTCAATTACAGCACGATGTAAAATTGAAATAAACATAAAGTTAAGTATTAATTCAAGAATATATTTTTTTAAATGACTTAATTATAATTTAGTTTCAACAATTTCTTTGAAATAATATAGATTTGGGCAAAATATTTAAAGATGAAAATGAAAAATAATGGCTAAATTATGAAGTTGGCCCGCCAACGAAAAAAAAAAACAAAATAGGCGGCATCCGATTTTTTTTTTCGAGTTGTAGAGTATTGTTTATACTTCCTTGTATTATTTCTTCAGCCAATTCCTGTTTTTATTTTTATTTTCCTTGTATTCGTAATGAAAAGCACAGTGTTTACCTCGGGTGAAAGATTTATTTTGTCCCTCGAACTATTAGCGCCCTCGCTACGCTCGGGCGCCAAACCCCGTCTCGGGACAAAATAAGTAACTTTCACCACTCATGTAACAATGTACTATTATGAGTGATGACAAAGAAAATCTATAGATTTTTTAGCAGGAATGTGTAAAGCCTGAATCCAATGTCAAAATAAGTCTTTCATCCGACGTAAACACTGTGCTTTTCATTACGAATACAAGGAAAATAAAAATAAAAACATGAATTGGCTAAAGAAATAATACAAGGAAGTATAAACAATACTCTACAACTCGAGAAAAAAAAAATCGGATTGCCGCCTATTTTGTTTTTTTTTCATTATTTAGCCATTATTTTTCATTTTCATCTTTAAATATTTTGCCCAAATCTATGTTATTTTAAATAAATTGTTGAAACTAAATTATAATTAAGTATCTAATTTTAAAAAATATATTCTTGAATTAATACTTAACTTTATGTTATTTCAATTTTACATCGCGCTGTAATTGAGTGACTGTAGAAAAAGTTTGAACATGGTTCCATAGAAATGTGAAAATGTAACTAGTTTTTTTTTTATAATTTGACAGCTGTCAGTTGAAAGCGAAACTCCCGGGCCGGAAAAGTATTACTTTCAACCCGCTTCTCAGGCAACTTCAGACCTACTTTCAGAGTATGAGTAATGAAAAGATATTTATAATCACTTGCAGTAGGTAGGTACAATAAATAAGTAGTTACCATGTGTTAAATTAGTTTAAACCGCATGTGACCTTTATATTAAGACGCACGTAGATAGGTACTAACAATCGTTATTTTTATGGCCATAATTAGAACATGACTATAGGTAGATACACTATTAAAGGAAAGCTATTAAACCGAATAAATCATAGCAGAATGATCTAACTTCGTTATTGAGAAGGTATTGAAAACTTCAATAATAATCCTTAAAATATTTCCAAGGAAGTTTTCAAGAAATCTGAACAAAGCGCCGACGATAACTAAAATAAAAGAAATTGTAACTTAATAAGAAATCAAAAGGAATAAAAATTTACTGAGAAGTGTTTGTGTATATCTTGTTATTTTTTAAAACACAGTCTGTCTCGAGAACGATGAGCGGATACGAGCGAGCATTCAACCTTATATTAATAAATAAATATCGCCAGACTGACTCACCAACTGTACGGTCCCAAACTAAGCAACGCTTGTACTATGGCCACCGAACAATGGACTGCAGGGGTGATCCCAGTGACACCCAGACTAGGCTAAATTACGAAAAAACATTTCCGAAATTTGACCTGGCGGGAATCGAACCCGCAACCACCATGCGCAGTGAGCTGGGCGGCCTACGTTCGAACCACTGCGCCAAGCGGTCGTCAATATAGAGACGAGCTTTAAAAGCGGCAACCTCCACGGTACCAAAATATCACTGTAAACTAAAAACCACAAAAATCTCAACAACATGTCAGCCATAGTGCAAGTTGAAGCCAAATCGTGTTTTAATTAAGACGAATGTGGCGAAAACAGCATTTTCTATAGTAGTATGGAACTTTAATTAAATTGTTGCGGTCAACACAAAGCTTTGCCGACATTAGGGGCTAGTTTGTGCGTATAGCAGGCTGATGTGGTTTTTGGGATAAAACTTGGACGTAAATTCATATAAAATATGAGATGGTTATGAAAATCAGTTGTATTTCTTAACCAAAATGTACTTACATCAATGCTTTCAAAGTTAAACTTGTTTTACCTATTTTCCTACTTTGAGTCAACTGTATTCAGCCTACGTTGATTACGTTCTGAAATCGGCAACCGAATATAGGCAAAGTGCATAGAAACACAGAGCGGGTTTAAACGCAAATATAAATTCAAAATATTTGTATTAATATGCCCATCAAAGCACTTGTGAATATTCAGAATCGATCACCTTTTCGGAATGCTACTTCCACTGAAAAGATCCGGCAAATGACTCAATGTTTACTCTTTTCAATAGAATGAAACATGGTGTACATTTTCAGTAACAGCAACACAATTGTCAATAACAAAGTTGGGTATAGTGTACAAATTTAATCTATATCTGTAACATCTGTTTCTCGTGACAAAAATAGAGAAATCGGAGATCATAGCCAAGCTTCAGAAGAGAGAGTACGACAAGAGATAATAAGACAACTTTGGAAAATGTAATTCAATTTGGTTCCAGGATTATGGACCCTGCCAACATGTTGGAGGAGTTGGAGGAGCAGACGACTGCTCGCACTTCGTTCTACACCGCTACATACACTACTGGCGACTACATTCACCACGTGAAGAATGTCACCAACAGCACCAAGGAACCCGACTACTTTTTCTTTTATAGTGTAAGTACCCGTTATATTTTTCCACTTTTTTGTTGCGTAGGGAAGCACATTAGTAAACTGTCCGCTTGATGGTAAGTGGTTACCGTCGCCCAGGGTAACTCTGGTAACCGCTGGCATCTCAATCAAATCACAATTCGTCAAAACTGACGTATCGCGTATGAGAATACGGCAACTTATTCAGATACGCGATACGTCAGTTTTTCTACAGAAAATTTGTCAAAACTGACGTATTCCCATAAGTGATACGTCAGTTTCGACTTATTGCGAGTCGATCGAGATGCCAGTGGTTAAAAGAGTTTGGCGCCAAGACTTTTAGGGACCTGTCGACTAGTCTTTTATAACCCATGTTGTGTAGTGTTTGGCGGAAGAGGGAAGATCTTCCAACCAGGCGGCGGCTATGCCCCACTGGTTGTCCTCGGGGTCTTGTATATATAGTAACGATGGTTGCCAGTCTTAATATCGTGATTCAGTTTTTCTATGAATAATTCGTACATAGTATTGAGGCGCCGCATTCAGCGCCATCTATCCGTTCTGTCGGCGTCGTGAAAGTGAGTTCGCCACAAGTGCAAAGGAAATATTTCAGTTCATATCACAACAAGCCTAACAAAAATATACACCGTTGGTTCTAAAATGTATCATAGGTCAATCACATTAAATCTTGAACCGAAAACTACAGATTGAACCGTGAATATAAGACATATAAGCAGTGAATTCCGCTCCCACATTATACAGAACAAAAATGTAATTAAGCCACTTCACCCTTCACGGACCTATTACAAACCCAATCTCATTTCTATTTCGAACTTCAAAGAACCCGATAACGCCCGATTTCATGGCAAAGGCAAACTACGCGTAACTATGAGGTTGTTTGAACAGACATTAACTGATCTAGGCCTTTTTAGATTGATGGTAATAGATTGACGACTGTGACGCACGCCGGGTTATGGGGAAACGTCAATTTGATACTTGTAGGTGTGACAAAGGTTACTATTTTTTTTTAAAAGATTATCAGCAATGTGTGTTTAGTTTAGTTTATTCCCATTAGCCTCTACAGCTAAGCCAATGCTTGTGATAAGAGTGGGCTCACCTCAATAGTTTAACAGCCAGAATGGGGATCGAACCTGGAATCTCACAGATACCGGGCGGCCTCTTTAACTACTAGGTTATTGACGCTTTTAGCATTGAAGAACTGTTCTACATAGATAACAAACGCAGGCAGTTCATTTCAACATAGCGGATAATCTTCCGCTTCTACCTATTCTTTCTTTTGATAGAATTCGTGCCGGTTCCAAGAGAATTAAGCTGATCCCCGGAATTCGTTGAGAGTTCCTAAAACAAATTTACTTCGAGATACGAATGAAAGCGATACTCTGACATTTGGAGTCAGGTGTTAACATCTGTTACGGTAGTTTAGTTGAGCCAATTAGGGAACGCCGAGATTCGTTCCTTTGGGTGAAGTTAAATATATTTTTAATAAACCTTATTATAGTTCATATTATAGTAGCTTTTCTTGAACGAGGTTACAGATCAATGTTTCCTTTGCAGACTCAATGCAGTCACAAGGTGGTAAAAAATTAGTTATTCATAAAATTTGGCACTGGCAACGTGTTTTATAACTAAAAAAAAAAACTCAAAATTGTTTTTATTCATGTAAGCCAACAAAGCATTTATGAATAGTCAGAATCTACCACCGGTTCGGAATGCTGCTTCCACTGAGAAGAGTCGAATTATTACTTAGAATGATAACTGACCATTTTGTCTTGTTCAATAAAGATTTCAGAAAGGCAAACCGATATAAATGTGTACAAGTACTAAAACACCATATTGAGGTACATTAATCCCAAGCAGTGAAAGGTTTTAGCGACGTAATGGATATTTGGAAGTTAACGTCATCCGCTATCGAGAGGCTGTCGCTGATAAGTTTATCAGTTACAGGCCATGCTTTTAGCACGGTAGTGTTCGTCAACATAATGATTTTGATAAACTTTATGCAAAACTCCGATATTGAATGTTTTATCTTTACAAGGCTGATCTGCTAGTGTCTGTCCTGGAACTGGTTAATACGGGATAACATGAATTGAAAACATTTAGGTACTAAAGCGTCTGAAGCGTCTATAGCCTAGTGGTTAGAGGGGTCGTATTCGTAGCTGAGAGGTTCCGGGTTCGGTACCCATCCTGGCCATTAAACTATTGACGTGAGCCCACTTCTAGCACAAGCATTAGCTTAGTTGGAGGGGCTAAAGTGTATACCTGTTATTTTTTAAATACACATTGCTAGTAATCTTTTAAAAAAATAAGTAAGTTATACTAACATTACTACTTATTAGAGGCGACAATCTAACCCTGAATTTTTCACTGTGTCGCAACCTTGATTCTAATTACGTCAATCCACTATCAAACACTTTTAAATTTGGAATATTGCAATTTAAGAAAATATATGTTACTTATATAGCACCGAGTCTATACCGAAATGAGTCACGGTGCTATGTATTTGCATAAGTTCTCCATAAATTTTGATAACGCGTATGTAGAACGGCTAGTATTAATTGAACATTTTATCTTTACAAGGCTATTATGTTACAAGTATTTTATATTTATTGCTACAAACTGACCCAATAAACTGTTCCTGTAATAATGAAGGTTTTTGTTAATTCAAAGCTTCAGTAAGCTTCGCCGGTGGCTTAATATTCTGTATGTAAAAGATTAATGATAACATTTCAATTTCTTTCTTTTATAAATATTGCGTCACCTACCATAAGTATAAAAGTATAAGCTTAATGAGCTCCTTTAGCTAGGTATTTTTCGGATGATCCAGATGAAGCAATATCATGACTGCATATTGAATGAAAAAATCTTCAAAAACAGCCTGTTTTTTTATAGCCGAGTATTGTATTCAGGTCCATCCGATGGTAAGGTAGAGGCAATTTTTTTTTTTTTTTTTTGTGATTGTGCACTTAGTGTGCACTATCTGCCGCGTCTCCTCTAACAGAGTCAGAGACCTTGTTATTAAATGAGTTTTTCATACATTTTTTTTTTTGTAGGTAGAGTCTATTTCACGTATATAAGTCCCGCGGAAAAATTATGAACTAAATTATACACAGTGTAAATTGTATTGCCGACACGCGACTACAGCGCCACATTTATACGGGACTTTGTATATAAAATAGACCGTAAGGTAACCGACGTCGAGGACATCTACAAATTCCTTAAGTTGCTGCCCTTGGAGCAGATGCTATGCAAGCTTTTAACTTGAGCTAAGCGGAGTACAGCTGGGGAAATGAAGCGATAAAATTGAGCCCGCTCCGTAGCACAGCCAAGTTGACGGTTACCCTTAAGTGACCTGTGAACTTGCACAAAAGGCAAAGCGTTTATTTTGTTTAGGCCTGCGGGGCACTTACAAATTGTCTATTTCACATTTTTTTCTTATATCTACAACCGGATCGGAACGCGACCTCGACTGAGAAGATCCGGCAATAAACACAGCGGACTTGTCTTTTTACATTTTGTTAAATTTCTTTTACTAAAGATACATCATTTTGATTTCAGACGTTTCAGTTCACGGTGATGTGGCTGTTATTCTTCGCGATAGTGGTGCTCAACGCGTCCGTCATCGCGGCACTGCTCTGCACCAACGCCCGGAAGAGCCGGATGAACTTCTTCATCATGCAGCTTGCTATAGCCGGTATGATAATACTGCTTATCTAGTAACATTCGGGGTATTAAAAGGTTAACCACCTGAGAGTCGACTTTTGCTTGCACGAGTGCAAGAAGCAGTGCTGTCAACATTTCAATAACATAGTCAACTTATGATTGTCAGCATTTTCCGTGGCACTGGGAATAACAATAGTTTTAATAAACATACAAATCCGAGAGTATATAGTTACTACGTTTATCAAAAATATTAATGGCAGGTCAAACCATTAGACACGTTAAAAAACAAACAACTTTGTTCTAAGTAAATTTAAACTTTGCTGTCGAACAGTTACTTACTACTAAGTACTAATATTATAAAATATGTGAAAGTTTGTGAGTGTGGATGTATGTATGTATGTATGTTTGTTACTCCTTCACGCAAAAACTACTGAACGGATTTGGATAAAATTTGGAACACAGATAGTTTATAACCGGGATTAACATATAGGATACTTTTTATCCCGATAATCCCGAAATTTTTGTTACGTTAAATCCTACGCGGACGAAGTCGGGGGGCACAGCTAGTATAAACATAATTTTCTATGCAACTCTCTGTTCTATGACTTAGTTTTTAAAGGTAATAAGTGCTCGCAACACGATAAATGAATCAATTTGAAAACTAGTTAAGGTTTTCATACCCCTGCTTTACAAAGCTCTTTAGAGGGGGTAGGGTATTGGATTTTTACTACCCACACACAGAAGATCAGCGTTAAGCAACTATTATAGCTGCGATTCAAACGATGAGTATGGGGGGGGGGAAACGTAACACCCCCCTCCCCGCTCCCTTCCGCTCCCTTTGTGCAACTCCCCTTCAGGTCGGCAAGGTGCGAGCAAATGCCTGTAGTATCGTAAGCACCTGTATGCTACGGTAACTACTTATATTAAGGTGAAGGCGCCTGTCTAGCCCGCGAAATTCAACATTTTCGAGTATTTTTATAGTTTATCCAAAATCTGAAAACATTTAACACAACATTTTGTGATTTGCGACAAACACAGTAAGTATTCAGTGCGTTTATTAATACATTTATTTTACTCTAAATATTATCACGGTGGATAATTAATCACTAAATATATAAAAATTGCCAGATTATCTGGATAGCTGTCGTTCTTGAAATGTTTTAGAGTAAGTTGGATATATTAATAAATGCACTGCACACGGTCTTTGTCGCGAATTACAAAATGTGCCTTTTATTATTGTCAGATATTGAAAAATTTCTAAAAAAATTCTAAAGAATTTGTACTTCGCGGCCTAGACAGGCGCCTTCACCTTAAGCGGGTCATCGTTTGCCGACATTTTTATATAGCTATAACAATAAAAATCCGTCACTAGAAGCCGGTGGAAAATGTGGCTATGTCCAACAGTGGACATCTTCTGACTGATATGTGGATGGCTAGATGTCTTAGCTATGCCTAACTTACCTACGTTTAACCCGCTTTACTTGCCAGATACATAACAGTGTTTTGTACATTTTTTAGACTGAGCCTCGTTAAATTAAAAACCACTAGACATTAAAAGTTTGCAGACGGCCGATTTCAACGGATAAACTCAAAGTTTTCATTTTATATAGCCACCCTTACGGGTTAATACAAGCCAATCCGTGCCCTTACTTAATTAATTCGTAACTTCATTTAACTGATGTTCTGACCTTTAGGAACTATGGCCGCAATCAAACATGGACAAGGGTCACTTAAGTTGCAATTGTCCCTTCTAAGTAGTATTGATGTTACGGTAACTTAAAGGGCTATCTACTTGATTTAGCTTTATTAAGTTGAAGTTTGTTTGTGGATTCGGTAAATGGAAACCACAAACGATCTATAAATAAATAAATATCGACAGACCGATCCACCAACTGTATGGTCCCAAACTAAGCAACGCTTGTACTATGGGTACCGTACAATGGACTGGGGGCGATCCCAGTGACACAAAGACCTGGGCAAATTACGAAAAAGGCCATTACCGAAATTTGCCCCAGCGGGAATCAAACCCGCAACCACCATGTGCAGTGAGCCGAGCGGCCTAAGCTCGAACCACTGCGCCAAGCGGTCGTCCAAATGGTCAGTCAGGGTTACAAAAATGGTGAATAATAAACCATTTTTGGTCCCTGACACTCATGGGAAGTCTATACTTACTCTTGACTAACTGAGTTATATTTCTTGGCCTCTTTTATTTATCGATCAAACTAAAATTTTGGAGGTTGAAATGCCGGGGTTATGTTCTTCTATTTCCTATTGATTTATTGCACTAGAGCGGCTGCCAATTCCCACATTCTAGATTGTTCGTTAGTGCAATTGACAAAAAACTACGCGAGCGTGGTTTATGTGGAGTTGCATGGATTTATTGGAGTAGAAAATTGGAAAACCACTCACACATTCCGTTTGTTGTGGTGATCGGCACTAGAAAAACAATTAGCCGATACTGATCGCTGATTTCATATAGCTCATTCGATATAACAGATTACTTGAAAATTGTGAAACAAAAAATACTTAATATTTTGATTACATCCCACACACATTTCACACCACACAAACACACTACACACTCTTTACAACTGCAGTTATAGACACTATTGACTCGGTATTCCCTACAACTAGTCACTAATTTGTAAACCCATGCGTCTCTCGCTGAACCTAACTATAAATTCTAACATGTTCCTTGGTCTCAAGATACAGGCTTGCCCTGCGCGCCTAGTTTGAGGACTAATGATAATTGTATTCTGTGATTCATAATGAAGTAAAAAATATATGTCTTATATTTAAAGAGAAGAACTCTGTATTGGCATATTTATAAGTTTATCTTTTCCCATATATCCTGTACGTACCTAAGTATAATATCGTACAAACATTTCTTAATATAAATGTTACTAAGCATTTCGGCAATTTATAACTTCGTTCAGATGAAAATTCTTTCATAAGTTGTAAGAGAGGAACATCAGAATATTATCGTCTTGGTTGATAAAAAAGTTAAGTGTGGCTCGGCTAAAACTAAGCAATTTTTGTGGATTTTCCTGATAAATTTCACTATTTTTTTTTTCGGTTGACAGAAAAGTACTTCAAATTGTCGCAACTGTTTGAATCTCACTACAGAAGATAAGCTCAAAACCGTATTTATAGAGTTTAAAAGTTTACAGGTATTGTATTTTAACATTTATAATAGAGTCAGCTTGTATACTTATTAGAAAGAGCGTAGCGCTTCACATAAACTTTTTAAATGTATGATAAAATCCTCTAAACTTTGTTCTATCTACATGCAGAGATTTAGGATGTTCGACAAATGAGGCGGGCCCCAAAAAATGTGATTCAACGGCCATAAATTAAAGGCGAAGAGGGTTAATCGTGGCTAAAATCTTAGTTCACTCTCGTTTTTGGTAAATCTCCACCGGAAATTAAGCTACCAATTCAATGGGGAACACATGTTTTTTTATCCCGTTTTTTTTTCCTGTGCCATTTTCATGGTTTTTATTTTTTGCTGAGAAAAACTGCTTGCAGATATGAAAGATTCAATAAAATCTAAGGAATAATAGCCCACTTTAATGGGTGTGCCACTTGAAACTCGTTAGATTTTCTTCGAATTATATTTTTCTTTCATCAAAAGTATACTTTATAAATTCGCGTAGGTAGTTAAACAAAATTTTTCAACCAAAGTTTGAAATTAACAGAGCAGTATTTTTACTCTACCATAGTAGTTGTTTTAAAATGAAATCTAATAACACCCTAGGTAAAATATTCCTCCCAATAAATCACCAACCTAAGACATATCACAAAAGAAAAAAAAACTAGGCAAACTTATCGTAACTCGCGGAATTTCCTATCATCACGTTACACGTTATCGTGGCTTGACACTGTAGATTTATGTGCCACAGAGTTGCCAGTGGCCAAGCGGATGTGTGCCAACGCAAACAGTGGAATCAAGTTACGGGACGCGGAAGCTGGTAAACATTTGGGTTAAAAGTTTTGAAAGGAACATCGGAAAATTCCATGGATCTTTTACTGTGTTTGAAGAATAGTCACAAAGTGCACCCGGTTAAAGGCAAACCTTACCCATAATATGTAGTACCAACGTCTCACAGATTATCGGTGTAAAGTACTTAGCTATAACAATAATAATAATAATAACAATGATTGCAATAGTTCCTGCAACTGTTGGGGTCAAGTCGCTCAATATGCCCCATCATTTGCAGCGGTTGACCTCAAGATATGCCTTACATGACAATAAACTTCTCACAAAGGGCCTCTACATGTTGGATCCATATCCCCATGCAAGCCTTCCAAAGGACCGGGCAGAGCCCGTGATACAGAGAGATAATAATAATAATAATTTTATTTCAGATGGTTGTCCATAATTTTAGTAACATTATAGCTATAATGTTACTAAACGCTTCGTACGATAAGTGAGAGAGTCGGAAGCCCAACCCCCTCCCTTTCCCTTTCTCTGTGCACTCTCCACTCCACTCCCTTTAAGTCCGGCTACGAGCAGACAATCTATAGGCTACGGTAACTGCTTAACATCAGGCAGGGATTTCTCTTGTTTACCGACATCGTTGTATGAAAAACCTCTCATAATATTTTGCCGTTGAAATAACATCAATGTTTCCTTTTCGATGTTATCAGCTTCTCGGCTGAAATATGTTAAGGAATTTCTGTACCCATTGTAGATTCGGAATTTACAGAATTTAAATTCGGAATAATAAAAATAAATAAAATAATTTTAGCCCTTTTGACGTCCCACTCCTGGGCACGGGCCTCCCCTCAACACGAGGGGGATTCAGGCCATAATCAACCACGCTGGCCCAGTGCGGGTTGGCGGATTTCACATTTCTTTCGAAAATTGGTTAAATCTTCTAAGACATGCAGGTTTCATCACGATGTTTTTCCTTCACCGTAAGCAAGTGATAATCATATAGAAATTATGATTCGCACATAGATTACGAAAAATCCAGAGGTTCGAGCCGGGGTTTGAACCCGAGACCTGGTAGCCCGCAAGACGCGTGCTTAACCAATCGGCTATCACTGCTAAATTCGGAATGGTTCACGTAAATTACACTTTGGTACTACACTCGCCGGCATGGCCGTTTTATTACATACAATGGAACCAATCGTTCACACCAAGTGAATAAAACTCATTAATCTTTCATTGCAAAACACAACTATTGTGCCGCCAACAAAAATCATCGACGCGTTTATTAACAAGGCTATAGAGACGTGAATGGAATAAAATAAAATTTTCCCAGTAGTAATTGTATTTTTGGCGGATAGTAAGCTTTACAAACAAACTGAGCTGTTTAGATACATGTTCGTTACTTCATTTTTATAACAAACACAGCTTCTTGCGTGGTCATAAGATGAGTTAGAAATAGACGTACGCGGAAACTGTGGATGCTGTACTGACAGAGAGATGACGGGCGGTTCTCGAAATTGATATATTTGATGGACGACTGATCGTTTGAGAGGATGATTTATTGAATCAGTATTGAAACTTACGTTTAGCATGTAATCTCGAATGAGTTTGGTACGAGTATTATGATATAAAAATCCAAACAAAATCCGCTCTTAATATATGTTTTAACAATAGCGGCCTTTATTTTGTTGTATTAGTATTTTTATCCGTGTGCAAATAATACTTACATAGAAAAATTTTTAATTAAATTACTTGCAGTTTTCTTTGTCATCACTTTTTTTGGAATATCAAAGAATTTTTACTTCCGAAGGCAACATGAAAAAAAGGAAAATTGATTTAATTGGTGGGCTGAAGGACTTCTTTAATTACAAAGGTTGTGGCGTGTCGTTTGAAAAACTCAGAAAAAAGAAGGGCAAAAGTTTTTTTGCAAGCATCGTTTGATTCTTGTCTAAGATATACTTAATAAGTCAGAATTTAATTCTATGTAAAATCAAATAAAAATATCTTGGGTTATCAAGAATAAGTGTTCCTATTTGCCTCTAAATTAAAATACAAAACAAGACATGTATACAACAATCATCTAGTAATGTTACGCACATGAGAAATGGAAAACCAAAATGGAGGCCACATTATTGTATTGTATTGTTATTAAATGTGTTTGTATTGCTATATGTTCTCGGACATTGGCAAAATACCTATTAAACTGGGTGGGCCATATTTTTAAAGAAAGAAGAATATAAGAAATATATCAAAACGAATACCTTTACACACGCATTACGCGAACTTCAAACCTTTTATAACCACTCAACATTTCCCCCATCTCTTTTGCTTTGCGTAAACAAGCGTAAATTCCATAAAAGTCCTTCCAAATAAAACTTCAAAAGGTTAATGCGTATTTCTAATACAACCAGAGGGTACAGCTTCAGAATTATGTTTGGCAAAGAAAACAAATAATGGTTTCCTTCAGTGGTTCTTATCAGTGTTTGCACTCGCTTCTCAGCGTGGAACGAGGGGTGGGGAATGCAACGGGACGTGTTTGGGGTCTCTGATAAAGGTTGTGGAAAAATATAGGGAGCGTGGGTGACCCATAATCTCCTTATAATGTTACACACGGAGCTTCATTGACCCAGCGAATGGGAGCGGAAATAGCGCAACTTTTTTGAGTTTATTTTTAGGCTTGTTTACTTGGGAGGGTATTTTTAGAGATTGTTTGGGGATTGGGGATTTAGAGATTGTGAATAGAAATATGCACCTTTGTGAATATGGTTTTTTTACTTAGAGAGGTTATCAGCCAGGCGCAGGGATATAGAAGAATACAAGATATTTCAGTGTCCTAGTTCATGCGCGTTGGTAGTATGTTTTAAAACTTTAATCTAAGATCCAAGATTATATTAGTTTACCTGACACGTAGGCAATTTGCAAACCATGACATTTAATATTGGCTAATTGTTCACCTACAGGCTCACGCTTGTAGCAATTTTGTGCATAAATACAGAACGATCAGTGCTTACAAGTAAAATAATTTCTTTGAAAAATAGAAAGACCGCCTGGCCGTACTCACATCACGTAACCGGTGGATGTATTTTAATGAAACTCTCGCAGTGATTTATATCTTGGGACAGGATGTGGAACACGTTTGATCCCAGGAAATAGAAGGGCGACGCTTATATAAGCCCAACGAAAGATTCAAAATGGTACTCTAAAACAAAGTGGCAGAGTCTCCACCATAACGACGAACACTCGAAGGCAGCTGCTACATTTTGACGCTCTATACAAAACATTACTGATAACGACGTTCGAGTAGAGACTATTTTCATTTAAAGTAAATAAATATTAGTATTTATATTAGCCACTGCAGCTGAACTAATGCTTGTGTTAGGATTGGGCCCACGTAAATAGTTTTATGGCCAAGATGGGGATCCCGGAACCTCTCGGCTACGAGGTCGGCCCCTCTAACCACTAGGCTATTGATGCCTTACCGGGCTGATAATATTATTGTAAGAGGATGTTTTTCACGCTAAGGCTTATCATGAAGTAGATATTGAGCTACGCGAATGAGATGCGATCCATGGATCGACAATTGATATGCTACTCTATGAAGTCGGAAATAGAGTCGAATTTTGGTGGCGTCTTATACCGACACCCTTTGCGGACACTACTACGTGTGGAACGAGTCGATTACGCGTTTTAAGTCAGTCGCACGCTAGAAGCTTTTACTCTATTCTAAACTTTATAAAGTAGCATATCAATTGGCAAACACTCAACCGCATAGCTTGTAAATATCTCCGTCCGAGAAATACTTTTCAGTACCTAGTGTTCCTGTATTTTCAGATATGTTCGTGGGATTAATCTACGTGTTTCCGGATATAGTAACGAAGTTCACGATAGCCTGGCATGCCGGGGAGTTTATGTGCAAGACCGTGAAATTTCTACAGGTAAGTTTGAACTAATAAATGATTGAAAACCGCTTGGTCTTCTCGTAAATCGCCCTAGTCTGGGTGTCACTGGAATTGCCCCCAATCCATTGTATGGTACCCAAACTATAAGGGTTGTTTTTTTAGACCATACAGTTGTTATATCTGTCTGGCGAAATTTATTATTATTAATTCAATTTATCGTTTTGGACATCTCGTGGTTTAATGTTTCGTCATTATCTTAGATTGTCCTACTGATACAGCGCGTATAAGTATACATATCTACGAAATAAATATGTTCATTTTGGTCAGTATCATCTCTTTTTCTAGGAACTGAACCTATATTAAAAATAAGCCAAGTCACCTGGACTCACTCTTACTTTAGATAAACGTCCTACTAATATTATAAATGTGAAAGTTTGTGAGTGTGGATGTATGTATGTTTGTTACTCCTTCACGCAAAAACTACTGAACGGATTTGGATGAAATTTGGAACACAGATAGTTTATAACCGGGATTAACATATAGGATACTTTTTATCCCGATAATCCCGAAATTTTTGATAAGTTAAATACTACGCGGACGAAGTCGTGGGCAGCAACTAGTTTTTAATAAATAAGGAACAAGTTTCCCAAAACTTTTATAGATTATGCAAATGTGACCAGACGGTATATCTTTTAGTTTTTAACAACTTCAGACTGACTTATTTAATAACATTTTCCAGTCTTAGGGCGAAATAAATTTACACCAGTCCAGTCCACAGGTGGAAGGGACAGCTTAAATGAGATTACTTTAGCCGGAAAAGTTTTAGCTAAATTTGTACGGGATAGGGCAATAAAAGGTTTTGATGTCACTCGTTCCTGCAGTATTATTCAGTTTTTCTTTAGAATTGCGAATCCAGCGAAGGATTCTAAGGTAGAATCTTGAATTCTAGTTCCTGTTTTATTTAAATTCCCGTCTATTATATTACACGCATTTTTCTTTTTTTCTTTTTTAACTTCATCAACTCAATTCAACTCAGAAATTATCGGTCGATCTATTTGGTAAAAAAACACATCAAAAGAAATAATATTTTCATTTCAAATTCAAAACTCACCACCTTACCTCTGTAAAAGTTTAGTGGATTAAATACCTACTTTTCTCGCACTTATTGAGGCACGAGACGTTGTTTTTCTAATAGTAAGAATTTTTTTAGATTACTTTCAATGTCAGTTTATCATATTACTAGTATTCCCGTTAGCCCTTCCAGCTAAGCTAATGCTTTTGTTAGGAGTGGGATCATGTCATGATGGGGATCGAACCCGGGACCTCTGAGCTACGAGTGCAGCCCCTCTAACCACTAGGCTATTGACACTATTTAAAGGTACAAATACCTTTATATGCCATGCCATCTATTCGAAAATCGACGTAGCTCTAAATATGTATAGGAAGCTAGAGATCTGAAACTTTTGCGGTTATTATATTACAACATAGTATCACAAGTTTCGCCTATGAGAACAGAAATATCGATATCGAATTATAACTTGTGAATCACTCTATTATTATCGCTATTGATAATGTAATACCCTTCACAGATTGCATTAATATTATTCGATTAGTTTTCGGAAATAAATTATATGTTTTTAATTCCAGGCAGTGGTGATGTACGCGTCAACGTACGTGCTGGTCGCATTAAGCATAGACCGGTGCGATGCCATCACCAATCCCATGAACTTCTCTGGCAGCTGTAAGCACTCTTACTCACACACTTTCCAGTATTTTTTAGAACTTCTGTTAATTTAACGTGTTGTGTTTTTGGCCGCCCGTAGCCCTCCGACATGGCTTAACGAATGTGACGGCCAGGTCCGACAACTCCATAGTACCTACGATAGAAGCTCTCAATTGGACGTAGATATGCAAAATGGAACCAACCCACACACACTTCTGCAAACTAAAACCAACCTAGAACTACTAACACTAGGTTGGTTTTGGTCTACAGCAGTGGGTTGACTCCATTTTGCAAAACTACGTCCAATTGTGAACGCGGTAAACCATCTTACCGCGACGAGCGCTTTTATTTATCGGTTTAGGCCTGATAAAATTATATCATACGTACTAACTCTTGGACCATTAAATTGAGAACTAAATTGAGAACTAAGAAAAGGCAAACGGAGAATAAAATGTTTATTAGCAATTAAACTGGATCGCTTTTTATTTTCTAATTTACCACTCTGATTGGAGCATTATATTTTACGGTCCCATTAAAGAATGAAATCCCTCCCTGAGATTCAAAGGCTCTCATGAAATTATCGTAAAGGATATTCATTTGTTGAACAGGTTTATTTAATTAAGATTGAGGTAGCCCAGTGAGTATGAATTGTGTTCTTATGCAGTATCGGGTTCAAATTCCGATAGCGAACGTGCACCATTGGACTTGTTATTAATTAAAAGGGTTTTAATATTATTCTGTTTAACCATTTCAGGGAACCGCGCCAGAGCGCTGGTGGTGTCAGCGTGGTTGATCAGCATAGTCTTCTCCATTCCACTCCTCATTTTGTACGAAATCAAGGTGGTCCAAGGTAAGATTTTTTTATCCACGTTTTACCTTTAACCTTTACCCAAAATAAAGTGCCTGTATTCGATTATCTTTAAGGTGGCTTAAACTATTTCTAGTCAATGGGATTTATTGAAAGAGAACAGTAATGCATTTCGGCTAAGGTAAACCTACCTGTGAATAATTGGACAATAGATGGGCGAATTGGACACTCTTATAAGGGTTTCTGATGTTGTCAATTATCCAAAAAATATCTATAATTATTTTGTAAGTGACTTACTTCAAATTTTCTGGATCTAGTCATTCATGAGTTTTATAATCTCCACAATGTGCCTTGTGAATCAAATCAGAATGGAGCCTCTGTAATTTTTGAAGAGTCGGCGCCACAAAAAATCATAAATGTCACCCTAATCGCATAGTTAAGGAAAAAAACCCAATTTCAAATGGTGACCTACTTCCAAATCCGTTTCCATCTTCGAAAAAAATGACTTTTTAACTGATTAAGATTTATTTTATCCAATTTATATTACCTATAGCTTTACTATTAATTGGTATGATAGGGCGGTAAAATATCGGTAAAATATCTTACATAAAAAAGTGATTTACAAAAATAATTCAGTAGAATTGGGCACCAACATGTTAAGTATTTTAGAATGAGTCAAGACCATTTAGTATTATCATGGCGGTGACTTAAAAATCAACGAATGTATAAGTGCATCTCATCGCGTTGTTCAGCAGGGCTAGCACGCGCGCCAAGACAAGACTTTTCACGGGTCATGTCACACCAAGCCTCTCTCTCTTTCTTAATGCATGGGAGAGAATGAGACAAAATCTATTCGTATCTATTAATGTAACATTTTGGGTCGGCCGCCTGTGCAAACCCTTCTGCTCTTGAATCGACTCATGTATGTCAGCGCTATTATATGTAGCTACATACCTGAATGTTTTAACTGGACGGCGGGAAGGACGGACGGACGGACGGACGGACGGACGAACGGACGCACGATATTATAAGGGCTACTTTACAAAACTTACCTTACAATCTCTCCTTTCAGGTCAACCGCAGTGCTGGATCGAGCTGGGCGACTCGCAGCGGTGGCAGATCTGGATGACCCTCGTCTCCATCATGATCTTCGTGCTGCCCGCGCTCGCCATAGCCGCGTGTTACGCGGTCATCGTGCTAACTATATGGACAAAAAGCAAAGCCGTGGTCATGAGCCCGCCCATCAACTCTCGAAGGACTAAGACTATGAGGAATGGGAACGGTTAGTTTACAATGTTGAATCATCAATAGGCATAGTATAGTATACTTCTCTTGTGGCGCCCTTGAGCTAGCTGCCCCCCTGCCCCCCGGCTGGAGCACACTTGCGTTCGCACTCTGTCCGGGTGAAGTTGTTATGGCCAACGAAATATACTTAGTCAGTCAAATAAAAAGATCCGATAGCTTTCGAGATTGACCACAACCCTGACATAACTGCAGGCTTAAACTATTAACAAGAGTCCCTACAAAAGTTCAAAGGGACTTATGAGACTATTAATAAGTGATGCTCCTTATTGGTAATAAAAAAACTGATTTCTAAATCCGCGTTTAACTAACAGTTTAGTAAAAGTAGCATTTTTGGGCAGTCTAAATCTATGAAAATTCTTATGACTTGCGGCCAGTGTCTTCATGAACCTTTAGCTGTTACTTTAAATGAAATAAACTGACCATTACTTGGTTGAAGGTGGAAAGTCTGATCTTACTATCCAACTAAGTTTCTGGTTACAATACAGGTGTCAGTTGCACAATGTAAATATCGTTAATAAGGCCGGCCAGATCAAAGCCGACCCCAATACAAATTGGAAGCAAGTGAGGACTGTTCAATTAGAAAGATTTAAATAAGTATTTGTTGTTCAAACATAAAAAAAACTGTGAGAGGAGTGGTTTGAAATTTCTCACATTCAGACGAGACGAAGGAGACAAGAAAAATACGCCATTAAAACAAATGGCATCGTTTAATTTCCAACAGTTGTGACAAGAACCAGATACGGCCCCACTAATGAGTTCCCAGAAATAGATTCCTGGGATTAGATATTTATTCTGCAGTTATATTCGGCGCTCGGTGGCATGAACTGGTGTTCTACCGTAGTGGACTTAATGAGAATATTGAATTTACCACTTATTTAGTGTCAGACTAACCTTAGCGGAGAAAACTACATTTTTTGACATTTCTTGAAATCCTACTTCATTACTTTATATACTTAGTAGAATCATAGCTCCATTTATTATAGGAGAATCATGTTTAATCATACTAATATTATACAGAGGAAAACTTTGTTTGTTTGATTGTAATGAATAGGCTCTGAAACTACTGAACCGATTTGAAACATTATTTCACTGTTGGGAAGCTACACTATCCCCGGGTGACATAGGCTATAATATATTTTCAAAAAAATTAGGGATCCTTACTAAAACTCGAATAATGTAACCGCAATGTACCCGTGCGAAGCCGGGGCGGGCCGCTAGTGTGCTATAAAATACAGTAGAAGTCGCAACTGGTCTGAATGTACATCTTTTAGACTTCTAATTAATTGTCGGCATCTTCTATGCAAGTGGTATGACAGCTTAACGTTAAATTAAACTTTATTAATAATTGTAATATGTTCATGTTCTTTTAGGTCAGGTTGAAAGCGATCCAGATTCAAGGCGCGCGAGTTCCAGAGGCCTCATACCGAGAGCCAAGATCAAAAGTGTGAAGATGACTTTTGTTATAGTTTTTGGTGAGTTCAGGACCTTGGGGGAAAATATAAATACTTCTAAGATGGTAACCTACTAGAATGTTACAAAATGAATAAATGTGTTGGACCATATTCGACCTAACGGCATTCAAGATAACTTAGTACTCCCCTGTTATCCATAATAGTACTGCCATCTATTGGTAGATCAAGATACTTTTGTTCCTGTTGTTATTTTGGAATGTGTATTTTTTTTCATAAAAACTAAAATATTATCATTTTTCAGTGTTCGTGCTATGCTGGTCACCATACATAGTATTCGATTTGCTGCAAGTGTACAACTATATACCTCCAACACAAAGCAACCTGGCCATGGCCACTCTAATCCAGAGCTTAGCTCCACTGAACTCCGCGGCAAACCCATTGATTTGCTGCATGTTTTCTCCACACATATATACAAGCCTTAGGTATGTATTTATCGGGTATTATTTTCCAGTGTTGTGAAACTTTTCTGTCTACTATCGCTGCTTGTTTTGCTTTTTTGTCGTTCGATATTAAAAAATAACGACAATTAATTGCATTAAAATAGTTATGAAAACATATTTTGTACACTATACCATAATAAACTTTCTACACATCTTCGGTTGGCTTTGATTTCGCATATACTCAGAGCCATCTATGATCGTAAATTGAAACTATTTTATCTGAGAGGCATTCAACATTTTTCTTTGGAACCTTATAGTATGACGTTTAGTACCTAAAGTATTTGTACTTTATGCACTTTTCACTGACATTACTCAAACAAATCAGGCACACGCTCCTTTCATTTTACACTCACAAACATATTTTTACACTATTTTTATTTTTAGGTATAGGTACACATTACTTAAAACATGCATAATCACACTTTCAGACGGGTAGCATCGTACAAGTGGCTATAACGATGTAATCATTGCAGGCGGGTACCGCCTTACAAGTGGCTATGGTGCGGCCGCCGACGGAAGCGCCATGGCCGCGGCACGCTCAGATCAAGATCTGACTCTACCGCGAACTCTGACCTACTCAGTTCAACGCACGCAAGGAGATCTCATTCTGTTGCTACGGTAATAAGCCCTATAATTACCGCATATCTGACAGCTATCTACTCGTATACATATTTTATCATAAGCAAATAAATCTAATCGGAAATAAAACTGTTTTGTATTAGGTATCATAGATTTCAGTCCGTCTATCTCAGGCATGAAATTATGTTATTTTCATGATCTGTTTTACTACTTACATGATTAGATAGTAAGATTTAATTTATTGCAAGAGTCCCACGTTGTGCGCCAATAGGCTAGTTGGTTTTTTTTTGTGATCAAAACTAATCCATTATTACAAATGAATGTAGGATAATGTTAACATGGTTGAAAAGCTACGTTTTGTTGTAAGAAGTAGTTTGCAGCAATTTATCCTGAAAAACATTTGTGACAGTTCCCTGTTGGGCGCCAGTTATAAAAGCTGTAATGAAAATTTTCGCATACCCTCAATAGAACAAACATTACAAGTGGACTTATATTATTATTTATATCAGATTACAATGCCACATAACCAAATTGTGTAATTAAAGATACACAGACTATACCTTATTCTTCCATTTCAGATCTTAAACCGCACTCGAAGCAGTAGCGTGTCCCGGCCGGCGAGCGACCCGCGGCGCACGCAGCTACTGGTGCTGGTGTCGGCGCGCGACTGACGCGCGGGCGCGGGCGGCGGCGCCGAGCCGGCGCGTGACGTCATGCTCTAGCGCCATCTAGCGGCGCGCACGCACACACACGCGCCGTACCTGTACAGGAACGATTACACTGTACAAAAACCGCCTGCACTGAGGTGTCCGTAAACCAAATGTTACCTACCTACCTACCATTAAAAATCTAATATATAAAATTCTCGTGTCACGGTGTTTGTTGCCAAACTCCACCGACATGGCTCGACAGATTTTCATGTAATAAGGTGTGCATATCGGGTAGGTCTGAGAATCGGTCAATATCTATTTTTCATACCCCGAAATGTTAAGGGTGCTCCACCAAAAAAATTGTTTTAGACAATATTTATGACAGGATAACATCTGTCGGGTCAGCTTGTAATATATAATGTTAGCGTACTGCTAGATTCAAGGATTTCTAGAAAGTGTTTTGTGAGCTCACGTGTAAGACTCTCTTAATATTATGATGTCACAAAGCTTGGTGTAAATGTAAAGAATATTTTACAAATGGTGAAAAATATACCTAGGTCCTGCTCGAAGTAAAATAGCAATGTACTATCAAAGTCGCATACTGTAGTGCTTAGCTTGCTTACGATGTAAAACGTAAAAGAAGATAGGCACAAGTCGGCTAATTTTAATAATTTAATTTCTAGTCATCTAAGAAATAAGTCATGACGGCATTTATTTAACTAATTTATTTTTAACATACTAATTTACAAAACCAAGTCACAAAATTTTACCTTTTCTAAAGAATAATTCTTTTAATAAAGAATATTGGCTAGGAGCTATGAATAAAAATGTAACTAGAAAATCCTAATGATTATTATTACCTGTTTATCATAAACTTAGAGAACATTGAAATAATGATGTAAGTATATTAAAATTAATATTGTAAAGAACTGAATATAAATTATTTAACATTTAAATTAGTACCCGTTTAAATAAATATTATATTTGTAATTAAATTATGTAAATGTACTTTGTAAAGAGGCTTGTATCGAATTAATTAGTATTGTGTACAATTATTTTTGTACTGTGTATAATAAACTGTATAAAATTATGTCTACATAATATATTTAGAGGAGTTATTAAACGTCGTATCAGTGATGACCTGTTTTATTTAAAACTTTTCGAAAAGAAAACCTATGTTCACAAATAATCGAACCCTGCATAAGCAATTCTAGCTTAATTGTGGCTTATTTGGATGCTTATTTTAAACCTAGAAATCATGTTTGAGAGACTTAGTACATGAAAACCTAATTATTTTTACAACAGTAGAATAGATTGATGACTTTCAGTGAATTTAGGTTGTTCCCTTAAATGAACTCTGTAATTAATTAAACAACGAAATAACTTTTACCCTTTATTATTGTTTATCTGTGTGTCAAGCGATAGAAAAGTTAAGGGAGCTGTATAAGACAATTGATGAGAAAACTTCCGAGTTGGGGTACTAAGTGCTTAATTACCGAAAACAGGGTGAATTTTTCAAAGGTGGATGGCCAAATCTAAAGCTGTTGGGAATAATACGAATGCCCTAAGGGATCTCAAGGCTGATTTTAAAGAAAAACCAAAACTGCATCATTAGATTTATGAAGTAAGTTTGCCTAGCCCGAAGTCGATCCGGTTGATATGTTATTTTTGTAAGTGCCCGCGTAGGACTAAACAAAGTTAATGATTTGACTTTGGCTTTTATTATCATCTGGATTCATCCCGAGTAAAAAAAAATCCTTAGAATACAATTATGCAGTTTTGGTCTGAAAACAAATTGGCCCCGAGTTTCTCTAAGCTTTATTCGCTATTCCATTTAGATTTGGATTCGCCCATCCACACGCCTTTGAAAATTCAGCCTGTATAAATAGCAAAGGGAATTAAATAAGTGTACCTATAGCAAAAAATGTAAGAAAGCTATTTAATAATAAAAATATCGCCAGACGGACACACCAACTGTATGGTCCCAAACTAAGCAACACTTGTACTATGCGTACCGTACAATAGACTGGGGGCGATCCCAGTGACAACCATATCTGGGCAAATTACGAAAAGGCCATTTCCAAAATTTGCCCCGGCGGGAATCAAACCCGCAACCACCATGTGCAGCCGTGCCGAGCGGCCTACGCTCGAACCACTGCGCTAAGCGGTCGTAATTTAGTCAATTAAGTCCTGTCACTGTGATACAGCGAGTCCAGTAAAAGTAACAAAGCTTCGAATAATTTAAGACCCTACATCGACTAAAGCGTAATAGAAAATAAATTGAGTTAGTAAGTGCACAAAAAACATAATTAATAATGAAAGCAACTTTCAGTCTATGTTCTTTGATATTTGTAGGATTAAAATATTTTTTCGATCAAGCTTATTTAAAGTTTTTCCTGCACGTGTGGTGTTGCAGCAACGTCATCCAAATGCATATTTGGTTTTCCATTGTTCATCATTGTCCAGCTTCATAATTTAGTATTTTGGCACATCATTTTAATGTATTTTTCCATTAAAATTAGTATTGATATGCAACAATTGTGCTCCTTTTAGTGTCAAATTATGTTTTCTTGTTCTAAATAAATAATTAAGTATCACTATACCGAACCACCAACTGTATGGTCCCAAACTTAGCAACGCTTGTAATATGGATACCATACAATGGTATGGGGGCGATCCTAGTGACACTCAGACATGGGCAAATTACGAAAAGGCCCTTCCTGAAATTTATCCCAGCGGGAATCGAAGCACTGCGCCGAGCAGTCGTCCCTCAGCTGTAGTGGTAATCTCTGTACGTTTTAAATTACACTTCAGTGCGTCTTTGCCCTTGCGGTGAGTATATAATACCTTCAGTACATCCACCCACTCCCACACATTGCACGTATACCATGCGCGCCCATTAATATTTATAAAAGGACTCTCCTTGTAGGTAGGTATCCCACAGACTGTCTTGCATTCACTATTAAATTTAACAAGAAATCTAGAAAGAAAATAGAGCACGCAATAGCACGTATATTATTTATAAGTTCTTTACTTTATTATAAAAAACTTGTATGTCATTTACCTTTTTTTCCTAGTTGTTATTGTTCAATTTTATTTGCAAAAGTCACTACTGAAAAGATTCGGGGACTTAGAAATTTAGAATATAACATTAATTGTACCCAAATAGACGTAAAAATCTTTATTATAACACATTAATTGTTCTTTTTTGTCTTTATCACGTAAACCTTTTTAAATTAATCACTGCAATGCCAGCATTAGTTTTTAGGCACTTGACGAAAATTGCTATCTTAAGCTTACTGGGTTTTTGAAATTCTCCAGCAACTGAATATTTCTTTTTAATTTACTTTGACATTCAAGCACTCTATCTTATCTTGACACGTCCATTACTTTTCACGTAGATTTATCAAATCATTAGCGTTTAAAACCATAAATCAAGTTGAAATAAATATATTTTACTAGGTGCTATGGCCGTAAATTAAAATGACTGACGGCTGAATATTTAAACGCTCAAATGAGCTGCTTTTTAGGGCGCTCTCAAATTGAAAAAATATAATAAATAAGAATAATTATTATATTAAGCAGTGATAGCCGATTGGTTAAAGCACGCGTCTTGCGGGCACCAGGTCTTGGGTTCACATCCCGGCTCGCACCTCTGGATTTTTCGAAATCTATGTGCGTATCATAATTTCTATATGATTATCACTTGCTTACGGTGAAGGAAAACATCGTGAGGAAACCTGCATGTCTTAGAAGATCTAACCAATTTTCGAAAGACATGTGAAATCCGCCAACCCGCACTGGGCCAGCGTGGTGGATTATGGCCTGAATCCCCCTCGTGTTGAGGGGAGGCCCGTGCCCAGGAGTGGGACGTTAAAAGGGCTAAATTATTATTTTTTATTATATAATTATTATATTATATTATTGCCCTTTCGCCATGGCAACTATGATTCCCAACAGTTGCGGGAGGAGAGTGTTTTTTCTCAGCACACAACCAAATTTCGGACTTTTGATAGGTACATCTTATAGGACCCCTTATAGCTAGATGCAGTATATGATGGCAAACGTTTTATGGCGTCGTATAAAATATTTTTATATGTTAGTATAGGATTCTAATCCGCTCTTTAAATTGTGTACTCAAGTCTAGACTGGCGTCCAACCAGGCCCGCGTATTAACTTCGTATTAGAGCTAATATTAGAACTGACACATTCAGTTTCTTATTGAAGATTTCTTTAATAAAATAAATACCGAGGAGCCTGTATTTCTTCACAACAAATTATATTATAATTTCAATTTTTACTGTAGGTATTCCTATTATGACTCATTGGCACCCCCAGCAATACCCATGGCCTTTTTTTTGGAATAGACCTGCCACACACTCCCACCACTGTCACTTCTGTAAACCAGGATCGACAATGGTGTCTCATCACACCGAGTTTTGACCCTCGGTGAGGCCAGGGGAAAAGTTAAATTGTCTTGGAATCCGCACGAATTTAATCGAAAGAAAGAATAGGAGGAGTTAGAAGAAAAAAGTACCCCAGACCTATGTAAATAACGAAAATAATAATATTATTTCCGAAATTTACCCAAACAGGAGTTGAACTCGTTGCCACCTGGCACAGTGGGCCTAGTGGCCAACGCTTTAAACTTTAATTAAGATATAGTTCTTTCTTACACTAGAGGTCCACATTAAAGAATCCTAAATACTTCTTCGTGAGGTCTGGTTTCAGGTACCTACATAACCGCAAGGGTTTCCGTGAGGCGGGCAAATCCGGCCAATAAAGTTAGCTGTAAAACCTGTTGGTGGCGTCTTGCGGCCGAATTGGGAGTCAAGGGCGGCTAAAGTCCCACGCCACCTCGAGGTTACGTCGAGGTGTAAACTTTCATTAACAACGCTCTAACATCGATGTCGTAAAACGCAGGTATTTGTGGGTACTGTGAAAAAGAAAGTCGGGAATTGTGTTTGAATATCGAATGACTTTTTTTTACCAATATTCAAAATTCGAATACATTAGGTACTAGACTAATACTAATTACACTAAACTAACATTACTATACTACCATCAAACTCAAAACTCAAACTCAAAACTGTTTTTATTCATCATTCTCTTGTTCATGTATAATCACATTATTATATACCTATTTACCAAATTGAAAAATAGAGACGTTTTAAAATTAACTTCTAAAAGAATCTTAACAAGAGTTTTATAAACCTACTAGCTGAGCCCGCGACTTCGTTCGCGTGGAATTTAACTTAACAAAAAAGCCCGCTCCCGCGTTATGAGCCCGCGCGACAGGACCCATTTTTTCAATTACTTTTAGTTACTGCTTATAACAGCAGCTATCTACCAGTGAAAGTCCCGTCAAAATCGGTCCACCGGAGATACTCTTTGATTTCATGTATTTTTATTTTTTTACGCGGAACCCTAATTGTTTTTCTAAAATTAAAGTAGCCTAAGTTACTCCTTATATCATCAGCTATCTGCCAGTGAAAGTCCCGTCAATCGGTCCAGTCGTTTCGGAGATTACCCGGAACAAACACACAGACAGACAGACAGACAGACAAAAAAATATTTAAATCGCGTTTTTGTTATAGGTGTCGTATGTACTTTGATATGCACTTAGTGAAAAGGTGTTATTTTGATATTACAAACAGACACTCAAATTTTATTTATTTGTATAGATGTATAGATTTCTTTTCTTTTAATCGCTTTGGAAATATTCCAAACTCTAAATGATGTCTACCGTTTTAATTTACAATCTATAAAGGATTTTACTGAGCAGGGTTTTAAAATCGCTTTTCGATAACACGACTTTTATACGATACGGTGTAAAGGATATCGTGGATGAATGACAGTTTACACAAAAAATGTTGTATTAATAAGCAGTAACTTTTAAGTAAGTAATAAGAACTCATAGTGGCTTGGGTAACGCTGGTATATTATATACTAGCTGTGCCCGCGACTTCGTCCGCGTGGAATTTAATTGTCAAAGTTTCATACAAACTTTCATCCCCTATTTTATCGCCGTGGGGGTAGAATTAATCAAAATCCTTTCTTAGCGGATGCCTACGCCGTAACATCTACCTGCATGCCAAATTTCAGCCCGATCCGTCCAGTGGTTTGGGCTGTGCGTTGATATATCACTATGTCAGTCAGTCAGTCAGTCAGTCACCTTTGAGTTATATATATAGATGAAAACCCGGCTTCGCTCGGGTGAAATGTGACTCATAATACACAATCTTTTACAAAACTTAGGTAGATATTTTTGTAGTTATCAGTTTTCAAGGAATATTAGGCAAGGCATCGATTCGTATAGCATTGTCCATTGAAATTAATACGAAAAAAAGTCGCCAAGTGCCATGTCGAGCTATGCACAATGAAGGGTTCCGATTCATTGAAGGTAATCTGTTTAAAATTTCACCCCAGGTTGAAATAGATTCTAAAGTTGTATACATACTGCTACCGACATCTATCGACACCATTAAATACTAAGAAATAGACTAATGAACATAAAACATACATTTATTGCTGTTATTTAATTGGAATTTATTAACAATTTATCCAATTTCGTCAGCATAATCTTATTCATATTTTTGCAACATAAAAATGTAAGAAGTGTCGATATTTTTTTCGTAAAAAATCTTACCCACTGTTGTTTATAGACTACTACCGACATCTATCCACGTGCATGAACACTTCAGAAATACACGTATTAACACAAAATATAAATTTATTGCTGTTATTTCATTGAAATTGGTGAACAATGTATCCATTTTCGACTGCATAATCTTATTAATGTTCTTGCAATAGAAAAATGTAAGAAGTGTCGGAATTCATTACGGAATTTTGATTTAATCTTTAAAAGTTAAAAATCTCGCAAACGGAATTTTTGATGATAAAATGTTGTATGAAAACATCATTTTATTTGAAAAGACCTTTTCAACGTCACCCCACATGATTGGGTAACTAAAAAAAAAAATTGCCCCTTTTTCGATGTTCGGGGAGGTACCTCAAAAAAAGTAATTTTGCTACATTTTATATTTTTGAAAGTGAGATCTACTCTTAAAGTATTTTTGTACCAAATTACATCCACATCCGTCAGAAACTGTAGAAGTTATGACCCTGTGACGGGTCGGGACAGACAGACGGACGGACGGACGGACGGACGGACTGGATGATCTTATAAGGGTTCCTCGTAGGGACTACGGAACCCTAAAAACATGAAGACTGAATTTGTTTGTTCTGAAAGCTCAATCTTCTTCCTCTTTCATAAAAAATATGGCCCACCCAGTTTAATAGATATTTCGAATAAAGACTCATTTACACATTGAGAACACTGACACTAACTGACAGGGATCGTTCATCCTACTAATATTATAAATGCGAAAGTTTGTGAGTGTGGATGTATGTATGTATGTATGTATGTATGTATGTTTGTTACTCCTTCACGCAAAAACTACTGAACAGATTTGGATGAAATTTGGAACACAGATAGTTTATAACCGGGATTAACATATAGGATACTTTTTATCCCGATAATCCCGAAATTTTTGTTACGTTAAATACTACGCGAACGAAGTCGCCGGGCACAGCTAGTAGAAAATATAGCGGTACTGTGCCAAACTTGACGGAACTGCCAATATGGCGAAATATTGTCTTTTGCACCGTTAGAATTTAATAAAATACTCGACAATCCGAATTTTGCCGATATATGTTGTCGACTCGAAATCATTATTTTTTTATGTTTTATTATTCTGGTAAGGTTTCAATCGAGTCTACCGTACCCCTGAACGGAATTATTAATATATAAGTCATCAACAGCCTGACAAATAAGTTTCAAGCTTCTAGCTCTAAAATGAGATACTTCCATACAACTTTTCATCCCCCTTTCAACCCCTTAAAACTCTTTTTTCGCATTAAAAAGTAGCCTATGTCCTTTCTCAGGCTCTAGACTATCTGTGTATAAAATTTCATTGAAATCGGTTCAGTAGTTTTGGCGTGAAAGAGCGACAGACAGACAGACAGACAGACAGACAGACAGAGTTACTTTCGCATTTATAATATTAGTAAGGATGGTAAGTAAGTACTAATTTTTAGCTCTTGATTGTACGTAATTTTTAGATATGCTGGATCAATTCAACGGATATTTTAAACATCGAATAAACCTTTTTTGTTCAAATTCTGAACGGTTTATTTTTATTTAGACATGGATCTGTTGAGTTACCGTTTCATAGTCAACAAAAAAACAATCATACCAATAAAATATTGGTTTACGGTTCAGATCTATTTAAAATGCTGTGTCAAAATGAGTGTTTATTTTATGTTTTGTCTAGCGCTGTTAGAAAATTTCTTTGGCATTAGAATAGATTCCTTTGATTTTTGATCATTTGTTTTACGAGTCTCTATTTGTCTCTGTCATGTCTAACTGTCATGACTTGTGTTGATACAAGTTGTAACATTTTGTTAGCCGACAAAAATAAGGACTTAAAATGTTTTTTTCGACTTCAAATTATTAGGATTATTAAGAGCGCTGGCATAATTAGAAGAAATAATACGCCGTGGCGCGCACACTTGTTCTTTACAATACGTCTGCAGTACAATAAAATCATAATAAGTAAAATTTTAAGGCCAAAAAGCCGACTATTATTTCGATGACATCGATTAGTCAAAAATTCCAAGGATCACATAGGTATTCCCCTATCATGACATCCGTATATTATTCAAACGACAGCCCTATAGATTTCGAATTCACGCGCTTGGATACATCCCAAATGCCTGAGAATCGTCGAGGGATCGATTCGTTAAGTTTCGCAATAAAAACTCCATGGAGTCGACAGTTTTCGTGTGTAAATTTATCTGTTATTGTCCTTTTATGAGGCTGTGACGATCTAATGCTTTACATTTAGTTGATAAATTTGAATTACAGATTGTATCTAATATGGTAGAAATGGGGGTAAATAGGTGGGAGGTGGTTGGAATAATACACTCACACAACTGCATACGTACGCAGAGAGAAAATTAATGTACGTTCGAAAAGTACGTACTCCATAACAATTGGTGTTCATTTGAGATGAAGGTATATGTCGGAAAGTCGATAGCAACCTGTATTCCGCTAACATTTTTTATACTATTCATGTTATTTTAAAGTTTAATGCCATGTTGTTAAGGTTCCTTTCAAATGTCCTTTCATCGTTGTAAATGCAAGTTTTTTCTTTCCATTCCCATTTTTCCTTCCCATTCATCAACACAAGGGGAAGCGCGGTAGCTATTTACAGCTTAATTTAAAATAAGAGATTTCTTGATGAGCCGTCTCCTACATAAAGGGACGTAACGACGTTAATCATGGAAGAGGTACATTAACTCGGTCGCGGTTTTGATGTGGGTTAATTGTCCGTGTCGTATTTGAATAGATTACTGTTTTAAAAATGTCCCAAGCATTTTATAATATTTCAAAGTCTTGATTACAGACCGCTTCGTTACTTCGGCGTTGCGCGGTCGAAGCGCGGTCTACAGTCGTGCGGAATTATTCATAATAATTATTAATAATAATAATAATTTCGCCCTTTTGACGTCCCACTCCTGGGCACGGGCTCCCCTTACTACTAGGGGAATTCAGGCCGTAATTCATCACGCTGGCCTAGTGCCGGTTGGCGGATTTCACATTTATTTCGAAAATTGGTAACGTTTTTGATGTTTTCCTTCATCAAGTGCAAGTGATAATCACAGCAATTATGATTCGCACATAGATTTCAAAAAACCCTTAGGTGCAGGCCGGGGATTGAACCCAGGACCTGATGCCCGCAAGAAGCGTGCTTAACCGGCTACCTCTCCTATATTACTATTAATATAACTAAGTAATTAGTGGGAGTGTGCAATATAATGTTTATGGAAGGTACAAGTAATTGAATTGTTGTTTAAGTTAGGGCACGTACCTACTATCGGTCCCCGAACAACATTAATTAGTCTGTCGGTGCGAAAGGTGTGAGGGGTATTTCGGGATAACGTGCCTGTAGTATGGAAGACTTTGAGCTGAACAAAATAGCAGAGGAAGGCAGTAAAATAAAAGGGTCTCGTAAAGCTTGACCTGAAGTCATAAATGGGTCTAAATCTAGAAGGGACAAAGGTCGATACAAGTGCCGATGTAATTAGATTCTTGAATACGTTGCTATGTGACTGTAGATTTACTTCCAGATTAAAGATTTTTATAAATTTACAATGTCTTTACAACGCGTGTTTCAGGGCAGACGTCCTTTGTTTTTAATTACACACCAACAATTAATTGTTTATCTATGACGTAAGAGCTTAAGGCCCGAATTAATTAATAATCTCAAGTCTGAGAGTGATCTTGGAAATGTCTTTCTTATGTCATACCAGTACATAATGACATGTCAAAAGCATACTCAAAACCGCTCTCAGAATTGAGATCGATTTAATAATACGGGTTTTAAAAATTGGACACACAGTTCCTTGAATGGCTATATCCCGGTTAAATAGAGATGAGTATCTATTTACAGGGGTGGGTGTTTACAGGACAAAGGGAGGGGGGGTTTACTCGCTGTTCTTTAAGAGTTTTTCTCTGTAACGTCGACGTGTAGACGATCTCCTGATGTTTTAACGAACAATTTGTCGGGTCAATGTACGGTTCGAGTTGTTATGATGAAGTTTCAGGAAAATATAAGATAAAGCTGTAAGGTCGAGGTATAAAGTAAGCCAGGCGCTATGAAAATACACAATGTGGGTTTTTATGGCTGCCAAAGTTGATATTGAAATGGCAGAGTAGTATTCTATTGGAGCAATTTATTATCCAAAATAGATTCAACTACACGTACTTTTGCAAATTGAAACCAACCTTCAATCACTTTCTGTAGAGCTGGTTTTGGTTTGCAGAAGTATTGGTAGTAGGATCCATTCGGCATGATTATATCCAAAGTGTAAATTTAACATTGTTATTATATATTACTAGCTGTGCCCACGGACTTCGTCCGCGTAGTATTTAACGTAACAAAAATTTCGGGATTATCGGGATAAAAAGTATCCTATATGTTAATCCCGGTTATAAACTATCTGTGTTCCAAATTTCATTCAAATCCGTTCAGTAGTTTTTGCGTGAAGGAGTAACAAACATACATACATACATACATACATACATCCACACTCACAAACTTTCACATTTATAATATTAGTAGGATGTTTTGTTGTTTATACACGATTGGATACGCTACCGGCTTCTGGTTGCTGCTATCAAGTTATAAAGACTAGATCTTTGACGCCTGAATCACCTCTTTATAAATTTCCGGGAATGAATTATTACAGGGATCACCCCCAGTCCATTGAACAGTACCCATAGCATAGCGTTGCTTACTTTGGAACCAGACAGTGTGGTGGCGATATTTAAGAAGATATATGCATCAATAATTGACACAATCAAAATTTTACGCCAGATTCCCTGACTTTAATTAAATTTTCATTTTCAGCCTATTCTGTCCCACTGCATGGCAAAGGCCTCCCCTCCTTTGCACTAGCTCTGTTGTATTGCAGTCCGGTATCAATTCCTCAAGTAGGAATCCAGCCCATCCCGTCATATCATCTCTTTCTGGATCTGCTGAGTTACTTTTGCGGATAGTTTCTGGCATGCGGCAAATGTGGGCACCCCTGTCTGTATCCAGTTTGCAATGGCTTGACCCGCTGAATCTATAAGTAATATTCCATTTCCGAGTACCCGAGTAAATCAATGTCATTTCATTCAGTTCAAGTTTTCCGCGTCCGGGGAATACACAGAACAAACCAGCTAAGTATTTATCTAAGTTGTGCCAAACTATACGCGATTCTATTCTCTGTGGAGACGGACCAAAGTGCACAAAATCTCAATGTCAATACACATAATATAGTATTATGTCACACCAGTACTTACCTAAGTTGGGCGTTCCACTTTGTTCCAAAGTTGGACATCTAGAGATATCACGTTGAAACTTTCGAGTATGTAACTTTGAGAATCCTAACTCAATAGGTACAATGTATTATGAGAAATATGAGGTCACAAATCGAAGTTAATATTTCTTCTATATAAAACTCGTATAGGATGACTTCGTAATGTCAGTGGAATCGTATCTCCCGCGGCTGAATGACAAAACTAATACCAACTTTTCTAACTGTGCATTAGTATATTTTTTTCTTAGGTAAAGAAAACCAATCTAAGTTTGAATAAGTTGCAGGACGCACATGATATCTCTTTGTATTCTCGTTGTCCCTGCTATAAAATCGATAGGTACTGCGTTTATGCACCTGTGCTTTCCGTCAGGAGGTCCCGGTGCCCCCCTCTCATGTGCTGAAGGTTGCCACCGGGGAGGTTTTATTGGGTAAGAATACCCCAGGCCTCTTCCACTAGAGGTCTAAAACTAGCTACACTACGTTAGGACAACTTGAAAATGAAATAAATTTGAAGTTATCTAATTATTTATAGCTTATTAGCGCACCCAAGTTTTTGGTAATCGGTTTTAATATTTATATTAAAATATTTTTTATCACAGGTTTCCCTTTGCCAAATGATATATTGATTTCTGATAAATATATAATATCAAAATTATAAGAGGATAGCAGTGATAGCCGATTGGTTAAGCACGCGTCTTGCGGGCTACCAGGTCTCGGGTTCAAACCCCGGCTCGAACCTCTGGATTTTTCTAAATCTATGTGCGAATCATAATTTCTATATGATTATCACTTGCTTACGGTGAAGGAAAACCTGCATGTCTTAGAAGATTTAACCAATTTTCGAAAGCCATGTGAAATCCGCCAACCCGCACTGGGCGAGCGTGGTGGATTATGGCCTGAATCCCCCTCGTGTTGAGGGGAGGCCCGTGCCCTGGAGTGGGACGTTAAAAAGGGCTAAAATTATTATTATTATTATAAGAGGAATACTAGACACGATATCATTACGCCAAACCCGTGGGGAGGAAACAGAGATAATCAACATTCTATTGATATTACCCATGAATAAAACAAATATTCAAGATTGGTTCGCCCAAATCACGTTACAAAGTCGACCGAACGGAACGAAAATTGATCCCCACGAAATATAGAAATGATACATATCACTCGGCGGGATGTACCTATAGAATAGGTTTCACGTAATATAAAGGTATTTTACTTTGATTGAATACCGTGAAATTTAAGAAGAAAACAACGTTAACTGAATTTATTTGACTTCTTAAACAGTTTGTGGTAATAGTTTTGTTATTGTTCCATGTGGATGGAATTTATTAGTTTTTCATAAAATATTACAAAGCGTAAATAGCCTATTTCTTGGAGGAAACGTCCTCGTAACCAAGAGGTCCCAGGTTCTGGCCGGGTGTTCGAGATCCGTTAACCATGTTCCTCGAGTCGAGTCAGTCGAGTTGTTAGCTACAAGTAGTAGGACCACATAGGTGGCACCAAATAATTTGTAATAATAAGACATTTATTTACACATTCTTTGGGTGGCACTTTTGTCAACATTCGGTAACTAAAATTTGCGCTAGCGATGATGTTGCGTTGTTGAGTAAGTTATTAAAATCGCATTGTTTAAAAGGTTCTGGATACGAAAAATAAATGACTGTGAAAAAAAACATTAATTTCTTTCTCGTTCATCTCAATTCCACATATTCCGTGTTTCACTGAGTTTTAGCCGCAGCCTACTTATACTAGAGCAAAAAAACTATTTCGATTTGTTTCAAAACTACAAAAGCTATCTCAAACACAGTGGACATTGAGAGGAACGATATTGGACGGTGGCGATGTGAATGGAAAATTGTCGGTTCAATTGAAGATCGTGTCTGCGAATAAGTTACAAACCTATTTAGTAATAATCTCATAAGTGGGGTTTTGCCACACCTATCGATCGAAAGACGATCAGTCGTCGATCGATGATGGATTGAATGTTCATCTATGCATAAACTATCAATTGACTGCTGATCGATTGGTGTTATCACAGTTTATTGTTTATGTGTCTGTGGTTTCTTGGCTCCTGATTGGATGAACTAACTTTCTTCAAAGCGTTGACGTTTACAGTATCATAGAGGTGAATCGTGGTGCGGAAATTAAATGATTGTATAAGGTGCTGAGGTGAGATGACGAGTAGACTGGGACGTAGGTAGAAATGAGATGAAATGCTGAGATGCCGAGATAAGATGCTGTAATGAGATGAAGAGCTGAGACGAGGTCATTGGATGAACAACTGAAATTCGATGATGATTATGATGTGATGATGTCATAAGATGCGTAGGTGATATTATGTGATCAAATCCAAAGATGTATTGGAATTATGAAGTGAAATGATATGAAAAGAAGAATCATAGTGCTTTAAAAGAAATTCAATGAATATCCTAAATACTATTAACGTAGAAATATAGACTCTATTACATGATACCAGTGACCTTTAGAAGGTCACAGTTCCTTGTGCGCTGCCGAGGGGATGCGCAGATGGCCGGTTATCTGCGGACTCGGGGCGACGACGCCATTACAATACTGTGTACTACAGCGATGGTCCCGATATTTCTCTTTCATCGTTTTTATCCTTATTGTTGGAACAATCTTGCTGTAACTCGGTGTATTATTATACCAAGTTATTCGCAATGAAATTAATGCCAATAAGACGTCTGTATAAAGTAGAGGTACTCGGGTATTCCGCTTTCTTTGTTATCGCTAAAGATTCTCCAGGATAATCCTTGAAATACTTTCTGAGCGTGAAAATAGGTATAACTAGCTCCTGAAACTTTACGACATTGTTATGGTTTTGAATAAAATGTATTATTATTATACAGCACACCACTATGTTTCAGTAATAGTTTAGGAAGTTAGTCTCAAATATTATTAGATCAACATCTCTAAAATTCAACATTCAGTTTTTGATATCCGCGGACTTATTATGTTTTTATTGGCTGCCATGAAAAACACTGCTGACGAAAAGAAAACAAAACGATTTAAATGTTTTATGGCTGATCTGGATATGCCATTTAAACTGAAAAGATTAGGGTCACTAAATAGGCGTATATTATAAAGCAGAACATAGCGGCCATTCACACGAAGAAGCAGTTCCGCACCGTTCCGTCTATATTGTTATCTGGATACACTAAAATGTATATAAAGTATCGGTGCCAGTTTAACCGTCTGAATTGTCGCATAAATACAACAGGTAACAAACAAAATGACTTTGATATTCATTTAACTCTCTCAAATTATTGAAATCGTTACCACGAATCAACAAAATTGACTAACTACTCACTCGGCTATCACGAAAAATGCGGTTTGAATTTAGAATAAAGTAAAAGAATGAATGTCATAAATAATGAAATTATATAAAAAAAACTAGGCAAGTGCACATCAGGACATGCACAATGAAGGCTTCCGAACCCATTTCAATAGCGAAGATTTCTCGTATCTATAACCAAAATAATGAAACACAAGAAACAAAGTTGCATTTGCGGTTTTCTTTTGAATCTCAGTATTGAGTTTATTTAGAAACGACGGGGAATTAACTTCACTTTAACTTGGTCGGCTGTAGCTCGTGATTTAGTGAACCCATTTCTCCGGTTATAATTTTAATTGCAATGTAGTGTGCTAATTTTTTCTAGATTTTCTGCACAGTGTTTCAAGTTTTTACAGCAAGATCTACCTAAAGCCACGTTTTCAGCTTAAACAAATTCGGCACCCCAATACAAACTGTTTACCCTTATTTCACACACTTAAGGGTGGAGTTTTATAAAACGCTGAAAATTATATTTTTATCTGTAATGAAGTAACCTTAATACTAATTTATATGGCTCTAAGTTGAGATATTTTTTTTATTCTTACAAACTTTCATCCCCTATTTTATACACTTGGGGGTGGAATTTTACAAAATCCTTCCTTAGTGGACATTTACGGTATAAAAGGTACCTACTGCTCAAATTTAATGATTCTAACACCAGCGGTTTCGGCTGTGCGTTGATTCCTTTCTTTTGATTAGTGAATTTGCAAAAAGTACCAAAATATGCGACATAAATGGCCGTATCTTTTGATTGCGTTGTCTTAGAAGCCTAATTTTTTTACACATACAAGCGACCATAGCGTTTGATATTTGATATTAATTTCAACTTGATACCTCTAACCGTTTCTGAGAAAAAAATCTTGACAGACAGGCAGACATACAGACGGACAACAAAGTGATCCTATAAGGGTTTCGTTTTTCCTTTTAAGGCCCGGAACCCTAAAAATAGCAAATTCGAACCCTTTTACTTCCTCTATGCAAATTTATTGCAAACCGTTTACTGAATATTAGTGGATGTTACTCTTTAATGCAGTTTCAGATTTATAGTGTTACATAATATTTGCGCTGTTCTAGTGGCTTCATCCAACAAGGCACGTTCCAAACATTACTTCTATAAATTACTATATGAACACCAGATGTATGGGACCCGAGAAACAATTTAACTTGAGCTATATTTTAAAGTGTTTAAGCTCTCCCCTTTTAAACTTTCAATCTTGGCGAACTATCAACGCTGCCTTTCCTTTAAGATCCGTTTAGATATAGGGGTTTATCGTTTTTACGTAGAGCAGTAGAAGAAGCGCTGTATTCATAATCAGGGTTACTGGTGATTCGATGTATCAAACCCTACAGGAACACGTTGAATTACCAGTAACCTTATCTTATGGAAAAGCACATATTTTGAGTACTAAATGCCGCTCGCTTCTGGACAAGCCAGCAAATGATGCTACTTTCTAGAACCCAACCTTATTTTCGTAATCTGAAACTAAATTTTTAAAGAGTAAGTTTGCGTAGTCCCTCTTGACTGTGAAATTACGGAAGAGTTGTAACGAGTTTTTGAGTAAGCATAAGTAGGTATCTGAGTTTATTAATGGACTTTTTGAAAAGCCATTAATGGACTTTTTGTATATTATACATTAATGGACTTTTTGAAAAGCCTTTGACTGTTACCTACTTGCTTGCTGGTATATGATTATATAGATAGCCGATATATAGATAGCCGAGCGCGCAGTCCGGCGGACACAAGATCCACGGTTATAATCCTGGCTCGCACTTGGCCCTAGAAAATTTTAAAATCACACCAGAATATTTTTTAGAGATATTATATGAAATCAGCGCGGTGGAATATGGCCTGAATCGCCCTGGTATTGATGATTTGCATATGATTGGGATACTTACAATTTTTGGTACCTATTATAATCAATTTATAACCTTTACAAGCTTGTTTTGTAAATTAGTATAATATAATTTCATTTTGAAATTATTCTCCGAGTCGGTTCCATTTTTCAGTGGCAGAGTTGCAAATCAAATGCGCCTGACCCAATATCAAATAAAACTAAAATATATTTTTATATATATAAGCACAGCACTTCTGATCGATTAATCAGAATCTATCACCGGTGCGGATGAGAAGATTCGGCAAGAAATTGAACTTGGTGGTTAAATTTAATACAAAGTCATTTTGACAGAAAATGATTACAACTCTTTACCGCAAATACAAATTTTAACTTGCATTATTCATCCTTACCATTGCATAAACATATAATGAGGTTCCATCTCCTAGACTGCAAGTTGACTGCTTGCCAGCAAGTTGCTTGGCATGGCTTGAAATTTATGGCATGCAAGCAATCCCTTTTTAGACACCAAAAATATTGGATAGACGCATCCGTTGCTACATCGTATCCAGCTGATTTATCTAAAAAAGTTTTCAATTAAATGTGAATGGGAAATAGCGGCCGTATTAATAAATCGATTTCAAGTTCGATAACGGTCTTGAGTATGATTTTGACATTTCGCTCATCCGGTGCAACATAGTCACAATTGATAAAATCCAATTTGTTCTGAGACTTTGATATGAAATTTGCTCTGAATGCAGCCTGTATTTGAATTAAGACCATGCAACAATGCAATAGCGTTATTTCTTGATGTAGTGTAGTGTGATCTCATTAAATTATAACAATTTAGATATTTTTGTTGACGGGCTGATGAAATAAAAGCAAATACAATTAACAGAACAAATAGACTACATCTAGGTAAATATCCATCTAATCCTCGAACAATGGACCTGTCAGCAACTATGTGCTTAGCTTAGCCAAGAAGATAGATCAATTAATTTGTATGCCTATTAGCTCGATTTATGTTTGTTTGGGTGTGATGAATTTTGCGATAAATCGCATCTAAACTCATCGCTCACAGGTAGATTTAAGGCAGAAATGTCAAGAAATCAAAATGTATTGACCCCTAATCAGAGTAGACCGTAAGCAGAACACATTCAAATTTTGAAGAAGGTTTGGAATTGAGAGATTCTATAGGTAGACAGACCCCTGTCACTCATGACAGACATACACTTGGCTAACGGGGTTTGGTATTATTGGCCTCTTGTAATATAGATCAACTTATTTGGTTTTTTTTAATGATTACAAGCAATATGAGTTTATCATGCACCTTACTAGTATTCCCGTTAGCCCCTCCAGCTAAGCTAATTGCTTGTGTTAGGAGTGGGCTCACGTCAATAGTTTAATGACCAGGATGGGGATCGAACCCGGTACCTCTCAGCTATGAGGGTGGCCCCTCTAACCACTAGGCTATTGACGCCTTGGAGGTTGACATGCCGAGGGTGAAACAAATTGTTGGTGTTTTATTGAAAATACTATACAATTCTATACTTCTTATACTCCTGATACTCTAGAAGACCAGACAATTCGAGTTCCCATCTAGGAGTACCTACAATATCATCCACTAATATCACTTGTCGTAATTTTGAGCAACTGACGAAATTTTTATGGAGCTGTAAAAGTCTCTGCCGACGACGTAGCAATAAATCGCTCAGATACTTGTGTATTTTTTTTTCTAATTTCAATGGATTTTATGACATATACGTAAATATTCATTGTTTGTTTACTGTTGTAATAAGGTCTAGTTTAACATAGCAATATATTTTTTTTATTTATCATTACCTAACATTGTAGATGACTCTACAATAAGAATTTCCGGATTTGTTGAATAGAGACTTGAACATTTTTACTACTCTTAAGCCTGCCTTTTACCTTTACGTTCTTAATGTCTAAGCTAGTCACGAAGGTCGATACGATTAATGTTTCATTCCCTTGCCTTATTAGTTGTTTCATTTATTTCCTTTAACAATGTGTTTGTATATATTAAATAATACTATGTGAAACACAAGAATGAATTGGATCGTCCCTGCGTTTTTGAACGCAACGGAAATGTCACTGGTCACTCGATTTTAATTACCGCCACTCGCCGGCCGCTTGCTAGAATTATTATTGTTTATTTGCATTATTAATGTTTGTTTATGTAGTTTAACGCACGAAGTCGATTTAAAGTGTGAAGTGCGAGAAAGTGTTTAATATACCGCCTCCTGAAGATATCAGAGCATGAAGACGGCTTACATGTGTCTATATTTAAATATTAATACACATTATCTTTATCCTCACCGCAGAACAGATAATATCACTACCCCTAACAGACATGTCGCAATTGCTCACAGTGGGTGCGAACCTTCACATTCCGACGCACTGGGTACATACAGCTACATATTAAGCTATAAATTTGTATAGGATTTTCATACATTGAGAGGTCAGCTTATACTGGAAATTGATAGCTTATTATGTATCCGAGTGTACATAATTTACGCCACCAATGAGTACAGTTGTTTCCACATTTCCGCCAGTTGTTTCCTACATAAATACTGGTATCTAAATACGATTCATAAACCGTTGTCTTTGGTAATATATAAATCACCAGAATATCACACCAACTGTATGGTCACAAACTAAGCAGCGCTTGTACTATGGGTACCATACTTAATAGACTCGGGGCTCTCCCAATGATACCTAGACTAGGGCAAATTATGAAAGGCACAGGTCAGCAGTACGGTGAAGGAAAACATCGTGAGGAAACCTGTATGTCTTAGAAGATGTAACCAATTTTCGAAAGACATGTGATTTCCGCCAACTCGCACTGGGCCAGCGTGGTGGATTATGGCGTGAATCCCCTCATGTTGAGAGGAGGCCCGTGCCCAGGAGTGGGACGTCAAAAGGGCTAAATTATTCTTATATATTTATATATTATATTATATATACCTATAGGTTGGTAACGTGCGACCAATGCCTTTGGTATTAACTGCTTAACATCAGGCGGGTCGTACGCTTACTTGCCGACGACATGTGGTCAATTTTGTTTTATATCTGAAAGCTTTTGTTTCTTTTTGATAACCCAATTTTTTTGTACATATACAATAATTAATTTGATTCGCCATACAATTGAGTTATTTTTGTATGGTGAATAAAAACATCGTCGTGTATAAGCCAGCACTAATAGTGAGCAACCACATTGCTATACATCAAAACACTTGAGCTGGTTACATTAATAAAAACACAAGAGATTCTATATTTCCTCTAAATCCTCTATACTCATCTTTTTAACATTTTCACGGAAGCAGCAAACCGCACTTTATGATACCGATGTTAGAGGCTCGTAAATGAAAGTTACACTCGGCGTTACCTCGAGGAGGTGCGGAACCTTGGCCGCCCTTGACTCCCAATCAATCCAGCCGCAAGACGCCGCCAACAGGTTTTACGGTTGACTTTATTGCCCGGATTTGCCCGGCTCGGGGAAATCCTCCAGTTTCCTGGATCCGACGACAAAAACAGATTTCGTATAAATAACAAAGTTACGGTGTATTTAAAGTGATTTATGTGGATTAACTCACAGTTTAAGGATCCGGCGTTATGGAGGGAGAGTAATATCGGTATGTGTTTGTGCTTAGATCAGAGGAATGTTTTTCGTCTAGACAAACCAATTTTTTGTCGTAGATGTAGAAAATTGTCGTCGGTAAGTGTAATAAACGTAAAACCCGTAGTTGTTAGGTGAACATATCAAAAGTTTTTTTATGGGAATAGGGGAAGAATTATTGATAAAACGCCATACCTAGAATCCGGGCGGCTTAGGTAAGTGGCGCGTGACGCGACAAGGACATAAATGTAAAGTCACACATCAAAGCGATATGCGATGTTACTTCTCTTAAACATTATTCGAGGCAGAGCTAGAGAAAGTAGAGTTTTCTTTACGGCTGGGACTTCACCGAATTTAATACAGTCACTAAACGTTCGCTAGAAGTTAGAAGTCACTATTCACAATTTCTATACGCTATAGGTACATATATTTTACATAGATGGTAATGACCAGCGTAACGTTAAGGTACAACCACTGTAAAAAGCAAATAAATTATAACATTATCGCTTTGCTTTGCTATAATAATAACATAGCATACCGTGGAACATCGTCACCCCACTTGTCATCCTAAGTTCGATGCGTGAATTTGAGCAAACAACCACGTTTCATGCGAATACCTCGCGCCGCGCTGAGGCCCTCTGTTGGAGTGCCGATAAGGGTTATCTGGCATTCGTCACCCGAAAAAGTCAACGAAACAATTTATTTTATTATTTTGATAGATAGAAGTATTGGTATAAGTTTTGTGTCTGCTAGGAATTCAGAATCACGCATACGATAAATATGGTGAAAATGTATATTTATATATTTATATCTACCCCCGATTGTTGTTGACCAGAGAGATGAATCTCATGGATATTTCCTGCTTTTAAAATGTTTTCAGTTGAGGTCATGTAAAAAGGTTTATTTGTAAATGCCACCGCTAAACCAAATAAACGATTTGAAATACTTAAATAAAATCATGTAAATGATATCCACCTTATTAACAAACATGGTTTAGCAGTTGTGTAGTTAAACAATGCTTTGTCTTCTTCTTGCGAATGTCAAATTACAGATGAAAGAACGAGATAGTTCGGTGTGTAACTATTCACCCGGTATACCAGGTTTTAAGAAAATGATTTAAATCAGTAGTCTCTAGGCAATTCCTCTCAAACAGCACAGCCGACAAAATTCCCAGAAGTACATAATGTCTGTATAGGACAAAACTCATCCTGAATTCCAATTAGCGGAGAATCACAGTGGGTTAGTACTACGAGCATCTATGAGTGTCGCAGTCAGCGTGTGTTGCCACAACTACATGAACTAAGCCGACCGTTGAGTAGTTTCAATCTTGAACTGGATTAGTGGAGCAACAATACCTTCTCCAGAAACTAGCAAAGTCTGTTACAAATTCTCATCTAACTTTACTGAAATTAAATTTTTTAGTTATCTCAAATGTAATACATGAAGGGTCCGAACTTTAACATCCAAGTATTTTACGATGACATGATATTTAATAATATATTATTTCCATTGTTACAGAATATTCGTGGCTTTTTAATGGCTTAAATCCTGAAATGTATTTTATTCGTTCAAATAACTTTTTAATTGGAGACTATCAATCATACGATGAGCCGTATAACACATCTGTATGCTGTACAGCACACAGCCGTATAATCATCCTAGTCTGAACAATTTTGTAGCTATTTATTCAACCTGTGGCCATAACTTTTACTCAAATTAATTAAACTATTTTAGTTGATACTAGATTTCGCAACCTGTATACAACGCCAGGGGCGTCGCCTATTAGGAAATACCGTGGGTGCTACCTTTCTTTTGAAGAATTGGCGAGGTGTGAGAGTACTTCTCATGGGTGCTTGAGCCCTCGACCACCCACAGAGTCGGTGCCCCTGCACAAAGCTGCGACGCCGCTTATTCTTTCGGTAAATTCAGACGAACAATATGCCCGATATACCCCACAACTTCTCATATCAAGTTCAAGAAAACTAGTCTATCATCAGGGTCTATCTGCCAGTGTCAATAAGCAGATATTATAAAAGGCATACAGAATAAAATCACAGCAATTCCGCCGAATGGGGTCGGTCGTTGGGTCGCATCAATCCTTTTGAAAGAGTATTTTCTCTCAGAAAAAGTGCGGGTCACTCTCGGTCAGTTATTACTACATTTTTGTTCAACGGCGCCATTGCGTCGAATGAACGGGTCCCTAAATAAATTGGCCCTTTCAGAAACAAAGAAATCTGCGGAAAAAATATATTTAGGGAATTTTTTGACGACTCTATTTCATAAAGTGTTTCAAAAATTACCAATTTATAATACACTTTTGTAAAACTTTGGGCTTTGAAATTATTATTTTTACTAATCTACGAGTACGTCTTTATATAATTATGCAATAAAAATGAGTCACGATCCTTAATGACAGTTTAACAAACCTTTTCATATAACAAAACGTTATTTCCAAAGCATTAACAAACTTTGTTGTCAGCCCGAAAGCTTTACAACCATTATGGATTTCAATTATTCAAATATCTTCACACGCTTCCGGCCGCATCAAGGCAACATTCCATCAAAAGCTATCAATCTTTAGAAATACGAATCGATCATTTATTTTAAACGTAGCCTCGAAGGGCGCATGCTCTTTATATAATGGATAATATCTTTTGTGTCGATAACAATAATGAATATTTTATACTTACGGTCGATGGAGAATGTGGGGAAATGGGGAGATGATTTTCAAAGCTCTTGAGGTAGTAAGGTTACTGCTATGGAGACTTAGCCAAGGCCTGGCGATGGACACACAGGATTCGCATTCATCTTAGATCCTATCTCGAATTTCTAGCACATCATGCACGATTTAGACGTAGGTTTAGAGTGTTTTAGTTGTTATCTAACACGATAAGTTGTTCGTACATAAGACAGAGACCTCTTGACCGGGGACGCTCTCTCACATGGTGTGATTTAGAAAATATTTTCAGCAATGTGCAGTCCAGGGAAATACGTCCGTAATTTTACGTCCATGTGTGAAAATGGAACGTTCCACACAGTACGCGTAACGAGGGAGCGGGGTGGTTTCAAATTTACAATGTCATTTGTTTTAATAGGGTAAAACACCATGGAATGTTGGGGTAAAATAACATAGGGTGTATAATAATATATAGGGTGGCACATTTTTTTTTTTTGATGCTTGCCATTTGCTTATTGCTTATGGCTTAAATTAATATTGTGCCAGTATTATTCTTCTGAAGGGTGTCTTATCAATTGTTACAAAAATTGAGGAACCGAAATCCAGAATGATGAAAGCTTCTTGCTTCCCACGAAACGTGTAGGTGTGAATGTTGCGTCAGTGCAAACAAGCGAGACTACTTACTTATGTTAATACTCAGTCATTGCTTCTTACAGCATCGTAATATAAAATGTCATCGTAACTTGTCTTTAATTCACCTCAAATTGTGCCGCAACAAGATAAACAGAACATGAAACAAGACGATTTAAAAGGATTTATTTATAAACTACCTAATTGTTTACTGACTGAATCATTCGTTTTAAGAAAGGATTAGTTCAAGTTTTAAATAGATTTTTCCTCATTTTGAAAGTTCGGGAATGCGTTTTCCTTATCGCCTGTATATTTTCAAATATGTACCTGATGGATATATTAAATATGTGATCTGTGACATCACTGTGTGTATGTAAATACATATTAATAAATAACTTTTGGAGGATTTTTTTAAATACCTACGCAATTATACATTTCTGTATTTATTGTATTAAATACAAATGAGTATAATCTGGGTTTTTACGTTATTCCAGAGTGAGTGTTATTCCAGAGTGACCATAGATCGTTCAAAATCGATTCAACGAGGAAGAGCAGCAAGCGTTCTTGGCACCATCCCACTCGGGCAGAGTTTATTTTAATGTTTTTTTTTGTGTTTCTGTTTTATTAGTCATAGATTGTTTTTCCTGAGAAATAAAGTACTGAATAATGCATAAATAAAGCCATTTATAATTTTATGCCGATGTTTATTTTAGTATATTTAGAGCAAAATAAGAACATTGAAACTAGTACGGCAGTTAATAATGTTGATTTGATCTTAATCTTAGTTTACTGTAAGTAAAATAATGTTAAGAGTTTTAAAGTGCCATCTATTGGAATCCGAGAGCAAACACAGCTAATAAGCCCACAGTATTATAATTTATTCTTGCGGGCACGCGGTTTTGAGTTCAATCCCCGGCTCGCACCTCTGGGATTTCGAAATACCTATATATATGTGCGAATCATAATTTAAATATGATTATCACATACTTACAATGAAAGGAATATCGTGAGAAAACATGTCTCAGAAAATGTAACCAATTTTCAAAAGACATGTGAAATCCGACAAACGCTCCTTGGACCAGCGTGGTGGATCCCCCTCGTACTCAGAGGAGGCCCTTGCCCAGGAGTGGGATGTTAAGAAGGGCTAAATTATTATAATAATTTAATAGAAAATATGTTTTTTGTATATTATATAATGTACGCTAGCAGACTTTGAACCTCGTCAATAGTCCCGAGAATAACAACATCATATATCCCAATTCCATACGAAGTCGTTAGCAAAAGTTATTCTCAAATAAACATCTTATCAGAGAAATTAAACCGTCGAAAATATTTCGACCGGATCTGTTAGCGCGTGCCATAAACGTTTTATATTGAAGTTATAAATCCAATATGTGAACTTATCAGCGCATATGTTATTTTTACCCGACTACGGCAAAGCTAAACGGAAGGGTTATGTTCTAAGCAGTTTATTTATGTAGGTATCAATATTATATTGCACTGTAGCTGTCAATACATGCTCTGGTGACAAATTGCTTCTAGAGTTATTAGAGGGGAGAGGTGTGGGTAGGGGAGCCGCCCTCGCAGCTGAGAAGTTCCGGGTTCGATCCCCATCCTAGCCACTAAACTATTGACATCAGCCTACTACCTGGCACCAGCATTAGCTTAGCTGGAGGAGCTAACGGAATTACTATGTTTGCAATTGTGTTTGTAATGTTTTCAAACAAATCAAAAAACTCAAACTCAAAATTGTTTTTATTCATGTAAGCCAACAAAGCATTTATGAATAGTCAGAATCTACCACCGGTTCGGAATGCTGCTTCCACTGAGAAGATCCGGCAAGAAACTCAATGGTTACTCTTTTCAATGAATTACAGATGGTGTACATTCTCAGGAACAGCAATAAATAAATTTACAACTACGTTATTGTCAAACAATATAATGCGACTTAACCACTGGGTTAAACATTAACAAGCTCTGATATTCTCATATGGTTAACAGCCTCTATCACAAACCGCAATCAGTGAAGTCATAAAATAATGAGACGTGTCGTACCGTTGGTCATAAACTGTGTAACTTTAGTGAATCACTCACGTCATAAATTATACGACATTGGGAGACCACTTGCCTTCGTAAATTTAGTGTACACTAAATTTGAGTAGGAACTTAATTGGTGCTAGCAGTATTTATGAGCGAATGTCGCAATTTAAGTCGTTGCCGAGCAGTGATAGCCGATTGGTTAAGCACGCGTCTTGCGGGCTACCAGGTCTTGGGCTCAAACCCCGGCTCGAACCTCTGGATTTTTCGAAATCTATGTGCGAATCATAATTTCTATATGATTATCACTTGCTTACGGTGAAGGAAAACATCGTGATGAAACCTGCATGTCTTAGAAGATTTAACCAATTTTCGAAAGACATGTGAAATCCGCCAACCCGCACTGGGCCAGCGTGGTGGATTATGGCCTGAATCCCCCTCGTGTTGAAGGGAGGCCCGTGCCCAGGAGTGGGACGTCAAAAGGGCTAAAATTATTTATTATTAAGTCGTTGCCGAACGCTTGGTACCAGTGGTTCGAGCGTAGGCCGCTCGGCTCACTGCACATGGTGGTTGCGGGTTCGATTCACGGCAGGGTAAATTTCGGAAATGGCCTTTTCGTAATTCGCCCAGGTTTGGGTGTCACTGGGATCGCCCCCAGTCCATTGTACGGTACCCATAGTACAAGCGTTGCTTAGTTTGCACCATACAGTTGGTGTGTATGTCTGGCGATATTTATTTATTTATTAAGTTAGCTAGTATTTAAAGAGATTCGGCGTAAAGTAAACCTTCGTTAAGTGAGAGAGCCAGAAGCCCAAATTCTATGGCAGAAGTCTAACTTAAAGTAATTAAAATGAGGAACCACTAGTTTTAAATATTTATAAAGTAGGGTGTCACGAATTACCTATATATTTTAACGATTCAGTTCTTCGCCTTTTCGGGGGTAGTTTTATATTATCTCTATAATTTACGGCATACCCACACGATTAATATGTACCGCAGCTACACGAATATCTTAGAAAAAAACGTCCATTCCAACCATCTAACACTTTGTTTACCTAGCGTCGCCGTCGCCACATAATTTGCCTAAGCCGCCGACTTTCCCCATCGTTTTTCCACTCGATATACCGAGATAAGTTTCACATACTTGTCAACGGAAAAAAATAACGTTACTCTCCCGTTATCGTTATTCGTTGTAATAAGTTTTTATGTGGAGGCGCCATCACTACGCCCTTGCCCTTGGACGCCCTTGACTCCTGTGGTAAGTAATGATACGGAACGGAATGTAAGGGATGAAACAGGAAGGTCAATGACACGAAGGGAGTACCTACCTTTATATAGGTACCTACTCGCGTTGGTACAGCGCTCGAGGCGGTAAACACCTGGGGCCCAAGTCTGTAAACCGCTCGAGCCTCGCCCGACTAGCTTTCGACTTGCAGTCCGTCAGTTTTGTCAGTTTTTCGTAGTTCACTTACGACCACCCTTGTGAGAATCGGTCGGTAGATTGGTTGCTCCCTGTTGATTGATTGATTGTTCCCTGGATGGGTGGCCGCTGGTGGTATTTACAACTAAAAGCTTCCCTTCGTGCTTCGATCCCGGCTATCACATAGTCATTAAGTCATGTCGGACTGGCATCAAAATTTGATTATGGGGTCCTATCGTGCGTGTCATACGCATGTTTGTGACCCACAAAGTTTTTTTTTATTTAAATCCATGTGATTAGAAATGTTATCAGTCTCAGGCCCAGCCTTGATAGTGTTTATTAAAAAAAGTTTAGTAGGAATTAGGCCTCAAACGAGTGGGCCTGAAGGTTTTTCTTCAGTGGGCATCCGGGTAATTAAATTCCATTGTCCCGTTACATCCGTTAGACTATAAATTCCAGTTAAGTTGATTTAGCTTTGAGAGAGGTATCATTAAAAGTGTTAATTCTAAGCAATGCTCGCGTTGTAATTAATTCGGTATCCAAGTTTGGTGCGGTATACCATGTTGAATATTCGTAATTTTAACTATTCAATTCTAATCATGATTAATTTGTTTCATTATGAAATCAGTGTTGCGTATTGTAATAACCTTCGATATATAATAGTGTATATATAACCTACACTTATATATACACTATTATTTACTTATGAAGAAATAATGGAGATGTACTTTGTATATTTTGGTAGATAATAATTGAGACTTTCGTTAAACCTTGTACATATATGGATAAATAAGAAATGCCTCTTGCCTATTCGTCTTTCACCGTCAACTTTTGAAATTTTCTGAACTATAGAATAAAATAACCTGATAAAAATGAGAGACTTAAGGTGATGGCGCCTGTCTAGGCCGCGAAATTCAAAATTTTCGAGCGTTTTTTTAGTTTATCCAAAATCTGAAAACATTTAAGACAACATTTTGTGATTTGCGACAAACACAGTAAGCAGTGCGTTTATTAATACATTTATTTTACTCAATATTATCTCAAATATTATCACGGTGGATATGATACTAGTTAATCACTAAATATACAAAAATTGCCAGTTTTTCTGGTTATCTGTCGTTCTTGAAATGTTTTAGAGTAAGTTGGATATATTAATAAATGGATTGCATACGGTCTTTGTCGCCAATTACAAAATGTTGTCTTAAATGTTTTCAGATTTTGGATAAACTATAAAAATACTCGAAAATTTTTAATTTCGTGGCCTAGATGGGCGCTTTAGCCTTAAGTAATAACTTTCATTCAAGAAAAAGTAGACACAGGGAGTAGGAGTTTCCACTTAGACCTTGGAAAGTTAATAAAAAACTGCCTTAATTCCTTTTTTATCGGTCCCCAAAATCGATTACCAACTACCAAGTAACATTGGTAAGTCCGCCCTGTTACACCCGGTTTAACTACCGGCCGTAAACCGAAGTTCATCTTGACAGACAATACAATGTTTATGGCTAACGATTTTAACTTTTATTGGAGCCGTTGACCGCGAATAGTGTGGCCAATATTGATGGGGTGAGATTAAAAAAAATAAACTAACAGACAGACACCGGTTTCATCTTATTTTAATAATGCAAAATATTTTGGATGGCGACTTAGTGAATGCACATAGAACAACTGACTTAAGTAGGTACTAGCTTTAACTTATATTATGATATTTTATAGTAAAACGTATATCTGCACTTTGATTAAAAACCTCTGCATTGTTTATTTAAATCTGTTCAGCCGTTTTCTAGTGTGATTCTGTCGAACTTATAATAATAATGATATAATATCGCCAGACGAACACACCAACTGCATGGTCCCAAACTAAGCAAAGCTTGTACTATGGGTACCGTACAATGGACTGGGGGCGATCCCAGTGACACCCAGACAAGGGCAAATTACGAAAAGGCCATTTCCGAAATTTACCCTGACGGGGATCGAACCCGCAACCACCCAGTGTAGTTAGCCGAGCGGCCTACGCTCGAACCACTGCCAAGCGGTCGTCGAACAAGGATACCTACGTTCGCATTTCTAATGTCAGTGAGCAAGTTATTTATATGTCAACTGTGTTAAATAACTAACAGAGTTAACTCAGGATCAAACTTCCACAATATCTAGCCAATTTGCACGACCCACTCCACTGGAACGAGGAAGGCATATCGCAAATACTAGCATTTGATTGAAAATAGTATCAAGCTTGTTACTTACGTTATTTTCAGACTTTTAACCTTTTATTGAGTCCTATTATATGTTCCAATCTGAAGATAAATGCGTTCCTGATTACGCTTATATGACAAAACAATAACACTTTCACTTCCAAGATCACTCCCAGACTTGAGATTGATTTATTAATACGTCCCTTAATGTATGATATCTTATAACTGAAAAGAAAATGCCAATGCTGTAATTATTAAATCACATTTATAGGTATTCTGTCTCGCTCATATGTTCCGAACATAATAAGGATAGCAATAATAGTGCGTGTAGGTACCAAGAGAATCAACACCGAGGTTTTTTATTTAGTTGAAATCGCAGCTTATTATCATCTAGTTCTATTGTAAAGTTTGTTAAGACTAAATATATTTTACCGAGGTAGGTACTCACAAACGTTACCTATATCCGATAAATTAAACAAAAGTAAACTACATTTTTTTTTACAAATTCACAAGATACTACGAATAAATTGTCCCTTAAGCCAAAACTTAGTTCAGTTAACAACCACATTACGTGTACGTTAGACGTAGCCCGTGGGCGGTTACGCCAACAGGTCAAAAGGGTTATCTTTTGACCTGTTGGCGTAACCGAGCTCGGCGTTTACGAGCAAGTTATGTGTAACACTTTTTAATGAGGGTGTCCCTGAATGTAAGACCTCGCTAGATACGTGTTTCTCTCCCATGATTTTAGACAGCATCAACATGGATTTGTCGTTAATAAGATAGTATTGGATTCTGTTGTTAACATAATTACAACCAAGCTTAATATGACATATATAATAAAATAGCTGTCTTGCTCAAACACCACCCACAAGTTTAAGGAAGGCGATATTTAATTTAATTAATATTTTTTAAAATTAATGTTATAATTAACGTATGTACCAACCTTATCAGCACCACAAATTTGCAAAGCGTTCCTGAAAATAATGATGTGTAAAAATCTATAATCTATAATATCTTGTGATCATTTACGTTAGTGACCTTCCGGTGTCATACTAAATTAACAATGTGATTCTTTTGGATATTTAAAATACCAAGCTACGTTTGATGTTGACTGTACTAATTAAATTGTTACATTGGAGCGGTCATTCACACGTTAACCAAGCACCGATAATTTATATACATTTTACTGTGTCCAGATGGATCCAGATATAAGGTTATTATCTCAAAATGTCAAATATATATAGACAGACCGGTGGCGGCTTCTTCGTGTGAATGACCGACATTTATTTATTGACACTGTAAATAAATACAGTACTCCAATCAAAACCTAATAAAATTACGGCATTCATATGAAACACGTATCTTATAATATTCATACACATCTTAATATTATATTCCTATTTGAATCATTATGCTAATAAATGGCAGCTATCACATACCATAGATAACGGGACCTATCCCCAGTTAATCGCAAAAAGCTCTCACGATCATGTAACCAAGGGACCAAAGAATACCGACCTCTAATCGATCGGTGTTTGCATCTAAACGAGGGATTACGTATCCCTCCATAAGTTACGTCATTTGTCCTCCAGGATAAGTCAAGTCTTTGAGCCCCAAGCGTGTAAAGCTTCTGAATATTAAGTGTGATAAGAATTTTTCATTATCTTGCAAATTATTTTTAGATTTATATCACCAGTATTTTTGGTGAGCAAGACATTTATAATAACAAGCCTTTGCTCGCGACAATACCCGCTTAAACTTAAGTCAAGTATCATTATGTGTTAATCCAGGTCTTAGACTATCTGTGTGCCAAATTTTGTTTAAATCTGTGGAGCCGTTTTCGCGTGATTGAGTAACAAACATCAAAATATACAAACTTTCATCCATAATTGTAACAGTAACTAGGATCGTAGTCAGAATTGCTACAACGAAGCTCCACCGAGGTAGTACCACACACTCACAGAAAATCGTCACAAAGCAACTAATTATGTTATTGCTCGGGAAACTAAGCAACTTTTGAATTAGGAAAGAAATGAAAGTATGTATTAAGTTTTTTGCTCTTGCAAATTTCCGAACCAGTGTAGGTGGAATATTCTGACTATTCATATGTGCTTACTTGATTATACACGTACTTCAATTAAATGCTGACTTTATATCAGTAGTTTCCCGGTCAATTTCATGAACCCTCGACATTATTTCGCGCGGAGACGTACCATCTAGTATCGGCGATGCGGTCTGTCAGACCACTCGTGCCATGATTACGGTCGGCGGGTGACGGGTTAAGCCGGCGGCCGATTATACCCAACCCTGAAGTTAATTACATCCGTCTAAGACCTTATTATCACAACTCGTTGAATAAGCCGTAACTCGTCAAAATAATTGATATTTAGGCGAGAACGGTTGGAGAAAATATGGCAATTTTATGACGCTTTGTTTTAGAAACTAGAGCGTGAATACAATATTTATTAACGTCATTTGGTTTCTTAATGATAATAAACTCAATCAAGATAATAATAAATAAAACCTACGTAATCTAGGCGATCAACCTAGGGTATCATCAACCATTAATTTTATTAATCTAAGACATTTATTCAGTTTTTTTTTAAGGCTAAACAATTCCTATGTTAAGAAACATAATGCTATAGTTCTATAGCAATAAATAAAATTGGAGTGTCTGTTTGTAATATCAAAATAACACCTTTTCACTAAATGCATATGAAAGTACGACACCTATAGCAAAAAAGCAATTTAATTTTTTTTTGTCTGTCTGTCTGTCTGTCTGTTTGTTCCGGCTTATCTCCGAAACGGCTGGACGGATTTTGACGGGACTTTCACTGGCAGATAGCTGATGTTATAGCGGTAACTTAGGCTACTTTTATTTTAGAAAAACAAAATTTAAAAAATGGGTCCTATAGCGCGCGCTCAGAACGCGGGAGCGGGTTTTTTTGTTAAGTTAAATCCCACGCGGACGAATTCGCGGGCTCAGCTAGTGCTATAGCATTATTTACTTATCTGAAACTTAATAGATGCGTAATTTATTCTTTAACGTGTAAATATTTTCCACGAATTATTATGAGACCTATATATTGGTATAATCGATATTTTAATAATGATTTTGTAAACCAATAATGATGGAAATCAAGGCGGCGCGGCGGCGTAATTAATTTGCGAAATTTCTAGGAATATCTAAATCTAACCATTCCCTTAAAAATTAAATGGGGTAACGATCATAACCAACCTATTAATTGAATACACACGTGTACAGTCACTACGTTAAACGTATTCTCAATACGTCGCGTACAGTCGCGTCTTCAATTTTCAGCGTGCGGCATGCCAGCGATTCTGAAACCGGCATCCGTGAGCGACGCACGACCGCTACCAGAACCGCGTTCCAAATTCAATATTCGAATAAAACCTCAAATAAATAAAACTTTATAAATTAATAAATAAATAACTCGTATATTAATTATTATTATCTGCGTATTGTGTGTGATTGTGTAGTGTAGAGTAAACTTTTGTGTATAAGTTGAAAGTTCGGAAGTTTTATCAATGTAAGTAATATTTTTTTTAAATGTTTTCACTATGTAGGTACAGTTCAATTTAGATACAGTTTCCAAAATAAAAATAATTTTTGAAATCGATTATTTTTTAAATTAATTTACTTACGGCCCTTTCTAACGGCTGACTATAACTCAAGAATAAAAATACAGCAAAAAAAGATTTTATTAATGATTAAGTATGTATAAGTACTTATTTATATTTTGCGTATATAAAACTTAACTTTATGTTATAATATATTTTATATTCTTACTATATTATTATAATATAGTTACCAAGGCACAAGCTACTTTATGTTTACTTTTGAACGTTATTTGTGTGGATACAACATACGTACGTCTTCTATTATATTTACCCCACTCACGAGATAAATCACTTTGTATTTTGCATGCTGAAAACCAATACCGTAATAAATCATAAGCAAATATTAAAAGGTCGGAAGGTAATATTTCAAATTTTTCGGTTTCAATTCAGCGGACGGACACGGGATGACGTCACAGGCATATTTGGAGCTACACTGGATAACTTCTTAATAGTTCCCTACAATTTTTTACGCGTTAAAACTTTTTGCCTCACATGAAAATATAAGCTTCTGTTTGCGACTTAGCCCGTAATGATCTCGGTACGAAATTTACATACAAAGTTTCACCCCTTCAAGTTTTATTTTCGCGACAGCAGAAAGCCTATGTTTTTTCGCTAAAATCCAATCTATCTCTATTCAAAAATTTTATGAAATTAGTTAAGTGGTTAAGGCGTGAAAACGCAACAAGCAGACAGACAAACAGGTAGAGTTACTTTCGCATCATTAATATTAGTTGAGATACTCGTATATTGTGTGTGAAGTACCCAAAAGTGTAGTAATGTAACACGGTCTGCCGAGCATGGGGTCAAAGGTTCGATTTACTTTTCTTTTCTCAGGGCTTACTTAACAACCCACTGTCTAAAAACACAGTGTTACTAAAGCGACCCTCTCCATACTGAAAGTGAAGTTACATCCTACTAATATTATAAATGCGAAAGTTTGTGAGTAGATGTATGTTTGTTACTCCTTCACGCAAAAACTACTGAACCAATTTGGATGAAATTTGGAAAACAGATAGTTTATAACCGGGATAAATATATAGGATACTTTTTATCCCGAGAATCCCGAAATTTTTGCTAAGTTAAATACTAGGCGGACGAAGTCGCGGGGCACAGCTAGTATTAAATAAAATTAAGCTTGTCTCCTACGAATGTACAAATATTAAAACTTTAGAGTAATTAATATAGAACTTAATTACTGAAACATAATGTCGATAGCTCTACAATACAAATTTCACACCTCAAAACTTCGACATAAATAACATCATAATATAATGCCATAACCATACACAGCGAATGTCGCACTGTATCCCATACAATTTCATTAATGTACCATCTCGTTAGAAGTATGTAGTGATTATTCAGATGAGATAGTGTGAGCTTGGTCCTATTACATTGTAGAGAAATATTGGTATTTGGGAGGTTGTTGCTTCGATTACCGTCAGCGCAAAGTTCGGTAATGAATTTCTCGTAATTTGTCCTAGTCTGGGTTTGGGTTTGCTCCCAGTCCATTGTACGGTACCAATAGTACAACCGTTGCTTAGTTCGGGGCCATAGAAGTGGTGTGTGACGCTGTAAAAAATACTTAAAAGAATGCACTCAAACATAATTTGCCGTTGTATGTTTTTACAAACAGTTATCTAAACCTAATCTTATCTAAATGATAAAAAAACTTGAAAATATAATATAATATTATTTTAACCGAACTTACATATTCTCATCTTTTTTATCACACTGATATATTTTTGTAAGTGTAAATTCTCATTTTCCCATGAAAATTCTTGAGCAGATACTTGCATAGATTTCCATTCCCTCACACGACATTACCAATCCCTTATCGCCGTTTACAAATCGCAAAGTTGGCAGCCAAACGATATCTCAGACACTTACACCTTTCCTGCGAAAAATGCATTCATAAATATTTTCAAGCACCCACTTTAGCTACAAATTCCTCGCGACTAACTTCAGAGATAAATTATAATTTTAAAAGTAGACCATCATCTACTCGCATTTTATGTTTTGTAAAATTAAATATGGGCTCTACATAGGTAGTGTTTAAAATGACCGAAATAATAATGAAGGTACCTACATAGGTATACGGTAGCCGATATGTAGATGCGCAGTTATAACATTCTTCACGTAACAATCAATTTTTTTTCAGTTACTAGTCTTTATATTTGCAACAACTTTCTATTTGCGAGATTAGAACACATTCAAGGGCCTATAAATCAGTGTAAACTACATTTACCAGTAGGGGCCACGTATAGAAATAGTTTGAAAAAAAATATATAAATAAATAAAATAAAATAAAATAAATAAATATCGTCAGACTGACACACCAACTGTATGGTCCCAAACTAAGCAACGCTTGTACTATGGGTACCGTACAATGGACTTGGGGCGAACCCAGTGACACCTAGACTAGGGCAAATTATGAAAGCCAATTCCCAAAATTTACCTCGGCGGGTATCGAATTCGAATTTTTACACAATTTAATTACATACCAACTATTCATCCAAACCCCTTAAACCCGTTTTGATAAATCGATCTCAAGTCTGAGAGCGCTCTTGGAAAAGTAATTCTTGAGTCAAACCAGTACAAAATTACATGGCATAAGCGTACTCAAAACCGCTCAGAGTAAGATTGATTTATACAGGCCTAAGTATTAATCGGAACATTTGAAACACTGTCCTGTGAATTTTACGCAATAATTTCTGGATACAATATTATATTAAACCAAACGTCCGCGGTTCGCGCTTATACTGCATCCATTTATTAGTTTAGTTAATGGCGCAGCTACGAGTAATAGCCACCTTTTGTGAATGACAGCACACATTGTTTGATTAAAAGCGACGGGGTGTGATTCGGAAAATTGATTATTAATTGAACCGAATGATTATAGTGATTAATACCGAATCGAACGTACTCAGTTACACGTGTTTTAGTGGCACTGGTTCCACCTAATTGTCTAATTCAGACGAGCGGCACCCGGACTGCATGCCGACTGCAAAATGGCAATATGATGTAGTATTTTTGCAGTTGTTATAACTACATCATAACTGCCAACCGAAAGAGGATTGTACGCTGAATGCTAGCGGGCTGATATCAGGGGGCGCAGGAGTGGCTCCGCCGAGACCGTAATGGCTATGACGTCAACTAAAATCTAGCTTTTTCCAGCATCCCGTGGTTTTCCTACCGCGATATTTACTGCCTAGCACATAATGATCCTGCTATTATTATACGTTCCACTTTGTTTGTAAGCGGAAAAAGAATTGTCCTAAAATTTTGTTATTAAAGATTATTTCAGGAAATACTTTGTCGTAGCCATTTTTTGTGGGCATTCAGTTTGATTAATTGCCCTAATTATCTGTTACTGTGGAAAAAATTTGGCTTAATTTAGTTGTTTTATAGAAAGAAATATCTTATGCATATTTGCTTTTTATTTTCTAAAGTTTTTTTTGTCAATCGCAAGCATTTTTCCCACCATCCCACGAGGGACGATTATTAATTGAAAAGATCGATTTTAATTTAACAGTTGTATCGAGTACCTTGTTAAAAAATAGAACAAGGCTACCTTTATCTGCTGACCTACCAGTAGGTATGTCGAAGCAAAGTAGTATTCTAATTAACATCCGAGGTCTTTAATTCAGAGATGTATCTAACTATATAACTATTACATGACTTCACAGTGCCTGAAGCCATGTAGGTAGGAATCTACCTTCTTTATTGTCTGTGATCAGATACTTAAAACGTTTGAATTTTTGTCATTTTTAGTTGTTGTTTATTTTATCTACCATCTGTTAGTTCCAACTCAATCGTAACATTGAAATAAAACTATTTTTAACCCCCGACGAAAAACGAGGGGTGTTATAAGTTTAACATGTGTATCTGTGTATCTGTGTATCTGTGGATCTGTGTGTCTGTCTGTGGCAACGTAGCGCCCAAGCTGATGAACCGAATTCAAATTTGTTTCTTTTGTTAGATAGGTATTCTGATCGAGAGTGTTCTTAGCTATGTTTCATGAAAATCGGTTCAGCCGTTTGAAGATCATCAGCTCTTTTGTAGGTTAAAAAAGCCACATTCACGGCCAAAACCAATTCCCTCGGCTCGAATCCATTCGAAATTTGAGATGATTGGATTTAGATTTATTATATTTTTAAATGATCGTAATAGTCTGAACTGGCTTTTTACAATATTATAAATATGAAAAGTTTCCCTGATTCTGAAAAAAATGAATATTTTATCAATTTTATTGAGATTTGTGTATGAACTAAAGACGTTCCATAAGTCACGTTTCAAATGTTGGATACGCGCATGCGTTAAATTTTGTTGGTTTTGTTAATGGTCATGGAATATTACGCTATAATAATTCTAGAGGGCGCTGCTCCGCCATTGACAAAGAATATAAAAAAACTAATCTAATTTAAAATAATTTTAGCGTTATTGAAAATTCTTCCCCTAGGCTGCTCCCGTCTACCTCAACCAGAGTTATTACATCAAATTGAATCATAATTGATAATATTTTACTAGGAATAAAACCTCCGTGACATCAATATTTAGATTCGTTGTCTATTCTAATGTCAATTATTATAATGTCATAACAAAATAATGTCTCATACTTTTACACAGATTTTCTGTTGATTATTGTACATCTTTGATTATAAATGAGGAAGCCAAAACAAATGATTTAATGGTGCTTTCATAATCTGGCATCGAAACTAGTTGTACCAGCTGAATTTGCGAGATGAGCTATGGATACTGAGCTACGGGAGCTACGCAAATCGCGCTAACATCATTATTTGGAAGAACTAGGTAAATTATACATTTGATGAACAGGTCATCGCATCGGGGGTTTTTAAATTTTCAATTTAGAGTTATTACGGATTATATCGCGTTTATTTTTACTTTTTATGTTCCCGACGTTTCGGCTGCTTTACAGCAGCCATGGTCACGGGGGGACTGAGGTGTTAGACGTCCTGATGTCATAGTTAGTAACTGGGTACCCTCATATTAAGTTGTTGTTTGCGGTCCGATCCACGCAGAAAGTGCTCACAGTGTCTAGAGGTCAAAATAGTCAAAATAGTTTTATTTCAATGTGTAGTATTCGCGTAAATATAAGAAATCAATATGTCAATCGTAACACCTAAACAAAAAGCAACTGAATGATACATAGGCAAAAATAAAAAACCATATCTATACTATCAAATAAAACAGCTGAACCAGGAAAAGCCATAACGTCAACTAGTTTATACGTTACGTTTTGTCACAATGTAAGTATCACTGTCCCATATTTTTGCCCTATTTTCGAATGTTCCTGATTGTGTTGACGGTTTGATATTTATAAGGAATGCACGCGATGTGCGGTTTCACGTGCCGTGCTTCGACTGACACGCATTGGGGACACGCGTTTACGGTGCACGTGACGGATGGCTCCGTAAACAAAGCGGATTCACGTAAACTACAAATAAAATCTAAGCTCTGTGTAGATATTGATTGACTCATCAATGATGATAGGTGCCATTGACAATAGGTAGCATTGATGATAGGTACCATTGATAATATGTACCATTGAAAATAGGTACCATTGATAATAGGTAGCATTGATGATAGGTACCATTGATGATAGGTACCATATATATATTCGGTACAATCAAGTTTTTTTCTTCACTTGTTTACCAACTCGCTCCCCAACCACATCTCTTTCTTTCGGAAGTTACGAAGGCAAAAAAGATTTTCATAATATTGGCAACACCAGCATGACGTCACGTCTTCAAAAGTTCAGGAAGAAGTTCGTCCCAAGCCATGGGCCAAACACGCATAGAGTATCTTATGCTTTGTAAAAAATAAATGGACGAACGTTACCTAATGCACTGAGGCACATTTATAACTATTCAGGTAAGCAAAGAAGCGAAAAAATTGCTATAATTTATCATTACTTAGTACGTAATTAGTAAATGCTGTTAGGATTTAAAACACTCGGTTGATGTAAGCCGGGCGCTTAAAGAAAATATACTGAAGGTTTATTTAAAATTTATTTTTCATCTACGAGATTTTGATGTATGGGATTAAATTAGCAAACATTTTGACAAACTTGATACACTTCTTGGATTTTGTATATTTATTAATTTAAAAAGCATAATGGCGATAGACAACACCTCCACTATTTTAATAATAGTCTGTGTTCAGCAAATATCACCTATACACTTAACAGCCTCCTAGCCTTAGGCGTATTTTCCTTTACGCAGCCTCGTGATTAATGTAACATTGAATCGAGCACGGTAAATCGTCGGTAAAAGCACAGTATGGAATTTACCACATGTTTGCGCCTCGGCTACCGCCATGGGAAAACGCCCCGAAACCTGTTCAGAATAGGGGCTCCATTCTTTTTACAACAATAAGATCTTTTAAATCTATTCAAAGCATTACTTAGATATGATAGTGTAAACAATCTTATATCTCATTGCCTATTATAATCACTCTGCCCCACTCCCGTTCAGGTCGTCAACATGCGAAAAATGCCTATGGTATTGATAGAATCTATGGGCTACGGTATAACTGCTTAGCATGAGGCGCGTTGTACGCTAGATGTCCACTTATTATCTAAGAAAATGATCTTATTTTGTGACAGTAGAAAACACATTTTAAAGGTAAAAGTAAAAAGGAGGTAGAATTATTTCTAAGTCATTAAGTCTTTTTACTAACCCATTTTTGTGACTATTGGACTAGGTTTAACGTTATTTCATTAATCATTAGGTATTAATTGAAGATTTTTAAGTGCCTTGACAAAATGAAGAATTGAGTAATATTTTGATTAGGTGGCGGATCTCGCTGATGTCTGAATCAGTCTCGGAGCATTGACAATTCATCGAGGATCAATCGAGCTTACTCTTGGAACGGTTCCAAAGGTGGAGGAATAATCTTATTAAATCTAATTACGTTTGTGCTTACTGTGAGTCTGCCAGTGGTTATTAGTCTATTTGATGATATTACATAGCTGAAATTTCTTTGAGCTATGTAATATCATCTAGACCTACTTAAGACCTATAAGTGGGTTATCTTTTCAGAACTGTAAATGGCGGAGAAGCGATGATTCAATATATAGAGTATTTGAATTGGGGTTAAAAACAATTGCCAGATAAAATTAGTATGCCAATTGTTTAAAAAAAGTTAACATCTGTTACAGCGTTATTCATAGAGCGGCAATGGTGGTAAAGCCAATTTGTATAAAGTTAATTTAGTGCAGCTCATACAAGGTGCCTAACATAATGGGTATACTATTTTTTTCAAAACTTAACTTGAAAGGTGTTAAAGGAATACAGCTGTTGACCGATTTCACAAGTCTACAAAACCTTTAGTACTTCAACTGTCCTACAAAGCCGATAGTTTGAGATTTACAAAGTTAAGTTGCAAAAAAATAAGTATACCCTTTTTGTTTCACCTAGTATACGGGTTGGCTCCACCGGGTAGTACCACTCTCTCACAGAATATCGCCATAAGTTCATGTGATGAGTGCGAGAGCCGGGAGCCCGATTCTTCTCCCTTCCGCTTCATCTATTCCACTCAATTTCAGGGCGACAACGTGCGAGAAATGCCTTTGGTATTCCCATTATCTATAGGCTACAGTAACTGCTTCATATCAGGCGGGTTCTACGCTTGTCTGCCGACTTTGTTATATCCATAATCAAAGAACGCTTCTTCTATACATTTGGACCCTAAATGGCACTTGAATACCTATGGGTATTATGGATATCCTATTTATAACATAATCTATTTTTAACCACCGACAAAAAAGAGGGGTATTATAAGTTTAACATGTGTATCTGTGTGTATGTCTGTGGCATCGTAACGCCCAAGCGGGTGAACTGATTTTTAAATATGTTTTTTTTTTTGTTAGAAAGGTATTCTGAACGAGAGTGTTCTTAGCTATGTTTCATGAAAATCGGTTCAGCCGTTTGTAAATTATCAACTCTTTGATAGTTAAAGAAGCTGTTACATCGGAGGTTTTTTAATTTCAATGTATGTATTTATATATATTTTATCGGTAAGAATTTTAAAATATATTCTATCGCAAGTATCTAAGTAACGTTATGTTAATTAGCGGAATAATATTCTCTCTCGATTGGTGTTTAGCAATGGCGAAACGATGTACATTGCTTCACTGACTGCATAATTCTTGAATTTGTTGTCTATTTAGTCCAAATTTCTTGTCGCCGAAACAAGGTTTTCGCATAAATTTAACTGCGGTATAAGTTAACCGCGTTCGGTATGGAAATCGATTCTTTGAGAAAACATTTGGTTGGATAATGTTAATTATTATTTATTTATTGGAAGACCAACCGCTATAACAATTATGGATACAAGTAAAAAGTCATAAAGCCAATTTTAGGTCTTCACGCATAGCAGTTGCAAGGTAGCAAAGGTGTAAACAAAAATTTAAATCTAAGTAATTATGACAATCTAAGCTCTGCAGGAAGAGTCGCAAAAGTTAATATATGTTGTTAGGTCATTATTTAAGTGTTGTGTAAGTATTGTATCTATTTTGTTAGAATAAACTGAGGAGCGGATAAGGGAAATAAATAACCAGAGCCTAAGTTACCAACTATGACGATATCTTTGCGAACGATTTACGACGATCTTTAACATATATTTTTAGTTGTCCATTTTGTTGGCTACAAATAACGACCAAAACTAAATTTCATACGAATAATAGTATTGTTGTCTTACTCATTCATTACGAATATGAGCATTATGGTAATATACCTACTCAGATTAATGAAATATAATTTGTACACCAACAGACATCAATCTCCTTACCTGCCATTATTTGTCAATACTCGTTGAATAAATATAATTATCAAATCTAAGTAATATCGCCAGACTGACACACCGGTGTGGTCCCAAACTAGGCAACGCTTGTACTATGGGTACCGTACAATGGACTGGGGGCGATCCTAGTGACACCCAGACCTAGGCAAATTACAAAAAGGTCATTACCGAAATTTTCCCCGGCGGGAATCGAACCCGCAACCACCATGTACAGTGAGCGGCCCACGCTCGAAACACTGCACCAAGCGGTCGTCATAAGTGTGTAGTGTTTTCAGTTTAATATTTCTCAAGCTCTTAAAAAAACTATTTTTGTTCTGATTGATTTAACATTAACAACATAAATGTAAGCAAAATTATTCACCCAATCGAGAAAGAAAACTCAATTCCGAGGGTGTCTCGTCGAAAATTAAATTATCTTTCTCTTTTTACGTGCAGACTTAGAAAAAGTGCGAATTTACTTTTCTTTAGCAACGAATACGGTTTGATTAAATGAATGTGGAAATTTTTACTCGTATAAAATTGGCTTCAAATTAATGTGAGTATTAAATCTGAGAGACGGTGAGAGCTTAAATGTGTTTTTATATTCAAATTTCTAGAATGATTTTGGCAGCTATCTTATAGTTAACATCTTACTAATATTATAAATGCGAAAGTTTGTGAGTGTGGATGTATGTTTGTTATTCTTTCACGCAAAAACTACTGAACGGATTTGGATGAAATTTGGAACACAGATAGTTTATAACCTGGATTAACACATATAATACTTTATTGAAGTCTACGCGGATGAAGTCGCTTGCAGAAACTAGTATCAGATATTTTTTAAAGTACCTATATACATGTACAATTTCTAAAAATGACCGAGTTCTGAAGTAACTAAAAAAATACATACAAATTAAAAACCGCCTCCTTTTTAAAGTCGGTTGAAAAGATAAATAAGGGTAACAACGTTCTTAGGAATTTAGCAAAAAAACTTAGTTAATTGATAAAAAGTTCATGCAGATAGCTTGGAAGATCTGTCTCCGTAAGAATCCTTACTTTCAAGCGGTCTTTTATATGATCAAGTCATAGAACTCAGTTTGCATTCAATCTCGCGCTCTGTCCATGTACCCCTGAATGGCAATGCTCCCATTCCGGCTAAATACGGCGCAGTCCTCGGGAAAACTGCACTGTGCATAAAGGTTTTAGACAATCTACTTTGAAACCACGTTGTAAGACCATCTCAGTGCTCACTCTTGGTGACCAACCTTCGACTACCAAGCTGATAAAATTGTTAGCTAACTTGGTTTAAAATTGCTATTGCGAATACCACCTTAGAAACTATGATTTTAAGTCTTTGAGCTCCTAAAGTAATAAAAAGGATTAGCAAAAATAAGAACGAAATCTGCTTCAAATTAGGTTCCTTTTTTCAAACTGGTGTTTTAATAATTAAAAACACTTTTTGAAGGTAGTAACCCTTCTTCATGCTAAGCCTATGCAATCATAACCAAAATATACACAACTTACATTTATCTAGAATATCCTACTAATATTATAAATGTGAAAGTTTGTGAGTGTGGATGTATGTATGTATGTATGTTTGTTACTCCTTCACGCAAAAACTACTGAACGGATTTGGATGAAATTTGGATACACAGATAGTTTATAACCGGGATTAACATATAGGATACTTTTTATCCCGATAATCCCGAATTTTTTGTTACGTTAAATACTACGCGGACGAAGTCGGGGGCACAGCTAGTTTGTTTATAAATCTCTATTACCTCCGTATCAAACATACTATTAAAATAAGCTGAATACAAAGCCCAGCTTTGTTTTGATCAAACATAAGGTTGGCACAAGGCCTTCCGTCTCCACAGGCAACTTAATACTGCTTATAAACCAATTTTAACATATACAGTCATAACCACCCCGCTACGGTATTCGGCATTGTCGTCTACTCATAAAGAATTCTGTTGAAAAATCCAATTTCTCGTCTCATAACTTGGACGACGTCTTGTGGAATGTTTAAAATGGAAAGCCCAAGAGGTGAACCAGCCACCGTTGAATATAATTATTTTCCTTTGTAAATGAATGGTTGGCAATTTTTTTTTAAATTGGTATTGTTAAAGCGTATCCCCATCGAATGTCACCATTAAATAACAAAAAAAAAACGTGACATTTTATTACAGTATCTCTTAACTCAAAGCGAAGTAAGACTATACAATGGAATAGCATGATTTATTTTCATTAAAAGATCTGCGTTTAAGTAATATACTGGTGGCAAAACTAATCCCATTTTCCTGTGTCATATTTTCTAACTAGTGCTGTAATCCTCGGATCCCGGGAGGGGAAAGCGTTTGGATACCTGCTCTTTTTACCTATTATCTATAACTAGTTTCTGCCGGCGACTTCGTCCACGTAGACTTAAATACTGTATTCTATGTGTTAATCCAAGTTATAAACTATGTGTGTTCCAATTTTCATCCAAATTCGTTCAGTAGTTTTTGGCGTGAAAAAGTAACAAACATACATCCACACTCACAAACTTTCGCATTTTAATATTAGTAGGATATTAGTAAAATACATACTTAATTAACCTACGATTTTAAAATAATAATAATAAACATTTTAAAAAGGCAAGCCTGCTGACTTTCTTAAACGATTAAAAGATTAAAATCTTAATTTGAGTTTAATTTCGTAACATAAAGATTCTCTTCAGTCGCCCTCTTTACTATCTACTTGTAAGTAACTTCTAAAATTCATTAGATTGATGTCTCTTCAACTCTACTAAATATTATATTCGTTCTTTGAAATGTCATTATTATGATCTGATTTCTTTGATATCATACGTGGATTCATTCATTTCGTGTTTCATCACTGTATGACAAAAGAAAATGAGAGTTTTTGAAAATGGAAACGCTGAACATTGTGACTACGATCGTTGATTTCGACAACTTGTGGTGAAAGAGATATAATATAGGAATGGTGCTTTCAAAATTGGACCTGTTCGTGCGTGCAGTAAGGAACAATGTCTACACAGCTGTTGCTTGACATTGCGATTGCATTCATCTGATATCACATTTTAAAGAACCTTACTGAGATATTGTTGGAATTTAAAACGTATCTATATAATAGGTAGAGTTTAAAATTCAAATGTGTACATAATATCAGTAAATGTTTGACTGGTATTGAATTTAGTAGGTATATTTAAAAAAAACATTTATAAAATATATAAGTCAAATACTGTATTTTAGACAGAACAACTTTAGTAAAAACTAAAGACCGGTGATGAACAGAATTGGAACATACAAAAAAAACAAAACAGACGAACACAGAACCTCCTCTTTTTTCGAAGTTGGTTAAAACAGTCTAATGGACTAAACGACTTCAAGAGGAGTAGCATTTGAATGTACATTATCTAAATATCTAAATATAGCTCTAGCGACTGAATCGCTAACCAAAAGTATCGCATGTGTGCAGGCCCTAAGCCGCAATTGTTATTCAAGTCAAGCAACTAAATGCGACCGAAAATTGCCGAGAATTTCCGGGCTTTCTGCGTCTTTGTGCACAATTGGGTTGGAAGTAGCGATGGCTTCAAGCACTTGAGTATGACGTTATTTATTGACTGGCATCGTAAATGTGAATTTATTTAACCCTTGCCTTTAGGACCCGTCTTTGACAGGTCATCGATTTAAGGATCATTTGAAGAAAGTTATACTTTGTTCTTCCCCACTGCAAAAATAGTTTAACTTAATTTCTTATAAATAATATTATTTGAGTACAAGTTTTTAACATCTAAATACGATCATGAATGTAAGATACTTACTACAAATTTACTGTAATTAAAAGAAAAACGTACTTATATTCAACATAGAATCACTCCTTGTACAATAGCAAAAGAGAAAATAAATAGTAAATATACAGTAAGCAACGTTAATTTAAAATTAGCCAAGTGTTAAAGGCAGAAGAAAGCATGCCAACATCTAGCGAATATTTGCGTTTCTTATAATAATACACAAAAGCATCTACTTCCTGTAACTGAAATGTCGGGCCGAACCGCTCGAAAGTTCACAAGTAATTGAGATTCTGGAGCGAGCGCGAATTGGGCCATAGGGATATATAATTAAAGTCGCCATTCACTGCCGGACTTGGGCGCTTTATCTACAGAGCCTATCGGTCGGGTTCGAATGCTGCTAAATTTTTAAGCGCCATATAATAATAAATGACAAATAACGCAGTCTCCAATAGATAAATGCAACTCAGACATCCGATTAGCCTTTTTGAGCATTCGGCCGTATGACATACGGAGGTTAGAAAAGGTGATTTTTGTAGATTTTTCGATGATTAATTATGGGGAGCTTGGTTACTGTTAAACATTAATATCTATCATTTGGAACATTAGGGAGTGCAGTAATTTAAATACGTTCTGATTTTAAACTTTAATTATTGGGCCCAGTACGGCACGGTATGGCCATCAATGAAATCCATTCGTGAGTTCCTCAAACTTAAAACTCACAAAGTAAATAAAGATAACAAATTCACTGTAAAGTATTATTGTAGTAAATAGGGGTCCTAAGCTTCGCCCGAAGGAGATTATACTTAAGATACTTTAAGGCCTGAATAAGTTTGGGCTTCTTAGCAAAGTAGAATTTACCTATCATCATGTCTGTAGTCTCTTAAAAGATAAACAGAGGTGTGTAGACACCCCCATTTTGATATATTTTCACGTTATCATGTACAGCAGAAGTTACATGGACAATAAATAAAATCAATAAAACATCTATTGGGGTAACTTTATTAAACTACTCCAATCAACTCATACATATTTCGGTACGTTTATACATAGATTTGAAAAATGACACCGAATACTTAATACAATTTAATAATTCATTGTAGAAGTAATGAGTGCTAATGCATAAATATAGGATAAAAATGGCGAAAAAAAGAGGCAAAAACTACGACCCAAAAACAGATATCCTTTTCATACCAGCCGACATCCTAAAAAGAAACTGCCTGTGTCATTGATGGATCTTCTTTTACTGTGTACTGTTGAGTGTGGGCATTACTAAGTTTTTACTTCTATGTTTTATACATAATTCAATTTAGATAATAGGATATCTGAGCATAAATTGTGTACATTTTAAAATAATTGAAATCTAAATAAATCATCGTGACGATAAAAAACTACTTTATGTAATTGACTGCAGGTGTCATCTCAAAAAATATTTTGTTATTTAAATTAAATTCTGCGTAAATGTACACTTTCTTAATGTACACGCTTAATTTTTTGCCCCGTTTGACCCATACAGCTATTAAATAAAACACACTTATACAACACTTAATCCACTTGCCCTAATTGGTGGTTGATAAACAACTCATAAAAGAGACTTTGCTAGAGGGAAAACGCCATCACCTTCGCCTTTGCTAGAGCGAAAACGTCACCACCTTCGCCTTTGCTCGACAATAGAGCCAACATCGTTTCGAATGCAGTGGGCGTGCATAAGATTATCGTTCCAAATGTAGGTACCTAAGTATCACTAATTCCACGTTAGGGCGACTTGCACAACGATCGCAGAACGATGTTTATCTCTGAAGCTATTTTTAAACCCAGTTTTTAGTTCAATGAGGTGATTTTGTTTGTAGTAAACTTGAAATGATCTATGTTCACTTTTATCTGTTTTGTGTAGTGTCGAAATAAATTCTGCCATGGTTCAGTTCTGCATTTCCACATGCCTATGAACCTTATTACCAAAATTATGAGCGGTAGAAATTATTTATACAATTGTTATAAGTTATAATTCCGAAAATTTATTTTTGACGAGCAAATGTTATAATCTATACAGTGGAATGTGTACAGGGTAACTTACAAATCGAAGTATTCCTTGCATAGTATTCCTGGCAACTGAATAACAAAATTTGAAATTGTCTTGAAAGAATACTACTGAATTTCGCAAACAAATTTTTGGAGCAGAAGTTAAAGCCGTTCAGTTCTTCTATCACACTCTCACAAGTAATACGATGAATAACAAGTAAACCTGTACAATAATATTCTCCTACAATTCAGGTCCTTTCTCTCAATAAATTGAGAACAATAAAAACTTTGGTGGTGAGCCAATTATTTGTTTCACTAAAAACACAAAAGGGAACAAGTTTGTCTAAAGAAACTGCGGCGCCTACGCGCCTGCCATCAGGCCTTTCAGACAAACGTTTCTGCTATGTAAATGCTCGCTTTGTACTTTTTCTAGGATATACCTACAAGTAATATAGTAATTACACTGATAATAACTAAGATATTTAAGAGTTGCAACAATTTATGAGTTTTCTGATAGTCACGCGATCATACCCGGCTACTGGTCTGGGCTACAATCTGATCTTCTTAGGGTTCCGTACCTCAAAAAGAAAAAAAAACGGAACCCTTATATGATCGCTTTGTTGTCCGTCTGTCTGTTTGTTTTATATAAGTACCAAAGTAATATAACAAGCGTACGATTCACCTGGGCCCTAAACCACGCTAGCTACTCAAATCGTAATAGAAAAGCAAACGCTCGCGATTACGTTTCAAACGCTCCGCTTTTGACGTTTTGCTGACATTTGCGTCCTAGACTCAGATGTCGAGGAGAACGACACACGCACACTCCCCGCCAGACACCGACCTCGCCGGCGAGGTCGACGAACCCCCGCTTCCGCTAGAAGGTGCGTCTACTTACCTAGACGCACCTTAGCACCCGACAAGCCCGCTGAGTTTCTTGCCGGATCTTCTCAGTCGAGGTCGCGTTCCGATCCGGTGGTAGATTTACCCTCGCCACCTCTCCCGGCAGCGGCCCAAGCCGAGGTCGTGTCCCTAGTGACGCCCTTGAGCTAGTTGCCCCCCTGCCCCTATGGCTGGAGCGCACTTGCGCTCGCCCTCTGTCCGGGTGAAGTTGTTATGGCCACTCTGGCCAACAACATATAGTCAATAAAAAAAATAAAATAAAAAAATAACTGTTATTTGAACCCCTGCTACGGCGTTTCATTTCGTACTCGACAGAGGGCGCTCTCGGTTCACTTGTTCGGGCGTCTACAGTCAGGCTTCCAGCTCTCTCACACATCATGCTATTCGCATCTCCTTTACGCTGATCTTCTGTGAGAGGGTGGTACTGTTCCAGTTCAACCAGCCCATATGACTATGAGCTGTAGTCAATTAGTCACAGGTTAGCTCACAGATATAGATTTACATAGATAACGCAAGTATCACGATTTGTATTGAAACTAAGCGTGCCGAATTTTTAACACCTACTGTGACGTCTTTAGTGACGGGATATCCAAACCGAATCAAAGACACCGATGCCGCCGATGCCCCTCCGCCCGCTACAATTCTCTCGAAAGATTATCTCGCTCATACTCATATTTCTAAATCTATAGTCACGCGGACTGTAAGTTAGCGGCGACCAACCTTGACGCTTGGTCGGGGTTTCGTACACGCAAAGTACATGCATTTGCGTTATCTATGTAAATCTATATCTGTGGGTTAGCTCTACCATCGTGATCTGACACAATAAGATGCACTGCTGTATTATCCTATAGCTCTGTGCCTCTCAATCAGATCAACCCGCATGGAGCGACAATGAATATGTTCTCCATTCTGTTGTGTCCAATTACAGCCCGCGTATTTGGCGACACAGCACCAATTTTCCCTATCCAATGTCAAGTGCGCAACGTATATCTTAATTAAACAAACACCAGGGCCTCAGCTCGGGGCCTCGGCTACAGCACATAAAAGAGCTTACACAAATTGAATTTGTCGCGAGAAATCCCGGCAAAGTACTGGGAGTGGGAGAAATACTTGAAAGAACTGGCCAAGTGAAAGTCGTCGTTGGTTAATTCGTTCCGTACAGATGCAGAAAAACTTTGTAATAATGTGCGTTCTAATAATGATGCATGATCAAAAGGCAACACACTGGAGCTATTATAAATTATAATATTCATATTAATATCTACTACCCTTTGTAATTATTGAATATAAGCAACTGGCGATAAAAAAATGACTTGTAAAAAGACAAGCCCGCTGAGTTTCTTGCCGGATCTTCTCAGTCGAGGTCGCGTTCCGATCCGGTTGTAGATATAAGAAAAAAAAAATGTAAAATTGTCAATTTGTAAGTGCCCCCGTAGGTCTAATTAAAATAAAAGCTTTTAATTTGAATTGAAATTGATCACTTATATTAACTATTATTAATCACTTGTATAGAATAGAATAGAATGTATTTATGTGTGAACATAGGTTTGTGAATACAGTTCTTAGTTGATAAGAAATCCTAGCTGTAGATAATTAAAGCTCTTATGGGGCTAGCTCGATCGGGGAAGTACCACCCTGTCACAGAAGATTTGCGTAACGTAACTATTATAGCTGCGTTTCGTACAGTGAGTGAGAGAGCCGGAAGACCAACCCCCCACCCTCCTATCCCTCCTCTGTCTCACTCCTCTTTAGGTCGACAAAGTACGAGCAATGTCTTTGATATCACAAGTATTTATAGGCTACGGTAAAATATATGTTTTTTTAAATTTAATTTAGGTTTTTTAATTTAATATTATTATTTTACTGGTAAATTTCTTACTCTAAAAAAATATATCCATGTTCAACCTTAACAACTGTTACTTTCTATTGTAGTAGACCAATATTTACGTACATCGACGAAATCAAAAGCAACTTTAATTTTCTAATAACCTGATGAACCCCAAAAAATACCCGGAAAAAAGATAAACCACGGTTTTGGAACAAAAATATTCTGATAAGTTGTTCCGAGAATCTTTATTGTCCGTTAAATCTGGATATAAATTCAGGTTAGCGAGGCCCTTGAGATCAGTATCTGTTGCTATTTCGTTCACTTTGAATGTACCTAAGTGTTTTCTTTGTTACTTGTTATTCATAAATCCTGAAAAAGTATTGTTCTAACGACTGTACCGACTGCTTCGATAAGACAAAGTACCAATGGGAAAATACGAACGTAAGCGTCGCGTCGCTGAAAACATAATTTACCGAAACGTACACAATATATTGATTTCAGATCAAAGGTTGATTAGTGGAAATATATTTCATTAATCGGCTCGCCATACATTCCTGTGAGTCAGGATCTACAGTGATACCCAAAGAGGACGTCTAGACTCTAGCTAAATCGTCTTGACGACAGCATAAGAGTTGATAAAATAACATAATTACGTACATCCACATTCGTAGTTACATATTTTATTTTATTATTGTTCGATAAGAACTTTGAAGTGCGTTTACTTAGAACAAGCAACCATTGATTAACAATTAAGATAAAGACAATTTAAGTAACTCATGAACATGTTGAGTCAGTTCAGACAAGATTACAACCGTCTCTATTTATGCCCTGAACCTACCCTTACCCTTGGGTGGATTAAGTCAAAGATATAAAACCTGAGCTGTGCTGTGCTGCGCTTTGAAAGGCTGCAGTCCCCTTGCTCGATTTTACATGCTGGTACAGGTGACGGCATATATTTAGTTTGATGAAGATGAGCTGAGCTGCATAGATCGTACGGTTATGCTGTGTTTGTTGATAAATCCACACAGCACAGCACACAGAGTTACACAAAAACCAGCCACCTCTAACGTATTCGCCAGTAACTATGAGAACACAATTCAAAATTCTTAGCAACAACTCTGATTCTGTAACATTAAGCTAAATAAATCTATTATTTTTCACTGAAGCGAGTGATGCTATTGATAGAAATAACAACCTGAGCTAGGCAACGCGCAGCATAGCTGAGTTTCCACCCCAAGTATTTTATTTTACTATTACCACTAGTTTATTGGAGGCAAACGGTGGATTTACTTTGATTAAACCATCCGTTATTGGACGCAAAGAGGTTGTATTTTCACCAAATTTCTAATAAATTGAGGAGAAAGTTCTGTAAATTGGAAGGTTGAATAATATTATGTTAATCATTTTGTTTGTGTAAATTGAACAAAAATGTTAAATCGGAAAAAGTTTGTTTGTCCAGAAATTTTAAATATGATTTGTATATAAAAATATCACTGAAATTAAAATAGTTTTAGAAATGGAAAATGGTCCCTATTCATGCTGTACTTTTAGACAGATAATAGAAGATTTAGTATAAGTAGCCATTGGCCAGAAATAACAGGGTGGGTAAAGATATTAGTGGTCCACATCAGAAAGATCCTACTAATATTATAAATGTGAAAGTTTGTGAGTGTGGATGTATGTTTGTTACTCCTTCACGCAAAAACTACTGAACGGATTTGAATGAAATTTGGAACACAGATAGTTTATAACCGGGATTATCATATAGGATACTTTTTATCCCGATAATCCCGAAATTTTTGTTACGTTAAATACTACGCGGACGAAGTCCGTGGGCACAGCTAGTAACTAACTTAATAAAGTTATGAAATGTTAAAACGTCCGAATATTAAAATGCCTTTGTGGGAAAGCACCGCTATAGAGATACAACTTAAATAAAAGGCAGTTGGCATCGATAACTTTTCAAAAAATACTTTATTTGGCCCTATCGTATGGCCCAAATTCCTTAAGATCCCATCATAAAAGCGTTAAATATAAACAGAGCAATAACTACGGAAAGAAGCCTGGTAAAGAGTAATATTACTTTTAATTAATTATTGAAACCCTTAAATTAAATTCCATTTATTAATTGAATCAATTTCTGATTAAGAGGATATAATTTAATAAGGAAGTGTTTAATTTGCAGAGCTTATTAATCTACAGTCGGCGCGAAATGACGTACAAACATAATTAAAATACAGCTGAAGGGAATAATGTATTTCAATTATTATGCCTTAATTGCTGCCGAATATGCTATTAATATATTCAAAAGTTCCGAACAAACGGTCGGTGAATCCTCAATCAGCAATGTTTAAAAAAACCTGTGCTACGTACTAACGCGCTCGCTAATTGAATCCGGTTTTTCATGAAATAATTGGACGCGTGACAAGTGACAACTGTTTGGAATACTTCAGGACGAACCCTTGGCTTGGAAGAATATTAAATGCTAATGAATTTTAATACCTACCGACCGCTTGGCACAGTGGTACGACCGTAGGCCGCTCGGCTCAATGCAGCTGGTGGTTGCGGGTTCGATTCCCACCGTGACAAATTTCGGAAATCGCAATTGGCTCTGGTCTGGGTGTCGCCCCGGTCCATTTTACGGAACCCATAGTACAAGCGCTGCTTAGTTTGGACCATACAGTTGGTGTGTCAGAACGGCAATATAAAAAAAAAACATTTGTTAACACAAAAGCATTTCAAGTGCTTAGATGCCTCTACATATAATGCGTAGAGTCGTACTACGTCAACTGGGTGTCTCACATGCTTTGAATAGGAATTCTTGTACCATATCAAGTGTACCTGAGTCCCATCTATGCGTAGTGCGTACCTATTAATACAACTATGAAGGCTAGGACTTCTAAATATGCGTGAATGTGTGAATAACGATGCAGCGAAATTGTTTAATTTAATTTAAATTATAGCTGCTGCAATGAAATTACTTTCTCGTCACTTTTAAGGTCATTTTTGCATGGCAATGCTTAACTCCTAGGACCACGGTGTACCGCTACTCAGCACTTGTATTATTATTATTGATGGTGGGGCTGCCATCAATAATAATAAATAATAAAACTTATGGTAGAGCATTATCTTGTAGCGTGGTAGAGTATTAGACTGTAATGTTCCATAATAAAAAAAAAAGTATGGCTATGCTTTTGGGGTATCACTCCACTGTAACACAGCTTATACATACTGTACAGCTACCACAGGCTGCAGTACTCCATTGTAATTGTACGATGCTCTTTTTATGAAATAAATAATATTCTATTATAGTCTATTCTATTCTATAATTGTCTGTTATGGTAATAGATAGAAATTTTATCTTGAAAATCATATTGAACTACCTAGTCACTTGGTACAGATTAAGCATAATAAAAAGCAGTCTTATAATTAAAAAGTTGCATAATAGGTACGTCACAGGAAGAAACTTGGGAACGAAAGCGTAGAAAAGTATCGATTTTTCACGCTCTATTACTCGCTCGAGGCACAATCTTTCCTCCGACGGACTTGATATAAACTTTTACGTTTTTTTTCTTGTGTAAATCTACTTTTCAGCAAGGTATCAATACTTCTGATATTGAAAATATAAGGACTAATAATAATTAACCTCCTAGCGAGGAAACTGAGTGGAATTTTATAAGATTTAAGAATCCCCTTGAGAACGTAATTAAGCTGAACCTACAAGACTTTTCTTTTATAACACAAAAAACGCTTTGCTTTGCCATTCTGTTTGTATTTAATTCGATTGCGAGGAATTAGGATCATTTGGGAAAAACTAAATTAAACATTAAAGTTTACGTACAGTAGTTATTAATTAGGATAGGTACTCAATTTTATTTTTCTTTTACTTAACAACCTTATGATGAGGTTGTTTTTGCTATAATGAAATCCGCTCTTGACCTAAGCAACAATTTTTAATAATGATTAAAGGAACGTTTCCTTAGACGTAGCTCTTAACATTATAATAATCCGCTTATAAAGTAAAATAAGGGTAAAAGGTTCAAATAAGGCTCAAGTTATGAAATTTTGCATTATGTTAGCGAGGCGAGGGCAAACGTTAAGCCTACGATTTTGTAACCCCCGACGAAAAACGAGGGGTGTTATAAGTTTAACATGTGTATCTGTGTATCTGTGTATCTGTGTGTCTGTCTGTGGCAACGTAGCGCCCAAGCCGATGAACCGATTTCAATTGTGTTTCTTTTGTTAGATAGGTATTCTGATCGAGAGTGTTCTTAGCTATGTTTCATGAAAATCGGTTCAGCCGTTTGAAGATCATCAGCTATTTTGTAGGTTAAAAAGCCACATTCACGGCCAAAACCAACTTCCACGGCTCGAATCCGATCGAAATTTGAGATTATTGGATTTAGATTTATTATATTTTTAAATGATCGTAATAGTCTGAACTGGCTTTTTACAATATTATAAATATGAAAAGTTTCCCTGATTCTGGAAAAAAATTATATTTTATCAATTTTTATAAGAGATTTGTGTATGAACTAAAGACGTTCCATCAGTCACGTGTCAAATGATGGATACGCGCATGCGTAATTTTTTTTTGTTTTGTTAATGGTCATGGAATATTACGTTATAATAATTCTAGGGGGCGCTGCTCCGCCATTGAGAAAAAATATAAAAAACAAATCAAATTTAAAATAATTTTAGCGTTATTGAAAATTCTTTCCCTGGGCTGCTCCCGTCCACCTCAACCAGAGTTATTACATGAAATTGAATCATAATTGATAATATTTTACTACGAATTAAACCTCCGTGGCATCAATATTTAGATTCGTTGTCTATTCTAATGTCAATTATTATACTGTCATAACAAAATAATGTCTCATACTTTTACACAGATTTTCTGTTGATTATTGTACATCTTAGAATATAAATGAGGAAGCCAAAACAAATGATTTAATGGCGCTTTCATAATCTGGCATCGAAACTAGTTGTACCAGATGAATTTGCGAGATGAGCTATGGATACTGAGCTACGGGAGCTACGCAAATCGCGCTAACATCATTATTTGGAAGAACTAGGTAAATTATACATTTGATGAACAGGTCATCGCATCGGGGGTTTTTAAATTTTCAATTTAGAGTTATTTAACAAAAATGTTAATGTTCCCAGTGGAATATTAATATTATAATATAAAATTATAAATATACTAACCAAATGAGTTAAATTAAATAGTAGCTAAGTATAATATCATAAAATAAAGTAATGTTTCCATACGCTCTCCAATCCTAAAAATAGGTAGCCATGAAAGAGTCACTAATTACGTCATTACTTCCTTTTCGAAACTTCCCAGAACTTCTCCAAAACAATTCGAAAGTCGTTTACAAATCACTAATGTATAGAATCAATAGACTTGAGCGATTAATCACGATTGTAAATCCCACCTGCGCCCACACCGCGTTAATACCAGATTTCGTATAAAATTTGATAAATTAGATCACTCTCTCTAGCACCAATTGAATCGCCGTCCGATTGATTGATTACCCTAAAACTTTCACACGATATTCAGTTTTATTTTCCAAGCCGTAAATGCTCAAGTTGGTTGAGGAGAGGTTGGGGTGCAGGTGGTAAGGAGCGATTTGTAAGTTGTTTTTCAGAAATGGAGTCGGTTTAGAGAGTCTAACTAGGTTTATCTCTCCAAATGGTTCGGGGCGATTATTTCACTGCACTTTTGTGACTTCATTAATTTTTTTTCTATACTAGCGATCCGTAGAACCACAAATACTGTAGAACATTATTTTGACCTGTCTCGTAAGATTAAGCCAACGTTTGAAATGTGAGCGCAAAAAAGTGTTTATTTACGACATCACATTAGAAACCTCTAAATTTATCAGTGTTTTTCTACTATAATGCATGTATTATACATAAAACCTTCCTCTTGAATCACTCTATCTATTAAAAAAACTACATTCAAATCCGCTGCGTAGTTTAAAAGATCTAAGCATACATAGGGACAGACGGATAGCGGAAAGCGACTTTGTTTTATACTATGTGGTGATAAAAAGTCGGCGAACAAGCATGTGACCCGCCTGAGGCTAAGTAGTTATCGTAGCCTATAGATGCTTGCAATTCCAAAGGTATAGCTCGCACATTGCTGACCTGTACGGGCGTGGGAAAGAGGGAGGGGAATGGAGAGGAGTTGGGCTTCCACTTATCTCACTCATCGCACAATCACAGTTACTTTACTTATTTATTTATTTATTGAACACAAAACAGGTTAGAAGCATGTTCACATGAAGTAAATGTTCAATTCCAGAACTTATATTATAATTATAACCCAAAAGCTAGGTACACCAATATCATTTCGGAGAAGGTGGCCACCCTGGTCAAGCCGTATATGAGATGATGTCATTGGTTGCAGCTTATCTTTATCAAAATTAAAATCCATACCATAGAACTATTAGTTCGCAGATGCCTATACCGAATAAATAAATATAAATAAGCGACGAACACACCAACTGTATGGTTCCAAACAAGCAACGCTTGTACTATGGGCACCTTACAATGGAGTGGGGGCGATTCCAATGATACCCAGACCAGGGCATACTACGAAAGGCCATTTCCGAAATTTTCCCTGACGGGAATCGAACCCGCAACCACCCGGTGTAGTGAGCCGAGCGGCCTACGCTCTAACCACTGCGCCAAGCGGTCGTCAATACGTTTTAAGATGACATCAGCGGCTACATTTGTTTCAGTCTCAGGTGAAACCATATTTTCTGGTTTAGCTCCTCACTTTCTTTTCTTGAGTTTACATTAGTATTCTTCACCGTATTTGTTTGACGATGTCTATAAAGTAGACGATTAAGAAACATGTCGTATAGTGATCATGTAATTTAGGTCCGTATTAATAAATCATTCTCAAATCTGAGAGCGATCTTGAGTATGCGTTTGACACATCATTTAGTACTGGGATGACATAATAATGACATTCCAAGACCGCTCTCAGACTTGAGATCGACGAGCCCTATTGATCTTTGGTGTCATATTATTGTAACGTATTTCACAATGTGATTATTTTGGACATTTCAAATACCAAGCCACTTTTGACTTTGACTGTACACGACGTTATACAGTGTTAAAGTTAAATTCAATAATGCCGCACCTTTGACAGTTTTTCAATACTTTCAGCACGCGATCGCAGTTTCGTCGAAAATTTTAAAAACGCTGAATATATTAGAGCAGGCAACACCTGCGTCGGCTGTTAAAAGTCGAAAATTAAAATATCGCTCGAGAATACCGCACAAAAAGTTGGTTTAGGGCTATCTTTCACCTAGCTCTTACCTATGGCTTTATCATCATATATTTTATAGATGCAAAAAACAACCTTAATACATTACATCGAAGGATCGGCGTAGATTGGCTTGAACCATGCCTTTCAGTGTGTAAGCAGTCATCTACCAGGTATTCGCGACACCAATAAATTTACATATATTCGATTATAGCCGACTGTTAAATACGGCGATTATCTGACAAAAATTAATAGAAAAAACGATGTGGCGTATATTGGAAAATTTAGTCGTACAATATACCAAAAATGTTTAGGTATTACTGGCAATATAAACCTGCGTATTTGAGTTTTTGTGCGTTGAACATTTTTGCGTATTTCTTTTGAGAAAATGTACCAAATGCAGATGTAGTTAAGGTTTATTTTTACTTTACCAAAGATTCTAGCGCGTATTAATACGCGCCAGTAGGCTGGAGCCTTAACATTTCTTAAATAATTTTCTAAAACACGAAAATGTGTAAATGAAAATTCAGCTTGGCCCTAGAGACTGAGACCTACCTTGTTGTAGAATAGAAATCTATTTGCTTTGAACCGGCGCTGTCACCGCAAAACCCTCTATTTTCACGTCTGACAACACTCAAGGGTTACCCAATGGCTTAGCTACGTATAATACCAACTAAATAGAGGAGATAAACAATGCTGTGATGTATAGCTGTGTCATCGGGTCATTGAACTCAAAGATGCTAGATACATTTTGGGATAAATTTGGAAATCTATTGCCATTACTTTTTACAAACATTGTAAGTTCTATTTAAAACTAATTATCAATAGATTTATGAAACCACAAATAATAATATGCCTAAAACATGACCAACGAGAAGCGATACGAAGTGGAAATATTGTTTGAGTTCAAGCTGGTTATCGCCGGGCTCGCCAAAATTCGGGCGGCCATTTTATTAATTCGTGGTTCGAAAAACTAAATAATATAATGTTAATTAAAATAAATAATAACTCTAAATTGAAAATTTAAAAACCCCCGATGCGACGATCTTTTCATCAAATGTATACAATTATCAACAGAAAATCTGTGTAAAAGTATGAGACATTATTTTGTTATGACATTATAATAATTGACATTAGAATAGACAACGAATCTAAATATTGATGCCACGGAGGTTTAATTCCTAGTATAAAATATTATCAATTATGATTTAATTTCATGTAATAACTCTGGTTGAGGTGGACGGGAGCACCCCAGGGGAAGAATTTTCAATAACGCTAAAATTATTTTAATGTAGATTTGTTTTTTTATATTTTTTCTCAATTGCGGAGCAGCGCCCTCTAGAATTATAATAACGTAATATTCCATGACCATTAACAAAACAAACAAAATTTAACGCATGCGCGTATCCATAATTTGACACGTGACTTATGGAACGTCTTTAGTTCATACAAAAATCTCATATAAAAATTGATAAAATATACATTTTTTCCAGAATCAGGGAAACTTTTCATATTTATAATATTGTAAAACGCCAGCTCAGACTATTAAGATCATTTAAAAATATAATGAATCTAAATCCAATAATCTCAAATTTCGATTGGATTCGAGCCGTGGAAGTTGGTTTTGGCCGTGAATGTGGCTTTTTAACCTACAAAAGAGCTGATGATCTTCAAAGGGCTGAACCGATTTTCATGAAACATAGCTAAGAACACTCTCGATCAGAATACCTATCTAACAAAAGAAACACAATTGAAATCGGTTCATCAGCTTGGGCGCTACGTTGCCACAGACAGACACACAGATACACAGATACACAGATACACAGATACACAGATACACAGATACACAGACACACAGATACACATGTTAAACTTATAACACCCCTCGTTTTTCGTCGGGGGTTAAAAATAACCTTTTCATTTTTGTATTGCTTCTGGTTGGCCATGGTATTGTTGGTTTTTGCTTAAAGGTCAGAATATAAATTATTCCTAAGTACTATCTACCTTGAAAATTATTTCCAACAATTTCTTCTCGTACTATTCCCGAGATACCTAAGTAATTATGTTCCCATAACCATTCTGGAATTACTCAACCCTTTAACACGTTTTAATTGGGATGCTTGTACAGAAATAACAACGTTCCAGGGAGGGATTAATTAAGAGTGTGTGAATTTACTCTAACATAGAAATATTAAGCGGCATGTTAGTCACAGTAATATTCCAAATCGCATAAAGGAAGAATGTGCCCGGGTAAGGGAGGCTGACCCGCTATTACATGGGGCCAAAATACTATTGGAGAATTCTGGGTGCAATGCATAGAACTTCTGCCTATATTACTTTGGGCATTGGGGTTTATCCTTGGGGACGCTATGGAGATGGAGATTTTTTTGTAAAAAAAATCTTTGACTATTGTCTTTTTTATTGAATCAACGTATAGAAATACCAAAGATAAAAGGTTTTTATTCAGGGAACTTTTTATGTCGGACTGACGGTTGAGCGGCAAATGTGGTTCAAAGCGAAGGTTAGAACCACAACTGACCCCTTTGGGTATAGGCGTCGTAATGTTGGATGTTAAATGCCTTTAAAACACCTTATCATTTCGGTAAACAAGCGTTTGATCTGCCTGATGTTAAGCAGTTACCTATCGTGGCATTGGGCTAGCAATACTATTGAGGGATTGGGCTACCGCCCCTCTCTCTTTTTTTTATTAATTACTGCACACCAGGGTACTCAGTCTGCCGCTTCTCCCCTGACATTATCAGGGTCCATTGAGTTTTCTATTTCTAACATTTCTTATTTTAATATTCATATATAAAGTTAAATTACATTTCTCTTAAATAATAGAGATATTAAATTATAAAGTAAAACATTCTAAATTGTATTTCTAGGCTTAATAGTTACATGGCGGCATCGAAACGCAGCTTTAAAACAGCTACTTACGCCGATCTTATGTGAGATGGTGGTACTACCCGGGTCGGGCCAGCTATGAGCTGTAGTCTGCTATATCTTGGCTTTGTCACCTTCATAAAATACGCTGAAATTAGATAGATACTCATATGCTACTTCGTCCGGGCATTTAGCGTTCTTAATTACCTTTATCAAAGATTTCATTAAAGACAAGAGATTAGTTCTGAGATAACTAAAATATTAAAACTTATATGTAACTACTTTGTGCAGAGGTATTATATATAAATCTTGTTGTAAATTCATGGTAAATGGCCTGGTCAGCGCCTGGTACTCTTTCGAGGTGTTTTTTTATGATTCAAAGAGATACAAAGATTAATTATATTATATATATTTATCGTCTTTATTAAAATTGTTTCTTCTGTAGATAAGATCATTGTTTTATTATCATCTGTACTGTCCACAGATTTCTGAAAGCAGGATGTGAATAAGTCATGGAGGAGCTGGAGTGTGTCAACTGCAGCCTTTACACTGAGCTCAACGACAGCTTCGTGTACAGGAACCTAACCAGGAATGAGACGATCAACAAGTTCTATTTCTACCAGGTACGATTTCAAAACCAAAATAAAAATAGGACGGACGGACGGACAGACGGACGGACGGACGGACCAACGGACGGACGGGCTGTATTATCTTATAAGGGTGACTTTTACCGCGGAACTCTAATAATTAAAATAAAAAAGTCTATGCACCTACGAGTATTTATATGTAAGCCAAAAAAGCAATTTGTCGCAAATCGCAATATAAGAATTAATTAATTATTGAAATAGGTTTTTTTTTTGTAATAGGGCTATTCCCGCCATACTCTCCCAACAATGTTACTCCTGTAGGTCAAAATCGACAATGGTGTCCAATGATGCCGCTGAGGTTTGAGCCTCGATGAGTCCCGGGGAAAAGTTAAATTGTCTTAGAACCCAATTTAATCGAAATAAATAATAGGAGTAGTTCAAAGTTATTTTTTTAGGTCTGTGGTTGAATATTCTTGAAGTAATTAATTAATTTATTCATTGTTTACAATGTGGTTATCACCTTCCGCACAAAGCTTGCCATGAAAATGTAATCTGTGTACAATTGTGCGGGCTTTATTGATTACTCCCTGATGTTTTGTTATATGATGCACAATGCATTGCACTAACTGATAATCAACTTTGCATGCGGACACATGGAAATTAACTTTTATCGGTTACTGTGGCATTTCCTTGTTAGGTACTAACCTTAATAATATTGCTTCAGTGTATCAAGATTCAAGGCCCTTCCGTTTCATAGGGGTCATTTTAGCAACATGGTATAGAAAAAAATGATCCTAATATAATATTAAAATGGGTCGTTCTCAAAATGTCGAAGGGTTAGTTAAAAGGGCACAGACACTATCATTATAAAGGTAGTTTTAGTAACCTTTTTTGTTACCATCCGTAACTAAATTTCCTCTTGCGTAAAATTGGGGCATCTGTTTTAAATCTCTGATTTAAATCATCCTTATTTGTCCTTAATTGTCAGTAAAGTGAAATCTACAAAACTGGATCTAAATTACAACCACTTTTGATATTAAATATAATTTTACAAATCCCTGTTGCATTAGCCTCGTCGCTTCAATCCATAGTCGTCGCCCCTCGCGTCAATACTTTCATTATTAATTTTCCCGCTATGAACGCGCCATTCAACTAAATGACCCGTCAAACTGTCGCTTTAATAAAATCCTATCGCTACGAGCGCGGTCGACTCGACGTACATTATTATGTAAATACTAATGTATCTCACTATCCCTTAAATTGAATTTGCTGGGTTTTAAAGAGGAATGTAGAGATTCAGAATAGTTTTATTTGAGTCCTCATTATTATCATTCCTAATTAATTGTCAGGAATTAAATAGCATAGGTATATGATAACCAAATTGAATAATCAATCATGAATCGCTTCTACAATCTAGCTCTGATACCTTTGTCTTCTACCAACAAGTGTTCTTGTGCTCTAGGCTGTGGACTAGGTCTTAAGTCGATTGAGAGAGACCTAAAATACTTTTTCTAATAAATATTATATAGAACTTATTGAAACATAAATCGAATATTCTTCACTGCAGGTTGTTATACAGTCTCCATGCAATTAAAGTAATTGTCATGACTCTACTAGGTACTTTAATTTAGTGTTTCTAATTTGTGTTGCTTTACCGGTGCTCCTGCCAACCGGTTAGAGTTAATTGCGTGAAAGAATCGCGGAGAAGTATTGGTCTAGACGTGCCCGCCGTATTCTAATCTTGTTTTCTGTCTTTGGTTTAATTTGTGAGAGGTAGAGTCGACATTATTTCGTACTTACATGACGAAGACGTCTTAAAGTAGAGTTAAAAACTTTTATTGCTTTATTGAAAACACAACGAAAAAACATTTTCGCACGTATAAAGATCCAGGAAGTATGTTATACTACTATGGAGAATGTCAATAATTTTATTTATTTTATTCTCATACAGGTTCTTTCTATTTTTTGGCACAAACATAAAGACATCAGTATAAATCATTGAGAATATTAAAATGTCGTTAGTCACATATTTTAATACATCCCTAAACTGCATATTCTTCTTGAAACCGACTTAAAACTCCCAAAAGGCGTTACACTATAATTGAATGTTCAAAACGGTAGACTTGAAGCCACAAAATTACTCTGCGACCACGCTCTGCACTCTGCACTTCACAGTTTACTACATATTGCTTCAGCGAAGCATTCTCACCAAATTGTTGAGAAACTTTGATACTGAAACCCATTGTTTGAAAGTTTTGACAATTATTATGTAAGTTACTAATAGGTATCTGCTTTTGTTATAGTTCATGCAGTTAGGTTTTCTTTCATGGGACTATGCCCGTCACACACTCCCACCACTGTTTCTCCTATAAGCCAGGATCATGGTGTTGACAAGTCTCAAGGAAAAACTAAATTATCTTGAACCAGCACGAATTAAATAACATGAGGAGTTGTGATAATAATGTGCACTTCCCCTCGTTGCAAAATGGAAAATACTGTGATATATAGGCTGATTAACATAGAAGCATAGTAAGCGTGCAATTTCATTGTTAAGTGATTTATAGCAACGAGGCTTATATTATTTATGAGTAAGTAGGTACTGTTTTAGAAGTTGCAAATAATTTCATCCGAGAACCAGTTATATAAATAAACTAGCTGTGCCCGCGACTTCGTCCAAATTTCGGGATTATTCATCCCCTATTTTATCCCCTTGGGTGGTAGAATTAATCGAAATCCTTTCTTATCGGTTGCCTGCGTCATAACATCTACCTGCATGCCAAATTTCAGCCCAATCCCTCCAGTGGTTTGGGCTGTGCGTTGATAGATCACTATGTCAGTCAGTCACCTTTGAGTTATATATATTTAGATAATAAATATTACTATCGTCAGATGAACACACCAACTGTATGGTCCCAAACTAAGCAACGCTTTTACTATGGTTACCGCACAATGGACTGGGGGTGATCCCAGTGACACCCAGACCAGGGAAAATTACGGAAAGGCCATTTCCCAAATTTACCCTGACGGGAATCGAACCCGGAACTACCTGATACAGTGAGCCGAGCGGCCTACGCTCGAACCACTGCGCCAAGCGGTCGTATAGCAATGCCTGTTCAGTAAACCCTGCTAATAGCTACAGGAATGTGTCTTCAGGGAACTGTTATTTACGAGCCATTTATTTGATAAAGTTTGCAACATTTGATGGAAGTCAGTTCTGAAGTTCTGGATACTGAGGTTCTGTTTTCAATATTATTACGGTCGTCAGAAGGTTTACTTTTGCTTAACACCTTTTTCTTGTTGTCCAGTCAGCACAATTGGCAATCCTCTGGATGTTGCTGGTCACAATCGTGGCTGGAAATGCAACAGTGGTCTTAGCGCTGCTCCTAACGAAGTCCAGAAAGAGTAGAATGAACTTCTTCATCATGCAACTAGCTATTGCAGGTGAGTTTGAACCTTTGGTAAAGACGCCTTAGTGTTGAACTCAGAACAACAGCTTGTTTTGGGCTAAGGTACGAATGCCCAAAAAAGGGAAACCCGCTCATCGCAGGTAAATAAAATACTCAAGCGCCTACGTGATTTTATTTTTGTATTCCAGCATCGAATTCAGTTCAATCCACCATTAAAGATTTTAGAAGTTAAAGGTATAAACCAATTTGACGAATGCTTGATGTAGTGCACAATTAATGCACTCATATTATTTAATTTATTACAGATCTACTAGTGGGATTAATAAGTGTATTGCCTGATTTAATACAACGTATAACTATCACGTGGCTTGCTGGATCTATCACGTGTAAAATGATGAAATATTTACAGGTAAGACATTCACTGTTGCTATTCTATAATGTATTCTATGATACCATGATTAAGATCTATTGTTTGTATTAGGGCGTGGTCACATACTCCTCGACATACGTGTTGGTGGCTCTGAGCGTCGATCGTTGTGATGCTATCACACATCCCATGAATTTCACCGGAAGCTGTAAGTATTTTCTATTTATAATCATAAGTCAAGTAAGTCACTTTCTTTGAATATTAATTCTCCACATTGAAATTGAATAAGTGTTTAAAGTTACATAAGACAACCTGATTTTTGAAGTCTGAAACGTTCGATTTATACGCCATAGCCATCATAGAATATTCTCTACAACAAATTGGATTCTGTAAATATCAGTAATACTTAGTAAAATTTAACACCAAGTAACTTAACTCAATTAAGTACTTTCCAGTTTCAAGAAGTCCAGTTTTTAAGTTAACGTCTCAACAACGCCATAACTTAGCGGAGGTTGAACTTAAATAATGTTGACAAAGTCCAGGCAGCTTTGTCGTTGCATATTTTGTCAAAGTTCCCTCATAACTAGGAATTTACTACGCTGGGGACAATGTTATATTGGTAGTTTGGTGCTTTTTACAACAGTTTTTGTTTTCCTTTATTGTTTCCAACACTCCAAGTTTCTTTATCATTTATTACGTATTTGAGTCTGCTTACTTTACTTAGATACAGCTACCGTGTTTGTCATTGATTATTATAATAAGTTAAGTTATTGAATAATGTAATGTGATGCTTAAATAGATTTATAGAATACAAATGTTTAATATCGTTGCACATGGAGTACTCGTAATCATTGCGAAATTGATGAGAGTGCAATTCTACAGCATTTTCTTGTGATAATAAGACTGCAGGAATGTTTTTGGGTCTTTCAAGCATAAGTAATTTAAAATACTATTTAGTTACTTATCGTAATTTAGCTTAAATCTTCGGGTCCATGACTGATCAACTAATTTGTTATTTTAATTAAGTACCTAGTACCCAGTTTTTACGTGTTATTAAGTACTTCATATTTTTATTTAGGGCGTCGAGCGCGTGGATTAATCCTCGGAGCCTGGCTCCTCAGTTTCCTGTTCTGTGTCCCGATGCTGATTCTATTCGACGAAGCCAATGTGGAAGGTATGTGTTCTAAGATCCAATCTGTCAATCATTCTCACCATCTTTCCCTACCTTTTCCCATTATAAGGGGTCAGCGCAATATGGTAGTTTGTTCCATTCATCGCACTCACAAACTCCGTTTTCTTTCAATATTATATGAAAAATGTGATTATTAGTGCATGGTTTTATTATAGCTGATGTTGGAATGACTGAGAAGAATTTATTCATTGAATATTTATTTAGATTTAGCCCAATCCCCCTCCTTTCGCTTCCCTTCCCCTCCCTCTGTCGCATTCCCATTCTGGATGGCAACTTTGGAGCGCGAGCAATTCGTGGGTAGGTACAGTAAAGGTTTAACATCAGGCGGGTCGCACGCATGTTTTTTTACTTTGTTTATAGGCATACTAGCGACCCGCCCCAGCTTCGCACGGGTGCAATAGGTGATAATCTACTATATTATGCATGTATTATACATAATTATTATAATCACTTAATCTATTTAAAAAAACGCATCAACATTGTTGCGTAGTTTTAAAGAATTAAGCATAGGGACAGACAGCGGTAAGCGACTTTGTTTATACTTTGTAGTGATAATACTTAACGAAGGTGACGTCTACTTATCACTGAACTCCTCCTAAACGGTAGGACCGGTTTTTATTATAGTTTTATGTGTATTTGAGTGGGTCCTTGGTAAAGCAGGAAAACTGCTGCCAGACCGCTACTATACATATAATATATAATTACCTTAATTAATAAAATATATGATCTAGCGATCAGAGCGTCGTCAAATGCCATTAGTCGCGGGCAGGTAAGCAATCGAGTTAGTAAGTAAGCTTTCTACTTGCCCTTGCAACTAGGTAATTTATAACTACCCTAGACAGAAGAACACCCACACGATATGTGCAGACGGTGTTGAGTTCAGTCTACGTTTTAATGACACCGCTACTTGTTAGAACTTAATCGGGTTAGGTATTTTACGAGGGTATTGTCGTGCAGAATTCTAAGTAAATTGTGGAAGATCTTGATATAGAAACGTTAAATTAAATACGAATTAATTTTAGATGGAATGTCTGATTATTTAATTTGAAATTCTTCAGCCGGTGGGACATAAGGTCGATGAATACGAGGTATTACATATCTTTCAAGTCATTGCTATTTTATTTAAGAAAAATAACCATAAAATAATAGGAGGAACTACAAAAATCATTCGTTGTTGTAATTTTTTCGCTTTCACTGACACGTGCGGAAGATTCGTACGAAATCCGCACTCAACGCACTGCCTGTAGATAGTTAGTGCGTTTTTGTTGGCAGTTGAAGGTTCTAACGAGACTAAGAATAAAACCTCCTAAATATTTATAGTAGGTACCTAATACTAGTTTTTGCCCGCACTTCACCGGGTACATCTTACTTTCTGGATGTTGACGAGAGCGTCATCTACCAGGCCCAATTATATAGATTTATATAGATAACGCAAATGCATGTACTTCGCGTGTATGAAACCCCGACCAAGCGTCAAGGTTGGTCGCCGCTAACTTACAGTCCGCGTGACTACAGATATAAAAAATATGAATATGAGCGAGATAGTCACTCGAGAGAATCGTAGCGGGCGGAGAGGCATCGGTGTCTTTGAATCGGTTTGGAATTCCCGTCACAAAATTTCGTCTGCGACGACGTCACAGTAGATGTTAAAAATTCGGCTTGCTTGGTTTCAATACAAATCGTAATACTTGCGTTATCTATATAAATATATATCTGTGACCAGGCCCATCTATGGCTTACATTTATTCTTAGCTATAGTTGGATCCGAATTTTATAAACTTATGCATGCGGTCACCCGGCTTCAGGTGATCCCATAAGTGGTATATAAAAAAAAAACAAAATCGGTCGAGCCGTTTACGAGGGGAAGAATTACGACGCACACTGGAATTACACACGCACACTGGAATTTTATACATAAAGATTTGAGTCAGCTTTTAAGAAGTTCTTATTTCCAGGCGTACCCCAGTGCTGGTCAGGCATCAGCAAGCTACAATGGCGGATATGGATGACCAGCGTCTTCGTGTCTCTCTTCGTAGCGCCAGCACTCACAATATCTGCCTGCTACGGTGTGATAGTGGTCACGATACGACAGAAGAGTCATAGGGTGTTAGGCAGAAGAGCTACGGCGACAAGGCAATGTAAGTTACCATTTGACCGCTTAGCACTGTGGGTTCGAGGGTAGGCCGCTCGGGTCACTGCACATGGTGGTTGCGGGTTCAATTCCCGCCGGCGCAAATTTCGGGAATGGCGTTTTCGTAATTTGCCCTGATCTGGCTGTAACTGGGATCGCCCCCAGTAGGTACTCAGAGTACAAGCATACAGTTGGTGGTATATCGGTCGGTATGGTAAGTTTGGGACCATACAGTTAGTGTGTCAGTTAGGCGATGTTTATTTATTTATTATAATTATGTAATATAATATACTTACCTAACTAGTACTTAGGTATAATACTTTACAACTTCAGTGTAAGCGAACCCCAATGAGTAAGAATATGGTTACGATTAATGTTGATTTGTTCCTTTCCGGGGTATATTCTTCTACAATTGCGTTAAGAATTAATACTTATATAGTTAGAAACTCTAAACGAGACAACCATGACTCATTTGTTTTCCTTTATTGTAAACCATTAAACTCATTTACAGCAAGTTGCAGATCATGCTATTTTTTACACCTCCCGTAATTAATCAAAGTAAAAGTAATTAGCCACTTTTGAAAACATTATTTTGGTAACGGCTTAGTTATTTTTTTATCGAGAAACGATGACGAAATATGTTCCGTGTAAATGTAGTTTATTACAGTCAAAACAAATTAGGGGTAACATATTAATGATGCCATTTTAATAGCGAGGGACCAGAAGCAATAATTATGACTAACTAGCTGAGCCCGCGACTTCGTCCGCGTGGAATTTAACTTAACAAAAGAGCCCGCTCCCGCGTTTTGAGCACGCGCGAAAGGACCCATTTTTAAAAATTTTGTTTTTTCTAAAATAAAAGTAGCATCTGTTACTGTTTATAACAACAGCTATCTACCAGTGAAAGTCCCGTCAAAATCGGTCCAGCCGTTTCGGAGATTACCCGGAACACACAGACAGACAGACAGACAGACAAAAAAAAAATTTATCGCGTTTTTGTTATAGGTGTCGTTTGTACTTTCATAATTATGCATTTAATGAAAATGTGTTATTATGATATTACAAAGAGACACTCAAATTTTATTTATTTGTATAGATTTTAACCCGAAACAAGTGTGTAACATGAGGGGCCAAACTAACTAATATCATGATTAACATTAATAAATGTAAATAAGGCCGGTATTAATAAATCGATCTCAAGGTTCAGAGCGTTCTTGGAAATGTCCTCCTAATGTCATCCCAGTACAAAATGACATGTCAAACGCGTATTCAAGATCACTCCCAGACTTGAGATTTATTTCTTAACTAGCTTAGCCCGCGACTTTGCCCGCTTGGAGTTTAACTTAACAAACTTTCATCCCCTATTTTATCCCCATGGGGGTAGAATTGATCAAAATCCTTTCTTAGCGGATGCCTACGTCATAACATCTACCTGCATGCCAAATTTCAGCCCGATCCGTTCAGTGGTTTGGGCTGTGCGTTGATAGATCACTATGTCAGTCAGTCAGTCAGTCACCTTTGAGTTATATATATTTAGATACGTGCCTAGTATTATGTTATATTATTATTATATTATGTAGCATTGCTATATTCTTTAGTATCTTTTAACTCAACAATATTATGTTTTTTCCATATCTACCTACTTCACCTAGGTAATCTACAATTTTATGGGCGTTAAGACAACAGTTAAAATAGTTAAGACCGACTCAGAAGATAAATCAAATTAGTAAATCATCTTTTGTTAAGAAAATACCGATAAACATAATAATTTTAACTTCATAACAAACAGGCAGAATATGAAACCATCAAGGAAAATCCAAAACCCGTGAATCGAGGTCAAATTAAGGATACGTGAGCAGACTGTACGGCTATGAAATATAGACTTCGACCACTCACAGTTTATGTGCACAGATAAAATCTTATCCCTTGCTTATTGAAAGGGCCAAGAAAAGGAACACAGATAAATCGATGAGAGATAACTTTTGATAAAGGAAGAAAATAATAACGAATAAAAACGAAATAAAATAAAACTCAAAAGAGTTAATTAGTTTAATAAAAAAGATGATTGATGATTTAATAAAGTACTCTGAAAGTGATTTCTTCGATAAAATGTTGAAGTACCACAGAAAATATTGTATTAACGCCACATATCAAAAAATATTTAATGTAATTTTATGAAGACGCGATAGGCCAAAATCGAGTGATTATTGTAAGGCATATCAGGCATTTTTTATGGTACATGACTCATTAATCTGAGGTACACGACTTAATATTATGCGTACCTATACTCCATTTGTTATAGCATTAGACAGAAGCTAAAAAAGGTTATTTTTAGTGTCCACTTTGTAATAAAAAAGTACAATTAACGAGTTACAGTTACGATTGACGTCGAATTTATTATAATCTATTTATATACCAGCTTGTCACATCTAACTGTAATAATATTAATTATTTATCTTATTAAATATATTGCCTTTCATTTAAATAATTATTATTTCATTACAATTTAAAATTAGTGCCGATGCTAAAAACCTAAAAGAAGCAGGCGTGAACATACCGGGAACGTTTTTCGTTTCACTATAATCCTACCAAATCTAAAATTTTACCTAATCCCTTCAGAGGTTATGACAGCAGGGTATTTCTAATTTTGTCGGACTATGTTATCTATGAAATTGACGTAAATGTTTGATTCATTTTTTGTTGTCAGTTTAAAATGTGATACCTACGATGTTATTACGAATAAAACATAATATAAAAAAGTACTTTTATTTTGTTTATCGTAGTATTTAGCTAGTATTTTAGATTTATATATCAAAATTTATGTTAAAACAATTTTAATGTAATGACTCTAAATAAAAGTTGTTTTGACTTGGAAATAAAATGATTTGCATCCCTGCTTCTGCGAGCCTCTTATGTCTAATGTTATAATAAATGGAGTATAGTTCTATAAAACAGGAAAGGTAGGCTGTCTAAAAGTGCATTATTGCAATTTTTTTTCTTTGACTTTTTAATTTTAACTTGTCTATCAATAAAAAATTGGGCTTTGCAATTTAAATTGTTTATTTGCATTTCAGACAGCGACGACTTGGACAGCCGCCGCGCCAGCAGCCGCGGGATAATACCGAAGGCGAAGATTAAAACTGTCAAAATGACTTTCGTCATTGTTTTCGGTGAGTGATTGATTAACATTATTAAAGAAAACTTGGGGTAAGTCGTTAAGGTATATTTTCGTATCAACGTATACTTCTGTGAGTTCCGATTAGGGAGTCGCACACACACAGTACCACAGATATAGATTTACATAGATAACGCAAATGCATGTACTTCGCGTGTACGAAACCCCGACCAAGCGTCAAGGTTGGTCGCCGCTAACCTACAGTCTGCGCGACTACAGATATGAGTATGAGCGAGAGAATCGTAGCGGGCGGAGGGGCATAGGCGGCATCCGCCTATTTGAATCGGTTTGGATTTCTCGTCACTAATCACGTCACAGTAGGTGTTAAAAATTTGGCAAGCTTGGTTTCAATACAAATCGTGATACTTGCGTTATCTGTGTAAATCTATATCTGTGTACAGTACCACATCTACTAAACCTTACAACATCTTCACACCAAATTAGGCACTATGGTAGATTTTAATATAATTTCAGGACGAGACGTCAATCGAAGACATACCATTTGTATGTGTCGGCAGCCTCATAATGTAAGCGATACAATCTGTGCTTACATGTTACTTTCTTCGGCTTTTAATATAATTAATGATATGTCATGCGGTGACAACAAGCACGTCATTCTGATAGACAACCACTGTCCATCATGTCTATCAAACCGCAACCGCGGTACGTGACAATATGGTTTAAAATTGAATACAGTTATGCATAATGGATCCAACCACCCATACTTCTGCAACCTGAAACCAACTTACAACCACTTGCACTAGAGTTGGTTTTGGGTCTACAGAAGTATCGGACGATACTATATTTACACTAGATGTTTTATTAATTTACTAGCTACAACAGTTTTCAGATAGGTAACTAAATCTAAAAAATTACTTCATTATTAATAATATGTATTTAAAACATTTATTTATTTCCCAAAATTCCTACGAAACCATGTCCCTTTTTATTTATATTACTAGCTGAGCCCGCGACTTCGCCCGCGTGGAATTTAACTTAACAATAAAGCACGGTCCCGCGTTCTGAGCCCGCGCGACAGGACCCATTTTTTTTATATTGTATTTTTCTAAAATAAAAGTAGCTTCAGTTACTGCTTATAACATCAGCTATCTAACAGTGAAAGTCCCGTCAAAATCGGTCCAGCCGTTTCGGAGATACTCTTTGATTTCAAGTGTTTTTATTTTTTTACGCGGAACCCTAATTGTTTTTCTAAAATTAAAGTAGCCTAAGTTACCCGCTATTAAATCAGCTATCTGCCAGTGAAAGTCCCGTCGAAATCGGTCCAGCCGTTTCGGAGATTACCCGGAACAAACACACAGACAGACAGACAGACAGACAGACAAAAAATTTGTAATTCGCGTTTTTGCTATAGGTATCCTATGTACTTTCATATGCATTTAGTGAAAATGTGTTATTTTGATTTTACAAACAGACACTCCAATTTTATTTATTTGTATAGATTAAGTAAATACAAATAGATACACGTATGGGCATCCAATGTAAATACGAGCGACCCAGGATAATAATTATCTTACTGAACAAATATTAGTTACATGTGGCTCTGAATGTTAATGGGAGAGACACCCACGTTATATGCGTGTAAGTTATGGAAGAACATGCTTATCTGTACTTTGGCCGAATACTCAAACGGTATTCAAATGTTTAAGTCCCACTTAAATTATCTGTCATTTTTTGTATGACGCTCTCAAATTTGAGATTAGTTTAGCGATACCACCAGGTAGAAAGTCATGGTAGAGCTACCAAGCTCTACCCTAACTTTTAAGCGCACGGTAGATATGATAATGATTTTTACATTGTATTATTTATTCTATTTGGTTTTACTTAGGTACCTATCAATTTATGCGGAATAAGAAATCCAGCATAGATACCGTCTTAATTCATCAAAACCACTCACAAATATCGACCAAAAACAAAACAAATTCAAATTCATTCAAATCTGGTATCGTAAAGGCAAAGCGTGTCTGCAAGCAGTAACCGAGACAACTACAGACGTTGAAAAACAAACCCCTCTGGAGGTCAAATCTCTCAGTAAGCAATATAAGAATCCGAGACCGACCACAAATGACAAGGAGCCACAAGGGGCAACGTTGAGGACAATAAAATACTTTACGATCTCCTCCATCATGACTAACTGGGTGAAATTGTTGTTCCTAACGCTGTACTTCTCGAGCATAAAATCACCATAATATAAATTTTACACTTGTGGTATCTGCGTAAGGAGTAAAACTCGATAGCAGAAATTACCAGTCTCATATTCTAACAATATTTTTATTAGTTAAATTGGTTAGTACCTAGGAAAATGTGTTAGCAATATTTTAATTTCGTGCGTGCCACATTATTATCGAATCCACACATTTTGTCGTACAATATGATTACCTAGTGATTTTACTGTTAGTTTGGCAATTTAAATCAAGGATAAATTGCTGTCATCGCTTATTATTTGCAAGGTTATTAGTTATTTAATATACATGTCGCGTCAGGCATGGCAGGGTGCAACATCAAGTGGTCATTTTCTTCACTCTCCATTTTTTATGGCCGCTACAGGCTTCTCCAGGTGACGAAGTCAAACAATTCACGAAACGTTCACAATTTATTAAGACTTTATCGTTTAAATAACCAAGTAAGTAAGTAGCTATGCGGTCACAGACAAGTCCCTTGATACACGTCTTGCTATGACCAAGTTTAAAGAACAACTGTCTCAATATTCAAAGCAAGACTTATCACAAAGGAAGTCAATAGCGACACCTGCGTTTCCGCGTTTATAACAGACATTTTAAAACACAGTCAAATCCGAACTTATTTCTCTACGAATTACGCACCGGAAATAGTCTTAAAACTATTTACAATGTTTTGCAAACATCAAATGAGTGTCTTATTACACTTCCGTATTCAAAACCATTTTCTCAAACGGAAACAGCTATCCGGAAATTAATCCTTATTGCCGAGATAACAATCAAATGAACTCCTTATAGCATTAGACAATACATTGAGATATAAACAAAGAATAGTTAGGATCAGAGTTTCCATATTGTCGTTCAATTTCCGACATACATATAAGTGCTTCAATTGAGATCGGGTACAGTAGATATTATATTATTTAGTTTTATTTTCTGAACAAAAAAGACTTACCGATTCATTCCCAATTTTCCTTATCGCACGCGATAACGTCGACTGATGACATGAATTACCATAATTCCAGTGCAGCTATCAGATCTGGCCAAGCTTACTTTTGCCTACAACTGGTGCTTATATAAGGTATTTGGAATTCGAAAATATGTAGTTAGTTCTAGATCGTGTTAGTGATATAATCTGTTACTATTCATACACTGTAAGCAAACATAATATCATCTACACAAACACTTGTTTCTAAAAAAGTAGTAACCATTTTATTATATTTCTGTTTATTCCGTGACATATTTTAATCCAAACATTCATTTTTAGTATTGTATTTATTCTAATACAAGTACATTTCTCTAACAAGCACCTACATAATGTAGTAATTTCTACGTGCCTAAATGTAGTAGCGAGGTCATGGGATGTGATAATTTGAATGTTACATTCTATCAATTTGCTACAAATTCGAAGATTATACCAATAACTGTAAGAAGTATTTTATGATACCCATTAAGAGTATCTACAGGGTTTTTAAATGGGTCACCATCGCATACTAGAACGCAACTTAAATTTTAACCAGCCGTACAAGTGAAGACTTTGTTACCTATATATATTATTATTATTCTCATTTGTTTCAGTATTTGTCCTCTGCTGGTCTCCATACATGATCTTTGACCTACTTCAAGTGTACGGTTACGTACCGGACACGCAAGCGAACGTGGCCATAGCGTCGCTCATCCAAAGCTTGGCCCCGCTCAACTCGGCCGCCAATCCCGTCATATACTTTATATTCTCCAACAGGATATTCCTCAGTTTGAGGTGAGTTATATTAATAAAGCTACTTAAAAAAGTAGGTACCTATTTTAAAAAATCCTGACTTATTCCAAAAATTTAATGAAGGAAAATCTCCGGTGAAGGTAACTAATTCATTATTTCTACTGTAACGAGACTCAAAGATTAAAATATTATTACCAAAATGAAATCTAATCTGAAGTAAAATCTACACATATACTCGTATATTATGGATTACTATTTCAATTATTATCTTAGGTCTATGTTCTTAGCTTAGTTATTGTGCTAATATACATGTATATAGTATATTATATAAGCGTGTAGCTCATGTCCCCATGCAGTAGGTATAGAGACAGACCATTTAACACTCCAATCACATTTATCTCGTTTTAATTATTCATTCCACAAACCACAAATCCAATTGCCCAAAACACTACTGCGGTCAAACGCTCATCATTCCAATGTCATTCACAGTAACCAAATTAATAATTGTTTCGGTTTGTTTAACTTCAGAGCTAATTTACACTTAATTATTTGTTCCCTCAAACTCATTAGCTGGTATGTCCCCCCCCCCCCCTGCCTCGCTATTAGGTAGGCACTTCAACTTGAAGTGATTTAAGAAGGTCACGGTTGAAATTTTCTGCGGAAGATTAAGAGCTTGCTCTCTTTCAGTGAACTGAACGGCGAAGTGTTTTATCGAATAAACAACAATGATAATGCATTCTTTGGTTGTTTTCGTCTTAAAATAATTGTATATTGTCACCTATTCTTTACATGTATAGAATAGCTACAAACTATCAAAGCCAGTCTTGAAAGATTTCTGAAAAGTATGAATTTCAGGAAGGAATTACGTTACATCGAGATTATTGGTTTACATTTCTAAACTACCTACTTACACACAACACGAAGATACTTTTACAGCGATTTAAGCTAGCAAGTTTAAGTTAAGCACCCACCTGTTGTGTCTTAAAAAGCTGTGCCTATATACTTAAGTACACAGTAACGACGTCTTCAAGTCACTAACCTCAATGATAGTGACGTTAAACTACACTTTAAGCTTTTGTGAATTATCAAATAATATACCTGAATAGACTCAATATTAATTCAATTAACGTTTCATACAAGTAATTAACTCTTGACAGTTTGATTAACAAAACAGCGGTTGATATGATATGTGCGGTTCATCCCCTGTGTTAATTAATTAATATTGAAAGTTATTTTAAACATTTCATTTTACCCTGTATTGAGGATGGATAATTTTGGTTTATAAATGTTAATTATGTTTGAATAGAGGGTGAATAGTGATTTCTGTGACAGAAACATTCCTCCATACAAATGGCTGTGGTGTTGGATGAAAGCCAGCGACAGTCCGGCTGGCAATGAGTCCAGGGCCCACACGGAACTGCTGACATCCTCTCACAGGAGGACCAGACACGAGCTTACTATAAGAGTGAGAAAATGCAATAATACCTACCTAACCTAAAGTTAAACCCGCTTTTGTTATGTGTATTAACAAACCATGCTTTATTTATAGGTTCCAGAAAACGCTGAGGCGAATGTTTTTTTAATGTATAACTAGGGAATTATGTAACATTACTAGCTGTGCCCCCCGACTTCGTCCGCGTAATATTTAACGTAACAAAAATTTCGGGATTATCGGGATAAAAAGTATCCTATATGTTAATCCCGGTTATAAACTATCTGTGTTCCAAATTTCATCCAAATCCGTCCATTAGTTTTTGCGTGCAGGAGTAACAAACATACTGTTACGTACACGTACTAGGGGTAGGTACAATTAATGCCGACTACGTGTATAAAGGGTTTATTCCGCTCTTCACAAACTTGACAAATACACAGTTCTACACTAGTTCACTAATACTAGTTACACACAACAAGCACTGTTCCAAATCACTTAGCAAACTCACAGTATTCCAATATTATCGCCTAGGTCACTGGTATATCACTCTTCGTTCGCTTACTTAAGTTCCGTATACTGTCGCTTCCAAGAAGTAACTAACTCGCTACCCGTCGTCAACACCTTATATACGGAATAAAGATGCGAGCTGGTATTTTCCTGAACATTCTCGGTAGATATGTACGTAATAATAATCGGAATCGAATGATCTCGAGACACATTGTCGGCTTCCCTTTGTATTCGTTCGCGAGTAGGTATTCGCCGGCCGTCGCGCCGATAACGCAAGGGCGTTCACTTTATACCTACATACCTACAGTCTCAAACATTCAATTTTTAGGGATCCTTCGTAATTAATCGATGGAGTACATCTAGAATAAAAATGCGTTTTTGTATCAAGCTGATAAAATAAGGATCCTTCGAGATATTTGACCAAGTAGTTTCTAGGTCGCAACATTATCCCCCTCTTAGTCATGCTCATCCCGAGCATCATTTGTTCCATGATACCGAGCCAATCTGTCCACATGGACTACCTTTGGCTTTCCTCGAAGTCCCTTCTTAATGCGATAGGTCACATCGTTGATCCTCGTAATAACTGTATAAGGTCCTTCCCAGCGAGCCTGAAGTTTCGGGGACTTCCCTTTTCTGCGAAGAGGATTGTGGAGCCACACCAGTGTTCCTTCTTCAAAACCATTGGTGTTTGCATTTCGATCGTACCGGGTCTTCATCTTTATACTCGACTTCCAGTTGTATTCCCGTACCATTCGATGCACCTCGTCCAGTTGGTTTTGAAGGTCACTCACATAATCTGTAACGGGCTTGGGACTGTCGGGTGACGTGCCTGTTATCGCATCCACTGGGAGCCTCATTTCTCGACCAAAATTTACTTTGGCTGGAGTGTGACCCGTACTGTCATGTACTGCAGACCGATAGGACATCAGAAACAGCGGAATGTATTGGTCCCAGTCTCGCTGATGTTCGTCTACGACCTTGGCCAGGTGGTTTTCCAATGTCTGGTTAAACCTCTCGACCATTCCGTCTGACTGCGGATGCGCTGGAGTCGTACGAGTTTTATTCATTCCGAGTAACTTGCACATCTCTTGAAACAGCGCAGACTCGAAATTCCTTCCTTGATCAGAATGGATCTCCATAGGTACGCCATACCGACAGACTACTTCCTGGACCAATTTCTTCGCTACAGTGACTGCTTCCTGGTTGGGTGTTGCAAATACTTCCGGCCACTTAGTGAAGTAATCTTGCACTACTATGATGTATTTGTTCCCATCCTCAGTCATTGGAAACGGTCCAGCAACATCAATGGCGATGCGCTCCCATGGGGCTCCAACGTTGTACAATTTCAACTTTCCCTTGCTTCTTGTCTGCGGGCCTTTCACTGACGCACACGCACTGCATCTGCGACACCAATCCTCGACGTCTTCTCGACAGCGCAGCCAATAAAACCGCTGTCGCACCTTAACCAGGGTTTTCTTGACTCCTAGGTGCCCACCAGAAACACCATCGTGAATGTGCCGTAGAAGAGAAGCCACCTTACTCCGCGGCACTATCACTTGCATGGTGATTTCCTTACCGTCGTTTGATTCCCATTTCCTATACAGCACTTCATCGACCAGAGCCAAACTGTCCCACTGAGCCCAATAACTCTTCGTTGTCGAACTGTGGACTGATACGTCGCTCCATTGAGGCCTGTTTCCGCTCTGTTTCCATTGCCGTATAGGGCGTAGGTCATCATCCTCCTCCTGCGCCTTCTTCATACTAGCGCCGGTCCATTCGTCGTCGCTTCCATGTGTCCCTATGAGCTTGACCTTTTCCCGGACTTCATTCCTTAGACAATGTTTGCAGTCCTCAGCACACGGTCTTCGTGACAAAGCGTCAGCATTACCATGCCCTTTTCCACTGCGGTGTTCTATTACAAAGGAAAATTCCTGTAGTTGCTCGATCCATCGTGCTACTTGACCTTCTGGGTTTCTAAATTGTAATAGCCATTGTAATGCAGCATGATCTGTCCGAAGTGTAAACTCTCTTCCTATTAAATATTTGTTAAAATGTTGTAAGGTCTTCACCACAGCTAACAATTCACGGCGAGTACGCAGTAATTTCTCTCTGGCTTGGAAAGTGATTTACTGAAGTATGCTATTACAACGTTGCGATCTCCTTGTATTTGTGACAAAACACCGCCTATTCCGGTGTTACTGGCGTCAGTATCCACGATGAATCTTCCTTCCCTCGTTGGGTAACCCAATATTGGGGCCTCGCATAATACTTGTTTCAGCTCAGTGAAAGCTTTCTCACATTCCAGGTCCCAAACGAAATCCCGTTTATCTTCCGTTAGACGATGTAAAGGTTTCGCAATATCTGAAAAATTCTTGATAAAGCGTCTGTAGTATGCACATAGTCCAAGGAATGCTCGTACTTCTGTTTTGTTCTTTGGAGAAGGCCATTCTTGAACAGCTTTTATCTTTTCGGGGTCGGTCTTCACTCCGTCTGTCGAGATGACATGTCCAAGATAACTGACCTCCTTTTTAAACAGAGCACACTTCTTTGGACTCAGTTTAAGATTAGCTTCACGGATTCGGGTGAAAACTTTTTCCAAGTTCTTCAGATTTTCCTCGAAGCTGCGACCCATAACAATTACATCGTCAAGGTAGACCAGGCACACGTCCCCGAGTAAACCCACCATTACTCTCTCCATAAGGCGCTCAAATGTAGCCGGAGCATTACATAAGCCGAATGGCATAACGTTGAACTGCCACAACCCGTTCCCGATTCCTGTACTAAAAGCAGTCTTCTCCTTGTCCTCTGGGATGAGCTCGACCTGCCAATAGCCACTTTTAAGATCGATGGTTGAGAACCACTTCATACCACTGAGCATGTCCAGCGTGTCGTCAATTCGAGGTAAGGGGTAACTGTCTTTCTTCGTGACATTATTCAGCATTCGGTAATCCACGCAGAACCTTGTACTGCCATCCTTCTTCTTTACCAGCACCACGGGTGAAGACCATGGACTCGTAGAAGGTTCAATTATTCCGTTATCAGCCATGTCATTAATCATCTCTGTCACCTCCTTTTCTCTTGCCCATGGTAATCTTCGGGGTCTTTGTTTAATAGGCCTGGCGTCGCCTGTGTCGATCCGATGTTTGACGAGTCCTGTCTTTCCACAATCGTTTCCGGTTGCGAAAATCTGAATTCTAGCAACAGCTTCTTGGCCTGTTGTAGTTCCGATGCCGATAAATTTTCCTCAGAAGCTTCCAGAAGTTCCCAGATGTGATCCTCCGCGATCTGCGTACCTTCCTGTTTATCTGGAGCGCTTAATTTTCTCAGGTACTGTACTTCCTCGCATTTTTCGACCACACTATTCTTCTTCAGCTGTACTTCTTCATTACTAAGGTTAAGGACTCTTACCCTAGTAATTCCGTTCGACATCAGTAGCGTCCTTGCTGTAATTAAACTGGGGTGATAACCAGCATCTTCAACAATGAGACATCTTCCTCGCTCAGTCTTCGCAGGAAGTTTAACTCTCACTATGGTTTCTGATTTCGGAGCTAATTTGGTATCCCTCAAACAATAAAGATTACACGGGCGCGATCTTCGCAAACAGACTTCTTGATCAGGAAACCTTAGCACTCCTTTGGCTACATCCAAAACACACTGTTGATTCTTCAAGAAATCCAGTCCCAAAATGCAATCATCAGTAATATTAGCAATCAACACTGACTGGAGATAGACTCGGTCGCCAATTCTTAACTTAATATCTGTTTCACCGAAGACGGAAACTGGCTGGCCAGTGGCTGTTTGCAGACGGCATGACGGTGATCGCTTTTCCCACATTATGGTGCGTTTCAGTAGTTCCGGCCTCACAATTGTACGCGATGCTCCAGTATCGATAGTTAAACTGCAAGTTTGGTTGTCTAAGGTGGCCTCGATGATCAAACTATTTCCATTGCAAACTTGAGTTATAGTGACTGTTGGGGCCTCAACTTGACCAGCCAGCGCCCGCCCCGCGGCCCTGGCGACGTTTAGTTTAACGGGACACTTGGTTCCGCTTGGGTCTCGGACTCGTCCGCGACCTTTCTCTTCTTTGAAGGGCATTCCAAGCGAATATGTCCCTTACCACCACAGCCATAGCAAGTTGGGACAAACCGAGGCTTCCTTTCCTCTTTGACAACCTCCTTAACCTCTCTTACCTTATTTAATTTAGAGTCCTGCCGAACAGCCTCCACTTCGAGAGCATGTGCAAGCGCGTTCTTCAAAGTTTGATGGTGGCCCAGCCGTACAAAGGTCCTAACTTCCGTTTCTCTTATGCCATTGATGAAAGCATCCAGCAGAGTCTTCTCAATCATTTCTGGTGCCGACAGGTAAGCACGACGAACCAGCCTTTCCACTTCCTGTGCCCACTGTTGGAGACTTTCATTAGCCTTTTGTTTTCTTTCGTGGAGTTGCGCTCGATAAACATATTCCAGGTGTTTTTCACCGTAGCGTGTGTCCAGTGCATCCATCAGAGTCTCCAGCGTCTTTCCTTCGGGTGGCAGATTTTCCAGTACCATTAAAGCATCTCCCCGTAAGGCAAGCGCCAAGGCCGCAAAGGACTGCTCACTGCTCCAGGAATTTTCTATTGCAAGTATCTCAAACTGGTACTTGAAGGCTGTCCACGAGGAAGTACCATCAAAGCGCGGGAGATCGAGCTTTGTGGATGATGGTGAAGCTACTGAAATAGGTCCTTGAGTCTTCAGCTTCACCATTTCCTTATTCATTACCTCCAAGCGGCTTTCGAAGGTCTCAGTCTTCAGGGTTACCTCCTTATTAAGCACAACCAGGCGGTTTTCGAGGGTTCCAGTCTTCTGATTAATCTCCTCGTTCAGTACCTGCATGCGTTCTTCTAGTGTCTTTACTTTCTCACCCAGAATAGTGATTCCAGCGTCGATTTTACCCAAGACTGCTTCTTGATTAGCCTGCATCAACTCTTTGAATTCCTGCCGGGTAGCCTCTTGGTTGGCCTGGATCATTCGCTCGCTGGCCTCTTGATTGGTTTTGAGCATTTGCTGCATAGACGCCAGCAACGCTGCCATGTTCAGTTCCGATGAGGTACCTGCTGATGCTGCCTCAGCTCCCGCCGAAACACCGGCGTCAACTTGACGCTCTTCTTCTTCACGGCTACGTTGACGTGCGGCATCCATCTCGACTTGACGTCTGGTTCGTGGAGTACGCCCTTCTTCGTCTCGTGGTAGTAACGGCATCCCACTTCTGACACCAATGTTACGTACACGTACTAGGGGTAGGTACAATTAATGCCGACTACGTGTATAAAGGGTTTATTCCGCTCTTCACAAACTTGACAAATACACAGTTCTACACTAGTTCACTAATACTAGTTACACACAACAAGCACTGTTCCAAATCACTTAGCAAACTCACAGTATTCCAATATTATCGCCTAGGTCACTGGTATATCACTCTTCGTCCGCTTACTTAAGTTCCGTATACTGTCGCTTCCAAGAAGTAACTAACTCGCTACCCGTCGTCAACACCTTATATACGGAATAAAGATGCGAGCTGGTATTTTCCTGAACATTCTCGGTAGGTATGTACGTAATAATAATCGGAATCGAATGATCTCGAGACACATTGTCGGCTTCCCTTTGTATTCGTTCGCGAGTAGGTATTCGCCGGCCGTCGCGCCGATAACGCAAGGGCGTTCACTTTATACCTACATACCTACAGTCTCGAACATTCAATTTTTAGGGATCCTTCGTAATTAATCGATGGAGTACATCTAGAATAAAAATGCGTTTTTGTATCAAGCTGATAAAATAAGGATCCTTCGAGATATTTGACCAAGTAGTTTCTAGGTCGCAACAATACATACATACATCCACACTCACAAACTTTCACATTTATAATATTAGTAGGAAACAAATCAAATTAAAGTCCTACACATGGTTTGTTGGTAAATATTCCACATCGAGTTTAGGTACCACTCAATTCAGCTATCTCGTCGGTGACAGACCGCGTTCCGATCCGGTGGTAGATTTACCCTCGCCACCTCTCCTGGCAGCGGCCCAAGCCGAGGTCGTGTCCCTTGTGGCGCCCTTGAGCTAGCTGCCCCCCTGCCCCTCTGGCTGGAGCGCACTTGCGCTCGCCCTGTGTCCGGGTGAAGTTGTTATGGCCACTCTGGCCAACAACATATAATCCAGATCAAAAAAGAAAAAAAAACGGTGACAGACCCGTAATAAAGCGATCTCTACTTAAAGATCAAACTTGAGTGCAATATTGTGTAGCGGCATCTCAAGAGGACACTCAAGTTGGTGATCTTACGTTGCGTGTAAAGCAGAACACAAATCCTACTAAAATTATAAATGCGCAAGTTTGTGAGTGTGGATGTATCTTTGTTACTCTATCACGCAAAAACTACTGAACGGATTTGGATGAAATTTGGAACACAGATAGTTTATAACCTGGATTAACACATATAATACTTTACTTTAGTCTACCTGGACGAAGACGCAGGCAGCATCTAGTACACTAATAAAATATTATACCCAATATTTATTGTTTCCTGAACCCCGCAACGTTTTGACAAGCATATTGCCTTTTGATTTATTAGACTTATTTGATTTTTCATCTTTTCATTTATTAGCCATAAATATTGGTTGTCTCCATAATTTATCAAGTTAAATCAAACTTTTGAGACGGTTATTAAAAAATCAGGAGCTCTTTTTTGAGTTTCTATCAATTTTGTAACAAGTGATTGTTCCAACTTTTTAAAAACAAGTAGCATTACTTTTTTCATCAAGTTTAATTATTTAGGTACCTAAAACAGTCAATAATCAAAGTGAATATTAAATATTTATATAATAATAGCGATATTTTTCAATAAATTTAGAGAAAACTAAAAACAAAAAAAATATCCCATTATCCTATAACATTAAAATCGTGAGCCATCAAATTAATTAAACCTTAAAATATCACATCGCTCATCCGATGAAACATAGTGACAATTGATAAAACCCAATATTTCACGACAGTTATTTTTTTTTCATATTTCATGACTATGATTTTTTACAATGAGTAAGGAGTTTAAACTTAGTTTATTGCAAACTATTGATAGTAAGTCTTGATTACGTAATCCAAAATAAAAAGATAAAGTACAAATGATATTGAAAAAGTAAAAGTAATAATGATTGATGATCTACGGTTCCGTCATTATTTATCTGGAATGGGTGCGTTTCCTACACAGTTGTATTAATTAATCTTTTGTCCTTCACAAAGGTCAAAGATGACAGCGTGAAGTTCCCAAAGCCACGTATCCACCACTGCGATAGCACGAACTCCCGCAAGGTGCGTCTCCACCTTCCCGACCAGCCCACGAATAACAACTGCCACCCGCCTCAGAGGCGGCGCAACGACACCTTCCTGTAAAATGTACACAGCACTAAATGTATACTATATTAAATTTTATAATATGTACGTAAGTTTACTGTACTTTTAATATGTGTGAATATGATGTATTTTGGTGTATAGAGAGAGAGATGTAAACTATTTTACTCTATGTATAATTACTTGTAATAGGATCGGTTTTTAATAGTATGTTCTTTATGAAGGACTATCACTAAGTTTTATATACAAATAAATAAAATTGGAGTGTCTGTTTGTAATATCAAAATAACACCTTTTCACTAAATGCATATGAAAGTACATACGACACCTATAGCAAAAACGCGATTTAAAACATTTTTGTCTGTCTGTCTGTGTGTTTGTTCCGGGTAATCTCCGAAACGGCTGGACCGATTTTGAATACTTTAATTTTAGAAAAACAATTAGGGTTCCGCGTAAAAAAAAACAAAAACACATGAAATCAAAGAGTATCTCCGAAACGGCTGGACCGATTTTGACGGGACTTTCACTGGTAGATAGCTGTTATTATAAGCAGTAACTTAAACTACTTTTATTTTAGAAAAACCAAATTAAAAAGTGGGTCCTGTCGCCAGGGCCCAGAACGCGGGAGCGGGGTTTTTTGTTAAGTTAAATTCCACGCGGACGAAGTCGCGGGCTCAGCTAGTTGCTTAATAAGTGAAATATGATTTGTTTAGATTCGCTCTTACAGTGGTATCGTCTTAAAAATAAACATACTACACCAAAGTAATAACAGATACAAAACCGTGAATTTCCTGCAATATAAAATTATAAAATTTTATATAAAATTTCACCATAATTTAATTTATGTATTGTATTCTCAATTTAAATAAATTTTTTTTTTTTTAAATACATTTTTAGCCGACTACCAAAAAGGAGCAGGTGCTATGTTCGTCTGTATATGCCTATGCTTTTTTCATTATTTTTGATGTACGATGTTCACCGATTACTTAATCCGTCAAATGTGAAACGATTTTGAACATTCTCTCAGATAGTCGGAGCCACTTTATACTACTGTAGGACTAGTTCTTAGGTAGGTACCTACCCCTACTTAATTGAATTGCCAATGACTCCAAATTAGATAAATTACAATTTCCCTCGTTATTTCTATCTTTTTAGTGCACCCAGATTATTTGATTTTTTTCCATTAAAATATTTTTGTTTCAACTCATTTCATGTCACTTATGCTATTAATTAAATACCTCAGTATTTTTTTTCGTAAATGTACTTATAATAAAAATAAGTAGCAAACAAAATACAGGGACTATTTAGATGAAAAGTCTACACTACGGTGTACATTTTTGTACGACAATCTAGATCTCTCGAACCAAATGTATGTAAATATATTTATTACTAAGTGGTTGTTAATTTAAGTGAATATGGTATGTTCAAAACATTTGAAACACTGTCGGCATAAGAAAATGAACATGAAAAACTCGGAAGCTGTCAAGGTCGCAATCACTTGTCCGTCAAAAGTGAGGGTCAATAACATGAACCCACAGATATAGATTTACATAGATAACGCAAATTTATGTACTTAGCGTGTCCGAAAACTCCGACCAAGCGTCGAGGTTGGTCGCCGATAACTTACAGTCCTCGCGACTACAGATGTCAAAATATGAGTATGAGCATGATAATCACTCGAGGGAATCGTAGCGGGCGGAGGGGCATCGGCGGCATCGGTGTTTTTGGATCGGTTTGGATTTCCCGTCACTAATGACGTCATAGTAGGTGTTAAAAAATTGGTACGCTTGGTTTCAATACAAATCGTGGTACTTGCGTTATCAATGTAAATCTATATCTGTGCATGAACCTATTATAATATAATATTAATACATTTTTCTTATGTCCACAGTTTAGGTAATAAAGGTGCCAAGTGGATTGGAGTCAAACTCTAGTCATTTGTGTTTTATGTGTGTTTTAAAAATGTATCTAGGTTATGAAATAACACTAACCTAATGTGTAACGTGATGAAATCGTTTAACGTTAACTAATTTGTCAAACTATTTCCTCTTGAGGGACACTATGTTAGTTACATTTGTTTATATATCACAACATGAGAATATTATTAGATTAAATGATATGTAATATTTATTTAATGTTTTTATTTCACAGTTGTAAGTACTTACCTACTAATTATAGGACCTCATAAAAAAAAAGCATTACATAAGCTGCCTTTCGACAGTATTTCATATGTCATTAAATCAATGAACATTATAGGATAGCCGATTGGTAAAAGCACGCGTTTTGCGGGCACCAGGTTCTATATTCAAACCCCGGCCCGCATCATTATTTCTATTTGATTATCACTTGCTTACGGTGAAGAAATAAAATGTTTTCGAAATCTAAATAATTTTTGAAATACCTACATGTAAAATCCGCCAACCCGCTCGAGGAATTTCCCTGGTAGTAAAGGAGGCCCGTGCCTAAGAGTTGGTGGGACGTCAAAAGGGATAAATAGTTATTATTATTTCCTTATTTATAAGATACCGATAAATTATAACATTATTTCAAGAGAATATTTCATTCATTTATATTCAGTTCTGTACAAAGTACAATAAATCCACTTCTTACTCAAACTGATTCTTTGCCGGACTTACTGAAAAATTACAACGTTCACCCAGAATAATAAAGAAGCGGAGATTTATCAGAGATAGCCCGAGTTGTAACAAAGTTAACTCCGCGGGACGATAAACAAAGTGGGAGAAGATTACAACAATTTATTCGCTTAACAAATGGCCCCTGAAGGTGCCCAGACTTCTTGGCAACCTCCAGGATTGTCGCCACGTTATGACCAGCCAACGCCCGTAATTCCTCCGCTGGAAGCGCCTCCGCATCAAAGTTATCTCGAGTCTCCTCCTCTGTTATATCCAAGACCGGCTCTACTACCTTGCGGAACGCTTTGGCCCTCAGAACCTTTTCAAAGGCCACATCTCTGTCCTCTGCCTCGAGAGCTCTGAGCTCCGCCCTTGAACGTGTCAGTCCCGATCCACGTTTAGAACCAGAGGTCTTTCCACGGCGCCATGTAGTTATTTTCGCCGCAACTACGCTCACCTCACTGTCCGAGCCAGAAACCTCTGACTCCACCACATTACACCTTCTCTTCCCCTTTCCTCTACCTTCAGGATTGTCCGAGTCAGAAACCATCGCTGAGCCTCAGACCAAAACACCTGAACAAATAAAAATGGCCTTTTAAACAAGCAGACACGTCAACGAGCTAAAAGTGGCGGAAATTAATCGACGCAAACACTTCTACCCATATGTCCGCAAATGTCTACAAGCAGACACCTCAACGAGCTAAAAGTGGCGGAAATTAATCGACGCAAACACTTCTACCCATATGTCCGCAAATGTCGTAGTTAACCGCAAAGACTACGACGTACACTGCACTTTAGCCGAACACCGGTCTGCCACTCCGTTACGGTGGTCAGAACCGGGTCGTTGCCCAGGGAACGCGACGAGGACGCAAGCACTGTCGGGGGTTCCCCAGATAGTTTATAACCTGGATTAACACATATAATACTTTACTTTAGTCTACGTGGACGAAGTCGCGGGCAGCATCTAGTACACTAATAAAATATTATACCCAATATTTATTGGGTGAATTTCAACAAAGTCGTTTTTTCTTTCATTTCGGTTGAATTTTTTATTTTTAACTTTTTTAACATTGTATCTGTTATTTATTGTACTTCTTGATATAGTTAATGCAAATTTTTAATGACATCAAAATATCTTAATTAACTTATGAGATATACGTGTTTAAACTTTTGATCTCACCGAAATGAAACAGCCGTTCACCGAAATGAAATAACCAGTCACCGAAATTCTCTTTCATTACGGTGGCGACTAGTTATTTCATTTCACCTAACCTGTCCACCAAAAACGTATACAGAAGGCTTATCTTTACAAATTAATAAAACTGGAGTGTCTGTTTGTAATATCAAAATAACACCTATTCACTAAATGCATATAAAAGTATATACGGTACTTATAACAAATCCACGATTTAAAATTGTTTTGTCTATCTGTCTGTGTGTTTGTTCCGGGTAAACTCCGAAACTGCTGGACCGATTTCGATGGGACTTTCACTGGCAGATAGTTGATGTTATAAGGAGTAACATAGGCTTTAATTTAATTTCAGAAAAACAATTAGGTTTCCGCGTAATAAAATCAAAAACACATGAAATCCAAGAGTATCTCCGAAACGGCTGGACCGATTTGTACGGGATTTTCACTGGCCGATAGCTGATGTTATAAACAGTAACTCAGGCTACTTTTATTTTAGAAAAACAAAAATATTTCATATGCTGCCTGTCGCGCGGGCTCTGAACACGAGGGAGGGCTTTTACGATAAGAAGGTATATAAAACACGAAACATCAACTTGCAAAAAAGAAAAACTAGAATTAACTTTTCGTAAACTCTGCGAATTGAACGAACGTTTTTTGTTAAATCAAATTTTTGTTAAGTTAAATTCCACGCGGACGAAGTCGCGGGCTCAGCTAGTAATAGTATTATAAAATACACCTTTACTTTAAAACTTTGGAACTAAAACGATGTTAAAGCATATACGACTCTTTGGCGGAATCAACTTTAGTCAGTTTAACACAAATGAAAGCGAATATATGTTCTAAATACATTATTACATTATGCTTTAGTAATATATTTTAAAGTCAATTTAATTTTATACGAGCAAAACAATGTATTCGTAATTATAACATACTTTAGTTAAGCTCTTACGACATAAAAATATTATGAGAACCAAAACGGCGTATGTTAACCATTTTGGGAAAAAATCATAAATGAAAACATAGCAATAAAATATATTTAACAATAAAATTATCATATAAGCCAATTTTTTTATAATAATAAAAGGAATCTCTTCTATATTTGAAAATTTGTACTTTAACAAAACTAAATAAATAATAAATTGCGTTGCTGCTTGTACTTAAAAATAGTACTTATAGGTGAAACATTTTGAATAATTCACCTGCTGGCCTGAATTTTCACTGAAATGAAATAGTAATCAACCGAAATGATAAAACAATTCACCGAAATGAAAATATTATACACCGAAACCCTAAGCACTCACCGAGATGAGAATTTTTATCATTACGGTGAGAATTTTATCATTTCCATTGACAGTTTAGGCCACCGAATCAACCGAAATGAGAACACTGAAATTAAAAACAGGGACAAAAAATTGTATTATAAGAAAACTATTTATTATAGGATGCAGTGAATACTACACAATTAAACGTAGTACAATAAGCTTGCTCACGAATACTTAATTAAATGTACTAGATCATTGGATGACTAGTTATACCTATAAACGGAAATGAAAAGAAATTTGTCCCATCACACCGATATGAAAACTTTCTTATTTTTCGGAACTACGCAGGCTTTCTGCGCACGTCCTCCGACGATAAGCACATAGGCAGCATTAGTACGTAACTTTTAAGGACATGAGGGGGGATCTAGAATTTTTCTATACAAAAATATTCGTGACAAACTTTAGGTCACCGAAATGAAAGGACTTTCTAGGACACATGCATTTTTACTTACCAGTTATTAAATTGAGGAGATATTATTATAAAACTACTTTGTGATAATACTATCACTATTCACGATTAAAATAAAAGTTACCATAAATCTGAATAACCAATAGTTTTTGTTGTACGAGGGAAATTACACTGAAACATGTAATGCGGACAGCTACCGAAATGAAAAAAACAGGGCTTTAGGATTTTTTTTCCTAATTAATTGCTAACCTAATGAATAAATAATTTTGCCTCGCATAGGCACAAACCTCTTCAAGTTAGAAAAAAATAATAGAACTGTATAGTAACGTTCCACACTACCGATTTCATCCGTGCCGCGTAAATTTTGCTGTTGGGAAATCCACCCTATTGTTTCCTGAACCCCGCAACGTTTTGACAAGCATATTGCCTTTTGATTTATTAGACTTATTTGATGTTTCATCTTTTGATTTATAGCCATAAATGTTGGTTGTCTACATAATTTATCAAGTTGAATCAAACTTTTGAGACGGTTATTAAAAAATCGGGAGCTCTTTTTTGAGTTTCTATCAATTTTATAACAAGTGATTGTTCCAACTTTTTAAAAACAAGTAGCATTACTTTTTTATCAAGTATAATTATTTAGGTACCTAAAACAGTCAATAATCAAAGTGAATATTAAATATTTATATAATAATAGCGATATTTTTCAATAAATTTAGAGAAAACGAAAAACCAAAAAAAAAAATCACACTATCCTATAACATTAAAATCGTGAGCCATCAAATTGATTAAACCTTAAAATATCACATCGCTCATCCGATGAAACATAGTCACAATTGATAAAACCCAATATTTCACGACAGTTATTTTTTTCATATTTCATGACTATGATTTTTTACAATGAGTAAGGAGTTTAAACTTAGTTTGTTGCAAACTATTGATAGTAAGTCTTGATTACGTAATCCAAAATAAAAAGATAAAGTACAACTGATATTGAAAAAAAGTTAATGTAATAATGATTGATGATCTACGGTTCCGTCATTATCCGTCATTATTTATCTGGAATTGGTGCGTTTACTACACAGTTGTATTAATTAATATTTTGTCCTTCACAAAGGTCAAAGATGACAGCGTGAAGTTCCCAAAGCCACGTATCCACCACTGCGATAGCACGAACTCCCGCAAGGTGCGTCTCCACCTTCTCGACCAGCCCACGAATAACAACTGCCACCCGCCTCAGAGGCGGCGCAACGACACCTTCCTGTAAAATGTACACAGCACTAAATGTATACTATATTAAATTTTATAATATGTACGTAAGTTTACTGTACTTTTAATATGTGTGAATATGATGTATTTTGGTGTATAGAGAGAGAGATGTAAACTATTTTACTCTATGTATAATTACTTATAATAGGATCGGTTTTTAATAGTATGTTCTTTATGAAGGACTATCACTAAGTTTTATATACAAATAAATAAAATTGGAGTGTCTGTTTGTAATATCAAAATAACACCTTTTCACTAAATGCATATGAAAGTACATACGACACCTATAGCAAAAACGCGATTTAAAACATTTTTGTCTGTCTGTCTGTCTGTGTGTTTGTTCCGGGTAATCTCCGAAACTTTAATTTTAGAAAAACAATTAGGGTTCCACGTAAAAAAAAACAAAAACACATGAAATCAAAGAGTATCTCCGAAACGGCTGGACCGACTTTGACGGGACTTTCACTGGTAGATAGCTGTTATTATAAGCAGTAACTTAAACTACTTTTATTTTAGAAAAAACAAATTAAAAAGTGGGTCCTGTCGCCAGGGCCCAGAACGCGGGAGCGGGCTTTTTTGTTAAGTTAAATTCCACGCGGACGAAGTCGCGGGCTCAGCTAGTTGCTTAATAAGTGAAATATGATTTGTTTAGAATCGCTCTTACAGTGGTATCGTCGTAAAAAATAAACATACTACACCAAAGTAATAACAGATACAAAAACCGTGAATTTCCTGCAATATCATACATACATCGTATACCTAATTTTATAATGAAACAAGTACTGCTTAAAATTTCACCATAATTTAATTTATGTATTGTATTCTCAATTTAAATAAATATATTTTTTTTAAATAAATTTTTAGCCGACTACCAAAAAGGAGCAGGTCCTATGTTCGTCTGTATATGCCTATGTTTTTTTCATTATTTTTGATGTACGATGTTCACCGATTACTTAATCCGTCAAATGTGAAACGATTTTGAACATTCTCTCAGATAGTCGGTGCCACTTTATACTACTGTAGGACTAGTTCTTAGGTAGGTACCTACCCCTACTTAATTGAATTGCCAATGACTCCAAATTAGATAAATTACAATTTCCCTCGTTATTTCTATCTTTTTAGTGCACCCAGATTATTTGATTTTTTTCCATTAAAATATTTTTGTTTCAACTCTTTTCATGTCACTTATGCTATTAATTAAATACCTCAGTATTTTTTTTCGTAAATGTACTTATAATAAAAATAAGTAGCAAACAAAATACAGGGACTATTTAGATGAAAAGTCTACATTACGGTGTACATTTTTGTACGACAATCTAGATCTCTTGAACCAAATGTATGAGTATGTAAATATAATTATTACTAAGTGGTTGTTAATTTAAGTGAATATTGTATGTTGAAAACATTTGAAACACTGTCGGCATAAGAAAATGAACATAAAAACTACGGAAGCTGCCAAGGTCGCAATCACTACTCCGTGAAAAGTGAGGGTCAATAACATGACCCACAGATATAGATTTACATAGATAACGCAAATGTATGTACTTAGCGTGTCCGAAAACCCCGACCAAGCGTCGAGGTTGGTCGCCGATAACTTACAGTCCTCGCGACTACAGATGTCAAAATATGAGTATGAGCATGATAATCACTCGAGGGAATCGTAGCGGGCGGAGGGGCATCGGCGGCATCGGTGTTTTTGGATCGGTTTGGTTTCCCGTCACTAATGACGTCATAGTAGGTGTTAAAAATGTGGCACGCTTGGTTTCAATACAAATCGTGGTACTTGCGTTATCAATGTAAATCTATATCTGTGCATGAACCTATTTTAATATAATATTAATACATTTTTCTTATGTCCACAGTTTAGGTAATAAAGGTGCCAAGTGGATTGGAGTCAAACTCTAGTCATTTGTGTTTTATGTGTGTTTTAAAAATGTATCTAGGTTATGAAATAACACTAACCTAATGTGTAACGTGATGAAATCGTTTAACGTTAACTAATTTGTCAAACTATTTCCTCTTGAGGGACACTGTGTTAGTTACATTTGTTTATATATCACAACATGAGAATATTATTAGAATAAATGATATTATGTAATATTTATTTAATGTTTTTATTTCACAGTTGTAAGTACTTACTTACTAATTACAGGACCTCATAAAAAAAGCTTTACATAAGCTGCCTTTCGACAGTATTTCATATGTCATAAAATCAATGAACTTTATAGGATAGCCGATTGGTAAAAGCACGCGTTTTGCGGGCACCAGGTTCTGTGTTCAAACCCCGGCTCGCATAATTATTTCTATTTGATTATTATTTGCTTACGCTGAAGAAATAAAATGTCTTCGAAATCTAAATAATTTTTGAAATACCTACATGTAAAATCCGCCAACCCGCTCGAGGAATTTCCCTGGTAGTAAAGGAGGCCCGTGCCTAAGAGTTGGTGGGACGTCAAAAGGGATAAATAGTTATTATTATTTCCTTATTTATAAGATACCGATAAATTATAACATTATTTCAAGAGAATATTTCATTCATTTATATTCAGTTCTGTACAAAGTACAATAAATACACTTCTTACTCAAACTGATTCTTTGCCGGACTCACTGAAAAATTACAACGTTCACCCAGAATAATAAAGAAGCGGAGATTTATCAGAGATAGCCCGAGTTGTAACAAAGTTAACTCCGCGGGACGATAAACAAAGTGGGAGAAGATTACAACAATTTATTCGCAATTTATGGACTGCCAACTGAGAAAATTTATTTCATCAATTAATTTTGTATTTTTGTTCAATATACAGAACAACATTAGACAATTATAATTATTTGCATCGTTTGGCGCAGTGGTTCGAGCGTAGGCCGCTCGGCTCACTGCACATGGTGGTCGCGGGTTCGATTCCCGCCGGGACAAATTTCGGAAATGGCCTTTTCGTAATTTTCCCTGGTCTGGGTGTCACTGGGATCGCCCCCAGTCCATTGTACGGTACCCATAGTACTGGTACAAGCGTGACACAGTATGCAGTGCGTTTATTAATACATTTATTTTATATATTGTTTTCTTATATTTACGCGAATACTACACATTGAAATAAAACTATTTTACGGATTTTATCGCGTTTATTAACTATGACATCAGGACGTCTAACACCTCAGTCCCCCCGTGACCATGGCTGCTGTAAAGCAACCGAAACGTCGGGAACATAAAGTTAATAAACGCGATAAAATCCGTAAAATTGTTTTATTTCAACATTTATTTTACTCTAAAATATTTCAAGAACGACAGATATTCAGAAAAATTGGCAATTTTTGTATACTTAGTGATTTACTAGTATCATATCCACCGTGATAATATTTAGAGTAAAATAAATGTGCTAATAAACGCACTGCATACTGTTTTTGTCACAAATCACAAAACTGTTGTCTTAAATGTTTTCAGATTTTGGATAAACTATAAAAATACTCGAAAATTTTGAATTTTGCGGGCTAGATGGGCGCTTTAGCCTTTAAATTCATTTTAACCCACGACAGCCATAGCACGCTTTAGATGTCATTCTAAGCGTGTTTCACGTAGAATAGATTTTGCATGCATAAATGACTAAACTTTTTTTTTCAGTTTACCTAATGATAATAGGTAAAGTGTCGCCCAGGCCAGGACATTTTAGGGACCTGTATAAGCATGGTTATTTGGAAACTAAAGCTAGGGTTAAATGATAAACGAAACTCAGCTCTCAAGAGGTTTTATCTTACATCATGTTTTTACTCTAAAACGATTTCATTCTGCAAAAGCAGCCGAAATTGGTAATTAGTGCAAAGATAATGAATCCCTTCAGCCGATCAAACGTGACACGTACAGTCAACATCAAAAGTAACTTCCAAAAGTCCAAAATCACATTATTAAACACGTCTTTATATTCTAACACTAAAAAGTTTCAGAAGAATAATGATCGCACAATATATCGTATTGTATTTACTTCAGACACCTTGTGGTGTTATTCTATTATGACACGTACCGTTCAGATACCAAAGTACTTTTGATGTAGACTGTACATGAGTAGCGGAATATTGAAAATTAAATGAGATGAAGATTGCGAGGAGATACTGTAGACATTTCATTAGACGTAGCGGTCGACTCAGAATCTTTATTGTTTTATTAATACCTAATTAACAAGATTCATCTACTATTTTATTACTAAAGTCTTATTTAACCGACTTCAAAATAAGGAGGAGGTTCTAGGTTTGTCCGTATGTATGTTTTTTATGTAAGTATGTTCACTGATTTCTCCATTAATTTGAACCGATTTAGAAAATACTAGTTTCTGCCCGCGACTTCGTCCGCGTAGACTTAAATAAAGTATTCTATGTGTTAATCCAGGCTATAAACTATCTGTGTTCCACATTTCATCCGAAACTGTTCAGTAGTTTTTGCGTGAAAGAGTAACAAACATACATCCACACTCACAAACTTTCGCATTTATAATATTATATAACATAAGTAAGATTTTTCATTTTTTGTTTGACAGGATAATGGGTTAGTTTGTGGACCATCAATTATTTTATTAAAACCTCACTACGGCAAAGCCAAAAGGAAGGGTTTGGTTTTTAGCTGTCTATGTCTGTGTCAATATATGAATAATTTTTCTATTCCATCGTGGCGCTTAAACAACCCGTCCGATTTTGATGAATGAGGTGTCAATCGATTCATTGTTATAGTCCGGTTGACAAAGGAAGGTACAATATTAAATATACCAAGCGACCGAAAAACAATTCAATACTACATTTCAGCGTTTACAAATACTCCTAGCGCTATCTATCGAAAGTTCTGAATATAATTCATGTAATTCCGTACACAGATTACAGTTTTATAAACATTTTTTATTAAATTACTTTTTATTTGATTCAACTAGATTCATCGCAACGTCTAGTCTACAAAAAAGCTGGCGAATCGTCTGAGCAATCATGTTTCAAAGGAAATTTTATTAAACCGCGACCCTGGTCTCGTGAAAATCCCGCTTGTATAGACGACGCTTTTAAGGCTTTATAACCGAATAAGCTCGGGTGAAGAGTTCCACTCGATGGACCATAATAATACCGTAGTGGCTATTGGTTCTACTGGTAACTTCTAGGTTAAAGGAATCAGTGAAAATGTCCTGCATTATGACAGGCTATTTGTAATAATTAATAGGCTTTTGTGTTTATTATTTAGAATGAGATGGCATCGATAGTGGCCTAGTAATAAGTGGATTTGCTAATTATCTTTATATATCAAATTCCGGTGTACATGTGTTCGTAATAGTTCTACGACTAAACGGCTTGACCTATTTCAATGATTTTTGTACTTTTAGAGTCTCCTGGGCCCCAACCACGTTAGCTACTTAAAACGCATTACAAAAGCAAACGCTCCGCTTTTGACGTTTTTCGTTACCTACTAACCACTGGCTGACACGAGCTTCATGCTTTCTTCTACTGACATTGATTTGGTACCACGTAAGCGATTTTTGCGAAGCGTTTGACCTCGAGCTTGCGACTGAATTGTAAATTTTGAGGCCCTGTGCATAATGCCATTGGAAACATTTAATTTTCTTTTTAATTTGCATGGCGTTGGTATAGGTATACGATGTACGATAGCGGATATAAAACATCATTAAAAACTACCAAGCGTTCGATGGCATATTAGCCACTCGCAAATTAGACGCGAGTGGAGTACCAAATATTTTGCAAAGCGTTTGAAAAGCAAACGCTCGCTTTTGCTTTTCTATTGAATTTTAAGTGCCTTACGTGGTACGGGCCGTGGATGATTTTTATTTATGGTTGGACTCGATGCCGTTATCGACATCCAGAAAATAAAATTGACGCTAGCGAAGCTGGAAGCAAAAACTAGTATTCTATAAAAAAAACTGTGGCATTAATATCCAAAGCTTCCTATTGGTATAAGTGCTCACCCAAGATCTTGTTTACAAGGGTGTTGTATAACCAAACCTAATTTATCAAAATCTTGTCTCGGCTCACTGTAATTTCATCGTAATTCGAGCCGACAATCCCCGAGAGTTCCAATTCTAACTTGTTATCATAGCGACGCAAACCTACTTATTTAATTAACATTTGTGGTGGAGTTACATGTTTATCGATATAATAAAAGTTGATATAAAATATTCAGTTATCCAACTAAAACGGTTCTTCTTCTTCAGCTAGCATCTATCCACTGGGTTTAGGACTCTCCTCTTTCACGCTACTCGTTATTAAAAAAGTGCTAAAAGAAGACCAAAGTATATCTACCACTATAAAGAGCTCTATTATACGGGCTGGTTTTGACCGGTTAAGCACCAACCTCTCACAGGAAATCATCGTAAACCAGATATTATAGCTGCGACTCATACGATAACTGATAGAGTCGGATTTTGAAGCGAAGCTTCTTTACGGACGTTCGGGGCGCTCGCTACCCGGGCACTAAAACGGTGAAAAGCGTAACGCGTAACGCGTTACGCGTTAATATAATATATCTAATATCTACTGCAAAGCTTCGCTTCTTTCGGTTTTATAATTATTTCGATAACCATGGAGTGTTCCCCACTATCCCTATGTTTCCTGTCGTGTAGGCATAAATAATACCCTGAACATCTTACTTTCAAAAGTATTAGACAATAAATCACAGTATAGTCGGCAGATTTATAACAATAGTTGTATGACAAGAGGTATGAGGGCTGATATACTGTGATATTGACCTTTGCCTGTTTTGTTTGCTTGCAACTTTACTGGGTACCGTCAAGGGACAGCCACAACTTACTCAAAGGGTCTTGTTGACAAACGACACAATATTATGAGGGTAGAAAAAAGATTTTTGTATAAAAAGAAATACCTAAGTAGATAAAGTTAGTTGCAGTGGTTTTTGCGGATTAATTGCATAACCCCTCCTTCGCCATAACCAAAAAATAAAACCGATTCATAATGTTCTTTTATTTGTAACAAAGATGGTAAACAAGTGTACGACCCGACCGATGTTAGGCCTATAGATGCTTGTAATATCAAGGCGGCCATGCTCGCATGTCGCCAACCTGAATACAATAGTAAAGACAAAGGTTAAATAAGAGGCCTTGGGGCGCCCAGCTCTATCACTAATCGTATGAAATAGAGCTATTATAGCGACTTTAGACCGATCTTCTGTGAGAGAGCGGTGACCCGGTAGAGCCAGCCTCTTTATGAGCTCTAGTAAATTGGCAACACCTTGGCTATACCTCCATAAGATAGGTACTCTACATTTCAAAACATAGAGATGACAACATAGGTGTAAATGTTTCGTCACTGTAAACTCGCAGTAAAATTAACAAGTATAAAGCTTGACTGGTCCCGCCACACACTCCCACCACTTAAAATCCTACTAATATTATAAATGCGAAAGTTTGTGAGCGTTTGTGAAAGTTTGTTACTCTTTCAGGCAAAAAACACTGAACGGATTTGGATGAAATTTAGAACACAGATAGTTTATAAACGGGATTAACACATAGCATACTTTTTATCTCGATAATCCCGAAATTTTTGTTAAGTTAAATATTACATGGACGAAGTCGGTGGGCACAGCTAGTGTTAAATATTTTGTCACTTTTGTGTACTAGTACCTACACAAAAGTACTGAAATATTCACACAATGTGTTCCTGTTCCATACCTTCCCATACAAAGGAGTGTTACCATCCATTTTCTAATTTTAAATTTGTCGATGAGTTCAAAGATACTAAGGGCGTCGAGAACCTTTACATAACCCATTGTCTCCATACCTGATTAGACTATTGTGATGCAAATCACGGCTCTGCTGACTAGAAATTAACCCGATGTAAATTCCAATATGTTCACGTGACACGTGTGGGCATTAACATAATTACCTATTGTTACTGTAACTTATCAACCCTAATACCACCAAATTAACTATTGTTAAACTTACCACGTAGTGGTTTAATCAAATTACCAGCTTGTTCTTATTTTGGTTCTAAAATCAGTCAAACACGTAGACAATTAATTACTTTATTTACATCATTATTGTTTGAGAGTATAGAACCATAGAGTTGTTTAGGTACTCTAGTACATTAGGATTCTATTGCTCTACCATGAACTTTACGCGAAGGTACTTTGCGCTCGCTACGTTACTCGCTAGCTTCTAAGTAAAATATTTGTATGGAAAACAGCAAGCAGTAGGCTTGTAAAGGTGTTATTTTGGGTAAATAATCCACGATATTGCATGGCGCAAGATGATGTTTCACATCTTTAGCATTCACTATTTATCGTGCATTAATAAAGTTAGCCCTTATAGTGAGCAAATATGTATCACCAATCTGTATGTTTTAAGGTGAAGGCGCCTGTCTAGCCCGCGAAATTCAAAATTTTCGAGTATTTTTATAGTTCATCCAAAATCTGAAAACATTTAAAACAACATTTTGTGATTTGCAAAAAACACAGTATGCAGTGCGTTTATTAATACATTTGTTTTACTCTAAATATTATCACGGTGGATATGATACTAGTAAATCACTAAATATACAAAAATTGCCAGATTATCTGGATAGCTGTCGTTCTTGAAATGTTTTAGAGTAAGTTGGATATATTAATAAATGCACTGCACACGGTCTTGGTCGCGAATTACACAAAATTATGGCACATTTTGTAATATTAATTATTATTACAAAATGTGCCTTTTATTATTGTCAGATTTTGAAAAATTTCTAAAAAACCTCAAAAAATTTGAACTTCGCGGGCTAGGTGGGCGCTTTAGCCTTAGGATAATCTTATTTACCTTAGAAGGATAGCCAGTAGTAGCCATTCCCACAGATGATCGGTGTAAAGAGCTATAATAGCGGCGTTTCGTACGACGAGTGAGAGTGCCAGACGACCAACCCTCCCGCTTCCCTCCCTCTATTCCAAATTCCATTTCCATTCAGGTAGGCAATGTGCGAACAAAGGCATTGGTATTGCAAGCGTCTACACGCTACGGTAACTGCTTAACATCCGGCGGTTCGTACGCATGTTTGATGACTTTGATATTTTAAAAAAGATCCCTGGCACATCAATTACTTAAGTATATATTTTTATTCTTCTATACATAATATATAGCAAAGTGTGTTATGTAAGTTGAGAATTTTTTGCTCCAACATCAAAAGGCCGTCGTGTTTGGCACGTCCCAAGTGCGAAAGTGCCAAATAATGTTAGCAGCTTCCCGTAATTGTGTGAAAACTTCGTGTGACCATCCCAAGTCGCCGCGACGTGTTCCTTTCATCCTAAATAAGTTGATTTACCGGTGTGAGTGCACACAGTAGTCTAGTCAATCAAATTAAATTTATATATTACTAGCTGACCCGACAGACGTTGTCCTGTCTTAACTTTGAATATTGAATTCGAATTGTTCCGCTCAACTTTCTTAATTTTTTCTTTCACAAGAATCTTTTTCTTACAATAATAAACACAACAAAAATAGAATTAGTGAAATCGTTCCATCCGTTCACGCGTGATGCGACGACCAAGGAAATAGAGATTCATTTTTATGTATATAGATTACATATGATCCTTTTTCCTGATTTTTTAAAACATCTAATGCCAATAAAATAAAAAGTGCATAATCGTGTTTCAATGAAATGGCTATCAAAAAACCTAGGAAATGTGACAGTACCCTCTCACTGGCATTGCTTCTGTGGCATGTTTGTCGCAGCAATGCCGAATGAAAGAGTAGTCCTGTCTGTCGGCATCATTTTCAGAATGATATTAGAGCTGCTTAAAAACCTGGATCTATTATAAAACAAACTAAAAATCACATTACATTATACATAGCTATCTAACAATTGTTTATTGGACTCTTAGAACAGTTTAATAAAAAAATTCTGCCTTCCATGTATATTTTAATGAGCAGGTAACAATTAATTTCAAAACTCTCAGTAAGTATACATTTAAAATAGTAGCAGACATGCGGGATTAATTCTTTAAGCCCATCCTCAATGTTCAATTTAAATAATCTCTTAAACCGCTTTTGAATAATTTCAGTAGAGTCATTGCCACCGAAACCACTCAATAAAATCCCTTATAATAAATGCATTTGAAACAATGACGACCGCTTGGCGCACTGGTTCGAGCGTAGGCCGCTCGGCTCACTGCACATGGTGGTTGCGGGTTTTATTCCCGCCGGGGAAAATTTCGGAAATGGCCTTTCCGTAATTTGCCCAGGTCTGGGTGTCACTGGGATCGCCCCCAGCCCATTGTACGGTACCTATAGTACAGGCTTTGCTTAGTTTGGGACGGTACAGTCGGTGTGTCAGTCTGGCGATATTATTATTATATTATTATAATTTCATTGTTTTTAAAAGCATGCTAGAGCCAAGCTGTAGCCAATTAAGCACAGCTCGTGTATGAACTAGCTCAACCTATGTAGTACCACCCTCTCACAGAAGATCGGCGTCAAGTAGCTTTTATAGCTGCGATTCGTACAATGACTTAAAAGGCGGAATCCTTACCCTCCCTCTATCCCATTGCCCTTCAGGTGGGCAACGTGCAAGAAATACTTTTATTTATTTTATTTATTTAAACTCTATGCACAAGTAAAAACACAATGTACAAAGGCGGACTTAATGCCTTAGGCATTATCTACTAGTCGACCTTAGGATGGTGCAGAAACAACATGGCGGGTGCAACATAAACGAGAGAAATAGAGAGTAATTTAAACCTATATACATATTATTGATAAATACATAGATACATAAATACATATAAAACAAAATTGTTAAGAGAAAAAAAAGTCCAACGAATTACCGCTGTGACGACTCTACCAACTTCTTGCGAATGTGCTCTATTTTTAGTATTGCAAGCATAGATCGTTCTAAAGTCCACGGTAACTTCTTAATATCAAACAGGTCGTACGTTAATTTGCAGAATTTACTATATAAAAAAGTCTATATTAACCTACTGCATCATCTTTTTGCAGTATTCTCAAGGCTCATTTACGGACAAACTAACCGTATCGTAAGCGATGCAACGACTTAAAAAGTTAAGATCGCCTTAAAATATTCAACGGTACTCGAGAGGGTATTAGTCAGGTTGGTATATCACAATATAGACTCTCTTGTGTATGTTGTAAGGAACTGCATGTTATAGGCGCTGGGCTCACCAACAAAAGTGGTTATAGTGTAATAGTACACGCGAGTGACACACGTGAGCCAAACCACGACTACTTGTTTTTTCTGAACTTCGGATGCCTTTGAATTTGAATTTTCGTTGTTTTGCTCAAGGTTCTGCTTAACGAAGTCTGTCACCGATATTACCTTCTATTGTTTATTCCCAAGAAGATCTGGCTTATTCCTGTCATGACGTCATAATGACGCACAGCGTGACATGAAACAAAGGTTTTAATTATGATAAATCTGCCGCGTTTACGTGCACTTTATTGCCATGATTATAGAGTCGAAAAGCGAAGGGTTATGGTAACCATCTACTTAGTTGGCTATAAAGCGGACCTGCGAACATCGACCAATAGAATCACTTCTTTTTTCTGAGCTTCATCTGCTTAGCTCAAGTTGGCATGAAATAAAGCTATCCTATTGGTCGAAGCGGATGGGCCTGCTTCGAAGCACAGCCAAGTGGACGGTCATCCTTAGCGAAGTGTATTTTGAAACCGTGAGAAAAAAGCTGTCAAGTTGAGATGCGCGAGGTGGTAAAAAAATCTCGGCAACTAATTTAAAGAAACCCAACCCAATACCCTCAACAACAGGAAATACTTATTTTACAGTGGGAATAGATCAAGAGAAAGTAGCATGAGTAAGTAAGTAAGTACCTCCTTGGTAAGTATGAGAGCGTCAGCCAGACGAATTCAATGGAGGTTAAGTCAATACAATGAACAGGACCACTACTGATGTAGAGGTAAAAGAGTTATTAATTATTTAAATTGCATGTCGATATATTCATTGCTACGTCATACGCTTAAACCAAAGACTTAAGAAACTAATACATCATAATATTTATCATTGTCTACAAGACTACGCGCTACGAAAACGCTACGACATGGCTACGAGATAATCATTTATGAGAATCCTTAAGATTAAAGCATTTTGTCAGTGTAAAAATATCTATAGACTAACTCTAACCTAAAAATATAGAATTAAAAAGGCCAGAAGTTATTTTCGTATTTAGCTAGATTTTTAGGGTTCCGTAGTCCCTCCCTTATAAGATCATCCAGTCCATCCGTCCGCCCCTGTCTGTCACAGTAACTTATACAGTTTTTGCCGGAAATTAATGAAATTTGGTTCAGGTATACCTTAACAATAGATCTCACTTTCAAAAATATAAAATGTAGCACTAACCTAAAAATATAGAATCATAAATGTCGTAATGAATTCCGAGACTTCCTAAATTTTTATGATAATCGACAAAACTACTTGGCCAAAAATATCATTACATTATTGAAATAGGTACGGCACCCTAAATTGTGCGTGCCACGACACGCACTTAGCCACTTTTTTAAGCCGGTTTTTTTTAAAAAAAACCTCAGATATCAACTGCTTTTTCCAATGAGTTACTAGAGAACACTTTGCATATGGATTCACTTGTAACGCCTGTCTACCTTCATAATATTTGACGATATTTGCATTTTATTGGAAGCCCACCTTGCCTTTTATACTACAATGAAGCTTTTTTGTTTATTTGGGAAAATTTATACCGTATATTAACATATTTTATTGTGAATAGTATAACATTCAAAATATAGAGCCTTTTTTTGTTTATGTCACAAAGTAAAACGTACGACCGCGTGGCACACACCACAGAGTACACAGAGAGAGTCTCGAAAAGTTGTAGTAACAATTGAATATTTGGCCTGTTTTTTTATTTAGGATATGGTGATTAGATAGAAAGAGACAGATAGTGGTCGATACGTCTCCCCATTTTCGAGTGAAGCCACATATAAAACGTCAAGTGGATATCTTGGATATCTTTAATACTACAAAATTAAAAAGTCAACATTTGTTTACAGCTTAGAAATGATAGACTGGCTATTAAGTTTTGTCTTATAGTACAACGTATGAAAAATTTTGGAGTCGGCGCCGTATTTTATGGAAAAAAGTGCTAGTTTATAATAAATCAAAGTAAAAACACTGATTCTATTGCTTTATAACAATACTATGTCTTGTGTTGTGCCAGGGTGTCGATCCCATACGGGTCGGATGAGAAATATTGGTGAACATATAAGTTTTCGTCGGTAAGACAATTTCATTATTTTACCCTAAAAGTACCGGTGATATAGCTTGACAATTTAATGAGATCATATAACGTTAATTTGCCATCGAAGTAATTTAATGCATTTTGTTGTAATACGCTGTTTTTTTAGATATTTCGATATTTATTAGTTAACCTTTAGAGGTTATAAAAATGTTTTGATGTTATTATAGTGATGCGCATTTTTTATCGATGTAAACAATTGTATCGTGAGTAATTACTCACGATAATAATTAATGTCGATATCGTAGAGTAAATACTTACATAAAATTTTAATTGCTCAATATTACGGTTAAGTATACCAAAATAGTTTAAAATAGTTTACCTACAATTATTTTACTATAATTACCCTATTCTCAGAATACTTAAGGATAAGATGTTGAATTGGCAGAATATTATTCCAGGAGGAGTCAGATTTAAAATAAACAAGCAGGTTATGCTCGTTTTTTTTTCCAAACGCCAATTTTGTAAATTGTGGAAGCAGGCTTCCACAATTTAAAAAACAAATGGCGTAAACTAAAACCAGATGCTATCCCAACTTTATTTCCTGAATCAGATATGTTCCATGAGGTAAATAAACATGCTTAGTCGATACAGTGTAGTTATCTTCGTTATATGTGTAGTTATCCTTCGAAATAATTTAATAAAAATAATGCTATACTTTTCTTATGGACCGGGGGCGATCCCAGTGACACCCAAATTACAAAAAGGCCATTTCCAAAATTTACCCCGACGGGAATCGAACCCGCTACCACTCGGTGCAGTGAGCTGAGTGGCTTACGCTTGAACCCCTGCGCCAAGTGGTCGTCAAGTCATTCAAAGTTTATGCATGTACGACAATCTCTTGAAGATTAAACTTTTAGTTTTGTTTTTGTGTCGTTTAATTTGTCATTATTAGGCCGTCATTGATCTCAGAAACAAAAGAAATACACGATAAACTGATGATGACATCAAAATCTTTATTATTACTGCTATATAAGATGTACACTGATTACCTGTATGTAATGTGTGTTTTAAATTGAAGTAAATTTGTAATTCACTGATGTAATTTTATCTTTGTTTTACATTAAACCCTGGCCAGATAATTATCATTGTGGGTGGGAGATCAATGGAAATTGGGAGGTTTCGCTATGACCTTTTATTTTTTTGAACGTCATAGACAAAATGTCGATAAATAATGTATCCCTGTATGGACAACACTAAAATTGTCTATGGTTTAGCAAACAGGCTACAACCTTCCAAAACAACGAGTTGTGAACTATACAGGCGTCCTTCTTTAACTTAACACGCGTTCTTATATGGGTAAAGAGTCTAGATAGATATAGATTTGTTTCGATTTCCATCGCTCTCTCTATTCTTCTCCATACTCTTAGGCACACACCAATATCAAAGATAAAGATTTTAAAAAGTTGATCGAAAAAGTATTATCTAAAAGCTCAATTTTATGGTGTACTGAAGTTCGTTAATTAATATTGGATTTATCAGAGCTTCAAAGCTTTGAATTGTTTTATCAAAAGCTTATCTTGTATATGAAAGGTTTGATTCTTTGAACATTATGTAGTCCGTCGGTAATTACAATCCTTTGTCGTATGTACTGTGGCATCTTAATATAAGGCAAATAGATACCTAAAGCTTATTGACTAAGAGCGAAAGTAGTAAAACATATTTGTATGAGGAGACTTTATGCTTTCTGGTTATTGTCATATTGGAAGGGCAAATTCTATATAGGTCTCATAAAGAAATTTGTTGCCACTAGTCCTCTTCAGAGAAGAACAACAATAAACAAATGACGATTAGCATATTTATAATAATGATTAATGAAAATTCAGCTCAAGTAATTTAAATATACTACTCACACAATATTAATTGTCCTACTAATATTATAAATGTGAAAGTTTGTGAGTGTGGATGTATGTGTGTATGTATGTATGTATGTTTGTTACTCCTTCACGCAAAAACTACTGAACGGATTTGGATGAAATTTGGAACACAGATAGTTTATAACCGGGATTAACATATAGGATACTTTTTATCCCGATAATCCCGAATTTTTTTTTTACGTTAAATACTACGCGGACGAAGTCGGGGGGCACAGCTAGTATTACATAAAAAAGAGGTTTGACAGACAAAAAGTCTGTTAACAAAGTGAAACTATAAGGGTTCCGCTTTTTCCTTTTGAGGTTCGGATCCCTAATAAATAGTACCTAATCTTTATTCATACCTCATTAGATAGATTACAGAGCCTACCTATTTGTGACATCACACACATAATAAAGTCTAGACGTACAATTACTACCTGCCAACATTAGCCCGTCATCACAGTGATTGAACAGTTAATGAGGTAGGTACTTTAATGTGTATGACGTCAATATTGGCATTGATCTGCATTAGCAATGTAAGTAGTATAGATTCTGAATTCTGAACAAAAATATGTCCATTTCCGAAGACAAAAATCAATTTAATTAATGAAAAAACACATCGAACATCGTCAGAGACACGCCATAAAGGTTCTAGTGGTTATTGGTCTTTATCTGAACATCGTCCATCCTACGTCATTGGGGTTAGGGTACACAACGCGGCAACTCGATATTGGCTGCAGTTTCCATTCAAATACTTTTGAGAAAACGTACGCTATTGTGTTCACATTAAAGTGCACAGTAATCGAGACTTTCGAAAAAAAACCTCAAAATTATATTTTTCATTTATGAAAATGAGATACTTTCAAGGTATCTTTGTCACAAATTTAATCAACTTCCGTCAAAAACTGTAAAAGTTATGGCATTGTGACGGACTGAGATGGACTGGCGAGCGGGCTGGATGATCTTACAAGGGTTCTTCGTAGACAGACTATGGACCCCTAAAAAGTCGAATTCATTTTAGTTATATAATAATCGTTTACAACAGTTACGCTACAATCGCATTTGTAGAACGCACACAATTTTCCAAAAACAAAAAATTACAGCGACTGTCACGGAAATAAATTAATTAATAGTAGGTACTATTTTGATTAATGCTAAAGGCTTTACAAAATGAGACTGACAGCGGCCTATTTACAATCGGATAAGGGTTATTAATTACTTTGTCATGAATAGATTAGATTTTACGTTGTTAGTTTACTATCGTGCCCTTGTTAGAGCTCAGTTTCAGGTCTATTGACCCGACTGTTACAATACAGTAAGTACAAGTCTCCACTGTTTTATTGTGGGAGAGCGTACCTGTAGCCAATTAACTATGGCGAATATACGGCCTGGTTCGACTACGGTAGCACCACCCTCTCACAGAAGATTTCAGAAGATTTGCGCAAAGTAGTGATAATAACTGTATTTCGTACGACCAGTGAGAGAGACGGAAGCCTAACTACCTGAAATGAAATGCTACCTAAACGTTTACCTATATAGCGGGCAGATTTTTTACACATATTTTGTATGGAGTTTCAAAATTAAGCAACACTCAAAATTGAGTTACGATCGAGTGTTCGAGTTTTGAGTATACTGTCATAAAGATGACATTGTTTATCCTACTAATATTACCTACTAAAGTTTGTGAGTGTGGATGTATGTATGTATGTATGTATGTATGTTTGTTACTCCTTCAAGCAAAAACTACTGAACGGATTTGGATGAAACTTGGAATACAGATAGTTTATAACCTGGATTAACATATAGGATACTTTTTATCCCGAATACGTTTTATCCTGTATGTTCCCGTGGGACAATTATCGATCCTACTGAACGGATTTGGATGAAATTTGGAACACAGATAGTTCAAAACCTGCATTAAAACATGGGATACTTTTTATCCCGATAGTATGTTCCCGTGGGACAATTATTGATCATACTGAACGGATTTGGATGAAATTTGGAAACCAGATAGTTCAAAACCTGTATTAAAACATGGAATACTTTTTATCCCGAATACTTTTTGTCCCGTATGCTCCAGTAGGACAATTATCGATCCTACTGAACGGATTTGGATGAAATTTGGAACACAGATAGTTCAAAACCTGCATTAAAACATGGGATACTTTTTATCCCGATAGTATGTTCCCGTGGGACAATTATCGATCCTACTGAACAGATTTGGATGAAATTTGGAACACAGATAGTTCAAAACCTGCATTAAAACATGGGATACTTTTTATCCCGATAGTATGTTCCCGTGGGACAATTATCGATCCTACTGAACGGATTTGGATGAAATTTGGAAACCAGATAGTTCAAAACCTGCATTAAAACATGGGATACTTTTTATGCCGATAGTATGTTCCCGTGGGACAATTATCGATCATACTGAACAGATTTGGATGAAATTTGGAAACCAGAGTGTTCAAAACCTGTATTAAAACATGGGATACTTTTTATCCCGAATACTTTTTTTCCCGTATGCTCCCGTGGGACAATTATCGATCCTACTGAACGGATTTGGATGAAATTTGGAACACAGATAGTTCAAAACCTGGATTAAAACATGGGACACTTTTTATCCCGAATACTTTTTATCCCGTATGTTACCTTGGGATAATTATCGATTCTACTGAACGGATTTGGATGACATTTGGAACACAGATAGTTCAAAACCTGGATTAAAAACATGGGATATTTTATATGCCGATAGTATGTTCCCGTGGGACAATTATCGATACTACTGAACGGATTTGTATCAAATTGGGAACACAGATAGTTCTTAACCTATAGAATACTTTTTATCCCGATAGTATGTTCCCGTAGGGCAATTATCGAAAACCACGAGGGCGATGCTGTGAGATTTTCGTGTTTTTTTATGTGCAAGCCATTATAGCCAAAATAGTGAACATTAAATACAATAAAAATTTATAATTTATTTTGAACTAGCTGGTGGCCGAGTCTTATTACCTATTACACTAACACGACTTACTATTAGGATGTTCATTTGGTAGTAACAAATTAATCCTTAAATCAAAATAAGTAAATACTTTTATCACTTCTGTTATTTAAAGTACTGGCCGGACCGATTTTGGCGGGACTTTCACTGGCAGATAGCTTATGTTATAAGAAGTAACGTGAGCTACTTTTATTAAAAAAATACTTTCCGTAAACTCTGCGAACTAGACAAATATTTTTTGTTAAATAAAATTTTTGTTAAGTTAAACTCAACGCGGACGAAGTCGCGGGCACAGCTAGTACTAATATTATAAATGTGAAAGTTTGTGAGTGTGGATGTATGTATGTTTGTTACTCCTTCACGCAAAAACTACTGAACGGATTTCGATGAAATTTGGAACACAGATAGTTTATAACTGGGATTAACATATAGGATACTTTTTATCCCGATAATCCCGAAATTTTTGTTACGTTAAATACTACGCGGACGAAGTCCGTGGGCACAGCTAGTTTATTATAATTCAGAATTAAATAGTAGATTATTTTTCTAATACATTCATGGCCACCCTACAATCCCTTGTCTCTAATACAATATCTAGACAGTTTTTACAAGCGCTGCTGTAAGCACTGAACATAAATCCTTCTAGGAAAATTCCGAGTGGTTGATAGCGTATTCGGAAAACTTCGCAATGTAACCAGTGTTCGCGTAGTACGTCATAAATATTGATAATAGATTGCTCGCCGTGGTTTATGGTGTCTGTGCATCTATATTTTCATGGTGTTTGACACATTTTATATATATAAATTTATATGAGTGTTTTATGTACTTCTACAAAACTTATATTTACTTCAATATCCTTTCAAAGAAATGTTTTGGCACATAAGTGATATCCCTACATCTTCTATAAGACTTATTAATCCTCTGTTTATACTTTAACCAGATTTTGCCCTCGGATTTGCTAGCTCAGATTTTATTAGCAGGGTTTCGACAACAGTGCCACCTGCCGAGCCCAACTATAGCTAAGAACAATCCAGGTGACCGCATATGTACAAAAAAATATCATCAAAATTGGACTAGCCGTTTAGAAGGAGAAGAATTACGAACACTCGCACACCGGAATTTTATATACTCCTGTTTATGTATGGCTAACCTGGTTGATCCACTATACCTATTTCACGAAGACGCGTGAATTAGTGCAAATTGACCCATATGCCAGTGTCATAAGCACACATATAGATTTACATAGATAACGCAAGTATCACGATTTGTATTAAAACCAAGCGTCCCAAATTTTAAACACCTACTGTGACGTCACAGATGGCGGGAAATCCAAACCGATTCAAAGACACCGATGCAACCGATCCGATGCCCCTCCGCCCGCTACGATTCTCTCGAGTGATTATCTCGCGCATACTCATATTTTTATATATGTAGTCGCGAGGACTGTAAGTTATCGGCGACCAACCTTGACGCTTGGTCGGGGTTTTCGGACACGCTAAGTACATATATTTGCGTTATCTAAGCATAAGAGTGGCAGGACGCTTCGTGACATAAACTAAGTATACATATAGGTAGTTGATTTTAAGTTCTACGCTTTCAGGTTTACGATTATATTTGAAGAGCGCAAGAGCCAGTTTACCAGTTTTATACAAAAAAAACATTATTAGTTTTTTTACTCGCCGCGTGAATAGCTCGCCACCATAAAGGTCACTGTCAATCGCATCGTAAACCGAGCAGAGGGAGGCCGTTCGATGTTTTATGGATCACTAGTTTGGTCCATGACATCAGCTGGACGGTGAGTGGTTACTAATAGCTAGGTAATTATTGAGAAAGATATTTTTAGTAACCTATCGTGTGTGTCTCCACTGCTAGGCAAAGGTTTTCTCCCTTAGCTTTCACCTATGATTATCATAGCTCTCTCGTTTTAATAAAACATACAACATGGTTTTAATTAATGACAATACACATTATATTTCGTGAAGAATATTGCATTCTTGAGATTATCACAAGCGGGTGGGTAAATGTAAGTAATATTTGGCAACAGACAAATCTTAGAACCGCATTCAGTATAAATGGTAATAAAAAATAGAGGTCGGTTTATATGGCCCTAGTGGTCTGTGTTCGCTTATTTATAGACGAAGAGACCAAACTCTATAAAACTAACATATGTAAAAAAAGTTTAATCAAAATCGACAACCAGAAACATCATCCACAAACAATTTATTTTTAGTGACTCACTTAACTACTACTTAAAGCGTATTAATCAACCGATCTCAAGCCTGAGCCATGTCATGTCATAAAAAAAAATGAAAATTTAAAGAAACCCCGATGCGATTTATTTGTTAACTACAAAAGTGCCGATAATGTTTAAACGGCTGAACCGATTTTTATGGAATATAGCTAAGAACACTCGATCAGAATACCTTATTGAAAAATCAAACAAAATTAATCTCAGTTCTTCCGCTTGGGTGCTACGATGCCACAGGCAGACACACAGATACACGGATGCACATGTTAAACTTGTAACGCCCATTTTTTCGTCGGGGCTTAAAATCGATAAGTACTTAAGGTACCCAAATAAATTACCCAAATAAATTATAGTTTACCCAAATAAATTAAAAAAAAAAAGGTACTTAAGATAAAAAAACATCGCTCCCAGACTTTAAGGTGAAGGCGCCTGTCTAGTCCGCGAAATTCAAAATTTTCGAGTATTTTTATAGTTTATCCAAAATCTGAAAACATTTAAGAAAACATTTTGTGATTTGCGACAAACACAGTATGCAGTGCGTTTATTAATACATTTATTTTACTCTAAATATTATCACGGTGGATATGATACTAGTTAATCACTAAATATACAAAAATTGCCAGATTATCTAGATAGCTGTCGTTCTTGAAATGTTTTAGAGTAAGTTGGATACATGAATAAATGCACTGCATACTGTGTTTGTCGCAAATCACAAAATGTTCTCTTAAATGTTTTCAGATTTTGGATAAACTATAAAAATACTCGAAAATTTTGAATTTCGCGGGCTAGACGGGCGCCTTCACCTTAATAGATTTATTAATACGGGCTTAGGTCATATATGTCTTGCACCCATGCCCTCACACAAGCCAAAACTCACTTGCTCCATAAAATATATAACAGATATTGGCCATCACCTCCGAGTCTACAATCCCTCGCAGTCGTTTCCGGACAGAGGTACTTACTATGGTATATCGTGGAGTTACTTTGTTGACCCCTATGTTTTTATGGATCGCGCCTAAGTGAGTTTTATGATAAAAAATTTAGTACTTATCTAAAAGTTTTGTTACCAGTAGTTGCTAGAAAAGTTAACTATAGGTATACTGATGGATATTCCGAAAGTATGGGAGCAAAGCGCTCCTGAAAATTGACGTGAGCAACACGTGGAAACGACGCTTTTAAGCAATGAAATGACCTGGAAGCAATACTTAAAGTGTTTCCCAAAGTTTATAGGTGCATTCAAAATGGGTTTGTAGCATTGAACTATGACTTGTAGCTGTAGTTGTATAAGGTTCGCAATATCAGCGGCATCGGTATCTTTGAAGCGGTTTGGATATCCCGTCACTAATGACGTCACAGTAGGTGTTAAAAATTCGGCACGCTTGGTTTCAATACAAATCGTGATACTTACGTTATCTATGTAAATCTATATCTGTGGTCCCAAACTAAGCAATTACCCTCTTATTAATAAACGTGGTATACCGGGGGAGTACTTACACACCGGATTATCACTTTCTATCATCAGTAATTTGAAATTCGGAGGAAGTAGACAAAGCATGGTGTAACTAATGTAACTATACAACCACTTAACCTAAGGGGGATTATGTAGAATCCAAATAAATCCTCCATACACAAAAATCAACACTTTTTTTACAGATTCCAAAATTAAAAGGCTCATCAATGACACCTGTCATAATCACAAAATTCAACATGCAAACATAAAATACAAAACTAAATATAAATAAGCAACAAAATGGACCATAATTATGAATAATTTAAATATGTAAGGGGCAGCAATAACAGTACATTTAATACTCCGGGCTATATCGTCGTAATAAAATAACAGGCATGGCTGAGAACAACTTCGGTCAGTAAAAAGAAAATACATTATTTACGCCATTATAATCACATATTCATCGAAGCATTGGACGACCGCTTGGCGCAGTGGTTCGAGCGTCGGCAGCTCTGCTCACTGCACATGGTGGTTGCGGGTTCGATTCCCGTCGGGGCAAATTCGTAATTTGCTCAGCCCTGGGTGTCACTGGGATCGCCTTCAGTCCATTGTACGGTACCCAGAGTACAAACGTTGCTTAGGTTGGAACCATACAGTTGGTGTCTCATATCCAAATATTTACCTATACTTACGGCATAGTGGGTACAGTGAACGCTGAAGTTGACATTTTGGGCATGTTTCTTTGTAATGTAGTAATTATCAGCTGTATTCTCTAATAAGCGACCAACACTAAAGAAAATGTTATATATCCCAATACGCTGTTAGACCTCATAGTAATGTTTGTCACTTACAGCCAGTTTATAATCGTGACTACGTGAGAGTATTTATATGGGGTTAGGAATCATGACTTACTTAATAAAAGATCGTTTCTCGCTCTCCAAAAGTTGTCTGGATAAAACCGTTCAATATAATAATTTGTTTATCTCAGATTATAAAACAATAGTCAGATAGAGTGCCTAGAACACGAGAGTGTGGCCACCAAAGCAAATACAAATTAAAAAGCGAATATCATCTCGCGTCAGTACTGAACTTCGCGTCACAGTGCTTACACATCAAAAGTGATTAGTTCTTTTATTTAAAAATGCTGCCTTGCGTAATTAAATATTGTAAAAGTTGTTTGCAAAAACAAAAAAAAAGCAGATGGTATATCTTTCCACAGGTAACTATTATTTATTTTATAGTTTTGTCACATTTATTTACCCACAATTTTTATGGCTCACTTGGAACACAAAATGTTGACAGTAATTGGTTGGTGTTGCCAATTTACATCGATATTAGTTTCCTTGAATTAAGGAAATGTGCATGGGGTGTAGAAAATGATTAATTTATATACGGAAATAATTTATTTATATATGCAATTATATATCTTTATTTAATACTCTAGTTATTTATTCAACAATAAACCAATCAGAGGTATGTATTGCAATTTTGCGATTTTCTATTGGCCGCTAAATCGTGAATCTTTATTGGTCGGGGCTACCGACGGCTCGTGTCTGGACACAGAGTCATAAACCTATCAGATCTGAACCTTTTTTGGTTTTACTTATGTATTTTATTACAATTTATAGAATAATAATTAATTCATTTAATTTATTTTAGTATAATACCTCAATCCTTTTATAAATACATACATACAAAATTATTTTAATTATATTTTTGCATAATCTGCAATGAATGGATCTAGTACTTTCTACGCGATGAATGGGTTACCATCATACGTCAAAGCAGGCAAGGTGATAATTGGCTGCCTTCAAAATATTGTGTTGTATGCTCATTGCATTTTAAAGAGAATATTTTATCATTTCGGTGAGATTTTTATCATTTCCATAGACAGTTTAGGCAACCGAATCAACCAAAATGAGAACACTGAAATTAAAACCAGGAACCAAAAAGAGTATTACAAGAAAACTATTTATAACAGGATGTAGTGATACACAAATAAACGTAGTACAATTAGCTTGCTCAATACTTAATTAAATGTACTAGCTCATTGGATGACAAGTTATACCTATAAACGGAAATGAAAAGAAATTTTAACCATGGCACTGATATGAAATACTTTCGTATTTTTTCTGGAATTCTCACGCAAGCGCACGTCCTCTCATTGCATTGGTACGTTACTTCTAAGGGCATGAGGGGAGGGGCTAGAGTTGTTACATGGAAAAATATTCTTGACAAAGTTTAGGTGACAGAAATGAAAGGACTTTCTGGGACACATGCATTTTTACTTAACAGTTATTAAATTAGGGGGATATTATTATTAAACTACTTTGTGATTACACTATCACAATTCACGATTAAAATAAAAGTTGGCATAAATCTGAATAACCAATAGTTTTTGTTGTAGGAGGGAAATTTCACTTTAGCAAATTACGCTTTAGCATTTTTCCCCTCATTAACGGCAAACCTAATTAAGAAATTATTATTACATATACAATACATTACACAGGTAACCTACCTCTTCTAGTTAGAAAAAAATAATACAACTGTATAGTAACGTTCCACACTACCGATTTCATCAATGCCGCGTAAATTTTGCTGTTAATAAATCCACTCTATTATGTTCTGTGTGTAACTGTTCATTGTAATAAATATTTTGAATTATTGATGTTTTTCAATTTTAATCTAACTAAATATTGTTATAAAGACATTAAATATCTTTAATATCATAATGTCCTTTAGTGATAATGCAGAGATCTGCATTGATCAAGTTGTAAAAAAATTGTACTAAATAAGTTTATTTTATTTTGATTTAAATGCCCCTTTTTTCACTTCACCCCTATTTATTTGATTACCATTAGTCTATCCAAATACTACTTAAGTACCTAAATTGCGAAAGCACATTTTTAATTTGTAACATTAGTACTCTTGAGAACAATCGGAATAATTATGGGAGTTCGTACCGCAATATCTGGCAACTTTACACGCACACAGATTTACGTGCCCCTACAGTGCCGCTCCTAGTTGTCACGCACACATTAAATGAACGCTACGCGGCCTCACATCGTTTGTTGCGTATGCTCCATCTGACTATTGTTTTATAATCCGAGTTGTTAATAATATTATTAATTTGAATTACTAGTAAAGTTATCTATCTTATGTACAGCATCAAAAAAAAATGTGACGAGAATTCACAGGCGTGCATTCACAGGCAGCTTAGAAGATCTTCTCGGCCTGACCGACTCAGAAGAGTCACCATCGTCATCGTCATCTAACTCTGGGATGTTTGATAAGCAGCAGCCTCTTATACTAGAGCTCCATGAACTAAAGAAGGATGAGCCATCATCTGATAACCCACCACAAGACCTGAAAGTGAAGAAGATTAAGAAGAAAAAGAGGAAAAGCCAGGCCAAAACTCACATCAGCATGTCTTCTGACAGTCAGTCGGAAGGGGTATCCTTGCCGCCGCTTGTGGATACTACTGAAGATGAGTTTTATGATGCCCACGAAAGCTACCATGCTTTATCAGGTTGGATAGCATATATTTAGTTATGTACTTATATTTGGTTGGCTCTTTTCTACATTAAGATTAAAACTAATAATTTAAAAACTTACATCTCAAGCCAACCTTTCAACTAAAACAATTAAAAATCAACAATTTAATACACCACTCTGGGTACCGATCTCCCCTTATTGCGAGTGGCGGGCCCAGTGCGGTTTGGAGGACCAAACCAAAACCAATTATTCCTTTTATTAACTCAAAAAACACCTTATGGTGGAAACGCGGAAGCGTATCGCCGAGAATCCATCTAAGCCAAGGTTGATGAACAGAATATAGGTATATTTGATACTATTATTGTTATTCTGTTTTGTCACTCTCAGACGCAGAAGGACTGTAGTCTGTATGATTCATACTAACTCCTGTCATACTGTGTCTAGGGGCTACTAACTACATTCCCCAGGGGCCAGACTCTGTTAACAGCTGGCATCTCGATCGACTCGCAATACGTCAAAACTGACGTATCGCGTATCTGAAAGCATCCGTTTTGACAGTTTTTCTATTGGAAATCTGTCGAAACTGACGCATTCAGACGGTTTACAGTTTTTGACCCCAGGTGAAGACCCTGTAAAAAGTTAATATAACCATTCCCAAGGTCTACCCTTAGCTTAGGACGGATTCACAGACATATGTTTGCGCGTACCTGCTGTGGATTTTTCTGGGTAAATAAACGGTTATAACGGATCAAAACCAGTCATTTCACAAAAACCACCGTAGACACCAGACTGTGTACTTACGACGCCATAGTGTATATTTAACCAACATTTAGTGACATAAAATAATTATGGAAATCGAACAAAGTTCATTATTTTACCCGGCTTCAATAAAGACATTTAACCTGTAGGTATAATTTTGTTTTCAGATGGCCATGTAACAAAACCAGTGACAGCAGCGGCTGGGCTGCTACCAACTCATTCCGAGCATAGCCAGGACCCGAAGACTGCTGCAGATCCTGCCATATCGCCATCTGTTCAACAAACTACAGCTCCGCCTAAAGCACCATCAACTATAACGGTTAGATGTTCCCTACTTGGTGTTACCATATACATTCGACCGATGTCCACCGATCAATCAAGTGATAAAAAAATTAAATGTTAGCTTTTGCTGTTCTACGGATAATGGTCGATAAAATTATCAATAAATAATCGATCGACGGTCTTTCCAAACTAAGCAGCGCTTGTACTTTGGGTACCGTACAATTGACCGGGGGCGATCCCAGTGACACCCAGACCTGGGCAAATTACGAAAAGGCCATTTCCGAAATTTGCCCCGGCGGGCATCCAACCCGCAACCACTGCGCCAAGCGGTCGTCAAACACCCTTATTATTGATAGCCACGAATATATACGATTAGTATGCACGCTTGCCTTTCATATTTTGGTAATACACAGCCATGTTGATCAATCTCTCAAATTCAGTTCCTGCTCGAACTGTAGGATTTCCATTCGTACAGAAACGTATTTAGAATAAATAAGAATGGCGCTCCTAAAACAGCTTTTAGGAACGTGTTTACGATAAATGCCTTCCCACACATTTTCCAAGACGCTTAACACTATGATACCTGCTTCGAGGGCCGAACGGTGCGGAAACACTCGCTCCAGTAGAGTTCAATATCGCATACCGATATTCCTCTGAAAGGAAAATATTTTCGCAACTCTACATAATCGTGTTATTTTCAGAAACCCACCACACACCCACAGTAAGCTTCTTGGTATGTTATAATTTATACACGTACTTATTCAGCAAAGTAATTTTAGTATCATTTCACGTGTGATAATTTTTTTTTTTTTACAGGCGAACCGAACGCACAATCAGATTTTGGACGACATCGACGGAAATATCATTATCTAAAACATAATTATGTAAACAAAAATAAAGAAAACCATGAAATATATTAAATGTTTCACTTTTTCAGTTTAGTTTTTGCAAATACTACTTACTTATATCCATAGGAAGTTTGAAATTTGTAAGAGTAGGTCCGTCAGTCGGAGTTAAATATAGCCGCTATTGAACTCGAGCAGTCAGAGATTCAATATAAGATTGTTAATCCATCTAAGAAGATGATTAATATTCTTGAATCTATCACCTACCTCACCTGGTACGATAAACTGCTCTAGTATCTCTGTCACGATCCCACAAGTTTCATCAAAGAGAATTTCAATAATGTATGCAAACCTCTTTGAAGGATGACTAACTCAGAGGAGGTTTATGGCGGTGTGATGTAGGTATGCGACCTTCTTCGTCGAGTCCACCCATAAACTAGATCCGTCATTCAGGCCATGTCATAACGTTATGTTAATGTATGTGAAATTAGGTTAAATTCCAGTGTTTATTTTTATAAAAGTAAGATAAGTACTACAAACTCGAAAGTCCCGTTTATCGGGACTTTCCTTAATTACCTAGGGTTTGAGTAAGTTAGTTCTTGATTTCATAATTGTTTTAGTCCCAAAAATAAAAGCTGATAATGAAAGTGAAAGATTGATCTTAAAAATATTTCAGGAATGATAACCTATCGCAATACTTAAAGCTTCTAAATTAAAATACTCATAAAAATCCAAATTATTTATTAATTATTTTGTAGCAATGGAAAAACCAGCACGCTACAAATCAAAGAATAAAAAACCAGCGCCAAAACCAAAGACAGCCAAGAAACGCAAAAGCGACGGTATTATTATTATTTTTATTATATAATCACATCTGTACTGATACTGTGTTCATGCGATACTGGATAGAAATAAAAACCGGATCCGTTAAAAACGTTTCCGTAACCAGTTTATATGTGAAAATGAGTAGTTAAATTACATTTTCTTTAACTTATATTTTAATTTGAATTTAATTTACAGGTCCAACTTGTTCCATGTTTCTTGCGGAGATAACCAAAAAGCTGGCATCTAAGAAGCGGCAGGAGCAAGAGGCTCCGAAAAATATTGTCCGTAAGAAAATACAAATAAATATCGCCAGACTGTCACACTAACAATGTGATCCCAAACTAAGCAACTCTGTACTATGGGTACCGTACAATGGACTGAAGGCGAACCCAGTGACACCCCTGACCTGGGCAAATTATGAAAAGGCTATTTCTGAATTTCGCCCCGACGAGAATCGAACTGAAACCTCCCGGTGCGCCCACCCGGGCCCGCCAGTCTATTGTGCAGTGCCCACAATACAAGCGGTAACTAGTTTGGGACCATACGATTGGTATGTGCTACGCACCGACCAATCACCACTTTGGACACTGCGCTCTAGAAACAAACATTTCTTAAATACATACGCTTAAAAAGGTACGCATAATAAGACACACGATCGACAAATCACAATCCATTATTACTTTCGAAAGACTAATCGCAATGCGTTGCCTCCGCGCTCGACCAATCATAATAGCGTAACCTGCGCTCCCAGCGCAGTCAAAAGGGTAGTTAGTCCGTGTTGTTATGCAATATAGTAATAATAATCATAATGAGTAAAGCAATATGCTGTAGGCTGACTACAGCTCTTATACAAGTCGGCTCGACCGGGGTAGTACCTCCCTCACACGGAAGATCGGCGTAAAGTATCTATTACTAGCTGTGCCCCCCGACTTCGCCCGCGTAGTATTTAACGTAACAAAAATTTCGGGATTATCGGGATAAAAAGTATCTTATATGTTAATTCCGGTTATAAACTATCTGTGTTTTAAATTTCATCCAAATCCGTTCAGTAGTTTTTGCGTGAAGGAGTAACAAACATACATCCACACTCACAAACTTTCACATTTATAATATTAGTAGGATAGGTGCGTTTCGTACGATGAATGAGAGAGTCAGAATCCCAAACCTCCCCTCTCGATACTCTTCTCTCCTCTTTCTATGCCACTTCCACACTTTACGTTGGCAACGTGTGACCAATGCCATTAGTATTCCAACCATCTATAGCCTACGGTAACTGCTTAGCATCAGGCGGGTCGTACGCTTGTTTGTGGACTTTGTTACATACAAATATATATATATATATATATACTAGGTGAAACAACAAGGGTATACTATTTTTTTTTGCAACTTAACTTTGTAAATCTCAAACTATCGGCTTTGTGGGACAGTTGAACTACTAAAGGTTTTGTAGACTTGTGAAATCTGTCAACAGCTGTATTCCTATAACACCTTTTGTTTTTGAAGTTCCCTCCAAAGCTGATGGTTTTAGAATTACAAAGTTAAGTTTTGAAAAAAAAAGTATACCCATTATGTTTCACCTTGTATATACATATTTCCCTAATGTACATAATAAAAATATAGAGAAAAGGTCTCGGAATTTCAGAAACGATCATTGAAAGCATCACAAATGCTTTACCAGTCAAAGTGTCAAAAAGATCGTCACCGGAGAAGAAAGAGTCTCCGATGAAAATGGAGGCACTACAGACGTTTGCACCGGAACTGCTGCCGAACAACACGCTCGACATACCGACAAGTCCTCCCGCCCCCGACGACGATGTCACCATGGAGGAAGTAGAAACGGCCCCACAGAAACCTCCGGCTTTTAAAATGCCCAAAATGCCACTCGTCAGCAGTGAAGTACTGAAAATAGCACTGCAGGAGAGGAGAAGGAAGGTGCCCATGCAAGATATGGCCGTGAACACTGGGGGCGAGCGAGACATCGCTAGCGAGATAACTAAACACGTTAACACATTAAGAAAGATATCACTCATAGCAGAGGAGTTCAATCAGAAAACCGGTGAATAACGTTCTTATTGTTTGAAACGTTGCATTTTATTATCTACATCTCGTCAAATGTAAATTTTATGTTTCCCATTGTGTACAAGTATACCCTAGGAGAAACATTTCCGAGATACATACGCTTAAAAAGAATACCTAGTTTACAAGAAAATATGTCCTTTTGAAAATCCCGTGCTCAGATTAAAAATAACAAATTGGTATATAGGTGATACGCTCCGTAGGGGGCAACTGGACCACTTGGTACCTACGCCTGAGTTTTACGCCCGTATTCACAAACATTACTATGAAGTTCCACAGTGCACGTGCTCGCACACCCCATAGGGTTGGTCCATTCTCGTATCGTAACACCTAAGTCACATGATTGGCCCAAAACTACGTTGAGCCGGTTTTATTTGATTAAGTAACATCCAAAAAAACTAACACATTTATAATATTATTAGGAATTTAACTGAAATACTGAACTGTCTTATTCTTACAGCAAAGAATCTTAAAGAAATAGTAGACAGCGTTCAAGAAGACCTCATAAAGAAGTTAGAAGAAATACAAGCTCAGCAAAAAGCGGCATCGGAAATCGTGCAAATAAAAGAAGAAAGCGAAGACCCATCTGCTAACGACTAAGGAGAATAATAACGTTTCAGAAGAAGAAGGATAAAGTTTGACATATGACCTTTAACGACAGTGACAAATTCACATCAAACGCAATTATTTTTTGATATAAATTTACGTAAAAAACACAAATAAATAAAAATAAAAATATAGTCTTTATTTTCCTTTATGTGTTCAGCGGATATGTTAAATAAATATTTGAAAGTGAGAAGAGTATCTATGACAAAATATCATAAGTATAGGAGAACAATTTATGATTGTACGAGATAACTTATAATACATGGTAAGATGAGCATATATACCTAGAGTTTAAATAAATATTTATGCCAATTCTGCTATCGCTAAATTACGGCTAAAATAAGATTGGCACAACTAACAAAGAAGAAACTTGATCATTCTTTGGTGATCTGAAAGCACAAGACAAAATGATTGCGGTGTTGCTCATACTCAAGTAAATTTAGTAAGATTTCAAAGTTAGTATAGTAAATTAGTTTAATTGGAATAACAACAGAAACAATGCCATCCTATAGAAGCTTCAGTTATCTAAAACAATGAAGAAATACCAATAGTAAGAAACTTACCGAATTATTTCAGGGGCGGATTAAGCACTAAAGAGAAGCGTGTAATGGAATTCTAGGGGCCCGTCTCCCCGTAGGGTAGACTTAAGCGGTACATTCTTCGGTCTTCAAACATAACCAGACTCTAATATGAAATGATTTGTGTTTTAATAAAATAAACCTTTAGAATTTGTAAAATGATAAAGAAACCATCAAGTTAACTACTTGGACTTATATTTCTCACGGACCGCGAGGCCTCTTACTCCTTAAGAGAGACCCGGCCTAGTTTCCTTCAATGCCTGTATGGAAAATCCTCCCTTGTATTTCAGTAATTATTATGTGTAATAACATAATTTCTATTTCAGAAAGATACTCAATATGGATTTCCGCGAACATAAAAAAGAGGCAAGACATCATTTTATTAATCGGTTACAAAAATTCAAACTCAAGCGCATAGAATCAAGGGACAAACTTTGTTACGGTTGGTATAACTTAGTCCTAACCAACTTAACAAATCATGATCATCAACCGCGAAGAGCTCAATTTTTTTTTTTTTACAGAACAAATGAAAAGAAAATGCAAATTAATTAGAATGGTCCGAATGACATCATATCATAATAGATCAATGATCAGATTAACTCAAAAGATGAATGACACAGGTGAGACAAAAAAAAACCTGAAGAAGTCACCCTTATTTCTTAGACTATTAAGGCCCGTCGTCTACTCTAATCAAACGTGTAAGTAACAAACTTAAATCACAAATGAATTGCAAGAATGTGACGGTACTGGTACTTTAATGGCCGTCCAAAAATGACACAGCCTACTTAAGCTATGTACGCATTTGTAGCATCATGTGTCATTAATCCTTAATTTAGAAATTTAACTTTAACATCGGAACTAGCGTGGTGCCACGGAGAAACGATACATCAAGATCCTACAAATGTGGATTTAGCCCAACGCGAAATGGACCAGTTTGCGATTTGTTACGTCTTGTTCGGTCCTCATTGGTTGAGATTGTGAGTAGTTTGTCATGTGTATGATCAGTTCATTTGACGAAGACTCGATTTTTTTTGTAAATTGACCCATATACCAGTGTCAGAAGAGCGTCAGTGTAAAATGAACGATCTAGAGCGTCGAAGACGATGGACCCAACTGCCATATTCACAAACAATACTTGTAAGGAACCAACTATGTAGAAATTTTGTTATAAATATCTTAATGAGCTGTACGGCACTGTGAGACCTCATAGTAATGTTTGTGAATACAAGCCTCAGTATCACACATAACAATAATTACCCTCACACTAAGTATAAGATAATTATTTAACATAATCATTTTCTAGCCGATCCACAACCTAGCACTAAATAAATGGTAGGGCACCGCTTACATCTACTTTTGTATGATCGTCTAAAGCTGATATCGGGGTAGACGGGAATTTTGATTGGTCCGTTCAAAGTTGAGCTGTGAATGGACCAATCATAATGTCAGGTACGCTCATACATACGCAGTGGCAATACATATGTTAGGCGAGCGGAGTGCCCGGCTATGCATCGTCTAAGGCTTCATTGCAAATAATAATTTGATTAATTGATTATTTTATTTTAGGAGACTCCAGACCAAGTACTAGTAAACATATAGATTACCCTACAACTACTAAAAACGAGGATACTTATTGTAAGTTAATCTCTAACAGCGGAATACTCAAACGCAACTTAAGTATTTAAGTCCTACTTAAGCGTTTGAGAGGAGCGACTTGCATTAGGAAGTTACGTAAACTGAAGCCGTCGAATGCAAATTAAATAAAAGCCCTCGTTAACACGTATTACTTGACTGACGCATTACTTGTATTAATTATACTCTGGTCTTATGTTTTAGCTGAAATTATAGATCACGACTCAAATAGCACAGTGGGACCTTTTTAATGGAACAAAGTCGATAATCGATAATCGCCAGACTGACACACCAACTTTATGATTCTAAACTAAGCCACGCTTGTACAATGGACTGGGGGCGATCCCAGTGACACCCAGACCAGGGGGCAAATTACGAGCCATTTCTGAAATTTACCCCAGCGGGAATCGAAACTACCACCACCATGTGAGCCGAGCGGCCTACGTTCGAACCACTGCGCCAAGCGGTCGTCACGCGTACAACCCCCTTGATATTAAGCAGTGCCGTATGCAATAGATGTTTGTTATACCAATGGCATTGCCCGTACGATGTCTACCTGAAGGGGAGTGGGATACGCCAATTTTCTGTGAGAGGGTGGTTCTATCCCGGTCTAAGCATCCCGTATACGACCTTGTTATATTCAGTTGGCTACCGTTTAAATATTTGAGTAGCGTTTGTGTATTCAGCCGCTAGTGACGAAGCAACAGTTATATTTTAAGTTATTTATGATTTAGCTAAGCAAAAGTCAACGACAAACCGTCGGAAGGCAACTAAAGATGATTCACCACGAACGGATGATCAAACACAGCCGCACAATTTAACTTGCAATCAGTTTGTAGCGGCGTCAAAAGATGTGCAGAGAGTTCATTGCGTTGTGAACCCAGGTACAAACTACCAATCAATAAAAAAAAAGATTGATGCTCATTTTGTTTGCATACAACTAAACTTGTATTAACTAATTGTGTCGCCATCCCTGTCATGGTCGTAATGTATAAGCGAGATATAAATATGTTTATTATTGACTTACACTTACAAATAAATAAAGTTAAAATTAAATGAACACCGATGTGCGTGTCAAAAAATAGATACGACAAAATAAGTCGGTGTAAATATTTCCCCAGTGTAAAATCTTGGTTACATGTTTGTCGCCTAAGAAATGACTTAGGTAGGTATTTCGTATTTCTCTTCACGTTTTCCTTCTAGCTTTCGGTCAAGAAGATCGTACGCAAGCGCCGTCGGTGGCTAAGGCAAGACCTATACCAACCCTCGGTCGGATATATTGCCGGCACAACATAATCGATAGCGATCGGTTCAATGGTAAACAAACTGGGACCTAAGTATATTAACTGCTCGAATCTCGCTCGACTTGCACTCAACTCGCAATACGTCAGTTTTGACAGTTTCCCATAGTATATTAACCCCACTCTACCGCAAGATTTCTACTAGAAATCGGCCAGCATTGGTGGACTCTACTAGAATTCGGTAGGCACGGGTGGGCGAGTGGTCAGAGGACTTCAGAAAACTATCAAAACTGACGTAATGCGAGTCGAGTTTCAGTTGATAGATTTAGGCCCCTGAAAAAAAGTAGTGTACGGAAATTACTTGCATGTTTCTGATAGAATGCTGTAGCCAATTACTAAGGGCCTGTGCACATCACGTTTTTTAAACGCGCCGTCGACGCGCATTTTAGAAACGTGCGTCGACGGCGCGCCCTTATCCTACAAAGGTCTACAGGCCGCGTGTGACTCGCGTGCGTATCGCGTCTGTATCTGTATTCAAAAACGTGGTGTGCATAGGCCCTAAGGCGATATACAAATGCTCGTGCTTTATTAAAATAAGACCTTATTTACATGTTACAATAAAGTTCTAATTCCAGACTGGTTCATGGAATTAAATACGCCGACAAACTCCTTAGCGTCTCCTCCAAGAAGCTTGCAAGTGAGTGTGCCGAATGAAGAACATCCTGAATGCGTTGCAAATGCCAGTAAGATAAGCCCTTTACTGTATGTTACTGTATCCCGTACTTTACTTTTAAGTGTTGTTTTCTTTATCATTATACAAACATACAATCACGACAGTAAATAGAAAAATAACTTGGGAGAAGTACTCACCTCTCAGTTTCGGTTTGTCAGCCTCCAATATAATATATAAGTACCTACCCTAGTTGATCTATAACAGAAGACAGAAGAGACCAACAAAACCGAATTCCGTTAGTAAGGAGTCTGTCTGTCATAATTGTCACAGTGTAAGTAGATTTGAAATACGTTTCACCGTTATCAATAATCAAAATTAAATACCTAATAAGTCATATAGTAAGCATTCGTCACGGGTAAGTCCACCCATCGCTAACATTCAGTTCCTATTCCATAGTCCACGGTATTGAATAGCCTTTAATTGATATCGTTAAATATGTAACTATCTTAAGGAACTGCATTTAAACTATACGCAATATTATAACAAAAAAGTTAAGACAAACACAAGTTATGTCAAATTGCATAAGCAAATTTAACTGTTTATTTAAATGTATTCTAATACCACGGTGAATGTTTTAGGTCCTGTGAATAAGCCACATAATAGCAGCGAAAGACCAATCATAGTATTTGATGCGCTCAACATGACACGGAACAGTTGTAGAAGAATCAATGACACTGCGAACAAAGATAGAATAACAGCAAGTAAACCGGCCAGTCCTATTAAAGTCAATGAAGCTGAAATTCAAAAATCAGAAATGGGTATGTTGATATTTTTATTGTGGCCTTTGCCTACAACTTTGCTAGTGTTTTCTGGATGACGACAACAGACTCACCTACCGTGTTCAACTACTTATAGCTAAGAATCATCCAGGTGACCCAATAAGAACAAAAAAATACCAAAATAGGTCAAGCCGTTTAGGAGGCAAATAATTACAAACAAATGCACCTGAAATCTTATATTTAGAGATTCATAAAGGAGGTGTTACGCATGTATTTCACTGGCGCGATTTCCACCAATGAAGCATGACGTCATAAATATGCACTAAGCAAATTTTAATAGCAAATACCTCTATGCCTACTTATTAAATATAAAAAAAACATTATGCCAAAAACTGATTACTAAATATAAACAACATTCTAACTTGAATATAAGTCCACATTACCATTATACTTAGGAAATTACTAATAAGTAACGAGTACTATAAGTACCTAGTCGTAGACTGTAAAAATTAAAACAGGGAACCGAAACACTGAACATAAAAAATATGTTCAGATTTCAAACAACGTCATAAATACGGCACCGAAAAAGTCAAAATATTATCACGACACGCCACAAAATGGGAATGTTCCATTTCAATTAACCTCGCTTTGTTCCAGTGTGTCATCGCTCATCGCCTCCTGGAAACCACGCACCGGGAAATAAATCTAAACATTCTGACAGCCCGCCAAATGAGAAACAACCCAACGAAAATTGTTTGAGTCCCATGAAGAATATAAGGTCAGATAAAGGCCGTGTCGACTCGATCACTAATTGCAGCCGTGGTAATAGTGGTATTCTTTCTTTTTTTAATATCTTCAAGCTGAGTTACAGTGACGTTTATTAAATTTAAAAGTGGAAATTGAACGCTAAACTGTCATTTTCATTAAGGCCTGTATTAATAAATCGTTCTGAAGACTGAGAGCGATCTTGAGTAAATAAATAATATAATACATATCGCCAGACGAACACACCAACTGTATGGTCCCAAACTAAGCAACGCTTGTACTATGGGTACCGTACAATGGACTGGGGGCGATCCCAGTGACACCCAGACCAGGGTAAATTACGAAACGGCTATTTCCGAAATTTGCCCCGGCGGGAATCGAACCCGCAACCACCATGTGCAGTGGGCCGAGCGACCTACGCTCGAACCACTGCGCCAAGCGGTCGTCAACGCTTTTGACACGTCAATTAGCATTTTTTGTTTTTTTGTGTTTTTTTTTTTTTATGGCTCTATTTTGCATTGATATGACATAAGAATGACATTTCCAAGATCCCTCTCAGCCTTCGTATCGATTTATTAATACGGGCTTTAATGCTAGATTAGCGTGTAATTTCAACTTCAAATCCTACTAATATTATAAATGTGAAAGTTTGTGAGTGTGGATGTATGTATGTATGTATGTATGTTTGTTTGTTACTCCTTCACGCAAACGCAAACGGATTTGAATGAAATTTGGAACACAGATAGTTTATAACCGGGATTAACATATAGGATACTTTTTATCCCGATAATCCCGAAATTTTTGTTACGTTAAATACTACGCGGACGAAGTCCGTGGGCACAGCTAGTTTATAATAATTTAGGAGAAGGACCCACCACTCACCCTTTGCTTGTTAACCTCCAAAATTATAAATCAAATAGGTTGATCGATAATGGAAGAGGTTAACAAAACCTAACTCCGTCGGTCGAGTTTGTCAGTCATGAGTGTCAGGGACCCTAATAATGTGCAATTTTCCGCGGAACAAAGCGAATTAAAAGTAAAATTCGACACGTGTTTCGCCTCTGAACGAGACATCCTCAGGAAAGTTGGGCTACGAATGAGCCCAACATTCTCATTCGTAGCCCAACTAGCCAAGGGTGAGTGGTGGGTCCTTCTCCTAAATTATTTTACAATGGATTTCCGCAAAGTAACGCCTGAGTCAATCAATTACTTCAAATTTAATTAAGGTACTTGCAACTGAGCGTCGATCACTAAACTGCGGCAAAGACATGAAAATGTCCTGTCTAGCATAATTTCATTGGATTTTGAAAACTATTAAAGTGCCCATAGTTCGTATCGAAGCGAAATACATTGGATCAAAAAAATTAAAATAAACTTACAAATTGTTTCAGTACATGCCTCTATGATAAAGGAACAACCAACAGTGGTTCTGCGAAAGATAGCAGAATACCTACAAGAGAAAATGGCTGCCACCACAGACACATCAAAATCGAACGACACCACTTGTATTACGCGAGAAGAAAATACAACAAAACCGACGCGAGACACTAAGCAAGATACGGACAGAGGTGATTTCAATTGTGATGTAATAGGTACTGATATTTTTATGTAACAAGTCGCCAATCAAATGATGATTAGCAGTTACCTAACCTAGCCTATAGATGCTTGCAATACCTTTTTTTTTTAACGTTGGAAAACCCTTTATGCATCCCCTCACGCCTCGGGGGAGACGAGAGGGGTATGTGGGAGTCCCTGCGCCTGGAGGGCGCAGTATACCCACTAAAAACCAACGGTGTACCACCCTCCGCCATGCAGAGGGGCGCCCCGGGACCATGGGAAATGCTCCGAGACGCCCCGGCGGACGGCCCGGCAGCAGCATGCCGGGCCACAGGCGCTATGCTTGCAATACCTACTAAAGGCATTGGTCGCACGTTTCCAACCTGGGCCCTTATTACGCTAGCAACTTCAATTGCAATTGGAAAGCAGAAGCCGAAGCAGAAGCCCTGAAGGGGAGTGGGATAGAGGGCGGGGAAGGGAGGGAGATACCGTCAAATATACCAACTTTGCCCAATACGGTATCTTTGCCCGAAAAGCTATTTGTAAACAAGTCCGCTAACACAGGAAATATTTTAGTTTTAGGGCAAAATTTTTACTTAGTCGTAAAGTAGATTATATTTGTGACCACACTACGGATAGCATTCGTTACCAAAATGCGTGTTTTAAGTGGGCAAATTTCTTACCCAGAGTTTTTGTTAATGATTCTAAATGGCAAAACCGCAGGAAGTTTATTTTAATGTAGGTACTAATCTTTACTAGTCTTTCGAATCTCTCGCTCATTGTTCGCGATTCGGCTATGTTAACTACTTTACGCTGGTCTTCTGTAAGAGGGAGGTACTACCGTCGAGCTAGCCGGTGTGTGAGCTGTTGTCTATTGGCTACCTACAGTTTGACTCTACTACCGTCAAATAAATAAAAATAAGTATAAATAAATATCACCAGATTGACACACCAACTGTACGGTCCAAAACTAAGCAACGCTTGTACTATGGGTACCGTACAATGGACTGGGGGCGATCTCTGTAACACCCAGACCAAGGCAAATTACGAAAAGGCCATTTCCGAAATTTGTCCCGGCGGGAATCGAACCGAACCCGCGAAATGAAAATAAGTATGTTATTTATCCTTATCGGCCAATTTTCAGAAAGCAACAAAGCCTACCATTATCAATCTCGCTCGTTCACTGTGAGCCGTCGAGGCAGCCATCGTATTACTGTGCCGTCGTATGTAGACTGTCCCTCAGAGGTACTACAAAAAACAACTAATTTCGAAGGAGGTGGTAAGAATTTTTCATGTCTACGTTTTTTTTGTTGACGGGAAGGATATCTTCGAAATAAGTCTATAATAGGCCTTTGTGACATGAAATAATAAAACGACTGAAATAAGTTATCTAATATTAAAGGTTGTGAGTCTGAAAAAACTCTAAGCAGCATAACTGATTCAGACCTAGAGACTCGAGACGATTTCTCTAGTCAGTTAGTTCTTGAGCAATCCAGTCTATTCGAAATTGGCATGCTTAAAAAGCCGGCCCACACAGAGCGGAGTCGTGAAAACCACAGTTCCCCAAATAAGCTGGTTATGAAGTCCAACGCAACGGCGACGGACTCTTGGCCGTGTATATTTGATGATGATCTGTCCACTGATAGTGCAGGTATTTGATTTTTTGGTTATTATATTACATATATACTTACATACTACACTATAACTTTATTATGTACTAGCTATTGCCCGCGGCTACGCCCGTGTGGTACTTTGATAAAATAAAAGTAGCCTAACTTCCTACTCCTTACAACATCAGTTATGTGCCAGTGAATGTCCCATTGCAATCGGTCCAGCTGTTTCGGAGATTACCTACTATTATTATTGGATATTATGTTACCAAGCCTTTGTTCCATTCCATTTGAACTTTTTATTGTTTCTTTATTAAAGAGTATCTACTTATTATATTTTGTTGTTTTTTTACAGATCAACACCACATGTACATTTCAAATAAGGAATTAAACAAAAGATATTATGGTAAATATTGCAACGAAAAAGGGGAGCGCTGTAAACAATGTAACAAATACAAAAGATTCCCAAGTAGCAGATATAAATGTAAGTTCACTTTAAACATGAAACTCTACTAGTTTCAAATAGTTTAAGATTTGGGATAGCCAAAAATACGTCAATTTTAGCCTTCTAGCATCTTCCAAAGGCAAAAATTGCATTATTGACATGATATTCTGACTCGAAACGAATCCTGGGGCCCAAATCTGTTCACCGTTCGAATCTCGCTCGACTTGCACTCGACTCTCAATCCGTCAGTTTTGGCAGCTTTCCGTAAACCACTAATCACTCTAACGGGTGGGCTCTATTAGAAATCTGTCAGTACCGGTTGGCTAGTGGTTAGTGGACTAGGGACAAACTCAAAACTGACGTATTGCGAGATGCATGCCATTTGGTGAGCCAATCTTTACAACATGCCTATAGGATGGACGGTTAATTGTGCGAATTCCTTGTCACATTGTAATCTTCCCTTCTCCGCTACCATTGTCGTTGTCGGGATATCCTACTCATATTATAAATGCGAAAGTTTGTGAGTGTGGATGTATGTTTGTTACTCTTTCGCGCAAAAACTACTGAAAGGATTTGGATCAAATTTGAAACACAGATAGTTTATAACCTGGATTAACACATAGAATACTTAAGTCTACGCGGATGAAGTCACGGGCAGCAACTAGTTGTAGATATAGGCACGATGCTTGCGAACTCTAATATCGTGATTCAGGTTTTCTATGTAGAATTGCACGTTGTAATGCGGCGTCGCATTCAACGCCATCTATCCGACCGTCTCGTAAATGTGAGATCGCTACATGCCTTTCATACTGAATACAGTGCCAAAGAAGCTAGCATCATGGCGCCGTCATATCTCTATCCGGCGGATCTGCCGCCGCCGGTGGACCAACGTCTTGCAGAAGACTGCCGGGAGATGGTCGACATTGTCCCAATCAACAGTCAAGTTGAAAAAACGTAATGATTTTTAATTTCATTTTTTTCTTATTTATGTTTCTTTGATATTTTATTTTATATAAGTAGGTGTATAATTTATATACTTATCTAAATATTGTGGAATATTATACTTATGTGTGTTCGAATTGGTGTGGTTTAGGCATCGTCTTCCTCATATAAACAATAGAATAAAATACCATCAAAGTTTACGTAGAGATATATAAAATAAACGCCGTGACGGTTTAAAATTGTGGCAATACTCGTATTTCTCAACCTTTGTGGTATGCGGTATGCTCAAAGCACAATTCTTCTGACGTAATCGTATCGCCGACGAGGAATCTGGAGGCCTAGTACAAGTTTTAAATGCATCAAATAGGTACTAATCATTTCACACGGGGTAATGTATAAAGATATACAATCTATCGATCGGTATTTGAATACGTTCAAACTTATACGAACCTTTTTTGTTTTCACATTTTTTTCTGGAGGAGATCTATCATATATTTGGAATATTTATGTTACATTTTTTATTATATTTCAGTGAGAAATATATATTACTTACAACGCTCAATTATATGGGAAGACGCCAATGTACAGACGAACATGCTTCTATACCAAGACAATGAAGCAGGTATCTTCTAATAATATGACACCGTCGATCTCTTTAATAAGCTTAGTCAGACACACTAACTTGTTTGTACTGGCGGCCTAACGGATAAGAATTGAAACAATGTTGGCAGCTGTCTCTTTCTTTCTCATAACTCTGTTTCACATAGCTCAGCTGCTCTTATACCTCTTAATCAGGTTTACCAAGATGACGCGAAGTTTTAAGTTTTATGAAACCCATGCGCCATACAACTTTTTTACAATACCTTTCTCTTTGAAAATCATAAGGAATAAAACACAACACTATGTTAATATCCAACCTATGTCTCATGGACTCAGTCTATTCGCTTGTTCAAACTGGCCAGTTAAGTGGTAAAGTTACCCTAATAAATCGCTGAAGCTATTTCCTCTAAGCAACGCTGACACACTTTTGCTTTTAGGCACAGACACTGTGCTAAAGGAGCAAAAATCCGCGGCGTTGAGCGCCATATTTGGGATGGGATCTTGGAATTCTAAAAACGAAACAGGTACCTACTGATTTCTTTTATTGTTTTTCTATATAGACACCAAATATAAAATGCGGATATATGTATATATATACAATGTTTTGAGAGAGGGAACCACCTCTCACTAACGACTTATCTAAATATATATAACTCAAAGGTGACTGACTGACATAGTGATCTATCAACGCACAGCCCAAACCACTGGACGGATGGGGCTGAAATTTGGCATGCAGGTAGATGTTATGACGTAGGCATCCGCTAAGAAAGGATTTTGAATAGGGGATGAATAATCCCGAATTTTTTGTTAAATTACACGCGGACGAAGTCGCGGGCACAGCTAGTCAATCTATATAATGACAATCATGAAATTACTGATGACAGAAATATATAATTCGGAGTTTAACTATTCGCCCGCTATACCACGTTTATATAACGGGGAATAAAATTATCGATCAATATTAGAAGAGCTAACAAGACCGAATAGGATCAGTTATAAAAGTCTGTCTGTAATAAGTGTCAGAGATCCTAATAAAATGCAATTTTCTGCGGAACATTGTACAATGGATTCAATCAATTTAAGTTTTTTTTTTAAAGATCAATGCCCATTCTTAATAGGTTATTTCCTACAAACAGACGAAGATGACGACGGGACTTACTAACCTATGGACATAAATCTCTTTGGCATTGACTTGGCTCTCGGATGAGCCAACCTTCTTAGGTTGACGGCAAGACTTCACACATTGTCTGAAAACAGATTTTTAAACCAGTAGGTATTGAATGTCTATATTTTTCTTGTACATTACAGAACTATCAAATGCATCCGTTACTAAATCGAACAGATCAAGCAGACTCCCGCGTGTGAACTTAGGGCCATCCATGTTTCCGTTTATCCTAAATTCAAGTAAGTGCCTTTGTTGTATGTACATACGTATTATTTACTGAATAGAATACTAGGTGAAACAAAAAGGGTATTCTATTTTTTTGCAACTTAACTTTGTAAAACTCAAACTTCCGGTTTTGTGGGACAGTTGAAGTACTAAAGGTTTTGTAGACTTCTGAAATCGGTCAACAGCTGTATAACCTATAAAACCATTTGTTTTTCAAGTTCCCTCCAAAGCTGATTTTAGAATTACAAAGTAAAATTTTGAAAAAAAAAAGTATCCCCATTATGTTTCACCTTGTATATTGGTATGAAATATCTTAGTCTGATTTTTCAACGATAAATGCAAAATGGAACCGACCTACACACGCTTTTGCAAACTGAAACAAACCTAGAACCACTAACACACGGTTGGTTCTGGTATACAGCAGTGCATGTGGGTTGATTTCGTTCTGCAAAACGATATCGAAATGTATATTTCAGAGGATTGATTAGGTGATGCGATTTCTTATGCTATCCAGAGGTATTTGAGTTATTTATTAGCATTTTAATCGTCGCTAAATTTACGCGTTATCGCTTTGAGCTAGGTTCAAGCTAACTTTATAAGTATATAACAGCTTAGCATCGTCAGTAACTAACCCGAAGATGAGGTATCAATTGGATCTTTCTTCTTAAGTCATCGGCTAACAGAATTAACACACATGCTTAATAATAAACAAATGTGTACCAATGACCAATTATATTTTGTAGGCAGAAATTATTTTCCAACACAAAATGAAGTGGAACAGCAACCGGTGAAACCATTCAATAGTAACCCTGAGAGAAGTAAGAAATACAATAACAAAAAACAAAGCAACAACCACGTGACCAATGCCGAGAATACGTACAAGTATACTTGTCCTGCAAAGAAACCATATGAAGGTGAGGAAAGACAACATAAGTATCTACCCATATAATAACCTGTAAATTGTTGAAACCAATAATAACTGAAAACAATTTGCAGATATAGCACCAAGAATTACAAAGAGATTGGAGACAAATGATGGTTTTAACATTATATCTGTTGACAAAAATACAGGTAAAATTATAGGCATAGCGCTTAACTGAGAGGTTCCTGTGGTGCGGGAGGGGTATGTCAAATGGCCCGTGACCTCATAGCGCATACCATCTCCCGCGCCGCTCCACTACCGCAGGAACCTACTCAGTTCAGGTATGGCTGTAGTACTCACTTATTTTAAAATTCGAATTACTAGCGATAAAGATATTCGTAGTGACTGTGCGTGATGATAGCATTCCACATGGGGGATGTATAAAAATATACCTATATATATGCGTGGCTATACCAAACGAAGGTCACCCTTAACATGTACAAAGTTAGGTTGGTTTTGTTTTGGCCGAAATACGAAAATATTTGTACAAATACGCCATGTGAAGTATCTAACTGTTATGGTACTTTTTTATAGATTCAGATGACCTGCCGTTCCCCATAACCATTGATGCAAGAACCACGATGCCAAGTCCGATGTACTGGCTTCCAACGAATAATGCCAAAGATGACTGCACGCAATTCAGTATTGATCATGATAATGCTGATGGTATAATTATATTCATGTGTTATTAATTAGCAATCGTTATCATATACAAAATAAACCTTAACACACATGAAAGTAGGTTTTGTTTTGTATTGGCCAAGGCAATTACGCAAATATTAGTGTCATGTCATGGGCCACCATTACAAATTCCTTATTCCTCCTTATACAAGCTCAATTATCCCCTCAGACGTAACGCCTCTGTTGCGCCACTACGCGCATATGTAACAGTGCGCCCGGCCGAAATCGCGCGATTTCTCCGCGTTTTGCTAAAACTACGATATCTGAGAAATTACGCATTGTAGCTCTATAAACCCAAATGTTATTGAAATTGTTATGAAATAAGCTATTTGATTATACAGGGTTTAGTACAGTTTTAACCTTTTAATATATTGTTAATTCGAAGTTGCAAGTAGGGTGAGCGACTTTTTCCAATGTTCGTACAAAGGTCGTCATATTTATTAAATAAAAGCATGTTTCCAAAAGTTATTATTGTATTTACATAAAAACACATTATTTTGCAATAAATTAATGAAAGGAAGAGACATCTCCATACATTTTTTTCATAAAACAAGCTTTATTAAATTCGCGTGCGGTTGGCAGACTTTTTTTTTTTTTTTTTTAATGCTACGTTCCGTGACAAATTATTGTTAGATGTTTAAAATGAAATGTTATATGCCTTTCCTGTTCTTTTCCCTACACTCTGTGCTAGTTAGAGCAAGAAAGGTATATTGTACTGTGACTAAAAGTCGCATTAAACCCGACCAGGCTCACGTCGACTCAATGAGTCGACTTACGGATGTGCGATTTTTTGACGTCGACTCAATGAGTCGTGTAACGGTTGAGGGGTTATATACGTTATCCCGATTGTACTAGAGTCCAAGTCTCACGAAAGAAGTCGGTACTAAACTGTACATCATGTAAATTTTATTCGTATTCGTCCCAGCACCGCCTCTACGGGTTTTTTTTTTGTGAAACGAACTCTATATCGGTAGCCGTATGACCCTGCCTTGCAAAGATGCAAATATACATAATATAAATAACGCTATGTTATTTTGCTTTACAGAAACAAACTTATCAACATCCACCAGAGATATCGCTTTATGTGCGGCCCATAATGCAAGGGCGGGTATGCTATTCAGTATTAAAATTAACTTAAAATAAAATATAATTAGAGCCCATTGTAGGAACCCATGTCTGCTCTCGGTTCGAGTAAATGAAGCAAACAGTAATCTTCTCCAATTATTCAAGGAAAGAATTCTAAAATGTTTCGGCAAACTAATAATTATTAGCTACCTAATTAAAATTCATAAATTTGAGGTTATGTATTGATCAGGTTTATTAAAGGTGATGGCAGACCGAGCCGAACCTCGAGCAGCCAACGAAAATTCATAGAAAATCATCTGAACATCGATGATTCGCTTTTAATTCGGCTCATGTTTTTTTGCAGACACTTTATGTTATGAAACAGACCCCCAAGTCCAATATTCTATGTTTTCCAAGTTTAAAATGCTGAAGTCTAACATTAAATCTGGAATGTCGAAGAGAGCACATGTCACGCCCCCACTGCGGGCACCCGGTGAGACAAACTCAGTTTTAAGTAATGATGGAAGGTTTCTTTAATTTAAAAAACGCCCATGAGGCGTGATATCGAACCATACAGTGTGGACAGTGTCACAACACATTTTTTATACCACTTTAAAAAATAACTATAGTTTGGGTAGTCTCCTCAAATACATAATTATGGTATACTAGCTGTGCCCCCCGACTTCGTCCGCGTAGTATTTAACGTAACAAAAATTTCGGGATTATCGGGATAAAAAGTATCCTATATGTTAATCCCGGTTATAAACTATCTGTGTTCCAAATTTCATCCAAATCCGTTCAGTAGTTTTTGCGTGAAGGAGTAACAAACATACATACATACATACATACATACATCCACACTCACAAACTTTCACATAGTAGGATATTAGTAGGATTCCACATAGGAAGTCCCGCGGAAAAATACTTTACTAAATTGTGCACACTGTAAATTGTATTGCCGATACGCGACTACAGCGCCGCATCTACGGGACTTCGTATGTGAAATAGACTATAGTCCTATTAATTACTAGCTGAGCCCGCAACTTCGTCCGCGTGGAATTTTACTTAACAAAATATCCCGCTCCCGCGTTCTGAGCCTGCGCAACAGGATCCAATTTTTTTTTGTTTTTCAAAAATAGAAGTAGCCTAAGTTACTGCTTATAACATCAGCTATCTACCAGTGAAAGTCCCGTCAAAATCGGTCCAGCCGTTTCGGAGATTACCCGGAACAAACATACAGACAGACAGACAGAGAAAATTATTTAATCGCGTTTTTGCTATATGTGTCGTATGTACTTTCATATGCATTAAGTGAAAAGGTGTTATTTTGATATTACAAACAGACACACCAATTTAATTTATTTGTATAGATAATCTTCTGTTAATTAATACCTTCTTAGATGTCGTCTCACAAATAACGCAACCGGAGTCCATTAGAAAACTGTCCGCCAGTATAGAAACATCTGTGTCATCGTCCAACCAAAATCCATCAAGCCTTATGGCAGGTGAGAGTCTCATGTTTGATTTTGTATTTAGCGACGACCGCTTGGCGCAGTAGTACGAGCGTACGCCGCTCGGCTGACTGCATCGGGTGGTTGTGGGTGTGATTCCCGTCAGGGTAAATATCAGAAAAAGCCCTTTCGTAATTTTCCCCGGTCTGAGTGTCACTGGGATCGCCCCCAGTCCAATGTACGGTACCCATAGTACAAGCGTTGCTTAGTTTGGAACCATAAGGTGTTCGTCTGGCGATATTATATATTACTAGCTGTGCCCCCCGACTTCGTCCGCGTAGTATTTAACGTAACAAAAATTTCGGAATTATCGGGATAAAAAGTATCCTATATGTTAATCCCGGTTATAAACTATCTGTGTTCCAAATTTCATCCAAATCCGTTCAGTAGTTTTTGCGTGAAGGAGTAACAAACATACATCCACACTCACAAACTTTCACATTGATAATATTAGTAGGTTATTATTATTTAAATTAAGTCAGTGAAAATATCAATCCATTGAATTTATGGTAGTAGAGTCAAGCTTTAGTCAATGGACGTCTGTAGCCGTAGAATGTGGAATGGCTGTAATCGTAGGCTGGCCCGACCAGGGTGGCACACTCTCGTCATTATTGGTCACCATTGTCGATCCTGGCTTACAGGAGTTACAGTGGTGGGAGTTTGTGGCGGGACTAGTCCCTTAAACACTCTTTCAAAGAAGATCTGCGTAAAGTAGCTATCACGGCTGAGTTTCATACGAAGAGTGAGAGAGCCGGAAGCCCAACCTGGGGAGTCTCCCTCTCTGTCCCACTCCTCTTTAGGTCGGCATCGTGCAAGCAATGTATTTGGTATTGCAAGCATCTATGTGGGCTATGGTTATTCCTTAACACACGGCTTGTTTGCCGTCTTTGTTATATAGAAGAAACACCAATGGTTATATTGTCGACTTAATATAACTGTAATATAAGGTGGACTTTCTTAACTTGGTTATATTAAGGTTTTTTATATTCGTAGGATTGTGTAGATTCGTAAGTAGGTATAAATGTGCGAGTGGTATTTGTGTTATTGATTTATGATCTGTTTTCAGGATTATTCAAAGTAAGTGCTGTCTCACAGGCTTTTATTGAACAGGACAATATCTCAGTACAAACAGAACAAGTAGCATCTACCTTAACACAAACAGGTACATTATAAATGGTCTCATTTCAATAATGTACGATATTTTTGATGGACCCCTAGTAAATGCTGAAGATGATGTAGGTACCTACCACAAAAAATCTGACGGGTTTCCTTATAACATTTGACCTTTGATCAACTCACTTGCTACCAACAAACATAAAAAATATACCATTAGTCTATTATTATTTTGTAGTAGTCATGTTTAGCAACTGGGGGCAACGCAAAATATCGTACACTTGTTTGCAGACATAGCTCAATTAACCCATTCCTCCCCACTGTCATATTTTTAGGACACTATTTTCAAAATTAGGTTTTTACCTATTAGGACTTTTATTTTTATTATTTCTGATGAAATTCATGTTTTTACACTATTTTTCTAATAATATAATTTTTTTCTCTGTAAAATATGTTTACGTCATTTGAATGCAATTTTTTAAAAGTGATGATTTTTGTTGGCTGAAGGAGAGCATTGAGTTCCGATTGTATATACCGTAAAAGAAAAACGTTACCTACTTCAAAGTACATAAGACTTATTCTTAGTTCTCTACCAAATTTAAAACAAATAAAAACAAAAACAAAATATTATTTTTGAACTTGTGATATACATTCAAAATAAGCCGTCCTATAAATATGACACCGGGAACCTGCCTGTACAATTTTCCGCGAAAACGTGTTCGATCCTTTCACGCTAAGTACAGGTTCAAACTGGTCAATTGTTTGTTTTATGCGGGTCTTGCTTGCGTTTACATTTGTCGATTAGTCTACGCCGAACACATTACATCTCGCCACACGAAACGATTGTAATTATTTATCGACCCAGAGTAAAAAAAAGTGAATTAATTGTTTACATGGTTGAGAAAACATGGGTAAGTAAAAATATTTTATTTTTGTTCATTATCTAATTGTAAACAATATACCTGTATGTATGATTATAAGTATACGTGTGGATATATATTAAAATTTTCTATTTTTTATTATTTATTGATCATGGATCCAGTGCAAAAAAATAATAAAAAAGCTTTGAAGTAGTCCGAAATCGTAGACTATCTTCAAGATATTGAAGATTCTAGTGATGAGGAGTTGAATGACATTGAAGTTGCCATATTACCGCCGGATGAGGTAGATGAAATTACTGACATAGAAGAAGGTCCTAACCTCGATATGGGAGTTTTGCCAGTGTCTGATGTAGCTGGTCTAGTGGAATTTTCGTGCACGATCGATAACGTCGCGGAAAATCATCCTACACAAACCACATCTCGGACAAGCAAGACAGTCACTTGGCGTAAGTATGAACCAGCCATTGTTTAGCAGTATTACATTCCGGCTGTATTCTGAAATACAGCTGGAATCTAATACTGCAAAACAATGTTTGGAAAATATGATTACGGAGTTGGAAGGAAAATCAGCGGTAGAAATAATCAAAAACTTGTTGTGTGACGAGATTCTAGAATAGATTGTAAACGAAACTGTAATCTACGCCAAACATTATAAAAATGATTTGAACTTCAATCTAACTCCGTATAATCTAAATCTAAATCCGTGTTTTAGAAATGCCCTTGTGAATGCATGGATTATCTACAACCGGATAAATAAAGATGAGACCATCCCTCTGCTAGATTTCAGACGAAGGGTTTGTTTTGCTTGCATGAAAAAATCTGAAGGCAAGGCAAGTAAACCGACACCCGTTTCTTCCGAAGTTCATTTACAACCTGTCAGGTTTGATAATGTTGGTCACTATATGGCAAAGAGGGACAAACCGAGGCGTTGTGAAGGACAAGGTTGTAAGAAAAAACCTCTAACCTTTTGTGCTAAATGTGAAAAAAACACTTTGCAGTGATTGTTTCATACCTTATCATACAAAATAAGCTCATAATATTTTATTTTTAAGACTTTGTGGACATAATTTTAAAATAAAGCTGATTTTCTTATAATTGTTAACTTGTATTATTTCTGATCACATGTCCCCATTGTCATATTTATAGGACAGGCTGAAACAGGGATGAAGGATTTTTTTTTAATTTTTTTTTGTCATATTCTTTCTTAATGTATTATAAACTTAATTTAAAGAATTGATCAAAAAATTCCAATGTTTTCGATGCTTGGGAAGTAATGGGTTAAAAAACTTTTTTCAAATTCTTCTTTCATTTTCAGTAACAAATTTTGTCGCAACATCTTCGAAAGTCTTGCCTGCGAAACCTAAAGTCAATGTGTATAGTATGGGTAAGTATGCAGACGGTATAAAATTCGCTTCCTTTTTTACTATACCTACCTACAACTTAAATAGGTGTGCGACGCGTCGATGGTCTAACCTCGGCGTCATCAATGGACACTTCTGTCGATCCTGGCTTACTTGACTAGTCTCAATAAAAAACAAGTTAAATACCTACCTGTATAAAGATTACGCAAGAGAGGTTGCAAGAACTTAATTCAATTAAGGGATGACCTACTTACACCGTGGAAGGGGCATGGTAACGAAAACTTTAGGTAATGGTTACACTTAATGAAAATTAATAAAATGATAGGTAGAAATAATTTATGTTGAAAGTCATGGGTTCCAAATGTTGTAAATTTTAAGCAGGCAATCTATCGTTAACAACGTGATTACCACACAACACTGCGCGATAACTACCCGCCTCGCGCTTTCTGATCACAAAAAAATGGTTAAACGGATCAACAGTTTGTTACACGCGAGGCTCGCAGCTCCCATGCGCACGCGGCGCCTCCGCCCCGCCGGTGACGGATATTCGAAACGTCCATTCCGCGGTAAGGCTTGTGGTTCGACTGGCTTCTATGCGCGCGCGCGCAGTGCGCTGTCTTTGAGGGAGTGAGATAGCAGCCCAAATACCCAACGTAGAGCGGGAGGGGGGGCTTGTAATGTGTATTTGTTTTTTTTTTGGTTACGATGTCCTTTACACGCTATATAATTTATTACTTACTTACCTACTATTTCTATGATTTACTTGTGACCATTTACTAATTTAAATAAAATCATTTTATATTAATGTTATAATGTTACAGACGCCTCTTCTTTATTTTATTGAAAACTAGCTTTACTAACGTATTATCTGGATAACGACAACAGCGCCACTTACCGTGTCCAATTAAAGGCTAATCACAAAAAAATATCAAAATCAGTTAAGCCGTTTAGGCGGAGAAGATTACGAACACACGCACACCGGAATTGTATATACCAATAAAAACGATTATGGCTTCACCTGCCAGCACTTTTTCGTTGTTGACAGCTGTTGAGGCGGTCGCATTTTCAGCGCTATTTATAATCAGTTCTTTCACGAAGAGGCGTGGATTATTGCAAATTATTTTATTTATTTTATTTTATTTTATTCGGAAAACTTACAGTGTTTTACTTCTACATAGCAACTACATAAATAACTTATCACTATTAATCAGTTTTCGCAGATTACTAGCTGATTATTGCTTATTTGTTTTACATTAGACAGTTTATAATATATCTAATTATAATAAAAGTTTAATTTTAATACAATTAAATTAAGAAAAAGTTATGTTAAAAAATTAAATTAGAAAGTTAAAAAGTTAAAAAAAAAGGTTAAAAACCTTCGAAAAATTATTAAACCGTATCAAACCAATTTTTGGTCATATTGCGTTTAAAAGTAGTTGAGGTAGTGTTAAAGATATCTAAATACGGAGTATCAATCAGTTTGTTGAAGTATTCAGGAGCTCTCATGAAAAAGCTATTTTTTTATATTTAGTAGCACTTTTAAGAATGTGGAATGGAGTATGTTTTCTGAATGTTCTTGCGGGAACCTGTATGAATAGCCCAGAAAGTAAATGTGGCGAATCTATTTTAGATTGCGCTATTTTTATAAGGAACGAGATATCTGCAATTCTCCTCCTTTCCTGGAGTGGAATCATATGGTGTCTCTTGCATCTTTTCTCATAACTCGCGTCATAAGTTTTAGACCTATACTGAAGGTATCTCATAAATTTACGTTGTATCATTTCTAGCCTGTTGATGTAAACATCATACTGTGGGCTCCAGATCTCAGAGCCATACTCGAGGATGCTGCGGACATAAGTACAAAAGAGAATTTTCAAAATTTTCAAGTTATTAAATTGGGAGCAGGATCTGATAACAAACCCCAATAATTTGTTTGCTTTTTTCGCGATAAAGTCGATGTGTTTTTCGTATGTGAGCTTGGAGTCATGGATAATTCCAAGATCTTTGATTTCTAATACTCTTGCGAGAAATGCTCCTTCAAGAGTGTAGTCAAAGTATACTGGTAAGGGTTTGCGGGTGAAACTAATGACCTGACACTTAGAAACATTAAGATCTAAGTTATTCAGTTTGCAGTATTCTTCGAACCTGAGTAGATCCTCTTGTAAAAGATGACAGTCATTCGTTGTTTTTACTTCTTTAAAGATCTTCATGTCATCAGCGTAGAGTAAAAACCTAGACTACTTGAAACATGTGGTAATATCGTTAATAAAAATATTAAATAGCAATGGGGCAAGCAGAGATCCTTGGGGAACACCTGAGGGGACAATGTGCCATGCAGATGTATAACCGTTCACTGCAACTGCCTGAGATCGATTTTCGATATAGGACCCATATGCCATTTTCATAACAGTCACAGCACATATCTTTGTGAAACGAACAATCTAAAGCATAAAGGTGACCCCTGTCTATGGTAATTTTAATGTCGTTGGTGGCGAACATTCATAATTAATACATTTTCAGGGACAAGTGTACAATCATTGTCAATCGACATCAATGATGTAATAACTGAAGCGGGTAAGACAAAAGCTTAGTGACTTTGGTTTGGGAGCTTCGTAAACTCGTGTTTTACACATTTTCTTTCTATCCAAAGCGACCGAGACAGAAAACGCAGGCACAAAGACCAGTAAAGGATGGGGCTTCAGCGACTATAAGACCACATTCACTAAATGTGGTAAGAAATAAAGCTATATTATAGCGAAAGTGTGAAAAAAATACTTTCTCAGATACCTTAGTGTAGGAACATGTGATAAGGTTTTCTGTTTAAGAAACTAATTACTTAGATACTTTTTGATCTACATGAATTGCATGATAACTACGGGCAACCCAAAAAGGGTACTTACACGTACCTACTAGACAAATTAAAAGGTTTTAACGACCTAGGACTTTCCTTCCAATTAACTACCTAGCGGCATTGATATATAATAGTATTGTATTCACTTCATCTCTCACAATTTTATGAGGGTAGATTGAGAATTAGGTTAGTAAGTACCTACTTAATGAATTCGGATATAATAATATTTTTTTTTACTTTTTCTTGCAGGCACCAATATTATATCAGTGTCTTCACAAACGATTCATGGTAAAACTGAAATGTATTTGTAAGTTACTTATTTGCCTAGTTATTCACCCAAATGCTATTCAACTCTCTTGTCTGATAAAAAAAATGTACCTTCTGTTATTTAAGTGCCTATACAGTAGGTATAAAAAGAAAATTTTAATTTTAGAAGCCTATTCGTGTAGGTAATTAATAGAGGTGTCTCTATAACTGCAGAATCAATAAATATCTTGAAATAAGTAGGTATCGCTCTCGTTACTAGTTGTCAGGTTTATTAACGTAGCAAGAATCTTTCAGACAACCAGCCATAACATATAAAATAACATGATTGAAATTACTGTCCATTTTGTAGGTGCTTAGAATAAACTAAATCAATATTTTAGAGTACCTACTACTTATTAGAATACTACTGAACTGCTTTAACAGAAATAAAGTAAGTAGGTGGATAAAATACTTTTATTTGTGTTAGAAATGGGGAGCGATCTTCCGCCGTCAACGAGCGCTGCGTGCTACGTCGGGAAAGACTACAATACCTGTGGTAATATGACTATACTTGCCTATTAATGAAGGAGTATCGCTTTGGAGACATAGACAAAACAATATAACGATTTCTTACTAAGTACCGGCGTAATAGGTAAGGAAATTCAATAATATTATCTCGGACAAAAACCTTAAACATACGTTTGGGTAACTAAATCATTTAAACAGCACTTTTCAATTCACAAGGTATTGTCTGATGGTTTTGAGGAAATGGAACGCATTTTTATTTAAATCCACAAGAGAACCACAAATAATATTAGATACACACATTTTTGGGCCTTTTGGTATGAGCTATTGTTTTAAAAATTATAGGTATGTTGTCAAAGATTTAAATATACCTACAATATTTGTTCCAGGTACAGATATGAAAAGCTTCTTCATCTTAAGCCCAAAGTCTACTTCAGTTAATGAATTTGAATCCAGCAATGCTAGTAAGTACCTACTTCTACGGGCAAAACCGAGTGCAAAATTAATGCAAATTTACTAAATTCCAATGTTAAAGGCTTGGGTTAATTAAATTTGATTAGACAGTCTTCTAATTTGCTAATTATTTTAAAGTGCCTTATTATTTTAAAATATGTTTAAAATTATTAAGTACAGATGGATATTATTATACGAACATTGACGTCTTAACTATTAAGTACTTACCATTTGCGTGTGTATCATGTCACAGATTTCGTGAGAAAATTTATAGTAGAAAATACCTAAGATTTCATATTTTTCTCGTGAATAATATTTGTGCAGAAACCAAACCGACTTTGCATACAACGAGCGCCAACACTTTCCGCGCTGTGGAGTCAAAATCAATCGGACACACTTCATCCGAGTTGAAGAAGGTATTTTGTAACAGAAAGAAAATGAACATGGGAAAGCAGTACAGCAAGCATAGTGCGCTGACGGGTGAGCCTGTCTAACTTATGTATAATATAGGGGATGGGTTTCTGGGTCATAGTAAGGGTATACTAAACACGGCTTTCATTGCTACTTTACGCTCCTAGTAACCCGTTGTAGTATTTTTTTTTGATATGACTATATGTTGTTGGCCAGAGTGGCCATAACAACTTCACCCGGACAGAGGGCGAGCGCAAGTGCGCTCCAGCCAGAGGGGCAGGGGGGCAGCTAGCTCAAGGGCGCCACAAGCGACACGACCTCGGCTTGGGCCGCTGCCATGAGAGGTGGCGAGGGTAAATCTACCACCGGATCGGAACGCGACCTCGACTGAGAAGATCCGGCAAGAAACTCAGCGGGCTGGTCGGGTGCCAAGGTGCGTCTAGGTAAGTAGACGCACCTTCTAGCGGAAGCGGGGGTTCGTCGACCTCGCCGGCGAGGTCGGTGTCTGGTGGGGGGCCGTTGTAGTCAATTGGCAACATATTGGCTCTTATATTGGTCCACTCACATTCCTCTTAACAACATTGTCGTTAAATACTATTGATTTACTTAGCATGGAAAGCATCACACCAAAGCAATTATCTTATTATCCACCTCTGTTTTATTTATTATTATTTTGGCTTGTAAACGTTTAATTTGATGTAAGTATGAGTAGGTATGCACACCCCACTAAACTAGCTTCCTCATTTTATTTAAATACCTAAATCTGAGTGAGATTTGATTATTATTTACTATTAGTTATTTAGTGACAATGTGTGTTGCCTGCTCATATAATTATTTTTTGCTGTTTCTGAGAATGTACACCATCTTAAGAATTCATTGAAAAGAGTAACCATTGAGTTTCTTGCCGGTTCTTCTCAGTGGAAGCAGCATTCCGAACCAGTGGTAGATACTGACTGTGACTATTCATAAATGCTATGTTGGCTTATGTGAATAAAAAAAATATGAGTTTGAGTTTATAAATTACCTAGCAACATCACCAAGATCACTATTGAAACAAAATGCTTTTCTGTACATTCACGTTCTTCAATCACGCGATTTTCGCATGAATTACCTTACATTGCTGACTGCCTGTACAATATTCGCTGGTAGCTTATGCAAATGTAATAAGCATGTCATTTGTTAATTAAACGGCGGTGTTCGGCAGCGAGGCGAACCGATCTCGGGGCTGTCGTAAACCGTACACGTGGCTAACATTTATGTGAATTAATTGACTTTGGCAGGTAGGTCAAGTTCAAGGGTGCAATTCTGAGAGTACGTAGATACTCACACAAAGTAGGTGACTAAAATTTATGAAAAAACCGTGTCCCCTCTAGTCGTAATTTGCCCAGATCTAGGTCCACCATCCCATTGTAGGTACAATACGTCTAATAGAAACGTTGCTTCGTGTGGGACCATGCAGTTATTAAGTACAAATTAGGTATATTATCTCCAGGGTATAGGTAACGACTCAGTGGCCCAAATGCTCCCAATTGATGGATTGTCCCGTCTTAATTTATTGTGTCCCTCGATCGCGCGGTTGGAACTGGCTGGACAAAATTGGAAAAAGTAAACGCTGTTAAACATTTGAGCCCTTTTAACGCCCGGTGTCTGCACTACTTTATAGGCAGTCTACGGTAGTATAGTCGGGCTGTAGTCAATTAATGGCAGCTCATATACAGGCCGGTTCGACCAGAGTATTAACACCCTCCTAGAAGATCGACGTAAAGTGGTTTTTATAGCTGCATTTCGTAAGATGAGTGCGAGAACCGGCACTCCCAATCAACCCCCTCCCTTCCCCTCTCTTGCCAATGTGTAAGCAATTGCCATTGCAGGCCTCTATCTACAGGTTGAAACAGAAAGGGTAAACTTTTTTTTTTCAAAACCTAACATTGTATTTCTAAAACTATGAGCTTGGGAGGAAAATTCAAAAACAAAATGTGTTATAGGAATACAACTGTGGACATATTTCTCAAGTCTCCAAAACCTATAGTACTTTAACTGTCCCTCAAAGCCGATAGTTTGAGATTTACAAAGTTAAGTTTCAAAAAAAGTAGTAGGTATACCCTTTTTGTTCACCTAGTATAGGTAATAGGTAAAGTTCATTTTCAGGACACAAAACAATATCAATGGTGTACTTTCTTATTATACGCAACGCAGTTCATTGAACGGCGTATATGAATAAAAAATGGATAAAACTATCATTTATGGGGAGATTTTGGCGTTTTTATGTGATACTTAGATAGTCTTATTGACGTTTAATGTGGCGGAAACATCGACAATGTATGGAATACATCGTGACGTTTGCGTTTCTTCTTTGTGCCCGTAACGAGTTATCAATGTAATCAGAAAATACTTAGGGATAGCTTAGGTATAAGACTGTGTTTGAGAGGATTTTGAGCACATTACGTAGTGACCACGACATCCTCTTAAGTGATATTAAATGACATTCCTATATAAACTTAATCTTTAGTTGTATGTCATGAATCACAGCGAACATTTGCATAAATTCTGTTTTCAGTGAGTATAAATTTTCCGCGGCAAACGTTTGGAGCCTTTAAAACTATTCTTTATCACAGGGGTCAAATCTACATCTCGTTCGGAACAGTCCAAGTGTGCGTCATCGATTGCGTCAGTGTTCAGTTCACAAAAGTCGGTGCAAGTTTCTCAAACTAGCGCACGGAATATGAAAAATATTATCAGTGGTTAGTACTCAATTTAACAGTGTACGTAGGTACCTACTTATCATACGGAAGGTACCACGTATACAGGGTTTATGGAGCATCGTAACGAATACTTATATACTATGGATTCAACTCATGATTCTGGTCCCCGCAGAGTTGAAATTAAAGTTACGTAATCCTACTAATATTATAAATGTGAAAGTTTGTGAGTGTGGATGTATGTATGTATGTATGTTTGTTACTCCTTCACGCAAAAACTACTGAACGGATTTGGATGAAATTTGGAACACAGATAGTTTATAACCGGGATTAACATATATGATACTTTTTATCCCGATAATCCCGAAATTTTTGTTACGTTAAATACTACGCGGACGAAGTCGGGGGGCACAGCTAGTAGTATATATAGTTATGATATAGGCACGTTCTTAAAGTTTACTAATAAGTTAAAAGCAACTATAGAATACTTTTTTTAGGTAAGTACTATATTTAACAAAGTCGTCAAACAATTGTACGAATTTTCTTATGTTATGTAGTTATCGTAGCATATAGATTTTATACTATACGATGTTACTATTACCTACCTAGGTACCGCTCGTTAAGGGTGTTAGCACACTAATCAATCAAGCGTCGATCGGTCTAAGGTAGAATGAGACGAGTCGACGGCAATCGACAGTTTCTTCATAGAACAACGGTCGATTGATTGGTGTGGTGTACCCTTACGCTGACGCAATACTTGTATAGATTTAAGGTGTTGTCCCTTATTTTGAGTTCTCTAAAAAGAGAGACAGCTACACAAATCAATTAGTCGGAGACGATTTCCGTGCATTCAGGCGCTTTTGCCATACCTATTATTGAAATCAAGTTTAAACACCTCACGAGTTTAGGTCCAATTAGTCTAGCTACGCCTTTAATTTGCCTTACAACTGGTCCTCAATCAGCTGCAACAGTCTTGCTTCTATGGAAATAAGCCCATACCAGTTATTTTTTGTCTCCCGCTTCACAACGGAGGGAGCTAGATAATTTTCTTCCAACTCCTCCTATTATTTCTTTCAATTAAATTCGTGCGGGTTTCAAGACAATTTACCTTTACCCCGGGACTCGCTGAGGGTCAAACCTCGACGTCACCATTGTCAATCCTGACCTACAGGAGTAACAGTGGTGGGACTGAGTGGCGGGTCTAGTCCGAATAAAAAAAACAATTAGTACAAGTATTGCGTCAGTGTACATGAGGGGTTACGATGATAGCGATTTTGAGTTATACATTTCGATTGATTCAATAGGATTCGTCCAAGTGGCCCCTCCTTGCCAATGTGCATCAGTGATGACGTCACCATGCTGTGAAACTGTCTCCGCTCAAACACCTGTTTCTAATATATGCGGTAAGTATTATCTAAAACCCGTCTTTAGATGTATTGAATATATCAAACTTTATAGAGTTAGTACCTAACTTTGACTATAGTATTATACAGGTTGAATCAGAAAGGGTATACTATTTTTTCAAAACTAAACTTTGTAATTCTAAAGTTATCAGCTTTGGAGGACACTTGAAATACAAAAGGTGTTACATGGAGACAACTGTTGACACATTTAATAAGTCTACAAAACCTTTAGTACTTCAACTGTCCCACAAAGCGGATAGTCTTAGATTTACAAAGTAAAGTTCCAAAAAATTGTATACCCTTTCTGTTTCACCTAGTACCTATGTTAATATTTTTCTGTAGCTCTACCATAATTTTAATGCATTTCTTATGCTCTATAGTTGTACAGCGCCCTAGGGCGTTCCGTTGAACTAACAATTAGTTATACTAACAACGCTCTAGCGACTCCTGACCTCGGACTGATATGCGATTCTCGTAATATTTAACGAGTTCTCTTGGATTTCCAGAGCCTCCAAATAAAAACGCTTGCACGCAAGAGCGCTGCAACAGCGAAACAAATACCGACTTTTTAAACCCGCTCAGTAAGGCATTTTCTATACTTACTATAATTTGTCTTGAGATTTGAAATATAAAAATCTTTTAATTATTTAATTTTGTAAAATACAGAATAGCTTTTGTTTTATTACCACTACAACAATTATTGTAGGTCACATTCTTGTAAGTTTGATTCCTTGTAAAAATTGCCCCTCAATTACGCTGACATAACATTTACGTCGATTTATATTGTTGTATCTGTTTTGCAATGTCAGAAAATAGCGGCAGATACAAAAATTGGTGTAAGTACCTACATACTTAATTCACCAGGGCCAATTTACAGTAAATCGACATTCGAATGTATACAGCATCAATAATTTAACTTTACTACACTTAATCCACAGAGTTCTAATTATGAATCTAAGAAATGTCATTTGACGTTTAATCTTTTCACGCCGCGCCGCAATAACTTTGCATCAGCGTACTCGCACATATTCAAACAACCTTTTATGCAAAGTCAACCAACTGAACAATGAACTTCACTAACCAATCCAATAAATCGAACTAGTCCAATAAGTCTGGCATCTGTCAAAAGGTATTTCTTAGATTTGGAGAACTGTAATAATCCAAAACAGACGAGGTAACAACAAAACAATTTTTCAATGGACACACGATAAAATGAGATCGGTTTTACACATTCAGAGTTTTTATTCATGAAATTTAATCCGGAGTCATTCTACAGACATGGAGTCCTCCACGCAAACCTATTTCTTACGAGATCAAAGGAATGCCGAGGTGTGCCCTTCTCCTCATGAGCCGCAGACACTCATCAAATCACAGTTACAGAAGAGTAAGATTTATTTACAATTTTGAAAACACGAAAAAAAAACGATTTTAATAAGTAATCGTATATGCCAGTCTGTTTATTCCGGCTAATCTCCGAACGGCTGTACTGATTTTGATGGCACTTTCAGTGGAAGATAGCTGACGTTAAAGGTAGTAACTTATGCTCCTTTTATTTTATCTAAGTCCGCGAGCAACGGCCAACGGCTAGTGTAATATACGACAACTATGGAGGAGTAACAATACCACGATGTCATTTATAAATCCTCTATTATTATTTCATTTCATCCTGATGTTTGTTTGCAGATTTAAATAAGCAGCTTATGTCCTTATCACGACTTATCGGCAAGCGTAGGACCAGCTCGCAAATTGGCAAGACCGTTCCGACTCCGACACTCTCCACGCATTTCGACGCTGATAATTGGGTACAGCAGTACAGTACCATGGATGGTGGTATGTAATTTAGCATTTTATTACGGTTTGCATATTTTAATAGGAAAGTATTTGTGAGAATATTGTGTTTCGAGATGCAGAATCTGTCTGAGGCACACATCTCTAAGGTAACATTTGCTGTCTTTAGTCATCGGTCTTACATGATCGTTAGTTGATAGTCACTTGTACCTCTGAATTTTCCGCGTATCAAGGGGTTACAACACCAATCAATCGATCGTCTTTTATGTGGATAAATAAATAATCGATAAGAAGAATTAAGGCTAAAGCGCCCATCTAGACCGCGAAATTAAAAAAAATTCGAGTATTTTTATAGTTTAAGTATCCAAAATCTGAAAATATTTTGTGATTTGCGACAATCACAGTATGCAGTGCGTTTATTAATACATTTATTTTACTCTAAATATTATCACGGTGGATATGATACTAGTAAATCACTAAATATACAAAAAATGCCAGGGTTTCTGGTTATCTGTCGTTCTTGAAATGTTTTAGCGTAAAATAAATACCTACCTACATGAAAATACGCCGATAGGATAGGATTGGAGATATAAGCATGCACCTACCTGGATATCTAGGCGGGAGTCTCCGATGGTAGATTTCCAGCAGTCCCGCACGTGGCGGTGCCCACCAGGGCCCTGGTTTCTCAACTTGGATGAGACATTCATTGAGGAACAACACTTAAAACACTTCACAGCTGTGGTAACTGCGTAATTAAAGCAATAAAAGACCAAGAGTATGGTCTTTTCGATTTTTTTAAAAAGTTTTTAGCTTGTAATTGTGCACACGCGCGCGTTTCATATTCGAATCGCTGCCGGGCGACGGCCGCGGGCGCTCCGTCTCGCTTTCTCCCACTGTCATGAGCGTGCTCTCTTTCACTCGCCGTGGTGCATACTTTCGCATTAACCAATGGCGGCAACGAATCGTACGTAAGGAAAAGGTGCGAAATTTGAACGTAATATGAAAATGGATCATACGGGTTCCAAGACAATTTAATTTTCTTCCGAGACTCGTCGAGACTCTAAACCTTGGCGTCATCAAATATTGTCTTTAGAAGTTTTCTTCTATTGCAGGATATGAACACTTACTAAATCTTGACCCCGAAGAAGACTTATTAACTAATTACTCCAAAACACCTGTGAGAGATTACAGCAAGAAATCTTTAACAACTGACGGTGAGTTTTCAAGTTTACGGCAATCATAGAAGTTTGTGAGCGTTCTTGTGGTCGAGAGGTTCCATGTTCCATCCCTATACTGACCACACTAACGTGAGCTTACTCTTAGCACAAGAAGTAAGCTTAGCGCGAGAGGATAAGGCCGTAAGGTAGTTAATGGATCAATATTAAGTCAGAGAGCAATCTTTGAATTCTTGTCATCATAGGTAGCAGTACAAAATCACATATTAAAAGCGTATTGAAGATATCGCTCTCAGATCGGTTGACTAATACGGTTCTAATTGGACTAGTCATAGGATTTGTACCTAGGTATTAATGTATAACGTTTGTGTAAAAATACTTGCTACAAGTAACGTGCAAAAGTATGTCCGTTTGTTAGTTTGACTCAGCATTATGCAATAATGTCAGAACGGATTTGAATTTAGGTAATTTATTAGAAATGTAGGTTATGGAATAATAGGTATATAGGCTAGTTATATATAGGTAGGTACTGAAATACATGCAGGCCCCCGCCTTTAAATATCAGTGGCGGTTAAATAGTGTTCAAATCAATATGTTTGGCTAATTAAAGGTACCTTTTCAGATATCCTACAACCAGAAGTAAGCTTGTCTAAAGATAGTCTAGCAGACGTTTTACCGATTGACCCCATAAACAGGAAGCATTCAAACGCCTATAAAATAAACAGAATGATGGTGGATCGCGTAACATCAGGTATAATTGAATTATAATCATGGCTATACAACAATATTCGGGAACTTAAACAAAAAATTAAGAATTATTTTCTCATTATAGATAAGAAAATAACGAAAGATGTTAAAGAATCGATACTACAAGCTTGTCCTGAAAATTGCGATACAGGTACCTCAATACGTATTATAATATTGTATTGATATTCATACAAAAGCTACCCGGTTGTAAATAAGTCACACTGTTATTCAGAAATAAGGTTCTGTTCGTTTTGTGTGACACGTAATAGATTACGCGATAAATCTATACAAATAAATAAAATTGGAGTGTCTGTTTGTAATATCACAATAACACCTTTTCACTAAATGCATATGAAAGTACATACGATAACTATAGCAAAAACGCGAATTAAAAAAATTTTGTCTGTCTGTCTGTTTGTCTGTCTGTGTGTTTGTTCCGGGTAATCTCCGAAACGGCTGGACTGATTTCGACGGGACTTTCACTGGTAGATAGCTGATCTTATAGCGGGAAACTTAGGCTACTATAATTTTAGAAAAACAAAATTAAAAAATGGGTCCTGTCGCGCGGGCTCAGAACGCGGGACCGGGCTTTATTGTTAAGTTAAATTCCACGCGGGCGAAGTCGCGGGCTCAGCTAGTGTTATAATAAACTTTACGAAACTCGGTAGTCGCAGTAGATAAGCGTTCATGATTATTTAAAGGTGCTCCCTCACTGGGAGCATTCGCGTGTAATGTAACATTATAGATTCGACTTTGAGCATTACATTACAATACCTCTTCTGTGATGGATTGGCAAAAGCTAAGTACTTCCTTAGCGGATGTCTCTTCTCCACACCTCGCCAGCATCCCTGATCTCCTTACGTCCCCTCAGGACACATCTCAGGCTGTAGATGCCTTCTCCAACCATCTCCAGTCGGCCATTAGTCACTCGTCTAAGCAGGTCGAGGTAGGTGACTCTCACCGCTTCGTTCTGCCAGACGATATCAAAGCCCTGGTCCGAGCTAAGAATGCCTCCATCAGAGCTTACGATTCTTACCCCACCGAAGCTAACCGTGTTCGCATGCGCGCTTTACAGCGTGATGTAAAGCGTCGAATCGCCGAGCTTAGGGACGCCCGGTGGGGTAACCTTCTCGAAGGAATCTCGCCATCGCATCTAGCTTACTGGAAGCTGGCGAGAGCCTTAAAGTCCGACTCTACTGTCACAATGCCCCCCCTATTACGCCCTTCAGGCGACCCCCCTGCTTTCGATGACGACGAAAAGGCCGAGCTTCTAGCCTCCGCTCTCGAGAGCCAGTGCTCCCCTAGCACCCAATCCTCTGATCCCGACCACCTGGAACTCGTTGATAGGGAAGTCGAGCGCAGGGTTTCCTTACCCCTCACTACCACTCTCACACCGGTTACCGAATCCGAGGTGAAGGATTTGATTAAAGGTCTCAACTCCAAGAAGGCCCCGGGCTCGGACGGCATTAGCAACAGAGTTCTCAAACTCTTACCCGCCCAGCTTATCTGTCTCCTAGTAGCTATCTTCAATGCCGCTATGACGAACTGCATCTTTCCCAATGCGTGGAAGGAGGCAATAGTCATTGGCATTCACAAACCCGGTAAGCCCCGCAACGTCCCTGCGAGCTACCGTCCCATCAGCCTCCTCAAGGCCATTGCCAAACTCTATGAGCGCCTGCTTTTAGCAAGACTCAAAGAGTATATCTTTTCCAATCATCTTCTCATTGACGAGCAGTTCGGCTTTCGGGCCGGCCACTCTTGTGTTCACCAAGTACACCGCATCACGGAGTACATTCTCAAAGGCCTCAACTCCTCCTCCGGCCGCCCCCTATCCACGGGAGCTCTCTTCTTTGACGTCGCTAAGGCGTTTGACAAAGTCTGGCACAACGGCTTGATTTACAAGCTGTACCTCTTAGGCGTGCCGGACAGTCTCGTGCTCATCTTACGAGACTTCTTGTCAAACCGTACCTTTCGATATCGAGTCGAGGGCACGCTCTCCCCACCCCACCCCATCAGGGCAGGAGTCCCTCAGGGCTCCGTGCTCTCCCCTCTTTTGTACAGTCTGTACACTAACGACATCCCCCGCACGAACAATGTGCAACTCGCCCTTTACGCGGATGATACCGCGCTCTATTTCTCCCATCGTAATAAGGCTCAGATCACACGCGTTCTCCAACGCGCTGTCAATTCTCTCGGAGAGTGGTTTATGAAATGGCGAATAGAGGTGAACCCGGACAAAAGCGCAGCCGTGCTTTTTGCCAGGACCACCTCTCGACGCCCCTCCATACGCCACACTCGCTCCAACTTAGGTACTGTCTCTTTGTACAAGCAGCCTATCCCTTGGTCCAAGTCAGTTAAATATCTCGGGGTCACGCTCGATGGCTCCATGACCTTCGGTCCTCACATTAGAAACGTCCGCAATCGAGCCGCCTTTGTGCTCGGTCGCCTTCATTATCTCCTATGCAAGCGGAGTAAAATGTCCCTTAGAAATAAGGTGACACTTTACAAAGCTTGCATTCGCCCCATCATGTCCTATGCGAGCGTTGTGTTCGCCCACGCGGCCAACTCTCACATTAGTCGCCTCCAGGCCTTACAGTCCCGTTTTCTTCGCCAAGCCGTCGGAGCCCCGTGGTTCGTACGGAACGTAGACCTTCATTCTGACTTACGCCTCGATTCTATCCAGAAGCACTTCAAAATAGCGTCTGAACGCTATTTCATGAAGGCTTCTGAACACACCAATCCCTTAATCGTCGCCGCCGCCGATTATGCACCCGCACACGAGCCAGATACATGCCGCCGCAGGCCGCGGCATGTGGTGCTGGACCCCCCCGACCCACTCACCGCTCTCCTAGACTCAGATGTCGAGGAGAACGACACACGCACACTCCCCGCCAGACACCGACCTCGCCGGCGAGGTCGACGAACCCCCGCTTCCGCTAGAAGGTGCGTCTACTTACCTAGACGCACCTTGGCACCCGACAAGCCCGCTGAGTTTCTTGCCGGATCTTCTCAGTCGAGGTCGCGTTCCGATCCGGTGGTAGATTTACCCTCGCCACCTCTCCTGGCAGCGGCCCAAGCCGAGGTCGTGTCCCTAGTGACGCCCTTGAGCTAGCTGCCCCCCTGCCCCTATGGCTGGAGCGCACTTGCGCTCGCCCTCTGTCCGGGTGAAGTTGTTATGGCCACTCTGGCCAACAACATATAGTCAATTCAAAAAAAAAAAAAAAAAAAAAAAAAAAAAAAAACCTCCCTGACTGACGAGCATTCGCGTATAATGTAACAGTCATAGTTGCGACTCTTCGACAAAAAAGCGCATTGATGTTACAAGTTGTATCAAGATATTACACATTGTATCATTACAAGGTGCGCGCTGTTTTTCTCCCTCACTGATGTAATGCTCGAATCTATAACGTTACATTACACGCAAATGCTCCCGGTGAGGGAGCACCTTAACAAAATTATATTGATATGCTTTACACACTGAGGGAGAATCGATAGTAGCCATAAGGGAATCAAGAATGTAATTGACAGTTTAATATTATTTTATAAGTTAGGTAGGTGTTGTAAGTAGGTAATTAAAAAAATTTAGTCTAAAGTTAGTACGGAACCTTAAACAAAGCATAAACGGTGTTATAACAAAAAATATAAACACTTAATAAACACGAGTTAGTGTTTGTGTTGATTTGTAGTCGTTGAATCTAATACTGATACACACAATGTCTCATTTCGTCACCCTTTTGTCTACTGCCGGCCATCCCTTGATATGGACAAAGTATTGACTGTAAATATTTTGGATATAGAAACAGAATCAATGCTAATATCAAGTGATCAGCGATCGGCGAGTGTCCTCACATCAAGATGTGTTTTGCCGACGCCATCACCGTGCCATGAACATTTGAACCATCCTACCGGTAATTTTGGCAGCTATCATAGGGGTATCTAAGGGAGATTCCAATTTAAAGAGCTACTACCCATCTTGAATTGACGCTTCCTAGAACATTTTATAGCAGGGACTTATACTCTCATAATGAACGTGGATTAGCGGTTGTGTATTTTCACCAAACTTTATCTTCTTCTTTCGAATGTCAAATTTCTGATGACAGAATGAGATGGTTCGGTGTGTAACTATTCGCCCGCTAATTCGCGTTTATTAATAAGGGGGTGAATGTAGTAATTTTCTCCCTTTTATGCCTTTTAGCCCTTCCATGAAGACTGGTTATTATAAATGCGATTACACTTCCCTAGCAAGTCAGGGATCCCTATAAGGATGATTTAATAGACTTATAAACTTTAATGCGCAGGGAAAATTAGTCTACATTAAGAAGTTACTATTAGGTGCTTATATAAATTGCAACATCGAAAAACTAACACAGAATGTTATGTAACAGACTGCTTGTTCGTGTACGGAGAGCCGCGGTGTGTTGTACATAAACAGAGCGCCAACGCGAGCGTACAAATGGATCCACCGATAGACGAGACTGGTTAGTAGGTCTACATTGCTTTGGTACCTAGGTAATTATAGACATATTTTGTCTTAGGTAGCTATATGTATAGGTTGAAACAGAAAGAGTATACTATTTTTTTCAAAACTTTACTCTGTAATTCTAAAACTACATTTTAGAAAAACAAAATTAAAAAATGGGTCCTGTCGCGCGGGCTCAGAACGCGGGACCGGGCTTTATTGTTAAGTTAAATTCCACGCACGGCTTTGGAGGAAACTTGAAAAACAAAAGGTGTTACAGGAATACAGCTGTTGACAGATTTCATAAGTCTACAAAACCTTTAGTACTTCAACTGTCCCACAAAGCCGATAGTTTTAGATTAACAAAGTACAGTTGTAAAAATATTTAAAATATAGGTACCTTTCTGTTTCATCTAGTGTACCTACACGAGTTCAACCAATACAAATGGGAATGACGCAAGTTCAAATAAATAACAGTACCTACTTACATGTTTTGAAAAACTTGAACAATAGGTCCTGAGCTAGGTCCTGGCCTGACTGCTCAAATAATTATTACCTTAGTTATAAAAGTTCTAAAGTGTACAGTTCGATTACAGAATTGAACGCAAAGAAACAGGCGGAACATATAAATTACTCAATCGGAATGAAACTGACAACTAGCTTTGGCAAGCAGCCACAAACCCAACGGACACCGACAGAGGCAATCCCGGAAATGTTGTCACCAAAAGGTACAGTTGAGATCATGTTATCCATCTGCCTTAATATAATATCTTGATAAGTAAACAGAGGTATCTATACATACAATACAACTAAATAAAATTGGAGTGTCTGTTTGTAATATCAAAATAACACCTTTTCACTAAATGCATATGAAAGTACATACGACACCTATAGCAAAACCGCGATTTATTTATTTTTTGTCTGTCTGTCTGTCTTTCTGTCTGTCTGTCTGTCTGTCTGTGTGTTTGTTCCGGGTAATCTCCGAAACGGCTGGACCGATTTTGACGGGACTTTCACTGACAGATAGCTGATGTTATAAGGAGTAACTTAGGCTACTTTAATTTTAGAAAAACAATTAGGGTTCCGCGTAAAAAAATAAAAACACATGAAATCAAAGAGTAGCTCCGATACGGCTCGACCGATTTTGACGGGACTTTCACTGGTAGATAGCTGATGGTATAAGCAGTTACTTAGACTACGTTAAACCTAGAGAAACAAAATTTTAAAAAATGGGTCCTGCTGCGCGGGCCCTGAACGCGGGAGCGGGCGTTTTTGTTAAGTTAAATTCCACGCGGACGAAGTCGCGGGCTCAGCTAGTGTATTAATAAATCAATCTCAAGTCTGAATCAGTCAATTCCAATACAAATTGACATGTCCAAAGCGTTCTTAAGATTGCTCTCGGACTTGAAATTGATTTATTAACACGGGTATTTAGTTATGTTTTAGTAAATAAATCCAAGTTCTTAAGTTATATTTTTCAATATTATTTTCTGCTCATCGATATCTCCAATGTTGCTCAAACCTACTCTTACGTAAAATAAAGAATGCCTTCGGACTTCAAACAATATGTTATTCCTTATCTTAACGTGCTTTGTTCCTATTGCTCTATTGCTTTTATTCGTACCGTGTCGAAAGCCAAACGTAACCAGCTGCGTAATAACCTCAGTTACTACCCCAGTATGTATCGACGCATTTTAGGTCCATTTTCCTCCAGTCTTGCTAATATTTGCGGAAAAAATCCGCAAAGTAAGTTTCCTTAGGGCGTGTTAAGCGCTGATTTACTGAAGTCGTAAGCACAAAGCCACCATATTGGCAACGGATCAACAGATTTGCTATTGGCTCTGTGTTTGTTTACACGCTTTTCTGCTTACACACGCCGGCCCAAGGCATTCATAATTTACTTTATTGGTGTTATTTGATTTTTGACTCGAGAAATATAAATAACTAGCTGAACCCGCGACTTCGTCCGCGTGGAATTTAACTTAACCGCTCCCGCTCCCGTGTTCTGAACCCGAGCGACAGGGACCATATTTGTTTTTTTTTGTTTTTCTAAAATAAACGTAGCCTAAATTACTCCTTATAACATCAGCTATCTGCCAGTGAAAGTCCCGTCAAAATCGGTCCAGCCGACAGATAGACAAAAAAATAATTAAATTGCGTTTTTGCTATAGGTGTCGTTTGTACTTTCATATGCATTTAGTGAAAATGTGTTATTTTGATATTACAAACAGACACTCCTATTTTATTTATTTGTATAGATATAGGCTTCTGAACCTTTTATATCGAGTCTTCAACCAATGTGTGTTACCAGTGATGACTGAGGTATAACACTGAAACGCGGTCGCTTAGGTACTATGGAACTCTTAAGTAGGCTCAAGTAAACTTAGAAAGCTATGGAGAGGTGTATTCTCGGAGATCCTCTACAGGTAGGTATTGGGAGGGAATAGGATAGGAGGGGATAGGAATCCGACATAAGGAGATACGTAGACAAGCAAAGGTTACTCTATGATTTAGTAACCTCGCAGATCAACCATGCCCCTTTTAAACTCCATACAAGGAATAAAATCTTACTTCAAAATGATGTCCCTATTAAGTAAATATTTTTCTGTAAAATATTAACTAGCCATGTTTTTTTTTCAGTTTACGAAGCTTTGTACACTACTACAAAATTAGTCGCTAGTAACAATACAATCAAAGATACCGGAGTGGGCTCATTCAATGCGGGTTAGTTAAATGTATTATTATTACACTGAGAAAGAACAAAAACAACATGATTTTTATAGTTCCTATTCCTATACCTTTTAGTGTTTGTATTTTACTAAATATTTTGTAATTACTTACAGCAAATAATTTAAAAAATACAAAACAAACAAAAAATACTAGAATACTAGAAACTACAAAATCCTGTGTTGCCATAATTTATTAACTTAATGCATGAGTGCCCAAAATAAAAATGGAGGACCACAACTTGAATATCTTCGAGCTCATTCCCGTATTCACAAACATTACTATGAGGTCTCACAGTACTCACGCACGTGCAGCCCATTGAGAAAACTTCAAACTTTATAGAGTTCGTCCCTTACTTAGACAAGTATTGCTTGTGAATGCAGCCGCTATTGATTGTTTGTATGACGCGTCTGATTTCGCGTCAGCCTTTGATAAAGGAAAGACTCAGCTCTCAAAGAAAGAGCGGTGCTTAAGTATTATAGTCGGCGGTTGGTTTATCATCCTGCATTTTTATTTCTAGAGTTTGAAACGGCGGTAATTCAAACGCCGGACAAGCGGTCGGCCAGCGTAATGACGTCACAGTACAAGCGTTGCAGCAACGCTTCCAAGAGCTGTTATTGCAACGAGAATATCGACAGACATAATAGTAAGAGCTAATGATGAACACACATCAAAACGGTATAGGGATATTTTAAAAACACATGAATTCCAAAAAATATGTAAATATTTTCTTAAGACATATATATATATCCATTGTCGTGCATGAGCAGGAAATTTTGGCCCATTTATGCATGATGTGGCAAGACTATTGGTTCTAGAACCTCATTACGGTATTTTTCAGCCGACATAGTGCCCAGTATCCAAACGAGGTCCGTTCTTCCACCAAAACGAATTCCTGCCCAGACCAGTTTTGTACCACCTTTGTACGGATGAACTTCTTGAGGGTCTTGAAGCCGGCTTGTACGACTAGGAACTCTCCAGATACGTACTCTCCTCGAATCAGGATGAAAAACAATTCTGGATTCATCGCTGAAAAGCACAAACGACCATTGATGAGGTTCCCAGTTTACATGTTCTCTAGCCCGTTGCAGTCTTTATCCACGATTTCTTCTTCTAAGAGCTAGAACTCGAAGTGGTCTACGAGAATGAAGGTTGGCTTCGTGCAGTCTTCTCCTCACAGTTTGGTCACTCACAAGCACCTGATGTTCAGACTGTAGCCTTTGGACCAATTGCATCGCTGTAACATTTGGTTGCCTTCTCGTAGCAATTTGCAAAAAATGGTTTTGTCTGGGTGTTGTACTGCGGCTTGGTCCTGGAAGTCTCTCCGCCACCTCCCCCGTGGTACGATAACGTGACCACAACCTCGGAATCACACTTTGCCTGGTGCCTATTGCCTCAGGGACGTCACGTTGAAAAGCACCAGCCTGCATCATTCCCACTGCTCTGAACATGTCGTCTCTAGTTAAATGTCGGCGTTACATTGTAATAAAATTTCAAATTACACTAATCAACCCACGTGGAATCAAACAGATGTTTAAATAGCGGTTAATAACAAAAAAATAACAATTATTCACGGTACAAAATTCCCTCCCTCTAGCTCAACAAAATTTTTACCGCCAACACATTTTATTTTTTCCGTTATTTAAATTTAGAATCAATCTGGAATAAATGACGAACAATTTGATATCAAAAACATTTTAAAGTGGCCAGTACTTTTAGGTTAGTCAATGTAATTAAAAATATCCCTATACCGTGTTGATGTGTGTATTATAGGTAGGTATAGATAGTTCAATCCACGAAGGCGCGCCCCACTACTTTTACAGAGGGGACACCGCGCGGTGACGGGAGTACCTATCCAATGTAATGTTGTAATCTAAGGCCCGTATAACTAAATCGATCTCAAGTCTGAGGGCGATTTTGGAAATGTCATTCTTATGTCATTCCAGTACAAAATGACATGTCAAAAGCGTACTCAAGACCGTTCTCACACTTGAGATTGATTTATTGATACAAACACAAGTAGTACCTAGCTTGTACACATGAAGGTACTGTGTTAAATGGTTTTCGTTGGTGGTCGACGACACGGGAACTTACCGTCAACTGTGAATAAGTGCCTAACCCCCTGAACAGTTGTTTAAAAAGAAACTACTTGTATTTCCAGATTGCTTATTAGCTTTTCTAACGAATAACATGGAGAACACAACGCAGACTCCTCGGCACGCGAAACTGCTGGAAATGCCGCGGGATGACAATAGTAGTAAAAAAAACTTATTATAATAACACTCCTATCCAGTTAGGGTTACCAGACGACAGGAACTTTAAACAGGGAAAAGGTTGTAGGGAACTTGACGCGCGCAATTTAAGAATTAAACGCGCGACGCATATTCTGGGAATCTCGCTGCCTTCACATACCACACAACATTAAGGCTAAAGCGCCCATCTAGCCCGCGAAGTTCAAATTTTATGAAGTTTTTTAGAAATTTTTCAAAATCTGACAATAATAAAAGGCACTATTTGTAATTCGCGAAAAAGACCGTGTGCAGTGTATTTATTAATATATCCAACTAACTCTAAAACATTTCAAGAACGACAGCTATCCAGATAATCTGGCAATTTTTGAATATTTAGTGATTTACTAGTATCATATCCACCATCCACCGTGATAATATTTAGAGTAAAATAAATGTATTAATAAACGCACTGCATACTGTGTTTGTCGCAAATCACAAAATGTTGTCTTAAATGTTTTCAGATTTTGGATAAACTATAAAAATACTCGAAAATTTTGAATTTCGCGGGCTAGACAGGCGCCTTCACCTTAATACGAAATATCATACAGCTGCGGGGTGGTAAAATCGGCGTAAAGTATATATTATAGTTGCCTTTCGTGCGATGAGTGAGAGCCGGAAGGCCCTCCCTTTGGCCTACTCCCCGTCAGCTCCGCAATGTGCAAGCATTGCCTTTGGTATTTCGAGCATCTATCTTCACGGTAACTGCATAACATCGAGCGGGTCATAGGTACGCTTTTGAACCGACCTTGTTACGTCATACTAATATTATAAAGAGGAAAACTTTGTTTGTTTGATTGTAATGAATAGGCTCCGAAACTACTGAACCGATTTGAAAAATTTTCACTGTTGGGAAGCTACACTATCCCCGGGTGACATAGGCTATATCATAATTTATAAAAAAATAGGGATCCTTACTAAAACTCCAATAATGTAACCGTAATGTACCCGTGCGAAGCCGGGGCGGGCCGCTAGTAATAAATAAAAATAAAATGTTTGTCTGGTAGTCGATAAAATACTAGCTGATGTGTAACCTGTGCCTGAACTCGTGCACGCGTGAGGTTTTGAATTGAGCCGTGTGGGTGTGTGTCAACGCAATCAGGGGAAAAACAGCTCACTAGATGTCGCTTATTGGACTGTACGTCATCTGTCACTTCACTTATGTCAAAACTGCCAATGTCAGCCCATTCAAACGTGGCGCCGCCGCGCAAAGACCGCAAATCTACTAACGCCGCCCCCGGTGGCAAATAAATACTAAATAATACTACTGTTTCCAGGCTGTCTAGATGAATGCATGAAGACACATCTAGTATCGTCGTGTAGATACTACAGTAGTTTGCTCACTAAACAGTTTGATCGCGTCAAACAAAACTGTAAGTTTTATAGTTACGTACTTACTTGTAAATAGGTAATATATATTTCTGGCAAAGTTAATTATAATTTTTTGTTCGAAAGACCTGGGAAATTTGCTAACCCGCACTGGGCCGGCGTGGTGGGCTATGGCCCGAATCTTCCACGCTTCGAATGATCAGAAGACTTCAATAGAACTTAAACTCAATAAAAATAATCAGCACCTAACTCGTTTCTTACTTTTTAGTTTATTTATCTCTAGTCGAGTTAAAGGTTTTGGAACATTTTTTCCTTTAGTAATCATGCCTAGTTTTTTTCCATAGTTTATGGATTTGCGGGTTGCCCTTGTGGTGACGGAATATTTTTATTAACATATCGTTTTTGTAGATTTTGGATTTATTGTTCATACATTTTTAGCAACTGCTTTTTCAGTAACGAAACTCAGGCCATCTATCGACAAGTTCATGTACGATATACCGTATACGGCCGCCGATATATGCACCATGAAACCGAGCGGCTACGAGGACCTCTCCTGCCAGACATGCAAAGTCAATTCTATTTACAAGCCACAAAGGTGCATTTCGTGCTGTATGCTGTCCCCTGCCGTTAGTCTTACGAATATTTGTAGGAATGACCAGCCGCATTTGAAATCTGTCTATTACATGCTTACGGCTATAGAAGGAAGATTGCGAAGATTAAAACTGAATGTTCCCGATTGATTTCATTTTATCACTAGATGGCGATATTTTAAATGTTTCAGTTGGTAGTATTTGCCAGACAATGCAGCTATATAAGATGCGATTTCTGTACAATAATGTAATTTACTATAAAATTTCAGCATTTCTATACAACAAATGCCCTTGTCTTTGTAACTGATATAAAAAAATAGTGAAATACAAGTTTGGTAATAATGATTTCGGTTTTATTTTATAAGTTAAACATCGGTAGCAAAATGTTTACAGTGTAATTTATAAATAGCAGCAGTTTGTTTACATTATCACAAACAAAAACTAACTATATAAACAATTTCGTTTTAATAATATGACGTTTTCTAACCGATATTGTTGACCCTTATACCGCACCATCCATCAATCATATAGGAATAAAACTTGCTACTTATAAATTACACTATTTTTATTACACTGAATAATAATATATAGGGAATACTCCATACGGACTTTTTTTATACATTATTTCATTAATAACAAGCTATCTACGATATACAGCATACATGACACCCTGTTGCATATACAATAATTGGATGCACAATATAAGTATATTAATTATACTTACAATAAAAGTAAATATTTAAAGTAAAACGATAATATAAATTCTTAATAGATGACTAACAAAAAATACAAAAATGTATATAATACAGGTGGTAAATAATGAAAAAATATAGCGCTGATATTGACAGTTTTCTTGAAAATGGAATGTTATAAGAGTCGGCGTTAATTGTTCTTATACGATTATAAACTTTGAATAAACTTACACAAAGACTATTGTGCACTAAAATAATACTCTTCTATACAAATTAATAAAATTGGAGTGTCTGTTTGTAATATCAAAATAACACCTTTTCACTAAATGCATATGAAAGCACATAGGACATCTATAGCAAAAACGCGATTTAATTTTTTTTGTCTGTCTGTATGTTTGTTTCAGGTAATCTCCGAAACGGCTGGACCAATTTTGACGGGACTTTCACTGGCAGATAGCTGATGTTATAAGAAGTAACTTAGGCTACTTTTATTTTAGAAAAACAAAAAAAATGGGTCCAGACGCGCGGGCTCAGAACACGGGAGCGGGCTTTTTTGTTAAGTTAAATTCCACGCGGACGAAGTCGCGGGCTCAGCTAGTTATAAATAACATCGCAGGAAATACGCGTTTTTGTACGTAGAGTGTTGCTACGTATTGATTTATCAGTCCAAAAATAATACTTAGCGTGTTGCCATACCAATCGATCAATCGTCGATCTAAATCTATCGATTGTAGAATGAGAGGAGTCAACGTGAATCGACATTTTCTACCTAATTAAGTACCTAATAAAATTATTCCATCAAAGTTATAGAGATATTGACAGTTTGGTGAGTTTCGGCGCTAGGTGGCAGAAAGTAGAACTAAATTGAAATGAACAGGCTAGGCAAGTAGTTAAACGTCATCGATCCAAGTCATTTGCCTAGCTGTTTGATCAAATGGCTGAATATCATTCAGGCCACTAGTTGAACGGCGCCGTTTAGTTAAGTGGCTAGGCTGTTAATTGAACGGCGAATTAAGCTAGTTGGCGGCGACAGTAACACCCTTACTTACATAGTTTTGTGTTTAACCATAAGTCCAAATAATTACTATTTCAAGTTTCGCATTTACATGTCCGCTTATATGAAGACAAGCATTATAAAATCACATTTATTATTAATCTAGTTCATATAATATTTTAATTAACAAACATAATCCTGTTAAAATATAGGCGGTATTCGCTACCGTTAAGCTCCCAATGCAGCGTATCAAGGGCGAATATATCTATATTTTGGACAGGCTTTTAAAGGCCTCCGCAGACGGTGGATATTACTCTTTAACACATAATTGGCAAGCAGTGGGTCTAGTAACTTCTGTACCCATTATAATTATGTCCACATTCTGCGGTGACTTAAATAATTTACAAACACATATTTCATCTCTTTATTCATTGATTTAACAAATTTCCCTGTTAACACCGTTACGAATGCACGCTCTAGACACGCGATTGCGAACCCTGACGCGCTCCCAATAAGTACTACAAACGTTTGGCACGACACGTTTCGACCACTGGTCCGGTTTGATCACAGACAATCCTTTGAGACCTAGAGGAAGAGAAAACATTTAGAGTCGCGTTCCGATCCGCTTGTAGACTTAAGAAAAAAAAACAGTGTCGTCTAGGGACGTCCGAAAGAAGCGAAACTTTATAGTATAAAGCGTAGGAACTAAGCGTTAAAAACTGCTGCGGCGCGCGCCACTCTGTATAGGTATATGTCGTGTAACGCTACTGACGCTTAGCACGGATAGAGTGACCGCGCGGCGAGCGCCCCGAACGTCCGTATAGAAGCTTCGCTTCAAAATATGTAAAAATTGCAATTTGTTAGAGGCCCCGAGGACTAAACAGAATAAACAATTTGACTTTCGACTTTGCAGTGCTTCATGACGTTTGTATAAAGTAGTAATGGGTACTTACTTTGTCCCGCAAAGTCTCAGGCCAGACACCTCGGCGTGAACACGTGGACTAGCGAGTCCCACCCGCAGTCCGCGATCTGATGCGGCCTCAGCGCGTTCCAGTCCAGGCCGTACGTGAACTCGGAATGGTGCCGTATCGTCTCTAGAGGCTCGCAGCCGCGTTTTAAGTCCCAAATTCTGAAAAGAAACAATTGTATTACGAACTATTTGTTTGCCTGTATATTTTAGCGCATTTAGGATCTTGACTTCATAAAAGTCTTACACTGACTGACTAAGGCCGTATTAATAAATCGATCTCAAGTTTGAGAGCGATCTTGAAAATGTAATTCTTATGTCATACCAGCACAAAATGACACGTCAAAAGCGTACTAAGACTGACCTCAGACTTGAAATTGATTTATTAATAGGTTTAGGCTGTGCGTTGTCTCTTAGCTCATAGTGCACGACAGCAGTCCATACGTTTCGAGTAGTACGAAACGTATACTAGGTTTAAGTTACGTAACTACTTCAAAAAAGTGTTAAAATTTATAGAAATATGCCCGTTTGGTATAATAGCAAAAAATGCTTGAATGGCCTTGTTTGTTCTACTGAACTGGAGAAACAAGCGATTGCATGTTTATTTCTGTGCTAGCGACATCTATCGAAGATTTCATTAAACTGCTGCTGGCTGCGGCAATCTTATTTGTACTGGTGGCCAAAATTGTAACTAACGATTCTATTATGGAATAATATATCATTTTTTGGATGGTGTCGACATTGTTAACTGAATAGTTAAGTTTGTAGCCTTAGAAATGTCATTAAATGGAAATATATTTATTACCGCCTTCACGGAAGGCAATATTATTTAGTATAGTCAAGAGAAATGGACTAATAATAATATCGCCAGACTAACACACAAACTGTATGGTCCCAAACTAAGCAACGCTTGTACTATGGGTACCGTATAATGGACTGGGGACGATCCCAGAGACACCCAGACTTGGGCAAATTACGAAAAGGCCATTTCCGAAATTTGCCCCGGCGGGTGTCGAACCCACAACTACCCGGTACAGTGAGCCGAGCGGCCTATGCTCAAACCACTGCGCCAAGCGGTCGTCAAATATCTATTATAATTTATATACCTTGTTGTAAAGTCATACGACACAGCCGCTAGTATAGACGGCGCGTGCGGCGCAAACTGTACTCTTCTTACGGCACATTCACATCCTGAAACAACCATAATTACTTACTGACATGAACAAATTGGTCTTCTACACGAGCAAGCATTCTATGACGGAATATTTTTTATACTCAGACGAGAATCATAACATAGATGGAGCGCGTAGAATGGAGTCAGCGAAAGTGATACAAAATAGCATCAATATTCTATTTACGATTTGCTCGTGTTTTTACATTCCTGAAACCGGTAGATTTTGTTATTTTTTATATGAGATAAACATTAGTTTAAATTATTATTATGTATAATATAAAATAAAATAGCTGTCTATTAATTTAAAAAATCACAAAAAATTTACTTGTGCCTGACCGCCGTCGCTTGGATTATGTTAGTATTATGTGGAAATTTTACCTTTGAGTGTAAACATGGGTGATGTTAGTCTCCTCAGATCCCATCCTCTGACCAGACCATCCGAGCCCGCCGTCGCCAAAGCGTGCGTTTCTGTTCTACTCCAATCACATGACAGAACCTGCGAACAATCGTAATTTTTGAACCATTGATGGCGTCAATGCATAGCAAAATGGATTATATTACCAATTTAATAAGTATTAAAATAAATAACCTCGGCATCATTGCTGGTTCAATTTTTTTGGCAGACAGTCCAATGATGGTAAGTGATAAACTGGTAACCGTAGCACAGGAATATATGCAATAGGTAAAATGCACTGTATTTTCGATGCAATTAGTTTTAAAATCAAATTACCTCAGCATCATGGGCCTTTACAACCGCAGCCGGCCTCGCTGGTTCAGTACAAGTCCACAACTTGAGGTGTCCATCACCAGACACTGAAGCAAATGTGGCAGGGGAGTGAGGGGAGAACGCTGCCGTGTAGACCAGCTGAGAGTGGCCTGCGAACGTGCTGAGACATGCTTCGGACTCGGGGTCCCACTATAATGGTGATATTTAAATAAAATCAATCACAAATCAAGTACTAATTATCGTTATAACATATCAGATTGACTAAATGATAAAAGGTTTCATTTCATTTCTCTGTATAGTAGTATGTCTATGGAGAGTCAAGACTATTTTAAATAGGTTCCACTTAGTTTGAACTGTTGAAACATTCATCCTTTGCATCTCTATTTTAGGCCTTCAAAGCCCGTACAAGGTCTAGGCCAGGGATGGCGAACCAATGGCACGCTACAGAATATTTTGGGCTACCAATCTAAACAGTTTGCATTAAAGTTTAAAGTAACTCTATTAGTACTTAGGCCCATATTGATGAATCGATCTATTAAGATTGATTCATCAATATGGGCCTTCAGGATTACCTGAGAGCATTTTGGACTGGTATGATGACATTTCCAAGATCGCTCTCAGACTTGCGATTGATTTATTAATACGGGCTATTAGTAAAATTATTTGACAGCGCCTCTATTACATTAGACATTGTTTTAGAGAAAATGGCATGTTGCTGTATAAAGGTTTGCCATCCCTAGTCCAGGCTGACTTACTATACTATAAAATACTAGAGTTATTCTACTCACCAATTTAACAGTGGTGTCCCAACTAGCGCTCAGCAGATGCGACCTCGGCCAGTCCACTGAGCAGACCTCGCTGGTGTGAGCGCGGAGTACGCGCAGTGGCGCCGCGCAGCCGACCCGCCAGACTATGACGGCACCGTCGCCGGCGCCACAGGCTGCGGCGCTCTCCGTCGAGCCAGACCATGTCTGTGCGATGAAACAATTATTTAAATAAAGGGCCAAATGCCTTGGAAACACCAAATAGGTTTGTATAGTGTTTTTTCTTTAAGATTTGGATTTAGTAAACAATCTTAGCATGTATTTTATAGTAATTTGTCTTTCAAAATCAATAAAAAAAAAAGTTCGAATAATAATTTAACATAAGTATTAATTTATTTATTAGAACAGTCTAATTAACCTATTACACTAATAATACAATACACAGCAACAACAATTAAGTATAAACCAATTAGAAATACGACGATGAAGATTTTTTAAAACCTTATACCATTTGGAAACTAGTAATTCTTTGCCAACATTGTTTACTAAACCCGCATCCTAAGGAAATGTACACCTTAGGTACCTGCCACAAAAGAAATTTATTTGATAATTCTTGGCCATACAGGAATCAATGCCATGCTTGAAATGATGTAAACAGAATATAATAAGTCCGAGGCACAACTTAATTTGTCAATTTGATTACAGGCTGGCTAAACCCTAATACTTGAATTTAGATGGAATAGGTACTAACATTCAACATAAAAAACTTGAGAGTGTTGAAGTTGCAATATCCGGAACTTGTGCAGAAACAACGAAACGACCAACCGACCAACCGACTGACTGAGAGAGAGAGAGAGAGACAGACAGACAGAGAAACACGCGCACGCCGCACGGCTTACAACTATAGCAAAAAGTGTCGCAAAAATGTGTCACACACAAAATCTGTTGGTACACACTTAATTTTTTCCATCTAGCTCCCTTTCGCAACGAGCGATAAGGAACTTAGTCCCAATAAAAAATTGTATGTAAACCACAAGAATCTGAAAGCCTGCCCATGAGTGTAGTAACAGACTCTGGACATAACACATTAGGATAAAAATGTACCAGGATAGTTCTCCAAGATAAAATTAATTAAATAGGAATTTGCCTGTTAGGCAGCACAAACAAATTAAAATAATGACCTAAGTCAATTGTCTATAAATAAACTGAACAGTAAATCTAGTAATCCTATTACAGGCTGATGTAAGTTCATACAGCGATACCATCTTGTGGGGCTTCAGCACATGGAGCTGTTTAGACATTGGTGTTCGGAATAATGGTATTCAGGTCAAGGTGAATTTGAATATGGATATTTATTAAATTATGAATGTATTTGTATATTGTATAAAATACTTGCAAAGTTTAATATTGCTTAGGATGTTTACATTTGTCCTGAGCACTTTTCTTAAATCTAGGACGCTTTTATGATTTCAATATTTTAGAATAAAATTACATCCAAACTAAAATATGCAGGTGACAATGAGTTTGCACGGCATTGGTTAAACATTTACACAAATTTATATTGTTGTCTCTTTTTGTTATCACAAATCTGTGTAATGTTTTATCAGTGTAAGCAAGAGGCAAGGGCAACAACCGTACCTGCAGTGGTTTAGAAGAATGGAACCAGATGATAACTATAATTATGAAGCTTACACTTTGATGTACATATTTAGGTACAGGAAGAAACTTACATTTTGATGTACATATTTATTTTTGTAATGTTAGACCTTCCAATAAACCTTGATTTGTGTGTACTCACATATAAAAATCAAAAATCTTTACATCCATTTTGGATCACTGATCAAAGGTTGCAATTCATCTTACTTTTATGTTTATGACAAGAATTACGTCTTTACCTAAGTTAAAATAAGATGACATTATTGATGACCATTTTCAATAAGAAAGCATGATCTTTGCACAGGTACAAGCATTCTAACTGGAAAATAAAACTCACCACATCAAATAGGCCATCGCTCCATTCTAACTTCTGAACCTCTAATAATGTACTGCCATCAGGGGAGAGTTCCAAGAAGAACAGAGTGCCTCCTCCAGCCAAGCCGTAATACTGACTTGTGGCCACTGCCAAGGTATCCAGTCTAGTCCTCGAGAACCTGACGCTGTACCCATGTCGACCTGGTGTCAGGAACGTTGGCATACTGATCGTATAACTAGAAATAAAAACATTGCTTTACCACTACACTTTCAAGTGAAATATGAAAGTGTCGGCGATACTTACGCACGGTGTAAATCAAAAACTGAGTCACATTTCCAAAGAAACGCTTTTTGTTTTAAAGTGTTTATATCTTTAAGGGAATCTGGTATGCCTTTAAATTATACTATTATTGCATTTTTATTAAACAAATAATTCCGATTAGGACATAACCTTTTTTCAATTGTCAAAACAACGTCAGTTTTTGACGTTTATACTTTTTTGTAATTGTGTAGTGACGCGACATTGTATCGATTCAAGCGTGAGAATGCGTCACATACGGTGTAATCTTATTAGAACGCCTACTCACAAAATCCTATTAGGTCGACTGTACCCTGCAGGAAACCTCATATGGTACGCTAATATAAAAGAAACTTATGTATGAAACCATCATTTCTGGTGAACTACTCCAGACTTCAACACTCCGTTATTTCCAAAACTAAACTCTTCATAAATCATATTTGTCCCTAATCATAAAAAAAAACTTATAGAAACAAACACCTAAGTGTTTCCATCAAAATGTTGGATTATTTTTCATTAGCCTTTGTCGTTGCTGTGAAAGTTTTTAAGAAAACTACCCCAAATGGTAAAGTCACTGTGTACCTTGGCAAACGCGACTTCATTGATCATATGGATTACTGCGATCCCGTCGATGGAGTTGTTGTTGTGGATACCGAATACCTGAAAGGAAGAAAAGTTTATAGTCAGGTACTTACCCACAGTGCAGTGTAGTGAAGTTATAACATGGCGAAGTTTGAACTGGTTGAATTGATTTGAATTTGTTTATTTAACCTTTTCTCAGCTCGTAACGACCTACCGCTATGGTCGAGAGGAAGATGAAGTTATGGGTGTGAAGTTCTCCAAGGAAATGGTCATCGGCCAGGAACAAGTTGTCCCAATGATCAATTCGAAAATGGAGCTGACGCCTGTTCAAGAAAAACTTTTGAAGAAACTTGGCCCTCATGCTTACCCCTTTACTTTTACTTTCCCCGAATTAGCTCCTAGCTCGGTAATTAATAAGATATTTAAATTTCTAAGAAGCCTTAATTTCCCTTGTAATTAGGAATATATAATGGTATTTTATTATTCGGCATAGGTAACTTTGCAATCATCTGAAGAAGACCAAGGCAAGCCAATGGGCGTAGAATACTGCGTGAGAACTTATGTCGCTGAACAAGAAGATCAAAAGAGCCACAAGAGGAGCTCAGTGGCTCTTGCGATTAAAAAGGTGAGAAATCAATACAGAAATCGTCTATCACACAATTTATTGTGTTATACTTCTGATTCGTTTTATTTTTGGTACAGTTGCAACATGCTCCAGCCTCTCGTGGCCGTCGTCTCCCAAGTTCCCTTGTCAGCAAAGGTTTCACCTTCAGCAACGGAAAGATCACTCTCGAAGTAACTTTGGATAGGGAGATCTACTATCATGGTGAAAAACTTGCAGCCAACATCATCATTTCTAACAACTCAAGAAAATCTGTGCGCAACATCCGTTGCATGGTCGTGCAGCATGTCGAGATTACCATGATCAATTCTCAATTTAGCCGCCACGTGGCATCTTTGGAGAGCCGCGAAGGATGTCCCATTACACCTGGGGCAAGTTTGTCGAAAACTTTCTACCTCGTACCTTTGGCTCGTAGCAATAAGGACATTCGAGGTACGTTAAATTTATGCCACCTTACATACTTTAATAAAGAAGAATTCCAGTAATTTTTACACATATTTTGTGATCAACAGGTGTAGCGTTGGATGGACATTTAAAAGAAGATGATGTGAACCTGGCCAGTTCTACTCTGGTGCCTGATGGCAAATGCCCAACGGATGCTATTGGTATCGTCGTGTCTTATTCCGTTCGTGTCAAACTTAATTGTGGAACTCTTGGTGGGGAATTGGTGACTGATGTGCCATTCAAGCTGCTGCATCCAACTGAAGGTATTTTATTACTTACTAAAGATAAAGCATTTTTTTATAAATCAAGTAGGTATAGGTACTTATTTTTAAAATTGTAATCTACTTTTAGGCACCATTGAACGTCAACGGTTCAACGCGATGAAGAAAATGCAATCCATTGAAAGACACCGCTACGAAAACTCTCTTTACACCAACGAAGAAGAAGATAACATCGTGTTCGAAGACTTCGCACGTCTCAGAATGAACGAGCCAGAGTAATCCCAAATAGAGAATCACAAAAAAAATAGTAAAAATATAAAAATAATACAAAAAGTAATCAAGCAAAGAAATTCATTTATGACATTCAAACCATCACGATAGTAAATTATCATTGAGTTTAACTATCATTGAGTGTTATCATTGTTTCTCCATAAATACAAAAATGTAATCAGTACCTATTATAATCACCGTATAACTACTGTATCACCTTAAGAATATATTTACATACCTTCCTTGTAATCACTTAAAATAAAATAAACATCACCAGCAAAAACTTATTTTCAATTTTGCAATTGACTATTTAGGAAATTTACTAATAAAATTATTGAGTTGATGTATCCACTACCACGTCTGATACACTACTGCCATTATCATTGAAGATGCATTCTAAGTCGATACGTCATTTTTTGCATACCTTCATGAAATCTATTGTGCACCTCGATTAAAGGGTTATGGTCCCCTCCCTATTTGACCCGGGCGCTAAGCTAAAGGACCCCATACACGGCAGCACCACAATTATGCAAAGGCGTTATTGTTGTGATACACTCCGTTTGTAGATAAAACGTTATCTCCCTTTCCAAAATTAAAACATAATATATTTTATAATAATTTCTAATACCAAACAAAACCCTTTTAAGAAGTAGTTGTTTTACCGATATCTATCGAGTACTTACCAACCTACCATTATATATGTCCCCACCAACTAGCTTAATTCGGCGTTCAATCAACAGCCTAGCCACTTTACTAAACAGCGCCGTTCAACTAGCGGCCTAAATGACATTCAGCCGCATCGTCTATTACAACATTTAAAAAACTGGCTGGCTAATGCTTAGGCAACTGGTTGACATTTAAGTACTAAGCAGAGCGACCCGGATGGGTTTAGGTTAGGGTTATTTTTTTATTATCCCACAGAAATCCCACCCGGCAAGTAGGTTCGGTGGATCTTAACAATTTTGTAAAATACCTAAGTACCTAATAAAATTATTCCACCAAAGTTGTTTTTTGCCGACGTCATATTGACAGTTTGGTGAGTTTCAGCGCTAGGTGGCAGAAAGTAGAACTAAGATGAAATGAACAGGCTAGGCAAGTAATTAAACGTCATCGATCTGTCGCAGCCAACTAGCTTAATTCGCCCTTCAATTAACAACCTAGCCACTTTACTAAACAGCGCCGTTCAACTAGTGGCCCGAATGATATGCAGCCATTTGATCAAACAGCTAGGCAAATTACTTGGATCGATAACGTTTAATTACTTGCCTAGCTGTTTAATTACTTGCCTAGACCGTTCATTTCAATTTAGTTCCACTTTTTGCCACCTAGCGCCGAAACACACCAAACTGTCAATATGACGTCGGCAAAAAACCACTTTGGTGGAATAATTTTATTAGGTACTTAGGTATTTTACAAAATTGTTAAGATCCACCGAACCTACTTGCCGGGTGGGATTTCTGTGGGATAATAAAAAAATAACCCTAACCTAAACCCATCCGGGTTGCTCTGCTTGGGTAGTATTTGAAAAAGTTTTGTAGTACTTAAATGTCAACCAGTTGCCTAAGCATTAGCCAGCCAGTTTATTAAATGTTGTAACAGACGATACGGCTGAATATTATTTTGGCCGCTAGTTGAACGGCGATGTTTAGTAAAGTGGCTAGGCTGTTAATTGAACGGCGAATTAAGCTAGTTGGCTGCGACGGATCTAAGTAATTTCCTAGTTGTTTGATTAAATGGCTAAATATCATTCAGGCCACTAGTTGAACGGCGCTGTTTATTAAAGTGGCTAGGCTGTTAATTGAACGGCTAATTAATCTATTTGGCTGCGACATATTTAGCTACCATTAGGATAGTTAGCACAATCCCATTCGCGAGGATATTTGGGTTATGAATAAGTACTTACCTACTAAATGGGTTAAGCATCTACCTGTACCTACCTACTTCGTCCATATTGAGTTAGGGTCACTCAAACCTTTCAGATTTCCTAACTACTTCGTTTTCCCTCACTGTAAGGAGGTAATACTGGAAATACGAATTATGTGTAAAACGAGTAGGTTTTCCGTAGGTGCTTCCTCTTTAACCCATGTAAAATCCTCTATACCCCCGGGTGTATATCGCACAAAAGCCATTGTGTCTGTTTATGGTTAGAAGTAGATAGGTACTTAAGTACCTAAGGCGATCTTTGGAATGTCATTCTTATGTCTTGCCAGTAGAAAATAGTTCTTATGTCATACCTACTTTCAAAGTTACACGCCAAAACCGTACTCAAGACCGGTCTCAGACTAGAGATCGATTTATTAATACAGGCCTCAAAGTAAGATTTTCTCATAGCCCACAACTAGTCGGACATGTTTTGGACAATGGACTAGAAGACACCGTTGTCCTTGCTTCTTTTATTTTTAATTGCGAAAAGGGCCCGTCCACAAACCAGTTTGACCACTTCCATGTGTGGGAAAGGACAGCGGAATGACCCTTTATTTGCATGTTGCGATCCTTGCGAATATGAAATAGGGTTGTCAAGTTAAAGACGGGTAATATTTTTGTATAATGTGTATTGTGTATAATTACATACTTTCATATCTACTACATCAATATACTTACTACAGACTTGTTAAACCAAGGACCATTATTTAAAGGTAATAACCGTAGATAGAACATGATCGTTTGAACGCGGTTTGAATGTCATTGTCATCTTGATTACTGAAAGAAGAGTTCAATCCATCGGGAATATAATAATAATAATTTTAGCCCTTTTGACGTCCCACTCCTGGGCACGGGCCTCCCCTCAACACGAGGGGGATTCAGGCCATAATCCACCACGCTGGCCCAGTGCGGGTTGGCGGATTACACATGTCTTTCGAAAATTGGTTAAATCTTCTAAGACATGCAGGTTTCCTCACGATGTTTTCCTTCACCGTAAGCAAGTGATAATCATATAGAAATTATGATTCGCACATAGATTTCGAAAAATCCAGAGGTTCGAGCCGGGGTTTGAACCTGAGACCTGGTAGCTCGCAAGACGCGTGCTTAACCAATTGGCTATCACTGCTCGGGGGCTGCTATCGGGAATAACTGTTTCAAATAATAGTTAGGTACCTACTTTATGTTAGTAAGTACTGTCTATTATTTTAAATTCAGTAGCTATCTAGAAAATATACGGTAAATACGAACCATAACTCTAACGACTTAACATTAAAAGTTATCTTTGATCAGACAATTTCACAGTCCTTTCATCGCACAATAAAAGGGACATTCCATTGTTCCTCAACCCTTCATTAAACAAGTGTAGGACAGTTGGGTAAAGGTGAATTTGCATAGCCCAGTGGACGAAGGTTCCCACGTAGGGACTGGTCAAACTGGTTTGTGTAGCCGGAAGGGTGGACACCCTTTGACCGTCTTGAGAATTAGGACGTGACGTTCGTAGTGAGGCGAGGATTAATGTGTGGGAATATTTATTGGACGGCACTCGAATGTCTGATTTGAAATAAAATGTCCGTTAATTTTAACGTTAAAGATACATATAATAAAAAAAATTAAATATTGGGATAATTGATTGACTCTGGCGTTACTTTGCGGAAATCCATTGTAAAACGGAGTTAGGTTTTGTTAACCTCTTCCATTATCGATCAACCTATTTGATTTATAATTTTGGAAATTAACAAGCCAAGGGTGAGTGGTGGGTCCTTCTCCTAAATTGTTTTAAATATTGGGGCCGGTTTAAAAGGTTTAGTAAAAAGATAAGATTCCAATTTCTCTAAATTTCGTCCATAGAGTAATATGTCACAGACAGACTTCTTGGTCATGGGTTAACATTTAAACTACCGATATTTTAACCGATATTTATAATCTAGATCTCGAAACCAATACTTTTCTCTAGAAAATTGAAACAAGAGTACTACAAATATTTATTCCTTACTTATTTGTAACTGATTACAGGCATAAAGACTCGAAAACAGCTCAAAAATGTACTAAAAAAGCACTACCTATCTTTGTGCCCATAGTCAAGATCCATGAAGTGTACTTATAGCATATACATACATACATTTATATTGATCTACGTATATAGCATGCAAATCGAGAACTACTGCCGACAAACTGCTATGCAGTTTGGCAGATGATAATATATGTAAAATGATCTTATGTTTGATATGAAAATAACAAAAAAAAAGAAAAAAAACTTACCTAACTACTAGCCTATTTGAAACAAATCCTGAAATAGATACTTGAGCAAGTTTTTTATGCTAATTAATTAATTTTAATTAAGTTAAATTAATTTGATACGGTCTAGCTAATCAAACAAGTACTTACTCTCCGATACGGGTGGCAAGTTTAGGATTAACACAACAACATTTTTAGTTTACAAAATCGGATATAACGAAACTGAAAAAATCGTGTAATTCCTATAAGTTAGACTTAAGTTACTTGGCTAGATTCTAGTACAGTTATCCAGACCTAAATATTAGGTAATAGACATTTAGAACTTACTTCACAAAATAATGGTGCCGATTCTGGTGGCATCCTTAACTAGTCCATAACGTGTGAGTAAGACATAATAAATATTAAGGTGAGTCTATTTTAGTTTATTTATCTAATGAATACCTTACCTACATGATGACCGCTTGGCGCAGTGGTTCGAGCGTAGGGCACTCGGCTCACTGCACATGGTGGTTTCGGGTTCGATTCCCGCTGGGTTAAATTTCGGAAATAGCCATTTCGTAATTTGCCCTGGTCAGGGTGTCACCAGTCCATTGTACGGCACCCATAGTACAAGCGTTGCTTAGTTTGGGACCATACTTAGTTGGTGTGTCAACCTTGCGATATTTATTATTATTATTATGTTAATAGGAGTGTTTGGGTGTTACCTACCACACCGAACGAACGCCCGTCAATCGATGATCGATCAAAAGTTGCTCTATAAAGAAACTGTCGGTCGATGTTGACTCATCTCATTCTACCGATGGATCGATCGACAATCGATCGATTAGTGTGCACCCTACACCTACCCTTACATGAGGAAGTTATAGCATGTACTACATTCCTTCATCAGAGGGTGATGAAATATGAAATTCAACATCACACTAACATGATCGCATCCAACAATGACCGAACAATGCACCCCTTATGGTTTTTTCATCTCATGCGCGTGCCCACTTTGCATCTCTATGGTACAGAAGGGATGGGATATTGTCACACTCCCCTTAGCCCATAATGACCATAAAAGATCAACCTGTTTGTATTTATTTAAGAGTTATGGGGATCGGGAGACGTATTTAATAATGTGTGCGTTTTGTGGTTATAGAATTTTGTCATTAAATCTATGAACAACTTAATTAAGTCCTTATTTTTTTCATGTCAAACAGGCCGTTTAACCCAGAATTTGTTTGTGGTACTGTACCACAAAGAAATGTACTGTGTGGTACCTACCTCTCGCTTCATACTGCAATTAACACGAAACAGATTCTTACCAGTATAAATGTAGATTCTTCTTTTATCATCACACAAAGACTAACAGCAACTGCTAAAGTTACTACCTATATAATACCACAGTTAGTAACCTTAAATACAATTATTGAAAATATTTTAACTAAAAAAATTAACCGACTTCGAACAATCTGGGTGCACTAAAACGCTAGAAATAACTAGGCATCTTGTAATCTCTTTTATTTGGTGTCGGTGCCTCTATCTTTACACTACGTTAGGACTACATCTTAGGTACCTACGTACCTCTACTTACTTCAATTGGCACCGACTCCAAGTCCCTAGTATTTTTATATTTTTAGTGCACCCAGGTCTTTTGAAGGCGGTTTATTTTTTTATAATTCGCTTTCCAGCCTCTATCGAAATAAAAGTATCTATAATTTTATTTAAAAAAATATAAAAACTAATTTTATTTTATTTTCTGCGCGGAGCAGTTGTATTTCACGAACCGGCGGAATTAACTTTAAGATATTTTTGTTTTAAACTCTGCGCGGACGGTGTCGAGAGCTAGAGCTGGTCGTATTATATGGGTGAAAGAGGAACTAATAAGTAATAACGATTATCACTTGCTTCTTGAAGCACGGTAAAAGTAAACATCGCGGGGATACCTGCCTTTCGATACCTGCCTTCTACTGAGACGGGTGCGCCCAGCCCGCACTGGCCAGCGTGGTGGACTATCGTCCTATTCCCCCTCGCAATGAGGGGGAAGTGGTGTTATAATGGCAGTGGCGTTATATTATAATAAATAATAAATATCGCCAGACTGACACACCAACTGTATGGTCCCAAACTAAGCAACACTTGTACTATGGGTATTGGGTACCGTACAATGGACTGGGGGCGATCCCAGTACACCCAGATCGGGGAACATAACGAAAACTCCATTTCCGAAATTTATCCCAGCAGGAATTGAACTCGCAACCACCATGTGCAGTGAGCCGAGCGGCCTGCCCTCGAACCACTGCGCCAAGCGGTCGTTGTTATTATGGAATCCGTTATACTTTTGGCAAACTGAGGCCTTTTGAATCCGAGAGTAGGACACTTTGAGAAATCCCTCAAGGCTACCTCGATCTAGTATGAGCGAAACTTATGAGGCATCGTCTTTGTACATAAATACTTATCATAAAACCTTGCGCTGTTTTTTTCTAAAATGTTTGCGGTCTAATTACTTGGTTAACATTGTTAATAAGGACCATTCTACAAAAACAGGATAAACTATTCGTTTCAAGGTTATCTGTGTTTCGAATTATCAAGCTAGTTGGTAGGTACATACACACGTACGTATACTCAAGCCTGTATCCAGCGGGGTAGGCAGCGGCTCCTGGTTGCCACTTGCTGCGATTCTGACATACCTATTTCGCTTCATCCGCATGCATACATCTCCTCACGCCCAGATCGATTTCATGCACTTCCGTCGGTTGAGAGTAGGTACTACGGAAGGACTTTTATTTGCAGATAATTATGTTACACTTAGGTATATATTATACAAGTATCTTTCATTCACTTTCCATAAAAACTGGTGAATCTGAATCCAATAAATATGGATGAGTACCAATCCAACTACATATTTGAGTCACAACTGCCGCCCGCCCTGCGCACCTGCACTGCCCACCCCTCCCCGCCCCGCGTCATAGATGTCATTGTGTTTGTAGTACTACACGAGTCGTGTTCATGGGGTCTCCATTTTGGTTTTCTAAAGTGTACGGTCACATTTTGGTATTGTATTGTCATTGTTTGTTTTGCTATTTGATACTTGACACCTAAATACCTATTAACTTGGGTGGGGCATCTTTTTATAGAAAGAAGAAGAAGAGTCGTGTTCATGAAATAATTTAGCCCTTTTTGACGTCCCACTCCTGGGCACGGGCCTCACCTCAACACGAGGGGGATTCAGGCCATAATCCACCACGCTGGCCCAGTGCGGGGTGGCGGATTTCACATGTCTTTCGAAAATTTATTAGATCTTCTAGACATGCAGGTTTCCTCACAATGTTTTCCTTCACCGTAGGCAATTGATAATCATAATAGAAATTATGATTCGTACAAAGATTTCAATAAATCCAGAGGTGCAAGACGCGTGCTTTAACCAATCGGCTATCACTGCTATCGTGTTCATGAAATGCATGTCACAAATGGTGAATATTAAGATGGTAAGCTTCTTAGAGTACTAAACGCGTACTCAAATAATAACGTCGGTAAATCATAAGATAATATGTATTATGTTTAATCTGACACGTGTAAGTTAGGTAGCCATCCTAGAAATAACAAAAAAAAATCCTGTGTTCGTGGCTAGCAACGCCGTTAATTGGGACTCTTAACCGCTGAATTTGAGAAAAACAGGAAATGGCTATCGAGCCATTTCCTGTTTTGCTCAAATTTAGGGGCGCTACGATAAGTTTGTGGTAGTTTATATTTTAGTAATTAAGGATCTGCCAGGCACGTTAGGCACCGAACCGTGCAGGGTTCCATAGTTATTTCACGGTTGTTCAAAGATGTCATCACAGGATACTTAACATCACACTTGTCCCCCCTGAAGGGGTGGGTAGAGGTGTCACTGCAGAGCACCCGTATATCGCCGATTATATTTTGGTCCCGATGTAATAGGGGGCGAGCTTATTTCCATAATTACGGACACATTCCAGCCATCAGGGCCATATCCCACCGCGCTGGCTCAGTGCGGGTTGGCAAACTCCACTCGTCTTTCGAAAGACAAGCAACTTTCCTCACGGCACAGTACCTGCACCGCTTACCAAGAAAAACGTTTGTTTGGAATGAGATTTACAATTAAATAAATAAATAATAAATACGAGTATCGCCAGACTGACACACCAACTGTATGACACAAACTAAGCAACGCTTGTATTATGGGAACCGTACAATGGACTGGAGGCGATTCCAGTGACAGCTAGACCTGGGCAAATTACAAAAAGTCCATTTCCGAAATTTGCCTCGGCGGGAATCGAACACGCAACCACCATGTGCAGTGAGCCGAGCGTACTACGCTCGAACCACTGCGCCAAGCGGTCGTCAATTAAAATCAGAAAAGTCCAAAGTAGGAAGCCGGAGTATTAACCTGCACACCTATTGTACTACAAGGCGTGCGTTGGACCACCTGGCTATCACTGATCAAAGTAATTTCCATTGCTAGCTCTTACTATAGTATAGTCACAAAGGTAATTGCAAGATTTTATGTGCGATCCTGAAGGGGTTCCTTGACGGTCACAACGGAACCTTAAAGTTGCGGTAAGCCATGTTTATTAAGGAAAATGATACACGATTAATTAATCTTTAAAATTGTAAAGTCCAAACGTGAACTGTGCCCGTTAGCGTTCTGGCCAGTTCAATAGATAAGGTCTGTGTATAAAGCTCCTGGCCGTGCCCTGCAATAGTTAATAGTGCTTCAGGAGCGAGGTGAGTTCCTTCATCTAATTTATCCCGTGTCAGACTTTTTCATTCAGAAGTTACTTACGGTGTTATTTTGCTTCATTTCGTTTACTTGTTCGTCTTACATCTTGCTATGGATTTTAAACCACATCTTGATTCTCATGAATTTCATCCAATGGTTCGATTTGCATCAAATTTCGGAAAAGCCTTTCTAAAATTTTTCCTGGTTTGGATATCACTGGGATCGACCGAGTGCATTGTATGGTCCCCACAGTGCAAGCGTTGCTTAGTTTGTAACCATATAGTTGGTGTGTTAGTCTGGCGATATTTGTTTATTACTTAATAAGGTTCGGACATACGCGAACCTATAGTGGAATTAGATTACCCAGTTGTTCAGCTGGAACAAACAATTCTGAGACGTCAATAAACCGTAGCACTTATGTAAAATAACTCTAAAATGAAAATTAAAAAACCCCGATGCGACGTCTCTTTGATCAAATTTATACTTTACCTATTTCTTCCAAATAAACCGACGAAATGTCCGTAGGGAAAACAAATTAAGTTAGTGCGTTAGTAATTTTCAAAAACGCTGAAATCCTACTAATATTATAAATGTGAAAGTTTGTGAGTGTGGATGTATGTATGTATGTTTGTTACTCCTTCACGCAAAAACTACTGAACGGATTTGGTTGAAATTTGGAACACAGATAGTTTATAACCGGGATTAACATAAAGGATACTTTTTATCCCGATAATCCCGAAATTTTTGTTACGTTAAATACTACGCGGACGAGGTCCGTGGGCACAGCTACTTATTTTATTTTTATTTTTTTCCTGTTTTGTTTACGTAATGGCGAAGTAGCGCCCTGCAGAATTACTTATTGTTGCGTAATATTCCATGACCATAAACAAACCAAAAAAGAAATACGCATGCGCAACTCCATCCTTTGGATCGTGACTTATGGAACGTCTTTAGTTCATACGAAAATCCTATACAATTGGAAAATGTATGTTCGATTTTTCACAAATCCGGGAAACTTTTCAAATTTTTGACAATTCCGATGATTATAAAACAATAAAAAGCCAAATCAGTTCTGCCGTTCTCAAGTGACGCAATTAGCAACAAACAGCATTTCATTTTTATTTGTTAAGATATTCTAATGAGCCCAAGTTTCGAATTGCTCAGAACCGTAGAAGTTGGCTTTGGCCGTGAATATGGCTTTTTTAATCTACAAAAGAGCTGATAATCCTAAATGGCTGAACCTATTTTCATGAAACATAGCTAAGAACACTAGCAATCAGAATTCAGAATACCTTAATTACAAAAAAAACCGGGCAAGTGCACATCAGGACATGCACAATGAAGGCTTCCGGACCCATTTCAATAGCGAAGATTTCTCGTATCTATAACCAAAGTAGTGAAACAAAAGAAACAAAGTTGTATTTGCTGTTGTTTTTTGAATCTCAGTATTGAGTTTATTCAGAGACGACGGGGAATTATTTTCACTTTAACTTGGTTGGCTGTAGCTCGTGATTTAGTGAACCCAATTCTTCGGTTATAATTTTAATTGCAATGTAGTGTCATGAGCTAGTGTCCTCATTTTTTCTAGATTTTCTGCACAGTGTTTCAAGTTTTTACAGCAAAATCTACCTTTAGCCACGTTTTCAGCTTAAACAAATTCGGGACCCCAATACAAACTATTTACCCTTATTTCACACATTTAGGGGTGGAGTTTTATAAAACGCTGAAAATTATTTTTTTTATTTGTAATGAGTGACCTTAATACAAATTTTCATGGCTCTAAGTTGAGCTTTTTTTTACCCATACAAACTTTCATCCCCTATTTTATACACTTGGGGGTGGAATTTTACAAAATCATTCCTTAGTGGATATTTACGGTATGAAAGGTACCTACTGCCCAAATTTCATGATTATGACACCAGCGGTTTCGGTTGTGCGTTGATTCCTTTGTTTTGATTAGTGAATTTGCAAAAAGTACCAAAATATGCGACATAAATGCTAGTATCTTTTGTATGCGTTGTCTTAGAAGGCTATTTTTTACACCTACAAGGGACCATAGCGTTAGATATTTGATATTAATTTCAACTTGATATCTCTATCCGTTTATGAAAAAAAATTCTTGACAGACAGACACACAGATAGACAGACGGACAACAAAGTGATCCTATAAGGGTACCGTTTTTTCCTTTTAAGGTCCGGAACCCTAAAAACAAAATTAAAATATGTTCATCCGCTTAGGCGCTATGATGCCACAGACAGATACACATGTAAAACTAATAACACCCCTCTTTTTTCGTCGGGGGTTAATCACAGACACACATGTTAAACTTATAACACCCCTCTTTTTTCGACGGGGGTTAAAAATATGTTCAATGCACAAAAACAGCTCAGTTACAGCTTAACGCTTAACGGTTGCGTTTTAGTTGCAGGATGAAGGCGTATCTCGTGCTGTGTGTGGCGGCGGCGCTCGTCGTCGCTACGCGAGCCGAGTGTGACGCCTGCCTGGACGGAACCTGCTACCAGAAGCGCAGCTTGTTCGAGTCAGAGGAATTTGGAGAGTTTGTTGACATTGACCAGAACAGGAACATATTGTATAGTTTCATGGGATCTACATTAAAGCAGTGTCATCTAGACACTGGTCTGTGTAACAACACGACGTTTCGCGATTGGAAAATAGTTTCGATGACTGTGGACCAGCGTACCGGCGATTATTACAGTACAATAAACGATGATGGTTACAATATTTACAAATTGGATCTTGTTAATAAAGACAAGACATTACTGGTTCGTGGTTCAGCGTTTAGCATAAAATTCAAAGATAAACTTTACTATGTGCCTAGTAGCATCGGTATCTTTACGTTTGAGGACGGAGAGAAACAAGTAGTTCCCGGGACAGAGAATTATAATGTATATTATTTCACTGTCGATAAAAATGACGATATTTATTTCAAAACCACTGAAATAATTAACAATGATATTATACGAAGGGCGAGTAAAGGTGCAGTTGACCGGACTATACATTCGCACAACGGCATTGACTGGCTGACGACGGATGCGGACGGCAATGTCGTGTTCATTAATCTGGAGACCCACGCTGTGTATAGATATATAGACGGTCAACTAATAGACTTCGGGGCCATTAACGATAAGATATATCGTTATAATTGGTATAAACCACTTTTGTTTGACATAGACAATAATATTATTTATAAAAATAACACTGGGAAATATAACCATTTGAAGCGAGATGAAAACATGAAATGCAATTATTCTATTTCACAAAATACAGTAATTATTACTAAGACCGTCGTAAGCGCGACTACATATAATATTGAGACGACCACGAGTGATACGTCTCGTAGTACACCTGCTCCTGACTCCACAACGTGGAGTACACCCGCTGGAAAAACTGAAGAAACACCTAACCAGCAAGCCAACGCTACAGAAGATGAACAGCAGAGCGGGAGCAGTTGCCAGTGTCCCAAGTTGCCAAATATCACGATCAAAGTGGAGTTTAATTAAACATTCTGTTAATTAAACAAGTAGAGAGTTTAACAAAACATAAAACTTTTTTTTTGTAATTAAAAATCTTTTACTCCCTGTTTACCATAAATATACTATTAATAATGTTGTTTAAGTACCTAATTAATTGAATCTTTTTTGAATTAAATGCTGTTAATTATGCACCTAAACGTTGTTGTGTGTTACTTAAACGTCATACCCCTCTTCTGTCAAGGGGGCAGAATCGAAAAATTTTTAATAGTTTGAGGAATCTAGTGAAAAATGTCACACACTTACTCTGGGCCGACCTCCTTACAAATATGTTATTTATTACAAATTATAACCAGATGCCCAGAGAGGACATACTTTTTTAATATGACAAAGTTTGCAAACAAGCGTACGTCCCCTCTGATGTTAAGCGGTTACCGTAGCCTATTGATGCTTCACAGACTAGGTAGAGATACTACGTATAGATGCTTGCAATACCGTTGGCATTTCCGACGTGAAGGGAAGTACGACGGAGGGAGAGGAAGAGAAGGGGCCGGCTTCAGGCTCTATGACTCACTCCTCGTACATAACGCAGCTATAACAAAAACTTTACACCGATCTTCTATGAGAGGGTGGTGCTACCCCGAGCAAGCAAGCTGCAGTAAATTGGCTACTACCTAAAATAGATAGACACGGACATGCTCTACTTATTATTATCCTAATAATAATCCTAACTTATTACCTAGTTATTTATTCGCTGTAAACATTGTTTTGTCAGTCGATATTTATTATTATCTTGTTATTTTAATATAAAACTATCGCTTAATATTCAGTGATAATTAAATAATTCACACCTTACATTTATTCTTCTTCCTTCCTTCTTTATTTAAAAATATGGTCCACCCAGTTTAATAGGTATTTCACCAGTATCAAATAACAATTAGCAATACAAACACATTTAATAACAATACAATACAAAAATGTCACCGTCTACTTTAAAAAACCAACATGGAGCGATCCACAGCTTTCTTTTAAACCAAGTAAACAAAACTGACATAACAAAACCACGGAGCAGGAAGACATCAACGGGTGACAACACAATAAAACATGCACAGACAATAATATGTCACAATATCACAATGGTGACGAATTTAAAAAAATATGTATTTAGGAGAAAGATCCATCACTCTCCTTGGCTTGTCAACCTACAAAATTATAATCCAAATGAGTTGCTCGATAATGAAAGAGGCCAACAAGACCGAACTCACTCCATATTTCAGGAGGGGAAATTGCATATTATTGGAGACACTCCATCATAGACTACTAATTTATAAGAAGGGAAATCCTGACTGACTGACTGATTCAACAACGAAGAGCTGACACTAACAACGATAGTAACATTAAACTTGAATATTAGATCTATTTTATGACAAAGACAATCAATAAGAAAGCATTAAAAATATAAAAAAATAATAGGTCATAATAAACAATAATAGGGTATGGAAGTTTGAATGGGGCTGCCAACTTTATTGAAGCTAAATACATAAAAAGTAATATGAAGGCTACAGATATAACAAAATGTGTATTTCAGAGTTTTGGATAATTCAACTCCCTGACTCCATATCTCTAGATGTATTAGGTAGGGAAGTACCTAGTGAGATTGTTTATTTAAAAATAATCAGAGTCGCTTTTCAGCACTAGATACTTTGACGGCGAAGGATCCCAGACGCAGTATATTCTGATTTCTTACCACGGGTTACTTTGCACTCTGTTGTGAGTGTATTTTAAAAGTGCTAATGATTTTTTGGTTTTAAACTCTGCGTGGACGAAGTCACGGGCAATAAGCTAGTTGTATTATTTTAAAAGGAAAAAAGGAGCCAATAAAGATTATTACATATATTGCATATATTGCAGCGCTGCAAGTAATAATCTTTATTGGCTTTATTGGTAAAGGTAAAAATCGCGAAGACACCTGCGCGCCTTTCAAAAGACGGGTGAAGTGCGCCAGCCCGCACTGGCCAGCGTGGTTGACTATGGCTTGATTCCCCCTCGCATTGAAGGGGGAGTGTCTGTTATAATGGCAGTGGCGGTCTGTTACATGGAGTCCGAAATACTTTTGGCAAAATGAGGGTGCGCTGCTGTGACTTTGGAATCCGCAAGCAGACCACTTTGAGAAATCCCTCGAGACTACCTCGGTGAAGTGTGAGTCTAACTTATTAGGCATCTTCTTCGTAAATATATACTTATCATAAAACCATTCCCTGTTTTTCTGATTTTTTTGCTGTTGGATTACTTTGTTAATTAACATTGTTGATAAGGACCATTCTACAAAAACAGGATAAACTAACGAATAGTTTGTTTGTTGTTTCAAGGTTATCTGTATTCCGAATTATGAATACCTGTATGTAACTGTGGGAGTGCGAATGACGGCTGTTCGTAAGTTTACCGAAGCGAGTTGGTACAAACGCACGTAAGTAAGTACATATACTCAAACCAGTATCCAGCGGGGTAGGCAGCGGCCCCTGGTTGCCACTTGCCGCGATCCTGACACACCTCTTTCGCTTCATCTCCATTCACACGTCTCCTCATGCACTTTCGTCGGTTCAGTGTGCCACGGAAGTAATTTGAAGTCCATAAAATGCATGTCACAAATGTGCATATTAAAATAGTTAGCTTATTTGAGTACTAGGTGGTACACAAATTGCGATAATTACCAAACATCGTTGCTAACTCTCAATGTTTACTGTATTCGGGTTTTAAAGCAACATAAGATATGAATAATCGGACACGTGTAAGTTAGGTAGCCACCGTAGAAATAACAAGTAGTTTTTCCTGTGTTCGGCAACGCTGTTAATTGGGAGTCCTAACCGCAGAATTTGAGAAAAACAGGAAATGGCTATCGTAGTGGTTTATATTTCAGTAATTAGGTAACGGCCAGACACGTGTTACCACGCACGTGTTATTGCGCGGTTGTTCAAAGATCTCATCACAGGATACTTAACATCACACTTGACCCCCTGAAGGGGTGGGTAGAGGTGTCACTGCAGAGCACCCGTATTACGCTGATGACATTTTGGTCTCGATGTAATAGGGGGCGAGCTTACTGACATAATGTTGGGCATATTACGGCCATCAGGGCCATACCCCTCCACGCTGGCTCAGTGCGGGTTGGCAAACTACACACGTGTTTCGAAAGACGTGCAATTTTCCTCACGGAACTGTACCTGGACTGCTTACCTAGAAAAAAAGTTAATTTGCATTGAGATTTGCAATTATAATTAGAAAACCCCAGAGGTATAAGTTGGGGTTTGAACCAGCACCCCTGTTGTTGTGCAAAATGTGCATTCGATCACCCGGCTATCACTGCTTAAAATAATTTCCATTGCTTGTACTTACTATAGCCTAATAAAAAAGGATATTGCAAAATTTTTGGTGCGATCTTAAAAGTGTTCCTTGACGCACACAACGGAACCTTAAAATGAATATATATGTTATACACGATTAATACTTTTATATTAAGATATGGAACAATAAGAACAAACAAAAACGTTAAAATAAACCCTGCCCGCGTGGGATAGTGCCAAGAATGCTGGCTGCATTTTCTCGTTGAATTGTTAGGCTGATTTCTTGAACGCGGAAAGAGCCAGCTCTCTTGTCACCTGTGGAGGTAGTACTTTTGGGATTCAACATTTACGTTTTTTTTTGCGCTTTGGCTTCATGGGCCTAGGGTTTCTACGGCAAATAGTAATTATTATTTAACGCAGCGTATTTGCGCCGCTTGCCGAGATTCGCATTCTCTGCCGCGGCTCCCGCTGCAGCCACTGACTCCCAGAGATGTGATAGAGCCAGAGTATCCACACTAGTGGCATCCCACACGAGTGGGTGACCCCTGTCCCAAGGATTCAGGGTCATTCCATCGGATCTCTTGCCGTCGTCACGAAATATTCCGGATATTTCCAGAATATATGGGACGCTGATGGAGGCAAAAGCCCCTTTAATAGATTTGTTTACGATTAATTTCTATTTAAAATTGTGCTGTATGAAAAACATAAAGTCCAAACGCAAAGTGTGTCCGTAAGCGTAGTTCATAGATAAGGTCTGTGTATAAAGGTCCTGGCCGCGCCCTACATCTGTTAATATTGCTTCAGGAGCGAGGTGAGTTCATTTCATTTTTTCCCGTGTCGTTTATAAGATTTAATTTATTTAGAAGTAGAGTACGGTGTTATTTATCTTCATTCCATTTAGTCGTTTACATATAGCTATGGATATTTCAACGACATCTCGGTTTCAATTCCCGTCAGGGTATATTTCGGAAATACCTTTTTATAATTTTCCCTGGTTTTGGTGTCACTAGGATCGCCCCAGTGCATTGTACGGTACACACGTTACACACATTGCTTATTTGACAACCATACAGTTGTTGTGTCACTCAGGCGATACCTATTTATTTATTTCTCAATTTAATTATCCAATAATGGAAATTAGTTTATCTAATTATTTCTGCGCGCTTCTCAAACGGTCCACGGTCTCAAACGGTTACCTTCTTATTTGTTATATAAAAAAGTCTGCATACAAGCGTACCCGTCCGACGTTAAGCAGTTACCGAAACCTAGGGAACCTTGCAATACCAATGGTATTGCTCGCACATGCCAACCTAAAGGGTAGAGTTCCCGCTCTCTCACTCATCGTACGAAACACAGCTCTAATAACTACTTTTCGCCGATTTCTGTGAATGGGTGGTACTACCAAAATACCTACTCTTTGTACCTATTAAATTTATTAAAAGTAAATTATTGTAAAAGTCAAGCCCGCTGGATTTTTTTGCCGATTCTTATCAGTCGAGGTCGCGTTTCCATGCCGTTGTCGACTTAAGGAAAATATGTGAAAATAACAGTAAGTGACCCCGAAGGCCGAAGGAAGGATAACAAAATAAGCGATTTGACTTGGACTTGACATTGCATTTAGAGACCTCCCAATGACAAATGACCTACTTCAATAATTCCTGGGTGCACTAAAAACCTATAAATAACTATAGGCCTTGAAGTTTATTTCATTTGGAGGCAATGCCACTATCTGTACACTACGTTAGGACTGCTTCTTAGGTAGGTAGGTACCTACACCTAATTACATGAATTGGCACTGACTCCAAATGAAATAATTTACAAGATCCCTAGTTAAAAACAAAATACACACGAATTAAGAACCTCCTCCTTTTTGAAGTAGGTTAAAAATAAAATTTTACTACTAACTAACGGAAACATACATTTAAAGAAAAACATACCGACGAACATGGACCTCTTCCTTTTTTGGAAGTCGGTTAAAAATACGTTAAATGCTCAGAAACAGTTCAGATATTTCTTGACGTGATTGCGTTTCAGTTGCAGAATGAGGGCGAGTCTCGTGCTGTGTGTGGCGGCGGCGCTCGTCGGCGTTGCGCGTGCTGAGTGCGACGTCTGCCTGGCCGGGGGATGCTACCGCAGCGACCGCTTGCTCACGTCCGACACAGTGTCATGGATCATGGACATCTATAGGAACACGAGCACAATATATGCATCCGATGGAGATACAGTGAGGCAGTGTCAACTAAACTCTGAATGGTGCAACACCACCCCACTCTCACGCCACCTTATAGTAAAATGGATGACTGTGGACCAGAGTACTGGCGATATTTACGTTTTAACTGATGACGATAGTATCTTCAAATTAGATCTTGCTCGTAACGAAGAGAATTTACTGGTTCGTGACGTGAAGTATCTCACATTCAAGGATAAACTCTACTATTCGTCTTATAACGACGGCATCTACACGTTTGAGGACGGAGAGTCAAGAGTAGTTGCCGGAACGAAGGAATATGATGTCGAAAGTTTTGTAGTCGATAAAAAGGGCGATATTTATTTTTTTACTGAGTTGAACGATAACTATACTATAAGAAGGCTGAGTAATGGAGTTGTTGACGGGATGCATTGGGAAGGAAAATACTTGATAACGCTCGATCGGGATGACAATGCCGTGTTCATCAATAAGCAGTCAAGCATTGTGTATAGAGCAACAGATGGTCAACTGACTGAGATAGGTTTCATTGACGAATGGATACACAGTTATTATACATATGACGCGCCTCTTTTTGACGGAGACAACAATATAATTTATATGAGTACCATTTATGTATATAACTACCTTAAGCGAGATAGAAACGTTAGTTGCACGTATTCTATTTCGGGAAATACAGTGAATATTACCGAGACCGTTGTCAGCACACAGGAATACGGTGAACATGATTTTATGTCCAGCACACCTACATATAATATTGGACCGACCACGAGCGGTACACCTACTGGAAATACTGACGACAGTGTCAACATGCCTTCAAGTACACTTGGTCCTGAGTCCGCTGCCGGTACACCTGACGAGAGTGGTGCCAGCTCCGCCAGAACACCCGGACAAGAGGCCCAAGGAGAATAAAATACAACAAGCGCGTCATACAGGATATGAAAAACAGAGCAGTTACAATTGTCAGTGCATGTGCATGATTGCCCAATTTTGTAGACAAATGTAGAACTATATAATTATTATCCATTAAAATGTGTTTGTATGGCGCTTTGTTTCCTAAATTGTCTCTGTGTTTAATGCGGCACGCAATACAATCGAACCTATCTCCTACCGTCAGTCCTGATAAAGGAATCATTTACGATTTAATCCAATACCAGTTTTTAAATAAAAATGTATTAATTAATTAAACAGGCTAAGAAATCTGGGTGCAATTTCATTTATTTGGAATCGGCGCCAATTAAAGAAAGGTAAAGGCACCTAATTCCGCGATAATTTCACCATAACTGGAAAGAACATTAAAATTATAGTATTTATTATACCTTTCTGTAGGATTGGCTATTCTTATCAGAAGTATTCTTTATCTTATTATTGAAATATACTAACAGTTTGACAATAAAAGTTTAATAAAAATGTAAAAATATAAAAAAGTCCGAGACACCTAATTCCGAGTTAAAAATCCTAATTCCGATGCATTTGGTTCCTAATTCCGAGTGTACAAATTAAAAAAGAAAGAAGTTGGGGAGAATGATATATGATGTTCAAAAAATTCAAGTCTATTTTTAATCTTGGGATTTTAAATCAGTATCTGTTTCATATGATTAATAAAATGGTATCACAATATGTAATTTACTTAGATATTAAATAACATTATTTTAAACATAAATGGAAAATAACATATTGTTATTTAATATCCCTAATGGATGAATGAACACTCAGTTTGTAACGTGTGCTAATACCACGGAATTAGGTACTCATATACCCTTATTCCGCCTTATATACATCGGAATTGCGTTTTAGTATACTAAATCAAGTTTCCTAATTCCGAGTAATAAAAAGTAAAAGTTTGTTTAATCTCATATAAATAAATTAATATTTAATTGTGATATATTTGAAGAAATATAAATAACACACTCGGATTATATCAGAACACATTAATAACTTAATTTTCTGTACTTAGCTTTTCCATACAACGAATTAATAAACTGCCTAAACAAACAATCTTTGACCTGCTATAATTAGTAAATGCGACAACATAGTGTACCTCGGAAATAGATGAGTTATTTAAGAAATCAGAACTAAAATATTAATTTGGTAATCATAAAACTGCCTTCAACATTTTGAATAAAGATAACGTCTATGCAATCGCAATTCCGTGGTATACATCGGTATTTAGGAACCAACTAAAATATTTGGCTCCTAATGCTGCGGTATTTTATGAACTTATTTTCTCCTCAATTTGTGAAGTAAATAATGTTAAGCGTTTTCTATAAAGAAATATAGTCCTTCCAATATTTCAACCAAAACAAAATCCCACACAGTATAAAACTATCATCTTAAACACTATTTGGCAAATCGTATTATTCGCGTGCAAAGGGTCCGAAATGTATGAAGCGCGCGCTCGAGTCAGCTGCTAGCGTCAAATATAGCGTTTATTTTAAAAGGTACACACATTCAAGCACTCCTTTGCTCATCCTTACTAATATTATAAATGCGAAAGTAACTCTGTCTGTCTGTCTGTCGCTCTTTCACACCAAAACTACTGAACCGATTTCAATGAAATTTTATACACAGATAGTCTAGAGCCTGAGAAAGGACATAGGCTACTTTTTAATGCGAAAAAGAGTTTTAAGGGGTTGAAAGGGGGGATGAAAAGTTGTATGGAAGTATCGTCATTTTTTGAGCTAGAAGCCTGAAACTTATTTGTTAGGCTGTTGATTCGATATAAATAAAAATGACATTCAAAGTTTGTAAAAGTCTTACCCTCAAGGGTGTAAAATAACAATAGGGAATAGGGGATGAAAGTTTGTATGGAAATATAGCTCTTTGCATTAAAACAAATTATTAATTGAAAAATGTATCTTGCTGACAAAAATAACTTGTAAATGACTTGAAAACCCTGTTATTCTAAATACATCGGAATTAGGTGCCTTACCCTTGAGTAGCGATAAATAGGTCTACCCACCTAAGAAGTAGTCTTAACGATAGTCGTAAGCTGTGGACGTTCTGAAATCATGGTAACCGTAAATCAGCCATATCTCTAAGACTACTGAATAGATTTTAATAAAATTTATAAGGGACTACCCTTTCAAACAAAAATATCATCCAAATCGGTCCACAGTTGACGGAGTTATCGATGAACACACATTCAAAGAAAAAATACAAACAGACGAACATTGAATCTCCTCATTTTTTCGAAGTCATTTAAAAAGACCTCCCCTTTGCAACACATCTTTTTCCAGCAGTCCTCAAAGCCGGCTGTGAAAGACAAAACGTGAGATACCTATATCGGTTTGGTCACATTATCTCCTATGCATTAACAAAGAGAGAGAGAGAGTGAGCGATACGGGGCGGCATAATCTAAATATATATAACTCAAAGGTGACTGACTGACTGACTGACATAGTGATCTATCAACGCACACCACTGGACGGATCGGGCTGAAATTTGGCATGCAGGTAGATGTTATGACGTAGGCATCCACTAAGAAAGGATTTTGATTAATTCTACCCCCAAGGGGATAAAATAGGGGATGAAAGTTTGTATGAAACTTTGTCAATTTTAAACCGATCGGGCTGAGACTTTGCATGCATAAAGCTACTATGACGTAGACATCCCCTAAGAAAGGATCAAAATTCCACGCGGACGAAGTCGCGGGCTCAGCTAGTTTATGATAAAAGTCTTGACTTTGCGCGCATGCTAGCCCTCCTATGCCATTTCTTACCACGATGTTCCAGCAGAAATGGTTACTCCCTCTCGACTGCGAATACCAACCCCCGGAATCCAATTATTGATGACGTTTACCTCGTTATCTCGATCTAAACCCCATGAAGCAATGCCCCCAGCGCCCGCATGCAGCGGTAACATACAGTTATTGAACAGAAACAATGGCAACTCTCCCGCACTGCAAACCTGCTCCCACATGAGGACGATGTGAGTGACCCCGCCTTTTTGGTTGAGTTTGGGACGATGGGGTTCAATCTAGGGTACAAACAATAGACATCCTTGCAAGGTATTTTTTTGAACATTTCAACATCATTCCAAGGAAAGGTACATGCAGTTCTTTAAAATTTGAATATAATATTTAAATAACTGGACTCAAAACTTCAATAGCCTAGTGTTTAGATAGGCCTCGTAAACGAGAGTTTCCAGGTTTAATCTTAGCCATTAAACTAGTGACGAGAGTTCAATTCTAGTATTATATCATTTAGCTTAGTTCCAGGAACTAGTTAACGTAACGATAATAAAAATAAGTAGTAATATTTCACACTTTCCATTTATCTTCAGCAGGGATAATATTGTGTGTAGACTCGTAAGTGTAGTATAGGGGGTAGTTAGTCGTAGTAATGAAGCTAGCAAATTGCTAGCATACAATTAATGGTAGAGCTACTAGAAGGTTACCGAGATCTACGAAAAAAAAATCCAACTTGCGCCTACTTTCTCTATAACACAATTATGTAGATAACTACTTAGTAATCGATGACGTCACAACGGTCGTATCGATTATCGTCCGACACGTAACACTAGTGTTGCACAACGCAATTATTTCTGCCCTAGAATGAAAGGCACTGAGCGAAACTGTATCAGCCATTTGCGATTTAATTCTGAACTCTACTGTCATCATTTTATGTTGCGAAATTCACGGAACCGTTCAAAAAATCACTTGTAAATTATAACTATAGTCTGTCTGTACAATTTGATATTATTTTATCTGTGCTCTCTTCCAAAAAATATACATGCTCAAATACAAGACTAAATGATTTTGCATTTATAATACGATAGTTTCATTTATCAGTTTTAATAGCTGATACTAGCTACTATTGCTTAGTTTGGGACCATACAGTAGGTGTGTCAGTCTGGCGATATTTATTCATTATTATTTTTACATATAAGTCGCTATTTACTTAGCTCTTATACACATAAAATATTATTCTTCCTCAAAATAATGTATGGCTATGAAGGAAAGTAGTTTAATCAATAGGCAGTCGAGTTTGTGTGCAATAAAATTGAAAAATTTTAGGCAAACAAAGTGAGCAAACATATAAAATTTTTTTTTTTCCGATTCACCTGTTTTGTGTTCACAAGAAAGTCGATAAAAAATTAACAGAATCCAATGTTGCGACCACGCAACGACACCATGTTTTTTCTATATAAATAACTCTAAATTGAAAATTTAAAAACCCCCGATGCGATGAACTGTTCATCAAATGTATAATTTACCTAGTTCTTCCAAATAATGATGATAGCGCGATTTGCGTAGCTCCCGTAGCTCAGTATCCATAGCTCATCTCGCAAATTCATCTGGTACAACTAGTTTCGATGCCAGATTATGAAAGCACCATTAAATCATTTGTTTTGGCTTCCTCATTTATAATCTAAGATGTACAATAATCAACAGAAAATCTGTGTAAAAGTATGAGACATTATTTTGTTATGACATTATAATAATTGACATTAGAATAGACAACGAATCTAAATATTGATGTCACGGAGGTTTTATTCCTAGTAAAATATTATCAATTATGATTCAATTTGATGTAATAACTCTGGTTGAGGTAGACGGGAGCAGCCTAGGGGAAGAAGTTTCAATAACGCTAAAATTATTTTAAATTAGATTAGTTTTTTATATTCTTTGTCAATGGCGGAGCAACGCCCTCTAGAATTATTATAGCGTAATATGCCATGACCATTAACAAACCAAACAAAATTTAACGCATGCGCGTATCCATCATTTGAAACGTGACTTATGGAACGTCTTTAGTTCATACACAAATCTCAATAAAATTGATAAAATATTCATTTTTTTCAGAATCAGGGAAACTTTTCGAATTTATAATATTGTAAAAAGCCTGTTCAGACTATTACGATCATTTAAAAATATAATAAATCTAAATCCAATCATCTCAAATTTCGACTGGATTCGAGCCGAGGGAATTGGTTTTGGCCGTGAATGTGGCTTTTTTAACCTACAAAAGAGCTGATGATCTTCAATCGGCTGAACCGATTTTCATGAAACATAGCTAAGAACACTCTCGATCAGAATACCTATCTAACAAAAGAAACAAAATTGAAATCGGTTCATCAGCTTGGGCGCTACGTTGCCACAGACAGACACACAGATACACAGATACACAGATACACAGATACACATGTTAAACTTATAACACCCGTCGTTTTTCGTCGGGGGTTAAAAATAGAAATTGGCTGTTGCATTCTAAACGGAACTTTAGCCATGATGATTTGAGTTAATACACGCAAAACATATATTTTACTACCTTACTCAGTACCTACAAGTAGTTTTGTTACAGTACTTAAGCAACAGCAGTACAAGTGTTCTAATATACCTACTAATAAAAGATTCAAGGGTTACTTAATCCTGAACCTTACTGTTTTGGTGTGTCAGCCTAGAAAATATTTTGTAAAAATATCTACCTTTAAATTTCAAAAAAGTCGTATTCTATCAGCTTTATTTGGTAAGTCCTATAAATTCAAATCCAATAGAAACGATGATTATATTTTTAATTTAAAAAATAAATAACACTAGCATTAAACATTAATCTATACTTTCAAATTGTAATTGTTCACTGCAATCGGTTGTAGCACATAAGCTTGACCCGTCGCTCTGTCCACCACGTGACCGGTCGAAGGTTCTAAGAACAGCCTCGGCATTGGTTTAACTGGAATAACTTCTGGCTGTTGGTGCTGCCTTACACCAGCTCCTCCTTCGTATGGAACGTAGTGCGACTGCTCGGATTGTTTCTTGGCTACGTACTGGTTTGGCTGTTTCTCCGAGTCGTCTTTCTGACTTACAACCAACACTATCTGTTTTTTTTCCTTCGGTGGTGGGTTGTCTTCTTGTTTTCTATAATGCTGACGCTTTGGTTTCGGTTTCTCATAGACCTCTTCCTCTTCTTCTTCTTCATCATCTTCTTCTGGGTATTCTTCTTCCTGTTTTGACACTTCTGCTTGGAGTTGCTCTTTATTTCTACGATTCTTTTTTGAAGGTGACCGACGTTCTTCGTCGTAAGTATCTGCTTTTTGAGATCTCCTTTCTATTTTAACTTTAGGGTGTGCTCGTTTAGCTCTTCCACTTTCTTCATAGCTAGACTTTTCCGGATCATACTCGTCATCAGCGTATTTAGGGGAGTTGTTATTGTGATCGTCGTAAGAGTGAGTGTTGCTTGGCTCGTGATAGGAACCATCATCGCCGTCGTATCCGTCATTTCCGTGGTTACCGGCGTGACCTGCGTGGTTCAAGTCCCAGTAATGTTCTCCGTACCCACCCTTTTTGTCACCCCATCGGACCTAAATCGAAAGTTATAATTAGTAACGATTACATCAAACCAAATTGGTAGTTAACATTTGGTTAATTAGTTGTTACTCAATGGAAAAGAAAGTTAGCTTGAAATAAATTTAAGCATTCGTTACAGTGTTTATGGAGAGATGTAGTAAAGAAATTAATGAAATCGAAAGGTAATGACTGCATTTCAGAAATGAGAAACGTCGCGGGTATTTCCTTAATGTTTAAGGTCAATGAAATGTCACGGTATCGAAGTTAATTCATAAAATAATGTTTTCTAAAAAGATTCAGAAATCTAATATTAAGTAGGTTGTATAATTTACTTATTAAAATTAGAAATTAAAGGAAATTCCCGCAAAACCATTAATAGTACGAAGCGTAGAAAGCGTACTTTAGCAGAGAACAATCCTTCAGAGGGTCTGGACCGCTCATGTCTTTCAGTGAAGTGACGTTCGCTTCCCAACCGGTGTCCCTGATCGAAGTCCTCGGAAGTGGGTAAATGTCTATACCTTCAGCCAAGCCAAGCGAAGCGGAACAGAGAAAGAAACACAGAATAGTTAGAGACAGAGCGTGATAGAAGTGATGTTCTGTACTTTGCCCATGTCCCTGTGGTTCTTAAAGTCTTTCTTCTCGTATCGTTGCTCCCACGTGTTGGGGTCCTCGCATACGTGTCCGAACTCTAACTGGTACGGACTCAACTGTACTGAGAAAAAATCCCTATAAAGCAAAGTAGAAGACCCTTCCTTACTGAGTTGTCAAAGGTTGGAATGTTAAAGTGACTATTGCTTCTATCGTAATTAAATTATTATTGACACCCAATTGCAGCAAAAGTTGTACAACATAATTTTTTGTCAAAATACTTGTATTCATATAGGCCAACCAAGCACTTATAAAGAGTTCGAATCTACCGCCGGTTCGGAATGCTACTTAAACTGAGAAGAACCAGTAAGACGGTTACTCTTTTCTCTAGTATAAAAAGTTGTTGTACATTCTCAGACACAGCAACGCAATGGGAGCAGGTAACACTATTGTCACTAGGAAGTACTAGAAAATAATACACTAACCCCCTTATTAATAAATACGGATTACCGGTTATGTAGTTACACCATACTTTGTCTTCTTCTTTCGAATATCAAATTACTGATGACAATAGATAGTAAGAGATAGTTCATTGTGTTACTATTGGCCCTCTTATCCACGTGGTAGTATTTTAATAATACTAAGCTGGTTAAGACTCATTTAGATTTAGATATTTTAATCAGAAAGCTGGTTTATTAAGGTGTTCATACTAGACATCTAGCATAGAGTCAGGACTTCCTTCCAATAATGTATCTGATCTAATAAGAGAGGAAAATTACTTATCAGATGCCAATTCTGCTGCCATCATATCACAACTAAACTAAATTGGAGACATGCTCTACTTTATTTTTTGTACCAACAGAAACAGTAAATACTTAAGTAAACATATCTCCACAAGATTCAAAGGTTCCCTTTCTCCGTTTGCCATGCATGGCCCAAACTATGTCAAAGTATTATGTTGAAAGTGATTTGCATGCGACAATACAGGCCCATTTATTTGAAGGTTAACACTGAAATAATTTTTAACGAGGTCATATTTAGAGAGCTATGTAAACGTAGTTATGCAAATGCATTTAGTGCTGATCCATTACATAAAACATATGAATGGTGATCATTGTTACTAATTATTAAATGGACATGATACAGAATTAAAAGTTTAAAAATAAATTATAAAATTTAAGCGTTAATTAATTCAAATTGGAAGTTTTATAAGGTGGAACATATTTTTAAAGATAAGGGAAAAGGAAGCTTACAGTTATATGATGATTGCAAAAGATTTTTAGAATACTACTTACTGGAAGAACTTAGCTTGTGCTTGAACTGTGGATGGATTGTTCGGTGGTGTATGAACAGTGATGGAACTGGTTGGACCCCATAACGACGCGGCTTGTAATGCTATCAGACACCATAGCCATTTCTGAAATGCACACAAGTTTTAGGTAAGCAACAGAATATTTTTACAGAAGTATCTGGCAAAGTGATTTTTGAAAGCTCAAAAAAGAAATCTAGCAGTTTAAGGTTATATCTAAATTCAAGATTCTCTTAGTGATTGATTGGATTATAAAATTATTGAATATCGTATAAAAAAGTGTCTCTATTACACCCTGTAAGGACTATGTCCAATTACCAGTAACTCTGTATATTATATATTATTTTATTCTATAATTTAAATATCGGTGATAATACGACTAAAAACTAGGGATGTATTTTATAGCTACTATGAAAGGAGTTTGTCCACAGAGTGTCGTTGATAGTCAGAATACAAAATTACAATCTCACAATAAAAACCGTATTCAAACGACCAATACTTTTGTAACTAAAATAACTATGGATGCAAAAACGACCGAGATGCACTGCACAAAAAACCACTTTCACTTGTCAATCGAAAAGCACCAGACTTTGATATTTTCTTGTTCAAAATACAGCTTAGATAAATCCATTGTTTGGATAATTGATGTGAATGTTTGTATATAGATAATACCGTGGTGAACAGACGTTGTGACATCTTGGCAGCTTGATGGTGGGTCTGTGAGACCGCTGGTGGTTACTACATTTATAGACAAGACGTTAACAATTCACTTTGTGCAGGGGCTGTCAACTGTTTAGTTCGGATTGCTTCATAGAAAATATGGGCACGTATTCAATGTTAGTCAAGGGTTATAGTATATTGAAATTTTAATTAAAAGTGCACTTATTGTGTAATTTTCTTTTTACATTTTCTATTAATAATGAGAATGTTGCTATTTTTGTTTGTTTGATTTCGTAACTCATAGTTGTATGTCTCTAAGCTATAGAAATATACGTAATGCCGATTTTCTCATTGCGAATAATTAATATTCTTGTTATAGGATTTGCGTTAGTCGAGGAGTATGTCCTAGATTCATAATATATTTATTGTTATCTTAGATGTTATATAATTCTTTCACGTACCTTCTATTAAATCAAAACATATATCCAGGTACATCTTTCAAATAATCTCTAGAAGATGACGACTGCTGAAGATATATTTTTTGATTTAACAGTCCTGCTTCATACTTATATCTAAATTATACCTGTTTAATTTATTATCAAAATGCCACATAAAAATTACTCTTACATCATATACCAAAGATTGCGAACCTCTGTTAATCTCAGATGAACCATTATGAATGGTCCCGCGCCGCTAGCTGCAAAGTGTCTGCGGAAAACCGTCCTTCCGTGGCGATTTGTGAAAATGTCACAACGGATGCCAATCCAATTAATTACCGCCGACTAAAACAAAGGCTGATATACTTAAATACAGAGACAATCGGTACTGTGAAAACCGCGTTCCATTTTCTAATAAGTATCCTGGCTGGGTAGAGTCCAACCATAGAGTTTAGAAATAAAAAGATCCAATAAGGTTAGGGTAACATAGATAAACATCCATTATATACCAACTTAAATGGTTTAAGTTCTTACCTACAATGAAATAATGAACCTCTCTCAAAAATATACATAACCACTTATATATAAACTTTAAAACAAAATAAAAAAATTAATTATTTTTATATAATGATTAAATTATGTGTAAATTGCACTTCCTTCTATGGACTAAGCGATACTTTATTATCCTTATAAGCAATTATCTATACATTAATGTTTATTAATGTTCATTATTTCATTGTAGGTAAGAACTTAAACCATTTAAGTAGGTATAAAATGTAGGTAAAACCGGTCACGTATTGATAAGTAACCGTTTTTAAAACGTTTTATTTTATTTTAATGGGAAACCATCGGTGCCTACCATGAAGCAACCGATGACAGTTAAGTTTAATCGCGATTGAGTAATAGTATTTATCCGTTGATTGCGCAAGCGTTTTATTTCGATGGGCACTGATCAAATTATTTTTTAAGGTTCATGCAATCTGAGAGAAATGGGACGAATAGACAATGGGGCCAATTGTAGTCATTCCACATAGGAAGTCCAACGGAAAAGTACGTAAATAAATTGTACACAGTGTTAATTATATTGCCAACATGCGACTACAGCGCCGTATCTACGGGACTGCGTATCATACTAATATTATAAAGAGGAAAACTTTGTTTGTTTGATTGTAATGAATAGGCTCCGAAACTACTGAACCGATTTGAAAAATTCTTTCACTGTTGGGAAGCTACACTATCCCCGGGTGACATAGGCTATAATATATTTTCAAAAAAATTAGGGATCCTTAGTAAAACTCGAATAATGTAACCGCAATGTACCCGTGCGAAGCAGGGGCGGGCCGCTAGTGTGAAATAAACTGTATGTTATCAACATATCACGTTTCAACTAAGTTTGACACATATAATAATATACCTTTCTTGCTTAGGTACAGGCCATGACCATAAGATAATGTTAGTTTAGTCAACTTTAGTTTGCGTAATAACACAATTAGCACCAGTGTCTACTTTGGGCTAGGCATTCGTTTGTTTTAAGAATTTTCTTTTATACCTAAAACCCATGTACATAAAGTCTCATTTTATTAATGCACGATTTTTTGCATTTCTCCATATGAAATGCTATGTTTGGATCTGCTTCTAAGTAAATAAAAAATACACCACCGTGCCTATATTCCCGAAAGGGATCGGCAGCTGTGCACTTCAGTGTTTCCACTTTCCTCGGTGGTAAATTGGTCACAAACTAATAGGAAACGAACTTATTGCCTTTATACTAGACACATCCCCGTCAATGTGAGGGGAATTCGGGCCATAGTCGACTGACCCATTGCGAGTAGGTATGAAATTCAAAGTAAATAATTTAATATTTTGTGTAAAATATACACGTAATATTTAGTAGGTAATTTCTATAAATACCATATTATATGACCTATTTTATAATAAACAGATGCTAAAAGTTTAGCCATAACCGCCATATTAATAAACGTGGTTTAGTGGGCGACTAGTTGCACACCGAATATCTCTTTCTGTCTTCAGTAATTTGACTTTGGAAAGAAGAAAACAAAGTATGGTGTAACTACAAAACCGCTATACTTTTATAAATACGGGAGAATATTACATAGTTTCAATAATAGACACCGAAGTAACTTTTCTTATGCTTTCATAACTGATGCTTATTATAGGCTGAGTCTCAGACAAGTGATATTGCCTAAAAAACTAATTGCATTGGTTACCGCACTGCAATGATGCAATCTCCACTTTCGCACCGGATCCGTTAATTGTTTTCTGTAAAAAGAAATACTGTAAAAACAAATAAGTAAATGGAATTCAGTCTTAAAGTAATTTGAGTATCTTATGTATGATTGACGACTGCATGGTGTTCTACATATTTTCAAGCATAGTAGATATAATGCGATTCAAATAAGAATAGGATCGACTTAGCGCCATATTGTGAAGTCATAGCTGTCAATTCTAAAAAGTTAGGTAGGGTGAGCAAAACAAGATATTTTTTAAATAATATTTATTTGCAAAGGTTGAGTGAAAATTTTAATCAGATTCTAGCTTTTCAATGCCGCTCATCTCTGCATTGGCGACTGGCGTCCTTATTTTATTTTCTTTAATAATTTTGGCATGGCTTCTGGGCCTTTGCGCCAAAAATGAAAATGAAAAAGGTTATGGTATGGTTTAAAAAAACTAATTATGACTTTAAATAATTAAATATAAGACAATTTACTGCTAATTTAATATTTTTATTTAAATTTGATGTAAGACTATTATATTATTTTATGCAAATAAGTTTCTTGCAAACCATACTTTTCAAGTGACATTTGACAGATAGAGGTTATTGACATTCCTATTCTTATTTGAATCGCATTATACCCATACATGAGCCGACGTCAATTATGGAATGGTTATCAACAAATTGTTAAGTTTCATTGATTTTAATCATAAATAGTAAATAGTTTTTTTTTACTAGCAGATAGTTTTCATCTTCCTGTCTTTGTTTGCTAAGCAACGATTTTTTAGTAACAAATCCACATTAAGTTTCGTTTAAATATTAAATTTGTAACGTTTTGAAAAACTATAAGCAGACACAGTTGGTGATATTTTGTTCGATATTCACCCGTGTGTATATGCGTCATATGACAGCACGGGTTAAGCAATTCAGTTCACTGGATGTCGATTTTCTTTAAGTGATCGTAGTCACGGGTTAAGTCCTAGAGACTCTTTTCCTCCACCATAAAGGTGATTGCTATAGCAACTTAAGGTACACTCCTAAAGCTCGCAAATAGGGCGAAGCTATAGTAAGACAATGTGAAACGAGGTCGTCAACGGGAAAGTTTGTCAGCCCGTGTTTCCGATACAAACAGACCAGCCGGTCACGATGTACGTTAAACAAACGATGGTCTTTGATTTGATAGTAAAATGCGTAGCATTGTGGGAAAAACATTTGCACGCTTGTAGTAAAAATTACAAATACAAAACTAATAAAAAAATGGCATATAAAAATGAAGCATTCACGCAAATCTGTATTTATTTTATGTGGTACTCGAAGTATTTACTAAGACGTGATGCAAAATATCGTGCATTATTCGAATAAGACCAAATGGCATGTCACGGGATACTACTACAGACGAATAACGATCAATTTTTGGTGCAAGTTATTTTTATTTTTGTAGTAAATGAGTCTCTACATAAATCATCTCAGTTATTTACAGAAAAATATGTGGATTTATAAGATTAGAAAACTAACAAACCATGCTAATAGTCTAAAAAAAATCATAAACCCATCAGCGTTTACCTGAAAATTAGTTAGGTTAGGTTATGAATGAAAATTATCACACAGTAAATGTGAAAAAGTGAGTCGAGAAACTCACTTAAAATTATTAAAATAATTAAAACTACAGTATTTACTTAGGTTGATGCAATCTTGTTATTTTAATGCATCTTACTAACAACGCATTTTCCGAATTTAATTGAAGCTAAAATGTTACGAACGGTTATTTTTTGTGATAAATCATATAAAATTATGATTATTTGCAAAGAGCAAAGAGTATTTTGAAACAAATTGAAGGGAGATTAAGAATAATCATGTCAATGTCATATTAAAGTTGTTTTGTAAAAATAAGTTATTGTTCTGATTAATTTTAGTGCTATGTTGAGAGAGACGTTACATAATCGATGTAAGTAATGTAAGTAGACTCACTCAATAGAGTTTGATGCACAAGTCATACACACTCATTTCAGTTAGGTATTAACTTGTGATTGGCCATGCAATCCAAATAAAATATTATCTGCGCAAGCTCACATCCGCCAAATTTTAAAGAAAGAGGACATAAAATGTAATAGCTGTTATTTACCCAACCATAATAAATACCGTTATGACTATTAGGTATTATTATCTTTGTTAACACTTAAAAATCAATAAAAAAAATATACAGATTAGGTAATGTGTGTAATTATTTTATCATAATAACAATAACGGACACTAAAATTTGAATTACAAACTTAATTCAAGATTATAAGATACTTTAGGGGGTTATTATGTAAACAACTCTAGATAATCGTAAATTCGTCGTCAGTAGACATAGTTTTTCGGCACATCGGAAGTGCGCGCGTCACCTCAACCGAGTCGACAGCCATCCGAGCGTAAAATCATTCGCTAGAAAGTGCTTTGTTATAGTTTGTCTTTCTTATTTATAAGACGTTGATTGACACCGTGGCCGCCATTGCTGTGGAGGTACAGTCAGATATCGGTACAGATATGGAAAGAATATTGGTGAGTTGTTGTTAGTAGAATTATGTTTTAGGAATATTTACAATATTTACCTACTCAGGTTCTTTTGTAAAGCTCAAGGAAATAAAAATACCGAAAAATATTTTGTGTCTTTATCTTTCAAAAGGTTTCCAATTGATATACTAAGTAGGAGTTCAGGTTGAGCATTTTTTAATTATTCTAGTTATTGAAATAAAACTATTTTTCGGATTTTATCGCGTTTATTTAATTTATGTTCCCGACGTTTAATAGTTTTATTTCAATGTGTAGTTTTCGCGTAAATATAAGAAAACAATATTCTAGTTATTTCAATTTTTTATAATTATACCTAATTTTCGTAAGAATGCGCTATGTTCTCTTATTGATTCTTAAAGTACTTAGAAGTAAGTATCTTCACAAAATATTATTCTAATTTTCTTTAGAATAATTCCTACGAACCTAGTCCTAAATTAAAATGCCTAATAATAGTAGGTACCTATTCCAAAGATATCCATGTTATGCATTTATACGCAAACTAGTGAATACCTACAAGGTCTTATTGGAATAATGTACGATAAATGCTAAATATGATTTAAGTACAAAAAAACTGTTAGCATAAATATTTTATATTGGTTGATAGCCAGTGATTTAATCGAAGGTCAGCGGTTTGAGAAAAAAATATTATTTTGTGGTAGTTACATCGTATTAACCATTTACTAAGGTGCCATGCGAAATATCGTGCGTGATTAAAATAGACCTTATACATAATATGATTACAAACATTGTAACTGTCATGTCATAAATGTAATTAATCTAGCCGATATAAAGAAGGTGTATGTTATCTAAGTTCATCGTTTATGTAACATGTTATTTGTACAATTAGTTCAAATTTATTTAATAAATCAGTCACGAGTGCGCGTTTAACATGACAAATGAGCTTGATGTGTTCATTGGATATTCCTTTTGGGCTTGTTATTACAAATCAGTAGCAGAATCTTGTTTGTCTAGTAACGCAATCGATATTTTATGTCATAAATTGGAAAGTGTTTCTGAATTCCACATCCGTGCCAGTTATGGGTCACGAGGACTTTAATATACAGTTTTGTGGATATTCCATGAACCTTTACCATTTTCAGGACACCAAGCAAATTGCATGTCTCATGAGTTGATAACACATGCTTATCTTCCTACAACTATAGCATTTATATCCTACATTTTTCAGTTGATTTTGGCGTGCACGGTTTTGTCGGCATCATCATGGTCAGTACAACACTACCCGCCGCGCAGATCGCCAATGAGGTTCACCAGATTTGCGCCAGCACCTCCTCATCTACAACAAAGGCATCATCATAGAACACCGAGTAAGTTTGGAAACCATTGTTATAGGTTTAATGTCCGACTATTAAAAACAATCCTTCCATACATATCATATCACTACTGAATTCCCGAAGCAGTGAAATAGTACATTGTTACACGAGTGGTGAAAGTGACTTATTTTTCCCGAGACGGGGTTTGGCGCCCGAGCGTAGCGAGGGCGCTAATAGTTCGAGGGACAAAATAAGTCTTTCACCCGAGGTAAACACTGTGCTTTTCATTACGAATACAAGGAAAGTAAAAATAAAAACAGGAATTTGCTAAAGAAATAATACAAGGAAGTATGAACAATACTCTACAACTCGAAAAAAAAAAGATCGGATTGCCGCCTATTTTGTTTTTTTTCGTAGGCCGGCCAACTGTACAGTGTAACAGTATTTTTCATTTTCATCTTTAAATATTTTGCCCAAATCTATGTTATTTTAAAGAAATTGTTGAAACTAAATTATAATTGTCATTTAAAAATATATATTCTTTAATTAATACTTAACTTTATGTTATTTCAATTTTACATCATGCTGTAATTGAGTGACTGTAGAAAAAGTTTGAACATGGATCCATAGAAATTTGAAAATGGAACTAGTTTTTTTTTAATAATTTGACAGCTGTCAGTTGAAAGCGATTCTCCCGGACCGGAAAAGTATTACTTTCAACCCGCTCCTCAGACAACTTCAGACCTACTTTCAGAGTATGAGTAATGAAAAATTACATACGTATGTAGCAGTCTACACTATTTTTATGGTAGTGTTCACTACTAATTATTTTCTGGTTGTAGGGTGTTATAAATTAAGTCCACGACAGCAAATTGGTTTAAATTATGGTTTATTTAAATGTCTACAAAAGTAAGGTTACTAAACTTAACACAGCACAATAACTGGTAAAATGGTTATTACTGGTATAATTAACTGGTACTGGTATAATTCTATATTAATTAATGTTAAATGGTGGTGAATACGCGACGAAATGGTTCTTATGGTTAGTATGGTTTGGTAGGTGGTTGGTAACGTACTAACTTAAAACGGGCTTACAAAGCCGCCGCGTATAAAAAGTGCTTACTCTGCGCTGTTCGGTTTCATAACCCGAACATACTCCCTACTTAAAAAAACAAAACAAAAAAACAGGATAAAAGTAACAATTTACCATTATTCTTACAAAGGATCTCTTGTTTTAGGATAAAAACTAAAATTAAAATACAAAGGATACATTAGAATATTATTATAAGGTAGTTACAGTTCTGTATCTTCAATAGTAAAAATTAAATTGTCTTTAGCAAAATGTGATATTTCACTTTTTCTATCATTCACACCGCGTTTACCACTAGGCCACCGATCGGCAAGATTTTCCGCACGTACACTTCCACTATTTCGCGCACTTAATTCACTTGCACTCGACTGATTCGGACCAGCCGTACTCTGCTTTCGCGATGGTTCACTTAACACTGATTCACATCTGCTGGATTGCTGCGTACTCGTGCGCACCGACTCCTGTCGGCGGCTTCCACGGCGATACTTGGTAACACTGGAACATGGGCGGCAACGTCCACTTCTCCACAACCATGCAGCTGATGCACACAACACTACAGCGAGGAGGAGGTAGGAAATGGTATAGAGGTGGATATCGTGTGCGGAAAGTTCCATATCCTGTACTGTGTCTGATGTTGCCTTCATTCCTTCTATTTGGTCATTTAGCTTCGTAAAAGATGAGCTTAAATTCTTGTTGTATGGTATTTCTTCGAATGGTATTTTTATGTTAACTACGTGATTGATGGTGTCAATTTCTGGTACCTTAAACTCGGGTATAATATTTAAGTGGTTCGATTGATGATGTAATGAATATAGTACGAATTCTTTTCCTTTAATTATGCATTCCTGAGTCATGCTAATGACCCCAGCTTGCGTTAGCTGTTGTAGAGTAACTTGATCCCCACATATGATTTTGATCGAATACACGTCACAACAGAAGTATAAGTATTGTGATGTCAGGTGTTGTTCTACCCATTTATTGGTACATATGTTTATGTCTAGTTTGCATTTATTATCTGGTGAATTCTTGGCACAAAAACTTTCGTCATTTTCTAGCGTGCGAATTGGTTTGAGAAGTTGGCACATATATGCTTTTCCATGGCTTATACATTTGTTCAAGTCGTTTATGGTTACGACAAAGAAAGCATCTTTTTTAAAATTTACTGCGACATATTCTGAGACTGGTACTATGCTCACCATGTTGGTTGCAATTTGATGCGGGATTGGCCAAATTTTATATAATTGGAAGTTTTCTCTGCTGATAAGCGGAAATGTCACTTCGAATATTATCAATTTTTCATTTACTCGGGCCTTTACTTTTAATAGTTGGTAAATATACTGCAGATCCGTTTCTATGTTATTGATGGGTAAGTCCACTTCGCTTAACATTTGACTGTGAATGGTTTGCAACTCAGCTTTCAGTTGCGCTGGTGTTAATAGATGCAAGCTTATTTGACCATGGTAGATATCTGTGATCGTATCAAGCAACGTATCTTGCAGTCTCTTAAGACTGTTAAGCAAACCGACTCCGGCCATTGCAGATAACGTAAAATCCTGTACATAGGACCTGTTTTCAATTTCTTTTTTAACAGTGTTGATATTGACTTCCAAATCCATCATCTTTTTGTTGATGAACTTGTGCTGTTTATCAATGGTATCCTCCATCTTCTTCATCAAATTAAATTCGGACTCAATTACCGATGTTTGGTTCTTCCATAGTTTAACTAAATGGTTTTGGTTGATTTTAATCGCTTTGATGTCTTTTGTGTATTGTTCAGCGAATCGAGAGTCCAGTACCCCGAAAAGATCGTTTGCGAGGTAACCGACACCATTGACAAGACCCCGGCGCCGTCGCCGTCTGTCGTGGATGTTGAAATGTTGTGTAAGTAAAAGTTCCTTGTAGTATTCCAATTCTTGGTAGTCGTGTTCCAACTGAGATACAATCATTTTGCATGGTGATTGCGTTTGAATGGTATGACAAACTTTGTCTAAGTAATTATTTATTCTTTTAAAGCCATTTATGCCTGCCCAATATGGACCCATATCATAATAAACAATTAATGTCCACTTATCTCTAATTAGCTGTACTTTGGCTATAGGATCGAAGTATAGAGATTGGTTTCCGGGAAATTTGTGAATGGTGTGCATTCCGTTGGTGGTTGAGTTAAAAAACATCATGAATAATAATAATGCAGTCGTGATTATCGTGACAAATGCTGGTTTATTTGGTCGTCTTCTTTTATTTTTTGGTTTTGGTCCTTGAGCATCATCATTTGTTTGGCTTTTTCGTTCTTCTTTTGGTTTTGGTACGTCAGTGGCTTGTCTAACTGGTAATACTGATAATTTGACAATCGGGCGTTTTATCAGTCCATGTTTAGTTTTCAAGGTAACAACGCGGATTATACCGTCATCTCCGGGATGCGTTTCTACTACGCGCCCCATGGCCCACTTACCCGCTGGTAAATTTTCATCATGGATGATAACCAGGTCATTAATGCTAATGTTTTTCTGAATATTCATCCACTTGGTTCTGGTTGATAGCTGTAGCAAGTATTCAGTTTTCCAACGTTTCCATAAATCCTGGAACAATTTGGTGGTGAGATGCCATCTGGTTCGAGCATCTTGTTCAGTTTCGATAACTGTCACACCTGGTCTTGCTGCTAAGAAATGCGCTGGTGTTAGAAATTCAAGATCTTCAGGGTCTTCGGATAACGCACATAGAGGCCGGGAGTTCAGACATGCCTCCAACTTGGCTAACAGAGTTGTGTATTCTTCAAATGTGAGTTTCTGGTGACCAATGACTCTCTTCAGATGATATTTCAGACTTCTTACTGCCCTTTCCCATAGTCCTCCAGCGGTTGGCCATGATGGTGCGTTAAAATGCCACTCAATACCCATTTCCGTAATTTCAACTAGAAAACTTTCATTAAATATTTGCTTAAGTTGGTCATATTCCTCCTGAAGCATTCTATTGGCTCCCACAAAGTTGGTTCCATTGTCACTGTATAGGTGACGTGGTGCTCCTCTTCTGGCTGCCATTCTTGTCACAGCAGCTAAGAAAGCGGCACTGCTCAGATCTGATACTAGTTCTATGTGAACGGCTTTCGTGACCATACATACGAAAAGCGCTATATACCCTTTGGTTGTTTTTATTCCACGTCCCTTATTTGCTTTCACTTCTACGAAGCCGGTATAATCCACGCCGCAATGGTGGAATGCTTTCTCCGGGTTTACTCTGGACGCTGGTAGGTCACCCATAAGCTGGTATTGCTTTATGGGATCATGTCTCTTGCATACAACACAATGTCTGCAAAACTTCTTGGTTGCCATATAACCGCTTATTATCCAGTACTTTTGTCGAAGCTTTGCTAATGTAAGACGTGCTCCTCCATGAAACGTTAGCTCATGGGCCTCTTGAATCAAAAGAGTAGTTAGGCGATGATTGTGTGGTAAAATAATTGGGTGTTTCATCTGTGGATTTATTTCCGCGTGCCTAAGTCTTCCCCCCACGCGTAATATTCCGTCCTCGTCTATCATCGGATTTAAATTTTTTATATTACTTTTCGAGTGCACTCTGTTTTGTTTTTGCAAGTAAATTAATTCAGTGGAAAATATTGTTTGTTGAACATTCTTGATGATCAGCAATTTCGCGCGTCGCAACTCCTGTAACGTGAGATAGTGTTGACGACCTCGTGTTTTCCATGAAGGCACGCGCAATACCCAAGCAAGAATTCGTGTGATTTTATTAATCGAACTGAATTTATTTAATAAATCATCGATTATATTGGTTTGGTGCGTAATGGTATTTGACTGTTTTACAATCTTTGGTTTGGTTTCTAAGCTGGTTTCATACATGATTTCCTCCTTGTTTGGTTTTTTGTACGACTTGAGCCATTTAGGGCCTTGCCACCATAATTCATGGATTTTTAATTGGTTAGTTGACAATCCGCGACTTGCACAATCAGCAGGATTGTCGTTGGTGTTAACATATCGCCAACAGTTGGGTGGTATTCTATTGGTTATTGCTTTCACTCTGTTGGCCACAAATGGTTTCCACCGAGCTGGTGTTCCCTGTATCCAACCCAATACTGCGGTAGAATCTATCCAGCAGTGTAAGTTAATTTTATGGTGATCAGATAAGGATTTTTGCACCTTTTGCATTAGTTGTGATAAGAGCTGTGCACCCATCAACTCTAATCTAGGAATAGATATCACTTTGTTTAAGGGAGCCAATCTGGCTTTCCCCGCTACAAGCATTATTGTGCACTGGTTATCATTGGTGACTTTACAGTAAATTACACAGGCGTAAGCTTTATTTGAAGCATCGCAGAACCCATGTAATTCCACTCTCTGATCTTTTTCTCCTATTCCGATCCACCTATTTAATTCAATTGTATTAATTTCTAATAACTCCTGTCGCAAAGTGGTCCACTTGTTTTTGATTTCTTCTGGTAATTCTTCGTCCCAATTAAGATTGGATAACCAAACATTTTGGAAGAGCAATTTCATGGATGTACTTAGTGGGGTAAGCCAACCTAGTGGGTCAAATAGTTTTGAGATATCGGATAGCAGCGATCTCTTGGTAGCCTTTGTCTGACTTTCATGGCCAACTGCTGGGTTGACTCTTCGTGGCTCTGGGTTCCTGGTTCCGCCTCAGGTCTTCCAATTGGTTGTTGCTTTAGCTGTTCCGGCTTACTTGGTTTATGTTTCGGCGATAGCTGCTGCATAGTAGAGTCAATTAACTCTTTTATTTTCAAATATAGGTCTTGCGCGGTATCATAGCAGTTCTTTCTGAAATAAACATGATCAAATTCCGCAAGTTCACACATACATTTATGGTTAATCTGGTACTCTTTCCAATAAGTTTCCAACATATCCCACTTACGCTTGCAATAGTCCATATTTTTTCGATCGGCGCCATCTTTCTTAAAATTGGTTAAAAACTTCTTTAGTTCTTCGTAAATCTCAGTTTGGTTGAGGAAATAATTCTCCATCTTGGTTGGTATGTTTTAGTCGAATACGCTAGAAATAATAATGGTTTGTTCTGACCTGGTTATCTCCTTACGATATTGCTCACTTTGGTGAATTTCTGTAGTCCAAATGGACCCGCTGGTTGTTCGAACCTCGATGAAACGAAAACTTTCTGGTTTAGTCACTCGCGCACCGAGGTCCTTGATCGAAGGACCATGTAGCAGTCTACACTATTTTTATGGTAGTGTTCACTACTAATTATTTTCTGGTTGTAGGGTGTTATAAATTAAGTCCACGACAGCAAATTGGTTTAAATTATGGTTTATTTAAATGTCTACAAAAGTAAGGTTACTAAACTTAACACAGCACAATAACTGGTAAAATGGTTATTACTGGTATAATTAACTGGTACTGGTATAATTCTATATTAATTAATGTTAAATGGTGGTGAATACGCGACGAAATGGTTCTTATGGTTAGTATGGTTTGGTAGGTGGTTGGTAACGTACTAACTTAAAACGGGCTTACAAAGCCGCCGCGTATAAAAAGTGCTTACTCTGCGCTGTTCGGTTTCATAACCCGAACACGTAGTTAAGTTGTATGAATAAAATCACAAACCAGCACAGGACCACTTAACGTCCACCTTTTCGTTTTTTTTTTCGGCATCAAACAGTCATAAATTTCATTAAATTTCCATCGTTATCTTGTAATTATAAAGTTGTACTGTGAAAAAGTATCTTATCTATCCCTACATCTATCTAACCGTGGATCCAAGCATTATAAAAGCCATTCTTAAACAAGACTTAATGTCATTCTTCTATCAATCAACAATAATTTTTATCCTATTCATTAAACTGTGTTACAAAAACCGTCCTCAATATGAGCGTAAACTAGATTATCTCTGCAACCTTGCCCTTTCAGTGACAGACGTGGAGGAGCCACAATGGGATCGGCCGAAGCGTGGTCACGACGTCTACGACCACAGACACGGCCACCAAGTCACCGGCGGGGTCACGGGCTCCGTCCACAGTCTAGCCAATGAGGAAGGTTCACAATCGAATCGGCCGAAACGTGGTCATGACGATTTCGACCACTACGACCACAGGCCCGACCGCGACCACGACCACAAAGCCACCAGTGGGGTCACCGGCCCAGTCCACACTTTCGTCAAGACGGATAAGAATGCCAACTATAAATGGGGTGTCAGACACCATGTGGGAGACAAGTATGCGTCCTAGATTGGCGGCTCTACAAGACTTTATCTTCGTAATTTATTTAGTTGTTCTCGTTGATATTATTGTTGTTTTAATTGATTAAATGTTTATTTAAGTTTGAAATTTATTTAATTATACATCTAATTAAGACCCAAATTTATTTCGCTCATAAATTTCCTCCGAACTTTGCAGACGCTCTACCGTGTGCCTCGTTTAGAATTATTTTATCCCTAACCTAATTATTTTTGTTTTATTTCCTCAATTTACCGTATTACGATTACTTCCAATTGTATTTCCGTGTAAGTTGTACCTAATTCTATGCTAAAATAAAAATATGGTGTGCGTGGGGCGATTGTAAATGCGATTTGGAATCAATTCGTTCAGCGATCTCTTTAAGATTTATTCACTTTTCCTTTCTTTATTCTAAGTCTACATTTTAAACCATTTAGGACTGAGCTTAGGTAACTTTTACTAACATATTTTCACCTGCCACTTCCTATTCAAGAAAGAACATAATAGTCAGCCTAAATACGCATAATACTATTTTAATATTAATTAGTTCCTTATCATGTACCTAACTAAACTACATTACCATTGACTCAAAGACTCACTCACTCACTCATTTGAAATCACCAGAACCAACCTGAATACTCAATTTGATACTTAAATATGAGAGACCAAAAAAACGATTGATTTTATAAAACATCTGAGAATCAGGATAAGTATTCGTTATTTGAGTATTCATCATTATGCTCGTTAGTTTCTAGCAACGAATTAACATTCGTAATTACGTGGGAGAGCCTAGCTGTAGCCAATTGACAGCTATGGCTCAATCTCGGTAGTACCACCCTCTCACAGAAGATTGGCGTAAAGTGACTATTCGTACGTTGTGTTAGAGAGCCGGCCGCCCAACGTCCCCCTACCTTCTCTTTCCTCTGTCCCTCTCCTGCAAGCCTTTGATATTGCAAGCATCTATAGCCTACGGTTTTAGGCTTGCTTGTAGACTTTATTATCTATCTATATATACATAAAAATAAATGTTTGTCTGTATGTCCTTTATAGAATCGTAAACTATGCATTTGATCATGTCATGATCTTCAGCAAAGTGTTGTGCATGAGCCCGCAAAGGTTTCTGAGTTGGTACGACCAATCTTTGACAGCGTAGCAACGCACGCAGGGTACGAGTACAGCTAGTATAAAATAAAAGTATTCGAAACTCCACACCTACGAGTAATAATAATATTAATACGATTACTAAGTTACGTTTACTGTTACTAAGTATCTGGTATTATGGTCATAAGGTTTTATAACAGGTACTGTTCCCAGTCGGCGGCCAACACACCCACTCGTTGCAACACGTCATAATATCACCAATTGCGTATAATGCCGTCTGATAACATAATATCTGTGCATAGTACATATTTCATTATATTTAATGACGATGTGGTGACAAATTGCACTTAATTAAGTATTTAATAAAATTCTTTAAAATTAAACGGAGAAACTGGGACATTGGTTTTGTTTGGTGTGTATGAATTAAAAGTGGAATCAATGTTCTGTTGACATCTATTAACAAAATAATCCTTAACCCTCTAAAAGTTTTAATTCTTAATGATTTTTCATGAATATCTACTCATACTAAAACTGTAAGTCTACCTACCTACAATGGGATATAACATGGCAGAATTAATGGAGAAAGTACCTACCAATACATGAAGGTCAGGGGGTAAAGTAAAAGCTAGTTATAGAAAGAAACTGTCGAAATACAAGGCGGCATCGAGTTCAAACATTCTGAACTTAATGTCAGAGTCGTAAAAATAAACTAAATGAATGTGACTTGAATGTTTTTGACTTTAAATACTGTAATATTTTTACGTTTCTACTTACGTAAACCTGCAATTTATTTCACTGCGTATCGTAAATCTTGTTAAATTGTTTCGGATTTCCGACTGGCTGGTTAGGCCCCATTATGATGTAAAAAATCTAAGTCAGTGGGATTTTTATTATTAATGTTTCCGATGGATGACATTAAGAGATACGTAACATTAAGAGCAGAGTTTATTAATAATGATGTATTTAACGGCCGAATACTGCGCTACTTAAACGTTTAAGTGCCTTTTCACTATTCTAAACATCGTTATCTATAATCATGTGTTGAAATTAATTAAAACCTTCGTAGTCTTAAGAACTGCTCAGTATAGCTTTTTTGTTCTTTAGACAACTGTCACCTACATTATTTCCTTTTTACATGATGCTCTTACAATATTATATTTTTAGCTATTTCGTATTAACTTTTATGTATTAAAATCTACTCTGCTATCATAATTTTTTTTAACTCATATTTTTTTAATTTTATTATTAGCACTTATCGCGCCTCAAAATTAAGCAGCTCTCAAATCTGAGTTCACTTCGAGTATGCAACGGTTTCATATCCTAATATTATAACATCTGGTAGAGTAATAATTAATTACGCACAAACAAGACCAAACAAAGGGGGCAAGAAAATGCTAGAAGACATTAATACTCCAACTTATCCCCAAAGATCATTTCGCTTATCCTGCACTCCAAAACATTTGATTGACATTTAAGTACCTACTTATATCAGCAGATCATGTATTGTGAAATTTGCAATATCACGAGTAATTAAAAGAACCTGAATGCAATTCAGATCCAGTCTCAGATTACATTCGAAACGAGATTAGAATGCTATCGCTTTAAGGTGTCTACATGACCTGAGCACAATAAAGTTGAATTGATGATGAAATAATGTGATAGGATAGATTAAGATAATTAAAATCGATTAACGGGGGTAATCTGATAACATACGTGTCGTGTCGTCAACCGGGAATGACATCTGGATGAATAAATGGACAGACAAAAGGACAACATTATTTAGACAAAAAGATAATAAATAAAAATACGCATGACACGTATCTTGCTTTAACTAAAAGTCCTACGACCTATAATGATTTTTGAGACATTTTAGATTTCAATCTAAATATATATAACTCAAAGGTGACTGACTGACTGACTGACTGACTGACATAGTGATCTATCAACGCAGAGCCCAAACCACTGGACGGATCGGGCTGAAATTTGGGATGCAGGTAGATGTTATGATGTAGGCATCCGCTAAGAAAGGATTTTGATTAATTCCACCGAAATTTTTGTTAAGTTTAATTACACGCGGACGAAGTCGCGGGCACAGCTAGTTGTGAATAAAACTTTAACTAACCACAGTATTTTTTATTGTTTAGTATTACAAAGTCATAAATCGACGACGACCCGCTTAGCGTTATACAGTTACCGTAGCTCATTATACTTGCGATACCAAAGGCACTGCTCGCACGCTTCTGCTCTGAAGGAAAGTGGGACAGAGAGAGAAAGAGGGGTTAGGATGATCCCATTGATCGTACAATAAGCAGCTATTATGGCTACTTTACGCCAATCTATTGTGTGAGGGCGTACCAGTAGAGCAAGCCCGTATATGAACATCATCATCATCATCATCATCATCAGCCTATGCTTGTCCACTGCTGGACATGGGCCTCCTCTAATGAGCGCCATAGCGCCCTGTCTTCAGCTTGCCGCATCCAGCATCTGGTATATGAACATAATATTTATTAATTTTGTATTAATTGTCTACTATTATACTATTGTGTATTAATAATTATGTATTAACTAGCTGTGCCCGCGACTTCGTCCGCGTGGAATTTAATTGACAAAGTTTCATACAAACTTCCATCCCTTATTTTATCCCCTTGGGGGTAGAATTAGTCAAAATTCTTTCTTAGCGGATGCCTACGTCATAACATCTACCTGCATGCCAAATTTCACCCCGATCCGTCCAGTGGTTTGGGATGTGCGTTGATAGATCACTATGTCACTCAGTCAGTCAGGCACCTTTGAGTTATATATATTTAGATTGGCTACAGATTGGTTCTACCACCGTTAAACAAATATCACTGTCTCTACATTAACAAAATTATTATTATTATTATATCAGTCTACCTGGATTTAGGTTACACTGCACAACTGTACACATGTGCGCAGGCGCAAGCGTGCCGACCGGTTATCAACATGTGACAAAAACTCGGTCGGTCATGCAACTTAATCAATATAAATTGTAACGAAAACGCAAACCGGATTTGTTAAAATTGTCGGTGGTTAAGTAAGACTAGTGCCTAGAAGGTGAGCTCAGTAGACATGTAGACATTTTGACCTGCTTATTATACTTGAACAATATTAGACCAACCGCCCGACCCACACCTCCCCCCCCTTACCCCTAAATTCAAATGCCCCCGTAGGCCACGTTTGAGCACCGTAGGTTAGAACGGGCAAGATACATATGTCGACAAGTCTCCGTTTTAAAGATACTAGGGAGTCGGAACGTTAGGTTACCAAAAAACTGATGGGTTTCTTTCTAATAGCTGACCTTTGATTTAAACACATTTGACACTCTCTACCAACCAGCTTCACGCGAGTGGTTCTTCACGCGCTCCCTCTAGGTGTTGGGGGAAGCGGGGTTTTTGGTTCAGGACTGGACCCTTTCTCAATGGTAATCTTTGCCAGCCAACACACAGCATTTATGAATAGGTACATCAGATACAAGATAAATGTAAGTAAACGAGGATCGAGGGTACTGTACCAATAAAGTTCTTCTTGGCCAAGTTACTTCTTGTAAGTACAAATTGTCAATTTTCCATTTTTTTTTCTTATATCTACAACCGGATCGGAACGCGACCTCGACTGAGAATATCCGGCAAGAAACTCAGCGGGCTTGTATTTTACATGTAATTTTTTTTTTATCGCCAGAGTAAGAGTTAAGAGTGTCTCATACCCCTACATATCGGCAAAGTGTGACCAATGCCTTCGGTATTGCAAACCACGTGATGCCACATGAAACTACTATTGGTACCAAAACTATGACAAGGTTTTACGTTTTTATATTTAAGGTTATTCATAAAATTTGTGCATTAATTGCTTTTAACAACGAAGGGTGACGAATTGTCAATTCATTAGGTGACCTGCTAACCTTGGCATTCACTGTTATCGTGATGAGAATCGTGTTTAAAAATTTTTTGGAAAATCGAAAACGATGTAATGGATATTCGACCTTTGTGCCAAAGGTAAGTGAAGTTTGGTAGGTATTTTTTATGCAACATTGTTGCCAATCAAGCGTGCGGCTCACCTGATGTTAAGCAGTTACCATAGCTTATAATATTGGTGGTGTTGCCTGCTCACATTCTATTTTTGCTCCTGATAATGTACACCATCTTGCATTCATTGAAAAGAGTAACCATTGGGTTGCTTGCCGGATCTTCACAGTGGTTGCGGTATTCCAAACCAGTGGTAGATTCTGACTAGGTATTCATAAATGTTTTATTGGCTTGCTTACATGAATACACACTATTTTGAGTTTGAGTTTGAGTTTGAGTATAGATGCTTGCCATCCCTATGGCATTGCTCACCACACGTTGACGACTTGAAAGGGAGGGATATGGAGAGAGGGGTAAGGGGGGGGGGGGGTGTTGAGCTTCCGGCTCTCTCACTCATCGTAAGGAACGCAGCTATAGGTAATAGCTACTTTAAGCCGAACATCTGTGATAGGGTTGTACTACCCCGGTTGAGCTAGGTGTGATCAGATGGCTACATCATGACTCTATCTCCGTTATTATCCTACTAGTATTATAAATGCGAAAGTTTGTGAGTGTGGATGTTTGTTACTCTTTTAGGCAAAAACTACTGAACGGATTTGGATGAAATTTAGAACACAGATAGTTTATAACCGGGATTAACATATAGGATACTTTTTATCCCGATAATCCGGAAATGTTTGTTAAGTTAAATACTACGCGAACGAAGTCGCGGGCACAGCTAGTTTGTTAAATAAGGTCCTTATAAGCGAAAACAAGGGTCACATCTATACAACTTATCTTCAACAAAATTATAGGCATAATAATCACTTATTATATATGTGAATATTCACAGTAATAATGTCATTGCCTATGCCTCGATGATTAACACAAGTCAATTTGAGCGTTAGGACCGAAAGGTCAGCTTTTAGTGACTGTGTAGTAGCTTCCTACATCGATACGCCTAACGCATGCAGGAAATTGTATATCTGTATATGTTTAAAAGGTTCTGTAGAATCGTCCCTTATAATGGTTGTAAAAGGAAGATTAATCAATTTTACTTTGACTCTCTAGGAAGCTTTATTACAGAACTCATAGAGTCATCGGCTCCAAGTATATTTTTGTACCGTTTTGAATCGAGACTAACAGTCTGTTCATGGGGTCCATGCACACATAATCTAATCTCCTTGGGGAGATTTCTAAAAGATTGGGCATCTTAACCGGTGACCCAAGGTCTGGGAATTTTCTCGCTCAGAGTGGCTTTGGCCATCCAGCGAGGAAATGCGGCTAGTATCTTGCTTGGGTACGCCTCCGCATGGGGCAAATTTTGTACATTTTCTAAATAATTAGGGACTACCTAGGAGGTATATAGGTAACAAATCATTGAAGCCATTTTTATTATGTACCATTGTCAAATATATACATGTTTAAACGGCTACATTTCGAAATTAAAAAAATACATAAGAATTCCTTTGAATATGAATAAAAGATAAGTATATTCTTATTATTATTATTAAAGTTTGTTCTTCTGCAAATACAACAAATGGTTACCTCTACACGTGATTGGAATTATGTATGAACTATGTTTAAAATTTTCTGCATCTATCTATGCTCTCCATAATACTTTCTATAGTCTAACAAGGCGGTAATACATGATGTTCTGGTTAGATAAAGTCTACATACATAATGCCAACGCTATCATAGATCAGCTGTATATATGCATACTGAGTTATGCGTTTATACTGTATAATGATTTCCCATTATTTGTTACGCGAGAACAATAAGGGGGTGGACTTTTTGTCAGGAAGTCGAAAAATTATGTTGTCATTTTCATTTTATTTATTTAATTTCCAAAACTTGTCATTAATTTATATTATGATATAATTTTGCTGGAATATTAAATGTAACAGATTTTTGTTTCGTGATTTTTTTAAACTAAAGTAATATTCAAACTCATAGTGTTTTAGTAATGAATTGGTGGTTCCAAACTAGAAAAGGTCATTACAAAACTAGTGCAGAACAATTGATTAGACAAAAGTGAACGCAACGTGATATTTTGTGCATCTGAGAGTGCATTGGCATTAAGCCCGGCAAGGCCAGAACCCTGATACAAATTGCCAGCTCAATCTATTGCGATTATGAATGGATTTATTTTTAGATCGAATACTTTTTTTGTGATATTGCAGTGACGTAATAAGATGGAGATGGCTAAACTTTCAAAACAACTTTTGTTAATTATGATTGGTGTGATGCATTTAATCAAGTATGTGAACAGTACAGAGATCTGTTAATGAACTGTCCCTACTTAGCTAATGTGAAACTTTAATTGATGACTCACGAAAATTAATGTAGGAAACATAGGAATCTTATTCAATTCGCTGTTTCACATTCAGAGCCTCCAAGCAATGGTTGCCAAGTACAACCCAGTGAGCCAAGGGGTGGATTCTTGTACCCATGTAGGTACATACCATTTTTATTTTATTTTTTATTTACAGATTTTAATTATATATCTCATTTAAATGGATTCAAACTTACCGATTTTTCCTCAAAACCATTTTTTTTATTTTTCTTGACACAACATTATGCTAGCAAAGCTGAGAGCACACTCGAAAAACCTTTGCTCCAATTTAAATTTCAAACACACACACGTGGTTAATTTTCGCCACACCACTCCCGCCTTTACCACCTACCGGCTAGAAGGGGTGCCTCTATATAAAGTGAGAGTTACTTACATACACCGCACGATACGTTTTGCTTCGCGAGTGTGCTGTGAGCTTTATTTTTTAAATATTTTTTTTTGTGAGTGCAATATGTTACGTCATTGTGTCACGTTGGCAGTATTGGGGTGTGTTTGGGCGGCTCCAGCCCCAAGGGCTCAACACCAGTACCAACCGCAGCAAGTAAGTACCTTATTTTTTTAGGACAAGGATAATCAATATGGTACAGCTGTAATTCAATTAAAATTAATATAAATCAAAGACCAAGCCCTGACTAAAATAGTTTTTATTTCAATTGAAAGTGAGTTATAATACTTATTTTTAAATTTAAGCAGTCAGTATATTGTTTGTAAACCTAATTATGAATTCCAAAAATGATCGACTCAAATTTGGATTTAATAAATCACTGAAATATTAAAAATAAAACTATTTTAATAAATTAAATTGCAAATATATTTTTTGTAAAAAAGATACAATAAACTAATTCCAAAAAAAATACCTAATATAAACATGAAAAAAATAAAATATAAAAATAATAACTTACCCTAACCCTTAAACAATTTACAAAACGCCAACTGTATTCATACCTAACCTGATTAACTTGTAACCAGCTGCGCCATGATAGATTGCAGTCAAAGATCATGTTATTAACCTTTAAGAGGTTGTGTCACTTACCTAATGAGTGCGGGTCTATTGTTCTCAAAGTTGCATAATTGCGAGCCTTCATTGCATAAATATAACGCGAGGAGTGGTTTGAACGACACGTTACATTAGCGACCTACATACGAATATAATGTGAGCTATTTAGATTCTATTATAATGGCAAAGTTTGAGAAATGCTGAACACTTTGTGACATCTTTAGTCAGTTTTCGTAAAGCCCAGCTCAATTCGTTGCTATTATACCCGTTATTATACATGTTTCGACGATTTTTATAAAAGGTAATTGTCTAAGTAAATTATGTAAGAATCTCACAAAAAAATATAGTTTGTTATTATTTAGTCTGTGATATAACATGCTAAGACAATAAGAAATGAATATTCAAAGACTTCTTTAAATTAAATTAAATAGATTATAGAATATCTAATTCGGAAAAATAAAAACAGAAGTACTTACATGAAAATATAAAGTTTAATATTTTTTTCCTAGCCAAACTGCGTTTAAAATTGATTGTATCAATATGAATGGAATATTTGAAATGGGACAATATTCTGATAACAATCGAATAGTAACAATACCTATTGTTACAATTACTATAATACCTTTTAATCGTAACTATTCACGCTTGACCTTTTCACTTAACACGACACGACTTTAAGTCATTGCTGTTAGCCGTAACTAAGTGGACCCCAAGTAAATTCATGCCCTGGAATGTAGGCTTTTGATACAATCACGCCTGTTATCTCCCAGGGTAGATGGAATTCTGTAACGGTATGCTTTGGTTCAAGCGTTCGTTACGTTCATATATATTGGGCATTCATATTATTGATTTGGTTAGTCAGATGTGTAGTACTTTTTTCGCACATCTATGGATAGACTGCAAAACTAGGCCATGATTTTGATAGATTTTTATGATGACAACTATTTTAGCTCGTTGAATTATTTTATATGGATTGATTCAGAGTATATACTAGTAGTCTTGATACATTACAGTTTTCGTGAATTGTAATAACAGTGACATCATGCTCGATGACGGTGAAGTTGCATTTATAAGTTTTCATGCTGAAGCCTCAGCTCTACCAAAAGTTTATACGGTTAGAGTAGCTAGTCAAACGTATGAATCATGGTAGAGCAACACTGATCTTCTATGTTCAGTTGGTGCAGTAACACCAAAAAGATTTGTAACTGAAACACTAACATATTTCATTTCTTAGTAGGTATTAAGCTCACAAAAACAAAGTTACACAATAGTTGTTTAAATTTGCATAAAGAAATACTTCCACAAAAACATTTTTTTCCACGACATCGCACAACAAACATTGCGATTGTTTTCAAACAGACCGGAAAATAGCCGAAACACGAAACTGTACTCTGGTAACATGCTCCGCGCACACATAAGCACATATGCATGTCGTCGGAAATGCGCGACGAATCGACCGCGACCCAACCGGTAGTTTTATTGTTACATTATACTGCACTTGCCGTGACGCAATGATGTCTTGTGGTAATGAGATTTATAGTAGAGCCATAGAGCTACTTTGCTAGATTTGAGTTGAAAGACCTGTGACCTGGGCCTAGCACGACGAACGGTAACAAGATAAAGTGCGGGCAACATACAAAGCTCTTTTCATTTTTTTAAAATTTACTTGATAATAAATATTTGACTTTTGATTTTAGAAAATTGTACCGTTTTGCATTTATAGAGCTTGGGTTGCAGAAAAGAGATTTATAAAAAAAACAAGAAAGAGTTTGAAGCTTTTTGTGCTGTTATTGAAAAGTGTCTAGGGATAGCCCGCTACACATTTTCAAAGCAACTCTACAAAATGAAATAATAAGGCGTTCCTTATAGATAAGTACGTGGTTTTTAAAAAACCTACGCGTTTTATAGTGTGGATGCCTATTGTTTTATAGAAGAAGTATTAATATAGTTATAAACCTTTTGGGCATGGTAATTTATAATATAATCAATTAATTAATAGTACCTATATTTGAATAACACGTAGATCCCGGATCACTGCATCAATTTCGCAACATTAATATCGTGATACAACTGTAACAAGATCACTGATGTAACGGTTGATCTGATTAGCCGGTGGGTGTATAGCCTTAATGACAGGCTAATAGGCAACAGCCATGAAATTGGGCTAGCATTCTTTAGGCTTAATTGATCGCGAATAATAGGCTTTAGTGCGAGCTACTTACGCCTTATTCATTGGTGTGTTTATCGAATTTTGTGTTAAGATATCGGATTTCATTTAGTAGGTACGAGGGAGACAAGGATATTTTGTCAGTCACGGTGAGGATTTGAATGTATCGGAGGAAAAATCTTCATAAGGCAAGGCAGCGCCTGTTTTTAGCAAGCAATATCATACCAAGTTAATAAGTGGTGTTTGAAACAAACAAATAAAATTGAAGTGTCTGTTTGTAATGTCAAAATGTATGTCTGTCTATCTATCTGTATCTGGCTAATCTCCGAAACGGCTGAACCGATTTGGCGAGACTTTCACTGACAGATAACTGATGTAATACTACGCGGGCAACAGCTAATTCTTATAATGTAGGGGTATCTTCGATGAAGCTTTTGCCACCTTTCTCGATCAGGGAGCAGCCTCTTTCATCTCGTTATAAAACATGAAACTAATCCTTAATTATATCAGGCTTCTGAGGCTCATTTCTTGGCCTTACTTTTCCATGCTTTCCGTCCACTTTCCTCTCTAAGATATTCTTCATGAAGATTATATTTTTGCGTTCGATGCACTCAGGCCCTTTAGTGATAGGTAATGATGATTTTATATCTCGTTTAGGCTACATTCACACAGTACACACAACGACAATATTCCCAGTAGTACATTTTGTTCAGCATCCGAACGGTATAAACGATGTAAAATTCGTTGCAATTGTTTCTGTGGCAATGACACCACACGACCAAGTACTAACTATACACTAACACCATATCATTACCCACAACGTAACACATATCACCAGCAGGCACCTGGAGTACCACCTCATCTGCTAAGGCAGTATCTGGCCGACCAGCATCAAGCTGCGCCCGCACCGGAACAGACGCAAGCCATCGCCAGAGGCCCACACGGCCCCCCAGCGCCTAGACCTGTAAGACTTGCCACACTGTTTCAACCTAAGACACGACACTGTAAAACTGTATTTTGAGGCGAAGCTTCTATACGGACGCTCGAGGCGCTCGCCGCGCGGCCACTCTATCCGTGCTAAGCGTCAGTATCGTAACACGACATTTACCTATATAGGTATACAGAGTGGCTTTTTAACGCTTAGTTCCTACGCTTTATACTATAAAGCTTCACTTCTTTCGGGCCGCCCTAGACGGCACTGTTTTTTTTCCTTAAGTTTCGGGTTTAGTAAACAATCTTAGCATGGCTTTTGAATGTAATTCGTCTTTTAAAATTATTAAAATACGTTCTAGTAATAATTAATTGGTAATTGAATACAAGTGTTAACATTTTTTAAGCTAATACCTAACATTTAGGAAGCTAGTAATTCTGTATTATAAACAGATATTTAAAAATGAAACATTAAAAAGCCATGCCAAGATTGTTAACTAAATCCGCATCCTAAGGAAAAATACACTTTACATAGATACATAAATTGGTCATATCACAAAAGGAATATTCATAAATATTTCTAACTTAAAAAAGATTTACAATACCTATCAACTATTCACAAGATCTAGTTTTAATTCGTCCTCATACGACAGCATACCTAATATTAATCTGTTGATTAAATACACATGCGTATGATCAAATAAATAGAGTAAGGTCAGATTTTTGATGTAAATAATAATTTTATTGTTAAATTTAAGACGGAAAGATTCTAAGACCCAATCGACATGGCATAAGTAAAATCGGAATATCGACACAGCCATGACCTGAACTGAACGCCAATGACCCAGAACTTCACGTTGTGACTACTGACTCATCCGATTGGTTGCAGACATTTTCATTTACAAACTCTTATTCAATAAAAATAAAATTTATTTGCATTATTTTACATAATTTATACACCTAACGGATTCAAAATGCTCTGGCAAGTACTTAAGTAGTCTATGGGACTCCCATATAATTAACGATATTAGGTTTTTTTAAAAACTACAATAGTTAAGTACCGATGTGGCTATGTCAATAAACATAACGAATGTGTGGTTGATTGCTATATTTTATTTTTGAAACATAGAGTCTCTAATTAATATGTTTGTCCCCAGGCGTCCCAACCCCTGTACACAGTTCCCAGTGAAGCTCAGTACCAGCCCCAATACAACGCCCAGCCCCAGTACCACGCCCAGCCCCAATACCACGCCCAGCCCCAAGCCCAGCCCCAAGCGCAGCCCCAAGCGCAGCCCCAGTACAGACAGCAGTACCAACCCCAGAGGCCGCAGGAGCAGAGGGAGCCTGAAGAATATGACGTAAGTACATCTCGAGGTGAAACCCGATGTAATCACCTATAAATACTTGATATATGGTACCTAGTATATTTTTCCTCGCAGAGCGACCATAGACATTTCTTTTCGGTCCTTTGTACTAATTATTTTTTTTACCGTTTACCCATACATCTATATATACAAATAATCGAATAATAAGGTTTAATCTTGGAGAACGCATGCCAAAAATAAAAATCCATCCTGATTCAAACTATTTTTGCTATTTAATATTGATATTACAATCCAATTTTTGAATAAATAAAAAGTAATAACCAAGCTTTGTAGTTTGTTATCAAACGATATGCAGCTATCTAAGATTGATTTCAATCTTCGACCATTAGATAGCTAATAATAGCATATAGCATGTGAATATGGATAAGTTAGATTACATGGATAAGTAAGTGCGTAAATATACCTACAACCAGTTCCTATATAAAACGCGGATGGATCGGATTAACAAGAGCGCGACTATCGGCCCCAACAACTTTCACTGCAAACCTGCTTGGTCACAGGCGCACAGACAGTGCAGGAGATTGTCTTGGCGCTGGATAGGAAGTGGCTTTCTATAATTACATGCTGATTGCAATTCAGTTCGATAAACTAGGATTTAATACCTTGATGGATGCGATATAAGAGCGAGTATTTATTATTACATGGTTTGAAATAAAAGTGGCTCTACCATATAGGTTTATGTTTTATTTTTAGGTACATTAATGAGATCATTTTTCTTATGTATAATTTCTTATCTCGTCCCAAAGAAGTCATGCGCTGAACCAAATAAAATATAGTAGGTAAATAAAATAAATAAATTAATTCAAGTTTTTTTATTGAGAATTGGTGCTGTTTGCATGACTCACCTCTTTTGCACTAGTGGTGGTTAACAGCTAAACAAACTTTTTTTATTTTAAATTGTCAGTTCTCAATGACCTACTATACAAAATTTAGTTTTTTTTGTTTAACCTTTTCTTAAATATTACTCGTTCATGCAGTTAACACTGTCATCTAGGCAATTTCATGTGTTCGAGGGCCGCGAGACTAAAGTTGTGAATAGAATATTCAAAGGCCAGTACAGTCTACGTCATAGTCTTTCTTCACTAGACTTCTAATACCAGCTACCGAATTAGTACCTAAATTATTATTTCGGACTATTGAAACACCCGATTTAAAATTAATACCAAATAATAATTAAAATTAAAATAATAGATATAAATATACCTAATAACCGGAAATATACCTACCTACGTTCGTTATTATTATTATTATTGTATATACGTACGCAACGAAGTCAGCGAACAAGCGTACTTCCCTCGTGATGTCAAACAATTATCATATCCTAAAAACAATCTCATTTCAATTCCAGCACAATCCCTCATACCAGTTCGGCTTCGACGTGAACGATGACCAGTACACCAACTACCAGAACCGCAAGGAACAGCGCGACGGTGACGTCATCAAGGGCTCGTACTCCGTGGTCGACAGCGATGGCTTCATCAGGACCGTCACCTACACCGCCGACCCTAAGGAAGGGTTCAAGGCTGAGGTGAGAACCCAAGACATTACTAGAAACGGATAGAGGACGCACTTACCAGTTAAATAACAATAAAACACTGTTGCCAGTGTTACCTACATTATTTTTTTTTACTTACTTCATTGTAGAGTCCGTTTGAATAAAGGTATCTACTTTGCGTATTTAAATTCAAATTCCAATCTTTTTTTTTTGCTTAGGCCTACGGGGGCACTTACAAATTGTCATTTTCTTTTCTTATATCTACAACCGGATCGGAACGCGACCTCGACTGAGAAAATCCGGCAAGAAACTCAGCGGGCTTGCCTTTATACATGTTGTTATATTTATTTATTTTAAATCGCCAGTTGCTTATATAGTTCATAATTACCTTGTTGCCTTTTAAGATTACCAAGAATTTCATAAGTAATTCGGACTAGTAGGGCAAGACGCGCTACACTTTAACATTATTATTGACTGTCGAGATTTAATTAAAGCGTCATAGAAAAAACTTACCTATATTATCATTAGAACATTAAATGAGTCTTGTATGTTTCCCACAGGTCTCGAGACAGCCCACAGACATCGTAGTGAAGGTCCCCACACCCAAACCCCAGCTGTCCCAACCCCAGATCGCCCACCCCCAAGTGGCCCATGCTCAAGCACCTCACCCCCAGGCTGGTCACCCCCAGCAAAGGCCGCAGCCCGCCCCACAGCAATACTATCATTACGACCAATAGACGAGAGAGAATTCCTACAATATTGCAGTAATAATGTTTTAAAAACATATTTTCAGACGTGACCGCAACAGCTCGAAACATAAATGAGGTCGGTCTTAAAAAAATAACGGAGCAAAGAGTTACAGTGCTTTTGAATTAAAAAAATATATCCCCTGCCAGTAATAAACGGTCCTCAAAAAATTTAGCCACATTAGGCACGATTACAAAATAGGAACACAAAATAAATGTATATTTTCAAACTAGCACGGTAAAATTCATTATCTCAGTATTTTGATGATTCAGACATTATTATTGCTTTTATAGATAGGAAGTATGTTATTTAGATACTCTGTGCCTCGTAACTTAGGTAACTAGGTGTGTAAGGGAATATGAATGAAATATTAAATGTTAAGTGAATTCAGTTTTGCCTTTATTTTTGATGATAAGGTCAAAACAGACACTGCTATAGTCGAAAAGTTGTATTAAGTATTCCTATTTAAAACTTATCATTTTGAATACTCAACATCACTTCGTAATAAAATTTGCTTTTTTAATAAATTTAATTATAGGCCAGATAATAAATGAGATTGAGTTTAGCCATATGAGGCAAAGGCACTTTACCTTAATTATGCTCCATATCTGCAGATATCAACTGCTTATATAGCTAATAAATCAATATGGTGTGTGTGTGTGTGTGTAAAAATATACAGAAATGTGTGACAAAACAGAGTATTCAATGTTAATAAAGTTATTTAAATTAAATTGCAGTTTCCTTTCATTTTCAAAAATGCACCTAGTAGTATCTAAAACCTATCGTAGTGTATGAAAGTACCTTATTTCCGCATATTCATTTCTCAAACTCGTATATCAAAAAAGATTTAACTGTAAAAACCTTTTTTATTTATTTCATATCATAAGTGTCAATTTGAGTTCTCCCAAATAGTCCTTTATGAGATAAGAGTTTGAGAAAGTGAAGCGGCAAAATGGAAAGTATTTTTAACTAATTAAAAGTAGATCTTCTCGTAGATCTTTATATTAGTCATTTTGTTTTCTTTAAAAAAAATTAGTAAAAACGAAAACACAATAATTATATTTTATAATTTTAATTTTATTTAATCTTTGATACACTCGTTGTTCTTATCGTACCTAACGTGAGCAGCAACATATTAATAATATTCACTCAGTTACTTAACAGTAAAGAAAAATAAGTTATAAAACTCTATTAATAAAATTAACAAAAAATTGTTAAACTCAGTCTATGTAATAAGTTAACTGTTTGCAAAATGGCCGACAAATTATTATCATGATAATTAATTAACAATTTTTCGGCGATTTCACAATCTAATAAATCCACCCAATAATACCAATTGTGTGAAATCTTTTTTAACAAGTGTTTAACATTAACTAATGTTTCATGTAGCATTATACTTAGTTATACCGGCTTATCTAATGCACAGAACAAGAGCCATAAAGAAAACAAAGCCATGATCTCGATAATGCAGAAGTATTTTTAAATATCCTATTCACTTAATTAGGAAATATTTAGAAACATTAATAAATGCAATCCCGTCTTCAATAAATATAAAACATTTAAAGTTTTTATTCAAGTTAGTGTCTCATTTTTAAAACATTAGCGGGAATAGGTAAGTCACCATATTGTTTTTAAATACTCCTTTGGACGGATTTTTTAAGTCTGGCCACACCACCAATATCTGCTACCATCTGGACAACGCTTTGATATTGTTTTACACTTATTTTTTTATTTACTCTAAATTTTTGCTAGCTGTATTTTTAACTCTAGTTCCAGAAGAGGTTTTATGTCATTGGCTCAAATATAAGTGGTAGATGATAGAACCCAAAACTTGACCGTCGGGCTGTTTTATTGGCGCTCAAAATATAAGGCTGATTTACGACACGAGCAGGTGCGACCAGAGCTTTTAGTAGTTAATAATATTAGTCTATAAGACTGGGTCTGGTTTACAAACGCACCCAGACTCAACGAGCACATAGTCCTGTCCTGTGAGGGTCACCGGCCCTAACGGGAGTACCAGGAATAGATAAGGCACGTACGTTTGTGTACACGAACCTCTAACCACGGAACACTCACTCGATCTGGGAAATAAAGGAAATAAAACAATCAATTTATTTCAATTTAAAAGAAATAATCTCTTATTAATAGTTTCGGACGGAACCAGGTTTTGTCACTATATAGTAATGTTAGTTAATTCAGCAATATACCTAACTAGCTGTGCCCACCGACTTCGTCCGCGTAGTATTTAACTTAACAAAATTTCGGGACTATCGGGATAAAAAGTATCCTATATGTTAATCCCAGTTGTAAACTATCTGTGTTCCAAATTTCATCCAAATCCGTTCAGTCGTTTTTGCGTGAAAGAGTAACAAACATACATCCACACTCACAAACTTTCGCATTTATAATATTAGTAGGATATACATTTACGGTATTGAAGAAAAGCGCCCGATCGGCAAATAGAGCGATGATCAACTGATTAGTAGCGAAAACCCGCGGCTAAAGTACATATATTTATCCACACAATAAACAGTGTACGTACGACCGATAAGTTGGTGAACTATTTTGACGGCAACATTTTGCGCGAAGTTTCCGGTCCCACTCTGGATTATTCGTGAAGTTATCTATGTGTTTCGGTGTTCTAGGTATATCTCGCACAATAAAGCTATCCAGCTTACACTGCACCAACTGAGCTAACAATTGGATATAGTTTTGCAAAATGGAATCAACCCACATTTACTGTAGTAAACCAAATCCAACCCTAGTGTGAGAGTGGTAGGTGAGTTTCAGTTCGCTGAAGTATGTGTGACTTGGTTCCAGTTTGCAAAACTACGGCCAATTAAGGTAAGGTAATTTAAATAATTTTCGAATATTAAAATGTACTCACTCGCAAACCTCGAACACGACTTGTTGCAACAAATCTGGAAACTTCTGCACAATGGTGACAGGCATCCCTGATGTCAGGGACACACCGTACATTGGCGCCGTGGTGTTGTATCTAGTCTTGCACAGGCGACCACCTCCGCAGGCGTTCGTTGATGCTGTCTGTATCCCAGGTAGGGTCGCGGCACGACCTGCAATTTGTCATTATAGCTGGTTTAGCAAAAATAAGTCTTATGTAGCAAAAACTAAGTCTTATTTAGTTTGGGGAACAAGAGATTTTTTGACAACGTGTGGGCTGTCATTGAGGATGCTAACTGATGTAGAGCGACGGCCGTATGCGATAGTTGAAATCATAGGGCCAGATGTTTGTTGTTTGGGCTTCAAGTTTTAGGATTTTATTATAGTAACTTGGGCCATAACCACGTTAGCTTTTGAAAACGCAATAGAAAAACAAACGCGAGCGTTCAAACGCAAATTAGCTTTCAAACGCTCGCGTTTGCTTTTCTATTGCGTTTTAAGTAGCTAACGTGGTTAGGGCCCAGGAGCTATAAATGAACGTGCCTTCGGAAGCTGGCATGCGGTTATACAAGATGGGACCGAGCTAACACACCTTTTTGTCAATATATCGGCAGACAGTGGATGAAGCGAAAGTGTCTACCCCTGTGTGATACAGGCATGAATAATTATAAGGCTGTAATCTTCTCGATCCATGAAAGTGCTATTTTACAACATCAGGCTAACAAATCCTCACCAGTTCTATTGCCACTATTTGGTTTGATGCCCTCCGAGTACCCTGCGTGTGCGTCGAGTAGAGCTCGCCTCATGATGGCAGGGTCTACTGTTCGGAATCCTCGACCCTGCCGAGTGGACTGTCCCCATGGCCCTGACTTCAGTGCCCTATTCACTAGATGTCTGGAAACAATGACAAGGAGAATGTTATGAAAAATAAACTATTTGAGTAAGTAGGTAAGATATAATATAACCTTTTATAAAAAGCTACCGTTTCACGGTCATTAAGGTAAATAATAATGGCACATGCCATAATAATTCTGCTGTTATTCTGTAATTGTTTACGGTAGATAAGTGTGTAAAACATTAGGCGTTTAAACCTCATCAACAACAAAGATGGGTTTTGTGGGAAAATTCTCACGAGAACAGAATGAACCCACTGCATTTTGTTAACGGTACTTTTATTTGCTGAGCTTTGTGTAGTTTGCAGGATTAAATAGGTATGTAAGACTTCCCAACTTCCTGGTGCCGTCAATTATACGGCTAGTGACCAACGTTCAAAGGCCTGTTTTAAGCGGAACACTTAGCTTAACTTAGGGAGGGTAAGCACGTACTGGTAATTAGATAAATATACATTTAAAAAATATATTTCCCAATACAAAAAGGTTAATGCTGTAACTAACCATAATTTATTCCTATTTATGTTATTAATTAAGGTTTTGAAGAATATTTAAAGTAGGTACCACCACATCCAACAACAAAGGACCATTTGCAGATACTTACTAAAGTTTCCTTTTAATAAGCAAGTGCGTGGATGACAATTTGTTATGCAGCTTTTAAACGTTATTTGTGACGCATGGTACAAAACTCCGTTACTTACGGCTAATTTGTCGTTCTCTAAGTAGAGACTCGTACCGCATGCTTTACTTGAGTAACAGGTGTTGTAAACAGAAATTAGCGAACAGCGTTTGACTGCACTCAACTATATTGAAGCGAAGCTTCTTTACGGACGTTCGGGGCGCTCGCTGCCCGGGCACTAAAACGGTGAAAAGCGTAACGCGTAACGCGTAACGCTTAACGCGTTATTTTTATGTTACACTCTGCCTACCCTGTTTCAAAACCCTATGCACGCCACTTATAATATATCTAATATCTACTGCAAAGCTTCGCTTCTTTCGGGCGTCCCTAGACGGCACTGATTTTTGTCTTTGAGAATTACTCTCGGTGCAGCTAAGCATAGTTTGTACCAACATAATTGGCACCATTTAATGTAAGTGTTACTATAGCATTATCATTTGTAAGCCCTCTTAAACTGTATAAAAATATCATTAATATACCAACACCTATGTACTATGTACCTATGTACTTGAATCAAAAATTTAATCATCATCATCAGTTCCATCATTCTCTTCTTCATCAATTTCCGCTTCCGATTTAACAAAACCACTGGGCAATATCAACGATTCCTCTAATTTAAGACGTTTAGGAATCCCCTGTTCAGCTATTTCTCTATTCTCCAACACCGTTACCAAGTCTTCTTCTGTTATTAAATCTTCGTAAACAGTTTTATTCAAGACCGATGTTAAACCTAATTTCGGGGTTGCACCGAAAGTGGCCTCATGCCACACCATCTGCAAAGAACCTCATGGAATGTTGTATTTAACTGGTATTGGACAAACTTCACCCCATCCTGCCATTTAGTGTTCTGTGATCTAACAAGCCATTCATTCAACTTCTTCAGTATATCCTCATTAGATTTTCCTGCGAAATCGTTCACAGAAAACACTTTGCTAGACGTGACAACCTTTATGTCTGGCAACACGGTTGATACACGTCTGCAAATTGGCTTTATCAATGCCAATCCATTCTTTGAGTGCAAAATATTGGGCCCTCCGAATGTCAGGAAGATGTCCAAAAGTCCTTCTACTGATTCATCTACACTCATAGCTTTCATTGCTTAAAATTAATAAATTTCGTGGCGAAATTTCTATACACCATCAAATATTTATATTCTTCGCCAATTTCAGTTGTAACAGCTAACATGTCTACTTGACCCCGTGAATACAGTTCTGGATATTTGTGGCATCTCTTGTTAGTGGTTAAATCTTCAGAGTCATTATCTAACACCATATTGCTCGAAGAGTCTACGAGTGGATCACAAGACCCGTTGAGAGTTTCGTCTGGGTCGAGTTTGCTACTGTAGTCCGATTTTCCCCGTTTAACCAGTTTATTCTTGCACGACACACATAATGATAAAAATACTAAGACGGTCTCAGTCGTTATGTTTTTAAATTTGCGCCTAAGCTCATACAGCTGCGGCCACCGTGATTCAGTTTGAGATGATACTCGCGTATAATCTCGTATATTTCGTCCATCGGTACGTACATTAGCCTCGAGCTATCGCCGGGAAGTTGAGCCGCGAACAATCTCTCCCCTTCCGCAGTATTAACAACTTCGTATTTCTTCAGACGACGATATTGTGTTCGGTCCTCTCTTGTTATTGACAACATCCTTTAATTTCTGATAGAATTCCTCCCTATCCACGTCCATGTTTGTATTTATTTCCATGATCACAATCCACTGTCAGTTAACAATTTCAATGATTAGCCGGGCAATGTGGGAAAATATGTTTGCTAATGTGAGAACAGACCAAATAGCTCGACCTTATTCGCTTCTATGTAAACTGGCTGGTGCGGCCACGAAATAGCGGGCGCCCGATGCGTCAATGCCCGAAGGTGTCCGATCGCTGGCCGGACAAAGCCGAGCGTGATCGTGCATTGCCCGTCTTTTTGGCGACCGCTTAGCTTTTTTGACGACCGCTTAGCGCAGTGGTTCGAGCGTAGGCCGCTCGGCTCACTGCACATGGTGGTTACGGGTTCGATTCCCGCCGGGGCAAATTTCGGAAATGGCCTTTTCGTAATTTTCCCAGGTCTGGGTGTCACTGGGATCGCCCCCAGTCCATTGTACGGTACTCATAGTACAAGCTTTGCTTAGTTTGGGACCATACAGTTGGTGTGTCTGTCTGGCGATTATTATTATTATTATTTTCTCGCATAACATACAACATTTGAAGCGTCAATAGCCTAGTGGTTAGACGGGCCGCTCTCGTAGATGAGAGGTTCCGAGTTCGATCCCCATCCTGGCCATTAAACTATTGACGTGAGCCCACTCCTAACACAAGCATTAACTTCGCTGGAAGGGCTAACGGGTATATTAGTAATGTTAAAAATTTAACAACTTAATAAAAAATACACGCGAATGGAGAACCTCCACAAGTCGGTTGAAATTCATAATTTAATATTCACCTGTGATATCCATGGAAAACGACTCGAGTCTCAACAATCTCAAACAACATAGTAATAGATACTATATATAAGAGTAATTATATAATTACTTATAACAGAAAACTACCGATATAGATTTATGCATGTACCTACTTTTTGAATCTAGGTAGTTACCTCGATTTGTAATCCACTAAGATTCATGTTTAGGGAATATTTTTTTCATTTTGCATTACCTATCTACTTTTTTGCCAGTGTCAAGGAAAAATATAATATCAGTTATGCGATATCACTTACACTTTTAACTGCCAGTTTTACAAAACCTGAATTCTTAATATTACTGACAATATTCAAGCTTTGGAAAATAAAATACCTAAACTTAGATGTCTGTGACCTAAACATAACACTCAAGTAAAGTCATTTGAAATTTCGCGCCAGGAAGAAGTTATCAAATACTTGCGCCAAAAATAATTATTTGTATAACTAATAGGGTTGGGTTGGGGAGGATAATCATAAAAATTACCTTTGTAAAATTCATACTCGCAAAAACCGATAAAAAGGAGAATAATACCGAAAATACTTATAATAATAACTTTACCTAGGATAAGGGGTCCCATCTGGCCCGGCACAATCTGTATCTTGTAACGCATCGCCCCATGCGTATTTCAGTCTTGGTCCGCAGTCTGCCACCACGTAGCATGCTATTAGTGCCTGAAATTATAAAAAAAATAAAAAAGTTACTAAACATGATTTTTACCAGCAATTTTATTATTTTGATTCCTCAAAATCCTCGAAAAGTTAATTTCGATTATATGGAACTAATGGTTGAGACAAACCTCTGCCCCAGCAATCATGGGATGCGGATAGTCAAAACTTTTACGTATATACCAACATTTATTATTATATTTATTGTTTTAATGGTAGTTGATTTAAGTTCATAAGAGTCTTATAGAATTTGAAGGCATTCGGACATTGAACATGGGATAAAATAATGAGGGCTCTCTCATTATTATTATTATTAGGAGCCTGTAGTATCCCACTGTCTTCTCTCTCATGTATTTAATATTATCTCGGAGTTCAGTAATGAAAAACTGTTTCCTTTATTTACATACAAAGTCAAACTTCACTTAGGCAGTTTAAAAATAGTTACACTATTTTATAATTGATTGTCTCTTCCAAGAATGCAATGCGCAACCAAGTTAGTAAAGGTACTTATAAATAATGATAAGTGGCCGCACGAATTCATTGATGGCGCGTGAGTCGCCACCAGGACGGTATGTATGCCGTGGCCGAATGACACAGATCCCGTCACCACGGTCCATCTTTCACAAACAAAACCAGTCCTTTTTCTTGTCTAAATCTATTGCGTGTCCATTGTGGGAGTTCGTAATAATAGACTCATCGTCAGTCAAAATAAGAAGTTTAGCATTAGACATTGGTTACAATGTCGTAAAGAAAGTAACTGAGCTATGACACTTATTAGGAGAGGAAATTATTATAATAAATAAATAGGCTTCGCTTCAAATTCATCTGTCTTGACTGATAGAGATACCAAAAAGCAAAACTGAACTCGAAAGTTAGGTTAATTATGACGTAATAGACTTTAAAACAATTTTAAACACTTAGGCGTTGCATTCATAAATTCATATCCGGTATTTCAATTCATTGGAAATGAAAGGGTAACGTCGTGATGTGCAATGAATCGAAAAGACCCTCAAGAAGAAAGTGCCAGTGTCAGATTTCTAGGTCATGTGTAAATAACATGTCATTGAACTTGCTTCGTATAGCAGGCGTGTGTCAGGTGTATTAACTGTCTTATTTTATTATTTTTCAAATTATAGTTGCTTGGTAATGATGCCTGTGCAGTTTTATTTTCTTTGAATTTATGTACTAGAGCTTTATCTATTGCTGCTGATAGGCACTTCATTTAATTTCTCTTTCAATCAATTGTTAGTCGGCTCACTACGAGACAGTGTAATATTTCGTCTCTGGGGAAGCATTGCTTGATTATAATAAATCGAGAGTCCCAACAGACATAAGGAATCGATCAAAAGTGAAATTTGAATAAAGAAAAAGCAGCGAAAGTGATGAACGGTCTCCTGGGTCTATTAAAATGGAATACACGTTCTTGGACGTGGATTTTTACGATCAATTGAGTAGTAGTGATCGTAGTAAAGCATTTACCCAAATAGTGTTGCTAGATATCACGAAAGCTTGTACAGTTTTCGTATACAGTTTAACTGTTTGGATTGGCATGTAACCAACATGTTAGTCATGCGTTTAGTAAACATAACTTTCTACAAGTAGGAAAGTCGAGCTTAAAACTTTCAAACTCATTATGGAAGCTGATCCGAACAGTATTTACCCTGATATACGATTTAATAGATTATTTCACACCAATTCAGTGCACTCTAAGTATTCAAAATAAATATCAAGAATGTCACCGCGTAAAGGTCTCAAAATAACACTTTGAACTGTAAAAAGTATATATAGAAATGTACCTAAGCGTTGAATTATATAATATTATGACAAAAGCTAAATATTATTATAACCATGCCACTTTTAGGTAGTATTTATAGGTTACTCAAACCAGTATGAAATTAGTACAACTTCATACGGTGGGATGGATTTTTTTCTCAAAGGTGGAAAGCAGAATCTCGCTGCTGTATTTGAATTTAAAATATTGAATAAATTCTAATCTCGAATAAATACTTATGAATTAGTTAATGCCATAAATTGTTACCAACTACTTTCTGCAAAATGTCTCCCATGCGTCTAAAATTTACTGTTGTAATGTTATAAGAGAACTGTAAAATATATTGAGTAGGAAGATGTGCTTACGGGTCTTTGTTTACATAAAAGCTTTGCGACTGCCTTTTGAGTATAATGACTGTCACGTAGAAAATAATAGTAGTTATCTCGGTCAGCAACCTTCAACTAATGACACGTTAATGCGCCTAGACGGCGGATGGGTGCCGTGGTTAACAGTAAAATAAAGATAAAGTTCTCCCACTATTTCATACATTTTTTACCTATCTCCTGAACGGTTTGTTCGCCCCAAATACATTGACAATGAGTCAGTCAAGCATGATGAAGATTAAGTGAAGTTATTTTTATGGGTTCAGAATTTTATTAAATTCTAATGATAAATTAAAAATGGTCAGTTTATCTTTCGTTTAAGTATATTAAACTATAGTCATATTTAAAAGACTAGTATTATTTAAAGTTTACGGACACAGTACAATATCCATGTACAGCAAGTAGCTGTGGCTTTTAACAATAAAATAATACTAGTAATCGTTGATTGAAAACAATTATGCAGGATGATATATATTAACCATGTAAAAAACGTTAAACTTAGATAAGAAGCGATCGATGCAATTAGAAATTGACTTACATTATGTTTCCAGGCTTATATTTTTTAAGTAATATGGGTTTTGTGTTGTTTTATTTAAAACAAAAGGGATAACATTAAACTTCATTAAACTTTTAAGAAAAAAAATACTAAATTAAGATATTTTTAAGTATTTAGTAGTATAAAATTTAACTTATTCATTAAAACGTACTTACCAAATTAATGTAAATATTTAAACTTCTGGAACACATTTTATGAATTAAACAGTAACAATTAAACTACAAATAATAATAATTTATAAGTGTGAAACACTTTATACGCGAATTATTGTCCGAATGTGAAGATGATACATTCGCGTGAGTGGAAGGGCGTGCGGTCGACGCACTGCCCGCGCAGACAACAAGTGGTGAACATTATAACGGGAGTTCAGCCGGGAGTCCTCGAAGCGGGCTCAGGCGCCTACTTTACGTTCTGTAGCGTGCGGTGGAGCTCTAACATTTTGAATTTGGCGCCATCTACTTGACGTAAAGTGACTTCGTTACCTATTACATTTTTTACCGGTTTTATTTGACGTTTGGCATTTCGTACGGTGATTCGATTCAGAACATCACTAATAAAATCATGGCCGCATGGTTCTGTGACAGAGATTTATCTAAAATTTCAACACAAAACAATAGGAAATTTAACACTCAAGAGTCTATTCTACCCAATAGCGATACAGACACGAAAAATGGCGATTTAAATAAGAAATTGGAGAATTTACAAGTGTGTAATTACGACGAAAAAGCTACCGAAAGTGGCGTGACGTCGGAAGGCCAAATACTATCCAAGGACAGAACTTTAGCAGATTATTTAGGATTGTTATCGTAAGTTTAATTAAATGCTATAATTATTCAATACTGTAATATCTTGAGTTATTGCGTATCGCCGCTTTTTGTCTCTCAACACATTGTATCAGCTGTTTGTCAATAGTGTTCCGTCTCGCTCGCACCCGTGCTATTGTATATAAGTGGTCTTTTTCTTGATGTATCGTATTTGGGCATTCTATTTTGGTGCATTACCATCACTATGTGATGTGAATATCCTAATTTTGTATTCTCCTATGAGATTAAAATTGAGAGGGGAGTGAGAGGTATGTCAATCAACACTGATTTTTACATTTCAATCTAACATATAACAACATTGTATTGTATAGAACTAACTTCCTTCACTGATACTGCTTTGATAGGTAAGCTCCACTACCATAACCATACCATTATTCGTCTATACAAATTACCTAATAGAGTTGTCTTTAAATGGCATAATACTTACTTATTAAGTGTTCGAAATATAAATGCACCCAGACAATTATTTGTGTTCATATTATTAGGACTCCATAACACAGGCCTCCTAGTGAGTGTGGGGACCACGGAAATTCTGTATTTTACTCACTGTACACTATTAACACCATCACACCTCTATTATGAAGATTTAACACTTAGTAAGAATTCTAATACATAAGTATAGGAATTTCAATATATTTATTCAGACTGAGGTGGATCTTTATCTTTATGTAACAGTTAAATACTTACATTTACCTTTTAGCAGGGTATATTCCAGTACAAAACTGTTTCGTAAAGCCTTTGTGAATCAGTTATAACTTTCTATAAACGTAATTAATCATTACTGCTCTGCAAGCTTTAATTAAATCTTTTTTTCCCTTATAGCCACGATGACACAGAGTCAGATATGCCAAGGTCGAACAGTGACATCACAGAATGTAACATGGAGCAGAGCAAGAGGAGGCAAGAGGACAACAGTGCGAGGTACAGGTGCGAGCATGAAGGCTGCGAACGAACGTACAGCACGGTCGGGAACCTGCGGACACACATGAAGACACATAAGGGTGAGACGTTGGTTTCTTTTTATCGTGGTAGACACGAGCTGTAACCAAGTCACTACAGGTCATATACAGGCTGACGTTATACTACCTTCTTATAGGAGATTGGTGTTACATAGCTATTAAGTATAGATGTATTTCATATGATGAGTGGGAGGCTCTTTCATCTTTAGAAGACAACCGCTTGGCGCAGTGGTTCGAGCGTAGGCCTCTTGGCTCACTGCACACGGTGGTTGCAGGTTTGATTCCTGCTGGTGCAAATTTCGGAAATGGCCTTTTCGTAATTTGCCCAGGTCTGGGTGTCACTGGGATCTCCCCCAGTCCAGTTACGGTACCCATAGTACAAGCGTTGCTTAGTTTAGGACCATATAGTTGGTGTGTTCGTCTGGCGATATTAATAATATTAATATTAACAGAGGTCAAAATAATAATTTATAACCATCTTAAAAAAAGTTTAATACATAGGATTTGTTTGTCCGCAGGTGAATACAGGTTTAAATGTCCAATGCAATCGTGCGAAAAAGCTTTTCTTACCTCATACAGTCTGAAGATCCATATCCGAGCGCACACTAAGGCAAAACCATTTGCTTGCAACATCCCCAGTTGCAGGAAAGCATTCAATACCTTGTACAGGTAAGCACAGTGAGAGTACCTACATGTTTATCTATGAAGCGGGTCGCGGGTTCGATTCTCGTCAGGGTAAATTTCGGAAATGGCCTTTTCGTAATTTGCCCTGGTGTGGGTGTCACTGGGATCGCCTCCAGTTCATTGTACGGTACCCATAGAACAAGCGTTGCTTAGTTTGGGATCATACAGTTGGTGTGTTCGTCTGGCGATATTTATTTATGGCGCCACTGTCTTTATAGAAGTGTCAAAAACAAAGACATTTTCCATACGACCGCTTGGCGCAGTGGTTCGAACGTAGGCCGCTTGCGTCACTGCATCGGGTGGTTGCGGGTTCGATTCCCGTCAGGGTAAATTTCGGAAATGGCCTTTTCGTAATTTTCCCTGGTCTGGGTGTCACTGGGATCGCCCCCAGTTCATTGTACGGTACCCATAGTACAAGCGTTGCTTAATTTGGGACCATACAGTTGGTGTGTTCGTCTGGCGATATTTATACTTCCAATGCTAGTTCCTGTTCTTGCCACCAGAACAGTTAAAATGGTACCTGCTTTTGAAAAGTAGAAGCAATGGGAAATTATACATAAGTAGCATTTTAAGCCTTGTATTCACTGAGGGACACATGTCCCGCGACAGATGTGCCGTAGTGAATACATGGCCTTGAGCTTTTCTCTTGTTTAAAATACATAGTATTGCTTTCATACCTGTAAAATACCATATTTTTTAAAGTGAATCTACGGCGCCTATTAATAAATCGATCTCAACTCTGAGAGTGATCATGGTAATGTAATTTTCAATAATAATTGCAGTACTTAATATATAGACTTAGACTTCGCCTTTAGACTTGAGATCGAATTATTAATATGGGGTCAATGACTTAATGTATCATAATACTGTTATCATCAGGTTGAGAGCTCATCAGAGGTTGCACAGTGGCGACACATTCAACTGCAAAGCCGACGGTTGTTCCAAGTACTTTACAACACTTAGCGATCTGAAGAAACATGTCCGCACGCACACACAGGAGAGGCCTTACAAGTAAGTATTGGTTGTAAGTTAATTATTATTGTTTTGTAGGTCTAAGCCACTGGAGCAAGCTGGATCGTTTAGCCAAAAGGTACTGAAAGACATCAAACATTGTTCATACTAGGTGAAACAGAACGTATAACTATACGGTATACTCAGGTACTATTTTTTTGCAACTTGACTTTGTAAATCTAGAACTATCGCCTTTGTGGGACAGTTGAAGTACTAAAGGTTTTGTAGACTTGTGAAATCTGTCAACAGCTGTATTTCTATAACACCTTTTGTTTTTCAAGTTTTCTCCAAAGCTGATAGTTTTAGAATTACAAAGTTAAGCTTTGAAAAATAAAGTTATACTTACCCTTTTTGTTTCAATCTGTATATTTTATAAAATCATGTTTAGCGCTGTTTCTAATCGCTGTGAAAGACCTGAGCCGAACCACAGACAAAACAATACAAATTTATTGCAAAATGTCAGAAAGTCATGAAAAATTATTGAATATATTGTTTTGTTTGCGATTCAGTTCTAGTATATCACTGCCAGAATAAAAATTAGGCTCCTATCAACCCGGCTTAACCGTGTGTTTGCAATGGCGAAACATTAACACAGAAAAACGTTGTTGTCGTCTAGTTGTTTGACAGCACAAAATAGGGACAGAATCATACATTGGTTTGAAAGTTTCTCTATTACAAACCAGGGGTATAGTTCGTTGATTTCACGAAGACACGTGCTGTGGCTCTTATGACACTGGCATATGGGCCAATTTGCAATAATAATTAGCCTTCTACAATACCCTGCCCACTTTTAATGATGCCATTCTGATACAATAGTGGACATAAGTGGTGACTTGTCTTATTGGTCTGTGATATCGATACTCTATACAAATAAATAAAATTTGAGTGTCTGTTTGTAATATCAAAATAACACCTGTCTATCTGTGTGTGTGTTTGTTCCGGGTAATCTCCGAAATGGCTGGACCGATTTTGACGGGATTTCACTAGCTGATGTTATAAGCAGTAACTTAGGCTACCATATTTTAGAAAAACAAAACGCGCGAGCGGGCTTTTTTTATATTATAATTGGTGTCAATTGTCTTAATATTATTTGTTCGAATACAACAGATGTAGAACAGAAGGTTGTGGCAAGTCTTTCACTGCATCCCACCATCTCAAAGCGCATGGACGGACCCACTCCGGGGCCCGCCCGCACGCGTGCGTCGCGCCGGGCTGCGGGCGGCTCTTCTCTTCTACGACCAGCCTAAAGGCACACGCTGTGAAGCATCAGGTACGTTATCAAACTGGTACCTTTTATCACTATTTGAGAAGAATTTGAAAATCAATTATTTGAAAGTGTGTAATTCAAGGAAAAAAAAACAATGAATGCGTTACCGGTGTGTGTATTTAAGAGATTCCGTTTAATTTGACGACCGGCTGGCGCAGTGGTTCGAGCGTAGGCCGCCAGAGTCACTGCATATGGTGGTTGCGGTTTCGATTCCCGCCGGGGCATATTTTGGAAATGGCCTTTCCGTTATTTACCCAGGTCTGAGTCTCACTGGGATCGCCCCCAGTCCATTGTACGGTACCCGCTGCAGTAGTACAAGCGCTGCTTAGTTTGGGACCATACAGTTGGTGTGTTCGTCTGGCGATATTTATTTATACGTGTCTAAGCAAGATACCAACACTATACAGAGTTTGATATTTCTCAATGCGCGTGCGTTCGCGCATACGGAGAGACCTCATAGTGGTGTTTGTGAATACAAGGCTGAGCCTTTAGTTTGGCTAGTGCGAGCTTGTTTTTGCACCCGCGACTTGCACTGTGCAATGGTTTAAGCATTATACCTACTTATCTTACGCGTCTTGCGGGCTACCAGGTCTCGGGTTCAAACCCCGGCTCGAACCTCTGGATTTTTCTAAATCTATGTGCGAATCATAATTTCTATATGATTATCACTTGCTTACGGTGAAGGAAAACATCGTGATGAAACCTGCATGTCTTAGAAGATTTAACCAATTTTCGAAAGACATGTGAAATCCGCCAACCCGCACTGGGCCAGCGTGGTGGATTATGGCCTGAATCCCCCTCGTGTTGAGGGGAGGCCCGTGCCCAGGAGTGGGACGTCAAAAAGGGCTAAAATTATTATTATTATTTTACCTACTTATCTTATAGCTATATAAAAAAACAACTCTTCACGTAAGACACGATCCGAGTAGCAATTAGTGCCCGCAAAATGTTGGCATACTTCCAAAGTATTATGGTTTACAAATTATCATTTTGTTTCCAAAATAACAAATATCCGTCCATGCAATAAACATTTGTGTTACCTCATACAGTTTCATTAAATGTGTTTTAATTCATACCGGTTAAAAACAGAAACCGTATACTGTTTTTTCAAAACTTAACTTTGTACTTCTAAAGCTATCAGCTTAGGAGGACACTTGAAAAACAAAAGGTGTTACAGAGATACAGCTGTTGACAAATTCCATAAGTCTACAAAACCTTTGGTACTTCAACTGTCCTACAAACCCGATAGTTTTAGATTTACAGAGTAAAGTTGCAAAAAAATAGTATACCCTTTCTGTTACACCTAGTATATCCAAGGCATCTTTGTTGACTATCAGACTTGGTATATGGACTTGCAGTTTCCAACAAGATTGTCAAATTAGTTTAGACTATAATTTAAATTATTTTGACTATTTTTTCACAGATCGAAGCAGAACAAATGGTCAAGGAAGTAATAGAACCGCCCCAGCAGCCGCAACCATCGCCGAAGTCCGCAGATGACCTGATGAACTGGGAGAACCTCCTCGAGTCCTTTGGCAGAATAACCACAGAGTCCAACTCCACAGACGGTAGTTTAGAGGATATAACTAGGGTAAATAATGTCGACATAACGGAACTGCTATTTCCAGATAACACTAAAACTACTAAACTCATAGAAACGAGCGATTTAGCAGTAGATTATGATTTAGCCAGCCTCACTCTCTCGCCTTTTGCGGTGGATAAGGACGACAAGAAAAGCAACGACGATTCGTGGGTAGATGTCAATGACTTACAGCCTACTGTGCCTTTAGAATCCACTTCGATAGATATGGCTCCCAAATTGGAAGTGGAATCAAAAGCGATGCAGTTAGCATTAGCCAATGAGATCGAAGTCCAAGCGCCGTGGGTAGATGTCAGCGCGTTAGCCGCTTCAATATCGGAGACGCCCGTTTGCATAAAAGAAAAAGCTCCCGAATCCATTTTTACGCTAGCAACATTCGTTCCCACACACATGCAAAGCTACATAAATTTGAATACCGAAGTGGCGCCAACCGCTAATATTATAACGCACGATGCTTTTGACCTAGACACTCCCAGTATCCTAGATGTAGGCGATAAAGTGTTTAATGATAGTGAAATAGTCTCAAACCTAGAACCAATCAAGCTTGACACAGACATGAATTTATTCTTAGGATCTGATGACGATAGATCTCTAAATACTCCACCACCGTCCAGAGTGCAGCAGAATATCGAAATAAACCCAGCAAATTCCGTCCTATTCAACACTGATTTGGATTTGCAAGACACTCTATTATTCGACAACGAACCTCCTTCAGATATGTACGTTGTACGAACAGAGAATATATTTGGTAAGAAGATGGCTAAGAAGAATCCATTGGAACAGTTGGCGGCCGACGTCGGCATATGCTCCTGTTCGGAATGTAAATGTGATCCGGCGCTCGGGGAGTGTAGGAGTTGTAATCATGACGCTCCTGCTGTGAGGGGTGAGGGTTGCGTAGAGGACACCTGCTCATGTGTCGACTGCAAATGTGACCACAAAACAATGAAATGTGCCGTCGGCTGCGGTCAAGCAACAGACACCAATCACAACACGTTCCTCCACTATCACAGGCGGCATAACAATTCAAATTTAGAAGATTTAGGTATTTACACACTTCATGAATGTGAAGAAGACGTCCAATCAACGGTGGTGGACAGTTTAAAGTGTGCATGCAGTACACCATCGTCAGCCGCCACCGGCGATTGGGCAGTTGAAAGTGGTAAAAGTGGCGGCGGATGTTGCGGCGGCAAAAAGTCGTGCGACGATATAAATAAATCGTGCGACAAAAAATCGCCCGACGGTGAAAAGAAAGCATGCTGCGGTAATAATAAGTCGTGTTGCATCACTATATGCTTCAAGAAACTGGACGCGTTCAAACAATTTCTCTCAGACAATGATCTAATTCATGCGTTAAAGTCGCAAAACTTCAACTTAACAACGAGCTAATATATTATGTAGCTTTATAGTCATTGCATTTAACTACGTACAAAAGCATTGGATTTCCTGCATTGCCATTAGCCATCATTAAATTTTTACGCTTTTAGTATGTTGTTCGTGATATTTTGTCCAAAAGCGATATTTATGTGAATATTTTTGTGTTTTGTTGTGTTATGTATTTATCTTTATCGATACATTATCTAGAAATGTTATGTATGAATAGATTTATTATTTTATGCAATTATTTCACACAAATCTGTGGTTATATCAGAAGCCTAGCAGCAGTATGTATGTTGCATTCATATTTATGATTTTTCATCATGTTAACTTAGATTAACAACCCTCCATTGTTACATTACACACATTAAACAAGTACAAATAGTACATATTCCAAAAATAATACTAGACTACGAACTTGAGAATGTGTGATAGTAATAGATTATTGTACAGGCTTATATACATTTTACAAATGTGGTAAGCAATACCACTGTAAAATAATTATCTAACAACTACATTAGCGTAATGAACCTTTTTTGTGTTGAAAAAGCTATTTAATTTTAATGAAACAAATGTTACTTACCTTAGTAAGTAATTAAACATTATTTTCGAAAAAAATATGAAGTCCCAGTGGAATGCCATAGCTTAGTAAGTGCTTAATATATGAAAGAAATAATAGTATTTTAAAGATATACTTATGAATGAAAGTGTTTGGTGCTATTTTGGTAATTTTAAGCAAAAATCAGTGCCTTAATAATGTTGTACTTACACAATGTGCTTATTTGTAAAAATGTTAAATAATTTTATATGAGATTTTTATTAATTCGTTCTAGAATGCGATAATCATAACGCTGTAAGATTTCTAGTCCGTGTAACAAATAAAAATGCTTTATATTAATCTTTGCTTATTTTATTTAGAAATGAGATCAGTATCCCTTATTATAATTACAATCTATTTTAAATGGCCATTACAAATCCATTAAATACATTATGTACCTGTCTTACTAATTATCCATGTTAATTAAATATAATTAATATTAAAGATACAAAAGATTGTAAAAATAAAGTGGCAGTTGTATAAAAGCATTTCAAAGTAAAATCAGATTGTACTAGAGTCATTTGTTTTTTTGTGTTGATTAATTTTAAAATAGTTATTTTTTCATTGGTACTAGTTCTACCACAAACTCCCACCACTGTTACTGCTATAAGCAAAGATCAACAATCGTGTCCATCAATGACACCAAGGTTGACTCTCAATGACTCCCAAGGATAACACATTTTCTAACAATACATACAAATTCAATCAAAGGAATAATATGATTTGGAAGATCCTCTTTCGGCATAAATAGTTCAAACAACACCAGTTAAACTTATGAAGTGTTGAATACATTTTAATTGTAATCAAGTTATTCTCTGAGTTCGCACACCTAACCATGATCTGGTTGGATTTCTAGGGAGGGTTTCCAAGTCACAAGAGGAAAGGACAAACTCATATTTCCTGCATTGTATTATATTGCAAGATGGCTCAGGCCTGTGATGAAATAGAATGTGAGAAAAGGTCTAAAGGCTATTGACATGAGAATAAACTTGTAATTTTGTTCAGCGCCTTTTTTTCTTATCATGTCGCCTAGCTCGCGACATGGCTGCCCGGTGGCCTGGTGAAGACTGTTCTGAGCTGCATTCATCGCTGTCTGTGTAAGCCTATAAAAAATAATACTCAGGTAAAAATGTGTTCAGCATGGTTGCCCTGAAGTTAGTTATAGCAGTCAATGTTTTTCAAATAAAGAATACTGAAACACAGCTACAAATAACTTCAGGCTGGCCAAGTTAGTCCTGTTATATTTTATTGGTGAATCCCATGTTTGCTTGCCTCTAAGTAGAAACCGTGGAACTGCATTTAGATACTCTAATAGGCAAATGAGTATAAAGATAACTTGTAAATAGATTTGTAAGTAGCTTAGCTAAGCAACCCAAAAACCGGCAAATTTTTGTTTTTCAAAATAATGTGCCAATGATTTACCTTTTCATAGGGATACGGTTCACTTTGTTCGTCATTTAACATCGCACAGGCCAAGAGGCACATCAGTTGAAAGACTGCCGTCAAAAACAAGCCGTACCGAATCAGTCTGCTTATTAGATCTTCGGCGAAAATTTCGTTGGGAATCATTATAGGCCGATCGATATCTTTGTATTGATTCCTTAACAAATGAACGAGTTGAGTTTGTTAAACGGTTACTTAAAACTTAATGCATATCATTATCATAAAAAATGTTTTCTTAATGGCCTATCATATAAACAAAACAAAATCAATTTACTTTAAATGAATTATATATGGCTTTTATCCAAAACAATATCACTTTAAAGTTTAGTATTGTTTGTTGACAGAACTGAACTGACTGACTTGTCACCAAAACAAAGTACTCTGTGTCTGTCACTCCTGCTGACAGACAGACTGGACTGGCATAGTGATGTGATGGGCGTATCAAAATTATTTTAAAAATCAATATTATTAATCATCATTAAAGATAAGTTTTGGTATAGTCACTATTTTACTGCCCGATTTAATAAACCAGATTACATAAACACTTTTAGAAGTGACTATTATTTTGTAAGGAATTAATAATGAACACAACGATTTCTCAAGCACAATTTTATTATTTTATTGCACTGATATTTTATAACCCCGTTTTCCGTATGGTTTAACAGAATATACTTTAACAATACAACGTTTAACTAAATGTTTAAAACTAGAAAAATATAATAACATCACACCGGCTTAATGCAAAAAGGGAGGCGAGAAAAAAAAATATTTGCGGGAAATTACAAATTCAAGGGTGCAAAAATTATCACTACGTGGAGGATGAGTATAACTGTGAAAACTCGTGTTATTTTCCGTTTGTGATTTACTAAAAGTTTTTTTCTAAGACACCACCCATCAACAATCATTGCCATTATAAGATAAAATGCCCGTAAAATTACAATTGGTTTCAGTATACATTCGATTATATGGAACGAATTATGTAATTGAAAAAACCGTTTTAACCGTTTATATAAATAATGTTTGCTCCATAGAGCTTGCTTAAATTTGAATTATAATATTGTGTTCCATAGAATCTATGATTGGGATTGGTTATCATGAAAATATTATTGAAGCGTAAGTTACGTTTATTTATAATAATAATTAAATCCAAACTCGATACAGAATATTTATCTACTAATTAGGTACTTAGGTACTTCCATACGTTGTTTCAAAAAAAAGACAATGACGATTTTTTTTACTAAAATTACTCTTAGTCCCAACGCCATAGCGCAAAGCAATTAGCAAAGATATACTCAAACCTAGGCCGATCTTCTGTGAGAGGGTGGTACTTCCCCGTTCGATTCAGCCCATATTCGAGCTGTAGTCTGTTGGCTCTACCACCGCGTGGTGTTGATCTGGCAGCACTATTTACGTTAGCCCATCTCAGTAAGGACCTTTTATCGCTAGAAAGGATTTTTTACTGCATTTATTTATTGTTTCAGTACCTTATATAACCATACTCCTAGTGTTGGTGTATGCGAAGAAAAGGAAAGATGTCTCGTCATCTGAGTCTAGTTCCGATGAGAAATCGTATAGTTCTTCCCCCTATAACTCCAAAACGAGCTTAGAAATGAGCGGTAACTTGCGGAAATATTTTTCTTTGGTAAGTAAAGGTAGGTTACCTCCTTTCTACCACGTTCTTTCTAGAAAGCTGAAGGGCTAAGAAGAAAAGTACTATCCCCAACTACATTGCATTTACGGTCACTTCTGCCACGCTAGAACCAGTCAGTTAGTGGGCATACCGGCGCCTAACTTAGGCTAACAAATTGTCAGAACTTAGACTTATACTTACTACTTACTTGTTTCAATTCCACCATTACTTTGTTTACCACAACGCGTACATCTGAATGACCACCAACTTAGACCAGCTTCACGGAACTGGCTTCCCTTGAGACTATATACTTAACTAACTGTTTATAACGTTGTCATAAATGCAAGAAAATTACCAGCAAATGTTTTACGTAGGTCCCGTAGATATTCTAGTAACATGCCGAACTCAGAATTTGTAATTCTTTGAAACCGACCCTGGACTAAAATTGATTCAGCTTGAGCAAAATCTGTAGAAAGAACGAATTTTTCACCTTTCCAGGAAGCGGCATTGTCAAACGTCAATAGGAACATGATTTGTTCGCCACTGTCTGCCTTATTGCCTTTAGCTAAATTAGCTTTGGGAGCTAAGAAGAGGGCTGAAAGTGAATTGCTTTCAGCTATCGGATTGAAAAAAAGAAGTCAAGTAAGTTTTAATCATTTCCGCTTTTACTAACACTTGCAGTAGACGAATTTATGATACTTGCTTACTGCACTTTTAATCATACTTACAATCTATTGTGGTATCTTTGCTTTTCTGTTTCCTTTATAATAAGTACCCGCTATCCAGAATGTTCACTAAATTCGCAATCCTATTAACTCCGTTTCTTATCTTTCTGCATTATTAACATGCGCTATTTAGCGCCTTTTTATTCTCTCTTGGCCCCACTAACATGACCATTTTCATTATTAATACTTAAGAATACTTAACGAGGAGTAAAACTTCTAATAGATCGAAGGAACCTTCAAAAAGATCATCAGAGACTTGGAGTATTTGCCTGGTGTGACGCTGGACATCGCCAGTAAACTCTACGTAAATATGGACGTCAAGATCAGGGACAGTTTCAAAAAACGTGCATCCAAAATTTTTAAATCTGCCGTCGAGAACATTATGATGAGCAATCCGAAGTCAACAGCCGATGTAATTAATGGTTGGGTAAATATATTTTGATTGTATCTTTGTTGCTTTCCAATATACACCACAGCCCATATTATGAAGAGAAAAGTAAAGATACTTTACCAATTAGAACTATTTATCTACAGTAACCTACTAAGATGATCGATTGTATATCGGGGTCCTTGGGTGTGGTTTCTCGGACATATTGACCGCTCCTTAATAAAATTTGTTTCTAGAGAATTTGTTTATATAGGTATCAAAACAGACGAGAGGTATGATACAAAATGTAATTAAACCTGATGAGTTACCGACTTCGACTGTGATGGTATTGGTTAACGCTATATTCTTTGCCGTAAGTATTATTTTACTTATTTTATAATAGCTAGGTATTATGTTTTTTTCAATTTATTTGGTTTGCACATGCCATAAAGCTTAGTAATTCCAGGGATATTGGAAGAGCCCTTTCGATATATTGACAACGGATAATTTCTACACTCCAAGTGGAATTCGCAGAGTCCCTGTGATGTCACAAAAGGAAACCTTTAATTTTTGCCAGGATGATGTCCTGAATGCAAAGGTTGGTTTCAATTACATTACCTGACAAACGCAGCTCGTAATCAGACTGGGGTTGATACCAGCAAATCGGGTAACATTTTTTTTAACGTGTGACATCCCACTAAAGGATAAAGGTCTCCCTTTCCTTCCTCCACTCCTTTTTCATTCGTGTTGGTGGGCCAATCCTTTATGTAAGTAGAAGTCCAAATCACTCTGCTATCTCCTTGGTCTGTAGTGATGTCGTTTGGGTTTCGTTTGAATCAGTCATAATTTTACCCCAATCGTCATTTGGCATTCAGTGATGCAATGACCAACGTAGTCCCATTAGCTTAGCGAACAAATTGAGGATAAAAAAATATTTCCAAATTCTGACCTGAAATTAGAGATAGCATCTCAGTTAATCCGTGCTCACTCATAATCTAACAAAATATAATAAATAATAAGTAATCGTTACAGATTGTAGAAATACCCTATGTCGGTGCAGATTCCTCATTCATATTAGTGCTTCCAAACCAACAAGGTGGATTGCCGATGTTGCTCAAACAGTTAAAACTTGCCCCGAATCTACTTCCAAGGGCATTGGATAAGATGAAAAAATTGAAGGTAAATCTCACGATGCCCAAGTTTAAGATAGAAACGAGTCTGGATCTGAAGATGTTATACCAAAAGGTAAGGTTTTGTTTATTTAATATGTTTGTTTTGGCTGACGAAAATTTTGTTTAACAGTAACTATTAACTATTTCCATCGCCTACAATTTTGACAACATAGCTTACATAGCTTCAAGGATGGACTATAACTATAATGCATTTAATCATGGCAACGATGATGGTATCATTTCAGGTAGGGGTTAGCAATATTTTCGGAACAAGCTCTACCCTGAGTCGTATCACCAAAGGCGACCCGGTCTACGTAACACAAGCTGTTCAAAAGGCTGTTATTGAAGTGAATGAGTTGGGAACTAAAGCATCAGCTGCCTCTGGTAAGCCCACTTATTTCTCTTTACAAGCGTCAGAAAGTATTTTATCGTCATAAGCTTTGACTAAAGAATTTATTGTTCTTTATTGCTTTATTGTTATACTAGCTGTGCCCACGGACTTCATCCGCGTAGTATTTAACGTAACAAAAATTTCGGGATTATCGGGATAAAAAGTATCTTATATGTTAATCCCGGTTATAAACTATCTGTGTTCCAAATTTCATTCAAATCCGTTCAGTAGTTTTTGCGTGAAGGAGTAACAAACATACATACATACATACATACATACATCCACACTCACAAACTTTCACATTTATAATATTAGTAGGATGTTGTTCTATAGGTCTACTATTAGGTATATAAGCAGATAGTTTACATGTGATCTACTACACTCTTATTTTGTCTTTGGTCCTTTGCAATGCAGATATTCTCTTGATATCTGTTTTTTTGTGACACGGGGTAGGTTTTATTTTACTTCACTAGAAAATATAATTGGATATGCTTGTTCTTATCTTCTTTCTTGCGCACCTTACCATTTATAATAATATTCTATACCTCTCACGGTGTTCTTTTTCAATGCCACTACCATTGGCTGTATCCTAATCTAAACTTTTGATTTCAGTAATTCAAATCAATAAGATATCGTCATTCCTTATACAATTCAACGCAGACAGGCCTTTCTTTTTCTTCGTTAAAACGAAGAACGAGCAGTTGTTCGCCGGCATATACAATGGGATGTAGAACATACTATTATAAGTAAGAGGAAGTTATTATACTTAACTATTGTTTACTTCTCTATCGGTTTGACTTCAGGAAATACATTTAAATGGAATTTTGTGATCAGAAAGATTATTTACTTGTCAAGGGTAATGGGGCTAGATGTTACCCGGGTACGTTGTTCCGATAGTTGTAGAGGAACATGTTAAGTGTGTTATATTAAAATAAATTAACAATAAGTACAACTATTTGTATTATTTATTTCACGTTATAATGAAGAATCTCGTTAGTCAAAAGATAACAGACAACAAGTTTTTGAAACTTAAAGATTTGATTAATATAGTAATGTTCACGACCACAGTGGCGCAGTTGTTCGAGCGTAGGCCGCTCGGCTCACTGCACTTGGTGGTTACGGGTTCGATTCCCGCCGGGGAAAATTTCGGAAATGGCCTATTCGTAATTTTCCCTGGTCTAGGTGTCACTGGGATCGCCCCCAGCCCATTGTACGGTAACCATAGTACAAGCATTGCTTAGTTTGGGACCATACAGTGGGTGTATCAGTCTGGCGATATATATTTATTATTTATGTACCTACACTTATATAAATTTGATATCTCTGTCATATTGAAATTGAATCTTTTGACATGTTGAAGATCAAAACAATTCAGCGTTTATTAAAATAGCAGAGCAGGAAGTAAATATATTAAAAATTGAAAGTACAATTGAAAACTCCAGAAAAGTTTGGGGCATGCGCAGAAACGTTCGAGGGGTGAAAGCGAACTCATTCATCCCCTAAATCCCAGTTGAATAGTATTCGCCGTGGGGTTGACACCTATTCGAGGCTGTTACCAACATCGTAAACTTTTACGATACAATATTTTTTTAAATTTATGAAAGTGAAGAGATACATTTTAAATATAAAACGAGGTTTAAAAGTGTAAGAAAGCAAGTGACATGGATTGGTTTCTGCATATTTTAAGTGAAATTAAAATGCAATGTTATTGAGTTCTGTGAAGCAGTTATGGAACAAAATGATCGCGATAGTTTGGGCGTTCATTTAAATAATTTGGAATTTGTTAAGATCATAAATGGAAGTGAAGTTTTGGACTTGCGTCTTCATAATACAATTGCAATTTGCGATTTATGCCAAAGGACAGAACACGATCAAAAGTGAGTAATAAAATAACACTTTAAAATATACATTTTTAGTTGCTCATTTTGATAGCTTTTACACTGATAAAGTAAGGTTATCATAAATATTATGATATTCTTAGGAAACAAGCAAGTACCTACTGTAAAAAATATAATTTTATAGATTCTCATCGCAAGCAAGCAGATGATACATTAAACAGTATCAAAGACGACAAATCATTAGAGTTTCTAACAAATCACAAAACTAGTGAAGAGGGTGACTATTTACTTCCTCCGGCCTTCACTAATCATGACGAAAATGAAGAAGATGAGGATGATGACGAAACCCCTTATGCGGATTACGACGATGATGCTAAAGAATCGAATTACAAAGATTCACCAGATCAAGTGGATGTGAGGAGTAATGTCCACGATGTGTTAATAGATGATAAGATACCATTCCACACAGCTAAGGATAACTTGCCGATATTCCTGTTAGAGCCGGAAAATACTTATGTTGTTAAGAATAAGCCGGCGACGCTGAAGTGTCGCGTTGCTAATGCTTTGAAGGTGAGTTCTTAGAGGTTTATTTACATTACGAATATCTTTTGTATATTCACTTTACTTCACTTACTTACTTTTACTACTTACACTTCTATCTCCATTTCGTCGCACATATTTTATGTTTGTTTAATGGTTCTTTATTTTCTATAATCATATTTGCATTGACCTATAAAATATATGCTTCACGTTTGATTCACAATTGTTAAAAGCAATTATTAAATGAATTATTATTAAAGTTATTATTAAATTATAAAGTATTATTAAAGGGGTATTTATAAAGTTGTCAAAATATGCACCTATCTGGTTATTATTAATGTTATATTTATAATGAGAAATATTTAAGATTAATGTTTTAAATAACTGATAACTTGCGTAAATTTATAATTAAACTAATAACTAAACTAAACAGGTGTTCTTTAAATGCAACGGTATCCTCACCCAAGCCCAGAACTTTGAGTTCGTGGACCCTCAGAGCGGCGTGAGGATCATTGACGGCGAATGCAATGTAACTAAGGTGGATGTCGAGGAATACTTCGGAGAAGATAAGTACCTCTGCTCGTGCTTCGCTTGGACCAGCCGTGGACAAATCAAGAGCCAGCCGGCTTCTGTTGAGATTGCTTGTGAGTTCACATTTCACTGATGCTGCAAGTATTTTAGTCTTACACCTGAGAGTATGTCAATAGACCCGTTCCAAGGAGGATGTGGCTCGTCCCCACCGAAAACATTTTATTTTTTATTTTGTTTTCATAATTTCAAGTGACGCTATATTTTATTTAAAATGCAATAAATATAATATAATTCAACGTTAACAATTTCATTGTATATAGTTGTACATCAAGCGAGTTAAATCATTACATAGTATAAAACAAAGTCACTTCCCGCTGTCTGTATGTCCCTATGTATGCTTAGATCTTTAAAACTACGCAACGGTTTTTTTAATACATAGAGTGATTCAAAAGGAAGGTTTATATGTATAATAAATTCATAATATAGTAGAGAAACACTGATAATTTATTGCATCCGTGCGAAGGGCGGGTCGCTAGTAATGTATAACCTCGTGAACATTTAAAAATAATAAAAAAACGACGACCGCTTGGCGCAGTGGATCGAGCGTAGGCCGCTCAGTTCACTACACATGGTGGTTGGGTTCGAATCCCGCTGGGGTCAATTTCAGAAACGGCCTTATCGCAATTTGCTCCCAGTCCATTGTACGGTACCAATAGTACAAGTGTTGCTTAGATTGGAACCATACAATTGATGTGTTAGTCTGGCGATATTTATTTTTTTATATAAGAAATCAACCTATCCATCTTTTACAGACATAAAGAAACACTTCTCAGTGGCACCACAGTCGCAGTTGGTAAAACAATACGCTTCAGTGACGTTTCGCTGTGAGCCACCGCCAGCGGCACCCTTCGTTCAGCTCTACTGGCTCAAGAATGGAGCCCCAGTGGTCACTGATGACAATGTACTGGTGTCGAAGGAAGGAGACTTGGCTATTAAACAAGCTACTCTATTGGTAAGTTGATAGAAACACCAGAGATAACATAGATGATATTATGATTGGAATTTCGTTACATATTCAATACTTATTATGTTCGAAATAAATAAGTATGATAAATACGGCTGTTTTTATCAAACATATATGGACAGTACGGTGTCGTTCTTTTTCGTGTGAATAACCGCATAGCTAAACGTAAAGATAAAACATTTAAAATTAAAGTAACTTAGAATTGTGCAAAAAATATTATGACAGAACTTAAAAAATATGTGTACGACTTTACAAATGAAAATGTATACTGAGAAAAAATAACTGGGAACAAAAATCTAATTTACTGTCGTCATTGTTCTCTGATGTAGTCTATTGATTTAGTCTTCTCAAATTAAGCTTCATTTTAAATTGTGTATAACTGGTATAACATAAATCTAGTTAAACGGTTGTCCCGTTTTAAAACAAAACCGCTCCGCAAAATGAACAACACGATGTTGCAAATTTCAATAGCGAAACAATTTTCAGGACATGGCAAACTACACATGTGTCGCCGAAAATTTAGCCGGGAAACGGATATCCGAGCCCGCCCTGCTGACAGTTTTCGGTATGTCGGAATTTCAAATTGTACTGGGATACTTTTATTCTTTTTCAGTTCTAAGTTAAGTATCGTTTGCCCATGAAATTCGAAGGTTTTGGTGCGCGATTGTTTGAGAACTGATACGTCTATCAAAGGGTAGTTAAGTAATGTTAGTAGCCAACTGTTCAACTAATAACTATCGTAGCTAAAACAGATCGATGTCGTAAAATTTCAAGATTTTTTCGATTAATATAGACAAGCAGATAAAGGCTTGCAATTTCTTTTACCATGTCTAGCGACTTAAATTATGTCTTGTAGCTTAATGAGACAGCCCACATTGAATTTGACCAAATCACCCACAGAAAATTTATTCTTTTGTTTTTGTCAATAATTGTAAACTCCACTTTAGTCTTTCGGCAATGAAGATAAGAGTTATGTTTATTTAGTCAATGGCGGTTGGAGCACCTGGTCGTCATGGACCGAATGCTACTGTGACATCCAAGGCAGGGAGTCCCACACAGGGAGGAAGAGAGAGCGGGCATGTTCAGCGCCACGGCCTTTGAATGGAGGACAGCCTTGTGTGGGACCTAATGTGCAGAAGTCGCAGGACTGCGTTGATTGTGATATGGGTAAGGTTTTTAAATTTTAGGGGATTTGTAATTGTATTACCTAAATGACTGATAATTGTTAAATTGATGTCCCATTGCTGATCAAAGGTCTCCCCTGTACAGGACCACAGTCCAATTTTTTAATTATATATACCTGAGTAGCGTCATACTTTGATAAAATAAAAGTAGCCTAGGTTACTCCTTGTAACTTCAGCTAACAGTCCAGCTGTTCAGAAGAATAGCCGGATAAACAGACGGACGCACGAAAAAAATACAAAAATGTTTTTTTAAATGTAGGTAGGGTATACACGTTCATACAATCAATTAAATAAAAAGCTGTAATTTTGACATAGCAAACACACACTTCAATATTATTTATTTATGTAGATAACGATAACGATGTAAAATATTTACAGATGACTTAGATGAGTTAGCAGATGAATCACCAGATATAATGATAGGTAATACAAATCTCACTACTAATAAAGTAAACAAACCAAAAATGAATTCTCTAAAACAAATATATTTCCAGGTCGATGGTCCCAGTGGTCAGAATGGTCAAGATGTGACACTGATTGTCTTCGTTCTAGAAGGAGACGATGTCTTACGCTTACAAATTGTAGGGGCATAGACTATCAGATCGCACAATGCCCGTTATGTGTCAGGACTTCTAAATCCGAAATGATTAATGACGGTAAGTTTATCTAATGACATATTATTACTAATTTCTTGTTGCTTGTCCCAGCATGTTGAAGGTCCCGAAAGGTGCCAACATATAATTAAATGCTTCATTAACAGAAAAAAATCGGTCATCAATTCAAACACGCGATATGGACACAACATTTTGTTTGTTTTATCTTTAAGATTGATTTCTTTTGCAGGGTCTTCGTACTGGGTATTGTTTATGGCATTATCAATTGCTTTCCTTATATTTATTGTTATTATAATATTGGGTATTAAATACATGAAAATTAAAATGAATGAAGCTTCACCGTATGTTAAACCACCACCAGGTAAGAGTTCTTCAAGCTATTCATCATTTAAAATAACTTTCCTACAAACACCATTTTCATATTCAACAATCTCTGTTGTAAAAGATGTGCATCTTTTTCAACTAATTAAATATAATCTTATGCATAGATGATTTTACTCTATATTCAGGTACTAATTACCTCGGTAATGTGATAAAGAGGACTCTAACCAATCAGCCGGATCTAACAATTCACGAAGAGTTCCAAACGATAGACTCGCGAAGAACACACAGACATATTAGCACGTCCACTAATACACGGCATGAGCATTTGTATGAAGTGCCACAATTGGCTAATAGGTAAGTTATAAAATACTTAGTATCTATAGAATTTCTACATTTCGATCCAATGCGATCATACAAAATAATATGCCTTAGACCTTTAGAAGTTAGATTTATAACATGAAAGATAGAAATAATAATATAATCCATGTGTATATATAGATAACCCCAGTGCTCAAAATCGTATAACTAAAACTACCTTTGTATGAGACAATCCAAGTGTTGAACTAGATTATTACATTGCAGCTACATGGCGCCAATAGACCAAGAGGTAAGAACTGAAAGAAATGGCAGCGACAGGAATTTCGCTTGCAAGGACAGCGTAGAGTCAGACCGATCTGACTCCAGTTGCTTTTTGAGCTGTGAGTTCTTCATATGCACCTTTTGGGGACAGGATATTGTCATTCTAACCTTTCAAAGAATTTTGAAACAGTCTCGTATTTCACTCACTTCTATTAGTCCTTCAAACACTCTTATTTTAAGTGTGTATTATTAATGTTAATAATAGGTTTCTTCTATAGTTAAATTAACTTAAAATATTCATGTTTCGGATTTTTGAGATCGATTTGAAATTCTTCCGGTAAATTAAAAATAGCAATCACTTGTCTCCTTGCTTCACTACACAGCCTAACAAGCTTAAATCTTATACCACAAGACACGTAATAAATCCTAAATATTATCTTCTAGCCGGATCGTCGTATGGCAATGATAGTATAGAAATGTCTCCATCATTGAAAAATAACGCCTCTGTAGATTCCAAAGTGCTGAATCCTCATCATTTAGATGTAGCTACGTCGAAGATCGTTTCATGTGACGGTGACTGGTTAACTCTGGAAAAATGTGGTGTAACTCTGTACGTGCCAGACGGGGTGGTGGAAAAGGGCGAGGAGTTATTCTCGATTGAGGTCGCAGACGAGGACTGGAATAGGCCGCTGCTGCAGGAAGGTAAAATTAACGTTTGATTATTTGACCTGGTTTGGAAAATAGTTGTAAATGAAATAGGTCTAAGTTTCTATTTTAAGCAGGCTTTTGTTCGTATCCATTTAACATGTTCTATTTTAATGAAGGTCAAAAGAAATTGCATCGTCTTGATAATAAGAGAAAACAAGCTTTTTATAATTTCGAACGGGGCAACAAATAATTATACTTGAGTGCTTTATTTGATGAACAATTTCATAGTACGAGGGATGCCTTTTAAGTTTTGTCGTTTGAAGAAAAAAACACAACTAGAACCTTATAGTAATTTTTATTGTTTTTCAAAGTATTCACCACGTAGCTTAATACACTTTTCCATTCGCTCAAACCAGTTATTATAACATTTATACCACTCTAAAGTGGGGGTGTTCAAAATGGCTGACTTGAAAGCGTCGACTGCTTTTTCACCGGACTGGAACCTTTGACCACGAAGACTTTTCTTAATTTTAGGAAATGTAAATAAATCGTTAGGGCTTAGGTCAGGACTGCATGGAGGATGCTCAAGAATTTCTACTTTTTCCTGCTTCAAATACTCAATCGTTTGACGAGCGCTGTGTGAGATTGCGTTGTCGTGGTGCAGGATGATGCGTCGCTTTGAGTTAGATTTTCGAAGTTGGCGATGACTTGTGGTAAACAAACTGTGGTATACCACTCTCCATTAACCGTTCTACGATCTTCAAGTGCAATAGTCGCAATATGGCCGGTTTTTCCAATGAACGTGGCCACCACCTTCTTTGAAGTGCTTCAAGAACGAACAACTTTAGTCGGTTTTGGCTTGTCTTGAAAGACCCAGATTGTAGATTGTTGTTTGGAATCAGGATCGTAGGCATAGATCCAAGATTCGTCACCACTGATGATGTTGTAGACGTGATTTGACTCTCCTTGGTTGAACCTTTGCAGAGTTTTCTTACACCATCTGACGCGGGCCGCCTTGTGATCGTCGGAAAGCAGATGCGGTATCCAACGGCAAACTAGCTTTCTTACACCAAGCGCTTCATGCAAGATTTTCTGAATGGTTGTCCCTGAGATGCCTAATAGAACCTCTATCTCTTGATACGTCACATGACGATTTTCGAGAATTTGTTGTCTCACAGCAATGATGTTATCTTCAGTGAAGGCGGATTTTGGCCGTCCTTCGCGAGATTTGTCACTAAGAATAGTATGTTTACGCTGGAATTATAAATACCAGCGTTCGACAGTCCGCAGACATGGGGCTTCATCACTGAACACAAATGTTAGCTCTTCAAAACACCGAAGCCGTGTCAGGCCTCTTCTAAAGTTGTAGAAAATTATTGCACGAACATTTTCCTTAGGAAGATTCATTTTCGTACGTAACCTGACAGATTCTACTCGACGCTGTGACTAAACAATAGCATTAATCCTAAAACTTTCAATTGTTTTGAGATTCGAAATTTAAACACATTCGAATATAGAACAGTTCCAAATTCAAAATTGCCGGGAAATATGGAAACGACAGAACTTAAAAGGCATGCCTGGTAACAGTTAATCACAATTTCCTTAAATATTTAAGCCCATTTCATCAGCTCCGAACTCCATAACTAAAGCACCTGTATCAAATAAACCCACCAAGAAAGTTTCCTTTAATATTAAACTTGTCTATTGTAAGTTGGGTCGTGTCGGCACTGAAATAGGATTACAGTGAGCCGCGGTCTGACCTAAATCTCAAATGTCAGGTTATTTTGACCTTTAACTTGGTTCATTTCGGTGGCGCCGCGGTGTAATTTAGGAGATAGTGGGCCACGACTGATTAGTTGAAATAATGTAATATTCCTTGTATATTTAGTGTTCTGGTTCAAAAAACACTTGGAATGTGCACGACCGTGGCCACCGAGCCGATCTTTATTAAAGAGTTAACTAACTATGTTTTTTCAACAGGTGACACCCAACTGAGTCCGGTCATACGGTGCAATCCCAAAAACTTTCACTTCCGCAAAGGTGTGATCCTATCGTTCCCCCATTGCGCGTCTCTCAAGAACACCAGCTGGCTTCTTTCCCTCCTACAGCGGCCCGAAGAGATCAACACGAGGGAGTGGCGGAAAGTTTTGACTTTGGGCCAGGAAACTCCCGGGACCCCGCTCTTCGCCCAAGTCGACCCAACCAAAGTTTACCTAGTGTGTGAATTTCTGAGCGACTTTGTTCTAGTCGGCAGAAGTTTCAGCGGTCTAGACGCGAAGTTGTACAAACTCGCTTTGTTTATATCCAAAAGGATGGATGATAGCTATTATAGTTTGAAGATTCATGTGCTTAACGACACGCCTTATGCGTTCTATGACTGTTTTGAGAGCGAAAAGCGGTCGGGAGGTACACTGCTTTGTGATCCTAAAACTATATATTTTCAGGAGAATTGTTCTGATCTGTGTATTAATATTAGGGATATTGGGGTAGGTTGGAAGATACAGTCCGGGGGAAAATATCAGGAGCTACCATATTCTCAAGTGTGGGATATGACAAATAGGTCTCTACATTACATTTTTGTATTACAGCAAACGGACTCTATAAACTGTCTAGAATTAAACATGTCAGTCTACCAAAAGCAGAAGCATTCTAATACGGTCAATTTCAATTTCAAAACGAATGATTTGAATTCAAATATAAATTGTAAAAGGTTTAGTTGCTCCAGCGTGGACACTGTCAATATTATAGAGAATCCTTTCAATTATTCTTCGCTGACCAAAAAGGAGGGTAGATACGACTTTGCGTATAAGAATAACAGCTTTAGGAGTTATTTTAGCGTTGACAATAATTACCGGACGAATGTGTTGACTAAGTCCGATAGGGTGATACTGTGTAAGCTTTTGGACTGTCAGACATTGAAAGGGAACGATTGGAGGCTTTTGGCAGAGAAGTTGAAGGTTTGTTCTTATTACTATTACTTCTCTAACACTTGCTCGCCGACTGAGAATATTTTGAATCTATGGTTGTGCAGGAATAACAATGTGAACATGTTGGTCAATTTGTCGAGGGTGTTCAGGGAGATGGGCAGGGTCGATTGCGCTACCGTCGTTGAGAGGCGATGTTTTCCAACTTAAATTTCTTTTTGGACTGTAATTTGAATACCAAGTGAAAAGCGTAATGGCATTCCTATTGGACTTGTAAACTGTCTATTTTCATACGTTATTTAAATATCGGGGCTCAAAATTCGATAATAGAACTTAATTTTATTTGTATTCAGTGTCATAAGTCGTCACAGAATCGATTATTTAGTTTGATGTTTCGGGCTTCGCTTTATGTCTTACAAATCATTCTGGCCATACTTAATTAGGATTATTTTCACGCTCAGGTCCTGCAGAAAGGCTTTATTTATATATACAATGTTCTATAGAATCGGTCACATGCGTTTAATGTTACTGAGACAGTTAAGTTAGTAGTTAACAATTAGTTAACATTATAGTATGTTTTCATATTTAAAACTTAGAAGTGCTTAATATTTTACTGAAGAGTATGTTTAAAAAACATTTTATTAGTTGTATATAAATGAATATTGAAACAAATTGATACTTACTGTAATTGTATTTAGATAAGAGAGATAATGAAGTAGTGGTTTCAAAGTTTTGGATTAAAGTAAACATTTGAAATAAATTGTTTGATTGTTTCCTTTAGCTGTTATTCACACGGTTGATCCAGCGCCGATAATTTCTATAGATTTTTCAATATCTAGCTGTCAAACACGACCATTACCTGTCAAAAATGTATAGACAGAACGGTATCATCTCCTCTGTGTGAATGACCGATCCCTGCACTTTACAGAATAAAGAAGCATTTATTATAGATATTACTAGGTACATCATTAATACTAAATATTAGTTATGTATGTTCAACCATCGTAAGACTAACAAAGTAACACTTTTGCGTCCATAATACATGTTAGTAAAATCTCGTTTGCTATGCTTGCTTACATGTGCCAAAATAGGCTTATGATCATATACCTACCATATAAAATCTTTACTTCTTACACTTATGTCGTTTTTACTACAAGCTATCAACTAGCTTTCAACAAGTTATCTCATAAAACTGGACAAAGAAAATATGTAGCTGTACGTAACTACTTTATATCTAGACCTACTCATCAAGACTATAAGTGGTAATACTTCTTAATTAATGTTTGACCCGACGTTTAGTGTTAGGGCAGTGACGTCAGAGGTGGTGTTTTTAGGTGGCCTCTTTTGGAACTATCCATAACTAAATTGTCGTACTGACTGATCTTGTTACTTTACTAAATAAGTAAGTAACCAGAGCCCTTACCACGTTAGCTACTTAAACCGCAATAGAAAGCAAACGCGGGCGTTTGAAAGCTAATTTGCTTTCAAACGAGAGCGTTCCAACGCGAATTAGCTTTCAAACGCCCGCGTTTGCTTTTCTATTGCGTTTTAAGTAGCTCAGGTGGTAAGGCCTAGATACGGTAGGTTAGGTATCCAAGGATGGACTTGTACCAACACTATAATCATAACCCGATAATAGCGGTTCTTATCACAAATAGTAGCGATACTTAAGAAACTATTTGCTGAAACAACGATGATATTAACCCAGATACTCCAGGTAGAACAGTGAATAGGTTAAAGAAATAATAATCGTAACGCCTCCATCTTTACGAGGGGATTTCTTCGATGGAATAGAGCGGAATCTGGTGAAATTATTACACAGGGAACAAGTTACAGGAATGAGCGAGGGAATGATTACACGACACTATAATATAATGACATTTGTATAATTTTATATCATTATCCTATCCTATACACAGAAAGAGGGATAGATAATCATCAGATCAGATTTATGCGACCAAAAGTGGACAAAATGTTTCAGTTTCATGACTTATTTGTATAGTAACGGCTAGTGTACTAGACGGCCACGAAACCTTGAAAAAGCTATGCACTTATTCCTTCTTAGCAAACAGATTATAGATGAACAAAATTGGAGAGGAATTTAAATCGTATCATTTTCTCATTTTACTTTAAAGATTACCTTACTTTAATCTTTATTAAAATTATTTGAAGATGGAAACCTTATTTAAGATTCTCAAATAAATTCAGGGATGCCCGCCACTCGTATTTCACATGGAGCGGAACCCGAAACACCGTCGGAACGTGGTCTCAATTATTAAACAATGCAATCGTCAGACTCGGCCGGCTGGCAATCCTAGCTTTAATACTTGAATACCTAGTATTTGGGTCAGGGTACGTAACACATGGAATATCGTGTGTACGAACGAAATTATTTAGTGATATCTCGGCATGAATTTCAGATCAGAGAGGTGGCTGAAAATTACGTGGATTTTTTTGTGTAGGTAACATTTATTTATGTTTACTGTTTGGTAGGAAGATTTAATACGTTTGTTCATTTAATTAAGGAATAGGCTTTCAATCATGTACCTACAGGTTTCGTAATAATGAAAATGCTTCATAAGGCTGAAAATTTGATACGTTAAACCGCATTTTGCCATGCTGATAAATACTATCTCCTTGTATCAGTTTTCTCTCCAGAGTCTCCATTTCAAATGAACGTTAACCTACCAACCGTAAAATACCGGTAGGTACGAAGTTTCGGTAAAATTCGTTTCCACGACGCAATTCTCCACTAAGGCACGTCCCAAATTACGGTGCCTTGCAATTTACATCCTTGTCTCCGACTGATTGCGTCTACCTTTACAAGATGACGTGACGTGGTCCATTTGCATACCCGATCAAAAACTCATCTGACCCAATAGATTTTGTTCTTTATTTTGCATCTTATAAGACACACCTATGGTCGAGAAGGTTACAAATTACAGTACTCGTATTTATTTATAACTAGCTGTGCCCACGGACTTCGTCCGCGTAGTATTTAACATAACAAAAATTTCGGGATTATCGGGATAAAAAGTATCCTATATGTTAATCCCGGTTATAAACTATCTGTGTTCCAAATTTCATCCAAATCCGTTCAGTAGTTTTTGCGTGAAGGAGTAACAAACATACATACATACATACATCATTTAATTTAACACAGAGATGATGTAGAGTTATGATGATAATTAGTACCTGTAATCAGTAAGTGATCTTACTACTTACTTGATGAACGCTTATGGCTGTATTCCCATACATTTCTAGTCTAGTCGTTTGAGCGTAGGCCGCTTGGCCCTTCCACCAGGTTGTTGTGGGTTCCATTCCCGTCAGGGCAAATTGTGGAAATGTCCTCTTCGTAATTTACTCGTACTAGGTGTCACTGGGACAGCTCTAGTCCATTGTACCTGATTGCGAACGTACAGTTTGTCTAACGATATTTGTTTAATTAAGTATTTACTTTATAATGAGTTCATTAATGTAATACTTAGTACTTTAGCCGAATATTTTTCGTTTAGAATTAGCAATTCTCCTTTCAGCTCAAAGTAAAGTCATAACCGAAATAACAAAACACACATCTTCTCACAAACCTATCTCCAGGTAGTACGTTTAAGGGCTGGCCCTAATTGGAGGGCACTTAGTTCGCGAGCTCTCTGTGCCTGAAGAACTGTGCTGGCTGTGGCCCGAGCGTTCTTCGGGGCTTTACACTGATAGCGAGTAGTACTTCAAGTCCTTTGATGGTATTTTTGTGAGCGAATATTTAGATGCCCAGCCATTTTGAATGAATTACTCGAGCTACTATTACGAATACTAGAGCGCGCTAACATTTCGCAACCGTTGGCGTTTAAGACGAGGTATTCGCAATTTTTGGGTTTTTAATTCAATAATATATTTCTATCATTTTATAGATTAAGACTCTTATTTTCAGATATGTGTTATTCAAGACCATTATCTAGGATTACATAGAAGGTAAACACGATTAAGTGTAATTTCCTCGATAGAAAAAAAATCTAAAGTTGGCTCTTATGGTTTTTTATTTTCGTTGCATCTATGATATTATTACGAATTAGATCACACTTTTTTTTCTAAAACACAGTAAATGGTAATATCTAGCATCGCATAGCAGTCAATTTTAATCCATTCCCTAGTTTTGTTAAAAACCAAAGAAATATTGTTTAGCGCTTATGTGGTTTACTTCCGAGCGCGCGATCACTAGTGTCATCTCATATTTTCTATACATAAAGTAATTGCATCACTGTCATATTCTAACTAGCTCAGTCGTCCAAAGAGAATACAATACTCGTCTGCGGACGTCATCGAGGTCGGATCTATGCCGATTTTTTTCAGATCCGAATTTAAATAAATTTGGTCAAATAAAAAATATTTCAAGTGCGAGTCCGATACTATATGTACGTGTATATATGTATTAGTAATTTGACAGATTTTCAGACTTTTTTTTAAAGTTCATTATTCTATTTCCATAATATAATTTCCAACATCTATTTTCACTTGCTGAACGGCTAAAGGAGACATTATGACAAACATACTTTTATTTAACGATATGTATTTCAATAGACATCCCGCTTTTGAATATTACTTAACGATATGGTTATTTTATTAATGATTAATTAATTATATTTTATATTATTATCATTGTTTATTTATAACTTGGTTCAGGGGGAAGGGGGATTTTAAATGTCAACTTATATTTTTGACTATTTAAAATAGATAATAAAATATAATTTGACCGCCGCTTGGCGCAGTGGTTCGAGCGTAGGCCGCTCGGCTCACTGCATCGGGTGGTTGGGGGTTCGATTCCCGTCAGGGTAAATTTCAGAAATGGCCTCATCGTAATTTTCCCTGGTCTGGGTGTCACTGGGATCGCCCCCAGTCCATTGTCCGGGACCCATAGTACAAGCGTTGCTTAGTTTGGGACCATACAGTTGGTGTGTTCGTCTGGCGATATATATTTATTCATTTACATATTTATTTGTGACCCAACTTCTCGACATACGTTTGAGACTAACACAAACTCACAAAATTCAAGTAGGGCAAGTTTATGGGATTTCCAAATCCCATTTCCATATACAAAAAATCCCTGCACTTACACCTAATATTACGCAAATAAACAACCTTATATCATCGACATATCAAACAAAACAACTCGAGAAACACATCTCAACACTCCAACGTAACAAATAGCGAACAATGTATCCCGGGACCGCACAAAAGATAACAAATTGTGCTTTTAACGCACTCTTTCGCCGCCATTATAGTGTGGTTTATGTACTTTTGTTTCCTGGATGCCGGGACCTACGGCGTACAGTTAGCTGCGTATTTTACTTACCTTCCTATTATAGAATGCATATGTATTATAGAACACATACACATCAACTTTAGTATTATAACCATAACTACCACATCCTTAGGCCCGATCTCAATTAGTGTGACAGCAATCCTTAAAATGTCATTCTTATGTCATACCCGTACAAAAATACAAGTCAAAGGCGTGTTCAAGATGGCTATCCGATTTGAGATTGATTTATTAATATGGGTCAATTTTTTCTTAAAGTTGTATATTTACGTACCTATTCTTTATTGTAGCTGACTGTACCTCAACTCATCAGGAAACGATGCGTGAATGATGCGAAGTGATAAGGAGGGTGAATATAAGTTGTTCCCGCTAAAGATTTCTGGGGCAAGTAAAATATGTGACAAGGATGTTTATTTACTAAAACATATTTTAAATTATTTTTCCAAGTAGTAGGTACCTAGGCAAATATAGCCCTTTCTCACACTTTTATGCGCTTATCACTACATAGTATAAAACAAAGTCGCTTTCCGCTGTCTGTCCCTATGTAAGCATACATCTTTAAAACTACGCAACGGATTTTGATGCGGTTTTTTTATACATATAGAGTGATTCAAGAGGAAGGTTTATAATATGTATATTACATGCATAATATAGTAGAGAAACACTGATAATTTTAGAGGTTTCTTGCACCCGTGCAAAGCCGGGGCGGGTCGCTAGTTTTTATATAACAAAGTCGCCAATCAAGTGTGTAAGTAGGTATACGGTCGGTAGCTTAGTTTGTATTGTAAAAGCTGCAATTCATATTATGATGAGATAGAGATCCGGAAGCCAAACCCTCCCTCTCTTCCCCTACCTCAGTCCTACTCTCCTTCAAGTCGGCAACGTGCGCGCAAGGCTTTTGGTATTGCAAGCACGGTACGGTAACCGCTTAACACCAGGGCCCTAACCACGCTAGCTACTCAAATCGTAATAGAAAAGCAAACGCTCGCGATTACGTTCCAAACGCTCCGCTTTTGACACGTTTTGCTGACACGAGCTTCACGATTTCTACTGACATTGATATGGTATGGTGTTTGCAAAACGTCAAAAGCGGAGCGTTTGAAACGTAATCGCGAGCGTTTGCTTTTCTATTACGATTTGCGTAGCTAACGTGGTTAGGGCCCAGGCAGATCGTACGCTTGATTGCCGCCTTTGTTATAAGTAAGAAAAAAATTAGATTTTCAGTCGTCTACTCTTCTTTCGATTCACCCATTTGATCACCCTAAGTGAAAATAAATTCCATCAAGTTTGCGAGACTTGGATGCTGGCAGACTTCTAGGGTACATAGGTCGGTCGTTATGCAAATCCAACCCTTAAGTTCGTGCACTCCGACGGTTTAATCGCTCGAACACTCTCAAAGTTTCCCGAAACTCCCGAAAATCGAAGGGTGAATAAATTTTGAAAAACCTCTTAATGTACGTCAGATGGTAAAAAGTTTGCGTTATTATTGCAAGATGGGCAATAGTGCTGATTATGTTGGTACCTATACAAACTTAACTAAACGTGCAGACATTATTTTTAGTTTACCTGTAATATGTACTCAACATAATTCGCTCTAATGTTGTGCTATGTCTTACATTAGACGTATCTAGGACATAAATTTGTTTCCTCCTCTTTCTTTGTCTATGTCTATGTCCATCCTCTACAAAACTAACACTTTTTGACTGTTTGTTACGGTTAAATAACTAAAATACATTTATAATTAATTTTAAATCTAGAATAATCATTTGATTGAAGTTTCAAACAGTGTACCAAGTCTATCCCATGTAGGTATGTACATTTTACCACTTTATATATATTTCTAATCTAACAGAGTGCTTTGCGTATTCGCTGATTTTTTAAATAAGTTCATAAAGTTTCCCGAAGGGTTCAGCCTTGATTTATTATTTAGCGTAGTTAAAAGCGTCTGCGGAACGCTTTGGATTCGATCAGAACAAGTTTGAAATTTTCAGCTTTACGGATTTTTGGATTCTTCAAATTGTTTTGATGTTGTTGTTGTGAATAATTTTTAAATTCTTTGATAAAGTTCATTTATCCGTGCATTTTATTTAAACATTATTTGAAGGAAGTTTATACCAGCATTCGATTAAAATTTACTGAAGGCTGATGTAAATTTTGAATTAACTTTACCATGATAGCAAAGATAGGTGTCGTAAATTATTATTATTGGTACAGGCTACCCATAAGCGCATTTTTCTATGGAAAACTTTAACAAATTGAGATTCTTTAGGTTCCAAAACATTCTTCTGTAAAACTGTTTTTTGCCTGCACCTTTGTTCGCGTGGATCTAAGAATGTTATTTACATAATATAAATTTCCATTCCCTATTTTACCCACCTCATACAGGCGGAATTTTCCAAAATCCTTACTTAGGTATGCCCACGGTATAAAAAGGACTTACTGTCCAAATTTCATGTTTGTAACCCCAGCGGCTTAGGCTGTACTGTCAGTCAGTTTCTCCTTATATATACTTACTAGCTCTACCCTGCACGCATTGCTACGCTGTCAAAGATTGTACGTACCAACTCAGAAACCTTTGTGAGCTCATGCACAACACTTTTCTGAAGATCATGACATGATCAAATGCATAGTTTACGATTCTATAAAGGACATACAGACAAACATTCATTTATATATATATAGATATATACAGATACCAGTAAGCAAACGTTGATTTAATACTCGGACCGCTCGGTATCAGATTGCATGGGGCGTTTATCTGAAGCACAGGCCCCCGCGGTCCCTACACGACAAAACACTTTACACACCCCCTCGGTACAGCGGCCGACATGTGCACTCGTTCATACTAGTATTTTGACTAAATACCATAGTATAACCGCGACAATCTATAGAAACAGTGAGGAATAAGAGTGAATGCAGAAAAGGATCAAGACTTGATCGTACCATTTACCATTTACGTACAGCTTGGTTACCATTAAATGTGTGGATTCGGTCGTCAGGCAAAGCCATACCGGAGCCTAACAGCCAGTATCTTCATAAACAAAAAGGTAAAGCAACAGGTAAAGACAGCAATAAAAAGGTTGAAGAAAAGAAGCCAATTTAACCACTACTTTTACATCTAGATGGTCTAAGACATCTAGTCATAACTTGCAATAAAGAAACTGTCCATAAATGGCACGATGAAGTTTTTTCTCTTTCTTTTTTTTGTAAAAAGAAATAGGTAAATAAACTTGATCGTGCCATTTACGGCAAGCGGTACGTTGTCCTATGTTATGTTGCGGTACGGTGTGTTATCTATTTCGCTGCTAGATAACCCAGTCTTTTAGGGCTCATCGACGGACGTACTCTGAGAAGGTATACTTACTTTCTTTCGCATGCACGTTGTAGGTACCTGTTACATCATAGAGATCCTCATAGGTGTAAGGTCTAACACGTTACTTATGTGTAGGTAATCATAACTCTACATCTATTTCTAAGGTCGATATTAATAAATCAATCTCAAGTCCGAGAGCGACGTTGAGGACGCTTTTGGCGTTATATTTTGTTTTTGTTAGGACATCAGAATGACATTCTCAAGATCGCTTTGAGACTTGAGATCGATTCATTAACACGATACAAAAATTTACGTTTATTTTGGAAGCAATGAGGTCTGATATAATTTCGTAAACTTTATTCTCCCCACATTCTCATAGAATATAGATACCTATTTACATCTACCATCTACACAATATAGATATAGGAACTTATATCTCACAAAGCGGGACGAATCTCTGCGAGTTCACAAGCCACCGCACTCGCAGGATGTCCCCCATGACGTCACGCCGAGACAAAGGCGGGACGTCACCAGCTCGCACCCCCCTCTTCCCCCCCGTGCTGCCAACGTGTGTGCACTTCCGCGGAACACTGTAAGACTGACAAATGAAAGTGTGACGGATGAAAGAGTCGCGGAAGCAAATGGCGGAGCGGAATCGTCGTTCGGGGTTGTAGAGGCGTTCATTAGCTCTTTGATGTGCGTAGGGTGAAACTTTTAGGTATTGTTTTATCGGTGGAATTACTGGTTATATGTAGTTATAAAAGTTGTGTTGACGTGATTTTGTTAGTCCAAATGCTTTTGGAACGTACATGTTATTCATGTGATGTCCTGTTGCTCGACAAAAGCCTTCTTTCTCTCTCTTCTGATCTTCTGAGTCTGCTCCTCTTCTGACCGAGATTACGAGGATCTATCAATATCTTCGTACCAGTAGGTCTGCCACGACGCCGCTCAGTGGTATCCAGCCAGTGGTGACTATACCCATGTGTGTTTATGTATGTGAATACTAGATGCCTATAGTTAAATAGCTATATAGTAGCTATACTATAACTAAGATACGATAGCGTTAATAACCCTGTGGTTGGAAGGGCCGCCCTCGTAGCTGAGAGGTTCTGGCTTCGATCCCCATCCTGGCCAATTAAACTATTGCAGTAAGCTCACTCCTAACACAAGCATTAGCTTAGCTGGAGGGGCTAAGGGGAATTAAATACTAGTAATGAAATAAAATCAAATTGCTAGAATTTTTGAATGAAAGTAATCAAGTTATCGGTTATGTTCCCGATAACATTATATCTTAAAAATAATTGTAGAGATCTTCTGATTGAATATATCGTTAAGTCTACAATTTCTTCCAGCAAAGTCACGAGTCTGAGAGAGCAGGTCTCATGCATGTACTAATCCTTAAATCCCGACTTGATGAACCATTGTCTATGAGACACCCTGCAGACGCACTGTGAGCATATGAGTGGAGTTCAGATATAAATGCAGCTTAATGACCCATTCGTAGCGAACTCGTACCACCGGAGCTTCAGACTGGAGATTGTAATATATTTTAGGGTTGATAGTAGATTCTTTACTAAACTTATCATTATTTATATTTACTTGAGATAAGAAAGATCAATCAATTATAATTAAATTTAATTTAATATCCGATAACTATGTCAGTCACAGTGTATGTCACAGCAATGCCGAATGAAAAGGCAGTCTAGTCTGTCGGCTATCGTTTTCAGAATGATAATATTAGAACTAGCTGTGCCCACCGACTTTGTCCGCGTAGTATTTAACTTAACAAAAATGTCAGGATTATCGGGATAAAAAGTATCCTAAGTGTTAATCCCGGTTATAAACTATCTGTGTTCCAAATTTCATCCAAATCCGTTCAGTAGTTTTTCCTGAAAGAGTAACAAACATCCACACTCACAAACTTTCGCATTTAATATTAGTAGGATATATACATAGAATATACATAGATCATGAAATAAGAAATCGTGAGATATGAGGTGCCTCTTAACGGAATTATTGCTTGCAACAACAATTATATCATATTTTAAAGTCACATGGATTCATGTGTTGTTTTATTGGTAGAAAAACAACGCGAATTTCTATCGTCACATAACGAAAAATGGTAACAATTGTCGATAAGAACGTTAGTGTACTTTTATTATAGCGCAATTTTTCCTATTTCAGTAGCGTTCGCCGAAGTTTCGGCTTAACCCCCCCGATTCCTTCCGCGACATAAAACCTGTGACGATAAATGATAATTATTATATTGTTCAAGTATTTCAATGTAGCTGAATAATGTATAGGCATTTCTATGACTTGGTGTAAGTTAAGAGCAACTAGAGGAAGCTCTAAGCTTGTTCATTAATATATCTTGGTGTTTACGAAGACTGGGGATACCTATGATGATCGGGTCCGCACTGCATAATTTTTAGGGTTCCGTAGTCAAACTAGGAACACTAAAAATGGTTTATGGTTTCGCCATGTCCGTCTTTCCGTCTATCATTATATCCGTCTGTCCTTCAGTCCATCTGTCCATCTGTCCATCTGTCCATCTGTCCGTCCATTCAACGACGTCACAATCATTTAAAAAAATATATGTAGATAAGTATTATTGTTTTATATTAATTAGGAGAATTATTTTACCACGATCTGTAAAAATAAAGTTATGACGACCGTTAATAGTAACGATTTATTTAATTAAATTTGATATCTGTATCTCATGCTCTCTTGTCTTGTTCTGTCTCTACCGAGCTGTCTCCACGCTTCGACGAACACGCCGACAGGGGGAGGGGGGAATATTTTAAGGGGCGGCGTGGCGAATTTGGACACTTTAATGCGAGTTTTGATGTTTTATGTTAATATCGAGTTCGCAACTTTGCCGAATAGTCATTGAATCTACGCGATCGCAGTTCGGGACCGCGATAGCAAATTAATTTTCGATATTAATGCGCGCGGGGCGGTTTGATCGGCAGTAAGTACTCGCCTTAAATTGCTGAAGTTTAAAAATTGTCGAGATCAGACCAAAGACGGTAATTTTTGGCGACTTTATTGAACTTACTGATTAAAAGTTACTTATCTAATTAATATTATAAAAAATATGATGATATTCGTGCTTAAGATTATATTAGAAAATTGGTAAGTAGTAGGTTGCTCCTGTACAAATAGGTAGGTAATGTCGAAATTACTTTGCTTAGATTTTCTTATAAACAAAGGAAATGTTGTTTGACGTACATCATAGGAAGCTGCGGAAAACTCGTAAAATAAAGAAAACAAAAACAAACGGTAGTTATTTATAGAAACGAACCCTCATAACCCTCTCCGGCGCGCAACAAACGGACCCAAACTGAAAATACGAATAAAAATAAACATTCTGCATGATGCGATGCAACAATAACACAACTTTTTATGCGAATAAATTCCTATGGACACACATAAAAATGGATGTAGGTACTATCAGTATCAGTCGGACGGCTATGTTTTAAACTCAGACGGAAATAATAACTTAGACAGAGTCCTTGGAATTGGTGAGTGAAGCCAGCAAAAGTAATCATATAAAATAGCATCAAACCAGATTATTTTTTAAATTTTCTTATTCGCTGTTCCGAACCCACGGTCGGGAACAGAAGTCTCATTGAAAAAATAAACTTAAAAAACTAAATACATCGGAGCAAATCTAAAAAAGAATACTAGATTGATACTATTGAGTATTACTTTCCCTGGCTTCACCCAATACTTCTACACGCTCCGTCTTAGCTATTATTTTCGTCTGTTGTGTTAAAGTATACGCAACTTATTTGAAGGATTTTGTTAATTTGATGCGCTAAAATCGGACTTATAATTTGAAAACCCTATGTGTTCCTACTACAAAAAGTATGGCATTCAGCATCGCTTATTCTATTTTTGTCACCCACATAATCGGCTTTTCGTTATTATCGAAAGTAAAATTACACGCACCACGCAGTTCGCTTAGAGGGTTGACATGAAACGCATAAAAATTTATTGACCCTCATTTGAATTTCATCCCTTGACAGACAGGGTTCATGCATAATAAACTTCTTTAGTCTTGGGCTACATATTTTGATGTGAGATGTCGTTCCGGTAGGAGTTCCTTTGGTTTAAATGTACTTATATAACATTAAACTTTGTTTTTCGTGACTCAAGAACTACCTTTCTTAAAGCTTTAATTACTTACTTTAAAGCTTTTGTGTTGTATAACATGAAACTGGTCAATTTTATATTGGAGCGCGCCGAGACTGCTTATCATGTCGGCATAAGTGATAGGTATTTTATTGTCCAATTGCAACCGAATTATAGTTAAAGATTACTAGTAATGTGAGTCTATCACATTACCTAGTGATCCCGTTAGCCTCTCCTGCAAAGCTAATGCTTTTGTTAGAAGTGGGCTCACGTCAATAGTTTAATGGCCAGGGTGGGGATCGAACCGCAACCTCTCAGCTAAGAGGGCGGCCCCTCTACCACTAGGCTATTGACGCTATATAAATAATAAATTCGATATTCAAGAAGCAACATTGCAACAACACATCGCAACTTGTATTTGCTAAAACGCTTTCAAACTTTACTTCTATCTTATATTGAATTCTGCATATCTCCGTCGGCGCCGCATCGTCGCGTCCCGCTGCAGTCCCGTTTCCACCGATCCCGGGAATTTATTAGTGCGGGATCCCGGACTAAAAGCGCTCCACTTCAACGCCGAAATGAATGCATACTCCGGTTTAATAAGACATGAGACGAACGGAGCGGTGAAGGAACTAGTAAATTTTATTTTCTGCCTTTTCTTTGTATTTTATTTTAGTTTGAGTTTAGGCAGTATTAGGGAAATAATCATATTTTGGCAGTAGAACCCACTTTTTTTTAAAAGTCATCAAGTCAGGAAAGGTCTCGATTTTTCAATTTAAAAAATCGGCGATAATTATTTGTCTTATGATTTCATTGCCTGGACTTTCTCTAGATTATTTATCTCTGTATACGTACTATCTTATACAATAAGTATTTTTGTCCTCAATTCGCCGAGATTGGATATAAATCAATAGCCATACATTACACATACCAATACCCACATCTATACATACATACATACATACATACAATACATACAAATAAATAAAATTGGAGTGTGTCTGTCTGTCCGTCTGTCTGTCTGTCTATCTGTCTGTCTGTCTGTGTGTTTGTTCCGGGTAATCTCCGAAACGGCTGGACCGATTTTGACGGGACTTTCACTGGCAGATAGCTGATGTTTTAAGGAGTAACTTAGGCTACTTTGATTTTAGAAAAACAAAATTTAAAAAAATGGGTTCCTGCCGCGCGGGCTTAGAACGCGGGAGCGGGCTTTTTTGTTAAGTTAAATTCCACGCGGACGAAGTCGCGGGCTCAGCTAGTATTATTTATGTTGTTATGCATTATTTCTGTTGACATCCACATTTCTTATGTTTTTTGTGTCTCAATTTCCCCAGCCCCTCGGAGACGTTTTATATAATCCATTAAGTTGTCAGCGAAGATTGATATAACGAGATCAGGATCATCTTACTTGCATTCTAACAAGCCTCTGATCTTCGACAAACGGAACATCAAGAGAAGGAAAACCGATTTGTCTCTCATAGGGACCGTGATATATTTGACGAGGTATTGTGTTTCATTTCGAAACAGCCGCGTACACGCTACAGCTAATAAACTGGCTGGTTCGACTGAGGTAGTACCAACCTCTCACAAAAGATCAGCTAAAGGCTAAAGCACCCACCTAACCCGCGAAGTTCGAATTTTTTGAGGTGTTTTAGAAATTTTTCAAAATCTGTCAAAGGCACATTTTGTAATTCGCGACAAAGACCGTGTGCAGTGCATTTATTAATATATCTACCTTACTCTAAAACATTTCAAGAACGACAGCTATCCAGATAACCTGGCAATTTTTGTATATTTAGTGATTAACTAGTATCATATCCACCGTGATAATATTTAGAGTAAAATAAGTGTATTAATAAACGCACTGCATACTGTGTTTGTCGCAAATCACAAAATGTTGTCTTAAATGTTTTCAGATTTTGGATAAACTATAAAAATACTCGAAAATTTTGAATTTCGCGGGCTAGACAGGCGCCTGCAACTTAAAGTAGCTATTATAGTTGCGTTTCGTATGATGAGTGAGAGAGCCGGAAGTCCCTCCCCTCTCCCCTTCCCTCTATACCACTCCCCTTCTGATAGGCAACATGTGAGCAATGCCATTAGTATTGAAACGATCCAAATAAATCCATAAACATCAGGCGGGTCGTAAGTTTGTGTGCCTACATTGCGATATTCAAAGGAATGAGTATTTGTTGACGTTGATACCTAGTAAGAAAGCTCTTAAATCCTTGGAATATTTTCATGCAACGCATAATTTGTTATTGACCTTACACGTATTTTACCCTCAATTACCGTCGTTAGTACCCCATGACAGCGAGGAAACGACACGGACTCAAATATAATACTCTCACTCGGATGCATACAATCAACAAGCAGGAAACAGCGAACTTTTGAAAAATTTCCGCCATATCCTGCCTTTGTGAGAGGCAAAGATTATAATGTAGAGGCGACACGTTTGGTTTGGTGTCACTTGATTTGCGCTATGACCATAATGGTGCAAGATGCAGTAATTGAATTGCTCTAGTTAAAAATCACTACTTTCCATATTGTTTCAGAATCGTAGTAGCGAAGTAAGACATATTTGGATGAGAGATAATTAACTAATACCTCGTTTGAAAATATAAGTACTCTTTCAATGTCAACCTAATTGTCAATCATACTGGGAATCTTCTATGGGATAATTGATTGACTCAGACGTAACTTTGCGGAAACCCATTATAAATTGCAGCCCAACTTTTTTCAAGGATGTCTCGTTAGGGGCGAAACTCATGTTTCATTATCCTTTTTCAATTTGTTCAGCGTATTATTGTATATTTATTAGGACGTCCCTGACACTCAAGAGAGACAGACTCTTGAGTAACGGAGTTGGGTCTTGATGGGCTCTTTTATTAACGAGCAACTTATTTGGTTAGTAATTTTCAATTATTAAGATCTCGAATAAAAGTGCCCGTTCATCTCATTTGTTTAAGGTCGAATTTATTACGCGATTTAAACAAAATCGCAATAAAAACTGTTCTACAATTAATTTACTGTTCCATTCTGTTGTTCGTCTATTCTATGTCGATTGTCATTTTTCTGCTCCACGGGTGGGTAGTGTGACAATGCGCTTCGGCGGGGCGAGGGGGGCACGTGTTCGTGATGTTTCCATTTTTCACTCACTTTTCACATTATTTGTTCATAAAAAAACTTATGAAAAGGACCGCTCTGATACAACCAAGGCTTGTATTTGTCAGATATTTTCAACAAGAAAATCTTACATGATACAATTCGTAATTCTTGTATGGAATAGTTGGAAGTTGGAAAGTTGTGTAACAGCCATGATACTATATGAACAACCAAAGTCCTCCTATTTTCGATTGACACTGTCTAGGAATTTATGAAAAATATTATTATAATGCATTAAATATATTAAAAAATCACAGAGTTATCTAACAATTCGAAATACCTACTATCTCAAAACAATCCATTGCCATAATAAAGTTCAACAAAGAAGCAAAAGAAAAACCCAAACCTCGTATCCCCCTCCCTCCAGTCAAAGGTCTCCCCCCTTTGCGCAAGATCTCGCATGGTATCGCTGATCGTCGGGTTTATTGCATCATTACCGAGCCCCAGTCTACTCTAATTGTTTCCGAGCGAGACGTATCAATTTACAAGCAATTTGTACCCGCGTTGCCTTTAAACGCAGTTTAGAATGCGATTCTTTTGTAGTGGAAGAACGCTTAAAACAATTTTATTATAATCTGTTTGAAAAGGTTTTATGCCTATTCTTGAAAATATATTCAAATTCAAAGCGTTTATTTTGTTTAGGCCTACGGGGGCACTTACAAATTGTCAATTTTTCATTATTTTTTTTCTTATATCTACAACCGGATCGGAACGCGACCTCGACTGAGAAGATCCGGCAAGAAACTCAGCGGGCTTCTCTTTTTACGTCATTATTATTATTATTTTTAATCGCCAGTTGCTTATATTCAATAATTACAAAGGGTAGTAGATATTAATATAAATATAGCTCCAGTGTGTTGCCTTTTGATGTTACCAAGAATTACACAAATAATTCGGACTAGTAGGGCAAGACCTTGGCAAGACACGCTTGTGTAGCTTTCTTTTCATAATGATCCTATTAGAGTTTGGACTCAGATTGAACGGATTTTTCATAAAGATAGGGAGTCGTCTTCGCCTTCCAAAAAAAAACATAGATCTCCTATTATTATTTGTAAGTATTTTGAGTACCACAATTTGTATTTCTGTTTATATTATACAAAAGTTTAAGTATAAATTTGACGGCAACTCTTTTTGCTAAGTTTATTTAAACTTGTTATCGAGTTACCCAATTACTGGAAAACATCTTAGTTTACTGCGCTTTTGTTTCCATGTCGTCTCATCCCGTTCATTTAACTTTATGTGCAGTTAACGCTCGTTTAATTCCTTTTTTATGTTCCACCGTGAGATAAGACTGTAGACCACGTCTAGTTCTTGAGTAGACAGAAAAAATCTAGTTAATAATTAATTAGGATTTTACATCATATCATTCCTATTTTTGTAATTCCTGCAAGATATCCAAAATGTATCTACTAAATATTAAATAAATATCGCCGGACACACCAACTGTATGGTCCCAAACTAAGCAACCCTTGTACTATGGGTACCGTACAATGGACTGGGGCGATTCCAGTGATACTCAGTCCAGGGCAAATTACGAAAGCCCCATTTCCGATCCCGGCCAAAGGCAATTTGCTCTGACGGGAATCAAACCCACAACCACTATGTGTAGCCGAGCGGCCTACGCTCGAACCACTGCGCCAAACGGTCGTCAAGTTGCTCTACTTATTAACGGATGGTTAGTTGTTTAAGTTCAAATAAACAAAGCTTTATAAAGCTATTTGCAATAGATTACAGTCTACCTTCGCTTATCCATAAGTCCTTTTAACTTATCTTTCCTTTGAATCAAAGGTTTTATCCTTTGTCAGCTAACTACCGTACTGTTACTGATCAAGACGACTTTTTCTCCCCTTACATAATTAAATTCCTTAAGACGAATGACATCGGAATGAAATTGCACAATTGCTTGGTACCGTGACTAAGATAGATAGGATCAAATGCATTTGAATCTACAAGTATTAGTGACATTAAAATTTATGCTTGCGACAATTTTGCCATGTTATTAAATTTTAAAGATAGAATTTAAATGAGGTACAATTTTAAAATGTTAAATTAAATAATATAATTATGTACACTTGTGATTTTCTTTCGTTTTTAAATAAGTAGTTGGTTTTTTCTATTTTTAAATACGTGACTTCATGTCTATGACTAGTTTTGTCAACTTTATCTCTGCTCGGCATAATTTTAACAATACATATTTTTAACTTTCGTGGCTATTTCCTAATATACCCACTAAATCTCTTGTTTTTTCCACAAGTTTGTTGCTCGAAGCGCGGCAATCGTGGCGTGAACACAAATACTGTTTAGTATTCTTGGTTTTGTGTGCCAACATGAAATAGAGGTGTAATTGAATTATCAGATTAAGCACGACTCGCGGTGAAACGTGAAAATGTTATTGTAGTTTGTAACGTCACATTAAATAATAAAAGTTAACGGAAATGAAATTAAAATTAATGAAGAACTCAACATGTTTCTTCAGGATTACGATGTTCAATTTTAAAAAGAGAATTATACATATACTAATATTTTATCTATATAATTAAAATCAATAAATAATTGGAAAACGGAACGCACGCAAAGCGCAGCGACCGTATACATTCCTATCGCACTCGTGCGTTCTTCTGTATATCTATCCCGCTCCCCCATTTCCCAAACACTCACCGGCGCGGCGGCGCTACTGTGAAAAAAGTTGGTACTTCCGATGGCCGGCGCGAGCGGCGCTATTGCTACGATTTGTCAATTCGTGTAAAAATAAAAGTACTGGTGTAAATGACTGGTAATTAAGTGAGTGCACTATTTGACGGTGAAACAAAGGTGTTATTATAGAAGGGAGCCTCCCGGAGCATCACGACGGCGTGCTGGAAGATTTATGGTGAGTACCTTTGATTTCTATCCTTCACCCCTGTCATGTCGTTGTGCATCGAATCGTGTATTTGTGAAAAGTATTAGGTGTGTAATTCTTAAATATATATAAACTCTTTTGAAACCTAACTAGCACACACAGATATTTATAGATAACTTTACACTTATTAACCTACGAGTACGTATTTCATTTACAATTTTTCTCAAGATTTTATGCCTGCGGGTCCGTAGAACAATTGCGGGCAGGGCTTTTCATACGGGGTTATACAAAATAAAACTTATAAAACTCGTTAAAACCGTTCATATAATCTTTATACGCGTTTGAGTGTCAATAAACCACAACTATAAGATCAACAATGGCTTTATGTGTGAACTCTGGGGTCATAAAAGTTGGAATTATACTTGATAATACCGGTTCGTACCGGTTTATACCGGCTTTATTGTCGCATAGTTTCTTTCAATAAAAATGTCTGCATGAGCTTCCGGTTGATAGTTGTCTGGAGTCTGATGCATTTTATTTTTCAGCTGAAAATGTTGGCCACATAAAAAGTATAAGTAGACACCCAGGTACATTTTTTTAAAGACACAATTATAGGGTTTATATTTTTTTTTGTATATGCACACGATTGCGAATCTAAAAATATATAAAAAATCTTAAAAATTGAAAAAAGGCTTAAAAAATAATCTGGAATGTTTCTTTGTTGGATTCCCTCACTAGTTATGCGCGTTCCAGCTACGGTATTCTTTTCATCTTACGATTAAACCATTAAAAAAATCTCAATTTTATATTTTGTACCTTTAAAACAATAAATAATAATAAAAATCGCTTTAAAAAATTATGAAAAATCATTTCTAGCGCTCGACTGTCCAGCGGTACCTTAAACGCAATGCGAAACAAATAGGAATTGTTTATATTAACGTTTGTGTAAATCCCAAGTTCGCATCGATATCCACACTCCACAGACTGGGAAGCCGCATCCATCATCAGACTTAATTGAGTAATGGCCGAAATGACGGCCAGTACTGATTGATCGGCGCGACGCTAAATATGATGTATCGCCGCGCTCACTTTAACTATTCGAGACATTTTAGTAGGTATGGCATGTGTTTTGAGGGTAGATTGATTTAAATAAACTTTTTCGTACGGGTCGCTCCTCTTATTCTTGTTTCTACTAGTGTTGCGTTGATATCGATAGATGATGGTTCGAAAGTCGACCTCGAAAACTAGACATAATATCGATAGGACCACAGATATAGATTTACATAGATAACGCAAAAGCATGTACTTCGCGTGTACGAAACCCCGACCAAGCATCAAGGTTGGTCGCCGCCAACTTACAGTCCGCGTGACTGCAGATATAAAAAATATAAGTATGAGCGAGATAATCACTCGAGAGAATCGTAGCGGGCGTAGAGGCATCAGCAGCATCGGTGTCTTTGAATCAGTTTGGACTAAATCTCGGCTGTGACGTCACAGTAGGTGTTAAAAATTCGGCACGCTTGGTTTCAATACAAATCGTGATACTTGCGTTATCTATGTAAATCTATATCTGTGGATAGGACTGTTGATAGTGTTGACATGTGACAATACCTACTATCGATGGCAGACCTGAAGGATAGTGGAATAGAGGGTGGGGCTGGAATGGGGCTGTTCTGCCGGTGTTCTGCTGCCTCTCTCGCTATAATAGCTGCTTTTCGCCGATTTGCTGTGAGAGGGTAGTACCACCACAGATATAGATTTACATAGATAACGCAAATGTATGTACTTAGCGTGTCCGAAAACCCCGACCAAGCAATTCAAAAAATTCAAATTCAAAGCATTTATTTTGTTTAGGCCTACGGGGGCACTTACAAATTGTCAATTTTACATTTTTTTTTTCTTATATCTACTACCGGATCGGAACGCGACCTCCGATCGTCGAGGTTGGTCGCCGATAACATACAGTCCTGACGACTACAGATATAAAAATATGAGTATGAGCGTAATTATGAGCGAGATAATCACGCGAGGGAATCGTAGCGGGCGGAGGGGCATCGGCGGCATCGGTGTCTTTGAATCGGTTTGGATTGCCCGTCACTAAAGACGTCACAGTAGGTGTTAAAAATTCGGCACGCTTGGTTTCAATACAAATTGTGATCCTTGCGTTATCTATGTAAATCTATATCTGTGGGTAGTACTAATCCGCTCGAGCCAGCCCATATTTCAGCTGTAGTCACTTGGCTATTGCTTCGCTGCACCACCTTTAAAAAAGGAGTTTGTTTTCCCTTGCTTGTCTGAAAACTTCCCTAAATCTTTGGCCGTGATAACGAAAATTGACAAGTCTTCAAGCACTCGACAAAACGTGACTGCCAAGAACACTCGGCTAATACCAGGCACCGCATCCGAAACGGAAAACATTAAAACAAACTTATTCGTCACACTCCTACCCATTGTGAAACTTTGGTCGTTATCCACTTGTTCTGAGACTGCATGAGGGACGCAGTCTGGATACTATTTTGTGTCGAAAACGCGCTGTTTGGCGTTTAGACTTGTATTTTGGACAATCTTCGTGCGCGGCTCACCCTGGTTGGTACTTCGATGAAGTAAAAGTAGCCTAAGTTACTTCTAATGATATCAGATATTTGCCAGTGAAAGTTCTGTAAACATCGGTCAAGCCATTTTGGAGATTAGCCGAAAAAAACAAACCGACAGACTGTCAGAGGGAAATTCACAAAATTATTTTATTGTTATACCGTAAGTATATGCTTTGATAGGTATACATTTAGTAAAAAGCTGTTATTTTGATATTACAAACGGACTCTTCAATTTTATTTTTATGTAATTTTATTTTTATGTGTGTAAGACTAAACTTTGCTCCTTTGAACGCATTTTTTGAAGAAGAGGGTCACTTAATTTTGGATAATTTCGTAGGTAATGATGATAGTGGTCACTATTTATGAAGCCGGTTGTTTTTATCTAGTAAAGTGAAAGTCTGAATTCGCTACTAACAGAACAGTACCTGTATATCACCCATTTTTTTCTTATCATAGGTAGGTACTTACATCAATATTTTCTAGCTACATATGTCTTGAATAACATAGGTTATCAGACTACGTTGCTTTCGACAGTGAATAACAAGCTAAGTATCTAGTCTGTTCAGTTCCACTCATGCCTGGAGCTGCAAATATTTGATCAAACTCGCCCCTCGCAAAGGTGCGTTAATTGGCCCAATTTGTTGGAAGCACGTTGGCCCGTTGGCCGGCGCGAGAGATTGTTGTGATTATAATAATAATAATGATAACGAAAAAAAAAACCTTTTGTTAAACGCGTTGAATTTGTAATGTCAAGATGATTCGGGTTAACACTTGCGAAGAAAGAAATTGTAGTATTAGGTTTTGTGTTTTGTTTGCTTAACTTAGTTATTTTTAAAACCCTATTTTAATTCATAAACTGCAATAACATACAAGGTATTTTAATAGTTACGACATTTTTCATGGCGCCTAAAGAAATGCTAAGATGGCTTACCTATCTAACAAATATAAGCAAAAAATATTATTACTTAATATATTTTTACATACTAAAGTACTTTTGTTAACCGCAACCTTTGCTTTGCAAAGATCAGAATCTCTTGTCTTATCACTAAATGTTGATTACTTTTTGGTATTAGTTGGTAACTTCTTATGCTAATAAAGGTTAGTGCATATTTACGTAATAAAACGGAGTATAACGAGTTTCTCGTTCAAGTTATCTCGTTTTAATCTCTCCAGTGACTGTCAAGAATGTTCTAACTCGTGACTGTAAGTAGCAAAGGCGCTCCGTCCGTGTTTATGGCTGCACGCACTGTGTTACAAATAGCGATTTTTAGACAAAATTTAAATTTAAACAAATTAAAACCGTCAATAATTAACACTAAGCAACAAAAATCTTATTTTTGTTAGGTATGTTTATAGATGTACCTTATTCGGTGGTTCTATAACGGATTAACTGATTTTAATACGGCACATAGTTTGACAATTTGTTCTAAGCATATTATACTTACACTGATTTGGTGTTGTCTCTATTCTGTGCTTAAAAAAACAGAGACGGCAACATCAATCTTTATCAACAAAATGTTTTGTCGTTGCAAACCATTTTACTTCTGCTACTATATAATTGGATCTGCATCTGAAAATGCATACCCAATACAAAATTGAATACAACATTTTAAATGAAGAACAAACAAGTTCTCCCTATAATTTTAAGTTTAACTTCCGCTGCCGCCCAACACCTAGTTACCTCCTTAGTGGTTGCAGAAAGGAGAATCTCAGCAAAGTAAATATTTGGGGAAGTAATTAGCGAGTTGCAAGAGTCGGGCCAAAGTGGTTCTCCGGCCCTCCGGCCCTCTGTTAGCAACGCCGAACGAGGACCTACCACAGCTGAGGAATTCTGGACTTTGGTGTGTATTCATTAACTAGGATGCAACAGATGTTTGGTCGAGAGATGTTTAAAAGATTTATTGAATCCTTGGAGTATAAGGTTTAGTAGGATTATTATAACGTACTAGCTGACCCGACAGACGTTGCCCTGTCTTAACTTTGAATATGGAATTCGAAATTTTCCACAAAATTTTCTGAATATTTTCTCTCATAAGAAACTTCTCCTGACAATAATTAACACAACAAAAAAAGAATTAGCGAAATCGTTCCAACCGTTCACGCGTGATGCGATGACCAAGGAAATAGAGTCAGTATTTCATTATAAAATTACTTATACATAAGAATATAATGCTTATCGTAAAGATAAATGTCAGGTTTAAAAAAAAGATCATAACAAATAGTATTTAAAAAATGTTTAAGCGATCTCCAACCTTTTGTAAAGTATTTGCACAAAGGACCTATATTTAACGCCTAAATTATGCCAGAAAATTGCTTTCAAAAGCCTTCAACAGCATAACCAGGCTATGGGCCGCATTCCTAAAAGTTACATCCCTTACAAAGGAAAAATGTTAACGGCCTGTGCGTGCGGATATTTTTCAATTTGTCAAAGCAGGGAATGAGAACGCCATAATATCTCTCTCGTTGGATTCAAAGCGTAATCAAGCGACTGACTTACATATTTTACGGAGTAATATTAAGAAGAGAAGATGCCGGTCACCTTTGCGAGTGATATGTGGCCAGAAACAGCACAAATCCGTATTTTGTGGAGAATTCAGAAGGAGGAATTTTCAAAACAATAGTTATTTGATTCTTTTGTAAATAGTTCAAATATAACATTGAAGGTATTTTCCAAGTGGTTATACATATAAATAAAATCGATGCACTAAATAATAATTTCGAATTTAAATCACCTACTAAATACACGAATGCTTACATTATATTGCGAATTCCAAAGGCTTGACTGGACAGACCCCAAACATGTATAAATTATGTGTAGATTTGGAGCTCAATAATGTGGGCATATCTACTTCAAAAGACCCTTAGTTTCTCGTCACAAACTCACCCGAATACATTATCTTGCTGTAACTACGAACTCTATCTACTTTGTTTTCTTTTAATTCTCCTACATTTTCTTTTTACAAAAACATGAGTATCTATCCGTGAAACAAGCACTCCAATCGTAGCTACATGGAGTAAACAGGAAGCAGCGCTGGGTAGGAAATAATAAAACAACTCGCGCCGCCCATGGCCGAACCAATTCTTGAGGCTTTTCTTTCGAATATCCCAATAAAAATAACGATTCCATCGACTACGGCCCATTGATGAAGAATTTATTCATTCTATTGTGCTATTGATCCACAAGAATGTACCAAAAATAGGACTTGCTAATTTATTATTTTAATTAATTGTAACGAATTTACTTAGAACAAATCATTAAAATTTTCAGATTTAATTAGGAATACCTAAAGAATATACGTTTCACGGAATCAGATATTTAAGATCATCCTACTGGCACTTGCTTCAGTTAATTATTTACCTAATGTAAAATATACAGGTGTCATCACAAACGAATAATTTTATAACGGTCGAAGTTTTTACCAAAACATAATTTAAATTTATTGTTTACCTGCTATGGTTAAACCTTTAAATCTTGTATTATATAACTTAACTTAACCCCCTTTCACACAAGTCTAATCATTGTTCTACTAAATAACAACCACAAATCTAATAACATACAGCTACCCTAATAACATCTTGGGACAATAACACGTTTCCTTATCAGTCGGAAAGATCGCAGACATGCAGTGCCTCGTATCACGGACCACCGTGAGATACTGCCCCTAAGATACTGCCCATGAGATAATGCACAATCTAATTGAAACAAAGCGGGGTTGATGTATGTTAGAGACAGGCAGTTTCATGTTACTGGTGTTTCAGAAGATTTTAGGATTTGATAACTGTCAAATGTTTGGACTAGACGTTCTACTGTGAGTTTTACGTTAGTTAGTTGCTGGCGTCTACGTAAATTATTCGTATGGAAAATTGTAGAGGTCATCTAAGAAAGTAAAAAATTGCGAGAAGCACGAATCATTTCCGAAGACACTAACGACTCTTTCGCGAATGTCATGGTAGAGTATTTCTTAGAAATAAAAGATTATAAGAAATAACGTCTACTGCAAGTAACTTTTTATAAAAATCTATAATATTGGTTTTTAAGATTGGAAATAAATAAATAAAAGTATTAAACGTAGATTAAAGGTAGGTATATTATAAGTCACCATTGAGGCGGCAAATGTGTTTTGGTTCAAATTACAAGCGATTGCGTTATATGCACCTAATATCAAATAAGCGATCATTAAATAAGTAACATACCTACATAGAAAATCCATAGAAACAGGTCGAATTTGACCTTTTGAAGAATGTTAACAAGCAATATTTTTTAAAAACAATTGCAAATTTATACAATTATTTATATGTAGAACTAGCTGTGCCCACGGACTTCGTCCGCGTAGTATTTAACGTAATAAAAATTTCGGGATTATCGGGATAAAAAGTATCCTATATGTTAATCCGCCAATAAGGAAACTGCAAAATATACATGGGTTTAGGTGCAAATTAAAATCTTTTATTCTGTCTCATCAGAAGTCGCAGGAACTTTTAAGAAATGACACTAGTGCGATTTAAATTATTATTTTTTTGAATTTATTTATTAACATATATATTTTATATATATTTCTATTTATGCACATTACCATTATTATTTATGCACATTATAAACTATCATAAGATATGTACTTATATATGCTTTATCTATATGTGTACTTACCAAGTTTTTAATTTCCTGTACGCTTAAACAGGCATTGTTGTAGGTACTTTATGCTGTCCGATTTCTTCTATGTTTGTATGCTTTTCGTTATTTTCGTGTTCGTATGTTTTGCCCTTGTTTTGTAATTTGAGGTTTTGCCAATATCGGGTTTGCCACGTCAGCTAGAAAAATATATCCCTAGGTTAGAATTGTATTGTTGTAGTTGCTTCATTATGATATGATCTTGTCGAGGTGCTTTTATGTTTTACTGGTTTTTTTATTTGTCAATAATTTTATATTCTACACCATTTTTTAATTCGCATTATTTTGTAGGTCAGTTTTGGTTTCACGAGGTGTCTTGTCGCACCATAGATTTTATAGTTGTATGCAAGAAGCTCCAAGAAGCATATAGTGCCACACCTTTATACAATTCTTGTTTTTTTTTATTTTATTTTATTATTATTAGCTTTTTTATATAGTTTTGGGTATGAGCCCTTTAGTCCTAATTTAGTTTTTCATTTATTGTTTTTTGTGGTTTGCGCCCGTGAATTCGCCAATCAGGCCCAATGGAAGACCAGCGCTGGCTCTTGTCAGCCAGCAAATGCTGAATTGGGTCCGTTTGTGACGAGCAGAACTTTTTATTATTGTTATTTCCTTTTTTTATATATATATTATTTTACTCAATCTGCTAGTCATAATAAAGTTTTTCTTTCTTTCTTTCTAATCCCGGTTATAAACTATCTGTGTTCCAAATTTCATCCAAATCCGTTCAGTAGTTTTTGCGTGAAGGAGTAACAAACATACATACATACATACATCCACACTCACAAACTTTCACATTTATAATATTAGTAGAATAGTATCTACCACCTATTAGGCTTATAGTTTTGTTTACATGGATCACCTTTTCAGACCACCCCGTCAAGAACCCGCTCTCTCTCATAACCTCCACTGCTCCGGTCAGTAATTAGTGGTCGGTGCAAAACTTCCGTCTCATTAGATCGCCGTCGTTACCCCACTAATTGCGGTCCTGGTGCCCTCCCCCCTACCTACCTTTTTGTACCCAATTAGTTGTAATTACCGACTACGGGGAATGCCACGTCGGCGGTGTGGCGCTTATCTTTGGGACTGAGATTTTGCATGGACAGAGGGTGTTTGTTTTACCATTCGAGGTTGGAGTGTAGGTAAATTAATTTGCTGATGAGGAAATGTGGGCTTCACCCTTTAAATATTTAACCTGCGATGTACCGTACAGGAAAGACATTGCAGAATTTTCGAGGAATCAATGAGATGATCGGATTTTTATGACACGTTCATTACGCTGGATGGTTGCAGGTTCGATTACCGTCCGAGCAAATTTCGAAAAGAGCCGTTCCGTAATTATCTCTGGTCAGGCGGTCACGGGATTGCCTCTCTCTCTCCATTGTATGTTGCCAATGTTACAATATATGTGTTACTTATTAATACAATACAATTCTGGCAATATTTATTTGTTAAACAATTTTTCATATTAACCATTCATTACACATAATTCTGTGCCTCCTGTGACCGGTGATACAATTGAAAAATCACTACTTTACAGGAGAGCCCAAACAATATTTAAAAAATTCTAGTTCATGAACGAAGTGGGTTAGGTTACATTTAAGTACCTTCTTTTGTAGATCGAAACATCCACTTTCATTGTGTTTTTATATTTTTGTGGTAAATATTATACTTTTGAAGTAATTCATGAAAAACTCGCAGTTGTACCCTTTTTAATTTCTAATATGTGATAAAATTACGTGATAAATGATACAAGTACAGTTAAATCATGTTGCACATTGATGTTGTCTTTGTTTAAAGTGATATACAAGAAGTGAAAAAATCCAATAACTAATAAGAATATGTTCAAAACACAATGTAGCTCAAACAAATGATAAAAATAATACTCCAAAGATTCGAATTTTTTACTTATCAGTCCTCTATTTTCATATTTTACATGAATTGTATTAGTTTGCTAAAATTCTAAATATATCAATATTCACGATAAATATACTGAAAAATAAAGTGTGTAAATTAATATAATCGCTCTTATACCACGAGGCACAAAAAAAATGTGTGAAGCAATGACCTAAAGGGGTTACGACTTGACTTATATCTAAATTCACGATATTTTTTCCGAAATTCTGTCACTCACTTGGCACCAAATTATCTCCGAAACTATAGCAGATAGAAGGACTTGAGTTGTACCAAAAAAATCGTATTTTTTTTCTGACAATTTCTATGTAAAAATCACAAAAAAGGTACAACTCGAGTTAAATCACCTTTCACAGGAGGCACAGAATTATTATCAACTAACTGTACTAGTGCAAGGTCCATCTCAAACACGGTATGAGTAACGATGGATTTATTTAATGTTTTACAACCGTGCCTTCATCAAGGTATAGATATCTATCCTCAGTTATATAAAACATCTACCAAAAACTATAGGAAATTGAGTCCTATACAGAGTAGCAAAGCGTGCTGTATTAAATGAAAACATATAAGAAAACCAGACATGATGTGTATGTACTTCGTATTAGACAGACGGAATAGAATAGAATATAGAACAAATCAATACAAATTATACATCATTTAAATATAGTAACTATAAAACAGGCCAGTGCTTTGATCGATACACTACGTAGATTTCAACAAAAACACCAACACTCTTTTCTAAGACATTTTCCCATAACATCACAGTCATTAAGACTAAACACAGTCAGTGAACCTCCCTGACCTGCTTTGTGTTACAGCAATAAAGAAATCCCGTTTAGTATCGCAGCCCATTAGTCGTTGTTCGCCAAGATTTGTGGGAACACTCCTGTTACACAGGAGACTGGGAACTGAACAGGGTCGGTGGGACTGGCGCCTGGACGACGCCAAATTGTCTTTGAATAGCTACTTGGATTGTATCAATATGGATAAGATGCACTTTTTTGTATATACGAGAAACATTCTTGTTCTGCTGTTTTATCCAGTATATAGTTACTGTTTCTATTAGAGTCCTTTTTTAAAAACTCACCATAGAACATATTTATACTATATTACTTAAAAGACACCCAGTGATTTACGATGATGAAATCTAAATTAATATCATAATCTAAATTGATATCATATTTACGAATAGATAGGAATCACTCACGTCATGTTATCATGTCTGGAGATTTGAGAAAGACAGCCTGCGAGAATGTGTTTTATTCCATGCACATTTTCATTAAATTGTATGTTTATTAATTTAATTGATATTATACCGCTTGAATTAATTGTAAATCCGATTACGTAGACAGCCGAAGAGATCATAATAAATAGTTTTATAAAGAGCATAGTAAAAGGTCCTGATACTTTAACTTATTAAAAAGCTTTGGGTTATTCATGAACCCCATGGATTTTGTTAACATCCCTCCATCTTCTGTTTCTTATCCAGCCTTTACTAATGTCTGATTAAAAAGCCGCAGCACTATCGTTCGCTGGAGGCCGGCGCTCTGTTTAATTTATCGCGAAGTATCGGAAACGCCCGCGTGGTGCACCACTATTATATGTTACATCAAAGCTGTAAGAAAGAGCTAAACAATGTATTAGACCGTCGCGTTGCGGTAGATATTTTATGGGACCCGATGCCGTTTCGTGGAACTAGAATATTAGGTTTGAGGGAATGAGTAATATGAGGTGTTCGTGGTTGCGGTTCACCGCTCAAATTAGTTGATAGCGGACACTCTTATCTGTGCCACGGCCAACGATGAATATGAATACTACCGTTATAACAAAAATAAACAAAATTGCGTCTTCCGCTTGGGCACTACGATGCGATGGTTAACTACTTAATCTGTTAATTAATGTTCGGAATATACATGTTGAAACAGAAAGGGTGTACTTTTTTTCAAACTTAACTTTGTGATTCTAAAACTATCAGCTTTGGAGGAAACTGCAAAAACAAAAGGTGTTATACAGCATACAGCTGTTGACAGATTTCACAAGTGTACAAAACCTTTAGTACTTCAACTGTCCTACAAAGCCGATAGTTTTAGATTTACAAAGTAAAGTTGCAAAAATAATTGTATTCCCTTTTTGTTTCATCCAGTATATGATTCAAGTACCTAATTTTACTTTTCAAGATTTTATACGTTGATACATAATTTAAAATATTTATTTATTTAACTTATGGAAAACCAACAGCTACATACAAATTATTAAACATTAAATCTAGTAACAGAAAGCCAATTAATAATTACTCGAATATTGCCACGATTTCCATATCACCATGTATCGGTTGATCTATAAGTACTTAAAGGCATCAACAGCCTAGTGGTTAGAGGGGTCGCCATCTTAACTGAGTGGTTCCGGGTAAGATTCCCATCCTGGTCATTAAACTATTATCCTAGCACAAGTATAAGCTTAGCTGGAGGGGCTTAGCTGGAACTAACACTACTAGATTTTTTTAAATAAACAATATTTTAGCGAGATAATGATTAGGTACATAGTACATGAAATATTTAAGGTGCATAGTATCTATATTCTTATCCCATTGTTGGACATCTATACATATTCAGAATTAAATTCAAACACAAAGCCTAGACCAAAAACTTGCGCACTCCTTTCAGAGAACCTTCAGGAGTGCGCAACCTCAAACTCTAACTACTCACCATCTCCGGCAGTTTATGTAAAGACCAGGATTTATGGAAGACGACACAAAGCGCAGATAAGGCCGTCTGCACACCGCCGACCATTAATATCAATCACTGTACGTGCGTCAGGGTCTATGAAGTGATAAGGATTTCTATAGACGAAGGTTTTTGCGGCGGCCGCAAGTTTTGAGTTCGCAGAAGGTTATTGGGTCGGGAAATATGTGGTGCAATGACCGCGTCGAGAATGGAGTTTTTATGAAAAGTAGGGTACGAAGGAAGGTAAGGAAGTTAAGATGGTTATAGGTAGTCCTACTATTTTGTGTTTAAAGAAAAAGCAAGTAAAGTTTAGACATTATTTTCATGTTCCTTTATGGAAGCAACTAAGTATTAGGTATTTACCCCGAGAAAACATGTGTTTCTTAATTCGGAAACAAAAAGAAAAGAGCAAAGAGATTTTACATACTGAAATCTTCTATATCTGCGATAAAGGCAGCCGTATTCACAAAAAATAAAACACTCCGAGACCTCATAGTAGGTAATGTTAGTGAATACCGGTGAGAGTGTGTGTTTGTGTTATGTTAATTCCGACACAAAATATTAATGTAATGTAGCTACAGGATATCTTAATAAAAATATAGGTACTTCTACACTATCAATTCAATCGCGAGATAGAAACAACCTACGTTATTTTATCCCGAATTCGGTGGTATTAAATTAAGGACTAGTTTGATACTACAAAATATTTATGTATTTCTCTGGCTATGTTCTTATTTTACTACAGCGCACTAAATCCTCTCGTAAAGCCCAACAAATAACTTGATTCGTCGAATAATTTCACAATAATGGCGACAATTGGACGCGAACGCGATAAAACGTTAATTACGCAGCTCGTAATTAAATCAGGCGTCCGCCGAAACTAATCAAAATTTACGATTACTCATAAATTCGATCGCGAAATTTAGTGCCGTCTTATAATTCAGATGGGCAGTGGATCGTGAACCGTCCCCTACTAGTTACCACATTGCTGTAATCTTCATTCCCCAGAGAGAACAGATGAAAACGAATTCGATTGAGCCACTGGGCGTCACCATTCTTATTAAAGAACTCTGAGTTGTGTCAGACTTTGTAAGATGTCATTTTTTCATCCAGACCGACACACCAACTGTACGGTCCCAAACTAAGCAAAGCTTGTACTATGGGTACCGTACAATGGACTGGGAGCGATCCTAGTGACACCCAGACCAGGGTAAATTAGGAAAAGCCATTTCCGAAATTTGCCCCGGCGGGAATCGAACCCGCGACCACCATGTGCAGTGAGCCGAGCGGCCTACGCTCGAACCACTGCGCCAAGCGGTCGTCATGATGAGTGGGAGAACCGTAAGCACATACCCCCCTCATTTCCTCTCCCTTTTTCCCACTCCCCTTTAATTTGGCAATGCCATCGGTATCGCCAGCATCTACTATCTGGTTAACATCAGGCGGAAAGTAACTTGTTTGCCGACATCTTCTTCTTCTATCTATATAGATATAAATTAATGTTTGTCTCTATGTCCTTTATAGAATCGTAAACTATGCCTTTGATCATGTCATGATCTTTAGCAAAGTGTTGTGCATGAGCCCACAGAGTTTTTGAGTTGGTACGACCAATCTTTGATAGCCTAGCAACGCGCGCAGGGTACAGCTAGTTGTTACATAAAAATTATGATCAATAATCATTGTTGAACCGTTTCAAACTTGCTACCATCTCGCATTTCAACAATTAGTAGCGGTACAAAGCTAAGGCACCGAATCGTATTTATGCGTCTGAGCATCGCAGCCACCACATAAATTACGAGCAATCGCACGAAACAACAATTTATGCAATGTATCGCTACGGCGGGCGGCGGCGCCGCCCAACACAGGCAGCGGCATTCCGTGTGGAACGTTTCAATGCAGTTTATTCTAACGGCTGGATCTTCGAATTGTAGCAATCAATGTGACGGTCACCGCTTAATAAATAGTTGCTTATACAAGTAAAAATGTTTTACAAAACTGTGTACTGACTGCGGAGGTACTGTCACGAATTATATTCGGCCGATAGATAGCGCTAATAGTATCCATTCATAATTATTTTTTTATTTCAATATAAGTCGCAGAATACAATTATCATTGGTCCTCAAACTAGGCGTGCATGGAAAACCTGTATCATGAGACCAAGAAATGTAGTATGTAATCTAAATATATATAACTCAAAGGTGACTGACTGACTGACATAGTGATCTATCAACGCACAGCCCAAACCACTGGACGGATCGGGCTGAAATTTGGCATGCAGGTAGATGTTATGACGTAGGCATCCGCTAAGAAAGGATTTTGATTAATTCTACCCCCAAGGGGATAAAATAGGGGATCAAAGTTTGTATGAAACTTTGACAATTTTAAACCGAGCAGCTGAGACTTTGCATGCATAAAGCTACTATGACGTTGACATCCCCTAAGAAAGGATCAAAATTCCACGCGGACGAAGTCGCGGGCTCAGCTAGTGTAGTATAAAATTGGTTTTCTGTATCCTGGTATGTTTTATATTGTTCAATATTCATATTTATGAATTTTTGAGGTTGACAGAGTGACCAAATTATTTAGAAAATAATGTTTTTCGCCAAGTTCTAATATACCTACAACAAGTATCACGATCAATCGCTATCCAAAGGTGTTTGCAATCGCTATTATTATAATAAAGAACTTTCTTGAACTTGTGACCTTCAAAAACCATTGTGCCAAAAACTTAGAAAAAAGTCTAAGTAATGACTCAATTTAGTCGCGAAAAAATATGTATTGGTGAAATGGAGACTTCCCTTACGATCCTACCCTACTTTGACAACCCCTAATAAATGCCGATTCTCATAAAAGTTTGTAAACTAAAGTGAGACAGACAGGCCCACCCCGCGAAGTCGTCGGACATGACTGTGCTCTCCGATTCACCCCTATCGCGCCGTCAGTACTTAATGACGACTCTTCCTGTTTCCTATTGATGCCAGATGGCTTGTATTGTGGCATTTCCTTATCTTTGTGTTGTTTATATATTTATTTAAGTCCAAACGATTTTGATGACAATTTTGTTGTTATCAATTCAGAGCTAAACTTCATTTGATGTTTAAAAAAAAATATCATGTCTCCCTCATACGTTGGACGATGACAAGGATGGCAATAACTACAGTTAGTTTAATACATATTAATTTGTGTAACAACATACTCAGCGCTATTATTAAACTAATAAGGCCTAGTTCAAACAATTAACTAACGCATGTTGAGTTTACAATAGAATACGGAGCATAGCTTTTTAACAGCACCTTTTAGACAGATTTCAGGGTACGGTAGTATATCCACCTATACCTATTAGTCAAGGTCCAAAAACGAATTAATACAGTTCTCTATTACAGCCGGATGAACGACATTTTTCCTAGACAATATTCAGTCTTCAATATCCAAAAAAATACAAGTATAAAAAAAAAATCATTAAGTATTGCACAATAATTTTGGCTATATAATACCATTAAGTATTTGATGACGCTTATCAAAGTGCCATAATTTAAAGGCTTTCATACATTATAATGTACTTATAATTCATTAATTCTCTCACATAATTAAAATATTTCCTGGAACTGTCTCTATAAACAGTTATCTTCACATTGTTTTCTTGGAAGATCGTATTATTCGCTGAGATATTATTATAACCCTGAATGCCGCGCCGGGAGCTGGCAGTGATATTTCATTTTTCATCTCGGCGACGATGTTTTTCCACCGCTGGAAAAGTGCAAATGACGGTTACTGAGATATCTGAGAAAGCGGGTCGCGGAGACAGCGAGACGGCAACAATGGAGCGGGGAGTTGCAGACGAGCGACTGTCAAGCGCTTTCCTTGATATATTGCAGGTTTGAAGACATTATGTAAACTGTGTTATTCTTATGGCGATGACAAACATGCAAATTACATTCATCTCGAATACAACTAAAAATCAGGACGAACATTAAATATCCGTTAATAGACGTTGGCTTGTGACTTCAAAATGAGTGTTTCCACGGTTTGTACTTAGAAAGTACTTAGATCGCAAAAAAATCGCTTCCATGAATATGCTGTCTTGGTACATCAATTCACGTTCGGGTTAGACGAACGAAACAAAACTTTGTAAATAACAGTATACGCTTTACATAGACTGAAGTCAATATAATATGAATTAACACATGAATTGTTAAAAATTAAAAAGAGACAGTCTGCCTATACTTACATTCTTTTCTGGTGCAAACTACTGTGAAGCTCTATAATATTAGCGTCACAACCGCCCGTCTACTCTCCCCACCGCAACGAGGGGAGGAATGTTAACAGCGTTTGCTTCTAGATTAAGCTATTCACGGGCGGACGTTATTGTCTAATTGTCTTATTGTTTGGAAAGCATTTGCGCCGACGGCCGCGAGATGGCGCGATACTCGTCCTGCTCTCGCCACGTTTAGCGACTTATTTAATTATGGAACGGACAACTCTCTTTGTAAATAATTGGGTTAAATATGTCCCTTTGGATGAGCGAAATAAAATAAGATTCTTGGTACAGACATTGGTATTATGTAAATAAATCCGTGACAGCGCTGAATTCATGCTTGTACAAAAAGCAAGGTAGACCTCACTTGTTCAGGTAAAGAACGTATCAGCTTTTCGTTTCTATAAATTCATAACAGGCCTAATTGGATTATTATTATTATATATATTTTTGCCAGAAACAATTTTCATGAAAATATCGGGACCTACTTCAGAACAAGTTGTCGATAGAAAGTATAGGGTCAAGTCCTTAAACTGTAATCGTGGTACGAGTATTACAAACTAAGAAGTGTTAAAATTGTTTGTAAGTTAGTTAGTTTCAGTAAGCGGATGTTAAAATCTGCCCGAATTGTATCGTGTTCCTATAAACCCATCTCTCACGTTGCGGTTTTACCGGCAATCCGAGCGCGGTGACAAGGCGGTTGCACGCTCAATAGAGCACGGGTCGGGTCTTAGTAATAGCGGCAATACGATTCCATATTTACGAGTAATAGCGAGTAATTAAATACCTTTATATAACTTATATTTAAGTAATAATTACCTATTTTAATAATTGTAAGGTTTCTCAGTAATAAAGGCTTTTTAATTAAATATATTTACCTGCTTGCGTCTCATTTATTTGCGCAAAATTGAGCAGATTTTTTATATATTATACACTAAATATCTGCCAAAAGTATAATAAATTGGGGTTTCTGATCGTTATGTACTGTATATCACGATCAAAAACCCCAATTTATACTTGCTACATTTGCAGGACATTATTGATAACGTGTGTTTCATTCAACCTTTTGACATGGCATTGCTAATGTCTCCTCTTCTATAATGTAACAGGGAATTTTAACCCGAGGCAAAGAAGTAGATGAAATAGAGATCGATTTAAAGAATTTTGGGCTTAAAACGCACATTTTTCTTAGGGATGTCCATACATGGCCTTTTTAAGGGTAAGCAAGATAAATAAATCCTAATCATTATAGATATTGGTAGCCTAGTTCATAGTGATAGGCCAGATGGATATCAAATATATATTTAATGATGTCACCTCGCCTCTCGCCCGCTCACAGTTGACACTGTGACCACGCACCAAGGCTAACGAGCAAAAAGCTCAGCGCACTCAGCGGGCCGAAATTACCCTGATTCCGGGTAATTACAGACTGCCAACCCTATCCTGAACACTATGTCATCGTGACGTCATTAGTGGTAAGCAAAATTGTTTGTACCCAAAGGGCCGAGATTAAAAGGCCGTACAAAGGCTGAATTAGTAATTATCAAGGGTCCTTTAAAAGGCGTGACATAATTAGTTTTTATTGTGTAGGTATTAGGGAACATTTTGTAGCTAGTCATGTTTGCTTATTTTGAAATGCTTTAGTTCGAAGCTAGATCTAAAAACACACAAAACTGATTTAGCTGTCTGTGAGCTGACGATCTGCGAAAGACTGCAGGCAGATGCTGGATGCAGCAAGCTAAAGACAGGGCTCTATGGCGCTCATTAGGGGAGGCCTATGTCCAGCAGTGGACTGATATAGGCTAATGATGATGATGATGATGATGTCTGTGAGCTTTAGAAAATCTTATTATTATCTATTTCCCTTAAATAATGCGATGCGTCATACATTAATTGCAATGACGGATGAAATTTTTTGTATGAGCTTGAGCCATGGATATCAACTAGAAAAAATACTATGAAATCTCTCGTTCCAGTGCATTCAAACTATACATTTCTTATCTCCCTATACCCAGCCCAACGCCCACCGGAATAACGCATGTGCATTTAATCAGCGATGCGATAGCAGACGGCGCTATCTCGTCGGCATCGCCCAATTACTGCGCCCCCTCGCGTCGGGGGATGAAGATAGTGCGATAAACCAACCGGTCTATGGGGCGCTCGGCTCTGGTTCTTTTTGATACATTGCATTGGAAATATAGATCAAACTCGTCAATAGCCTAGTGGTTAGAGGGGCCGTCCTCGTAGCTGAGAGGTTCCGGGTTCGATCCCCATCCTGGCCATTAAACTATTGACGTGACCCCACTCCTAGCACTAGCATTAGCTTAATTGGAGGGGGTAAAGGGATTACTAGTAATGTTATAAACACTTGCTAGTAATCTTTAAAAAAATATATATTATAATTAATTATTTATTATTAATGTAAGCCAACAAATCATTTAAGAATAGTCAGAATCTACTACCGGTTCGGAATGCTGCTTCCACTGAGAAGATCCGGCAAGAAACTCAAAGGTGAATAAAAACTACACTTTTCAATGAATAAAAGATGGTGTACATTCTCAGGAACAGCAACAGAATATGAGCAGGCAACACCATTGTCAGATTATTGATAGACTAAACAATTTTCTTGCAATAATAAGGTCACGTAACTTCAGTCAATATTGGCAATTATAATTCTAGAATATGACCAATTCAGTGACAAACGTTTCATTGGATAATCATTAAAGGTCCGAAAGGCAACACACTGGAGCTACTATCTATACATCTATACAAATAAATAAAATCGGAGTGTCTGTTTGTAATATCAAAATAACACCTTTTCACTAAATGCATATGAAAGTACATACGATACCTATAGCAAAAACGCGAATTAAAAAATTTTTGTCTGTCTGTCTGTCTGTCTGTCTGTCTGTCTGTCTGTCTGTCTGTCTGTGTGTTTGTTCCGGGTAATCTCCGAAACGGCTGGACCGATTTCGACGGGACTTTCACTGGCAGATAGCTGATCTTATAGCGGGTAACTTAGGCTACTTTAATTTTAGAAAAACAATTAGGGTTCCGCGTAAAAAAATAAAAACACTTGAAATCAAAGAGTATCTCCGAAACGGCTGGACCGATTTTAACGGGACTTTCACTGTTAGATAGCTGATGTTATACGCAGTAAGTGAGGCTACTTTTATTTTAGAAAAACAAAATTAAAAAAATGGGTCCTGTCGCGCGGGCTCAGAACGCGGGACCGGGCTTTATTGTTAAGTTAAATTCCACGCGGGCAAAGTCGCGGGCTCAGCTAGTAATTAATAAAACAAGTACATGCCCTTTGTAGTAGATAAGTACGAGTACCCAAAATTTTTATTTACATGATACATCTTTTGCCAGTAGGTACTTTTTAATTATAAAAAACTGTCAATAAAAAAAGTAAAAGACAAGCCTGCCGAGTGCTGACATTCTTGCCGGATTCTCTCTTCTCAGTCGAGATTGCGTTCCAATCTTCGAGATCACAATGTAGACTTGCGGAAAATTTGTAAAAATCGATTTATAAGTGGCGTAAACAAAATAAATGATATGACTTTGATCACAGTTAAAATAGAGTACTTTTTTAATAGAGGTAGGTTTCTACTTTCAGTAAAAACAGCGACTAACCTGAATAACTTGTATCATGTAGACCCAGAGGTCATCCCAGCCCAATAACTGCACTATTCCCAGTGCAGAGGGAGGAAGATAATATCGGAGATTAACACACTGTGGGTGCGAGTGGCTGTCTGTGTCGGATTTGTGAAGTTTTTGCTAATTGGCATCCCTCAATATATTCGTAGGCACCTACACCCGGAAGGACATATATATTTTTTACTAGCTGAGCCCGCGACTTCGTCCGCGTGGAATTTAAGTTAACAAAAAAGCCCGCTCCCGCGTTCTGAGCCCGCGCGACGGGACACATTTTTTAAAATTTTGTTTTTATATAATAAAAGTAGCATACGTTTCTGATTATAACAACAGCTATCTACCAGTGAAAGTCCCGTCAAAATCGGTCCAGCCGTTTCGGAGACACTTTGATTTCATGTGTTTTTATTTTTTTACGCGGAACCCTTATTGTTTTTCTAAAATTAAGGTACCCTAAGTTACTCCTTAAAACATCAGCTATATGCCAGTGAAAGTCCCGTCAAAATCGGTCCAGCCGTTTCGGAGATTAACCGGAACAAACACACAGACAAACAGACAGACAGACAAAAAAAAATTAAATCGCGTTTTTATTATAGGTGTCGTATGTACTTTCATATGCATTTAGTGAAAAGGTGTTATTTTGATATTACAAACAGACACTCCAATTGTATTTATTTGTATAGAAAACAATATTCCGGAGAAATAATTTTCCACTTGATTTACTATTAGGCCCACAATTTGCATAAGAGGGAATATATAATTCCTAGCCCGTTTACCACTCAATTGTAATTGTCAATACGCTCATACAGGCTGGGGCTCAACCTGGGTAGTACCAATCTCTCACAGAAGATCGGCGTAAAGTAGCTCTTATAGCTGCTTTACGTACGATGAGTGAGAGAGCCGAAAGATCAACCCCCTCGTTTCCTCTCACCCACTCCGCTTATAAACTCAAGCTGGCAACGTGCGAGCAATGCCTTTGGTATTGCAAGCATCTATAGGCTGCGGTAACAGCTTAACATCAGGCGGCTCGTACGGTTGTTTGCCGACTTTAATATACCTATGTACAAAATAAACTACTTGCTCTTCTTCAAATATTGTTAGCGGTAATCCCTGCACTAAGCCGTATAAGTCTTTAAATAAGCCAGACAAATGAGGTTAAGCGCGTAAAGAATTAGCGAAACCCTTGGATAATTGCCGTAGTGGGCTGCCCCTCAAACCCTATACACGAAGGGGTTCGGTATAATGACTCTAGTGTTTTACATCCTATATTTATTTGAGTACTTTTTGTGAGTTTTATTTTAGCAGATAGTTGATAGTATATTAATAATAGTATATTATTATAATAAAAAATATAGCCAGGCTGACACACCAACTGTATGGTCCCAAAGAATGGACTGGGGGCGAACCCAGTGACACCCAGACCGAGGCAAATTACGAAGCCATTTCCGAAATTTGCCCCGGCGGGAGTCGAACCCGCAACCACCATGTGCAGTGAGCCGAGCGGCCTACACTCGAACCACTGCGCCAAGCGGCCGTGGGTATGGCAGTAAACAAAGGTCGATGTAAGGTACATAATATTAGCATTTACTATGGCCTCATTCACTATTTAAAATAAACCTTATATGCAGACAAAGAAGATGGAAAGTTGCTCAATCATCTAGCTTTGATTAGTAATACAAATTATTTTCTTGGAGAAAATCTCGCTTGCCAAACCAAACAATGTGTGACCAATTTTCGGATAATAAAGCTATACGGTATCTTACACGTGTTCGCTCCCAATTTCTGAATACAACGTCCATCCCATTAGACATTCTCATACGACCTATAAAACCAACTTATATTTACCATCTTTATCCTTTAACGCATTGAATACTGCACCTTGAGCCATAGGTATAAGAACCTCGCGTCAAATCGATAGACGACAAAATAGTATTTTTTAGTACAACCCACAAAAATAGTTCCATTACAAGAAAACATTGCAAATCCAACCTTTGGCCTTACGCAATAAGAGTGTTTTCGGAGAATGTATTTGAAAATATAAATTTGTGCAGTTCCGTCTCGTATTCCATGACATTTACCGAAGCCAGGGGATGAGATGAGTCACCAAAGACAGGGAAAGTTACGGCCTACAGTCTCCGAATGGGAGTTTCCTCCAGACGAGCTTCTATAAATGTTAATGAACTGAACGCATCTAGTTTTATTGGTAAGTATAAGAATAAGTATTATGAGACCGTCTGGGAAGGCGGGATTGTTTTCGTAAATTACGATAGTGTGACGTCATAGGAGATATTGGAGATTACGTCAACGGGATTAAAAATAATATTTGGTACGTTTTTCAACTGACATCCAATACTACAGAAATAATTTGTCGCATTGTCAAACCAACTATCTACCTACATCGAATTAACTACGACTACGAATTAATAATACTTCTATTACCATTAACTACGAATTATTACCCCAATGGGTTTTTGATTTATTTTAATAATAACATCAAAATAGAATAAGTAATATCCAGTCACCGTTAAATGAAATATCGATGTCACAAATTTGCGTCTCACCGCTCTTTACAACGCAACCATCGCTGAACTAGCAAAAACCCACAAATGATTTGCAATTATGCAGTCTCAATGGACTTATTACATGAATGGGGGCGGGCGGGCGCGACCCGGCAGGGCGGCGACCAACAATTGAATTTTAACGACCTATAATATTTGTGACACAGTGCTGAAGAGGATAGTCAACATTGAAATAATACTATTTTACGGATTTTATCGCATTTATTAACTTTATGTTCCCGACGTTTCGGTTGTATTAATATTAATAGTTTTATTTCAATCTGTAGTATTCGCGTAAATATAAGAAAACAATATAGGATAGTCAACTTCAATGGTTGCCCATGAAAGGCGACCCCGGTATTGCGAAAATGGAAAGGTACCACGGATTATTATCCGTTCATACTAGCGATCCTTTATAAAGGATACAGTGATAGCTCAATTGTACCTACATAATATTTTCATTTACAGTTATCATAATATTATACTGAAAAGCCTAAGATACGAGAAAAGTGTTTTAATTGAATACAGATAGAACAGTTAATTGTGATATATTTTTGTATTATTAAATAAATGTGCGAAATAACAAAATACTCAAACTTATACGTAAGTATACCCCTAGGGCAGGGGTAGGCATATGATGACTGCAGTGCACTCACATTTCACTAAAGCTATTTCGCTCCCAATGTAACATAGACGAGAAACGTAGGAAACTCCGATAAATAAAATCGAAATATTAAAACAAAAATGATCATGCCTGAATAAATAAAAACTACGTATTTAGTTTTCCAACGGATATGCCCGTATGTCACTAGCAAAGATTCGGGCACAGATGGCCGTACAGATTTCTGCTTCACAGGATGGACAGGATGATCCTATTTGCGGCCGAAGAACCGCTGCGGTCTGCAACATGTCGAAATAGGTTTACCGTAAACGTTAATATATAATTCAGATATGGACTCGTCAAAGCCCTTTGAAGTGTTAAGTGGTTTTAGTTCTTTATGCGAAATGGTATTTGTAAAACCGTTTATGTGGTGACAAAATACCTTGTTTAACCTGCGTGATACCTTTTTTTCTTCTCAATATTTAATATTATATATTTGATGATATTTGCTTGTTAATGTCTGTACTCTAACATTTTGGATATTATATCGCAACCGTAACAACCACGGTGACCAAATAAAATTATTAAGGCCTCACTTGAGTGAGTGAGTGAGTGTGTTTGTTCAACGAAAGCGTCAACCAAAACTTAGCTCGAGATTTATGAAGGACCAACTGTCGAGAAAAATGAAATTGAACTGTTTTAATTAGAATGTTAATACTTCCTAAATAAATACCATTACTTCGTGTAACTATCCTGTCGTGTCACTATCTTTACACAACGATACGACAACTTCTTAGGCACCTACCCCTACTTGCTTGAATTGGCACCGACTCCAAATGAAATAAATTATAAAGTCCCGAGTTATTTCTAGCTTTTTAGTGCACCCTGGTTTTTTGAATTCGGTTCCATTTTATTTCGTCATAACAATGAACGCATTCAATAATATTTCAAAAATGATTACGCGACACCAATTAGAGTGCAATTCACCCCTTCACAACAGGGGACAAATTAAGGGCCGTAATTATAATCAATTAGTGCATTTTCGGCGCCACACGTGCGGCGCACGCGCCGGCTAACGAGGCCGTGTGACAACGATCATGTGTCAAAGTGAGAATGTCAAGCAAAAATGTTACTGTAGGTACACAATGAGTATGATAAAAATATGGGAGTCTAATTAAAAGATCCTGCGGTTCTGAAGTCTGTTACAAAGTGAATTGTTTACCTGATTGATTAAACACAAGTCACAAGAAACCGATTTGATACAAAGGTCCCAGTTAAAACTAAAAACATTGGCGACCGCTTGGCGCAGTGGTTCGAGCGTAGGCGCCGTAGGCCGCTCGGCTCACTGCACATGGTGGTTGCGCGTTCGATTCCCGCTGGGGTAAATTTCGGAAATGGCCTTTTCGTAATTTGCCCTGGTCTGGGTGTCACTGGGTTCGCCCCCAGTCCATTGTTGTACGGTACCCGTAGTACAAGCTTTGCTTAGTTTGGGACCATACAGTTAGTGTGTCAGTCTGGCGATATTATTATTATATTATTATTCATGTGGGGTTTAAAAAGTGAGCGTCATTTAAACAGCAACGGGTAAGTACTTATTGTTAACAAATAGTAGGTATTGCATGGGAAGTCAAGAGTGTGCCGGCACGGGCACGTGGCGATCACGGGCCACTGATTGAGTAACCCAATAATTAGGGACGCTGAGAGTGTGAATAGGACCCCGGAGACGTCCCGGACCGACGCGCCGGGAGACCAGCCAGCTGCAGGACTGCTTACTATGCTGATTGTACTGGAACACTACTTTTTTATTTTCCTGCAATGTATACGAGTACAACTTCATTGCATTAAAGTTGTATAGAGACACCTGTTTGTCAAGATGTTCAAAATGTCAGTAAATGTAACGCGAATTACTCTCTTTACCTTTACTACTCTTTACTTATTACCATAATATTTGTTGTTGTGATGTCTTGTAAGTAGTATTTTTATGTATTGTTATTATTTATTTACTTAGCCAACATTACTAACTTTTTTATGTTTATGTTTCTTCTCAGTATCCTCAACTGAAATCAGTTTTACACGGCTGGTCAATCGTCATTTTAAATTTAACTTTTATTTCCTTGCAACAACTTGTCGTTGGCAGAATAAACGGTAAACGATGGAGCTATAAAATTAAAACCTGAGGGAGTTATGGAGAAGTAGGTACTTAGGTTTCAACAGGATCCGTACATTTGAACATACCCTGAACATACCCTGAACATACCCTGCACCACTTGCCCAGTAAAACGCATCTGATGCGCACTAGTATATTATGTATGGCGCCAACTATTTACAACAAGCTGCCCATATCAATTAGAAAGACAAATAGTATTAATGTTTTTAAAAGTTTGTTAAATAATTTTCTAATAGATAAGGCCTATTATACTGTTGACGAATTTTTAAAGGAAAACTAGATAGTTATTATAATTGTTTAGTATTGAATGAATATCAATGAATGTATAATATAATAATGATAATAATTTTAATTTAATTCGATTGACCCATTTAATTACTTTGAATTTTGCATGCCAATTGGTGGAATATAGCATAAGCACTTTTATAATCTGTAACATCTATGTATATCTACCTATATTCGCAAATAAAAGTTATTGTATTGTATTGTATTTTTGTGGTCGTAAATTGCACATGCACCAAACACTCCAATACAAGATAACTTCACAAGGTACAATCAGAACATCGCTTCTGTTCGCAACCCTTCTGTAATTACAAAAGTACGGCGCACAAGTACGCAACTGTCGACTTACACTAAGCTCTTTGAACTATCGCTGGCAAATTCATATTTTCCCGGCCAATGGGCTCGAAAATTACTGGAATTATACGTGCGAGGCGCAGCCGAGATGTGTCCTCTGTTGACGTCGGGCTTTTGACGATGCCGTATGATGCCAATTAAAAGTTAGCTGTTTAAATTACAAAGTAAGCAAGTAGATCACATATTCAACTAGTATTTTGAGTTGCGCACGTTCAAAGAAGATTTGAGCTCTTCTAGTGTCTGGATAGCCTAAGGCTTGAAGGGAACATTACCTTCCCTTAGTAGACGTGATACCAATATTTTTCTGCCTTTCCTTATTTACATAATGTATGTGTCCACTTGAGCCACATAAAATGTTTAATCATTGCTAAAAGGATCAGTAAAAGGACATATTTATTTATAATAGAAGCCATTGTTTTAACACTACCGAAAAGTTTGGCCGTTTCCACCGAACGTTTATAATATGTGCTTAAGCGCGAGCCTCTACCTGCATGCAAATGAACAGGTTAAGCCTCATGTATCCTTTATGTGTCTCTGTTTCATTGTTAAATGCTATCAAAAATTCAGGTAAAGCGCCAACTTTCCACATATATTTGAACGGAATGCAAACACGGATTGAGCCTCGTGGCTCGCACACGACTTTTATCTTTATTAGCCTCATATCTAAATAGCGTCAGATTACCTTTCTGTCATATAAATACGACATTGTATGTCTTATTTAACATGCTTGGCTATCATTGTCATGCGTATTATTTTATTTATATTATTTCTCGATAGGGTTCGAGATATTAAATTACTAAAAAAGTATAAAAAAGAAATCATCATAATCGGTCAAGCCGTTTTGGAGGAGAACAATTACGAACACACACAAACCGCAAAATTTATACAAAGAAGATTAGATTATTATTGTATTACACACCCCTAACTATTAAAGTGCGCAAAGAAAGTCCAATTAAAGATGAACGGTTAGTAGCGGACTATCTTGTTCGCAATTAGCGCACTGATACATAGATCTGCAGTTCGATACTGCATATTTGCATGCACCAGCAATAACTCTTCCTGGTGCGTTGCAAACCGGAACGTTAGATGGCTGATTAGCAAAAACCAAAGCCCATAGTTCGTGCAGCACAGTGGTTCTCAAAGGACTCGCTCCCGTGGGGCTGGGGGACTGATAGTGGGATTACAAAGGGCGCTTGGGCATAATAAGTGTAGTTTTGATAACAATTTGTTGTATTTTTATGTTAATTTAAGACTTAATCGATGGACATTGCATTTTAAAAACGATATCACGTCTTATTCTACGCATGTATCAGGTTTTTTTTGGCCAAATTAAAAGTATTTTTTTTACCAATGTTGTTGCATATTCTTAAATAATTATATAAATGATAATCATGAATACAATATAAGAAATAGAGGTGTTGCTATGCCAAAAACTAAACAGATTGTAACGAGTGCAACGGTCCTTTATGCAAACGATTCTGTGGGCTATCAATCAAACTTTGATCACTACTGCATTGTTGGTTTCAGTTCGGTCATAGTCTGTCTGTTTGTTGCGTGTTCAGATCGATTCCGTCGGGCTACGTGATGCGGGCTCCACTCGTTCTGTGCAGTTTGTATTGTCAATTATCACGGCAAACTAATCTGCTGTCGTCCGGATGAATGGGTGAATGTTTGCTATGATTCTCAATGACGTATCGATTGATTGGCATAATGTCGTATCATGAACATGTTTGTTTAGTAGGCTCGAATTTCGGTTGAACAAGCTGGGACAAGTTGAGCTAATAACATAGGCTTAATAGTCAAATATTGATACTAATTATTTTGTCGTCAAATCACGATTAAACTGAATTTGATACATATAAAAGTAATTGCTTCCTGATCATACATGGTTGATAATACAGTCAGTTTGGTCAAGTTTAATTGTGTGCCAACAAAATTGGCACCTTTGATAGTTAAATAATAAAATGTACAAATGACCCCAACTTGTATTTATTTCTATGCCACGAATCAATAACGTAGGTATTGAATTTGATAGCAAATTCGTCAAGTTTGGCACTGTTATATACTTTGTACAAGAAACTGTATAGATTAAATTCGATCTTTCTTAAACAAAATTACAAAAAATCCTATTTCACAAATTGGAGTTCCAACATCAGACGCTCCACCATCTTGCGTCTCCGATACACTCCACTTACTTAACTTAAACAATTTCCTTCCTCCCTAATAAGGCGCCCTTTAAAGAATTACTCGCTTTTTATTACCCTAACGCGCTGTAAACGAAACGCCGATGGACGGACATCAAAGCTCGAGATAATCCAATAAGGTGCATTTGGTCCTACAACCCAGACAATTTGAGCGGGGATCCTCCTTAATCAACGTTGAAAGTAGAAAGCACCTTTTTATATTCGCCAGGTAATATAAAAATGTGACGGCTTGATGAATTAGGATCAAAGTTTCCGAAGGAGAAAAGCATTTGAGTTTTTTTAAGGTTTTCAATGTTGATTAAAAGGAGTCAGCTGGAATTTTCGACGTTTGAGAAGATTTCGGGACAGTGACGTAAAAGCGGATGGTTTTCAGTAATTTAATCTCGGGATATATTTTGCTTGAGATTATCTGCTTGAAAGTTATGTGATAAAATACTACCTACTGATGTACACCGTTATAGTACGAAAGTATGTCTTTTGAGTTGCTTTGAGTTTGTTTACAGATCTTCAAATGCAATAGCGTAGAAGATTGCATTAGGTATGTGAACGTTGACTGAGAATATTTTTTAATATTCTTATATTTTAAATCAAATGATAGAGCAAATTATATCTTATTACAACGTCTAAATAGGTACTATTTTCATTGCCATTACTTTTCCCTAACTCTTGGTTTGGTTATCGGCTGATCCGATCCTGACTCCTCATAATTCGTGAGTTGTAGGCGGCGCTGACAGCGTGGCGCCGCATAGTTCAGCGACCCGGACTCCGCCGCCGTTTTCCTCGATCCCTCGCCTTATCTTCATCTAAGGTCGGCCCATTGAATTATGTTGTCACCAAAAGATTAATAAGATTAGGTACCTACGGTATGGTTCTCGTTGCTTCGAGCTTTTCTCTTTAACTGTTGTACTAGTGCAAGTCTAATTTTATTTATTTATTGTTTTATATGGTGAAAACAGTTGTTGGTGAACCAAATAAATATAAATAAAAGTAAGCTTTGATTATCGAGGAGATTTTTTTTTTTGATGAAAATAAATCTTCTGTAATTGTATTAAAATACTTAATTGTTATCTTGCAGTACTATACTATTTTTGTTTATATTTTTTGCTGTCGTCTGTTCATCGCAACGTTCGCAGAGGAAATTCTTTCAAATATTTTGTCCATCATTCATTGTTACTTCAGATACAATGGAAAATATCGATGGGTCGAAAAATCGCTTAAAACTTTGCAACTTGCAACAATGGGGTTTAATGACTAGATAAAGAACTTTTGAAGTAACGTGCATTAATGACGTCGGCCAGTTTATAAATATCGAAAAAAAAAAAATATATTTTATGTTCGTGTTCACACACTTTGGAACAAGACATAATTTTCTAGTTCGTGGACTAGGTACTTAGCCATTAATTTTAACTAAAACTTCTCGAAGAATTTCCGGAAGCGCATACTGTTGACTTCGCCTAACCTAGTCTTAAAACTTTACAGTACACAAGTGTCGACGTGTTAAAATGATATACACAGTATTTTTAAATTCTCATTACAAATAATATGCCAAAAATAAAAAATATACATTCAATCAAATGAACAATTTACCTCGACAAAACAAATTCCTCATTTTCTAAAACTAAACGCCGCTGTCACTGGCATCGGGTGAAAGTTGAAATTGGAGTGACAAAAACAATATTCCGCAAACGAGACCGCGGCACGGCACTGTCGAGCGGTGCCGGCTCTCCCCCCCAGTGGCCTGCAGTACACACCTGCTTACACTAGGATAAAGAGTGGACTAACACATGTTGGTTTCGTTTTGAAACGTGGAGTGTATGAGGTCAATCTATTGACGTATTATATAACTTCACAAAGATTTAACGACTCAAAAATGTAGGTCAATTCGGTGGCTATAAAACTATTTTTTTGTGCTTTTTTGTTCTCACAATAAAATGCCTAGTAAATTGAGGTAGTATCAAGAAATTTAGTTAGAGTTAGATGTCTGAATTTTCCTTTTTTGACTGCTCGTAATTATTTTACAAGGACATAGACGATCACCTGGGTTGTTGCTTACATGAGGCTCCCAACAACTCATGTAGTAAGTCAAGTTGTATCAACTTAACTTTTATTATGACAAATATTTCAAGATCAGAATAGTTCAATTTTAATCTTGCGCATTCCTGTAAATAATTAGGATTAAATTTAGTTAGAGTTAGATGTCTGAATTTTCCTTTTTTGACTGCTCGTAATTATTTTACAAGGACATAGACGATCACCTGGGTTGTTGCTTACATGAGGCTCCCAACAACTCATGTAGTAAGTCAAGTTGTATCAACTTAACTTTTATTATGACAAATATTTCAAGAGCAGAATAGTTCAATTTTAATCTTGCGCATTCCTGTAAATAATTAGGATTAAAATGCTTTATTTACATCCCACTTCGCGGGCGGCAGGTGTAACAAAAGCTCTCTGTTTTAGCGCAACTTTTTGCCGCAGTTTTGTCCGTGTTTCTGTGCGCTTTTTGTGTTGGCTAGCCGGAGTGCCCGCGAAATGTTTTACGGTTAAAGTTGTGGTTGCTACAGGTATGACAAAGACTTTTATGCGGGAGCGTTAGACAATAGAGTATTGTTTGCTTGTGTTTAAAATGTTTTAAGGACAAATAGGCACCTATCTAATTAAATACAGGGAAACTCCTCGTCGTTGGGATCCTCCTTACAATAATCATTTCTTGTTCATGCCTGCCAGAGTCAATTATTTGTTCAGTTTAAAAAACTCTTGAGGGAAAGCTCTCGCCATCTGTCACGTTTGCTATTGATGTTTTTATTTCCGCTTCGATTTGTTTCAGACGATTCTCACGATTTCATTCCAAACATTGTATTTTGAGATGACTCACACAACCTTTCTGCTTAAATCATTTATATTTAATATAAATTTGTAATGTACGAAATATTGTGGATAAGGCCTGAAAATATAAGCATTTAATATAGAAATACCTCAGTGATAAATTTATCCAATTAATAACTACGTATTATTCTTCTTAGCTAAGCTAACCTTCATGAAAATAATCTTAGTTGGCAATATTTAAATTAATAGCCTCAAAAATAGGGATTCTAAACAGGGCCGTTAAACTAACTATAAAAAGTAGGTATATATTTTACAGGCAATTATTAAAATGTAGCAATTTGAACACTCGAACAGAATTATCATAACCATTAATATATATTTATTTAATGATAATCATCATCATCACCACCTTGCCCTTATCCCACACTAGGTAGGGTCGGCGCAGCACGTTAAATAATAAACTTAAATGATTAACCAAGGTTTGTCAGTTACCTATTTCTTCACAAATACACAATTCTAGTCCTTGTGAGTCAGCCGTGTCCTCGATAAAACGAGGACAAACACTTTTCCACAGTCACTTGTTTTTATTTCGAAGTAAATGCTTTTTATTGATCCTTCATTGAGAGACGTTGGGAGATGTACCTTGACTCAATATCTAGTCGAGTGCTGAGTCACTTGTCACCGTTTTTATCGTTCTGGAAGCCATTTTTTAACCCCCGACGAAAAACGAGGGGTGTTATAAGTTTAACATGTGTATCTGTGTATCTGTGTATCTGTGTGTCTGTGTATCTGTGTATCTGTGTATCTGTGTATCTGTGTATCTGTGGATCTGTGTGTCTGTCTGTGGCAACGTAGCGCCCAAGCTGATGAACCGATTTCAATTTTGTTTCTTTTGTTAGATAGGTATTCTGATCGAGAGTGTTCTTAGCTATGTTTCATGAAAATCGGTTCAGCCGTTTGAAGATCATCAGCTCTTTTGTAGGTTAAAAAAGCCACATTCACGGCCAAAACCAATTCCCTCGGCTCGAATCCAGTCGAAATTTGAGATGATTGGATTTAGATTTATTATATTTTTAAATGATCGTAATAGTCTAAACTGGCTTTTTACAATATTATAAATTTGAAAAGTTTCCCTGATTCTGAAAAAAATGAATATTTTATCAATTTTATTGAGATTTGTGTATGAACTAAAGACGTTCCATAAGTCACGTTTCAAATGATGGATACGCGCATGCGTTAAATTTTGTTTGGTTTGTTAATGGTCATGGAATATTACGCTATAATTATTCTAGAGGGCGTTGCTCCGCCATTGACAAAGAATATAAAAAAACTAATCTAATTTAAAATAATTTTAGCGTTATTGAAAATTCTTCCCCTAGGCTGCTCCCGTCTACCTCAACCAGAGTTATTACATCAAATTGAATCATAATTGATAATATTTTACTAGGAATAAAACCTCCGTGACATCAATATTTAGATTCGTTGTCTATTCTAATGTCAATTATTATAATGTCATAACAAAATAATGTATCATACTTTTACACAGAATTTTCTGTTGATTATTGTACATCTTAGATTATAAATGAGGAAGCCAAAACAATGGATATATGAAGTAAACTATGGATACTGACTACGGGAGCTACGCAAATCGCGCTAACATCATTATTTGGAAGAACTAGGTAAATTATACATTTGATGAACAGTTCATCGCATCGGGGGTTTTTAAATTTTCAATTTAGAGTTATCTCTAGACTCGTTTGTGAAAATAGTGACGTGTTTTGCACAAAAATATAAATACCTATTTATTAAACGAATTTTACAACTATCATTAAGGTTCCCTAAGTCGTAAGGTATATTTTTTTCTTAAAATATGCTATAGTTATTTAGCTGAAGATTTAAAAACTACTTCAAACCTATCTCTATTCCAATATAATAAGTTGCAATACCTATCTCCTCCTTCGATCGGTCCTAAAACAAGCCTCTGCTTTGAGAACTTTAGACCCAATCACCATTTTCAATTCATTCTTATTTCGAAGTCAAATGAAATGCCTCTTTCATCTAATCACACATCGAATTCGACCACAAATAGCTACCAAAAGTGCGACTGGAAATAAAAAACAGGCTTTAATACGAACAAATGGTGGATATTTGGTGTGCGCAAAAACCCGGGCTGGCCTTTAATTGATTTAATTTGTCGGGAGTCAAAACTCCGCCGCGGGAGAGGTGTTGCCTTGTCGACTGCTATCGTGCTAAAGGAACTTTTACACTGATGTTGTTAAGTATTTCAAATAGAGCACCTTAAAATCAAATAAAAATAGTACCTATTAGAAAGCACTTTTGTTTTGTTAAATGTTTTTCAAAACTACTGTTAGTATAGAGATGTAACTTTCTATAAAAATCAATGAACGTAAGTTATATTTTATATAAAAAATATATTATAAAACAAAACAAATCACACAAATTACGCCTGTTCACAATACAGTCATTTACTTATGTTCAAATTCAATACAACTAATTAATTAAATTTGGAGTTAAACGTACAGTGACGACACTGCTTTACCTGCTCCAATTTTTTATTTGCAGAGCTGCGCTTTTCCATTTGTTTTCATTAAAGCCCTGTGAGTTGTCGCGGCTGGCAGCCGACGCGTTTTATTGACGCGCCATATAACAATGGCTGAACGAGATTTATACGCTCGTTTGTTTGTACTATAAAAACTGTGGGTCAGATCTATACAAATAAATAAAATTGGAGTGTCTGTTTGTAATATCAAAATAAAGCCTTTTCACTAAGTGCATATCAAAGTACATACGACACCTATAGCAAACACGCGATTTAAATCATTTTTGTCTGTCTATCTGTCTGTCTGTGTGTTTGTTCCGGGTAATCTCCGAAACGGCTGGACCGATTTTGAAGGGACTTTCACTGGCAGATAGCTGATGTTATAAGGAGTAACTAAGGTTACTTTAATTTAAAAAAAAAACAATTAGGGTTCTGCGTAAAAAAATAAAAACAAATGAAATCAAAGAGCATCTCCGAAACGGGTGGACCGATTTTGACGGGACTTTCACTGGTAGATAGCTGATGTTATAAGATTAACTTAGGCTAATTTTATTTTAGGAAATCAAAATTAAAAAAATGGGTCTTCTTGCGCGGGCTCAAAACGCGGGAGCGGGCTTTTTTGTTAACTTAAATTCCACGCGGACGAAGTCGCGGGCTCAGCTAGTTGTATAATATATCTTTAATTAGTTGGTACTGGAAACATGGTATTAATATGAGTTATGATGCGAGGCTAATTAAAGTTTTTTACCCAAGAGATAAATTATATTATTTTGCAGTCATATAAGAGTATACGGCCCGTATTAATATATCGATCTCGAGTCTGAGAGCGATCTTGGAAATGTCATACGAGTACCAGTACAAAATGACATATCAAAAGTGTACTCAAGATCGCGCGTAGATTTGAGGTACATTTATTATACGGGCTTACGAGTCACGCTATTGGCATCGTCATCCGTTTTCGCTGCTACGGCAGTAGTTTATAAACGGTGGTCGTCTATTTCTGGACCTAAGTAATCCCTTTCCACATGTGTTTTTTGAATAATTGGGTAACTTTAAAATTTATTATATTATTTTGTTATATACAAATATCGACAAACAAACGTACAACCCGCCAGATGTTAAGCAGTTACCGTAGGCTATAGATGCAAGTAATACCAAAGGCATTGCTCGACCACATCGTCACTTACCAAGATGTGAGATTGTCCTCAATTTATAATTATAATTATAATAATTTTAGCCCTTTTGACGTCCCACTCCTGGGCACAGGCCTCCTTTCAATACGAGGGGGATTCAGGCCATAATCCACCACCCTGGCCCAGTGCGCTGGCCGATTTCACATGTCTTTCGAAAATTGGTAGACATGCAGGTTTCATCACGATGTTTTCCTTCACCGTAAGCAAGTGATAATCATATTATAGAAATTATGATTCGCACATAGATTTCGAAAAATCCAGAGGTTCGAGCCGGGGTTTGAACCCGAGACCTGGTAGCCCGCAAGGCGCGTGCTTAACCAATCGGCTATCACTGCTATCACTGCCTCAAATACTTACCTATCACGTAATGAAAAAAAATATGTTGCCGACTTAATGAGGAGTGGGACAGAGGGAAAGGGGTAAGGCTTCTGGCTCTCTAACTCATCGTACAAAACGCATCTGTAGTGGCTACTTAACGACGATCTTCTATGATCTCCTATATGGTTATAGTCAATAATGCAAATTGACTCTACCGCCGTCGCAATATAATTATCTTACCCCATTTTTCATTCGCGACCTACCCAAACTCGTACCCAATTCGTCGTATTCAAATTCACGGCATATGAATAACAAAGGCGTATACTATCAAGCTATACCGACCGGCGCAGTGATCGGTATCTCTCAATTGAAAATAGATTCCCTCTGCGAACGCTCAAAGGCGGGAAGGAATCCAACAGAGTTCTTTGTCATGTATAAGATTGATAGACTTGTCTAAATACTAGCTGTCTGGCATGGATCTGCTTGAGTATTACAGATACAATATTATAATATTTTCATTATGTTTATTATTCCCGTCACTTACCATAAACAAAATATGGCATAACTAGTTGCTGCTGCTGAAAACTTAAGTAAAGTATTCTATGTGTTAATCCAGGTTATAAACTATCTATGTTCCAAATATCATCCAAATCTGTTCAGAAGTTTTTGCGTGAAAGAGTAACAAACATACATCCACACTCACAAACGTTCGCATTTATAATATTAGTAGGATGAAGAGAGTAGCTTGAGTAAAAATTTGTACTTTATGTATTTTATTTTCAACCTGTATCCCCGTCGTAATGACGGGAGGCCCGTGCCCAGGAATGGGACATCAAAAAGGGCTAAATTATCATTTTAATCATATATATATTTTAAGTATTTTGTAAGTTACCTCAGATTCTATCGTATTCTTATTATTGGTTGTCTCTAAAATATAGGGTCTGTGTTCACCTAAATTTAAACAAATGATTTAATATGCATTTTATCCTAAAGTACTAAGTAGATGTTACTTATTATGGTACCTACTAGGAGAATCTCCTTCCTTTGCTTGCAAGCCATTGATTTGGAAAAATGATAAATTGCAATTCTAAATATTATTATGTTGTATAAGTTTAACGTAATGTCTTCTTCTAATATCCAGTTGCTTAGTCATCACTAAACAATGGGTTATTAAGTAAGAGTTCATTTAAATATTAGCGCAAAGCAGGGGATGATTCTAAAGGTGCGCCCACAAAGGGCGGGAGGAATGGCGATGCAGTCTTATTGCGAAGCTCCCGCGGCGAGTCTTTGTCATGTAAAAGATTGATGCCTATCTCATGCACTTCACAATTCCTGTGAAAAGATACAAAAGAAGATACTGGAACTGTACGTTTGTATGTTAATTTAAAAATAGGAAAGAAAATGTAACACATTATCAAAGATAATAATAATAATAATTAAGCCCTTTTTGACGTCCCAGTCCTGGGCATGAGCCTCCTCTCACTACGAGGGGGATTCAGGCCGCAATCCACCACCCTTGCGCCAGTGCTGGTTGGCGGATTGAACATGTCTTTCGAAAATTGTTTAGATTTTGTAACACATGCAGGTTTCCTCACTATGTTTTCCTTCACCGTAAGCGAGTGATAATCCTTTAGAAATTATGATTCGCACATAGATTTCGGAAAACTCAGTGGTGCAAGCCGGGGTTTGAACCCAGGATCTGGTGCTTATGGCAAGACGCGTGCTTAACCAATCGGCCGTCACTGCTCTCCTACAACATAATTATATATTTGCAATTATAGTTGACATGTCTGTAAATCATTTTGCATGTACGTCCCCGTACCCAAAACAAAGCTATTTTCTAATTCTAAATTTTGTTCCTCAATCTTTATGCTGAAAACACAGTACCTATATTTTTTTGGATTTCAGACAGACACGCGGGCTAGACCTGTGTCTCGTTTCATCTCGTATAAAAGATACGGGTGAATACCGAATGCTATACGGAACGTAATGTGACGTTGCATTTTGCAGCATCCGCCACTGCATTTTATTTCGCTATAACATCCCTGAGACTTTATTCTCAGCTCATAAATATCGAAGTTTATCTAAAATGCTGAATGGCTGTTATTTTATTGTATTTATTGGGAAATAAAATGCATCCAACGTTGGCAACACGTGGTTCTGGGATAAGTAATTTAACTAAAAAGTTCATTGATGGTTATCATTTATGAGTGCTAGCACACATTTAACTATCGTCATATAAATGTATAAAAAAGTATAATTAGGTAAGTACCAAATGAGTATAGCAACCCCTTGAAGAAATAAACCTTTTAAAAAAATGGACTAACGAAATTACTACTGCTGCACGATGCTTATTAAAATGTAGACAACTTTATAGGAGCCGTTATTAGAAATGAAGAAATCCGTTGATATAGTCTCTATCAGTATTTCAAAGCAAAAAAACGTTCCCAGCGATATGTTTTTTGCGGCAATACGTTATCACCACTAGCACTCTACTGTAGAGTTCCCAAATAACGGACCGCTAAAAAACGGAGCAGACTGGAAGAGCACCAGCCAGGGAATTTATTCGTCCACCGCGTCCACCTCACATGCCCGGAACACTCGCTCGTAGATGTAGAGTCAATATACTAGATGTTCTTTAGTATTTTTGAGTTATTTAATATACTTTATTTATATACTATATATTTAAATACCCATGTCCTAAGCCAAACAATGTTCGTTATATGGGATGGTATTTAAAACGATTTTACTAAGCTCGGAGGTACATTAATTCTGATCTTACTTTGCCCTCACGATACCGAAACTGACCTTCACTGAAGGGACGAGTAAAAATTTTCGATTTTCGCAATCACAATGGAATTCGATACCGAAGCCTGTTTGTTTTGTATATGTTTTATAATACACACCTCTGGACATACTGATCCAGTAATGCTTTAAGTATTTATGTCGCAGTTCCGGTGTCCACATAAACAATGCTCGCAACACGGACAACTTTCCCTTTGTGGCTCATACGGAATGCTTATCCGGATTGTACACAGGCGTAGCCCGGCTCTACTTGCTTTGTACGTATAAATATTCCTCAATTTTAATTAATTTTGAGAGATATCAGTCGGACCGATTTATTTAGGTACTATGTATGTAGAGATTGAAGTGTATGAAGTATTTATATAATTTATAGTTGTCAGGCACATAGTAAATATCAATGAACATTGTGTGTATCGTAGAACCCTACGACCTAAAATAACTACTGACAAATTTAAATTGAAAGCGCAAGAACTTATTATTAAAAGAGATTAATATTATATAGAGTAAAAATTCAGTAAAATTGTCGAACTGGCGATATGGAAAATATCTGAAAATATATTGAATACGGTGACCCTAAAACCCAAAAATATTGATGAATAAATTGATGTCCAATTTTATAAATTATAGGCTCCTACGTACCCTCCCACCAAATGATAAGTAAGTACAAAGGATACAAATCATACAGCAATAACACGGGGGCCAATAATAAGATGAATATTGAATGAACCCCTAACTAAGCAATTAGGTGCTATTTACCTAGTCATAAAAAGGTAATTTTTATATTTTCTTCGCCACAGGGTATGGTAAATAATATCAAGATCGTAATCCCGCAAACGCAATCAAAAGATACGGGCATTAATGTCATGCGACATTAATGCCCGTATCTTTTGATTTTGGTACTTTTTGCTAATTCACTAGTCAAAACAAAGGAATCAACGCACAGCCGAAACCGCTGGTGTCAGAATCATGAAATTTTTACAGTAAATACCTTATATACCGCAAGTATCCACTAAGAAAGGATTTTGGAAAATTCCACCCCTAAGTACATAAAATAGGGGGTGAAAGTTTTTATGGGGTAAACAAATTAAATGAACCTAGAGACATGAAAATAAGTATTGAGGCTACTTATTACAAATAAAAAATATTAATTTCAGCGTTTTGTAAAATTCCACCCCTAAGTGTGTAAAATAGGGGTTTGTATCAGGGTTGAAAAAAAATCAGGGAAATTGAAATAATAAATGATTTTATTGTTTTATTCGTTTTAATCAATGATTTGATGTTTAATTCATGTTTTTTTTCACATGCTTTTACTATGATGTATTCATGTTTAAAACACTGATTTAAATAGTTTTTTTAGATTTTCGAGTGTCAAAAACCTTAAATGTTTAAAAGTGATTTTGTTATTTTTCCAAGCTATACAGCTTTATTTATGTTTTTGACCTGTATTCTTTATTTCCTTATATCAACATGTATGTAACCTCTGCACCTTCCATCCCCACTGGTGGAAGAAAGAATACAATATTTGGAAGCACTACATTGAAGTTCCGGATGTGAGGCTGCTAAAATCTAGTAGAGTTAAATCCTTACTAATATTATAAATGCGAAAGTAACTCTGTCTGTCTGTCTAACGGTCTTTCACGCCAAAACTACTGAATTGATTTAAATGAAATTTGGTAAACAGATAGACCAGAGCCTGAGAAAGAACATAGGCTACTTTTTAAGGCGAAAAAGGCTGTAAGGGGTTAAAGGGGGGGATGAAAAGTTGTATGGAAATATCGTCATTTTTAGAGTTAGAAGCTTTAAATTTATTTTTTAGGGTGTTGATTGTACGCCATTAATAAATATTATGACATTTAAAGTGACAACCATGAGGGTAAAAGTTTTACCCTCAAGGGTGTAAAATAACAAAAGTGAATAGGGGATGAAAGTCTGCATAGAAATATAGCTCTTACAAACCTACCTACCTACTTAAACACTGCAAATAGCTCATTAAAGTATTTATACGTATGTGTCTTATTTGTGAAATAATTAAAATTGCTACCCAAAGACACTATTCCACGCGGACGAATTCGCGCGTACAGCTAGTGCAAAATATGTAACAAGGAGGTCATAAGCTAGTGGCAAGAATGAAGTCACATGATCAAATTGCATAAGTATTGAAAATAATACCATACGGCCACCACAATATCAGACAACTCACGTGATTAAATACGTTTAAAATCGTCCCAACTTTTATCCATAAAATATGGCGTCATGACAGTTTTTCCTTAGAACATCATGTCAAAACGTTTATTTATTTGGTTGATAAATTTTATCTGACGATTCTGATGCAGGCCCTTGATAATATAAAATATTTAAAATAATAAAATGTTTATTTTCTACATGTACTTACTAATAAAACAGCGTCATGTACATGTTTTATTTGACTATCAAGTACTGATTAAATCATGTTTAAAACGTTGTTTAAAACATTGATTTAAATCAGGAGGACAAAATCAATGATTTTTTTCCAAAATGATTTAAACATGTTTTCAACAAGGTGATTAAAACAAAATGATTTTTTTGTAACAACCCTGGTTTGTTTTCAGTTTGGTTGCAGTTTGTATTCGGTTCCCGAATTTGTTTAAGCATTTTTGGGACCTATATAGTATTATTAAAATATCTTGCCGGTATCGATATTGGAATCCAGGAATGGAAAAACTATCTAAAATCATAATAAAATATTGTACGGAACCCTCAGGGCGCGAGTTCTACTCGCACTTGACCGGTTTTTTTATTATTAAAATGACTACTTTAATCGTGAGTATCCATTGAAGGAATTACCTCTGTATTGTTATCTATATTATGTTGATGCCAAAAATTGACGGCAGCATGTTTTGGTTTAAATAGGTATTTAGTTATTTCATGCTCACGGTTAGGAGAGCCGCATGAACACTGTGAGTTTTGAAATGCGGTTATTGACACGAAGAAACCGACACTGTTTTTACCAGATTTCAATACAGAAAAATGTATAGAAATTATCGGTGCCGAATTAACCGTGTGAATGACCGCTTGGGTAGACAATATTGATATTGATTAAAGTAGCTGTATTAAAATTGATATTAACGTCATCCATATAAATCTTATAAGTATGTGGAGTATACTATACCTGTCTTAAAAACACTTATGCGTAACCTGGATTGTAAGTTTTATCTAACAAAAATGTTAAACTGTGAAAGTTTAGGGCAGGTACGTAGGGTCCTATCGCAGGAAGGACACATCTTCACGCCTCTGCTGGAGAGGACCGGCAGCTCTCGTAATCCCTCAAAGTGCTCAAAGTGAGAAAATAAGGGTTAAGTTTTAAAAGCACTCCGTCTGGAATGAACGGTGGACTAAGTCAAGAGAGCGGCTTTAAATAATTGAAAGCTGACATAGCGTCGTGTCATATTCAAAATCGATCTCAAATCTGAGAACGGTCTTAAGTAGGCTTTTGAAATTTAATTTTGTTTTGGTATGACATAAGAAAGACATGTCCAAGATCGCTTTCAGACTTGAGATCGATATATAAATACGGGCCTAAATATAAAATTTATTGGACACCGGTAGCTTTACCATAATTTTTATGTGTAACAATATTAAGACAGTTCCTCTCTCCCTCTTATACTGTCAAATTAATCAGAAATCAATCAAATATAGAGTACTAGCTGTGCCCACGGACTTCGTCCGCGTAGTATTTAACGTAACAAAAATTTCGGGATTATCGGGATAAAAAGTATCCTATATGTTAATCCCGGTTATAAACTATCTGTGTTCCAAATTTCATCCAAATCCGTTCAGTATTTTATGCGTGAAGGAGTAACAAACATACATACATACATCCACACTCACAAACTTTCACATTTATAATATTAAGTAGGATTGCTTACGCTGGAAAAAACCGTAAATAGAGCTCCCTATATTAATGACGACCATGATAAAAAGTCCTCTGTTTATGCTAGAAATGTTCGCCGAGATGTGCTCGACTGCTCCTACGAGCTTATATACTTAAGTACCTAATTAGTCGGCATCTGCAAATTCATTGGTAAATAGTCTTACAAGACGGATGAATGGCAACCCTGTTTACGAGTCCCACTTTTATCAATCGCTCTTCTCTCACCACTTGTCCCACAACCAACTCCGTACATAGACAATCGGATCGAGTTTTAAATAAATAATGAGGGAACCGATGCACGTGGCGCCGCGCGGCCCACGTCGGCACTATGTACTTTTTTAAAATACCACGGAAACACTGTGGAACGTCTTCATAATTGGCTTAAAAAAAGTAGAAACTATTAAAGGTTTTTAGACCCTATTACATGTATGTAACTTTAAAAAGTTGCCAAGTATTAATTGTCCACAGTACCGTCTTATATGAAGGAGTTCAGACTGAGTACGGTTTTACAAATTGCTTCGTCCTATTTATCTTAACTCTAGTTTTAAAGTGGCACAGTTAAGTAAGCCTTTTGTTACAGTGCTCTCTTTGAGTTATAACTTTAAGTTCTCACGACATGTATGAAGCTAGAAGTTTAACTAGACGGTAACTTTAGTTGAACAAGAAAACAGTAGTTCCAAATAGTAGAAAAAGGAGACGTGACTTATTAAACAAAAATTAGTTCAATATTAATAAAATCATGGGATATTTTCAAATGAAAACATACCTGGAGACTCTATCAGGTTGAAATCTATCTATTGTCTATCTATTCGGTAATATAAGACTGTCATAAACAGTATAAATATACGTCAATACCGGTTCCAATACTTCACTCATATGACGTAACTACATATTATCAATGGTACTGTGACATATTTGTAACAGCATATAATTTCTGCTACTTATTTCGTAAATGAATGTTACTAAAGCTACTAATCCACTGGTAAACAACGGCAACCATTTAATAATTATGCTATACTTACAATAAATGTTACTAGCTGTGCTAGGTAGACGCTAGATTAAAACTTATTGGATTTCTTCTACAATAAATTTGAACCTAACGTCAACCTACCGTCGTAGGTAGCCATTATTGCACGTGCACATAACATGGTATTGCAATGTTGCAGTTACAAAATGTTTATAACACTATCCGCCGTATTCACAAACTATACGACATTGAATAACATACATTTTAGAGATAATGGCCGTATTTGACATTTGGTTGCAGTTGTATAAGAGTTATCAGTGCCGGGATAACCGTAAATGTCCGCAGTCTTTGTAGCTTAGTTGTTCTGGAAGTAACATCTGTCGCTTCGCCTAAGCTACGCTTTCGTAGTGCCTCGACCTTTACGTATGACTCGCAAGTCGTTTGACGTTAAATACACCTTTGACGTGTCCGGCCTTTTCTTTGTACATTTCAGTAAATTGTCGGCTGAACGCAATTATGAATGCAAAAAGCAAAGGTGCCTATAACTGGAATATTCGATTAGTATTCAAAGACAATGACAGCAATTAATGTTGATTTTCCTTTTGCTATTTTTATATTTCTTTGAAGTAGAAATTGTAGGTCTGATATTCTAAACGAAATGGTTTTAATTGTAGTGTAGAAGACACTCACTATTACTACCTATATTTAATAAACAGTTTGGTGTTTTTAGCAATTGGCTTAAAAGTTGGTTTATTGCCTTTATTTTTCTCAAACTTATATGCCACTGTTGTAATAAACTACTTTGTTGCTATACAGTTAATATTAATTAAATGAATATTATATTATTAGCATTATTAACACAAATAAATTAAAATTTAGCATTTAATTTAGGTCACACTGTCTTAAACTATAGCCTTCATATTAAATGTTGTGAGAACAATTTTGCTTAAAACGTTTCGTAGACGCAGCGTAGCATCTGTGTAGCGACTTCGTAGCAATGTGCTACGGAAGTAGAAGAACCGTAGCACTCACCAAGTTTTCACTCCGTAATATATTCTACATAAAAACAATTATAAGTACGAGAAGTACGCAAGATTTATATTAACATCGCTGGAATGTTAAATAAATAATTAATCAACCAGCTCAAAGCTTAACCACCCAAAATGCTAGCCAACTCTGATAGCACTTACCAGCCACCCCTACCACGAAACGCCAAACCGTTCACACGCGTCGCTTATCTCGTTAAATGTGGTGTGCTTGCAATATTTCACTTGGTTTCCACTCGAGCGCGCCGACGACGCCCGACTGTCTGCGCTACGACTTGGCTACAGATCGTCGCTTAAGTGATTAATAAGTGAGTTATTGTAGTAGCGGTCGGAAAAAATACGCCAAAACACAGAAGTGTTTGTAATGATACGAAATCGATATCTTGTGAAGTCGCGTCTTACGTAATAGTTTCAAATATAATCCTTTAGGTTTTATTTAATACTAGCTATGCGTGTCTATTACATGAATAGTATTACCGTTAGCCCCTACAGCTAAGTTAATGCATGTGTTAAGAGTGAGCTCACGTCAGTAGTACTGGGGTATCTGGGTTAGGGATCAAAATCAAACAATCTCAGTCGAGGTCGCGTTCCGATCCGGTTGTAGATATAAGGGGAAAAAAAGTTAATTGACAACTTGTAAGTGCCCCCGTAGGCCTAAACAAAATAAATGATTTGATTTGATTTGAACCCAGAACCTTTCAGGTATGTATGTGGCCAACTAATCCCTAGGCTTTTGACGCTTATTATGACCGACTTGGTCCTTTGTACTTACTAAGAGTTGCTTAGTTTGTGACCATGACATTTTGTTTACTGTTAGCCAAAGAGGCCGTACTTATATTGTTAGTTAACAAGCACTATTTATGGACATTATTTGCAACAAAGCGAGTCCATCAAAGACATATCCACCAGGACAAGCCTTTTGTGAGCGTCCTCCCGCAAAAACTAAATGATTGACCACATTCGCACCTTTGACAGGCTTCCGATAAATCAGCCGCGGCCAGCTGAACAAAGGACTCCTGTATCTGAAGTGTGAGTAATAGCTCCCTGGACGTGATATTAACGAGACCGCGCACTATTCTAGGTGAAACGGAAAGGGTATACTATTTGCAACCTTACTTTGTAAATCTAATACTATCGGCTTTGTGGGACAGTTGAAGTACTAAAGGTTTTGTAGACTTATGACTTCTGTCAACAGCTGTATCCCTGTGACACCTTTTGTTTTTCCAGTTTCCTCCAAAGCTGATAGTTTTAGAATTACAAAGTTAAGTTTTGAAAAAAAAAGTATACCTTTCTGTTTCAACCTGTATGCCTGTCTTTATCTAGCAGTGAAGATTGTGTATTAATACTGGCTCCAATTTTTTTGTTTTAGGCTATACAATAAAGTCTGTACAAGAGTTCTACAGATATGTCGGCATGTTAAAAGTGCAAAAAATCCAAGCGGATCTATTATTATTAAGTAGTCCACATTCACATATCAAGAGCATAGCTAAGAGACAAACTAAATCTACTCTAATTTAGTACCTATTTAGTATTATAAAAAAGTAAACATTGGTATACTTCACGCATTCTCGAAAACAGATAAAAGTGTATCGTAGAGCAATTGATCGGGTCGATGAATTAATATTTCTTATTCAATTTCAGCATTATTTGCCTTCAAAAAATTCGCCAGTATTCGGTCCAGATACAAAGTAAATGTCTATGAAATAGGTCTCAACGAGCGAAAGAGAGGGGGATACAAAGGTGGGGTTCCCGAGAAATTTGCGGTGAAATTGATAGCGGTCCACGACAATTTGCATGTTTTTTTTTTCTATTTACAAATATACCTTTTGTATGGGACGTGCGGTGCGGTGCTATTTGTTCGCGATGAATGAATGTGTTCGTATATTTTCCTGGAAACAGTTTTTGGTGGAACGTATTTTGTGTGGGTACGAAATGTGTTGAAAATGTAGGGAAAATAACAGGAAAACGGAATGATAGAGAACGGTAAATGGATGTAATGGTACTGGAATTTTCCAAGAAATATAAATAGGTAAGCACCTACCGACATTAACTTCATTATTTGCATTCCCATACAAATATATAAAGAGCACACATTATTAGTTTATAATTCCCAATGAGTAGGTACAATAACAAATTTAAATTTATCTAAAATATCTCTAATTATTATAATGCATACAAAAAAACCTGCAACGATTTATTTCTCGAACCACAATCTTCATGAATATTAATGAGGATGCAAACAAAAGGCGCTTTCCTAGGGAGGTCAGGGCGGGCGGTGTCGGCGGGATCTGCTAGTATTTGCAAAGTACGGAGGATTATGACCTTCCCGCCGCCCTCCGAAACGCTGCCGACAAATATTGACATTTCGCTGTTTTAATGCCGACGTCAAACAATCGACGATTTTGGATTCACTCGCGGTAATGACACCTTTGTTCAACCGTTGTATTAACAACGATGGTATGATAATGTACTTCAACTCAATAGAACCAGTCTGTGTTTGTATGCACGTGTAAGAATATAATAATAATTGTATATATATATCACTTTTAAATCTCATTTATACATACAAATATATTATTTAGAATTAAGTATATGCTACGTTTATATCATACTTTGTTACTATGCAATATCTGTCTAATATATAATCGATATGAAATAGAATAAATAAAAGGAACTGTTTTACTTAAAGTTTTATTGGTATGTTTTGCATATTGATTTAAACTTGAGACTACCCACAGTTCTAAATAAAAGAATAAAAGAAAACACATATAAAATTCGGTACATACTTATTTTATAATTTTAATAATTTATCAGATTATGACCAACTAGCCAACCTTGTCTAGTTGTCAAGCCTGTACACATATATACATAATCACAAATAATATACCCATAATTATACACCATAACACATAATTTAATTACTTTTTGGTATAAGAAAACTGTATACTTAACTTGTAACAATTTATCTTTGTTGGAGCTCCGTTCGGTCCGGCGGTCGAATACAGAATGCCCCTTGTCGCTTGATTACGCCTCTTTTATACTGTCGAACGAGCAACGCCGAGAGACCACGTGTTCACATTCTAACGTCATTATTGTATATTATTGCTACCAGCGTTATCAATAATTCCGGAAATATTTTATTACTACATAAATATACATTAATTCATATTTATATATGTATAGTAAGCACCGCAAAAATATAAAGCTTCAAATATATTTTCGCATAATCTATCACGGCCAGACTGACCAGTACTTCGCTCTCGAAGTACCCAACCACTATACTTTCTGATTCAATATGTAATCCCTCCCACCTGCTGCATCTAGTTCAACCTTAGACCAGCAGTTTATTTTGAGATCTCTGGCCTTGACATACAACACCTATCACCTGCTGCACCGTGAGTTCCAGTGAAGTATCAGGACAGAGACCGACCAGCAGTATATATAAATATAACATTAGCCTCTGGCCTTGACATATTAGTCGTACCACCCGCTGCCAGTGGTATTCCCGACTAATATCAGGGCAGTGACCGACCAGCGGATATATAATTATAACATTAGATCTCTGGCCTTGACATACAACACCTATCACCTGCTGCACCGTGAGTTCCAGTGAAGTATCAGGACAGAGACCGACCAGCAGTATATATAAATATAACATTAGCCTCTGACCTTGACATATTAGTCGTACCACCCGCTGCCAGTGGTATTCCCGACTAATATCAGGGCAGTGACCGACCAGCGGATATATAATTAATACATTAGATCTCTGGCCTTGACATACAACACCTATCACCTGCTGCACCGTGAGTTTCAGTGAAGTATCAGGGCAGAGACCGACCAGCAGTATATATAAATATACAATCAAATTATAAACCGATAAACAACTTTACGACAATTTTCAATTCTAGTAGTTCAACACTTCTATGACTTAACACTTCTATAGCTAATTATAACCATATTGCAAATCACCCTATATTATAATAATTACAATACAATATCCTTTCTAATAATCTATCACGGTTACGATACATGTTACTATAATTCTTCAAAAGAAACATTTTCCTCAATCCATTCGCCCGGCCAAATTCGTAATTTTTCTTTGGCTACTATAATGTTGCGCAAGTTATTGTGACATCTTAAAGAAAATCTATCATTTGGCAATATATCTATTATCTCATAAGGGCTTTTAAATTTTGAGTCAAGTTTATCTTGACGTCTATGATCTTGACTTACATAAACAATGTCTCCTAAGTCGTAGGTTTTCTTGGTACGTCTGGTGGGTCTGGTAATCAAAACGCTTCTTAAACTGGTTAGCGATAGCTATAAGACGTTGCTGAGCTAACTCGCGATCGGCTTGTACATTTATAACTGGTTGTATTGAGTCGTCAACAACATCATCAATCCGAGCTTGTATGAAGGGTATATTTCCTTCCCTACCTATCAAAAATCGCGTTGGAGAGAACCCTGTAGACTTTTGGGCAGTTGTGTTAAGGGACAGCTGGACTTTCCACAAAACGTTTGGCCATTCTGATGTGTTATTTGTGGTTGTAAAAAGGATATTTGTAACCGTACCGACATATCGTTCGACCTAACCATTTCTGCGGGGGGGGGGTACCTTCACAACGGTAGTAATACTGCTCCATCCCAGGTCTTCGGCGACGGAGTTGATGGAAGCACACCAGCTCTCAGCACCTTTCTCGTTTTTCTCCGGATCAAAGGGCGGTAACACCACATCATCGCCCCGGCGCCGGTCAACAATCGCCGATTGAATAGCCTTCAGAAGATTCTCCACCACCGATGGGTCCATTTCGAAACTACGTCCACACAGGCCCTTGAACATAACGTAAAATTTAAAGATTCGAATCCCACTTCTGATGTAAGAATAAATATAATAATTGTATATATATATCACTTTTAAATCTCATTTATACATACAAATATATTATTTAGAATTAAGTATATGCTACGTTTATATCATACTTTGTTACTATGCAACATCTGTCTAATATATAATCGATATGAAATAGAATAAATAAAAGGAACTGTTTTACTTAAAGTTTTATTGGTATGTTTTGCATATTGATTTAAACTTGAGACTACCCACAGTTCTAAATAAAAGAATAAAAGAAAACACATATAAAATTCGGTACATACTTATTTTATAATTTTAATAATTTATCAGATTATGACCAACTAGCCAACCTTGTCTAGTTGTCAAGCCTGTACACATATATACATAATCACAAATAATATACCCATAATTATACACCATAACACATAATTTAATTACTTTTTGGTATAAGAAAACTGTATACTTAACTTGTAACAATTTATCTTTGTTGGAGCTCCGTTCGGTCCGGCGGTCGAATACAGAATGCCCCTTGTCGCTTGATTACGCCTCTTTTATACTGTCGAACGAGCAACGCCGAGAGACCACGTGTTCACATTCTAACGTCATTATTGTATATTATTGCTACCAGCGTTATCAATAATTCCGGAAATATTTTATTACTACATAAATATACATTAATTCATATTTATATATGTATAGTAAGCACCGCAAAAATATAAAGCTTCAAATATATTTTCGCATAATCTATCACACGCATATCTTCAGACGGGCCTCTTACTCAGAGGTACTCTCAATCACATTTTCAAATGTAATGCATCTTTCGTATACACCGGATGAGATGCTTCGAGTTTAGGGCCCGTATTAATAAACTGATCTTGAGATCAGTCGGAGTCGGTCTTGATTACGCTATTGACATGTCAATTTGAACTAGTCAAAATGTCAAATTTATTATTATGGGCCAATAATGAAGCTGATCGTCGTCTGTTTTGAGAAAAATAAATTTATTAAACAACCATTTCCATTGCACCGAGCCTCGGAAATGACGCCACTTCATAATTATGATTAAATTTTCACTAGCATCAAATTTGCCTACATTGACGCGAATGCACCCGAATTTCGATGGAACGATAGCGCACACCGCAAATAAGAGGGCGGCTTTGTTCGAGCCCCACCATTTGCGACACAGCCTTTTTTGCCTTTGTTTACACCGAACATCTTAATTCCTCACGCAGTAGCCGCTAATACCGCCGCCGTCACACATGAAAGGTATTTTGTGTGTTTTGAAAACGTGCGATGCATATTATACATAGATACCTACACCACACGCTCGTACCCCAACGAGGGTAGGTAGAAACCACTGTTTGTCACATGATACGATCTTTTCACACCTATTTCGCTTCATATAGATTCGCGTATACAAATTTTCATGTATTTTCGTCGGGTGCATATGAATATCAATATGTTTTAGAATGGGTATTTTTTTATTTATCTATTCGTATATAGAGTAATTTATAAAATACGGCTTGACGCAAAATAACATAATTTGAATATCTTCACGATTTATTTATTACAAACTGTCTTATTGCGTATCGTAAATATCGCATTTAAGGTAATAACAACGGCAACTTGTTGTTTGTGATCGATCGCGGGATATGACAATCGGTTGGTTTGTTCCGCTTTAGATTGTAGATTCGTTCCTAGTTTTTATCTTATTCAAGATAGAAAACCTAACCTGGTGTTACATACAATAACAGATTAATTCGTGTTTTTTTTCACACGGTGCCGTTAAAAAAAATTAAAATACACTCATGAATTATTTCAGTTCAATGCTGAAATGTGGGCATAATAAATTATTACTTGCAGCTTGCACGCCAATTTCTGCCACAAAAATAATTTAACTGCGACCATTTATGTTTTGAAATGTAAAAATTACAGTGGACTACGAAGCACAGTGCCTCGGCGGTCACGCCAGAACATTTTTCATTGGGATTTATGATTTTATAGTTTTATTGCGTTATGCTGGGGCTCAGCGGGGTAGCGCAATTTAAAGCGCCGTTTTTCGTGCACTGTTGAAATGTGCCTATATCTGGGTCAAAAGAGGAAAGAGGTAGTTGTTGAAAGAAATATTTACTTACGGAGTTTTAAATGCTTAGTTTTCTGTTGATACAGTTTTCGCAATTTTATTTTTTATTAAGATTACTGCCAATGTAAGGTCATCACTTTGCCTTTCCAACTAAGCTAATGTTAAAAGTGGGTTCTTGCTATCAGTTTAATGACCAGGATTGGGTTCAAACTCGTAACCTCAAAATAACGAAGTGGGCCCTTCTAACCTCTAGGCTTGCTATTGCCTATTAATACCTTACCTTGCTGTTCTATTACTTGTTTACCATGTTGTTAATAAAGACTGTCGATGGCCTCGACTCAGTGCATAAAGATCATTTGTTTTGTTTAAAGTTTGTACTGCGCTTATACTGTTGGTATCGTACAATCGACTGGGGGCGATCCCAGCGACACCCAAACCAGGGCAAATTACGAAAACGCCATTTCCAAAATTTCCCTCGACGGGAATCGAGCCCGCAACCACCATGTGTAGAGAGCCGAGCGGCCTACGCTCAAACCACTGCGGCAAAAGTTCGTCAAATCACATCCTCTTTTTAAACTCCCTTTTTGAAAGTATCTTTACAACGCAGATTCACATCTGAGGGTTTACACCCTCTGTAGTAATTTGGACGTTATAACAATCGATATAAAAAGGAATTCATTCTAAAAAAACTCTAATTCTAATTCCGAAAGACGCAGATGTTTAAAGCGTATCAAAAGAATTTTTCTTTTCATTCGATTCTAATACACAAATTTGGTTCACATCGGGGCGAGGGGACGGCTATCAAAGAATAATTATAATTACAAGTCCTCTTTGAGGCTGGGCTGACGTCATAATCCGACAAGTAATTTCATGGTGTCATTGGTCGGAAAATATCGTGTGTTAAATCAATATTTTGGTTGTAATTTCAATATTGATTGGTTTATTGCCAAAACCTTGTCAATATAAAATTTGTCCACAACCAAAATATTTTGTCAAAATATTTCGTAAAAGAAAATAATTGGTTAATTTTATAAAGAGTAGCACCAGTGATAGCCGATTCGTTAAGCACGAGTCTTGCGGGCTACGGTCTCGTGTTCAAACCCCGGCTCGAACCTCTGGATTTCTCTCGAACTCTCTGGAATCATATTTTCTATATGATTATCACTTGCTTACGGTGAAGGAAAACATCGTAAGGAAACCTGCATATCTTAGATGATTTAACCATTTTTCGAAAGACATGTGAAATCCGCCAACCCGCACTGGGCCAGCGTGGTGGATTATGGCCTGAATCCCCCTGGCGTTGAGGGGAGGCCCGTGCCCAGGAGTGGGACGTCAAAAAGGGCTAAAATTATTGTTATATGAAGAGGAAAGCTTTAAGGACTGCGCCCTGAAACTAGTTTTATAGGACAAAAGACTGTAGGAATTAAAAATAAATTTCTAAAAACCTTCCACACATAATGTGAATGCGTCATTAACAATGCCCTAGAGACCAACAATATTCCCAACTCTCCAATTCAATTCCGCTCAATAATCACTTCTAATTGTACTCCGCTTAAAGGCTAGATTTGCATAATTTCAGCTAGCGAGGCTCGCGGGCGCGTTTTACGAATTTTGCATAAATAAATATAAATGGCGACGCCTTTGATACGAAACACTATTGAGTTTAGAAGTTATTTCATACTTTGCAAGAGCATTTTGTGGTGGATATTCAGTTGGGAAACTTTATTGTGTGGGAAAAGTATTCGCGGGGTAGTTGTGTACTGTCAAAGATGTCATGGCTGTGACAGTCTTGAGCCAAACCTACCGGCAAAGCAACATAGCGTCTTCGGTATTTGTTTTTGTTCCTTATCAAAGGTTTCAATGAAAACGTAGCACCATAAAAGCTGGAGTAAGCTATATTTTCTTGTAGTAATATAACCCAATAAGTTATGAAGCCTCTACAGTTTTTGTATTACTCTGCCGGGCCCGCGGCTCGCTGCAAGGTGTAATTCAATTACTTGGCTTAGGAGCACCTTGGGAACAGAGAAAGGAATTGGTAGCTTATTATATTTATTATAATTTAACCTGCTGCTTTTGACCCGGTTGTAGACTTAATAAAAGAATGTTAATTATGCAATTTTGGATTTTCCCCCGTAGGTCTAAACAAAATAAATGACTTTACGTTGAAGAGATTTAATTTAGCTTGATGTTATGGTTTTTTTTTAAGGCATTCTATTATTTTAAGGTAGCCCATTATTTCTTTGAATATGCGTATTTTGGGCTTTAAGCCACACACAGAAAAAATAATTGTACTTCATGACAACGCTAAATGTTGGTTACTAATGCAAAAATATTAAAAAAATTACAAGTAGCAATCAATAATTAAAAATTTTATATTATGGTCTTCAAAATCAAGTTGATTGTTTATGAATTTAATTTTGCCAAGCATGGCAGGATGGATAACTCGCACGGATTTCAATATTATAATGTTGGAGCTAAAAATCTGAAAAAAAAATATTTAAGTATGCCCTCACCATCTTTAAAATAGCTACAACAATTCAGTTACTTAGTTCATGTTCGTCTCTGTCATAATTGTTTTATCTTAAATGGAACATTTTATAGAATACTCATTATAATATTTTAGTAATAACAGCGACTCCTCGGCTCTGTTCTATACAAAGCTTTATCGGCAATGCGGGCAGTCGTCTGAAGGCGATTCCTATGGATTCCTAAAGGAGTACTTACATAATACGCCTCGCGTTATAGATATTATAGGCTCTTACCTATCCGGCAGAATCTTTAGCTTTCCGTAGATTGAGTTTCGTAGGTACTGCGTAAAACATCTTAGCGGATATTTGCTGGAATAATAATAATACTATGCTAGTTTACCTCATATTTATTTTTTATTCTTAAAAGTATGAGGCTCTGTCATAATGATACAACACATAACAAAAATCAGTAAATATTCATTTTTTGTCTAGCAATTTTGCAACGGAGAGAAATAAATCCTTTTCTTCTAAGTCCTCCTATTATTTCTTTCAATAAGTAAACTCGGCTCAAGTTGTGTGGGCGGACTTTATAGCACAGCAAAGTGGACGGTCACCCTAAGTATCAACATTTTCCAACGCACCCCAACGTATTTTCATAATAAATTAAATACATGAATAACAGAATGTAATACTCAATTATACTTTCCATATTTTATTTACGAACGTAGATACGCACGTGCGTATACGTATATAACGTAGATATAGAACCTGCTTCTACACGTGAATTAACAAACGGTTTCCTCATGTATGTTTCACGCGATAATGAGATCCGTAACAAACAGTTCCGGATTAAAATGACGGATTACGAACACGCGCATCTATTCCGTGAATTATCCGTATTTAGCGAAGCTTATCCGTATTAATGAGCGCATGAGCGGCGAAGTAGGTCAATTATCAAACATCTTTTGTAGGTAACTGTGAGACATGTGAAATCCGCCAACCCGTACCGGGCCAGCGTACTGGATTATGGCCTGAATCCCCTTGGCATTGAGTAGAGGCCCGTGCCCAGTAGTGAGACTTTAAAAAGGGCATATTACTTTATACATATTGCTATTATAATACTATAAAAAACTACTTCACAAACCCAGACAAGACAACATAATACTTTAACCACAAAATAAAATAAGCTTAACTAACCATACCTTATTACTTTATACATATTGCTATTATAATACTATAAAAAACTACTTCACAAACCCAGACAAGACAACATAATACTTTAACCACAAAATAAAATAAGCTTAACAACCATACCTACGTACATAGCAAGCAATCTTGTAAAATGCACACTAATATTACTCCCTAACAATCTAAGGCTTCCTTCTTTCCCTAAGAACTATGAATACCCAGACGATTATCATATTTCACGTTTATTACTAAACCCTGAACCCTACTCTGCACCTTATCACTATAGCAATAGAAGACGTAATCGAGTTTGGCAAGTGCATGTGTAAGTTGGTGTTGGCGGTGCAAGTAACAATAGGGTGGCCGCAACAAGTCTAAGTCGCCCCGTCTCCAACTCCCCTTCAGTTTGTGTGAGGTTTGTCTCATAGACGTCAGAGTATTTACTGAAAGTATTAGCACGTAGCCGAGTGCGTGTCCAATGTTGGAGCCGGTACGGAATACTGATATTTCTTTCAATTATTTATTTATTTAATATTAAGGAAAACCAACAGCTTCTTTAAATGCATATACAATGACAGTAGATCACATGAAGCCTATTAGAGGTTTCCACGGATAGCAGTCGACTAATTAACAGAGTTTAAGCGATCTCTAGGTAGTTATTCATTATTATATCGACACCAAATAATAATAATTGTTATTATTAATTATCAGGCAGGAAGTTGATTCAACTGATAGATGCCTGTTTTGCTCTATTTGTTTTTTTGTCAATAATGTGTTTGTCGAGTCTGTTCTTAAACTGATTGACATTCTGGGCTGACACAATGATTTCGTCGTTGTTGAAAAAAGTCCGTAAACCTACTTAGCCCAGTATATGAAGTGAATTCATCTCTGAGAGTAATCGTGAGTATCTTTTGACATGTCTAGGATTTCATTTCTAGGATCGCTCTCAGACTTGTGATCGATGTATTAATACAATCCTAAGTATTTTATTAATTAAATTAAAAAATAAGGAAAATAAACAAAATAAGAAGCGAATTTATTCGAAAGAAGACCAAGCTAATCGATGTCCTACAGTACAGTCTACGGGCGAAATGGCGATGGGCTGGGCACGTAGCACGATACAGCGACAAACGATGGAAGAAGCAACAAAATGGAATGGACCTAGTGGGAAAAGACGGAAGGGAAGACCTATGGAACGATGGAGTGACGAAATCATAGCCATAGCGGGAAAAAAGTGGACTGAGCGAGGTAAAGATAGGGAAAGCTGGAACGCACTGGAGGAGGCCTATACCCATATAGGGGTTCCTATCAAAACTTTTTATATCTCAATAATGTAATGTAAATTGTAAAATAGCGTTAAATTAGGGGATAGGAAATAAAGAGGCTTTATTATTATTATTATGTACGATCCTGGGACTTACTGACTGATCGGATCCAATATTGTTAAGGTAAGCAAATAACATTGGTTACTGCCAAAAAACGTGAATTTTCCCGTAGTCCAACGGACAGGCGATCGTGACAAACTTGGTACGCTTTTCCGAAGTACGAGCGCGCAGTTGGCACGCTCTTAGTGGGGACAGATTTAACGTTCGACGCACACTGATTTATGCGTCTGCCGAACACGTCGACTGCTTGATGTATGGAGCAGGCTCTACGGTGCGCGCGATAACTTAGATATATGATAGATTGCGAAAATATAGATGTCTGAGATAAATGTTATCGGTGTTTTACTTTGAATTACGTTAAGACCATGGTCTCTACGTTAGCACTTAATTTTTTTTCGTATGACTCTACATCTTTTGACAAAACTTGAGGCTATATCAGTCAGCCCCCATACCCTTTAGTTTAGTAACAAGTATCGTAAATGAAATGAAATGAAATGAAATGAAAAATATTTATTCAGTACAGGGAACACTTAAGGAAATATCAGCACATAATTATAAAATAAGTGAAATATATACACCTAAGGACAGTAAGCTGCATTTACTACAGTGTGAGCTGTACCGAAAGGCATTTGGCTCAGCATGTGCTGGAGGGGAACGAAATCTCCTCCAACGCTGATTTTCAGCCAAAGCCTCCTCATACCTTGTCTTGCATACCCACACCATTTGCTACCCAAATCACTAAGCTATTACAACAATATAAGTAGTTATACGTAATAATAAATATAATACATATTTAAATAAAATTAAAAGGAATATAAGAGAATTGTTAATCTGACAAATTGTTATAAAAATAAAATAAATCAGAGAGACAGATAAGTAATTACAAAAAATACGTATTAAAATAAGTACGTAGGTAGAGCTCCCAATGGTATTTGTTAGTACAATATAGAGTCTAAAACTACATTTTATTACGTAATACCCGTCAACTCAACAAGGTGAAAGTGGGATGAGCTTTAAATAAGCTTTTCTCTGCCACCGAAGGGGAAAATTATCTTGATCGGATAACAACTCTACTTTAATTAAATTGACGATTTTTTTAATAAAAACGCCATCGCGAGTTTAAAGATTGTTTAAAGTTTTAAACAATCTCCTCTAGTAGAGGAATTAATATAAAAGACGATGAGAATCTACACACAGTTTAGTATTTCGTACATTCTGCATTTGGAGGGCACGTTAAGCTGTCGGTACCGGCTATCACACTCGTTAAGCATGTCGGAGAGTAAGAGTTGGCCACTACTTATACAAGCAAACGAACGAGTTAGGTACACGTACGAAGTTAATTGAGCCAAATGGTGGGTATGTCAGACTTGACTATACTCTTGCCTAAGTACAACGTCCAAATAAAGGCGCTTATTTAAGGCACACAGCACTGTTTACGTAAGCCACAAAGCCTTTATTAAAACAAAAAATACGGCAAACATCTGCGGCCCACGGAATTTCGTTGCGTGCGATTACCATAACGGCGTATCGTGAGTTGTAGTGTTCCGACACTTTTACTATTACTTGCAGACGAAGAATATTTATATGGAACGGATATAAAGACTGGATAACATACTGCACGCAGTTAGCATTCTATGTGTATATTATTGTTATGTTCCACCGTACCGCCTAAACTACCCATTCGATTTTGATGAATGAGATGTCAATCGATTTGTTACTATAGTCCAAGCACTGCGTAGTTTCAAGTCTGAAATGTGGGGAACATGTTTTTTTACTGTTCTATCGAATCGAGCGGGATAAATTTTCAATTATGATTTTTCTCCTCTGTTATTAGAAAGCGAAAAAAAAAATTTCAAAACAATTTTAAGAAATAATTAAAAAGAATTGACAAAATACAATTTTCAAGCGTTTATGAACACTACTAGCGCTATCTATCGGCAGTTCTGTATGTAATTCGTGTAATTCGGACGTCAGGTTACATTTGTTGAAACGTTTTTACTTGTTAGCCCTAAGAATATCGGTAGAAAGATGTTTGTGACCCTATTTATGTAACATGCCACATCCATATAATTTCGTTACTCTTACAGCATTACTCCTAAATGGACCTCAGAGTGCGCTGTAATACACGGTGATTTATACGAAGGTTTTCAACACAAAACAACCAGCGAAATGCCCGCGTTACCTGCGTCATAAATTGGGGTGAATGCTATGAATGCTGCGAGAAACCAGATGAATCCGACACGGTTTTACTGTGATTTTCACCTTTGTCCGCATGTAAATAAAAATTATACTTAAGTTGGTGGTTCATGGAACCGATACATTATAAAGATTTATACACATAAGAAGATCTATACAAAGGTGTTATGTGTTAAATTCGTGTAGCACGGACCAAAGGTGGGAACAAAGTTTAATTGTAAGAAATACATATTTTTATTTATTACCTTATTATCTAAGCAGTGATAGCCGATTGGTTAAGCACGCATCTTGCGGGCTACCAGGTCTCGGGTTCAAACCCCGGCTCGAACCTCTGGATTTTTCGAAATCGAAATGTGCGAATCATAATTTCTATATGATTATCACTTGCTTACGGTGATGGAAAACATCGTGATGAAACCTGCATGTCTTAGAAGATCTAACTAATTTTCGAAAGACATGTGAAATCCGCCAACCCGCACTGGGCCAGCGTGGTGGATTATGGCCTGAATCCCCCTCGTGTTGAGGGGAGGCCCGTGCCCAGGAGTGGGACGTCAAAAGGGCTAAAATTATTATTATTATTATTATTTATTATCTTAGCTTTTATTGAAAAGATTCAATTAAGTATTACGAGTAGCCTGTTAGCTCCTATTAGCCTACGTAGGCCAATCAGCTTAGTTAAATTCTTGTGCTGGTAGTCATCAAATGTCAATCATATAAATCAATTTTCATAATTAAGGGCGGTTCTGAATTCGAATAGTGGACCTCACTGCGCGCAGACAACCTCTTTTACTATTACCTTTTATATACAATATTAGACATACTAGACCGCGGTACAGCAAATTTAACCCCATGTAAAGGCATGCACACACTCGCCCGATTAGTGCGACGTACACTCAGCGCTAAAAGCTCAAAACTGAGCCCTTAGCATCAAGCATTCAAGTGTTGACGACAATACTACACACCTGCCGACATTCGGTGGCGCGGCGGTGCGAGGCATGAGATCCGGTTATAAATAAGCTATTTAAAATTACTGCTGAAAGAAAATCCAAATCCTTATGATCTGTTTAAAACGAAAAGCTTTCAGGAAATAAGTCTAGGTACTGAATTTTGAATCTTCCAAAATACTAGAGTACACACATTCCGAAATACTTTTGCCCGGTGCATTAATAATAAATAGCAAGGAAGGCTAGCAGTCTACTATTGTCAAAATGTGAGCCTTAAATTCAGAATTCAAATTATATGAGATCACAGATAACTATTTAGTTTGGTAAATGCTTTGTAAGGAATATCCTATGGATTTCTATACATTTAGGGGTATGTGTACAGCCGGTAACCTCTGACCATCCCCCCAAAAGTACATTCATTGTTTCTTACCGTCTATCTATCAGTTGGAAGTCATTTCTAGATGTCCACATGTCACGATCATCCGACAATTACATGATCGGGTTTCATCAACGCACGTTACTTCATCGGACCAATAAAAATTAAATTAAAAAAAATTTCTCTTATCACTTGCGCCACACTCATCCCTTTGTTTAGGGTCCGCACTTAGTGGGGCGACCCAGGTGCGCTCGGGACGCGTGCCCAATCAACGGACGACAAATTGTTACACAGCCCTATGATGATGTTTGGCAACCCTGCGCACCCATTGGAATGTCATCAGACAACCGACGGAGAATTCTTGGCATCCTTCAACTAGGTATGTCAGGGGTTTTGGTTATACTGTTGATCCCTTGCTTGTAACGATACAATGCAAAAAACATTTACACCTTAGGGCTGAGCCAAACGAGCTTTAGTTTTTGAGCTGAGAGTCTATAAAATGAGTCGCTCGATACAATTCTTCGTGATTCAAACAACCTATTATACGTCCCCGAGTGACACAAAATAAATTATCAAAATTTCGCATAAAATATGTAAATTTCACGACTCATTTTACGGAACTCACAACTCAAAAACTACCCTCGTTTGGCTCAGGCATTACAGCGTAGGTTCAGAAGCTCTATATGCCCAAATTTTACGCTTCTCGTACGCTCGGCAGACGCTACGTTCACTTGTTCACGCTCAGCCACCTGAGGACCTAATTATTTGCCACACCAAAATGTTTCATACTCGCTAGCGATAAGGGTGACCTATAAAATAAATTAACTGTTCTTTTTTTGGAATGGTTGTGGGATCTTATTGTAAGATACATGAAATAGGGGATTTATAAAATGTCAGTGTAAACTAAGCGGCCATTCATACGATGAGTGAGTTCGTACTGTCTTTCGATATTTTTTTAATAAATAAAGGTCTTGCTGAGTACGGAGATTCGGTCCTGATTTTCGAATAGTTTACTCAAGGTAATGTAGCAGCAATAAAATAAATAAAATTGGTTTCTTATATAAACTTGTATTTCGTATACGTTATTTGATAACTATATTTATTTCCTAGATACTCAAAAAATGGGTTTTAAACAATATTAGTAATATCAACTATTGCTATAACATTTATGTTACAAAATAGCCAATAATAAACACAGAACCGTTAAATTCCATTGTCATAATTACAATATTAATACTGCTATAATGATCCGCTATTTGGTTCTGTGATCAATGATAATGTCTTTTGTTGCTAAAATAATAATAATTAACCACGACGCTGATTGAAATGCAAAGGAGACCCTATCCTATCCATATGGAACTGTTGCAAACTGCGGCAAGAAACTGCTGGTCTGTATTAAATACAGGTCCCTCAAGACAGACCACAGTATAGGACACTAAAAGAGGTACACCAGAATGATACATATAAATTTGATATTATCGTGGAAGAAACCTCAGTTTATATTAATTTAGCCCTTTTCTGACGTCGTACTCCTGGGCACGGGCTTCACATCCATACGAAAGACATTATCCACCACCATTTTCCACCACTCTGGCCCAGCGCGGGTTGGCGGAAATTCACATTATTTCAAAAATAAGTTTGATTTTCTAAGACATGCCGGATTAGCATAGTCGTAGTCGTAACTAATTCTCTAAAGGCATGGCTTACCAACCTACCTACTTTAATTAACCTTTTCCTGATTTCTAATCGTCTTAACTAAAACAGTATCTATCAAAATCCTGAATAGGTAGTGGTTAAGTAAAGTCGTAGATACAAATCTTATAGTCATCTTATAGGCATCAATGCGATGAAATATAAGATTGCTTTTGACGCGCCGATAAGAATGAATAGTTACGGAACATTTCGATAACCTGCTTATGACAGTACCTAACCTCCATAACATATTAAGATCAATAGTCTCCACAATCAAAACTAAACTTTATTATTTGGTCAGTAACGTTGAATGTTGATTGCGGATATATGAAATAGATAATGTAGGTATTTGCAGTGAATCTGAGTAATGCATCATTAGGCAAGTTGTGAGTTTGGCATTCAGCGGCCTCCCTCGAAGGGCACAATTTGGAGCGATTGATATTTCCCTTCGCCTCCGCCGCGCCCTCTGTCGGCCGCGCCATTTGGGAGACGTAATGTCAGTAACAGGGCAACTTGGGAATTCTTCCAAATATGTTTGTATAGGTTCCATTTCCTAGAGTTTTCCCGCCCTAATGCCAGCCATACAGAGTGTGCATAATATAAAACTCTTGGGAGGTGTGTAAGTATAACGCAGTACATTTTTAAATTAATAGTAAAGTGCATTAAGGACGACTTCAAATCATAATAATGAATTCGTATACCTTGGCACCTATTTTAGTTGCGTCTCTGGTTCTGTAGTCAAATCACCTATGAGACAAAAATTTTATACATAAAGGCTTTTTTCCGTCTAACTCATGAATAAAGTTATTAGTTTAATTAAGTTTGGTTTTTGTGCAACAGAATCGCGACCAAACAGTTTATACAGGAATGTTTTACACATCATTTAATTTATATAGTGCTTCTAATAGATACACTGCAGTGAATATTTTGCAAAAAAAAAACCTAAATTGGAATATTAAGAAATATCCCTCCTCGCTACAACAACTCCTTTTAAAGTGCAATATATTCAAGTAACCGGTTCCCAGGCCCGCCCAAGTCGTGTCGCAGGTAACGATATATCGGTACTATAGCCACATAAAGATATAGGCAGTTACGTAATCTATAGTGCAGTTACTGGTAATGTATATGGAACACCCTTAGTAGAGGACCGTGACTTGTGGAAGTCCGTAGGAAGAACTAGCAGTAGACGCCTTTTTGTGGCATAGAAATACAAACGCTAGTGTAAGATGTATTTTATAATGTATAATCAATGACTAAACTATCCTTCAATTGGAGCATTCATTCATACCAAGCCGCGCGAGGCAAATGCTTTGTCTCGCTCCGAGAACGGTCTAAGTCGGTCGGTGTTTAGAGGTATAATATCTGATTGCTAGGTTATTCCCTTCTCTGTCTTTGTCCTCTGATATCTGGACGCGTCAAATGATGTGCTCTGTATATTGCTCGACACTGTACATAAATTGAAAAGGATCGCCGAATCTACAGGGAATAGCCTAGATATCTAATATATTATTAGTGCTCCGATATTAGGTAGGGATTCCATACTTGCTAGAGGTCGGAAATAATTGATGATTAGTGCTGAGTGATGTGGGGTTATTTTATTTTTATTATCTATTATTATGTGACTATGTTTATCGGGACTATGTTTATGACAGGAAAAAAAACTAATTTTCAATGAACAACGTTCTGCTCTAGCCTCGGTAAATGTCTTTCTTCGCCTGTAGGCTAAGTTATCCTATAGTCAAGTTAAAGTAACTCAATATTACTTAACCCTGTTTACAGGATAATCAAAGCATTTTTAAAAATGAAGATATCACAGTCAATCGATAAGCATCGATTGACTGTGATATCTTAATTTTTTGTGTGGCTAGCGGGAGAATTTTAATCCCAGTTGCACCCAGATCAGATTGACAAATTACTTCCTAAATATTCAGAGTGTATAAGGTCGTTGCAGCCCAGTGGTAATGTTTGTATTTGGAAAGTCGCGCGTTCGAATCATGGTAGCGGATATGCACCAAAAGATCTTTGTGCGCATACCATTTTCCCAAAACAGAAGCGCTCGAAGCGTAATTACCTAAACCGCTAGTGGCATTTACAACTGATCGCTCCGTTTGTGCTTCGAAGGGCACGTTAAGCTGTCGGTCCCGGCCGTCACCGTCCTTAAGCCAAGTTGGAGGCTTTCGGGTGGCCTGAAAAGCTCCGACATCTGAGTGGACTAAATCAAACGACAACAAGAAGAAGAATTGGAAATATTATCTATAGCGATATTCTACTCCAAATCTATTTTCCTACTCCGTTCTCGAAGCGAATTTATTCACTGTCTAGGGAATCACGGAAAATTTCCCTCGCATCCAATCCGTTTCCCAATATCTTCCCAGATTTGGGATTAAGTCTTAAATATGCAAATGTAATAGAGCCACATGATACCTAACAAGCCATTACTTTGGTTTCACACAGGTATTCTACGAAAAAATCTTATCCACTAATTTGGTATGTACATACTTTTCCTCATCTGTAACTACCAGCTGCTGGGGTATTATTAAATAGTCACTAAGAAGAGGGCTATGTAGCGTACCAATGTACCAGTGTTGCTTAGTTTGGGATATGAAATGAATTTACATAGCTGGAGCTCTCTAAAATACATTCTGGTGTACGCATTCATCTCAAACAACTGAAGCCTTGCAGCTAAACACCGCAGCGTAATGACCGCCTCTTCAGCGGGCGTCTCGAGCTCCACGCGGCTACAGACACCCGCTAGATGGAGACACTGTAAGGACACTTGGAAGACGTCTCAAATTGGCGGGGTTTGTTAGAGGTCTTATGTAGGCAGCTTGTGTCGAGTATACTCATTCATAGCGGACTTTTTGCACATGTGCATGTAAATAATCATTGCGTGTTATATTTTCTGGCGGGATAAAGGTGCTTTGGAAAATCGACAAACAGGCCCTAGCCTGATGATTAGGAGTAACCATAGCCCATAGCTGATGCTTGTAATACACGCATCAGCATCGCACGTCGCCAACCTGAAGAGAAGTGGGACAGAGGGAGGAAACGAGATTTGTAAGTGCCCCCGTAGGCCTAAACAAAATAAACGCTTTGACTTTGACTTTGAAACAGCTCATTGGCGCCAGTTCAGCGATAATTAAAACTCGTCCAAGACGTTTTTCTTAGTATATTGAGACATCCAAAGAAATTCTATTAATAATTTATTGATGTAACAATTTATTTGGTTGGGTAAATCACTAGTCACGGCTCTACGAACAGTACCTACTATAAAACATGAAGGAACATTTATAAGACAATTAAAAACTCAAGAAAACTGCCGTATCTTCCAAAGGTCACAACTATGCCGGTTTCCCTTTGAAGGTATGCCTCCAAACAACTCCAAACATGTTCAATTAAATTCCAATTAGGCGTCCCAATAGTTCTCCCACATACATCATTCGCACGAGACATTTGAATCGCTCACATTCCCATTAGTAGAGTTTGGGGCGTCATTCGCTTTCAATGAAAACTTGGCATCACTCAGATTTATTGCTCTAAGTTGGGTGTGTTCGCGAGGCGTCATTGGCGATGTCAAGAAGATTATATTTCTAACTCTACAAATATTATTTTCTACTACACTACTACACATTGAAATAAAACTATTATTCGGATTTTATCGTGTTTATTTAATTTATGTTCCCGACGTTTCGGCTGCTTTACAGCAGCCAAGGTCACGGGGGACTGAGGTGTTAGACGTCCTGATGTCATAGTTAGTAACTGGGTACCCTCATATTAAGTTGTTGTTTGCGGTCCGATCCACGCAGAAAGTGCTCACAGTGTCTCGAGGTCTTGCAATGGTATACTTGGTTTTGGATTTAATTATATTAATTACTGGATCCCAAGTTGGTAAATTAAATAAACGCGATAAAATCCGAAAAATAGTTTTATTTCAATCTACAAATATTGATTACGATGTCACTTACTTATAAGAATAGGTGAGCATTTTATATAATTTTACTTTCAGCTATGGAAATAAATGGCTACTACTTTATTCAAGAGTAGTCCCCACTTTCCAGGCTTGTTATCCTTACTTTTAGGGTTCCGGACCTTAAAAGGAAAAAACGGAACCCTTATAGGATCACTTTGTTGTCCGTCTGTCTGTCTGTCTGCCAAGTTTTTTTTTCAGAAACGGATAGAGATATCAAGTTGAAATTAATATCAAATATCAAACGCTATGGTCCCTTGTTTGTGTAAAAAAAATTAGGCTTCTAAGACAACGCAATCAAAAGATACGGCCATTTATGTCGCATATTTTGATACTTTTTGCAAATTCATTTATAAAAACAAAGGAATCAACGCACAGCCCAAACCGCTGGTGTTAGAATCATGAAATTTTGACAGTAGCTACCTTTTATACCGCAAATATCCACTAAGGAAGGATTTTGTAAAATTCCACCCTTAAATGTGTATAAAATAGGGGGAAAAGTTTGTATAGGTAAAAAAATATCTCAACTTAGAATCATGAAAATTTGTATTAAGGTTACAAATAACAAATATAATTTTCAGCATTTTATAAAATTCCACCCCTAAGTGTGCGAAATAAGAGACAACAGTTTGTATTAGGGTCCCGATAGGGTCCTCATACTGAGATTCAAAATACAACCGCAAATACAACTTTGTTTCTTGTGTTTCACTACTTTGGTTATAGATACGTTAAATCTTCGTTATTGCCATGGGTCCGGAAGCCTTCATTGTGCATGTCCTGACGTGCACTTGTCCGGTTTTTTATTTACCTTTCTACTTTCTAACAAGATTGATTAGTTTCCACAAGTTGCTTCCAATTAGAAAGGAAATTAATTACCATAAGTTTTCCGCCTCCGTGTGCGCGAGAGCCTTTATCTTTTAGGGCACTAAAGATAATATTAAGGTCATTTTAAATAACCTATTTAACTATTTAAATTTCCCTCAATGCCAATATTTAATTACTTATAACATTTTCTTAGGCCCTGTTTCACAAGAGATAAATTTGTCATTTTGCCCAGAAAACGTCAAAGTGATTTGGAGAGTAAATGGCATCCAGAACACTGTAAAACAGGCCCTTACAAGTAATAAGAGTAAGGGTGTTGTCACACCTATCGAGTTCCCCGGCGGGGATCGAACCTCAACCACCCGATGCAGTGAGCCGAGCGGCCCACGTTCAAACCACTGCGCCAAGCAATCGTTTAAATAGATATACCTAATTTATATCCTGCTGAATTACTCGAGACGATCCGCTAAGCTCCATCAAGCTCTACATATCCATGTAAACCACACAGATCCCGAGGCTTCCTCCCAACTTGTTAATTACTTGATCAACATCCCGGCCGCAGAGACACCGGCCCTTTGTACGCGCCGCGTTGATTGTCGTGTAATTACACGCAATTAAATACCACGAGCTTATTCATTTGTGACGTAGTTGGTGGGATTCCGTATTCGGGGAAGGGAGCTGCTGTTTGCGCTGTTAGTAACAAGAATGGAGACTGGAGTGTAATAATATAAGCCTACTGTTAGTGTGTATACTAAACAAATTCTTATATTTGGGTTTCGCTCTAAAAAAACATTAAAAGGATTATGTTTGTATACGATGTAACCAATGACACTCGGACTCTAATAACTAATTAATGTAATTATTAAATTATCATACCAAAAAGTAATTTGGATCCATTTCTTAAGGCTAAAGAGCCCATCTAGCCCGCGAAGTTCAAATTTTTTGAGGTTTTTTAGAATTTTTTCAAAATCTGACAATAATAAAAGGCACATTTTGTAATTCGCGACAAAGACCGTGTGCAGTGCATTTATTAATATATCCAACTTACTCTAAAACATTTCAAGGACGACAGCTATCCAGATAATCTGGCAATTTTTGTATATTTAGTGATTAACTAGTATCATATCCACCGTGATAATATTTAGAGTAAAATAAATGTATTAATAAACGCACTGCATACTGTGTTTGTCGCAAATCACTAAATGTTGTCTTAAATGTTTTCAGATTTTGGATAAACTATAAAAATACTCGAAAATTTTGAATTTCGCGGACTAGACAGGCGCCTTCACCTTAAATACTAAGTGTAGACTTTTTGTACATAACCTTTTCACTGCATAAGTTTCACTGTAAATATACACTTACTAGCTGTGCGCACGGACGTCCGCGTAGTATTTCACGTAACAAAAATTTCGGGATTATCGGGATAAAAAGTATCCTATATGTTAATCCCGGTTATAAACTATCTGTGGTCCAAATTTCATCCATATCCGTTCAATAGTTTTTGCGTGAAGGAGTAACAAACATACGTACATACCTACATACATCCACACTCACAAACTTTCACATTTATAATATTAGTAGGATTACAAGAGCAGCACAAACACAAAAAGAAACAATAATAAAAGGTTATTTAATTCTTGAGTACTCTATTCTTATGAGACTAGAATCGTAGGTACCAATTTAACCCTCCCGATGCGGTCGCGTACCAACAAACCCCGCACTCGGTACCTGCCGGCGACACCAGCGCCATAGATCACAGCCACTCGCTACTGTCGCCGTCGAACATCCAATATAGGAGAGTTATAGACCAGGAAATTAATTCTGTCGACACAAGTAGGGTTACGCGGCCGGCGTACGGTGTGTACGGTGTGCATGCTTCTAGTTAGGTTTGAGATTTGTAATAGAACATAATATAGTTTTGTAATTGAAACCAAATTGTGTACCATTGCAAGACCTCGAGACACTGTGAGCACTTTCTGCGTGGATCGGACCGCAAACAACAACTTAATATGAGGGTACCCAGTTACTAACTATGACATCAGGACGTCTAACACCTCAGTCCCCCCGTGACCATGGCTGCTGTAAAGCAGCCGAAACGTCGGGAACATTAAAAGTAAAAATAAACGCGATATAATCCGTAAAAATAGTTTTATTTCAATGTGTAGTATTCGCGTAAATATAAGAAATCAATAGTTTTGTAAACTATTGTGATACGACTATTTTGGAGGTGGAATATGGAGTTGTCAATCTCCACAAAACCGAACTACTTAGGTACCTATAGTTTTCTTATTTCTGTCATGTATGCCAGGGACCCTAATAATGCCCGAGTCAATCAATTGTTATGATAATTATGCTATTTTATATTGTTTCGTCATCTCGTAGTCTCAAGCGTGGCTTGCTGATTTTCGAATATCAACTTTCAATTAATTTTACCAGACTTTTGATTCGTTTCTAAAGATTTTACATAACACTAAGGATATAAGTAACCAATGTAAATTGATCGTAATTTATTACACATTTCGGGGTAAAAGGTAATGTTAGAATCATGTATAAATATTACGAGTAGTTCTTCGGTTACCTAGGATCCTAGTAGTCCATGAAATATCAGACCCATTGAAAACTGATATAAGACTTCACGGAAATACTTCAATGATTCAATATTTCTACTCTGAATCCTACTTAATATTATAAATGTGAAAGTTTGTGAGTGTGGATGTATGTATGTGTGTATGTATGTTTGTTACTCCTTCACGCAAAAACTACTGAACGGATTTGGATGAAATTTGGAACACAGATAGTTTATAACCGGGATTAACATATAGGATATTTTAATCCCGATAATCCCGAAATTTTTGTTACGTTAATTACTACGCGGACGAAGTCCGTGGGCACAGCTAGTTCAAGATATTTTTCAAAAAAATTACATCTTAATTCATGGTGTCTCTACTGACCACGACAAACGAAATTGATTTTTCCCATAAGCCGCTTAGGTAGCGGAGTGCGGGAAATAATGACTATGTTTTGATGGCATTATGTGCCATCGTATTACCTATCCATTGTACCTTGTACTTGATGAAACACATAGGTACAGTTTTATTCAATTGATTGTCATAATTACAGGATTTAACTCAATTAATCATATATCCAGATTAGAAAATAAATAAAGAATAACTGCTAAATAAAATAAAAAAAACAATTTGCAATGGCATTACAAACTACTTTTGTTCTGAAAATGCAATGGAATGTAAAACCGTGTAAAACCGTTGTAAGTAAATAGAATGTATATTTTGTGACTAAGAACGCTAATTATGAATCTATCTGAGAGTGAGTTTTTTACACAAATTGAACTTTTTAAGTGTACTGAAACAGAATTGATATTTTTTTAATTCTGGCCTTAGTTATAGCTTACTTTACTAGCTAGTTATTATTTTCTACCATCCTACTAATATTATAAATGCGAAAGTTTGTGAGTGTGGATGTATGTTTGTTACTCTTTCACGCAAAAACTACTGAACGTATTTGGATGAAATTTGGAACACAGATAGTTTATAACCTGGATTAACACATAGAATACTTTACTTAAGTCTACGTGGACGAAGTCGTGGGCTAGAAACTAGTATTTAAATAATACCGTCAGACCAATCGCATGTGACCTAAGCATGGCTAGTAATATGGGCACCTTAAATTGGACTTGACTGACTTGACTTAAATTGGACAAACAACAATTTTAAATACGTCCCATTATTTATTTTGTCATATAAAAAAATTGCATCAATATCCGTCACAGTCACTATCCATAAACATCGTTAAAAATTGCCCGCCACACGTAATATGGCATGAATCGATAGTCTTGTAGCTTCGGTACCTACATCAAGGGTAAGTGGAAGGGTTTGTTTGGCAAGGGCTGGCACAGGTGCGAGCCAAGGAGGGAACGCTTATACTAATCTACGCCGAGACAAATAGGGCCCTGTGAGAACATAGTCCATAGAGTTTGGCAATGAATAGAGGGGAATTAATAAAAAATACATGCCACGTAAACTCACATGAAACATGACAATGTAGACCTAATTAACTCGTCCAAAGTTTATTAAATGTATATGCAGTTAGAAAAAAAAGTATATTCTTCGGATTATGATGAGCTTCGAAAACAGGAAATTAAAAATGTTACAAAACTCATGTCTTTAGCACGTTTCTGACGGAGATATTAATAAATAAATTGTATGTTTACCTACTATATCAATACACATTTTTGTCTCACAGTACTGGCTATATAGGTGAAATATTATTTCAAACACTGGTTCAGGTTAATTTAAAAGTCCAATATTACATAACCAAAGCTATATTGATATAGCTATAATCCTACTAATATTATAAATGTGAAAGTTTGTGAGTGTGGATGTATGTATGTTTGTTACTCCTTCACGCAAAAACTACTGAACGGATTTGGATGAAATTTGGAACACAGATAGTTTATAACCGGGATAAACATATAGGATACTTTTATCCCGATAATCCCGAAATTTGTGTTACGTTAAATACTACGCGGACGAAGTCGGGGGGCACAGCTAGTATCAATATATTTATGTAAATGATATACATTACATATTTTCTGCGTTACGGGTGTTTGGATATTAGTGACTACTTATTATGTAAGCGGGCTTATCATACATCCATAGTCTCCACAAAACAGTGTAAACTGTATTTACGAAGGCACTCGACATATCACATCTTTTTAAAATAAAAGGAAAAAACAATTCAAAAAATAAATGACGATCAAATTGTTAAACTATTTAATTAAATGCCCGATACTGATGCATCATCCAACCCACCAAAGTTGACCTAAGTACTAAAACAAACTTCAGACATTTAAAACACTCTATATAATTATATAATTGCTTCATTGAACTATTTCAACAAGGTCTGTCTAAAAAATTCCCAGCTCTATCACCTGTATCCTGTAGAGCCCTCGAGTTAACGAGTTACCGGCAGCAGAGCGTGGCGTGCCTGCGCCAGGTGTACAGACGTGAGGATGCTCCGCGTTCCTTCAGCTAATAGAATCCTGAAAAAATGACACCTGAAAATTATGAGTGTTCTGAAAATGTGTAGCGACATGAAATTGGTTTTGGTTCACTGTTAGAAAAAAAGATACAAATGATTTTTGTAGCAAATAATTTGTGATCACGAAATACGTTCACGAATTAATAAGTTATACTTATTACTTGGACGTAAATATTGAAGATAATTAAGCAGCTGAAACTTTAAGGAGTAAATATTTAACATACATAACTCTTTAAAGTTAATAATTAAGGCAATTTAATCATAATTCCAATCCAGATAGAGCTTTTAATTAAAATTTCCAAAGAACACAATCAGACACCAAACCTAAGACCAATATACAGTAGACAAGCAAGGTTATAATTACTCCAGTAATAGGTTCTCGTTAAAGATAGAAAGGAAAGTAGCAACTGCTGTCCAGCTTAGATACGAGGAAAAAACGCCATCCTGCACAAATAACAAAATAATTAAAACGAATAGTGTTTTAAGCTCTGGCTTGACAAAGAGCGCACGTCGCGTTGCGTTCCTCCAATAAAACACTGTTTAATTGAATCTAATTGTCCTGTACCTACAGAGTTTTTGCACCGAGACTCGGGGTGACTGGGGTCTTCGAGAATTTGCATGTAATCCAACTACACAATTTAGCATTTAGTAAAAGAAGTACTTAATGTCACTTATACAAATTATTTTGTCGAATTATTAAAAATGAATTAGACCTTTTTGATATTGCTTAGTTGGGTCCACATTCATTCGGCAACCGTGCTCTTTCGTGGGCCATTTTCAGGCGGACAATTTAAGATGAAATAATATATATCTACTTACCCACATGATGATAACAAAGAAAACTAAATATTGTTTGTGTGGTATCATGCTTCAATATAGGTACAATATTATTGTATTTTTTTTTATAACATACAATTTTTTAATACAGCAAATCCTACCAAAAGTTTATTGATTGGACTAGGGGGACGCTGTCACTTCACTACTGCCTTAAGAATAGTAATTATCGGGATGTTGGTATAAAAAAGGGAGACTGTCTGAACTGTTGAGGGTCAATCAACCCACTGCAAGGTGGCGCCACCTTGGTGGCAAAGAACCTAAATGCCTCCATTGTAACAAAAAAGCCTTACTATCTAGGTACTTACCTTTTTATTATCAATTAACTAATTTCCCAACAAATATTTATTCCGAGCATTTATTTGTTACCACGTTCAAATGCATAATCACCGCAGGACAAAATGGAGACCACAGAAAATTTACATGAAAAATCCTCTGCGAAAACGGCGAATCTAAATAATAAATTGTCCATTGTTAGATGGCCCCGTTATACAAACGTATATTTATTTATTCAGACAACATAATGAATTCTCTCGGGTGCGCGCGATTATGCAGATTTTTTTGACGCTCGCTCTTTGAGCTGTGTCCGTATTTTGGAAGCCGGTACCTAAAAAAAACTCCTCTTACATTCTCGTCTTTATTCTTTTTTTCTTTGTTTAATAGTGGCCGTCTTTTATATAGCTGTGATACGCGTCTTGCTAGCATCAGGTCCTGTTTTCAAACCCCGGCTCGCACCTCTGGGTTTTTTCGAAATGTATGTGCGAATCATAATTTAAATTTTATTTTCACTCGCTCACTGTGAAGGAAAACATCGTGAGGAAACCTGCATATCTTAGAAAACCTGACCAATTTTCGAAAGACATGAAATCCGCCCAATCGCGCCGGGTGGCGTGGTAGATTACGGCCTGAATCCCCCTTGTAGTGAGGGGAGACCCATGCCCGGGAGTGGAACGTCAACAAAAGGGCTAAATTATTATTATATTATTATTATACTAGCTGAGCCCGCGACTTCGTCCGCGTGGAATTTAACTTAATAAAAAAGCCCGCTGCCGCGTTCTGAGCCCGCGCGACGGAACCCATTTTTTAATTATTTTTTTCAAAAATAAAAGTAGGCTCAGTTACTGCTTATAACGTCAGCTATCTGCCAGTGAAAATCCCGTTAATATCGGTCCAGCCGTTTCAGGGATACTCTTGGATTTCAAGTGTTTTTATTTTTTTACGCGGAACCCTAATTGTTTTTCTAAAATTAAAGTAGCCTAAGTTACCCGCTATAAGATCAGCTATCTGCCAGTGAAAGTCCCGTCGAAATCGGTCCAGCCGTTTCGGAGATTACCCGGAACAAACACACAGACAGACAGACAAAAAAAAATTAATTCGCGCTTTTGCTATAGGTATCGTATGTACTTTCATATGCATTTAGTGAAAAGGTGTTATTTTGATAGTACAAACAGACACTCCAATTTTATTTATTTGTATAGATTCGACGTAGACTGGTGAAAGTAAAACAACTGTAATTAACGAATGTAAAACATCCCTAATTTGACGTTGTAAGTAGTACCCATACCCATATAATATAAATTCGTGATAAACACAGCTAACTTCATCGCAAGCACCTTCATATTGAGACAACATTAAAATATTTTGTTATGTATGTTTCCATTGACTTTCCATAGTTAGTTGTAAGCAGTACATTAAATCGAGTAGATTACCTAACACCCAGACCAGGGCATATGACGAAAATACCATTTCCGAAATGTGCCCCGCACGGGAATCGAACCCGAGACCACCCGATTTGGTAAGCCGAGCGGCCTACGCTCAGACCACTAAACCATGCGGTTGCCAATTGCCAGGACGAATACTTTGTCTATGTGTTTATAAAATATCCACAAATGTACTAAACAATTCTTGTACGCTTGTATAAAAACAATTATGACTCATACAAATAGTAGCTGATGTCTGTAGCTTCCCAAGCGTAGATTTTATTTCCTAGGTATACGCAACAGCGCCACCTACCGGTTTCAACAATAGCTAGGAACTATCCAGGTGACCTAAGTACTAAAACAAATTTTATTTCACGACCGCTTGGCGCAGTGGTTTGACCGTAGCCCGCTCGGCTCACTGCACATGGTGGTTACGGGTTCGATTCAAGCTGCGGCAAATTTCGGAAATTGCCTTTTCGTAATTTTCCCTGGTCTGGGTGTCACTGGGATCGTCCTCAGTCCATTGTACGGTACCCATAGTCCAAGCGTTGCTTAGTTTGGGAACATACAGTTGGTGTGTTCGTCTGGCGATATTTATTTATCAAAATCTTCCAAGACCTTCAACATCAATAACAACATCATTTAAGAGGATATGAATCACCAATAAATGTACACACGAAATGTATACATAAAGAATAAATAACATGAATAAGTCGCCACCGTAATTCAATAATAAAACTCAGAGGAACGCCGCTAAATGAGGGCCAAAGAGGAGTTAAACGCTAAATTTGCAGTTTTCAAGTCATTTCTGTTGAGAATTAAACTCGTTACAAAGTTAAATGTAAACTCGGAATTAATTAATTCAGTTTCGCTTTTTGTATTTCCGCAAATAAGTGTCTTATTTTGTATTGCTTTTATTTCGCTTTGTAATATTGTGCTTTTATTTTTGCAAGTATCTCTTAATTAATTAATGATTATAATCAAATTAAAACTATGCTAATTCTTAGTAACTACCTATAAATTAAATACCACTTTAATTCATATTTTTATGCAGTTCATCATATCGAATATTTAATTCCAATTAATGTTAGTTTATTGTACTGGTGACACACGCGTTGTAGATTTAATAGAATAGGTTGGTGTATTTTTATTGTGCAATTTTTTTATACTTAATTAAAGATTTTCTTCTTGGTTTTCTCGTTATTTATTATTATTAACTATCCTTATTATATTTGATTTTCTTTTATTAGGCCATCTCTTGCGACCTAAATGGACCAAATCCTAGGTATCTTCTTACTATCACTCGGAATGGAAAAGGTTGCTACTCCGTAGTGCGCGAAACCCACTCCAATTCGTTGTACTTCCAGATGTTCCTGATACACAACATAGATGGCGGCGTTGCACAATATGCACATATGGATAAGTAGTTCTTACAGTAGCTATCGTATTCACAATGAACCTATATTAATTAGGGATCACTTTAAAATGTTGTACAATAAAGTTCATTTTCCCTTGAAATGAAATCTGCTTACTGTATTGCGCTTTTATGGTTTCCTTTGTTGCTTCCAATTCGATAAGCAATTTTGTTTCGATTATTTTATTGCTTTAAGTGACTTTTGACAATTGACTACAGCTCATACAGTGCGGCCAGGCTAGACCGGGGTGATTTCGGCCGTCTGGGGGATGACTGGACTGGTACCAGGTCGTCTCCCTTTTAGCGCCTGTGGCCCGGCAAGTCATTGCCGGGCCGTCCGCCGGGGCGTCTCGGAGCATTTCAGTGGACCCGGGGCGCCCCTCTGCATGGCGGAGGGTGGTACACCGTTGGTTTTTAGTGGGTATACTGCGCCCTTCAGGTGCAGGGACTCCCACATGCCCCTCTCGTCTCCCCCGAGGCGTGAGGGGACCCATAAAGGGTTTTCCAGCTAAAAAAAAGGCTAGACCGGGGTAACACCAAACTTTCACAGAAAATGGGCTTAAAGAAGCTATAGCTGCGATTCGTACGATGAGTATAACCGCCAGAAGACCAACCCTCCCCCTTCCTTTTCCCTCCTCCTGACCTACTCCCCTCCAGATGGGTAACATGCGATCAATGCCTTTGATATTCCAAGCATCCATAGGCTATGGTAACTGCTTAAAAATATACGGTCGCACGCCTGTTTACGGACTTTGTTGTACGTATATTTAAAAAAGATTTGTTTCGGTAATGATTGATTGATTGGAATTATTGATAAAATCATCGTTTGTGAGTGTTGATGTATGTTTGTTACTCCTTCACGCATAAACTACTGAACGGATTTGGATGAAATTTGAAACACAGACAGTTTATAACCTGGATTAACACATAGAATACTTTACTTAAGTCTACGCGGGCAAAGTCGCGGGCAGCAACTAGTAAATAATAAATTAAAAGTAAGTAATGAATCGTGTGTTCTATTATCGCATAACGTTACTACGTACTAATGATGTAAGCGGTGTTTTAATTCACTAAGTTTAACACGCGTGTGAACGCATAAAAGAAAAACATATACCGTCATAGATCAATGGGCGGGCGGATCAAGTGACAGTGTCCATTGTGGTTATACGACAAAAAAACTCCAAAATATTACTAAATAAAACGGTAATATATATGTTTTTCTGTATCGATATATAACCTGTGTAAATGTACTAGGGAGCTCATTGTCAAGTTAATAAGTTGTAGAAGGAAGTATTCAGCATCTCCATCATAGCAACACATTGATTGTGCGTTTATTTGATTTAAACGGTTCACTCGGATTAGTTACTTTACACGATGGTAAGCATAATAATGTATCTTCATAGGGATCTGTGACTAATCAAAAAATCATAAGGACGTAAAAAGTTATTTTTATTTTATGTGTTTATAATCTTACTGAAATAAATAAGAATGATGACTTAACTTAAAACTGTTCCTCTAATTACTTCGTCCATTAAGAAATCGCACATCAATGGGCACGCGCCGCCTACGTACATAAAAACAAACGCACGCGCACCTGTTTTCGCGGCAAAACACTACTAAAATAACCTAGTGTTTAGCTAAAGCAAAAATATTCACACATATTCGCAGCGAGTCGAGTCCACCGGCGCCCGCGCCGACCACACCGCGTGATGATGGTAATGGAGCATACACACGGTACAATAATTACGTGATGAAATCGTTGGTTTTCGTAGATTGAAAGTTAAACGTTGAACTTATAACGTAGCAAAGAAAACATACAACGCCGGAGTGTGGTTTGCTACGGAATTTATATCAAGCTTAATATTTATGATTACATATACCGACGTAATAATAATTGTGGGTATTAACTGTAGCAGTGATAAAAAAACATATCTATTTTAATAATTCCGTCAAAATGATTTCGAGTCGACAACATATCCGCAAAATTCGGATTGTCGTGATAAACAATGTTATCATTATAATATTCGGCATAGTACCGCCATATTTTCTATGAACGCAACCCTGTCACTCAGTGTCAGTGATGACAGAGTGTTCTCAGTGTGTAAATGAAATACCTATTAACTTAGGTGGGCCATATTTTTAAAGAAAGAAGAAGAAGAGCCTTTATTGATTGAGCTGTCAGATCAAACGAATTCAGTCTTCATGTTTTTAACCCCCGACGAGTTATTTCCGTACGAGTATTCATTTCAGTTAGTTTTGCTACCTACATTTTGTAAAAGATTGTGTATTATATTTTTTTTCTTCAAAAGAAGAATTCCAGTTACTTTATTTAAATTCATTTTATTTTCATATCATGTTTTCGATGTATTTATTATCAATAAATATATGTAACAGCAGTAGGTATTTAGGTAATAGAAATATCTACCTGAAAACACATATCTAAAATTTAAAGAAATATTATTATTTATGTTCACCACGGCGTCAAAAGAATGAATGAAACAATAATTTATAATTAATGAACACATAACACTAGTTCGTTGCGTGGGCAGCCCTACATAGGTTTGTATAAATAATCTCTCGAATCCGTCGATGTGTCTGACACAACCCGAGGGAAATATTTGTTCGAAGGGAACCACTTATTAATGCTTCCTTTATATCATGAAAATTATAAATAGCTGTTGTATAATCGTAAATATACAAGATGGCTTGTTTTGATAAACATAGATATTAATGTGGACTTTAGGATTACAGTGTAAAATATTTGAGTAAACAAGATTAAATGTAGGTCTCAAATTATACTCACGATAAGTGTAATTTGATAAGAGCAGACACTACTAAAGTGTTGAATTTAGATAAAACATGTCTCAGAACTATCTCGCTGATAGTATTATTATCAGATTCGTATTTAATTTCCTATTTGCAACATGATATGCGTTGCTTTTGTAAGGAACTAAGAATGTATGGTCAACCAAAAAAGGTCATTTTTATTTTTAAATATGATAAATAACATTATCAATATTTGATCATTTAATCATGCGTATCACAGAAAAAGTAAATTTGAAACTCGGCCAACTCCATGAGTTGTGAACTAGCGGACGAAACGGCAAGTGTGTAAAATTCTTTACAATTCCTATCGTCATGTGACGATGTGGGAGGTCCGAGAATTTATGTAAAGTGACGTATCGACGACGCAACGTCCCGTCGAGTGATGGAAACGGGACTGAGGGAAACGAGAATAAGTACTTATAATTGAGAACGTGCGACAAAAATGTATAAGTCTTTATTGAAGTCTGTCTGTAATGCTGATATTGAGAACAAATGTGCCGTCGCTTCATTCGCTTACCTAGACGCACCTTGGCACCCGACAAGCCCGCTGAGTTTCTTGCCGGATCTTCTCAGTCGAGGTCGCGTTCCGATCCGGTGGTAGATTTACCCTCGCCACCTCTCCTGGCAGCGGCCCAAGCCGAGGTCGTGTCCCTTGTGGCGCCCTCGAGCTAGCTGCCCCTCTGGCTGGGGCGCACTCGCGCTCGCCCTCTGTCCGGGTGAAGTTGTTATGTCCACTCTGGCCAACAACATATAGTCCAGATAAAAAAAAAAACGCTTCATTCGCTAAAGCTATGCTTGCGTCACCTCTGGAAATGTCATTATCATGTCATTCCAGAACAAAATGCCATGTCAAAAGCTTACTCAAGATCGCTCTCCGACCTGAGATTGATTTATTAATCAACTAGTTTGTGCCCGCGACTTCGTCCGCGTAGACTAAAGCAAATTATTATATGTGTTAATCCAGGTTATAAACTATCTGTGTTCCAAATTTCATCCAAATCCGTTCAGTAGTTTTTGCGTGGAAAAAGTAACAAATATATCTCACAAACTTGCGCATTTATAATATAAGTGGGATAATTTACTGAGTATCTACTTATCAAAAATAAAAAAAAATATCTCCCTCTGTGACAATCTCAGTACAATAAGTAGACTTAAAGATAAATTCAATCTCTATCGAAATCACACGGAGAGAAACTGATTGGTTATTTGTGGCCTGACTTTGAATTACTTACTTATTTAAACTGGCCTGACTTTAAATTTCCTACTTATTTAAACTAAGTACCTACGTCTCTGACTTCAAAAATAGTTTTATCTGTTTTAATTGCCTACTTTCCAATAAAAGTTAATTTCATTCAACAAACAATTGGCGGCTGTCAGTTTATCGTTCCTAACGATGTGCCAATGCGCATTTGCGGTTTTGCGGATTAACTGAATTGTTAAGCAACACTGTATCAACCTATCCTACCTGTTCATTTAATTTTTTATTTAAAGAACTAAAGTTTAGAGTTCAAAATCAAATTCTCGCTAGTTATATAACACACACTTTATTGGCGGCTGATAGTAAAACGAACAATAAAAACAAAGTATTTCAGCGTTCTAACATCACAATAACTTTTCTGTTTTTAATCCATCCTAGTTAAAATAAAACTCACGTTTATAGCTACTTAATAAACTTAAGAATTCTCGAGATACCTACAAAAGAGTCAGAAATTTTGGAAGGAATTAATTTATAAATTAACTAGCGACCCGCCCTGGCTTCGCACGGATGCAATAAATTATCAGTGTTTCTCTACTATATTATGCATGTATTATACATATAAACCTTCCTCTTGAATCACTCTATGTATTAAAAAAAACCGCATCAAAATTCGTTGCGTAGTTTTAAAGATCTAATCATACATAGGGACGTACAGACAGCGGGAAGCGACTTTGTTTTATACTATGTAATGATACCTGTAGTTAATAAGCAAGTAGTAGTTTAAGTGCCAATAGTTTAGTGGTTGTAAGGGTCGCCTTAACCAAGAGATTTTGGGTCCAATCCTCATCTCGTGATTCCACTCGTATCAAGCATTTAGCTCAGTTAGATGGTCTAACTTGACTACGAGAAATAATCTGACATTTTGTACATTAAAATAACAATATATCATAATCTTTAATATTACCTAGTCGCTCGTATAATCTAGTCCTCAATACATTAAAAAAGTCTGTTTTCAGATACGTATCTGCTTTTAACTATTTTTATAAAGCCCGCAACCTCTTTGCATAGTTTATGTTATTTTATAAATAGTTGCACGAATCTGAATAGGATTTCAAGGAATTCGATCTAATAATAGCGAGGCGTGCCCAGGTGTTCGGTGTGATTCAATCGGAGTTTATGTTTTACTGGTTTGTATTACCGATGCGTACCTATATACTAAAACAGACGTATACACACATGTAAACTGCGTTTAAATAATGTTAGCCCCATATTAATACATCGATCTGAAGTCTAAGAGCGATCTTGTAACTGTCATTTTTATGTCATACTAGTACGAAATAAACTGTCAAACGCGTACTCATGATCGTTCTCAGAATTGAAGTAGATTAAAAAATACGGCCATAGAGTAGTAAGGGACAGTACCTACTGAACCCAGCCTGCACACCGTGACCGGATATGCCTAAGTATAAATATTATTTTGTTATATATATAATTAACTAGCTGTGCCCCGCGACTCCGTCCGCGTTCTGTTGATTTTTTTCCTGAATTTTCTTTGCTATAAACCTCACGGAGCCCGAGACCTTTCCAACGAATACAAAACCGTGGAAATCGGTTCGTGCGTTCTGGAGTTATAGCGTCAGGAAGGAAAACCCGACTTATTTTTATATAGTAGATTATAATTAAATTAATTATAATTTTGTTTTAATAGCAGTGATAGCCGATTGGTTAAGCACGCGTCTTGCGGGCTACCAGGTCTCGGGTTCAAACCCCGGCTCGAACCTCTGGATTTTTCGAAATCTATGTGCGAATCATGATTTCTATATGAATATCACTTGCTTACGGTTAAGGAAAAACATCGTGATGAAACCTGCATGTCTTAGAAGATTTAAGCAATTTTCGAAAGACATGTGAAATCCGCCAACCCGCACTGGGCCAGCGTGGTGGATTATGGCCTGAATGCCCCTCGTGTTGAGGGGAGGCCCGTGCCCAGGAGTGGGACGTCAAAAGGGCTAAAATTATTATCATTATATATATATAAAAATAAATGCTATAAATAAAATAAAAATAAATACAATATATTAATTGGATAACGTTTTGCACATGCACTACTGTAGAACAAAACCAACCTCGTGCAAATGGTTCACGGTTGGTTTTAGTTTGTAGAAGTGTATGTGGGTTGGTTCCATTTTGTAAAAGTACGCCCAATTATTAAGGGAAAGCGGTCATTTTGGGAAGTGAACATATTGGGCAAGTAGCAAGTTTTCATCGGAAAGGATTCACGGAATAGCAGCGGAACTCTATTTCCCAGAACTTCGAGCGTTATTGCATAATTTGTGCGTCCTTGTCGCACCGAGTGCCAGCGCCATGCGTTGTCTCACACAAATAGCACAGCTACTATTATTTATAACTTGTCATTATATATTTGTAATGGAAATTGTCTGTGAAATTATCACGCGCGGACAGACGCGAGGAATGTGTAGATGGTGTTGTTTTTGCGTGGGTGCTCTTATTGTGATAGTTTACTGCTCACCCCATCCTGTATGTCCGTATGTCTTGCAGCCACCATTTTGTACTGGAGTAATGTATATAGAAAATAATAAATACGTATAGGTATTTGATCCGAGGAAGAATACATTTCAAATCACCACTATAGATATGGGAATAGAGCAGTAGTATCTATTATCTATTCTTGAGTATGAAGCGGTCTTAAGATAATAATGTGCGCAACATCGTGGGAAAATCTTATTAAATATTGTTTATAATATTTACATAATGCTATGCAATCAAAACAACGGAAGATACCATTGTTTTCATACATTACACAGCAGTCACGTGCGGAGAGTCATGGGATAAATCAAGAGTTTCCGCCGCCCACTGCGCCCGCGCAGGCTATGAATGAACTATGTGTCATCACTGTTTCTATGACAGTAAACCTACCTACACTATTTTTTATTATTTTCCCTCTAAATAGAAATACAAACAGTGATAGCCAATTGGTTTCACACGCGTCTTGCCGGGCCACAGGCGCTAAAAGGGGGACGACCTGGTACCACCCCAGTCATCCCCCAGACGGCCGAAATCGTGTAATAGGTAGTGGGTCCCTCGACCCACCTGTTTTCGGCTAGCGGGGAAGAAGAAGGCGATCGTAGCGCCTCCTTCTCCTTCCCATACGTCTGCGCCGGAGAGGATCTGTCAGGGGGTCTTCCTCCCTGGCCCGCTACGCGGCCTCCTTCCGCGACATCACGTCCTCGCAGAAAGAGGCCATCGCCTCCCAGGACCCATCACTGTCGAGCATAGACAGAACTATGCTCGGCAGTGAGAGGCCCCTTCCGACCGCCGCAACCAGACTGCGGCGCTGCTCAACCCACGCAACACACTCTTCCAGGGTGTGTTGTGCGGTTTCTTCCGCCGCGCCACACTCATGGCACGCGGCGGTGGGCTCCCTCCTGGCTACTCGGTGCAGGTACCGACCAAAATACCCACATCCTGTCAGCACCTGCCCCAGCCTAAACGTCAGGGAGCCCCGAGGCCTCCCCACCCACCTCTCGAGGACCAGACGGACCTCGTCTATGGTGCGAAGACCATAGGTGAAGTCCGCCAGGGCCTCCGCCCATCGCCGCAGCGACTCCTCCCATATAATACCTACATTAAGAAGGCGTCGTATCTAGTTAACTTTAGTTGACTCGGGCCCTACACCTACCTTAAACGAAATGTAAAACTCGGGCAACTATTTCAAAACTAACTACAGTTACCACTGAAAAAGGTCTTCTCAATGACGTAGGCAAGCGTGTGCAATGCCCAAACCGCATTACCTACCCTAACGCAACAAATATTAAAGGAGATATTAATAATAATGACTCATAACGACGCCCAGATCCACATGTGGCTGAAGCATTTGCCGTAACAGCCACAATCTCGAACCCGGACCGTCTCAACTTCAGCTCCCTTGCAAAATCTAAAAAAGTAAATATCAAATCTCATAAAGATAAGTCTGCGTGGACGGCTTGATGCACAACAGCCACATAATAAATATATCGTTATGTTTTTATACGAACCGCATTAATGGATTCATCCCGAGTGACCCTCGCAAATCAGGCATTGTTTACATTCTCCAATGCAAAATTCAAGTCGTACGATATTGATCTGTAAGTGTAGGTGATAGGAGCTATACTCCATTTGTTATAGCATTAGACAGAAGTTAAAAAAGGTTATTTTTAGTGTCCACTTTGTAATAAAAGTACAATTAACGAGTTACAGTTACGATTGAAGTCGAATTTATTATAATCTATTTATATACCAGCTTGTCATACCTAACTGTAATAAATTAAATATTTATCTTATTAAATATATTGCCTTTCATTTAAATAATTATTATTTAATTTCAATTTAAAATAAGTGTCGATGCTAAAAACCTAAAAGAAGCAGGGGTGAACATACCGGGAACGTTTTTCGTTTTACTATAATCCTACCAAATCTAAAATGTTACCTAATCCCTTCAGAGGTTATGACAGCAGGGTATTTATAATTTTGTCGGACTATGTTATCTATGAAATTGACGTAAATAATGTGCTGTCAGTGTTTGTCATTGAGTCATTCGCCTGCACTCTAAGTTCCTGTGAATACCTTGTTTGTTATTGTTGTCGAATTTTCGTGATTTAATTGTTACTTGTTACTGTTTTCCTATCAAAAGTTATGTTAAAACAATTTTAATGTAATGACTCTAAATAAAAGTTGTTTTGACTTGGAAATGCAATGTTTTGCATCCCTGCTTCTGCGAGCCTCTTATGTCTAATGTTATAATAAATGGAGTATAGAATTTTGTGAGACGTATAAACAATTTTTGCGAAATAAGTGCATTCCTGCACTTTATTTTGAGGGTGACTTGCCACAATGTCAAATAGGTTCGAAGCTAGCGCCAGTTTGATATTGATATAGAAGAATATTTTTCATTGTATGATATTGATTTTTTACTTATAGCTACATAACATACGCTGTGCCTACTCAGTCTTCTTAGATATGATAATGGTAGGTCCCACTATACCTAAGTTTTCTTTTCGTAAATTTCACTTGTCTGAGTGTAGGTAACAGATCACCCACAAAACAAGTTAATTGTTAGTTACCTAGCTGTTTAGTTTTGATACGCGTGCAATTTATTTATTTATCTGACAGTCAAATAAAATAGTTATATATTTAGTTCCATTATGTATATACAGAAACACATACGAGCTTTATCATTTAATTAAACGCAAATAAATTTAACAAGTCAATTAAATAAAACTTATGGCCAATACTAAATAGCAGACTCCTCCTCGACTAGCTATCGCGATGTTTTCATTTCAACTCAAACGGATGCATAAATTTATCAGCTGCAAATTGTCTAAACTTTAATTGCGATATTATAGCGCATAAATACTTCGGGTCTAGTGCAGCAAATGAATTTATTCACTATTAAATGCACACTCACGCGCCAATACCTAACTCAACACAAAGATACGGTCCATTCGACCTAATCGATGGAATGAGTAGTACAAGGTTAATGTACACTATTTCAGTGCTGCGCCTGTGCCCGGTTTGATTGGGATTGACGCCAGTCACGTGCACTAAACACGATTTAATTGAGGTGGGTTTTAAATACAGAAGCTTAGATCTTGCAGTCGTCTAAATGTGATCACCAGCGGAAAATTACTCTTCTAAAGTTGACCCTAAAAGACCAGCAAACAACTTTTCGGCCTATAATATACATAGTACTTGAGTTTGGAAAGCAATTGTAAAACTATCTGCTAATAAATTAGGAATCAATCTGATGTTGCGATTGTATGAGCTTATCATATAACAAGACCGTTATTTTTCCTTTACACATAGCAAAGGCAGTAGTGCCAGCTGCTAAACCAGTGTAGTCATCCAATAAAGAAAAGCGTCACAAGCGAACAAAAGCATCCATACTTCAGAACTCGCTAAATTTAAACAACAATTTACAAAATAACAATTACGTCCAAAAATAATATTCAAGATTTTGGACCAGAATTCCTTTGTCCGTAGCAGGAAGATGACACATCCCGAATCTCATCCTCAGGGTTTATTTCTGGTGTTCAGACGTGCGAATCTGCATGACCACAATGCTGCGCCCGGTCGTACAGTCAGCGGTTCTCAAACTAATATAACGCCCCTTTCAAAAGAGAAAAAAAATGTCTGCATCAACAATATTCGGTCTACATACCGTGACTAGTTTAACCATTAAGGACTGGTGGTACCATACCATTCAGTAATATGTATTAATTTTAAATAGTATTAAAAATATAAGACAACGAGTGCTTGTCACTACCGTTTTTCTTGCAGTGCTTTTCATTTTCGGTAACAAAGTGCTACTAGTTTACCAGTCCTTAGATTACAATCTAGCCTTGAAACTCAATAGTTTCATGGATTATGGATGGAACATATTACGTCAGCCCTATCCTAGAAGCAAATGCTTAGTCGGGGATTCTAACGAAAGTATCTGTAGGTAATGTGATCAATAATCTTATATTGCTCAATCTTAATCTTATTCTCAATAACAAAACGCCTCTGTTGTTATCTGTCTATAAATCCGACGATATTTATTACGCCCACTAACCCATTCAGTCTCTGAGAGGGCTATAAACTTTAGGAACCGCTGGCAATAAGGTAACCGATCTAAGTATAGCCGCTGTATTGCAGTTCTATATCGGGAGCCGCATCACTACTCAACATTGATGCGTCCTGACTCACAGAGCAAGAATAGATTGTATTTTGAAGTTCGGGCATATTATAAGAAGAACAATTAAATATATAGACCAAGAATTTAGACTAAAGCGAATAACAAGCGTCGTTAGCCTGGTGGTTAAAGGGTCCACCACTCGCGTAACAAAGAAATCCCGGGATCCCTACCTTGACCATTGTAAATACGTAGAGAGTTAGAAAGGGAATTGGGAAAATATATAAACAGTGCCACTCATGAAGAAGAAAACAACTGATGAATCATTATCTTGTTACAAACATTTGGCACAAAGTGAACTATACCTACATTAAATTTATTAGCTGAACAGATCGTCAATTGAACAAAACAAATGTAGATACAAAAGCAGAAGTGGAACGCAATGATTTCCGCTCCTTTGCCAATTAGACTGGAATTAACAGAAACGGGTTCTACATAGTATGAACATATTCTAAAGATACTGCACGGCATTTAATAAAATAATTTTGTGTATTTTTTATGGAAAGCGGCCTTTTCTAATATCAACTTCCAACATCAACTGATCAATGATCGGCTGGTTTACACAATTCAGTATCAAAAATAGATACTGTCTGTCTGTGTGTTTATTCCGGGTAATCTCCGAAACGGCCGGACCGATTTTGACGGGACTTTCACTGGCCGATAGCTGATGTTTTAAGGAGTAACTTAGGCTCCTTTAATTTTAGAAAAACAATTAGGGTTCCGCGTAAAGAAATAAAAACACGTGAAATCAAAGAGTATCTCGGAAACGGCTGGACCGATTTTGACGGCACTTTCAACTGTAGATAGCTGTTGTTATAAGCAGTAACTTATGCTACTTTTATTTTAGAAAAACAAAATTTAAAAAAATGTGTCCTGTCGTGCGGGCTCAGAACGCGGCAGCGGGCTTTTTTGTTAAGCTAAATTCCACGCGTACGAAGTCGCGGGCTCAGCTAGTATACATATATATATATTACTAGCTGTGGTAAACAATCATAAGAATAGTATCAGTACCTGATTACAAGAAGACAGTAGATCTATACTTATACAAATGCAATTGGCCCACTACTTCGACCACAGAAATTGTCTATGATCGAAGATTCATCACCCGCGTCCGGTACTCAAAACAGATTATATTTAACCTAGATACATAGCTACCTTGTACATAATTGTAAATAATGTCGTGTTCTACCATAATGCTTTGCAAATCAGCCCTGACATAGTCGCGAAACGTATTACAGATATTAAAAGACATTTCCATGTAAACTATTTTAGAATCGTTATTCGTTCGCTACTTGAAACGAGTCACCATCGCGCCATCAAAGACCAAAAAGTCGGTCAACTGTAGCGCAACTAGCTCAACACAAGGATTCATAAATTCAAAGCTAACATATCAATTAATTATTGTCAACGTTTATGAGATTCGTATATTATCGTATGTGACTACCTATAGTTCTATTTAGTAGTTCCTACCATGAAATATAATAATAATAAAACCGCAGGCGGCTTGTGGCGAGCTGTTGGTGAGTAGCGACACCACGGACCCGAGTACCCCAAAGAGTTGGACAGGTCCCCCACTTCAGCGTGTCTTCCTCGGCCGAATGGAGATCGACGGCGGCCCGCAGGACTCTCAGCACTGGCTTGCCTTAGTTGTTTGTCCAGATAGGGGCGTTAGAGCTATATGCTCCAGGGGTGGAAGTGTTCAACAGCTTAACGCAGTGAGTAACTTCGGAGAAAGCGCAGCACAGCTCTCCGCACCCCTGAGCCGCCCACACCAGTGTTGTACCTAGCCGTCTTATGATGGTAATTTTAGGGGTCCATCAAGTGAGCGGCAATTCACCACCTGCCGAATATAGTTGGATGATACTGATTATGGCAGGTATCCAATTCCTTTGCAATAGCCCAATCCGCAGTGCACCCAAACTCTATCAATATACCTTTTTTCTCTTTCCATATTCGCAATAGTTCCTACAACTATTGGGGTCGGGTCGCTCTATATGTCCCATCATTTGCAGCGGTTGACCTCAACATGTGCCTTACACAACAATAAAATTCTCACAAATGGGCTCTACATGTTGAACCCATGTCCTCATGCAAGCCTTTCAAAGGACCGGGCAGAGTATGATACATAAAAATAAAATGTATTTGGCATCTATTTCCTTAATTTACAGTAGGGTGCATATATGAAAAAACTAGGGATTTAAAACAATGATAAGTGAAAAAAGGGATATGCACCTTAGATTGAACTTACTTTGCCTTAGCTTGTGCCCATGTATACTACACATAAGTGATTGCAAACTTTTTGAGACGTGTGTGTCAAACATTGCAAATTGACTTACAATTTTAAGCTGAAAGAGGTTCCAATAACCAGTCATAACATTAATAATAATGTGTGTCATAGTACCGGGTTTATTTAATGGTTATTGACCTTAAGTCCTCTTTTAATAATGATTACATAGCACTATTACTGTTAATATCGTACATTAATATGACCTTAGCAGTTAATCAAACCAATTTGCAACACCCACTGTAATATGCACACCATAGCTTCGGTATGTGTGTGTACCTATTATTATAGCAGATGTTAAGCAGTTAAATTAGCCTACAGATGAATGCATAACATCGTTATTTGGTTTATATCTTCATAACAGTAATTGTTATCAATCAGTAGCTTAATACCACAAGTTTATACGATTTTCCATACGAATATATTACGTAGGTGCATGTGAGCATTATACTGATGATATACCTCAATCAAAACAGGTTTTATCTTCAGTCATTTTGAGATGTACCAGGAAGAATCTTCCTACAGTACCACATTGGACAAGGTTTTGGCAGCAGCGGCATCATTAAATCCTGTCAACGTAAATAAATGATAATATAATGGTTACCACCGGACTCGTCATTAAATCCTGTCAACATAAATAAATGGTAATATTCAACTATCTTCCTTAGTCACGTCACGATTCATCAACGATTCGTTAACCTAGAACTATCACGAAACAAATATAATTAATTAACGAGATAAAGGCGCCTAAATGTATTACATTTTAAACACTTCACACATAAATATCACAAATCTGTGAGATTTAAGACGACAGGAGACAAATGTCCAAGATTTGTGGCTGATCTTGCCCACGCAGCGATCCCATTTACCAGTGATTTGCTGTGACTTTAGTGAACATACTTTCATTTGTAACAACGGCCAATTTCGCTTGTATTCTCAATAGTGTGGACAGAGTTGCGCCGTTGTTCACCCAAATATCCTGGATGTATTTGGTTCTCACGTTTAAAGGCAAACCTTTTACTGGGTTTTGGGGACTAGACACGCCACACGCTTTCACCATAGGTACTGGTGACCAACTATGACGCCGAGATATAACCCTAGGCGAGTCCCGAGGAAATGATAAGTTGTCTTAAAGAAACAATAGGAGTTGGAATTAATTTATCCACTTCCCTGCCTTGTAAGCGGGAGACGAAATAACTCTACAGTTAACGTTTACTCTATGTGATAAACTCAGGCAATGTGAGCTCGCGACTCTAGATCAACGAGGCAGTAGCTTGAAATAAAGGCTGTAATTAACATCAAACTTCAATTACCTAGAGGTAGAGACCTTTTGGAGATTCAAATCATTTCGTATATGCCTGTGGCATCTTCTAATTATTTTACGACAAACATACATGACTCCAATATTCCAATATTCCACGAAAAAAAATATTCAATCTGTAGTTACACTTTATTTTTATCCACTCTATAAAATTTATAAGCAATGCGTCCTAGATTCAGGGAATTTCAACCGCAACAGACCTGAATTCTTCAACGTCAAACGCAGTCCAGTGGTTCTAAATGAATTCTTGTATCACATTAATTTATGAAATGTTTTTGTGACTTGTCATTTCAGACTTAAAAAGATATGAAGCAGAACGATTTTATTTGGGGCAAGCGTATTTTGGAAACATGTTTTTTTTGGAATGAAATTAATAGTTTTGAATACTTAATTAATGTTTTGACACATTTTTTTCTATTCTATTCTAAATAAATTTACGTATAAGCATATGCTATGATTCATATTTTTTAAATGAAAGTAGACGTGTATATAAAACGTGAGGTCAATAATCTAAATATTAAAAGTAATGATTAGTATTATCTTGCTAGATTTTATTCAAATGAGATTGAAAGTAAAGTACTTAAAGTATAAATCTTCATATTATGTAACCTACCTCAGGTGTAAAACTAATAATACTCCCAAAGGGGTAGGTAGCGATGCACTGGAGAACCACATTTCTTCAACGATAACGGTCACAATTTAATAAGGGCCTATTTTTATTGTAGGCATTGAGGGAGAGAGGCATATTCCACCACCCATAACGTGTTGGCCAACTTCACACGTGTTATTAAAGCAATAAGGATGTTTATTGAACTTAAAGCTATATAATAGGCATCGTAATCATACAACAAATGGTACATTAGAATCCAGCCAACCACTCCTCTATTCAAACAAGAAACGTTTTATCTGAACGCATTTAACCGCGTGCACTTATCCACCTCTCTTGCGGATACATTCACAGCCAAATGGCAAATAACACTTAAACACCTGATCGCTAACCCTATCCGATCTGGTTAGGGTTATCACGCACGATTTGTCGTGTAGGAAATTAAAATTCCGTTGTGCGAACGGCTTCACGGATTTTGATGTTTTTTGTAATATAGGTTCTCCTGGGATGGTTCTTAGTTATAGTTGGAATCGGAACTGTTGTTGATATTCAGAAAATACTTATCATCGGCGGGTATCTGAGAAGGCTATCTCTTTATTCTCTTCCCGAGTCGTTAAAGTACCGTTATTTGCCAAGTCTATTAGTAAATAGAGGGAAACTCGTCCCTATGTCCATAACATTAGGAGCTGATACCACATATTGTATAGAGTTAACCTAGAAAGCTCTTGGATAAAATACTTTTCATATACTTTCGCATAGCCACCTTTATGACTAGGTACCAACCCTCAGACGATTTATCCAATGGACGCGCGTTACATTTCACACGTATACTACGCTAGCCACGCACCGAGAAACATTAACCTTGGTCGTTGCTACGCTGTCTACTCTAGTATGAAGCGTTGTCTCTATCTTACAATAGTCACCCCCCCATCAAAGATAGTTGAACGTGTTTTAATCTCAAGAACATCTCGGGTCCAGTGGTTAAATCCTCCAAGTATCAACCCTATCCCGAGCTGGCGTACCGCCAATACCCGGGATACGATACAGAGGTGTTACACATCATCATCATCATCATCAGCCTATGCTTGTCCACTGCTGGACATAGGCCTCCTCTAATGAGCGCCATAGCGCCCTGTCTTCAGCTTGCCGCATCCAGCATCTGCCTGCAGTCTTTCGCAGATCGTCATCCCACCTGGTCGGAGGGCGTCCTACACTACGCTTGCCGAGTCGAGGTCTCCACTCAAGAACACGTTTACCCCAGCGGTTGACGGTTCTTCGTGAGATATGGCCAGCCCACTGCCACTTCAGCTTGCTAATTCTTTGAGCTATGTCTATAACTTTGGTTCTCTGTCGGATGTATTCATTGCGAATCCTATCCTTCAGAGAAACTCCGAGCATAGCTCTCTCCATAGCTCGCTGAGCGACCTTAAACTGGCTGACCAGCCCTACCGTTACACATGACTAATGTCAATACCGGGGGATCGGTATGGCGACCTCTCACGGTGGAAGAGCCAAGCTGTAGCCACGTGACTACAGCTCGTATACGCGCTGGCTCGGACGGGGTAGTGCACCCCTCACACAGAAGATCGGCGTAAAGCACCTATTATAGCTGCGATTTGTACAATCAGTGTAAGAGCTGGAATACCAACCCCCCCCCCCCTTCCCAACCCGTCCTCTGTCCCACTCTTCCGGTCGGCAACGTGTAAGCAATGCCTTTGATATTTATTACTAGCCTGTCTTCTAGCGACTTCATCCGCGTGGTATTTAACTTAGCAAAAATTTAGGGATTATCGGGATAAAAAGTATCCTATGTGTTATATAATCCCGGTTATAGAATCTGTTTTCCAAATTTCATCCAAATCCGTTCAGTATTTTTTTACTGAAAGAGTAACAAACATCCACACTCACAAACTTTCGCATTTTTAATATTAGTAGGATTCGCCTTGTCATATAAACAAATTGGGAGTGAGTTCCTACATTTATTTATTGTCTTCTGATTTAGTAATTCTAGGTCAACTTTGTTTATAAATTGCTATAACCGACGGACGATAATAATTCGGTGACGAGAACCAGATCAACGACGGAACCAGCCATAAAATATTAGGTTAATTGTATATTGTTGTTATTCATGGACTCTACCTACTAACGTAAACAAGTCAGGGACTTGCGACTTAGCATTTATTTACGGGTCATACTCTTGTTTAGTTTGTTTTTAAGGGTATATTTAAATTGTCTTGTGTCTATACCCGAAAAAAAGCATTTCCATTTCTTTTAAATTAAGTATACATAGTACCTTAATTCATCTGAATATCACATTACACGAACATTATGTATTTATAAATATTTAGGTTTTGCTAAAATAATTCAGGCGCTCTTTATTTAAAGTACAGATGACACCGATAATAAACTTTAAGTGTTTTGAACATAAGGTACATAATAAAGTTTGGCAGCACTCTACTGATACCACCAACTAAAGCCTCGAACATACTGAAAGCGCTGCATTTCCGCCAAAGCAACTTTAAATCTGGAACTTCTTCCAGAACATTTTCACTTTCCAGTATAAGCTACACCCGCTTGTCACTGAAGCTATTAATAATCAGAGCTCAACATTACTTGGATTTGTGCTCTCAGATGTGCAGCCGTCCGTACTTTACGAAACCTGACCACACCACACTGCTGGACCTCTGGTCCAATATGTATGTTTAAATATATGGAATTCATTGGGGAAGGCATATGCAATCCCCAATGAGTGTTTACATTAGCATGCTAGTTTAGGTGAGGTGTGCACCAATTTATTATTTCGGGTTGTTTTAGTTTCGCCACACAGTGTACATTAGCCCTAGCCCTCGCCATCTCTTGCGCAATTCCACGTGTGAAACAAATCATTTCGTTGGCTTCGCGAGTAAGATCCCTCACTGGAGAAGACGCATTTGTCAGTCTGTCGGTGGCGATAGCACGTGTGAGAGAGATATGTTTTGTTTTGAGCTATTTCTGAGGCGCAGGTGGGAGACGTGCGACGATATTATTACCACCTATGTAAAATCATCGTGTTATTGCCAAATAATTACAAATTATGGTTTCACTCGATCCTACAGTCTTAACTCCAGTATTCAATATAGGTAGTATTCAGTATTGAGTATTCACATAACAACGACGATTCCAACATTTTTCGAACCTAACCATTTTGTTACTTAAAACTGAGAATAATCGTTTTCGCCTTTGCTGTGTTAAGGTTTCGATTAATACGATCGGTACGACATTCCAATATATTAATATATGTAATTACATTTAAATAAACACACTCTTTAAGTGAACACTTAAAATATTGCATTAATGATATTGCTATATGAGTTGAAACATAATACTTATCAGTATATAAGTGAAAAAGTAATTTCAATTCAGTATCTGATCAGAATTACTTTTTAACGAACTTTTCGGGGTTTTCGATTGTATTTGCTGAAAACATCACGTTATATAATATCATAATCACACAGATCATTATCTGCCCGTCTACATACAGTCTTATGAATCATTTGCTAAATTTTCCAGACACTGCATTATAAAACAAAATAATTTGATAACCTTCGCTAACAACATTGAGAGTACAAAACATATTCAGCACACGCCACTGCACGCAAAAAATAACAAAGTTGTAGTTGTAGATATTCATAAATAAAACAATGTTACTCTACAGTCAAATTTTCACGCGTACATCACATAAACATTACATTGTGTTAGAAATCTCGATAAACACAATACGTACGTAGGTACTAATGACGCATTCGTTGCGTGAAATACGCAAGTGCTGAAATTAAACGTATAAACATCAGCTGTTGAAATCAGAGCCGCGAGCATCCTGTGACGTAGGCTAAACACACCTAAACGGCTACAAATTAATGTGACGATCGTTTACAAATCGAAAGATTTATAATAGTGAACTACATTTTCCCGCGGCACCGCCCATTCGATTTTTAGCTTCGTAATAATTTTCAGCCTGCTCATTCAAGCGATTGCCGTCCATTATCTCAGTTTTTAGTTTATGTCTCTGATTTTGTGAAGAAATATTTTTAAATACACAATAAGTACAGTACCTCGTTACCTACTATTTTCCCAAAAATGCTGTTTTCACTATTTTTAAGATAGAAAATCAAGGTAAATGGTACCAAAGATTATACAGGCTCTACACTGCGTCTTGTATTAGAATAAAAAATACAGGCTTATACGTCACTAATCAAGGCAAACCAACAATGCATTGACAGACAGACACAACAGCTACAAGTAGTTAGTTTGTTTACCGCGCCTGGCGCCAAAGCCCCGTGCGTCCCGTTTGATTCGTCCAGGCAGGCAGCGTCCAGCTAAATCCGTCCCGAGGGGCGCTCCAGACATTCCTTGGACCATATTCTTGTTTACAAATCTTAATTTCAAAGAAACATGTCTCAATTTATATGCAGGTTTTTTTTGTTTCATTTAAGGTGAAGGCGCCTGTCTAGCCCGCGAAATTCAAAATTTTCGAGTATTTTTATAGTTTATCCAAAATCTGAAAATATTTAAGACAACATTTTGTGATTTGCGACAAACACGTTGCAGTGCGTACGCAGTGCGTTTATTAATACATTTATTTTACTCTAAATATTATCACGGTGGATATGATACTAATAAATCACTAAATATACAAACATTGCCAGATTATCTGGATAGCTGTCGTTCTCGAAATGTTTTAGAGTAAGTTGGATATATTAATAAATGCACTGCACACGGTCTTTATCGCGAATTACAAAATGTGCCTTTAATTGTTGTCAGATATAGAAAAAATCTAAAAAACCTGAAAAAATTTGAACTGCGCGGGCTAGATGGGCGCTTTAGCCTTAACACTTATTTCTTTACAGAGATGGGAGGGGAATTTTACTATGTTATATATAATTATTCGTTATTTTGGATTTGAGCATAAATTGTGAATGGTATTTATTTTCCTTGAGTGGGCTTGAGCTTTTCCCCAAAAATTTAAACCTGTTGTGCAAAGGAATATGTTCTTACACTTATTCATAACATCGCTTTATTTCATGACCGTTTATTTCACATACTTCAAAGTAACCTTTAAAATAGTTATTCTGCATGAAAACTTATTCTTATAATTATTTGTCTAACTCCTAATCTTAACAAACTATATGTTACGCAATACTTAAAATTTACAAAATGATATTCTAAAACAATTTTAAATAAAATAAAAATACCAAAGACACTTCACATTCTACAATGTAGAATCTACATAATAGCTAAATAAACAAAATATAAAGTTCAATGAAAAAATACTTACGTATTTCCAATGTTTTGACCATCCAACATCGACTATAAATCTATCGGAGAGGTCGTAACGCCTGACCTTCCCCGGGCTTGTTTACGATCGACACTCGGCCTGAACTTGAAGAGCTCAAATTAGTTCAAGAAAGCCCCTGGAATGTTATTTAGACAACCCCCCTATTGAGGCGGCTGAGGGGATCACAATAAGTGCCTATTAATGGCTATGAGGTTTATAAGAACTATTTGTAGAACTATGGTGTTTATATTTATTTCATAAGAAAATATACAGATTTTTGTTTATCAAAAACAAATCATTTCTTTTTACAAATTTGAGCATTTTGATCAGAACTTTGCAAGATGTCCAATGGTATGAAACCTAAATCAAGAGTTTTATCTATAATTAGTAATCTTGTGATTGCTCTATATTTAATTTAGAATAATAATTATATGAACAATGACTGAAACTTAAACGCAACGTTCCATGTTCTTAAACATAAAATACCATCATCATCTGTTCCTATAACACTGTTTGTTTTCTTTACCCACTTATAAAAATAAATGCTTTCACAATAACATACAAAACTAGCTGATTATCAGTAACCTCCTTGTCAGTATAATATAGTTTCGAATTCAATGAAAGTGAAGATAAACACAGAATATCAGAATCCGAACGCAAAAATATACAAACCTCAACCTATTTAACAAAACACTTTATTAAATTGAATATAACATGAAAAAGAAATCCTGTTTAATTAATCGAGATAAATTTATAAATAATCTTTTTTATTTCGGTATCGGCTTTTCGTGGATTAATTTAATAACGAAACTGCATGCAAACAAGGTTTCAGATATAGTTGCAAAGTAATCTATACAAATAAATAAAATTGGAGTGTCTGTTTGTAATATCAAAATAACATCTTTTCACTAAATGCATATGAAAGTACACACGGTACTTATAACAAAAACGCGATTAAAATTTTTTTTGTCTGTCTGTCCGTCTGTCTGTCTGTCTGTTTGTCTGTCTGTCTGTCTGTGTGTTTGTTGTGGTAATCTCCGAAACGGCTGGACCGATTTTGACGGGATTTTCACTGACAGATAGCTGATGTTATAGGAAGTAACTTAAGCTTCTTTAATTTTTGAAAAACAATTAGGGTTCCGCGTAAAAAAATAAAAACACTTGAAATCCAAAAGTATCTCCGAAACGGTTGGTCCGATTTTGACGGGATTTTCACTGACAGATAGCTGATGTTATAGGGAGTAACTTAGGCTACCTTATGTTAGAAAAAGAAAATATAACAAATGTTGCCTGTCGCGGGGGGTCAGAACGCGCGAGCGGGCTTTAGCGATAGTAGGTATACATATAAAACACGAAACATAGACTCGCGTATGTTAAATTACATTTTTGTTAAGTTCAATTCCACGCGGACGAAGTCGCGGGCACAGCTAGTAATACAATAATTATGAAGTATTTTTCTATTTGATCACACGATTGAGAATTAGAGTAAAGACACTTATAAAAAAAACAATATGTTTGTTTTTTTTATATCAGTTTTCTTAAAGCTGGTGTTGTATTTTAAATTTGTGTTCAAAACGGGTCTAAATTTGAAGATTATCATGAGTTAAACTTTTTTTATAATAACGTAATGTTAACGTACGTACGCAATTTTTATAAAAGTTAACCGTAAAAATTATGAAGAGCGCGTTTATTCAACAAACTTTTCACGTTGCGATTATTTTGTAGCAAATAATTATATTAAGATAGATTCAACCTTCCGTCCACATTGGTGATGGTATGCGAGGCATCTGCTCACCGTTGCGGGACGACCGTGCCGAAGTGGGTCACCGGCATCCGGCATCCAGCGCCGGAGTGGAATGCAGCCCAATAAACTGTGTATATTTACACGCCACCGTGAGGGAAACCACGTGCCACCATAGGGAACAGCACCATCAAAAAAATACCAACTAAAAGGTATTATGAACACTTAATGTGTCGAGGAGGCTTGTCAAGGGAATCCGTGGCAAAAGACAAACGGAATCCACAGGATCCTAGTTCAAAGGCAACCCCAGGGACCCACTAGGATCCCTAAGGTCAGCCACTAGGGTGTCTAGACTAATAAGATTCAACGAAACCATTTATAGATAAGATTTACAAATGTCACGTTTAAGTAACAGTTTTGAAGATGATGTCGAAATCACGAGATACTTAAAAGTAATAGGCACAAAGTTATTTTAAGCAGTTTGTTTTCATGATATTTTATTGCAAGAGTGGCAGTAAAACCCAGACATCGATTATGTGCTGACATAATAATAACTGATTTTGTATATAAGAACTAGGAACCAGTCTCATTCTGGAACCATAACGACGATATTATAAATAAATCGCGAAATAAAGAACATGTTTGCGCATATTTTATTATACTTTCATAATTTTTGCAGTTCGTCTGCAAACTAAATATTCGCATTTGGCTCAAGGACAGGAATTTTGGCATTTATTAGCACTCGACGGATTAAGACCTTATAAATTGCGAGACAAAAATAAAATATACTGAGTGTTCGATAAAAATAAACTGAGCAATCGAAAATAATAAGAATGGTGATGTGTTGCGATAATACGTTTTAAAATTATTTGGGATTGACCACTCAACCGCAGTCTGTGTACCTCCAAAATTATAATGGCATCTTCTACTAAAGAAGCCGATACCGTTTACTAAGTTTGTGCATCAACTTTTGTAAATACAAGTAATACGCAAATTAACAAACCTCATCATAATCCTCCTATCCAAGAAATTGATGTATCTCTGATCTAAAGCCTTATTGAGCTAACTTTAAACAAATACTGTCTCCTCAAGGTAAATACAATTATTAGGTACAGAAATAAAATAAAAAGTACACCATGCACTGAGTTAATAAAACACATATTTTACTCATTACACGATCAATTCGTACGTAGTCATTTTCACGGGTGTTTACATTAAGCAATTTCTCAGTCTCTAAATGGTAAGCGACATAAAACTGTAGTTCTTGATAAATTCAGGAACAAACACGCACACCGACTCGTCACCAGTGGATGCGCCTTGAGAATTCCCGCTACGCGTTACGTGCCGTGACGTAACCTCATGTTGCTACAAAAGTAATATTAAAAGATTTATTTTTGAGGTTTTTATATAAGACATTAGAATACTTATTATAATAATGACTAAAAATAATGAAGTATTTACGTACTTAAACGTTACCTATTCTAAGCACAATTCTGTAGTATTAGATAAGTTTAAATATGCTGAAAATAATTATAATATTTAGGTATATGTCAGTGACCAAGTTTTTAGTTTTGTTTGACGGGCTGAATCTTTGTAGAGAACGATTAGAAATTAAATAGTAGGCATAACGTTGAAAAATATTTCTATGTTCCCTGATATCGTTTCAGGAACAATTGACAAGGGACAAAATTACCAGTAAAATAAAGGGAAGAAAGTCGTTTATAAATAAAAATTTAAGGATTCATCACAAAATAAAAACTTGTTACAAAATATTTTATTTGAATTCCTCCATAATCTTCGCAATTTACGAGGTCGATCTGAAAATAATATAAAATTACATATTCAAACAGCAATAAAGTACGATAATACATTGATTCCCAGATGTATAAAAGCATTATATAAAGATATTTTAATTCTCTGTGATAGCGAACCGGGCCTACTGAGATTCCTCTTGAAATAACCGTAAGGTCATTAACACTAGTCGCTTACATTAACATACGGTTTATTTTCCCGCTGTATATCTTTGGGCCAATCAGCGGGATGTATAATGCGCAATTTACACGTCACTAGCGGCGCGCCCCGGCTTCGCGTGGGCAGACAAACACTTTAAGAAAAAAATATTTGTAACTTTACAGACAAGCTCCTATAACGTAGCCTAAAGATGATTGCAATACCAAAAGCATTGCTAGCCAAGCACGATGCCGAACTAAAGGCGAGTGGAAAAGAAGGGCAAACATGGAGGAGCGGTTAGGTTTCCGGCTACAAAGTATAAACGATGAAAATACAAACTTTCATACCTTATTTCATCCGCTTTGGGAAACTTTCAAACACATTTCCTTATTACTTACGTATGTCTTAAAATAACTCTACTGTCAAAATGTGTTTGAAACTTCAGTACTTTTGGCTCTGCACTGTTGAGTCAGTCAACCGTTCTCTCATTATAATATTAGTATAGGCTATCATTTCGCTCGTTTTTCCCCTACCTGTCAGATAAGAAGAGATGACCTTTACAAGTGCACTGAAAGAGAAGGCATGTTTTGCTTTTCAGCCAATGCCTTATAAGCCGTTAGATAGGTGTACCTTATAGGCACTTCCGAAGGGGTGCGGCCCTCGGCTTTGCCAGTAACTGGGTTCGGTCTTCCGCCTTGGCAGTTGCGGACGAAGGCGGAAGGAGCGGTCTTACTACGCCGCACACTTGTAAACGAACATAATAGTTTTATTATCTACAGTGGCCTATGGGCATCTGTTTCTCACCTGCTAACTTTAAGCTTGAGAAAAACATACGTCCCCACAGATTTCATCGCAGCCATTAACATTTCAGTAGTAGATTTGTGTGAGACGGCGGTACGGCGCATTCCTTAGGCCGTTGTCATTCTGGCTCGCGGCCAACCTATGGAATACCGACACCTCGTTTCGTATGCGTCGCAAATGATTTTATTGCGTAGCGCACGTGTGTGGGTGGCTTTACATTCTTATATTGAAAGGTGGGGGGTAAGGGGGAGAACAGCAAATACATCTAGCTGGCCCCAAAAGTCAACCTCACCTGCTCGCGCTGATTATTCATTTAAATTCTCAGCGGCGACATTCTTTGTCAACTGTCGCGGTACCCCCTGCCAGATAACAGACGAGGCTCTGGCGACCGAGCAATGGCGGTATAACCATACACCTGACTAAAAGCAAACCTTGTGGTCAGTAGAGGTTTCAGTGACCTTGGGGATGAAATATCTCCTAAAAGTCTGGGGCAGAAGGCAACGGGAAACCACTGCACCAATTTTCCCTAGTCGTCAGCGACACATATCTAATCATGGAGAAGTACAATAAAGCCACGGCCCCGAGTTCTCGGCGTCCCTTAAATGGGACAGGGGTGCGAAGAATCCCCGAGCGTAGATTTAAGAATAATTTATCGATTGCGACTTGGAATGTACGAAGCCTGTTACGTCCAGAAAAGAAATACAATATTATGATGGAAATGAAGCGCTTAAAGATTGACATATTAGGATTGAGTGATGTGAGGTGGAAGGGAAATGGCAAATACCAGATGGATGTCGACCATGTTATGTACTACTCCGGCTCCGACGAATCGTCGAATTTGTATGGGGTCGGCGTTATCGTTAACACTAGAGTGGTAAAAGGTAACATAAGTTTTGTGCCTAAATCGAACCGTACCATGCTGATTCGAATTGAAGCAAAGCCGGTAAATATCAATATCCTTCAGGTTTACGCTCCAACTGCAGAAAAGTCAGACCAGGAAAGCGAAGAGTTCTACGGGGAAGTGGAGCAGCTGCTTGAAAATACACTAAAGCACGAAATTAATCTGGTTATGGGAGACTGGAATGCTAAGATTGGAAGAGGTGAGGTCCAAGGAGTGGTTGGAAAATTCGGGTTGGGAGAAAGGAATGACAGAGGAGACATACTGGTGCAATTTTGTCAGGAAAAGGAACTAGTTGCTGCCAACACATACTTTCAACTGCCTGCCAGAAGACTGTATACTTGGACATCACCGCGGCACACTCCTCATCATGTAGTGCGTAACCAGATTGATTACTTGATGGTGAACAGCCGCTTCAAAAACTGCATCAAAAGTGTCAGAACATACCCAGGGGCGGATATAGGCTCTGATCATAATCCAGTTGTAGCCAAAATGTCATGTACTCTCAAAACAATAAAGAAAAAGCCCCCAAAGAATACAATAGACATAAGGAAAATCAAAGAGCTACAAATAAGAACAAAAGTTTCCAATGACATTAATGAATGGGCCGTCAGCTTTGAGCGGGTGGAACATCAAGAATCAGTTGAGGAAAGATGGGGGGAACTGAGAGATAAGATGGTTGCTATCAACAAGGATCACCTGAAACCTGACAAATGGGTGCCTAAACAAGTGTGGATGACAGAAAAGATTTATCGCCTTATGGAAGAACGGAGGATGTACAAGAACACAGATAGTACCAAATATAATGACCTAGAGAGAGAAATAAGGAGAGAGGTACGCTACTCCCGTGAAAAATGGTATCGAGAAAAATGCGAGTATGTGGAAAATCTACATGCCAAACATGACGCATTTAATCTACATAAGGAGATAAAATCAATGGTCGGACACAAGAACTTGACACACCAACTGATAGATGACAGTAACCATCCAATACTGGACCTGGAAAAGAAGAAGAATACTTGGAAAGAGTATATTAAGACAATGTTTGCTGATGACTCCAGAAGTGAAGAGGTATTTGAAACTCGTTCCGAAGATGAGCCCTCGATATTGAAGGCAGAGGTCAGTAAGGCGCTGCGTAACGCGAAGACAGGGAAAGCAGCTGGACCTGACGATACTTATATCGAGGTACTCAAGCTAGTTGAGGATGACCACCTGGGGAGTCTAACACAGTTCTTCAACCTTATATACGACTCAGGACAGTTACCATCCGACTGGTTGAAATCGGTTTTTATCACACTGCCTAAGAAGAAGAATGCAAAGAAATGTGAAGAATTCAGAACGATAAGCCTTATGAGCCAAGTGTTAAAACTGTTTCTTAACATCATTCATGCGCGAATAAGGGTCCGGTGTGATGAACAACTAGGCGACAGTCAATTTGGATTCAGAGCTGGAGTGGGAACAAGGGAGGCTTTGTTTGCTGTACAGGTTCTGATTCAAAAATGCAAAGATATGCAACAGGACGTCTTCCTTTGTTTCATTGACTATGAAAAAGCGTTTGATCGAGTGTTACATGATCGCCTTATTGCAATTTTGAACAACATTGGATTGGATAGCAAAGATGTGCGTATCATTCGGAATCTGTACTGGAACCAGAGAGCGACCGTTCGTGTGGATGGTGAAGAAACTGACGAAGTACAGATCAGAAGAGGCGTTAGGCAGGGTTGTATACTCTCACCAATACTCTTCAACCTGTACTCGGAGGCAATTATTGCTGAAGCACTGGAAGAGCTTAATTGTGGCATCAAGATTAATGGGCGCTTGGTCAACAATCTTAGATATGCAGATGACACCGTCTTGATAGCTTCCACAGAGGCTGAATTGCAAGAAATTGTTAAACGGGTCAATGAACACAGCTTAGGAGCGGGTTTGCGTATGAACGTCTCCAAGACGAAAATCATGGTGATCACAAAGAAAGAAGGTGTAAATCCTGTGATTTCCGTAGAGGGCAAGGTATTAGAACGTGTGCGTAAATATAAATATTTGGGCACATGGGTTGATGAAAACTGGGACAGTGACACAGAAATAAAAACCCGAATTGAAATCGCCCGTAGTGCCTTCAATAACATGAAAAAGGCACTTTGCAATCGCAGCCTAAAAGTTCCTTTACGCATTCGTCTACTTCAATGCTATATATGGCCCATACTCCTATACGGATGCGAAGCCTGGACCCTTAAAGAGCAACTGCGAAAACGTATAGAGGCATTTGAAATGTGGGCATATAGACGCATGATGGCCATAAGCTGGACAGACCGAGTGACCAATGCAGAAGTTCTGCGTCGAGTTGGGAGGAAGCGCGAACTAATGCAAACCATCAAAAGGAGAAAGGCCGCCTATCTAGGTCATATAGTAAGGCACCCAAGATACGCACTTTTAAGGGTTATTCTGATGGGAAAAGTGGCTGGTAGAAGAGCTGTTGGACGCAGGAGGAAATCTTGGCTGCGGAATATCCGAGAATGGACGGGAGTCTCAAGTGCAGCCGAGCTTTTCAACCTCGCCAGAGACCGAGAGATGTATGCGGAGCTGACTGCTGACCTTCACTAGTTGGAGAGGCACTATGAGAAGAAGAAGATTGAAAGGTTGCGGATTTTTCGCTTTATATGTAGCACTCGATGGCAATGATTCACGGGATTCTGGATGCTGAAATGGTTACAATATAATCCCTCCGTGTTTCGAAGGACTCGTTAAACTGTTGGTTGTAACCGTCATTCTAACATCAATGGATGTCATTACAGCCTAAAAAATCTGCCTGGCGACCCTTAAACCGTCAGTAATATTACTACAGCAGTTTAAGCGTTTAGAGAGAGCTATCACCAGCTAGTAAACTGGGTTCAGAGGGTAGGTGCAAATTTTCGAGTTGACCATAATTTATCCATTAACACTTCATAGTATCCGCTAGAAATCCGTAAATGTACGGAAAGAGGTTTTCGTAAGCTGTTAAATCAACTCGTAGATAGATACTTAGATACTAAATAGGAAAGGAATTGGATTGGCCACACCAGCAGGCGTGTCGATGACGCGGCCTCTCGTCTAATTCGAACAGGACACACGATAGGTGGCGGCTACAGTTGGACGTACTTTTGCAAAATGGAACCAACGCACACACTTCTGCAAACTAAAACCAACCTAGAAACATTTACACAAGGTTGGTTTTGGTCTACAGCAGTGCAGGTGGGTTGAATCTGTTCTGCAAAACGTTATCCAATTATAATTGTGAATCATTTTATGCGAGAAACCCCGGACGGGTTGCGCGCAATAGTATCAGAGTGAGTGATATGATGAACGAACTGAAGTACTCGTAGAACTATTCCAAGCAAGATTTGCGGGAAAGAGCTTTCAGAGTACGCTAGTGTTATCTTCAATAGGGAGGTTACTAAGGCTACATAGTAAACGCAAGACCTTGACCGATTTATAACATCTCAACTCTAGATACTTCATAAGGATCGTTAAGCTGGCGTTCCCAGTTATCATTGTAAAATGTTTGACAGTTCTTACCAACACTTAATGGTTCAAACCTTGGTACCTAGGTAGTTATGATAATGGCCGTTGTTAACTGGAGACGAATACGACGATACTAAAGTTCAAAAAGTTTTAATTACACTGGTCAAAGATTAATAAATTCTAGCAGTTACTTAATTGCCCATTACATTCCGTAATTAAGTAAAAATATTTAAAAGCGAAAAATATCGTGATTATTTACAACATAACGTTTGAAAGTAAAACAAAACTTACATAAAATCTAGACTCAATTTAACGGTGATTCAGCCTTGGTTTACACGTGGCACGTCTGAAATCCGACTGGACTACAATTCAGCGGCTCACTATCAATCACTTGCAACATTGAGACGCTTCCTCCTGCCAGTTTGAAAAGAGTTGCTAATACCATCTTGTCGTATCTGGTTTGAGTAATGTTTTCTTTAATTCAAGACCACTTATGTATCTAGTGTGATCGCTACTTGGATTACTGAGCAAGGGCTCCATTATAATCTGCTTCGAGAGTCATCAAGGTCTTGGTGCCTTGAAATTAAATATTTAAAATTAATGATATTCAAAATGGTTTGGATTTCCGAAGCATCAGCCGCCTAATCATGTAAGGCAACAAAGCACATATGAATAAGTAGTCAGTATCTACCACCGGTTCGGAATACTGATTCCAATGAGAAGATCCGGTAAGAAACTCAATGGTTACAAGTAGTGTTGGTTTTAATAGAATAAAATAATAACAGAATGTGTACAAATAAGAATAGTTATTAATAATCTAATTTATCAAATTGAGTGAGAAGACCTATGAGAATATACAAAGATGTACTAAATAAAATTTAACTAAAGAGGTAATTAGGAACAGAATTAGATCCGGTCACGTTTCTCGCAATATGCTGTCTACCTGCGCATGCGCATGCCGACTCACATTTGGCAGTAGGAACCCGACCGATTGGCAGCCAGACAGGTGGCAACATTGCCCCATTATCAGCGCACGTGAAACATCACGTGCACATCATCTTATAAGTGCGAATAAACATTGAATTAGTGCGAATGAGCCTTGTGTAGTGTGTAAGTATATAACGTAAGTTAGTACGTAAGCTAATTAGTATTACAACGAACCTGAACCTAACCACACGTGTTTAATTGGACCCCGAACCCCACACATTGCATGGCGACCCTGCCAGTGCTGCCTTCGCGCAGCGCTGTGCAAGTGGTTATGGAATAATAATAATACTATGTGTGTTAGGTTCAGGTTCGTTATAATACTAATTAACTTACGTACTAACTTACGTTATATACTTACACACTACACTTGTATTAATTAAGCAACATAAGAAAACGTGGTGGTCAAGCACATTTTTCGGGGGCCTGGGCCGCCCACTTTCCTCTTGACAACATTGTTTTTAACCTGGGCCCTACCCACGCTAGCTACTTAAATCGTAGAAGAAAAGCAAACGCTCGCGATTACGTTTCAAACGCTCTGCTTTTGACGTTTTGCTGACACGAGCTTCACGATTTCTACTGACATTGATAATGGTATGGTGTCAGCAAAACGTCAAAAGCGGAGCGTTTGAAACGTAATCGCGAGCGTTTGCTTTCTATTACGATTTGTGTAGCTAGCGTGGTTAGGGCCCTGTTCATTTATTTAGCACGAAGGGAATTGTTTTCATATCTACGTTTTTGTATCACTTTCATTGATTGAAAACCTAAATAATTGAAATACCCAAATTTGAGTGAGACTTGTGAATGTTGAATTACCAATTATTAATACATAATTAATAATATTATATATTAAAATGCACAACCTTTTTTTGTATTGTAAAGAGTAAGTAATTGAGTTTCTTACCGGATCTTCTCAGTGGAAGCAGCATTCCGACGCAGCGGTGGATTCTTACTATTCATAAGTGATTTCATGGCCTACTTGAATAAAAATATTATGATAATTGCTTCTTTTTCTTAATGAAAAGGCTTCAATTTAAACATAAACCGATTAATTACCTTTATAAGCGATCATTCACACGAAGTCGACCCCATTTTATTATAGATAATGGCCGTGTCGATCACCCGGATACAGTAAAATTTATGGAAACCATCGGTGTCGGTTTAGCCGTGTGAATGACCGCTAACTCAACAATGATACAATGGTGCCTAAAATATCATCTCGACTCTCACCGGCGGCTGTTTTGATAGAAACCAAATTTCTGACAGGTGGTAGATTGGATTATAGTATTTGTTAAAGTGCTTTATGAGCCTACAAAGTTCTCTAACGGCCTATGAGGGTTGCTGAACCCATAACGTTTATATTCTAATTATATACTAGCTGAGCCCGCGACTTCGTCCGCGTGGGATTTAACTTAACAAAAAAGCCCGCTCCCGCGTTCTGAGCAAGCGCGAGAGAACCAATTTTTAAAAATTTTGTTTTTCTAAAATAAAAGTAGCCTACTAGTTACTGCTTATAACATCAGCTATCTACCATTGAAAGTCCCGTCAAAATCGGTCCAGCCGTTTCGAAGAAACACACAGACAGACAGACAGACAGACAGACAAAAAAATGTTTAATCGCATTTTTGCTATAGGTGTCGTATGTACTTTCATATGCATTTAGTCAAAAGGTGTTGTTTTGATGTTACAAACAGACACTCCAATTTTATTTATTTGTATAGAAGATGTTTATTTTTCTCCAAGTGTGAACTTTACGTTCACGATTGAACTAAAGGAAATTCGTGGAAAGAGTTGATGGGCATTTCTTTTCATCAACAAGTTCAAAGACTGATCATGGCACATATAATTATATGACTATGAAGTTTATTTTTATGTTACAAAGTCTGTAAACAAGCTTACGACCCGCTTGATGTTAAGGAGTTACCGTATCATGAAGAAATTTGGAAAACCAAAGGCATTGTTCGCACATTGCCGACCTGAAGAGGAGTGGTATACAGGGAAGGAAAGACAGAGTTGGGTCTCCGACTCAGAATCGTTCAAAACGCAGCTGTATTAGCCACTTTGCGCTGCTCTTCTGTGTAAGCGTGGTACTACCCTTTCTTTTTTCTTTTTTTTACGTTGGAAAACCCTTTATGGGTCCCCTCACGCCTCGGGGGAGACGAGAGGGGTATGTGGGAGTCCCTGCACCTGAAGGGCGCAGTATACCCACTAAAAACCAACGCCGCCATGCAGAGGGGCGCCCCGGGACCATGGGAAATGCTCCGAGACGCCCCGGCGGACGGCCCGGCAATGACTTGCCAGGCCACAGGCGCTAAAAGGGGGACGACCTGGTACCACCCCAGAAATCGTGCAATAGGTAGTGGGTCCCCCGACCCACCACCTGATTTCGGCTAGTGGGGAGGAAGAAGGCGATCGTAGCGCCTCCTTCTCCTCCCCACACGTCTGCGCCGGAGCGGATCTGCCAGGGGGTCTTCCTCCCTGGCCAGCTCCGCGGCCTCCTTCCGCGACATCACATCCTCGCAGAAAGAGGCCATCGCCTAAGCGTGGTACTACCCTGTGCTTAGTGTTACCACCGTAGAAACTGCAATTGACTGAAAATCAGTATCGTACTGCAGATTATTTGCGTAGAACCTGTGAATGTTTCTGTAACTCATGCTCATAATCAAATACCCATGTATTTGATTATGAGCCGTGAAAATGATTCAAAAATGGTTTGTGTTACTTTGTTGCTGACGTTTAGGATGATCGTCCACTTGGCTATGCTATGAAGCGGGCCCGCCCGCTTCGACCAATACGATCTATTCATTTCCTCAGCTTCATTCGGCTGAATTGTAGTTGACAGGAAATAAGGTGATCCTATTGGTCGAAATGGACGGTTTCGCTTCATCACCTACAATATTTTACGGAACGTCACGGTGATATTGTCATTCCTCTAAGGGCCTGTGCACACCAAGTATTTTAAACGCGCGTTTTAGAAACGTGCGTCGACTGTGCGCTTTTTTCCTACAAAGGTCTACAAGCTGTGTCAGACTCGCGTGCGTATTGCGTCTGCACCGCTACAACGCGCGTCGACGGCGCGTTTAAAAATCGTGGTGTGCACAGACCCTAAGATATGTACTATGCACTAAATGTAAGTGTCGCCTGTGTCTTACATCAGTATTGTCACCGTGGCCAAGGTCAGTACGCGCGGGGAATCAAAGGCATTCCCGAACGGAACGTCATTAGCCAGACATCACTTCATTTCATGCAATACAGACGACATTAATTCTGATTACATGTCGTAAGTTACGCGTATAATATTATTTTGACGAGCTAGACTGGCGTTTAATGATTTTGGTAGACAACGTAAAGTCATGAAAAATATGTCGGGTCTGATGCGAATGGGTTGGTAGAGTCAACATATAGCCAATTGCACAGATATAATTGACTATAGCTCGTATGCAGCTAGAAAGAAGCTATTATACCTGCGTTTTGATGAGTGAGAGAATCAGAAGCCGATGCCTGCCTCTCCCCCTCTCTGTGTGACCCACTCTCCATTAGGCGAGCTATGCCATTTATACCAAACATCAATAAGCTCCGGTAACTGCTTAAAATAAGTCGGGTTATACGGGACTTTGTTATAAACAAAATAAATTGTGTGCTACACATATTTAATGCGCCTGCACAAGAGTAGCAAGTGTCTAGCAATTTACCACAGATACCAGCTCCTAACAACTCCATATATGAATACTTGCTATGAAGATCTAATAAACTCCATATTTGAATACCGAAAACCTAATAACATAAAACATTATTCCAGTGAGTTTGCCCCAGTTAAACATGTATCACTACATAGTATAAAACAAAGTCGCTTCCCGCTGTCTGTATGTCCCTATGTATGTTTGAATCTTTAAAACTATGCAACGGATTTTGATGCGGTTTTTTGTTAATAGAGTGGTTCAAGAGAAAGGTTTATATGTAATGTATAATACATGCATAATATACTTAGTAGAGAAACACAGATAATTTTAGAGGTTTCTTGCACCCGTGCGAAGCTGAGCCGGGTCGCTAGTGCAGATATATATTGTTGTGTTTTGTCAATTGTTTGACGGCACAAAATTGAGACAACATCACAAATCGTTGTAAAAGTTCCTCCGGTGCCAACTATCGGCCAATATTTGTCCTACAACTTCACGGTCACATCGGCCGGTCGGTAACGGCTATACATGTAAGGAATGCGGGCATACAAATTATAAACCAAGTATATGAGCACGGCAGTCGGAACGGATCGGCGCTAGAACTTCATTATAAATAGAAAGGAATGCGACGCGGTATGTCGGCGACACGCAGGAAAAGTTAACTCTAGATAGTTCGGAAGCTATGGGGAATGGAACGCCAGCTGCGTGGCTCTTATGTACACTGAAAGAATTTACAGACTAATGCGAAGGTTTTTTGATAAATATTCTGTTGAGGGATGTTTAACCCCTATTCTAGTCTCTGCTATATCATAAAGCAGACAAGTATATTTGTGCCCCAAATACTATATTTTGTGGAGAATAAAACATGACTCTACTAAATTTATTTGTATGTGCTCAAGCTTGTATCAAGTTAATCGGGGAAAGGGAACACCATGTACTAGACTCCTATGCGACTGTGCTTGAAACTACATTATTTGAACTAGAAATAAGTGGCAACGCTACTTACTTCTGACCAGTGTTGGGCGTAGTCAATTAGGTAAGTATACTTCTAGTAATTTGATTACTTAAACATCTGAGTGTTAATTCAAGTAAGAAGCTACATGTAATTCCAACTTAGACCATTACATTATAGTGTGTAGGTTATAATTAGAATCGTAGGAATATATTTGGTCTATCCGATCTTAATTCCGTGGGTAATTACGATGTATTAAAAATAGCACAAACTAGTCACTATAAAAAAGCTCAAACAGAATTAAAATGCGTTATTTTCGTTCATGATTTGAACGGCGAGTTATTGTCGATATTCGCGGATGTGATAATTAGCTAGAATCATTCTAACTGTGCTCCAAATAGTACATGAACTGAATTTCACACTAACATTTGCAATTAGCTTTCATTAGAGAAGTAGGCATCAATTTGAGAAACGAATGGCAAGCGTGGTTATTTCCTTATAAGTATTACTAAGGTTCAGGTTCTTTATTAAAATGACACCCCCTGACTTTTTTCTCGACATTACGGATACGAGTGTTATAGGACATTGGTGTGAGGAAGTCATTGGTCTATACTAGGTGAAACAGAAAGGATATACAATTTTTTGCATCTTTACGTTGTAAATCTAATATGTCGGCTTTGTGGGACATTTGAAGTACTAAAGGTTTTGTAGACTTATGAAATCTGTCAACAACTGTATCCCTAGAACACCTTTTGTTTTTCAAGTCTCCTCCAAAGCTGCTAGTTTTAGAATTACAAAGTTAAGTTTTGGAAAAAAGTATGCCCTTTCTGTTTCACCGAGTATACGTCCAGAAGTGGACGTATGGCTGATGGCTGGAGATATTGTGTGTATATATATTATTACTAGCTGTGCCCGCGACTTCGTCCGCGTGGAATTTAATTGACAAAGTTTCATACAAACATTCATCCCCTATTTTATCCCCTTGGGGGTAGAATTATTCAAAATCCTATCTTAGCGGATGCCTACGTCATAACATCTACCTGCATGCCAAATTTCAGCCCAATCCGTCCAGTGGTTTGGGCTGTGCGTTGATAGATCTCTATGTCAGTCAGTCAGTCACCTTTGAGTTATATATATTTAGATTATTATTAGGAGCCTGTAGTGTCCCACTGCTGGGCAAAGGCCTCCCCTCCCTTCTTCCATTTGTCTAGGTCTGTTGCGGTCTGAGACCATACGAAGTGTATGTAAGTGTGTTAAAATATACAAACCAGCGTTTTTATACCTTACTATTTATAGATAAGATTATTAGTGAAATGGATAGAGCGCAATGAACGATAATGAAAACTTTGCGGGCAAAAACAATTACCAATATGTAACCGGTTCATTCGTACAAAAGAATTTCAATGAAATAATTTTCCGGTGAATCGTAAATATTTTCGTTCAAACTATGTAGAGGTCGCTTTAGTATTTATAAGTGAGATGGAAATAGTCTGGAATGTACGGGAAAATTGAAAGGTCGCAGTAGAGAAGGCCAACATGTTTCTCCATTTACCAAATACAAAAGTGGCAAACGACTGAGATACAATAAAAAAAGTCTTGACAGATTTTTTTCTTTTATTTTTTTTTATAATTGATACTGCAATTTGGGGCCAAATAAATAAACTCGAACCGTCAAATACTCAGATGTTGTCTCAGTTAAACATCCTCTTCATCTATAATATCAAGCGCGTCAAGGTAATCAGTTCTCAAATATGAGTGAAAACCCGACTCTGCAAATACCAAACAGAATGTAAATAAGTACAACTGTAAAATTCAAAATTAGAACGGTCATCTATTGGCAACACCTTTTTAACCTTGCACTGCAAAGTCATTGATAATTGTATGGCGAATAATATTTTGGCAGTTGTGACTAAAACGTAAATAGGGTCCGCGGTCCGCCCACCACAAGGCCAAAATAACACTTTGGGAACAATCCAAATGTAATTAATAAACGTACCTAGTGCCAGTCATTGCCAGTGCGTACATATTTACCACGTAAGTACATTTTCTTCTGAAATTACTGTGATACTGGATTAGACTTATCATTGAAACTTGTTGGTTTATTCGGCGAACGGGTCCACAAATGGGCCACAAAAAAATACAACCGAATTGATAACCTCCTCGTTTTTTGAAGTCGGTTGAAAAGGAAATAATTGATCCGCCAAGCATTTGCAATAAAACGAGAGAGCACAGCAGAAAAAATCAAGCAAAATAGACGTTTCAAAATCGATATCCTACTAATATTATAAATGCGAAAGTTTGTGAGTGTGGATGTATGTTTGTTACTCTTTCACGCAAAAACTACTGAACGGATTTGAATGAAATTTGGAACACAAATAGTTTATAACCTGGATTAACACATAGAATACTTTACTTAAGTCTACGCGAACGAAGTCGTGGGCAGAAACTAGTATTATATAAAAATGAATCTCTATTTCCTTGAACGGATGGAACGATTTCGCTAATTCTTTTTTGTTGTGTTTATTATATTCAGGAGAAGCTTTAAGAACGTTCATAAGTGAAAGAAAAAATAAGAAAGTTGAGCGGAACAATTTTAATTCAATATTCAAAGTTAAGACAACACCTAGGACAACATCTGTGGGGTCAGCTAGTAAAAAATAAAATTACTGCGACCTGTATTGCTCTTTGGAGGAGAGGTGCATGCCCAAAAGTCAGACATAAGTAATTATTTATTATTAAAATAACGGAATCCTTCTAAGATGGTATAAAGATAAAACAATCTGGATGATGTATAAGTGAATTGTTGAAATTAAATTGGAAAATCACCAAGAGAGTACCGACATAATCAACCTGTTATTTTCCTAAGCAGTCTTGACGTTGTTAAACGTAAAAAAGTTTTTATTTATATACGAACCATCAATGTCTCGAAAAAAAACAACTGAGCTCATCCCAAAACATTTCTAATTACGAGCACGTGAGGTAATTACAGTAGCATTGAACTTGGAATACGCTGCCAACGACTCGTCAGTCTACCTTCAGGTTTCATAACCATTCCCCATAGGACCAACCGATTTAGCGCCTTAAACTCTTAGTCATAAAGACATTAGTTGAGTTATTGTACAGCAGAAAGTAATTCATCAAAGCAGACATGACAGGGTAATGAAACGTTGGCGGTTCTCCAAAAAAATCTATTCCCAAAGGAGTTGCAAAAACGATTGACATGGAATGTGGTGTAAGAATAGCATTTCAATTGCCTCGAGCCCATAATTATAACCATTATCCGTTGATGATATTGATATTGATGATGATGATGATGGATGATGGTGATCAGATCTTTATATCGCCGGACTACCTAACCCACCAACTGTACGGTGTCAAACTAAGAAACACAGACCCCAGCCCACGAAAGGCCTTTTTCGAAATTTGCCGCTACGGGAATCAAACTCGCAACCACTAAATGCAGTGAGGCGAACATCACTAGAGTAAGTCATAATTTTTTTTTACCCGACTGCCCCACGCAAATGATGGTAATGTGTTTAGCGGCCTATGAATGTGAGTATTTTATTATTTCCTTAAGTAGGTACAATAATTATACATTAAATTCGCTGAATATCGCTACCTCAAAGAACTATTGACCGATAAAACTTTTAGTAGAATTAACTCTACATCATCAATTATTTTCATTGGTCAATAGTGCTTCGACGAAACCAGATTCCCGAACGGAATTTCGGCATTCCGTGGTACACAAAAAAAACAGTAAAAATGTTCGCGAACACAAAACGATTAAATGAGAACACGGAAGAAAACCTGCTCGTAAACTACAAAGAGCGAATTAAAATAAAATAGTGTCCAGCCGTAAAACATGTGGATTAATTAGATAACATTACATCACAACACGGAAGCGCGGGCGCAGCGAATTGTTCATAAACGCGCCCCTCCACTCGGCGACGGGTATTTCTGGACGGCGGGGCTGCCGCTCAATGCCACGAGGCCAACAACATCGGCTCAATGAAATTACTCATTACTACTGATGCAATTATTTTTTTGTTCGACTTTCCCATGGTTGCACTCGAGTTTTATACTAGAGATACCTGGAGATATTGCAACCATCGATATGATATATGATTTACATCACACATTATCATGCTTCTTTATCATTTCTTTATCTACATTTTGATGCTTCTTTGTTTCGTAGTCTAACTTGAACAAAAACTGTTCATACATTAAAGTAGTAGTCCTTTTTGATAAGATTTTCAGCACGCATTGTTATCTATAACACGTCATTTACATTATCACAAATATAAGTACACAAACTTCCTCTTTAAAAACCTTTATCCCAATAAAGCTAAGAGGTAGAATGGAGGATATTGACATCGTCGAAAGCGTCGCAATGAAACAACTCAAATAAAAATTAACCACTTATTTATTTTGGTCCCATTAGAATTACATAATAATTTATAGGTAAGCAAATACTCGTACTTAATGTTATACAACAATAAGTTAATTATCACATGTCTTAAATATTAAGTAATTTATGATAACATCTAAAACGTAAAAGTACGTTCCTAAATTACGTTACAATCAATAAAAACACGCAAATATTTTAATGTTGCCTATACAAATGCAGAATGCATTACTTGCATTAAGAAAAGAAAGAATAACTATTCTTATTTCCTTTCAAGCCTCTATAAGCTTTAACATTAATTCTCAGACAGATTATCTTGACCCGTTACAATAATTTTCATAATTACCGATCTCCATACATTTTAGAATCATTTACACACTCAGTCTTATATTTATTTACTTACATCTCCTTTCGCAATATATCTTTCTTCTTCTCACACTATAATCACAGATATACTTTTCTGTCTATTTTCTCTTTCACGCTTCAGGCTTCAGCTCCTTTCAATGGGTCCGTACCGCTGCCTGAACCAGGTCATACCACTGTAGTCCGGTTCGTAAACATCAGGTATTTCCTTGTCAATGGCTTCACAATACACCATTTTCACTGATGGTTCCCCAAACAGCCTTTCTTCAAACTTGATCAACTGTTTGAAAAATCCCGTGTTCGGTCGGATTTGTGGTCTGCAACAATAAAACAACAAGTTAAAAGAAGATTCTTCAATAAAATAAAGAAATAAATTGAACATGTTACTCAGAATGATTTGGACAATTTATGACTCTACCTACGCTCATTATTGTCTAGTTTATTTGACCGGAAATCGTAAAGTATCTCAAATAGCCCACAAAATGGCTCACGAGCCCCTTAATCTTTATATGAGAGAGTAATGACAAGCAACGGGCCCGTGTATTTAATTGAACAATAACAATATATCCGATACTGTCCTTTTGATGTACTTTGTAACACGAGCGACAGAGACAGGTCAGGTACACAGTCAATCCTTTCTTCTTATTGAAGCTGAGATGCTTTTCATTTTTGTAAAAGTGAACTTCTCATAGCACTAGGTCATCAACTGGTCACCAGACCACTAGTAAAAATCGGGCGTCAAATTCAATAATTCACGTGTGTCGTGATACGAACTGACTATAAGTACATCTATAAAAATGTAATATTCCTTTAGCTGCGTACCGTCTTTGCTTCGTGTGGTGGTAGGCGTCCCTCAGGGTCATCTTCTGCCACTTGACGAGGTACGCGAGGCAGAGCGTGACGGATCTGGACACACCGGCGACGCAGTGCACCAGCACCACTTCCCCGTTCGTGATAACCTGACATTAATTATATTTCATTAGTCAACAAAGATTTTCACTAACATACCTACCTTCTTAATTTTGTTATTGGTATTTTTGATGTACTTAATTTATTTACTTCTTTTTTCTTTATTGGAAAAATAAATAATAATAAATATGGCCAGACTGACACACCAACTAAGCAAAGCTTGTACTATGGGTACCGTACAATGGACTGGGGGCAATCCCAGTGACACCCAGACCGACACCCAGACCAGGGCAAATTACGAAAAGGCCATTTCCGAAATTTACCCCAAGTGTAATTGAACCCGCAACCACCATGTGCAGTGAGCCGAGTGGCCTACGCTCGAACCACAGCGCCAAGCGGTCTTCAAAAAATAAAATGTTTCGTCACTTACGTCTCTGACTGAACAATCAACTTCAGATATAACCTCTTTGTTTGATTAATTATCCACCCTTAATATTTAAATAAGTCTGCAACTCAACATAATTTATAAAAATAATACACTCAACAAAACAGTCCTCACCTCATTAATCAGGTCAGCAACACTCTCCATGAAAGGGTGCATATCAGAGTTCGGCGTGTCCAGCAGTGGAACGAAATGTCGCGGGACATAGTCTTCAGGCGGTGGCGGCAGTTCTGGAGCTACACTGACGATCAGGCCAGGGTGCAAGGTTTTCACGGCTCCAGGAAGAGAGTGAGCCCCACATACATACAGCGATGAGGTGACACGGGACACTCCGAGAGGACAGCCTCTGTGAAAAAGGGTGTGGATAAGAATAAAGCTTCTTGCAAGGATTGACGAAATTCAAAATTGTATGAAAACAACACAAGATTCTGCATCCGGTATTCCAAATAATATACTTGTACAAACTAGTGATACAAATAACAGAAGACTCATTAATATACTGACAGCAACAGCACGGGACATGAAATCAAACATTTTTAAATAAATATCTCAAGAATAATACACCAACTTTATGGGCTTATAAAGTATGCAACGCTTGTACTAGGGTTACCCTTCAATTGTAATCCCAGTGACACCCAAACCGGGTGAAATTACACAACTACACATTTTTCCCCCAAATTAGGAGCAAGTGCTGAAAGATAACTCTGAAACAACACGATTACAGCAATCCTGACCCGAATCACGGCAACAAACGGGCTGGACGGCCACGTAAACATCGCATACCACGCGGTTGTGTCATTCTGGCGAGCTGCCAATACGATCTGACCTAGCGAACTTACTAATACTATGTTATATTGCATTTGGGATATTAAGTTATTTACAATATTGGACCTTATTACTTTACAGGACCTTGCAATTGTTTTATTTTGTTTTGTCAGTAACCTTGGAAAAGATATGGATGCCGCTCACTATTCCAACGTTGGTCAGCTAGCTTCGTTTAGAATTTTGATTCAAGTGATATGATAATGATATATTGATGAATGTTTGAGATAGTGGTTCTAGCGTAGGTCGCTTGACTCACTGTACGATAAGTACCCGTAGTACAAACGTTGCTTTGTTTTGGACCATAGAATTGGTGTTAGTGTGACGATATTTAAAAAAATATATACAAGGTGACACATAATGGGTATACTTTTTTTTTCAAAACTTAACTTTGTAATTCTAAAACCATCAGCTTTGGAGGAAACTTGAAAAACAAAAGGTGTTATAGGAATACAGCTGTTGACCGTTTTCACAAGTCTACAAAACCTTTAGTACTTCAACTGTCCCACAAAACCGATAGTTAGAGATTTACAAAGTTAAGTTGCAAAAAAAATAGTATACCCTTTTTGTATCACCTAGTATACATAAAGAAAATGTTGGGTTAAATTAGTTATTCACAGAAAACAAATCAAAGAAACAAGTGTAAATAACTTGCCTCAACCGTTTTCAATTTGTATCTGAATTTCGCAAATATATTTACTTCACGCCCTACCATTTCCGATGTTATCATTTCACATAATCTTCAAGCGCTTTAAAATTCTAATTATTTCAATTCACCTGTTAAGTTCCTCCTTCGTCAATATCTGCGGATCCACCACCACGGTCGGTTCATTCTCGTTGCCAACACTCGCGACTTTGTCTTCGGCGGTCAAGACTTTCATGTTAACCACAGTTAAAATCCCTTTAATTCGATCAATAATCTGTTAAAATAGTCTGTTTAATTCACTGATAACACTTCCACTGTTCACTGTATCGTATTCAAGATCGATAGACGGTTCGTTAGAGCGAAGCGTGCGTCTACGCAGCTCGTGGTGCTGAAGCGCACTGAGTCCCGCCACCTGAGGGATCCTTGCTCCGAGACGGGACGCGCTGCAATATCCGGCATTCCACGGGTTATTTTAGCATCACTGTGACGCGTATTTTGTTTACATCGCGGGTTACTGTTTTTGGCTTGAAAGGGCTTGCTTTGTTTTTGTTTAGTTGCGCTAAGAACTTTTAGACGGAAATAGTTTTATGAGCGGTAGTGTTTTACTGCCGCTAGTCTTTGTTTTCATGCCTCTGATTAATATTTAATTAAATAGTGGGTACAGACGACGATGCCGTGAATTATAAATAATTATTTATTTACCCACAATCATATAACTAAAAATACAGGTACATAAAATATAAGATAGTTATAGAAATGACAACTCGGGTTTATCAAGTGTTTAGCTATTTTAACACGTTAGGTTTGATTATGTTTCAATAATGAATAGTAAGCGATAGCAAGAATGCTTTGATCATACCTACAAATGCATGCATAATAACGTACCTATCTAAGTATTTATTATGATTTAAATCCCTGTAACCAACCGTAACTTGTCTCAGAATTTAGACTACTATGTGTCTTGATTACATTAAAAGACGAAGTTAATTTTTTTTAGCTTCGTCTTTTTTCGTCAAATATGGCCACGCTGACCTTATTTTACTTTATTTTAACAACCTTTTTTAGGTCAACGTTCTAGTTTGTAAAAACGTCGAAGTAACCGAATTTCATCCACTTAATTATTTGTATGTGGTACGAAATAGACGATTGCTGTTTATATCGAAAAACACACATTCTATTCTTAATATACCCACTTTAAAGTTTGAAAATGTCTTCTGAATTGTTGGTCTTCCTTCAGCATAGCGAACCCCTCAGCCGTCTACAATGTAGCGAGACGCCAGCATTCCGCTGCTACTAATAGCAGCGGAATGCTGCCGTAGCCGCAGCGCGAAGTCAGGTGTCACTTCCGGCCATTTTCTCCTTCACATTATAATCTATATATATATAACTCAAAGGTGACTGACTGACTGACATAGTGATAGATGTTATGACGTAGGCATCCGCTAAGAAAGGATTTTGATTTTACCCCCAAGGGGATAAAATAGGGGATGAAAGTTTGTATGAAACTTTGACAATTTTAAATCGGTCGGGCTGAGACTTTACATAAAGCTACTATGACGTAGACATCCCCTAAGAAAGGATCAAAATTCCACGCGGACGAAGTCGCGGGCTCAGCTAGTTAATGTATATTTTAATGGTAGTAGAGCCGAGCTGCGGCCAATTTTCTCGCACGTTACCGACCTAAAGGGGGGTGGGATAGAGGGAGAGGTAGGAAGGGGGGTTGGACTTCTGGCTCTCTCAGTCATCGTACGAAACGTAGCTATAATAGCTACTTTACATAATATATATGTCGCCGCCAACTAGCTTAATTCGCCGTTCAATTAACAGCCTAGGCACTTAACTAAACGGCGCCGTTCAACTAACGGCCTAAATGATATTCAGCCGTATCGTCTATTACAACATTTAATAAACTGGCTGGCTAATGCTTAGGCAACTGGTTGACATTTAAGTACACACAAAACTTTTTCAAAATACTACCCAAGCAGAACGACCTGGATGGGTTTAGGTTAGGGTTATTGTTTTTATGACCCCACAGAAACCCCATCCGGCAAATAGATTCGGTGGAAAAAGTAAAAAACCAAAGTACCTAATAAAATTATTCCATCAAAGTTGTTTTTTTTCCGACGCCATATTGACCAAAGAGAATATAGAATATAGAGATATTGACAGTTTGGTGAGTTTCTGCGCTAGGTGGCAGAAAGTAGAAATAAATGGAAATGAACAGGCTAGGCAGGTAATTAAACGGCTAGGCAAGTAGTTAAACGTCATCGATCCAAGTCATTTGCCTAGCTGTTTAATCAAATGGCTGAATATCATTCAGGCCACTAGTTGAACGGCGCCGTTTAGTTAAGTGAACTGTTAATTGAACGGCGAATTAAGCTAGTTGGCGGCGACATATATACAAGGTGAAACATAAAGGGTATACTCATTTTTTTGCAACTTAACTTTGTAAATCTAAAACTACCAGCTTTGGAAACTTGAAATACAAAAGGTGTTACAGGGATATAGCTGTTGACAGATTTCATAAGTCTTCAAAACTTTTAGTACTTCAACTCTTCCACAAAGCCGATAGTTTTAGATTTACAAAGTTAAGTTGCAAAATAATGAGTATACCCTTTATGTTTCACCTAGTATAATATATGTATAATAAGTTTAGCATTCATTATTATCTATCACACATATTGTTTATAAACATTAGCATAATCGCACCGTTAGCTGCCATCACTGGAATGTAATATTAGGCTCTATTACGCAGATCGTGGACTTGATTGACGCATGAGTACAACTCGTTTAAAATATTCATTGATTTGCTATTAGTACGCATTTAGAATTCTAAAAAACTTTTTATCTATGTCACTGTTAGTCTGTTAATTACTGAAATGAAATTAGTAGGTATTCAGATTTGCAAAAGTAAATAATAAGGTAATTTTTAAAATCACAATTATAGTGTACAACTACGAATACTGTTATTAACATTACTTAAAAATAATATGAGCACTTATTTCAACAAAAGTCACGCAACAATTTAAATGCCGGCTTTTTTAAGTTAAGTTACTATTTATAAACATCAATTACAAATGTAATCCTTTCTTAAAAACCGCTATTTCTTTGATCTAGAAAAGAATATTCCCGGGACTATGAATAGCAATGAATATAAATGCACTCAGCTCAAAATAAAATCAAGATAATGTTATAACAAATAGTGTTGGGGCGTGCCAACTTGCACACATTACGGCTTTGGGATTCCGTACCAATGTAGCTAAAACGGATTTGTATGAGTCATATTCCCCAGGCCCTTTCATATCATCTAAGTAGGTTCCTTCTTAATTATGTAAGTAATCAATGTAGGTACCTATGTTGATAAATGAGTTTGAAATAAATTTCGATCCAAACTCTAAATACCCCTCTGGTTGGCAATGTACAAGCCAATGCCTTTGGTACTGCAAGATTCGCAAGTATCTATACGGCTATAGTTCATCATCATCATCATCATCAGCCTATGTTTGTCCACTGCTGGACATAGGCCTCCCCTAATGAGCGCCATAGCGCCCTGTCTTCAGCTTGCCGCATCCAGCATCTGCCTGCAGTCTTTCGCAGATCGCCATCCCACCTGGTCGGAGGGCGTCCTACACTACGCTTGCCGAGTCGAGGTCTCCACTCAAGAACACGTTTACCCCTATACGTTTACGGCTATAGTTATTCTACTAATATTATAAATACGAAAGTTTCTGAGTGTGGATGTTTGTTACTCTTTCAGGCAAAAACTACGGAACGAATTTGGATGAAATTTCGAACAGGGAGTTTATAACCGGGATTAACACATAGGATACTTTTTATCCCGACAATCCCAAATTTTTTGTTAAGTTTATGTCGGACGAAGTCGCGGGCAGAAACTAGTTTAACATAAGGCGGGTCGTACGCTTGTTTACCGACTTCGTTGTATAAAAAAGATAACACATTATTATCACAACATGTTAATATCATCAGGATAACATATTATTATCACAACATGTTATTATCATCAAGATAACATATTATTATCACAACATGTTATTATCATCAAGATAACATATTATTATCACAACATGTTATTATCATCAATATAACATATTATTATCACAAATCGGCGTAAATGTTATGTCAGTGCAAACGAGGGCTTAGGATCTGCCGCACTTTGAGCTTTAGAGTATATCATTGGTTTACCTGATACTTACGTACAAGTAAATGCTAAAAAGTATTACGTGATATGTTTTAAATGTTATTATATTAAACTCATTTCGTTTTCATATCGTTGTTTTTTATTTGCACATAAAATATAATCGCAATGTACGGAATCCGGACCACAAAATATTTGTACTATCCCATTTATTTATAATAAAATATCATCTCCAGAAAACGTGCTTTTCTTTATGAGTCAAACGTGTCTCGTGACTATGTAGGTACTAACTTATTATACTCACAGCTGGTTCCGCATTAAGTCATAGATTGATTAAGTAGGTATAGGTAGGTATACATTCAGAAAACTATTATCAATAAGGCACAGTTTCAAAAGAAACTTTTGTATATCTATCATCGCACTAATGTCATTCGATAACATTTGTATCCTGCGTCTCCACAGATGCGTCTCTATAGGAGGAACTCCTAACGCGATCGTATCGACTCATGATATTTCTCGAGTCTACAGCTAGTCTTTCATAAATAAGAATGACAGTGACAATGTCACTGTCATTCTTATTTATTATTACATTGTCACTGTCATTCTTATTTATGAAAGACTAGCTGTGTCCACCGACTTCGTCGGCGTAGTATTTGACTTAACAAAAATTTCGGTATTATCGGGATAAAAAGTATCCTATGTGTTGATGCCGGTTTTAAACTATCTGTGTTCCAAATTTCATCAATATTCCCGGAAACGATACGTCATAATAACCTAAGAGTAAGTATAACTTACTTCGCTTCGGTTATTTGTTTTACATGATTTTAAAGGGGTTCTAACCTTGTAGGTTAGGGTCATGATAGGGTAGTATTAATACGCATTGCTTTATCGAACTATTTATTTAAATCCAAATTTTTCTTATCGAGTTTATAATTTATATAAGAGTGGATTTTTTTGCCCACACCATAACCTGAATTTGCTTATATGTACCTAAGTACCTAATACTACTTATTTAAGTATTATAATTATAACGGCTTCAAAATAACTCACATTAAATTTAATTTAGCATACAATTATGCACAAGGTTAATTACGAAATAAAATCGTGAATATAAGATAAAAATATATTTACTTTATAATTTAACTTACTGTTGCCCGCGGTACCTACTTCGATAAAATAAAAGTAGCCTAATACACTCCTTCAAAGATCAGCTACCTGTCAGTGTTAATCCCGTCAAAATCGATCAAACTATTTACAAAGAGACAGACAGACAAAAAAATGTTTTCTTGTTATAAGTAGGTAGGTAGGTACCGTACTTATATAACTTATAATATTAATTTAATAAAAAGCTGTTATTTTGACATTACAAACAGACACTCCAATTTTATTTATAGATATATATGCATATAATTATGTAGGTACAGTTAACTTTTTGTCACAGATTTTTTGTTAATTACTTAATTATTATAGTAATTAAATATTATTTAATATATATATTTTTTTATTATATTAATTTAGATTGGTTAGATTACGCGTTTTGCGGGTACGAGGCCCTGGTTTCAAACCTCGGCTCGCGCCTATGGGTTTTGCGAAAGACATAGCACACAGATTGATATGGTTTTTTAATCTGTAAGAGGCCTTAAACTGTCTTAAACTCGCAATTTGATTTGCAAACATGGGGTCCCGAGCGCAAACTGTGCAGTTAAAACTGTGAAAGTGAATGTTTATAATGAAGACTTTGAAAGCTGTTCGGTCCTCAGTTGGAGTCTGAGCGGCAGCCCCCCGGCCACGCTCTGCACCACGTTGCACCCGTGGTTCACCTCGGGCTGGCGGCGCGTCCGCGGGCCCGGCCGCACAGAGAACCGGCGCAGCACCACGGCCAGCCCCGCCAGGGACTGCATCTCGCCCAGCCGGGCTCCTGGGACCATTCAAACACGTTTCACATTTTATACTTTTACGTTATACTTTTCTTCTTTTAATAAGATTATTGTGAGCTTATCACATTACTAGTATTCCCGTTAGCCCCTCCAGCTAAACTAATGCTTGTGTTAGGAGTGGGCGTGTCAATAGTTTAATGGCCAGGATGGGGATCGAACCCGGAACCTCTCAGCTACCAGGACGGCCCCTCTAACCACTATTGTCGCCTTGTATATACAATTATAACAACAAAGGTTTATAGATGCACTAAATTATTTTCAAAAACAAAAATGGAAATGGGCCGGGCATGTAGCTCGCATGGACGAGAACAAATGGACTAAGAGAGTTACAGCATGGGCTGGACCTATCGGCAATAGGAGAAAAGGCAGGCCGCTGGAAAGATGGAGTGACGAGTTGAGAAAAACGGCAGGACAAGACTGGATAAAAACAGCGAATGATAGGAAAACATGGAAGGACATGGAGGAGGCCTTCACTCGAGAGAGGTCCTTGATTATTACAAATAACACGACATAACATTTATAAATAATACAAATAATTATAATTAATATACTAACAATATATGATTTTTTGATACTAACAATACTGACTCAAATGAATACTTGACTGAAAATGAAAACATTGATGAAATAATTAATAATTTTTTTTTTTTTGTAAATGTAATCTTAAAGTTTGTAATTGTAATTTGTAAATGTAAAATTTCAAGGAATAAATGGCTTTAATAATAATAATAATAATAAATATACAATTATACAAAGGTGCTCAGTCGTCAAGCTTACGCATGCCATTGCTGATCTGGGAACCTTTTTGGCCCAGCCGTGAGATACAGTCACCACTATGACATCTTTTAGTTGTTGTAATTCGTTATCTTGTATTTGGTATAATAATACAGACTGAAACAGAAAGGGTGTACTTTTTTTCAAAACTCAACTTTGTAATTCTAAAACTATGAGCTTTGGAGGAAACTTCAAAAACAAAAGGTTTTATAGGAATAGAGCTGTTGACAGATTTCATAAGTCTACAGATCCTTTAATACTTCAACTGTTCCACAAAGCCGATAGTTTGAGATTTACATAGTAAAGTTGCAAAAAAAGCAGTAGGTATAGCCTTTTTGTTTCACCTAGTGTAACGTATATAGATGTATAGTATAGATATATATATATTTCGCTCACCTATGCATTGTCTAGGTCCTTCTCCGAACGGCAGGTACGCATACTTCTTGTGGGATTCCATCGATTCTTCAAATCGATCGGGATTAAACTCCATTGGATTGTTAAAATACTTCTCGTCGGTCTGAATCCCCTGCATTGGTATCATGATCTTTACCCCGGCATCTATTGTAATGTCCAATTCGGGGATCGTATATTGCTTAGCACAGACTCGGTGCAACACTCCTAGGGAAGGGAACAGTCTCATGGCTTCCTTGAACGCATTGCTCAACAACGTCATCTCCGATATAGAGTCGTAGCACAACTTATCATCGTGCTTCTTCAACACCGCATCAATTTGTTGCTGAATGTTAGCCTGTATTTCTGGATGATAAGCGAGCTGGTGAAGCGTGTAGCTGGTAGCTGACGACGAGGTCTCAAAACCGGCAGCGAAAAAAATAAACATCTGTGCCGCCATCAGCTTCGTGTCCATTTCCAGTTCGACCAGCTCTGGTTTCCCATCCGAACCCTGCTTCTCAACTGACTCTCCCCGTATTTTACCCTTGGCTTCCAATTCTAGAAGCAGATCCACGAAATCGTTGCGACCGCTAGGCTTATTGTTTCTCTGGGCGCGAATATTTTTCAATATAACTTCAATAGGCGTTAGTTGTTCGCGCTCAGCTATTAACTTTTGGATTTGCGGTAAAAATTCTGGAAGGAGATGCCACACCGCTACCAACAAGTAATTCCACAAGGAGCGCTGGAAAATTTTCCTCCCTATTTCTCTGAAGAGCGAGTTTTCGTTGTTGATGGCGTCCATCTGAATCCCGAAGCCGCAGGCGCCTATGAAATCCGTGGTGAATCGAGCCATCAGCTCGCGCACGTCACACTCCCCGCTCTTGTTCATAATTATGTCATCTCCGACACGCTGCAGCTTCTGCGCGCATTCTATTATCAAAGGGAACATGTTCTTCAGCTTGGCGGTGGTGAACGCTGCCGTGAGACGCTGCCGTAACAACTTCCAGGTATCTCCATCGACGTGAAACAGATTGGCCATGATAGGCTCTACACGGGGATCTCTGCCCACGCCTCTCTGGTGGAAATATGCGAAGTCAATGTTCAGTATTCTTCTGGCTATGTCCAAGTCGCGGATGACGAGCTCCGGCGTCCTGCCTCTGTAGAAGCCGACTACTTTCTCATCGGGGTACTTTCTGTACAGCTCCGCGGCCACTTCGGTTATGCTCTTAATTCCGATCACATTATGGTAGAGGTTCCCAAAGAACGGCACGGGTTTATCATGCTTCACATTCCGCTTGGCCCAATAATCGTGATTTTTCGTAAAGTAGCAACACAGCAAAAACAGGAGTATTGAGAGAAATAATATGATAAACATGTTGCCACGGCGAGTTTAGCGCGGGTACTGAGCGTGGAGATTTTTGAAGAGAACATTTTTTTTTATTAAGTGGAGTACAAATGTATGTGTGAATAAACTTATTTAATTAGATCCTAGTTCCGTAGATAAAAGATAAAAACGCTTGTATACAGTAAATTTGGCTCTGTAGCCCACCTCCAGCCGGAGGGCCTGGACTCGGCTCGGACAGGCTTCTTGAGCCACGCGACACATTGCTCACTTTATTTATCTTCTATTGAGCATTTTGACATTTGTAATAATTTAAATTAGTATGTAAGACAATAGAGACAACCTCTTGCAATAAAGTATTAAAAGTTGTTCATCAGAATTTACAAGGTCTGATGGGCAAAGAGCTGGAACTTGAATTGTTTTTGAACGACAGCAACATAGATATTCTTTGTATTACTGAACACTGGTTAAAAAGCGAACAGCTCTTGTTTAATTTTACTAATCATCAGATTGCTAGCTCATTCAGCAGAGTAAATTTAATACGTGGTGGCTCGTTAATAATTACAAAAAAAAGTATTAAATTAAAAGAGCGTAAAGACATTGTGAGCCTATCTGTTGAACGAGTAATTGAAATTTCCTGTATCGAGTTTGAGCAGTTCATTGTTGTATGCGTATATAAGCCACCGTGTTCATCCTATGATGACTTTGAAAAATACTTGGAGGACATTCTTTTTAAAATAGCCAAGTCAAACAAATCAATGATTATCTGTGGAGACTTTAACATTAATTTACTAGAAAATAGTCCTATAATAGATAAATTTAAATTACTTTTTAAATGCTACAATATGTATAATATTTTCTTGGAACCCACTAGGATCACTGCCACAAGTTCTACTTGTATAGATAATATATTTACAAATTTAAAACCACTAGATAAATCAATTATAAATAATTTAGAATCAGATCATTGTGGTCAACTCGCAGTGTTTCCAAGAAAAATGGACAAAGCTCAAAGAAAAAGTGTTAGTTTTGTTCCAATAAATAATAGCCGCCTAGGACTACTGAGAACAAATTTAATACAAAAAGTTCCAGGGTTGCCTACACACAGCGACACAAACATCTCTTATAACTCACTGTTCCATCTTATCAGTGACGAATTCAGTAAAATATTTTTACCAAAGACAATATCTGTTGGTAGCAGTGCTAGGCTTAGTGTGTGGGCAACTCCAGGAATCTACAAAAGCAGGCGCAAGTTATATGAACTTTATCATGAAAAGTCTGTAATCATAATCCCATTTTTATAGAATATGTAAAAAAATATTCTAAGTTATTTAAACGAGCCTGTTCCTCTGCAAAATCAATTTATTTGAGAAATAAGATTAAAACATCTGTAAATAAAATTAAAATGACCTGGAACATTATCAACTGTGAAACTGGCAGAAATACAGTACGCGAAAGAGACTTTCATTTAATATTTAACAACACAGATGTAAAAGCGGATTTGGAAGTAGCGACGGAGTTTGAGAATTTCTTTACCAATATCCCTTTATTAACAACCAAAACTCTAAAATCGTCTTCCACCTCTGCAGAGACCTTACTTAAACAAAGTGTTAATGCATGTGACACAGCTTTTAAATTCACGGCTGTTAATTGTAAAGACATTATAGATAGCTTTAAAAGTTTGGATGTAAAGAAAACGGCAGACCTATGGGGGCTTTCTGTTAAAACCGTTTCTTATATAATAGACATCATTGCACCCAATCTAGTGGCTGTGTTTAATAGCTGTGTAGCATGCGGTGTATTTCCTGAGTTAATGAAGCATAGTAAAGTAATTCCAATATTCAAATCAGGTAGTACCACTGATCCGACAAATTTTCGGCCTATATCGATACTACCAACTTTAAGCAAAATCTTTGAAAAAATTGTTTTGAACCAGTTATTGTGTCATTTTAATAACAATAAGATTTTTCATAAAAATCAGTTTGGGTTCACGAGGAATCGCTCTACTATAGACGCAGGTGTTGAACTAATAAAAAATGTATTCAGTGCCTGGGAGAACTCGCAGGATGCCCTCGGTGTATTCTGCGATTTGTCCAAGGCATTCGACTGCGTCCATCATGAAATACTTGCCAGGAAATTGCACCACTACGGTATCAGGGACAAGGCTCTTGACCTCTTGACTTCATATTTGAGCAATAGAATTCAAAAGGTCAATATTAATGACAAGACATCGCCCGGTTCTGTAGTCTCAATGGGCGTACCGCAGGGTTCGATACTGGGTCCTTTCTTGTTTCTAATATATATAAATGATCTGCCCTACTATGTAGAAAATAGTCACGAAGTTGTGTGTTTGCTGATGATACTTCTTTATTATTTAAAATTAAAAGACAGCTTTTACATTATGACGATGTGAACAACGCACTCGCTAAAGTTGTAGATTGGTTCAATGTAAATAATCTTCTACTTAATGAGAATAAAACGAAATGTATAAAGTTCTCAACGCCAAATGTGAGACAAGTAGGAACCAATATACGACTAAATGGAGCAGAATTGGACCTTATGGAGGAAACTGTCTTTCTAGGGATCTCTATAGATGCTAAATTGCAATGGGGTCCTCATATAAAAAAAATGTCGGGTAAACTCAGCAGTGCGGCATATGCTGTTAAAAAAATCAGGCATTTAACCGACGTTGAAACAGCTAGAATTGTTTATTTTAGTTATTTCCATAGCGTTATGTCATATGGCATACTGCTCTGGGGATGCTCTGCTGACTTAAACTCCATTTTTGTTCTGCAGAAAAGAGCTATACGAGCTATTTACAATCTAGCTCCAAGAATCTCCCTCAGAGAAAAATTTAAAGAAATAAATATTCTAACTGTTGTGTCACAATTTATCTATGAAAATCTCATGTACGTAAAAAAAAATGCTAATAATTTTGAGAAAAGGAGCGACGCTCATTCTATTAATACACGGAATAAGCACAAGCTATCCGTACATGTAACTCGTCTCCACAGAATAAGTCATTCTTTTATGGGACAATGTATACGTTTTTACAATAAGCTTCCCAATGAAATCCGAGATTTACCTATCAATAAGTTTAAAAGCCTAATTAAAACTAAACTCACTGCAAAGGGTTATTACAAAATCTCGGATTATTTGGATGATAAAACAGCTTGGGACTAAGCAGCTCAAATCTCGACAGTCAATAATAATGTCAAAGCGTAGCGTGTCTTGCCCTACTAGTCCGAATTATTTGTATAATTCTTGATAACATCAAAAGGCAACACACTGGAGCTATTTTAATATTTATATTAATATCTAAGTACTACCCTTTGTAATTATTGAAAATAAGCAACTGGCGATAAAAAAAAAAAAAAACATGACATGTAAAAAGACAAGCCCGCTGAGTTTCTTGCCGGATCTTCTCAGTCGAGGTCGCGTTCCGATCCGGTTGTAGATATAAGGAAAAAAATATGTAAATTGACAATTTGTAAGTGCCCCCGTAGGCCTAAACAAAATAAATGATTTGAATTTGAATTTGAATTTATGCCGCGTAACTAATATCGTTTAGGATACACAACGCTCACGTGCTCAGACAAGACATTAGCGCAAAATCTACATTTTACATTAATTATTATTAATTGACTACATACCTTATTATAATACTTTATATGGTATAGTTAGTGTTTAGTTAATTATTATTATAATTAGTGTAATAGACGCTTGGCGTTCTAGTGAACTTTAAATAAATAAATACATTATAATAATCTTTGGTGATCGAGTCACATGATTACTTCGTATGTTTTAATGATTATTGAGCGTAATGGCAAATCACTCACCTACATATTGATATTATTTGTTTTCTTATCATCAAATCTTTTACTAAGGGTACCGCACAATAGACTAGTGGCAATCGGCGATCCCAGTGATATCCAGACCGGTCATTTCCCACAAATTTGCTTCCACCGAAACGCACCCGTAACCATCCGGTGCAGTGAGCCGAAATGCCCACACGCGAACTAAGTAGCAGCAGTCAAAAATTCAGACCAAATAATTTTAAAATGCCCGCCCGTCACACGCCATTATCGAACCTTGATAAAAATCGTCGCAGAGTTTACAATATGGACATTTAATCTTGGACTTTGGACTCCCGCGAATTGATATAGAAAACATTGTGTTCTAGGTTGGTACGTATTTGCATTTCTACACTCTAAATACCTAGATAATGTGGCCCACTTTTGCGGACGCGCAGACAAATTGTTTTTCTATAGTTCGCAATCCAAATTTCTATATGATGGTGATGATAAAGTTTTTAAAGACAAAGGTGTTGTTAGTATTTTGCAAGGGAAAATATTAATATACTTACAATGTTTACAATTATGTTCTCCTCAACCTTTCTTCTTCAAGCTTTATTAACCTCAAACTCAAAAAAAAATAGAAATTATGGACTGGTATTTCATTCCTTTATTATTATTACTATAGCTAAAGTATATAAAGTTCGTAGGGCGACGCTGCAACATGTACACCTATATGCTTATAGATAACGCGTTCAATTCAATGCAAGAGCGCGCGCAGTGCCATGCGGTACGACAGTACTCGCGCTAAACTCGCCGTGACAACATGTTTATCATATTATTTATCTCAATACTCCTATTCTTGCTGTATTGCTACTTTACGAAAAATCACGATTATTGGGCCAAGCGGAATGTGAAGCACGATAAGCCCGTGCCGTTCTTAGGGAACCTCTACAATAATGTGATGGGAATTAAGAGCATAACCGAAGTGGCCGCGGAGCTGTACAGAAAGTACCCCGATGAGAAAGTTGTCGGCTTCTACAGAGGCAGGACGCCGGAGCTCGTCATCCGCGACTTAGACATAGCCAGACGGATACTGAATATTGACTTCGCGTATTTCCACCCGAGAGGCGTGGGCAGAGATCCCCGTGAAGAGCCCGTTTTGGCCAATCTATTTCACGTCGATGGGGACACCTGGAAGTTGTTACGGCAGCGTCTCACGGCAGCGTTCACCACCGCCAAGCTGAAGAACATGTTCCCTTTGATAATAGAATGCGCGCAGAAGCTGCAGAGTGTCGGAGATGACATAATTATGAACAAGGGCGGCGAGTGCGACGTGCGCGAGCTGATGGCTCGGTTCACCACGGAGTTCATAGGGGCCTGCGGCTTCGGGATTCAGATGGACGCCATCAACAACGAAAACTCGCTCTTCAGAGAGCTAGGCAGGAAGATTTTTCAACGCTCCTGGCGGAATTACGTGTTGGTAGCAGTGTGGGAGCTCCTCCCTGAATTGAGAACATACGCTCAAAAATTGTTTGCTGAACCCCAATTACTTACGGCTGTTGACTGTATCTTGAAAAATATTCGCGCCCAGAGGAACTACAAGCCATGCGGTCGCAACGATTTCGTAGATCTGCTTCTAGAACTAGAGGCGAAAGGTAAAATCCAGGGAGAGTCGGTCGAGAAGCGGGGTGCGGATGGGAAGCCAGAGCTGGTCGAATTGGAAATGGACACGAAGCTGATGGCGGCACAGTTATTTGTTTTTTTCGCTGCCGGCTTTGAGACCTCGTCGTCAGCTACCAGCTACACGCTGCACCAGCTCGCTTATCATCCAGAAATACAGGCTAACATTCAGCAACAAATCGATGCGGTGTTGAAGAAGCACGATGATAAGTTGTGCTACGACTCTATATCGGAGATGACGTTGTTGAGCAATGCGTTCAAGGAAGCCATGAGACTGTTCCCTTCCCTAGGAGTGTTGCACCGCGATTGTGCTAAACAATACACGATCCCCGAATTGGACATTACAATAGATGCCGGGGTGAAGATCATGATACCAATGCAGGGGATTCAGACCGACGAGAAGTATTTCAACGATCCAATGGAGTTTAAACCCGATAGATTTAACGAATCAATAGAATCACACAATAAGTATGCGTACCTGCCGTTCGGGGAAGGACCTAGACAATGCATAGGTGAGTGATATTATATACCCTGCCTTCTTTCTTCTAAACACATTAAACAATTAGTTATAAGATTGATTTTGATTTTTCAAGGTCTTTATCATTAAACATATTAGTTACTTACATAGTAATACAATTGATCTTATTCTAATTGTATACAAGTCATGTTTGAGAAAAGTTATTCAGGCTAAGTAGTTATAAGAGGTACAATAGAAAACACACTGGCAGATACACATTCAACATAAACAATACCCTTTTGGTTTGTTATGAACCATGATACAGATGTCTTAATTGCGTCTTTATCTTATATGCGGATGCTTCATTATAGTATATTACTAGCTGAGCCCGCGACTTCGTCCGCGTGGAATTTAACTTAACAAAAAAGCCCACTCCCGCGTTCTGAGCCCGCACAACGGGACCCATTTTTTAAAATGTTGTTTTTCTAAAATAAAAGTAGCCTAAGTTACTTTCTATAACAACAGCTATCTGCCAGTGAAATTCCCGTCAAAATCGGTCCAGCCGTTTCGGAGATTACCCGGAACAAACACACAGACAGACAGACAGACAGGCAGACAGACAGACAAAACATTTTTAAATCGCGTCATTGCTATAGGTGTCGGATGTACTTTTATATGCACTTAGTGAAAAGGTCTTATTTTGATATTACAAACAGACAGTCCAATTTTATTTATTTGTATAGATGTATAGATATCTCCAGTTGCGGCACGGAGTTTTATTGAATCGGGTCATTTAAAAACCGTCGTTAACCTATGTCTACATACCTAATATCATGTAACGACCTATTCAGTGAGTCTCTAATAAACGTAGTTTCCTTAACATACTCACCAAAATTTCTCAACACGATGCCATCCCACTCAACGCACATTGCAACCTGCCGACTATAAATCTATAATATCACGACAAGACTATAATATCACGAATTGAGGAAAAATATTATTTTGTAAATACTTATTATTTATATAATTTATTTATAAAATTGTTATTTTTTACTCATTATTGCATACTCTATTGAACATGGCATCATCGTCTTGTGGTCATGGACTTAGTATTGTAGCTACAAGAGTAGCTGTTAGTAAGTATATTATATAGCCTGTTTCCATTCCGAAACCATGTCATTGTCTTTTCGACTAATTATGAGTAAGTTAGTTACCAATGGAATTAAAGTATTTCTGAACCAAACATTCAAAATGATCCATTAAACTTTAACAATGGAAAGTTATCACTATTTCTGTGAAAATGACATACTTATTCATGTTTTGCCTAATGTAAATAAACACTAAATATATAAAAGATCGACCACAGGCTATGGAACTTGCAAAACAGTTTAGAATTGGGAAAAACTCGCTAATTTATATATTGCACAGACAAAGTACTTATTATTTACAAAAGAATCTTAACTCAAACTTTTCGGTTCTGCTTGTCCAAACGCGACACCTAGCGTGATGCTATGGAAACCCAAACGCTTAGCTGGGTACCTACTCCCAACGATCGCCACTATTTGTCTGAATTGTTCACGATTATTTCCTTTATTTAGATTAGCACCCAAGCGCGAAGCAAAGAGTTTTCTTTGTATCATTGAAACGTGTTTGAATGGTCCCAGGAGCCCGGCTGGGCGAGATGCAGTCGCTGGCGGGGCTGGCCGTGGTGCTGCGGCGGTTCTCTGTGCGGCCGGGCCCACGGACGCGCCGCCAGCCCGAGGTGAACCACGGGTGCAACGTGGTGCAGAGCGTGGCCGGGGGGCTGCCGCTCAGACTCCAACTGAGGACCGAACAGCTTTCCAAGTCATCAATATAAACATTCACTTTCACAGTTTTAGGCGATTTCTGTACCAAATTTTCGACAAAACCTGTAGAAGTTATGGTACAGTGACAGACAGGGTCGGACGGACGGACTGGATGTTGTTATAAGGGTTCCTCGTAGGGACTACGGAACCAAGCCGTACATACTTTGGCGAACTGAAACCAACCTTAAGCAACTCGAACTAGGATTGGATTTGGTCTGCAGCAGTAAGTACATGTGGGTAGGTAGCTACCATTCTGCAAAATTATATTGAGTTATGCCTACCAATATTGGTTTTCTTTCGCATATAGAAGTAGGTTTTGATAAAGAAGGTAGTGTATACCTAATAGCTGTATAGATAAATGCGTTTTCGATGCAGTAAAACTTATCTCACAGATAGGAACATGTAAGTACTACTTAAGTAATTAAGTACTAAATAAGATCCAGTTTTATTCACTATGATAGCATCAACTGCAAGTAAACAAACTAAGTACCTAGTTATAAATATTTATCCGATAACAATGATAGTGTGACGTTTCTGTGTAAACTCGGATATACTATGTTAACAATAATCTGATAAAAGTACATTTCTTAGGGATACTTATTACCTATTTACTTGTAGCAATCAAACTTCTTTTTTATATGTAGGTACCTAGGATAGGAACTATTTAATTTTAAACAGGGCATAAGGGGCATCGTTACGAAAACTGATACCGTGGATTCAACTCATGATTGTGGACACCCAGGAGTTGGAATTTTCCTTCGTCGAAATTTCATAAATTAGCTATGTTAACATTTTTCTGCTTTCTTTTTTAATAGATTTTAGCATGAAATTCGCGCTCATGAGGCCTAAACATTGCAGATGCTGTAAAATTGTAATTATTCATTTATTTGATTAAAACCACTTTAAATGGATTTGTATAATGATTGTATGTCAACACACCTACCACAAAGGGTTCAGCCCTTCTCAAAGTTACACTAACTTTAGCTTATTCTTATACTATTTAGACACCTTAGATATCTATACATCTATACAAATAAATACAATTGGAGTGTCTGTTTGTAATATCAAAATAGCACCTTTCACTAAATGCATATTATGAAAGTACATACGACACCTATAGCAAAAACGCGATTTAAACATTTTTATAAGCGAATCCTATCCAGATCCTCGCTTAATGTTGATATTTCTTTTGTGGATGAGGGCAGAAAAGCTTGGCAGATGGCCTGGCCGGGTCTAACTCCATCTGATCCGACCATACAAAAAAGCTGGGATGTTTTGTGTTGCAGTGTCACGTTGAAGGGGTTAAAGGAGACTAGTACAGGCCCCGAGCTCGCCAGGATCGAGGCAGTTTCCCGTAAGGAATCCAGTTATTGGTTACATGCGTTTCCATGTGTGAATACGGGAAACTACCTTGACCCAAATACACTCCGTGTGGCACTAGGTTTGCGACTCGGCGCTGAAGTTTGCACGCCGCACACATGCCCATGTGGGGCTGCTGTCGACCGGCTTGGACACCATGGACTCTCCTGTGCCAAGAGTGCTGGCCGCTTCTCCCGCCATGCTGCTCTGAACGACATCATCCGACGTTCTCTTGCCACCGCCAACGTACTGGCCATTTTAGAGCCGCAAGGTATCGTACGTGACGATGGTAGGAGGCCGGACGGTATGTCTCTCGTTCCTTGGAGCAGGGGGCGGGCTTTGGTGTGGGACGCGACTTGCGTTGACACTCTGGCCCCGTCTCACCTCCTGGGAACGAGCCAAAGAGCGGGCGCGGCGGCTGAGGGGGCAGAAAATTTGAAACGCCGCAAGTATAGGGTTATCGGCTCCGAGTACATTTTCGCACCGTTTGGAGTCGAGACCCTAGGTCCATGGGGTCCAAGCACGCATAATCTCGTTCAAGAGATATCAAAAAGATTGGTCGACGCAACCGGCGACCCAAGGGCTGGGCATTTCCTCGCTCAGCGAGTGGCTCTAGCCATCCAGCGAGGGAATGCGGCTAGCATCTTGGGTACGCTACCGCTTGGGCCAAATTTTGTAAATTTTTTAAATAATTAGTAAGGTTGTAATCATTTATTAATAACTTAATTTTCTTTAATAAAGCGTTACAAACTGTCAAAAAATATTATTCTTCAATTTTACATTTGGTAGCCAGTATTGTATTCTCTTTGGTAGCCAGATTTTGACATCATTTGACATGGGCTAGTATTTAGAAGTCTGTCATAAAATTTCTGAGCCAAAAAAAAATTAGTAAGAAAAAAATTGGTATGCTCGCTGTTTGATGAAAAAATAAATCACATTCAAATTTGTTGAACTAGTTACGTACTTAAAATGTCTTTCGCTTACGTTAAGATATACCATGGCCCCTGCGACTCGTTCGACACCGTGGCGCACAAACCGCAGAAACTGAAAGGTTTAAGAGGTAAGTAAGTACCAAACTACTATTTGGCTATTTCTGAACCTTTTGATAACCTTATCCGTCAGCCGTAGGTAGGTAAGTATTATATTCTTCTCTATGTCAGTCAGGCTAATTACAAACAGACCCGTCAGACATCCAGCGGTCTTCTATAGCCTGAACACCGATTTGAAATCTAGGTACCTACTTACCAATCTGACGAGCGAGACCCTAGTAGTCCTAGAAGATCCTAATTTACATAATAGTACCTACCTATGTGTCCTGTCTACAGTACTACAAAGTACCATGTGATTCTGAAATATTGTGCCTGCTTATAACCGATGTCTTGGTTGACAGATCGTCTTCAGAAGCGTGGCTACCGGGTAGACTTCATTCCGGTGGACTATATCAATTATTGTGTGGTTGAAATGTGCGGACATGAAGTAAGATCACCCTCACCTTGAACACCTAAGAATTTTAAAAAATTACATTCCGTGACGTCGTTCCGCTCTAGTCTACGCAGAGCTTTTGTGGACTCGTGGTTTTCATGTGGAATCCCTGATAATTCCAGATGTCTCGCTATTAAAGATTGGTATCTACCAGTTTAGCGCAGACATGATTAGGTACGTCTAGGAAAGCGAGGGAGGGGTTATTGCACCCATCCCCCTCGTATCCGCGCCTGTTTATTTATAAGTATGAAGGTAGTTAAGGTAATTTGAATAAACCTTGAAAACGCTGACGAGCTCTAGTACCTAATCATCGAAATATCACTATAATAATAATTTTATGAGGCGTAATAGCTTCATAGATAGGTACCTATTTACTTACTTCTAGGTATTCAGATGTAACTTGAAGAATCTCGCTTTCAATACTCCCTTCGAGTTGGATACTGTGAGTCAGCGCGCGATCGCCGCCGTTGAGGAGGCGGCCTCGAAGTTCAAAAGGGCCCGCGGCTATCTCTGGTTCTGGACACTAATTGAGCAGGAGATATTCATGAGAAGCAAGTATGCTCCCGCAGACACCTGGCTCAAGCACATGCATCATGAGAACTACGCTTCATGTTTCGACTGCATAAAGTGTTGTGGCATTCTTTGCGAGGGACTGAAAAAGGACGAGGACGAGAACCCACCGAACAAACCCAAGAAACCAGAGAAAACCGAGAAACCCGCGAAACAATCAAAGAAACGCGCTAAACTTACAATGCAACACGATGACCATCCATTGAAGTTTAAGTTGTAGGAAGTTTAATTATTAAAGGTACTGCATGGAATAATAAATTACCCAATGCTTTATACAAAGTTAGTCAGGGAACTCTACTAGTTATAGGAATAATACAAAAACTAGATGGCTGCTTTATTCTGAACATCCACTCTTCAAAGAAAGAGCGTGACAATTAAATAGGTAGTACGAACAAACCCTTTTGCACTCCGGACTCTAGAATCAATATTTCCGAAACAGAACACTACGAAAAACTTATAGTAAATATCTTATAGTAAATATAGGTTTATAAATTTGACGATCAACCAATCACAATGCGTTGCGTCTGCTCGCGCCCCGCAACTATCTTCGGCATTATTTTGATACGTGTTATTCCTAGTGCGGTGTCTAAAGAGTGGTTGGTCCATGTACTCTGACATGTGATACGGCAGGGCAAGCAGTTATAGAATAATAATATTCGACATTGGCCATTTCCTGCTGGAAGAAAATTACAGGGGAAATTGAAAAGAAACAATAATGACTTCACATTGTTTGTATTGAAACAAAGTTACCCTGAAATAGATCTCACTGATAAGGACTTGAATTTTGGGACCTACTAGACTTAAATTTTAGTAAATGTGCTCAAAATTGAAACAAGATTTGGGAGCTATGGTCTCGGGAGTATTTGACTTCACAGCAAAATAGATAGGTCTATTTTGCTGTGAAGTCAAATACTCCCAATGGAAAAATGCCAACTTCAAAGAAGGGTACTCTTAAAATCTAATGATATGGCTCCGTTCAGTTGTCCATGAGGCGTATTGTTAAAACGTTTCCTGAACCAGACGGATATGTAAGAGAGGCTGAGATAAGAATGGGACCTAAGAATAAGATTTTTCTTCGGTCTTATAATAAATGATCACTCCCATTAAGATTAAGGTATAATTAAATTTAATTTTTTTTTTGTTCTATTTTTATTTTGTTTTATAAGTCTCATTCTTGCTGCCCGGAGCTTATGTTTAATACATACATATAAGTAGGTATATAATATATACCTAATAATAGTAAGTTTTTAATAAGCCAAAGGTGGCAACATTTTAGTTTACTTTATATATCGATAATTTTAAGTTGGCAACACTAGTCTGATATAAGACCAGTTTGTTTTTACCACAAAAAATGATTATTTTAATTAAATTAATATTTTTATAATTTACTGTTTCAATTACCAGAATCCATGAGAGTTTTCCCTTCCCTAGGAGTGTTCCACCGAGTTTGTGCTAAACAATACACGATGCCCGAACTGGGCATTCTTACGTAGTATTGTATTCTCTTTGCTGGGCATTACAATAGGTAGGTGCCGGGGTAAAGATCATGATACCAATGCAGGCATTGATAAAGGAAGGAATTACTTCTTTTATCAAAGAATGCAGGGGATTCAGGCCGACGAGAAGTATTTCAACAATCCAATGGAGTTTAAACCTGACAGATTTGACGAATCGATTGAAACACACAATAAGCATGCGTACCTACCTGCCGTTCGGAGAAGGACCTAGACAATGCATAGGTGAGAGATATATGTATATGTCGCCGCCAACTAGCTTAATTCGCCGTTCAATTAACAGCCTAGGCACTTTACTAAACAGCGCCGTTCAACTAACGGCCTTAATGATATTCAGCCATTTGATCAAACAGCTAGGCAAATGACTTGGATCGATGACGTTTAACTTCTTGCCTAGCCGTTAATTACCTGCCTAGTGCCTAGCCTGTTCATTTCGATTTAGTTCTACTTTCTGCCACCTAGCGCCGAAACTCACCAAACTGTCAATATCTCTATATTCTCTTTGGTCGATATGGCGTCGGAAAAAAACAACTTTGATGGAATAATTTTATTAGGTACTTTACGATTTTTTTTAGATCCACCGAATCTATTTGCCGGGTGGGGTTTCTGTGGGGTCATAAAAAAAATAACCCTAACCTAAACCCATCCAGGTCGTTCTGCTTGGGTAGTATTTTGAAAAAGTTTTGTAGTACCTACTAAAATGTCAACCAGTTGCCTAAGCATTAGCCAGCCAGTTTATTAAATGTTGTAATAGACGATACGGCTGAATATCATTCAGGCCGTTAGTTGAACGGCGCTGTTTAGTTAAGTGCCTAGGCTGTTAATTGAACGGCGAATTAAGCTATTTGGCGGCGACATATATACCTACATACCGCGTTCTATCTTCTAATAGATAAACAATTAGCTATATGATACAATAGAAAACACACATGTTACAAATTCAACATAAACAATAAGTAGGTACCCTTTTGGATTGTTATAAATCACGATAAAGATAGGTTGCTTCTTTATCTTACATGCGGATACTTCAATAGGTATAAGTCATTCTAATGTCTGACCTCCCTCCAGTTGCGTCATCAACCAAGGTATATACTTATTCAACTAGCTGTGCCCCCCGACTTCGTCCGCGTAGTATTTAACGTAACAAAAATTTCGGGGTTATCGGGATAAAAAGTATCCTATATGTTAATCCCGGTTATAAACTATCTGTGTTCCAAATTTCATCCAAATCCGTTCAGTAGTTTTTGCGTGAAGGAGTAACAAACATACATACATACATCCACACTCACAAACTTTCACATTTATAATATTAGTAGGATAGATTGAATAGAGTAAATAAAACCGGACAAGTGCACGTCAGGACTTGCACAATGAAGGCTTCCGGACCCATGGCAATAACGAAGATATAACGTATCTATAAAGTAAAAGTAGTGAAACGCAAGAAACAAAGTTGTATTTGCGGTTGTATTTTGAATCTCAGTATGAGTTTATTCAGAAACGACGGGGAATTAATATTACTTTAACTTGGTCGGATGTAGCTCGTGATTTAGTGAACCCATTTCTCCTGTTATAATTTTAGTTGCAATGTCGTGTCATGTGCTAGTGTCCTTTAATTTTTCATGATTTTCTGCACAGTGTTTCAAGTTTTTACAGCAATATCTACCTAAAGCTGCGTTTCCAGCTTGAACAAATTCGGGATCCCAATACAAACTGTTTTCCCTTATTTCACACACTTAAGGATGGAATTTTATAAAATGCTGAAAATTATATTTTTTATTTGTAATGAGTAACCTTAATACTAATTTTCATGATTCTAAGTTGAGATATTTTTTTTACCCATACAAACTTTCACCCCCTATTTTATACACTTAGGGGTGGAATTTTAAAAAATCCTTCCTTAGTGGATGTTTGCGGTATATAAGGTACCTACTGTCAAAATTTCATGATTCTAACACCAGCGGTTTGGGCTGTGCGTTGATTCCTTTGTTTTGATAAATGAATATGCAAAAAGTATCAAAATATGCGACATAAATGGCCGTATCTTTTGATTGCGTTGTCTTAGAAGCCTAATTTTTTACACAAACAAGGGACCATAGCGTTTGGTATTTGATATTAATTTCAACTTGATATCTCTATCCGTTTCTGAGAAAAACAATCTCGACAGACCGACAGACAGACAGACGGACAACAAAGTGATCCTATAAGGGTTCCGGTTTTTCCTTTTAAGGTCCGGAACCCTAAAAAACCATCGCTCACGGTTATATCCTCATTAGGCTAACCTATTTAGCAATGAAAAAACATTAACGAGTTAGGTATAAACTGTCAAAAAATATTTATTGTTTTGTATGTTTTAAACTTGTGATTATTGCATTTTCTTACCAGTTTTTGATATAGTATATTCGCTTTTTTGATGAAAAAATTAAGCATTCAAAATCACAGTCTGTAGGTAAAATGTCTTTCGCTTACGTTAAGATATACCATGGCCCCTGCGACTCGTTTGACACCGTGGCGCACAAACCGCAGAAACTGAAAGGTTTAAGAGGTAAGTACCAAACTACTATTTGAATTTTTCTGAGCCTTTGATAACATTATCCAGTCAGCCGTAGTTAAGTAAGTACTTATTATATTCTTATCTTTGCCAGTCAGGTTAATGACAAACAGACCCTCAGACATCCAGCGGTCTTCTATAGCCTGAACACCGATTTGATATCTAGGTACCTACTTACCAATGTGACGAGTGAGACTAGAATCTTTTACTTACATAATAGTACATATTTAGATACAGTAGGTATTATACAGTTACACCCTGTGATACCTACATATTACCAACTTCTTGGTTGACAGATCGTCTTCAGAAGCGTGGCTTCCGGGTAGTCTTCATTCCGGTGGACTATATCAATTATTGCATGTTTGAAATGTGCGGACATGAAGTAAGATCTCTCTCACCTGGTACACATAAGAAATTTCATTGTTTCATCGTTACACTCTACTTAGGCCTATCGTGGACTTGTGGTTTTCATGTGGAATTGTCAGGAGCAGATGTCTCGCCATTGAAGATAGGTACCAGTTTAAAGCAGACAAGATTAGGTACATCTAGGAAAGCGAGAGAGGGGTTATTGCACGCATCCCCCTCGTATCCGCGCCTGTTTATTTATAAGTAGGTATGTAGGTAGTTAAGATAACTTTACTAAACCTTGAAAACCCTGACGAGCTCTAGTAAGTACCCAATTAACGAAATAGGTATCACTATAATATAGGTAATAATTTTATAAGGCGTATTAGCTCCATAGATGGGTACTTATTTACTTACTTCTAGGTATTCAGATGCAACATGAAGAATCTCGCTTTCAATACTCCCTTCGAGTTGGATCCTGTGGGTAAGCGCGCGATCGCCGCCGTTGAGGAAGCGGCCTCGAAGTTCAAAAGGGCCCGCGGCTATCTCTGGTTCTGGACTCTAATTGAGCAGGAGATATTCAAGAGAAGCGAGTATGCTCCCGCAGACACCTGGCCGAACCACCTGCATCTGGAGAGCTACGCTTCATGTTATGATTGCATAAAGTGTTGTGGCATTCTGTGCGAGGGACTGCAAAAGGACGAGGATGAGAACCCACCGAACAAACCCAAGAAACCCGAGAAAACTGAGAAACCCGCGAAACAGACAAAGAAACGCGCTAAACTTACAATGCAAAACGATGACCGTCCATTGAAGTTTCAGTTGTAGGAAGTTTAATTATTAAATTAATATTGTACTTGATGGAATAATAAATGACACTGCTTTAACGAAGATCGAGTTAGTCAGGGAACTCGACTAGGTATAGGAATAATACAAAAACTAGATGGCTGCTTTATTCTCAACATCCACTCTTCAATGAGCATGACAATGAAATAGGTGAAGACATGTTGTACAGGTACCTAGTACTCAGTGCCGTGCATAGGGTTTTGAAACACGGTAGGCAGTGTAGATAAAAATAATTTAAATTAGCTATAGGTACCTACCTGTGTAGGTACCTGGAACTATTGCTTGCTAGCTGAGTCCAGGATTAATGTGTTAGGCTATCGTACCTATTGGACGAAATCGGACATATTTTGTTGTTAGTAAGTACCTACATAGATATTGATATAGGTACCTATCCGAAGAGGCCTTTAAAAATACGTTTTATTAGCTGAAGTAGGTACTTACCTATTCATGCAGATATTCACAAGTACAGATACCTAGGTACACTAATAAAAGTACTTACCTACCTAAGTAGGTACTTACCGCAAGTGTAACCGAAAGCAGTCAAACTGTTAGTTACCTACCCAACCTAAATAAAATTCTCAAACTTATTTATTTATAAATTACTTAAATCTACATAGTTATTTTCTAATCGAAATTTTAGACAACACGGCATGGCGAAGTTGTCCTTGTGTATTTCGTAATTACCTACCTAATTTTTTAGCTACTTACCTACTTATACCTACGCTTTAGCGATAAAAAGATCTCGGTATCCCGTCAACCAAGAAAATGAGTCGTTAAATTTAGCATTATAATTGTCTAGTAATATTTATTACCTTTCATCTGCGACAAATCCAAGTTTTTTACGCATCCACCGTTTAAAATATAATATGTATTCACTTTTTCTACAGCATAAGCCAATTGAGAAAACACCTTTTAATTTATGTAGTTAACTATCTCATTAACACATACGTCACAAATAATTTATCCATAACAACGAGGATTTTATAATTATTCAAATTATTTAGCACGCATGTAAACAAACACAAGACAACTAGCAATAATGGCGTCCAAAAAACTCCACAATAATATTCAATACGAAGGCCTATAAGGTAACAAAAACGCATTGTAAACTTTAAGCCAACAAATTACATTGCGATTCAAACTTCTAGACTAGTCGGATTACCAAAGAAGGCAGAGCCTAAATCCCGAACATTTTCATTCATAGAAATGTTTTAAAGTGGTGTGTATGTGTGCGTTTTTAGTACAAGTTTCGAGGCATATTTAGTGCATGCTTTTGCCACCGCGAAAGCAGCGGCGCTGCCGGCGCGAAAGGAGCGGGGGCAGCGGCGGGAGCACTAGACTCCAAAGGACAGCATTCTGCGCGCGCTTTTTCAAATATTTAATCAAAATGATTATTTATTTACGAGTATTTTTTCTGTTTGATTTTATGATTTATTATTATTTTGTCATAAAATCTCAGGGTAGGCAGTGCCTTTATGCCTCTATGGAGTGCACGCCACTCAGTAGTACTACTTCCGAAACACAACTCTAGGAAAAACTTAATAAGGTATATGAAATTTGCGATCGACCAATCACATCCATTACTAGTTTCAATAAACCAATAACAATACGTTGCCTCTGCTCGCGCCCCGCAACTATTTTCGGAATAATTTTGATTAGAGTTATTCCTAGTACGGAGTCTTAACGAGTGGTTGGTCCATATACTCTGATAATTGTGATACGGATGAATGCTTTTCGACATTCTGTTTTTCGGCGATTTTCTGTTAGGAAGAAAGTTACAGGGGAAATTGAAAAGAAACAATTATGACTTCAGATTGTTTGTATTGAAACAAATTACATACAATATTCCTCTCTCTCGAGCTCAGTCGACTTAAAGTGGCATCAATTGGACAATTACCTCATTACATCTTGGTCAGTCACGTCTGTAATGGCTGTCTGAAGATATTTAATGGAAACATACGCGCATATGTCGCCCTTGGTTTCGTTAAAGTCGCATATTTGTTCAAATAGTTAATACAAGTTACGCTTAGCGACAGAAAAAAGAACATACAAGGAAATGGATTGTGATTTGTGGTATTCTGTGTTTAGTACAGTGACATATGCAAGATTTGTTATTGCGATATTTCGTAGGTACTGTTTGTCCTTTATTAATATACATTAATAAAGGTTAAACAGGTACGATCATACCCGACCTCAGATAGGTTCTAATTTGCCTTTACATAGCCAGTATAAAGTTAATAGTCCTGAAAGCTGCACTAAATCACAGTTTTTTCTGTTGACCATACAAAACTGAACCGATACCATTTCAGTATAAAAACACGCTACCTACAATTCCATAAATAATTTTATTTAAATTTACAATATTTTGAAATTAATATCAATTTATGATTAATACATAATATACAGGGCTTTAAAGTTAACTACATACACCTAATACGGAATTAACAATAGAAAATTAATTTTATTGCAACAAGGGGAACTCGCCGCCAGTGCACCGACACGCCCTAAAATAAGTAAAAAAATAAACATAGGTACCAAATATATTTTGTACACAACACACCGACTTCCGCAACGGTACCATACAACCAGATAGTTACGGAACAAAAGATACGAAAGAGTATGAAAATGTATCATATTATCATATATTATGTTCCGCTTCCCGTTCGCGCACACGAAACAAATGTTTGGAAAACAGGCTTATTAAATATATTCCTTAGAATAAAAGCAAGCGCAGATACAGGATTTACTTGAGAGGCGAAGGGAGCTATTTTATGTGATTTTACCTTTCTTCCAGAATATTTGTTCTAAACAAATAAAAGTTTGAAAATAAACTCCTTCGATTGTGAGTGACAGACACACCTGTGGCAGCCAGTGGCGTGCATAGGGTTTTGAAACAGGGTAGGCAGAGTTTAGCATAAAAATAAATTAAAATTAGGGATAAGTACCTACCTAGGTAGGTAGGTACCTTGAATTATTGCTCGTGAGCTTAGTCCAGGTTTGCATGTGTTAGACGTCTTTTGTTGTGAGTAAGTAGGTATTTAGCCGTATCAGATATCTAAGGTGATTGGTTGATGTTCATAGACATTGATATACTTAGGTACCTATATAGATTTTAAGACAAGTCAGTCCCGGAATGGGTCCTTCGCCGTTAGTTAAGTACCAAGATCTATTCATGCAGTTATTCACAAGGACAGATACATAGATAGACTAATAAAAGTACCTACCTAGGTACCCAAACTAAATATAATTATCAAACTTGTTTACTAATTTATAAATGAAATCTAACCGCATAAACCATTTTAAATAAGAATTGAATACCTATTTACGATATGGTAAAAGACCCCGTTCGTTTTAAATCTGTAAGTACCTAAGTTGTTTTTTTTATCTAAATTTTAGACAACTCGGCAAGGCGCTCGGGTTGTTGTCGTAAATATATATTTTACGTAGTCTACGTACCTATGTTGGTATACGCTTTAGCGCTGAAAAATATCCCAGTATCCTGTCATCCAAGGAAATGATTCATAAAATTTTGCATTAATTGTCTCGTGATATTACCTACCTTTCTTCTGGGACAAATCCAAGTTCTTTACGCATCGACAGCTTAAAATAAAGTTCACTTTTTCTGCATAGGGCAATGAGAAAACACTTTTATTTATAATTTAAGTTCCTGCTTATCACACACGTCACTAATTTCACAAGTAATATTTATCCATAACAACGAGGATTTAATAATTATTCAAATTATTTAGCACGCATGGTAACAAACCAAACAAACACAGAACATCAACATCAACTAATAATAATGGCGTCTAAAAAAACACAATCAAATTTAATACTAAATATTAAGTGACAAAAAAGCATTGTAAACCTTAAACAAACAAATTACATTGCGATTCAACCTACTAGACTTCGTCGGATTACCAAACCAGGCAGTGCCTCTAGCCCGAACATTTTAATTCGTAGAAATGTAGTCAATTGTGCGTATTTCATTCAAGGAATGAACGTTTCTTACACGAAGAATGAGGCACATTTAGTACGTGCTTTTGCCACCGACACGGGGCGGCGCGAAAGGAGCGGGCGGTCAATGGTCTCCACATGACAGCATTATGCGCGCGCTTTTTCAAATATCTAATTAAAATGATTATTTACTTTTAAATATTTTTTCTGTTTGATTTTATTATTTATTATAATTTTACCATAAAATCTCAGGGTAGGCAGTGCCTTTATGCCTCTATGGAGTGCACGCCACTGGTGGCAGCGGGGAGGTGGGTGTGCACCTGTACCCGCGCCTGAATAAAAGTCCATCAATAGTAGCTATATTTCTATAATTAATTACAATTCGTGGCTTAAATATCGACCAGAGCTATGCAAATGAGGTGGCCACCAAAATTGCTTTACTTTCCTATCTAGAGTCAATTTGCAGTTTATCTCAAAGCACAACTTCGATAGGGATTCATCCTAATCGTCACTATGTTGTTCGCAGTGCGTCAGTATTTTTTTTTATATTTTTGCTTTCCATCATTAACAATCCGTTTCAAATGTCTAATTTTCATACCAAAATATTTCAACTAAAATTCACAGAAGCAAACAGTAAAATAATACAAAAAATATAATTTTTCCATGGATATGCCAAAACTTTATAAAAACCTCAATGTTTGTAAAAGTTTTGTGAAGCCTAAATAAATGTACTGTATTCACACATTCAGGAAATGAATAATAATTTTATTCATACATGTTTTGCTATTTGAAAAGGTGTATTGGTCAAAAACCAACTTTCGTGCCCCAAGCATTATCTTCCAAGATTGTCACATCGACATCGAGAAAGCATGATGTCACTGTCATTCTTATTAACGAAATCTGTGATGTGAGCGGGTCGGAACACTCAACGCACGGAAATAGATTATGCTCAAGACAAGATCGTTTTTTGTTTATGGTTTGTTTTAATGAATAAGCCAAAAACAGCTCGTAATTATATTCGACCCTAACTTTAGTCATTGACATCACAAATTGTAATCGTTTTCATACTGTTGGGTTAACATTGTTTACCATAACAGGAAAGCAAGGCTCACGCGGCTCGTTTGTCCAGCTCCATGACTGTTGACACTACTAGTTAAAGTTAAATAAGTTTCACTGAGATAGTGGCGCTTCTGGGCGATAGTAGGGACCTTTATACATTTGGCAAATGCCCATACTATATGTACCTGTTTTTTTTCATGTAATAATAATGCCATGCCAATAAATTTGGTTATATTGTTACCGTGAGGTCGCACTGGACGAAACATGTTGATGATTCTATTTTATGAAAACAAATATTAGAGACAACAATATGTTTCGCCAACATGTTTCGTCCAGTGCGAACTCACGGTTACCTGTCGCCCAATGCAGAGAAGTATGAAATGGGCGACATTTAAACATACATTTGTATATTAGTAGAATCGAAAAATAATAATTTATAGCCTCATAAACTAGTGATTTTACCACAAACCCAGAAAGCAGGTTACAAGCAATCTGCTTATTATTGTTATACAAGATAACAACAGCCACTAAAAAACAATTTGCGTCCGCTTTATACTGAATTACCTATGTACAGCTGGTGAATGTTGTCAAAATTCAACCATAAACACTTTTGTCACGGTTCTAATATTGTCATTATTTAGGTAAAATTCTGACTAACTGTAACTAGAAAATGATTTTAATTATTAACATGCTTTCTTGGGCCCAATACACTGACACCCGCTTCACACGACCTGTTAATATACCCAATACGTCAATAAGCAATACGTCAGCTTGGACAGATTTTCTATAGAAAACTGTCAAAACTCACGTATTCAGATACGAGATACGTCAGTTTTGACGTATTGTGACACGAGAGATGCCATCGGTTAAAAGAGTTGGCCCCTGATCTAACGCCCTAATTAAAGAACTACAGTGGAACAATGGTAATCCGACTTGACTTTAACATTACAATCGCATTATGAATCCGCCACGGGAGGTTTCCTTCGCGAACGCGTGGTTGAACGGCTTGTACTTAGTTCGCGTCACCAACCACATCTTACCACAATCTTACCACTTTGATATGTAATTTATCGGATTACAAGGTACACTTTTAAAAAAAGTTTGTGGCAATACTCTCTTCTCCGACAAATTCGATAATACGCCACTGCCTTGCAAAACGTTTGTCGGATTACCGCGGTTCAACTGTATTGGAAAATACAGTTAGCAGTCAGTTTGTTTAATCCTATCTATTCGCATTGCTCTATTCCTCATCATTAGGCCGCGTGGAACGGGTTAAAGGCGACACAATCTGGCATTTACAGCTTCGTCAGCCATTCTGTAGGTAACCAATAAAAAGTGAATATTTACCACTACCATCCGTCCTCACCGGAACTTGTAAACCCAGAAGTGCTTATTGTAAAACCTTAGGACGAAACTAGGGCACTGTCTTGTACCAGTCTGACGAACTCACTTCACTACCGCGGGCGAGGCCTGCTCACAGTCACGTGGCGCGAGCCACTCGGAACTCATTTCACTTGGCTTTTAACGTGCTGTAAGAACTCGTAGTAGGAGAACGCGGACTCCACGCGGTCGTCGACCAGCCGTTCGGTGAATAGCGTCCGAGATGGCGAGTTGTCTCTGTGGAATACAATTGCAATTATTGGGAAGTCTCCATTGTGGCGTTCTATGGGGCAGGCCTATGTTCAGCAGTGGACGTCTTCCGGCTGATGATGATGATGGTATTGGAGAAGGAACTCGTTATTGAGGGGTTCTAATTCTTTGGGTCGATGTGGCAGATTTAAGTCGCATTTAATAATAAATAAAATATATATCGCCAGACGTTCACACCAACTGTATGGTCCCAAACCAAGCAACGCTTGTACTATGGGTACCGTACAACGGAGACGTACGTCTGTGTTCAAAATTTCATCCAAATCCGTTCAGTAGTTTTTGCGTGAAATAGCAACAAACATACATCCGCACTCGCCAACTTTCGCATTTATAATATTAGTAGGAAGTAGGATGATTACAGTCATAGCAACTCACCTTAACACGAGTATATCCGAGGCGTACGGCCGGTCGTCGTTGAGCTTGTCGACGAGCGCGTGCAGCAGCGCGCTGCCCTCCGTGTCGAGCCGCGGCAGGCTGCGAGCCTCGTCGGGCAGCTGCGAGAAGGCGGCCACGCCGAACGTCTCCGACAGGAAGGCGGGGCTCACGCCCTGGCACACGTAGATGATCATCGTCTCGCCGTCGTCGAGCAGGTACGCGCCGTTTATACTTATTCTGTAATGAGAACGGATTGTCTTGGAAACCGCACGAATTTGATCGAAATAAATAATAGGAGGTGGAAGAAAAAAAATATATCGGCAGACGAACACACCACATGTATTGTCCCAAACTAAACAATGCTTGTACTACGGGTACCGTACAATGGACTGGGGGCGATCCCAGAGACACCCAGACCAGGGCAACATACGAAAAGGCCATTTCCGAAATTTACCCTGACGGGAATCGAACCCGCAACCACAATGTGCAGTAAGCCGAGCGGCCTACGGTCAAACCACTGCGCCAATCGGTCGTCCACGGCAATCCACTTAACAATTTAACTTCTCCCTGGGACTCGTCGAGGGTCAAACCTCGAGGTCATTATTGGTTACCATTGTCGATCCTGGTTTACAGGAGTTACAGTGGTGGGAGTGCGTGGCGGGACCAATCCAAAATCACAGTCAGAACTTTTCAGACATACATTTTTAGTCTCATCATAAGTTTGTTGCGATAACCACTTCATTCCATTCAATTGTTTTCACAAATAGTTGTTACTAGCTGAGCCCGCGACTTCGTCCGCGTGAAATTTAACTTAACAAAAAAGCCCGCTTCCGCGTTCTGAGCCCGCGCGGCAGGGACCATTTTTTAAAGTGTTGTTTTCTAAAATAAAAGTAGCCTAAGTTACTGCTTATAAAACAGCTATCTACCAGTGAAAGTCTCGTCAAAATCGGTCCAGCTGTTTCGGAGATTACCCGGAACAAACACACAGATAGACAGACAGACAGACCGACAGACAGACAAAAAAATTTTAAATCGCGTTTTTGTTATAGATGTCGTATGTACTTTCATATGCATTTAGTGTATAGGTGTTATTTTGATATTACAAACAGACACTCCAATTATATTTATTTGTATAGATGTATAGATTGTTTTGAATAACCGTATGCAGAGCGAGCAGAGGATCCAAGCGTTATTTTCGTGAGATGTAGATAAGTGAAATATGCCATCGCTGAAACTGGGCCAGCGTGGTCGATTACGGCCTGAATCTGAGGGGGAGGGGGAGTGAGGGAGTGAGGAGAGGAGGGGAGTGAGGGGAAGAGGGGGAGTGAGGAGAGGAGGGGAGTGAGGGGAAGAGGGGAGTGAGGGGAGGAGGGGGGAGGGGAGGCCAGTGCCCCGAGTACCTCTCGGCGGAGAGCTGCAGGCGCGGCGGGTCGGGCGCGGGCTCGTCGTCCTCGTGGTCGGGGCGCGGCGTGTGCTGGCGCAGCTGGTGCAGCGGCAGCAGCTCCGGGTACAGCGCGCGCAGCAGCTGCGGCAGCGGCCAGCTCTTCAGCGCGAGCATGTCCGCCACGCGGTCGTCCAGCCGCGTCGACGTGCCCGTGCGGAACGCTTTCTGCACACAACACTGACTATTAGCTCGCGTGCCTCCGTTTTATATCGCTTTAATTTTACTTTTAACTAGCAGCTGTACCACAGATATAGATTTACATAGATAACCCAAGTATCTCTATTTGTATTGAAACCAAGCGTGCCGATTTTTTAACACCTACTGTGACGTCATTAGTGACGGGAAATAAATCCAAACCGATTCAAAGACACCGATGCCGCCGATGCCGCTCCGCCCGCTACGATTCTCTCGAGCGATTATCTCGCTCATACTCATATTTTTATATCTATAGTCGCGAGGACTGTATGTTATCGGCGACCAACCTTGACGCTTGGTCGGGGTTTTCGGACACTCAAGTACATACATTAGCGTTATCTATGTAAATCTATATCTGTGACCTGTACCCTGCGCGTATTGCTACTCTGTCAAAGATTGGTCGTACCAACTCAGAAACCTTTGTAGACTCATGCCCAACACTTTGCTGAAGATCATGACATGATCAAATGCATAGTTTACGATTCTATAAAGGACATACAGACAAACATTCGTTTTTAAGTATATAGATGAAAACTCAAATCATCTCGTATACGAGAGGGGTCGAGAGACCTCCCGCTGCAAAGGTTCAGTGTAAATCCTATCACCTCTTGGGCGCGCATTAATAAATCTATCTCAAATCGGAGAGCGGTGTCGAGTACGCGTATGACATGCAATTTGTGCAGGTATGACATAAGAATGTTTTTTTCTGAAATGGCTCAGGGCCTCGAGATCAATTCGTTAACACGGGCCTTAGATTCTATATTAGTTTAGAAAAAATAAGTTTAGCAGAGTGTCTGACTCGTTTGAGCGTGGCGAGCAGGTAGAGCGGCAGCAGGCGCAGCGCGGGCGGCGCGTGCAACGCGGCGGCGGCGGGCGCGGCGGGCAGGTTCTGCGCGAGGCGGAAGGCGGACAGCGCGTCCGCCGCCACGTTCATCACCGCCTCGCGCGCCTCCGACAGCGACGCCGACATGCACCGGTCCACCGCTGCACACAACCACACGGTCATCAAGGTACGGGGACGTACCCATACTACGTGACCAGTTCTTAAGGTCTTAAATACTACGGGTGGACACGTAGGGGATGGGTTAAAAAAATTCAAAAATGGGTACATGCCCTGGGGCCTATTGGAATGACTGCAAGATTGCAGCCCGGATTCGGCTCTTCAGTATTCGATTTTTTTTGGGTGCAAAAAAAATACTTATGGATTCAGACTCTATGGTCTGAATAGATAACATAAAAGCAATAATTTAAAAATATAAATTGATGATCCTGTTTCGGAACCATCAGTTAACGTTTATACTCCAAATTAATTCTACGTTTTGTTTGACACACTATGAAAAAACCAATAAACCAACTAATATAAAATAAAAATATGCCAAATATTTACGCTGCCCGAAATAAGTTACGACTCGCCGACACACATATAAGCCCTTTGCGGCTTTTGAGGTGCGGCTATTATATTGTATGGTATAGTTATGTTTTGGAAAAATTAAAGAATCGAAATGAAGTCGTTATTTTCATACAAATAATTTTATCAAACAATTTACTTTATTAATCACAGTATGTCAGATAAAAAAACGCTACTCGTTTGGAGCGACATAAATAAATTACGCTTACACGTCGGGAACAATTACTTTTAAAAAGATTGCCTGTCCTCTAGAAAATCAGAGATTGGCCAGTGAAATCACAACGGTATTTAGAGATTAGAAAGTATAGACAAACAAATAATGTAAACACAACACTCACCCATTTTACATAGTAATCCTATAATACACTGTTGATCGGCCGCGTGCAGTACGTCAGTCAAGGTGCTTGCAGTCGGCAGCGCCAGCGTGTGGACACGTATCCTCCTTTCACCTGCACAAAATAAAAGCGCCCTTTATAATAATAAAGGCAGACAGCACAGCGACTGCTGTAATACTTTCAAAGTAGTTTGGCGGCTCAAAAAAAAAGACAAAAACATTATAAATAAATCAATACATGCATTCCTTCAGTGTGAACTTAGACTGGTATTAATTAATTTATCTATCTTAAGTCTGAGAGTGATCTCAATAATGTCATTCTTATGTCATATCAGTACAAAATCACACGTCAAAAGCGTACTCATGATAGCTCTCAGACTTGACATTGATTCATTAATGAAGGCCCTAAACATGTGATGAACGCATATGTCCTGGCAGATTTTACAAGACAATTTGACAAGACACGTGTTTGTCACCAGTTAAAACTTTTTGTCACATTACTTGACCAAGAGACTAGCGCTATGCGTTAGCGGTGTTACTCTTAGCAACGATAACAGATTCATCGTGACATTCATATTGTCTAATTCTACTCTAAATTCCATATATTTGCCATCGTATAACGTCTGAACGAAGGATAATTTTGTATTATTAATTCAGTTCAATCAATACGACGGCAAAAAAGATAGAATTTAGGGTATGACTCGACAATACAAATGTCACGATATATCGAATCGTTGTTAAGAGTATCACCCCTAGCCTCATAGAACAAGACCTTAAAGAAATCCTTGTGATTACGGACCTACGTTACAATGGACTGCTTTTACCTAAGAAGCACCTAAGCTTAGCTGGTATAATATAAAACCTGTGACCCTCATGTCAGAGGAGATCGCGGGCCGGGCCAAAAAACGCCCCAATAAAAAATAAAGGAAAAAACGCGTGCGTCTCGGGACGCTCGACAGCAGTGATAACTTAACTGACAGATTGGCGCCGTAACGCGTTACGTTACGAAGTAATAAAAAAAAATATAAAAAGTTATCACTTCAAAATAGTACATTATTACCCAAGGGGTGAAGGTAACTCACCCGAGGTAAGCACTGTGCTTTTCATTACGAATACAAGGACAGTAAAAATAAAAATAGAAATTAGCTAAAGAAATAATACAAGGAAGTATGAACAACACAACTCAAAAAAACGAATGATGGTCGGATTGCCATTTGCCGCCTATTTTGTTTTTTTCCGTTGGCCTGGTTCGATAGAAATGTCAAAATAAAACTAATTTCGTTTTAATAATTTGACTGCTGTCAGTTGATAACGATTCTCTCTAGGGCGGAAAATTATTAGTTTCAACCCGCTCCTCAGGCAACTTCAGACCTACTTTCCGAGTAAGAGTAATGAAAAAAATATAAACCCCATTCGGTCACCTTTGCTGCTGGTGTAGAGCAGCGCAGCCTGGAAGCAGACCTGCTGCAGGTCCGCCAGCGACTCGTCCACGGTGAGCTGCATGCCGAACCCGGCGTCTGGAGACACGTTCGGCAGCGACAGCAGGTCCGTCGACCGCACGAAGAAGTTGCCGTGGAACGTGTGGATCGATATACCCCTGACAGTTGCATAAACACCGGTAAATAGGCACATCATTATTAAAATAAATTAATATCGCCGGACAGACACACCAACTGTATGGTCCCAAACTAAGCAAAGCTCGTAATATGGGTACCGTACAATGGACTGGGGGCGATCCCAGTGACACCCAGACCAGGGTAAATTACGAAAAGGCCATTTCCGAAATTTGCCCCGGCGGGAATCGAACCCGCGACCACCATGTGCAGTGAGCCGAGCGGCCTACGCTCGAACCACTGCGCCAAGCGGTCGTCATGAGACGAACACACTAACTGTAAGGTCCCCAACTAAGCAACGCCTGTACTATGTATGGGTACGGTATAATGGACTGGGGGCGATCCCAGTGACAATCTGACAGGGAGGGCATTTCCGAAATTTACCCTGACGGGAATCGAACCCGCAACCACCCGGTGAGGTGAGTAGAGCGGCCTACACTCGGACTATAGGGCCAAGCGGTCGTCCGAAATATAAAAAAATATAAATAAAAAAAATCGACAATAATAATAATAAAAATAAATTACGAAAACAAAAATGATTTTTATCTTGTTAGGAGTTCCAAGAAAAAATAAATTAATAGACTGTTACTATTTTATTCGCTTGCGTTAGGGTTTTTAAAAAATAAGTTAAGCAATTGCCGCTATAATTATGCGATCAACCGGTAGACGGCGGCAGCCTGGAGCGGCGGTATGTTACCTGGTACAGCGCACGCGCATGACGGCCTCGAAGCCGATCTTCCGGGTGAGGTAGCGCGTCAGCACGCGGCCGAGCTGCGCGGCCTGCTGCGGCCGGCTCGCCTTGAACAGCGGCAGGTGGTGCACCGAGCCCGCGCTGAACTTGCTCATGCCGCCTGACCAAACACATTCACTACATTTTATATACGTTCCAATAATAGGTATGGCAAAACTTTAATGCCATACCTGTTATTGGAATCCTTCTAATATTATAAATGCGAAAGTTGGTGAGTGTGGATGTCTGTTACTCTTTCAGGCAAAAACTACTGAATAGATTTGGATGTAATTTAGAACACAGATAGTTTATAACCGGGCTTAACACATAGGATACTTTTTATCCCGATAATTCCCAAATTTTTGTTAAGTTAAATACTACGCGGACGAAGTCGCGGGCATAAACTAGTACATCATAATTTGTAACAAAATTATTCCGAAGAAAGTAGCGGAGCGGGAGTTTGTAATTGGTCGATCGTAAATCTTAAACACCATTCTTAACCGATCATAAAATAGGAGGTCCTATGGTCGACTGTATGTATTTTGTATGGAAGCTTCTGCCCTGGAGTGCGGAGTCCAAAAGGTGTCGATCCGTGTTGAAAAGACATGGTGTACTGATAGTGGTGTGGGGTACTGACTGAGCGTGGCGAGGTCGCAGTACTGCGAGTTGAGCAGGAACAGGTCCACGGCGACCTGCGCGGCGCTGCAGTCCAGCGCGAGCCGCTTGTAGAAGTCCGTGGCGGGGTTCAGGTGCGCCACGTCCTTCGACGAGCGCGCGTTCGGGTCCTCCCTGACACCAAACAACATTCACATCATTAATAGTAACTTAATAACCACAGATATAGATTTACATAGATAACGCAAGTATCACGATTTGTTTTTTTTTTCGTTATAGGCAAGTATTTGACCACAATCTCACCTGATGGTAAGTGACGATGTGGTCTACGGTGGTGCATACTTGCCTAGAAGGTGCCTGTTCACTCTCGACTTGAAAACATCCAGGTTATAGTCAACCGGGAACAAAGACGGGCGCAAGGTGTTCCATTCCTTGGCAGTTCGCACAATAAAAGTGGAAGCGAAACGCTTGGTACGAACTGAAGGAATGTCCACGGTGTATGAATGCATTGTATCCGTGCGTCTTGTCGTCCGATGGTAGAATGGAGACGGGGGAACTAACTCGTGTAATTGAAACCAAGCATACCGAATTTTTAACACCTACTGTGACGTCATTAGTGCCGGGAAATCCAAACCGATTCAAATACACGAATGCCGCCGGTGTTCCTCCGCCCGCTGCGATTCTCTCGAGTGATTATCTCGCTCATAATCATATTTTTATATCTGTAGTCGCGCGGACTGTAAGTTAGCGGCGACCAACCTTGACGCTTGGTCGGGGTTTCGTACACGCGAAGTACATGCATTTGCGTTATCTATGTAAATCTATATCTGTGTTAATAACTAATAATACTAAGCAGTTTTAGACGACCGCTTGGCGCAGTGGTTCGAGCGTAGGCCGATCGGCTCCCTGCACATGGTGGTTGCGGGTTCGATTCCCGCCGGGGCAAATTTCGGAAATGGCCTTTTCGTAATTTGCCCAGGTCTGCGTGTCACTGGGATCGCCCCCCGTCCATTGTGTGGTACCCATAGTACAAGCGTTTCTTAGTTTGGGACTATACAGTTGGTGTGTTAGTCTGGCAATATTATTATTATTTTAACGTCCCACTCCTGAGCACGGGCCTCCCCTCAATACGAGGGGGGATTCAGGCCATCCGCAACCCTGGCCTAGTGTGGTCGGCGTCTTTGAAAATTGGTAAAATTTTCTACATGCAGGTTAGTTTAGTACATGCAGGTTTCCTAACAATGTTTTTTTATTTATTATTTATTTACTGATTAATATGACTGGTAATAAATACATCAAATAAAAAATGTTCTGACCTCGGCTGTAATGCACCGGGTCCGACGTTTGGTAGACAAGTCTGGAACACCGTGATGCGCCCGCCAGTCGGAGCCTGAAACAACAATCGGTGTCAGAGACTCGGTACGTCTGATAGATCCTGTCAACAAGAAATAGTAAAATAATCAGAATGGTATACTGAGAAAAACTAATCCACCTCTATAGTATCGAGTTTGTCTATTCACCGACTAAACTATCTGGCTCCGCCTAGGCCAGCATGGAATCTGACGATATTAGCCATCGGTAGCCAATAGCCTCCGAGGCTGGGCTCGCACCGGTGGAAGATTGACATGCGACAGCGATTTATATATTTTATTTCTGGTATGTTATAGAGACCCCGCGATATTATGTTTAATTGAAAAAAATGGGTTCGTTTCAAAATCATAGGAAACGGCTCATTGATGCGGCTACGGGCTAGTGGCCAGTATTGATAAATCGATCTCAAGTCGCGGCGTAGCGCTGCGGCAGCACGGCCAGCAGCTCCCGCACCAGCTGGCGCTGCTCGGCAGGGTCCCCAGCAGCGACTCACCATGAGCTTGTATGCGGCGTGCAGCGCGGCGCCGAGCGCGGAGGCAGCACGGCCAGCAGCTCCCGCACCAGCTGGCGCTGCTCGGCAGGGTCCCCAGCAGCGACTCACCATGAGCTTGTATGCGGCGTGCAGCGCGGCGCCGAGCGCGGAGGCAGCACGGCCAGCAGCTCCCGCACCAGCTGGCGCTGCTCGGCAGGGTCCCCAGCAGCGACTCACCATGAGCTTGTATGCGGCGTGCAGCGCGGCGCCGAGCGCGGAGGCAGCACGGCCAGCAGCTCCCGCACCAGCTGGCGCTGCTCGGCAGGGTCCCCAGCAGCGACTCACCATGAGCTTGTATGCGGCGTGCAGCGCGGCGCCGAGCGCGGAGGCAGCACGGCCAGCAGCTCCGGCACCAGCTGGCGCTGCTCGGCAGGGTCCCCAGCAGCGACTCACCATGAGCTTGTATGCGGCGTGCAGCGCGGCGCCGAGCGCGGAGGCAGCACGGCCAGCAGCTCCGGCACCAGCTGGCGCTGCTCGGCAGGGTCCCCAGCAGCGACTCACCATGAGCTTGTATGCGGCGTGCAGCGCGGCGCCGAGCGCGGAGGCAGCACGGCCAGCAGCTCCGGCACCAGCTGGCGCTGCTCGGCAGGGTCCCCAGCAGCGACTCACCATGAGCTTGTATGCGGCGTGCAGCGCGGCGCCGAGCGCGGAGGCGGGCGTGCCGTGCGCGGCGTAGCGCTGCGGCAGCACGGCCAGCAGCTCCCGCACCAGCTGGCGCTGCTCGGCAGGGTCCCCAGCAGCGACTCACCATGAGCTTGTATGCGGCGTGCAGCGCGGCGCCGAGCGCGGAGGCAGCACGGCCAGCAGCTCCCGCACCAGCTGGCGCTGCTCGGCAGGGTCCCCAGCAGCGACTCACCATGAGCTTGTATGCGGCGTGCAGCGCGGCGCCGAGCGCGGAGGCGGGCGTGCCGTGCGCGGCGTAGCGCTGCGGCAGCACGGCCAGCAGCTCCCGCACCAGCTGGCGCTGCTCGGCAGGGTCCCCAGCAGCGACTCACCATGAGCTTGTATGCGGCGTGCAGCGCGGCGCCGAGCGCGGAGGCAGCACGGCCAGCAGCTCCCGCACCAGCTGGCGCTGCTCGGCAGGGTCCCCAGCAGCGACTCACCATGAGCTTGTATGCGGCGTGCAGCGCGGCGCCGAGCGCGGAGGCAGCACGGCCAGCAGCTCCCGCACCAGCTGGCGCTGCTCGGCAGGGTCCCCAGCAGCGACTCACCATGAGCTTGTATGCGGCGTGCAGCGCGGCGCCGAGCGCGGAGGCAGCACGGCCAGCAGCTCCCGCACCAGCTGGCGCTGCTCGGCAGGGTCCCCAGCAGCGACTCACCATGAGCTTGTATGCGGCGTGCAGCGCGGCGCCGAGCGCGGAGGCAGCACGGCCAGCAGCTCCCGCACCAGCTGGCGCTGCTCGGCAGGGTCCCCAGCAGCGACTCACCATGAGCTTGTATGCGGCGTGCAGCGCGGCGCCGAGCGCGGAGGCGGGCGTGCCGTGCGCGGCGTAGCGCTGCGGCAGCACGGCCAGCAGCTCCCGCACCAGCTCGCGCCGCTCGCCCAGGTTCACCAGCAGCGACTCCGGGGACGGCAGGAACACATCTGCCGACGACATAAAACCTCATATTTTAATAAAGCACAATATTTTGCACAGCGCTTTTAAAAATGTTGAAGATTACTTGGCAAAAACGTATTATTAATAAATACCTCTAGTCTAACACTGACTATAGGTGTTGCTTAGTTTGCGACGAAACAGTTGGTGAGTTAGTATGGCGATACTTATTTTAATAGATTTATAAATAGTAGATTAAAGCCGTGCGCAGCCGAAGCGGGTCGCCAGTAGCTGCACATGTACACACCATCAATGTCGAGCACGGTCATCTCCTTGGGCCTGGTGAGCCCCTCGCTCATCAGGTAGTAGTGCACGTGCGAGTCGAAGCAGATGAACCCGATCTGCGTGCGCGCGTCTCCGGGCAACTGGTCCAGGCATGTTTTGAGCGTGTCGCATGCCACCTGACAAATTACAATATAATAATTAGCCACTGAATGACACTTTAACCCTTCCAATGATCCCCACCTCCGAGCGCCCTCTGCCCTAAAAGACGCAATATTTTGGAAGTTACAAAAATTTTTTTTCGTGCCAATCAGTAAATCAGTAACGTTATTTACTAGAATAGATACTAAAAACAAAAAATCTTTGACATAATAGATCTATGGAACCCTATTATCGCTGACGTGTTATAAACATAGCAAATAAACAACCAATAGCCGCTCGCGTCTTATACCCTCCCGTAGGTGATCGCGACACTCTAGGGGTCCTACAACCCATTCAAATTTGTTTGTTTGCATTGAAAAGGCTCCGAAACTACTCAACCGATTTGAAAAATTCTTTCACTGTTGGGAAGCTACTCTATCCCCGGATGACATGGGCTATATTATATTTTGAAAAAAATTAGGGATCCTTACTAAAACCCGTGCGTATCCGGGGCGCGCCGCTAGTCGTTATATAAAAAGAACATGTTGCCTGCTCATATTTCTTATGCTGTTCCTGAGAATGTACACCATCTTTAATTCATTGAAATGAGTAACCATTGAGTTTCTTGTCGGATCTTCTCAGTGGAAGCAGCATTCCGAACCGGTGGTAGATTCTGACTTTTCATAAATGCTTTGTTGGCTTACGTGAATAAAAACAATTTTGGGTTTGATTTTGAGTTCAGTTTAAGTTGAGTTTGAATAACCTGCAAGTAGCCCGACTCCCGCGCCAGCTGCGACACGTCGAACAGGAAGAGGTAGACGGCGGGCTGCGGCGGGCGCAGCATGTACTCGCCGGGCGCGATGAACTCGATGGTGGCCGACTTGATCTCCGGCCGCCGCGACGGGTCGCCGTACGACTTGCTCACCGGGTCGTACTGGAACTCTTCGGGCACTGCCGGCAATCAGGATTTACATGATATAAATCGAAATATATATAACTCAAAGGTGACTGACTGACTGACATAGTGATCTATCAACGCACAGCCCAAACTACTGGACGGATCGAGCTGAAATTTGGCATGCAGGTAGATGTTATGACGTAGGGATCCGCTAAGAAAGGATTTTGATTAATTCTACCCCCAAGGGGATAAAATAGGGGATGAGAGTTTGTATGAAACTTTGTCAATTAAATTCCACGCGGACGAAGTCGCGGGCACAGCTAGTATATAATAAATATCGCCACACGCACACACCACCACTGTATGGTCCCAAACTAAGCAATGCTTGTACTATGGGTACCGTACAATGGACTGGGGGCGATCCCAGCGACACCAGACCAGGGCACATTACGAAAAGGCTATGTCAGATTTACCCTGATGGGAATCGAACCCGCAACCACCCGGTGTAGTGAGCCGAGCGCTCTACGCTCGAACCACTGCGCCAAGCTGCCGTCAAGGACAATTAGTTAGCATCAAACCTTTTGTATACCCAGAAAGGTAACGCAGCATGGCTAGCAATGCCAAATGACGGCTAAGACATTACTCACGGATTATGACGAACCACCTCACTCACTTTCTTTTTATATTAATTCATAGGAGAGGAAAAAGAAAACAATTTATTTGCCCTGGTCTGGGTGTCACTGGGATCGCCCCCAGTCCATTGTACAGTACCCATAGTACAAGCGTTGCTTAGTTTGGGACCATACAGTTGGTTTGTTCGTCTGGCGATATTTATTATTTATTTAATTTAAAAAATCCACTTGCCATTTGCAAGTTTTATCTAAAATACACATTTATTGCTACTTAAAATTGGTTTCCCGCTCCTTCGATAAGCAACTTCTTATCGACTATAAATAATTACTCATTTAGTACACCAATAATGCATTATACATGTACAAATAGATAAGGGTGTTTACTCACAGTCATTGACCCTGTAGCACAGATTGCATTTCCACCGTTTGGAATCGACGAAGTAGACGAAGGGGTTGATGTAGGTGCGACACGCACGGCATCGGACGATCGTCGTGCACTGGATCACGGGCAGGTGCTGGAGCAAATAGAACATGTTCATAGATAGAGAGGTAATGGATAATTAACTTCCAACTCCTATAATTTATTTCGATTAAATTCTAGGACAATTTATCTTTGGAACTCTTCGAGGGTCAAACTTCGGCGTCAACTTTGGACACCAGTGTCGATATAGGCTTACATGAGTAACAGTCCTATTTTTTAGATGGAGAAGCTAAGGTGAAAAAAAATAAAATAATTTTATATACTTCTAAGCTGTTCCCCGTGCTTAATGCCCACATTTTAATATCCGTAACTAGCATCAGACACCGAAACGACCACGCATGCTTATATCTTCCGTAGACTTATACTTTCACAGATATCCTGATGAGGTTCATTGGATCTCACATGTTCGCTGAGACTTACAGACTGGAAACTTCATAGGTACTCCTTTCAGTCTCTAGTAGCAAGTTGATAAAGTATTTTACTTTGCGTATTCGCATTCGCGGAAACAGTTAGAAGATTTTCTTGTACAATCAGCAAGTTGGTTAACATTTCCAATACCTAGTGTTTTAAGATCCGGCCAAGGTTAACAACGCAAAGGTGCCACACAAAATACACTTACAAATGAACATAGATAATTTACATATAACTTGATATTTTAGTACTAATCAATTAGGTAAAAACTACTCTGACAACTTCACAGTACAGCATGCAACTACACCTATTCGTTTTTATAATTAAGTGTATATAGAATAAGGTTGATTTTTCATTCATAAGTTTACGCAATTTAACGATGAGTGTGAGAGCCGCAAGAAGGCCCCTCCCTCTGTCTCTCTCCCCCTCCAGGCTTCGCGTCGCGTTCAACCACGCAGTATGAATTTATTCGTACAAATTTCAGCCGTAAGTTCATAAACTTGAATTTAAATTGTTACTGAATAATAATAAATAATATACTTACATTGAGATCTTTGAATGGATGTATTAGTATACCCAGAGGAAGTCTAGACTTCTGGAGTAGACTATTCGTCTCTGGTATACGGTTGATTGTGCATCGGAAGATCCTGGAATTAAACAGTACATTATAAAATAAGAAGCATGATTATTTTCATGACTAAAGGATGATTGCATGCACCACTGTAGAATCAAGGCAGTCATTATTAGATTTGTTTTATGTCTCATTGCTATGAGATATTTACATTGTCTCTTCAGTCAAGATGTGTTAATAAAAATAGTTTTCTTTTCAGGTAAGTGCATGTACCTACGCGAAACCAAAAGCAAATAAGAATATATTACAGGTTTGCATTGAAATTCTCGATGTGAATTTTAATGACTCACATCTGAGCCATGAAGTCATTATCAAATAATTTAAATTATTCTGTTACAACTTTCGGTAACTTGTATAAAAAAGAATTAGCAACAACCTTCATGATGGGAAACAGTATTTTTTTTTGTCTGCAAGAAAAATGCCTATAATAAAACTAGAACATCCTGACCTTCTAAAATATGCGTGCTTCGAAACATATCTCAGATTATGCAATGGTAACAGTAGACACAATTTTATCTACACTCTAGATAACATCCTCTTTTGTGTGTCAGTTAAAGCTAACAGTTGATTAAGCTACCAGATTTAAGTTACCTAATATTTTGGTGATACATCACAGAATACTAGAATGGAACTAAAATATTGACTGCTTTAAATCTACTAGCTGTATAAAAGGACTGAACACTGAGTCCAAACTTGATCTCAAGTCCTCAGGTCTAAGAATGGTCTTGGAAATGCCATACCAGTATAAAACGGCACATTAAAAGTATACTCAATATCGCTTTTAGACTTAAGATCTATTAATTAAGATGGCCATTCAATGCCTCATTCTGGTACAAATGTAAATTTCATTTTGATATTTATTTGACAACCACTTGGTGTAATAGTTCTCTCTGCACTGGGTGGTGGTGGCCTTGTCTGCGGTCAGGGCAAAATTCGGAAATGTCCTTCCTATAATTTGCCATAGTCTGGATGACACCAGGAACATCCACAGTCCTTTTTATGGTATACAGTTGGAATTTAAGTCCGGCGGATTATTTAGTGTTTATTATTTAATACAGGCCTTTAATATTGAAATAAGAGCAAACTACATTACTTACTCAGGACTGCAGTTTGATGAGTCAGCAAATTGGTGTCCCAGCCTTATTTCTGGGGGATCCTCGGGATATTCGGGTAGTATATGCTTGCACTGCATTAAATCTATCATGTGATGTCCCCACAGCTGGTCGAAGCCCTGTTTCGTTACACTTAGCCCTCCCATCTGCTGGGTCACACCCTGAGCGCTGTATTGTTGAGGATATTGAGGCGTCATGCTTGTCTGCGGTCCCATTTCTGGGGTCTGATTATTTACGTAGTTATTTGGTGCTTGTGGATATCGGTTCTGCATATTACTTCTTGGTGGTCCTGGTTGGACAGGCCCTGATGGGGGACCCATTTGAGATCCAGTTGGAGGCCCCATTTGAGGAGGGCCTGGATGGGATGGGGGACCCATTTGAGATCCTGTTTGAGGTCCCATTTGCGGCCCTGATGGGGGGCCCATTTGAGATACTGTTGGGGGTCCCATTTGAGGCCCCCTTGGTGGTCCCATTTGGGAACCTGATGGCGGTCCCATTTGGTGCCCCATTGGAGGTAAACTCTGAGGTCCTGCTGCCATTTGTGGGTTTGAAGGTCCAAAACTGGTATGAGGCCCAATAGGCCCAGGTGGTGGGCCAGCAGATGGCATTGTTTGTCCTGAAGGACCATTTTTATAAGGTCCTGGGTATGACTGAATTGGCTGGCCACTTACTGGTGGTCCAATTGCTGATACACCCGGTGGTCCCATCGTGGAAGGACCTATTGGGCCCATCGGTGGAAGACCACTTGCAGAAGCTCTTGGAGGCCCAATTGGTAGTCCAGAACTATTAGGGCCCATAATTCCAACAGGCTTTTGTGTCTGTAAAGGTGGCCCAATTGTGGGACCACTAAAACTTGGTGTACCTCTGTCAGAAGGCCCAGACACTAAAGGACTATTTCTTGTAGGGCCAGCAAGGGGTGCATTAGAAAATGGTACACTAGGCTGACTTGTTATTGGTGCTCCTGGTCCAGGTTTCTGAATAGGCCCAGATGGTGGCCCATAAGGCGGACTCATTGGCCCTTGGCTAAATGCAGAGCTCACAGGCGGCCTTACCCCTGGTGGGGAACTGTAACTTGATGAAACTGGATATTGACCTGGCTGGGACATGGGTGGTCCATTAACAAAAGGTTGATTAAATTGACTAGAAGGTAAGAGAGGAGGAGTATTATCATTTATCTGTCTTTGCGAAGGCTGGCCAGGGGTGTAGACAGTTGGGGATGGATTGGGAGGGACTGTTCTTGGGCTTGCTGAAGAGAGGGGAACACTTGGAGGCAGAGGATTTGGCTTTGAGCTTTGGGTTGATATTGGTGGCCTCAAAGGTGAAGGCTGTAGCCCCTTAGACACAGGTGACATCATTCCGGGTTGATTAAATGCTGGTGAACTGCTAGCGCTCTGGTTGTAATTATTCATATTTGGAATAACATTGTTCTGTGGTGACGGTGCGTGGAGAGGACTATTTGAGTTGGGGTCCTGCTTCAGTCCATATCCTGGGGGCAATTGGCTCACTGGCACTTGAGAAAACTGCTGGTTGTGATTGATTGCCTGTGCCCCCGGACTAGCGTTCACTTGAGGCGGTCCAGGGTAGTTGTTAAACGGATTTGGTGGTAAATTGGACATGGCTTGTCAATCTGGAAACACATAACTGCGTTCTAATCAAAATTCCCAAATTAATAACAATGAAGATTTCGAGTAACCAGTTCGCATAGTATAAAGTAATGTTTGTATTGAGATAAAAACACTGATATCGACTAGGATTTCCTTGAAACATGCAAATTCACGGGCACTGTGACGGATGGGCGACGGAGACATGAATGAACACTACCACTTACCGAAGTCAGGACGAAATACAGACGAAAATAGTTTCACGGATACTTGTATATTGTTATACCATTCTCACATATTATCACAGCATGTAAAATAATGGAATAAAATAGTCCAAGGAAGAAAAATACGACCCTGACTTACGTGGCCGAGCAATTTACAGCGCCCTCTGGATTGATTTTTGACATTTCTATCAGTCACGTCAATTTAGTTAGAGATACTACATTCGTTCTCATTAAAAATCGACAAAAAAATATTGTATTTTACTGCGCTAGAAAAAACACATTGTTTAGGTTAATCAATTTACATTTAAAAGTATCATTGGATGATATCATCCTTCCTAATACTAATTATCGATTGTATTGCCTTTTTTTTTGTTTTGATTTTATTCATTTAGTCCAAGAGTATTTTAGCGTTCACCAAGAATTTCACATATGAACTTCTTGGAGTTCACCAACACAGTCGCGGGTCTAGCTTGCTACATATCTCTAATCTGTGCGCGGGTCCCAGGCTCGTGGTAACAATAGGGATGCACTTTGATTTGCGCTAAAATCGATTTCATTCCTTGATATAATTCCTTAAAACAACCTTGATTAATTATTCCTTATATTATTTTATATATATATATATTAATGGCCTCTTACAAATGGCCCAATATGATTCTGCAAATGTCGAGTACTGAATAGCAATAACGAGCACAATTAATTACAATAAAATACGAAAACATGACCATCCATTTTGGAAAACCAAAATGGAGACCCATTCCTAGACCTATTAACAACATAACTGATGACAGCTATCACTTTTGATTTTGACAGCCGCGCTCATAGTAATTATTTTGGTGATTTTGGTTTCAAGCTTAGACCTTTTATTTTTATCTATGGACAAGACCAAAATGGTGGGCAATGAGAAGAACAGAAACCGAAAATCGCTATATAATCAGGTCAAGAAAGGCCATGACCATGGACCTACGATCTGTCTGCATAGTGCAGTTAGTTCTGTCCACAGACTTAAAAAATACTACGTAGAAAGTCTGTCCTTGTTTTCTTTAGGCTCCAACAAATCCTGGATCCACCATACATTGAACATTCACTCCCACCTTGTCACTCCTGTATGCCATCATCCACAATGGGGTTCAACGTTGATGCAGACACCAGTTCTGTTCTCCATGAAAAAAACTTACGAACTTAAGCCACCTATTAGCATATTCTGGAGTTTTGCAAGGCTTACTATTAAATGGACTTTCATTTGGGAAAAAGTTGGTAAGTTAAATTTCTTGTAATTCACTTTTTTTTTATTAAGTAAGTAAAACTCTATTTACACCGCCCGGGCGCCCCGCGGAATGGAATGGAAGTGTCAATTTCGCCTCATGACGCGAGAAGGCGCCTGAATTCGCGCATCAACTTTTTTTCTCTAAATCCCTGTTTTTTGCATAAGTAGCACGCACACAACCTGTCTCGTAAACGCTTCGCACCGCACTTCTGGGAAAGACCCGATTCCCCGATTGCGCCACTTCCCGCGGATTCCACAGACGGCATCGAAAGTAGCTACGGGAATTCTCGAGAATGCGCGAGGATTCCCCGGAAGACGCGCGAACTTTTTGCCTCGTATTTAGTTTGTATGTTACACAATTTACATAACATTCATAATGCTATGTACAATTTCGTTGCAAAACGTCGCTTCTATTCCATTCCGCGGCGGTGTAAATTGAGCCGTAGAGCCTATTAATTTGTACAACTTACATTTTGAAATAGACCTGTGTAGGAAATAAAAATGCCATTTGAAAATTCAAACATCTGTATTTCAATGATAAATTGATATCAATGATTTAGTCGAAAACAAAATTTTAACAAAGTATTGCGTAAGTATAGTTTAGAATTGATTGGATAAAGCCACCGGATGATAATAATATACTTAATAAAATATAGAATTAAAATTTTTAATTGAAAAATATAATAAAATTTGTGTAAATGTGACCGACGACGGCCAAACAAATGCTATGTGAATCTTTCTCCAATCAACATTCTACACAGGGTTACAGTCTAGCAGGTCTACACTTAACATTATTTAAACACTTCATTCTTTCAGCAATATAAAAGTATTCAAACTGATCACAAGTTATGGCAGCTCCATGGAACCCCATGCAACACTTAACATATACATTATGTTCCAACACAGCTCGAGTCGTATATGACATTTCATCCAATCAGTTCACAAGTGCCCCTCCTGCTCACGGACATTACAAAGCGAATTTAATTCTTATTTATCCATATATAATATTTATTAATGGCGAAAAATAATAAAGAGCGTCTATATACACTTGCACTTCTCATAAAAATGTCACATATTGCCCTTAATTCTCTTATAACATTATGTTGATTGAATCTTAATTAATGAGATGTGGTTTTCCATCGTTGGTAAAAATGCAAAAAACAATCACATAAACAGACTAGTATCCAAAAACGCCATCGAAAATGACATAATTTCTATTTATTGCGAAGGATAGGCCACGAACTAAAGGCGATTACACGAATACATAAGCTCAATTTCGAAACGCGGATTTCATAAATCCAAAAATAATATATATACCTACATACATATGTAAAATATTATATCTTCTCCGCGGCCGACGCTAGACGCGAATCGCGCGATCATACGTCTGGGCGAGATACGATGTTTATCGGCCGTCGCCGGTCGCGAGGCGCTCGCGCCGCCGCCGCGACATATACTCGGGAATACTCTACATATCGATAAAACTACTCAGTCGTTTGTGTTTACTCATAAAAATATATCTTTAAAAGGCTCAAACGAAACCGCAACGGGCGGACGGGCCATCACTGGGGAGCATTGTAGTCGCTAGCGCTAGTGCACGGGCAGCTCGTCGCCTGCTCCGGACACCAGAAGGCGCCGACGCAGCAGCTCTGACTCGGCCGGCGGCGACAGCCCCAAGGGTGCCTCGTACTCGTGCGCCTCCAGGATACTCTCGCGGCACGAGGCGGCGACCGCGGCCGCCGGGTGGCACGACTTGGTACAGCGCAGCGTGGCGCTCGGGGGCCGCTCCATGTACGAATAGTTCATGGAGAAGTGCTGCTGGATCACCCGGTTCACCGCCATCGCGGACTCCGCAAAGTTGGACAGGTTGCGCGCTGACATGTTTCTATAGGACAATAAATAATAAGAACGTTATTCGAAAAGTCATCCATGTATCAAGCATCTTCACATCGAATAATCATCATAGTCATTGCGTCTCTACATATATAATGCGATTCAAATAAGAATAGGAATGTCGATACCCTCTATCTGTAAAATGTCACTTGAAAGGTATGGTTTGCAAAAAAATAATTGCATATAAATAATAATAGACTTACATCAAATTAAAATCATCATTTTCTTGCCCTTATCCCACACTAGGTGGGGTCGGCGCAGCACGTTCTTTTCTTCCATTCAAGCCTATCATCCGTCATCTCTGCACTCACTCCCTTTTCGCTCATACCCTCTTTCACGCAGTTCATCCATGTCTTTTTAGGACGTCCCCTACCCCGACTACCGCTCACTCTCATACCCATCGTCCTTTTGACCGCATGATCATCCTCTCTTCGCATAACATATCCATACCACGCTAACCTTCCGCTCTTTATTTTCTCTGTCACTGGCGCTACTTTCAGGCTTCCCCTTATATACTCATTTCTAATTTTATCCATCCTTGTTACACCACACATCCATCTCAACATTCGCATCTCTGCTACATGCACTCTTCTTTCATCCACCGCTTTTGTAGCCCAGCACTCTGATCCATACATTACATCAAATTAAAATAAAAAGGTTAAATTAGTAGTAAATTGTCTTAGTATAATATTTAAATATTTCAAGTCATACTTTGTTTTTAAAACCATTCGAAGACGATGATAATTTTTCGTTTTGTTATAAATACAGGTAACAGAATGCCCCCTTTTTCATTTTAAATAACAGTTGGCGTAATAAATTTTAAAAACCTATAATAATTCATATTTTATTTTATAGCGGAAAGCAGCAGTGATGATTTTGTCACTCAACCATTGCAAATAAATTTTATTTAAAAAATATATTGTTTTGCTCACCCTACCTAACTGGTTAGATTTGACAGCTATGACGTCACAATATGGCGCAAATTCGATCCTATTCTCATTTGAATCGCATTATACTGGTTTGTTACTTACCGTTTGATATTGATGTGAGTCTGCAGCGGCGGGTCTGGGTCCGCCCGCCGCAGCCAAGGGTGGTGCAGCACGCGCTCAGCGCTTAGCCGGTGCGACGCCTCGCGCACCAGCAGCTGCCGGATCAGGTCCTTGGCATCGTTAGAGATGTCCGCCCACTCCTCCTCGGGGAACGAATAGCGACCCTCCTGGGGAAGATAACGAACAATTAATTAGAAATATAAACCTAACATTGCAAACTAATTGAGAAATGCTGTTGCCCACAGATGGTATTTAGAACTTCCCCGGACGAGAAATTGAGCGTTTAATATGCCTATTTCTTGAAAGGAGTTCGCTTTGATACGGCGTCGAATTTTAATGGCGATATAACGACGGGTATTTTACAGCATTCAACAATATAAGCTTAACAAGACGAGATGCGCCTGGAATGCAAGTCCAAATCCTCTTCCCCATCCTCCTCCTCATCAGCCTATACTAGTCCACTGCTGGACATAGACCTCCCCTAATGACCCAGCATCTGCCCCTAGTCTCTAGTAGTAAGTCCTCTTAAGGACCTCAAAATCAATTTAAATATAAACAAACCTGTATGGTGTTGAACAGCAGCTCCTGGCAAGCGCGACAGTTCTCGCCGCGCTCCCATCCGCAATCGGAGCCGCAATCAGCCCGGAATGGCGGGTACCCGCACAGGAGGATGTACGCGATCACTCCTAAGGACCATAGGTCGCATCGCTTGTCGTAGTGCGCCGCCGCCGAGCCCGCAAACAGGGACACCACTTCGGGTGCCATGAATTCGGCGCTGCCCACCTGTTGGACAAAGAAGATGGTTTTATGAGAAACGATTGTTCAAAGATAAAAGAAATCTGATAAGGAAATACTGTAACAGTAAGTTTACCTATCAGGACAATCGTAAATGTGTTTTCTCAACCAAATATATTACACTAGCTGTGCCCGCGACTTCGTCCGCGTGGAATAGTGTCACACCCTTGAGGGTAAAACTTTTGTCATATTTATTTATATCGAATCAACAGCCTAAGAAATAAGTTTCAAGCTAGCTCTACAAATGCCGATACTTCCATACAACTTTTTGCGCATTAAAAAGTAGCCTATATCCTTTCTCAGGCTCTAGACTATCTGTGTATCAAATTTAATTTATATCGGTTCAGTCGTTGTGGGGTGAAAGCACGACAGACAGACAGAGTTACTTTCGCATTTATAATATTAAGTAAGGATTACTGCATTCACTGGACTGCCATTTAGATACATAGTGCGATAGTCTCGAGATCACGGATGATTTTAATTACTAATCCTTATCAAAGGTTACATTGTAACGCAGCACACAAACGCCGACGTTTGTTAACTGCTCAGAGCGAGTGAAAACTAATCAAAATAAAACAACATAGCCTCGCATTTGATGGGACCCGCCTCCCCGTGTCCCCAAAACATGACACGCAGATGTGAATTCGACACGCCAGTTGTTATAACTTAATACATTTTGTCGCGCCATACGAATGCCAACGACACGTGTACAATAAGTAGGTGCTATAACAATACTTACAGTATTCATACACAGTGATGATTCATACAAAAGTGAATATAGAATTTCATCGGAACAATGTAGACGAACAGCATAAAGCATATTTAGCATTGGTAAACGTTATTTGAATAAGAATTTATTAAACAATATACCTACATTTGTCAAGTAATTCCTGTATTTAACGACTGTATGTAGGTATAATTACAAAACAGACTTATTCAGGTTATAGTTTTCAAGACAAGTAGTTTATCAATTATTATTATTTATACTGTGTATAAAATATCTTATTAAGTCACTTGTACTTGGTAAAGGCAAAAAAGAAATAACAACTTATCGAAATACCTATTGATCATTTATTTTGAGATCTATATCAGTAAGTCATTTCCTGATAAATCATTATAATTCCAGTAAGTAGTATATTTTTCAGACAAAAGAAGTCGTATTATGGTATGTTACTTGATAAGAATGATAAAATTATAAGTATCTACGTAATAATCACTATCTATTCAAATAAGAGATCATGGCACATTTCACTTGATAAACGCTGGGATACTAGGTGTGATAAATGCGTTATAGTATCGTTAATAAATTAAATATTCTCTTACAAAACAGAAAGTAGAAATTAATTCCTATATGGGTTTGCACAAGTGGATTCTAGAAATCTAGACTAAGCTTGCGATTTTTTTTGTAGGAATCCCTTTAAAAATTATATACCTACCTACCATCCCCAAGATATACATTACATGCCATATCTATATCAGAACATCAGTATATGCAGTCATATTAAAGACATGGAAAGTATACTCACTGGCGTCATTAGCTGCGGCGTGGCCAGCGGGCTCGCGAGGCTCGACGTGAAACTGATGCCACTACCGAGATCGAAGTCGCATATCTTCACCGGACAGAGTCTGTCGCGGTGAACGCATAGTATGTTCTCCGGTTTGAGATCGCGGTGAGCGACGCCCTTGCCGTGAAGGAAATGCAAGGCGTTCGCTATCTCGCGCACGATCTCCGCGGCTTGCGGCTCTGAGAAGTAATGGTGCTCCTGGATGCGAGCCAGGAGCTGACCGCCGTTGATCTGAAACAAACGAGAATAGCAATATTGACAACTGATTTTTCAACTCTCCTGGACAAGGGCTTTTATTATTATTATTATTTTGTGAGACTATTCCCGCCACACAGTCCCACCACTGTAACTCCTGTAAGCCAGGATCGACAATGATGGACAAGGGCTTGCTTTCACAATTTAGTATTATATCCAGGGCTTTTTTCACGTCGTCCACGCAATGAAGATGTATGCTAGGAAATCGTAGGACCAGTACCTGAGTGAAGTCTAACAGAGAATATACTCAAGCGAAAAAGTAAGACTACGTACCTACAAAGTTTAGTAAAATATCTACTCTCATATAAAAATATAGGTACCTTTTATTACATCGGGCAATAAAATAATGTCTGATCAGATCATTCACACTCTAATTATAATTGCGTTGTCACCAATTAAACAATACATTGTGAGTAGTCTAAAATAAGACTTATCGCTGAATATAAAGGTACGTGTATGTGCCTATACAGGAACATATAACATGATAACGGCTGTAAACAATACCGTATCAGATCACTCATAACGGGTTATATTAGCTGGCTGATGGCTGATTGGCGTGTTGAATTATATCTATCTACGTGTAAAAATAACCTTATCATAGAACATAACAAAGGTAATTAAATAATAAATTTAACAGCAATGACGAAATCAAGTGTACTGAAGTAAATAGTTCTATCATTTTCAGTGACAATCTGACTATAAATATTACAAAGTTATTGCTAATAAGCACTTATTATATTAATGTAAATACTAAGGTTGTGTTGATTCAACTGCATGTTTCGAGTGAACTGAATAATGAAAATAACAAACAATAATGAAAACAAGTCATATTAATAAAGTTTGTAGTCCTCTGATTTTCTTTCATATACTTACTGAGGATGACATGCATTTTCACGGACATGATCAAATATTATGACAAACGATCGGAAAAGTCTATAACAACGTGAAAATTTGTATTAGTTAAATAAATGAATGCAGCATTCCGAACCGGTGATAGATTCTGACTATTCATAAATGCTTTGTTGGCGTACATGAATAAAAACAATTTTAAAATCCTATCCAGAAAATACGCTACTAGCAAAAGCTAGTAGGTAAACTTTTAAAAGTATACTTAGGAAAAAATTTAGTGTAATGGTAGGTACCTATTTATTTTATATTTTTAATTACAATGCCTACATTCTAAATAATAAGTTATTTTCTATGTAAATGGCTAATAGTGTCTGGCAAGTACTATTCACAGCAAATATTTTGCACATGATATTCAATTACCATTTGTTTGGTATTTATTGTTTAAATATGGCGTGAGCCTACATCTGGTGACTCACTGTGAAATGCGTTTTCAATCAAGTACGATATATCTACTATATACGACTTTGTCAATTTTGTAAAAAAGTAAAAACATTAATCATAATCATTATGATGACGACATTAAGAAAAACTAATATTTAATAGGTACTTAGTACCTATCGCTACAGAAGAAAAAAGTTAAATAATGCTGCAATCGAATATCCAACAGTTCATTGTGACAAAACTGACAGTGGGCAAAGCGGTAGCAATTTGCGAGAATGATTGGTTAAGGATGATCAAATTGAATTCTATAGTGAAGTAGTTACCCACTTGAATTATAACAAGAAAACGAGGAAATTGGTATATTCATTGAGTTTTTATAAAGGCAATGGAAAACTACGCGTTAGGTACGGTAAACAGTTCCGCCATAAATATTTCTTGCAATCCTATGATGAACAGAGAGCTTGTTAGTATATTATGACACCATATCGCCAATAATTTCGTGAAAATATCAATTTACATTCTATTGTCATATAAAAGATTTTTTGGAATTTCATAACATAACCACTTCATCCCATCATTCCTTATTGAAAGCGATGAACTATTTCACAGTAATGATAAACCTTACATCATTTTCTGATGCAATGATAAACAATACCTATACCTAAATACGTGCGTCGAGACATGCCTACCCACTCTGTCTAGTGAGGCTACGTATGACTGTGCCATGAGTAACTCCATATTCGTTGAAAATGGAGTTCCCTTTCAAATATAGTTAGACGGTAAACATACGAATTTTGTTAGTAAACCATAAATATAAATTCATGAAAGTAGGGAGTTTTTTTTTCCTTATCGTTCAAGAAACAATAATAAAATACGTAGGTACTTACACGGATTTTGCATGGACCGACGAAAAAATAAAGTCAATATTAATAAGTAAGGCTCATATAAATCATGCCCTAACAGCAGTGTGAAATTCAGCAACAAAACAATATATGAACGTAGCTCACCTTCTCGAAGACAAGATAGAACTTGTCCGTGTCCTCAAAGAATTCAATGAGCTGGATTATGTTCGGGTGTCCCTGGCAGTGATGGAAAGTCTCCACCTCACGGAACACCCTGGCGCGGGCGTGCCCCGGCACTTTGTCGATGATCTTCACAGCGAACTCTTGCCCCGTGTAGATATTCACACACGTCTGTACCGAGGCATACGCGCCCTCGCCTAGAACCTCCCCAGTTAACTTGTAGAGGTCTGTTGGCAGAAGAAGACAGGATTGTAATGTTTGATGATAGCCATTGTGAACTAAAATCTGGCATTAAAAATCTGCACCAGTACAATCAATACTTTAAAACAGCAGAACTCTAAAATAGATTATTTGCAAGATTCAACGCTTAAAAAAAGCAAAACTAAGATGTGTATATTATCAAAACTAAAGTTGACACCCTAAAAAGAAATTATCTGTTATCAGGCAAAAAATTACCTTATACTTAGTAAATTAATTATCATAATAGTAATATCTATAGTACATATAAACTGTAACAGTTAATATGGGACCTGGTTTTAACAATGAGCGGAATTGAATCTCCGAGATACCAACCTTGGAAACACGACGTGACTACGGAGCTGCCCGAACGCTTCTTCCTGCGGCGCTTCCTGCGCGCCTCCTCCTTGCGGCGTTGCAGATCCTCGCTGTCGGGGATTGGCACGGGAGCCGATGGTTCCGTGCTGCGCGGGCTCTCGTCCGACTCGCGCTCGCTACCCGACTGGCTGCTGCAGCGCCCCACACCTGGAGGACAAAGAAAGAAACCTTCTCAGATTGATAGGAGAGATCATCCACCAGCTGACAACAACTAATGAAGCACCCTTCTTATTTGTTAGTGGAGTTTGAAGCCATTTGCCACAATTCTGCCAGTGGCCGTAGGTAATACTGGTATCTTTAACTTAGGTGCAGATAACGTACGGATAAAACAATTGGCCAATGAAGCGATTGAAGTTCCTTCGACCTAAATTATCAATATCTAAAACAGAAGCACCCTTAAATTAATTATTACCTACTTAATTAATACCTTATTGTAAAATTACGATAAATTTTCTGAAAATTAAGTGGTTATACTGTAGGTACGGATAAATTAGGAAAATTTTGATTGTCTTAAACATGCAATTATAATTTAAGTTGCACATTCATATTACTCAGAATTTCATTATCAATGTGTTTGATTCGTTCCGTGCAAAAACAATAAAAGGTCAGTTACGTGTACGTATAAATAATTTAGCCCTTTTAACGTTCCACTCCTGGGCACGGGCCTCCGTTCGCTACGAGGGGTATTCAAGTCATAATCCACCACACTGAAGGTTGGCGGATTTCACATGTCTTTCGAAAAGTGTACGTGTGTAATTACGTAATTAGTGGTATTTTATAACTTAACCCATTTGTTAAAATTACCAACGACGTCTTGCAATACATAGGTAAGCAACGACGACGAAAATGGCAAGTTTGGCTAGTAGGTAGTGCCGAAACCCCTAGTTCTATGAATGAATAACGCATGAAGTCGGTAGATGGCTACTAGGTAGATCAATACCATAATCGGACTCGCCCGTAACACGTCTGCACGGGGACTCTCACTTTGCTTTTTGTTGCCAACCGCCAATCTATTGTTTCAACTTAAGCATTCGGCTACAAAGTAGTCAAATATGCAAAACTTTTTATTAAAATCATTGATAGCATCATTACCAAAGAGAAATCACAAAGTAGCTTGTATAGTTTATTATTTATGGAAACTCGGAAAGTGCCCATTAAGCACCGAAACATCATAACACATTCACAATAGTCCGGGAATTGGGACCATACGGTAGCCATTGGGCAGGGAGAGTAAAGGTTGTCATCGATAATATTATTCTGACGTGTGTGACGTGACTATGCAGGCTGAGTTGGCAAACAAAGCCGGTTCAACGACCGACATGGCCGCACCCAGCGCTGCGCGTACGCGCGCCCACGTTACGCGATCGCTCCAATCTTGGCGTAAAAACTAGGGAACTCGTACCTATACAACTTGGGTCGCAAACACAGCTTAATGAAATCGCTGATAAAGATTAAATGACTTGCGTTTTGCATGAGGTACCTAAGTACATACTTATGGAGTAGTTACTCACTACGAACGATAAATAAATGAAAATCATTGACAACAAGGAAGAAGCCGAACGCTAAAAGAATGAGCAATACAACGTGATCGGTGTAATGATTTGTTAGCCTGGTTTCTACCTTATTTATGGTTGTTGAACTATGTCTTTGTCAACTTCGATATTATAAATATATATATTTTATATTTTGTTCAATGTGTACATTGACGTACTAACTGATATATTTTTTCATAATTTATAAACAAGTAAGTTGATAAATACAAGTGATGACCTCAAAATAGGATGGCCCGCAACAGACCCAATGCGCAATAACCGTATGATTCGTAAAAGGTACTTACGACTATTAAAATTGAGCTACAGACACGCCCACGCATACAATCACCCGCTTCAACATAGACACTTCCTGTTTATACATTGAATTGTTCTAAATGTTCACATAAATTATTATTCCAACAGCTGAAAGCTATGCTTTTGTATGACTATCACTTAGCAGTACTGTTTATAAACATTGACTAAACTGTATGAAACCTCGATTTGCAGCTAAATTTGACTTTCTGACATGTTTGACCTACAATTTCCCCTCCATCGCCTATACCCTACTAAGACCAAAGACGAGAATGAAGATTAATGATAAATTTTCTAATCCATATGAAATCACTATTTTGGATCAGAGTAGCTGGAAACGGACAGTGAAACGATTGTTTACGCACGAAAACTGCTACCGAGACGAACGTTGAATATAAAATTTGGACAATTAATAGGAGAATTCAATTAGTGTTACAGATTTCATTTCCGATCACGACAACAGTGTATAGGAACACTTGTCTTCGAGTATCGTATGACGTCGCGTGACTAGTCACACCGCGTGTCTCCACGTGGCCAGAACACACGGCAGGCAACGTGGCTGATTATGTAAAGATTCTCAGCAGCTGTGGTAGCTCCGCAAATACAAATACAGAAATATTTCTGCTTAAAATTATGCCATCATTTTACTCGTGACTGGGGTGAAACAATGGGTGACCCAAATGACAAAACAAAAGACGATCAAAATAATTACAACAATTGTATAATGCATTCCGTCTATAAATATAAACAATGAATATTTATTAGACTTAGACTGGGACTTAGCAAAGGAACTAAATAATCACTGACTCATTGTAGTATATACAAAACACTGTTCCGCAAATTAACCTCGCAGCCATGCAAATCGATATATGTACATAATAGACATGCAATTTGCATTATAATTATACTGAATTTTATTGATTGATTAAGTACTTGCTTGCTGGTGTACCTATAGCATACGTTGGTGATTTTAATGATATGATTTAGAACTAAATTGTCACCACGTTATTTGTGCCCTCAGTTTCTACTTTCTAATTTGGCTGGTTGGCTTGGCATTAACGCTTGACCACGAATACTCTCTCTAGTTTCCGATCCTAAGCCCATAATATTTTTGTTGTATACCCCTAAGCTAACGAGAAACAAGTCGCTTTCTATTTGCAATGCAAATATCCTTATAATGCGGTTTACTTGTTGTATTGTATTGAATGTAGCAAACCATTATAAAATTTGATTTTTGATCTCTTTCGAAAAAAATTATAGATATCCAAACTTGTATCGCTTAGGATATATCAGTTATCAATATGCTATCTATCTAGATCTTTCACGATTTATTACGTGAAACCATTACTAATTTAGTCCGCGCCGATCCGTCATAATGACTATCATTTGAGATCAAAGTCGATGGTTAGAATAAATTGCCAAGTCGACCTGGCACTGCCACAAAACAGAACGAGATTTAAAATCTCAGTGAAACTTTAACTAGAGCGTTTAATATACAACTATGTACTAGAAGTACCTACATACCTAGTTGTATATCTGTGGTTAGTCCAAATGGTTTGTATGCACCCTAGTAGGTAAGTAGGGAGTATACAAATCATTTAAGACCCACCTTCAAATTAAGCCGCTATACTCGTACGAGCGCATCCTCATCTCGAGCATTTGCTCATGATGATTATTCGAATATGTAGTTGGTACATTGAGCTAATCTTTAACACGTTAGCCGGTAAGCGCGTAGATCAAATAATTTTTAATAAATTATTAAACATTGTTTGGCGAAGATGCTTCATTTAAGACGTAATAAGCATCGCCGTTTTAAGTAATCCATTAGTGAGCAAATAAATGCCAAGCTATGTCGATTGATCGCACGCTCCTATGCAGACATTTAGGAAGGAAAGAGTCGCAGGCGAAAATATACAGAATATGACCACTGCAGTCACTGCAGTATTTAAATTAATGACGACACAAGTAGGTCCTATGATAAACAAAGCAAAATGGATGGATTTTATAAGATATCCATAAGGTACCCAATATTGTATTCATTCAAAGTAATAAAATCTGTCTGACATAATCAAGAGAAACGTTAACCTGAAGAAGCATTTGTTTTCGACACTTGCGTAACGTAGATAAAAATAGTATACGTGTGCGTGCAGCTAGCGACACCAATCGATTCGCATAAGTAAACCACAGGGGAATGAATGAGATGAAGAGAGCGACGTTGGATATTATACTGGAATAGCCATTAAGTCCTTTATGATGGTCAAGGTTACTCTACTTTACCTATCCAATCATCACTATTGAGAGATTCCAAACAATGACAATTTATTTTCGCGTAGCTGATGTTTATCAAAAACTTTAGAACCCTTTGATAGGTATCAGACCGTAGAAGAGCAGTTTTTCAAAGATTAAAAGATTCTTAGGGCAAGAAAATAAGGAACTTATCGCTATCGACCTTAATAAATAATGTTTTCTTATTCAAATTTAGAATTACATGGTTTATTCTCAAATTTTCATTATATACAAATTCATTCATTAAAAAATCTCAAAAATGTTGCTGTCCAAGATTTAAAGTATATTAAAGAAGCTTCGAGCGCGAAGTGTTTCGAAAGAATGAATATTCTTAGGTCATAAATGAAGTAATTCTAGTGCGCAGTTTTGTTTTAATAGTAGGTGACCTTGGCCATGAACGACGTGGGGCGACGCGCTCCAGCGGCCATGTTGAATTGAAACCGTGGAAAGTAATGAAAATTCATAAAATTATAAACGCATTCCTACCAATTGAATTTAAAAACACAAACGATGAATCGAGTAGGTACCTTCATTAGATTGGATTCCACAATATAAGTGTATAATACAAAAGGGTTTACTTATGGAAGGATTATTAACTTAGTTTCAAATGAAAGGAAGATAGATTAGTAGTTATCATTATCTCAGCAATAGGCTGATGATAAGATTATTAACAATTGTAAGTATATATATAAGGTACAAAACAATTGGAAAAAAATCACTAGTTTTAGTTAAATAGGTACTTAAATCTTAGGTTTTGGAAATTGTGATTTTCGAAAAAATACAAATACTTAGGTTTGTTATATCATCGGACAAAATAAATTGCACAGTTTCCTGAGCGATACCATCAAATACAATTTAAACCAACCCGCGTTCTGGATGTTGCGTAATAATGCTGGGCGCTGGCTGACCGGTCAACACTGACCCCATGTAACATGAACTTTGGAAAATATGTTACAAAGGTTTAAATCACAGAAGTAACGAAACGGGTTCAATGACAAGTTTTTATTTCGAACAAAAAATGAACAGCAGGAGAAATGTATCCCAGTTTATTAAAAAAACAAAACATTGATGGCAGTTTGTACATACAACTGTAATACATAATGGAAAGAAAAATTCTAAGTAATGAAAACAACATCCCTATCTACATAAAAACTAGTGTAAGTATAGGTAGTAAATATGAGTAAGAACACGTCACTTTTCAGTCATAAAATACTGAAATATGCCAATAAGTTGAGTTGGTCAGTATTTCCCGACATTATATATTTAAATATACTTTCCTATTGTCCTTTTATCAGTATTGCATTGACAAATAGTAATAAAGGTAGTAATTTCATATTTGAATGTAATTTGCTATAAGTAGTATAATTAATAAAACTACCTACCTACTAACTTACATTATTATTGAAGACAAGCATTATTACAGAAATAACGTGTTGGTAGTAAATCAACGGCGGTGTCAAAACATTTGGTCGTATGGTATCCACATTATGACAAAATATTTGTTACAGTAGGTATAGTTTAGGGTAACAGTTTGGTAGAGCTACAGTTTGGTCACTCGAAGAGATATTGTTTTTTCAGCCTTTGAGATATCCAAGGAACCGCCACCATATAACTTCTGAAATAATAGCTATCTAACTAGCAGGTACAGCTAAATACATAGGTAAATACTTATTTTTAATCAGCAATTTCATAATAAGCTTTATGTTTGTATGTGTATTATGACAAAAGTTTTATGTTCGTATATGTACTTATATCGATAAAAAATAAGATAGGTGTAGGACCTAAGATGGTGGTACAATTGTCAATTCCCTCACTTGAAATTTCACAAAATCCGTTGATGCTTGCTTATTTGTTCGGCAAATTCAAGTCAACTACGCAGCAGGCACAGTACCGCGGTCTTACTAATAAATTCATAGACATCGCAGTTGGACAGACATCTAGAGTACGTAGTACGTACACTAAATAAACTCCCATTGTAACTATTAGGTAAGTATTAGAAAATTCACTTACCACTGTCTACACTCTCTTCAGAAACCTTCTTCACCATCCTGATTGCTTGATGCGTTGATACGATATTGAGAATTATAACGAGTAGGTGTACTACTCTTGAAAAGCCGCTTTCAAACTTGTGGCGGCCGCCTCCTCGATGTGAAATCGGAACAGCGTATAAGATAATATATAAAATAACGCCAAAATTTAAATTATAAAGCACCACGATCGAGAAGGATGTACGGAAAGTGTGCCGGAAGGTAATAAACAAACACTACTAGAAGGTGGAATGAAAAAAATTGCTTGTGTTGTTAGCGATCCATCCTACACACGCCCGCCCGTCCGATGTTCTTAAATCCAACTGAAGAATCGGTCGCGATGCCGGCTCAACCCGGCGGCGGCGCGCACATTCACAGGCCCCGCGCCCCGCGCTCCCCGCCATTCTCCGCCGCTGCTGTGCGTCGTTGTTATGGCCTCTCGCCCGCACGCATGCGTACTCACTCGCACTGCTGACGTGTTTATATTTTTTGTCGTTTATTTTTTTCCTTCGTCGTCGTTGTCGTAACTTAGCTATCAATATACAGATGGTACAGAGGATATAAATAATACTTACTTATATCTTATTCAAGCATACGAGGCATGCCTTTTAAGTTCTGTCGTTTCCATAATTCCCGGCAATTTTGAATTTGGAACTGTTCTATATTCGAATGTGTTTAAATTTCGAATCTCAAAACAGTTGAATGTATTAGGATTAATGTTATTGTTTAGTCACAGCGTCGATTAGAATCTGTCAGGTTACGTACGAAAATGAATCTTTCTAAGGAAAATGTTCGTGCAATAATTTTCTACAACTTTAGAAGAGGCCTGACACGGCTTCAGTGTTTTGAAGAGCTAATATCTGTGTTCAGGGATGAAACCCCATGTCTGCGGACTGTCGAACGCTGGTATTTAGAATTCCAGCGTGGACATACTAGTGTTAGTGACAAATCTCGCGAAGGTCGCCCAAAATCTGCATTCACTGAAGATAACATCATTGGAGTGAGACAACTAATTCTCGAAGATCGTCATGTGACGTATCGAGAGATAGAGGCTCTATTAGGCATCTCAGGGACAACCATTCAGAAGATCTTGCATGAAGCGCTTGGTGTAAGAAAGCTAGTTTGCCGTTGGATACCCCATCTGCTTTCCGACGATCACAAGGCGGCCCGCGTCAGATGGTGTAAGAAAACTCTGCAAAGGTTCAACCGAGGAGAGTCAAATCACGTCTACGACATCATCAGTGGTGACGAATCTTGTATCTATGCCTACGATCCTGATTCCAAACAACAATCTACAATCTGGGTCTTTCAAGACGAGCCAAAGCCGACTAAAGTTGTTCGTTCTCGAAGCACTTCAAAGAAGATGGTGGCCACGTTCGTTAGAAAAACCGGCCATGTTGCGACTATTGCACTTGATGATCGTAGAACGGTTAACGCAGAGTGGTATACCACAGTTTGTTTACCACAAGTCATCGCCGAACTTCGAAAATCTAACTCAAAGCGACGCATCATCCTGCACCACGACAATGCAAGTTCACACAGCGCTCGTCAAATGATTGAGTATTTGAAGCAGGAAAAAGTAGAAATTCTTGACCATCCTGCATACAGTCCTGACCTAAGCCCTAACGATTTTTTTACATTTCCTAAAATTAAGAAAAGTCTTCGTGGTCAAAGGTTCCAGTCCAGTGAAGAAGCAGTCGACGCTTTCAAGTCAGCCATTTTGAACACCCCCACTTTAGAGTGGAATAAATGTTATAATAACTGGTTTGAGCGAATGGAAAAGTGTATTAAGCTACGTGGTGAATACTTTGAAAAACAATAAAAAGTACTATAAGGTTCTAGTTGTGTTTTTTTCTTCAAACGACAAAACTTAAAAGGCATCCCTCGTATTAATATCAGATCTGATTTATAAAATAAATATCATAATGCCTAGAAGTTGTTGGATAGGTAGGTACCTATCCCACATTATTTCAGATTAAGATTCATCCTACGTTGTTTACGTTGATGATATTGTCTATAACCTTCATCGTTTCATTCCAATAATAGTGTAATCTAATTGTTAAGATGGTGATTTGCTTTTCATCATATCACTATTATTGGTCCAGAAATGTAAATATGTATTTCTAATACCTAGGAAATCTTTCCGTTTGGTGACTAAGCAACTAACAAAATGTTAGACACAAAGATTGAATGAACCATTTGCACAACGCATCCGCTGTTACATTACATCATCTTAACCCTAATGCAAAGCTGGCTGCTCTTTCAATACTGGTCATTCATTTCGTCTTTCTCATAATATTTATTTGTGCATATGCGATGCATGTTATGTAATAGGAAATCCTTTGTCTTCCTAACCCTCCCATCGATGACCTTCGCAGGGCATTTGTTGACAAACAAGATAGCTACGGGAACGGGTGCACGACGCAAAACGCACGTGGTACGGGCCAACCGGTCCAACCGGCAACCGGCGCCGCCATATTTGTTGTCACGCCACTTCCCTCTCCTACTCTAACATCAGTGGCAACTCTTCCAACATCTGTCGTTGCTATCGCACTTACTTCCCTCTCACTCTGTGGCCTACGTGACTGACAATAACAATAACATAACCCTAACATATAGAACCGCAAGACAATCATGAATCACTGCGTATTTAATAACTTATTTTTAATTTAGTAGTATTATAGACGAGCTCGACAATATTGCTATGCCCTATATTATAGGTAGGTAATATAATGTGTATCTGTAGAGATTATTATTCATGTATAGGCTGACGGCTCACAAATTAGACAGTCTCAACTAATACGAGGTCCTAAATTAATGATTATTATTCCTGTTATTATCAATACCTACTTACACATCTTTTCTATAAAGGCTTAATGTTTGTCAACTACCCATAAACCAATTTCGATGATTTTTATTTTTTCACTAACTTGATTTGCGCTGTAAGTAGATACCTACTTAATTTTTTTTAAATTATTAAGTGGGTACCTATCTTATAATATTTACGGAGTTGGTAATACGTAAATATACTTATCTATAAATCTTGTATGAACTGGGAAGAGCTTCTGCCTTATATTTCTGTTTTCTAACAAAGAAAAGGGTCCCGGTTTACTACCCACTGCGCAGTAAGATTCATATCCATTCCACAGTCGTCTATACATTTTTTAGAAGTATAATGAAATCTACTATTTACGTCTTAAGAATTTGATGCGAAACTACAGGATCCTTTAGCACTGGAAGCTTTTGCATTCAATTAATAGACATAACATTGTTGGGACATACTAGGTCAACTAGTAGATTCAGACCTTTCATTATTTACAACCCGTCACATCTACCTATCATTGTGTTATTCAAGAACTCATCAGGGCATTTTTTGCTAAATTCTAACCTTTTTTCAGTACCTTCCAAATGATGGCACCAATATCTTCATTTTCATTCATCCCGAAGACACTCTGAAACAATAAAAAAATAGTCACCTAGACGTATTTAACTTACCATAACTAACACATTTAAAAATGATCCAACATCATAACGTAATTATATAACAGAATCGCGCGGAGTCCTCCCTAGGACCCTTTTATAGCTAGTCGTAAATCTACCTATTCATTGTAAATTTAATTAATCAGTTCTTTCAGAAACCTCCAACTCCCGCTAACGCCTTTTGGATAGAGTCTATTCTTGAAACTTCTATAACGACGTTATACCCTGTTTATATCCTCGGGTCCGGTGTGCATTGGGGTATTCCCGTGGATCATTTTTTTTAGTTAATTTTTTGTGTTCAAATTTTGGGTTCAAATAATATTGGACCCTCCGTTTGAATCGGATCACGTCCGTTAACATTCATCTGCTGCACCTGATACTGACACAAAGAACGTTGACGAATAGGAGAGTTTAATTTTTATTGAGATTATACTGAAGGGACCCAAACTATGCCGCATTGTGTTTGGTAGAAATGCCTCACAAATTATACAAAATCAATAGGTTAGTAAGTAAGCACCTAAACTATTCAGTTATGTTTGTTTCGGAGGTTAATTTCGTGAACTGGTTGTCATTTTCCCTGAATATTATAACACCCAAGAAATGTTTTACGTAATTTACAAAGATAGTCTTAGGTACTTGGGTAGGCGACGAAGTCCAAAATATTTGGGCAAATAAAATATCGTCCAAATATTAACCATGAATAGCGAATATGTTATGTACGTAGATAAATCTAGGTAAGTTTATAAAGTTAGACTTTTTACGCAATAAATATTTGCTGCCGGTGAGAATAAAATATTCCAAGCAATGTCATTCAAAGATAAAAGTGCAATACCCAATGCATAGGTTATGTCAGTGTTACGATATAATGTTAATAGTAAACAGTATGCATAAGTATGATGGGCAGTCAGAACGAACGGTCATTGGCAAATATAGATTTCACTCTAGATAAGCATCATGAATTTATAGTTTGATAAACTACCTATCTGTGATTGTTACGGTGATAATCGTCCTCTCGCAGACATTGCATTAAGACGAAAGACAAACGAATGCGTAATAAAGTTACTATAACATTAGCCTTTCCCAGATATACCTACTTAACATAGGGTGCGGAGATATTCTAAACACAACAATATAACACAGATATGTGTTAAACATTTTTGCTATGAAGTCATATTATACTACGCAGTACGCGTACACTTGCCGTGACAAAAGCTGATACGGACCGTAACATATATCTAAATAGGAGAATTGCCGAAGGTAGAACATAAACAATCGAACAAAAACGCAAAATCTAATAAAATGTTGTATGCACAATATGATTTTGTTTTTGGAGCTTGTCTATAGTTATTGTTGCTATTAGGTTTCATATACTTTTTTTGATGTTTTAATTTATTAAAGGGTTCTCAGAGGTTTTTTAAACCACAGATTTTTTTAATTGGGTAGCAAACCAGTCTTAATATTTTTCTTATGAATTGATTTGTGAAATTATAATTGCAATTATGATAATTTAATGGAATAGAAGGTGGCATATTAGCTTTGAGGTGTAATAAGATTGGAAACCTAGACCGGTAAGTATGTATATATTGAAATTGGGTAGGGTGGATAGTTTTGATCGACATCCATTGTATTATTTACGGTCACCCAAACCAAGGTTACGGAAAAACATTATATTTTGCAATGCTGATGCGGCTTTTTGCGCTGTTCTCTCGTTATTTATGTTTTAAACATGCGAGGCTCGGACGGAGCGATAGTGTCGATCACCTCACTTCAACAGTATGTACATACATCAATGCCTTTAGAATTTGATATGATCCTTGTCTTTGAATCTTAAAAATGATGATTATATCGCAACATCCGATTTTTTTCCAGAAAATAATCAATCTTTTTGAGGAAAATAACAGAATAAACTCGGAATATTTGGATATCTTCTATTAGGTTTTGTAAAGGAGGGATAACGAAGTAAGTAGGAAAATGCCTTCCTTTCTCCTTAAGTAAGTAGGTACCTTAAAAACTTTTGGAAGGTAGTTCGCGATACACGGCTTATTGAAAATGGACTAAACAAGGCAACACGGTATAGGACTCACAAGAAATTATGCGTAGGTAAGGTGAGAAACAAACACGTTAAGTCGGCTTCGATGTTATACTTACAGTACTAATACAATATCTATATAATAGTTAAGTAAGTACATAATTACAATAGTACTCGTATCAAATCATGAGAAGTATTTGGGGATAATTTTTAAATGACTTAATAAAGTAATATAGGTATGTAAGCGAAGTTAGTATCAAGCCACACTCCACTAAATACTTGTATGTACAATCGGAGAGGTTATTGTAAACGGTTTTCACCTGCACCTTGAGACTCGATCCACGAGAACTTTGATCAAGGACAGGAGCCATCGGAAATTCAGATTATGATCATTGTCCAAAAATCTCCAATTCCATATGAGCAGGCGAAAAAACCTCATCTTCGGGTTCAACGCACTCCCTCACGAGTGATGGTGATGTATAAAATGTCTTCCGTGTTTCCAAACTGTTTTTTGCTACTAGCTTATCAAAATGACTTACCAATAAGTCATAAATTTACTGCTTATTAGAATTCCAACGCCTACAAACAAAACTAAGTTCTCCTAATTTAGTATTTTCATCAAGAAAAACAAAACGTTACGAAATTCTACAGTAAGTACTTCATTTCCATAGGTAAGTAGGTATATTAATAAAGCGCTCGCATCATATCAAGTTTACCCAGATTAGTTCTTTACCGAGATCATGCGATACGAGCGCCTCACACACATGATGTCATCGTCAACATATAACTTACTCAAAAAACTCGACGAGGCCCGTCTATGTGTGCATGGCTGTATGACTATCTATACTTACGTAAACACATACAAATAATTCCATAGCCGAGTGGAAAGTTCCATGGTGCCAGTAATTCTTTTAAATTTAAAACCTTGCTTTAGCATCCCTTACTGACTACTGAATAGAAGAGTAGGTATTATAAAAGGAAATGAATAGCAACCACGATTAAGTATCCAGTTATTCTAAAAGAAGAAACGGTCGGTAAACAAGTTTTTTATGTTCTTGAAACGAAATGGATAACAATGGCATTTAAACATCCTACTTGCTGACAACTATTATTTTCAGTTTATCACGCTTCGATTTATTTGGTCAAGGATAATGTTCTGTTAGTAAATGGACGATTTAATAAACATTTAATATAATACTTAATAAAAAAAATTACACTGACTTAAAAAAAACATTATCTAAAAACTAGAATAAATTAGAGACCTTATAATTTCTTTCATTTGGAGTCAGCAGTAGTGTGTATGGTAAAGCTTGATAACTACATAAAATCTGAGGAGCTATAGGTAAAATAGGTGATCCTCAAATAGGTACCTATAAACAATATCACATCATTTACGTAAAACAGAACCGATAACCTGGAACTGAAACAGTAGATACTGATAGTAACCAAAACGATCACGAAAACACGCCGCCGCGCCGGTTACGTAACCAGTAGGTAACCACAACAACAAGTTTATCTCACTAATTCAATATAAATACCGCGATTACTTGATACTGGTTGATACTAGTTTGTGACTTCAGTGACAGTCTTACTACGACGGAAATAGATAAGTAAATAATAAATACATACTGAAGTAAATATACCTAAGAAAAAAATCAGTGCCGTCTAGGGACGCCCGAAAGAAGCGAAGCTTTGCAGTAGATATTAGATATATTATAAGTGGCGTGCATAGGGTTTTGAAACAGGGTAGGCAGAGTGTAACATAAAAATAACGCGTTACGCGTTACGCTTTTCACCGTTTTAGTGCCCGGGCAGTGAGCGCCCCGAACGTCCGTAAAGAAGCTTCGCTTCAAAAATAAACATATTAATATAAATTCAAGGAAGGTAAACAACTGGCACTTTCCTATGTTGTACCTTCCAACACTTGATTCCTTGAAGCAACTTGCTTGGTGTCCAAAGTACGAAGCTCGGACTATCGAGTAACTGTAGAACAATGAGGGATGCAGCTCCAATTTTGCTTGCAATTGAAATGTGTGTAAGACCAACTAACAAATAATTTAGATTTTTTTAAGCAATACTTAAAGTAGAAATATCTAGACTCAATTTATTTCGTTATAAGTACCTTACTCCATTTACAACAGGGTACGTTGAATGAAAATGAACCAATCGAGCTTCCAAGTATGAATACCAACGTGGAACATTATAATTATACTTTCAAGTAGCCAGTAGTGACGTATAAACCTCGTGACCTTCTACGTTCAAAAGTAATACGAACACCTACGCAAAAACTGTATTACCAGTTTCGAATATAGGACACACATTTTATCGTTCTTACCTAGACTATCTGTACCATTAAAATTGTTTTCCTATTCTACGAGACCAAAAAATCAAAATGCTATCGATCTTGTTGATCTATCATATCATTTGGGCTATCATAACATAAAAGCAGTGATAGCCGATTGGTTAAGCACGCGTCTTGCGGGCTACCAGGTCTCGGGTTCAAACCCCGGCTCGAACCTCTGGATTTTTCTAAATCTATGTGCGAATCATAATTTCTATATGATTATCACTTGCTTACGGTGAAGGAAAACATAGTGAGGAAACCTGCATGTCTTAGAAGATTTAACAAATTTTCGAAAGACATGTGAAATCCGCCAACCCGCACTGGGCCAGCGTGGTGGATTATGGCCTGAATCCCCCTTGTCTTGAGGGGAGGCCCGTGCCCAGGAGTGGGACGTCAAAAGGGCTAAAATTATTATTTTTTTATTAACATAAAATCATTTTTTGTTAATAAGACCATAGTTTTTATTCGATCGCATTTGAGTAAAAGCCCTGACGGGGTATTTATGTATCAACAGTTTGTGAATGTTAAAGGAAGTGCCATTTATTTCCTAGCAATTACACTTGCAAACAATGACAGTTTAGTACAATTGAAACAAATGTATTGTATCTGGCTCTCTCACTCATCGTCCGAAACGCAGCTATAAAAGCCACTTTTCACATATCTTCTGTGAGAGGGTGGTACTATATCGGTCAAGCCAGCCCGTAGGTATATGAGCTGAATTGGCTATAGCTTGCTTATATTTACCATCCATGACCCGCTTATCCATGTTAAGATGTGCTCGCTTAGAGATTACTTTTACTTATCTGTTTTAACGAAGGTCAGATTTACGTACCTACTTACATGGATAAATTAAGATTAATCATAACTTAAGGTTTTGGATTTGAATCAGCATTATTACAGTTACCTACCAATCCATTGGAGACAAAAATGTACCTTCTATGTACTTTTATTAAAATATGTTCTTTAAGATATATCTTTGACTAGTTTGTTCAATCCAACAAGTACAAATGTACGTGTCTAATGGTCTCGGTGATCAAGTAAGGAGTCAAGGTGAACTCTGTTATGTAATATCGAATGCTTTCCGCTCCGCGGCTATACCTATTTATTTTTTCTATTATCAACTACACTTCGGTGCCCCGAATTGGGATGTAAATCTAATGTGGTTTGATTGCATGTTTTTAAACTAAAATCTGACGACACAATCCATCAGGTGAAGAAAACATCGAACGATCCAGACCTTCTAAGAAAATGATGAAACATTGTGTACGCTATCTAGTACAATATCTTTTGACAGAAGCTACATATTTGCGTGGCAGCGTATAATAATCTATCACCAAAAAGTGACATGTATGAGTCACGTACATACACACTAATAAAAGCACGTGTCTTTTAAAATTCATAAACAAACTAGATTAAGTACGTATATATTGTTGAAGTGGTATAAGATGCATAGGTAGGTACATGATCAACAAAATTTTAAAGAAATAACCTTGAATAAAGTACCCAATTATAAAAATTAATCTGCTGGCTGTAGGTAGATAGTTTATCTCCCATTCAATAAATTTACATGGAAATGTCCTTGTTTAATAACAAATTCGCTTTATTCGGATAATAAAATACACTGAATTAATTTGAAACTCTTGTCTTCAAATGTTAAGGACAATCTAAAACGTCTCACACAATGTAGTTTAGAAAAGAATTGCAATAAATTGCATATAATTTAAATTCAGGAAAGAAAGTCAATTGTATGAGAACTAGTTTAACTAATGCCCAGATACTTGCACATCAAAGATTACGACAGTACGGAGCGTATAGTCTAAAATCGTGGCAAAAATCTGCCAAAACATAAATGTAAACAGAAAACTGAATTTGCGATAGATAAGATAGAGAAAGATAAAACATATTCCGCAGTAAATAGTGAATGTAAACTATGTACCTGATAAATGAGGGCTATGGGTGAACGACGCGCCGGGATAAGCTCATAGCAACAGTTAAATTTTAGTTTAAACTTCAATTTACGTCAATTATTATTGATAACGAAACTGTATACATCATTGCATCATTGTAGTTATTTTAAAAATCCTTTCTTAGGTATATGTAAGAACTTCAGTGTAAAATGACATGCTTCTAAACCTTTGGGTTTATCCTCTAAGTTCTAAACTTGTTCCAGTCAGTTGAAAATGTAAGTGTATGCTGAGACGCAGTGAGGTACTTTAATAGCAAACAAGTGTTTGCCCTGCTCTGCGGTTGGTTATAGTGCCTGCACACAGTGGCGGATTTACAAATTTCCAAGGTATAGGCTGTAAAGTTTTTTTCATTACTCATACTCTGAAAGTAGGTCTGAAGTTGCCTGAGAAGCGGGTTGAAAGTAATACTTTTCAGGCCCGGGAGTTTCGCTTTCAACTGACAGCTGTCAAATTATAAAAAAAAAACTAGTTTTATTTTCACATTTCTATGGAACCATGTTCAAACTTTTTCTACAGTCACTCAATTACAGCACGATGTAAAAATGAAATAACATTAACTTTATGTTATTTCAATTTTACATCGTATTAATTCAAGAATATATATTTTTAAATGGCTTAATTATAATTTATATTCAACAATTTCTTTAAAATAACATAGATTTGGGCAAAATATTTAAAGATGAAAATGAAAAATAATGGCTAAATAATGAAGTTGGCCGGCCAACGAAAAAAAAAAACAAAATAGGCGCAATCCGATTTTTTTTTCGAGTTGTAGAGTATTGTTTATACTTCCTTGTATTATTTCTTTAGCCAATTCCTGTTTTTATTTTTATTTTCCTTGTATTCGTAATGAAAAGCACAGTGTTTACCTCGGGTGAAAGACTTATTTTGTCCCTCGAACTATTAACTTTCACCACTCATGTAACAATGTACTATACCACCCTTGGCTCTACAATTGTCATGTCCTAGATAATTTTTACAATCCAAAAATTTCGTTGAAATTGCACGTAAAATAATTTTGGGTATATGTTTAAGCTAATCAAACCTCAATCATGTACGATTAATAAAGGTGGGGTAATGTATGCTACTTACACACTTACACAATAATTTACCGAATGTAAACGTGAATAATGAAACTTTATTGCGCTTGATTTCTATGAGGTAGCAAACAAAATAAATTCGGTCCTCAAAATTGCCGCCCTAGGCTCTAATTCCGCCTAATCAGCCCGCTGGTGAATCCGCCACTGCCTACACAGATTTCTGCGCGACGCGTGCACTTCGTTTGACACATGTTTTTAATTATATGCAAAATGACACTGACCTTTTACTAGTCAAGAAATGGGGGTTGTATTTGTGTCAATGGGCGTTGCAGCACTCGCTCGTGACCTATGTCTGCGTCAACATGGCTGCCCAGCCAATTTTGTACTATGATGTGCTGCGTCTCCCGCGTTTCAGAATACTCTTAACCTAGAGTTTTATTATGTAGAAGATAACCTGAATCGATTTTCGAGACTTCAATCAATGGAACGTTTCATAAAACGATGAAGACATACACTTATAGCCTATATACCAGCTAATTAATCATGAACATCGATCGACAACGCTTCTTTATTGACACAAAACGAAAAAGAATAACCGGAAAACATGGTACAAGTGTATACAATGATTCCAAAAAAAAACTCTTCATGATTGTGTCAATATTTGTAATAACAGCCAAATATTATTGTGTTAAAACCTTAATAGATCCGAGAACATAAACATCGGCTCCTTGACCCTTCCCAAGGTTTATTGGGCTTCTGCTTCCGAGATTATGGACATCTATTAGCTGTTGTGATCACTCATCAACATACGGTTTCGGTTGAGATAAGTTAGCTAGCTACCCAAAAATGATAAGTGGCTGAGGCTTTTATCAAATTCCATTTCCAATGGAAAAGAAATGAAATGAAATTTACGTAATTGTCCCTGCTATCACAGTAGTTAAGCCATGTCGGAGGATTCGTGTGATCTGAAAAGTTCAACACGAGAGTTAGCCACTAACTCATACGATAAGAAGAACATTTATTCTTACTTAATTGAAAACAAATGACGTAGGTACTAAGTACTTAACCTGAATTGCACACAGAATCTCAATTAACAGTGCTTTATTGTTCTTGTGTAAATAAGTGTTTACCTACGAATATTCTTTGAAAATATATTATAAATTCAGCCCGCGTTACCTAACATGGATTAGAAATAATATCAGATCCGCAATCATAAAACGCCGTATCGGAACACAATTACATAACAACCTTTTTAAATAAAAGTGTTTATTAAATGAATAGCACTGATAATGCCATGATATAAAACGATTGCCTAATGCGATGTTACATTGCATGTTATATTATCAACAAATTTATCATGCTCGTAGCGTGAGCAAATAACGTCTTTGGCGAGTTTTGGACACTTACTAATAATAATGTACCTACCTATCTACATTCCATATAACATGTAAAAGGATTCAAAGCAAAGATACAGTTAATCCCTAACTAGATATAACCTGTATATCCTTTGGTCTCAAGTAATACATATATTGAGATAAGTGAAAAAAAAAGTACCTATACCTAACATTAGAAATCAGCATTGCTTTGCTATATTTGTGACACATATAATTTGCATTCGAAACAAAAGCAAAACTAGAATTGTAGGTACTTACCTGCTTTTTTATCTTAAAATAGGTATTATTAACCTGTATTACTTATAATCACATAAATACCAACTGCAGCTCGATATTTTGGATATAAAACAAAAATTAATCTTGTGTCATACTTGTTCTCTCAAATATTATTTTTAGGCAAATAAGTGGAAAAGTTTACGTAATTCAGTCGATTAGTGTTGACGGTAGTAACGAGTTAACATAACATGTGTCAATGTGTGCGAACTGGGTCAAACGCGAGATACCTATTATTATGTTACTGTGTGCAACAGCTGACGACCGCCGGAGGTCATTGCCCTTAGTAGCAACGAGGCCAACGACCTCTGCACCACAACCCCTGTTTCTCGCGCACGCAGGTGTACAAATCTGGGGTAGTTCTAATCTCGTAGAGCAAGTACAGTACCGATGTAAATAAAGACGTTCATTCATTACATCTTCACAAACTGGTTCAGTAAACGTATCATTCGAAAATGGACCTAAGAACCTTCGTAAGTTTGTTTGCATGCTGAATCATGTTAAGCTTAGTCACGTAATAAAAGTTGTCTGGTACACATGGAAATATTAGAGATCGTGATCATCTTATTGATCAACGTGACGATACAAATTAAAGATAATTAGAACAATGAACGAAACACTTGACAAGTATTACGAAACAATTAAACATTTGCTTGACGCGGCCGAAATTGGGTCAGTCAGTTTAACATTAATGAGGAAAAATAATAATATAGTAAACATGCATTTCGGTGGAAAAATTTTACTAATAACAAAAGCGATTAGGCAGCCCTTATAGGTGATATTATCACTGTGTGGGTGGTGTCGTCGTCCACAGAAATCGACCGAGTTCCCAATACTGGCGCAGTAAACAGATCAGAGAGCGCGTTACGGGGAGCACGTACGCACAGCCGCTGGCCTTGCTGCTTGTATTTGTAACTCCAATAACACCTTAAAGTGAACACACGCAGTATGCTATGGCGTCTACGGAAATAGTTCATGGAATACCTGCCACGCTATCAATGCTAGTTAACTAGTTACATAATGAATTGAGTGGTAAATACTGAAAAGAAACGGAAGAATTAATGCATTCATTCTGATTCAGTAGTTGTGATTCCAAAAAATAATCTAACTTCAAGGTAGTTCAAGAGCATAATGTAACATTTCGGTTACGCTCCATGATTCTCAATTTATTCTGGAAGTTAGTTTCTTAATCAGCTATCACTGAGTAAGTGTCGTTTAATATAATACTAATCTCAAGCACAAACAGAATTGTATACCAATTGCAGTGCAATTGAAGTACCCAAGAGATTATAATATGAATAACCAATCAAGCCTATTAGTAAACTCATACTAAAAGCATAACATAAAATCACACCACTATTTAATCACCTAACTTTGGCTGTTACAGCCCAAAGCAGCACACGTATGTATATTCTAACAAGATCCTAAAATACAAAGCCAATAGAAATGTGTGTGAATTAGCAACGCGCTAGGTGATAAACAGAATGTTTTTCAATGCGGTCATCCGATGGCCTGATGCTACTTTGTTAGATGGGCTGCGTAAATGGAACTCCAACAATAGACACGACAACTCTCGGCGGCAAACATGGTGATCTTCCATGGATTTAAAATATTAGCGCAGGATCTGAATGCGAGGGTTCCACATACTTATAACGACTTGTTTCTGAATTTAATAATAATAGCTAACAACCAGCTGCCACCTGCCAACCTATCTTTCGATTCCTATCAAACTCTACATACGGTATAAGTAGGTAGGTAGTTACTCAATATAGTACAAGTGTTTCACTTAATAATTGCGATTATTCAAATTCCGTATGAGCTATTCTCTAATAAGTATGATACACCTGTGATCATTGCACTAAATTTATAAGAATATATAAGAATAGTTTAAAATAAATAACAATATAAATCGGTTCCATCCCAACTACCTATATTGCGGTACGGCCAACGAGAAGAGATACGATATGGTAATCATGTTTGTGTTCAAGTCAGTCACATCAGTCAACCAGCTGCCATTTATAATTCTGGGGTTAATTCTCTCACCAAAACGATTTTGTTAATTTAAAATAAATGAAGGTACAACGTTAAAAACTACTAATTTAATAAAATAAATTTCACAACGCTTCTCGTTGGTCGTGGTAGGTATAATAACTATACCTACTAACCATCCAAAAACATGTATAAATGAAAATAAAATATATCTAAGATGATAATCTATCTATAGGAAAGTAACAGGCCGAAACTATAGAAGTTGGCAATGAGATTGGATTAGGAATATTACACACACTACTCTCAGAAGCTGTATAGATAGAATAGAAAAGCACACGGTGATCGACAGATAATTACAAACGACAAACATCTTAGGAACACCTCAATTGAAACTCGACCGTACCGCCCTTGGTGTTTGTAGAGTATACAAAACAACTACTTACTTGGTACATTCAGTCTAAATTTAGTCAATACTTTCTCGGATATTTGGCATCGGGAGCAAAACAGCGCCAGACGTAATCGCCGAAAACAAGCCACTCTACACATAAACTTCAATGTGCAAGCTCTCATGTCTGATATACTACAAAGCTGTGGCGGCAATCAATCACTCGCTGTGCATGTCAACATGGTCATAACGGTTAAGTTAATGAATAACTAGAGGCAATGTTTCAAATAAAGCGGACGGTTCTGGTCAAGTTACCTTTTTCAATAACATTATTTGGGGCACAATACTGAGCAATTAAATTTGCGAATTGAATGTGTTGAACTATGGTTCACATATTGTTTTCTTATATTTACGCGAATACTACACATTGAAATAAAACTATTATACGGATTTTTTCGCGTTTATTAACTTTATGTTCCCGACGTTTCGGTTGCTTTACAGCAGCCATGGTCACGGGGGGACTGAGGTGTTAGACGTCCTGATGTCATAGTTAGTAACTGGGTACCCTCATATTTAACGAAACGTCGGGAACATAAAGTTAATAAACGCGAAAAAATCCGTAAAATAGTTTTATTTCAACGTACTATGGTTATTGAAAATAAAGAGTAATAAACGACCGCTAGCAATTATCAAATTTTAATATCAGTAAATCTACGAGTCTAAAATAACGTATTAACTTAAGTATATATACCTTTTAAATACTGTTTTCTCTTTAAAGGTATGGCCTGAGTATTTTTTTCAGGCAAAAAATGCTTTTATGAAACTAGTCCAGACTATAATGTTATCACTTTCTAACATTGTGTAAGTTTGTTAACACTGAAACATTGTAAATATTCTTCGTATCATGTTTTATATTCCAAATTGACGCAGAACATACGAAATGTGTTGTTATCATTCACTCCCCCCATTATTTCTCACATTTATTTATTATTGCATGCAGTATTGCAGATGCATTACTATCAATGTTTATGAGCAGTTGGCGTGTGTACATCATACGTAGGTATTAATGCGTCCTGATTGCTCAACTTAAAAGTAAGTTTTCCTAACGTCATCATTCATTTTCTTGCCCTTATCCCACACTAGGTGGGGTCGGCGCAGCACGTTCTTTTCTTCCATTCAAGCCTATCATCCGTCATCTCTGCACTCACTCCCTTTTCACTCATACCCTCTTTCACGCAGTTCATCCATGTCTTTTTAGGACGTCCCCTTCCCCGACTACCGCTCACTCTCATACCCATCTCATACCCATCATAAGTTTTCCTAACGTGTTTGTCACTAATATAATAGACATGGTTTTAATCTGTAGTTAAGTACTCAGAATATTTTTGAGGGTTCCATCCGTCTTCTTTTCTTTTCTATTAAATATACTAACTTCGTAAATAATGTTAGGTATTTTATTTACATTTATCACAGCTATTTCTAGTTCTGAATTTTCCTCGCAAACCGTTAGCAGGCGACAATATTAATTGCCGACAGGAACTGTGATAAGGGCCTCATATTGCGCCATTTATTGCGAAAACAAATGATCCATAATTAAAAATAAAATATTAAATACATATTATTAATATGCGTATACTTCCTCTCCCACTTTTAGAAGTTATATTGAACCCGAATGTTGGAATTGTTTATGCGCGTTTTAATTTTATGGAAACAACGATCTACTTTTAACATTGTAAACCTATGTGAGTTCTCGGAATATTGATTTATTATTTTAGTTTCGAAATGAACGCTGTAAACGTGTTTAATAAAAAATATTTCAGATATAATAGACCGAAGCCTTGAAAATAAGTGAAAATGTTGGAGTAACATGAATCTCTAAACGGCAAAATGCATGCTGCGCTGAATGTATGGTACACACATTGCTAGTAATCTTTATTAAAAAAAAAAAACAAAAAAAAATGTGTCAGGTGTGTATGTATGGTATCCCTTTTCATTCTAATTCATCTCATTTATGTTGTTCATTAGTTATAGCTGGCTTAAGAGGATGTATATAATAGGTGATACTCGTAACTATACAATATATATTTAAATAATTAAACACGCAATCTATAAAGAGTGCATCACTAAGTAGATGCATTTTTATTTTTGAAACACGCAAGGTGTATTTCATCACCATCATAGCAATAGCTCTCCGTAAAAACACTCGTCTTGCAGACAATAGGTAGTCGAGTTAACCATTTTTTATGGAAAGTGTAAAGAATCGTCTCACATGTGAGAAGGGTGCCAGACTAAACAATACACTATTATTGATGCTGCTACAGTACCTAATGGAAATACTGGAAGACCTACTTTACGGTTTCGTAGTTAAAAGATATAGATCTGGCTTTAGGACACGAACATGTGATTCAGAAAAAACATACTCATAGCGTACAGGTAGGTAACTTATGCATTTTTCAGGTCATACTTTCAGTCATACGGTCAGGCGTTCTCGTATCGGGGGTATTCGCAGCTGCCAATAAGTTTCCGATATCGGAAACGTCATCTATCATTCTTCTTATACAAATGAACTAGAAGTCCTTCTGATCGCTGTTAGACTTGAGATAGATTTATTAATACGTGCGTTACAGTAACTGACATGAAGAAGCTGAGTTTCGAGGCTAACGTAAAGGGGGAACCGATAAGCCATCCAAATCCACCTTATAAGTACATACCTACTAAAACGTATGCCTGTCTGGATTCTATTTTCTGTAGGAAATGAACCTTAATTCTGAACTATCTTAAATACCTTTACCTTCATTTATAACAGTATGTTATGTAGGTTATATACGTATTACCAAGAAACACGATAAACTCCAGTATCTAACTATTAGTAGTTTGCAGTTCAAAAACTGCATTTCAGACTTTCTCTAGAAAGGTCTAAAAGGCACGTTCATTTTGCTCTAAATGATACGCATGTTACACCTTAGTTCCACGATTATAACCGAGACGTGACTCAGCGTTATAATCAGTTTACAAACTGTGTTATTAAAAAAAAAGTTGCATATTTATGTAAATTTTAGCGTTAAAATCTAGATTATATAGTTTATAGTTTACTGGTCTCTAAGGCACTTCTCATAGTACATTATCATTTTCTCGTAAGAATAGTGATTAGTCAGCATGAATAAACCAGGTCGAAATTCTGTTTAGTCATCCATCACTGAATGGTAGATGTTTGATGATTCAACCGGTCGATATAACACGGACTTTAAAGGGATTGATTGATTATTCGTCATTGGATTACTTCTTCGACCATTACCTGCATCAACATCAACATCGTGCTCTTGAACTTCACAAGCGCGGCATGCGTTCACACACTACCATTGTGTTAAGACGAAATCGCGAAGTCGTCAGGGAAAAATGTGCGACAAATTCTCACAAGCGGAACTTGATATCTACTATGAGACAGCACGCTATTTTTAATAATTCGATTTTAGTATCATCACAGCGTAATAGTTTTACGTGAGAACACATGAACGTCAACAGAATATTCACCAGGAAGCGTTTAGGAACGTTGGGAATTGTATTCTCGTGATTTGACGACATTGACATCGCTGCGTGGTTTCTTTAAATAAAATATAGAAGTTTCTAGATTTCAAAAAACTTTCCTCCGACTGATGTCTTTAATAAGTTACCTACTGGGGATTTTAGCATGTATTCGTTTTATTGACGACTATGTTATGATGTGGTGCCAAAACCCATGCCAATTTTATCTTCAACATTCGCTTTAATGTAACGGATGATTGACGTCATGAACGATTTCCGAAAAATACGGAATTTGTAGTTATTTCGGAGATATTTTCTTCCATTCAAATTAACCAAATACATATAAATATTATAGAAACATAACATTCTGAAATAAAACAATGTCCTATAAAATCCTGTTATGTGAATTCCTCAAAATTTATTATATAAGAAATTTGAACATTACTTATGTAAAAATTTTGCTCAAATCTTTACAAATATTAAACGAGGCTTAAAAATCTAGCAATCCAATAAGTTTGTAAGCATTTCTTATGGGAACAGTTGCAATTGGAGACCGACAAACGCGACCACGCGGCAATACGTAGATTCCGTGTGGCAATAAAATGGGTACTCCTTGGCGTGGCGCCAGCACCTTTCGCCAGGTCATTCTCACAAGAAAGCTGGAACAACTGACGCAACCCGTCTAGTCTAATGTGTGTAATCAGTACCGCGTGGTTTTTAAGTGGAACTGCCTCCAGTCGGGTGACAGCGCGGTTGAAAATATCCATGATGTTAATGTTAACAGCGCAGCGATCGCAGATGAGTCAAGACGTTGACTAATATCTGGATCAAGGGGATCATTCAGCATTGTTAACCTTGGGCTTTGCTAACTGATAAAACCATTGAGAACGAATCAGTCCAACACAAACGGTTGATAAGTTTAAATCATGAAATGCGCGTCTACTAAATGAAAAATGAAAATAAAACCGATTAGTGCCTCATGCCATACACAGAAGCGAATGTTGTTTATGATTGTGATTTAACGACACTATTGAGTTTTGTTTCATAGTTGTGCTGCTGCAATTGCTAATCCAACGGTGAATTGAATTTGGTTTTACACATATAAAAAATATACTAAGTAACAATTTAATCAGAGCGCTTATGATTTTCCTAACTTGATAATTCATCTGGAATCTTGATTAATTTTAGAAGTAGGTACCTATTAAAAAAAAACTTGTCCAAGTAATAAAGCATTTGAATAAATTACACTATTAATAATAATGTTCGATAAAAACATAAATCCGTCTAAGCTAGGTGGATTATTTTATCAATTTGTCATTAATTAACATAGCTAATCAACTATGACCGGCTACTGCGCAGTTACAAGTAGTTACAAGCGACTGAGGAAAAGTAGCGTTAAACAATACAAACAATTATGTTCCAAGCCAATAACATACTGCGGTGTGATACCTATTTATGTACGAAGGTAGTGATAATGTTGTGTAAGGGGAATAAGAACGCGTTTCCAGGGGATATTGACAAACCGCAAAACATTTAATATCAAATAGGATTCATAATTCGTTTGTTGTTTCATCATTATTTTCATCCGAAGCTTGTTACCCAATGCTAATACTATAATACTAACCGTCTCTGCTTCATCATAGGGCTGTATTAATAAATCGATCTCAAGTCTTGTCACGTGAGAGCTGTCTTGGGAGTTCGCGTTTGACATTTCATTTTGAACCGCTATGACATAAGACTGACATTTCCAAGATCACTCTCACACTTGAGATCGATTCATTAATACGGACCTTATACTCTCATACATATGTTACAATTTAAGAAACCTATTATACCTACACGGTAATGAGTCATTATAATGTACTTACCTTTACTAATTACATGCTAAAAGGTCGTTTGTTTAAATAAACTACAGGCGATAATGGTGGAATATGCCAGACGCATTATCACCACTATACCTAGGTACCTACTGTGTGGAAAATCGAATATCTTTAGGTCGTTTTCTAGCAAATACAATTATCTTTCTTAAACAAACCAATTGTCAAATGGAAATAATTCGTGTGACATGTCTTGAATGTTTATAATAGATAAATTCAGCCTAAACTCAACAGAGATCATATGTAATGCAATTATAAGCTGAGCACTAGAGTAATTAAGACATAAGAAATTAATTATTCCCAGCCAATAAGTATAGAGGTTAAGATGCGAAATCTAATTTATGCATTTAGGATGAGGCAATTTATTAACACTGATTTGTTTCGATATAATTCACGCGAAACGGATATCGTTAGAAATGTCGATTACTAATATAAAATGTCATAAGAGTCATAAGCTTTTGCTGCGTTTTAGAAAACTTAAAACCAACTACATTCTCGTAGCGCCAAAGGTGGCCATTACAAAATATAAGTAGTTTGCGCTACGCTCGGTGCCCAGTGCCTACTAAGTTAGGAACCTACGTGTTTATTATGTATGTATGTAGCTAGCTTTAGAATGTATATTTAGAATGTGCCGTTTCGAATTCATCGACTGCGCAGTACGTTATTTTGGTTGGGAGATACAGCATACAGCTGACACATGGCAACACAGATCACGCATCACAGCGCGCCACATGGCCCGAACCACTATCGATGTTTAGCTTTACACCTCTTTTAGTTTTATAGGCATTGGAAACTTTAATCGATATAGAAAACGAAATAGGTAGGTATATAGTTGAAGAAACACAAGACTTAACTTTAAACATTATCTTGATTGATATGTCATTGTTTCTGTTATCAATGTAACCTTAATTTACGAGTAATCTATCATAAGTAAATATTAGCACTCTCACTCCTCTACTCCAATCCACTCTACAATTATAATAGGAAACGAGTTGGTACCTAATACAAATTAATGGATATATTTCCTATTCATCCATGTGTTTTTGTAAGTCATTCCTAGAACACGAACGGCGTGCATGTAATGGAAAGATTGTTAACTCAGCGGCTGCGAGAAGAACAGTTACATATAACTATCAGCTACTGTATTTGCTAGCCTTCACCGAGTGTACTAAACTGTCTCTCCGTAATTGTTTGCTAGAAAACTGACAGCTGTGGGTGAACGGCCTCTTACACACCCTATCCCAAGTTACATGAGTCACAATTAGCAACCCTTTGTTCAGTTCAAAAGCCATCGAAATGCTCATTCGTGCGTGCACGACCGGAGCGACGTGTGCCCATCATTGTTGCTCCACGTTTACCGTTTCTAACGACATTAGATATGGATGCTATTGTAATTGTAACAAGCTAAAATTTTTAACGGCATACGTCAAGATTGATAAGGGATATGAACCGCCGGAATATTTCTTGTCTTACCTCACTAGTTAAACAAAGTTTGCATTTGTAGACGTGTTTTGTTCCCTATTAATATATCATTTAGACGTATAAATAATTAGTTGCTATTTGACACGACTATCGTGACTAAACATAATGCAAATGGATTAGTCACAAATCTTATTACCATTGTTACGTATGTCGCTATTATACAAGTCACCAAAGCGGCTCACAACATGAAGGAAGTGAAACTATTAAAGAACGCACACGACAATATTAGCAGACGAAGATATACCACGATTGTGTAAAGCACGGAGTTGGAACAGGGCCAGAGAGTTCATTTGCTGTATGATCATTGGTTCACCTTAACTCCTGGACATTATCAATTCTGTTAACTGCTTCCAAGTACTTAACGTGTTGCTTTGTGTATTTCAATAAATTCGTTTTCACTCTTACCGCTATTTATTATACTGCTACATCGTGTAATTTGCTTGAGCCTTACGTGAGCTGTTATCGGCTGGTTTGTACTCCTGTACGTTTAAATGGCGGGTGAGTTGATAACGTTAATTTCGCCGCGAGCTGATTGCCGTCGCCGGTTGGTTATCTAACTAGGATCTCTGCTTTCCTGGCCGGTCGAACCTGTGCTACCGGTACCAGGTTTGGCTACAAATGGATTGGATATACTTACTTATAACTTTGTTCTGTAAAAGTACATAGCTGTGTAGCGGGCGCCGCTGATATCTACATTTGCATAGCCGGCTTAACCTTGGGCGATCTCGAGTCCAATCGTGTGACTATCAATTGCCAGACGTGACTTGTCTTTAAATTATATTAATAAATGGAAAAAATGACTTGATCTACATCCTGAAAATTACAAAGTGACTATGACCAGACTAAAAGATTCTCATAAGTGTACTAATGGCATAGCTTCCGTTTGTTATTCAATAATATAGCTACTGAATATGAATTGACTGCTAAACAATTTCATAATAATTTCTTAGCAAAGCTTATAAGAGTGCACATCCTTTCGCTGCGACTTTGAGCCTACTAAATTAGAAGTTACGTACCTACTTATTGGCTTGTCACCTTTTAAGGAGACTAGAATGAAGGCATGCTTAAGATCTGTGGGATGATTTTGCATCGCATTCACGTTCCTCTAAGCTCAGACTTCTCATGATCGTGATACTATGTACAAACAAGGTACCCCAGTATAATTTACCTACTCAATGCAAATATTTTAGGAGCGCCATTAGCAGACGTCGTCATTCGTGCGGCTTAGAGCATACAATCTGGTTACATACTCGTAACACCCACACTTCGAGTTCTTCCGGATTCATTCTCCGCTAAATAGGTACCTACTTAGATAAATGTTACTGGGTGATTTAAGTTGGACATCGATGCACAATTTAATAGGTGGTCTCCAAAAAATAAAAATGGAATAAATAATCAACCTTTAACAAAATCGGAGTAGATCATATTATCCAAACTATAATACTGCCCAAGTCAAATATTATATTTATTACCAAGCGCTTGTCGAATTTCGGATGGTGGTTGGGGTTCGATTCCCGCCTGGGCAAATCTCGAAAATATACTATTCGTATTTTGCCCAGATCTGGGTGTCACTGGGATCGCCCCCAGTCCACTGTACGGTACCCATAGTACAAGCGTTGCTTAGTTTGGGACTATACAGTTGGTGTGTCAGTGTGGCGATATTTATTATTTATTAGAAAATACATACTCTGTTTAACATAAACTAAATATAGGTTGTGAAACTATTTCTTAATTGCACCTGTAAAACTAAAATATATTAACAACCAGATATTTGGAATAGCTTGCGATAATAACATTAGAGCAGACTGGCTCTAGGCCGTCCCGGGCGGGGTTTAATTTATTGCTGACCTTTCCCTCGTTGACTAGGGCCAAAGCTCGACTCCCATGGTACTTTTTAAAATAGCCCGAGGCTACAGATAACAGTTTCATTATGTTTCACGTGTACGCACACTGTGAGCAGTTGCACAAGAGGTTAACAAAAACACGTCTGAAAGACCCTGTCATAGCACCGAACGGTTTGAAAATAATCAGGTTTGCACAAAGGGAAAGTCAAACGCCAGAGTAAGCTGAGAAGCAGCAAAGTGTACAATAATTGGTTGTGCGTGCAATTCCAGAGCCAGTGGGTCACGCCTTCCGTTACGGGCTGGAGCACAGACAAAGGGCGAGTGGGAGGCACACCTGCCCCGACTAGTTCCTTCCACCCACCTCACGACATTCATTGTGACTTGATTTGAGTAAGTCAAAAGATTGTTATTTATAGAACACCACAAAATCTCAGAACTTTACGTCGTCTATTATGTGTTTAAAAGTAAAAGTATATTCAATACACAATGCAGCACAAGGGTATACACTGCATAATTGCCGTTCTAATGATCCCGTTAAAGACTTGCTTATAAGGACTATTTATTTCTATGGGCCTATGCATATTTATAAGGAATGCTTGACGACCCACACTCTGGCCGACTTTTAACAAAATAAGTACCTACTTAGCTGGACTGGTAGTATTAGTATCGTGGTTAAAAAGTATTTTATACTTGAAATGTTTCGGGGTGCATAGTGAAAAGGCCAAGTCAACCGTTATTATGAACATGATGCATGTGATAACGAAGGTTGCAGAGAATTTCATAATTTTCAAAAGACTTCGATTTAGGATGGGTTATATATTTGTAACTATAAGACTCTCGACTCAAAGCTCACACGTAACATCTCAGAATACAATAAGCAACGAAAAAAATATGGTGACAAATCGGCTTGTCTCTAAGTTCCAAATTCTTACTCTATCTTTCACACTACGAGGCAGGTCGCATCATTATCGTTAATAGAAAATACGCCCAAGTTCTTTCACCTTCAAACTGGTACATAAAATACACTGCTAATGGTGGAAGAAATTCCAGATATAAGATCTAATAGATACTTGACAGTCGAACGTCAGAGGAGCTTTGACCGACCGTGTGCGTCAGCGATTCTGTTTGCACGGAAATAGAGCGGTCTATGAAACTTTGGCATCGTATACCTTTGCAGGAGAGACCGACTCCTAAATACGATTCTACTTTGTATCCGGGAGCTTTATTATTATTTTTAGAGTACTGAACAATGAAAAACATGCTCGTAATACATCTAAGTTAAAATAAACAATGTGGCTGTGAGATTTGGGAAGAAACAATTTGTACTTTGAGTAAATAGTCTTCGGAGCTCTAGCCATTAAGTAGCTACTTACAAAAGTGACAATTATCAATATGTAGGTATTGCCTTCTCTATCTATGTTTATTGTGAACTTAATCGGCCGAAAGTAAATAAGTACACTTACCTGTGAATTTTGTTAATAATTTGTCTTGCATGCACAGCCCCTGTTCTTAATTTTATGGTGGGAGGGAGTGGCAACACGATGAACATGAAATGACGCATGCGATTATCTGAAAGACAAACATTTTTCTAATTAGTTTCTAGCGGGGACTAAGGCCTGTATAAATCGATCTCAAGTCTGAGAATGATCTCGGAAAATTCATTCTAATATCATACCAGTCCAAAATGAAATGCCAATAGCGTACTCGTGGCCGCTCTCAGATATGAGGTCCATTTATTAATACGGGTCTAAATCACATGTTAGGGGGCGTCCATTAATTACGTGAGGCATTTTTGAGAATTTTTCGACCCACAACTTAGTTGTTACACTTTTCTAAATTATCTATCGGAAATTATAATTTAGATGCATAAGTAAATTAAAATGTATTCATACTGTTTCAAAATCTCATCTCAGTAAATTATACATATTAATGTTACGTAGTAGGCGGTCAATAGTCCGGTTTCGGTTCGTTCGGGTTTCCGGTTTTTAACGACTGTATAAAAGTTACACGGCTTACACGAATAGAAATCGTTATTTCCAACAGTGATATAGTTACCTCCCAACATAATCGTCTTTTCATATATCTCCAACTTTATTTTTAAGACCTAACGGGTGGCCCCACACACGCAAATGGATTTGACGTAAATTTAAAATAAATCGGGCAATCGTCCAAACGGAAAATCCCTTAAATTATCGCAAAATTATATGTATTGCATTAATTCATGTACTTATATTGCCGTGTCATAAAATAGTATACCTATAAAGGTTCCGCAACGAGACGACCAATATTTTGCATTCGAGCTTCCGCGTAGCTATGTAGGTACTTAGTTTCTGACACTGACGCCACTATGCAATTACTGGCAAAGCATACGCTATGGCTGATTTAATGAGGAAACACAAGAATGATATAAATACCCACAGTATTGCTTGTAATCGTAGGAAACGTGGTCTGAACACGAGGCCGATGTTGGAACGCGCAAATAAAATGGATTCATCGATTGCGGATAATTTTATTTTTATCTAAAGTTCATTTATATCTTACGCACATCGCAAAACGCGTGGAAAAATGTAAACATTGCGAAAATTTGAGAAGAAGCAGACTGCGCGCGCGCGACCACGTAGATAAAAATCGAAATAGATTTGGCTACGCGCCGCGTGCGCCGGTACGCCGAACAATGCTGGAAACTAGGTCGACAATCTGTTTACCGTGTCAAAAACGCGAACGATCCGCATCTGGTCCTACGACTACATCTGGGTAACTAGCGCTATAGGATTTTGATAGCATTAGTGTTCAATTACAATTTGATTGTCTTTACGTTGTAGCTGGAACAGATTTAGTGAATTTACTTGACAATTATCTTTTACAAATTGGTGTCAGCCACTAAAATACGCTGGGAGCGGCAATTCAAAATTGTGGGTACGAATGCGGTTTACCATGATTTACAAGCTATAATATCATAACTTAATTAATTCCACTGAATTGTTATAATGTATGCTTATTTAACATCAACCAAAATTGTTGATAAAAAACAGAAAATGAAAAGATGAACTTAATTCCAATTCACGGAATTCCTGTATCTCCTTTACCAAGATTTTTCAGCAAGGAAAACATTATTGTGTCCTTGTCTGGCTAACTTCCGCGTTAAAAGTGTTCACGAGAAAGTATTTCATGCTTATCATTCAATGCGCGACTGTCGAATAAATTTTAAAAGGCAATTAACATCAGACAGAATTTTACAGATCGTTTCCGGAAGGTACAATGGGTCATGAGGGGAGATATCCATCTTTGTACTAGTAATATTCATTATGGATGTAAGTTAAAAGTTAAATTATTAATCTTACTTCCAAATTGAAAACCGGTCAGAAAGCGGTTTGAAGAAACCAGTTCTCAAGATTGTTTGATTAGATGCGGACATCAGTACCGAGTTAAGTATATAGTCATGGTATTTAGAAGACAATTCATATGATGATAAATAAAATAGACATAACGCAATACCATTGCTGCCACGGTATCAGTCCATTATCCTTTAGTCCATTGCTTGATTAGACATTTCGACGCCTTCCTGCGCTTAGTCCATTCTGGTCTTCATTAATGAAGGAGGTAAGTAAATACACGAGCTCAAGTGGTATAACACGTATTGTCCATATGACCCACGCACCGGAAGGTGGCGGTGCCGGTTGGGTTACCCGGTTTCAATGTCAGCCCTATTGTTGTCCAGACCTTGACTCATTGTTGAACTTTCGTTTGAAAATTGTTTAAAATTCCAGCATCTGTCACCGTTAAGGCCACTTGACCCAATTTATGTTTTTGTATAATTTACGTACATATGACATTAAGGCTAAAGCGCCCATCTAGCCCGCGAAATTCAAAATTGATGAGTATTTTTATAGTTTATCCAAAATCTGAAAACATTAAAGACAACATTTTGTGATTTGCGACAAACACAGTATGCAGTGCGTTTATTAATACATTTATTTTATATGATATATTTATATGATATGATACTAGTAAATCACTAAATATACAAAAACTGACAGTTTCTCTGGTTATCTGTCGTTCTTGAAATGTTTTAGAGTAAAATAAATTTATTAATAAGCGCACTGCATACTGCGTTTGTCGCAAATCACAAAATGTTGTCTTAAATGTTTTCAGATTTTGGATAACTATAAAAATACTCGAAAATTTTGAATTTCGCGGGCTAGACAGGCGCCTTCACCTTAAGCATGGAAATGATTGCTACTTTCAATTCATTTTCATTATGTGAAGTAATTTTTTTTTTCACTTTTATTTCACCTGTGATTTTTCACGGTCAATGATTTTATTGATAGTGTATTTTCATGACACGTAATCCTATTAAGTCACTGGTCAAAGATTTATCATAAGAACCGTGACAGTCCTTACCTAACGCTTTGCGATTTAATTGCAATGGTTTTATTAACATTATCTACCTATATTGGTAACAGGTGTTACTTATGAAAACCTATATAATATGATTTTTTATACGCTACCTGTGAAATATTCCATCACTACTAAACATACACATGGATAAGGTGTTATTTGAAACTACTTATCAGTATACCTGCATAATGTTTAAGTAGTTGGTTTGGTAGCTAGATACATTTTTGTGGAAGTATATGTAGCGTATTTAATAAATACCTAAGTATTTATTAAATTAATATCTCGACAGACAAAACACATCGTTAAGCAGTGTCGCGATGTGACCTCTTACACTTGATTGAATCGGCATCCTTTCGTTTCTAATGATTATCAAGAAGTTCACGATACTGCCCTCGATTTATTTTGATTCTAAGGCAGATACATAATATTGAGAGAATCGCGTTGGAATTTTAAGTAGGTAAGTACATTTTATTTGTGCAGAAACACGTTCGAGTCAGTATTTTTGCGCGTAACCTCCTTGATAGCGTTCACGAGTCAGCTAAAGTGTTCATTTTGCAATATTGATATAACCTTGGATATCTCCATATAGACGAGTGTATGGAGTGAGGCATTAAGGAGCCTGCAGATTGCGTCGACGATCGATCAATATCAATGTGTACCTTACCTACTTATAGTCGTTTTGCTGTTGGTCGCAAAACAAAGCAGTTTAATTAAATTGATATCTACTTCAAAGCGTTGCCTATGCTAAAAGAAACACCGTGTAGTGTCTATCAATAAAATATACAATTTGATGTATATTATTCAAATATGAACGAAACATTTCAGAAGGTAATGATCAAAATTGTTGTTATGACATAACTATCATAGTTACTAGCTGTGCCCACGGACTTCGTCCGCGTAGTATTTAACGTAACAAAAATTTCGGGATTATCGGGATAAAAAGTATCCTATATGTTAATCCCGGTTATAAACTATCTGTGTTCCAAATTTCATTCAAATCCGTTCAGTAGTTTTTGCGTGAAGGAGTAACAAACATACATACATACATACATACATCCACACTCACAAACTTTCACATTTATAATATTAGTAGGATTTAACTTTGTAAGTACGTATTCGTGTAATGTGATTGTACTAATAACAAATAATATTCGAGCTGTTAACAACTGGTTACTTATCTCAGTTTAACGATGTTTTGTTACGAATTACGCACAATTTCTACTCGTAAACGAGTTTAAACAATTATAATAAAAAACATTCAGCTCTGACGTACTTATAAAAAAATATATATGAAAACAGCGTCGAGGCGTGCCGGAAACCGTATGTTAGACCGCGGCGCCGAATTAATTAGGAGATTCGAATTTGCCAGCGCTTATAAATTCCATTTTATTTCTAGTTGCGTACCATCAGACGTGTGGGAAACTGGTTTACTGGACAATTTTAGGGCGATTCAAAAAGTTATTGCGTTTAAGATGTAAGCCACGTTGGACTCGTGGCTACAAACGCCTGGTACTAAAGATAGAATTGAGAGAATCCTTTTCGAAGTATAAATCAGGAAGACGTTAGACACAGTTTGACTTTACATAACGTTTAATGGAGTAGAGTACTTAATCTCGTTTAAGAATTAAATTTTAGATAAAGAGCTACTATTATGTTTTGAAACCTACAAATAAAATAAAAAATAATAAACACAAGTAATAATATAATACTAATCATGTTTAGTCTAGTATTATAGTCGCACTACACCTAATCTGAAATAACTGAAATCACGTATCATGATATACCAAGAGCCAGCGATAGCCAGACATTCCATATTTTATAAAGGCTCTCAATTTCTCAGAGCATGTCCCCAACACAGGTAAGAACGATCATCGAGTATGGAGTTTGGATTGTGGTTACTTGGGCAGTTAACAGGTAGTAAAGGTGTATAAAATAGTACCTCAAATTCGTTATAGTATAAAGCTTAATTATTATATATTTCCTTCGGAATAACATTAGAAATCACGCCATCCATTGACGGACACTTAGTGCGGTTTCAACCCCCTGCCAGACACCCCTAAACTTTAATAATTTATGAGTATACTTTCGTCATAGTATAAAAGCTGGGTTTTACATATGTTACTTGGGAACCCATAAAAAAATATTACTTCAACAGCCGGACAGTTTTAATGGTTTTAACATCTTGCCAGACACATTTAAATAGTTATTTAATCATCCAAGTATGAACGCAATAAAACTATTTTTCATTGGGTTTCTTGAACAATTTCGATACACTAAACTGCCTATCTTACTTACTGATAAGTCAATTTTCAAAATATCACCATAATATCTGACATAAATGGCCGTATCTTTTGATTGCGTTGAATAGAAGCCTATTTTTTTACATCTCCAAGGGATCATAGCATTTGATAATTGATATTAATTTTTACTTGATAACTTTATCCGTTTCCGAGGAAAAGGGTCTTGATAAACAGACAGACGGGCAACAATGTGATCTTATAAGGGTTCCGTGTTTTCCTTTTGAGGTGTGGAACCCTAAAACTATATCCTGTACTGTAACTACATCCTTTGGGAGTGCAGTCGCTGGCACAACGAACGGACTACTATGCTAAATAGCCTGCAAGTGACATCTGGAGCAGTTTATTACACAGACCTTGTAGAAACCAGGGACAATTTCCGTGCGTTCAAGCGCTTTAGCCATACCTATTATTGGAATCAAGTATAATCAGCTCAGGAGGTTAGGTCCAATTAGTCATATTACGATCCGTGGTGCCTTACAACTGGGCCCTTATTACGTTAGCTACTTCAATTGCAATAAAAAAGCAAATGCAAGCGTTTGAAAGCTAATTAGCGTTCAATCGCTTGCATTTGCTTTTTTATTGCAATTGAAGTAGCTTACGTAATAAGGGCCCAGTTGTAAGGCACCACGGATCGTAATATGACTAATTGGACCTAACCTCCTGAGCTGATTATACTTGATTCCAATAATAGGTATGGCTAAAGCGCTTGAACGCACGGAAATTGTCCCTGGTTTCTACAAGGTCTGTGTAATAAACTGCTCCAGATGTCACTTGCAGGCTATTTAGCATAGTAGTTCGTTCGTTGTGCCAGCGACTGCACTCCCAAAAGATGTAGTTACAGTACAGGATATAGTTTTAGGGTTCCACACCTCAAAAGGAAAACACGGAACCCTTATAAGATCACATTGTTGCCCGTCTGTCTGTTTATCAATACCCTTTTCCTCGGAAACGGATAAAGTTATCAAGTAAAAATTAATATCAATTATCAAATGCTATGATCCCTTGGAGATGTAAAAAAATAGGCTTCTATTCAACGCAATCAAAAGATACGGCCATTTATGTCAGATATTATGGTGATATTTTGCAAATTGACTTATCAGTAAGTAAGATAGGGAGTTTAGTGTATCGAAGTTGTTCAAGAAACCCAATGAAAAATAGTTTTATTGCGTTCATACTTGGATGATTAAATAACTATTTAAATGTGTCTGGCAAGATGTTAAAACCATTAAAACTGTCCGGCTGTTGAAGTAATATTTTTTTATGGGTTCCCAAGTAACATATGTAAAACCCAGCTTTTATACTATGACGAAAGTATACTCATAAATTATTAAAGTTTAGGGGTGTCTGGCAGGGGGTTGAAACCGCACTAAGTGTCCGTCAATGGATGGCGTGATTTCTAATATTATTCCGAAGGAAATATATAAAAATTAAGCTTTATACTATAACGAATTTGAGGTACTATTTTATACACCTTTACTACCTGTTAACTGCCGAAGTAACCACAATCCCAACTCCATACTCGATGATCGTTCTTACCTGTGTTGGGGGCATGCTCTGAGAAATTGACAGCCTTTATAAAATATGGAACGTCTGGCTATCGCTGGCTCTCCCTCTATGAAGAGTCATGATTATGTGAGTTCAGTAATAGCACATGAGAAAAATATTTACGAAAATGTGTCACCGGTACATTTTTTAAACTAGAACGCTAAGAATTCATAGTGACTGAAGCAGGAATCATAAACATGCCAATATGCACTGACGCTATGCCACTGTATAGTGTCACACTCACGCGAATTATGGGTCAAGGATCAAGGTAGATTTAGAATAACAGTCTCCGAGCGAGTCTTAACAATACCGCCACACGTTCCAATCTTCACCTACGAATAGTAGATTGTTGATATGAATTTGAAAATGTAAGCAGGCATGTCAATAAGGAAAAAATCCGTGAGCCCAAGTTTATTGACCCAAAGGGCGGGTCAAACTGTCGATGGAATTCACCCCATGACAGACCTCATTTAGAAACAAAATGATGTCCATTATATTGTTTCCAAGGATCTAATGAAAATTTATGAGATCCGAGGATTGAAATTCTAAATTTATGAACATTTTAAAAGATCGTAGACCTCCGAAGAATAAGGAAAATGACATCAACCGCATAATACAACGTATACACAATGGAAGGTGCCAGAGAGCACAACATAGTACCTGTTACAAATTATGCAAGAGGTCATGAAATCCATCATAGATTCACCAAGAATCATGCACCTGGGGAGGCAAATACTTACTGAACAAATAATTAAAAAGTACTTCACTTTTAATAACCTACCTAAGTATACAACTTTTCGATTAACGAAATACAAAAATAAGAGCAGAAAGTCACTTGACGACAGACAACATAAAAAATTGCAGATAAGGCAAAAATTAAAATCAAAATAACAGAGTAGGTCAATGTCAATCGGACTATCGATTTGGGATGCGAATCGTAAATACTGAATCCACTTGTACTACTTATTTGCCCCTGATAACAGTCATGTAGTACGATGTCGGCCCGTGAAGATTGCTACAAAAGAATACAAATACTTGGAAAACCCTCGGCGATTCCAATAACCGCATCAAAGTCATGAATTGCGAATTAATAACATTCATGGAATCATCATTCAACATAGGAGCGACAACTGAACAAAATTAATATCCATGAAGGAAAATCATTTCAATTTGGACCAAGGCTCAATGAAGCCTGATAAATGTACCTACCTACTGATATTTGCAAAATACATGTCATTTGTACATTTTAGAGCAAAATAGAGTACTTATTCAATATGCGGAGTAGTTTAAACAAGAAAATTTGTTGCTTATTGTAAACACCTAAGTAGGTACAAGTCATTATATTGCAAATTGTTGCCAGTATTGCATCAGATATTGCGTAACCAGACGCGACAGCAGGTCATAGTAATAATTTAATCTGGTCCAACTTAACATTAATTAAAACAAACTTCATTAATCGTATATCAGGTAATAGAGTTATTGAACTTTAATTAGAACAATATAAGAATACAACATGCAGTATTGCGCCTCAGTAAACAGTACTTGCATCAAGTAAGAATGACAACAAAGAACCGTTTGTTGTACAGAAAATCTCCATGTTTGCATGTCACAGAAACTGTTTGAATTTTAAATTAAGGGAATAGGTTAGTGCCCTAGTTTCAAAGGCCATACTTATACTTGGTCACGAAGGTAAACAATATCTACACTAACTATTTACTTGGTTAAGTACTTAACAAATAACCAACCTCACAAATCAAAGCGACTTTGCGATTGGAATTAAATTGATTTAACAAGTGAGCGTTGTTTTAATAGTAATCTATTGTTATGTTGAGCCCATTCTGAAAGCACACAAATTGCTATAGCTTTAGTCATACGCCCTTGTGGACAGTAATTTCAGACAGGTTTTGTTATTTCACATCGTTCTTGCCACCTACGCCCACATTTCTGGTTAAGGAATATATAATAACGTCATTTTCTAACATTCTTAAACTTCCCATTGACATTCAACAATATCCTTAATCAATCTCTAATTATGAAATTTCTAGTTCCTTGCAGAACTTGTATTTACGATTATACATCTTTGAGAATTATATCTACATGATGATTAGTAGGTAGTCATTAGTGTTAAGTATTAGTTAGATTCGATTATAAAAATATTCCAATATAAGTACTTGTTGGTGTAAATATGTTATCCATTTCCTTGTGTACTGGAAAATTACTTTATAACTAGCTGACCCGACAGACTTCGTCCTGTCTTTTAGGTGTATGAAAAATAGATGTTGAGCGATATGCACAAAAAATTTCATGAAAATCGGCCGAGCCATTTCGGAGGAGTTTGGCAACAAACACCGCGACACGAGAATGTTATATATTAAGATAGAAGAAGATCTTCAAACTCCCTACTGGTGTCTCCGGGCGTGCAGCGGTCAGTCATCGCTAACAAGAGTGACGCCACTATTTGCAGTCTATGTTTGATCGCCATTAATTACCCTCTTACCAATATTGATCAACGACCGCTGCTGTTGGCAGGTCGGACACACCTGTGATGTGTTATAATATTGTTTGTATATTTAGAATTATCATAGGTACCTACTTACAATGTCGTTACTTATTTATTATTTAATCTGTCACAATCCCTGTTTTGTTCCAAAATTTTTAACTGGTGTCATCATTAAATAATAGATATTGGATAAAACTAACACGACCTCTCCATAAAAACTGTAATACACGTTGCCATGTGGAAAAGCGAATCAAGAGAAATGTGTACAACCTGAAATATTTTTATAGAATGCCTGTTACCACAGCAAAACATACAACATATTAAATATTGTTTATTTTGTTAAGGCCCACGGGGAACTTACAAATTGAATACAGGTAGGTAGGTACTTAATATGTAATACAACAATCAAAAGGCCCAAAGTACTAACAGCTGAGGTACTTTTGTCTCGAAGCCAGAACAAATTACGTACATACAAATATCTAGCGACCTCACGAGATGCGCATAAACAAATATTTCCGAGACGCAATTACCTGTAAATATTTTTGAGACCAATCGCACGAAAACACATTTTTTTGGGTGTGTTGTGACAAAAAGCTATAGGTTAGTAAGTACCTACTAAATTCATTAGCATAACAATAGATTACGACGTAGGTGTTTGTGCCCACCGGCGCGTTATGCAAAAGTCAACAAATCTAAGATTTTGAACCGCTTAGATTCTTCTGATTGACACTTGCAACCTAAAAAATAACAGGGTAATAACGCAATAATTTCACTTCTGATCATAATGAGTCTCCTTTAAACGATATTGGATCACGATTATTACACATGATTTACGTAGGTGAAACCAGTTCGCTAATGAAGAATAGAAAATATTTACCTTTAAAATCAGTATTTTTCACAAGGTGACTACTAGGAACACCAAACTGAGCTAAGACAAGTCACCTGATGTTTATACATATACTTAGACAATCTAGCAAAAGATTAAGCTTGATCGATATCTGTTATGATTAATACCAACCGCTTTATACATGGGTCCTGTTTACAAGATTAAATTAGAACAATTGGACGTAGTTTTGCTAAATGGAACCAACCCACACACACTTCTGCAAATCGAAACCAACCTAGAACCACTAACTCATGGTTGGTTTTGGTCTAAAGCAGTGCATGTGGGTTGCTTCCTATCTGCAAAACAATATCCAATTTATTTACAATGTAGGCAACAACTAACTAACAGTAGGGCGTGCAGTTCGAACGGGTCAGGGCTCGAGAGGAGGCTTGCCATCCGCTGAAGGTGAAAGGAGGGCAGTGCACCGTACGTGGTACACATCTAACAAGACTGGCAAGCGTCACCCTTACATATCCGATGATATAGTACAGAATGCCGTGTTTTACTTTTGCAGAGTAGATCACTAGAAACTATAACTAGAATTAACAGTTTAAATGGAACGACAACCAAAAGATTGAAAAATAAATTAAGTATCGAAATTTTGTCCTAATCCACTGTATTGATAGATAGATAGAATAACAGCTTTGCGAAATTTGGGATGCGGGTAGAATAAAGTGTTATCTATTTATTCATAAAATTATTATGTGACTAATTATTATGGATGTTGGGTTAACTGCGTTCATTATAGTATGCAAGTTTTTTGATGCTCCCATTGCGAATCTTTTCAAATATGTATTACACAAATCTGACAAATCTTGCAGAGCCACATTTTTTTTGCAGATTACTCTTTCAACTAAGTAGTAGGTACCTACTTACGTAACTACCATCTATTATTATGAGTTTTCCGAAGAAATGAGAACCGCGTCACTGCTAAAGCTCTAATGCTTCAAGGAAGCGAAATAATGTTTGCCAAAACATTTTTTTGCGACCATTATTACTAGTTTTTCGAGTGTCACATTAATTTTAGCGATGGAGGTCGTGTCTACGGTTCCTGCGTAGTAAAAAATGGCGATTTTTTATCTGCCGTCACCCGGGATTTATATACAACACGCGAGAGAAACATCTCCGCAAATCTCGCTAAAATAAATGCTGATAGACATTTTACAATAGCATTTTCTTTTTATTGAAAGTATGTCGCACTCTCATTCAGAACTTATTCAGATGAATTGGAGTAATTGGATTCAATGAGTCTGCGTGGCTGTCACAGCATATGGCAGAACATGTGCAGAAGTCGACCAAACACTGGCTTAAAAAGACGCTTGCGCCAACAATGCGACCTATATCTAAAGACCTCTAACTATGTGATACTCAGTTAATAAATGGTCACCATCACAACACGACAGCAGGTAATTACATTGCTCGGTAAGTAAATTAATTGGCTTACAATCTGGGTCAATTATAAAACAGTTATTGTAATAACGTTAGCGTCAATACAATTATTAGATTAACACACGGACTATTTGGTACGGCTTCTTGATCATTAAAGTTGATTCGGTAAGCAAAATCAATCGCAGCCGTTAGGAGTGATATGGGTGTATATGTGGTGGTGCTTAAATTTGCATCACTAATAACAATGATATTAGTGCAAAAGATTCTTCTCAGTCACCGTTGTTGATTTTATAAACAACTGCACATGTTACCATTGAATTATTTTTCCTTATAAATGTATCGTTAACTATCATCTAAGCTGCTTGCTTCTATGCAAAAGTAGCACTAACAATAACACTTATCTTTCAACAAGCGCTGTCTACAATGCTATCGATAGCAATCTCAGATGTAAAACCGTCGATGCTTAGGTACCTTATGTTTATCTGATAAGTCGTACAAGACCTACATGTAAAGCAGCCTCCACACTACTCTAGATGACCGCTTACAATAACAATGATAAGAAATCTAAACATGTATTGGATATTACCAATTTATAGTCCATAATATTTTACATCATTAATCATGATACTGGTGCAAAAGTGGAAAAACTTTACAGAAACATTATACAACGGAAGTTACGCATTCTGAAATGTCTTCAAAATCATTTTAAACACACTGACATACATACTGTTCTAAATTCCTCGACATTTTTCAAGCGGAATCCGTAAAATTCTGATGAGTCGCTTATTTCCCAAAATCAATTTTGAATCTTTGGATAGTCCTAAATCATTAGGTAGTAGTTAGGTACGGATCGCAACTTCAGATTAATAAGAACAAACATAATTTACTTGCAAAATCAGTCTCTTTGCTTCATTTGTAAACGCTTTCCCTACAGTTCTCGAAATGGGTGCTAAGAATCAAAGTTACTTCAATTGTGTAAACGTAAAGTACCGCGCGTTTGGAAGCGTTTCATTGAGCCAGTATGAAGAGCGCCGCAGCGGCAGGCGGATCGACAACCGGCCGTGACCGCGTTGCGTTGCCAGCACCAGCCTGTCCTCCGCAGCCCGCTAAACTACGACTTGCGTAATAATATGTATTAGGTACTTTACGACGAGCATACGCGCATTACATCGGTACCTACCTACAATGCGCTTTTGCACGCAACTGTAGCCAGATACGACGAAAGGGATCACTGCCGATACTAAGTTTACTTATCAGCCGACTTCAAAAAAGAGGAGGTTTTCAATTCATGTATATTTGTTTTATTTTAAACTTCAACGTTTATAAAATAATGATGACTTCATTGTATGTCTACATTGTTTATTAATTTGTTATCGTTCTGCCGCTATTCGTTATTCTTGCTCAATATTTCTAATTAAGTTAATCATAAGACAAAAAAGTTATCTAAATAATCCGGTATGAAGAGTACCACCCTATGTACCACGTAAACAGAACACAGAACAAGGAATTTATTTTTTTAGTAGGTTACTTACCAACATTAAAATATAGTAAAGTTAGTACATACATTATATTTTAAGGTTTGGCATTATGTTTAATCTGTGGTAAGTTGTAATGTACTACTGGTACTCAACTACGCTGATGGAAAACAAAATAGGCAAGACAAAGTATCTAACCCATACAACTGGTTCCATAACTGGAAATCGCAGTGTAAACTTACATAATGGACACCCACCCATATTTATTTGAACATATCTGTCGTATCCACGAACGACGGAGCAATGGAATCCGGCATTAAGTATATTCCATCAACACCTACAAACATTGTTGGGCGAAGAACGAACGGACAAACGGTTTAGCTGCATTTGGATAAAACATGCGATAGTCATTAGAATTAACTAGCTTTAAACCTTAAACAGAAGGTTATAAAGTTTAAACTCGTACAAGTGCGTAGACTTAGTTATGATGTGCCTCACGTTACGGACGCCTTCAGCCAGACTCATTAAAATGCATTGTTAAAACGTGGAAAGCTTTCTCTGTTGCTTGTATGTAACGTGATAAGTAATAGGTTTGGTAGTATTATCATTTATCGTAGCTACATTATATTGTTGTATTGCGAAACCAAACAATAAAATGCTACTATGATATTCTATCAGTGGTCTAGAGAAATTTGCGTCTAATATACTTAATAAAATATATTTCATGTCGAAAATGTTTGAGGCGCGCTCCGTGTGTTGTTGGTTCACATATCCACGCAGATTTTGTTTAGCACGAGGTCATTTATAACATCAGTAACATAAAAGTGATTTCGCTGATAGGCGAAAGAAGAATGAAATGGTCTCATTATTAATTATGGACTGTGACAATATCATCTACACGGGTTTTAGATATAAATAAGAAATAGCAACAAATTATCTACTTATACCTATTTAATCATTATTTTTATCATTATTTACTTCCTGATAGAGTAGGTATTATTCCATCACGCAGACGATAAAGGATATTTAAACAATCAGATCGATTGAGTAACTCTACATGAATTAACGATAAACAATATCGAGAAATAAAGCTATTTATATCGATGTCCTCTTTTGCGAAATATTGCATACCATATTATAACAATTATTACGGAAATACACTTCACACCATCCTTTATTAAAATGTCTAAATTCAGATATTCTAAATTCGAGATTCCTCCTGTTATTAATTCAGAGGTATGTATGCCTTACCACGTGAACTGGAAACCAGGGCTCGGAAACCGGTTAATTTTCCAAACCGGTTTCGTACATTGACCCCGGACCGGAATGGATTTCGGTTTAGGTTTCGGTTACCGGTTATTAACCGGTTAATGTGAGATACCGGTTTATTACATATTGCGGTTCGGGGGAGTGAAATTAACCGGTTAATTTCAGATGCGGCGGTATTAGCAGACACTGTTCGCGCCATCAGTTTTATACCTACACCGAATAAAAGTCGCTCTGACACGAATACACGTGAAGCTAAGAGATTGAATAGGTAGATAGGAAGTTAGGAACCTACTTCAAGTTTAATTGGTATTTCTGTGAAGTGTTATATGTTACTGTTTATAAAATAATGACTGCATTTCGTTAGAGTAAAGGTTTAGTAGGTTTGTACCTAATAAACCTATTAGGTACCACACATATGATCATCTTCTTTTTTTCATAGATGTTGTACGACCTATGCTTAAAAATAACTAAAGCTAAGTTTGACAGGGTACCTACCTATTTAACGCCACCAGAATGGAGGCTAAGGGTTATTTTTTATATTTAACCAAATTAAAACAGGAGGTAGGTAGGTAGGTTATATTATTATTATGTTGTATTATTAAAACAGCATAATATGATAGGTATTCACTTATACTAGTCTACGTAGGCTTCTCAAGAAAATGCACCAAATTTCACCGTCATGTAGGTAGTTACTAAGCAGGTACAACCTAGGTACTTATGTAGTAAGTGTGCATTTAGCGAAAGTTTAGTTTGGCTTTAAGTCGTATATCTAGTGATATTACGAATGTTGGATTTTCACATTCGCGAATGCGAATTCGAATGCGAATATTGGCCTCCAAAATTCACGAATCCGAATCCGAATGTTCACTTTCAAATAAAAGGCGCGCAAAATGTTAGACAGGTTTGATATTTCGTCTCAGCCATGTAAAAACCAGACATAGCCGGGCCCATACTGATGGAAAGAATGAAGTTAGTCACATAAAGTTAATTCGAGGAGATTTGTTTTGATTTGAGGGTAGTTTAGTATTATTGCATTAATATAATATACATTGACGTGCGTTTAATTACGTCTTTGAATTTTGTATCTGATAGGTCTGTGATGCTAGATGGAATTTTATTGTAAAACCGAACACTATTGCCCATAAACGTTTTGCTGGTTCTACTAAGCCTATATCCTGGCACTGCAAGCTTGTGCTTATTTCTAGTGTTAATACTGTGGATGTCACTTTTTTATCATAGAAGTAGATATTTTTACGTAAGTACATGATATTCGTGAGGATATATAACGAGGGAAAAGTAAGTATATTTATCACCTTGAATAGCTCACGAAAGGAATTGCGGCTGCCTATACAGTAAATAGCGCGAATGGCTCGTTTTTTGTAAAATAAAGATAGTATTAACATCAGCAGCAGACCCCCACAGCAATATGCCGTAGGCCATGATGCGCGGCGCGGGCGGCGTGCTTCTGAGAAAAACCGGTTTATTCGAGTCTTAATACCGGTTAGCGCATGTTATGACATTCCGGTCTCGGTAATCGAGCGCGCATGTCGTACTTTGAGAAAAACCTTTATTTATTCAGGTCTTAATACCGGTTTAATTGATTAACCTAAATTTTTTCGGTTTCGCTCTAAACCGCTCCCTCCATTAACCGGTTGATCAAAGAACGAAATTTTAACCGCTTCTTGAACGAAATTAACCGGTATTTCAAAACCGGTTTCAAGCCCTGCTGGAAACATCAATCCTACTAATATTATAAATGTGAAAGTTTGTGAGTGTGGATGTATGTATGTATGTTTGTTACTCCTTCACGCAAAAACTACTGAACGGATTTGGATGAAATTTGGAACACAGATAGTTTATAACCGGGATTAACATATAGGATACTTTTTATCCCGATAATCCCGAAATTTTTGTTACGTTAAATACTACGCGGATGAAGTCGGGGGGCACAGCTAGTTGACAATAAAAACCGAACACATCAGTTGGTCGTAAAAGCTTTAAACGAGTCACAGACACTACTCAATTTACTGACACATCACGTTGCATTGCAATCAGAAGGGCAATCATAAAGGTGAAAGTATAATAAGTTTATATAGGTAAGTAACATAGTGTCCGAAGACTTAAATGAATAATTAAGTTCAAATGCGTAAGCGCATGAGATATAGCTTCATCTCATGCAAGTTAAGTCTGCTAAATTAGATTTAAAAGTTAAAACTCAACTTAAGGATTGACGTATTGAATTCATGCAAGGGAAAAAACATTCTGGAAACCATGAAAGCAAATAAAAATAACATGTTTTATAATTTGCCCTCAACGACAATGACCTCTTGAATTTCGAAGCACCCCGGCTGGATGGACTCCTAATCAAAATACAGCAAGAGAAGCGAAGTAGCATTAATATTTACTGATCTGATTCAAAACTGTGAAATCATGTTAAGTGATAGTACCCTTACGCTTACTGGGTATAAATGTGGTTACCCAACCTCTTCAATCAATACCACAGATACAGAATACACCATAGTACCTACTAACACAGCACCGATAAAGGGAAAACAAAAGGTAGTGAAAAACACACAAATCACACCAGAGTCGCGGGAGTGGATGAAGTCCTGCTGACATATCGTCCCGTAGACGCGGCGCTGTAGTCGCGTATCGGCAATATAATTAACACTGTTTACAATTTAGTTCCGTATTTTTCCGCGGGCTTCCTAATATACTGTAGTCTCACCCACTTTGGACAGTGTACCTTAAGAAGAGATAATTTGCCGATAAACATGCTCTAAATTTATATATGCCTATTTGCTTTGACTGGCACTAGTTCAAGATGGCAATTTAGATATACTTACGTAAATTAAATTATTAGATATCGTAAATAATCTACTTGATAGCTCGCAAAATAATGTGTATATTATCATATTATCATATGTGCATATTATCCTGCATTTCGAGATTTTACTATAGTGAAACAAGCATATCCGGACTCTTCGCTTATTTATTATCTAACGAGCAATCTCCCCGTTAGGAGACGGCAATACAAGAAGCTACTGTAAGCAGGCACAAGAGATAGATCTATTGTCCGATATGCACCCGGGTGTATATACGACGCGTCACGGTATACACAGTTCAAATTATATTTTCTTAATTCTTTAAATTCAACGGTTTTGTTGCTCAGTTTCTTTGTTTCGGTCACGTGCATCCAGTCATCGCGCGGCCCGATAGCAAATAATGTAACCTATATAAAGATATGTAAATTTTATCAATATTTATACTTTCAAGGCAATAAAACGCGATATGATATCTCATATAAACACGTCTACATAAGGAATGTATAAAAACGGATAAAGCACCTATAGGCATAAACATAGGGATTTACCGGAATCGAAATAGCTCAAACAATGTCCGTTCTCGAGTTTTCTTTTCAACAGGTCTTTCTCCATCAATATTTAAATTGATAGTAGAACCAAAGATAATAGGTAATAGTTCATCAGATTACGCTCTCTGAAAAGACAATTAGATAGGGACTCTTCCTACGATACAAAAAAAATATGTCAAATTATACCTAACCTATTATGTCAACAAGGATCTCCGGTTTCATCGCGTAACTCTTTATCTTTTGTGACACACGTCAACGTATTGAGTGGGCCCACCAAAAAAAAGCCGCTGATATACTTTTAACCTCGTACGGTACGGACGGATTTCGAACTTAAGTTCGATTTGTATCTACCTAAAAAGAAAAATCTAATACTTATCTAGTTATCTAGCCACACAAAACATAACTTTTCATCTATACAAATAAATAAAATTGGAGTGTCTGTTTGTAATATCAAAATAAGACTTTTTCACTAAGTGCATATCAAAGTACATACGACACTTATAGCAAAAACGCGATTTTTTTTTTTTTGTCTGTCTGTCTGTCTGTGGGTTTGTTCCGGGTAATCTCCGAAACGGCTGGACCGATTTTGACGGGACTTTCACTGGCAGATAGCTGATGTTATAGGGAGTAACTTAGGCTACTTTAATTTTAGAAAAACAATTAGGGTTCCGCGTAAAAAAATAAAAACATATGAAATCAAAGAGTATCTCCGAAACGGGTGGACCGATTTTGACAGGACTTTCACTGGTAGATAGCTGATGTTATAAACATATGATTTTATTTTAGAAAAACAACATTTAAAAAATGGGTCCCGTCGCGCGGGCTCAGAACGCGGGAGCGGGCTTTTTTGTTAAGTTAAATTCCACACGAACGAAGTCGCGGGCTCAGCTAGTCTATATATATAAAAGAAAGTCGTGTTAGTTACACTATTTATAACTCGAGAACGGCTGAACGGATTTGACTGAAAATTGGTGGGGCGGTAGCTTAGAACCAGGAGAAGGTTATAGGATACTTTTTATCCCGTTCCAGTGGAACTTGACATAAAACGTGAAAACGTGTTATTAATGAAAATGACAGCTAATGCCAGCAAAAAAAATATGAATGAAAAAAAAGGCTAGCCGTTGATTATTTACAAATGGTATAAAAAAGGAGAACCAACAGCTAAAATGTCGTCTATAGTTAAATATGGTTGAATATTTGATCATTTGAAATTTTGAAGTTGACAGTTGATATGTCAGTTTCGAATTTCTATTAGCTTATTGTACGGATATTATCATCAAAGAGAATACAATACTATGATTATCATTAGCAATACGATGCCGCGTCCAAGACAATCTGATCTTTCGCGACAAAGCAGTAAAGCAACTAGGATTCGAAACATTGCGAATGAAAGAACTGAAGAACAAGAAATTGGAAGTGAAGAGCGCCGCGGTAGTATGGCTCGAATTCGTGCTTCATAATCACAAGAGCAAAGAGAGGTAGCCCGTGAAACGGCTCGGTTGGCAATGAGGAATCGTCGAGCAAACCTCAGAGATCAAGAACTAGATAACTAGCGTCGCACAAGAAGAAATTTATCAAGTACTGATTGTGGCATGTTTACGGGTCGGAAGACCATCAGCGTTATTTGTTCTTGCGCCTGATAATAAAACGAAAAATGTAGTCTATCACAAGGTGCTTCAATGAAGAGTGCAAACGAAGCACCAAAATACATGGCAAAGATATTGTTACCTAAAATGCACAAACCCGAGGACCCACTGCGTCCCATTGTAAGCCAGATTGACACACCAACATACAGTCTGGCCCAGCACGTAGCGAAGGTGCTCTCACTACTAAGAGGACACACAAGAGCACATACAAAGGATTCATAACATTTTGTAAGTGAGATTAAACATACTTATACATCATGCTAACAATTAAACCATTGTCAGTTTTGATGTTCAGTCTTTGTTTACCTGTCTACCAGTAGCAGACTGCATCACAATAGTATCAAAGAAGCTAGAGGAGAACAACATGCCAGAGGAATATGCTGAATATACTTAAACGGTAAATCTAACCACCATCCAACACAGTTAGCTACAGTGGGTATATCTTTGTTTCAGAGAGCACAAGGGATCTGAGATCAGCAACACCTGGCTGACGAAATACATCATGACAAGCAAATAGTTGTCAGACACTGTGAGCAATTTCTGTGTGGATAGGACCGCAACCAACAACTAAATATGAGGGAACCAAGTTAATAACTTTGACATCAGGAAGTCTAACACCTCAGTCCCCCGTGACCATGGCTGCTGTAAAGCCACCGAAACTTCGGGAAAATAAAAAAGGAAATAAACGCGATAAAATCTGTATAATAGTTTTATTTGAATACATTAGATGGCCAATAAATAATCATTATATTTGTATTTTAAAATGAATATTTAATTAATCATTTTTTAAATCTGCACATTTATAATCTCAATGGCGAAACAAAGTTTGCCGGGACAGCTAGTTATTAATAAAAAAATACACGCGAATTGAGAACCTCCTCCTTTTTGAAGTCGGTTGAAAAGGCTTTGGAGCCCTGCGTTACGCGTGGCACTTGACTTGTTTTTTTTCTCAAGTTCTTAACGGTTCTTATAATGACTGTGATTCAGGTAAACCTTAGTAAACCGAAAAATGTTAATTTAATTCGATCGACGTCAATGATTGATGCCAAATACCGCGCTACCGAGAACCCTCATATTCATAGTCTGACTGTCGTGTTTCACCCTACAAGTACCTAGGACATCCGTTAACGTCATTATCTCAATTATTATCCCAGACAAAATAGCTTCGACTACGTCCGCAGAATAAAATATCAAATTGATACTTACCTAGGTATCTGATAGGAATCAACGAAACCTACTTTCAAAGTACCTACAATTCGTGCGTAGTCACCAAGAAGGCGAGACAGCGCGGTGCAATATGATCAGCGTATTATGACATCGCCTGACTACCTATACTATACAACGCAAAGACACGTTACCTGTACATGCGTCGATTTAGCATTACACGAAAATATTGTTTACAAGTCTTTAGAGTAAACTACCTACTTATGCGTGTTGCATATAAGTATGTGCTTACAATCGTCGATGACAGCACCTACCTAAAGGCTTAAGACTTAGTCGACTAAAACTATCACGGAGATTATTTTATTTTGATCACATAAACTCTAAGATGGGAGGACAATTGCTTCAGCTCTACAGTTGCCCATGCATGCACCTATATAGGTGCATGCATGGTTGCACGATTTTAAGATACTGTTCATATGAACAGTATCTTAAAATCGTGCAACCATTTAGCCATTAAGTTCATGGCTTTAATTTTTTTCTCCCCATTACTATTTCTCAACATTGCTGATGACATTAGACAGACCCCAGCCTAATTCTGTTGGCACAGAATGTAATCACTACATAGACTACATACTACTACTACATAGCTACTTCCCGCTGTCTGTCTCTATGTATTCTTAGATATTTAAAACAACGCAACGGATTTTGATGCGGTTTTTTTAATAGATAAGAGTGATTCAAGGGGAAGGTTTATAATGTATAATACATGTATGATTTGTGGAAAACAGAATAATACCTTTAATAGCTATTGATTATGATTATAATCTCAAAATATGAAGATTAAGTTAGGAAATTTCCCAGTGAAGCTTGCATATCTTGAGAGTAGACAACTAAGAAACAAGAAAAACCATCAGTAGAAGATGATGTTAGTAGACTAGGAATAATAAATTAACTATCATCAAAAGTAGCATTTTCACTGATTTAAATATGTTACAAATTACTGAGCTGCATGAAAATTTTACTATAAACTATGATTTGTGGATTCAATCTTGTGTTATCCTCCACTTAGAATACCAATATAACAACCAAGAGGTACATTTATATTCACTGAATTTTGGTTAGTCACATCCCTGATTTAAATCATCAATGTCTATAAATTTACTAATATGAACACACAAATTGTTATAAAAAAACTGTAATTAAATTGATACTATTTTTTTTATTTCAGACAATCAAACATAAAATACCTCCAGTCTGCTTACCTCCAGGTATGAAATAGGGTGTTATTTTAACAATATTTAGGAGGAAGTATTTGCACAAGTTAAATAGATAGGTTCTACAGAGATGGAGAAAAGAAGGTAAATGTGGACACTAAGAAAAATAGCACCTATAAATTATACTAAATTTCACCAAAAAATAATTTGACTGGCGCTTAGGCGGCTACTGCTATGCAGCAAGCTCGCTTTGCTTGCTCGACTCGCGCGTTGTGGTCACAGTTCTAACCTAACTTCACCATCAATTTTTCTAAGTCCTAGAAATGTTTGAACCACATTTGCTGCTCAGTAAACTGTCGGTCTGAGATAAGGTCGGCACCCAACGTGGCGGAAAGTAAAATAAGCACTCCCAGGAACGTAGTACCCAGGTACACACTTGATAACGCATGGATCCAAAATACTATATAGGTGTCTTAATGTCTGGACATGATGATGAACTTTCTACGACATTAACCAAGACGTCTATAATTATTGAAGTAGATAAGTACTTACAAAACAGGCAACTAATTCTCCTTCACCCATCATCGGTCATATTACCGAAAAATGTTTTTTTCGGTAAGAACACGAATAAACGGACTTTTTGGTGTTTTTGTTTTGATTTAGTTACCTTGCCTGACATATTATGTTGGATGGATTGTCTGTCTGACATTGACATTTGCAATATATTTTTTTGGTTACTCTTTGCATTTAGCCAGTGTCAAGAAATACACATATTTAGCGCAACTTTAGTAGTATATAGTCGATTTTATATGAAATTGTTTTCATGAATCAGATACTTTTTGTTTAGATGATAAATAATTTTATAGATCCTTGACTCTTTGGACCAAACAGTATTATAAAGGAGTTGATAGTATTGTATTCGCTTTGGAATGAATTTCCAACTAGGGATGTCGGAAGTGAAAAAGAATATTGATATATCGATTGTTATTGGAATATCAATATCGACGTCGATATATCGAGGAAACAAATATCGATATATCGATCATTTTGGAAAGATTTTGCGTGTTTAAAATAATAGTGTATATAGCTCAATATGTAATACCAAAGATGATAGATTTGTAAGCTTTCAATAGTTAAAACCGCCAGGTGTCATACCCCAATTGGTCAGTTCCCAATACAGTTACTTTATTTCTGTTCGTTCCTATCCATTATGGTTTTGGATTCTAGTGGATTTAGTCAGATAATTAAAAAAAAAGTTTTTGATACTATTTCGATATTGGATATTTTGTATCGATGTGTCGATATATTTAATTAAAAATATCGGTACATCGATAGATCGATACTTTTCCAACAAGCCTATTTCATACGTCACGTATAGTCTATAGCAAAGAGGTCTATAGTTGAATTGAATCGCATCGAGCGTGATTATAATTGTCTTGATATTCTCTTTGGACCGCTTTTTGTTGTGACGACATTGTTTTACTTAAAATTATCCCAAATATAATATTATTTTATACCTACCTACTTTAAGTCAATGAGTAACACTACACACACAAAATAATAATGTAAAAATATTCTATAAACAACAACATTTCTGTCATTTGACTGACATTATTGTTATGAGGTTAAGTTTACAGCTGCTAAGAGGGTTGAACAATAAAAAGATTTTTAAATAAGTGAAATGAACAGTGAAAAGAGGAATTCTAGAGGCCGGGGTCGTGGTCGCGGCCGCGGCCGTGGCCGGGGTCGCGGCAGAGGCCGCGGTAAGAAAGTGCCAAAAGTGATGTCAAGTGATGAAGAAGAGTGTTCCGTCGAAGAAACTTCACAGGAACAAGAAGGAACCGTCAATGAGGATACGAAGGAGGAGCCCGAACAGACTGAGCCGCCAAAATGTAATTACATACCTATAATATGTACATTTCGTAATAGGTATACCTACTTATAAAGTACACAAATAAGTTACTGGGTTCATAAGTTGCTTGCAAAGAGTTTTAAAAGAGTTATACCTAAGTGGACACATTTTAGCTAATTAGAATAGTTTTAAAATAATAATGAAACATTGTCCTGATCTTAGAATACTTATAAGAACATTTTTTAGGACATTAATGCAACCTCTAATGCATGCCCTAATGTATTACATTAGTCTGAGACACAATCTCTGGATCACAAGTTTGTTTGATTCATAACATTTGAATGTCTTTGGTAGCTTGTATAAAACTCTAGTTATTATTATTTTTTTCAAATAATTGCAATTGGGGTAAAACTCCCTTTATTATCTTATTGTTGGCCCCTGTGTTTACATGCCTATTTAGAATAATAACACTATCAGGAACCTATTGCTTATAGAGTAAATTATAATAAATCTACATCATTTGCTTTGATAAAAACTGATTAAAATCATTGCCAAAACAAAAAAAAACAAACCTTGATTATCATAATGAATGCATTATCAGCACTAACAAGTTGACATTATCTTTTATCACAGAGATATACAGCACAGAATTGCCCCTTACTAGAGTAGGTATTGAGTTCAGATGTAGATGTACCTATTTAGGTAAACAAGTTTGAAAAACCAAATCAATTCAGTTAGATTTTCCTTTCATATTTCATTGACTCTTTGACATTATATCTTGGATTTTCATTGAATCCAAAGGCAGGAAAAATCTATTATATTGTCATAATCTTATCTAAAATTATGTTTAAAAAGTCAGTATGTAAGTATAGCTGGTACCTATTGGATTGATGATATTTTTAGTGTTATTTGTACATGTTGTGAAGCTACAATTTCTGTCACAGTGGAGGTCCCATCGGATATATCGCAGCTAGAAGCGCCGGTGTTCACGACACTGCAGCGAGGCCCCCCGGAGCCCATGCTGAGGCTGGACTGGAGCCACCGGGCCACACTAATAGGGGAGAAAGTCCTCAACCCTATGATCTACTGCTGTGATATATGCTCTAAGCCTATACTTATTTATGGAAGGATGGTTAGTAAATGCCTATGTTTGAATGCAAAACAATCATTTGTTATGTTTCCCCCCACCCCGTTCACCTCTTCTCTTACATACCTCCAGGTTGAAACATAAAGGGTATTATTTTTTTTTTCAAAACTTAACTTTGTTATTCTAAATTTATCAGCTTTGGAGGAGACTTGAAAAATGAATGGTGTTATAGGGATACAGCTGTTGTCAGGTTTCATAAGTCTAAAAGACCTTGAGTACTTCAACTGTCCCACAAAGTCGATAGTTTTATATTTACAAAGTAAAGTTGCAAGTAAATAGTGTACCCTCTCTGTTTATTTATTTATTTATTTCACCTGTTTCACCTAATATGTACTGACACTTTATATTTTTACTTTAAAATGTTAATTTTGTTTCAGATACCATGTAAGCATGTGTTCTGTCTATCATGCGCAAGAGCAGATCACACACATTGCCCGCGGTGTAGAGAAAAGGTATGTTATATATAATAATTGTGTAAAAACTGGAATGCAATACTTTTTTTTTCAATTCTGATATTCAATAATTTCATTTCAGGTGTTGCGTGTGGAACAGACCGGGTTAGGGACGGTATTTATGTGCACCCATTCTGGCACGCGATATGGTAACACTGGATGCAGGAGAACATATCTTTCACAGGTATTTCCTTAATTTGGTTTAGGGATCTTCAAGTAATACATTTTTTGTTGGTGCAAAATAATTGACAAATAAAAAAATACTTTACAGAGAGATTTGCAAGCGCATATAAACCATCGGCACGTGTCGTCCGGAGCAGCTGAGAATAAACCAGAGCCTGAACCTACCTCCAACACTGTCGCCATTGTCAAACCATTATCTGTGAGCAATAGTTTCCATAAGTACCATTATCTAATACAGTCAAGTCATTTGTTAATACAAATAAATAATAAAATTAAATCAGACTGACACATCAAATTCTCCTTTGTTAGTGGCGTTTGTATCTATTTGCCATAAATTTGGGTGCAGATACAGTATAGATAAGAATGTAGCCAGTGAAGTGGTTGAAGATCCTTTTATCTAATTGACCGATATCTAAAACAAAAGACGAGACACCATATAGGATATGTACGGTCCCAAACTAAGCGAGGCTTGGACTATTAGTACTATGCAATGGGTATTAGCGTTCCATAGTCTCTATGAGGAACCATATTATAAGATTAATAGCTGACCCGACAGACGTCGTCCTGTCTTTTAGGGGTATTAAAAATAGATAGTAGCCGATTTTCAGACCCACCTGATATGCACACAAAATTTCATTATAACCGCTCGAGCCGTTTCGGATGAGTATGGTAACTAACATTGTGACACAAGAATTTTATACATAAGGTTCAGTCCGTCTGTCATTGCAAAGGCACCGTTGTGTCCGCAGCAGATGAGCGTGGGAGCCAACGACCCGCGCGCGCACGGGCACGCGGCGGGCGAGCGGCGGCCGGCGCGGACCAACCTCATCACCGTGCCCATACAGGACCAGCCCGACAACCACGCCTACTACAACTACTACCCCGTGAGCAACACTACACATGTCCAATACACTCACCTCACTCTTTCATCACTACATAGTATAAAACGATATCGCTTCCCGCTGTCTGTCCCTCCCTATGTATGCTTAGATCTTTGAAACTACGCAACGGATCTTGGTGCGGTTTTTTAAATAGATAAAATGATTCAAGAGGAAGGTTTATATGTGTAATATAGTAAAGAAATAGTTTAGTATCAGCAGTGCACCCGTGTGAAGCCGGGGCGGGTCGTTCTTTTATAATACACCAGTTGCACACTGAGCAAAAAATAATACGCCGTACTTTCAATCATCAAAATAATTTTCATATTCGAAATAGTAGTTCCGGAGATTACCTCCTACAAATAACCTTTGTGATAGACAAGATGGGCATTATAATTTATCAAGTTGTGTTCAGCCTATAATATAGTTGATGTGACTGGGGGTACTGATCTAATTAAGAGTACAGAGATTATCGCGCTTTCTTCATATAAAACAAAAAATGTTTGCCACATTTCTTTCACCCACTGCGAAACTTATGTCCGGTGGAAAGTTATCAATCGGGGACCAGCCGGCCGGTCCATGTACACAGAATAGAATAATGGTAAGAAACAAAAGTGTATACATATATTGTTTGTGTTGCTAGCCGCCGCAGCCGGTGCCGGCGCCGGCGGGGGGCGGCGGCGGCGCGGCGGGGGCGGGCGGGGTGGGGGCGGGCGCGGCGGTGCTGCACGCCATGAGCGTGCCGCCGCCGCCCTACTACTCCGCCGCGCCGCCCTACGCCGCGCCGCCGCCCTACGCCACGCAGCCCGGTCAGTCACTGCACTATTTGAGCCGATAGTGAACGTACCCATACCACGTGACCCGTTCAGAGGGGAGGGAGGTCCAGATCACAGAGGCGGGGGGAGGGGCTTAGGTTTTTGTCGCATATTCAATATCCTCTAGGGAAATCTCGCGCTTTTTCGAGTTAGATTGAAAGATGGCGCGCTGCGTTTGCAAAAAATAATTGATAACCATATTTATGAATGAAAACTAGAGGGGGAGTCTCGGCATATACTACGGGTGGTCACCAAGGGAGGGAGGGAGGTAAAAATTTGGAAAAATTGGGTCTCGTAGTATGGGTACGTTCCCTTAATACTGACGCACAGCGTCCGATCGCTGTCGCATCACGTGATAAATCTACGGCCATGGAACAGTAGTACGACACGAAGTGTCTGAGGAAAAACGGCCTATTGTCCACTACGTTATTTCCACCCATCATTAGGTTCCCAAAACAGGGGCAGTTGGGGCGGTAAACACCTAGATTGGTGACCGCTATTGGCTTTTACGATTGAGTGCTTCCGTTCTTGCTTCGGAGCGTAGGTTAAGATGGCGGTCTCGACTTGTCTAACACCTGCGGACCGTCTGAAAACTCCCGGCACTATAGCTAGAATCGGAAACTGATACGACAAAAGGAAAAAATATATACCTATCTCGGCCAACGAGAAGCGGAACGAAAATACCTAGAGTTATTTTATTAAATTAGTTTTCGACGTAGATTTAACACGAATTTATAAATTAACCGCCCAAATGTCGGCGAGACCGGCGGTGACCGACTCCAAGTCCAACATTATGTATATTTCGTATAGCTTCTCTTCGGCCGTATAAGTAGAATTAGTATTAGTATATAGCGATAAAAAAAAATCAAGATGTACAAAGACAAGCCCAAGTTTCTTGTCGGATCTTAGGTTACAGAAAAAAAAAAGGAAAAATGACAATTTGTAAGTGGCCCCCGTAGAACCAAACAAAATAAACGCTTTGACTTTGACATTAAAATATGCACATCGTACAGGCGGGGGCGTGCCGGGGCTGGCGGGCGGCGTGGCGGGGCTGGCGGCGGCGGCCGAGCCGGCGCGCTGGCCCTGGCCGCCGCCCGCGCCGCACCACTACTACAGGTAGCCGCTCACGTGAATATCAACTTTACACCCAACCCACAAGGATCGATTTCGTTCGACGGCTGTTTGCTTCAACCGCCAAACTTGAAGATGTTATCTTTGGTCTCACCACGGTAAGATGAAGGCGCCTATCTAGCCCGCGAAATTCAAAATTTTCGAGTATATTTATAGTTTATCCAAAATCTGAAAACGTTTAAGACAACATTTTGTGATTTGCGACAAACACAGTATGCAGTGCGTTTATTAATACATTTATTTTACTCTTCAAATTTTGAATTTCGCGGGCAAGGTGGGCACTTTAGCCGTAACGCGTCTTATTTGGGTAATGGGTATCATGAATGGTGGAATATAGATTCTCAACGAGCGAACGATCGTAGAAGCTAGTGTTCTTGATAGTTGTTTGTGTGGCGTAACTACGCTTATGAATTTAGACCATATCACTACCGTGATATGGTCATAATGTACAGGTCACAATAAAATTTGCCTGTTTATGATTTCCTTTAGTTAGTTTATATATCTAGGCTGAATAAAATTGTTATAAGAACATCTCATTTTTTATTTCTGTAAAATATTCTACATAAGTTTGTTGTATGCACAGTTTTCCATTATTCCGTTCCTTTCATGGACTTGTATCCTCTTTGTAATAAGTCCATTGTCTTGTAGAGCCTTATGTAAATGAAATGTGAAAAAGAGCAATAAAATAATTTGTATTAGTGATTGGATATTTATTTTATTAATTAACACTAATCAATATCAGTTATATTTACAATATCTCACATCATTCGCACGTCCCGACTCGACACGATCAACAAATTCATTAAAATCTGCAAAAAATATTTAATTTTTATACGACATACATTCAACTGTAACCTCACTATTGTAATGTACGAAACAAAAATAAAATTAATACTATTCTGAATAAATTCACAGGGCCATTGCAGAAATGTAATCGTTTACAATCTTATACTGAGGCGCCCCAAATGCTTCGCTAAAGGTATTGGTCTACTTCAGACACGATTTACCCACACCTAAACACTTTAGACTCTAGGACAATTTCCGAAACACATTTTCTTAATAAAGTATAAAATATTTACGATCGACCAGTCACATGCATTGCCCCCGCTCCTGACCAATCACGGCGTTACCTCCCCCCTCGACTCGCAACTTTTTTCGGAATTATTTTAATACAAGTTATTCATAGTTCTGAGTCCAAATGTTGGTGTGTCTATTTTGGCCGAATAGGTAACACAAATGCATATTATTTTAGGTTAATATCAATATAGGTACGAACAGGCTCCCAGCCTCGCTAGTACACTAACAAAAATGCACATTTTGATGCTATTGGGTAATGCTCAACAAACTGTTCACAAATTGACAATAATCGTACTTGTGATCGATCCAGGGATTTACCGTACTGGACGAAACTTAACACAACTAAGAAATATTTTAATCAAGTATCGCTCTTATTGCTGTCATTAAATAAATAAATATCGTCGGACACACTAACTGTATGGTCCAAACTAAGCAACGGTTGCACTATGGGTACCGTACAATGGACTGGGGGCATTCCCGGTGACACCAAGACAGTGAAATGGCTATTTCCGAAATTTTCCCAGGCGGGAATTCTCAACTGAATTTGGCACCAATCATCTTTCAGTTGAAAGACAGACATTGGTTGCACTTCTGCATTTATTTATTATACCAACCAGAACAGGCTGTGTGGTCTAAAATATCTGGAACATTGTTCATCCTACCATCAGGATCGCACTATCGCGAAATCAGTATCATAAAAAAATGGTAATCCTGAAAGTTTCACACTGCTGTCCATCCCTGTAATGAAGCGAATGGTTTTACCGCCATTCATCGGTGGAGACATATCCTCCGGAAACACCCACTAACAAGCTTCGTCCAGTGCAATACACCATCCAAAACACTGTTATACAAATCTTGGAAATGTTTGAGATCTTATAACACACGAAGGAAATCAACCCTATTTCTACATTGGTTCTGTGAACAGCCTTTAATGTGATGATTGGATCTATCTAGATCATGAGTGTTTGGTGGTGGGCGGGGCGGGTTCCGCGCCGAGGTCCAGCAGGGTGGCCTCCGCGGCGGCGGGCGCGGGCGCCGCGTCGGCGGGGAACGGCGGGGTCACCTGCGACTGCATCTTCCTCACAGCATCCATGTTCACTTTGGTCGATAGATTCTTTTGTCGCGTTTGCTCGGACGTCTTCGATAACCGTTCGCTTAGCGCTTTGAGCGCTATTTGCCTGGAAATATTGGAAATATTATAAATGAAGAGAGAATGAGATTTATAAAATATCGAGGTTCAGAGGAAAAGTTCGTCATTGATCAACGAAAATTCCATTTATCGTCAACATATGCACCATTATTGTTACCTCGTTCTAGTATTTACAAAACATTTCATACCCTCGTTGTAGGAACATCTTTACACAGCTGACAGATTATTACACTGCAGTAATCCTTATTAAAGTGTTGTAATTGCAAATGAATTTATTGTGGCTTTGAGAGGCGAACGAGTCTGGTAATGTGTCTTATTTTTCCTCTGTGAAGTTTAATCAGTTCAATCAAAACTCCATACTACCATCAGATATTTATGTCTAGCAACTTCCAACATCTCTCATCTAGAAGATATTATAGTTTAATGAAAGATAGTGGCACAAATGGATCCGCAAAGGTGAGCAAATAGTATCAATACCAGGATGCATAAAGCATCTCACCAACGTCATGGCAGAACGTGCGACGATTTTCACACCTTTGCGGCCTCATCAAGCCCATTGAAGGGACCATTGGAGAGGGAAAAGGGAGGTCTTTGTCCAGCAGGGGGACAATTTAATGAATGGGCCGGTATAACAATACCTTCGCCTCTCCATGTCCTGCGGCTCCACGCCGGGCATGGAGATGGTGACGCCGCGCGGGCTCAGCGCCAGGTGCACGCGGCGCGCGGCGGGCGCGCACAGCCCCAGCCGCACCAGGCAGCGCCGCGGCGGGCCCAGCACGCCGCGCACCACCGGCTGCAGCACCGTCGGGAAGAAACTGACGCCACAACAACACGTCAATATATGAGTTGTTACATTTCAAACATGGCCATCTCCATATTTTTAGATTTTATGAATATATCCACGTGGATATGGACATATTTTTATTTGCATGCATATTTTATGTACTGTACTCTTTTTAAATATCATAAAATCCTAAAATCTGAAAATATGGAGATGGCCCTGTTTGAAATTTAAGGACTCATATGCATGCACATACATTTGTTGAAGCAGCAATCACACTTTGACCCAAATGTTCATATTTACGCACATTATATTGCAACCAAAATCAGTTTGTCAACGGTCATCAAGCAAACCGCACGTTCTCACCCCTCATTAAATTCACTCCCATTACTTATGTTTATCAGTTTTATAATATACCCACTTTTATCAGTTATATCAGTGTCTATCAGCCCAACCCCTATCAGACAAATTAGTACAGGCATCCCCGTTTCACCGGGCAACTCCAACTGGTCTTCAATCACACGAACACTCTTCATTCTGTGGCATTCAGCCTATACAATTACTTCTGTCTACCGCTTTGCAGCAAAGATAAGTCCTCCTCCTATTCTTGCTTTGATTAAATATGTGCATGCTCCAAGCATTTTACTTTTTCTAGAGACTTGTTGAGGGTCAAACGTCGACGTCATTATTGGACAATATTGCCGATCCTGGCTGCCAGGAATAACAGTATTGGAAGTATGAGGCGAGACTAATCCCATAAAAATATCGCCACAAAACTTATTGTTCCTAAATTAAGCAACGCTTGTAATATACATACAATGTACTGAAGCAAAATTTGCCTTGACAGGAATGGAACCTGCAACCATCTGTTGCTGAGGGCTGAGTGGTCTATCAATGTAGTGCAATAATGAGGAAAATACTCCAAATTGATATAATCTGGTCACTCTCACAAACTAAGATTTATTATGTAAATTTTTCTTGGAGATTGTTATTCTTTGAATGTGTTACTCACTCAGCTGACAATAAAATAAATTATTATATATTCCGACATCATTTGCATTTGTGTTACACAGCACATGCACACGAGGCCAAGGAATGGAAATAATTTAGTTTTCAGCTACAAAGCCAATTTCACAAGTGAAGTTAGTTGTGGGTTTTTTTATATTATACCAAAGCTAAACTCAATGTGGAATGTTTACCAAAAATTGTTGATATTGAGTTTTGTTTCGTTATTGTTTTCTGGTTGGTATTTTTATTTATTTGTATTAATGGTAAATATCTATTAAAAAACCAAAATATTGTTAATAGACAGAATGTTAACTTTATATTTAGTTGAAATTATTTGGGCATGAGAAACAATTTCTTCTCATATATACTTACTTATCAAAGCTGAAGTTATCAGCCATATCACCCCTGGAGCCGCTGCTGTGCCTCTGCCAGAACCTCAGGTAGATCCACGAGAGGATGGTCCCGCTACCCCACATGCACGGATATGTGCCCTCCAGCGCACCAACTGCCCACAGTATGATGGCCATTATCAGGATCAGCAGCGGCAGTGATCTGTTTGTAAGTTTACCTGAAATTGTTTAAAAAATATGTAATACCGGAAAAAAAGGACAGAAATTCCTAACCAAATCCAGACAAAATGATGCCATGTACACTTTTCAGTACTTCAAAGACATAACAAAACACTAACATAGAAAATAATGTTTGTAACTTATTCAGTATTGTATGTAAGTCATCTATCATTTGGCATTTAGTAGATACAATTGGGTATAACATTTGTAGCTTTGTATTCAGTGGTGTTTGGACCACATAGAAGTGTTTATTATCATCAGATTAGTGAATATCCTTGTTTGTCAAGTGTATTAGTAAAAAAGTAAAGGCAACAATACTTATCGCTTCGCACCTAGTGGTGTCTTTATCAGCAGATGGTCTGGCAATATCTGCTTCACTGCCACACTCACTGCTGCCAGGTAACCAGCCAGCCCGTGTACGTGTATATCGAACAAGTAGGACGTTTGGCCAGTACAAGCGAATATAACTAAGTAGTAAAACGTAGTCAGAAAAGCAACACCGACGTTGGTCAGGAAGAAAAACTTCATCATCTCCATCTGACCCCATAGCGGCTCGATCAGCTTTCCACACAGCCCCACAGTCACTATGTCGATTATCACCTCCCACAAATGTATCTCGAGAAACCAGAACGTGAAAGTGGACCACAGTTGGAAAGACGGTGGCAACAAATAGCCCGGAGTGACACTGAGAACGTCCACAACATCGTCGGAGAACGACAATATGTATCCGATAATCACAACTACACAAATGAACTTCACGGAGGGCGATGTGTTCCCTAGTAATGCGGAAAATTGTTGTCGTAAATACGGCAAATTACGACTGAACACCCGTAACGCAGCCATTTTTGTGACGGATGGATGAGTAAAATATCAAAATTAACTGAGCTGACATTTGTTTGTTATTACTTTGACGCTATGGTTTCACACTTTTTGACAAATTTGAAGTGACAGCTTGAATAAGAGTCGTAAGTACGGCTAGTTCCACGCACGCGTCATATCTACTCATTTAACTAAAAGCAGTGACAAGCTCAGGCAGTCATTTACATCTATTACAGGCTTGCATGAATCATTTAATTTTTATTCATTTTTCCATTAATTAATACAACATATAGCATATATACACAGAATTATAAACACTACTGTGCGTGCATATCTATTTATTATATTCATCAGTAATAAATAAATAAGTGAAATGGAATGAAAAAAAAAATGATTAGCTGACAGTTACGGTGACAGTGGGTGAGTGACTTTATTATGCCAAAGTTTATTATCTTTCTCATATTTTCACCCGATCACCGAAATTCAGAGATACATCAAAAAGCAGTACCTATCCATTCCACTTAATTCTAATATCATTAATTTAAATAAATGCTATATCTTAGATTGATCGGAAGTGCTTTGTTGGTATGATCCATTTATATCGCGAATCTTAATTTTCAAGAGATAAGTGCTCACCACAAAGTCATACTAGATTCTTATCCTTTGGTTACAGTTAAGAGTAGCTAACGTTTGGGGTAACGGAGCAATGGCGAGCTGTGGGACTAGGAACTGTGATACCGGCAGAATGCGGTACTTGACGCAGTCGGAGGCAGCGGCACTCGACCAGGAGCTGTTCAATGAATACAAGTTCAGTGTGGACCAGCTTATGGAGCTCGCTGGACTGAGCGTCGCTGCAGCCGTTGCACGCACCTTCCCACCCACCACGTAAGATTCTAAAAAGTTATTTAACTCTATAACTATGTGTTGTGTAGAATTCAAAACATCTCCAGGCAAGCTGCAAGAATAAATAGCAAAGAAAAACAACTAAACTGATTAAAATCGCAAGATGATGTATTTGGTCATTGCTCACTGTTTTCAATGGACTCAGTACCAATAATATTATACCATAATTTCATACAATTTAGAAATAAATAATTATACATTTTATGTTACATTAAATATATTCTTTTTTTTATATAAGAACTAATGTATTGTGTATTACATTTTAGACATAAATCAGCACTAGTGGTCTGTGGTCCTGGCAACAACGGAGGAGATGGTCTAGTTGCCGCACGTCACATGATATTATTTGGCTACCAAGTCTCCGTTTACTACCCTAAACGCACACCAAAACCGTTATATGAAAATCTTCTTGAACAGTGCAAAAGATTTAATGTAAATATCATAGAAAATCTGAAGCCACCAAAGGAGTTGCAAAATGATTATCAATTGCTTGTTGATGCATTATTTGGGTTTAGTTTTAAACCACCTGTGAGAGAAGAACTAAAACCTGCATTGGATGCATTGATTTATAGTGGGTTGCCAGTATGCAGGTAATAGTTATATATTCATCATGTATTTTTTTTTTAAAGTAACTAGTACTTCTATTGTTTTAATCTTTTGTGTCCACCAAACTATGACTGAATTTATCAAAGGACTGAAGCAAGTTTAGTTTGTTTCTATTCAGTTTTCAAGAGGAATAATATATATTTTTTTCACTTCCAGTGTGGATATCCCTAGTGGCTGGGATGTTGAAAAGGGTCCAGACTCTGAACGGCCCCTCAAACCAGCCCTTCTAATCTCTCTATCTGCACCCAAAAAGTGTGCAGCTCCTGAGCACATAGGTACAGCCAGACACTTCCTAGGTGGGCGATTCTTGCCTCCAGGCATTGTGAAGAAATATAACTTGACATTGCCACCATACCCGGCTCAGGATCAAGTGGTTGAACTGTAAAATGTATTTTAACTGCATCAATATAAGCCTCCCTAGATGAAAATCCTGGGCTTGGATTAGTTTGTTAAAACTATTGTTATATATTTGTTATTTTAGTGTGTAAGATATATCTCAATAAAATTGGCTTTTGTACATTCATAATGTTTTAGATCGTCGTATTGTGAACTTGAAGTTTATAAATCTATTTAAAACAAACGGTCGGGTCTTTTTGGTGGAAAATGGAAAGTGAATGGTCAGTTTTGTTTTTATTTCCAAAGCTTGAGTGTAGCTCAAATAAAATTCTTGGTGTAGCCTAATCTTTTTTTCTTTAAATGTTAGCGAGTGTGGGCACACTTTAAAGATATAGTTTTGTGTTTTCTTTGGGCACAAAATGTGATGAAGCGATTATGGGCTTCCCCCAAAATGTCTATTAATTAGTCTAATTAGAAATTACGAAGTAAAATATCCGGCACTTTACTCGAAAGTTTGGAGGGCTATTGGCTAAGCCAATAAAAAAGAAGTCCCCATGAAAATGTGTTCACGCTCCCAGCCACGGATATAAATAAAGGCCTTGCCAATATGCATATATATTTGAAAAAAAAAACACATAACTGGCTAAATGCGACAGCGAAAGCCCACGAAGTAAAACAGATACAATTTGTTAGTGATATTTAAAACTATTTGGTGCTGACAGGTTTCTGAGCATAACTATTTATCTCTTTCTTACAAATCAACGAACAAGTAAGTTTTAATTTTCTATGCTCAAAATGTGTAAATCTATACCAGAACAGCGGATTGCTGACAGACGTTTACTTTTTGGCGCCTATTTTTCCCGCGGCAACCGGCTGTCATTTTATTTCGTGAGGTCAGCGACTTTTACGCATCGTGCCTTGTTTCTTTCGAATTAATTGTTATTTATTCAAGTTTATACATAAATGTGAGTGTTTCATTACGTATTTCTACTATTGTAACCAATTTCTAGCTTTAAACTTAGTTTGTTTGTGGAATACATGTCACAAAATCCGTTGCTAGGTCGTCCCGTTTTCGCATTGTTCTACTTGTAATATTGCTGTCCATACCCGTTATACTTTTTATCGTCCTCCTATAATGTTCTCCATTGGCATCGTAATATAAGTAAATTCTAAATAAATAGTGTTTCCAGTTCACAATGTTTGAAGCTCGCCTGCTCCGAAGCTCCATCCTGAAGAAAGTGCTGGAAGCCATCAAGGATCTCCTCACACAAGCCACCTTCGACTGCGACGACAATGGGATCCAATTGCAGGTAAAATTATCATGAACTTAATCGAAAAACCATAAAAGTACATACCACAATAATTAAATTTCATTGCCATAATAGTAAGTTAGCAACCAATTAAAGTAGTTGGGTGAGTGTTGACTTGAGAAGAATGTCCCAAGTACATTGGCACTAAAAACCACTGGTGATGTAGATGCTCTACAATTAACCTCTGCTTACTCCATTGGAATATATGTGATTGTTTTTAATCATTAACAGAATGTCACACCAGTCTACATTTTGACCAGATTGTCTAAGTAGGTAGTTTCTTTTGCTGCCTAATAGGAAATATTTTTAAAGTAAACATTGTTTCAAACATCTATGAATGTAAATATCATTGTTTGGTTTTACCAACACTTGTTGACCAGTATTCAGCCCAATTTATTCTAGGATTCCATAGGATTTATGTTTCATCATCAGCCGGAAGACGTCCACTGCTGGACATAGGATTTATGTTTATTGTTACTTAATTTCCAGGCAATGGACAACTCCCATGTGTCACTGGTCTCCCTCACCCTCCGCGCAGATGGCTTCGACAAATACAGATGTGACAGAAATATTTCCATGGGAATGAATTTAGGAAGGTAATAATAATAATTACCAGCATTCTCTTTTTGAGAGAGGTTTGGTAAGAGTTAGACAGCCCCATAGCCTATTTTTAAAAATCAATTTTGTAGATACATTCAGGATTAAATCAGGAGTCTTTATTTATTTTCTATTTGCCATACCATTCATATAAGTTTGAAGATAACCAGTCAGCACCTTTATTATTAAAACAGCTTTATATGGTCAATGATGTGTGTTTACATATTTTATCTGATGCCAGTTTCATGTTTGTTTATTTCAGTATGTCCAAGATTCTCAAGTGTGCTGGCGACAAAGACACAGTGACCATCAAAGCACAGGACAATGCCGACACAGTCACGTTCGTGTTTGAGAGCCCCAACCAGGAGAAAGTGTCTGATTATGAGATGAAACTTATGAACTTGGATCTTGAGCATTTAGGTGGGTTAGAAACTGGTATAATAATATAAAAGTCTACTCTTGGTTGGAGTGTAGCCTTAGGGGCGCTATGACTTAGGTTTAGGTTAGGTTAGAAAAGTGACCAATACGCGCGAGCGAAGCGAGCGTGCCTCGGCAGCGGCCGGCGAAGCGCCAGAATCCGAATGTGTTATTAGGTTATGTTAGTTCCCAGTTAGGGGGGCTATGGGGCCAGGACTTAGATGAAGTTTAAGGATTTTTTTGTGTTTTGTTTTGATCACTGTTCTAACCTAACCTAACCTAACCTAAGTCATAGCGCCCCTAAGGCTACACCATGACCCTACTCTTAGAAGCTTGTTAGAAATTCTATCCAATAAGATTCTATGTTAGGTGATAAAGTGAATCTGAAATACTTCATAGAAATCGTCTTGCAGCTTAGTTTACTGGTGGACTTACACTGATATTATGTTATAGTTTTTGTAGTGCAAACATTTTTACCAAACAAAATACAGTCTCTGAATCTGTATGAAATACAATATAGATGGTAATCATTATCATTTGTTCTTGTATGATTATAATCCTTACTAATATTATAAATGCGAAAGCAACTCTGTCTATCGCGCTTTCACGCCAAAACTACTGAACCAATTTAAATGAAATTTGGTACACAGATTATCTAGAGCCTGAGAAAGGACATAGGCTCCTTTTTAAATCGAAAAGGGTTGTAAAGGGGGCATGAAAAGTTGTATGGAAGTATCGTCATTTTTAGATTTTTAGAGATTGAAACTTATTTTATAGACTGTTGATTCAATATAAATAAAAATGACATTCAAAGTTTGTCAAAGTTTACCCTCAAGGGTGTGAAATAACAATAGGGAATAGGGGATGAAATTTTTTATGGAAATATGTAAGATTTATGTGAATGTTTTAACACACTGATTCATGAATACCCAAAGATACTATTCCACACTGACGAAGTTGTGGGCACAGCTAGTAATATTTATTTCTTCTTTATCAGGAATCCCTGAGACTGAATACAGCTGCACTATTCGCCTGCCGAGCGGCGAGTTCGCGCGGATCTGCCGCGATCTCTCACAGTTTGGGGAGTCCATGGTCATCTCGTGCACTAAAGAAGGTATGATTATAAACGAGTTTGTTATTCCTGCCACCATACCATTATTATCTTTTTTTTCTGTAAATCTGAGTATGACTACTTGGAGTTTCTAATTGATTAGTTTTACTGAAATAAAATCGATTTCTTTTCTTGTCTTACTTCACTCTGTAAACATATACTAATCATCAGGTTTATTTTCCCAGGAGTGAAATTCTCAGCGACAGGCGACATCGGCTCGGCGAATATTAAGTTAGCACAGACCGCCTCCATTGACAAGGAGGAGGAAGCAGTGGTCATTGAGATGGATGAACCTGTCACCCTCACATTCGCCTGCCAGTATCTCAACTATTTCACTAAAGCCACGTCATTGAGCCCACAGGTAACAATGAGCTATAAAAAATACACTTACAATAATTTGAACTGATTTTTTTTTACAAAAAAACTGATAATTAGGGAAATTACATAGTTCACTAATTCACAATTAACTTGGTCATTCATAATTCGTGTTGGTGATTGGAGCATAGCCTTATAATGTGAATTGTAGTAACATTTGATTGCAAGGAGATTAAAATGTATCTTATTTATTTGTAAATATGCGTATAAATAATATCAACATTGGGAATGGTCATCAGATATATGTATGTAGTGTTTGGGTTTTTGATGTGCAAGGTGCAAGCGATAATTAGCGCCGCCGCGCCTGCCAGGCTGACCTTCGAGCAGGCAGGAAAGCGTGTTTATGCCAGAATTAGGCCTACCTATGGACCCAGTTGCCATTACCAATAGCTGTTATTAGATTGAGTCGGTCAACAGTCCCGTTGTTTAGTGCAAAAATCATGTTCTATGGTGTTACAGGTACAGCTGTCCATGTCGGCTGACGTGCCTCTTGTCGTCGAGTACCGCATCCAAGACATCGGCCACATCCGCTATTACCTGGCGCCAAAGATTGAGGAGGAGGACAGTTGAATTAAGTTATTGTTGGTTAAGTTTCTATTGTGTAATGTTACATATGCCTTTTCACATCTATCATGTCAATTTTATAATTTTACGAACTACGTACACTGTGTATCGCAGAATTAATGTGATAATAGTATTTTGTATATGAAGAGGTAATAAAAGTTGTATTCTTAAAAAAAAGTACTTTGAATAATAATTACTAACAAAGAAGATGAAATATTTTCAAATTTCACATTTTATTTTCCACAATTGTCGTACAAATAATTTGAATCATGCCAGTTTACATGAGTATTGGACAAAGTCAAATTATTAACATTAAACACTGATACACAGCACTAAATCAAAATTAAATATATCCTAAAACAATTGGAATGTCGAACTTAAAGCTTCGAATCTTTACTTAAAAACTGTTTACAATATATTAATCATTCTTACATACTACACAAATAATTACATCCCCACTTGCAGACGCCATTTGTACATTCTATAAATATGCACACCACATGCATACAAATATAAAATACACACAGAACGGACATAGAGATCAAAATAATAAAATTCCGTCCAATTTTGGATCACTAAAGTCACAAAAATATCATTCACTTTAGTTAAAACGCATGCTAATCTCTGTGAGACTGCACGCTAAACATCTTCGGGGATCACAAAATATACTTATCAACTACATAAACATTACAATAACGCTAGTAATGACCAGAAACCGACATAGGCATGTAAAAATTAAAATTACGAACTAGGAGGAATATAAAAAATTATCAATCAATCATGTAATTAAGTACTATTAAAATAAATTGTAAATACAATAGGAGGGTGGGCAGGAGTAAGTGAAAGAACGGAACTGTACCGAGCTCGCTACATGTTTCCATACGAACTCAACGAGAGAAAGCAACGAGATGAACGAATGAAAGTATTTTAGGGCATTATCATTTTTTTTTAAAGCAGGCTGTTTAAAATTTCGACCTCCGAGATGGAATTTTTCGACAACATTATTGGGGTGACCAGATTTCGGCCTAGCGCGCATAGTTGACTGGCTCTTATCAAATGTACGGTAATCAGTGACGGATTTACCAGCAAGCTGAGTAGGCTGGAGCCTAGGGCGGCAAATTTGGGAACCGTTTTTTTTTTGTCTACCTCATAGATATCAAAAAGATTTCTGCATGACGGTTGTCTAATGTTTAATCTGCAACAAATTTTGTCGATGACTATTTTACGTGCAATTTCAATGTTTTTTTTTTATTGTAAAAATAATCTAAGAAATGACAATTGTTGAGGCAAGGGCTGCAATACCTTTACAGCCTATACCTTGGAAATTTATAAAGCCGCCACTGACGATAATACACCGGTGACAGGAAAGTCACCAATGCGCGCTAGGCTTAACAGACACAAATTGATTGGCCAACCGTGTTTACAATACCCGCGGTCAAAATGTTAAAACCATTTCGAACCTACTCTAGGAAAAAAAAATAGAGAATGCCCTGTAGCGAGTCGGAAGGCACCGCTTCACTGCTTCCACTTCTTGGCGGAGAAGAGCACGGCGCGCTGCTTCAGGAACAGCGAGTAGCTCTGCTTGCGCGGCGCGGCGGGCGCGGCGGCCGCGGGCGGCTCGTCGCCGGCCGCGCGCCGCCTCCTGTCGGCGCCGCGCCGGCTCGCGGCCGCCATCGCCGTCACGTACGCGGCCCGGCGACCGCGCCCTCTACCTGCGGTCACACCAACACGCACTTAGGGAACTATTCATCGAGTTCTCGGAATGAAATCCTCTCGAGTAGCTCTACTTATTATAGTTAACTAGCCAACCGCCCCGGCTTCGCCCGGCTCTAAAATTATAAGTGTTTCTCTACTATACTACTACTAACAACTGGCAATAAAATTAATATAACAAATGTAAAAAGACAAGCCCGCTGAGTTTCTTGCCGGATCTTCTCTGTCGAGGTCGCGTTCCGACCCGGTTGTATTTATAAGAAAAAAAAATCTAAAATAAACAATTTGTAAGTGCCCCCGTAGGTCTAAACAAAATAAACGATTTTAATTTGAATATATTATGCATGTATTATACATATAAACCTTCCTCTTGAATAACTATATCTATTAAAAAACCGCATCAAAATCCGTGGTTTTAAAGATCTAAGCATACATAGAAACAGACAGACAGCGGGAAGCGACTATCTTTTACACTAGGTAGTGAAGTCAAAAATAGAAAATTTAGAAAACCCCTCCTGCGACGACTTTTTATACTACAAAAGAGCTCATGAAACATAGCTAAGAACACTCGATCGGAATACCTATCTAACAAAATAATCATAATTGAAATCGGTTCATCCGCTTGGGCGCTACGATGCCACAGACAGATACACATGTTAAACTTATAGACCCCGCTTTTTTTGTCGGGGTTAAAGAGAGTGAGCACCTGCCCCCCCTCCGCGTCCTCAGGACTCGCGCTTGACCTCGCTGGGCCCGGGCGCGTCGTCGTCGGCGTCGGGCTCGGCGTCCGCGTCCAGCCGCGCCGGGCTGATGAGCTGGTCGTGCAGCGTGCGCAGGTGCCGCAGCAGATTGGACTTCACGTTGAACCCCTTGTTGCACAACCCGCACACGAATGGCCGCTCCCCTGGCGGGAGAAATCAATCTTTGTAATTTTCAAGAATCGCACCTCTCGCTTCAATGGTCGACTGGGTGTTTCTGGAACCACCCCCTGCCATTGTACGTGCAGTAAACATGGGTACAAGCTTTGGTTAATTTGCACTATACATGCTGTATGATGACAAAACAATCTTTTTCATTACTCATACTCGGAAAGTAGGTCTGAAGTTGCCTGAAGAGCGGGCTGAAAGTAATACTTTTCAGCCCCAGGGAAAATCGCTTTCAACTCTCGGGTAAAAATAAGTTACCTTCACCCCTTGGGTAACAATGTACTATACCACTAGTTAGTTAGCCTATAGCCAGTATTTAAAGATAGAGTACAACCCACTTCGGCATGGAATCAGGGCCCTTACCACGCTAGCTACTCAAATCGTAATAGAAAAGTAAACGCTCGCGATTACGTTTCAAACGCTTCGCTTTTGACGTTTTGCTGACACCATACTATATCAATGTCAGTAGCAATCGTGAAGCTCGTATCAGCAAAACGTCTAAAGCGGAGCGTTTGAAACTAAATCGCGAGCGTTTGCTTTTCTATTACGATTTGAGTAGCTAGCGTGGTTAGGGCCCAGTTTGTAAGTACAATTGAATTGGACTTACCTGTGTGGGTACGCATATGAATGAGCATTGAAGCGTGTGACGGGAATATTTTCTTGCAGTGCGAGCAAGTCTTGTTTTGCGCGCCCTCTGTGAAACGATTGTGACGTTTTGGTGGGGCACTGTTGTTTGATATGGCCAATTCTAGACAATCGACATCGAACGACATTTAGAACAGGGATCAAAGTCAGACAATCACACAATATGCAACACTTTGTTATTCAGCAAATCAAAGCTTATAATAGAGTTGCCGACAGCGAACAAAGCATTCCAATGTAGGTACATTTATAATTATAAAACATAACTGAAGTGATTATCATGAGTGTAGCGGGGTTGTGGTGTTGTGTCAAATAATGTAAAGCAAGGCGGTAAAAAAATAAAATGTTAACAGGTGTTAGCGAAAGTTACAAAATAAAAATATGGTGACCAAAAATGTTCGTTTGTCGAGAATCAGCCACATACATAACAATCAGGTTTCAGCTATGTTAGTAAAAAATAAATTAATAATTAATCATTTGGAAATTACAAGTAGTAGTTAAATTTAATTGGTTAAATTACATTATCTTATTTTTTTTTAATCAAAAATTTCAAGTTACAGTTCTTAAACATGTCATTGAAAAGGTACACTGTATCAGTTTTACATTGGGATACATTCGAATTATAAATCTATATTGTATTTCTTAATTCCTGAAAGAGTAAACCTCGGTATATCAGAAAAAGTAACATTAGTATACTTGTAAGCCTATAAGACAGTAGTACAACTTATAGGGACATCATTGCAAGCAAGCATTTTTGTGTAAGTAAAACTGAAGTTTTATTTATTTATTCGTATGGCATTCTTACAATTGTTCACAATAAATTAAAATTAAAATCAAAATAATAAGTTGGTTCAGTACTTTCCAAGACATGCTTAGGGACTTATTGGGCGTCCCCAAAGGAGAGCAGCAGTGACACTCAGTAGATTTTAATAATATAGTAGTCGAGATCTTCAGTAAAAACCTGAGAATATTCTTAATAACGATTTTTTCTTGTAGTGAATTATTCAACTTTGCAAATTAATATCTTCGATCATCTAGCACCCTGATACATTGGCTGGGGACGCCCTGTGACGCCTTATAATATGTAGCTATTAAGTTGTACTTCAGTCCTAAATACACAGGTGTTTTAAAAGTCTGAAATAATAAATTAGGTACATATACTGTAGATGCCTGCTGAAGTCAGACCATCGTAACTATCAGTTTTTTAGAGTTCCAGACCTTTACATTTTTGTAATTTGCATGTTGCAGGCTATGAACACATCCAATAGCCTAGAGAACAGTGTAAACCACATTCACGAGTAGCAGCCAGCAATATTTAAGAAAAACTTTGTATTGCATTTGATTTATGAAAATAGAAAATATTGGTTCTAATTTCGTAAAAAAATTATAGATACCTTTTTAATTCCAAGTTTGAATACTGATCCAAACCCCAAGTATTATTTCAGGCTTTTAAGACACTGCGTATAGTTTTAATAATGAGCAGAAATATCGGTACAGACCTGACTCAGTGTGCGCGCTCTGTATGTGGCGCACCCACTCGGCGGGGTTCGGGAAGTGCTTCTGGCACAAGTCGCAGCGAAGCAGCGCCATTGTCTCCTCTGTGTCATCACTCTGGACAATAACAACATGCCTTTGAAACTCAAGCCTCTAAAATATCCAATTCAAATTCAAATCGTTTATTTTGTTTAGGCCTATGGGGGCACTTACAAATTGTCAATTTACATTTTTTTTCCTTATATCTACAACCGGATCGGAACGCGACCTCGACTGAGAATATCCGGCAAGAAACTCAGCGGGCTTGTCTTTTTACATGTAATTTTTTTTTTTATCGCCAGTTGCTTCTATTCAATAATTACTAAGGGTAGTAGATATTAATATAAATACGCAAATAATTCCGGATTCCTCAATATTAACGTAGGGCAACTAGGCATTATTATGTAGGTTATCAGTTATGAGCATTCAGATTCGAATGTCGAAAGTAAATTGTTTCGACGACCGGTTCACGTACCGGTTGGAGTGTAGGCCGCTGGGCTCACAGCACCGGGTGGTTGCAGGTTCGATTCCCTCCCGGACAAATTTCGGAAATGACCTTTACGTAACTTGTCATAGTTGCCTTGTATACTAGGTGAAACAAAATGGGTATACATACTTTTTTTTACTTCATTATTTTGTAAATGTAAAACTATCTGCTTTAGGGGACATTTGAAACATTTAAGGTTTTGTATTTGTAGACTTGCTAAATCTATCAACAGCTGTACTCCTAAAACACCTTTTGTTTTTCAAGTTTCCTCCAAAGCGGACAGTTTTAGAATTACAAAGTTGAGTTTTGAAAAAAAAAGTATATCCTTTCGTTTCAACCTGTATGTATTATAAATGTGAACCTTCAAAAAATTTTTTTCTAAATTCATAGTGAAGCCGTATTAAAATCCGTTGCATAGTTCAAGAGTGAACTAAGCAGACAAACAGACAGACTAATAGAAGACACAAATAGCGAGTTTGTTGAATACAATTTAAAGAAGAAGAGTTGTGATACTGACCGCCGAGCGATGCTTCCGCTTCCGCGCATGCTGGTGGTCGGTGCGCGCGTGGCCCTGCACGTGGCGCACCCAGGCCGCCGGCAGCGTGAACACCTCCGCGCACAGCTCGCACGCCAGCGGGCTGTAGATCTGCACCGGAGCAATACCCGTCGGACACAACAACAACACTCAACTACATCTATTGCCAGTGGCGGATTTACAAATTTCCAAGGCTGTAAAGTTTTTGCCGCCCTTGCCTCTACAATTGTCATTACTGGTTGGGGGCGGCGAACTAGTTATTTTACTCTAGATTAGGAAGTTTCCTACACCGAATGTACAATGACAAGTGAGAGGGGAAAGTCTTCGGCAAAATTTGTTGCAGAGTTCTATCGGTACCCAAATTTGCCGCCCCAAAAATCTGACATCCTAGGCTCCAGCCTACTCAACCTGCTGGTAAATCCGCCACTGCCTATTACCCTCCGCTTCATACTCGTACCGCACGTGTGAGACACCAATATTTTGAGTTTTCATTTGTAGCCTTTTTAATTATTAATTTTTAAATATCTGTTTAAAATATAAAATTACTTGTTTCCCAAATGGTATTAGGTTATAAAAAGTAAATACGTATATTAAATTATTATTAGGACTTGTTTTAATATTTTTTAAAGGCTATTAAGTCTTATAAATTACATTATAAAGATATTCCAAGATTGTTTACTAAATCCGAAACAACACTATAATGTATATAATTTAAAAGCGAGTCTTACTAAATATACCCTCTAAATTTGGGAGCTCAACAGGCGGCCAATTAAGTGATAATACAAGGTTCACGGCATTTGGCAATGAGTGGCCATTATTGGCCGCAGCCCCCTCACAGATCGCTAGAAAGCCCCCATTAGTGGCTGTAGTGCCTAATGCACAGTCACGAAAAGATACTCAGGTGACTCACCAAGCTATCCTCTTCAATGTCGACGTCATCGAGCGGCTCGGACTTGACGCTCATCTCGGCCTGGAACATCTCGGCGATGGAGCGCTCCTCCTCCTCGATGCTGCTGGCGTCCCAGTCGGGCTCGTCCTTCACCTGCACCTCCGCGGACTCCGCCACCGACGACGACGCCGCTTTCTCTGTACAAGATGGACGAGTTAGGAAACAGATCGATTGCTGGATTGAGAGGAATCGATGACGATGGGACAATTCCTTCATAGAGCAACATTTGATGGACAATCAAAAGTACCAAGGATCGGTGTGGAAATACCGTTAACAGGACATGCAGACACAAAAATAAAGTTTTAATTGATTAAATTACTCACTTGCAGTCTCAGATACATTGTCCTGACTCTCATCAGTCACCTTGGATTCCTCAATCTCAACAGTTGTGTCAGTCTTTTGTCTCTTTCCATACTTTCTTTCCGTTGCGGGCCGTCGCAAAATTCTCGGCAGAGGTGTTTCCTCTACACTTTCTTCATTCACTGTGGTTGTAGCTGTGGCAATAGTAGAGGTAGAAGAGGGCGTCGTAATAGTAGCTACGGCGGATCCATCGGAGGTGGGCGTTGGGGCGACCAATATAGTCTGGCCTTTCGGTGCCACCGGTCTGAGAGCTGCTTGCGTGCCACCTTCAGTGGTTTTGATAAAGACTAGCTTTGGAGGACCGATGAACATGGGCCTAGAGAATGTTTATTAGTCAGAAATCTTGTTGAGCAATAATGATAAATTACAACTACAATAATGTAGGGGTCTTTTTCATACTTTACTGGCATGAGAATATCAACAATAGTCTTAGCTAAAACCAGTTTGGCTTGGTGATACAGTTGGTGTTTATATGGGGCTCAAGACTCCCAAGTCCATAGTATGTACTTATGTAGGTATAGAATTCAAACAGATTAATTAAATTGTTACTTTGGACAGTTGGTTGCCTCATAACAAAAAAGCTTTCAAACTTTTAAAAAACCAATCTGTTAGCAGTCTACTGGCCGACAATACATTCACCATCAAAGATTTAATGAATTCAGTAATGTATGAAATTAGCAGACGTGCCCTGGAGACATAGTATTATTTATTATTATTATACAAAAATGAATATACCTTGAAACCCCTTGTTGCTGGACTGGACTGAATGCTTTCAGCAACTTATCATCCTTCTTAACAGCTAACTTTGGTTGAGCATTCTCTGGTTTCTTTGGTAGCACCGGTGTGGCCTGCTTGTTCAAGCCGGTGGCCACCACCGCTGGGGTGGTGGTCTTCTCTGCAGGAGTGCTCTCACCACCAGCCTCGTCAGCTTGCCGCCACAGGCCACGGATTTTAAGGACCTCACCCGCTTTTAGAACTGTGTCTAAAACTTCATTAGAGACAGTGGTTTCACCTGGAAATATTAAAGTCTGTTTTATGTTTGTACAAAAATAGGTAAATAAGAGTGTCTACCACACCAATATACTTGACCTTTACTATAAGCATTGTTATTTCATTTGTAATATTTGGTAATATAACTACTAAAGTTCTGTATAGCTCTACCTCAAGAAAGCTGACTTACATTGAATTATGAGATGTATAATGACATTTTCAAACTATTAGCACTTAGCATTTTCAAAAACAGAACTAAAATTAACGAAGCAGAATCAGTCACCAACCTTTATACATATACTCGACTATAATTTTCAGCGCCTTCGACGATATCTCCGAGGGAAGCACCACGTAGAGCATCCCCCCCATCCGCGTCACGGTGCGCTGCCCCTCGAACAGGCTGCCCAGGTACACGCTGCACGAGCTCAGGATGAACTTGTGCGCCGGTATCTGCGCGCCGTCCATCGTGCACAGCACCACGTCCGTGAACCGCTCGGAGCGCAGCAGGGCCGCCACCGAGCCGTTCAAGTGCGAACTGTGCGAATGCCATTTCAACTGGTACGTGTCCGTCGAAGTCATCTCCCTTTTAGAAGTTAGAACAGCACATCCTGCATCAAACGGCGCACGTTTATATGATAATACTTTGTGTTGTTTATTGTTTACCAACATTAACATAACGGCAAGAGTCGATCCACGCGGGTTATTGCCATTTTTTTCTTCTTGTTTTGTTTGAAAGAAAACGCGCTATGAAGTTTGATGACCCCACATTCCAATAAAATGTTTGATTGAATTTGAATTTTTTAGTTATCCGGTTGAAAAGATCATAATAAAACCTATAAATGAATAGGCAATTATGCGTAAGCCTAATAAATTGTAAAATAAAACTAATTATTGATTTCATAACAAGGGGAAAAGGAAATTTATTTTGTTGTTGTTATCATTGGCATTATACAAAAAGAATATAATAAGGCTCAAAATAAGTAGCTTACAGAAAAACAATAAATACACATACAGCTAACAACGGCATCTATTGGCTGAAATTGAAACTATACATTTTGGAGAAAATTATTAATAATAATTATGGTCAAAAAACTAGTTTTATATAAATAGAGAACATAATCATTTTTAATTCATCATAATATCATTAATTATTATTAACTATACCTACATAATCATTGGTATTTAAAATTAAATAAAGCAAGCACACAGAATAAAAGTAGAGTAATTACCTCGAATAACCGGTAATCGATAAAAATATTAAATTTTAAGAATCACATCTTCGTATCTCTTAGAAATCACAAAATTGAAAAGTATTACACATTTGAATAATATCGAACAATGCGATACGCGCAACCACCGCGTGCGACCCTCAAATCTAGTGTGCGGCGGCTGCGGCTACAAAAATCGATAGAGTTCGTATTGATTTAACTACAACGAAAACCGGGGTTGCGCGTTTATCTCATCGATCCAACCGAGTGAGCGTCGGTTTGCGGCGCGCGCCTGCGTCGTATAGAGAGGGGCGCCCTCGGTCGCTAACAGCAGCGGCGCCCGCCCTGCACCGCACCACCACCCTGTTCACGCGCAAATTGCTTTTATTCCATGAAGTTTTAATCATAATAATTATTATTTTTTCTTCCCATGACAAAGCCAGGTAAAAGTCATACTTTACGCATACGCAAAATTATTTTGGAAGCGATTTTATAAAATGTAAATAACTTATCCTTGAAACCGTAAAAAACTGGTAGTGGAAAAATAATCAAGGTTGGCATGATACCAACGCGATATAAATGCTATTACACTACCTAAACTACTATGCTTCAAAATATATTCTCGGTAACCAGGATAATATTATGTATATAAATCAAAGTCGATTAAGTTTTATAGAAATTACACATTGTCTCAATGAGTAGGTAGGTAGCTACCTCGTGAAATCCCGCAAATATTATGTTTTTAGGAGGAGGAAAATTCTGGGAGGTGATACAAACATATTGAGGTTTTCGAAAATAATTCAGAATAAAAATAGCGGTACGGGTTCGATTCGTAACCATACTTGATTACTTCTAACTGCTATGACACTGGTGACTTAGGTATAGCAGTGCAGGTATTAGCAATTGGGCAGATTCGAGTAATTGATTTTTACCACATAGAACTCTACCTTAGTGACAGGTGGTAAGCTCATTGTTTAAAACATGTAGTTCCTTTTGGTAGATGGTTATGGCGTTAATACCTTTATTCATGTTCATGACATTAACAGGAAGACTGGAAGTGCTCATCTGCTAGTTAATAATTGAAAATAGATTTCAAATAACATTGGATAGTTAATGAATAAAAGGGCTATATGTCCCATTGAAGAAGTAAACACGTAAATAAATTACACGTAAATATTTAAACTGTGTTTTTTTATCGATCAGTTCTATCTCTTTATAACCATGACATTTAGTTGCCATAGGTACCTACCTATACCATAGGTTATATCGTTCACAGCTCGCACCCATCATAGAAACGTTGAGCAAGTGGGGCGAGCTTGCGCTCTGTCGCGTGCGCAGACACTATTGATTTTTCTTGGTGGCCCCATGCTTTCACATTTCATCCCCCTATCTACCTTCGCTATACACACGTATTATATAAAACACACAAGACTTTATTATTATTATTTAAATATTGAATTCTCGTAACTTGAAGAAGGTACCTATACATAATAGGGTTGATTAAATTAATAAATTGTATTAATTATGGTAAGCTTTAGTAACATAAAGTAATAATTTTGTGTGAATCTTTCAAAATATTACTATAGTTATTTGCGCGGCAAGTCCGATTAGTTTAAGTAGATAATTATGACGTCGACGACGTTTCCATAATATCTCGGTTCCTTGAATAGGTACGTATAATAAATCGATCTTGGCGATAGCACTGGCCTTTACACCCTTTAATAAAACAGGTGTAATTTCCAGGAAACTCTTCACATATTTAATTTAATTGTATTCAATCGGCTGGACCTGTTGTAGGCTCGCGTACTCATCAGTACAGTAAGCTTTGTGTAAGCACCTTACATAACAATATAGACATTTTTATACTAAGCTAGGTTGATAACTGATATAAATACAAAATTTAAAACATCAGCAGGGGTTGATGGGCGGTGTTACTTATTTACTTTCCCACGATTTCCTATAAATTTATTATAGGGCTTTCCTCGCTACTGTATTTTTAAATGTATCTTTAAATGCTTCTGTGAGTACCACTGATAGTCTGCTCGCCCCCTGACGTTTAAATAAAATAATAAATGCAGACATTACTAGCCATATGTTCCATTTTTTTTATTTAATGTGTACCTACTTACCTGAGTATTAGCTTCAAATAAATATACTAGATGGCATAGTAATCAAGTTTATAGAGTTTTGTGTAGAAAATGAATACAGATGGCGCTATTAACTCCGTTTTTTTCCGCTAAAATTACGATTTATCCACTTGGATTTATGAAGGAAGACTAATGATCAAGACTACACTATCACCACTATTCTTACTTAGACCTCGTTAATCTATGTATTCTTATGAAACATGAAACATTACTCAATTTTCAAACGTCAATATCACAATATTCCTATCAATGTCAAAATGTCAAAACCAAATCAATCAATGTCATTTCTTCGATTCGTTGGCCGTGGTGTGTCCGGTTGTTTATTTTGTTGAATTTTATTTATTAATGAGTTTTTGGTGCTTTGGTGGTCGTTTACTGAGCGATGAATCCTCAAAGTAAAAGTACGGCGCTATCCGCCGATCTAAACAATTTTATATACGGTGTTTCACGAAGGAATGCCCAGAATGCGCCAGATTTGACCAAAACTGGTATAACCCTGTTGAAAAACTTCCCGGCAGCCAGAGATGCCGTGTTGGAGTACTTCGCAATGGTGTTCCATGATGCTGTTAACGTTTCTATCAACCAGGGCGATTACGAGGTAAGCCGGGACCATTTGTTGTGCATTCGATAACAGGCCTTGGTGCTTGTAGGTTTAGCGTCTAAAGTTTGAATTCGAGCGCTCAGATGCTGATATCAATGTTCATTGTACCCAATTCCCCAATAACTATAATAAAGTATCCAATACTTCCTAATGATGATAACAAATCAATCCAACAATTTTAGGTTCTAACCTAATGATTTAGTTTATCTATTTTGAGAAATACTATGTTATAGGCTTTTTTTTTCTCAGAGTGAACTCAGCACAAATGGTTCATTGGAGAGTGTGAGTATGATTGGTCCAGAGCTGTGCGGTCTCGGCCAATCATGGGCCCCGTTCATAGCACCATGGTGCATCAATCTCATCATAGATATTGCTACTAAAAATTCTAGTGTACCAAGTAAGTATAGGCTTTATAATCAATGAAATAAAAACTATAGTGTGTTAACGTTAGTGTGTTAAATTGTTTTATTATTGTAGATTCAACACTGCAAAGCGCAGACCCAGTTAGAATACTGTTGGACATCACCACACAAAATTTAACCTTGTTGGACCCCGAGGAAAGAGCCAAATGTATTGATATGATGCTGGGTGGGTATTATTAACACATAGTTATGTTCAGTAAAGGTCTTTGGCTTAATGTGCCCAGGTATGGGTGTCACTGAGGTATATCCTAGTAAATTAAACCATACCCATAGTACAAGCTTTGCTTAGTTTGGGACCATTATTATTGGAGTTAGTCTGACTATTATATAATAATTCATAATGTACACAATAAATCTTTATTCCTTGAAGCAGTAAACTAGGTGGACTGGTAGTGCCCCTACAATTTGCCACCATTATACTAGGTACCTTCAATGTGAGGGGGATTTAGGTATACAGAGCTGTGCTTATATGTGTTACAAAAATTTGCTTTGGCTTGCCTGCGAGTCAGCATACACTGTCAGGAACGGTTGTGTGGTGCTGTGCAGGTTCATGGGCGTGCTCGTGGGCGGTGGGGTGGGTGGGGCGCGCGGAGCCCGCGCTGGTGGCGCCGCGCGCGCTGGCGCTGGGCGCGGAGGCGGCGCGCAGCGTGCTCGCGCACCTCGCGCACCATCCGCCCGCGCTCGCGCACGTACGCGCCGCGCTCGTCGACCTCTTCCATGTGAGAGATTCCTCTGTTATAATTTAGCCCTTTTGACGTCCCACTCCTGGGCACGAGCCTCCCCTCAAGACGAGGGGATGCAGGCCATAGCCCATAATCCACCACGCTGGGCTATTGCGGGTTGGCAATTTGAAATTTTACATGTCTTTCGAAAATTGGTTAGATTTTCAAAGACATGTAGGTTTCCTCACCATGTTTGCCTTCACCATAAGCAAGTGATCGTCATATTATAGAAATTATAATTTGCACATAGATTTCGAAAAACCCAGAGGTGCAAGCCGGGGTTTGAACCCAGGACCTGGTGCCAGTAGGACGCGTGCATAACCAATTGGCTATCACTGCTTGGTTCTCTATTATTCGTGCACAATCTTACTTGCTTTAACTTCTCAATAACATAGATTTTGCTGGAGCCATTATGTATTTCAATCATACTAAGGCCTATCTGCAAATCAAGTCCTGAGATACAATTTTAACAATAGCTACAGAATATGTTGAACCATTTCTTGTTCTTGTCTCTACTTTTTGACGGCATAAATTAGAAAAAAAAAACCACACAAATAACTGTGAAGGTTGTGTCTGTGCAAATGAAGTATTATATGAATATTAGACATTTTATTGTTTTGTTACAGGAAGCAATAAGAGAGGACAGTAACCCTGAGAAGAAAAGAGATGTGATACCATACTTGCTGAATTTAGCTTCAAAGTCTGACATAGTTCTCAAAGCCCTCACTCAAGATATTGAGCAGACATGTAAGTAATATGTCGTAACTTCAACTTGAAAAATGTTACAACCAGGTGCGACTTTTAGGCAATTATTCCCTAATATTGATCATTGTTCTGGGGTCCAACACGATAACACATTGACAGTTGCTCGACTGGACTCGCAATATGTACTGACGTATCGAGTAAATTAATACTATGTCAGTTATGACAGTTTTTCTATTGGAAAACTGTCAAATGTGACATATTCAGAACGGGTCCTCGACTGAAAAGTTGCGGCAAGAAACTAAGTGGGTTTGTCTTTTTAGTTTTTACATTCCTGTAGTGTGGGTGGATTTATTAAATACAAAACACCAATCTTCATTCTTCTTTTATGTACTAATTTTACGTACTTTTATTATGGTTTTTTACTTAGAATCATCTTTATTTTAGTATACATCCTCTCGCCTGCCTTCTATCCTTCGTTCTCCTGTTCCTTTTCTCTCTCCTTTCATTCATTCCTCGTTCCTCACTTTCCACCAATCCATACAGTTCAAATACACCTTACCCTTTCACACTGTCCCTTTATGTTCCAATCCCACTGTAGGATTCCCATACCACACAAAATACATTAACTAAGCATGGCAACACAGGCTGTCACTATCTCGCTCTCTCGTTCCTGAACCGTGCTGCATAAATACTTCAATTACGCACCTAAATAACCTAAATACAGTCCGCTGCGCTCATGGTCCTTCGAGCGGGATCATAGAACCTAGCGACATAGCTCAATAATTCTCGCCTCCCACATTTCTTATTATTGCTTTAAATCGCCCGATGTTTATGCTTTTTTTATGGGACTAGTCCCGCCACACACTCCCACCACTGTAACTCTTGTAAGCTAGGACCGGCAATGTTAAACCAATAATGACGTCGAGGTTTGATCCTCGACGAGTCTCGGGGAAGTTAAATTGTCTTGGAACGCGCACGAATTTAATCTAAAGAAAAATAGGAGGAGTTGGAAGAAAAAAAATACCACTTCCCGTGCAAAGCGGGAGACAAAAATAGCTGGTATGGGCTGATTGCCATAGAAACAGACTGTTACAGCTGATTGAAGACCAGTTTTAAGGCACCACGGATCGTAATATGACTAATTGGACCTAAACTCGTGAGCTGATTATACTTGATTCCAATAATAGGTATGGCAAAAGCGTTTATGCTTATAATAATGAATGCGAGCACTAAGGGCCCTAATGAATGTTGTGTTGCGTGTGCAGTGACGGACGCGGTGGTGGCGCGGCTGGCGGCGGTGTGCGCGGCGGGGGAGGGCGCGGGCGCGGCGCCGCTGGTGGCGCTGCTGCTGCGCGCCGACGCGCGCTGCCTGCTGCTGCTGCTGCGCCACGCGCACACCAACGGCTTCTGCAGGCAGCTGCTCGGTCAGACACATGTGCTTGTCACACTTTATTACCGTTTGCACGCAGCGTCGCGGTTTCCTTTTTGTTCTCTGACCGCCTTAGTAATAAACGTGGTTTAGTGGTTGTATAGTTAAACCATGCTTTGTCTTCTTCTTTCGAATGTCAAATTATTGATGACAGAAAGAGATAATTCGGTGTATAACTATTCCCGCGCTATACCACGTTTATTAATATGTCGGCAACGGGTCTGACTATAATTACGGAGAACCATCTAGAAGAACAAAATCATCAAAATCGGTCAAACCGTTTAGGAGGAGAATAATTACGAACCCACGCACACTGGAATTTTATGTATAGAGTTGAAATTACTGGAAATTATGAAGCAGCGATAGCCGATTGGTTAAGCACGTGTGTTGCGTGAAGGTCTAAGGTTCAAACCCCGGCTCGCACCTCTGGGATTTCTCATAATCATGATTTGAATAATGATTTTCACTTGATTACAGGTAAAACAACTATATAGGGTATACTGAAAGCCAACCCCAATGAAGAAAGACTAGGAGGAGTTTTGCTTGTGTTGCTTATATGTTTTGTTAGTTTTAAGGGGTCAGCGATACTGGTGGATTTGTCTATAGTTAGTTGATTTTACAAAGATACGTGTATATATATTGCACATTGACTCATATACTTTAATAAAATCTACTTGGTAGAAAATATACCTGGAACATCTTTTTATAGAACATCTTCTTCAAAAGTTGGAGTACGAGAGTTTATTCCCCGATAAAACAATACCTCTACTGACGAGCGCCGCGGAAGAAATCGACATGGTCAGAGAGAAACTCCTAGATGGGAGTCAATTAGAAAAACACTCACTTGCCAGGATACTTATATTAGTGTGTAAGTATTGTGAAGTAATTTCTTAACATCACCTTTTTTTTATAATTACAAAAAATAAATAGCGACATCTCATTATTTTATCTGGTAACCGTACCATGATATGAATAAAATACAGACCAATAAGCCATTAGACACCGCATGCATTGCTACTGCATATGTATGACCGCATCTGACATTCTCATTGGTCCTTTCACGGCTCAACTTGGAACTGACCAATCTAAATTCGCCATCTTCCCCGACACCTTTTAACGATTGCATTCTCATACAATAGTGGACGTAAGCAGTATCTTTTCTTACTGGTTTGGGTAGTAAACAATGGATTGACGACCGCTTGGCGCAGTGGTTCGAGCTTAGGCCGCTCGGCTCACTGCACATGGTGGTTGCGGGTTCGATTCCCGCAAGGGCAAATTTCGGAAATGGCCTTTTCGTAATTTGCCTTGGTCTGGGTGTCACTGGGATCGCCCCCAGTCCATTGTACGGTACCCATAGTATAAGCGTTGCTTAGTTTGGGACCATACAGTTGGTGTATCAGTCTGGCGATATTTATTTAATTTTTTAATCTTGTGTGCATTCCCAGTTAAATGACACGTCTGCTTTCCAGGTTACAATCTACCCTCAGAATTCGTAAGCACAATAAGCTACCTGCTCCAATACTCTAGGGACGACTCGACCCTTGCCCTATTGGTGCGAATAATCTCCGGGACGATCACTATGCACGTACCAAACGATACACCCGACGTGAGTATGGACACGGAGAGATACCAGAACTTCATAAACACCGGGGTGGAGTACGCCCTGAGAGACGCGATGATATCTGACACGGAGATCAAGAGCTGCTTCATCGAAGGGGACCCGCCGAAGGACCAGAAGACTTACTTGCATCACTTCTGTTTGAATCTTATTACATTGTTACGGTGAGTGCCTCCATCTAGTTAATTAAGTAAAGTTAGGTGATAAGAGGGGCCGTCCTCGTAGCTGAGAGGTTCAATCCCCATCCTGGTCATTAAACTATTGACTCGAGCCCACTCCTAACACAAGCAATAGCTTAGCTGGAGGGGCTAAAGGGAATACTAGTAATGTGATAAACACACATTGCTAGTAATCAAAAAATTAAAACAACAAATAAGAAAAGAAATGATAGTGGCGTACACTCAAATGTGAGGCGTGATACTCTGCAGCGGCGCCACCATGATAAAAAGTGACAAATCATAGTGGGAAAAAATGTACGATTAACGTATATAATGTACGTATATCGTATTTTAATGTACCTTTCCCAGGTACCGAGATAATTGACATTTTTAGTGGCGCCGCTGGGGAGTATGCTCTCCAGCGGCGCCACCTGGTTCTCATACTTATGAATGATATTGGCTGCTAAATTTTATTGGAAATAAATGTACCTATGCAGTCTACTATGTACATGTCAAAAAACATCAATATTATACAGTAGTTTAATTTATTTTGATCATTTATATTACCCTAAAAACGCCCGAACAGCTTAGGTTCACATACCTAGCACCGACAAAGCTAATGGTATTAGCAACTATATTCTATTGGAAATAAATGTTTGGACGCTAAATAAGAAGTACATGTTAAAAGATATAATTATTAGACGGTAGTTTATTTTTTTTCATTTATTTAAAGTTACCCTAAAAATGGCCGTTTACAGTTGATATTCACATGCCTGGTACTTACAAAGTATTATGGTTTAGCAACTTTATTCTATTTAATATATATATACGAATCCTGTATATTATTTATAAGTTACAAATTATCATTATAAGACGATTGTTTAATTTATTTCAATTAATTAATTTTACCTTAAAACTCCCGTATACGGGTGAGGTTCACATACCTAGCACCGACAAAGCTAATCGTATTAGTAACTATATTCTATTGGAAATCAATGTTTGAACGCTATATGAGAAGTACATGTTAAAACATATAATTATAAGACAGCAGTTTATTTTATTTTATTAAATTTAAAGCTACTTTGAAAACGCCCGTTTATAGCTGAGGTGCGCCGCGCCGCCGTTCGACCTGTGACTCTGGCGAAGATTTTAAAAAAATATTATGAAATTTATTATTTAAAATTAAAAGACAGCTTTTACATTATGACGATGTGAACAACGCACTCGCTAAAGTTGTAGATTGGTTCAATGGAAATAATCTTCTACTTAATGAGAATAAAACGAAATGTATAAAGTTCTCAACGCCAAATGTGAGACAAGTAGGAACCAATATACGACTAAATGGAGCAGAATTGGACCTTGTGGAGGAAACTGTCTTTCTAGGGATCTCTATAGATGCAAAATTGCAATGGGGCCCTCATATCAAAAAATTGTCGGGTAAACTCAGCAGTGCGCCATATGCTGTTAAAAAAATCAGGCACTTAACCGACGTTGAAACAGCTAGAATTGTTTATTTTAGTTATTTCCATAGCGTTATGTCATATGGCATACTGCTCTGGGGATGCTCTGCTGACTTAAACTCCATTTTTGTTCTGCAGAAAAGAGCTATACGAGCTATTTACAATCTAGCTCCAAGAATCTCCCTCAGAGAAAAAATTAAAGAAATAAATATTCTAACTGTTGTGTCACAATTTATCTATGAAAATCTCATGTACGTTAAAAAAAATGCAAATAATTTTGAGAAAAGGAGCGACGCTCATTATAATAATACAAGGAATAAGCACAAGCTATCCGTACATGTAACTCGTCTCCACAGAATAAGTCATTCTTTTATGGGACAATGTATATGTCGCCGCCAAATAGCTTAATTCGCCGTTCAATTAACAGCCTAGGCATTTAACTAAACAGCGCCGTTCAACTAACGGCCTGAATGATATTCAGCCATTTGATCAAACAGCTAGGCAAATGACTTGGATCGATGACGTTTAACTACTTGCCTAGCCGTTTAATTACCTGCCTAGCCTGTTCATTTCAATTTAGTTCTACTTTCTGCCACCTAGCGCCGAAACTCACCAACCTGTCAATATCTCTATATTCCATATGCTCTTTGGTTAATATGGCGTCGAAAAAAAACAACTTTGATGGTATAATTTTATTAAGTACTTAGGTTTTTTACGACTTTTTTAGATACACCGAATCTATTTGCCGCGTGGGGGTTCTGTGGGGTCATAAAAAAAATAACCCTAACCTAAACCCATCCATGTCATTCTGCTTGGGTAGTATTTTGAAAAAGTTTTGTAGTACTTAAATGTCAACCAGTTGCCTAAGCATTAGCCAGCCAGTTTATTAAATGTTGTAATAGACGATACGGCTGAATATCATTCAGGCCGTTAGTTGAACGGCGCCGTTTAGTTAAGTGCCTAGGCTGTTAATTGAGCGGCGAATTAAGCTATTTGGCGGCGACATATACGTTTTTACAATAAGCTTCCCAATGAAATCCGAGATTTACCTATCAATAAGTTTAAAACCCTAATTAAAACTAAACTCACTGCAAAGGGTTATTACAAAATCTCGGATTATTTGGATGATAAATCAGCTTGGGAGTAAGCAGCTCAAATCTCGACAGTCAATAATAATGTCAAAGCGTAGCGTGTATTGCCCTACTAGTCCGAATTATTTGTGTAATTCTTGTTAACATCAAAAGGCAACACACTGGAGCTATTATAATATTTATGTTAATATCTACTACCCTTTGTAATTATTGAATATAAGCAACTGGCGATTAAAAAAAAAAATATGACATGTAAAAAGACAAGCCCGCTGAGTTTCTTGCCGGATCTTCTCAGTCGAGGTCGCGTTCCGATCCGGTTGTAGATATAAGAAAAAAAAATATGTAAAATTGACAATTTGTAAGTGCCCCCGTAGGCCTAAACAAAATAAACGATTTGAATTAAATACTGATAATTTGTAACTTATAAATAACATACAGGATTCGTATATATATATTCAATAGAATATAGTTGCTAAACCATAATACTTTGTTCGTACCAGGCATGTGAACTTCAGCTGTATACGACCATTTTTAGGGGAACATTAAATTAATGAAAATAAATAAACTGCTGTCTTATAATTATATATTTTAACATGTACTTCTCATATAGCGTTCAAACATTGATTTCCAATAGAATATAGGTACTAATACGATTAGCTTTGTCGGTGCTAGGTATGTGAACCTCACCCGTATACGGGAGTTTTAAGGTAAAATTAATTAATTGAAATAAATTAAACAATCGTATTATAATGATAATTTGTAACTTATAAATAATATACAGGATTCGTATATATATATTCAATAGAATATAGTTGCTAAACCATAATACTATGTAAGTACCAGGCATGTGAATATCAACTGTAAACGGCCATTTTTAGGGTAACTTTAAATAAATGAAAAAAAATAAACTACCGTCTAATAATTATATCTTTTAACATGTACTTCTTATTTAGCGTCCAAACATTTATTTCCAATAGAATATAGTTGCTAATACCATTAGCTTTGTCGGTGCTAGGTATGTGAACCTAAGCTGTTCGGGCGTTTTTAGGGTAATATAAATGATCAAAATAAATTAAACTACTGTATAATATTGATGTTTTTTGACATGTACATAGTAGACTGCATAGGTACATTTATTTCCAATAAAATTTAGCAGCCAATATCATTCATAAGTATGAGAACCAGGTGGCGCCGCTGGAGAGCATACTCCCCAGCGGCGCCACTAAAAATGTCAATTATCTCGGTACCTGGGAAAGGTACATTAAAATACGATATACGTACATTATATACGTTAATCGTACATTTTTTCCCACTATGATTTGTCACTTTTTATCATGGTGGCGCCGCTGCAGAGTATCACGCAATGTGAGTTCTAAATGCTAAAGGGGTGGCATTGAAACCAAAATTATTGAAGTTTTTTGTGGAACGAGGTTCCTTTACTTTGTTTGCGGTAGGAGTTAAATGGCCGAAATCGTCACGCTTGAACGCGTTATACGTAACATGGTAACGCCCACTGTGAAAAGGTTCTATTAAAATCGACTAGATGACGTAAGTGAGTTTTTCAGGTGATAGGATAGTGCAACTATTGATTTTTTTTAAGCAAAAACTTTTTTTTTACAAAAGATGGTTTAAGTATTATGTCTATATATTTGCGTATTATTATTTATGTATTAATGTACACTGCCGAGTCTACTGACTACCACCTTCTATCTAATGTGACAAAATCCTCGTCGGGACAAATTTCGGAAATGGCCTTTTCGTAATTTGACCAGGCCTGGGTGTGGCCGGGGTCGCCCCCAGTCCATTTTACGGCGCCCACAGTGCAAGCGTTGCTATGTTTGGGACCGTACAGTTAGCGTGTTCGTCTGGCTATATTGCTGTATGTGTTGCCGTGGGTAGTTGGGAGAACTCCGGTCGCGTGGCGGCGCTGCGCTGGGGCGCGGTGGCGCGCGCGGCGCAGGCGCGGCTGCTCGCGCTGGGCGGCGCGCTGCAGCGGCGCGCGGCGCTGCTGCGCGACAGGCCCGCCGCCACCATGCTCTCGCTCGACGAGATGCCCACCTGCCACGCGCTCGCAGAGGTACCTATATGTGTTGCCGCGGGTAGTTGGGAGAACGCAGGCGCGGCTGCTCGCGCTGGGCGGCGCGCTGCAGCGGCGCGCGGCGCTGCTGCGCGACAGGCCCGCCGCCACCATGCTCTCGCTCGACGAGATGCCCACCTGCCACGCGCTCGCAGAGGTACCTATATGTGTTGCCGCGGGTAGTTGGGAGAACGCAGGCGCGGCTGCTCGCGCTGGGCGGCGCGCTGCAGCGGCGCGCGGCGCTGCTGCGCGACAGGCCCGCCGCCACCATGCTCTCGCTCGACGAGATGCCCACCTGCCACGCGCTCGCAGAGGTACCTATATGTGTTGCCGCGGGTAGTTGGGAGAACGCAGGCGCGGCTGCTCGCGCTGGGCGGCGCGCTGCAGCGGCGCGCGGCGCTGCTGCGCGACAGGCCCGCCGCCACCATGCTCTCGCTCGACGAGATGCCCACCTGCCACGCGCTCGCAGAGGTACCTATATGTGTTGCCGCGGGTAGTTGGGAGAACGCAGGCGCGGCTGCTCGCGCTGGGCGGCGCGCTGCAGCGGCGCGCGGCGCTGCTGCGCGACAGGCCCGCCGCCACCATGCTCTCGCTCGACGAGATGCCCACCTGCCACGCGCTCGCAGAGGTACCTACCACCCCTCTATCCCACTCGCCTTAAGAAGGGGGTATTCACAGTCAAACGAAAACTTCCATCATTCTTCTATGTCAGGGGTGGCCAACCGATCGATCGCGATTAGGCCAGTCGATCGTGGCACGGCAAAAAATATAAATAGGTACATAGAACACACTGTGCAACGCAAACATTTTTCAATGGCCGTTCCGACACGTTATTTGTCATCTCTTATGTAATTAGATCGCACAGGGTTTCGTCAGTATACAGTAGATCTTGGGTCTAATTAAGTCGGCCACCCCTGTTCTATGTCATTTGATCATCAAAGTCCCCATCACTTCCTTCTCCTACCTCTATCCCACTCGCTTGAAGTGGGGGGCAGGGGTTATTCGCAGTCAAACGACAGTAGACCACATTTTCTTTCCTGCCCCAAATATCATGTATCTCTGTATGATGTCCTCCCTCCTGAAATTCCCCGTCCTATTAATTTCGAATCTCTCATGTTTGTTGATACATCTTTTATTAATACTTTAATCAAATACATATCATCCCACAACATTAGACTATAGCTATCTCAACAAAAAGTCCACGTTGAAATAAAAACCGACTGTTGAATCAATCTCCATCGTGTCTTCTCTACTACGTTCACATTGGCAGAATCACATTGGGCCCGAATAAATGGAAAGAGGCCATTAATAAAAAAAAATACTTTCATCAATCTTCTAAGTCATTTCATTATCAACAGACTTCGGAATCTTTCCGTCAATTGTGAAAGCCCTTAGCCATTGGTATTAGCTATAGGATAGGTAACTGCTTAACATCGGACAGATCGTAGTAAATTCATATGCTGACTTTGTTACTTAAAAAATAAACCCACAAACCAATACAAATTTAGGTCTTTATTTTCCTCCAGGGCGGGCTGTGTGTTAGCAAATATTGTTTAGTATACATGAGAGATACCATCAGTCCGGCTCGGTTTAGCGACATCTGGTTAGCTGAAATATGGTACCCTCATTTCGGCCTTTACAAATGGCTTTACAATTGCTAAAGTCATATTAACAGAACCTTTTTACACTGTCGCTCGCTATAGCCCAGGCCGAGCTCATTAATTTGGTCAAAAGATCTACGTCGCTGCGCCCACTTTAGTTCGCACCTTATTGCCGCGAGGCGAGAGTAGCTTTTAATTCTTCGTGTATTTTTAAAAGCGACTCTTATGTACGTAATATTAATATGAATTAGGTCCAGGCTCTAGTAAGTTTTGTCTCAAACCTTAGGTGCTGGACCGAGTGGACATGTCCGGGACGAAGTCTCCGCCGCCCAGCGTGGAGGTCATACTGAAGGTGGTGCAGGCCACTGTCAAGTACTTCTTTAGATGCTTGCATCTATACGGTAAGATTTAAGATGAAACGTGCTAGCTTGACCCGGGTAAAAATTGTTAAACCTGTTAATCATTTATGAGTCTTATACCCCAGATATTATGGCCAAACTTCGCGGTGTTCAAACGGCGTGTCGTCTGCTCCGCAAGCTCTGTCTACACAGCAAGCTAGCTCGAGCTGTGGCTTTACGTGCCCTGTTGGAGACAGCTATGTTCAGGGAAGAGAAAGCGTTCGGAAGCAGGCCGGTTGTGGCGAACACTGTCACGGCAGCTAAGGACTGGACGAACGAAGACCTGTTGTTACATTTGAATCAGAAACACGTAAGTATAAATCTTATTTTAATTTATTACTAGCTGACCCGACAGACGTTGTCCTGTCTTAACTTTGAGTATTGAATTCGAATTGTTCTCCTCAACTTTCAATTTTTTCCATTCATAAGAACCTTCTCCTGACAATAATAAACAAAACAAAAATATAATAAGCGAAATCGTCCCATCCGTTCACGCGTGATGCAATGACCAAGGAAATACAGATGAATTTTTATATAGACAGATTACTCTTTGTGCATAGTCAATTTGTATTCGTGTTTCTGGCTTACTTTTTCACTCTCTGATAAAGTATATTTCTATAAAATAAAAGAAAGAAAGAAGATAGAAAATAACATTTATTTATAAGTTCTTTTTAGAATTTTTTTATTTTCCATATTAGTTGATACATCAATCAAACCAAGTTTATGATAATAAAATCAGATAACAAAGTTACAAGGAACTCAGCGGACGCAGTAATTAAACAATTTCAGTTATTGCCCTTCTGGCTGGAGCGCATTTTGCGTTCGCCTTCTCTCCGGGTGAAGTTATTATAACTCACAATTGTCGACTTAAAAAAAAATACATAATATAAATGTAAAAAGACAAGCTCGTTGAATTTCTTGCCGGATCTTATCAGTCGAGGTAGTGTTCCGACCCGGTTGTGGAAATAAGAAAAATATGAAAAGTGACAATTGGCAAATGCCCCCTGTATGCCAAAACAAAATAAACGCTTGGACTTTGATAGCGTTCGGGCCAACAACATATTGACATTATAAAAAAATACAAGGAACTAGCTGTACCCGCGACTTCATCCGCTTGAAATAGTGTCTTTGAATAGCATTTTTAATAATTTAAGCTAATTGTTTTACAAAAAAGACATACTGACGGCACACACGGCAACAGGCCAGCCTACTTCTACTTATACTGTTACTTTTACTTCTACTTCAACGTCTACTTCCACTTCCGGTCGGTCGGTCAAGTCGGTTAAAAATATGATAGTTACTTGTTACAGCCCAATCCCAAAACTAAGCGACGCTTTATGGGTGCCATACAATGGACGGCAAAATAGGCGGCAATCCGAACTTCATTTGTTTTTTCGAGTTGTAGAATATTATTTCTTTAGCTAATTCCTGTTTTATTTTTACTTTCCTTGTATTCGTAATGAAAAGCACAGTGTTTACCTCGGGTGAAAGACTTATTTTGTCTCGGTAATAAATAAGTTACTTTCACCCCTAGGGTAACAATGTACTATTAATGAGCTATTTGCAGTGTTTCACTGCAAAGAGGTATATTTCCATACAACCTTTAATCCCCTTTTCCCTATTGTTATTTTCACGCTTGAGGGTAAAACTTTTACAAACTTTGAATGTGACGCAAATGTACCTACTTCGCGTGTCCGAACCCCGACCAATCGTCAAGGTTTGGTCGCCGCTAAGTTGTGAGCGAGTGGGACCACAGATATATAAAATATGAGTATGAGCGAGATAATCACTCGAGAGCATCGTAGCGGGCGGAGGGGCATCGGCGGCATCGGTGTCGTTGAATCGGTTTGGATTTCCCACTAAATTTCGGCTGTGACGTGACAGTAGGTGTTAAAAATTCATAAAAAACATTGGCACGCTTGGTTTCAATACAAATCGTGATATTTGCGTTATCTATGTAAATCTATATCTGTGTCTAAACTAGTTAGTGAGGTAGGTTTCTGTCCGTGTGGTGTGCAGGGTCCGATAACGCAGCTGACGCAGAGCCACACGTCGGTATTCCACGCGGGTATCATCGGCAAGGGCGTGCGCAAGGCGGGCGCGCCCGAGCCGCACCCCATCCCGCCCATCATCACTGCCAACACCGAGCTGCTGATGGCGGCGCTCATGTCCTGCATGGTCAGTGGATTCTACTTCTTCTTTCTTTAAAAATATAACCCACCCACTTTAATAGCTATTACGCCAGTGTCAAGTAACAAATAGCAATAACAAAGACATTTAATAACAATACAATACAAAAAAACAGACAGATGAACATAGAACCAGACTCTTTTTGGAAGCGAGTTAAAAATGTGACAGTCAGAGGAGGCCGAGCGACCGCGTCGCGTTGGCAACCCTAAACCGCGCGTGCGGCGCGCGGCCCGATCCATTGACAGCATAGACAGGTATACAAATAAACCGAGCGCCACTTTATTAGGTACTCTTACACTTCATCATTTAGGTACCTATCAGTTATGAAATTTTTAAGTATTCTATGTGACCGCCGCCATTGCGGACACAAAGGTCTAAACGGTGTTGAATATTTCTTCGCACTTTTGCTAACACATTTTCAGCCGAAGCCATTGTCCTCAATTTCTCAAATGCGTTTATGATTTGAAGCCGTAGTTCTTCCACTGAACCAATGTTTTCTGCGTAAACCTCATCTTTTATAAAGTCCCACAAAAAAAAATCAAGGGGTGTGAGATCTGGCGATCTTGCTGGCCACCTACGAGGTCCAAATCTTCCTATCCACTGAACACCAAACATTTCATTTAGTCGCTGCCTGACGGCTGGGATGGAATGTGCCGTCGCACCATCTAATTGGTACCACATTTGTTGGTAGCGATGGACGCTCAGAGTATCCCTGTACCCTGACATTGTATCATTCAGAAGGTTAACAAATCTTTCTCTGGTCAAAGTGCCATCAATGAATATGGGACCGATTATGTTGTCACCGTGAATACCGGCCCAAACATTCAGAGAAAATCTGTATTGATGTGCTGAATCCCGCCAAACGCGCGGATTTTGGTTTTGGTGGGCCCGATGGTGCATGTTGTGCTGATTCAGCATGCCGTTCTTAGTGAATGTGCTTTCACCAGTCCAGCAAATATGGAAAAGAAAGTCACCATCCTCCTGAATTTTGTGTAGTAACCACTGACAATAATTCAGTCTAACTGGTTTATCTCGCGGTAACAATGGATTTAGTTTTCTAATTTTAAATGGCTGCCATTTTTCGCGCTTTAATATCTTATGGATAGGTTTGTGATCTACTTGAAAGTGCCGAGCGCTTTGGCGGAGGCTAGATTTGAGCTGGTTAGCAGAATAGTCCAGCTCATTTTCATGCAACCTACCATTTAGGATTGCCCGTGTATACGGGAGATCTGAGGTTTGAAACCTTGGATCCACCGGACGGTTTTCACGGACTCGTTGCAGAGCTTTTGTAATGGTCCGATGATTTGTAGGGCATCGTCTCGTATCGCCATATCTTTCGCGATACATCCTCATCGCAAGGGCGGCATTTTGACGGGCTTCCCCGTAAATTAGAAGCATGTCCGCATATTCGGCCGCAGTGTACGTATGTGAATTTGACATCATGGATTACACCAACACTAATATCACAAACAAAAGCGTCTTTATCGCGGTATCTTAAAGTAATTACCTTAATTACTATAAAAAAAAACTAAAACTAAACAAAAAAGAATAACTAAACAATAGGTAAGCGTCTTTTTCGCGAAAAAATTCGAAAGGGTTATTGTCAAACAATTATTAACTTATGACGACCATAGATAATGATAACAAGATTTTGTTTTTTAATTAGACCATAGAGTATAAGTTTTTGTGTTTTAATTTCGGATATGATTATTTAAACCAAGAATTTTATATAAAGCTTCTTGCTTTAAACCCCTCTGTGAAAAGTTGTATTTTAGGAAATGTTCTCCATCACTCCTTTTTTGTATTATTTCAACATACAGTGTCGTTATTATTTACAAAAAAAGATATGCTGAATATGGAATTATCAGAGATTGTCCCAATCAAGAAGATTATATTGTTGGATAATTCTCCTACCCACATAACCGCACCGAGTGAAAAAGTATATAACTCTAAATTGAAAATTTAAAAAACCCCGATGCGACGATCTTTTCATCAAATTTATACTTTACCTAGTTCTTCCAAATAATTAAGTTAACGAGATCTGCGTAGCTCCCGTAGCTCAGTATTCATAGCTCATCTCGCAATTTCATCTGGCAAAACTAGTTTCGATGCCAGATTATGAAAGCGCCGTTTACTTTATTCGTTTTGGCTTCCACATTTATAATCTAAGATAACCTATGCAATGTACAATTATCAACAGAATATCTGTGTAAAAGTATGAGACAAAGAGAATACAATACTACGTAAGAGTATGAGCACCTCTCTGATGCTTAGACCATTTCTGATGAGACATTATCTTGTTATGACATTATAATCATTGACATTAGAATAGACAACGAATCTAAATATTGATGCCACGGAGGTTTAATTCCTAGTAAAAGATTATCAATTATGATTCAATTTGATGTAATAACTCTCTCTGGTTGAGGTGGACAGGAGCAGCCCAGGGGAAGAATTTTCAATAACGCTAAAATTATTTTAAATTAGATTTAGTTTTTAGTTTTTCTGTATTTTTTCTCTATGGCGGAGTAGCGCCCTCTAGAATTTTTATTGCGTAATATTCCATGACTATTAACAAAACAAACAAAATATAACGCATGCGCGTATTCATCATTTGACACGTGACTTATGGAACGCCTTTAGTTCATACACAAATCTATACAAATAAATAAAATTGGAGTGTCTGTTTGTAATATCAAAATAACACCTTTTCACTAAATGCATATGAAAGTACATACGATACCTATAGCAAAAACGCGAAATAAAATTTTTTTGTCTGTCTGTCTGTCTGTCTGTCTGTCTGTCTGTGTGTTTGTTCCGGGTAATCTCCGAAACGGCTGGACCGATTTCGACGGGACTTTCACTGGCAGATAGCTGATCTTATAGCGGGTAACTTAGGCTACTTTAATTTTAGAAAAACAATTAGGGTTCCGCGTAAAAAAATAAAAACACTTGAAATCAAAGAGTATCTCCGAAACGGCTGGACCGATTTTGACGGGACTTTCACTGTTAGATAGCTGATGTTATAAGCAGTAACTGAGGCTACTTTTATTTTAGAAAAACAAAATTAAAAAAATGGGTCCCGTCGCGCGGGCTCAGAACGCGGGACAGGGCTTTATTGTTAAGTTAAATTCCACGCGGGCGAAGTTGCGGGCTCAGCTAGTCTCATATAAAAACTGATAAAATATAAAGACTTGGGAGGACGCCTAGTCCACGGAGGCATATTTTTAGGAGTGATTCGCGTAATCAAGTTAACATACTTCTCGAACGTCTCGCGACCACAGTGACAGATCGGATCGCAATCCGAATGATAGACGTCGTACTTTGCGAGATGGCTTGCGTGTCCGAGATCGACGTGATTGTCACAGTACCGATGTAGCAATCGAGAGTTCGAGACTCTCCGTGAAATCACAAGGAGTAGGACTCGTGAACTTCTTCGAAGTAACCAGGCAAGATGACCTCGCTAATCAACGACTGACAGCATAATGTTTCATAAAATTTAAATATCTTCAAAACCTAAAAACGCAAAGCCTCATGCGTGTGTTAATTTATTGTCGTCATTTAAGCGCCACCCTGTATAATAATGAAGAAGTTGAATAAAACTGGGCATTATTGATATAAAAATCATTAGTCAACAGTGCTATTAATTTTGTACTTTGTAGTGATGTGATCCGGTTATTGTCTAATCGATTAAAAATATCGACTAAAATTAAAATTGTTGATTATTTGGATATTTTAGTCGATTAAATAAATAGTAATCATTTTGTAGTTATAAATTTAACATGCCAGTATATTTATTCTGCTTATGCTTAAACGTTGTTTCAATCTTATTCATTTGGGTTTTAAATAAAACAGGACGGCAACAGTGGTGTCGTAGAGGGCGCCACTTCACTGTCGCTGTTGTTGGTGGAGTTGGTGTCTCCCGATGTCATGTACAATGGCCTACCTTGGCCCGATGAAGATTTCACAAAGGTATTAACTCCTAATTTTACTACTTTTTCACATAAATAAATAAACGAATTAAGTGAATATTTATGTCACTCCGGCTCGGTGACCCCACAAACATGTTGTTCAAACTCTTCCACAGCCTCTTCTGGTGATAAAAATTGTTGATCGCGTAATTGCATCTTAATTTTTGGAAACAGATAAAAGTTACAATTTGTCAGGTCAGACTGCGTGCAGGAAGGCACACAGTCCCGACTACCAGGTTAACCAGACTGGTGAATTTTCTTCAGTTTGCCATATGTCATTAGTTCCCAGAATTTGATTCTTATTAGCGACACTATCGAGTGGTGAAAAAATACAGTTTGGGTTTTTTTTCTCCAAAATCAACGTGTTGGAGCCAGGAGGCTAGGAATATTTATTTTTCGCAAATCCAATGATGCAGTGTTTGTTTGAATTAAAATCGAGCCCGAGACTTCTTTGAGTTTCGGATTTGGCCATGCATGCCCACTTGAACAAAACTACCCTGTATATCTCGTGGAAGAGGAATTCTGGCTACAGCGGTGTTCGGGCGGCGATGACGTGGTAGGGTAGTATGTATGTGTGTGTGTGGTTGCAGCAAGTGAGCATCGAGCGCGAGCTGTACATGCGCGGCGCGCTGGAGAGCTGCGCGGTGGCGCGCGCCGCGCTGCGCCGCGCCGCCGCCGCGCGGCCCGCGCTCTGCCTCGCCTCCGCGCTGCTGCGCGCCACCGCCGCCACGCTGCTGCACCGCCTCCGGGCTTATCTAGGTACACTACTGCCTGCCTACCCGCTATGATCATCATAATTCCCTTCTAGTACAATCACGGCTGAACTAAAGAAACATCTAAAAATATTTAATCATGTAAATTAAAATAATTTGATATTTTTCAAGATCGACACACGCAGTCAGCAGAAATGGCAAAGGAGCGAGCCGCACTATCAGAGCTGCTCGCGACAATGACTCTGGGACAATTGCTGCCTCACCCGTTGAGTCATATGCTTGAGCTGGCGCCCCAGCTCACAGCTAGCGAGGTTAGACAGATAAAATGGGTACTACCATAGGAATACGATATCCTTATACCTAGTTGTATACATTATTGTTTTGTTTCTGTTATAGATAGTGCAAGTATTGCGGGATTGTTTATGGAACTACACAAGGGACCACGTTCCCGCACCGGCATTGTTCACATGCGACTCCACAGGTAATGAATGACCCAAAGTTAGTTTAAAATTAGTTTCAATCCTGCCACTTTTGATGTTATTTTAAATTGTCTTGTTTTCTTTCTCAGGTCTTCATTGGCGTGATCCGTCTACCTGCAAGCCACCTGTTACTTACACGGACACATTGAGATTGATTATTCAGAAGAGAATCTCGAAACTAGGACACATGTACCCGATCATGTTTCTAGATCTCGAAAAAGATGGATAAAATGTATTAAATTAGCTGTAAATAGTTGTAAAGAATTCAATTAAGTGATAGAAGCTTTAGTAAATAAAGTGCCTAATTTTAATAATAATGTATTGTTTATTATTTTCATTACCTAAAGCTTACTTACTTATTTTATATATATATATATATATACATTAATGGCCTCTTACAATTGGGTCAAGCCCAATATGATTCTGCCAATGTCGAGTAATGAATAGCAATAACAAACACAATTAATAACAATAAAATCGAAAGATATAAAGCTGATCTTAAAGCATCATCACTACAGCCGAAAGACATCCATCATAATAATATCAGAATTTAGTAGATTTCGATGCAATCGATGATAACAGAATAGAGGAAAAGAACGATAGTCGATTCTGCACAATTCAACGTCTCAACGATGCGAAAATCGACTGAGAATGGGACTTAACAGCCCTACAGTCAAGTCTATGATACTAATGGAGGATTGTTTTCCATCTTCTTTCTTTAAAAATATGGCCCACCCAAGTTAATAGGTGCTTCGCCAGTGTCAGTCAAGTAACTAAATTGATAACAATACAGTACAAAAATGTGACCGGCCACTTTGGAAAACCAAAATAAAGACTTTGTAAATTTAGTGTTTAGATTTTTTTGTTAATGGACTTGATTGAGGAATATTAATAGGCTACGTTCCACTAAGAGCCCACAACGATCGAAATGCTCCTTTAGCCGTTCCACATAACGCCCGCGGTCGTTGTGGTCGCGGCGAAAACGTCACTCATGACGTCATGACTTACGCTCACGTGAAGCTCACGAAGACCCATCTAAAAAGGTGGGAAGGGTCGTAGTGATCGTTGAGAAAATTAGCGGGGGTGGCGACCGTGAAACTTACTTTATTTCATGCGGAAAGAGATATTTTAGTAGAAGTGAATGTTAAAGATATTTTATTTACATTTGAACTTAAATTAATTAAATACAAAAAAATAAATTATATTTTTTTTCAATATAAATGGATTTAAACAATAATTATTTAAGTTTATTTTCAAGGCTTATAGATTATAACCTAACCTCTTAAATTTTTTGCTTTCGTTTTAGTAACTCGCTGTTTGTATGATTTACCTCCACGCTCAAAACGCTCTATAATCCCTTCCACTTGAGTTTACGACAGTAACGCTCACAAGCAAGTGGAACGGGAAAAACTGCGGTCGTGAGAGCGTGATCGTTGTGAACCCTAACTGGAACGCACCCGTTACTACATATTATTAATCTGTGTAGCTCTAGACGTCAGATAGACAGGTCAGGATTAATAAGTCAGTGTCATTCGTTTTCGACGCATTTGCAGTTTGTTTTGGTTTCAATTTGTAATTTTTTGCATGTTTGGCTTTATTAAAATAAATTACTGATAATACAAGTGTGGATTGCAAGTGATTCAAAACATCTCAATAAAATGTCCACTGTTGAACCAGCACCAGGACCCGCGGAAGAGAGCTCAAGAAAACCGATATGTTTGATAATTTTAGGTTAGTCTTAGACCACAGCAGTTTACCAATGTTTACCTATTCTTCTTAAACATAATAATTTGATTCTCGTGTAGGTATGGCGGGAGCAGGCAAGACGTCGTTTACGCGACGGCTTTCAAGCAAAGTTGTGGACGGATCCAGGCCGTATCTCATCAATTTAGACCCGGCTTGCCGGGAGGTACCCTATCCAGCCAACATAGGTGAGAATTGCAATATATGTTACTACCCGTAGCAGCAATCATTGGCTAACTTTATATATATCTGTATTTTTATCAAAGAAAATTCCAGGAAATCCACTATTGCGCTGTTTGTCCTAAGAGGTAGGCAGACACATTTCGTCAATGGTATTTTATTATGCTGTCTGTCTGAATGCTGGTTTGCGAACTCCACACGTTCTTTGAGAGATGTTCAGGTTTCCTCATTATATTTTATTCAACATTCAGCAATGATTGCAGTGGGAAATTATATTTAAATTATGCCATGCAGTGGGAAATTATATTTTACTAGCTGTGCCCACCGACTTCGTCCGTGTAGTATTTAACGTAACAAAAATTTCGGGATTATCGGGATAAAAAGTATCCTATATGTTAATCCCGGTTATAAACTATCTGTGTTCCAAATTTCATCCAAATCTGTTCAGTAGTTTTTGCGTGAAGGAGTAACAAACATACATACATACAAACTTTCACATTTATAATATTAGTAGAATGAAATTGGAAAGTATCAGAGGAGCAAGCTGTGGTTTGAATCTTTTACTCCAAAGAGTGCATTTAATACTGCGCTAGCACTGCTAATATAATATTTTTATGATTTTGATTAATTCTTTTGGAATATTTTGCAGATATAAGAGATACGGTAAATTACAAAGAAGTCATGAAGCAATATGGCCTCGGACCTAACGGTGGTATTGTGACTGCACTCAATTTATTTTCCACAAAATTTGGACAAGTTGTTGATCTGATTGAGAAGGCGGGAAAGAAACACAAGTACTGCATTATTGATACACCAGGTACCTACAATATTTATAAAGGCTCCAACCAACTATCCCGGAAAATTAGCAAATATAATTTGTACTCAAAAATAAAAAAAATCTCTACCGTAATATTCTTAAATATAAATTAAGCTTATCTGGCTAAAATACTGCAGTTTTTCTGCACAGTGTCACAGTATTTTTGTGACTTTATTAAAAAATGTGCCGAGTGTAGAAGTGAATAGAGTTTGCTCTTATTAAAGCCACGAAATCACACCTATTCCCTATTATATTTTTTCTACACTACTATTAGTAGATTCATTAAGTATTTATCAGTTTTTTTCTGACTATATAATATCGACAGACTGACACACCAACTGTATGGTCCCAAACTAAGCAACGGTTGTACTATGGGTACCTTACAATGGACTGGGGGTGATCCCAGTGACACCCAGACCAGGGCAAATTTCGAAAAGGTCATTTCTGAAATGTACCCCAGCGGGAATCGAACCTGCAACCACCATGTGCAGTGAGCCGAGAGGCCTACGCTCAAACCACTGCGCCCAGCAGTTGTCATCAAAATGATTCAAATGTTCTCACATGTCAATACTTTCAACAGCCCCATTGATGTTATGACAAGTTTTCGAGGGCACAATAGTGTTGCAACACTCTTCACATTATCTTCTACAGGTCAAATAGAAGTGTTCACCTGGTCGGCGTCGGGCACGATAGTGACGGAAACCCTCGCCTCCTCCTGTCCCACGGTGGTGGTGTACGTGATGGACACGGTGAGGAGTGTGTCGCCCGTCACGTTCATGTCCAACATGCTGTACGCCTGCTCTATACTGTACAAGACCAGGCTGCCTTTCATTGTTGTCATGAATAAGGTGAGTTGTTACTTTAATAATAGTGCAATGGCTTATGCCCACTGCCCACTTTTGGTTCTGTATGTCGACAAAATCGCCATCTACCATATCAAACTATAGCTAGGGAATTCAAGTGATCAGATAAGTAGAAAAAAAAACATGAAATTCGGTCTAGCCATGTAGGAAGAGGAGAATTATGGACACATTTACACAAGAATTTTATATTGAAGATAGCTTTTGCCCGCGGCTCCACCGGCCTAAGTCCCTATAACATCTGACAGTGAAAGTCCCGTCAAAATCGGTCCAGCCGTTTCGGAGATTAGCTGGAACAAGCAGACAGTTATTTTTTTGAAATTAACACTGTAAATACATCATTACAAACAGACACTTCAATTTCATTATTTGTATAGATGCATGGCCAATAACTCTTTGTTCGCAGACTGATGTGGTAGACAACGCGTATGCAGTGGAATGGATGCGGGATTTCGAGGCTTTCCAGGACGCGTTGGACGCGGAGGGCGAGGGCGACGCGGAGGGCGGCAGCACGTACATCGGCAACCTGACCAGGTCCATGGCGCTCGCGCTCGACACCTTCTACTCGGACCTCAAGTGCTGCGGGGTCAGCGCGCACACCGGCCACGTGAGTACGAACTGCCTGACGAACATGACAGGTTTTTTTTTTTTTTTTTGAATTGACTATGTTGTTGGCCAGAGTGGCCATAACTACTTCACCCGGACAGAGGGCGAGCGCAAGAGCGCTCCAGCCAGAATCTTACGGGTACAAGTGGACCTACTTATGCGAAATGGAACCAACCACACTACTGTAGACCAAAACCAACCTTGTCTTAGTGGTTCTAGGTTGGTTTCAGTTTGCAGAAGTGTGTGTGAGTTGGTTCCATTTTGCATAAGTAGGTCCAAGTTAGAAAGATATAAAGAAAGAAAATACTTTATTGTGACTAGCTGAAAAATTGAATAAAAGAATACAATAAGATAAAAAAATAATAATATCTGCTCGGCATAAACGGACCCAGTTAAACATGTGCTGGTTGATTAGAACCAGCGCTGGTCTTCCATTGGGCCCGTTTAGCGATTTCACGGCCGCAAACCATTAAAAAAATAAAAATAAAGACTAAATTAAGTCAAACTAAATAAAGTTAAATTACAATGACAAGTTGTCCAGATACATGGCGCGCGCGTTTGACAGCTTGTTGGATCTCTAGTGTTGCAGAGTTAGGGTACATCTAGTTAGACTGTCTTATGAATTTAAATCTTAAGTTTATAAAATTAAGGTTCATATTTCAATGTAAGGATCCCAGTAAAATTATATAATACTCACAAACTTTTCCGAATCGTGATTTATTATAAATATCCTATGATTATTAATTTAATTTCAGGGTTTAGATAACTTCTTCAAGTTGGTAGACGAGGCCGCTGAGGAGTATGAAAAGTAAGCGTTAAAACCAAAATAATTCTAAACCACCTGGAAATAAAGTCTATATTGGGTTATAATCATAAAATACCTACTTTTCTTATAGGGACTACAAAGTGGACTGGTTAAAGATGCGAGCCGAGAAATTAGAAGAACAGAAACAGAAGGAAGAAGAATTAAAGAAAGGTAGGATCTTAATTTATTTAAAAAATCTTTATACTTTTTGGCCTACTGCATTTATGGATAATCAGCTAAAACTATCAGCTTTGGAGGAAACTTGAAAAACCAAAGGTGTTTTAGGAATACAGCTGTTGACAGATTTCATAAGTCTACAAAACGTTTAGTACTTCAACTGTCCCACGAAGCCGATAGTTTTAGATTTACAAAGTAAAGTTGCAAAAAAATAGTATACCCTTTCTGTTTCACCTAGTATACCCGTGGCTCACACTGTATACTAGCTGAAACAAAAAGGGTATACAATTTTTTTGCAACTTAACTTTGTGAAACTCAAACTATCGGCTTCGTGGGACAGTTGAAGTACTGAAGGTTTTGTAGACGTGTTAAATCGGTCGACAGATGAATTCCTATAACACCTTTTGTTTTTCAAGTTCCCTCCAAAGCTGATGGTTTTATAATTACAAAGTTATGTTTTGAAAAAAAAAGAGTATACCATTTCTGTTTCAACCTGTATAACAAAAAATCTGAAAAAATACTTAAAATGTTTGTTATAGGCGACAACGCAGGAATGGATAAGAATCTGATAGACGAAGTACCGGTGGGGCGCGAGCTCGGCGACATGTACCTGAAGCACCCTGCCAACGAGAGCTCCAGCGACGAGGAGGGCATCGAGAACCAGCCCGAGATCGGTAGGCGCCTATTATAAACTAGTTTCTGCCCGCGACGACTTAATAATAGTATTCTATATGTTAATCTAGGTTATAAACTATCTGTGTTCCAAATTTCATCCAAATCCGTTCAGTAGTTTTTGCGTGAAAGAGTAACAAACATACATCCACACTCACAAACTTTCGCATTCATAATATAAGTAGGATAAATATCGCCAGATGAACACAACAACTGTATGGTCCCAAACGAACCAACGCTTGTACTATGGGTACCTTACAAAGGACTGGGGGCGATACCGGTGACACCCAGACCAGTGCAAATTACGAAAAGGATATTTCCGAATTTTACTCTGACGGGAATCGAACTCGCAAACACCCGGTGTAGTGAGCCGAGCGGCCTACGCTCGATCCACTGCGCTAAGCGGTCGTCAATTATCCGTATTGGTAAATCTAAATTCTTAAATTCTGAGAGTGATCTTGGAAATGTCATTCTTATATCATACCAGTACAAAATGACATATAAGTTCAATAGTACATTGTTACACAAGGGGTGAAAGTGACCTTGTGCGTACCTTCTTCCTCTTGGCGGTGGTGACCGAGTCTTTCACCCGAGGTAAACACTGTGCTTTTCATTACGAATAGGAGTGGAAGTGGAAGTAGCAGTGAAAGTAGCAGTAAAAGTAGCAGTAAAAGTAAAAGTAGCTGTAGAATTAGAATTAGAAGTAGGCCGGCCTGGTTTAATAGAAATGTCAAAATAGAACTAGTTTATTTGTAATAATTTGACAGCTGTCAGTTGAAAGCGATTCTCCCGGGCCGGAAAAGTATTACCTTCAACCCGCTCTTCAGGCAACTTCAGACCTACTTTCAGAGTATGAGTAATGAAAAAGCGTATTGAACGCCCCGTTCTCAGACTTAAGATCGTTTTATTATTACGTACCTATTATTTGCAGTAACTCCTTATTCTATGCCATTCATTTACCAATTGTGAAACCTGTTTTGTTCGACGAATGATTTTTTTTATAGATGACAAACCAGAAGATGTGGCGATGTTCCAAGAGTTCATCAGGAAACACGTGAAGCCTAACAACACTGGGAATCATACATAGTATATGCACTGTAAGTTAATATGTAGTTTCGTAATTTTGTAAATATAGATAAGGTTCTTTTTTAAATAAACAGAAAATGGTTTGTGTTATATAATTTTGTTAATTTCAGTTTTTGTTTTTATTTATATGCTATCCTACATTAAGGGCGATGTAATCCGGAATACTGAAACGTAACTGAAAATGGTCCCATTGAGCTGGTTGAGATTTCGTCGTTATTAGTATGACGCGTCAAAATTAAGCATCTTTCAAATGTGAGATGCTTTCAGTTGTCGCCGGTTAGTCTAGTATGTTGAGATTGACCTTATGGCCATTGTAACTGCTGAATACATTCGAACAAGGGACAAAAATAATACATACTTATCTCGCGAAACATGGATACAAAATGCTCAACTACTCAACCTAGTTTAGGTAGTCTGAAATAAAATTAATATGTTGCTAGATATTTAACAACGTCATGTCTATGTCGCAGCCAAATAGCTTAATTCGCCGTTCAATTAACAGCCTAGGCACTTTACTAAACAGCGCCGTTCAACTAATGACCTAAATGATATTCAGCCGTATCGTCTATTACAACATTTAATAAACTGGCTGGCTAATGCTTAGGCAACTGGTTGACATTTAAGTACTACAAAACTTTTTCAAAATACTACCCAAGCAGAACGACCTGGATGGGTTTAGGTTAGGGTTATTTTTTTTATGACCCCACAGGAACCCCACCCGGCAAATAGATTCGGTGGATCTAAAAAAAATCGTAAAAAACCTAAGTACCTAATAAAATTATTCCATCAAAGTTGTTTTTTTCCGACGCCATATTGACCAAAGAGAATATAGAATATAGAGATATTGACAGTTTGGTGAGTTTCGGCGCTAGGTGGCAGAAAGTAGAACTAAATTGAAATGAACAGGCTAGGCAGGTAATTAAACGGCTAGGCAAGTAGTTAAAGGTCATCGATCCAAGTCATTTGCCTAGCTGTTTGATCAAATGGCTGAATATCATTCAGGCCACTAGTTGAACGGCGCCGTTTAGTTAAGTGCCTAGGCTGTTAATTGAACGGCGAATTAAGCTAGTTGGCGGCGACATCTATAACATGAAAATTTGAAAAAAATATTTAATTTTATTATGCGAAAAAAATAATTTTTATTACACTCAAATTATATATTTAGTACCTCTACTAAATTATTGATTGAATAAAATCATATTCAATTATAGGTCATTTCAGAAATAAAAATTTATTTTTTATTTTCCAATTCATATAAAATATACAGAGTATATATGTCTACCAACCCCTTCGGGGAACAGGCATGATGGAATATCTCAATAAATAATTTACAGCAAATTATATAACTACTAAAATCACAGGTATCTAGTTAAACAACATTACAAACATTTTGATTTGACATAGTTACATTATTTAAGTACGTCATTAGAACACATACAGTAATGGAATTTATAATATTATAAATTGTGTCAAAATTACTTATTTTGTGGATGTAGGTGTCGAATTACCAAAATAATAGCACCACCGTATTACTATTTAAGGAGAAAATACACTTGACCGCATTCATATAATCCGTATTTTATTATCACTAATTAAGTAGTTTGTTATAAAAAACAAGATTCAACACTATTCCGAGATATCATAATCGGAAATATTACTAAAGTATTGCATTTAAGGACAAACTACATGTGACCGCATTCGTATAATCCGTATTTTATCATCACTAATTAAGTAGCATGTTATAAAAAAGGGCTCAAAAGGGTTATAAAAAAGATGCAACATTGTATTTCGTCAACGAGCGGAAACAAATACGCATCGGCCGAGTCGCAAGCATGCGGCTAAGTGTGGTTTAACCATAAGATTTGCATTGATATTATAATTGCTATCGTAATTAGAACAGTAATGATGTAACCGTAACATTGTTACATTCATAATTACGTATAAGTAATTGCCCAATTAACATTACACTATGACCTCAATAAAATCACGAGAGATTAAATTCGTAAAATGGAACCAATGGATCCAGTCCAGTCGGCTACCGATGGAATATTCTAAAATTATTATTTTACAGGCTGTTCCGTAGTTTAATAAATAATATTATTATTTTTGACATAAATAAATTGCATGTAATAGTTACTATTCTATTGAGATTTCAAATTATTATGATTATGATGAATGTATTTATTCCAATAATGTATCACTGTCACAAACTTATTTATTCGGATTTGTTCTATTGTTGCTAAACAATTCCATAATATTAAAGTTGTTTCTAGCGCCACGCGTCTCAATCAATTAACTTCCTGAACTTTATAAATGTATACTTCTATACTATTATTATAAAGAGGTAAAAATATTGTTTGAAAGCAACCTATGTATGTTTAAAAGAAGCTAAACCGATTCTGAAAATTATGTCACAGATATAATATAAAGCTACGCTATCCTTGAGTGACATACGTAGGCTTCGAACATGCGAGCGGAGCCGCGGGTGAATGATAACTTTTAGGAGATTGATTGATTCCCCGCGGGCATGCGAGTCGTTTAGGTGCCTTATTTATGAAAATCTTTATGATATTTTTCTCCCACCTACGAATAGACAAGTTTGTTACAAGCCAGCAGCCGACTGACACCATAGAGATATAAGAATAGAGTAGGGGAAGAGCGTCTGTTATACTTTATTTTTATTCTACGATCTCATTAAAAAATATGCATACTTCTTATCTGCTGATAGTTTTCAATGATAAAATGGGCATGCTTTCTACTATAAAGGCCGCGTGGTTGCATTTGAAGCTAAGCGCGCGACTGCGCATGCGCCAATAGAGAGAGAAAGGTACCCGGCTTTCATCTCCTCTCTCTTTCTACTACGGCCACACTCAGCGCCGTCTTCCCTCCTCTATTCTTATATCTATAGCACTAACACCCGAGCATAAAAAACACTAATGTACATCATCTCCGTTGCTTATAACATTGTCTATGCTGTTTTCTGTATGTCCATTGTGGCTGCACGTGTGTCCGTTGCTTGCGGGGGCTGCGCCCCGCCCGGCGCGCTCCAAGGCGGCGTCCGCGAGCCGCCACGCGGGCAGGTAGGAGAGGCAGCCGTAGCAGTCCTTGTACCCCAGCGCTGGGTTCGGCCACGTGTTTTGTGTACTACCTATTGATGTGTATCTGTGGTAAAAAATTCAAGTTAAGTCTGCTTATACGAGGCGAATCGTTGTGACAATTCATGGCCCTAAGTACTGTTATACTTTTTTTTATGGGACTAATCCCACCCCTTTCTGTTACTCCTGTAAGCCAGGGTGGTGTCCAAAGATGAGGCGGAGGTTTGACCCTCGACGAGTCCCGGAAAAAACTCGTTTTGATTGTCTTGGAATCGAAGGAAATAATAGGAGTTAGAAGACTCTTTTTATAAGTTTAGGTCTGTTGATATTTAATTATATTGTCATTCCATCGGAAAACAAATAGTTATTAATATTATCTTCACGCCAAAATGAGGTAGTCCGTTAAATCCTAGGGACATTTTGTCTAAGTCAGTGGAGCTAACAGATTGTCTTTTATTCATTTGGAAAGTTGAACAATAATTATGAGTCTACTGTCCTTTTAAACCCGTGCACAGATCGTGGCTCTGCCCGGTCGGTCGCGGACTGATTGATTGAATGGTGTTCCTTACCCTTTGTCGTATAGACTGCAGTAGGGTACCCGCCGCTTCAGTATATAGCTCCATATGTGGTGGTACGACCAGTTGAGTAGCGGCGATACTCGCATTATCTGGGGCCAACTGGGGTCCGTTTTCTACAATCAAATAAAATCTCCTTTATCATTGATTTTAAATGATAAATCGTCAGCTCGGAAACAGCATTGGCAAAAAAAGGTAATTATGGTCTTTCGTATATTTGCTTGGTCTGGGTAACTGGGTCGCCATGCCTATTGCACGGTGCCCAAATAACAAGCGTAGCTAAGTTTAGGTTCATACCTGCATAAAATTCAAATGTTCGCTGTAAGGGTCCGTCCTCCGCGTCCCCATGAGGCACGCCTTCAACTGACCATCATCCTCCAACATCCTCTGCAGCGTCGCCTTCATTTCCCCCTCAGCCACCACCAGCTGCACCCCATAGTGCTTCTGTATGTGTTCTACAAAACTCTCTATTTCACTGAACGGCCCTATTGTCCTAATATATACGACTTTTAATTCACTGGCTATATCTTCCCTTTGATATAAGTCTCTAAGAACGTTTATGACTATATCCAGGAGCACTGTGCAATCTTTGCCGCCGTTGAACGAGAGGAATACCTCGTTTGTGTTGTATTGTGTGAAGCATTGTTTTAATATCTGGAAAAAAATTGAACCCATTTAGAGTTTGACACACTCTTACGTTACATTATAATCCACGAGGTTGGTAAACTAAGGTTACATTTTAATCAACATTAAGAAAAACAATTTAATAAGAAATAATTACAATGATTTTTAAACGCTGCGCAACGTTGCATTGTTTTGTTAATTCCCAGCCTTCAACGCGCCTTATAAGTTTCAATTCACGATATGAAACACTCGTTAACATCTTAATTTGTAACGGTAAATTTGTAATTACTTACCTGCTTATTTATTTAATCAACTGTTAAAACATGTCTGATAAATTGTTAGCTAGCGCAGTTTCAAAGTTAATAACTAAACTTTGGGCAGAGACAGATGATGATGAGTAAAACAGACCGATATTTAGTTTGCACTGACGAAATATTTACACCGATTTTAAAACTGTTCAAAAAGTAAGCTAATCCAGCGAACGTTTCGCGACATGATTCCTTTCGCGAAAGCTTTCAATAGTGTCGTGTTGAATTATAATTAGGTAATATAAATCAAAACAATAATTACGGTGAAATCATGTCTTAGAACCAATTTTCAAAAGACATGTAAATTCCGCCAACCCCAAATGCCAGCGTGGCTCGTGCCCAGGAGTGGGATGTTAAAAATGCGCTTAATTATTATTTTATTATTATATAAATATTCTTTTAAACATAATCAGCAATGGAAAACCTACCGCACGCAATTCTTTTCGCTACATTTGTCTCGGCTATGCACAATTTACCATTTGATTGTATTGAATAAATATCTATGAGCGATTTGTTTCCAAAATCGACCTAACCACGCAAGGTGACACGAGCTCTCTCAATAACGGGTTGCAATGAATAGGTACATAAATATAATTCAATAAGTACCTGTTCTGTCTCTTCTAAAACATCAGTGACGTCAGGTAACTCCATGTCGGCCACCTCGCTCCTCGGCAGCATGTCGTGTTGTGAACTGAAACACGAAGCAGGCGCGCGTCTTATCCATCGCTAATTACGTATCACTCACTAATAATAATACGTTCGTGAGTAGGTATGTGTATGCGTCCCTCGAGGTCATAATGCCGCATAGAACTCTTCTAATCGGCTCTCCGATGATGCCGCGATTTTTGCGATCGATATCAGTTGACTAGTTTCATGAAGTTCCAAATCTATAAGTACCGATCTATAAGTACTAATATTGTTAAAAGATAATGCTTGAATAACCGACTTATCACTGTAGAGGTGAAACTATTGTAATTAGAAACCGTAGGCGTAATCAAGCAATAATAAACAATTTTTGAAATCTGTTCAATCGACAGCATCCACTCAGCTTGTTAGTGTGGGATGCTTCTAAAAGGGACATTTAAAGAGTTGGTTCTTGTGATACTGGATATTCAATACGTTTTAATAGGACGAGGGTAGATATAAGATTGATTTTTCTTTGGCAATTATATTTGTACCTGCAAATAATAGTAAAAAGTGAATCTACTTTTTTGTGGTTCATCATTTTCTTGCCCTTATCCCACACTAGGTGGGGTCGGCGCAGCACGTTATTTTCTTCCATTCAAGCCTATCATCCGTCATCTCTGCACTCACTCCCTTTTCGCTCATACCCTCTTTCACGCAGTTCATCCATGTCTTTTTAGGACGTCCCCTACCCCGTAGGCGTTTTGTGGTTCTGACTTGTTTTACACTCTTACGTCATGTTCGACTCTAGGCCATAATATTCAGGTACATTTAAGTGTTTAAGTTGTGGAACCTTATCAAGTCATAAGTTTAAGAATTGAATACAGTTTTTATCAGAATTTTAACAAATGCCGTGGGGGCTGTCTAACGGAGTCACTGCAACTGCTTTTACAAATGATTGTGCCTTCGAATCTCCATACTCTCCTTCCCCGTAGACCAGTCGTAAATAATAATTGTATGTTTTTAATAAACACGAGTACCTAGGTAATGATTGTTGTCATGTTTACCAAGAAAATCGGGTTATTACACATAAGTGAAGTGAGTGTAAATGAACAGTTGCGATAGCCGAGGATAGCTACTTATTCTGATTGTCAATTGTTTCTGCTAATTTCCAAGAGTCGGCACTTAGTAGTAGTTTGGTCTTTATGAAGACTCATTCATCGTACGAATTATACCTAGCACCTAGCACCTATTATACCTAGCTACCTATTATACCTAGCACCTATTATACCTAGCTACCTATTATACCTAGCACCTAGCACCTATTATACCTAGCTACCTAGCTACCTATTATACCTAGCACCTAGCACCTATTATACCTAGCACCTATTATACCTAGCTACCTATTATACCTAGCACCTAGCACCTATTATACCTAGCTACCTATTATACCTAGCACCTAGCACCTATTATACCTAGCTACTTTACGCCGATGTTATGTAAGAGTGTGGTATCTACTGCCCTGATCGAGCCAGCCTGTATAAGAGCTGTAGTAATTTGTCTCTACCACCGGGTGTCGGGGATAATCTCTACTAATGACGAGGATGAAAATAGTAAGTATCCATACTATTCAAGTAGGTCCGGAGGTTATATCTACGAGTGAAACCGCGCTGCATTTTCATACTATTGTTTAATTTCAATTAAGAATGTGTTGTAGTAATTTGCATATTTTCGATTACTTGGTGAAACCTGACTGGTTAACGGAAACCAACCTATTCGTAACAGGCACGGTACATTAGTAGAACAGCTGATAACACACACACAATTTATTTACGTACACTGAATATACTTTGGTGAATACTGCATATAAGTGACTTAAAAAAAAAACAAATATAGCCAGACTAACGCACCAACTGTATGGTCCCTAACTAAGCGAATCTTGAGCTACAGTTACTATACAATGGACTGGGAGCGAACCCAGTGACACCCAGACCAGGGCAAATTACGAAAAGGCCATTTTCGACATTTACCTCGTATGGAATCGAGCCCGCATCCACCCGATGCAGTGAGCCGGGCGGCCAACGCTCGAACCACAATGCTAAGCAGTAGTAGTTATAAAAGAAGACTAATGAGATCTAGGCATGACGGTCACGGTGGTACAACTGTCATATCTCTGTACAACCACTCTGGTTGTACGGTAAGGTATGGTAAGATATTGGATGTAAAGCGAGAACTAGCAAGTCTCTGGTTAACCAACAAAAACATACGTAGGTACCTATTTTTTTATGAAACTGATCCCGCCACACACTTCCACCATTGTAACTCCTGCAAACCAGGATCGACAATGGTGACCAATAATGACATGAGGTTTGACCCTCGACGAGTCCCGGGGAAAAATTAAATTGTCTTAGAACCAGCACGAATAAAATCGAAAGAAATAATAGTGAGTATTAAAGTAGTAGTGGATATATTATCTTCAAACTCCTATTATTTCTTTCGTTTAAATACGTTCCTACTACTAAAGGGGTTTCCATCGGAAACAATTTAATTTTAACTAATTTGCCACAAGATGGTGTCCAATCAGATCGAATTTATTTAGACTACTGCTGGAAAGGAAATGTTCTCTGAAATGTACAGATGACTACTATTTCGTGGTTCAAATTCCTACAAAGTTACCTACTACTATTAGTATTACTAATATTGGTTCAGTCTAAATAAGTACTAATGTCATATAGGAAAACTGCAAGTTTGTGGCAAGATAAACCTTATCAATCAAGATAACTAAGCAAATACACTGAATCACGGTCATAATAATGATGAAATATTTTTATTATCTAACATCAATCTAGGAAATGTATTATAGTAATTTTTTAATTGAATTCTTCATAATTCAAAACAATAAAACAAACTAATATCCCCATAAAAACAGATCCAGAGAACTAAGATTAACTCCCAAAACAAAATACCTAGTATTTTGTTTTCATACAGCCATTTTGTGACCCACAAAAATTAATTAGAAATCCATAGAAAGTTTGTGACCTACTATAATCATACATAAATAAATACTATATTCTGCACTAAAATACTAATTATGTAATTAACAAATCCAGTTCAAACACCTTTTGAACTTGTTTGGTGTATAAAATATTTACTAAAAATATTATTGGTAATTAGATAAAAAAGCCACTCATTATCAACAGGTTTTTATTATGTCAGTAATTATTACACATTATAAAAATATACATTTACACTTATCAATATGTAAATAATTATTTGTTTACACATAGTTTCTTAAGAGGTGGTTCACTAACACACTCACTTGCACCAAATAAAACATTCTTAGTTAATTTAAATGTCACTCGCATCATCTCTTTCTTTGGTGATACATGCCTAACATCAAAAACATCTATAATATCCAAAGATATGTCACACCCCATATTTTCATTGACCATTTTCTTAGCAATTTCATCAGGGTTGTCACCTACAGCAAAGCAGTATACATAAACAATTATTTCTTGATTAAATTTATCAACCAACTCTTCCTCTTTGATCAAACCGTTGAAGTATTTCAAAAATTCCACAGCCATGGCTGGTAAGTTCATTGTTACATGTATTTTACCGTCAACCTTTTCTTTGCCTTTACATAATTCAGTTATATAATCTTTGAGTACAGTACAAATGAAATCCTTTCCATCTTGATTATAGGAGTTGAACAGTGACACATTGACTTTGTTAATCTTTGCATTATGGTTCAGCCATTTGAAGGAGTCAGGGTTAAGGTCATTAGCGTAAACTTTACATTCACGTTTAACAGCTGGTATTGCAAAGGGACCAACTCCGCAGAACACATCAAATAAAACATCTCCAGGCTTCAAGTAGCTCAAAATCCTCTCATGTTCTTTGCCCAGTCGAGGGTTCCAGTAAACCTTGGAGAAATCAAACTGGAATGTACAGCGGCTCTCTTTCACCGTCACAAAGTAATCTTCGTCCCCCGCTATAACTTCCATGCTGAAGTTGCGGTAAGTATTGTCAATAATATTACTCTTATTGACTACAGTTCGACACGTCTTGATTTTGTCAACAAGCACTTGACCAATCAGTGGTCGGTATTCCAGTAAATGGTCTCTGAGATTCAGGTGTATTATATGTCCGATTTGAGAGAAACTGCTCACAATTTCTTCATTTTCTGGAAGCACTGCTTTGAATACTGTGTCAAAGCTCCAGTTGTCGTATGTTAATTGTATCTCTTTACTGTAGAAGTTATTTTCAGTGATGTCCAGTTGATTGAGAGTTGTACGGTCAGACTCTGACAAATCGGTCCAATGACTCACTTTATCTGGGTTTAGGTGTATAGATTTCTTGAATGATTCACTTTCTTCGCCATTCAAATTCTGCACCGGCTTGAAGGCATCTAGTTTTAAAAAATAAGGCTTGCAGACTTGAGTTATTTTTGACAGATTTTCTTCTTTGACCTTTAGAATTGGTACTCGGATATTTCGTAAGAATTTATCACGTTCCAGCACTTTCATTCCACGAACCCCAACAGGCACTAGAAGCGCGGAGGTAGAAGAACTCATTTTACGTAAAAATCCGCCTATACTACTCAATATCATACCAAAAATATTCAAAAGGTGTTCGAAGTACACATCGCCAATACTAACCTATATTCAGGTCAAAGTGATGTGAATATCCAATTTATTGACGACACAGGCTTCTGGTGGTTTGAATCCCAAGCTGTTGTTAATAAATAAAGGAAATTAAGACAACTTTTCTTATAAAAATAAATGGATATTCAGTGGTGCGTGCGTGACACTTGAAGATTTGTTTCATCAATTTGACAGTAAAGACATTTGTCATAAATTGCATTGACGGTTAACGTTTCGTTGTTGCGGCATAAAATTTCACATTGTAAATCTCTCTCAATAGGTATTTTGTCGAACTCCAATCAAATTGAATTATACATTATTTATTTTATTTATATGTGCCTTCAATGTTTTTCCTTGTGTATAACGTCATCATCCTACTTCCTACTAATATTATAAATGTGAAAGTTTGTGAGTGTGGATGTATGTATGTATGTATGTTTGTTACACCTTCACGCAAAAACTACTGAACGGATTTGGATGAAATTTGGAACACAGATAGTTTATAACTGGGATTAACATATAGGATACTTTTTATCCCGATAATCCCGAAATTTTTGTTACGTTAAATACTACGCGGACGAAGTCCGTGGGCACAGCTAGTATTATTATAAATGCAAGCTGGAATGAAATAAACGCCATTAAACCAAAGAAAAATAAATAGGTAGGTATTTTTTTGCTAAAAATTAGAGGCTAATGAACATTTTCTTCAACGAAAATGGCCAGTTAGGAACTTTGTTTAAAAAAGGACACAGGGCGGGAGACCTCCTCTGATACAAACAAAGGTGCATTAAAATTAAAAATACAAATAGGCTAAAGTCCAACCCACAACTTGTAAAGTACAAAACACCGTTCACGTTATTTTTGATTGCTACTACATTTTGGTTAGGCGTTTAGTGTGTGTACGTTATTTATTGATTGACTTGTGTATAGGTAAGTAAAATATATGTATGGTTTAGCCTTTTTAACGTCTCACTCCTGGGCACGGCACGGGGCTACCCTCAACTCAGAGGAGGATTCAGGCCATCATCACATTATGTTGGCCCAGTACTGGTTGGTGAATATCACCATGTCTTTTTAAAATTGGTTAGATTTTCTAAAACATGCAGGTTGCCTTGCGATGTTTTCCGTAAGCAAGTGATAATCATATTTGAATTATTATTCGCACGTAGATTTCGAAAAACCCAGTGGTGCAAATCGTGGTTTGACCGTTTGCCCGCATGACGCGTGGTATAACGAATCAGCGATCACTACTTTCACGTTATACCTACGAAAATAACCTAGATAGACCCACAAGTTGGTAGGTATACAATAATTCAGGTGCCTATTTTGCCTCACATTGAGCGTTGTCTACGGGTCGTAGCTTTTACAGCACACATTTTACCGACGTCCAGACCGTTTTATTTGTTACACTGTCTACGCAAAGGTAGTATTTTCTTAGCAAAAGGTTAACAAAATCATTTAAAGTTCATTGTTGCGTCCATATAGTAGAATTGTTTGCAATTTTGAGGTTCACGGGCTATTTATTTCGACTTATATGGCTTTAGACGGCTCTCTTGAAATACAAATCTGAAAGATTTTAAGTTTTCTAGATTGTACGCCGTTGAAATCATGGAAGACAGTCACGCTTAGTATATAATAATTAAATAGATAAGCAAGTAGATACCCACCTAAGTAGGTACTTACTTTACCTATATCACAGTCAAAGAGAAGAGATAGGTATCTACAAAATATTCGGGTTCAAGTCGTGTTTTGTTTCGTTCACTTCTTTACTGTACCTAGGTATTATTTCTATCGTCGTAGGTACCTATGCTATCATGGTTTTGTTTTCATCCACTGGGGTAAAACTATTTGAAAGCAATCTCATAAAGATAACTAGAATTATAATATAACTCTAACAAATATTTTTGTTTTGAACCATAATATATTTACACCGTTTAGAAATAAATGTTATCGTTATTTCTTAAAAGTCGGTAGGTAGCTATTCATTTGAATACCTATAAGCAATTTTAGTGTATCTATGTATTAATTAATTAAAAATAAAACAATACGCGGGAACAATGATTCATTTGCGGACCGCTGCTGGTTCGTTCGGGAATCTCGTTATCTTGTAACATTTACAGCTTTGTAAAGTTTTTTAATTTAAATTTGTGTCCGAGGAACAATGCATCGCGTCGTTGTAGCACTGTGCAGTTGGCGGGGAAGTTTTGGGGACCCATTGTACACTTGGAAACACTGCATTTATGGTTTAACTAGCAGCGCCCACGACTTTGAACGCCTACATTTTATTTTGTCTATCCCTGAGAATCCTTTGTATGTATTTATAAATCTATCTCAAATTTGAGAGCGATCTTGAGTTCGCCTTTGACATGCCATTTTGTATTGATATGACATAAGATACACAATTCCAAGCTCGATTACTTTAATTACTTCGGACATTAATCACTTTAGTTTTTTTTTAAGACGAAGTACTAATGTCACTTTTTGATAAAATAGAACAAATAAGGTTTAAATTCATTGACATTCCAAGTTGTCAGTTTACTTCGTCTATTTAATCAGTCTTTAGCTTTGTCTTTAGTATCCTCACTTACTATTGTGTAACGTGTAGACTAGTAGGTAAGTATAAATCATATCGATAAGTAGGTAATCATCATAACACATAAGACAAAGTTTCTCACGTTAGTTAACGCATTTTGATGCATTAATCATTATTCAATAGTATATAGCCCAAACATAGGGTGGCCATGTTTGGACAGGCTGCCTGGACTACCTTTCAACCAATAGTATCACTTCATTTTTCACAGCTCATTAAAATGAGGTAATCGTATTGATCGAAACCAAGCTCAGTCAGACACAAGTTTTTGACAAGTTTTTAATAAAATTCGTCGTTGATCAATGTTAATTGTCTCCAAACAAATAAGAACATAACTTTTTATACATTTTCGGTCTAGCTAGACTTAAGTGCGTGGTTTTTATTCGCACAGTTATCATTAGCCTTTGTTTACGTGTAGCCTTTATGGTAATATTCATGTTACAATAGTTAGTTCAGCAGTTAAATGTTATCGCTTTCTTTATTGCAATAATTATCGTGTCTAATTTTTAAAGGTAATTGTACTAGTGAGTTCGTGGGTACCTACTTATGAGACTGATTACAATCACGTAGGTATCTACGTACATAACATAAAAAATAATGTATTGGTAACTAAGATAGGTACCTATCTTATTTTTTTTATATTACTTTTTATATTGTTACTCCGCAAATTTTATTTTATAAAATAATAAAATTATTATGCACCGAAATATAATTACATGTTTTTTTATTTTAATATAGAGTTTTAAGATTTGGTATTCGACCACACTTTAAATTCAGACGAATATCATCTAAGAGATGAGGATGAGGCCTTTGATGTTTAATCACATGAAGCGCACAAAAACATGCAGAATAAACCTCGGATACCGCCACTCTGGCCACACATTTTTTAATTGACCGTTGGTGCGTTGATTTAAAAATTTGGTTACAGACTGGTAATTTAAAAAATAAACAGTCGTCGTACGAATACAAACACCGGTGGCGAAATAAATTACATAAATCGAATAAAATGTTTGTGAATGTTGCATGAATAAATAAAGTAAATCGATTTTATCAGCGAAATATCGATAGATCGTCAATATATTTTTCATTACTCATACTCTGAAAGTAGGTCTGAAGTTGCCTGAGAAGCGGGTTGAAAGTAATACTTTTCAGGCCCGGGAGTTTCGCTTTCAACTGACAGCTGTCAAATTATAAAAAAAAACTGGTTCCATTTTCACATTTCTATGGAACCATGTTCAAACTTTTTCTACAGTCACTCAATTACAGCACGATGTAAAATTGAAATAACATAAAGTTAAGTATAATTTCAAGAATATATTTTTTTAAATGACTTAATTATAATTTAGTTTCAACAATTTCTTTAAAATAACATAGATTTGGGCAAAGTATTTAAAGATGAAAATGAAAAATAATGGCTAAATAATGAAGTTGGCCGGCCAACGAAAAAAAAAAACAAAATAGGCGGCAATCCGTTTTTTTTTTTTCGAGTTGTAGAGTATTGTTTATACTTCCTTGTATTATTTCTTTAGCCAATTCCTGTTTTTATTTTTATTTTCCTTGTATTCGTAATGAAAAGCACAGTGTTTACCTCGGGTGAAAGATTTATTTTGTCCCTCGAACTATTAGCGCCCTCGCTACGCTCGGGCGCCAAACCCCGTCTCGGGACAAAATAAGTAACTTTCACCACTCATGTAATAATGTACTATTTTATGCCATCTGCAAATAACGTGAAACGCCTTGTGGAAAGGCCCAAGGGCTTTTCCTATTTCATAGGTTCTAAATTCCACTACTGGTGGCTTACTACTCTTACTAGGTATTCACCCGCATAGTGTGTTTACGAGCTTTTCTTTGCTGTAGGCCAGACAATGTTAATTAATCCTGTTTTGTTTTAGTGTTCTTCTCAACCTGGCCATTAAAATCACCTATAAGCATGCTTTTCCAGAAAGAGCACTGGGTAGGTACCCTTTCTGATGATTTCACCAACCATAAAAATATATTGATAAAAAATTAAACCGACTTCAGCAAACCTGGGTGTACTAAAAAGCTAGAAGTAACTAGGGACCTTGCAAATTATTTCTTTTGGATTCAAATCATTATTCTGAAGATAGTGGTAGGTACCGTCTCCAAATTCAGACGAACATAGGTAATCCTCCTTTTTGAATTCGGTTAAAAGCAATGATATTAGAAGTACTTAATATCATTGGTTTAAAGTAGATAATATGTTGCGTTTAAGCGAAAAGATTACACTATTTTTTATTTATATAATTAAAATAATTTGAAATCGGAACGCACACCATGCGCAACGACAGCCCGCTATCTATCCCTCTCCCCCATTTCCCAAACAGTCACCGGGGCGACGCGGCGGCGCCACTGTGAAAGAAAGTTTGAACTTCGCTTGACCGGCGCGAGCGGCGCTATTGTAAATGACTGGTAATGAAGCGAGTGCACTATTTAACGGTGAAACAAAGGTGTTATTATAGAAAGGAGGCCTCCCAGAGCATCACGAGTCACGACAGCGGCGTGCTGGAAGATTTATGGTGAGTACCTTTGATTTCTATATTTTCTATCCTTCACTCCTGTCGTTGTGAATTGAATCGTGTATTTGTACAAAATATTAGGTGTGTAGTTCTCAAATAAATATAAACTCTTTTAAAAACTCACTAGCGTAAACAGGTTCTAAGTAGGTACTTACTCTTAGTATGTACTTACTACGCCAAGTTCCATTTAATGTCCCCTAAACGCTGTTGATAAATATAACGCCTGTCGCGGATTTCATCGCGATTTACATAATATTATCAAGTTTAAAGTTGAATTGAGCGCCATCTGTTGGCTAGCTCTGTGAATAAAATAATATTATCCTTTAATGTTTACGAATGACTTTGAGTGACATTTAGATGTCAATCAAGTTGAATATGTCGGAGTAAGAGAGGGAGAGGGGAGAAGCTAGACGTGACGGCGAGAATGGCGGCACAGGATGGTGGTTTGTAAGTGTAAAAATGAGTCTTGCTAAGACCTGTATGGTGAGTGTTATGAGCGATAAGTGAGTAGTGTTGGTGAAGCCATGACTACTGGGCTGTACCGAGGTAAGTCCTTTGCTATTACCGACCACCTGTGCTGAAGAGAGTGAACACTGAATCACCATCATGGCGATCATGCGATTCAAGTTATTGAGATATAGTTTAACTAAGACACTGTAGTGATGTGAAGGCCGGCACTCGTAACGCGGTTACGAGAGGGGCACGCATCAAGAGTCCTGGGCACCTAGAATTCTGGTGGAAGGGAAGAGCTGTAGGGGTGTGTGTGGAGGCTCATCATAGGGACCGAAGGGTCCCGCTGGGGTGCTCAGGAATAAGAGGAGAAACAAAACAAGGCCGACATTCCCTGTACCGTAATAGAGTACGGCTCCTAAAAGAAGTGGTACTTAGTTGTAAAGATAAAGAATTAATAGAAAAGTAAAAGCGCATGATATCCATGGCGGTGTATTGGTGCAACTAGTTACCTACTTAGCTATAATATTGTTTGTTTGAACCCAAAGGCCGCGACATTATGGTGGAGGTGCTCGGTCTAAGCAAACAATAATGATGTGGCACAAGATGGCAAAACTGCCTAAGTAAAGTAAATGCATATTTGTAAAAAAAAAAAAAAAAAAAACATTGAAAAAATAAATAAAATAATAGCTGAGTGGGTACAATAATTATTATTGTTTCCCTTTTATGTTCACTTTGCCTTTGTGTTTGGGAGAGTCTGTCATCTCAGGGTCCCTTCGATGACAGAGTGGTGGACAGTCTGGCCCCGATTCGTTCGGGGCGACTGGCTACTGCAAGTTAAAGCGGTCTGCTCTGAGAGTTCAGAGAGGCTGGCAAAAAAGGTCTGAGGACAAGCGGTCTGCTCTGATGAGATCAGAGAGACTGGCTAAAAAGGTCCGAAGACGAGTGGTCTGCTCTGAGAGTTCAGGGAGGCTGGCAAAAAAGGTCTGAGGACAAGCGGTCTGCCCTAATGAGTTCAGGGAGACTGGCTAAAGGTCCAAAGACGAGTGGTCTGCTCTGAGAGTTCAGAGAGGCTGGCAAAAAAGGTCTGAGGACAAGCGGTCTGCCCTAATGAGTTCAGGGAGACTGGCTAAAGGTCCGAAGACGAGTGGTCTGCTCTGAGAGTTCAGAGAGGCTGGCAAAAAAGGTCTGAGGACAAGCGGTCTGCTCTGATGAGATCAGAGAGACTGGCTAAAAAGGTCTGAAGACGAGTGGTCTGCTCTGAGAGTTCAGAGAGGCTGGCAAAAAAGGTCTGAGGACAAGCGGTCTGCCCTAATGAGTTCAGGGAGACTGGCTAATAAGGTCTGAAGACGAGCGGTCTGCTCTGAGAGTTCAGAGAGGCTTGAGAGACATGTCATAGTGTTGACATGGCTAGGTCTGGTTGCTAAGAGAAACCGAGGCCACAGTTAAGTGAGTTGGTATGGAGATACCTACTTATGCTCGAAGGGAGACGAGCTGAGGTGACTATATACTTCTCATAGACAAGGCATGTAGATATAAGTTTCAATAGTTTAAGATATGTTATTTTCTATATTGTGATAAATATAATCAATTCATAATTCTGTGTTGTGGTTTTATTATGTTTGCATGTAATTAATTTATAATTGTGTGTAATGTGTATGAGAGAATATAGTGTTTTTGTTTCTCCTGTAAGTGTGTTCCGATTTCTAATACATTATTATGTAATCACATTCATCTAGGTTTCCGAACGACCAGCTTAAAGGAAGGCCCTGGGCAGAGGTGACTTCTTTCTCCACGGCACAACTGTCTCTTTCACACCCGCTGTTTTGTGTGTATCTCTGTTTCGTTTCTGAATATTAATAACATTTTGTCTATAGCTTGCAGCAAGGACTTATATATCAGCTTCTTGGTTTGCTGCGAAGTACTGAAAGATACGAGAGTAGCTGGAGTTGTCTTTCTTCATCTACGGTAACCCAGAAGTTTAAATGGTTGTTATTTATTTTATCTACAGATAACATTTTATAATGATAATTCTGGGAAGAAGTATTTTACCGTGTTACGAAATAGTACAATGATTATGTTGAGATTGAATAAATATTACTGCTTTCAAATTAAAATTAGTCACCTGTATTTTACAGCAATGTTCTTATTTCAGGAACCTTGGTCAGATTACGATTGTCTATGTTGTAATCCCAGAAATGGGAAATAAAGGACCCGTTTTGCATGACGCATTATAATATTATTTGTGGCTGATAGTTGTATTCCATTACCTATATTCGTGGTTCTACATATCTGATTGAGACAGAAATATGAAAATGTGTATTTCTGTTCTCTTTCGCAGTGGAGGTAAGGAAGTAGTAATGGAACTTTCCCGGGTGGCGTATGGGGAATCATGTTGTACAGGTTTTCATACGTGACGCATGCTGCCGCCCATGAACGGAGGCTGTCTGAGGTAATTTCGGTCAAATGCGTTCGGGGTTGTCCCGGTTTTTGTGACAGTTATCGACCAGTGACCTCCCCATTTGCCAAATTAGTGTAGTGAAAAAGAAATTCTCTGAATTAAATAGTTAACTTTAAAAAATCACGGGTGAAATTACAGTGAAGGAAAAACATAATTTCACGTAGTTAATATTAATTGAAGGTAGCAATAATTTTCATACCTACAAGGAAGTAATGAGTTATGTTTGAGTCTATGAATTACTTTGTCTACGACTTAACGCTCTTTGAGTTGGCAGTACTGTGTCCGGAAAACTTGACAAACTTGCAAAGTGTTTTCAGGAAATAAATTATAAAGTTATAACGGTGTGGTGAAAAATAAAACTTTGTAATACTTTTCTGTGAAAGTTTGTAAAAGTATAAAGTGTGTGATAGGTTAGTGTGAAGAGTGAGGAAATCTTTATTCTACGCAGTTGTGAAGTACCACTAGCAGTAAAGCCGCGACATGGATGAGGCTCTTATTCTACGCATGTCGCTGTTGAAAACACGGCTTCGTGAATCTATTATTCAAGCTACAGAAATATATGAGCGGTCGCAAACAAGTGGCATAACAGTGGAAGAAGTTAACCAGAGTAAAACCCAATTGACCACCTTTACAAATAGCTTGCATAAAGAAATACACATATACATAGAGAAATGTACTAATATATCTCAAGATATAGTAAAACAAAGTACTGACCTCCAGCTTAAGGGCGAAAACAACTAATCTACAAGTAGATGCACATACAAAATTACCTAAACTAACACTTCCTACATTTAGAGGGGAAATATTAAAATGGCATGATTTCTGGGACCAGTTTCAAGCAAGTGTAGACAGCAAAGCCCTACCAGATGTTCCTGATCTCTGCAAGGTACTGCCTTAGAAGCTGTACAAGGATTAGCTACTACTACACAAAATTATAAGATCGCTGCAGACACTTTAAAAAGACGTTTTGGGAATAAGCAAATTCGAATATATTCTCACTATGAGGAACTCCATAAATTGCAGAGTAGGGAATCATCCGTCGAGAGCTACCGTAAAGTATTAAATAACATTGAAAAAATTTGAGAATTCTTTAGGAGAAGACATTGATAATAATCATCTTAGGTTCACTGTTCTTAGTAAGTTTCCAGAAAAAATAATTTATGAGCTAAATTGGATCTTGAGAGGGAATGACTCTGTGAAATCCATTAGAGATCAGTTGGAAATAATAATAACAGCAATGGAACTCGCGCAGAAAACTGTTCCTAATCAAGGAGAAACATCTAGTATGACCAAAGAGATAATCACAACTGATGCCTTATTTGTTAGAGAAAGAAAAGGATTATTTTCCCCAAGGAACGACGTACCATTAAATGATAACAAAAGAGGCATGAAACATACACTACCCACGCAGTTTAGAAAGGCAGAAACAAACTCTAAGCGTAGTAAAGGTAACTGCATATTTTGTAACGGGCAGCACTATAATGAATTGTGTGAGAAATATTCATCTTTAAAAACAAGAAGAAACCAACTGGGAAACAGATGTCATTTATGTTTTCAGACAGGACACTATTTCAGAAACTGCCAACTAGAGAAAATTTGTTATCACTGTAAAGGCTCACATAACAGAGCTCTTTGCCCTCAAAAGTTTGCAGATAAAAACTGCAATGGGAATAATAATAAGAACTGCAACAAAGAGTAACTGTTGGCTTCTTATAGATATATTCAAATTCAGATCTTTTATTTTGTTTAGGCCTATGGGGGCACTTACTAATTGTTGATTTAGTTACAAAGTTCATTATATCTAATCAATACAGAGTCTTGGATGGATTTTCAGTAAGAAAGTTGGAAGTAAAACAGTGTTAAAGAGATTGTTACAACTTATAGACTAAAAGTACTATAAATCAATATGAATATACTTTAATGTAACAATACAGTAATGTATTTTTTTTTCAAAAAATACAGTCTTAATGAAGAGTTATAATAATCGTTGATATGAAGTTTTATTTGCCCTCCTTGGTAAGGTATTGGTAAGGTAATTTTGTTTGATTGGTTAACAAAAGAGAAATTATGATGTGAATAAATTCTTGTGGTTTAGAGGTCACTAATCTGGTCTCCATAGGAAATCAATTTTCAATCAAGTTAAGTTCTTACAAGATCGGAAGAAAGTTGGCTGTCCAGTAAGTACATAATAGTGATGTGACTTCACATTAGTAAAGACAAGACTTTGTGTTTTGTTGAGGAGGATCAGGATTTCATGGGCAATCCTGACCAAGTACTTGCATAAAAAACATAAGAATTTGCATAAGAGATAGCGTTATAAAGAACTTGTTTGGAAATTTGGCAGATATTAAGACATTGTAACAGATTAAGTGTATTGTTTGAATAAGTGTCAAGCAAGGACACTGCATAAGATGTATACAGTACATGAATATACTGATCATGTTGGAGTTTAACATTAATGGTTGTTTTGGAGTTACAGTTTAATCTGGGAGATACACCTACAGTCCAGAGTAACAAACTCCAGAGTAACAAATTTGAGAGCTGCATGTCTTGAAGATATAGTAAAATAACATAGTAACCTGAAGCCACAGGTACCAAATGGTAAGTTTGTAAGTAATATCATTGGATTACAAAAGCAATAAGTAAAATTAATGTTTATTGGTAAATAACTAATGGTTTAGTATGTTGTGTTGCTAAAGATGTATGAGACATGATTTATTCATTCAGTTAGACATCTGTATCCCTTAGAGGGGGGATGTAGAAGGATAGTTAAGATATGACTGTATGGTATTAGGCCATGAACATAATTAAGCAACTACGGAATTACTGAAATTAACTAATAATTTGAGCAGTCATTCCAGGATGTTATGTGGTTTGACGTGGGACTAAAATCTTAAAGTTCCTATGGAGGTGAAGCAGATAGATAAAGTACCACGCTCGCAATAGGGAGCATAACGAAAACCTGAGAAATGCTACAGCCAGAAAGAAAATGGTTGAGGAATACGAAACCGTTTACCGGCACTGCAACCTTCGCTGTAGTCCGGGAGTGTCGCGGATTTCATCGCGATTTACATAATATTATCAAGTTTAAAGTTGAATTGAGCGCCATCTGTTGGCTAGCTCTGTGAATAAAATAATATTATCCTTTAATGTTTACGAATGACTTTGAGTGACATTTAGATGTCAATCAAGTTGAATATGTCGGAGTAAGAGAGGGAGAGGGGAGAAGCTAGACGTGACGGCGAGAATGGCGGCACAGGATGGTGGTTTGTAAGTGTAAAAATGAGTCTTGCTAAGACCTGTATGGTGAGTGTTATGAGCGATAAGTGAGTAGTGTTGGTGAAGCCATGACTACTGGGCTGTACCGAGGTAAGTCCTTTGCTATTACCGACCACCTGTGCTGAAGAGAGTGAACACTGAATCACCATCATGGCGATCATGCGATTCAAGTTATTGAGATATAGTTTAACTAAGACACTGTAGTGATGTGAAGGCCGGCACTCGTAACGCGGTTACGAGAGGGGCACGCATCAAGAGTCCTGGGCACCTAGAATTCTGGTGGAAGGGAAGAGCTGTAGGGGTGTGTGTGGAGGCTCATCATAGGGACCGAAGGGTCCCGCTGGGGTGCTCAGGAATAAGAGGAGAAACAAAACAGGGCCGACATTCCCTGTACCGTAATAGAGTACGGCTCCTAAAAGAAGTGGTACTTAGTTGTAAAGATAAAGAATTAATAGAAAAGTAAAAGCGCATGATATCCATGGCGGTGTATTGGTGCAACTAGTTACCTACTTAGCTATAATATTGTTTGTTTGAACCCAAAGGCCGCGACAACGCCGCAATAAGTAATAATTACCTACACTGTACACATCCCAATATATCACGGTTTACAGAGGCTGTTAAGTGAAGGAAATACGCGAGTTAGGGCCCGAGTTCGCGGCGAGAACTCCTGTAACGACCGCCGACAACTCACCTATACCGAGCCGTAAATAACGTTGCCTTTGCCAATTCTTTTTTTTTTCTCATACCACAGATAATTTTCACTTTGACGATAATAGGTACATTTGTATAACGGCAAAAGGTTAGACCGGTGGAAAATGGAATTTTGGAATATTTCGAATCTGCGGGTGGGTTGCAGGGAAAATGATGTGACTGTGTTATATTCCGAAGAAGACATATTTGCAAGGACTTTCAAAACCGTGTTTTACCGGAAACCGTTGATTTCTGCTTTACCGGGATTTTTAACCCCTCAAACCTAAGTGTAACGCGTAAATAAATCATGCACCGTGAAACAACAGAGCTTTAGACAGTGTTGATGTCGGCGAGAAATCATAAAAACACCATTACATCGCCGTTAAAGGATCCACCGAGGAATGACGGGGGCTGATGGCGGTCTGATGGCGGCGTCAAGCTGAGAAATACATATTCTTTTATCTACTTTAGTATTTGTCAATAAGGAATAATTTTGCCATGTTGGTGTTGAGTATTGGCAATGAGAATAGTTCAAATTTTTTACTTCCCTGCGAAAAGGAAAAGCAGATCAGTTTTCTCATTATTATCAGTGCCGTAAGTAGCCTTTATGCGCTCTTGAAAACTTGCTCCTGACTTCTGGTCTACTCATTTCTGCGCCTCTCTTGGGTCTGTGCCCTGTGCCCGGGCACTGCTGACACAGCCCTAGTTAATAAATAAATACTTAATAAATAAAAAAAATCAGTGCCGTCTAGGGACGCCCGAAAGAAGCGAAGCTTTGCAGTAGATATTAGATATATTATATTAACGCGTAACGCGTTACGCGTCACGCGTTACGCTTTTCACCGTTTTAGTGCCCGGGTAGCGAGCGCCCCGAACGTCCGTAAAGAAGCTTCGCTTCAATATCGCCAGACTGACACACCAACTAAATCGTCCCAATCTAAGCAACGCTTGTACTATGGGTACCGTACAATGGACTGGGGGCGATCTCAGTTACAGCACTGGTTATTATTATAGGTATGGGATACATAATGAATATGTTATATTGATCAATATGACCTGTTAATAATGTTAGATAATAATATTGCGACAAACCCCGTTAGGGATAGCGTATTATAATGCGCGTCTATTGCAGGCGTCGATTTTATCAGAAAATTAATCTTATATTGTAGACGGCATCGTCAAATACACTGTCTAGGTATCTATAAAATCTAAATATAATTAACGTAATTAACGAATATGTAGTATGTACATATATAGAACGTAGTGACGTAGAGCCAGTAGGTGTACCTCATTAGACGAATAGAGGTATAATCAGAAATTCCCCCGAAGGCGAAATGGTTCTTATTGGATCATAGACATAACTAAAGATATTATTGTTTTATTTTATTGTTATTATCTTTATAATAAGTAGGTATATATTATTTAGTCTCCCGGAAAGGCGAACAGGATTTCGTTGCCTTGTTTGGTCAAAAAATAACAATTCATCGCCGCGTTAAGCCACATTCGACTCGGCCGTACCTTGTAATGATGAAAGTATTATAACATATCTTTCTCCTTCATTCTTCTGAGGGTCCTTAAGAAGGCGGTCCCGGTCGCCTTTCGATAACCTTTAACTATTGTTAAGGGTAGTCAGCCTGAAAACGAACTGTCAAAAATACTGTTACTTACAATAATAGGTTTTGAGTCTTGGAGGCAGAAGACAATCGCTCTGGTTAGATGTCGGTAACCAGTCAAGTCAGGGTAGACTGAAAGGCGACCCTTATTACATAAGGGTAGGAAACTTTTTACGATGGTAGAGCTAAATTGAAGCCAACTGACTACAGCTTATACATATACTTACCTAAGGGATAGTCCGGGTTAGTTAGTAGGTACAGTACAGGTAGGCACAACTAAAAAGTTATAACTTTAATAAGGATTTATATGTATAAAAATCATTGCTATGCGTAAATATGTTGGGAATTACATTTAGTGCTAGTTGTTATTCGTCATAGCGTTTTAACGTGCCGCTAGTTTCGGAATACTCATAAACTTGTCTCTAAACCGCGCGAAGGGCTCATGGACGATACTTTTACGTTTACCCACACAAACACACATGTTTAGGCTGGCCGGGCACGAGACTACCTACTGGTACCAAGAAAACCACAGGACTGCAACTTTTGGGGCCCAAGTCTGGCAATGTATATACTCGGTCCAGACCGAGACCTTCATTCATATGATCATTTCTATAGGAAGCTCTTTCCGCGACTTTCACATTATATACAGTCAGTCCCCAATGAGAAAAAAAATTACAGCTAATTAGTTTTTTAACTCCTCTTCAGCATTTTTATTAAACCTTTCATAACTGTTTATATCTACATAAATATTTATAGATACGAGGCATTACATAAATATTTGCTGTAATTACAAGCGTAAAAGTAGCAAGGAAATCTCTAATCAGGTATGGGATGAATGTTCAAATAAATATCTTTTATACTCGTACTCGTAAGTCTCGTCTATGTCATAAAAAGTTCCTGTACAAAATGTCATGCTTCAAGACCATTTTCCATGACTTGTGCCACCATCCTTGGAATGGGAGCTGACGTTTCCGACATCGGAAATTTTCCACCAACTGTGAATACCTCATCTGAGGGTAGAAAATGAGGTTTAAAAATGGACCACCTCTAAAATATAGCGTACACCATTTCTAAGCTCGATTATTGGTCGTGTGTAGCCACCCTTCCCGGCTGTTTAAACGCAGACAGTGGCTTGTGAAAACTCATCCCCGCATTTGTACACCAACCGGCTTGGGCAAATGTTTGCGCGGCCCGATATTGCACGCCACATGACGCTTTTTGCACACGACTCTTCCCACCGACGGCTTTTTGAAATCATGTCCTGTTTACCGAGATAACTTTCATCTCACATCGCGATTACTATTTACGACCTGAAAATAATTCTGGGGTAATAGTTAGTACTTATGTGGTAACAGAAAATGGGTGATGTAAATAAAATGCGTACAGACGAACATAGTAACCTCCTCCTTTTTGGACGTCGGTTATAAAAGCTTAAGGTGAAGGCGCCTGGCTAGCCCGCGAAATTCAAAATTTTCGAGTATTTTTATAGTTTATCCAAAATCTGAAAACATTTAAGACAACATTTTGTGATTTGCGACAAACACAGTATGCAGTGCGTTTATTGATACATTTATTTTACTCTAAATATTATCACGGTGGATATGATACTAGTAAATTACTAAATATACAAAAATTGCCAGATTATCTGGATAGCTGTCGTTCTTGAAATGTTTTTGAGTAAGTTAGATATATTAATAAATGCACTGCACACGGTCTTTGTCGCGAATTACAAAATTTGCCTTTTATTATTATCAGATTTTGAAAAAAAACGAAAAAACCTCAAAAAATGTGAACTTCTCGGGCTAGATGGGCGCTTTAGCCTTAAGCTGATTATGATAAATTGTGGATAATCGTATGGATCTTTCCATATTAATATAACCCATCTAAGTTACGAAATATATGGAGTAAAGATATAAAATTGGGGAAATAAGTCGAGTTAGTGGGTTTCGATACATAAAGTAAGTAAGGCTTATTTATAGCACTGATTACTGTCTGTAATTTCATTAATTTTCCGCTGACGCCACGTCTGGAATACTCGAATAAACTCTCATTCCAAAAATCTCGTTACCATTAATCGCCATGGCTTTGAAAAAAATATATTTCTGAATGGGAATCACCTACTTGAATGGCGTCATCACATCAAATCCGACTGTTTAGCATAACAAAAGCTATTGAATCACAATATAATTCTGACATAAAACACAGGCGTGCGATTCATCTCTAAATTCGCACTGAATTACGGATTCAGCAGACCGGCTACTTCTGCTTTTCATAAACGCACGATTTGGCGATTAGTTGACGATACACTGCAATGGAAATCTCCCCATGGACCGTGTATCAACTGAACGGTTTTACGTTAGTAGAGCCAAGGTACCCTAATTTCCCTTTTAATCAGGTTTGCAATCATCTATTTTGGGTTACGATAACGTAACCACTACGTTATGAGGATAACGTAGTGGGTTGCACTTTTACTCATATATTATAATTTCCTACTGTTTGTTGCAATGTACTGTGCAACTGTTTGTTATCCCTATATATAAATAAATAAATAAATAAATACTCTTGTGAAAGAAATAATTTTGAGCATGACATTAATGTCATGCTCAAAATTGACTAGTTTAAGTATGTTCATCTTTCATGTTTTCTTTAAGTATTTTCATGATAATTTTACATGAATGTTGTATGGTATTTACCTTGCTCCTGCTATTTAATTATACTTACGTGGTTTTTAATAAATTGATTTATTAAAAGCCGCCAGTCTACACGAGACTACATACGGTCTCTGTTATGTGGCGCTTAATGTGATGAAAGTTCGTAATAAAATTGTTGAGGCGAGCCGCGCGCGGCCGTTTAGAATCGTTCGCAGACCGAAACTTTCAACTGGCTATTTCATTCGTGAGGCATTGCCACCCTCATAAATATGAAACGGGACACGAGTTCAACTTTCTATAGTTTTATCGCTGACATAATTATTTTATAGAGAAAAATTGCCCAATAGTGAGGTGAAACGTTTAGAAGACACTTTACCTTATTCTCTCTCTAGGGGGACTTGGAATTAAATTATCTTTACACACATGAGAAAATTCTTAAACAGCTAATAAAATACTTTTCAGTAAATTTTCACTGAGATGAAAGTTAAATATTGAATTTTACATCAATACTTACATGTAAATTAAAAGGTTAAAATCGTTAAAACCCGACATAGACAAACATAAAGCTTACTAAACGAATTCAGTTGGTACCCGCTTTATAATTCGCCATGAGCGTCGTGTTAGAGGCGAAATTAGGTTCTTTACTCAGAACGTTATTTTAGTTGATCGCTCATACAATGAAATATGTAATATTTTCCGTGGAAGTTCCATCGCGGAAGCTTTACGGTTTGTGTCAATTTAGTTGCTCTATATAATGATACTAGCTGAGCCCGCGACGTTGTCCGCGTGGAGTTTAACTTAACAAACTTTCATCCCCTATTTTATCCCCTTGGGGGTAGAATTAATCAAAATCCTTTCTTAGCGGATGCCTACGGCATAACATCTACCTGCATGCCAAATTTCAGCCCGATCCGTCCAGTGATAGATGACTATGTCAGTCAGTCAGTCAGTCAGTCACCTTTGAGTTATATATATTTAGATAGATAATACGACTAAAATAAACTATATTACGAAAGTCAAAGAGCGGGTCAGTTATCTATTTGATGTTTTATATTACCCGCCTGATGTCTAGCAGTTGCAGTACCAAAGGCAATGCTCGCATGTTTCCGACCTTAAGGGGAATGGAACTGAAGTATAGGAAGGGAGAGAAGCTTGGGCTTCTGGCTCGCTCACTCATTGTACGAAACGCAGCTCACAGCTACGTGACGTCAGTCTTATTCTGTGAGAGAGTGGTACTACCCAGTGGAGTCACCCTGTGTATGGGATCTCGTCAATTTTATACGGCTTGGCTCCTAACCTACAAAGTTACTTTAAATGACAGATAAAGACGGTTCACCATAATAATTCCATTCTACATTCATTATTCTGTAATTTGATAGACTCAAAGCTGTCTCGATACAATGTAGTTTTAAACCGGGTAATTTCATTCCAACTTTATAACCTCCGTTGTAAATAAAAGTGTTATCTAAATAAATTTCCTTTATTTTTACGGCGCACAACTAAAACTCTCCGGCAACTGTTTTAAAGGGCGATAAATAAGAAATTTCAGACGTAGTGTAAATATTTTCCCGTGGAGCGCACGGCGGCGTCGGGATTAGGGGCTGTAAATTACTTGGGATGGTGTATCAAAATCCTCGCGATTACTGCGGCATAGCTACTGATGATGCTCAATAGTATTGAGAGTAGGAAATGGAATAGATTACCAGTTTTTTTAAACCCTGACGAAAAAAGAGGGGTGTTATAAGTTTAACACGTGTATCTGTCTGTGGCATCGTAGCGGATGAACTGATTTTAATTTTGTTTTTTGTTATAAAGGTATTCTGATCGAGAGTGTTCCTAGCTACGTTTCATGATATTTCCAAGATCGCTCTCAGACTTAAGATCGAATTATTAATACTGGCCTTGGTAGTGCAAGGATAGAGGAAGCCCCTTGTGTTCATGGAATATCTTTTGAATATATCAAAAAATGCGTGGTTTTATTACCACTCGTCACTCTACCAGAATCCTATTCTCATTTCATACGAGGACTACACAGATGCTACAAACTCGACAACCATAGACTATATTTTGCAACCCATTTAATTTCAATTCCCATTCACGGACAATTTTGAAAACATCCCCGAGCTCGATACAAGTGGGAAATTGATTGCATGTGACGTGACGGACAGACCGTGCCATGGCGTGATACGATTGTCACGTATACAGTCTATGATTGTCACGGTACGGGTTTGTATCATATTTTACTTGTTAGTTAGAAACAGGGTAAATGAAACAAATAGTTCAGAAATTACAGGAAGTCGATGGCACGTGACATAGCCGTCACGGTGTAACGCCGCATCATCAAAGGTCACACAAATTGCCGCGCGGGACACGAATTAGTGCGGTACCACGTCCGGTTTCGGACCTCACTTCTAGGTAATTGGTTTACGTACTGGCTTTGGTGGAATGCAATGCTTGTTACTAACATGCAAAGCGATTAGGCCCTTTGACTTGTTTTGATGGTAGCTCCTGTTTGCATAGGTTTACTAACTAGTTCTGCCACCAAATAGCAGAGAATAGTTAATATTACTACAGTAGTAAAAGTAAGTAACGAAAGTAAAGAAAAGTAACAGTAGGAAAGTAAGGTATATGGTATTAAAAAATCTTATAAAAATAAATCTTTTGGTATAAATATTTTCTGTTGGTTGGTAGCGAGTGAATTATCAAAGATCATAATTATTAGAAACCCATCAGATTTATTAAACCCCATAAAAAAACGTGTAACTAAAAATGTCTCAATCAAACCTATTACAGCGAAGAAAATGTATAATTTTATCACCCTAATTGCTCCGCTTATGAATAAGCATCCACTAAGCGACGCTTAAGGTAATTTGTACGGAATAAATATTTCTATTCTCTTTGAATTTTATGATGAGAGATGAGTCTCGAGATTCTGTAAAGTTAGTAACTACGAATTGAATTATTAAATGTTGTTATCTACAGCTTTTCTATTTGTTACCTGGCTGATGATTGATGGATGCTTGTAGAGTTATTTAAAAATAGAAATACCTTTTAAATATTGATTACTTATATTTACGCGAATACTACACATTGAAATAAAACTATTTTACGGATTTAACTCCAACTAAATTTTGAGGGTACCCAGTTTTTAACAATGACATCAGGACGTCTAACACCTCAGTCCCTCCGTGACCACGTTGGGAACATAAAAAGTAAAAATAAACGCGATATAATCCGTAAAAATAGTTTTATTTCAACCTTTAACATATTTTTTTCTTTTCTACCAAAGTAATGAAAATAATTTAATAATATGCCTATCTCATGCAAGTGTGCGGATGTCAATAGGGGCAATTATACAAATTGTAGGTGCTAACTAAATATTTGGTAATCGCTGAGAGAACTTTGGATAGAGCCGGTTGGGGTCCTATTAGTTTCACGCTTACCCCTCGTTTGCACTGACCAAACATTTACACCGATTTATAATGCTGTCTCTATTTTGTATGCTCTCAAAAAATAGGGACAACAAGATGAATAGGTAATACGGTGGTATCTGAACCAACAAGTGAGTTAGAAGTTTTGAATTTATTTCATTCTCACCGAATCTTGACCCAGGAGAACTTAAAGTTTGACGTTTCATATTCGCGGGTTCACGTGGATTGCATGAAATAGAAAGATACACTAATATTATTTAACATCTGAAGCTTAATAATGATGTCTTCTAGGTTGTTTAGTCTAAGCTTCTAGGTACCTTAGTCCCAAATTACTTGGGCCAATGTGTGGGTTACTTTTTATGTGAAGGTAAGTACAAGATGTTTCGTTGCTTGAAATGAAGAGATAAATAAAATAAAATATAAACATTTTATTCACAACAAAACCACAATTATCACAATAGAAAATATTAATGGTAACACAATATTTTTCCTCAACAACCATAACAGCTTCTTATATAGAAATGAGAATTTTTAAATTTCTCTCACCATTGCAATCATCAATATAAACTAACACATAATCTCTAGAAGCAATTGACCATTTCTAATCCTGAGGTGGTTTATCATTACCGACTACTTAATCTGATACCTACCTGTAAGGTATGGTGAGCATTATACAAAGAAATGAGACACATCAGCGCTGAAACTCGGGCGAAGACAAGACTTGTCAATGATTATGTTGCATAGAGTCGCTCTCTCGCTATTCTTCATAGGTGAGAATGAGGCCAAAGGTTCTCACTTTTGTAACAATCACAGTCGGCCGAGCTAGATTTGCTTGTAATTCTACGGCTGTTGATTTCATATAACTCTAATACTTTCTGTATTCCTGTGTCTACAAATATGTTCTACCATGTTGATAGTAGTTCTACTGATTTCGAATCTTTATTCCATAATTTGTGATGAAGCCGTAGAGTATGAGTATTATGGACAGACCGCGGGCGGGTCTGGTGGCAACGGAATGTTGGGCACGTCCAGTCTTTTCTCCTTTTCGTCTTTCTTGTGTTCACTGTAAAACCAGCTGCAATGAGAAACATAATTTTATCATCGAGTCATAATTCATATATCTCTTCTGTCTGTCAAACAATGCACAGCATAAACCGGTGATTCTAGAAGCATGCGATTTTGCTAAGGAGTTCCTTAATAACGTAGGTGAGGACTAAGAAAGGTTTTTATACAATTCAACCAAAATAATCATAAGTCACAAATGGCTACGAAACTATGTTCTATGCAATCCTAGTGTCAATTAGAAAACTTGTGAATCTACTAGCATCATAATACCTATTCAGATACTACCTACTGCAGCAGTGCTATTCTGTGACAACAATATATCTTATATCGTGAATCCGCGATGAAATGTCAACAATACAACATTTTGTATAGGTATATGAGTTTTTAGTTAAAGAATAGGACCGCAGTACACGTAATTAAAAGTCCCTATTAATATACAGATAGACAACAGAGGGGACAGAGTTGGTTTTCAGAGCTAAAGTTTGGTTCTATTATGTGAACAGTTTCTATTTAAATACACAACGACACTTGTATGTCATTACCGGTTGTCACGAGCACGACTCAGTTGGAACACAGGTACTACATTTGTAGTGTCTAAATCTACTCTAAATTCCATCTTTTTTGCCGTCGTATATCGATTATCGTTGTTAAGAGTAGCACCCCAGGCTCTACTCTAATCCGGTTCATATATTGACTAAATAAGCATTGAGTAAGTACACAAACATTATGAGTTATGACTTATAGATTAGTCAATATGGGAATAAAACACCGGCGATTCTTAACGCGCGGAGACAATAACAAGTAATGTGCGTCAAACATGCACTGTTTGTAAATACTACAGCATGCGGCGAGTGTTTAGCTGCCGAGATTAATTGAATATTGTACTTGAATCTTGTACTAAAGAGACACTATGCGCTGATTTGGGAAAAATACTGTGGCTATTATAACTAACTAGCTGTGCCCACCGACTTCGTCCACGTAGTATTTAACTTAACAAATTTCATCCAAATCCGTTCAGTCGTTTTTGCGTGAAGGAGTAACAAACATACATCCACACTCACAAACTTTCGCATTTATAATATTAGTAGGATTTACGCTGGTACATCCAAGCTGTAGCCAATTCATTACAGTTCATATGCGGGTTGGCTTGAACGGGGTAGTACCACCCTCTCACAGAAGATCGGCGTAAATTAGTTAGAATAGCTGTGTTTCGTGCGATGAGTGTGAAAGCCGAAAGTCAACAGCCCCTACCCCTTCAGGTCGGCACGTGCGAACAATGCCATTAGTATTGCAAATAACTATAGGATATGGTAAGTGCTTAACATCGGGCGGGTCAGACCATATTTTACCTACTCCAAATTCATACCCCAAGTACTTATAATTTCGGAATTATAAAACCTTATAAAAAACTGTAGGCATATTATATAAAGCCGTCAAACTTCACTATGTTAACAATCAATTGGGTTCAATATCCTATTTCTAGACTGACCACGGGACTTCGAGTAAGTCTAATACTGCAACATTTGTGGAGGTACTGTGTCACAGGAAGTGATAGGAAAGCAGTTTAACTGACTGTAGCTTCTTACCCGAAAATCCCCAAAGCAGGGATGGTAGCGGCCACGCTCATGAGGAAGACCGCCCCCGGCAGCACCCTCAGTGTCGCGATGTACACCCTGGAGTACAGCGGCGCGAAGATTATGGGCATCATTGTCTCTGCCACGCCAAATAACGAGTAGACTTTACCTGGAATTAAAAACGATTTTCTTAATGCTTTTCTTTCATTTGAGAATTTTATCATACAACTGAGATAATTACTTTTTGAAGGGTAAAGAAAAATATCGTGAAACCTGCAAGTCGTTCGAAAAACGTTTGAAATCTTCCAGCAATCACACTTGGCCAGCATTGTAGATTATAGCAGTGAGAGGACATGAGCCGGGTACAATGACCCCTCCTCTCATTACATTGGGACTAAATCATGAATGGCGAACGTGGGTGCACTACAGTACAAGTCTGCCTACCCGCCTTTGTACTAGTAGACTTTCGGATTTCCGTCCATCATACGGCAGACAATCATTATCTTCAATGATTTCCACTTACATCTACCGACTTTCCGCGATGCGATAAGTTCAAGAAACCCGTTATTATTTATTTGTTCCGTGGAAGATCGAAAACTTACCTAACTCTTGATACGACACTAGTTTTGATGCAATAGAGCGAAGTGCTATAGCTGAGGTTCCATTCAGTATTTCCAGCAATGGAGCTGAAAACAATAACAAAATAAAAACAGTGACTCAAAAAATTCACAAAGTAACTCCATTTGGAATGAAGAAAGAATCTGATGTCTGGTGAAATAAAACCACTCACATAAATAAGCTTCATAATCATTTCTGGCAAAGGCAAGCATCAGCGCACCGCATATCTTGCTGGTAGTCGATATCATACCCAGGACGGCATCGTCAGCCTTTAACTTCCTACTGAACACGCTTATAGTAAACAATGTACCTGGAACAAAATACTCTTTAAGAATACCTTTTCCGGTGCAATCTTTGCAGCTGCCTGTGACGAGAATTAGCAAGGATATAATAATTCTGACTCCCAAGTCTAAGCCAGACAGTGAGCTTTCGTGTGCCAAAATTTTTGTTATATGTGCTATAGGTGCCATTTATTGCTTCCTTGCTTGTTCCAGCTAATGTGACGTCATCACAGCCAGACCAGAAATGTCCTCAATTAAAGGTCTGACTTGTACTTTGTACCTTGTCAACGCAGGCGTCTAGAAACGTAAGATTAGATACTCTATCCTTATTGAACTAGGCCTTGAGTACTCACCGATAGAATGCGTGATAAGACTGTAGGTGGAGTATATGCTGTACTTGACTTCATCCCAGTTGAAGCGGTATCGAGCGAATATGTACATTACGCTGAGTTCACCTGGAAACAAAATAACCATTACGAAAAGGCCTGGGATCTGATGTAACCCACGGGTTAGTTGTCCCACTAATTGTTTTTGAGAGCAGACGGTAGACGCTTCGTGTAAATATTGGTAATGAGTATAATAGTGTTGATTGGAAACCGGCCCTTAATTGGGAGAATGTTATAAAAGTATGAAAGAGAAGGCTGGAAAGAGTATTCAGATTTCTAGATGTCGGGCAGGTGTCGAGTTAGGTTTTGTTGATTGCGATGGGTTTCTTTATAATGTTTTTCAAATTTTTTAAATACTAAATTTATTTGTAGCGTCTTAAGTATATCCCAGCTCTTTTGAGGTGACCTCAAAAGAGCTGCTGGTCCAGAATGGATCAGAATGGCACGCGACAGAGATAGGTGGAAATCTATGGAGGAGGCCTTTGTCGAAAGACAAGCTGTTGTTGGAAAACCGATCGCTAGTGAAAAAAATGTATTGAATATTTAAACTATTGTAAAACAGCAATAAAGGCTTATTTTATTTTTTTATTTTTTTAAGTATATCCCAAGTCAAATAATATTATCTACTGGTTTTTATTTGTATGATTAGCACTGATTAAATAACTTAAAACTTCCAAAGAAATGCAAATATGGAAAGCTTTATAGTAAATAACTAGGTAGAAAGTACAATAGTGGCAGTGCACTCTTTAGTTTTAAAACAATCAGTAGTTTAACGGGTTCGCAAGGTGTGATTTCCCTTGGGGGCCAACAAAGCAAGGACATCTTAGGAATTTTCTTTGCATTTATAGTGTTCCCATTATTATGCAATCTGCGTTACTTGGGCGAGTTAAAACGTGGACCATTGACGTGGGTACAATCGTGAGAATAATAAAAATGAATGAATACATTAATTATTAATTAACTACTCCGATATACTCAGATGTATTGAGACACAAAATTTCTTGCGAATTTATTTGCATAGATGTTTCGTATGTGAAGGTACTGAAGTGTTAAATTAAAAAAAAAAACCTACGTCGTTTCGCATTTTGGAGTGCCTATTAGGTGAAAAATTCGAAGTCTGCTTCGCTTTTTTTATACAAAATCTACAAAACTACTGAACGGGTTTGATTATTGATATTTATGATAAGACTACATTTGCTTTTTAACTTGATCAGACGTGCCTCTAATGAATCCCTGGAATCAAACGCAGCAACGGACAACGTCTATTTTGACTTAAACTATACAAATAATAAGTATTTATTAAACTTCGCATGTCCTACAGTATGTCTGTGAAGATAGCCTTCCCACATAACTCTAAACGGGCTCCTCGATAGCCCGAAGGCAATTGACGCATTGCTAGGAGTGTCACCATTTATTCATCAAAATACAAGTAACTGGGACGATTATTCAATAAGACGAGTGCGAATGGTTTGACGTCACACGGCAGAAAGTACATGTTACTTAAGATGTACTGCTTTAGTCTCGATTGGTAGAGATCATTGAAACTACTACGGCCACAGTCATTACGGCTTCTGGGGCAAAATTTCTTTCTCTTCCTGAAAATACCTCTAGATTTTAAATAAACGTAGCGTTACCTAAAAAAATGACATTCAGATTATTGGCGCACGTATTGTTTGCTTGAATGGAAAAACCAGAGAAGTGTTCGCATGACTGAGGATCCAGCACTTATCGCTCGATCGGAGACGGTAGAGTTTCAGACCAATTGAAGATTTTGTTTACGGAAGTTGCAACTATTTGACCTATCCGAAGGTAGATCTTGTATCAGATTCGAGTCATTCGTCAAGATGAGGGAAGACAAATAGATCAAGGTTATAAAAAATCTGAATACTTCAGTAAATTAGTATGGTCTAAGACTCATTATCACTGAACCAAATAAATTGTAATTAATTATGACTCTCGTGGAGACTGCCTAAGGGAAACACAATATTGCTATCGGTTACTTAACACGTTTGTTGAAAGAACCCAAATAATAATCGTAGTTATCAGTAATTATACAGGGCGACGCTCATTAGCAAAATTGCTAAGCAAATCCAATTTCCATTCCTATTAAAGCTAGAATTGAATTTTATTATGTTAACGGTCAAAATAACAGCTAGTGAGTGGCCTAGTGTGAAATTAAGGTGAGCGCCAAGAAGATTATTTTAAAATATAATCTTCATGGTGAGCGCTCAAGAAAGGTCACCTCTATAGGTGATGACAATTGAAAATGTACTCCGCAGTAATTTCCACTGGTTTTTACCATTTTGCGGTTCACTTTTTATAGTGTACATTAGCAACCAGAGTTTTTGTATATGTACTAGTATGTTCATGGCCATATTTGAGTTCCATCAGCAATTAGATCCTATTTATATAATGCGTGTCAACGCTTGCGGTTACTGATTCGATCATAAGTTATAACATGGTTTTTACGACGATACTGCAAAAAACACTTTTTTATCAGTCTGTGAGATTCTTCCTTGTATTTCTCGAGGTAAATAAAAACTATGTATTAACTGATTTATTTATGTTGGACGAATATTAACAAAAACCGAACGAGTTTCCCATGCATTATTATATATGGGTGTCAGATGTGGTATAAATCTGTTAAAAATATATTAAAAACATTCTGCAATGTTTTTTACCTGTTTTTACCATGTCATTGAAACTTGACGTACTTACCCCACATGGGTCCGAATGTCAGGCAAACGACGGTGAGTATGAGGCATATCCGAAGCCTCCTATTGTTCGGGCCCTTCTTAAACGCGATCTCTATTGTCTCTTTAAGGCTGTGGAAGTCGAAGAATTCCAGCAGGAAACCCGTGCAGCCAGTTCTTTTTACCTGAGATAATTAATGGGATTACACAATTATATAAATAAGATTAGAGTTGAACAGAAAATATCAAAATGTAAAGTAGGTATTTATTCGTGTATAACCAACCATTATTTAATTATTTTGCCTTTTTTTAATAAACAATCCTATGAAACATTGTTGAAATTTATAATATTGGAAAAGGGCATTTTTGGGACAGACCAGAAGAATATCAGAAATATATAATGTATAAATATAAAGTGTAACCAACGATGAATGTAACAAATAGATATGAAATACAAACCTTGTCTTTGTTCTCGAGCCAAGTGTGGTCATCAATAACGAACAACACATAACAGAAATTGATAAACTGAAATGCCGCGGATATTGCAAACACACCATAATACCCTAAGTACCTCAGCAATACGCCGCTCAGACCCATTCCGATGGGGAACCCGACCGTCATACACAAGTTCAAAATACCCAATCTAAACGTCCTTGTCTCCTTAGAAGTTATGTCCCCTAAATAACTGAACGTGCCGAGGAACATTGTATACCATCCACCCGTCAGGGACGGGAATATGACCTCCATAAACACGGTCCATTCCACCGGGATTTCGTTGAAAAAGTAAGTGTTTATAACGTTTAGTATACAAGTCATGAATTCCCCGAATATTGGCATCAGCATGCATATCTTTCGCTTGCCGGTCTTGTCGCTCCACGCGCCTATGAACAGCATCAGCAGAGTCGGTACCGCTGTGTGTATTATGCTCTTCCAAGCTTGGACAGACGCTATCAGTTTCTGCACTTCATCTTCTTCGAATGTGTAGTTAGCCCGCTTCCTCAGTCTCAAAGCTGTGCACGCCTCATCAGCGAATCCCAAATTTACTCTACATGCTTTGTCCAAATTTAGATTCTGCGTGGCCAACATCGCCAACACGCTCGGCATCACGAACAGCGCCAGGACCGGTTCTACAGTTATGTTTGCTTTTATCATCTTTAATTTCTCAAGCAGACTCATGTGTGTTATAACATTTTTAGTTTCACATTTTAACGGCAGTTCCTCCGTGGTATCGTCGCGAGGTTTTGCTTCGGTTTTGTCTGTTGTATCCATTTTTAGGGATTTCATTACTTTTAGAAATTCGAGATTTGTGGAATGAGCACCTCGTTTGTGATATGTTCACCGGTTACATTGTTATTATATCGGAGAGCACATCCTCGCGGCGCTAAGATAAATACGGTATAATATCGCCTCGGTGTCGAGCCGCTGGAGCTGTCGACGTCTCTATTGTTCGGCGGTGTGTAAGCAAACACTCCTATGTTGCCATATCAGTCTTTAATGCGTCCACAAACACACTGTGAGAAATCGAAAATAAACTTTACACGGCCGATATTAAACTCAAACAAGTCGATCGCTCGGCTGTCACAATAGTGCGAACATCGATTGTTTTCGATAATAATCGAATGAAAACACTTCTGATTGACACGACAGGATTTTTATTAAAACATTCACACATAAACACTTCGGATACGTCCAATAACACTTTCACCGATATAATAAATGCTTCGAGTTCACCGGTCGGCGGCGGATGCTAAACGTCCGTGTTCACGTTTACCATTTCTTCGACTTGCTTGTTGTCCTTCCGTTGTTCGAAATACATCCATCTGAAACGAACGGAGGAGCGGTTATCGTGAGAGCGTAGCGCTGTTCCGTCGCAGTGGTCCAATGTTATGTAATTATTTTAGCGCGTGAGTGTACATGTATTGTGTCGTGTACTGTCGAGCCGAGAAGTGATCGCGAACTGATCCTCGTTCGGGAGACGCGACCTCTTGCTTTTATGTCCTACTTTTGCATGATGATTCAGGCAATTTTAAATGTTGAAAAACTGGTTGCGCCAGATTAGCTTCATAGGTATTAAAATAATATTATCCTCAGACTAAGCTAATTTAAAAATTAAGTAAATACATTAATCACCTTTACATACTCTTAACGACAGCTATACTAATTATCAAAATGTTAATTAACTTTTTAACTATGTGCTCAAACGTTTTGAAAGTTATCGTTGGATACTTAAAGCATCAAATGCATTGAAGAAATGTAAAGTATCTCGGTAACAGGGTTAACTCATTAAGTTGCAGGCTCTTGTTTACCGATATTCGAAACAGCTTTGCCAAAGTGACTCGACATTGACTCATTTTATTGCCGCGCGCTGGTATATGTAATCTGGTATAAATGTAGGTATATACAAATCTATCCGCCCCAATGGCAGCGTCGATATAACTCGTTACAAAAGTATAAAAAAATACTTTTATGATGACCTGCATGTCTTAGAAAATCCGACTAACTTTAGAAAATATATGTGAAATCCTTCAACCCGCATAGGGCCAGCGTGGTGGGTTACTCTCTGAATCCCCCTCGTAGTGAGGGAAGGCCCCTGCCCAGGAGTGGGACGTCAAAAGGGCTACATTATTATTATATTATTGTGATGATACTGTTATTATTTGATGACCCCTTGGCGCAGTGGTTAGAGCGTAAGCCGCTCAGCTCACTGCACATGGTGGTTGTGGGTTCGATTCCCGCCGGGGCAAATTGCGGAATTCGTAATTTGTCCATGCTTGGGTGTCACTGGGACCCCCCCCCAGTCCATTGTACGGTACCCATAGTACAAGCATTGTATGGTCCAAACTAAACAATATATTATTATTTATTTTATTATTATTTTACCAACCGTACCCTTCACTATCTCATGATTGATTAACAAGGTAAATAATTACTAAGTATGACTGCATTAAGTATCTTAGTTAACACTCGAGTGAGCATTTAACACACTGATTGCAATCGATATCTCGAGAGGTGTCGAGAAACAAGACTTCTTGCGAAGTATCCTTGAACTGTCTATACAGGGTATTTTAAAAGTCCGAAATATTACTCAGGGGCTTGGATAAGTATTGAGCATGGAATTAAATTACTAATATTTCTTTAACAAAACTTGAACATAAAATTTTTAAAAATTCACGCCTATTTTATAAAATATGCAAAATTTTACAAACTTTTCCTTGAATATTGGTTGCCGCTATTTATAACTGCATTTGACACTGTATTCTAGGCCATTGGATGGGTTTTAAGGCCGCAAAAGAAAGTTGTGTCAAATATTATGCCCATAACTCAGAAATTATGATGGTCCAGTCTCTGTCCGCACTCGACATCCATTTATTTATCAGCTGCCGTTTATGTACCTGAATTATTATTTCGGACTTTTGAAATAGCCAATACTTCGTACATGATTCGCTCGCTCTGTTGTGACCAGGGCCCTAACCACGCTAGCTACTCAAATCGTAATAGAAAAGCAAACGCTCGCGATTACGTTTCAAACATTGCTGACACCATACCATATCAATGTCAGTAGAAATCGTGAAGCTCGTGTCAGCAAAACGTCAAAAGCGTTTGCTTTTCTATTACGATTTGAGTAGCTAGCGTGGTTAGGGCCCAGATGAAGAGCGAAGTATACAGACTGGCACGAAAGGCGGTAGAGAATCGCTCGCTCGCTTATTTCGGGTCCGCTTCACTCCACACGGGGTGATCTGATAAGGGGCAGCTACGGGAAGAAATAGTAGGAAATAATAGGAGTAGTGGAGGGGATGTGTAGTTTCTACTAAAATTATAACATGTGTAGAGTTCTTTATAGTACTCTTCTAATGTTTATTGGTGTCCGAGTTCAAATATCGAATAGGTATGCAAATTAAAAATATGATTAGAATTATGCAAATAGTATATTATGTTTATAAATTCGATGACCCTGTTGGCCTTTACTATATTTTTTGTTCAATATGACAATTGAGAAAACAAATGTATGTCATCTGGGTTAAGCCGTTCATATACAGTATGCTGTAAGTATATAACGGTATTAATATGTAATTTCTAATAGAGTGAGCTCATAAAACAACCGTTGATTAGTTTTGACCCATAATTTACACACCGACTGTATGACCCCAAACTAAGCAACGCTTGTACTGTGGGCACTGTTCAAAGGACTGGGGGCGATCTCAGTGACACTCAGACCTGGCCAAATTATGAAAAGGCCATTTCCGAAATTTGCCCCGGCGGGAATCGAACCCGCAACCACCATTTTCATTGAGCTGAGCTGCCTACGCTCGAGGCACTGCGCCAAGCGGCCGTCAAACGCCGCATGCCGTTGTTTGTTTAATTAAATGTGGTTGCATTCAATTCATTTCATCGTGTAAAGTGGATGGAGGTACCAAAACCATCTCTAACCACACCTTTGATGATAAGTATCGTGTTTTATAGAATTATAGTGCTATGTCAAAGTATTCTAACTACATGGTTTTGTACTTCCGAGAACTGATTCAATGTTTGTCGATCCAATCACCCACTTACTGTTTGAACAATGAACACGTGACATTGAAATGACCATCTCTACAGAACTAGTATGTACCTATTGCCGTCCACAAGGATAATAATACGTCGATCGAAATCTTATTACTTAAGATTGAGAGCATGGAACAAAAAATCTGTGATGTGGGTTGACTAGATTTCTAATAACAATAATATGAGGTCAGTATTAGCTCGACATATTAAAAGCAGACGGTAGACGCTTCATGTAAGGGTATATTCAGACGGGATTCGCCAGCTTGCAGCTCATCTGAAAGACCTTTACATGCATGAATAATCGCAGTTAGGATGCAGTTTGGTGCTGTTGATACAACTGCCCCAAATCTGACGCATTCCACCCGCAGTTGTCGTGTAGGCCGCTCGCAAATACTTGCAATGGGTTGGCAATTTTGGTGCAATGGATAGCACTGATAGATGCAGATAAAACCGCATCCAAACCGCAATTTTTCTGTCTGTTTAGGGTCTGAATAGACCATATACCATATCGATAATACCAAACCAAATCTCTGTAGATAAGAAACCGACCACGTCCATAGCGCATCATATTGTGCAAAGGTCCTTACCCAAATATGGCGACTGCAGGCACAGTCATACCCGCCCCCAGCAGGAACACGGCTCCGGGGAGGATGTTCAGCGTTGCCATGTAAACCCGGGAGTAGAGCGGCCCATACACGAGCGGCATCATCGCCTCAGCCAGCCCGAATAGAGAGTTCACTTTACCTGAGAATAGAGCAGTTATAATAATATATATAATAGAGCAGTAAGATAGCCTATGCTATCTAACTACTAGTGGTTAGAGGGGCCGTCCTCGTAGCCGAGAGGTTCCGGGTGTGATTCCCATTCTGGCCATAAAACTATTGACGTGGGCCAATCCTAACACGAGCATTAGCTTAGCTGGAGGGGCTAACAGGAGACTAGTAATGTGATAAACTTATATTGCTAGTAATTTTAAAAAAAATATCCTGTCAAAAAATTCACTCTAACGTTACGCAGAAGCCTTGCGTACTTTTTTTAAGTCTGGTCAAACCTCAGTATTTTCATTAGACACTTATGTCGATCCTGGGTTACAGTAGTAATATGGGTGGAAAACACCCTAAGCAAGGAGGACACTGCCTTTTTTTAGTTTAGTAAAAAACACTCTTGAAACCCAAGGTAGAGTTCAACAAGAGTTATCAATCAAGTGATGTTCGACAAAGGGCTATTATTTTTTCGACTCTTATTTACCCACCCATAATATCAAGAAAACGGTAGCATTTTGTGGTCAATGAAATCATCAATGTAGTATGAATGAACTGTAATTACGAATTTAAATTAATTATTTTATGACTACGTGACACATAATGACTATTATGGCCTTCGTTTACATTTTTATGAATTTTATGGATCATACAGATACATTGGTCAGCTCAGTATTACTTGTTACAAATAAAAGAAAATATTACTAAATGCCGTGGATGTATGGATATGGCAAGTAGGTAAGGTAATTAAATGTAGCTCCTTTTACCTGTATCTGCTTTTAAAATCAAATTATAATATTTATTGGCATAACACACCCAAAACTGTGACATACCTGGCTAGCACTAGTAAATTTTCATTCATTGTTAAAGACACCACGAAACGGTATTATGATGTTTACAAAAATGATTTATTAGCGATACCAGTGGTGAAAGATTATAGTTGCCACTAGGCTCCACTGATCGTTACATCTATTACAGTTGTATTTTTTCTAAATAATCCTGAACTGTTCGTGCTGGCGGTTTGTCAATAATACTTTGATCAACGAGATGATTATTCTATGAAGATTTTTTATGAACGCAATATTTGGTAACAGTCTACTATATTAATCTCCATTAATGCCGCCAACGTCATGTTATATGAAACATTTTAATAATGAAATAGGTAGGTACCTAAGTACAGCTGTAAAAACTACAGACAAAAAGTTGTCTATCGGAATCAAATAGGTACAAAATATTTATTATAGAGATATGCGACATGATCCAGCATACGAATAATATATGTATTCATAATTAAAACTGTTTTTTATATGCACATCTCATAACCACTGATTTTAGATGACTAAAGTGCTTGAAGTTCTTTTATTAAGCTGTCTTGACAAAACCAGACAGACAGGTTTGAAAATAAAATCATCAAACTAATCAAAGAGCATGTTCCGTCGGATCTACGCAATTAGGCAATAATATATAAGCTGTATAGTACACTATACAATTCCATTACACCACCTAAAGCCATAATAAACAATAATGTGACACAATGTTGACTTCACTTTACCGTTTTATTGTGTCTCGCAAACACAGTAAATCAGAGCGTCGATAACTGCTATTGCTTGTGTGTTTAAGGTTTCATCATAAATGATAGGTTGTGCTACATTTTAACTAAATAACATCACGTCTCTCTTACCTGAATGAGCTGGCAGGATTACTGATACGCACATAAACTCAAACTCAAACTCAATTATTTTTATTCACCTGAGCCAACAGAGCATTTATGAATAGTCAGAATTTACCACCGGTTCGGAATGCTGCTTCCAGTGAGAAGATCCGGCATACATTTCTCTTTGACATTTACATTCTTATTATAACTGACTTACAGATTAAAATAAGTTCTCTCCCTCGGCACAATCTTTTTCGTTGTGTTATGTTAACGTAAAAGGTGTTCCGTCCCACTCACAAGGTGGATTTCATAAATAAGAAAGACAGAGACATCATGACTTCCAAAAGTTGATACAATTACGTCAGAAGAGTGTACTCACCTAGTTCTTCACTGGTGACTAATTTGGAAGCAATCGATCGCATTGCGATGAAAGATGTCCCGTTGAATATTTCCACAAGAGGCGCTGTAATTAAAATAAAGTTATATTACAAGAATCTATGGGCTACGGGGCTACATCTATAGGTACGCTTGTTTTCTAACTTTGTTCTACCTTTATAAAAGGAAATACGACTTCTGAGGTTAGTCTTACAAAAGTAACAATAACAAAAAATATGGATCAAAGGGTTCAAATGATTATGCGTTGGAGGCGAATAGCTATGAACATGCTTACCGATATAAATCTCAGTAGTGGTGGAGGCAAATGCGAATATGAACGAGGCGAGGATCTTGCTGGTGCAGGAGATGATGCCCACCACCGTGTCATCGAGCTTCATGAAATCGCTGAATATGCTGATGGAGAACAGCGTACCTGATGAGCAAAGAATCTCTAAGAAGATATACCAACACGTGTGGTGATCACAAGCAAGCCCCACTTAGTCAGCCTAAGTGGGGTCGATTTCTGGGTCTGTTTTGTAAAAATGTTAGTACAAGTAATGCTCTTTTATAACATAGGTTTGTCAGGTTTTCTAACAACGATGTGATTTTAACCGTCCCACTTTTTTCGATTTGAGAAATTGCAAATGGATGATACTTAAACCATCACCAGAGGCGGTGACAAGAGCTATGACCTTCTAACTTGAGAAGGGTTAGAAGGGAGTACCTACCTCAAAGACACCGTTGGGGCTGTAGAGGATTTTGTTTGGGCTGTCACAGCAACTCCTTGGTTAGACGAAACCTTTAATCAACTCGGTGTTCATCAGCCTCTCTCATATGGTAACTTACCAACTAAATTTGTGATGATGCTGTATGTACAGAACATGCTGAACTGGACCTCGTCCCAGTTGAACCGGAACCTCATGAAGAGGTATAAGACGTTCATTTCACCTGTAAACAAAAAAATCTCTGATCATGTCTAAGAACAGTACTATTAAGCTGGAATTTCTCGACATGATGTAACAATTCGATATTATCTAGTTGGAAGCTGTGACAGAAAAAAAAACACAAACAAAAAAAAACACAGTGCTTGTGCCGTTTCAAAGTCACCGCTACGCTCGTTTCGGAATATAAAATTTCCTTGTCAACCTGTCTAAGACAGTAGCTCAGACAAGTATCTATAATCATGTAGACAGAGCGTGAACCAAATATAATCAATCTAGATTATTCTTTAAGATTTGCTGATAACTGTTTGCAATCCGCGATCGGGAAAGTAATAGTTGTATTTATGTCGTATTCGTAGTAAAAAAAAAAACACGAGCTAATCTAATAAAGAATCTGGATTTATGCTATTTGGCATTACTTCTTCTGGCTTCACTCGCTAGTTCTCCGCGCTCCGAGTTATATTCACTAGTTTCTGTCCGCGACTTCGTCCGCATAGACTTAAGTAAAGTATTCTATGTGTTGTTCCAGTATATAAACTATCTGTGTTCCAAATTTCATCTAAATCCGTTTGGTAGTTTTTGCGTGAAAGAGTAACAAACATGCATCCACACTCACAAACTTTCGCATTTATAATATTATTAGGATCTGAGGACGGTAGGTGAACTGGAAGGACAACTTTTAATAATGTTATTAAATAATTTGTTTACCATAAAGTTTTCAGAATTTTCAATTTCAAATTTGGATGTATCTAAAATTCTTAATTCTAGGATCTAGGCCTGGATCGCATATACAAAAAAAAATGACTGTATAATAATAATTGATTCAGTAAATAATTGGTTTGGATTAACATTAATTCCTACAAGCTAGTAAAAATTTAAAGATGAAAATGGCATAAAAACATTGTGCTGTCAGTAACGGCTCAAAAACATGCCATTATAACTATGCTTTGTACTTCTTCAGTGTTTACATCCTGTAATTCAAGAAGTTTAATCCCACCAGCAGACGGTGCCAAATTACAGGCCACTTAGTCGTACTCGTATTATGGCCTAATTACCGTCAAGTGGGTAGTTATTCAGAGGGCCGGAATAAAACCATTTGTATGTTATTTCTATTTTAAGGCACTCTACGTGTTAACTTGAAAATTTTGCATGTTAAAATGTGTCCCGTCTACCGTCATCTGCCTACCCCGATTAATGTGATATTTGGCGCTGTTGTCTCTTTCCCCCATTTAACTGTGCTGACCGACTTCCGTGTGGCATAGAGGTCCTCGCGCGTGCTCTTGTGCCTAATATTCCTAATCCGGTGAAATGTACCTAATCTCCTGTGTATTTGTGTTGTGTGAACTCTAAACCCTGTGGGAGCGCTCCTAGTGTTGTGGCCGTATTGAAGGGCCTGAGGATCCAGCCATACCACCCGAGGAATGCGCCCGCCTCCATCGTGCAGGTAATGTACACGCTTGACATGACCTGACCGTTCCAGTTCTGGCTCCGCCCTTATTTTTGCCTTAATGGATTTAGCCCAGCATAGCCGTACCTACATAATCAGGACCCAGCACTTTTCCCGCGGCACTACGTTATTACGGAAGTTGTGAGCGGCAATTCACACGAAAAATGTTACGTGCGTCTTGATAACTTCAACATTTTTTACACCGTACATTGGTGATGACAAGTTTTATGTCTGCCACAAAAGGTTAACTAATCCATCGATGCGAGAGCTCAATGAATTGACAACAGTATTCGTAGTTTGTAAGATGATGAATACGCTTTGAGTGAACACTTTTTTCTTTTAACCACCATACCAAGTATTATTCTAGTCAGGATTCTTCCAGGCACTATTTATGGAGGAAATGTTACCAAATATCGTACGCTGTTTGACCGAGCAGGCTAATGATGTTTCTCACTTACTGAAAAAAAATACTTGGGTCAGAACTGAGCCAGAGGAAAGTATCCTAGACAATCCTGCGAGGATATGCATGGCTCTTAGGTGCGACCACATGTATCGAATAACGTGCCTGCGCGGTGTCAAGCGTCGAAACAAGTTTTATTTTTACAACGTTAATATTATGATCATGTCGCAGTTACTCAACCTCGTACCTGAAGCTGTATAAGTCAAACAGCAATAGTTGAATCGTGTACATACCGTGTAGAGGTCCAAATATGACGCAAACGACGACGATAAGTAGTGACACCCTGAGCCTGCGCCGGCGAGGGCCGCTCCTGAACGCCACTGTAAGCGTTTCCCGGACGTGGCGCGCGTCGAAGAACGAGCCCACCCAGCCCCGACAACCTACTGGCTTCATCTGGAATAACGATTTGTTTTGCTTTTATAATTGAACTAGCTGTGCCCGCGACTTCGTCCGCATAGTATTTAACGTAACAAAAATTTCAGGATTATCGGGATACAAAGTATCCTATGTGTTAATCACGGTTATAAACTATTTGTGTTCCAAATTCCATCCAAATCCCTTCTGTAGTTTCTGCATGAAAGAGTAACAAGCATCCAAATTCACAAACTTTCGCATTTATAATATTAGTAGGATTAGAAAAGCGAAAGTAAACACTTGTCCTTGGGATTATCATCTGGGTACTGAAATCATAACTTAAACTAAACTTAAATTATATAATGTCTTATATCAATGTTTAACACGTTTAATGTTTAAATACGGCAAGAAATATACCACACAAAAGAAAATGTATGAACTCAGATAGTGCCATTTTCCTTGTTGACTTCTGAATCATATTTCCTAGTATTCTTAACAAAACCTTTTTTATAATACATTTTGCATGTGGGTATTTCAGAGCTTCTTTATAAATATTTGTACAAATGGTTTAACTTAACACATTTCGTGTAGTCTGATTAAACAGGATGTTCGAAAAGTCCGTATATAATAATATTCGGGTGTTTGAATGAGTGTCCGACATGGAATTAAATAATAATTTGACAGATATGTAATTTCTTGTACCCCAGCTATTATAAGTAAAGGTAGAGCCACACATATAAATTTACATAGATAATGCAAGTATCACGATTTGTATTGAAACCAAGCGTGCCGAATTTTTAACACCTACTGTGCCGTCATTAGTGACGGGAAATCCAAACCGATTCAAAGACACCGATACCGCCGATGCCCATCCGCCCGCTACGATTCTCTCGAGTGATTATCTCGCTCATACTCATATTTTTATATCTGTAGTCGCGCGGACTGTAATTTAGCGGCGACCAACCTTGACGCTTGGTCGGGGTTTCGTACACGCGAAGTACATGCATTTGCGTTATCTAAGTAAATCTATATCTGTGGGTAGAGCTATAGTAGTAACCAGAACGGTATCTACCACTCCCACAATTATTCGCGAGACCTTTACACTGGGATGCCTCGTCACCCTGCTCGCTAGACAGTTCCTGTTTCCGCGTGGGCCGTTTTCCGCGTTCGGGTGACGGGTACATCAAAGCTTCCCCCGCATGCGCGAATGATCAAATGCGGGATAAAATAGTACTCTCGTAATCCTAAAATAGAGTTGATTGTCGAGTGTCCACGCCACACGCATTGGGGTACCCTCACTGAGACTGGATTTGTTTTAAAAAGTTATAGTTGATGGTCTGTGGTTAATGAGAAAATCAGAAGCACCTTTTTACACAACGAAGTTGGTAAACAAGCGAACGACCCGATGTTAAGTTAACCGACCTGATGTTAAGGCTACAGCGCCCATCTAGCCCGCGAAGTTCAATTTTTTTAAAGTTTTTTAGAAATAAAAGGCACATTTTGTAATTCGCGACAAAGACCGTGTGCAGTGTATTTATTAATATATCCGACTTACTCTAAAACATTTCAAGAACGACAGCTATCCAGATAATCTGGCAATTTTTGTATATTTAGTGATTTACTAGTATCATATTCACCGTGATAATAATATTTAGAGTAAAATAAATGTATTAATAAACGCACTGCATACTGTGTTTGTCGCAAATCGCAAAATGTTGTCTCAAACGTTTTCAGATTTTGGATAAACTATAAAAAATATTCGAAAATTTTGAATTTCGCGTGCTAGACAGGTGCCTTCACCTTAAGTAGTTACCGTAACCTGCTTGCAATACCAAAGGCATTGCTCGCCAGTTGCCGAGCTGAAGGAGAGTGGAACAGAGGGAAGGGAAGAGATGCTGGGCTTCAGTTCTCTCACTCATCGGAAAACGCACTTATAATAGGCACTTATAAACGCACTTATAATGCGCCGATCTTCTGTGAGAGGGTGGTTTACCTCGGCCGATACAGCCCTTAGGTATCACGCATATACAGAGTCTTGTCATTTGCGTCATAATATTGTAAACTAGCTGAGCCCGCGACTTCGTCCGCTTGGAATTTAGTTTAATTAAAAAGCCCGCTCCCGCGTTCTGAGCCCACGCGACAGGACCCATTTCATATGCATTTAGTGAAAAGGTGTTATTTTGATATTACAAGCAGACACTCCAATTTTATTTATTTGTATAGATAAAAACTTTTTACGTAACACCAAACGCTTCACGCTTCACCTACGCTTCACCAAAGTACCAAGGTTACTAAAGCGACGGCCATATGAAGAGCGACTTGAGGCACTCAAGCTTACAACGCTAAAGGACCGTAGGGATCGTGGAGACTTAATTGAGACATATAAGATCTTAAATGGACATTATGATCTACAGAATTTCCAAAACTTATTTGAGCGTGACAGCTATGACCGTCTAAGAGGCCATCACTTAAAATTGAGGACCAGTTTCTCAAACAACAATCCTCACAAGCACTTCCTGAGCAACAGAGTGGTTAGAGCGTGGAATAAGCTCCCAGTAGACGTTGTATCAGCTCAAAATGTAAACCAGTTTAAGAACCGACTCGATAAACACCTGAAAGAGAAAAGCTAGAAGAGAACAACAGGATACAGGCACCTATCAGTTGAATCAACTGCCTGCCTGATACTAAATAATAAATAAATAATAATAATAATAAATAAATATTGTGGAAAAATGGTCGCATAACATTTACTGTGGCAAAGCATTTGAAAAATACAATAATAATGAACATTAAAAGATAAAATTGTAATACGAATTTAGTGTAACGTATTAAATTTACCGCACGCGTCAAGGGTAGATGAGTAAGTGCAATTTCGGGTTCCAAACGAGATCATGGCGTAATCTCTACTTTATTCGCGTGTTCCTTTTAACGTATGAGCTGTGCATTGTTTATAAAGTGTTCCCTGACGAGCAGGGTAGGGATTTCACTGACTGATTTAAATGCTTGTAAATCAAAGCGGGTTCTTTTAGCTTAAGTTTATCTGGATTAAATTACTTTTTTGAGTTAACCATCACTCGTAAGCTTGTAAAGGGAATTCGAATATCGTCCCTTGACGATTATTTTCTAAACAAATAATACACCTGCAATACAAATTCAACCTATTCTCATCGCAATAAGCGATATAAATAAATCAAGCAACAAGAAAATATACCGTTATGATTTATAATTAGCCGCAAGTAAAAGAAATTAAAATATTATATTATGATAGACGTGACTAGCGTGACCAAAGAAATTGTCATAAGCAGAATTATTTGGTCGGGACCATACGAACAAATTTTTTACCTATGGGTAACAATTTACATAGACTAGTGTTATATATCAGCACGAGACGTCGGATTAGTTTTTAAAATAAAATGTTCTAGTACCAATTTTCTAATAGATAAGTTTTTTATATTGTTCTGTCGTTTAAGATCAACGTTTTTTTTATGAAAATGGGCCCAATGTCCGCCGTAAGGAATTCCTGACGTCGTCAAAGGATCGATGACACAAATCTCAACCGCCACCTATACGAACCTAGCGCAAATCGCTGATTGCGATACGATGTCCCCCTTCGTTCGAATTTGCGTAGCGGGCGCGCGGCAATTTATCACTCAGACATAGGACTAACCGGCTTGTCGTGGTACCTACGCTGCAAATGATGTATGGCCTCAACGCCTTGCTTATCGGGACCTACCGATACCCCATTAACCCTAGACTTGGATCTCAAATTGTTTGGCCCGGTCACCTTCAGAAGCAATCAATCCTGATGGAAATCAGATTGGGCTAGCAATCGCTTAATCTGTCAGCGAATTGGCTTCACCGTTTTATGGTAGTTGTTATTTTTGTAGCTTTCTACGTGAATAATGATGATGATGGGTTTGGATAAAAACACACACCAAAAAGATTATGGCCTAAAAGTTAGGACATTTGAAAATACTTACTCTTTGTCTATTATTTGATAAGACCGGATCTTTGAGCCTTATATATCCGTAAATTAAACTCGTCAGATACAAACAGTTCGATATAAAAAATATGCCGTAGTAACCGATTTGCTGCAGTAATATACCACTCAGGGACATCCCTATCGGTATTCCGAGGGACATGCACAAATTGGCCACGCCGACTCTGAATGTCCTCATTTCTTTAGTCGTCACGTCACCAATATAGCTGAACACACCGACGCACACTGTTATCCAGCCGCCGGTTATCGACGGAAACAAGTCTGAGAGGGCCGTTAGCTCTAGGGGCAATTCATAGAAGAAATACGTGTTGAGGATGAAACTAGCGTTACACAGCACCTCGCCGACGATAGGCAGCAGTATACACGCCTTCCGTTTCCCTGTTTTGTCACTCCACGAACCTACGAACAGCACCAGAATACATGGGAACGCCGTCTGCACTATGTTTTTCCACGCTTGTACCGACGCCGTCAGCTTCTGGACTTCGGCCTCCTCCAAAGTGTAATTCTCTGTTTGCCGACGATTTAACGCGGAACATACTTCGTCATTATACCCCAAATTCACTCTGCACGCCTTCTCCAAATTCAGATTCTGCACAGCTAGTCCTGAGAATACATTTGACATAATATAACACGCTATGATGGGCTCCACTGTAATGTTCGATTTGATTTGCAACAACTTTTGCCTGACGCTCGCTCTTTTGACTTTAGGTTCATCTTTCTGCTCGTCGGCTCCGGTCGCTGGCTTCTCAGCGGTCGCGTTGATGCCATTCATGGTGGCCAATCGCTGCGTCCACTTAGCGGTTCAATCAATCATCGTCGACGGTTATTGTTGGAGTTCCCACGAGGTAACATTTTGCACTGATCACTACATAGCACTCGCGGCTGAGTCCAGAGCAATCCCGCGACGGTGCGCTAGTGCGGAGCTAGCGAGCACTGAAGGATATTTTGTCTTAAGTCGATTGGACGGATACGCATCGGAGTGGTATCATTAGGGGCAATTGGCCGGGCGTAGTGTCGGCGCGCGGCGGCGGAGTGGCCCGCAGCCCGCAGCCCGCAGGACCGCCTGGATCATCGCAACCTTGCAGTACGCAGGCGTTTATCCCATTGGAGCGATGTCTGTCATTATATGAAACAGTGGGTGCGCGCGCGCTGCTATTAGTGCACGGTCAAGGTACGCCGTGGCCGATATTTTTAATTTCGTTTTGATTGTGCTGTTTGTTTGAAAAAGACTTCTCGAAATTATAAACTATTTTCAATGATCACTCTACCAATCATTTTGATAAAGTATTGTACTCTACTGAATCTATACTAAATCGTATCTTGAGAATTTAGTTATGAACAGGGGTGTAAGACCTCAGCGTGTAAAGGGGATTAGATATCGAGGGGAAAACAGTTTGTTTACGTGACGATGACTTTTTAAGCCCCAAAGCATACATCTAGTTGGTATTTTCACAACTATTGTACCAAAAAACTTCTAAAGCATAATTAAAAGTAAGTATCGGATTCGCTCAAGTCCGTTACGTGTACCTATCTGTAGCCGGTGTGTGCGTACGAAGGGGCGTCGAGGAAACATTAGGCGGTATGGATGGCTTCCTCCCGCGCCCCTTGCCAAACTTGGCTTGCTTGTGCTCCGTCCGCACGCGCCATACAAATTAATGAACAAAAATATTTTTTAGACAGTATATACCTAGTAATAATTATGTATTTGAGAAAAAATATAAAAAAACAAATCTAATTTAAAATATTTTAGCGTTATTGAAAATTCTTCCCCTTGGCTGCTCCCGTCCACCTCAACCAGAGTTATTACATGAAATTGAATCATAATTGATAATATTTTACTAGGAATTAAACCTCCGTGGCATCAATATTTAGATTCGTTGTCTATTCTAATGTCAATTATTATAATGTCAATACTTTTACACAGATTTTCTGTTGATTATTGGCAGGGGGGTGACAGCCTTAGTTCCAATGGTTCCGTTTTGGCGCTGCAGTCGCCAAAATACTCTGTGATACAAAATACTCTGTGGTCGCCAGATAGTTGTCTCTTTAGACAAAGTACTCTGTGATTTGTAGAGTCTATGGTGGCTTGCTACCAAGAACTTTATACATAACACTGGAAGTTGACCGTGACATAAAACGGCGAATCAATGCAGGATGGCAGAAGTGGAGACCAGTTACCAGCACTACATGCAACCCAAGAATGCCAAGTAAAATTAAAGGGAAAATTTACAAATCAATCATAAGACCGGTGATTATGTAGGGCCCGGAATGCTGGGCGGCTAAAGTGCGGAAAGAGAAACGTCTCCACTCTGCCGAGATGCGAATGTTGAGATGGATGTGTGAGTGACGCGAATGGATAAGGTGAAGAATGTGTACATAAGGGGCAGTGTCAAGGTAGCGCCAATAACCGATAAAGTAAGAGGTAGGAGGCTGGAATGGTTTGGACACGTGATGAGGAGGGATGAGAAACGTGACTAAAAGAGTGATGAATATGAATGTGGATGGATACAGTGCGAGAGGAAGGCCAAAGAAAAGATGGATGGATTGTATCAAGAGTGATATGAACGAGGTTGGAGTGGATGTGAGTATGGCAGGAAAGCGCGATGAATGGAAGGAAAAGACATACTGCGCCGACCCCAGATAATGGGAAAAGGTAAGGCAGATGATGATGTTTGATAATTATGAATATTCATGTCATCATTACTTTTTAAATCTTAATCACATCACACACATTTTTATATTGTATTGTTATTAAATGTGTTTCTTATTGCTATTTGTAACTCGACCCTGGCGAAATACCTATTAAACTAAGTGGGCCATATTTTTAAAGAAAAAAGAAGAATCAATAATTTATAAAGCTTCTGAGTCACCGCAATCAAAAGATACAATCATTTAAGTCACATCACATATGTTGATACAACGTTACAAACTCACTCATCATAAACAAATATAAATAACTCTAAATTGGAAATTTAAAAACCCCCGATGCGATGACTTGTTCATCAAATGTATAATTTACCTAGTTCTTCCAAATAATGATGTTAGCGCGATTTGCGTAGCTCCCGTAGCTCAGTATCCATAGCTCATCTCGCAAATTCATCTGGTACAACTAGTTTCGATGCCAGATTATGAAAGCACCATTAAATCATTTGTTTTGGCTTCCTCATTTATAATCTAAGATGTACAATAATCAACAGAAAATCTGTGTAAAAGTATGAGACATTATTTTGTTATGACATTATAATAATTGACATTAGAATAGACAACGAATCTAAATATTAATGTCACGGAGGTTTTATTCCTAGTAAAATATTATCAATTATGATTCAATTTGATGTAATAACTCTGGTTGAGGTAGACGGGAGCAGCTTAGGGGAAGAATTTTCAATAACGCTAAAATTATTTTAAATTAGATTAGTTTTTTTTATATTCTTTGTCAATGGCGGAGCAACGCCCTCTAGAATTATTATAGCGTAATATTCCATGACCATTAACAAACCAAACAAAATTTAACGCATGCGCGTATCCATCATTTGAAACGTGACTTATGGAACGTCTTTAGTTCATACACAAATCTCAATAAAATTGATAAAATATTCATTTTTTTCAGAATCAGGGAAACTTTTCAAAAATATAATATTGTAAAAAGCCAGTTCAGACTATTACAATCATTTAAAAATATAATAAATCTAAATCCAATCATCTCAAATTTCGCATGGATTCGAGCCGAGGGAATTGGTTTTGGCCGTGAATGTGGCTTTTTAACCTACAAAAGAGCTGATGATCTTCAAACGGCTGAACCGATTTTCATGAAACATAGCTAAGAACACTCTCGATCAGAATACCTATCTAACAAAAGAAACAAAATTGAAATCGGTTCATCAGCTTGGGCGCTACGTTGCCACAGACAGACACACAGATCCACAGATACACAGATACACAGATACACAGATGCACAGATACACATGTTAAACTTATAACACCCCTCGTTTTTCGTCGGGGGTTAAAAATGAAACAAGCCAGTAAAACAATTTCCAAAATTACTTAAATTTTAAACATATAAATATGCGGTATATATCAGCTGATATATTTCAGCTATCTGTGAAAGTCCCGTCAAAATCGGTCCAGCTGTTTCGGAGATTACCCGGAACAAACTTTACGCTTTAACCCGCTTTTTTGGTATATGTACTGTAGGAGTAAGTACTTGCATTATGCATTTAGTGAAAATGTGTTACTTTGATATTACAAACAGCCACTCCAATTTTATTTATTAGTATGAATAACCGAACCGGCATTCGAGCTTACGCGCGTTTTCTGCGCGACGGTATAACTGTCACTAACTCACAGCGCGGTACCAGCGCGAGCACGTATGCGAGCCGAACGCCGTGCCGGCTCGGCTCCTGCCTAGGGTGGAAGCGTGCAGGGGGCAAAGTTAGGTATACACACTCGTCATAAAAAAGGTACCTACTGTGATTGTGCTACTTATAAACTTAGCACAATCACAATACATGGTGGGTACTCATATAAGTGCAATAAGATGATATTTTTGACTTTGGAACATAGGATTAGTATACTATTTATGTAGTATCCTTCCTTACTCAGAAAATCTGAAATACAGTGAGATGATGGTCACCCTTCTTAGGTAAATTGTTCATGTAAACTATATGAATATAGTACGAAATGTACAACATAAACTGTTATATCATTAATCAATAGCTACAAAATACTAAACAATAATTTATTGATGTTTTATTAATTCTCCCATTAAAAATAATATAAATAAGGTTAAATACGGTTATTAGCGTAAAAAAAAATCACCCGTGAAACTTAATGTTTGAGTTTGGTATCCATACACTTCCGCAATTTTGCACAACACAATACATCGTTTAAATTACAAGAATACACTTTTAATTAAGCATTTAATTAATTTAAAAATGCGAAGTGCTTGAAAATCTTTGACAGTTTGGTAATAATGTCAAATTGAGTGTTCTATCAGTGTAGTTAAATTATTAAAATAACAGCTACCGACAATCAGGAAAGTGAACGGTTGATCTATTTTATGATTTCTATATAAAAATAAATACTGAAGTCAAAAGAAGATTCTAAAATTGACACATATGTAATACTAGCTGAGCCCGCGACTTCGCCCGCGTGGAATTTAACTTAACAATAAAGCCCGGTCCCGCGTTCGGAACCCGCGCGACAGGACCAATTTTTTAATTTTGTTTTTCTAAAATAAAAGTAGCCTCAGTTACTGCTTATAACATCAGCTATCCAACAGTGAAAGTCCCGTCAAAATCGGTCCAGCCGTTTCGGAGATACTCTTTGATTTCAAGTGTTTTTATTTTTTTAACCCGGAACCCTAATTGTTTTTCTAAAATTAAAGTAGCCTAAGTTACGCCTTAAAATATCAGCTATCTGCCAGTGAAAGTCCCGTCAAAATTGGTCCAGCCGTTTTGATTACCCGGAACAATACAGACAGACAAAAACATATTAAATCACGTTTTTGCCATAGGTGTCGTATGTACTTTTATATGAATTTAGTGAAAAGGTGTTATTTTGGTATTACAAACAGACACTCCAATTTTATTTATTTGTAGAGATTTAATAAAGACGAAATGTCCTTCTGCTTTCTGTCAATGTTCGATGCCGCAACACAATAACGAACAATCTGCACATCATATCCTGTGGGAGTGCTGTCTCTGGCACAACAAACGGACTACTATTTTTAATAGCCTGGTGACATCTGGAGCAGTTTATTACATGGACCTCGTGGAAACCAGGGTCAATTTCCGTGCATTCAAGCGCTTTTGCCATACCTATTATTGCATTCAAGTATAATCAGCTCCCGAGTTTAGGTCCAATTAGGCAAATTACGATCCGTGGTGCCTTACAACTTGTCTTCAATCAGCTGTAACAGTCTTGTTTCTATGGCTACCAGCCCATACCAGCTATTTTTGCCTCCCCTTTGCATTGGAGTGAAGTGGAATTTTTTTTCTTCAAACTCCTCCTATTAATTCTTATTAAATTTGTGCAGGTTCTAAGACAATTAAACTTTTCCCTGGGACTCGTCACCATTGTCGATCCTGGCTTACAGGACTTACAATGGTGGGAGTGTGTGGCGGGACTAGTCCCATTTAAAAAAAGACGAAAAGTTGTTTGTTAGCTAGTTGGTAATCCTTGGAACTAATGATCTGATTCATAAAATTACTTCACTATGAGGATGCTACATTCTGCCTGACTAAATGAACCAGCCTCCCAAAAAAAACTAAGAGTGAGCTTAAGATATAATTCATTTTACATGTATTGTGATGTTTATTTTTACAGAAACTGCGTTGTATTATAATGATGAAGTGGCGAGCCAAATGATAATGCAAAAAATGAAAATAATAATGAAAACATCAATAATTTATCTCTCCCATCCTTTTCACTGGAATACCCAAGAAAAAAGTTGCTAGTGGATCAGATAGTGATGGATATTTGTAGGACAATGTAAGAAAACAAATTATAACTGAATAAAATATTGAAATCACATCAATTTTGTTATTTGCCTCAAAAAATAACGAAAAGATCTTCCCAAATACCTACACATTTATCGACAAAATAAGAACAGCACTAGTATCGATATTCAGATTTTTTCCTCCACATCACTATTATATACATAACTATACCTACATATACACCCACAGAGTACCTTGTGATACACCTATCTGTCAAACTTGGCGATCACAGAGTATATTGTAGACTGTACGACTGTAGCGCCAAAACGGAACCATTGGAACTATGTCGAAAAAGAGCTGACCCATCTGTAGCTTGCTACATATCTCTAATCTGTGATTATTGGATACATTTGATGAAAAGCTCGTCGCATCGGGGGTTTTTAAATTTTCAATTTAGAGTTATTACCTGAACAAATTGTTTCTCGGAAAGACAGTTATTCATTTTGTATTATTTATATTTATGTTGTTATATTTCAAGATAATCTCGTAGGTACAGCGTATAAAATACCCCCAACAATGGATATAGAAGTGTTTATGTGTTTATTTGGCCTGGTACAAAACGGGCACGGTAATATTTTCATCCGGTTAAGCCCGTCAATATATCGCGCAAGTGGCGACATCAGGTATTTTTGATAAAAATACGGACGCTTTTATGGAAGCGTTTTATATTTTGTGATATAACATTTTATCCATTTGAATTTTAAAAAATAGATTACCCCTTTTTAATACGCTTTTGTTGGTCAGCCCTTTTTTCCTCAATGGTAGGGGATACAGTGAGCACTTTGTCGTTAATCCATTACTGTAACCATTTGGTACTGGATGTACAAAATCGATCGAAAAGATAATTTGTGAGATACTGTTCAGTAACTTATGTCGCTGACTGTACCTATATAAGATATGTGATCCTATATTTGTTATGGAACTTGGACAGTGTTAGCCTCATTATTTCATTCAATGTGTCTATAGCCTAGTGGTTAGAGGGGTCACTCTGGAAACTTAGAGGTTCCAGGTTCAATTTGTTGATGTGAGCTCACTCCTAACACAAGCAATTAGCTTAGCTGGAGGGGCTAACGGGAGTATTTCGATTCGAGAAGCTGCTCAGTTAGGTTTGGCGGATTGCCGTCGGCAATAAAAGATTTCAATGCTAATACAAACATCACTTCGCGAAACTAAGCATGATTTTACTTCCATTGCGCTGTTTGACAGATCAATTAAAATGTGCTGGCGTTTATTACACGCAATGTTTATAACGACGTCTCAAGTGATACTCGGGGGTGTCGTGAAATTAAACTGAATTAGACTCCAGTGCGTACTTGCTTTTAACGTAACGCCAATAATTCAGGGCAAAAATATGTAGTGAATTTAAAGTTTCGACAGATAAGCAACTAGAGAGAGTAGAGGTTATAAATATAATTTTATTTGTAGTTTTATTTGTTGGACTGTAACGGTGTTTTACAAAAATACTAAACTCGTGATGCCCATGAGTCTTAAAACATCCATTAGGGTTGCGTAAAACGTTTTTGTTTGAAATGTGGTGATCTCACATTCACGACGCCTACGGATAGATGGCGCTGAATGTAATGCATTGCTGGAAGATCTTCTGTTTTTGAAAATATAACACTTTCTTATCGTTGAAAACGGCAAATAATTTATAAATACGAGGCATTATATAATTTTTTGTCGATGACGAAAGGTTTTCTAATAAAAATAATAGGAACTATGAAAATCATTTGATGTTGTAGGTACTCAACTTTATTTTTTGTATTGAGGCATTTTATGGCTGAGCAACTATGGTAACGTTACCGTAAATATCGCATCCTCCAAAGTAGTAAAGGTGATTCCATCTCATTGGTCTCCGTGGTGTTAATTTCCTCAAGGAAAACTTTCATGCGCCGCTTATTCATCAGGCCAACAAGACGCACGTACCATGGTTTAAACGACAGCAATTTCATTCGGATCGGTTCGTTACAGCACAACTTTTGTGAGGCACCGTGGCCCGCAAATTGGCTGGACGTGAGCTCACTAGTATATCAACCTCGCACATAGTTCCAGCTTGTAAAGAATATCGACTATTAGTCAGCGGAATCGACTTAACGGCCTACTTTTTCAAGATTTTCTACTAGGCTGCCAGAACTTTTTATAAGTTAAATTGATGGGATTAGCTGTTAGATCGAGTCTAGATGTCATTAAGGTCGTTTTTTATGAATGCACGGTATTTTGAAATGCGCTTTGGTAAATGCTTCAAGTGATAAGGTATCTACCACAAAAAAATGATGATTTTTCTGTTGATTGGTAGCTACAGCTGGTCGGTAGCGACCTATTATTAGTATTATCCTAAGTAGCGAATGATTAAATCAAAGGTGAGTTGTTTCAAAGATATGTCCTATATTTTTGTGGTGAGAACATTTATAATTATCTTTAGGGATTACTAAGGCATCAGGCAAAATATCGGAATTTGTTAAAATAAGACGTAAGCGATATATATTTTTAAAAATGTAGAGGATTTTGTTATCTACATCTCTATCATGAGTTAATTTAACGTTCGTGTAGATTGATAACCTTTACGTTAAATATTGAATAAGCATATCACTACATCCTCATTGTCAGGCATACCATTTTTTTTTTTTTTTTTTTTTTTTTTTTTTTTATATGGCTCTGCCCTTTTGGACAATTCTGCCAATGTCAAGTGAGGCCAATACACGGTATGCATTCACTGGAGAGTTTGGCCAGTGTGAAGCGAAATAAAAATCAAAATAACGAATTCATGCTGAAAAATCACCACACACAACAAACACATACCATTAACACAGCATTAACAGGACAATCCTACATATCATTTGCAATTAAAAGTTATGATAATACAAACTAAAACAAATAAAAAATAAAAAAGTAGCACATTAATTATAGTTTAATGTTATTTATAAGAATGAATTTAGATAAAGTTTCAATAAACGGAGAATAAACATAAGTTAAAAGGCAGTTAGAATTCGTGGGACGGGGAATAAAAGAAGGAATTAAATCATAAAGAGAAAATATTAGTTTGGGACAGTTGAAAAACAAGTGATCAACAGAGCCGTCTTCCAACCCACATTCACACAAAGAGTGGTCCCTGACCCTAATTTTGGCAAGAAAAACGGGAGAACAGACATGCCCTAAACGAAGTCGAATGATGGTTGAGGTAACCCACTTCTTGGCATTTCGGGATTTAAAGAACCAAGGTTTCACAGGGATGTCCGATTGAATTTTTCCATAGTGTTTACCTTTTATAACTTTGGAACGTTGCCATACAGAATTCCATTTATTAAATAGACGAGGTTTAGCAAGAGATCGAAGATCTGCTGTATAATAGTTAAGATGAGAAAGGCATCCTATTGTAATAGCTTGTTTTGCACAGAGATCTGCCATTTCATTACCTTTGATGCCATTATGACTGGGAATCCATGCCAGTACCACCTCTATTCCCCTACAGTGACATTTATATAGAGATTCCTTCGTTTTGAGGTTTAAAGAGGAAACATTTTTAGATCGGAGGGGGAATTTAGATATGTCCTGAAGACAGCTTAAGGAGTCAGAAAAGATGATTGATTTGTCGAGATTGTGGGATTCAACATAAGATACTGCTTCATAAAGAGCAATTGCCTCAGCTGAAAAAATTGACGAAGAAGGCGGGGTTTTAAAACTCAAAATTATCTTAAATTTTGGGATCCAAACAGCCGCCCCAACACAGTCCGAAGGCGAGGCCTTAGAACCGTCTGTATAGATAGCAAGCCAGTCATTCCATTTGTCATTAAGGATACTGTTAAAAAGTTGATTCGCGCATGGATGGTCCTTACCTATTCCAAAGTTAAAAATTATTCGAGGGGTGAAAAAGAGAGCGTAAAACTTGATCAGAAAGACAGGGTTTATTGCAAATTGGATAACAGGATAAGGTAGATCAGTGAAGCTTTTATAACTAATAATGAGGCATGGAGGCTCCTTATGGGCCCAGTATTTAGAAGTGAGAATGAGTTGGGAGAGTGAATTAAGTTTAAAAGACAGTGGATGGTGTGAGAGCTGCATTGCATTATATAGAAAGCGGTCAGAGAGATATTGCCTGCGCAAATGTAGAGGAGGGTCTACGCATTCTACTTGCAGGGCGTTTGTCGGTGATGATTTCATTGCGCCAGAAACAATGCGAAGACACTTTGATTGAATTTTCACCAATTTGTCTAGGGCTAGTTTACTACACGGTTGAAGTAAAAAAGTCCCATAATCGAAGTGACTTCTAATAATTGCATTATAGAGCAATTTCTGGCAGTAAGGGTGAGAGCCCCACCAGACACCAGAAAGTGCCCTTAATACATTAACATACTTTTCACACTTATCAGCTATGTAATAAAGATGTGGAACTCCTGTTAATTTTGAGTCAAGGATGACTCCGAGGAATTTTATTTGATCTTTAATTGGCAGACGGTGGTCGACAAAACGAATATCTAAATTTGGGATTAACCTTTTTCTGGAAAAAACTATTACATTACTCTTTTCAGCAGATAAATAAAGGTCATGAACCGATAACCAACTATGAAGGTACGATAAGGCGGTGTTAAGTTGAATAGAAGCATCCGCAAAGGAGGGCGAAGAGGCATACAATGCGATGTCATCGGCATATTGTAATATATCACAAAATGAATCGACCGATTTATCCAGATCATGAGTATAAAGGCTGTATAATATTGGGCTCAACACAGATCCTTGAGGGAGTCCCTTCCAGATCGAACGGGGGGGTAGGAGAGAGCCTAGGTGACGAACAGAAATAACCCGAGCCATAAGAAGATTACAAATGACGATAGTTATCCTCGCAGGAATACACAGATGAAGCAATTTTTGCCTGAGACGTGAAAGATTAACCGAATCATAAGCAGAGCTGATATCTAAGAATACACCCACAACATTTTCATTTCTGGAGAAAGCAAGTCTTATATCCGTGGATAGTAGCGCTAAACTGTCTAAGGTTCCCATCCCACGTCTAAATCCAAACTGAGACTTAGATAGAATGCCTTGGTTTTCTACCATATATTCTAAACGGTTCTTTAATAAGTATTCAAATATCTTTGCCATAACTGAAGACAGAGCAATAGGTCTGTAAGAAGAGGATTCTTTAGGATCCTTTCCAGGTTTAAGAATTGGAATTATTATTTGATTTTTCCAGGAAATAGGGAAGGTCCCAGAGCAAAAGATCTGATTTAAAATATCTAAGAAGAAACGCTTTGTCGAGTCAGATGACTTGCAGATAAATGAATATGGGATTCCATCAATACCAGGAGCAGAATCCTGAAGATTATTTAAAACGCAAGATAGTTCATCGAAAGAAAATAACACATCCATTTCATGAGGGGAAGAGGGAACAGGGATAGGGGATGGAAAACAGTCATGAGAGGGGGCATACGGAGGAGCTAACTTATCCATAAAAGATTCTAACCATGCAGAAGTGTCATTGGAAGAGATATTGTAATTCCCGGATGTACCACTACGGAAGCGTTTGATGTTCTTCCAAACAGTAGAAGAATTAGTACGAGGGGAAAGGTTTTCACAAAAATCTTTCCAACCCTGTTTTTTTTTACTTGATAGAAGTTTGTTACACTTCGCTGAAATTTGTTTAAACAAGAGAAAGTTAACCATACTCATATTACTACAATAATTGGCCTCAGCCTCCTTACGTTGTTTTACAATAGATGTACATTCAGAGTCCCACCAGGGAGGAGAAGGTAATTTATTACATGAGGTGTTTTTAATTGGAATAGCAACGTTTGCTGCCGAAGAAAGAGCAATAATCAACTCTGAGTATGAATTTATAAAATTTTGATTGTCAACTGGCGCAAGAGAAGAAATTTTTTCATCAACTAGTAGTGAGTATCTATTCCAATCAGCTAAATCCAATCTGTATTTTAATAGAGGAGGGGGAGTAGGGATGGGAATTGATGAATGAGGAAATGAAATTAAAATGGGGAGATGGTCACTACCATATGACTCTGACAAAATACTCCAAGATAAGAGAGAAGCCAAATTTGGTGAAGCTAGTGATAAATCAACATGGCTAGAATTTTGGATTGGGGAGACCCTGCGGGTTGGAGATCCATCATTTAACAGGCAAAGGTCTTCGGAATCAAATAAGTCAACTAAAGCTACAGAATTAGGTGATGAGAGATGGGAGCCCCACATAGGGTGGTGGCAATTGAAGTCACCTAAAATAATGACAGGTCTAGGAAGGGCGGAGAAAATTGAAGATAGTTCAGAGATAATAGAAGCATTAGGATGAGGGATATAAACTGAAAGAATAGTCATATTGTTAACATTAGCAGCTACAACGTTAAAACTGGAGCTGTGAGTTGGAAGGGAGAGTTGAGAAAAAGACAAATTCCTTTTAACAAGAAGGGCACAGCCACCATAACCATCATCTCTGTCATCCCGGAGACAGGAGAACCCAGAAACCCTAAACTGGGCTCCAGGTGACAGCCATGTTTCAGAGATGGCGCAGATGGATGGATTGTATTTATTAACAAGCGTAGGAATAACATGTTTTTTATGGTTAATACTTTTAGCATTCCATTGAAGGAGACGTTGGATGGCCATTTTTATCAATAATGGAAATCATATCCTGAAGCTTTTGCAAAACGCTGTACGGTATGGCATCATTAAATTTGTATACAATGTTTATAAGCAGATCTGATAGAAGCACAATAAGACTATCATTGGGAGAAGTATCTTGGGAAAGAGGTATAGCACTGCCATTAGGCATTGAAGAGGAAGGGGTAGATGTAATAAGATTATGGGCTTCATGATTGTAGGAAACACCCGGAGAGGGTCTTGGACGACGATCAAAAAATACAGTTTTTCTGTATGAACTTGTTGAAGAGTTTGGGCCGACAGTAGGACGTGAAGGAGAGGAAGTTATTGGAGAGTTGGAGAAAGTTGATGGTTGAGACCAGGGTTGTGATTTGGTAACATCAGAGAAAGGTCTACGGGAAATCATGGGATACCTTTGGGCAGCCTCAGTGTACGAAATATTGTCTTCTGACATGACCATCTTAATTGATTTTTGTCTTGAATGTTCAGGACAAACCCTGTTGGATGCAAAGTGAGAACCTGAGCAAAAGAGACAGGTAGCCTCCAGCTCAGGCACCTCACAGTTGTCTCCTGAATGCTGTTGAGCACAACGAAAGCAGCGAGGTTTGGAGCGACATTGCACCTTGACATGGCCAAAGCGGCAGCAAGCCAAGCATTGGATTGTAGGGAGCTGGTAAACACTAACGGGCAGGGAGGTGTTAAAACAAAACACTCTTGATGGTAAAACTTGACCCTGAATTGTGATAACAACTGTTTGAGTTGGAATCCATAATGGTGCGTTATCTTGGAAAGACTTTCTATTGAGACGCCTTGTTTTTATAATAGGGCCACAATTTTGGGGACACTCCAATGCATAAAAGAGCTCTTCCATCGACCATTCAACCGGAACATCCTTTATTATCCCCATACGGGTAACATGAAATTTTGGGATTACTGCAGCAAATTTATGTAATCCAAGAAGAGGGTTTTCGAGAAAAATGTTTGCGTCATCAGCAGATTTAAATTCTATGGCAATACGGTTGCGGCCAACCGATTTAATGCCATCAGATTTAATACCGGGAACAGAATTTTGATAGAGAAGTTGACCGAGCTTAATAGGACGAATAGAAAAGCCTGCCGAAAGATCCGGCTCCACTCTCGTTACATGAACCAAGAAGGGGCCATTGTCAGTTAAATTGTACTTTAATTTTGAATTATCGTCGAATGCAGGGTTGGAATAAACCTGCTGCACTGAAGCGGACGGAGCTGTGGAAGATTTTTTCAAATCGGACGGATTTTCTTTATCGGTATCATGGGGCCTTTTTTTTGAGGATGACTTAGATTGAAGATTTTCCGAGGATCCAGGGAGGCTTAGATCAGCCGGTTTATCAGGAGGGACAGGAGGGACAGGCGGAACAATACCCATATTATGGTATTACATATAAACCAAAACAAACACTCACCAACCACCCAACACCACACAGATACAACCACAACACACCCAGGTGGATAATTCAACAAAAATAGATGAAAATAAAATTAATTTTTTTCTGACACGTGTATCAACCGACACCTCAAAATTCGAATCCCGGCATACCATTTGCTATATAAGTATTTTTGACGCAACTATATTCTGTACAAGTTAGCTTGATATTTTTGACAGACGGAAAACTGACATTTATAGGGTCAGGATATAAAAAATTGTCGATAGAAAATATTGAGGTTTCATGCTATCATCGATGCTAAAACGAATATTTTAATATAAAATGACATTTATTCTCTTAAAGGAGTACACCCCAAATCCATATCTGGATCAGTTTCTGAATCGCTAGAACAATCTTATAAATTTATTATAAACTCTTGTTCGTAAATATTATCAAATCGGACGTCCCGCTCCCGAAATTGGATCTTATTTACTCACTATTCTTTTAGATCAAGTATGTAAATAATATTATGATATTAAAATAAAGAATAAAATAAATATATCAATTAACCACTCCCGCTCCAACGTCATAATACGCTCAATGTGTCAAGCCTCGCTGTCACTTTGCCTGCCCGCGGTGGTAAATGTCATGACTCGTAAAATACCCTCTCATTCAAATTCTATTGCTATTATCGTCTTTCTGATGACTGTTTTAGTTTCTTGAACAAATAGGCTTTATGTTACAGAATAAACAATCATTTTATTACATCTCATGAATTATAAATCATCTGTTGAAGTCAGTGTACGGGATAAAATTGCATTTTTGTTGTATTATGTAGGTTTCTGAAATAATCACTGCACTAATTGAAACGAAATTTTGGATTTATTGTAATGAATTTACATACAAGTAATCAAACAACAGCATTTTTTTTACATATCTTATCGAAGAGATTTATAATAATCGAACTCAAAGTACACAGTGCGCGCGGCCGCGCTTATGCAATTGCGTAGTTCAACTCATCAATGTTTATATCGTAATCACAGTCTTGACGTGTTGTGTATAAGAGAAAATATTATTAGAATACTCTGCAAACATTTATTATCTAATTTCCATGCATGATTTGTAAAAATATATCACTTTTATTCACGAAATTCCGCGATTTCTGGCACAAGGGGACAAATCGAATCATATTTTTGACAGCAGTTATTTTCCATTATCACCCGTTATTGGAACTTGCAAAATGTAAAACATAAATCAAAACAATATAGCTCTTCTAATGTAATACACTCTTGCTGACGTTTTATAGAAATAAACAATGATATGGCCCTTCTAAGGTGACCCTTTTTTTGTTATGGTTTTGATGTTTTGATGTCGAACACTCATACACTCCGTAGTGATGGGGGGAGCGCCGCTACGATACTTGTCGATAAGCTGACTGTACGAAAGAGCGTTTCTGAACCTACTAATGAATAAAATATTTTGTACATATACTAGGGCTTGCATTTTCAGTATTCCAATAATAAGGGAGGCTTTATTCGAATATTCGACTATTCAATTTATAATATTATATATTTTTGATGATCATATTTTAGCTAATATTTAATAACAAATATAATAGTTTATCATTGATGGTACAATGTCATTAGTTATTCCTGCATCTACTACTAATATATCGACAATGGAGTGGTTTAAAATGTCAATCTAAATGCTAAAGGCGATTGAAGGCACTATGGAGTTAAGAATTAGACTTAGATTTTCTGTGTATTTTTTCGTGATAATATTATATTTTTTGTTAATTTGTATAATATGAACAAAAATATAAGGTTTTCATTCAGGTTACCTATTTTCTGCGACGAACGGCTTAGGTGTAAATTACGATTAAACTCTTTTTTTAATTCATTAGAAATCTTTACAATACTTTTATGTAACTTCAGTGTGCGTGAATTCGTAATTGTTCTCCTACTAAACGGCTTGACCTACTTTTCTAAATGACGTGCATAAGTAGACCAGTTCATAAACTGTAATATGTTTGTTGATATAATATCTTAGATCCTATTGCTCACAGTTTGATTTGAGAAGGAATCGAAGTTGAAATCTGCTAAACATTTTTAGTCCGGGACTGTATTTACTAATATATAAGCCCTCTTCATATTGAATTATCCTGATTGACTGACTGACTGACTGACCCATCGAACACAAAATTTTGACTATATTTTATAACTTAGGTACCTAGGTAATAAGAAACGATTTTTGAAAATTTTTGCACTTAGAGGCAATATGGCAGTTTATTTAAAAATCTAATGTATTTCGAATTTTCAACCGCTAAAAAGGTTTGTAAAAGTGTGTAAAGTTTATATGCTCACATATTTGCACAAATGTACCTATACCTATACATTTTACACATTCAGTATTATTCGAATACTGAAAATGGCCGAATATTCGGGGTATTCGGTTGTGGGCAGAAGTTAGTGCCTAACAAAGTGGTCTGTGACTTGAAACTTTTACTTAAATTTAATAAAATATTTTTTTTTCACATATTTCCTGTTTTTTTCGTATAGAGTTAAAAAATATACAAGGTATTATTCACTTATCATGTTAAAGTTATTATTATAATAAATAAACAACAATATTCACAAATATTTACATATGTATTCATTTTTGCTACTATTTGAATAATTCGAATACCATCTTAAAAATGTCTAATATTCGAATATCTAAAATCATCGAATATTTGGAAGCCCTAGTGTTGACTCGCGGGCGGCAGAGCTGGAAGGACCTGGCGAACCTCGCCCCAAGGAGGTGGAGGTGGATCTGTAAAATAAAAAAGTAAATGTAGGGCGATCTGAAATAATAAACACAATTAACAATTAGTTTACACAATAATTCAAAAGTAATAAATAAAAGCACAAAAATACAAAACTATTCAAATATACTTACATTTTGACCTGGTGGAGCCAACTCGTACCCCTCCGCCTCCTCCAGGTATTCAAAATATACCGCCTCGACGTCGAGGTACTAGGGTTCCTCGAACTCACTGACCTCCGAGTCGCGAGTCCGCTAGGAGGCTTAGAATGTGCTCCGGCACCACGAGTTCCCCCACATTCCAATTGGCCATTTCCTAAAATACATAAAAGACGGTAATGAAAATATAAATAGTAGTAGGTGTCATTGTTTTTTTTTCCACATATTATTGAATCACTAGCTGAGCCCGCAACTTCGTCCGCGTGGAATTTAACTCAACAAAAAAGCCCGCTCGCGCGTTATGAGCCCGCGCAACAGAACCCATTTTTAAAATTTTTGTTTTTCTAACATAAAAGTAGCCTCAGTTACTGTTTATAACATCAGATATCTACCAGTGAAAGTCCCGTCAAAATCGGTCCAGCCGTTTCGGAGATACTCTTTAATTTCATGTGTTTTTATTTTTTGACGCGGAGCCCTAATTATTTTTCTAAAATTAAAGTAGCCTAAGTTACTTTTTATAACGTCAGCTATCTGCCAGTGAAAGTCCCGTCAAAATCGGTCTAGCCGTTTCGGAGATTACCCGGTACAAACACACATTTTTTTTAAATTGCGTTTTTGCTATAGGTGTCGTATGTACTTTCATATGCATTTAGTGAAAAGGTCTTATTTTGATATTACAAACAGACACTCCAATTTTATTTATTTGTATAGATTACATTACTATTCAAAAAAATCCGAGAATCAAAATAATCGTTATCGATAATTTTATCGACATGACCACGCACTACTGGGTTAGCTCAATACAATGGCTGACATACGCGGAAATGTCACTATTGGAACTATTGACTTTAGGAACTAAAAGTCAATTACTTACTTTTTATAAACTTTAAATTGGAATTGGATATTTGTACACAAAACTGTTGAATTCTACCAAATATTATTGAAAATTAGAATAATATATAACCAGTTACTACGCTATTATGTACATCATAAAGCCACTAATTTGTAGCAACTCAATAAAAAAAAACATTCAAAGTGTGGCAGAATTTCTGCCGAACTCGTACAACATTAGAATTGTTGGTTCAAAAAACACGTTTTCTGGCATTGTTTTATCAAAACTAATATCTGAGTACTTGAAATAAACACTTATAATGAAAATAAAGCCACTTACCGGTAAAAAACACAAATTCACACCACAGAGTATACAAGGGTATATACTAGATTCACACTAAAAGAGAGTCATTAGCGGGAGGCCGTGATAATTTTACGCGCGCGAAATGACTGAAGAATGAAACTTGATTTCTGGCCGATCACAAGCCACGATATTTCTTTTATAGCTAATTATGGTCGTGGAAAATCATGCCACATCAGAACCAATTTGTTTCAAGCCAAAATACATCATAATATCTAACTAGAAAATTGAATATTGAAAGCTTGTCCAGCCGACACCAATTGGTGCCAGCGAGGCTCAACGGTACGGGCGCTAAGACACCAATTGGTGTCCGTGAGGCTCACCACGTTAAGCTTTATTTAAAATATCGTCTGTGGTCACGATGATTCATCGCCCATCACTAATTAGGTCGGCATGCCCATAAAGTGTAACATTGACAGGTACTGTCTGTACTATTATAGAATTCAGGACTTCATAGGCGTGATTTTACTGACAGCTGTCGCAGAGATCAAGCTATCTTGTACAGATCGCAAATCTCGCGGTAAAAGGTACTACTGTATGAAATTTCTATGAAGTTTTGTGATCAAGTTGAAAGATTTTAAATGAAAATACTTTATTTCGCATGTAAAGTCGGATCCAATATAAACCAAGCAAAGTAACATTGTAATATTTTTCTTTTCTATTAAGAAATAAATAATATATAAGCCAGTTGCGTACATTGAATCCCTAGATTCGCACGCAAATAAACGCGAACCTATTGCGGTTTTTCCCCAATATCGGGGGGATTAGAGGCAGTTTTCCTTCTATGTAACACATTATATATCTTTTACCTAAACGGTACATAAACTCACAACATGTGTAGCCTAACAGAAACATGCTGAACAGTGAACACATATCAGGATTACAAAGGATTTGTCCGCAAATGAATAGCTTACCTGCCGCCGTACGTAATCGCAATGGGCGCTTTGAGCTATTTCAAACTTGCAAGATGGGATCCGTTTTATTATAAAAGGATTTTGGGGTATATCGCCAATCATGGGAGGACAGGCGGTGATACGTTTACGGAGTTTAATTTAATCTGGACCTAGAGAAGGCTGTTCAGAATTTCATTTCCTACAATGGATTACATGTTAGCATTTCACATAGTGTATTTGTATAAACATTGGCATTATCATACCATATTAAGGGCTGTTTATGGGAAAATAATAGGCAAGTTTGAACTCTAAAGTTCTAGGAATAAGGCCACATAGAAATATTGCCAGGAAAAACCGTCGTCGCCTACAAACCAAAGAAGACGAGTAGGAGTGCATGTTATTTGTCCGTAACTGTGTGCACCGGATTATGACCTTTACGCCCTTGTGTTAAGGTTTGCAAGGGCGGAAACAATTAGAGTCACTACATGACATAACACGGCCGCAGTAACAGGGCGGTTCGCACGAGTAGCAGGCGAGCTGTCCATCACTGGGTCCGGCTCGTAAAACATGTTTATGGTCTCGCAAATTGAAGGGGCTTCCTCGTTCCTTCCTCGTGTCCCTAGCCTGTGTTGCCAGATAGCGTGAAATTTCACCCACGAAAGTTAAATCTCAGTGCGGGGTATAATTATTTATTTCAACGCCAATTTCGTCGAAATCGAAAAAGAAAAAAAACTATTATAGAAATTTTCAATTATTATAATAAACAATAAAAAAATTAAATTAAGCGTCTATAGATAGGGAGGTCATCGACTTCACTCCCAGTGCTATCATTCAGTTTAGTTGGAGTGGCTGAGATGATTACTAGTTATCTAATAACCTCACATTGCTATATAGGTAATGTGATATGTAGTAATCTTTATGATTTTATTATTATTATTATTAGGTATTAACTTTGCTATCTATAATTAATGACAATATGTAATATCCAAAAGAACAAGAAGATACCTACTTAATTTAATTTACATCCACTTGCTTTAAAGGCGAATATTATAATAATTCACAGTCTAGAACTGTTATATTTGCTAATACATTTTTGATCCTCCCTTAATTGTTATAAGGGTAACATTTGCTGACACTAAAGTTCTGTAAATTTGAATTTTCTCATAAATTTAATATCGAAACAAATCTGACATGATGTTTCAAATCTCCCAAATTTAATCCAAAATCAACTTAAACTGGTAACACAGTCCTTAACAACGTTTATGTATTGAAGTACTGGCGAAGGTTGGAGCAATTGCGCGGAGGATGGCCGCGGGATTCGGCCCCGAGGGGAGTGCCGCCGAATTATGTAATTTAGCCGACGACGCGGAAGCCGAGATGCGGAGTCGATGATCTGGGATGCGGGCCGAGCGCGGGATTGCACTGATTCCATATTGGGTACAGAGCTAAGTGGCGTCTTGTTGTGTGAGTAGGAAATTGAAAGTCGAATCAGTCAATGAAAATTAAATATTAGGTACCTTTCTGCAAAGCTAGGCCTTTGAATCCGTAATAAGTTGAACTATTTTTTGTAACTAGATCAAACTGGTTGATAGGTTATCAGGGGGCTAATTCTGTTAACCGTTCCAATAACACTCAAGTTGCACTCGACTATGGCGGTTACGGAATACGTCGGCTTTGATTTGATGATTACGATCGAGTCAAAAAATTCTAAGTCCGCTAACGATAACTTATCGAGTCGAATGAGTCGAGTCGAGTCGAGTAGAAGATCGGTAGGCACGGGTGGGCGAGTGGTTAGTGCCTTACGGAAAACGATCAACCAAATCATTGGTTTTTGTTACTTTGGACAGTTATCGTAAAGCTCTTGAACTAATAAAAAAACTATAAACTAATCTGTTAGCACTTGGCTGTTCACTGGCCGACAACGTGTCGAACACCAAGCATTTAATGGACTAAGTAACGATTTTGGAACGAAGATAATATTAATGACCAATGGTATTCCTATGGAATGAAAATGTATGCTAAACAGACTTGTGGCCGTGAAGTTTTGTGTGGAAGCAAACGGCGATGGTGGTTAGTTGATAGTGTAGATTCTACACTATAACATATACCTAGTCAAAATTGTAGGTAGGTACCTATCCTACTTAATATATATATATATATATATATATATATATATATATGTGAAATTAATATAAATAGAATATTATAAATGTCAAAGTTTGTGAGTGTGGATGTATGTTTGTTACTCCTTCACGCAAAAACTACTGAACGGATTTGGATGAAATTTGGAACACAGATAGTTTGTAACCGGGATTAACATATAGGATACATTTTATCCCGATAATCCCGAAATTTTTGTGACGTTAAATACTACGCGGACGAAGTCGGGGGGCACAGCTAGTTTGAAATAAGCGCAGACAACCGGTCAATTGATTGAATTAATTTAATTGATTACAGTGCAATTACTACTATAACGTAAAACGTGATTTTCAAATCAATAAATTTTCAAAACAAAACCATTAATTTGAATACTCGCCATAAAAACTAGCCAATATAGTAAATTTGCAAAAAATGCAGAGTTCCCAATTTAGAGTTGTTGGTCCAGACAAGTTTTCAATATCTAAATGGAAAGCCAGGTCTGCATGAAACACTTACCTAAATGGTTTACAGGTTACCGTCGAATGTTTAGGGTACCTATACAAGGTGAACATGCGCTAGCTAGGGTTGCCAGGTGTTCGGAGCTCCAGTACTTAAGTTCCGTTGAATAAGGTCGTAGTTTGGAATATGTGGCTTCAATTCTACGTTGTAATAGGTTGAGAAACATAATGTCTGTTATGTTGTCTATGCGCGTCTTGTAGGATATTGTGTGGTGAGCATGTTTTCACCTTGTGTTGTAAATTGTTAAAGCGAACAGCTTTATATACTCAAGTAGGTACTTTAGAAGTTTCCTGAAAATTGATGAACTAACCCATCATTTACACGTCAAAGCGTAATACGTTTGAGAAAATATCTGCATAATAACTGTGCTGTGTAGGGAAAAACAAGTGGAATCAACAGTGTAGTGACTTGGGCATTTACTCCGAGATTTTCCAAATACCAATATGAAAATCAAATACGACCATGAATATTATTATCAAATATCTGCCCAGTCTTTGTATTTGGGTTAGGACAACCCTAAATCTCTACCAATATATAGTCTATACCGATGTGAATCGGATCGAAATAAATAATCCGGATGGATAGCGCGCAGCACCACTGCAGCTTACAGCTCTGGGCATTAGTGCTGTAAGTGAGTGCTGCTGTTTGCAAGCTAACAGCTTATTTGTCGATCAGCGTGGTAATTTGGAACTAGCATTTCATATATGTAGCGAATGTATCATATGGCCCACAAATAAGTAGGTAAATATTATTTGTGGTAATGTGCCTCAGTGAAGTAAAAAGAGGCAAGTGGCAGGTAAAAACTGATTCGAGTGCTCTCGAGGAGTGTTTGACTGTATATATGTTTTGACTGAGGTCCGTATTTCTTAATCGATTTCAAATCTGAGAGCGATTATGGAAATGTCATTCTTATGTCATACAAGTACAAAATGATTTATGTCAAAAGCGTACTCAACTTGAGATAGACTCATTAATATTTTATTTACTTATATTAATACGGGTCTTAGTGAGTTCGGCCTGTCTGGCGCTTGCAGGTATCCATATTAAGTTTTTTTATGTAAAAACTAGCTGTGCCCCCCGACTTCGTCCGCGTAGTATTTAACGTAACAAAAATTTCGGGATTATCGGGATAAAAAGTATCCTATATGTTAATCCCGGTTATAAACTATCTGTGTTCCAAATTTCATCCAAATCCGTTCAGTAGTCTTTACGTGAAGGAGTAACAAACATACATCCATACATCCACACTCACAAACTTTCACATTTATAATATTAGTAGGATATATGTCTTCAGGTTGTAGGTATATAGGTCGTTATAGCAGGTTCTAAATAGATCCTTAAATTAAGTAGTTTCCTTGATAAATCTTTCAAAGCTATTTTGCTAAACACCCAAATCCTCATCCCACTTCCAAGTTAATTTTACCCGCTCCACAAACTTTAAATATAAAGTTATAACATAAGACACGCGCTAACCCGGTTTGATCGCACGATTTACCGCCGGACCGGAGCTAATCTCCGCCATCTCCCACCATCAACTGGGGGGATAGGGTGCAGAGTCCTGGTGAGTTGCGATGTATGTTAGTCAATTTAATAATAGCATTAACTATTAATAGCGCTTAAATATAAGACAACAACAAACAAAAATGTCAAACGACGATTGTTTTTTATTTAGACTCCTTCCGTGTTTCCCAAAGTTAATCTTGAAAAGTGTTGATACCCTTTTCTCGAAGCATGCTATTATATCAAAGGCTATTATTGAGCACTTGCTACTTGGTGACATGTGTGTATACAGTACTCATAGATAGTTTATTTTTAGGGTGCTATGTGAAGCTATTAATACATATACATGAACATAAGAATCTTAATCAGTCTGCATCATCATAACAATCTTGCGTCGTTTTAATTTTTTACCTGCCCACGAATCGGCATCCGAAATATAAGCAAAATTCTTCCTTACCCCACAGCAATTTAGTGACACATCAGACAAATAAGGCGACAACCCTACCACTGTGGCCATAACTTGTTGCTTTCCGTCGGATATGACGTCAGGGCTGCCCGGGATTTATGGGGCCACACCATGGATCTTCTTTAACTGTCTCCCGGGCTTTTGTTCCGCGGTAGTTTATCCTCCCTGCGTAGTAGGTGATCCTTTTATATTGTGGTTTTGGTGTTCTGTACAAGATTTGGGTGAACGGGTCACACGTCTGACACTTTATTTTAAAGACTTGAATTTATAAGGAGAGTTTTCAGGAGTTCTTAGGAAGTAAGTATATCAGACCCTAACTAAATGGAAAATATCCAGTTATATGCTTAATTGTACACGAAACTGCCTTTATAGATCGCTCTCTTATTACAAATGTTTCCATTTTCTACTACAAATCGTCTACCTAACGGTCAAACCACTACAGCTACACAAAATTGCGATTCACTCTTACCCGGATAAAAATCATCGATTCCTAAAAACTAATCCCATCTGCGACAAAAGCGATCAGGATTCAGCCGAGGCGATAGAAATCAGTCACTTTGGGCTCCCTCCGGGCCACATAACCAGCTTACCCTTAGCCCTGCTGGTGTCCACTCGAGAATTATTAACGAATAACTGACGGAAACCCAAGCAAACTTAAACTATATACCTGTGGAAGGTAAGGTTGAAGTTTCGTTGAAAGTGAGTCCCAAAGATGGAGTAAATTTGTTTTGCAGTGACATACTTAAGTAGATGTAATCTGAAAATATTGAGGTCCAATTGGTTTAGACATTCAAGGTTACTTGAATATTAAATTCATTATTTAGTCTGATGTTCTTGCATTATTTCATTTTAGGATTTTATTACTTCTGTGGGTGAGATTAAAGAGATGACTATTTTTAAATTGATAGCTCGGTTTTGAACTTAGTATGTTTTTGTGTTTTACAGGCGACTAGGTTTCAAATAATTTTTCTTCTACAGGTGGTCAATCGAGCTGTCATAGCGTCTTGGCTTCCAACGGCTGCTTCAACTAGGGATCTGATATTCCATCCGTACCAGTCTTTGAGGGTTTCAGGTTACAGCGTTTTTACTTGATACCAATACCAATTTCATCAAATTTCATTAATAACTTCATTCCTATTATATACGTTTCTGCGCAAATTTCCGTCCTCGAGCACCACGTGTTACTAACCAATAGATAACTCAACGGACCCGGGCCCGATATGAGTTTCTATAACCCCGACCCGAAACCAATTGTACTAGATGTTGTCGTTTAACTTTTTCAATTTCACAGCGAAATTGGCCGTCCACCTCCGGCCCTCACTTATTAAAAACGTAACTGCGATAATGGAATGTTTCCACTTGAAATTAAAAACTTTATTGCCGTGTAAATCATCGCTAGCTATGGGATCCGAATGTACCTACAAGACTCAGCGACCACCCCGCACCCTAAATTATCAACTCGCGCCCCACTTGCGGAAAAGTTGAAAACAAAAGTGATTCAACCTGTTTCGAAAGATGAAATTCCTCGACATTCCAGTGTATTTTATTAGATTCGGTTCGAAAATTGCGCGAGCAATTCCATAAACAATTTCGCGTTTACAATTTGGGAAGTTTGGCTGATATATCGAGCGTTTCGGGTCCTAATCGTGCAGTTTTTATTCTCAGCAGTATACATCAATTAGTAGCAGATGCCACTAGCTTTTAGATTTTAGAAGGTGCCGAGGTAATCCTGGTAAGTTATATGGGCTAGTGGGGACAGTACACGGATGTCGATTGTGCTGGAATCTGTATTGGTCTCGAATATTCCACAGGGATTTTCGATTGGAAAACGACATTCGCAGGAAATAGTGGTGGGTATTAGAGTTATAAAATCCTGTGTTTTACAAGTGCCCGGCGGAGTAAGGTGCCGGAATTGGATGGCATGCAATCCCATTTCTTTTATTTGCCTGATCTTAACCCTGGTGTTTCAGTGTGTTGATATAAGTCTAAAACCTTGTGTAGTAGTGTTGCTCTACTACGTAGCGATTCCAAATAACAATTTTCAAAGGTAGGTTTTCTTTGGCTTTCATTTATTTTCTCTTTAAGTTTGGATTTACAACAAACAATGGTCTGAATGACTATGTCCATCGACGTTTATATTTGTCGCTTCCATTCCCGTTATGTTCAAAAGTGGCAGGTTAAAGGCGACTTATTAAAACGGTCGCTTTAAAATATGTCACGTTAGGGCACCGGGCGGCATATAAATAATGTGTGGTGGCTGCTGGCTGGGATGAGGCCGGGAGCTGTTGGCGTGGCCCGGCCCGCGTCTTCGAATACTTAGTGTGGATAAGCCACATTGTCCATAGAGGTTTACGTTTCTACAACAGGGTTATAGCCGTTTCTTATCTATATATTCATACGCGAAAGAAAAATTTTGTACCACTTTTTACGAAAATTGCGCGGACGGAGGAGTATGAAGTTTGGCACACTTATAGTTTATATAGAGAAGCTAATATTTTTTTTATTATGCATAACAAATATATTATATCAATAAATAAAACATTACACACACTACTGACTGACAAACGGTGGCAGTGGTTTTTTTCTTTATTACGGAGAGCGTGACTTCCATACTTAGTGCATTCTGCGTGCCAATATCAATAAATACTCTTTTACAATGGAACCTTAATGACGCTTAAAATTATAATTTTAATGAATGATGGTCGTATTTGATCCACGGGCGACCGCTAGTACAGTTAATCATACAGCGTTCGTGCTATTTACCGGTAGTCTTACATATTTGTGGACTCTATCGCAAGGTTCTGCTATGTTGACAGCTCTAGAACTTAACAGTAACTCCGTGTTGTGTTATACTAACGTAAGCAAGGGTTTTCCTATCACAAGGCTAGATCGATAAGGTCTTCTATCAAGATACTTTTCTTTTGATACAAATTTTCTTTTGATTTCCATTACCGGCGTGGGTTGCGCTGACTCAGAACTTTACGCACCAAAAGCCATAAATATGTAACGAATATGAGGAAAAGTCATGTTTGGTCGGCAGATTTAGAAGGGGTTTTATACATCACATCTACACAAATCTACGGTTTTATTATAAATGGTACTTCGATGGTACAATTTGATTGATCGTAGGTGTTATAAATTGACCAAGTTACTTAGACTGATTCTTCGTAGTGACTCTTTATTTACACCTTGATTCCAGATGCCAGACAATTAGGGCTAAAGTCCTCTACACCGGCCTGACATAAATTTGTTTTGCCGTCAAAAAACCATAATCGTAGGGTCTTTGAAAATATGGTAGTTACTTGTAAAGTCCAACAAACGTATTTCATTTTCGCAAAGTAGCTGTAGTAGGCAAGTTAGTTGAACGGCACAAGTCGGTTCCCATTTCCCATTAAAAATATTTACTTTATTACCCTGAGTGCTTCGGAGGAAATGTTTGACAAACAACGCTGGCAATGCTGGCATACAAACATAGAATGATATTTCTGGAATTGAGATATTAAAACGGAGTTCAATCCCGAAGACACAAATTGTATGGGCTTTTACTAACTATTGCGGTAATCTTCTGTCTGAATGGCTTTTTTTATTTTTTTTTATTTATTTATTTAGTTTCTTCAGTTGTATTAGGCTTTCTTCAGTTGTATTAGGCTACCGACATTGTTATTGTATTATATCGTTGACCTGTATTATATCGATCTCAAGTCTGAGTGCGATCTCGGAAATGTCATTCTAACGTCATTCCAGTATAAAATGACATGTCGAACGCGTACTCAAAATCACTCTCAGACTTGATATAGATTTATTAATACTAGTCTTAGAGAGCTAGTACGCAAGTACCTACAGTTGAAGGCTAGGCGTTTGCAACAAGCGGGCGGCCCAGCACAGCATAGTGCAGAACTGGCAAGGCTGCCATGTTGACGCAGACATGATTACGAAAAGTTGGCTTCTGTAATTTGAATAGCACGAAATTCAAAAACCTTGAACACACTGTTCCTAGACCATGTCTTTGATCGAAAAATGCGTAGGCCAGCATTGAAGTGACCTCTATCTTCTAGATGCATAATATCCAATCGTTTCTTATTCTTCCGGCAATTGCGTCAGACGAAATGATGCGTGGACACACGCATCATTTCGTCTGACGCATGTTATATCTCCGCCAAGTGCAGCGGTGGGTTCTAAATGCGCGCGCTTGTGGCTACGTCCCGCGCAACAGCAAAGTGGCTGCTTTAGTTAGACGAGTGTTTTTCATTTGTTTCTATGCCTTAACAAAGGCATGTCCACATTATGCCATCACCGCAGCTGGGGCGACACGAGTGCTACCAATAGCCACCAGCGCGCGACCGCACGCCGCTCGAAATTTACACCATCGCCCACACCGTTACATAAAATTCGATCTGCTCCTCCGGAATTATGAACGATATTGTTTTAGTTATTATTATGAGTATTTTAAGGTAGAGTGAGTTTGGACAAAGTACTCGTAGACTTGGTGCAGGTTTACGTCATAATCTTTACTTATAAACGTGTCACCATTCTTATATTAATTGAAGAAGTATAGTCATTGTTCGGTATTTATGCCCTTATTTTACTGACTGTATTGGGTGGATGTACGTAATAATAAAATAGATAAATTCAATAGAAAGGTGGCAATGAAAAGTGTTTGAATATAACGAATGACTGATTGTTGCCACTGATTTGAATATCATATAGGGTATCTCAATGATGACCACAGCCGCTCTGTCAGTAAGGAACGAGAGAACGAGTGACCGAGGTGAAGAATGTCAGGTTGATAAGGAGTTCACAAGTACGGTATAAAATATTTCTATTGACTAATCAATAGGTTTTGTCACTGACGAATACCAATTTGAGTTTGTAGTTAGAATAAGTAAAAATTCAATCACAATAGGTACTATTTAATAACCTGTACCTACTTCTTATACAGGTTGAAACATAAAGGGTATACTTTTTTTAAAACTTAACTTTGTAATTCTAAAACTATCAGCTTTGGAGGAAACTTGAAAAACAAAAGGTGTTACAGGGATACAGCTGTTGCCAGATTTCATAAGTCTACAAAACCTTTAGTTTTAGATTTACAAAGTAAAGTTGCAAATAAAATATCCCCTTTCTGTATTACCTAGTATACATTTTAAATCATGGCGTTTTTAGGATTCAGCTAGACGGCATCAGTCGGACAGGCGGGTTGTGATAAAAACTTGGGCGGCGCTTGTTGCACAGCGGCGGCAATGCTACTCAGTCGAGTGAAAAACGAGCGGAGTCACTCTGTGTCCTGCACCGAGCTGCCAGGGCTGACTAGTACAGAAAAATACACTGCATTTTCGTCCACAACATTGATTATATTATTCGAGACAAGCGCCGTTTTGAGAGCGCAAGACATCCGTTGCTACAGTTACTTTAGTCGTACCGTTTCGTGGTTAAATTGCAGTTCGCCTATTGGTATATTTTTGGCCCCTACTATCCAATAGATTCCTCTATTAACCAATAATCGCATGTAGTATTTTTTTATTTGTCACATCTGTAGTACAAAAAATATTTCATTAGAAGTATGATTGTGTGTTAGTATATTTAATGTAGAACTCGGCTTACAAACCAAATTCCACTTTGTGTGATATTATATCGTGACAAAAATAATCTACTTTAAATATGTTTACGTATCAACCCTTGACATCTACCTTTAAGTGCACAACGGCGGATCCTATCTCCACACTGATGCACAGGACTCCTCTAATAGCGTATAAGTATGCAACCTCGATAAAATACAGGAAAATGATACCTAACATCATATATTTAGAGTCCAAACTCTAATTAAGTGGTAAAGCGAGGTAAGCAATGTTATCCAGGACGGTAGAATCCGCGACACGCAAGCAAAAATGAATCTTAAAGCTAGACGGACGGTCGACAAAGGGCTTAATTTCCTGTGTACAATAAATAGCTATGTCACTGCGGCCCCTAATACGGCGATAACAAACAACGAAGGGGATGAAAGTCACGTCTCTGGAAAGCTCGACCACGGACATACTTCTCTCCGCTCATTGAATTGTCTTGCCACAGGTATCGGAAATGATCTACCATAATAATTTGCTGTGATCTTACAATTTAGGACAATCGCTTCATTTGCAATCATAGAGTACTTTGTAATTTTGGGATTGTTCTGCTGATATGCCCATTTCTTTTTTATTAAGGTGTTTAGGTATAAGTCACATCACGCCGACAGGTAGATGACTATTATTTTATTGATGTGAAACATCTATTGGTGCACTTTGGCTGTAAAATCGATCATGCATGCGGCAGCGGCATGACGCTCTCATGCCATCATGCCTCTACGCCACCGCTACCGACTCCCTTGTGTTTGTGCGCGCTAACTATACACACATGTTTCACATTTTTTGACGCCCGCTTGGTGCAGTGGATCGAGCGTAGGCCGCTGACTGCACATGGTGGTTGCAGGCAGGAAATTTTCTTTTCGTAATTTACCCATGTCTGGGTGTCACTTGGATCGCCCCCAGACCCTTGTACGGTTTCCATAGTACAAGCGTTGCTTAGTTTGGAACCATACAGTTGGTGTGTCAGTCTGGCGTCATTTATTTATTTACCTACCGGGCGTGCAGTAACGGCCGACATTCTTTCCATAGATTTAATTTCTACTACTTTATATTTTCATGTTTCAATAGCACGTCAGATAATTGTCATGAAGACTCTCCCGCTGCCTTCAGGGCTTCGGCTTAGTGGTACCAGTTGATAATTGAGGCGGACTGCGGTGAGTATCATGTCGAGTTCTTGCCCCGTTCAGAATAATTACTAACAGCACACTGACTTACTCCGAGGAGTTCAAAGGACACAGTTTTATGTCGTCGTTTGAATTCCATAGCGCTATTTAAATTTTAAAATGACTTTTGTCGGGGTTGTTTATGAAAAATATAATTTAAAGTTTGACGCTGAAAGTATCTGGCGAGTTTATGGTCCCTTTTATGCGCAGTTTCAGTTAAATGATCCAGAGATCGTGGTAAAGAAATAACGGTAAGGATTCTAGGGATTGTGACGCTTTTAGAGCGCAAATCGACAGCCAGACATTCCATTTGAGAAGGATCTAAAATCTAAAATGAAATGTCAAAACCCTTAAATGATTTTGAATGGCTGGTAACCTTTAGTCTACATTACATTAAGTCAAGATCGCTTAATACATAATGTTGATAAATTTCGCTTGGATTACGTAATTGACATTGCTTGTATGTCTTGAACGATTTAACCAATCATCTTATAGTTGTATGTACCTATATCAAGCTATTTGAGCCGTCCTGTGACTGATGAACACACTATATAATGATTATTCAGGGTGTCTCAAATATACAAAATAATACTCAGCGGTTTGGATGAGCATCGGGCATTAAATTAAATTTTATCTAAATTAGAATCACACAAGTTCTTGTTTTTTTCTCCCCGTCCATTTAAAAAGAAAAAATAATAGTTTCCGAACCGTTGAACGAGATAGTTACAGAATCCTCACTGATGTTACCTATTGTAAGAAAAATAAAATAATATATAAACAGACAACAGACAGATAAAAGGTCATAGACTTCTTTGCGTTGCATAGTGGGTTAAAATTACTCAATTTGACAGTACGTATGAATTAATTATGTATGTATTAATTGGGTATTATGTTAGTGCGAGCTCGCCCGCTCTGCATCAAAAGCTCTCTAAGCGCAGTAAAAACATTTATTCAGCACCTAGAATTTGTATAACACCTTAATTCAGTAATTGGCCCTTTGACAGCCGCACACTTCCAAAAACGATACAATATAGGTATTTTGTTTGGAGTTAAAAATAATAAATCAAACGCATAAAACGAGAGGGCTTTTGTGAAACTGGGTTTTATGTATTTTTTATGCAATAGAGCGATATTCCAATGTGATTTTCCATTGAGTTGAGGATCGAGCAAATTTTGTGGAAATAACGTTTGGAAAAACTATTGCAAATAGAGTTTTGTAACGTCATGCTCTGATGGATTTGGGGTTTCACTATATTTGACGACCGCTTGGCGCAGTGGTTTGAGCGAAGGCCGCTCGGCTCACTGCACCGGGTGGTTGCGGGTTCGATTCCCGTCAGGGTAAATTTCGGATCTGGCCTTTTTCTTAGTTGCCTTGGGCTGGGCGTCATTGGGATCGCCCCCAGTCTATGTACGGTACCCATAGTACAAGCGTTGCTTAGTTTGGGACCTTACAGTTGATGTGTTCGTCTGGCTATATTGATTTATTTAATGAAAACGTTATTCACTAACGCGCCTTTCGGGGCGGTGTACGAATTATTTATAGAGGGCATTCATGCATTCTATTTCACACACCGAGTCCTCTTTCTATTGACTACCAAAGAGGTTTAATTTAGGTGTTATATTCCAGGAACATGACTCCACTGCAGAAGTCATAACCGACTTTCCCCACAGTTGGAATTTATAATTGAAACCAAAGAACAGAGTTTCCCGACCTTGCGATCCTGAAGCGTCATACAAAATGGGAATAATTCGACGAAGTTGTAATGTATTCGTAATGTAAACCGTCTCGGAGACGAAGTTAATCAGTGAAGATATGGCATCCGAGTTAATTAACTCTCACGCTTGGTATGGAAATAATTGCTTAGTGAATAAGGCAGGTGTATAACGGCAGCGATAATATAAATACCACGGGTGATGCAAAACAACTTAATATTGCAGCGATAGATGCATAATTATAACTAGCTGCTGCCCGTCACTTCATCTGCGTAGAATTAAATAAAGTATCCTATGTGTTAATCCAGGTTATAAACAATATGTGTGCCAAATTTCGTCCAAATCGTTCAGTCGTTTTTGCGTGATTAATTAACAAACACCTAAACATACAAACACATTAATTCGCGAGTTTAACTAACCTCTATATAATTAAGTAGTTTTTCGTTTGCAACACTTCTTATCGCATTAGTAACGATTATACTAATGCCATAATCTCTATAATCATTTGGTTCTATAGTTGCTATCTGATAATGTTTATCAACCTTGTCCTCCATTCATTCAGACTGTTCACGAGGGAGTATTTAATTTGTAAATAAAATATGAATTTCACCTAACCCGATAGGTCTATTCAAGTAAGTCATTAAAACTCTTCAGCGTGGAAATGGTTTAATTTTAACGAGTTTGGTATTAATTGAATATTTAACGCAATTTCGGTGTTAACATATTTAAATTTTACATATTCAATCTTTTATTGGCGCTGAAATATGTATGACTGGCCAGTTTAAACTGATTATTAGCTATACTGTTCACCACTGTATTTGATTTAAGTACTGAGTAATATATTGCAGCTGTTCTATGGACATGCAATGTCATGTTATACAAAAAATATGTACATAACGAACCACGTCTCACAGCTAAATGGGAGGTCAGTCTATTAACTTGTTACTTCAGCTGCCTTACTTACAGAAATATATCTTCGCATCGCTCGCCTACTACTGGGGCACGTCCCTACTGATCGCAAGTTAACAAGACACCAAAAACTCGGTGACAAACGACACCAGTGTAAGTGAAAAGCAATGTTTTGCTCGCACCGATTTGCCTAAATCTAAATAACGGCGGCCGGTGCCTGAGTACCTACGTGCAATTATAAATTCCGCCTCTTGTTTTGCTCCTGTGCAATTATGGAGGCAAGTTTGTGAGACACTGTATTGCTACATAATTATGCACATGTAGTAGAAATTTCAACGTATCGGACATTTCTTATGTCACATTTAATTTTATGCGCTGCAGGCCAGAATGTTATTTTTTAAACCCGATGTCTATTCGATAGTAGGTACTTACATTCGAAAATGGAAAAAGGTACAATGGTATACCTACTCCAGAATAATATTATGATGTGACCATAATTTTGTAACTTAGTGTTAGAAGATAATTAAAAAAATGTTCTATAAATTACCTACTGGGAACATCGTTATAAAGGGACTGCGTTATAAAACAACAGTAAGCAGACAAGCATTTAACCTGCGTCAATAAATTTCCTTCAAATATATCATTAAGTTGTCAATCGAAGCATTTACCGCAAGCTTCTTTCACCGCGCCGCACACCACAATAGACCCCTCCCCGTCATCACTAGAGACGCGACACGACTCGACGTCAGCACATAAAAGCCTCCGCGTTATTTAACACAGATCGTTAATTATTTTCAAAACTGTATTTAAAATTTGAAAAGCTCATTAACTTACGCGCGACCCGCGGCATATAAAAGGTTTTGGAATAATGCAAAAGGCAATTTTCGCTTATTCATTAAAGGTGATTAAAAGGGGCGCGATATAATGATGGCGGCTCGCGGTATTAATTATATGCGAGACGATGTGAGAAGGCAAGTCTCATGCAAGAGTCCGCGCGAGAATCGCTGTAGCTACTCGGGTAATCTACGCGTCCTGAGTGCCGGCGGTGCTCAAAGTTTGAGCATTACCACCCTGTATAAGAGCTGAGCTATGTTTGTGATGCCATTTATATGTAAATCGCGAATAAATCTCTTACACGAGGAAGTGGGCACAAAGCTAACATTGGAAACAGTTATTACATCTTGTCGTTATTGTAAAACTGGTGATCTGATACAAAATGTAGGCAAATATAGGTGTAATTTAAAAGAAATAGCAATTTTGTGAATTAGGCATACATAAGTATTTAGTTTTTACAAAAGTAGCACAATAATTATGTTCTTCATTCTAAAACATATTATGAAATTGCTGTAGTTATTTTTACGGCGTAGATACCTGAATGTAGTTTTGAAATGTTGAGCAACATTGTCCTATTGAGTACTTTCCTTGAAACTTTTCACACAATGTGGTCGGTAATTGTACTATAGGCTCAAACTGCCTCAAACCTTTTACTTTAGGCTGGATTGTTATATTGATTGATTGATGTAACTCATTGAAAGGGCTGTAGGCTAAAGAATTGTGGTGTTATGTTCGCGGGTTTCTGTAGGCGCTTGAATGAGGCGTATAGTTTTATATTCAACTAGCGAATCCCTCCGGCTTTGCACGGCATCACTCTATAATTTATAAATTTAACTAGGATAATGAGATCTTAAAATAAGGTTCAGTATTTGAGGATGCTCGTTGCAACGTCTTCACCGCTCGTTTGCAGTAACAAAACATTTACACGGATTTATACTGTTGTCTTGTGAAAAATGACAGAAAGTAATTAAAAAAATTGGCCAAGTTCTTGTCAGGCCTGTTGTGTATACCTGTTGACTCGTGAGCCAAGGATATTTGGATTAGTTATTAAAAACTACCCTTATCTAAACTACCTAGACTATATAGCCTGGCTATGCTTTCTGATTGAATATAAAATAGACCTAAACTACCTAGATTGTTTTGCCATGTTTAAGTATAAATTTTAAAATTATGTATTGGTCATCAGGATATTTATTAAATCATCACAACCATGACTGATTACCACCTTGATCCTAAGCATAACCTACCAGCCGGAGGAAGAGAGTTTACCCGGTGTAGTCTTGGCAATAGGGCTCCACACCTGTGGGCTAGGTCATAGATAGGCCAAATCCTGTCATAAAAATGCATCCAGGATGCTTATGGAGGTCAGCTTGACCTTTGCTTGACCGCGCGGTAAGTATGACAGGCGCAGCGGCTACGTCAAAAATATTCGCTATTTATAAGTTGATGCGTAGGAGGTACAATTAGAGCTAATAAAAATTTCAATTCAATATTTACTTAAAATGGACTGGAGCCTAAACTAATACAATCCTGTATTTCCTATAATATGAATGATGTAAATATCTCGCCAGTACAAACTCACGGTCACTAAAGGCATTTCGTGCTTGCTAACGAACTTTCTAATCGACTCGAGTGCTCATTAATAGCAAAAGTGTTAAATGAAGACACTTCATTATAAAAAAATATTTCTCCTGTAGGTACTTAAGAATAGTGAAACATCTGTAAAACGATCAAACATTTCCATTAAACATTAACCAAATAAACTAATTACGTCGTGTTTTACAACTTACAATAATTAAATAACAATAGACATAATTATACAGACGGAGCGCCGTAAACAATGGCTGCTGATAAAGTCTTATTGCCGAGATAATAGATATTTAAGCCCTCTTAATGCCACGATTACAAATAAATACCTACAGATGTTTTGTTCAGGGACTGAAATTTAATCGGTAATTTACTGATTATTTTCTCTCTGTCGCAATGAAGATGATTATATGTAATTAGTCTAGTAACTAGTGTGCGCTTATTGGAAATTTAATAAAAGTTGCCGTTTTTGGCGTGCGATCGTAGATATTACAAATCTTCCCATTAGAAGGTATTCTAATGCTATTTAAATCCTTAATTTTGAAATGATATATATCTAGGAACCCGCACGAATTTAATCGAAATAAAATATAGGAGGAGCTGTATGAAAAAAAAATAAGAAGTTAAAAATTATTAAGAAAAATAAAATCTAATTTAACTTTTCCCCGGGACTCGTCGAGGGTCAACCTCGACGTCATTATTGATCACCACTGTCAATCCTGGTTTACAGGAGTTACAGTGGAGGGAGTGTGTGGCGGGACCAGTTAAGGTACATCTTTAATGTCTTATAGGTAAATTTGTTTTAATAGTATAAAACAAAGTCGCTATCTGCGTCTGTCTGTTTGTCCGCTTAATTCTTCTGAACTACGCAACGGAATTTGATGCGGTACAATCATTTAGAGATTTATTTGCATACGGTTCATATAGGTAATTAAATAACGATCCTAAATACAATATTTAGAGTTCATAATTAATAACCCAAGTTAACAGTCTGATTGCGTTGCGTATTCATACTTCAGCATTAAACCTATTACCTATAGTACTAAGATAAATGACCTCTTTATTGTCAGGTAATTTGGCAGGCGCCTGGGAGTCTATCATCGCTACGAGATTAACGTATGCGGCTTATGTCTTTATCAGATATTTACGATGGAGTTTTGAACTTTATAACCTTTGATTTAGCTAATAGAATGCAGGATTGGTTAAGTGCTCGGGGTAATTTGAAAAAATCACTTTATTTACACCTGTATTCTGACATTACAATTGTATTATCTTAATGTGAAGAATATAGGAGGAATGCGCTTATATATAAAGGAAATTATTAATTTATATATAATAGTAGATAGTTCACTATTAACAGAACTGAGATAACAAATCTTTAAAGTAAATCAGTTCATTCCTTTTTGTTCGATTGCTATTCGTCGACGTTTGTTGGGAATCATTTTCGCGAAATATCTTTCAAGTGCACTCATTTATATTTCTATTTATATAACTACTTATATTATAAAACTTGCTGCTTTTCCGCATCCGCCGGATTTTCGCCTTCGATTCTTATTATATCCTTTTTATGTTCAAAGTACAGCCACCTGTAAATTAATAGTTAATAATTTTCTCTATAAAATAGTGTCCGAGAACGTCTGAAAAGAACATAGACAGAGCGCATAGAAATAATTGTTATTGACAGTTTATAGGAAACGAAGATAATACCTTATGATATACTGATGAGAGTGTATTAATTATTATTATAATCGTCATCTGTATTATCCCATAATGCCGTACTACTAAGTATTTCCCTCCCTCTTTGAATTTATCGCGTCTAATCTGGGGCCGTTCAGCTTGTTTCACCTTCTTTTTCTGAGGCTTTCTACCTGGAACTAGTGCGCGATAATTTTCACCGTATTATGAGCCGTGAGTCTTAAGGACTCACAGTGGCCTTGTGTGTATGCTTACCAGAATATAGCAATAGATGGTAAAGTGAGGAGTGCTCCGAGGATGAACACAGCCCCCGGCAGTATGTTCAGCGTCGCTATGTACACTCTCGAGTACAGAGGCCCGTACACAAGTGGCATCGTCGCTTCTGCTAGCCCAAACAGGGAATTCACTTTGCCTGTGTAAAAAATACAAAAAAGTATTATCATCAGTAATTATGAGCCAGTGACTCTAGTGCCTTTGGCTTTCTTTTAATTTGTCAGGGTATCTAGGCATTTCGTTGATCTAGGATTCAACATGATACCTAAGAATCCTCAATGTTCTATTTACAAGTTTTCTTTTCGAAGCCAACATTTTTATGGTTTGTCCATCCATAATAGATATTAAATATATAACTTACCGAACTCTTCCCCATCAACTAGCTTCGTTGCTATTGACCGCATCGCGATGAAGGATGTGCCATTTAATATTTCAAGAAGAGGAGCTGTAACAAAGTGGGATAAAAATATTGTTAAGGGCATAATACCTATAGTGTCGTTACGGAAATAAAAGTAACAAAGTGGGATAAAAAATATTGTTAAGGGCATAATACCTACAGTGTCGTTACGGAAATAAATGTAACAAAGTGGGATAAAAAATATTGTTAAGGGCATAATACCTACAGTGTCGTTACGGAAATAAATGTAACAAAGTGGGATACAAAATATTGTTAAGGGCATAATACCTACAGTGTCGTTACGGAAATAAATGTAACAAAGTGGGATAAAAAATATTGTTAAGGGCATAATACCTACAGTGTCGTTACGGAAATAAATGTAACAAAGTGGGATACAAAATATTGTTAAGGGCATAATACCTACAGTGTAGTGACGGCAATACATTTAGTTTAGTCAGGTTTAGTTCGCCAAACAAAGGAATCAGTATGGTAGAGCTAATTTGTCGCCATTTGACTACAGATCATAAACGGGCTTTCTCGGGTAGTACCACCCCCTCACAGAAGAGCGGCGTAAAATAACTGTTACAGTTGCGTTTTGTACGATGACCAGAAGTCGAAGTTCCCCTTCCTCTGTCGCCCCCACACGCGCAAGGTGCGAGTAATACCTTTGGTATTGCAAGTATTTATCTGTAGGCTACGGTAACTAGTTTACACCAGGCGGGTCGTACGTTTGTACTTTTTAATATAAAAAAAATACAGCACTAACCCAATGCAGTATTTTTTTTGGGTCAAGCTAGTTACAATTAATTAAGTTTACTTACTAACACATTTCAATTTCATGTTCAATAAAATTGAATGGCATAAATATAATAGATGCATTTATTACAAGTATAAATTTGTGTGCATTTATTTAGTTAACACGATCAATCAATTGATACAGATAAAACAGGTTTATGTAGTCGTCCGAACTGAATATCAACTATAATCCGAGTTCGGTACTCTCACGCGGGTGATCCATTTGTGAACATGTGGGATGTCTCGGGGGCATTCACATTTGAGTTCTTATTTACTATATAGACTTTTTAAATATAATATCTTAGTAGGTATATTGTATTTAAAGTTCGACTCGACTGAGAAGTCGAGTTCGAATTCCGAGCTTGTTGTAGAGTTAAAAAAATGAAAATGATAATATAAAAGCCTAAATATGACGTAGGTATAATTGTAAATATTCAGAATTCCAATCCCCCTTAATGCAAGGGGGATTCAGGTCATAATGCACCATGCTGGCCCAGTGATGGTTGGTAGATCATGTCTTTAGAATGTCTATTGAAGACATGCAGGTTTCCTGAAGACAGTTTCCTTTATCGAAGTGTAATGATATATATAGCATATAAATAGCTAAGGTAATTCAATTGATATAAAATAAACTTACCTAAATATATTTCTAAGTTATTTCTCGCAAAGGCGTAAGCGAAAGCAGCTATTATCTTGCTTGTGTTGGATATGATACCCAACAGAGTATCGTCCAGTTTCATATAGTTGCTGAATAAACTTATGGAGAAGAATGTACCTGAAAAGTCACATCTGTATGAATAAGTAATTGCAAAAATACCTGTAGGTTAAGCGAGAAGAAAAAGGTGTCGTTTCTCCATGTTTTATAATTACACTGAATAATTGATGAGTACGAGGAACTCCATAAATATTTCCTGGAAATACAAAACGCTTAGAAAATAAAAAAAATACTGTGACGTCTAGGTAAGCCCGAAATAAGCGAAGCTTATAGATAGCTTTAGATAGTATAAAGCGTAGAGCGCCGCAGCTGCCACTCTATATTTATCGTGTAACGCTATTGACAATATCGTGTTACGCTACTGACGCTTAGCATGGATAGAGTGGCCGCGCGTCGAGCGTCCCGAAAGTCCGTATAGAAGCTTTTCTTAAAAAAAACTGGGAACTACAAAAACCATCTGTTGACAATTTGTTCCGTGTTTTTTCATCATTTCATCTGTCACGCATTACTTACTTCACAATTGTGTACATAACAAATTGCAGCGGTGATTTCCATTGTTTATCATGCGTCTCGCACTGCGTTGACGCTAATGTCGCGCTTATATTGTTAAAATAAATCCTTGTTGCGGAGCCAAAATTAGCTTGTGAGGGGTTATTAAGTGTTAAAAAGGAGAAGGGGGAATGTTTAAGCAAAATTTACCTACACGCAAAAAATAACCAGCAACACGAACTGTTATTTACAATTGATATTAAAAAAAAGGGGAAAAGTTTTTGCGTGTTCAATGTAATGAAGCGATAAGATTAGCTTACCTAATAAATTGGTTACAATGGAATAAGTCGACCACATGCTGAACTGAACTTCATCCCAATTGAACCTGTACCTCGTGAACAGGTACATCACTGTAAATTCACCTGAAAATTACAATATTATATGCAAAAACCAGTTACGAAATGGGATGACAGGTGAAAAATATTAAGTATACGTAAGATAATAATAAAGTTTTAAGTCATATTATATACTAGCTGAGCCCGCGACTTTGTCCGCGTGGAATTTAACTTAACAAAAACGCCCGCTCCCGCGTTCTGAGCCCGCGCGGCAGGACCAATTTTTTTAAATTTTGTTTTTCTAAAATAAAAGTTGTCGAAGTTACTGCTTATAACATCAGCTATCTACCAGTGAAAATCCCGTCAAAATCGGTCCAGCTGTTTCGGAGATACTCTTTGATTTCATGTGTTTTTATTTTTTTACGCAGAACCTTATTTTTTTTTTCTAAAATTAAAGTAGCCTAAGTTACTCCTTATAACGTCAGCTATCTGCCAGTAAAAATCCCGTCAAAATCGGTCCAGCTGTTCCGGAGATTACCCGGAACAAACACACACACAGACAGACTGACAGATAGAGAGACAGACAATTTTTTTTTTAATCGCGTTTTTGTTATCAGTCCCTTATGTACTTTCATATGCATTTAATGGAAAGGTGTTATTTTGATATTACAAACAGACACTCCAATTTTATTTATTTGTATAGATATAACAGTTGTCAAAAATAGCGCATATGATGTAGATTACATGAAAACTTTGAGAGTTCAACCTAACACGTTGTTCTACATCAGACGACCGCTTGGCGCAGTGGTTCGAGCGTAGGCCGCTCGGCTCACTGCACATGGTGGTCGCGGGTTCGATTCCCGCCGGGATAAATTTCGGAAATGGCCTTTTCGTAATTTGCCTTGGTCTGGGTGTTACTGGGATCGCCTCCACTCCATTGTACCCATAGTACAAACTTTGCTTAGTTTGGGACCATAGAGTTAGTGTGTCAGTCTGGCGATATTTATTATTTATGTATTTTATATAGTGGTTATTTATTTGCACCTACCATGCATTGGTCCAAAGACTACGCAAACGACGATAAGCAGCAGACACACTCGGAGCCTCCTATTGCCAGCTCCTCTCCTGAACGCCACACTAAATGTCTCCATCACCAGTGCAACGTCGAAGAATTCTCGAAGAAACCCTTTCTTTTTTCCAGTTTTCTGGAATCACATAACCATGTTTGTAAGGTTTTTAATAAAACGGTTTTTTTACGGGCGCTTCACCAATACATATATTTGCTGTTGATGATACACATAACAAATAATTAAACTAAGTGTACTAATAATTTAACTATGGATGTGTATTTATGTTAAGACACATTCACAGAGTATATTTTTTTTAAACACACATCAATGTCCACAACTGCGCTGAGATTAGATCCTCAACGAGTCCTGGGGAAAGAAAAATTTTCTTGGAATCCTTAAGGAATTTAATGCAAAGAAAAAATAGGAAGAATTAAACTTACATTTTTATCTATTATTTCCTTTCTCTTCGGTTCTTCCAAAAAATAATAGCCGTATACCAAACTGAACATATACAGCGAAGCCGATATAGCAAACACTCCATAATATCCTATCCATGTAAGCAGAACACCGCTCAAGGCACTACCAATAGGATATCCTAATGACATGAACATATTCACTAAACCAACTCGGTAAGTCCTATTCTCCGTGGTAGTAATATCACCTATATAGCTGAAGACACCGATAAAATTTGTGAACCACCCTCCTGTTATAGCAGGGAATATGGATTCGGTCAATGCAGTCACTTCAACTGGCAGCTCATAGAAGTAGTAAGTATTCACAATAAAACCTAGACAAGATAAAAATTCTCCTACAATGGGTATCAGAATACAGGCTTTCCTCTTTCCTGTCTTATCGCTCCAAGCACCGACGAATAGAATAAGGAGCACAGGGATCGCTGTTTGCACCACGTTCTTCCACGTTTGGATACTCGCTGTCAGTCGTTGTACTTCTTCTTCGAAGAACGTGTAGTTTTCCGTTTGTCTTAAATTTAGTGCGTCACAAACTGTGTCGTTGTAGCCCAGGTTTACTCTACAAGCCTTTTCTAAATTCAAATTTTGTATAGCCAACGATGCTAAAACACTTGGCATCACATAACAAGCCATTATAGGTTCAACTGTGGTGTTGTCTTTGATTAATTTTAACCTTTGAGCGAATGTTAACTTCTCTTTAACCTCACATTTTTCTAGATTTCGAATTGCTTCTGTATCGCACTTTGGATTTAGAGGTAACGATTCCTCTTCTCTATATCCTTCACTTTGCCTTGTTTCTGTGTTATCTTCCTTCACATTTTCTATTTCCTTTTTCGTAAGAGTCATTTTCGCAGAAACTTCGTTCTCTTCTCTTACATTATCAAGTTGTTTTTAAGACGCCACCAGCCAAAGTAATGATACTGTAAAACAATGAGTACCCTTGAATTGCGTTTATTTGTGATTCGACTATTTGATTTGTACTCATCATTTACGACATTCAATGCGTTTCAATATTTGCAGAGTTATGTCTAGAGTTGTAAGAGATAAGAGAGCTACAGAAGCCAATTGCGTGCATCAGATTTTTATCTGTGTTTTCAAATACTTATCATGTAATAATTATATATATAGCGTGCTTGTCAAGATTCTGCGTTATTGCAAACATGAAACATTATATTTTCGCATTTAGTTTTTGAAGAGGTGTCTCAGGTTATGTTATTGCCCAGTAAGGCACACAGACAGACAGTCGACTTGATGGTGACTGGTAATCGTCGCCCTGGGCATCTACAAATAGGGTTGCAACGCGGTGCCTTCTAGGGACATGTAAACATGCCTTTTGAAGAATTCCACTTTGTAGTGCAAAGGAAAAACTTCAGGTGTATTCTCACGTAGGTATATTCATGAATGATAAAAAACTGTAGGATAAATATGTTAATAAATAAAGTGACCTAAAACAAAAGTTAATGAGTTAATCTTGTTATTATGGGTTGTTTCAACAAGTTTACAGGAGTCATTATAAATGTTATCGCAGAAGCATTTTGATTTTAACTTCTATCAAAAGTGAAATCACCAGAACTAAAAGTTTTAGTAGACATATTTACTTATATAATTACTAAAATACTGAATAAACTGGGCAAAATTCATGAAAATATCTACATAAACGTCATATACGTCAGTCATGACGTATAGCGAGTAGAGTGCGAGTCGATCGAGATGCATGCGGTTGACATAGTCTAAATCTCTCGGTTCCAAAAATATCGTGCATTTTCAAAATAAGACCTTATTAATATCATGTAGGCATTAAAATAAAACCGGAACTTTGAGGTATATACTAAAATGCATTTAATTAATTTAGTATTCTCACACATTTTATTCACAAGACATAATCTAAATGGTCTAAACTAATTAATTCTTATATTAATTTAGGTGGGGTTCATTAGTTTTCGATCTGCCCAATTGTTTTCTGTGTTCGTAGAATAAGTATCTGGAAAAAGAAATTGGATAGGCATCACCTTGAAATAAAAATAGATAATAGAAGTACTGTACAGATTCAGACTTGAATTTCAGTTAGTGTGTCTTTTCTTACTTACTTTTTCGGATAGTGAAATGGAAGTGACCATACGCAACCAAATTTTGATTGCAGTCTTATCGTATGAATAGGTATTAAGATGGCAAAAATTATGTTTGAAAAACACGTGTCCTAGGGTACTTGCTTAACAAGTGAGCGAGTGTCCACGATCATTGGTTAAACACTAACAACCTCCTACTAAGTAATTACTAACATCATGAACAACAACTAATGTTCTTTATGACTTTTAATAATTCATTAGATTTTAATTGATCAGACTTTCATACAAAATTAATAATACTTATTTAAGTTTAACCCTCTAAATGTAACGAACTTTGCACCTGCCTCGCATCATACGTTCTTTGTAGTGCGGTAAATAAATTAAATGTATTAGATAGAACAACGAAATCATGAAAGTTTGTTTTTGGTAAATGTATTACCTACATATTGTTAAAAGTCATAGAACAAAAGTGGTTGTTCATGATTGTAGTATTGCAGTCCTGCAAGGTTGTTAGTGTTTTATCAATAACCATGTATAGTTTGTATAAACAAAATCTTCAAAATAATATTTACAAAAACACGCAGACAGCTGGTAGTGTCAACCCGGCACCGACGAGGAAAACGGTTCCGGGCAGGACTTCCATGGTGGCGGAGTATACCATCGTGTACAGAGGCACGTATACGAGAGGCATCAGGTTCTCCGTCAGACCTATCACTGAGTTGATGCTGCCTGGAAATAAAGGCCAATTAGTTTATACAGTTTCCTAAAAACCATACAAAATTATTCACCTATGAGAAAAGCAAGCCCACTCAATACAACTACTTACAACTGGTCTTAAATCAGCTGTAACAGTCTTGCTTCTATGGCAATCAGTTCATACCAGCTATTTTTATGTCCCCGCTTTGCACCGGAGGGAAGTGGAATTTTTTTCTTCCAACCCCTCCTATTATTTATTTTGATTGAATTCGTGCGGGACAATTTAACTTTTCCCCGGGACTCGTCTAGGGTCAAACCTCGACGTCATTATTGGTCACTATTTTTTATCCTGGTTTGCGGAAGTAACAGTGGTGGAGTGTGTAGCGGGACCAGTCCCATTAAAAAGCCCGCTCAACACGAAATCTACAAAGTTACAAGGAGGAGGCTATGCTAATAGGAGAGTAAGCCTAAAGCCAAACCGTGGGATGAGACGGGAATTCCGACTTCAGACCACAATTCTGGCTCAGTGTATGATAGAGCTTTACAAGTCTTTCGTACAGAATTATTGTAACTACTCGTGTTATTATATTAACATTTTGGAGTTAAAAGGCCGCCTTACGAAACATGGAACGACCTCTAGAAGGCAATACTGTACCCTATGAGTTTTAAGACTCCTTTTCATAGGAAAAGGAAGGCTTTTCACAGCCATAGGGCTGTGTTTAGGGAATAGATCTTACCTAACTCATTTGGCTCGACCAATTTTGAGAATATTGACCTCATGGCTAGCAGGGATGTTCCGTTTAGAATTTCCACCATCGGAGCTGAAATATGAAAATTGATAAAGTTGAATGTAGAATAAAATGATGGCGATAAGATGCTTATTTAACATTTGTTATGAGGAAATATTGATATTAAAAGGGTTGTATTTGAATATATGGTTGAATCCTAGGAATAAAACAAATATCATTGGACATGACACCGATATACTCTCTTATCTGGCTCATGAAGCTTATACTTGGTCTGCCGCTTTCATGCTCTCCTTCTATTTCACCTTGTAAAAGCTTTTTAAACAGCATTTATTAGCCGATACTCCATGGGGATTCACATCAAACTTTCATCCCTTATTTAACACTATTGAGGGTTGAATAAAAAAAAACTGTTTTCTTAGTGATCATCTGCATTATATAAAGAGCTCCTCTGTAGAATTTCATGCTTCCAGACCCACCACTTTAGGCTTTGCGTTTTTTTATTTGACTGTGCACCAGACGGCACATTCTGCCGCTTCTCCCCTGACATTATCAGGGGGAGCTTGGTTGTAAATAATTTTTTCATACATCTTTTTATTTTTATTTTTTACTATGTTCAGATGCATTCGTTAATATTTAGTTTCTAGTACATTTATCAAGGTTTTATTATACTTGTATTCTATAGCATTGCGGCATATCACTCTCGTATAGCAAAATCAATAATATTTCTGATTACCGTTCAGTTCAGTATCAGTTTAAAGGCCATTTGGTAATTATAATTATCCATTATAGCCATTTTAAAATTTAAGCTTTGCGTTGTCTGTCAGTCAGTTTATTCGATTATTAAGAAGATATATGTTGGTTACCTATGTAAAATATTTTCTCGTTAGTGGCGAAGGCGTAGACGAAGGATGCTGCGATCTTGCTCACAGTGGATATGATGCCCAGCATCGAGTCGTGCCACTGTAAGTATTTGCTCAACACCAAGATTGAGAATATCGTCCCTGGAATCAAAAGTATAGACCGGTATTTCAGTCATCATATAATTATCAGCCGTAAGACAGTCACTGTTAGGCACAGGCCTCCCTCATGGGCTTCACTCTCTTCCCTGTCTTTCTCAATGTTTTCTCTCTTTTCTCTCTGTTCGCATTCAGCGATGTCCCGCGACTTTTCTTTGATTGTCGGTGTACCTTCCACTCTGTCTCCACGTCTTCTAGTACGTGGTCGTCACTCAAGAACCTTTCGACCAAACCAAAATTCAGTTCTTCGGGCTATGTGCCCTACCGTCTACCACTTTAGCCTGCTAATCCGTAGTATTTTAATAAGGGAAGAATATTAAGAGTACCTTTAGTGCAAAAATATGTTTGAAACGAGACAATATTCACTATTATTACCAGTTTTTCTGACAATCAACCTTCCCACTTGAACTCATTATGTCTTCTGCTCATCTGATTATTAAAAGTACTCAATAATAAAACGACGCGGGACCCTTCTGGGGTGATAATTAGCGCACGTGGTAGTTAACTTAATATATTTAAAGTGATACTGGGCAAGTAGTAGCATTAAAAGGTTGATATTGTTTAACTATCAAGCTAAGTTTTGATGATAAAGTAATAAGTAGGAAGCCGAACTAACCAACGGTGTGAGTGACGAAGTTGTAAGTTTGGAACACGCTGAACTTAACTTCGTCCCAGTTGAACCTGTACCTCGTCGACATGTACATGATGGACACTTCACCTGGAATTACATTGAGATGATTAAGTTTAAAACAACAGACAAGACAATTAAAATAATACCGTTAACTAGGTATCTTTAACCGATAACGACGCTGAAAAAGGGCAGAAATCCCCAGAATTTGAGAAATTTCTGTATTGGTGTATTATAAGGATCTGAGATGTCTTAATTTAAACCGACTTAATAGCGTCTGCAGCACTTTGCAAAACTTACAATGATAACGAACTCCTAATGACTTACAAACTAATAGATTTAGTGCAAAATGCTCTGTTAGTATTAGCTATGTTATAGTAATGGTCTCTAAGAATGTGTGATCTGGTAGCACTTATAGAGAAATCTTGTGAGCGCTTACCATACATAGGCCCGAAGAGCACGCAAACAACAGCCAGCAAGATACACATGCGCAGCCTCCTGTTGGTCGGAGTCTTCCTGTATAATACCCGCATGGTGTCTTTTACGTTCGCCAAGTTGAAGAATGTGCGGATGTAGTGACATATCCCCTTGCCATCGTGCTGGAAAAATATTGAAAATTAATAGACCAAAGAGTGCCCACGCCCGAGCTATCAGATTGACCTCTGGCTATGTACAGATAGGTAAAGTTATAGAGGGCGTGACAAAGCAATTGCCCTATGCAGCTGCTCGGTAAACTGTGGACGTCCCAAAAAAGGAATTTAACCATTTAAAGGATTAACAGTCTAAAGTAAAACAAGCCTATAATAATACCGGTAGGTTACTATACCAAATGACATGTTTATTAATTACATGCTTTAGAAATTATCATTTCTGAAGTAGGTACTCGCATCTTATTACATGGAATTGAACGCGCGTCGGAGACTATGTACGGAAATGTTTCCAAACAATCACATAATGTAAGTAATATGTTCTGATTCCTTTGTTTAAGAAATTTAACAAGGCGGGAAGCTTAAAATCGAGCTTGCGACGTCGTGTAGGATGGTCCATCTCAAAGAGGGCTGATTAGATCACATCTCAAGGAAGCCAATGAAAGCAAGTGGAAGCGTAATAAATGAAAGTTTTCCAAAGATTCATTTGTCCAGCAGTGGATCCCTTCACCTAATATTGTTGAATGAATGGAAGAGTTAGGCAGGTTAGGCACAATCAAAGTTATTGTGACCGTCTCCACTGTTACGCTAAAATATTTTATATACAAGGATCATTATAACCATACTTAAACATTTATTTTAATACGATGAGTATATGGTAGTATTCATGCGTAATTGTGCCTTGAGTAAGTTGAATTGAATTCAGGCCAAAGTAATAATTAGTCACGTGCAGATTGTTCACCCAAATTTAGGGTACGGTGTATGACTCAAGCAACACGAGATCGTAAATCCAGATAAGCGTTTGCTACTAATACGATTATCAACTAACAACATTCTTACACACACGATATTTAGATAATATAATATTAGAAAAAATCACCTTCTTTTGTTCGTTGCTCCTTTGCGGGTCTTTCAACACAAAAATGATGTATAACAAGTTCAGAAAATGCAAGCTGGCAGTTATTCCGTAACACCCGTAATAACCCAATGACCTTAGCAATGGCCCACTGGCTCCCATGCCAATAGGCAACGCCACAGTTACATTAAAATTAACTAACCCTAACCTAAATGTCCTGTTCTTTTCCGTAGTAATAGAACTGATGAAGGCAAACGCAGCCAAGAAACACAGACATGTTCCACCCGATAACCCATCTATTAAAGCATCCGTGAAGACCAGGACTTGCAAGTTAAGTTGATGGAAGAAATACACGTTAATTATATAATTGATCGCAGCGAGCATTTGCCCGAAGACCGCGATACCAATAAATAGTTTTCTGTGGCCTGTTTTGTCTGAAAACGAACCAGCGAATAGCGCTAATACGCAAGGTATTGTAGCAGACAAATACGTCTTCCAAGTCATGGCCGATGCTAGAAGCCTCTGAGTTTCTCTTTCGTATTCGTTTTGACTTTCTAAAGATTGCGTCCTGAGGGCGTCACAGATATGTTCGGGGTACTGCAAGTTCACACGGCAAGCTTTCTCCAAGTTGAGATTTTGTGAAGCCATTGCACTGAGCATGATAGAAAAAACGAACAGCAAGAGGCTCGGCTCCACTGTGATATTTCGGAATACAAAAATGCACTGTTCCACGCCAGTTCTTTTGACTTCTTCTCCTTCTTCTTCACCTTCGCCGGGGTTTGGTTGTCTTAAAGCGTCTTCTTCTGAGTAATCTTCACGATGGTTGTCAATCCTTGTCATTTCATCAGCCATTTTTATTATTTTTTTAATTATATTTTTATAATAGTACCATTACAAATATGAACTTTCATTGATCAAGGGCTGTTATTTATTATTAAATACCTACCTAATAGACATGTGAAAACATATTTTATTGAACAAACACTGAATCACAAATGGTATGTCTTTCAATGAAATTATTGTTATTAATCTTAAGCGATAGTTATATCAGTTTAAAATCGTATGTGGGTATCGTGTGGACTAATTCTGCCTTATCAATGATTAAAACGCATGTTTTATCTTTTTACCTTAATAATAGATATTTTTTACTAAGCAGGAAAATCTAAATCGGGCTCTACGGGATCTTAGGATTGTTTCAAGCTATTTTCTTTTGGCCTCCAGGTACCAAGACTACATGTTAAAATGTAGAAAAAGTAAATATACATCCACGGCCCAAGGTGAGATGGCAAATATTTTTAGCAAAATAATAGTTCTTCAACAAATCTTGAATCGACCAGGACTGCATTTCACAAAAAGTATAATTGGTTAATAATATTTCGGCGCTCTGTGGTGGTAGGTACACTCGGAAACCACGCGGTCGCAAATCCAGATAAGAGACTGCTAATCCAGTTATCAATTGACATACATTCATTTCAACACACCTCAATTTAATATTAAGATCTGTAGTGAAAAAGAAAATCGTACATTTTTGAAATAATCACGTTTTTTTGTTCCTTGCTCCTCGGGGGGTCTTTCAACACGAAAGTGATGTACAAAAAGTTCAGGAGATGTAAGCTGGCAGTTACTCCGTAACACCCGTAATAACCGAATGTCCAGCAATGGGCCACTAATTGCCATACCGATCGGAAAGGCTACAGTAACGTGGAAATTAACTAATCCTAACGTAAATGTTATGTTCTTCTCAGTAGTAATAGAACTGATGAAGGCAAACCCAGCCAAGAAACAAAAGCACCATCCTCCCGACAACCCCTCTATTAAAGCATCCGTGAAGACCAGGAATTACAAGTTGAGTTGATTGAAAAAATACACGTTAATAATAAAGTTGATTACAGCGAGCATTTGTCCGAAGACCGAGACGGACATAAATAATTTTCTGTGGGCTGTTTTGTCAGAAAATGAATCAGCGAAGAGCGCTACGCAAGGTATTGTAGCTGACAAATACGTCTTCCAAGTCATGGCCGATGCTAAAAGCTTCTGAGTTTCTCTTTAATATTCGTTTTGACTCTCTAAAGACTGCGCCCTCAGGGCGTAACAGATATGTTCGGGGTACTGCAAGTTCACTCGGCAAGCTTTCTCCAAGTTGAGATTTTGTGAGGCCGTAACATTAATCATTATGGAAAGTATGAACAGCATGAGGCTCGGCTCCACTGTGATATTTCGGAATACATAAAGGCACTGTTCCACGCAAGTTGCTGTTCTTTTGACTGCGTCATCTTTGTCTTCGTCGGGTATAGCTTGTCTCAATGGATCTTCTTCTGAGAAATCATCACGTTGTTTGTAATTTTTTACCATTTCCACTGCCATTTTGATGTTGCAATCACTTCTTGTGGACAAACCATTCCAAATTTGAAACTTCAATTGCTTATTTTGTTATGACATGTGACTACATCTATTATCGAATAAATACTGATATTGAATGCCTTTTAATGCAATTATTGATAATCTTTTCCGATATGCTAAGTTGTAGGTACCTATCATTTGTACGAGCTCGGTTGAGTATATAGTGTAGATTAATTCTGCTTTATCGATGATTAAAACGAATGGGATGTTTGTTATCATGCATATTTTGTTTTACTTTCCTCTTTTGTTTTAATTTTATTAAAAAATTGTTGGTTTCTATTGTTATTTAGGAGATTATCGACGAAAACGATCTCGCGTAGGGACATGCTGATTGATATTTGAGGAAAGTGATTGTTTAGTTTTTATTTCTTTGTATTGAAATTTTAAGTGTATTTAAATGTTAAGGTGAACACTAATCAGCACCCTGAACACATGATGATGTTGATGTAGTGTAATATGCTTTCAAAATCTTTTTCGATTCACAAACAGTAATGTAAAATATCTGTGCTACAAAATCACTGGCGGCTCTTCTTAATACTTACAACCTACTTGTATTTCATTCCATAAAAGATGCATCGTATAATTTAGATTGGTTTTTGTTCTAGTTGGTACTTTTATGTGCAACGTTTCGAAGCCGTGGTCGATCAATTGATAGTGTTAATATTAATAATGGAAGGTAGCATGAAAACAAAAGATAACATTGATAGCATGTTGCTGTGGAGACGTAGTCAATAGGCGCATTATTTTGTGGCAGGGTTTATCGCACGGTTACGAATGTTGTAAATTTCCGTAGGCGGGTCTGTATTGATAAACAGTGTGTGATAAATTTGACTTTGTAACATAATGCTTAGTTGAAGCTCTATTGAAGAAAATCTAATAAGGCAAGACTGAAATACTCTAGGTATTACGGATATAAAAAAAAATATCACTTGTCGGAAACAAAATCATTAATTTTCTGAACACTCAACATTCCAAAATAATGTATTTTACAAGATTATTTTGTTTGTTTTATCATAAATAAATTTTGATTTAAAATATGAATTCAATAATATTTCGTGTCGTTACACAAAGTATGCAACTCAACTACTTAACATAGACGTAGATTATAAAATAGTCGATACATTTATATTTTATATCTTACCTTCCTTTGTTCCTTGGTTCTCACTGGATCCTTCAACACGAACAACACATACATCAGATTGATGAAATTCAGGGCTGCCGTAACACCATAGCATCCATAATAACCACGCTTTTTTAGCAATATTCCACTGACTCCCATACCAATGGGAAATGCTACTGTTAAACTAAAGTTCACTAGACCCAACCTAAACGTTCTTTTCTCAGCGGTCGTAATGGAACTTATAAAAGCAAATGCTGCCAAGAGGCATATACACCATCCCCCTGACAATCCCTCCAATAAAGCATCCGAGAAGACGAGAACTTCCAAACGGAGTTGGTAAAAGAAGAATACGTTGAGCATATTGTTGAATGACATCACTATCTGGCCGCACAATCCGTACGCCATGAAAATCTTCCTGTGTCCAGTTTTGTCTGAGAAGGACCCAGCGAAGAGTGCAATTATGCACGGCAGAGTGGTAGATAAATAGGTCCTCCACGTAAGTGCTGATGCTAAAAGCTTTTGCGTTGCCTTTTCGTAATCATTCTCACTTGCCGCGTCTTGCATTTTGAGCGAGTCGCAAATTTCTCCCGTAAAGTTCAGATTCACTCGACACGCTTTTTCCAAATTGAGATTTTGCGACGCCGTTATATTGATCATGCATGAAACCACATAAAGCAGAATCACCGGTTCCACAGTCACATTGGTTATCACACTGACGCATTTTTCCCGAATGCTTAGTTTTGCTTCCGGGTCTTGATTCTCGTCGCTCTGTCTAAGCGGGTCTCCTTCTGTGAATTTGTCATCTTCGTGCTCATTCTTCTTATCATCACCCATTTTTTAATTAGAATAAATTATTTCCAATATAAATTTGTTTATTAAAATTCAAACTGAAGTAGACGCTGCTATGAAACTCTTGTAGAAGTGGCTATTTAGCAGTAAATCAACACCTTATCTGCACTCACATGTCGTATATCAGATGTCTTAAATAACTATAAGGAATTAATTGGCAGGCAAGTATTCGTATCTATATTCATAATCATTTCAGACTAATCCGGGCTTATCATTGTCACTAGCTGTTCCCCGTGACTCCATTCGAATTTCCCTTTTTTCTTGTATATCAAAGTAGGTATCGTTTGGTATTTGTTGTAAAAATACAGAATATGAGAAATATCAATAACAACAATAATAAATAACTGAATGATACATAAATCCGTCTTTGAGATGGAGCCCGGTACAAAACATGTCTAAGAATGAACACTTTAATGGCCCCCAAAATTTAAATTTAAGACGAAAATGTCCGGAGGGTTACATGTATAATAAATAATTAACTGTTTTTATTATCTGTTCCTATTACGGCTAACGATTTAAATGTTTTTTGCGAATTTCAAGTCCGTACCTTATTCCGTTTATTAGATAGAAGCCTCTGACAGACGGACGGACGGACGGACGGACGGACAACGTTCGGACTCATTGGGGTTCGGAACTCAAAAAATCCATTCATAGCTAGGATCTAGCCAACCGGATTTTTGTGGGCTTAGATATTTTGTGCTTTACAACGTTTGTATATTATGTGATACATACATAATTGTCAGTTACAAAAATATTGTGTACTCATTAGAAAATACTTAAAATAATTTGTGCTCTGAAGGGGTCTGTCGGGGATCTGTACGTCTCATCTCGTTTGGTGTCCAAATATTTCACATCTCCAGTAACAAGCAATGCAAACAAAACAAGCAGGCTATTATATTAGATAAACCGAAAGGTTATTGTTCTGAGTGATCAATAGCCGGTTGGTCAAATTAAGGACTTTTGGAAACAAAGGCTTGCCTTTGATCGGTTCTCAAGGACTTTCACTATCATAAGCCGCTATCACGTATAACGTATTAGGTTTATTGTATGATTGTCAATCGTCAGAGGTTGTTATCCAGCCAAAATAATACTTAATATCGTCACAATAACACACCAACTGCACTGTCCCGATACACACTACTCGTAGTAGTGGTTTATCAATTACACGTGCCACTTTATACATATATAATGGTTACAAGCAAGAATGGCGATAGCTCAGTCTTGAAAAGCACACATTGGAACACGATGTGTGCATGTTCAAATCACGGCTCGTACCTTAGGGATTTTCGGTCTCAAGTGCAAATTTCACGATTATTATTAACGGTATAGGACAGCATTGTGAGGAAGCTTGCACGACTTTGAAAGACGTCTGAAGTTCACCAACTCACACTAGGCCTGTGTGGTAGAGTATTGTCCGAATTCCCATCGCATTGAGAACGAATGTGTCCGGTATAATGGTAATAGGATCGCCTTCTATTGCGGATAAAACATCCTATAGACAAAATGGAACTTAAAGGTTATGTCGTGCGCTTCAACTCACCAATTGCTGTGCACGGCATACCCTTTTGAGGAATTCAGACGTAATGGAGTACTAATCGCCTAACACCTAAAATGTCATTTCTTTAGATGTTGTAAAACAGCACTTTATTTTACTTTGTGATCGCGTGACTGATCTTCTGGGGACTGAGTGGTGACCAATAGGATTCTATCGCGATTATTCACTTTTTAATGTTCCCGACGTTTCGGCTGCTTTACAGCAAACCATCGTCACGGGGGGACTGAGTTGTTAGACGTCCTGATGTCATAGTTAATAACTGGGTACCCTCGTATTTAGTTGTTGTTTGCGGTCCGATCCACGCAGAAAATGCTCACAGTGCCTCGAGGTCTTGCAATGGTACTGGATCCCAAGTTGGTGGTAGCACCCAGCTATCTTCCCTATTGAAATTAGGATGTTTATTTAATTTCAATGGCCTCACGTGTAATCCTTTATTCCATTTTATTTCAATGTGTAGTATTAGCGGAAATATAAGAAAATAATAGGATTATTTTAATTAATGACCTCATTCATCTCAGCGTCGACTAGACGAATAATTCGAATGTTGCATATTACAAAGGAAAAGCTATCTTGACAGAAAACACTTTATTTCATACACGTATCACAGTCATTAATGATCACACATTATAATAAGAGATAGTTTATATTCTAGTTTCTACCCGTTACGAACCACTAGGATTTTAAAATAAGTAATAATATTCATACATTTCGACATTTTATTTTACTCTGGTTTATTATAGTTTTCTCTCAAAAGGTTTAGTACTTAACTGTTCAAGAGAATACATTTTATTAATGATGGCGATGCCAATTTAGGATGTATGTGTTAGCAATTTGCAATTAATAAGCTCATTCTCACTATACAATTAAATTTTATCTTGGATTTTGTACTAGGTAGTGTTAAACTAAATGCTATATTAAAATGTAACAATCTTAATTTATTTGCCACTTGAAAATATTGCAAGTTTTGTGTAAAATGACACCTGTTATATTAAGATGTATCCAACGCAGTGGAGTTAGAAACGTGTCTGTTGGATTAAATTCTTAAAAGCTTAGGTATCTTTTTCGTAAATCATAAATTTTCATTGATTCCTAAAGATAAATTTTGATAGATTAGACCGCATTCGGCAACCAAACACGGTCTAAATCTATGGCAAAGTCTTTGACATCTCTTCCGTGTGAATGATGCTCATGATGACGCGACCATTTTGTACTGGTCAATTTACAGCTTGAGAATAGTTTCGTATTCATTGACACATATTAATCCGGACTCACAAAATTCTGTTTAGTTTTCAATTAATCTCAAACATACTTAAATCTTTTTAAATTGAGAACATCTTATAATCTATACAGATAATAAACACTGGTACCAAACGCTAGCTCTTCTTTGCTTCTATGCTTTCGAGTTCTTTATTCGTGGAAGGAACAAACTGTAGAGGATCGTTCTTCTTTGTTTCTGCCTCTTTTGCGTCTCTCTTCTCTTCTGCTTCGAACGCTTTCTTCCTTGTGCCTTTTAGTTCCTTTCTGTGCTGGACGTACATGAATCTGAAAGTATAATTTACTTTTTTTAATGAAACAAAGTCGGCAAACAAGCTTACGGCCTGCTTGATGTTAAGCAGTTAACGTAGCTTATAGATACTTCCAATACCAAAGGCAGTGCTCACACTTTACCGACCTGAAGGGGAGTGAGACAGAGTGAGAAGAAGGAAGGGCGTGGTTGGACTTCTGTCTCTCTCGCTTATCCTACGGAATGCAGCTAAAATAACCACTGTACGCCAATCCTTTGTGAGAGGGTAGTATTACCCCTGTCAATAAATATTCTCAAGCCTTCAAATGATATGGTACTTTCGAGGAAACCATAGTTGGTGGTGCCATTTCTTTATATTATGACTTTTATGACATACTAGCTGTGCCCGCGATTTCGTCCGCGTGGAATTTAATTGACAAAGTTTCATACAAACTTTCATCCCCTATTTTATCCCCTTGGGGGTAGAATTAATCAAAATCCTTTCTTAGCGGATGCCTACCTCAAAACATCTACCTGCATGCCAAATTTCAGCCCGATCCGTCCAGTGGTTTAGGCTGTGCGTTGATAGATCACTATGTCAGTCAGTCAGTCAGTCAGTCACCTTTGAGTAATATATTGTCTGCTCACGCTACGACAATGAGAGTATGGCAATTTAGTTAGTTAAGTCGATTTCCGGGTATGTAATTGTTTCATCACCGAACTTACATGAGGATAATAGCAGGCGGTATGGTGATGGCGGCGCTGGTGAGGAACACGGCTCCGGGCAGCACGTGCAGCGTCCGCATGTAGAGCCACGAGTAGAACGGCATGAACGCCAGCGAGGCCAGGGTCTCCGTCAGCGAGAATATAGAGTTTACTTTTGCTGTAACAAAATGGATAGAGTGACATTTGGTCTGGTGATGGTTACCACAGGCCTTGAATATTTTTCGCTCCGATGGGTACAGACTTAGGCTCGTATTCATAAATCGATCTCAAGTGTGAGAGCGGTCTTCAGTGCGCTTTTGACAAGTCATTTTGACATAAGAATGACATTTCCAAGATCGCTTTAGAAGTGGTATGGTAGATTCATTAAAAAATCTTGACTTGAAAATTCTGGTAATGTTTTTTGCGACGGAACTCTATCAGACTAATAGTAGGTAGTCATTTATCATTATTCATCTTTATATTTTCTTTCCGACCTGTTTCATATCACTCTCTATCTTTTCTTATGTTTTCCTGTTATTTGGATTATCAACATTAATTTGTTCTCTTTTACACTTTACTTTTGCTTATCATTTGTTTTCTTTGCCCGTCTACTTCTAACCTCGTTGGTAGCTAGTGAATATTTTCAATTTATTTATTGTTCGTGTGAGCAAGTATCGAGCTCTGGTGTGCCTCCTAGCCGTTCCTTTCGAAGCACTAACGTAAGCACTAAGTGGGTGATTCCTCTACCGCTCACCCATCTTGCTTACCGCCTCAAGCTCTTCTGTTTTGGACACATGTTACGATCACATCTTCGTGTGACAAAACATATTAGTGCGCACCCGGTACAATATATTCAATAAATCTTGCTATATAAATATAGTTTTGCTTACCTGTCTCTTGTTTCTCCACTAATTTAGATATGATAGATCGCAGTGAAGTGAAAGTGGTGGCATTGAGCAACTCTGCAACTGGCACTGAAATCCAATGCAATATACATAGTTAGCCAATGAAGTGTGGTTATATTTAAATTTGTCATTTTCAGAATACCTACAAACCAGATATAGAAGAATTGTTAACCTATATTTTTACGTTTATAGTACCCGCCTATTTACCTACCCACACATCGACGACCGAGCTATAAATAGCACTGACGTAGGTGCGATGCTACCATTGATGACCTCTGAGCTTATTCTGTTGGTTAGTTGGTGGGTTAGTTTGAGCGTAGACCGACAGAGCGAACGGAAATAGTGTTTTCACGCTATAACTATTGTGGGTCGTGCTGCAGAATCCTACTAATATTATAAATGTGAAAGTTTGTGAGTGTGGATGTATGTATGTATGTTTGTTACTCCTTCACGCAAAAACTACTGAACGGATTTGGATGAAATTTGGAACACAGATAGTTTATAACCGGGATTAGCATATAGGATACTTTTTATCCCGATATTCCCGAAATTTTTGTTACGTTAAATACTACGCGGACGAAGTCCGTGGGCACAGCTAGTAAAGTATAAAATTGTATGAAACCTTGTCAAAAATAGATAGGTAAGTGGCTACCATTTGAGTTCAATTGATATCCGGGTAATACAATTACATACTTAAACCTTATCGTGAAATAGATATCTTATTGTATAAACAAACTACTTTAGCTACCAACATACATAGATATACCATTACGCCTGTATTTCCCTAAGGGGTAAACATAAGTGCACTGCGCTCAGAAACAAAAATGGTAACGACAGATTTTTGTAGTTCTTTTACCAAACGTTTTGTAATTACTGCAAATAATTTATGAATACGGGAATGATTTATGAATGTATGTACTGGGTTATCTTTCTGTTACAGTAAGGTCACGTGATCGGGCCCTAGACTATGTTATCAGCCAATAATGAACCTTATTTGTATTGAAAATATGAATCAAAGACAACACTGAACGTGACGTAACCTTGAGCCTACATTTTATTTATTTCTTAATTCTTAATTAGTAATACATGGTTCATAAACACTAAAAATGACATTACTATGATAATTCATAATGTGGGTTACATGCTAACGTCGAACCATTGCGGACGAAATTCTACCCGCCATATTAGTAATAATACTGTTTCACATAAGAAGAGAATACACGCCGTAGCATTATCTATACAAATAAATAAAATTGGAGTGTCTGTTTGTAATATCAAAATAACACCTTTTCACTAAATGTATATGAAAGTACATACGACACCTATTACAAAAACGCAATTAAAAAAAAAATGTCTGTCTGTCTGTCTGTGTGCTTGTTCCGGGTAATCTCCGAAACGGCTGGACCGATTTTGACGGGACTTTCACTGGTAGATAGCTGTTGTTATAAGCAGTAACTTATGCAACTTTTATTTTAGAAAAATCAAATTTTAAAAAAATGGGACCTGTCGCGCGGGCTCAGAACGCGGGAGCGGGCTTTTTTGTTAAGTTAAATTCCACGCGGACGAAGTCTCGGGCTCAGCTAGTTATTGTATAGATAGATAGACAGACGATTCTTACCCAAGTACATTTCAATGTCGGTCTGCACAAAGGCAGTCCACACAGAACCGACAAACTTGCTGGCGACTGACACGAGGCACAGCAGCAGGTCATCGATCTGCAGCCGCTTGCTCAGTATTGTTATGGAGAACATTGCACCTAAAAATATAAAAAAAACTGTATTTATTGCCTAGGTAGGCACCTTAGCAGACAGTCCACCTGGGCCCTGACCACGTTAGCTACTTAAAACGCAATAGAAAAGCAAAGTAAAGCGTTTGAAAGCTAATTCGCGTTTGCACGCTCGCGTTTGAAAGCTAATACACGTTTGAAAGTTCATTCGCGTTTGAACGCTCGCATTTGCTTTTCTATTGCGTTTTAAGTAGCTAACGTAGTTAGGGCCCTGAAGGAAAGTAGTAACTGTCGCTGTATATAAATCATCTGAAATTTAAGGGGAGCAGTCGTAGTTCCGGTATTTAAGAGACATGTAGGTACACTTGTCTTTTGAAGCACCCTATGTTGAAGAGCAATGCATATACGTTAGGATGAGATCATTCCACAACTTGCATGTGCGCGGAAGGAATATACTACATTATACATGTTTATATTAATTGGTGTTATTTATAGGAATGTATTTTTAACTTAGAGCAAAAAACAAAGGGTAATTTTTTTTTTTTTAGCAATGGTACATATGCATGGTATGCAATGGTAACATCTGTTGATTAAACAGAACTTTCAGAGAAATCAGATCATGACATCTTAAAAAGCTAAGTGGGGTGTAATTTGCAAAGACCTTTTATAAATTTTCGCTTTGCTGTAATTTAACCAGTTTTTCAATCTGCGCCCGTGTAATAGTTATTCAAGATCGTCAGAGTTCAGTTGATTTTTTACAAAAGTGTCGATGGATTTAATAAATGCGGGCTGAAAAAACTAGCTTAAGTTTTAACCAATAATACAAGCTGGAGCTAGTTTGAATGACTCACCATTACCTCGCATACTATTTGAAGTATTAAGTACGCGTCATAAAAATAAATTTGTTATTGACACAAATTTTAATTTACTCGCATAACTAATCTAATCAGTATTCCTAATTTTATTAGCGTGATATGTTTATTTTCTAAGTTTCCTAATGTGTCACAATTTGCTTAATACCTATTTTGAGAGAAAACTTTTCCTTCACCTCTTAACAAGTGGAAAATTTTGTATGTCCTTTCAGTTTTTCGTTTGCGCAGAAATTTATGAGATTAACATTTTACCGCCTCTTTGAAAATTTAAGGTAGGTAGGTTCCCGTCATTCGTTAAAGGTTTGATACTGGGTTAAAGGTTTTATTTGATACTGGGTAATACCTTGTGAGAGGTTTGAACTAGAATTTGGAGTAGGAAGGTCCTTTTATATTATGTTGGTACACAAACTAACTTTGACTACTATATGTATATATATCTTTATCATTGTCATAATGTATGAGCAAGGCAGAACTACTTTCAGAGCCGCCAGTGTAACTCTACGTTTTTTTAACGTGACATTTGTCGTGGTAGGTTCCTACTGGTATACATATATTGGTTATAGATGAAAATTTCCTGACTTTTGCTTTAGCTACTAAATTTTTGGAACAAACTCATATTGAATACTACGGACACAGATATCTTATAGAAGTAAATACACGGTGAGGTCTACAAATTGCTCTCACGTACCTCTTTTGAGCCTTAAATACGGACTCCTTCATATTCGAATTTCTCCAAACAAACATGCCGAACCTCAATACCAGTATTGAGGTTCGGCATGTTTGTTTGGAGAAATTCGAATATGAAGGAGTCCGTATCCGTAGAGTCCAGACTCTACGTAACTATAACTCATTAAATCGCTGTTTGGGGCGCTGTTATAGTCACTCACACGAACTTCGCGTAAAAGCGTGGCCACGGTAGAACGCGTAAAGTCTCACTAAGGACAAATGTCACATTTAGTGACACATCCAAGACAAATTAACTTTTCCCCGGGACTCGTCGAGGGTCGAACCTCGCCGTCATTATTGGTCACCGTTGTCGAACCTGGTTTACAGGAGTTACAGTGGCGGGAATATGTGGTGGGACCAGTCCCATAAAAATGTCACATTTAGTTTAGTCGTGTTCTGTCAACACAATACCCCCCTTTTTGTCGGGGGTTATAAACAGACACTAACGGCATTATTATCAATTAGGTAAATATGACTATTGAGTTGTTTCATTTTCTCCTATACTTACCGAATGAATGTAACACGATGGAATAGCTGAAGAACACGCTGAATTTGACCATGTCCCAGTTGAGACGATTCCGCACGAACAAGTAAAATATGCTGTGCTCGGCTGAAATAGAAATTTACAGGACTGAGAAAGGGTAAGGATACAAAATTAGATCCAGATAAGCCCTTATCTGGTTCTGTTGTCGTCTAAACGAACTGCTTTGAAACTGCACGAGCACAGCATCCGGGATGCATGTGTTGGTTTGCAGTTTCGATGCATTTGATATGACTGCATCCAAATTAGAAACTTAAATTTTTCAGTCGGTTGCAATTAGAAAGCAGTACCTATCGTTTGAAGAGAGCCTAATTGGTCCAAAACATTTGAAATCAGGATAAATATCGAATGGTATATCTATCCTTCCTATCTGTAACGCCTCATCTTCAGATGATGTTTCAATGAAAATTCGGTGTCTGGCCTGGTTCGGTTCTACCGTCATAATTTTACACGGATCTGTCACCATTTCAAGTCCGTGCTAGGCCACTCGTTTCGAAACACATACGCTTAATAAAGTGTATAACATTTACGATAGACCAATCACGATTCTTTATTATTTTCGATCGACCAATTACAATGAGTTGCCTCCGTTCCAAACGTTTTGTCTACCACTGGTTTTCTTTCTTTTTCTAGATTATAAGAGTTCAACTCACATGACATTGGTCCGAAGAGTATGAAGACGATGAACAGTGTAAGTATGACCTTCACCCGTCTGTTGGCAGACCGCGGCTGGAACGCAACGGATATCGTCTCCAGAACGTGGGACACGTTGAAGAACGACACTTTGGAGTTCTCTGGCCTTTCTATCTGTGGAGTTTACAAGAAAAATTATTATGGAGTAAGATAAGCAAAAACACCGGCTCAAAAAACTATTGTGAAACAGTGTTCGAATTAAAACTCGAAAATTATTATCATTTTGCATTGCTTCACGTTGGCCATGGTATAGGTAGGACCGACTGTCTGAACACGCAACTAATCTACGGCGCAGCCTCACGGGTTTTCTTTAGCACATACCGCCCAGCACGCGGCAACGGCCGGTAACCAAAGCCGGTAACCTTTTGACGCAAGCCTTCGGTTTTCAAGTGCAGTTTGTTTTACGCAACATTTTACGCGAATTTTGTATGAACTCGTTCAACCAAAATCAGCATTTTTTTTTTAGGTTACGGGGCCACTTAAAAAATTGAAATTTTTACATGTTTTCTTATATCAACAACCGGATCGGCACGCAAATTTGACTGAGAAGATCCGGCAAGTAACTCAGCGGGCTTATCTTTTAAAATTTTGTGATATTAGTTACTATTTAAAAAATCGCCAGTTGCTTATCGCCAAGCCCCTAGCGGCCAGTTGATTTTAAATTTAGGCCAAATTTTCAATGCATGCAACTATAAAACTACTTGATCAAATTGAATTAAACCCTATTGTTTCAAACTTTCAAGCGATTTCACGTCATATTGATATTCACTCCATTGAGCAGATATACTCCGGCGTGACTCTGCTACTGATTGTCTCTCGCGAGGATGCTCGCTCGGTCAGTCAGAACACGGCTAGTGGCATGAGTAAAACAGCTTGTAGACTCGGTGTCTCCAGACACTAGTGTGTCAAATCAGTTTGTCGAAACCTTGCTGTTTTTTTTCTATTTTTGCAATTTAAATGACCTACCCAGTTTAAAATAAATGAAGACAGAATTTCCCAACAGTAGATGGGTTGCGTCACAGGGTTGTGTAAAAACAACTAAACGGAAATTAGTGACGTTCTTATCGATAAAGTTGATAAAAAATGCTAGAAGTCCGACAATGTTCACTATGATGAAAAATCATAGACAAACATAAACTAGTAGATATCAGATATCTCTATTTATCTATTACTTGCGCAGCAACTGCGATCTTCGGGGAGAACAATGAAAGTGTAAAGCGAACAATATAGGTATCTAAAGTTGATATTATTTTATTCCATGTTAACCTTAATGGTGTATTATCGACAGACGACTGTTGTTACAGATAAGCGATAAGCACAGTTTATTGATAAGAACATGAACTTTATATGTACCTGTTGTGAAATTAATAACAGTTCTCTTTATTCAAGCTTTTACATGCTTCGTGAGATTAAGTATTTGCTTGATGAATCATCAACCATATTTATTTTTTGGATAAGGCCCGCCCGATCCATGCCTGTAACCCTGACCCTTGAAGACTCCCGGGGAAAAGGTATTTATAGTGATAATTAATAAATTGTCATTGGACTTTGTTTATTGAAACAATGTATTGACATTCTCAATCTATTTTCCTGTTATCTATAATAATAAAAAAATAGGTATATCTGCCTATTCGTTGTAGCGTATCACGTATGGGTTTTATTTATGATTATAATCCGCAAAATTTCGAAGGTCATCAGCGTAATCGGCTTCATCGCTATTTAAACTTCTTTGTATTTCCCTGGCTAATCGATCAGTGAAATAAGAAAATAAAAAAATCGAATAAGTAACGTGTTCCAATTTTTTTTTCTCGGAATATTCAAAAGAGTAATAGTGCTCGAATTCATATCTGAGTCAGAGTAAACAAATGAAAGATTCATTTGTTTACTCTGCTTTATGTACTTTGCCTTAGGTGCATAAACATAAGCCAATTTCCGTTATATGCGAAAGCAAATTATCTTAATTATCCAATTTCCTTTATACCTGCGTGGGACGGAATCGCGCTAGTGCCTCTCTATATCTATTTTCGTACTTAGATCGGCAAAGGATATGTTTTCTTTGTTATACTCGTACATCTTGGCAACTTCCTGCCTCAAACTAAAGGCTCGACGTCACGCACTACAATATCACACATTTTTTATATAACGTAGTCGTTAAGCAGTTATCGTAGTCTATAGATGCTTGCATACCAAAGGCATTTCTAGCATGTTCCTCCTGAAGGAGAGTGTGACGGGGGAGAGGGACGGGCTGCCTGCTCTCTCACTGATCGCGTAACGTACGAAATGTAGCATAAATAACTAATTCACGCCAATCTTCTGTGAGAGGATGGTGCTACCCCGGTAGTAAACACTTATATGAGCTACAGTCAATAGCATAGCTATGTCGCAGCCAACTAGCTTAATTCGCCGTTCAATTAACAGCCTAGGCACTTTATTAAACAGCGCCGTTCAACTAGCGGCCTAAATGATATTCAGCCGTATCGTCTGTTATAACATGTAATAAACTGGCTGGCTAATGCTTAGGCAACTGGTTGACCTTTATGTACTACAAAACTTTTTCAAAATACTACCCAAGCAGAGCGACGATAACTAATAATATTATTCCATCAAAGTTGTTTTTTGCCGACGCCATGTTGACCAAAGAGAATATAATAGAGATATTGACAGTTTCGTGAGTTTCGGCGCTAGGTGGCAGAAAGTAGAACTAAATTGAAATGAACAGGCTAGGCAAGTAATTAAACGTCATCGATCCAAGTCATTTGCCTAGCTGTTTGATCAGATGGCTGAATATCATTCAGGCCACTAGTTGAACGGCGCTGTTTAGTAAAGTGCCTAGGCTGTTAATTGAACGGCGAATTAAGCTAGTTGGCTGCGACAGCTATACCAATTTAGATACTATTGCTACGTATTTAAAGGTCAGGTATTGCAACAAAAATGTGGGACATCATTATTCAATATGTATTTATCATAGGTTACTAATTAGTGCACTCACCCCACTTGACCTGCGTTATCATCACCTAATTTAATTTATCGATAAACGGTTTATACAATATAAGTATAGACGTATAGCTATTGAAATATTGTATTTTATCAAAAAGATTATATTAAAATTTATGTCTTGACTTTGATAACATTGCTAGTTTGGTTTATCAATAGAATGCCTTTTTATATAAGGTCTCACAGTATAGGTGTGAAATATTTCAAGAGGGCAAGTTGGTCATACCGATCAAGCTTACTCATAAAAGAAAAGTTTTTTTTAATGAAGTTTGATTTAAAAACAATCGCATCTCTTACATTTCGTCATGTGAATTTTAAAGTTCTTAGAATTTCATTTGCTTTTTAGTGAGTACTGCATTGTAATCTACGGATTAACCTCTTAACGTATCGTCTAAGAATATGTTATACTCATTATTGTTACACATTGTTTAGTAAGCTAGGTTGTGCCCGCATCCTAACTCCTCCAACGGTATTATTCTGTAGCAATGTTTATACCATAAATCATGTAACTTCGAAACCACTTGATCAAATTGAATTAAACCCTATTGTTTCAACCATTCAAGCGATTTCACGTCATATTGATACTCCCCATTGGACAGACATACTCCGGCGTGACTCTTCTGCTTCACACATCTTTTTAATCATTTTTTATATATTTTTTTAACATCGTAAAATATTTATCAAATCTTATTTGTAATAAACCTACGATAAAAAAACAATAGGTTTATATCATGATGACGATTGAAGTCGAGCTGCCAAACATGAGACGGATGTTTAAGGTGCATCAAGATACAACATTAGTGTGTGTTGGGGACGTCCAGGAGGAGTATAGCGTGTAGGGATGTCCCCAACAGAGTGTCCAAACTAGTTAAGTCTAGAAAGAATCTCACCTGCGGCAATCCCTTCTCCCTCAGCCAGCTGTCAGGCTCCTTCAAACAAAAAGTGCCGTACAGCAGAACCAGCGTGAACATCCCAGTCGTCATTGAGAATATCCCATAGTACCCCATGTTCCGCAGCAGAAACCCACTTATACCAATCCCGATAGGCAACCCTGCCGTCATGCAGAAGTTTACCAATCCGACTCTAAATGTCCGCGATTCCTCCGATGTTATATCACTAATGTAACTGAAGACACCCAGGAACATGGTCGTCCAACCACCGGTTATAGCCGGGAACAACGTCTCTAAGAACACAGTGATTTCAACAGGTATCTCATAGAAGAAGTACACGTTCACCAAGTTACTTATAGAAGTAATGATCTCTCCGTAAATCGGTAGCATTATAATAATCTTCCTCTTCCCAGTTCTGTCGCTCCAAGCGCCAAGAAACATCATTATTATGCATGGCAATGCTGTCTGGATCACACTTTTCCAAATGTCGATCGAGGATATCAGTTGTTGGACTTCTTTTTCGTAATTGGAGTAGTTTTTGCTGGTCTTCTGGACTAGCGCGTCGCACACTTCGTCCCCGAAGCCAAGGTTGACCCGACAAGCTTTGTCCAAATTGAGGTTACCCATTGCAAACCTTGAGATAACACTAGGTATTATGAGTCCGGCCAGCAACGGCTCCACTGTTATGTTGTCCCTTATGTACCCGACCTTCTGTCCAAACGTTTTATCTTTATACAGTATCGATTTCTCATCTTTGTTCAGCGGCTTCTCCTCGACGTCCAGAGGCTTAACTTTCTCCTCAGCCATTTTACAATTAATTCCACACCGTCCGATTTATATGACATCCATTGTTTGTAAACAGCACTCGAGCACAGCCGTCTGTCACTGTTGCAATGTTTGATTTCACATTATGTCTGATACTGTGGCAGACACAATGGTCTCTTTCATTATTTGTCTTGCCGATATTATTTGTTTGGTATCAATTACTGATAATGATAAAGTACAATTTCAGTTTGATAAAGCGCTTTTGTTGCCACTCAAGGTACGCTGGTTAAACTAGTTTGGCACAATATTTTCGCGTGATATTCTTCGGTGTGCTGGATGGCAGGTGCGTTCAGGTGTGCGGTTGACCCTCGACTGGTATCTGTGTGAAAAACCTGTGTTAATATAAACGTAGGCGCTATAAGGTTGCTTTGGATTAGCGCAAGATGACTTTTTTAACTCCGTTGGTAGAGTAAATATGCGATATAGTGTTTTCATAAAGGAATTTTATAACGAAGCGAGTTCAATTAGTAGGTTTCAAACGTTTGTTTTGAAGTAAGTTTCTAAGATGCAATAAAATGATATGAACACAATAGCTGGTGAGGATTTTCTGTCTGATTGCATTCAGATATAAGCGGCTCTATTGTTTTGAGTCGATGTCTTCTATTTGAAAATACGACTCAGGTCTATTTATTTGTGCAGATCTGATAGTTATATTTGAACTGTCTCGTTGCGTTCTATATTATTAAAGGGTTATTTAAAGGGTTTTTATTTATTTAAAAGTTGATATTTTCGCAGTAAGTAGAGCGATTGATGGGAATTTTGACTGCGCGCTTAATCATAATGTGTTTGAATTTTAAATAATCCTTTCGCTATGAAAGACCAGTAGTGAAGAAGAATACAAAATTGGTGTTTTATAGTTGTAGCGCTTTTACAAGTATCATTTGCCTTCCATTAGTTTTGGAAACACTGATAAACCGACACCTTTATTCAGACAAAGTGATTATGCGGAATTAATAATAAACTTGCTATTACCATCATAACTGTTAATTTCCAGACCAAGTGTTTGACATGTCAAAACTAGAAAAGGTACAATTAAAACACGTGAACACGGCGATGACTAGTACAGTCAACATCAAAAGTAGCTTGGTATCAGAAATATACAAAGGACCAACATTATTAAAGAGGTCATAATAGTATGTCACCCAAAAGATATCTAAAGTATGCGACCATACAATATTTCGTATAATGTTCATATACTTCAGAGACCTTCGGGTATCGTACTATTATATAATTTGTTATTGGTATTTGTGTGTTTTTTTAAACTACTTGAAATCACGATAATTGTTTAACAATACTCGTATTATAATGGACAATTCAAATACTACTTACTATGTTTTTACTACTTACTTTTACTAAGGTACTTTTGATGTTGGCTGTAGGTATATACACTACTATGAGAAGTCATAGTAGTTAACTACTTCTATAATTTCAGTGTGCCGTCCACAGGTGCCGTCACGGACCCATGGAGCGGAACATAGGATAAAAAACTCAATTTATGCAAAGGCTATGTGTTAAATACGCAGTACGTTGACGTTTTTTGATATGATTATGATCACACTATATATCTGTGGTCTTTTCTCACGACGTGTATTTTATATAGTATGTTACTCCTGATTTGGACTGACATATATATTGAATTATGTTGTCCCTATTTAATGTTGGTCATGCTCACTTTAATGTCCTTGCTTGCGGTGGCTTTGTGGAGCGGGTCACCCTCTTCCCTCTATTATGGTTGAGGAGAGTGATGCCGCTTTTCAAGTCATGCTCGTGCGCGGGCGCTGCTTGCGGGGATTGGGCCACTCACTTGCCTCTTAACAACATTGTCGTTAAATACTATTCATTTACTTAGCATGGAAGGCATCACACCAAAGCAATTATATTCTTATGCACCTGTTTTATTAATTGTTATTTTGGTTCGTAAACATTTAATTTGATGTAAGTATAAGTAGGTATGACCACCACACTAAACTAGCTTTCTCATTTTATCTACATACCTAAATCTCAGGGAGATTTGATTATTATTTACTATTAGTTATTTAGTGATAATGGTGTTACCTGCTCATATTATTATTTTATGCTGTTCCTGAGAATGTACACCATCTGTAATTCATTGAAAAGAGTAACCATTGAGTTTCTTGCCGGATCTTCTCAGTGGAAGCAGCATTCCGAACCGGTGGTAGATTCTGACTATTCATAAATGCTTTGTTGGCTTACATGAATAAAAACAATTTTGAGTTTTTTTTTTTGAGTTTTGAATGTTGTCAAACTAGAGAAGGCAACATGTTTTGTGTGGTGGTTTCGTGCAGTGAAAAAGTAGTAAACTTACTCGTGTTTCGAAAACAGTGATTAGTCCTTGATTCTTTCCGTCGACGTAGCTACACAAGTGATGATCAAATGATAATAGCTGTGCAATTAGCGAATGGAAAACGGCAGTTATGGGCGATTTGACATGTACGTGCAACTCACTCGCAATTAATACATCCTCTCCTCCACCTACATCCTCAGATGCCTTATATATAAGTACTTACGGTTCAAAATATATTTAATTTCAAAACATAACAGATAAACAAGTATTTTTGAAATTGAGTTTTATGCTTAAAACCAAATGACTTTTGCAACTTTGAACACCTTATGTCCTAGCTTATACCTTGGGCCTTTATGGGGGGTACCGGAAGGATGCCGCTATAGCGTAATCCTTAGATGCTCTCCTTCCCCTTTAGTTAAACTTAAGATGTTCAGGATCTTCTAAGGAAGTTATTATAGTAAAATGATAATAACATTACTCCTGACCGAATCTTTGAACACGGCGGCGGCGAATCGTTACGAAGACTAGTCAACTACGCAGGCAATGTTAATAGTACAGAAGTGAGTGCGCGAGCACAGCCGCACTCTCTCTTCCCTCTCTGGTTAACTCAACTGGTGGGTCGGCACTCCAACACGACTGGAGAGAGTTTAGTCGGCTTTACTCGCCCTCCGAGTCACGGATACCCTCAGTTCTAATTGCCAGTCAATGGTCAACCTACTCTGACTGAGCTTGTCAAGCGTTGCTTAACCGATTCATACCGCTTATAATCCGATCAGTGACAACTGTGATTGCCTCAAAAAACACTAGACGCATGTTTATAATATATCTATACTCTTAGAGCTCACTATAATATACTGACACCCGTTAAGGACAAACACCCTGATCTAGTACAAGGCATTCGATTACTCACCTCGACCGAAAGGCCAAATAATCCATTTGTGCATTTGCTTTATGAAACGAGAAATCTACAGGCATGTTTGTGTACAACATATAACAATATATTATATTATTTATATGTAGTCATAAAGTGGATATTTAAATTAGCTAATTTTGATTAGTAAAGTAGGTACAACGTAATCGCGTATCTGTACTAGGTGAAACATAAAGGGTATACAAATTTTTTTGCAACTTAACTTTGTAAATCTAAAACTATCGGCTTTGTGGGAGAGTTTAAGTACTAAAGGTTTTGTAGACTTATGAAATCTGGCAACAGCTGTATCCCTGTAACACCTTTTGTTTTTCAAGTTTCCTCCAAAGCTGATAGTTTTAGATTTACAAAGTTAAGTTGCAAAAAAATAGTATACCCTTTATGTTTCACCTAGTATATCACAAAAAAGTGAGGTACTTATTTAATAAAAAAATATACAATACTAACAATCCAAAATTGACAATACTAACTCTATTGCCATTATTCCTAGGGTCGTAAATTTCCTAATTTATATCGTCGTAACGTAACACATGAGCAATACATTTATTTTCAGATTCCTATTTCAAATGTAGTTAAGGTGAAGGCGCCTGTGTAGCTCGCGAAATTCAAAATTTTTAAGTATTTTTATAGTTTATCCAAAATCTGAAAACATTTAAGACAACATTTTGTGATTTGCGACAAACACAGTATGCAGTGCGTTTATTAATACATTTATTTTACTCTAAATATTATCACGGTGGATATGATACTAGTAAATAACTAAATATACAAAAATTGCCACATTATCTGGATAGCTGTCGTTCTTGAAATGTTTTAGAGTAAGTTAGATATATTAATAAATGCACTGCACGCGATCTTTGTCGCGAATTAAAAAATGTGCCTTTTATTATTGTCAGATTTTGAAAAAAATCTAAAATACCTCAAAAAATTTGAACTTCGCGGGCTAGATGGGCGCTTTAGCCTTAAGTCATGATTTTAGGAAAACAGAATTGGCGTCAATTACGAGTTGAATTAAAACTTATATACAAAAAACTTCTCCACATACGTGTCATGAAATGTACGTCAACAATAGATTTCCGCCCGGTATTCCCCGAAAACATTTAAGTAACTTGTCACAGCAAACGAAAAAACAAACACTTTTTCATAACAAAACGTTTCCAGCCCACAGCTCTGTCACACGGCACTGTGTCGGGTCCAAATGACCATTCCATTCAGTTCAAATTTCAACCAATTACCTATTTGACGGCGTTTATCTCGTAACGTCCCGTGGTCGTTTGCAAACGTTAGCTTTTGATCGTTTAGATTCGAATCATACGTGGCATAAGTACGAGTATTATATCTATTGGTAGTTAGTAAATACTTAAGACGGTATCGTGTGAGGGTGATATATATGGTTTCCGATAGGCGCGGACATCGTGAAAATTTAACGATTTTTTTTTAAGACCAATTGGCAGACGAACTGCGTAATGTTAAGGTGAAGGCGCCTGTCTAGCCCGCAAAATTCAAAATTTTCGAGTATTTTTATAGTTTATCCAAAATCTGAAAACATTTAAGACAACATTTTGTGATTTGCGACAAACACAGTATGCAGTGCGTTTATAAATACATTTGATTTACTATAAATATTATCATGGTGGATATGATACTAGTTAATCACTAAATATACAAAAATTGCCAGATTATCTGGATAGCTGTCGTTCTTGAAATGTTTTGAGTAAGTTAGGTATATTAATAAATGCACTGCACACGGTCTTTGTCGCGAATTACAAAATGTGCCTTTTATCATTCTCAGATTTTGACAAAATTCTAAAAAACCTTATAAAATTTGAACTTCGCGGGCTAGATGGGCATTTTAGCCTTAGCAGTTAATACAACTTACAGATACTTGAATAACCAGAGGGCATTGCTTCACGTTGCGGACCTGAAGGGGTGTAGTACAGAGGGAGGGGGAGTGGGGATGGGCTTCAGACTCTCTCTTCCATCGTACGAAACACAGCAATAATAACTACTTTACGCCGATCTTCTATGAGAGCGTGGTACTACCCTTGCAGAGCAAAGCCCGCATATGAGCTGTACTCAATTGCCAACAGCTTGTCTGTAATTAATTATTTAATTTGCCGATGTATTTTCAAACTTATTACGACGCAATGCGGTACAAATTCAAGTATGACTGGTTGCACAACTTACCTATAACTTAACAGGTACCTTATTACCAATAACTTGATTACTGGAACACGATCTTCGTGTCCAGATATCTTGCATATACTGGTCAAGATATAATGTTGTAAGATGACTTGACTACTTCGATGCGAAGACGTAAAAATACGAAAATTTAGTTTCTGGGGTTGTGGACATCACATGTCTTTCGAAAATTTATTAGATTTTCGAAAACATGCAGAGGTGCTCTCTTAGCAACGATAATGGATATATCGTGACATTGGTATTGTCGAATTCTTTTTAAATTCCATACTTTTTGGCGTCGTACCGATTACTGAACGAACAATATAAAATTATCGTTTGTTCAGACGATAGGTAAACGACGGCAAAAATGATGGAATTTAGAGTAGGATTCGCCAATACGAATTTCACGATATACCGGTTTTCGTTGCTATCCAAGGGATGATCCAAGGTTTCCTCATGTTTTCAAATGGGTGATGTAGTCAGTATAATTATGTACACACCTAATTATGTCAAAATCCCAACATCTTTAGGAAATTTTCTGAAAAACATTCTAATTACATAAAGTTTGCCTGAAGTATCAATTTAACTGATATTACTTTATTATTGTAATTCACATATTTAGCAACAACGAGTAACAAACAAGCAACTAGAATATAGCAGGATTTTCCGATTGGACGTACCAATAGGAACAATTTTTCTCCGACTACGGCAAAGCCAAAGGAATTTTAAAATAAGATAATAAGTCTATATTTTGTATTTTTTTTATAATTTGAGGGTAAGTAAGTTCCTTATTTATTAATTTGTTTTATCTTTTATAATGAATTATAATTACTTTGATGCTTATAAATAAACTTAGATCCGTTAAAAAAAGGAAGGGTTATGTTTTTACTAGTCTATGCATGAATAATATTATAATGTTTGTATTATTTTGTTGTTTCCCCGTAGCTCCTAAACTATTCATTCGATATTGAGTGAGGTGTCAACCGATTTGTTATTATGTTTAAGGTGGCATAGGCTACATTTAATACGAACTAAATCAATGCCACGGTCTTCTGATATTTTTTTTGCTATTAGAGTGACATTTAGAGTAACATAAAAATATAAAACAGAGTAGTCTCATATAAAAATAATAATAATTGTGATGCATTTATTGTTTCTCGAGAACATTTTCACACAAAACCAAATTCTTTTCTTTCTTCGCTTCCAGTTTCTTCTGATACGTTTCGCGACGATGTTGTACGAAGAACCATCTGTGAATAGAAGAATCCGTCAATACTGTTTGTAATTTTGTTTCACGGAACTAAGTGCTAAATCATAATATTATTAAGACTGACTAGCGTAGTTATTTTCTCAACAATCGTCAAATTAACTTTACTATCTAATTTTGGACTAAAATTGTTAGAACTGAAAATATCAAATACTTATCAAATACCTATCCTTCCTACTAATATTATAAATGTGAAAGTTTGTGAGTGTGGATGTATGTATGTATGTTACTCCTTCACGCAAAAACTACTGAACGGATTTGAATGAAATTAGGAACACAGATAGTTTATAACCGGGATTAACATATAGGATACTTTTTATCCCGATAATCCCGTAATTTTTGTTACGTTAAATACTACGCGGACGATGTCCGTGGGCACACCTAGTTTACTTATACATTGAAATTGAAACCGACTTCAACAAAACATATCTGAACTAAAAAGCTAGAAATAACTAGGAACCTTGTAATTTCTTTCATCTTTACACTTACACCCTTATTAATAAACGAGGTATAGCGGGAGAATAGTTAAACTCCGAATTAACTGTTTCTGTCATCAGTAATTTGACATGCGAAAGAAGAAGGCAAAGCATGGTGTAACTATTCAACCGCTTAGCCATTTATACTTATTAATATAATTTACCACCTTTAAAGGTTTACACTAATGGCCAGGATGGGAATCAACCCGAAACCTGTCAGATACGAGAGCAATGCCTCTAGCTACTAGGCTATTGATTCTTATAAACAATATAATAGTTATTATAATAATCATGACCTTCCTCCACCTTAACGCACAACGTCTATAAATTTCCCTTTAAGGAAGTAGTAAGAGATACTCACATTAGTATGGCAATAGCCGGTAGAGTCATAACAGCGCTATACACGAACACAGCTCCAGAGAACAACAGTATAGTGTTAGAGTACATTGAAGAGTAGGAAGGGTCGAACACCAGCGCTGCCAGCGTTTCCACTAGGCTGAATAGCGAGTTCATTTTACCCATCTCCTCGCTGGGCACCAGCTTGGATGCCATAGATCTGAGTGACGTAAATGTGGTAGCATTCAGGATCTCCACTAGAGGTACTGGAAATATAAATAAATATGTCATCAGCCAGTATCGCGTCGTTATACAAGTTGAAACAGAAAGGGTATACTTTTTTCAAAACTTAACTTTGTAATTATAATACTATCAGTTTTGGAGGAAACTTGAAAAACAAAAGGTGTTACAGGGATACAGCTGTTGACATGTTTCATAAGTCTACAAAACCTTTGGTACTTCAACTGCAACAAAGCCGATCGTTTTAGATTGACAAAGTAAACTTGCAAAAAAATAGTATACTCTTAAAAAAAATAGTAGGTATATTAGGTAATAGTGCCGATTTTGTTGGTCACGCGAGTCGCAACTAAACTTGACTAAACTATACTAGGAACAACGAGAAGCGTTACGAAATGGTAATAATGTTTGAGTTCAAGTCGGTCACAGCCGGGCTCGCCAACATTCGGGCGCATATAAATTTGTGCTTCATACACTGTCAGAAACCGTGGGTTTATTTAAAATTAAATAACTATTCACCTAATTTAATAAAATTATCTATTAATTTTCGTGTCACTTGTCGTTGGCCGTGGTATAACTGTAATGTCATCCTTCTGATAGTGATAAAGTATGAGAAAGACATCAATATATTTATTGGTGTCAAATTTGTTAAGTTGTTACTCGACGATAACAGAATGAGGATAATACCAGGCATGCCTTTTAAGTTCTGTCGTCTCCATATTTCCCGGCAATTTTGAATTTGGAACTGTTCTATATTCGAATGTGTTTAAATTTCGAATCTCAAAACAATTGAAAGTTTTGGGATTGATGCTATTGTTTAGTCACAGCGTCGATTAGAATCTGTCAGGTTACGTACGAAAATGAATCTTTCTAAGGAAAATGTTCGTGCAATAATTTTCTACAACTTTAGAAGAGGCCTGACACGGCTTCAGTGTTTTGAAGAGCTAACATCTGTGTTCAGTGATGAAGCCCCATGTCTGCGGACTGTCGAACGCTGGTATTTATAATTCCAGCGTAGACATACTAGTCTTAGTGACAAATCTCGCGAAGGACGGCCAAAATCCGCCTTCACTGAAGATAACATAATTACTGTGAGACAACAAATTCTCTAAGATCGTCATGTGACGTATCGAGAGATAGAGGCTCTATTAGGCATCTCAGGGACAACCATTCAGAAAATCTTGCATGAAGCGCTTGGTGTAAGAAAGCTAGATTGCCGTTGGATACCGCATCTGCTTTCCGACGCTCACAAGGCGGCCCGCGTCAGATGGTATAAGAAAACTCTGCAAAGGTTCAACCAAGGAGAGTCAAATCACGTCTACGACATCATCAGTGGTGACGAATCTTGGATCTATGCCTACGATCCTGATTCCAAACAACAATCTACAATCTGGGTCTTTCAAGACAAGCCAAAACTGACTAAAGTTGTTCGTTCTCGAAGCACTTCAAAGAAGGTGGTGGCCACGTTCATTGGAAAAACCGGCCATATTGCGACTATTGCACTTGAAGATCGTAGAACGGTTAATGGAGAGTGGTATACCACAGTTTGTTTACCACAAGTCATCGCCAACTTCGAAAATCTAACTCAAAGCGACGCATCATCCTGCACCACGACAACGCAATCTCACACAGCGCTCGTCAAACGATTGAGTATTTGAAGCAGGAAAAAGTAGAAATTCTTGATCATCCTCCATACAGTCCTGACCTAAGCCCTAACGATTTATTTACATTTCCTAAAATTAAGAAAAGTCTTCGTGGTCAAAGGTTCCAGTCCGGTGAAAAAGCAGTCGACGCTTTCAAGTCAGCCATTTTGAACACCCCCACTTTAGAGTGGTATAAATATTATAATAACTGGTTTGAGCGAATGGAAAAGTGTATTAAGCTACGTGGTGAATACTTTGAAAAACAATAAAAATTACTATAAGGTTCTAGTTGTGTTTTTTTCTTCAAACGACAAAACTTAAAAGGCATCCCTCGTAATGTCGCAGGGCGGTGCCTCGGTGGTGTGGGCGTTTTACTGACACTGACAGAAGTGAAGTGACAGACAACGACTAGCCAATCCAAGCAATCTTTACCACGGGTGTCAATAATATAAAGAACTCAGGCCTCCATTTTGGTTTTCCAAAGTCCGGACACATTTTTGTATTGTATTGTTATTAATTGTGTTTGTTACTGCTATTTGTTAATTGACACTGGCGAAATACATATTACCTTGGGTGGGCCATATTTTAAAAGAAAGAAGAAGAAAAAGAGCTCAAATTAAGCTGGAAATGTTACCGGAGAGGCGTACCGCTTGAAACTACCGGACTTCATATGGACGTAGTGCGGCCCCTCTAACCACTAGGCTATTGACGCCTTTTTAAATCGATCATAAGTCTGCGAGCGGCTTTGAATATACTTTAGACATGTCATTTTGTACTCGAATGACATAAGAATCGATTCATTAGTATGGGATTATAACTATGGACGAACATCAGCAAAAAAATCCCTGAGATTTGCAGCCGACTGCACTTTGCTTCTATCATACATATTACATACTTATAAGAAGACTACAAACCCATGAACATATGTAAGTCGTTCTGTACAAATATGATCAGTATAGAACCAGCGAGCTTGCTGACCACTGATATGAGGCACAGCATTGAGTCGTGGAAGCCCCACCGTTTGCTGAATACACTAATTGAGAACAACGCTCCTGGAATGACAAAATACTCCCATTAGTTTAAGTAACATACTTGTAACTAAAAAACCTTGACGTTGCTGAGAAATATACTATAAATGATGTCATGATAACTTTTGGGCAGAGCATGTTTCTTAGGAGTAAAAACATTATAATATAGTATGCAGGGCTAAGACTGGTCAACGGAATTTCAGCATCCGTGGTAGCCTCCATTGTCAAATAATGAGAATGAAATCAAACCTGGTCTGTTTTTTTTGGAATTTTAAATTCTTTCACTACCCGGGGCTTAATAAAATTTTACAACCATTTTCCAAACCACATTAACATTTTAATACAATTAAAAATGGTCATCGTTGTTTTCTACTTAACAAACATCGAATACAGAGTTAAATTTAAAAATTATCATTTCAATTTTGCAATCCAAATTTACATTTCGTTATCTCCATTGCGTTTTGTTTGTACGTTACTTAAATTATGATCCAACGTGTATCTACCATCTTACCTAGCGAATGTGTGATAATGCTGTAGGTTGAGTACATACTGTACTTGAGAGCATCCCATTTCAATTTGTATCTCAGATACATGTAGAAGATGATTCTTTCACCTGTAAAAAAAAAGTAAAACAGTTCTAAAAATTGTGACACTGTTACAACCTGCGATGAATGGATGGTTCCGTTTAGGGACTACGGAGTTGTGAAAATAAGCTCTATTGCTGCCAAACATGGTCTGTTGTTCTTCTGTAGCAGAAAATGGTTGTGGGATACCATCCAGAGTTAAAGTTGATATTCATAAAACTCACCATGATTCGGTCCATAAACTATCGCAACCACTAATAGAGTCAAAAGTATTTTCTTCCGATAGTTACTTTCTCTCTTTTTGAACGCAGCTTCTCCAGTTTCCTTAACTAATATCAAAACATCTGAACTTGTTAGTGGTTTCACCTGGAAGTTCAAAATTAATCATTTTTTAGCTCAATCCTGAATAGATGGTGTTTTTTTGCAAAAAAAAAATACACAATATGTTTTGAATAGCCTAGTATTTCGTGGGTTAGATTACCACCTTGGCCATTAACCTACTCTTAGTAAGAATATTGAAATATGCCTAATTATTACGTGCATTTAGTTTGGTTAGAGGGCTATCTAGAATACTAATGAGGATACACTCACATTTAATCCTAAAATAAAACCAAATTACATAATGTTAACTATTATAAAATTAAAAATAATTAGAAGCCAAACAATTACCTCTTCATTAGCGCCACTCCTCGGCTTAGTGTTACTGCTCAAACAAAAGAATCCATAGAGGAAAGTTATTAGATATATCGACCCAGATATAGCGAAGATGCCATAATAGCCCCATAACTTTAGTAAGATGCCACTCAGTGCGGTACCTATGGGTACACCAGCAGTCATGCACAGATTAACAAGGCCGACACGGAACGTCCTGTTTTTCTCATCAGTGATATCGCTGATGTAGCTAAAAACGCCCAGGTACACCATAACCCAACCACCGGTGATAGCAGGAAATAAAGCTTCTAGAAACATCGTCACTTCAACCTGAATTTCATTGAAAAAGTACGTGCTAAGGAGATTGCTGATGCAGACCATAAATTCGCCAAAAATTGGTAGCAATATACATATTTTTCTGTTCCCTGTTCTATCGCTCCAAGCTCCCATGAATATTACGAGTATAGTCGGAATAGCTGTCTGTATAACACTCTTCCATGATTCTATGGCTGATATAATCTGCTGCACTTCTGCTTCGTGTGTCAGGTTACCTTTTCTGTCGATGAGTCCGTCACAAATTTCATCTCCAAGGCTTAGTTTGACACGACACGTTTTGTCCAGATTCAGATTTTGTATAGCAAGTCTTGCTAACATAGAAGGTATTATGAGACCTGCCAATATTGGCTCCACGGTGATATTTGATTTCGCGTAACATAGTTTCTTGTAAAAGGTTTTATTTTCAAAGTCATCAGTCTTCTCACCTGTTGCGTCACTTTTAGCTTTTAAAGGTTCTTCTTCGGGCACATTTATTTTCTTTTCTGTTTCAGTCATGTCTCTGCCATATGCTCACTCGTTGGAGGTATTTGATGTACTAGATGGGCATATAATATTTAAACATTATTTGTTCCATGACTATTTATTATACAGTTGTATCATGGGCGACATATAGCATGATGCAAAAAAGAAACAGATCATTGTGAACATTTACAGGGTGTTAAATTTTGAACAGAGAATAATATATTTTAATGCATACATTGTGGTAGGAAGTACAATAAGTAAAGTTTTACTTATAATGTTTTAAGGCCTTGTTTCAGTGATCACCGATGAACCATCGGTGTAGGAAGTATTTTGTTGTAAATATTATCAAAATAAAAAAAATGGGCAAGATGGTACCAACAGTAAAAAACCTCCAAAGATTATGTTTGAATCCGTACAGTAATAAATTCTGGATGATTGCCTATGAAAAAAGAATTTGGGCCTTTACAAAAAAAAAACTTCCATTTGTGTTTGAAACATCCTGTAGTCGAAGATACTTATTCAAGTTAAACATTTATTATCTAATTAATATTTGCCTACATTGTCGAGATTGCCACTGCGCAGTCTGATGTTTGATAAAATGAAAGCAAACAAAGTTATCTATTGTTTGCTTTGCGATTAGTATTGAAGCAATACAATGACTTCCACCTTAAGAAAAAGTTATGTGTTTGAATTATCTTTAAAAAATTTAATATCATTGTGCAATATTGATTTTACTTCTTCCAGGTTATAAAATTCCATAGACTAAATAAAAAAATTACACTTCCATGTGGGACCGATACCTAGTCTTCTGGACTTTTATCGTCCAGCACTAAGTTTTCTTGTCACGTCCCTACGTGACTACTACTCTACGTACTGACTCTCCGAGTGTCTAGCACAAACCCTGCTTGGCCGCCTTTTTTCTAAGGGCTAACTAGACTAAGAAAATACAATCCTACTTAATATTATAAATGTGAATGTTTGTGAGTGTGGATGTATGTATGTATGTTTGTTACTCCTTCACGCAAAAACTACTGAACGGATTTGGATGAAATTTGGAACACAGATAGTTTATAACCAGAATTAACATATAGGATACTTTTTATCCCGATAATACCGAAATTTTTGTTACGTTTAATACTACGCGGACAAAGTCGGGGGCACAGCTAGTTGACTATATAAGTAGTCTCTTAAACTTCATCGTCTAGAAATCTTTTTTTTTGTATGGTTATTTTTTTGATTATAACTGTGAGTTTGCATTGGGGAAATAGTTACAGCGATTTATGTTGTTAACTCTATATTTTGGAGTGCACAGAATAGAGCCATTAAAAATCGGTGTAAATATTTCGTCAATGGAAACGAGGGTAACTATACTAGCAAAAAAAGTAAAACAATTGTTTTTAAAACAGCTATTTTATAATGTTACATCGTTTGTTGTATTTGACATGTATTTATTCTATAACAATCTTTTCGTGTTCGAGATCTATACTGCTTACTACTACGTTTTCTTTCATCTTTGCCTCCAGGTCTATTAATGAAGTAGGTCTATCTGCTTTGCAATTTTTCAGGAGTCGTTCGCTTTTCTTGTGTTGTATGAAGAACCATCTAGTTAAACATAAATAGATATAAATTAATTCCGTCACATGAGTGGGAGCCACTATTTCTATTGTAACCAAAATATGAAAATAACCCAAAACAATGGTTTTACAAAACATTTTTCTGACAAAAAGTACCTACATTGTGAGTCGACTAAATTATATTTAAGAGTTAATTTTTGTAGCTGAATGTAATGGACAATAAGCTTAAATTCCCAAATGTTTTTAAGCATTTGTTCTAAAAATTTTATCATTGTTAACTATGAACATAAATTAATTTAGTTTGGTGTCTACATAAATAATTTTCGTATTTGTATAAACTATTTTTGTAGAATGGTACTAGCATGAGATTCAATTTTAAGTTTAATTTCTAATGAAACAATTTATATGCAAATTGTTTGAATGAGTTGTGAAAACAGCAGCAACTTGGCTTCTAATAAGTAGAGACTAATTTGAGAGTTATTGTTTTCCACGAAACTTTGATTAGTAGGTATGATTATTTTTTATTAGAATATTAGCTTTTTCTCACGACTCTTAAAATGTATACCAATTTAGTTCTGAGAGACAAACACCTTAGCATCCAAATGTTGAAATTTAGCAGTGAAGGTTCGTAATATTCCTCAAAGAGTCTCAACAAACGAAAGAGTAATGGAAAATTATCATATTTGATATTTCCATTGCTGTTTTGTTTCAGTACCAAAAATACTTACCCGAAGAAACACAGCGGCGGAACAGTAAGCACTGTGCTTACGTAGTAAATAATCCCGGCGTCTAGCTGTAGCGTAAACATGTATATCCACGAGTATATAGGCCCGAATACCATTGACGTCACGACTTCCATAAGATTGAAGAATGAAGTCATTTTCCCTGAAAAAAATTTAGATTTATTAATTTAAAGTTAAAATACGATGGGCAAAGGCCATTACACTAATCAAGCAACTATAATACATTATAAGTTATAACAAAACTAAATCAATAATCTTCCTCACAAAATATCAAACATACCAAAAAAATCCTCTACTAGATAACTACTCGATCGATTTTACACCGTTTTAAAACTTGCGTAGTGAATGAAGAATAAAATAACAGCCCACCAGGGCCCTAACCACACTAGCTACTCAAATCGTAATATAAAAGCAAACGCTCGCGATTACGTTTCAAACGCTCCGCTTCTGACGTTTTGCTTACACCATACCATATCAATGTCAGTAGAAATCGTGAAGCTCGTATCAGCAGAACGTCAAATGCGGAGCGTTTGAAACGTAATCGCGAGCGTTTGCTAGCATGGATAGGGCACAGATGTCGCGGGAATGGGCTGACGGGATTCCCGAAGTGAGCTCACTTTTGTCAGAGTCACTACTAATTTAAATTATAGTCAGTGAAAACAGTCAACTGTCAATGTCAGGCGCTTTGCCAACGTGGCGCCGTCCTGGTGGCAAAAATAAATCTTGGCTGCCTTCATTGTTTGTGCCTGTTTAGAAAAGAGCCTTTGGATTTTTCTTATTGTGAACCAAACGTGGTCAAGGGGTAAGGTATTCAAATTAATCTCAACTTTGAGAACGCAAATCTCAAGAGCGCTCTAGGCTTCGATCTAAGGCCCGTATTAATACATTGATCTCAAATCTGAAATCGATCTTGGATATATAATTCTTATGAAATTACAGTATAAAATTAAACGCCAAACGCGTACTCAAGACCGATCTCAGCCTTAAGATTGATTTAATAAATCAATCATAAGTCGGACACGTTAATACGGACCTTAGAGTCTCCATTTATTTAGGCTTAGTTTCCACCAATAGATGTAGCAAAAAGATCATATAAACTCAGCATTCATTCAAAAATGTATATAAATTATTTAATATCATTTACATTAAGTGCTATTTATCCTTTTATATTGTTTACATAGTTAATAGATTTATTGCGTTCTCACTTATCAAAGAATTTATTCAAATTTGTAGAACAACTTACTCATGTGTTGATAACAATCACGTTTAAAACTTACCAAGTTCATCGCTTTTCACTAGTTTAGAGGAGATTGATCTCAATGCTGTAAATGATGTAGCATTGAACATTTCTACTGCCACAGCTGAAAAATGTAAAATTAAATTAGAAATAACTAAATTAGAAACAAGGTAAGATAGTAGGAAGTTAATTAGCAATCGGAAGGAACAGCAGTGGATTGGTGTCGCAAATGATCCCCAAATGTTGCACCTCGCAACGAATCAGTAGAGATATGAAGAGCTGACAGCCAACCTTATCTTGTTGGAGAGGCATCAAAACAAGGAATGTCCACAAAACCGGACCACACAATCTGCAGTCAAAAGCTTAAGAATTTCTTTGGAAGTGACTAATGACATAACGCGGAAATAAATAGTATAAAACTTGGGGGATGATGAGCCTTACAAAATAAACAAAAAAAATGAACAATACATACCTATATACATATCCCTAGTGTTCCTAGCTAAACCGGTAGCTAGAGCTCCAATGATTTTACTGCTGTTTGAAATCAGACCGAGAACTGAGTCGTCCCACTTCAGGCGATGACTGAACAAGCTTATTGAGATAAGGGCACCTGGAAATGTTATTAACATTGGTTAGTAAGTATCTAAATCATTGGCTTTATTTTAAACGGAGCCTTTATAGCGTGAGCCAAAGATGAAAACGAAATTTCCATAGATTTTTACCTTTATCGGGTTACGTTGTATGAAAAAAACGTTGTCAGCTTCGCTGTGTGATTGTAGCCCCGACTCTCTATGAGGGAGACCTTCTACTTGATTTTGCTATGAAATGGCCCATTCGCTTCAACCAATAGGAGCGCTTCATTTCCTGTCTACTTGAACTAAGCTGGGTGAAGCTGAGGGAATGAAGGGATCCTATTGGTTGCCCTAAGATTCGGAATATTTAAGCACACACATTGTTTGGTTTGGTTTGACGCTATATGATATTTTTCTTGAAAAATGATAATTTTCACGGTGACTTGCCCTAATTACAACTTTTGGATCTGTTAACACTGTTCTTGACTATGATTTAGTAGCCTTAGTAGCCTCAAAAGGGCTTGTATCCAGGGCCGTTAAACTAACTATAAAAAAACTATGATTTAGTTCGATACATACCGAGGGAGTGAATGCAGATGTAAAAGGTGCTGTAGAAACTGTATTTGAGCGCGTCCCAGTTGAATCTGTAGCGCGTGAACAGGTACCGGACTGTGTACTCACCTGAAACGTACCAGATTTGGATTAGTTGTTCGTCATTGGGCGCGTCCAGACCACACCGCCGCGCCTGAGGAGTTTGACATCCGATCTCGTAGAGCGAAACAAAGTTTACCTAGCGCGGCTCCTCCGTTAGTGTGGACATTCTAATTTGCGTTTATTAATAAAGATTGCTAGGGATGTACCTAATATACGCATTGGTGATTTTTGTCTTCAATTTGTTTATTAGTTAATCAAGATATATAGATAATAACTCTAAATTGAAAATTTAAAAACCCCCGATCCGACGACCTTTTCATCAAATGTCAATAATCAACAGAAAATCTGTGTAAAAGTATGACACATTATTTTGTTATGACATTATAATAATTGACATTAGAATAGACAACAAATCTATTGATGCCACGGAGGTTTAATTCCTAATAAAATATTATCAATTATGATTCAATTTCATGTAATAACTCTTGTTGAGGTGGACGGGAGCAGCCCAGGGGAAGAATTTTCAATAACGCTAAAATTATTTTAAATTAGATTTGTTTTTTTTATATTTTTTCTCAATGGCGGAGCAGCGCCCTCTAGAATGAATTTAGCGTAATATTCCATGACCATTAACAAAACAAACAAAATTTAACGCATGCGCGTATCCATTATTTGACACGTGACTTATGGAACGTCTTTAGTTCATACACAAATCTCATATAAAAATTGATCAAATATTCATTTTTTCCAGAATCAGGGAAACTTTCATATTTATAATATTGTAAAAAGCCAGTTCAGACTATTACGATCATTTAAAAATATAATAAATCTAAATCCAATAATCTCAAATTTTGATTGGATTCGAGCCGAGGAAGTTGGTTTTGGGCCGTGAATGTGGCTTTTTAACCTACAAAAGAGCTGATGATCTTCAAACGGCTGAACCGATTTTCATGAAACATAGCTAAGAACACTCTCGATCAGAATACCTATCTAACAAAAGAAACACAATTGAAATCGGTTCATCAGCTTGGGCGCTACGTTGCCACAGACAGACACACAGATACACAGATACACAGATACACAGACACACAGATACACATGTTAAACTTATAACACCCCTCTTTTTTCGTCGGGGGTTAAAAATGTTGGATATGAAAAGGTCAAGACCCTGTAATAATTCGTTTCAATGAAACAGGGATATATTTAAATTTTTTATATTAATGGCCTCTTACAATTGGGTCATGCCCAATATGATTCTGCCAATGTCGAGTAGCGAATAGCAATATTAAAGACAATTAATAATAATACCTATAAATGTAACCGTCCATTTTGGACAAAAACAAAAGAAAAAAAAATGGGAATTATATAATGTTATAGCAAAACAGTTTGTGATGAACGCGTGTCTTCTCAAAATTTACAAAGGTGACGTGATCAGACACGCGTCCAATACGTGTTTAACTTTATTGGTTATAGCACCGCTAAATTCAAATTGTTCCGTTCTTACGTTCCGGGCCGGAATAGGGATGGTTGTTGATGAATGGGGTGCGTATATCAAAAATAATTAAGCAGGTGCTTTTCATACAACGCTAGTAGATACTCGAAACGTGTCTATAATTGGCAGGAACGAATATCGAGGTACGTAATTGGATAGTATACCATCAAAAGAGTAGTGTTTCATTCAAAGGCCATGCCATGAGAGTCATTAAAAAAAGTGCGTCTCGGGACGCTTGACAGAAGTTATAACTTAAACTAGACAGCGTGGCGCCGTAAGCGCGTTAAGTTACGAAGCCGGTTTACCCTCCCATAAAAAGTAATAATTTAAAAAGTATTTATCAAAGCTATAAATGATTTAGAATGATCGTGAATCTCATAGACTAAGCTCTTAGCGTCGTTGTTATTTCGCCCACCTATTAAGTAGGACAATATTTTAACATTACTAAAGGCCTAAATAAATAATTCCTGAGAATTCCGACAATAATTTGGATTTACGGCCGCATTCAGTACTAACATTAAATAAAATATAGGACTAGGAACAAGTACCTACCGTAAGCCGGGCCGTATATAAATGCGATTGATGCTAATACCAAAATGGACTTTGTTCGTCTGTGGTTCGGTCCCTTTTTGAATGCAACCGTCATGGTGTCCTTTACGTGCTTTATGTCGAAGAAGGATTTTAGGAAGCCTCGTACAGTGGACGTTTCATTCTGAAATTATAATATATATCAAGTTGTACACAATAACAATGTTTGACTCATTACAAAATCGACACATAAGATATATTATTAGGCAAATAATTTATATATACATTTATAAAATATTATATATAAACCTTAAATCAAATTGAATTCTATGACAGTGTTAATAATGATGAAAGAAATCAAACAGACAGCAGATTTGGAATATAATCAAAAACTGCTCACAAGAACAGTAACATAAAATACCTACCTGATCAGATTTCTCCGGGACAGGCCGTTCTGGATCCTTTATGTAAATAAAACCATAGAAAATACTAAACAAATACAGCGCGGAACTCAATGTAAAAACGCCATAATATCCAATTTCCCTCAAGAGTATTCCGCTGAGTACTGACCCAATGGGGCCACCTGCCGTCAGACAAAGATTTGCTACACCAACTCTGAATGTCCTGGATTCCTCACTAGATGCATCACTTATGTACGCAAAAGCTCCCATATACGTCGTTATCCAGCCTCCCGTTATAGCTGGGAAGAAAGCTTCGAAAAACATCGTCACTTCAACTGGCAACTCATAGAAATAGTATGCATTCAGTATGTTGCTCAGACACATTAACAATTCGCCAATTATCGGGAGTAGAATACATATCTTTCGTTTTCCAGTTCTATCACTCCATGCTCCAAGGAAAAGTATCAAGAAACTCGGTATGGCGGTTAACAGGACATTCTTCCAACTCTCCATTCCAGCTATCATTTCTTGGACAACTAATTCCTCCTTCAAATACTTGGTGCCTTCTCTCGCCACTAAAGCATCACATACTTTGTCTCCGTACTGCATATTGACGCGGCATGCCTTATCCAAATTCAAATTTTGCGTCGCCAGCCTCGATAGTACTCCAGGAATCACATGGCAAGCTAACACGGGTTCAACTGTTATATTTTCCTTTATATAAGCGATCTTTTCTCTGAATGTCCTCTTTTTTGGTGCCTCCTTTTGGTCTTTTGACCCTTTCAAGGGTTGTTCCTCCGTCGTACCCATTGCCTCCAAACTGTAACAGCTACTGATGTTTCGTTGGAAGATTCAATGAGGTATGTTGATTGCCGATCAAATATTAGTACAAAGACTGATAGGATGTTACATTAATAGAAGCATTATCAGTATTGCAAAGACACGCCAGTGTGCAAATATTACTATGCTTCTTTGTTTACTTATAAATAGTTATTTACGTAATGCAACTCTTAGTGACATTAATTAATTAATTATAATATGTTAAAACAATGACGGCCGCCACATTGTTTTAGTGGTTTGATCCCAAACAAATTGTAATAATCTCCTATCACTATCATTTCTTTGTTCGAACCGTTCCGGTCATTGCATCAGGTGGTTGCAGGTTTGATTCCCGTTGGAGCGAATTTTGGAAATTGATGGTCTTTTACCTGAGTTTCTGTAATTTTCCATGATCTGGGCTGTATCGACTGCGTGGTACTGATCCCACCCAGTCGGTTCGATATTAACCCATCAAACATGCGTTGCTTAGTATGGGACCATACAATTGGTGTGTTGGTTTGGCGATATTTATTTATTATTATGATAATAATATGTATAGATAAAGCTCAATTTTATCACATAAATAAATTCATACAAAGTCAAAGAAAGGTTGATAAAATTGTAAGGCAATTTCCTGGCCTACCTTTTGTTTTATGTTATTCAAATACCGTACATCAATTTAACAAACAGTTATTTATTCATTTGTATTGCATCGAAATCATCCTACTAATATTATAAATGTGAAAGTTTGTGAGTGTGGATGTATGTATGTATGTATGTATGTTTGTTACTCCTTCACGCAAAAACTACTGAACGGATTTGGATGAAATTTGGAACACAGATAGTTTATAACCGGGATTAACATATAGGATACTTTTTATCCCGATAATCCGAAATTTTTGTTACGTTAAATACTACGCGGACGAAGTCCGTGGGCACAGCTAGTCAAACATAAAACAGTCGATTATCATTAACGACTATCAAATATTAAATCCAGTCCTGAATAAATAAAATCTTTTTAACCACAATTCCAAAACCAATCACAAAAGCACAACAGTATCTGAATTGTCTAGAATAAATAATAGACCAAGTAATCTAGACAGCGGCCATCTTAATTTGTGGCTTAGCAAAACCAGCTGGGGTTTCTCATTAAAGGACTTTTATTTTTATAGCGTTGTGTGTGACGCGGCCGAAGGATTTCTTGCGTTAATGCAGTGGGGACCCCCTGTGTGCACTGTGCACTTGTTTAGAGTAGAGACTCCGTTTTTATATCATAGTTGGGCTTTTTTGTTGGGCCCTTTACTTGCGCACCTCCTTGTTCACGGAAAATTACCGCCACATCTTTTCTAAAGTGAATTGGTCTTTTCACAATCGTGTCCGGAACAAGAAAACAATCAAATGTAATAATTAACGTGTGGACATTCTTGATGTTATAGTAACTGCAGTAGATAGGTAGCTTGTGTCTGGTTTATTTAAGTGTTTTTTTAAATACCTAAAAGAAATATAGGTATATTCAAATATGAAAACTATATCGCTGTCAGAGCTAGTATGTTTTGAAATGGTTTAAAAATTTAAATCCACGGAATCAATGGAATCATTGCCACCTAACGTCTGTTCTGAAAAGTTTGCAGCGCTGTCGGCAGCCGCGGCGCCATTGTTTTCACCCACTAATTTACTGCTGGTGTATTTTCAGCGTGGCTCCGTACTGAAAATAGTGAGGTACAAAAGTAGCACATACTTATATAAGGTTAGGAGTTTTCTAGGAGACGTAGACTTTTATATACCTAACTCTCAGATTAATTCGTTAATCTGAGACCTAACTATTCTCAAGTTATACACATCAAAAAATTTGGAGGTGTCGAATAAAAAATAAAATACCTGTAATAATGTTTGTGTATGTGATATAAAACTTTTTTCATTACTCATACTCTGAATGTAGGTCTGAAGTTGCCTGAGAAGCGGGTTGAAAGTAATACTTTTCAGGCCCGGGAGTTTCGCTTTCAACTGACAGCTGTCAAATTATAAAAAACAACTAGTTCCATTTTCACATTTCTATGGAACCATTTTCAAACTTTTTCTACAGTCACTCAATTACAGCACGATGTAAAATTGAAAAAACATAAAGTTAAGTATTAATTCAAGAATATATTTTTTAAATGACTTAGTTATAATTTAGTTTCAACAATTTCTTTAAATTAACATAGATTTGGGCAAAATATTTAAAGATGAAAATGAAAAATAATGGCTAAATAATGAAGTTGGCCGGCCAACGAAAAAAAAAACAAAATAGGCGGCAATCCGATTTTTTTTTTCGAGTTGTAGAGTATTGTTTATACTTTCTTGTATTATTTCTTTAGCCAATTCCTGTTTTTATTTTTATTTTCCTTGTATTCGTAATGAAAAGCACAGTGTTTACCTCGGGTGAAAGACTTCTTTTGTCCCTCGAACTATTAGCGCCCTCGCTACGCTCGGGCGCCAAACCCCGTCTCGGGACAATATAAGTAACTTTCACCACTCATGTAACAATGTACTATTGCGCTTGGTTGGAATATACATTGTCCCTGTTTAATGGCGAAATTAACATTAAATGAATGCTAGTAAAGTAAATATTTATTTTCCATTATATAAAAATAAACAGAGACCCGTTTTAAAAATAATCTATATTATGAAGGTAATAAAGATGTATTTATATCGTAAATGACCCAATCAAGTAGTGGCTTAACTATCAAAGTGACGTATTTATTGTAATAATATATCGGTAATCTTAGTTGTCATTACCTTTTATTACCTAAAATAATTATGTAAATATCGCATAGTAAATAACACAATGGACACGTAAATTCATTTCAATTAGTAAACAAATTATAACTTACGAAATCTTCGCTATATTCAATTTGACCAAGTTTTTGTTATTAAAATGTTTCGCGAAAAATCTGTTATAATAACGCAAATTTTCTCATAAAAATTATAATTACGAGAATATTATTATATTTCGAGATGAACCAAGCAATTATACATAATCATATTACTTAGTTTTTTTATTTCGATATAGGCGAGTATTTGACCACAATCTCACCTGATGGTAAGTGACGATGTGGTCTACGGTAGTGCATACTTGCCTAGAAGGTACCTGTTCACTCTTGACTTGAAAACATCCAGAGTATCATCCATTAGTATTTTCAATGTACCACAATTGGTTCTTTCTGGGTATTCTGAAGTTTCTCATACAATGCAAGAAATTCCACACACATATTATGTACACTGCCAAGACGCCAGGGTTTTCCTAAAAACCCACAGGCGTCGAAAATAACGTATGTATGGTTTGTGAAAGTTTGCTGTGTGACTATTTGTAATTACTGAATTTAAACATTTATATAATGATTAATAATAATAAATATCGCCAGACTGACACACCAACTGTAAGGTCCTAAACTAAGCAACGCTTGTATCATTGTACCGTACCCAGGGTACGGGAATTGTCCCCGTCCCTTGTTCCATTTGGAATGGGGGAACGATCCCAGTGACACCCAGACCGGAGAAAATTACGAATAGGCCATTTCCGAAATTTGTCCCAGCGGGAATCTTAACCACCATGTGCTGTGGGCCAAGCGGCCTACGCTCGAACCACTGCGCCACGCGGTTGTCTTTAACTCAAACTCAACATTGTTTTTATTCACATAAACCAACAAAGCATTTATGAACAGTCAAAATCTACCACCGGTTCGGAATGCTGCTTCCACTGAGATGATCCGGCAAGAAACTCAATGGTTACTCTTTTCAATGAATTAAAGATGGTGTACATTCTCAGGAACAGCATAAAAAATATGAGCAGGCACCATTGTCACTAAATAAGTAATAGAAAATAATATTATGTAAGTACCCTATATACATTACTTAGTATAAATTGATACATTAACGCATTGAATGCCAAATACACGGTGCCGTGGAGTTGTACGTGGCTGAGTACACGGCGCCGTGTAGTAGTGGGTGGCCGCATACACGGCGCCGTGTCTCACGACTCGTTTGTTTCTATGCATCGATACGACTTCGGCCATTGCGATAGCGGTACGTGAAGCACGCAGCCATGCACGTGACGTTTCGTTCAATATAAAACAAGTGTTGGATTTGGATTCGCGCGATTAATTTACGAAATACGGAGCATAATACTTCATTAAAATAATACAAACACTCAAATTATATGGCCACACTGATACGTTTCTTACCAAAAGCCGCATTTGAAATAGATCTCACAGGGAAAGTGGCATTCAATGTGTTAAATTCCCTATTGTTGTTGTCATGCAAATATTCCACTTACACGCATTGAAAATAGCTTGTTTCAACAATACCTTATATCACAGGGCCAATAGATGACTATACTTAGTAATGATATAACGTTAGGGATTTTCCATTCTGCTCCTGTGTTTACATTTATATACATTGTCTTATTAGATAATGCAACATGCGAAGATGATAATAATTGAAAAAAATGCGTTTATAAATAAATCAATATTCATTTGTAAAAACTAAATGTGAATTTAACAATCATAATTCATAATAAATATAAATAATGTAAATAAATATCAATTAAATAGTGGAGTGAAAAAAATTAAGTAAATAATTGAATCCTACTAATATTACAAATGTGAAAGTTTGTGAGTGTGGATGTATGTTTGTGTTGGATGTATGTATGTTTGTTACTCCTTCACGCAAAAACTACTGAACGGGTTTGGATGAAATTTGGAACACAGATAGTTTATAACCGGGATTAACATATAGGATACTTTTTATCCCGATAATCCCGAATTTTTTGTTACGTTAAATACTACGCGGACGAAGTCCGTGGGCACAGCTAGTATTTTCATAATGTGAAATTATGGTAACAAGTATCAACCCTGTGTCACATGTACCTACACCGGTTAGATGTAATTTCCAAAGAAATTGGATTAATATTTTTTTCAAATTTCCTTTGGATCTATCCGTACATTTTTGCAAATTGACACTGATTGACTGACAACAAAATTCACGCATTTTCACACGGGAAGTGTTTTCGATGGATTCATATTTAACTCGGTTTTGGAGCAAGAAGACTCCCAAACGAAGGAAAAATCCTTCAGATAATTTACAATAGAAAGAGATAACAGAAAACAGTGATGGATCCTTCCACCCTTTGTTCTAAATGTTAACGCAATCGTATCGTCATCGCGAAATCATGCTGTCACTGTTATGTTATGTACGAAATGTGTGGTGTGAGTGGGACATAAAATATACGTTTGCTTCTGCTTAAGTTTCAGTTTCCAAAGTTTGATAGATTTAAGTGGTTTTTCGGGAAATTGAAACTATGGAGTTTTATTTGCGTAGATAAGGGCGCCTGTGTATTCTGTGAGTTGATTGGGGTCCCTACAATGTATGTTATTTCGGAGACAGTCTACTGTGGTGTCACGCTGGTAGACCCAAATTGTAGCCAATTGACTTGACTACAGCTCATATACGGCTGGCTCGAACTTGGTACTACCACCTTCTGACTCCCGTACATCGTCTTCCCCTTCAGAGAAAGCAATACAAAAATATATTAATTCATAAACTTGGATGGAAGTATAAACTAGGTGTAAGTGTTATCCGATAAATAATACTAGCATCGTTTTGATTCAATAAGTTATTTTAAAAATATGATATAAAATTAGGAGACATGTTACAATTATTTAGGATTTCATGTTTAATTATTTAAGTCTCATTTGTAGAACTCGCTTGTGATTTTCAGTGCAGCGAATCTCCAGTCCACTTGCTACCAGAAGACAGAGTTTGATTTTAAAATAAAATCCTGTTAAGTATTTCAATATGGACACCCGACTTACAGGCGGTATGAGGTGCGTTTAAAGTTTTAGAGTTGGTGTAATGAGTTTCAATGGAAATGGTTTGAAGTGAAACAGAATCAATATGCGGCTAATGGAGGCCACTTTATGACTTTAATTTAATTTAATATATTTTTATATTAACTGATAAAAGTACCAATCCTTTTACTACATATTAATATAATATGAGGGAAATTCGTGGCGCATAATCCACCACGCAGGCCCAGTGCGGGTTGGCGAATTTCAATTATCGAAAATTTGTTTAAATTTCAAAGACATGCATGTTTCCTCATGATGTTTTCCTTCACCACAACAAAATTATAATCATAATTATAAATTATGAGTAATTCAGTATTGTGTAAAACATTCTTGCTGAAAAACAACTCAATACATTGTAAATAAAGTCCCCTTCACTCAATCCACCTACTAACCTCTCACCACCGCGCGGTACAGTAATTTCATTTCACGAAGGCACGTGAATTATTGTAAATTGACCCTTATGCCAGTGGTTTAAGAGTCACAGCACGCGTCTTTATGAAGGCGACGAACTATACATATAGCGCCTCCGCCTCCGCCTCAATATTATGTTTACTGCGTCTAGAGTCAAAGCATGCCGCGTGCCTTCCCTGGGGTATGTCCTGTTACTGTCAGCGCATTGGACGCTTATTAAGAATATTTTTTTCTCAATGACCCACTAACACTGTAATTGAGAGGAGCTCCAATTAACAATATGTGTTTCTAACAGATATGTAGATATAAATAGTTAGGCTATTGTAGAGTGTGAGTACCTACTATGAATGTTATAATTATTATTACAAAGTATTTAACAGTTATTGCCGTTACTGCCTAATAAATAAAGTAAGAAAGAAAGAAAAAATAATTAAATAAATAAATAAATCAACAAACAAACAAAGAAACAAACAAATAAATAAATAAATAAATAAATAGATAAAGAAATAAATACATATATAAATTTATAAATACATAAATAAATAACCAACTCTATAGTCCCAAACTAAGCAACGCTTGTACTATGAGTACCGTAAAATGGACCGGGGGCGATCCCAGTCACACCCAGACCAGGGCAAACTGAGCGGCCTCCGATCGAAATCTTTATTTTTTGTATCTAACCTATTACTTTTACCCCGAGTCCCCACATCGGAAGCACGGAGCTGAGGAGGGATGAAAATATTCGAGTATTTTCGTATATTCGTTCATTTGTTACGTGACTGACGGTACTCAAAGGGGCTTATTACGTTTGACAAGATCCACGTCGGGCGCGAGTTTATATACTTGAACGGTGTTCGCGTGTGATTTTCTCACGTTTGCCAGTATAAGATGGACTATGGTCACAGTGTAAATACTCTTTTCATTACTCATACTCGGAAAGGAGGTCTGAAGTTGCCTGAGGAGCGGGTTGGAAGTAATACTTTTCCGCTCTAGGGAGAATCAATTTCAACTGACAGCTGTCAAATTATTAAAAAAAACTAGTTCCATTTTCACATTTCTATGGAACCATGTTCCAACTTTTTATACAGTCACTAAATTACAGCGCGATGTAAAAAAGAATATATATTTGTAAATGACTTAATTTAGTTTCAACAATTTCTTTAAAATAACATAGAATTGGGGCAAACTATTTAAAGATGTGAATGAAAAATAATGGCTAAATAATAAAGTTGGCCGGCCAACGAAAAAAAAACAAAATAGGTGGCAATCCGATCTTCATTTGTTATTTTGAGTTGTAGAGTATTTTTCATACTTCCTTGTATTATCTCTTTAGCCAATTTTTGTTTTTTTAATTTTTATTTTCCTTCTATTCGTAATGAAAAGCACAGTGTTTACCTCGGGTGAAAGACTTATTTTGTCCCTCGAACTATAAGCGCCCTCGCTACGCTCAGGCGCCAAACCAAATCTCCAGCCAAAATAAGTTACATTCACCCCTTGTGTAACAATGTAATATTAGTTGTTATTCAGTGTATATTGAGCTATTTCGTTTATCAAAGATTTAGCTAGATAGTTAAAGGTTCTTAACTATTCTGATGGTCGACTTAGCGCGGTTGCTAAATTCCAGTATTCATAAAAAATTGTGGGATTTGTTTTGAAAATAAGGGATTGAAAAAAAAAATGTTTCATGAATGATCTTGATTTTTGAAGGGGGTTTATGAAAGGAGGGGGAAAATTTGTTGTTTTTGAGCTACCACGCACCGTTTAGGAGACAAACGAGGTTTTGTACTTTTCGTTCGTATTTGAAATTTGTTAACCTATGTTACATTTTCATTTAAACTAACCTTGTTTCTTGTATGTCATGATGTTAGTTAAAGATATGATACATTTTCCTTATAAGAATGGCTTAGAAATCCTGCCTTGTGCATGACACGCACTTGGCCGGTTTTACGACTATCAAAGCCTCTACGTTCACTAATATACTGGCAAAGTTAACCAACAAAATAAAACGGCTTCATAAAAAATGAAAATTTACATTTATTGTAATCTACACACCTAGTAAAAACCGCTACGGTAAACTGACCCACGCTTTTAATACTCTTCAGTGGTGTTTGAAAGACTAACAGGGGTCAGCTAAAGCTGGGCATTCTGAATTGAGCGGTCGGGTTAGTGTCATTCATCTTTCAAATTTCATGTAAATATTCACATATCACAAGTTTATTATACACTGTTTTTAACAGGTTTGAAGCAATTTAATTTTTTTCAGTGTTTAAGTTTTATATAATGTTAATATCGCCAGATGCAATCAATGTTAAGTCTTGCGAGACAGGTCCCAATGCAAGTGCGAGGCTGTGGTTTAAACATAACATAATCCATTTAAATTACTAAACTTGTAATTTAAAATTTCAATAGATTAGATTATTATTTGAATAGTTACGTACTTACTTTTATTAATTAAAGCTAAGTTGTTTAGATTTATTTTTAAACTGAACATTATCCTATTTGTTCCTATCATTTCTCCATTATGAACTCACGTTATAAAGCCTTCGAAAATGAAGTTCTAATTCGACCCGTATGTTTATAAATAGTAATCAGGTAACTACTTCTTCCCTTCAACTAGGAACAGTGTCAACATGGTAATCCAGTTGTGCCCGCCAGCATTAGAATTGTAATTCCGCTTGTGATAAGTAATGCCGTAGGTAACGCCGCAGGTAATGCCTGTAATTCCACAGGTAATTCCGCTAGGCATTATTTGTGTGCGGACGTCTGAGCGGGGAATCGAGCAACATTTTACACTCTCGACTATCTTGGGAAGCGTTTGCGTTCGCTTTTAATCGCGCCGAGATAATGTTTTAGGATTTCTGTGCGGGTCGTAACGGTGGATTAAATTAGTGTTCTGTTTGTTTGTACTTTTCATATTTGCGCGTGTATTTGAACGAATAAGAAAATATAAACTAATCACACTGTGTTCCTAAGATGAATATTTGAATTTAATAAAATTTAGTAGACATAATTTTGTGTCATTTTGGTGTATAAGCCAATTGTATGGTCCCAAACTGAGCAACGGTTGTACTATGGTTTCATGTGCCAGGTTTAGTTTAGTCGTAATTTTGCGACAACATAATTGGCATCACTGTCTCCGAATTTCATGTATACATATCTCCCATATCACCGCATAAGCTTTAGAGAAACAAGATATGTACACTGGGAGCTATCTACTTTGCATAGCTCCCTGACAGGCATCCGATCAAGTACTATCCGTACTATGTATACAAATAAATAAAATTGGAGTGTCTGTTTGTAATATCAAAATAACACCTTTTCACTAAATGCATATGAAAGTACATACGACACCTATAGTAAAAACGCGATTTAATTTTTTTTTGTCTATCTGTCTGTGTGTTTGTTCCGGGTATTCTCCGAAACGGCTGGACCGATTTCGACGGGACTTTCACTGGCAGATAGCCGATCTTATAAGGAGAAACTTAGGCTACTTTCATTTTAGATAAACAATTAGGGTTCCGCGTAAAAAATAAAACCACATGAACTCAAAGATTATCTCCGAAACGGGTGGACCGATTTTGACGGGACTTTCACTGGTAGATTCACTGGACTTTTATTTTAGAAAAACAACATTTTAAAAAATGGGTCCTGTCGCGCGGGCTCAGAACGCGGGAGCGGGCTTTTTTGTTAAGTTAAATTCCACGCGGACGAAGTCGCAGGCTCAGCTAGTCTTTAACTAAAGTCATGACATACAAGAAACAAAGGTTGGTTTAAATGAAAATGTAACATAGGTTAACAAATTTCAAGTATGAACGAAAAGTACAAAACCTCGTTTATCTCCTAAACGGTGCGTCGTAGCTCAAAAACAACAAAAGTTTTGCCCCTCTTTCATAAACCCCCGTCGAAAACCAAGACAATTCATAAAACATTTTTTTTTTCAATCCCTTATTTTCAAAACAAATCCCACAATTTTTGATGAATACTGGAATTTAGCACCCGCGCTAAGCCGACCATCAGAATAGTTAGGAACCTTTAACTATCTAGCTAAATCTTTGATAAACGTAATAGCTCAATATACACTGAATAACAACTAAAGAGTATTTACACTGTGACCATAGTCCATCTTATACTGGCAAACGTGAGAAAAATCACACGCGAACACCGTTCAAGTATATAAACTCGCGCCCGACGTGGATCATGTCAATCACGAGCCAGATGCATGCCGCCGCAGGCCGCGGCATGTGGGGCTGGACCCCCCCCCCCCCCCCCCCCCCCCCGACCCACTCACCGCTCTCTTAGACTCAGATGTCGAGGAGAACGACACACGCACACTCCCCACCAGACACCGACCCCCGCTTCCGCTAGAAGGTGCGTCTACTTACCTAGACGCACCTTGGCACCCGACAAGCCCGCTGAGTTTCTTGCCGGATCTTCTCAGTCGAGGTCGCGTTCCGATCCGGTGGTAGATTTACCCTCGCCACCTCTCCTGGCAGCGGCCCAAGCCGAGGTCGTGTCCCTTGTGGCGCCCTTGAGCTAGCTGCCCCCCTGCCCCTCTGGCTGGAGCGCACTTGCGCTCGCCCTCTGTCCGGGTGAAGTTGTTATGGCCACTCTGGCCAACAGCATATAGTCAATTCAAAAAAAAAAAAAAAGGATCTTGTCAATCGTAATAAGCCCCTTTGAGTTCCGTCAGTCATGTAACAAATGAAAAATGAAAAAATATTTATTTATCTCTAAGTCTACATGTTTGCAGGTTAATTCGTTTACAAATGTTGTCCGTAGACTTGAGGAACAGAACAATAATTATGTAAAAGTGCTTAACTTGTGACCCTTAATGCCTAGTTTGCCTGTATCTTAAGGGCCAGATATATTGCCAAAACAATTGCGCGTTGTCGAGAATAATAGAAAGGAATATACGAAAATACTCGATTATTTTCAAATTTTGTTGTTTTTTTTTCCTCTGCAGTCTGGGTGTCATAGGTATGTAGTGGATTTATGGAGTAAAATGAAAACAGTATCATCTTTATATTTATTTATTCAACAGACTTCATTAAACTAAAATGACAACATCGTTGAGCAAACCAACAGAACATGAAACTTCATCGTATAAAATTTATTTTAACCAAATAACTATTCTAATAGCTATTTATAATAAATCAAATTATTTTAATAGTGTTTATTTTACTTATTTGTGCGTGCGTCTCGTGTGCTGGTACTGAACAACTAAACTAAAGACGAACTAGACTAAATTAATAGTATTGCCTTCCCTCCCATAATCTTCACATATGAGCGAGACTGAGATACAATTAGTTTGTCAAATTTAGTTTAGTTGCGATTTGACGACAACATAATTAGCGTTATTCTAATTTGATAGTACACATCGCTACGCCCGCACAAAATAAATATATATATAATTATAAACGTATCATTTAAGAGACATATCTTTCTAACAATGGTTATTTTATCAATGTTTAATTCCCCATAGAATTCTTACACAAATTTAATATTGTCTACATCTCTTTTAAATACATAGGTATCATAGATAATAATAATAATTACATCTTAAGGGCAGAAAACGTTGATTAACCTTATTTATCTATGATTTGGTGACAACGGAATTGGCATTAATATCTTATTTATTTTTGTAAACTATACACATAACACAAATGGAAGTGTATGTAATTTCAAAATCACAGCTTTTTACTAAATGCATATTAAAGAAAGTATATACGGGAGATATTCATAATAAAGTGAAGGTCTGCTTGTTCAGACTAATCTCCGAAACGGCTAGACTGATTTTAGCGGGACTTCCACTGGAAGATAGGTGATGTTATAAGGAATAACTTAGGCTACTTTTTATCAAAGTATCACGCCGGCGGTGCCGTGGGCAACAGCTATTTCAAATATAACACTGCCACGCGATATATTTTTCTTTAAAGATTAGTACAATCGTTTAGATATCATAAGTTTTATGACGAATAATTTCACGCCTAACTCGATATCAATGCACTTCTAAATTATTTAGAAGATATTTGAATCTACTGTGGCGTAATTAAGGTTTTCTTTTCTATACAAATAGTTAAAAATAATTTCCTATTTTTTTGTTTAACAAGTAAATAATATTAAAGGCTATGTAAACATAAATTGCACAATTCTTAGTAATATTTTTTACAACTCGCCTTAAAACTATGAATATAATAAAACAAATATTTATGTTTTAAAATACTTAAGTTTTTTTTTTCTTAGTCTTGGCAATTTATCATAATACCTACAAATATTTTATTTTTAATCTTATTACTATAAATCTTAAATTTCAAATAAAAATAATAGCTATTAATTCTCACATAGGTAAGTACATAAATTATTTTAAAACCATGCAATTGAATTACCCACATTCATGAATAGTGTTAAGGTTTCGAACTGGAACTTAAATCTCTTCAGGAATTAGTGGTCATTCACACGGGTAACCTGGCACCGATAATACCTATACATTTTACTGTAACTAAATGTCAAATACAGACGAAGTCGCGTTCTTCGTATGAATGACCGCATACATTGCGAACAGAACCAAATTATCTACAATATTTAACTATATATTTAAAAAAATGTCTCATAAAAGTTTCATTTCACTTACACTAAATTACTTCGGCTAATTGCATCTACAAGATACTACGGATCACACGATTTGTTACAAAGACATCCAATATCTGTTATCACTTACTTACATAATTATATACATTTATATAATAAACGTGGCATTTTGTTGAAATATAAGTACATTGAACTGGTAAATTTAAATGGTCAATGGAAAATATTCGTTGTTTTATGATAAGAAATATTATTTTTTCACTCGCAATTATGTTTTCAGTATAAAAAATAACTAAGTTTAAAACAAATAGATAACTTGTGTCTAATGCGTTTCCTATCATCACGTAAAAATTGGATAAACCGCATCAAAATCCGTTGCGTAGTTTTAAAGATCCAAGCATACATAGGGACAGACAGACAGCGGGAAGCGACTTTGTTTTATACTATGCAGTGAAGCTGTTTTGCAGAACTGAAAGCGGTTTTGTTAAACAACTAATTTTATCATTTTATGACGTTTATGATTAGGTAACATGATTTTTAAAACTTAAATAGTTAATATTAAATAAATTATTGACTATGGTAGATAACAAATTAATTATCATAAATATTTATATACCTATAAATTAATTCAAAGTTGCCATTTATGGAGGTATAACAAAAAATAATAAAAATATTACAATCCGTACCACGCTACAAACTTATAGCAACATGTTATTTTAGTAGTCATCCACGTTAATTAAATAGCTGACATTAGCCCGTATACGTGTAACGGTTACCTGCATTACAATTTAAACTTAATACTCTATATTTTAAAATTCACTCTTATTTACACGTAGAGTAGGAGTTATGACGTCAGCTCACTTGCTACCGGCCAGACATCATCGCAGGATTTGTCTGAAAATAAGAAAATATAAATTTTACAACCAACAAGGAGGTAGTATAAAGCTGAATAAAATTAATAGGTAGGTACTTGACTACCTAATCATCATATTATATATTTAGCTGGTTACAATTCTCGTGATTTTTTTACAGTTGCTATTATTATGATTTGTATTAAAATTGTTTTAATTCATGTAAGCCGAGAAAATATTTATGAATAGTCAGAATCCTACCGCCGGCTCGGAATGCTGCGTCCACTGAGAAGATCCAGCAAGAAACTCAATGGTCACCACTCTTTTCAATGAATAAAAGATAGTGTACATTCTCAGGTTTAGTAACAGAATGTGAGTAGGCAACACTGTTGTCACTAAATAAGTGAACAGGAATCAAATCTCACTCAGATTTAGGGTATATAAATTAGGCATACCTACTCACATTTTACACCAATATACATGTTTACAAAACAAAATAATTATTTATAAAACAGAGGTGGATAAGAAGATAAAGGCTTTGGTGTGATGCCTTCCCTGCTAAATAAATGACTAGAGTTTAACAACAATGTTGTTGAGAGGAAAATGAGTGGACTAATCTCTGCAAGCAGTGAAAACTGTAATAGTAGCCATTGACTTCAGCTCATTTCCGGACTTGCAGATAAGGCTAAAGCGCCCATCTAGCCCGCGAAGTTCAAATTTTTTGAGGTTTTTTAGATTTTTTTCAAAATCTGACAATAATAAAAGGCACATTTTGTAATTCGCAACAAAGACCGTGTGCAGTGCATTTATTAATATATCCAACATACTCTAAAACATTTCAAGAACGACAGCTATCCAGATAATCTGGCTTTTTTTGTATATTTAGTGATTTACTAGTATCATATCCACCGTGATAATATTTAGAGTAAAATAAATGTATTAATAAACGCACTGCATACTGTGTTTGTCGCAAATCACAAAATGTTGTCTTAAATGTTTTCAGATTTTGGATAAACTATAAAAATACTCAAAAATTTTGAATTTCGCGGGCTAGACAGGCGCCTTCACCTTAAGTATGATATGTGATGGAGCCGGAAGCACAACTCCCCCTCCCTCCCTCTTTCCTTTTCCCCTTCAAGTCGGCAGCGTGTGAGCAATGCTTCTGCTTATCATCAGTCCGGACGCACAAATGTTTTCAAACTATGTTCTTAAAAAAATTGTAACTTCGTTTTTCAAAATATTGTGTAATTTCTCACCTTAATATAACATCACGCATGGTGACAACCGAGCTGAGCAGGGTGAGCAGAACCGACACAGCCGCCGCTCCTGCGAAGGAAAGCAAAACAAAAATATATTAAAAATATAACTCTAAATTGAAAATTTAAAAACCCCCGATGCGATGACCTGTTCATCAAATGTATAATTTACCTAGTTCTTCCAAATAATTATGTTAGCGCGATTTGCGTAGCTGCCGTAGCTCAGTATCCATAGTTTACTTCATATATCCATTGTTTGGCTTCCTCATTTATAATCTAAGATGTACAATAATCAACAGAAAATCTGTGTAAAAGTATGAGACATTATTTTGTTATGACATTATAATAATTGACATTAGAATAGACAACGAATCTAAATATTGATGTCACGGAGGTTTTATTCCTAGTAAAATATTATCAATTATGATTCAATTTGATGTAATAACTCTGGTTGAGGTAGACGGGAGCAGCCTAGGGGAAGAATTTACAATAACGCTAAAATTATTTTAAATTAGATTAGTTTTTTTATATTTTTTGTCAATGGCGGAGCAACGCCCTCTAGAATTATTATAGCGTAATATTCCATGACCATTAACAAACCAAACAAAATTTAACGCATGCGCGTATCCATCATTTGAAACGTGACTTATGGAACGTCTTTAGTTCATACACAAATCTCAATAAAATTGATAAAATATTCATTTTTTTCAGAATCAGGGAAACTTTTCAAATTTATAATATTGTAAAAAGCCAGTTCAGACTATTACGATCATTTAAAAATATAATAAATCTAAATCCAATCATCTCAAATTTCGACTGGATTCGAGCCGAGGGAATTGGTTTTGGCCATGAATGTGGCTTTTTTAACCTACAAAAGAGCTGATGATCTTCAAACGGCTGAACCGATTTTCATGAAACATAGCTAAGAACACTCTCGATCAGAATACCTATCTAACAAAAGAAACAAAATTGAAATCGGTTCATCAGCTTGGGCGCTACGTTGCCACAGACAGACACACAGATCCACAGATACACAGATACACAGATACACAGATACACAGATACACAGATACACAGATACACAGATACACAGATACACATGTTAAACTTATAACACCCCTCGTTTTTCGTCGGGGGTTAAAAATACAACTCCGTTTAGTAAGCATTTCGTAAGGACCCCAATAACAAAAGACATTAGATACATATTGAAAAAAAACCGAGTTGACAGAGTTTATAAATACTCGAAAATTTTGAATTTCGCGGGCTAGACATTATTGACACAATAGTAAAGGTATTCATAAAATATTCATTTGGACGAACGCTTGCCGCAGTGGTTCGAGTTGCACATGGTAGTTGCGGGTTCGATTCCCGCTGGGGTACATTTCGGAAATGGCCTTTTCGTAATTTGCCCTGGTCTGGGTGTCACTGGGATCGACCCCAGTCCATTGTACGGTATCCATAGTACAAGCGTTGCTTAGTTTGGGACCATACAGTTGGTGTGTTTGTCTGGCGATATCATTATTAATATCCCATAACCCCTAGCAGTATAAGATTGTGACTAAAGTTAGATTTCTGTTGGTTATTCATCGGATCAGAATATTTTAAAATATCTAGAATACTGTATTTCGTGTAACGATGTGATGGAGTAAAAGTTGTTGCATTATAACTCGTATATCACAGCCAGCAAGGAATACATCGAATTATGAGTAACCCTATAAAAATATTAAAAAAAAATATTTTAACAAAAAAAATTACCGACTTCATAAAAACCTGGGTGCACTAAAAACCTTCAACCTTATTTTTAGAGTCGGTTAATAATCATATTTCTATACCTACTTAACGTCCGTTACAGACACAGTAAAGAAACCAATAACTGCACCGGATATAATTAGACGGCACCAATGGGGCAATGTATAGGAAAAAGATATTATCTGTGCAAACAAGGGTTAGCGAGGAAGCTGTTCTAATAACTTATACAATGCTGAGAGGAAAATGATAAGCGCCTCGAGGGAGCTGGCGGCCGCTCGCTGCGGAGTGAGTGGCCACTTGGGTGGGTAGAAAATAATAAATAGTAGTAAGGTAGATAATATACTCGTATTAGTAGTATTACTAGATGAGGCAGTGGCGGATTTACAAATTTCCAAGATATAGGCTGTAAAGTTTTAGCCGCCCTTGCCTCTACAACTGTCATGTACTAGATTATTTTTAGAATCCAAAAATTTCGTTGAACTGGCACTTAAAATAATTTTTGTGATTATTTTTGAGCTAATCAAAATTTGGTATACCGAATGTACAATGACAAGTGAGAGGGGAAAGCCATCGGCAAAATTTGTTGCAGAGTCAAAACATCAGAAAACCGTCATGCAGAAATCTTTTTGATTTCTTTCATAGCATAACAAAAAGAAATCGGTCCCCAAATTTGCCGCCCCAAAAATCTGCCACCCTAGGGTCCAGGCTACTCAATATTAAATATATAAAGAGGAAAGATTTGACTGTTTGTTTGTTTGCATCGAATAGGCTCGGAAACCACTGAACCGATTTGAAGAATTATTTCACTGTTGGGAAGCTACACTATCCCCGGGTGACATAGGCTATATTATATTTTCAAGAAAATTGGGGATCCTTACTTAAACTCCAATTATGTAACCGTAATGTACCCTTGCGAAGCCGGGGCGGGCCGCTATAGTTATTTAATTTAATCGGAATGTATTATACATTAAATTTGCTTTTACTTGCAGCTTCCAGTAGTCATAGTCAGGAGCTATCCAGTTGACTCCATAAGTACAAAATAAAATATCAAAACCGGTCACACCGTTAAGGTGGGGTAAAATTGCGAATGGATAGACTGGTGGCAATTCTAATGACACCGAGACCTGGGAAAATTACGAAACGAGCCATTTCCGAAATTTGCCCCGGTCGGTATCAAAACCGCAACCACCCGTTGCAGTGAGCCGAGCGTCCTACGTTAAAAACATTTTCTGAATTTATCTCACCGTACCGTATAATAAATGTATTAGTAGACTTTTTAGAATTGAGGAGTTTAGATTCATGTCACATCACGACATCACGTGGAAGTTTTTTTTTAACTAGTATCCCCCTGATGTAGTAGTCAGGGACTTTGTTATGTCGTTTTTAAATAAGTTTGTTATTTAGTTAAAATTTGATGTGATGGTCGTTTATTTATGAGCATTATTTATTTCTGTGTGCCACTTTACTGGCTATATCACGTGGATGTTAGTTCAATATGATGATATCAGCTCTGATTCATCACCACTTAATGTATTATATTGTTAGTAGCGACCCGCCCCGGCTTCGAACGTGTATTTTTATCAGTGTTTCTCTTCTATATTATGCGTGTATTAAACATAATAAACCTTCCTCTTGAATTACTCTATCTATGAAAAAAACCGCATCAATATCCATTGCGTAGTTTTAAAGATCTAAGCATACATAGGGACAGACAGACAGCGGGAAGCGACTTTGTTTTATACTATGTAGTGATATAATAATATAAAACGTTGGCACTCTAGGTCTGTAAGGTGTCTACAACTTGACTCGTAACTTTAGCCGATGTACATGACTGTCTGTTGTCCAAAATAAAATGAAATAACTAAATAAATATTATGTATTAATGTTTGCTCAGACAATCCTAGGAACCGGAAATAGAAGTTCCGTGACCGCATGTTGCTGAGGGATCTATATTTAATAAACTATATCAAGTGAACAATAGATTTGGGGCACAAGAAGCGTATTAGATGCCCGGGGCGGGCCGCCCTCGTTAGAATTATTGTAGAGTTACCTAGGGTTGTCCGGATACCCAGAGAGATATAAAACAATATTTTTATTAGGACGACCGCTTGGCGCAGTGGTTCGAGCGTAGGCCGCTTGACTCACGGCGCATGGTGGTTGCGGGTTCAATTACCGCCGGTGCAAATTTCGTAAATGGTCTTTTCGTAATTTGCCCCGGTCTGGGTGTCACTGACATCGCCCCCAGTCCATTGTACGGTACCCATAGTACGAGCGTTGCTTAGTTTGGGACCATGCAGTTGGTGTGTCAGTCGGGCGATATTTTTTAAATTTTATTTATTAATAGTCCACTACTGCTGAGTCTGTAAAATAATTACTTATCTACCTTAGTATTGGTCAAATTGGCTCTCATTTTTAAGCAGGGCTTTCGTAAATAATAATAACAGTGAGGGTGTTTTAGGTTACCACGTTGGCTCTAGTGCGAGTCAATCGTCTTTACATGCTATTGGAAACTAGTTATAATCTTTCAAAAATCCTAAGCTGGTAGGCATCTGAACCTGCGCCTCCTTGTTTCTTAGACGAGCTTTCCACCTAGTAGGCTGTGTATTTAGCTATTTATATTCTTATATCTATATTAATTATTCAAACTCCGGTATCATAGATTTTGGGGCAACCTAATGATATTTTTATTATAAAATGTACTATCGGGCCAGGCAGATGTTATTGAACATAGAATCCGATTGCAGCGCCTTCTGCTGCATCCAATTGTAAAACTAAACCATCAAACGATCCATTATAACACACACAAAAAAAAAACAAAATCGGTTCTGCGTTTTAGGAGTAGTTCATCGACATAAACACATATAGAAGATTTATCATAACTACTTTGTACAAAACAAAGTCGCTTCCCACTGTCTGTCTCTATGTGTGCTTAGATCTTTAAAACTACGTAACGGATTGTGTTGCGGTTTTTTTAATGGGTAGAGTGATTCATGAGCAAGGTTTATATGTATAATACATGTTTAATTTAGTTGAGAAACACTGATAATTTTAGAGCCGTGCGAAGCCGGGGCGGGTCGCTAGTATAATATATAAAGATAAGTCCCAGGGTCCGGTATAACTTATTTTGGGAATCATAATTCATTATTATTTTCGTAATTTTTCAGGGTAGCCCTAAGTTGACCTCTGTCGACGTTACAATATCTTTATCGATCAGGGGCCCGGGTTTTTATCAACATCGCGGACAGGGTTCCGTATAACAAATGACTGGCCGTTCTCAACGGTCTATTGACAGTCGGCCGGTCAGTCGGGGCTTTAAAGCCAAACGGGATGTAATGGTATCGAAAATGGGCCAGAGTATATTTCTTTTAAACAGCTTATTGGCCAACCACTCAGGGGACGCTAGGGGTCTATTAGGTAGGTGCTTATATAAAACTAAGTTAAAGTCGATGACAAAGTCAAAGCGTTTATTTTGTTTAGACCTAAGGGGGCACTTCCAAATTGACATTTTTACAACCGGATTGGAACGCGACTTCGACTGAGAAGATCCGGCAAGAAACTCAGCGGGCTTGTCTTTTTATATTTTGTAATATAATTATTTGATGAAATCGCCAGTTGCTTGTATAATTATTAATAACATAATGAACACATCCATTCTCCTTCAGGTCGGCAACGTGCGAGAAATGACTTTGGTATTGCAAGTATCTATAGGCTAATTTAACAGCTTAACATCAGACAGGTCGCTTATTTGCCGGCTTTGGTCTATAAAATAGAAACAGATAATAGAGAGTCAATTATGATGGCTCTATATTTCACACTAGCGGCCCGCCCCGGCTTCGCACGGGTACATTGCGGTTACATTATTCGAGTTTTAGTAAGGATTCCTAATTTTTTGAAAATATATTATAGCCTATGTCACCCGGGGATAGTATAGCTTCCCAACAGTGAAATAATTTTTCAAATCGGTTCAGTAGTTTCGGAGCCTATTCATTACAATCAAACAAACAAAGTTTTCCTCTTTATAATATTATTATTATAGTATGATTATGTCATGAACTGTTGAATAAATATTAGGTATATTTTTAAAATACGGCATTCGCTCCAAAAACAAAAAAATCATGGAAGTTAAATAAAGTAGATAATTTGCTTTTATTTAATTTTAATAACACTCGACAGTTTGAAGGCTGCTTGGCTGGGTTGAATTGCCATTAGGGAAGACTTCGGGAATGATCATTATATTTTGCAAGTCTTAACGCGCCTCAGCCCATTGTACCTATAGTACCTACAGGCGATGTTTAGTTTGGGACTGGTGCATTTTTATTCAATTTTTCTGCACAACCCGAGAATCAAATCCAGGACTTTATGATCGGCAAAACCCAAGCTTGCGATTAACCAACGAGACTAACTTAGGTACTATAACTGCAAAATTCAGGCTCTACGAAAGCGATAAACTCAAATATTGAAGTAAAAAGTTACAAAGTTTTTTCTTGCTCAGCAAATCCTATAATTAATTTACAAGCGCGATGTTTTTCTTGCGTTTCGAAAGTTTGAATTTGTCTAATTGCTCCTTGCGAATTATTGACTTTAACTAAATGTTGAAATACGATTTTCTTTTTTTATCAGATTAATGAATACTTGTGTCTCTGAATCTGAAATATATGGTACGAAGAATAAATAGACGTTACTAATTGACTAATTTTAGCTACCAAGACAATTGAATCGACTAATTTGAAAATAACTCTAAATTGAAAATTTAAAAACCCCCGATGCGATGACCTGTTCATCAAATGTATAATTTACCTAGTTCTTCCAAATAATGATGTTAGCGCGATTTACGTAGCTCCCGTAGCTCAGTATCCATAGCTCATCTCGCAAATTCATCTGGTACAACTAGTTTCGATGCCAGATTATGAAAGCGCCATTAAATCATTTGTTTTGGCTTCCTCATTTATATTCTAAGATGTACAATAATCAACAGAAAATCTGTGTAAAAGTATGAGACATTATTTTGTTATGACAGTATAATAATTGACATTAGAATAGACAACGAATCTAAATATTGATGCCACGGAGGTTTAATTCGTAGTAAAATATTATCAATTATGATTCAATTTCATGTAATAACTCTGGTTGAGGTGGACGGGAGCAGCCCAGGGAAAGAATTTTCAATAACGCTAAAATTATTTTAAATTTGATTTGTTTTTTATATTTTTTCTCAATGGCGGAGCAGCGCCCTCTAGAATTATTATAACGTAATATTCCATGACCATTAACAAAACAAACAAAATTTACGCATGCGCGTATCCATCATTTGACACGTGACTGATGGAACGTCTTTAGTTCATACACAAATCTCTTATAAAAATTGATAAAATATTCATTTTTTCCAGAACCAGGGAAACTTTTCATATTTATAATATTGTAAAAAGCCAGTTCAGACTATTACGATCATTTAAAAATATAATAAATCTAAATCCAATAATCTCAAATTTCGATCGGATTCGAGCCGTGGAAGTTGGTTTTGGCCGTGAATGTGGCTTTTTAACCTACAAAATAGCTGATGATCTTCAAACGGCTGAACCGATTTTCATGAAACATAGCTAAGAACACTCTCGATCAGAATACCTATCTAACAAAAGAAACACAATTGAAATCGGTTCATCGGCTTGGGCGCTACGTTGCCACAGACAGACACACAGATACACAGATACACAGATACACATGTTAAACTTATAACACCCCTCGTTTTTCGTCGGGGGTTAATAACCGAAAGCTAAATGAAATCAACAACTTTTCTGGGAATATTGTATATTTCTTTAATCATGTACTAAATTGTCTAATAAATTGTTGAATCTTGAATACATTTAAATTAAAGATAAATAAATGCCTTCATTTTTTCTGTTACATTACAAAATCATGACTGATCTATACGAAATATACGATTCTATTTAACTTTTCTTCAGACTAGCCGTGGCTCAAACGAGTCTTTCCGTAGATCCCGGCGAAGAACAACATAATAAAAAAATACATGTAGGAGTGAGAGGTGTAGAGAGAGACGTAAGAGAGATGTCGTAGTAACGAATATTGAAGAGTTTAATTCCACCCGCATACATAATCTACGTTTACTAAGAAACATTCACACAAAACATGTTGTTGTCTCAAATTTTTTGACAGAACAAGATAGTGACGACATCATAAGTGAACGAAACATACACATTTTGGTTTCGTCAGTGCAAACCAGGGGTACTAATAAAGTAATTCTAATAATATATATTTTTTTTTAAATATTATTTTGAAGGAAGTCTTCTCAAAAATATTTAATATTGCATTCATACATGCATAGCCGTCATGAACCTTTTAACCCGTCAAATGATTATAAAAAATAAAATAAAGCTCTTTTTAACGTCCCACTCCTCGGCACAGGCCTTCCCTCGATACGAGGGGGATTCAGGGGGAGTCAAATGATTACCCACAAAATATTCACAGAGCATTCTTAGCCGGTACAAAGCCAACTGTCACCTCATCTCCACTAAACATAAATAATACAAAGCAATAACATCTCTGCGTGCCACTGTTATTACTTCCACCTTCGCCCCCTCCCCACCGCCCGGGCACTCCCCCACTCCCCGATACCCGGGTACATGCCCCCCACTCGTACCTAATGCGACATTCTTACGTGACAACGATTTATCCGGCGTGTATTGTGCCGGTTAATTTATGGCCGTTTAAAACATACCCGGATGGAAGTTTCTTGTGGGGGAAAAAAAATTGAACGGATTTGCTGGCTTTAAGTGGGGTAATTTCGTGGTAAATAGGTATTGCCTAAACATATTATTTACGCGTGTAAACAATTGTAGTTGTTTGAGCGTAGGCCGCTCAGCAAGCCTGGTTATGACTTTATCTCTATCTCCCCTATGAGTTACTTATGTATAACAAACAAACAAAAACATATACATACAGACGAACACAGAACCTCCTCCTTTTTGGAAGTCGGTTAAAAAAGAGAGAGCGACTCAGTGCGAAAGTCTTGTCTTGGCGTGCATGTGAGGCCTGGCCCTCGGGTGCTCGGCCCTGACTGGATTTGTAACCCAATGCAGGGTGGGGAACAGGTTCGATTCCCGGCGGCACAAACTTTGAGAATGACCTTTCTGTGATTTGGCTTCTAGTCTGGATACCACCATAGTAGTGATTACCTACCAGTCTATTGTACGGCATCTATAATACAAGATTTGTATAGTTTGGTACCATATAGTTGGTGTGTTAGTCAGGCTATAATTAATTAATTAATTTACAACTAATTTAACCCACTGCGTCTACATATCATTCGAGAAAAAAATATAGCATAATTAACCTCTGTACCAAATTTCATTTAAATCGTTTTCGCCGTTTTTGCGTAATGCTCAGTCAAACTTCAAACAAAAAACACTGTTTTGGCTTTATAGCAAGGCTTCTTTCTTCAAGGTTTATTTTGGTTTGTTTGCAAGGGACTAAACATTAATGGTGTACCTACCTACAACTTTCTACTAATTATTAGAAACGACTACAACGATTACTTTTTATAGAAAATGTACGAAATTTGGTCCATGCGGAAGGAAGCGTAAGCTGGCTAGCGAGCGTTCTAGACGCATTTCTTTGATGGATGACTAAAACCACTCGCTGAGGAAATGCCCCGCTCTTAAGTCATCGGTTGCGTCAACCAAACTTTTAAAAATCACGTTAATTGCAATTATCAACAAAACTTTAATCCAAAGATTGTACCTAAAACAAATTTTATTTAACACAAAGGCTTTACAGACAATCTTAGTCAATGATCGCATCACTAAATGTAATTAAACGTCTAGCCCTCCGAAGCAACTTCATTATCTTGCAGTATCTAATTAACTTTGTAATTATCCCAAAGAGATTACAATGTCAATTGTCAAATTGAATAACGTTAAGTCTTAACGCTTCCTGGGAAGGTGGATAATGAATATTTATTGCAATTTCCTTGGTACCACTCGAAGAAGGATGAAATGCCTATCTGCCGTTCAAAGGAAGCGTCAGAACAAAGTAAATTATTAGTAAGCCTTCTATTTCTGTACCCGGGGCCTTTGTTAGATACTTACCAATGTGCTTAGGTATTTTTAATTACAATAATTATAATATCAACTAGCTGTGCCCGCGACTTCGTCCGCGGGTAATTTAACTTAACAAAAATTTCGGGATTACTCATGCCCTATTTTATCCCCTTGTGGGTAGAATTAATCAAAATCCTTTCTTAGCGGATGCCTACGTCATAACATCTACCTGCATGCCAAATTTCAGCCCGTCCAGTGGTTTGGTCTGTGCGTTGATAGATCACTATGTCAGTCAGTCATTCAGTCAGTCACCTTTGAGTTATATATATTTAGATAAGGTAGAGTGATTCAATTGGTTTACTTTTGTATAAGAAATTAGAATAACGGCGATGGCAAAACTAGGTGATTGCGTGATTCTCACAGCAGTAGGTCACCAGCTGGTCACCACAGTAATAAAAACTCGGATTAATAGCTGATTACTTTAAGTAACTGTAAAGTCACGCAAAGAAGATTCAGCTTCATTTAAATTTTAAGTAAAAATTCACCATCTACTGCTGTCTTGTTCACTTGTATTTAAAAGCGAATGAGAAGGTCTCTATCGGATATTTAAATGTTCAATTAAATACGTGGGCTCCATGCTTTATTTAAATTTTCTCTTCTACTGACTGTCAATGCTAGTGGGTACTGATGACACGGCACTGCGACTGTCTGTCCTTACTGAAAGCTTGAAACCCATAAATGAAAATAATAACTTTCAGATAATAACTAATGAATTTCAGAGCTTAGCAAAAAGAGCTGTCTTCTTGCGCGTCTCGGTGCCTCACATCATAAAACCCAAATTAATTCTCGCTAAGCAGTGACGATAATTACTATCTGACGGCGTGTGATGGAACTTTGATAATTACAATAAAACTCAATCTATCTTTGTCTAATAACACCCGTAGGTAATAAGAGAAGTTATGTATCTCAACATTTCGCGCAACATTTTCAAGAGGTTTTCTCGTTTAGAGTTTTAGAATTAATAATGATTTAGTTTTAATAACTTGTTGTCTTGAAGTGTAAGGTAACTATGATTGATTTCATTATTCTTCAATTATTTTGCTGAGAATAATGTGTTCAGATTTGAAGTGTTAATTGTAAATGCAAAAAAATGTAATTTTTAAATTTTGATAAATGAATTTAAGTTTTTAAATTATATGAACATTTCATTAAAAAACGTATCAGTGTTTTTATAAATAAATCCGTTAAAGACCAAGGGACTGCCTATCATTACCATTATGTATCCCGTCCCTTAAACATAATTATGGTTCAAGATGAAGGTCCCTACATAATTATGTGATCCGCCTCTACGGCCCGCCATTTTATCTAGACGCCAGTTTTTATGGTAATTACACTTTTATCGTTATGTTTTAATTCAATTTAACAACGTGGAACTCCGAATTAGGTGGGCTTTGGAACGTTGAATGTGGGAATTATTTTTGCGGGATGGCAACTTAATGGCACCGGATGTTGTTGTGGCAACGAAAAATAGAAATATATATATTAATAAAAACAGAAAACCAACAAACTATTCTAATGAAATATTAAATATGATTTATAAATAAACGTTACATTTACTCATTTCAAAAGTTTTCGGAAAATTAGGGCCTTTAATTATTATTTTATACAATACAGGCACTATAAGTTTTAATTTAATCATTAATCCGTATATTAAGTATCCTGTTAATCAACGCTCCTAAACTCCCCCTTATCTCAAAACAGACACTCCCCTCGGCTAAATAATGGAGTTTCAGGTAACAGTTTTATTATAATTTATTGTTCAACTTATTTGCTTTTAGCGCCGCGGGTGTTTTGCAGTAATTATTCAGTTATTTCGGCATCCTTTAAATGATATACGATATTGGTCGGTGCGTAAATCACGTTCAAATTACGGGAGCACGGATTATATATTGAGAAATTTTATGACGAAGTGTTTGAGATCAATTTACGAGCGCTTGACGCAGTGGTTTGAGCGTAGGCCGCTCGGCTCACTGCAGCGGGTGGTTGCGGATACGATTCCCATCGGGGCAAATTTCGGAAATGGCCTTTTCGTAATTTGCCCTGGTGTGGGTGTCACACCCATAGTACAAGCTTTGCTTAGTTTGGGACCATACAGTTGGTGTGTCAGTCTGGCGATATTTATTATTTATTTAATTTATTTTGATACCTAACTGGATGGTATGAAAAGCAAAATAATACTGTTGGTAAATAAAATAAACGTCAGACTCACACCAACTGTATGATTCCAAACGAAGCCAAAATTATATCCAACAGGAATCAAACCAGTGCTCCAGTAAGCTGGGCGGTCTACGCTCTAACCACTTGGTTTGCTTTTTTTCTATCTATACAATTTTTAGGCCCAACAGGTAATTGGAAATTACACAGAGGGTAGTGGAAATAAGCTTTATAATGACATAAAATGATCTCATTTGACATTCTGCTAGCAACCTGAACGATACAAAATAAAATTATTTATCTAAGAGGCAGAGAAAAAATAATTGCGTAAAACAAGGAAGGCCTTTTTAAATTGGAACGATAAAACGCGTCCGAAATTGCCAATGGCAATTCCGCTAATACCTTTTTGTCTTAAAGACAATATTCGAGGTGGAATCATGGTGTTGCCAATGATAATAAATCGACTTTTATTAAGAAAATTGTTTTATTAATTTTGGTGTTAAACGTTTTTCTCAAAATTAAGTTAAAGTTGTTTTTATAACAGCCGTGCCTTTATTGGATTCTATATTTTGATTGAGTGGGTAGTTCTATATTTGGCCGGATTTAATTTTGTTGTCTTACACAAGTACATAATATTTTAATTACTGTGTTAAGATCAATTTTAATACTTACTTTGTTATTTTGTGTTATTCTGTCATTGAAGTTATTTTATTAATAGCTTATTAACCTACTCCTTTTACCTCGTATCAAAAACATACTGTTAATATATTATGCTTCAAATACTGAAATCAAAACGGAAACAAAGAGTCATCACCAAAATCCTACTATTTGACAAACTACACGTCTTTAGCTGGCAGCACTGTCCTTAAAATAGTGAGGTGCCACGATGAATAAAAGACAAGCCTCTAACGGCGGCATTATAATGGAATTATAAGTTCAAATGGCCAACTCCTCGAGAAATACTGATAAAATAAATTTCCGGGCCTTTGTGTTGCTCATCGACACTTAGACAAAAAACCTGGGCCCTAACCACGCTAGCTACTCAAATCGTAATAGAAAAGCAAACGCTAGCGATTACGTTTCTAACGCTCCGCTTTTGACGTTTTGCTGACACGACATTCACGATTTCTACTGACATTGATATGGTATGGTGTCAGCAAAACGTCAAAAGCGGAGCGTTTGAAACGTAATCGCGAGCGTTTGGTTTTCTATTACAATTTGAGTAGCTACCGTGGTTAGGGCCCTGGAAAGGAGTATTTGTTTCTGACAGCTCAAACACGGGATGTCTCCACCAGGATAGTACAACCCTCTCACAGAAGATCAGCCTAATGTAGTTATTATAGATGCCTTTCGTACGATGAGTGAGAGAGTCGGAAGCCCAACCTCTCCCTACCTTCCCCTCCCTCTCTCCTACTCCCATTTAGGTCAGCAATGTGCGAGCTAACCCTTTGGTATTTCAAGCATCTATAGCCTACGTTTACTGCTTAACATCTGACAGGTTGTACGGTTGTTAGCCGACTTTGTTCTATACAAGACCAGTACCAACCTACCTATCACAGTTTAAAGAGATAATTATACTTATTCTGTTTTCTTCTTCTTCTTCTTTGTTAGTGGCGTTTGTAGTTATTTGCCACAATTCTGCCAGTGTCCGTAATGCTAGTGTCATAAACTTGGGTGCAGATAAAGTATGGCTAAGAATTTGGCCAGTGAAGTAATTGAGGAACCTTGATCTAATTGATATTCTCTTTTCAAATTACGTCTAAACGAAATTTGACATATCCGAAGTTAATTGCAGCAGTTTGCTTATGACACAAGCAAAAGCAACGGAATTAGAGAGATAATCCTACATCTTAGGTACACCTATTTCAATGCATGATCATTAAGATTTTCTAAACAGATTTAATTACCTTATGATTAAATTCTGTAGCAACTTTTGTAACATTCAGCATTAGTAGTATCCAATCAAGATCTGCCATAAAAATAACATTTTTCTTTAATTATCCTCCTACAGCGGAAATCGCAAATTATTATTTTTTAATAAACGGTCATGTTTTTATTCAGGGGTAACATCCTTCATAAAAAAATCTGGAAATGAATGTTTCTTGGAAAATATTAGAGACAGTAAATTATATTTATTTTGTATTATGTTTTGTTAAACATTTAATTAATTGTCTTGTTTGTATAAAAATACTTGTGTTATATTAAATTTGTATATTTACCTATTTAAATCACATTCGGCTTTATCGTCCACTTGAGCCTAGCGGGGCTAGCTTTCGTCCAATCGGATCGCTTCATTTTCCACAGCTCATTAGCGATCTTTTTGGTCGAAAGCTAGCTTAGCCAGTCCACCCGGCTCAAGTGGACGGGCATCCTTAATGTAGAAAATATGAGACAAGGTTGGAAAAGTTTTCATCAAGAACGGGCAGTTTTATTACTTGTTCTAAAATTTTACTAATCTAAGGTCATAGAAGTAATTCTAGTTGATGATTTCCATAATTTGCCTGGGTATTTAAAAATGTCCGTAAATCAAAACAACCTCACAAAACTTTTTTGTTCTAGCCAGATGACCTATTATTATTATGTTTCAATCGGTTGTCTAGTGATTTGAGTGTGGGCCGCTCGTATAACTGCATCGAGTTCCTAGGTTCTAGGTTCGATACCCGATACAGTTGGCGTGTTCGTTTGGCGATATTTATGCATTTTATTATGGTGCACAAAAAAGTAAATGTTACGCAACATTTTCTTATTAAAAATCCTGCAAAATTCAAACGAGGTGTTGCGAGGTAGTGCGCTTTCACAAAAACTCTATCATCTTGGCGTAATCCGCGAACTTGGCGGATTATCGCCGGCGACTTTATGGAAGTTTTAATTACGCGAGTGAAAAAAGCGAAGCGCTGCAATAAGTCAGCGGTCGGCGGGTCCAGGTGCGCCCAACTGCCCCCCGCTGATTTACTCCGCAACTTGCTAATGGTACGAATTCGCTGTTTACGTATTTGTAGAGTGAATTTTAGAACGTCGAATATGGCATACATTTGTAAACCATTTCTTCCTAGGGTCAAGTGATCGAACATATTAGAAATCCGAAATGTATGTATATTATATTAATATATAATAATATACTATTCATTAAATACCAGAAATGCTTATATTTAAATCTGTCAAAATTTTAAACCCTATTCACAAACTTTTCAAAGACAGCGGTAATTATTATCATCGCCAGCTACACACAGACAGATTTTCTATAAATTACACTGCATAAAAATAAAATGATATAGACCATAAACAAAAAATGCAAAATTTAAAAATATAAATCACAGTTCACATTCATAACTGTCTTATATTGCACAAAAAATGTATTCTATTTTTTCTACAATTTGGCAACAACTGGGGCGAAATCTACAAAAAAACAAGTGAATTCCTGCTTCCCTGGCTCCTTTCCATTTCCATTAGTGAATGTTTAGCCAAAGTGTTTCCCGAACTTACTACCATTAGGCGTAGCGGTTCTTTTTGTCTTTGCCCCTAACTAACTTTTTTTTCATTTGTTACTGCCGTTTGGACGTTAAGTGGATTTTTTGTACACACGTTATGGGAGGAAAAGTTCGGCTGCCAGATGTATATTTTAGTATTTTAGTGTTGTAAGAACCTGTGGACCATACTTTAAGATTGGTATTTTGAGTTAAGACTTAATAGGGATATGTATTACTTTGTATCAGCCAAAACGAGAATAGAATATCTTAACTAGTAACTAGTTTTATGGTAAGCAATGACAACTCTTTGAAAAAATCTTAGTTGATACTTAATAATTTTATTCCGATCATCTTTTCAGGGGTTATTTTTGTAGTATTTAGCAAAATGCCACAAATTAAACATTTCTTATTACCACCGCAGACAACAGAAAACTCAAAAGTCTACAATCATCAGTGTACAGAATTTCAGCTGAAAAAGGCTTATTCAGACGAGAGTTTGACTCGTTAGCTGTTATGAAAACTGTGCAAATACTTCAACCAAAAGGATGAGGGGAGGATTTTGTTAGTTTATTATTAAGACGCCTGGTCAACATTTGTTCAGCGATTTGTTTATTTTTAATATCCTTACCAAAATTATGTTTGTAGTCTAGTTTTACTTGATGCAGTGGAGTGGCGACATCAGAGTTGGCCAGTAGCTCGTACGACAAGAAGAAGATGAATCGGAGTCGTAAAATATTCGCAAGATATGTCACTTAAAAAGCGGTCAAATCAATATACATACTTGTTGTTTATTACGGCTTGTGTACACATCAACCAATAGTTATTTTTATCTTGCTATTTTTGTTTTGTCAGGGGCATATTAACTCCTGAGCTTTATAGCAGTATTCACAAGCTCAGGAATCGTGGACCAAAGAATGATGATAGAAGACGGAGAAATTACGGATGTAGGTATGTGTGAAGAGACCGTTGCACCCATGCAAAACCTTATTTAGAATTAACATGCTACAAGAACCGGATTCCACTGCAGTCAAAACAGAGCTTTACACGAGCCGAGCCAACTTCTAGTAATGCAATCATTGTTTGTATGTCTGTACACGAGTTGACGTCAGGGCAACGTCGGAAAACTTTTATGCTAATTAACAATTAAGTTATCAAAATTAAGGAAACATTGTTCGCTTCGTGTCACAGACACGTGAGTTGATGAAATTAAATAAATGTTGTTAACACAGTTGCGAGGTTTTGTGTTGTCACGTAAAAATTTATATGCTGACATTAATTGATATCAGAACGATGGAGACAAGTTCCTTAAGGTATGGGTATGTCGCCGCCAACTAGCTTAATTCGCCGTTCAACTAGTGGCCTGAATGATATTCAGCCATTTGATCAAATAGCTAGGCAAATGACTTGGATCGATGACGTTTAACTACTTGCCTAGCCGTTTAATTACCTGCCTAGCCTGTTCATTTCAATTTAGTAGTATTTTGAAAAAGTTTTGTAGTACTTAAATGTCAACCAGTTGCCTAAGCATTAGCCAGCCAGTTTATTAAATGTTGTAATAGACGATACGGCTCAATATCATTCAGGCTGTTAATTGAATGGCGAATTAAGCTATTTGGCGGCGACAGGTACATCATAACGCAAGAATGCCCCAAAGTGCTAGGCAGAGGTGTTACTGCACTGCATTTGCATTTCACCAATAGTATTTTATATTTTGATCTATAATTTTGCATTATTTTTAGTCAGGAACTTTTGGCGTTTATATTTCAAGTCGAAGACCGTCATCTACTCGAAAGATTTGAAGTCTTGTTTTTTTATATAGCTAAGTCAGCAAACACGCATACGACCCGCCTGATGTTAAGCTGTTACCGTAGCCTATATACACTTGCAACAGTAAAGACATTGGTCGTACTTTGCTGACTTGAAGGGGACTTATACTTTTTGTAATACAACTATTTTGTAATACTTGTAGTATTCTTCACTTAACGTTTTGTAATTACTTTATGAATAAGTACCTACGAGTAATTACGCAACTCTTTGTTGTTGTTGTTACGTTACAAAACGTTTAGTAAATAATATTAGGACATAAAAAATATTATAATTTTACCGTATTGTTTTGTCATACTAATATTATAAAGAGGAAAACTTTGTTTGTTTGATTGTAATGAATAGGCTCCGAAACTACTGGACCGATTTTAAAAATTATTTCACTGTTGGGAAGCTACACTATCCCCGGGTGACATAGGCTATAATATGTTTTCAAAAAAATTAGGGATCATTACTAAAACTCGAATAATGTAACCGCAATGTACCCGTGCGAAGCCGGGGTGGGCCGCTAGTTCTCTATAAGTGTATTTGCAGCGTTTTCTGTGAGTTCCTTCTAACTCCAAATGTTAAATATATTTACTTATTTTCAGATGGTTTTCAATGAAATGCGTTGTTTTTTCTCGTGATTCAGCTCAGGTCTGTCACCGCCCTAATAGGTACGTTTAAGCCTCGCTTTGCCAGCGGTTAATGCGACGAGTCGAGTTAAAGTCACGGCGCCGCTCAAATAACATTTGGTTTTAATTAACTCGCCGACGACGGGTTTACATTGTTACCTACCTATTTTAATAATGCTGTGGAAATTCCAAATTCGGACTTTGAACTGCGATTTAAAAAATAAAATAGTGTGGTCTCATAATTAATTTTAAAACTAGATAATTTTTAAATTTGACGACCGCTTGGCCTACTGCTTCGAGCGTAGGGCGCTCGGCTCACTGCACATGGTGGTTGCGGGTTCGATTCCCGCCTCGGAAAATTTCGAAAATTGCCTTTTCGTAATTTGCCCAGGTCTGGGTATCACTGTAATTGTCCCCAGTCCACTGTACGGTACCCATAGTACAAGCGTTGCTTAGTTTGGGACTATACAGTTGGTGTGTCAGTCTGGCGATATTTATTTATTTATTATTTCAATTATAAATTAAATTGTAGGCACATTTACTTTGGAATAACCAGCCTCCCCCTCCCTCTGACTCACTCCCCTTTAAGTCGACAACGTGTTTGTGTCATATCTGGCAGTATTGTTTTAGATTTTATTTATTAGTATTGATACCTCAGTAATACTTTTTGGATGCTTCACGTGTTTATGGTTTTTATGACGTTAAGTGTCAGTATGAATTTTGTGTTTTTTCTATTCAAAATAAAATATGAAACAATATAAAAAGTGGTATTTAAAAACCGATAGTTCAATCAATCTCCATCGTGTCTCCTCTACTATGTCGACATTGGCAGAATCACATTGGGCCTGGCACAATGGAAAGAGGCCATTATTTTTTAAAAAAATGGTTTATTAATTAATTATCACTAATACCAATCAAAGTCGTAGACACAAAAGCAATGCCTCAGGTATTGTAAACGTCTATAGGCAAACACTCGCACTTTGCCGACTTGAACGGAAGTGGGATAGGTTCGGGTCTCTCACTCATAGTACAAAACGCAGCTGTAATAGCTGTTTTACGCCGCTCTTCTGTGAGAGGATGGTACTACCTCGGGGGTGCCAGCCCGTACATGAACTGTGGTCTACTGGCTCTACCACGTAGACGTATTTTTTTCAAATAACCCTTATTTAAAGAATAGCAGTGCCCGCGACTTCGTCCGCGTGTAATTTAACTTAACAAAAATTTCGGGATTATTCATCCCCTATTTTATCCCCTTGGGGGCAAAAATAATCAAAACCCTTTCTTAAGAGGATGCCTACGTCATAACTTCTATCTGCATGCCAAATTTCAGCCCGATCCGTTCAGTGGTTTGGGCTGTGCGTTGATAGATCACTGTGTCAGTCAGTCAGTCAGTCAGTGAGTCACCTTTGAGTTATATAATTTAAAGAATAATAAGGTTCCTTATAGCTTCTCAGTCAAGATGTTAACACCTTGGTCACACTATCACACAAAGCGTGCATTGCTCTAATAAATTTCGCAGGAACACGCAATTCTTCTCGCTAATGTGTTGGCTGCCTAACAGAGTGACATTTGGTGTTTTCCGGGTCAGAGAGGGAAGGAGGATATCATCCGTCTCCGTCACGTCAGCTGTATCGGTGAACGTTGACCCGAGTTTTCTTTTTATAATATTGCTATTGTGTTTTTTATTACTTGTAATGTTTGTTTTGGGCAAATTAAATGATTATAATAACAGACGACAGATTTATGGTATGAGTTTATAAGATTACTTGCAAAATCTTTAAGTTCTAATCTAAATACTACTAATATCCCTACCTTTTATAGACGAGCCGTATTCAAAACTGAATTAAATTTATTATAACATAAATTTATTATACATGCCGAAAAACATAAAAACAAAAGCGGCACAGACAACAAACACAGAACGAAAAAAAACAAAACAAAACTTAGATTTCATAAGAAATCTAAGCGAAATCGTAAAACAGCGAATAACGCACGCACCAGACACACAGATCGCGATACATCAACGCCATTACGAAGTAAATGTTCTATAACACAGCGGAGGAACAAAAAATAAGCGCGAATACCAGTCCGGGAACCCTTGAAGCATCTAATTCAACAGATTCCGATGCAGTGACAAATGTAAGGTTTTTTGCCCTCCGCAGTTGGGAACGAGACGGAAACGCGGGAAGGGTGAGCCACGAGACGAGCGAGTGCGAAATGAGTTATAATTATAATAATCGGCTCTAAGTATAATGGGTTAATTTTAAGATACGAATAAGCTTCTCAATAATTTATTTTGAAATATACAATTTTCAGAATTATGAGCGAGACTCTCTGCTCTATTTGTTAATCATTATTAAATGTGCCTTTTGACGTGTCAAAGAAAAATAGTGACGTAATGATGAAGTTTAATGTCGCGTTGTTGAAAGCTTGTTCTGTAATAATAAATCAATCGAGGATTCATGTACATTAGGAAAATGCAATGTGAAGAAGAATTATCTGTTGAACACACACACAATATGAAAAGTGTTCGCAAACAGCTTATAGCAATCGAGATACCAACTTTAGCTTTATAGCTTTAGGCCGCTCCAAGTTTTAAGGGTCCATTTCGCGACAAGTTCCATTAAAGATTCGGAATTCCTACCAAGGAATAATACTTGCATCATTGAAATAAAACTATTTTTACGGATTATATCGCGTTTATTTTTACTTTTTATGTTCCCGACGTTTCGGTTGCTTTACAGCAACCGTGGTCACGGGGGGACTGAGGTGTTAGACGTCCTGATGTCATAGTTAAAAACTGGGTACCCTCAAAATTTAGTTGGTATTTGCGGTCCGATCCACGCAGAAAGTGATCACTGTGTCTCGAGGTCTTGCAATGGTACGCTTGGTTTTGGATTTAATTATATTAATTACTGGATCCCAAGTTGGTGGGAGCACCCAGCCATCTTCCCTATTGAAATTAGGATGTTTTTTAATTTCAATGGCCTCACGTATCATCCTTGGTCGGAATCGGTGTTCTTTTGCGAGGATCTGTGGTTTATCAAATCTGATATAATGGCGGGTGCGGTCCTGTACATGTTCACAGATTGCAGACTTCGTGGAGCGCCGGTGTTTCACGTCAGCTATGTGTTCTTTTACGCGGGTTTTTACTGATCTTTTAGTTTGCCCTATGTAGGAGAGCCCACATTCACAATCGAGTTTGTATACCCCTGTATCTTGTAGAGGAATGTGACACTTGACAGGTGGTAAGAACTGACTAATCTTCTTAGGTGGCTTGAAGTAAGTTTTGATTGAAGCCCGTTTCAAGATGTAGCCTATCTTGTCTGTGACACCTCTTATGTATGGTAGTACAGCAGGTAGACGCTCGACTGTGGCTGGTTTCACTCGGTCACTGTGATGGCGGCGCGGGATCCGAAGCTTGTTGTCATGCAATACTTGCTTGACGTGACGGATCTCGGCAGCCAGGTGTTCCTCATCACACGTAAAAATAGTTTTATTTCAATGTGTAGTATTCGCGCAAATATAAGAAATCAATACTTGCATCATTGTTTAAAAATCTCTCACAGGGACAATCCCTTGAAAATTATTCTTAGTATCTGTTCAATACATAAATATATATTGACATAAAAATATACTAAATATAAGTAATTAAACAAATACAAATAAATATAAAACATTTAAATATAATTAATAATTGTAAGTTTTTAATATGCAAAGGTGGCAACATTTTAGTTTATACTTTTATATAATTTGTGTTAGCAACACCAGTCTGTTCCTATAAGGCCAATTTGAATGTAACACAGTGTGACTTTTATTTTAATTAAATTAATATTTTATACAATTTTACTGTTTTACTTAATAGTAGTGGTCCTTCGATTATATTGTGAACCAGTGCGTCTATACGTCTGTTGTTTTAAAGCAGTCTTGCTACATCAAGGCAAATTGTATTACGATCGGCGCGGCGGCAGCGGCGTTGCATCATATTTTCTACGGTGAAATTGTGAATACTCGTGCTATGAGCGAGTTCCATAAGCGCATAATCATCGAAGATCAGCGAATATCTAAGCCAGTCTCGCTATATCAAGACAAATTGTCTTTCGAGCGTCTCGGCGGCGGCGTGGCGTCATATTTTCTACGGTGCTTTTGTGCTTACTCGTGCTATGTGCGAGTTCCATATGCGCAAAATCATCAATAATCAGCAAAAACCAGTTGAAATACTATGATTTCGATGTTGTGCTAATGCTAATAAGAAGTACATGAAAAGTTTGAAGACTCGAATCGTAATTGGAAAAAACGACTCCATTTTTGTTTGCGGTCGGGTTGGCACGCCTGATTTCGCCGTCAATTGAGCGGCGGCGGCGGCCATATTTCCGGAAGGCAGGGCTGTCTGTCTGACATCTGTCAACTGTCATCAAAAGTAAACAAAGAAGCAGTGTTTTCCGAAAATAGTGAAAAAGTCGTGAATTAAAGTGAATGGGCAATTTATCGCTATAATTAAGTGAAAATTAGATAGTGCGGTTTCGGTATAGTTAAAAATAGTGTGATACGTGTTTATCAACAATGGAAGCGGATCTAAAGCGTCTGCGCATCAAGCGAGGACAGCTCAAAGGTACGATGACTCGTATTGAGGGGTTTGTGAGCGATCCTGACGCATTAGCCGCGGCTGGGGAGGACATGCTCCAGACTCGCATGGACAAACTTGTGAGTACATTTAAACTTTATGAGGAAGTGAACCTTGACATTCTATCGTTAGATGAATCTGACAGTGAAGATATTTCTGTGATTGAATCTAAGTATTTTTTAATTTTATCTAAGTTGAAAGAGTCTATGAAGGTAAAACATAATAGCGGAACTTCTGTTAATTATCATTCAAAATTGCCAAATATCGAAATATCGTCATTTGATGGGAAAGATTACACCCAGTTTAGACCATTCATGGACTTATTCGCTGCTGTTATTGACAAAAATCAATCTTTGTCCAATGTTCAAAAGTTATTTTACCTCCGGAAATATTTATCAAATGCTGCTTTGTCTGTAATTATAAACTTACCATTAGTTAATGAATCATACCCAGAAGCAATAAAATTATTAAACAAAAGGTTTGACAACCAAGTAAGGATTGTATCAAATCACATTAATATTATCTTAGACTTGCCCAACATGGACAAGGGTACTGCGGCTTCTCTTAGGTCTTTTATATCTGATGTACGTCAGCAACTGTATGCATTAAAAAACTTGCAACAACCTGTGGAGGAGTGGGATATGCTATTGATATCCATATTATTAAGGAAATTAGACACCTATACTAATCGTGCCTTCCACTTGGATAGGAAATCAACAAATACGTTACCAACTATGGAGGAATTTCTCTCATATTTGGAAAAACGAGCTATAGCTTTAGAGGACAGTTTACCTATTAAAAATACCTGCTATGAAGGTAATAATAATAACAAACAAAAAACGAATGTTAATAATAATAAGGTTGCCAATGTTGGAACCAAACCAAAGGCCAAACAAATTGTTTGTTCCTTTTGTGATAGCAATGATCACCCTATCTATTTATGCCCTAAATTTAAAATGGCTCCAATAGGGGATCGAATCAAGTTTGTTAGTGCAAACAAGTTGTGCACTACATGTCTAAGAAGTCACACTAATAAATGTAAATTTAACTTCAAATGTTATACTTGCAAGGAAGATCACAATACTCTTTTGCATGGTAATAAGGCAAGCGAAGAAAGCATTGTCACTTTATATTCTAATAATTGTCCCAGTTCAAGCATTCTATTACCAACTATGAAGGTGAGAATTGTAAATAACATGGGTCATGAAATTTATGTGAAAGCCTTGCTTGATAGCGGCAGCCAAGCATCTATTGTAAAACGCTCATTGGTTGAGAAATTAAATCTGACACCTATGTCTCAGAATACTAGTATAATTGGACTTGGCAACAAACCAAACAATGTTACTCAATGTGTTAATATATTATTAAAGTCATCAAAGTTTGATGTCAAATTCAAGGTCAAATGTCATATTGTGGAGTCTATCACAACTAAATTACCACAAAATTATATTGATATGACCAAATGTATAATTCCTAAAAATATCCATCTAGCAGATGAAGATTATAATATCCCTACTGAGGTGTCTATATTGCTAGGGGCACATTCTTATTTTCAAATTTTATTGGATGGAAACATAAAACTAAATAATGGTCTTATGTTACAAAATACCATGTTTGGCCATGTTGTTGCTGGCTCTCCTAATAATGAATCTAAAAATGCTCAAAACCATGTTTCTAATGTCAATTTAGTATCTAATTTAGTAATTGATTGCAAACAAAATAATGAAAATGAGGATAATCTGGAAAATATTATGAAAAAATTTTGGTTATCTGAAAAGGTACCCGAAGGCCCGAAGGTGAAAACTCAAAATATTGAGTTTCAAAGGGCAGAAGAGTGTTTTAAAAGTTCTGTAAAGTTAGAAAACAACCGATTCTCTGTTGATATTCCATTGAATAGTCCTTTGGATGATTTAAGTCTTGGAGATTCCTTCTCACTTGCACTTCAAAGATTTTATACTTTGGAAAGAAAGTTCAAACATAATCCAGATTATTTTCAAAAATATAAGATGTTTATTGATGAATATGTTAGCCTGGGACATGCCAAAGAAGTTGATATTAGTCAATATGATATTAATAATGACCCAGTCTATTTCCTTGCACACCATGCGGTTGTGAACGAAAGTAGTAAAACAACAAAGTTGCGTGTAGTCTTTGCAGGTAATATGAAGTCCAAAAACGGCCTTTCAGTTAATGATGTTATGTTAAATGGACCCATAGTCCAAAATGATTTATTTAATATACTTATACTTTTTAGAACTTATCCCTACATACTTATATGTGATATTGAGAAGATGTTTCGAATGTGTTTAATTAATAAGGAATTTAGATCTCTTCAAAATATATTATGGAGGGATCATCCTAGTAAGCCCATCATCTGTTTGCAGCTACAGACTGTCACTTATGGTCTTAAGTCCTCCACCTTTTTAAGCACAAGGTGCCTAGTAGAACTAGCAAATTTACATCAGGAAAAATATCCTCTGGCTGCAGAAGCGTTAAAAGTAAATACATATGTTGACGATGTCACATGTGGGGCAGATAGTGTTGAGCAGCTTCAAGAGCTAAAATCTCAGCTTATAAATTTGATGAAGTTAGGTAGCTTCAATTTGCACAAGTGGTGCTCTAACTTACCGCATTTACTTGATGATATACCCGAAAAACTAAAGCATTCTGACGAAATTGATTTAGCTAAAGATAATATTATTAAAACATTAGGTCTGAAGTACAATGTACACACAGATGAGTTTCTGTTTTCATGTCCCATGACTGAAGAAAGTGATCTTCAAACAAAACGTAATGTCCTTAGTTTTATTGGAAAAATATTTGACCCTCTTGGTCTTATCGGTCCAATAGTAGTCCAGGCCAAGTTATTTATGCAAGAAGTATGGAAAATAAATATTGACTGGGACTCTAAATTGCCTTTTAACCAGTTACAGTACTGGAAGGCCTTTCTAAATAATTTAAAAGAGATGGGAACTATTAACATCTCTAGAGGTGTTACTAGCATTAGTATTAATGATACTACTTCAGTAGAGCTTGTAGGATTTTGTGATGCCTCTCTACAGGCAGTAGGTTGCTGTCTCTATCTTCGAATTTTGGATCACAATGGTTCAGTTACAATGAGCTTACTGTGCTCTAAGTCTCGAGTCGCGCCTCTTAATAAGAAACTTACCATTCCAAATTTAGAGCTGAATGGCGCACTTCTTCTTTCAGAACTTGCTTCCAAGGTTTATTCCACCTTGCTTAAAAGATACCCAGCAATTAAGGTGTTTTTATATAGTGACTCACAAGTAGTGTTGGCTTGGTTAAATACCAAAAATCCAAAAGGTGTATATGTTTCAAACAGAGTTGGGGAAATAAATATTCTCACAAAAGATTTTAAGTGGTCTTATATTAAAGGTGTTGAGAATCCTGCAGATCTCATGTCTAGGGGTATAGCTCCACATAAATTAAAGGACAACCAGCTATGGTGGTTTGGCCCGTCTGCTTTCTCTGATGCTAGTTATCAACATCCTAATGCCACTTCTATTCTTCAAACTCCTTATGTTAATGTTCAAGATAGTGAACCCATTGAACCATCTAGTATTTTGTGCAATGTACAAAATGTTGATGATACCAACAATATATTTGCTAGGTACTCTGATTATAATAAACTTCAAAGACAAATAGCTCTTATTTTACGGTTTGTTCACAACTGCTTAAAACCAAATGATAAGCATTTAGGTACTATAACACCTCATGAGCTTCATTATTCTAAACTACTTATAATAAAATATATTCAAAGTCAGAATTTTTACAAAGAAATTGAAACCTTAAGAAAAGGAGATCAAATTAAGTCTAATATTAGTAACCTTCATCCTTTTTTGGACAGTAATGGGATATTAAGAGTGGGTGGCCGTCTTCAAAATGCCCCCAACTTGTCTTATGACAAAAAGCACCCTGTTATACTGCCAAAAAGTAACTATATTACTCATATGATTATTAAAAAAGAGCATTTAAGACTTCTACATGCTGGTGCAAAATTAGTACTCAGTTCTTTGTCTCAACAATATTGGCTCTTAAATGGCATCCGAGAGGTTAAAAAGGTGGTTCACAAGTGTATCAAATGTTTCCGAGTGAAGGCTGTAGCTGCTAAGCAGCTGATGGGCTCGTTACCATCTCAAAGAATAACCGCTTCAAGACCCTTTCAGATTACTGGAATTGATTTCTGTGGTCCATTTGACATTAAAGTTGCTCGAATTAGAAGACCTATAATTAAGAAAGCTTATATAGCACTCTTTGTCTGTTTTACTACTAAGGCTATCCATGTAGAATTAGTGAGTGATATGACAACTACAGCATTTTTGGCTTGTCTTCAGCGTTTTATAGCTAGGCGGGGATTACCTACCTACATTTATTGTGACAATGCACAGACGTTTAAAGGTGCTGATAATAAACTTAAAGAGCTTTATGAATTGCATTCATCTAAGTCTCATGTAAATTCAACTGAAAACTTTTGTTCTAAAAATTGTATTCAATTTAAATATATACCAAGCTACTCACCAGAGTTTGGAGGCCTCTGGGAGGCTGGAGTTAAGAGTGTTAAACACCACTTAAAAAGAGTTGTAGGTAATGTAGCTCTAACATTTGAAGAATTGTACACGGTCATAACCCAAATAGAAGCAATTCTTAATTCAAGGCCATTGCTTCCAATGTCTAGGGATGTATCTGACTTAACTTACTTGACACCAGGACATTTTTTAATTGGTTGTCCATTAACCAGTTACCCTGAAATAGATCTCACTGATAAGAATATTAATAGACTCAAATTTTGGGACATTTGTTCAAAATTAAAACAAGACTTTTGGAAGCTATGGTCTCAGGAGTATTTGACTTCACTGCAAAATAGACCTAAATGGAAAAATGTACATGAGAACCTCAAAGAAGGGGATATGGTACTTGTAAAATCTAAAGATATGGCTCCGTTCAGTTGGCCCATGGGGCGTATTGTTAAAACGTTTCCTGGACCAGACGGATATGTAAGAGTGGCTGAGGTAAGAATGGGACCTAAGAATAAGATTTTTCTTCGGTCTTATAATAAATTATGTCCTCTCCCATTAAATGAAAATTAAAATTAAGGTTTTTGTTCTATTATTATTTTGTTTTATAAGTCTCATTCTTGCTGCCTGGAGCTTATGTTCAATACATAAATATATATTGACATAAAAATATACTAAATATAAGTAATTAAACAAATACAAATAAATATAAAACATTTAAATATAATTAATAATTGTAAGTTTTTAATATGCAAAGGTGGCAACATTTTAGTTTATACTTTTATATAATTTGTGTTAGCAACACCAGTCTGTTCCTATAAGGCCAATTTGAATGTAACACAGTGTGACTTTTATTTTAATTAAATTAATATTTTATACAATTTTACTGTTTTACTTAACAGTATCATTAAATATGTAATATAAGATAGCTGTGACACAATAATGTCAATGAAAAACAATATTCTCATTTTAACGTATTTCGGAATCGCTCCTCCTCTGGCCCAATTCTGAAGGCCCACAAAAACCGTTTCTAAGCGGAAATTCAAATTGAATGACAATAAGATTGACGGGCCGCAGTCTGATACCGGTCCAGTTTCATTTCGCTAAGGTTTTATGTACACTTCGTAGAGACATATTACTTTTTCTACGTCACATAGAGCGTATCACGACACGCGTTGATGTATAGCTGGATTTGCCTTTCTCCTCGATATATTAGTGGGATCAGCCGAGGATAATCTTAGGTGGGATCACGTATCAGTGGGCTGGTGATCTAGGTTGTAAAACTTGGCAAAATTTGGCTGAGATTGAGGGCGATATTTTATCTCGTTCGTTACGTCGTTTGGTTTTTGTTCTGCGTGAAATACTGTTGGTTATATTTTTAGGAAGGATCACAAGACATATATCGGATTCGGTATGATTAAAATCGAAATTGATTGATTTGCCGAATATTTTTGAATCGATCCCTGGGTATTCTATGTATCTGTAGAAAGCTGTAGATCTGATATCCATTTCAAAGAAACCACAGAGCAATAACAGGTTCGAATTAATTTGTTGTATTACCATCTCTGCATACCCCTACAAGGAATACAGGCATTATGATGTATTTGGGGTAATAATTACCTAACTCATAGACGCCCAAACAATACCCGAATCGTAACATTGTTTCTCGAAACTTTAACGAGAATTACATTGTATTTCACAACAATTATCTCGTTTAAGTGTCTGCGAACATTACTCGTGGCGGAACTTTTCAGCTATTTACAGCGACAGGAGCGGCGGTCCTGAAATACTTGTGTAATTCAAACAAAAATATTTTCACAGCTCCGCGAGCGCTGTTGGATATCAAGCTACTTAAAGTTTGGTACAAGTACTCAAATTTGGGTATAAATCAACGAAATATTATTTGTAGACAAACATGTTCAATGTTCTCAATATTCTATTATGAAACCCGATATGCCTTAAAAAAGTTAAGAAGCTAATGGAACTGTATATTGAATTAGATAAACGGTAAATTGGTAAATCGTTCTCATGACTTGAAAAGTGACGACGGTCTTCAATTGATGAGAAGGTTTGTACTGTATAGTAGAGACTCTGTAGTATAAGTGCGGCACAGGTGCACTACCACCTGCTTAACGCTGTTACACTTGCTCATTGCTATAGCGTTACGTACAATGTTTGGTTAGAAAATTTTACAGCGCCCCTGTCGACAATCTGAGGAACTAAGGAATATGTTACCTAGGCGCTCGCGACTCCTAGCAACCGTATACGCTTATCGTAGAGCTACAGAGTACAATGTAAGGCTCGTATAAATATTAACTAAATCCATCTCAAATCTGAGAGCGATCTTGGAAATGTCATTCTTATGTCATATCAGTACAAAATGACAAGTCAAAAGGTTAATTAAGACCGTTATCAGACTTGGGAAGATTTATTAATACGGGCTTAAGGGTGTAAGTCACTGAAAGAAACGGCTTAAATTTCTCCTGTGTAAGTCACGCAATTGTATAGCGTAGCTCTACAAGATACATTGATCGTGTGAACCTATGACTATTTTTTATCAATGTATCTTGTGCATATCGATTTGCACGGATAAATCGCTACGATATTATATTTTACGTGGGTAGCTAGCATAACTAAATGTATGGATGCCTTTGTATTAATTTAATTATTTAGACGTCCATTAAAGTGCAATCTATTGGAGCCCGGCTGTTATTGCATTAATATATGCACTTTTACTAATGCAACAATGAACTTCACAATTCATTTTCCATCATTTAAGGATGGGTGACTAAAAGTGATGTTTATTGAAGCACGTCTACGATTGATTGATTTAATATTGACATCTGGATCCCCTAAGCCAAAATAATTTATTCAGAACGCCTGCCCTCTACCGGATTAAGGAAGAAAAAAATCGCCATCCATTTGTATCCAATTTAAAATCAAATTAGAAGTAAATACACTTTCTATTTCATCCAATCACGTGCGAGTCTGAGACCGCTTTAAGTTCGCGGGGCGCGGTAAAGTCAAATTCCCCATTTCCCCAGCCGGGTGGGAGATTTACCCCAAATCGAATTCCGTTCCCCATTCGGAATGGCCTTAATTTAACGGACGAATTTGTCTAATTCCAATTCTTATGCTGTGACAAATGTAGTGATTTTTATTCAGGCTTCGTCTTTTTTGCAAAGTTTCTTCGAACGCGTCAACATTACTTTTTCTTTCGGTCCCCGTTCTGGGTTTTAAACCTTTAATTCCCAGCGGGGATAAAAAGTACTTCGAAATAAACGGAATATAAATTAATTACAGATTATAAAGGTCTGATTCTATTAAAGTTTGGATGAGATGAAAGTTTTGTGTTGAATCTGTCAGCTTACGAAATTTGTTTTTAATAAATCTGTTTTTGCAGCACACAATTTTGCTGTGGTGATGTACCTACCTTACATTATGAAAATCTGTATCCAGTGTCCCATGTTTCCTTTTATTTGCACTTATAAATGTTTTTGTCTTAGCAGACAATTATTAAATAATTTGCTTTTGCCTGCAACTTCACTAGCCCAGATGTGTTCACTAGCCTATTTTTTCTCGACTACAGCGTCATCTACCGAGTCTAACTATAGCTAAGAGCCATCCAGGTGACTCCATAAGTACAAAAAAACACCAATAATGGTCAAGCCGTTTAGAAGGACAAGAATAACGAAAACACTTACACCGGAATATTATAATATAGGATTGATGATGACAAAGTTTGACCATGCATGAGAGAAGTAGATTCCGCGCAATCTTTCAGTCAAATCATTCAACCGACCAACCCACTCAGTTTCGACCGATAACATTTCAGTACAACGATGCCTTTAATTTCATGCGCCCACCCAATATTGCGTAACTACTACACACAATGCACTATGAGCTGCGTTCACAATCTCCATATTCCGCCCACAGGTCCCGTTTCCATTGTCTGCGTGACGGACTCTCTGTTTGACTTTGTGAATCGGTCAAATATCTCTTGACGCTAATGAAATTTGTAATGGACTTTGGTACGCAAATAGCGATTCGTGTGTGAAGTTTGCTGCGTAAACTAGTGTGAGGGTTAGGTGTTTTGGGTATGGTATAATTAAATTGCGTGGCATAAAATGTGAAGATGCATATACTACTCGATGCATTAGAGTAAATGAAAAAGTTGGCCTTTATGGTGACAAAGTTACCTTTCAATATGCCTTAAAAATGCAGAGCTGCATTTTACGGTGGTAAAGACCGCCGTTTGCTTGATGCGGACTTGGCTTTCCAAGTCGGCAAACAAGCGTACCATAGCCTTGTATAGTAGCCTCGTAGCCGTTATGGATGGCAAAGGCATTGTACGTACATTGATGTTCTGATAGACAGGGGGGAGGGAAATGAAGGGGTAGGGGGAGGTGGGCAGGGCTTCCGGCTTGTTCCGGCCCCCTCACTCATTGTACGAAACGCTTACGATCTTCTGCGAGAGGGTGCTTGTTATAATCATAACATACTAATGATAATAATTTTAGCCCTTTTCGACGTCCCACTTCTGGGCACGGGCCTCCCCTCAACACGAGGGGGATTCAGCCCATAATCCACCATGCTGGCCCAGTGCGTGTTGGCGGATTACACATGTCTTTCGAGAATTGGTTAAATCTTCTAAGACATGCAGGTTTCCTCACGATGTTATCCTTCACCGTAAGCAAGTGATAATCATATAGAAATTATGATTCGCACATAGATTTCGCAAAATCCAGAGGTTCGAGCCGAGGTTTGAACCTGAGACCTGGTAGCTCGCAAGACGCGTGCTTAACCAATCAGCTATCACTGCTTTCCAACATACTACCAAATCAATTATCAATCAGTGGAGTAATGGAAACACCCTGTGTACAAGCTACAACTCCCAACATACGCAATCAGCCCCGATGTAAAACAGTTTAACTAACATTCGACGTATCCCGCCGAGAATTAATTTCCGATGTTGACGATAATGAAGCGACGGTTCCGGGTCATTTGCATCGATATTCCGATGTCGTTTAGCGAAATGAGCACGCCGTTGTGAATTTGTCGAACGCATCCGCGTTAACGCCAGATTGTATTGTTTGCCTAAACAGATTTACTTGCGAAAAAGATCAGATAAACAAGTTCTAATATCAGAGTGGATGATTGTTTGACACTTCGGCCAATATATTCAGGTGTAGTGAATGGAACTTAATAATCCGTTATTATACACCAACTAAAGTTATTAAAAAATATGTAGTGCTGTCGTCGAAAACCGCTTGTCGCAGTGGTGCGAGCTTAGGCCGCTCGTCTAAATGCACATGTTGGTTGCGGGTTTGATTCCAGCCGGGGCAAATTTCGGAAATGACCTTTTCGTAATATGCCCACGTCTGGGTGTCACTGGGAACGCCCCCAGTCCATTGTACGGTACCCATAGTACAAGAAGATTCTTAGGTTGGGATCATACAGTTGGTGTGTTCGTCTGGCGATATTTTGTTATTTATTTATTAATTACATGAGCAAGAAAAAAAATAATTATTTTGAAACACTGTACGACGGACAGCCAACATGCGTTCGCCTTAACCGCCGCGAACCGGTACAAACCGGCGCGGTCCGGATATTGCACTGCTATTGTTGTGAAATTTCATATGAGCTTATTTACTTTTTGCGTGCAGACGAATGATTGACGGGCTTTGTTCTGTAATCAGATGTTTGGCCAAAGTGGCGATAGTGTATGCACGCCTGTAGATTTGTTTATGTAATGTATAATTTTATTTTAGTGGTAAAAGGGAGATTTTCCAGTCAGGCTTGACAACGTCTTCAAAGTAATTCTTGCTAATTGATTATTATAAAAGCAGCTATTTATGTTCATCATAATATTTTGTTCTATCGAAGCGTACAGACCTATTAGTTAGAAACCTCTAGTTAAAAGTCTATTTTCTCTCAATATTTCGTAGTAACTTGCTCTAGTTAAATAAGTAAAATAAAATGAAATTGAAATGCGTAATGATTTATTTAATTTAAGTAAACTGAATATTCAGATACAGAAAGCCTGTTACCGTTTATTTTACCACCCACAATTCTTCCATTCAAAAAATCTGTCAATATTATCTAGAAATGATAGACGGCCTGTCTCTCAGAGGTCTTGTATTAGACCTCAAGTATTTTGTGTTGAAATAACGTCGCTTCAGCCGCGACCCTACAAATGTCGGGCGTCATGTAACTAGATAAGATTGCGTGACAAATTGCGAGTGTCACTTGTCACTTGCAGTTTTATTACAAACGTGTTTGCTGTAGTAAAGAAGCAAAATACAATATTGTTGCGACAAATTGAGCGAAAAAAATATTAGTAAAATATGTTCCATCTAGTGTTCATCTGTCATATCTCAGAGTCTTAAATCGGCCAGACAAGTTCTCATTTTAACTATCAGATAAAATATCTCCATCTGTCCAGGTTTCAAAAATAAATAAATGTAAATATCGCCAGACGATCACACCAACTGTATGGTCTTGTCACACCGTGTCACACCAACTAAGCAACGCTTTTACTATGAGTACCGTACAATGTAATGGAGGCGATCCCAGCGACACCCAGAACAGCGCAAATTACGATAAGGCCATTACTAAAATGTACCCTGACGGGAATCGAACCCGCAACCACCCGGTGTAGTGAGCCGAGCAGCCTTCGCTCGAACCACTACGCCAAGCGATCGTCAATATTAATTTACTACCTACCCGTCTTAAGGGTTCCGTAGTGAACTCAGGAACGCTTATAGTTATGCCACATCCTTCCGTCCATTTGCATGGAACAGGTGTTGAAGACATAACTCAGAACCAAACTTTAAGCTATTGACTACAATTCATATACTCGCTCGAAAGAGGTAGTACCTAACATTCTCACAGAAGATGTAAAGAAGCTATTATGGAACTTCATAAGATGGGTGAAAGAGACGGAAGGCTAACCCCTTCCTTCCCCTTCCTCTATTGCTGACCCCTTCAAGTCGCTAACGTGGGAGCAATGCCTTTGGCAAGCGTCTGCAGGGTAAGTTGGTGCGCTTGTTTACTGACTTTGTTATTAGTATAACAACGAAATTAAAACAAGGTTTCAACTGTTGCTGTCCCTGCCTGCCGCACCGTTGGCCGAGCGATGTCTCCTGTACCCCGCACCATCACTGCGCTCAACGACCTCCTGGATTCAGACGCAAGTATAGATTTGTTTGCGGAATGGGTGAAGATTCTGTTGGTATGCTTGAAGTTCTGCGAGGTTGATGCGTGATCGATTTTTATTTTAAAGTTGTTTATATTTTTTGTTAAATAATAATAATTTAGCCCTTTTGACGTCCCACTCCTGAGCACGGGCCCCCCTTCACTACGAGAGGGATTCACACCGTAATCCACCACCCTGGCCCAGTGCGGCTTGACGGAGTTCACATGTCTTTTGAAAATTGGTTAGATTTTCTAATACAGGCAGGTTTCCTCACGATATTTTCCTTCACCGTATGCAAGTGATAATCATATAGAAATCATGATTCGCACATAGATTTCGAAAAACCCAGAGGTGCGAGCCGGGGTTTGAACCCAGGACCTGGTGCCCGCAATACGCGCGCTTAAATCAATCGGCTATCACTGCTTTTTGAAGCGAAGCTTCTTTACGGACGTTCGGGGCGCTCGCTGCCCGGGCACTCTATCCGTGCAAATCGTCAGATGACGTAGCGTTACACGTTACACGATGACGTCAGAGCTGCGGCGCCCTAAGCCGTAACCGATGCATCCAACGTGCTATGAACTTTGTTGATAAAGTAACCCATATCTACAATTACATACGATATTTTAGTTTCCCTATAGTGGATAATTTCATTTTAAGTTCTAATGTATAGGTGGCTCAGTTGGAATAGGTCCTGCTTGCATTAAATGGTAACAGACGTGCATTCAAGTCTCCACACAAGCAATTGAATATTTGTTTTATATAAGATTTAAATATTTTCCCTTAGAAATTTTGCAATTATATTTATATAATTTATATTATATTTGCAATTTATATTATTTTAATATAATTAATTGTACACCAACGTATAATGGTTTAATTTACCATAGAAAAGGACGAAAAAGGTACAACGATATACAACTGCAGATAGGTACATCAACTAATCACTTTAGATGTCTGATATGGCTAAATAGGTACTTATTTACTAACAATAAAAGATGTCCCATTTCGTTCAATAGGTAGGTACGATAGCCTAAATGAAAATCTGGAATAAGCTAGCGAGACATAATTCAAGGTACCTACCCAGGTAGGTGGGTACCTATGCCTAATTTCATTTATTTATGTTACACTCTGCCTATCCTGTTTCAAAACCCTATGCACGCCACTTATGCGATATATCTAATATCTACTGCAAAGCTTCGCTTCTTTCGGGCGTCCCTAGACAGCACTGTTTTTTTTTTGTTATATAGTATTAATTATTAGTGTAATTGGTCATGAAGACCGTTTTAATAAAATGAAAAAAAAAAAATTATACAGTTATGTAACAGCCGCTTGGGGAAAATCACGTAAAGACCCAGATCTGAAATGAGCCCAGCAGGGAATGCAACAAACTCACTGATAGCTAGCCGATCAGCCTATGCTCAAACCATTACACAAAACGGACGTCCAGAGTAAGTAAACACAACATTCTATATAAAGAATGAACACAATTATTCCACCGTTCAAGGACGAAATATCTCTATGGCAACAATATTCGCGTCAGACTTCCGTCAAAATATTATCCTATTATAAGCCCAATAATATTTTATTTCGGTCGTCATAATACGGGGTAGGGCGACATTTGCGATTATATTGTGGAGTCCAAGAAGCCGAAGGAACACGGAGGAACATAGGTAGGTATGGCAAAAATAGCGTTAACTCTACATAGACTGATATTCGTTGTGTTAAATAATTGCGGTATCATTACAAAAGAGTTAATCGCGTTATAGACAAAGTGCATCTAGTAATTGATGACTTCATTCATGTTTATACCTGTGGCTCTACCAAGTTAACTTTCACTAGGATTTAGTTTAAAATCTATGGACATTCATTTAATTTTAATAAGGTTAGTTAGATACACAAATAGTGTGTTAAATAAGAGCAATTACCACTCAATGTCGTTCATGTAATGCTTGCTCAATTTAATTTAATTCGCGCCACCCATGTATCATGTATTTACATTATTAATATTGAAATTGATCATCATTTATTACCCATTTCGCAGTCGAGCATACAACGCTAACTGCCTTAATTAATATTTAGTTTAAATTACATAGTTAAGTACCTATATCTAATGAAATAAACGACAAAGTAGGTAGATGTTTATTTTTTATTTTTAAATCCCTTTGCTTGTGTAACTGAAGCTCGTGTTAACAAATCGATCTCAAGTCTGAGAGTGATCTTGGAAATGTCAATCTTATGTCATATCAGTGTACAATGACAAGTCAAAAGTGTACTCAAGATCGCTCTCAAAATTGAGATATATTAATACGGCTCTAAGACTTATTGTAAGTAATTCACACGAAGACCCCGACACAATGTGCCTATATATATTTTTGACAGATTTTGGTTAATTTTATATCCAGAATGTATGTAAATTATCAGTGCCAAGTAACCGTGTGAATGATCGCTACATCAATAGCAAGTATTAAAAAATAAATCGCCCCAAATTCCATGATAATTTTTACAAGTTACTAAAACAGAACTTAATAGACTAATACTAGACTATTTATTAAAGTTCAATGTGGATAGCAAATACAAATAACTTTCTAAAACGGTTCTAAAAATGCAAAATAGGTTTTACACACACTATCTTAGGGCATATTATCCGAGCGAGCTAACCGTCGCGGCGCCGCCGGTAAATAAATGCATGTGTTATTAATTATTCTAAGTGCATCAAGCGAGAACTCTTCAGCCGAGAGCTGGAAAACCTCAATTTATTGTCTTAATTTACCGCTGATTGTATATGTCAGTGGAACGTTATTTATATAGCACTTATTTAGTAGGTAACTACTGAATTAGATAAATTAATGTATCCATTTCTGGTGCTATAGCCAAGCTGTAGCCAGTCGTCTACAGCTTATATATTGGCTATAGCTGCGTGTCATACGATGAGTGAGGGAGCCGGAAATAACTGTTTGCCTTCCTAATGAAATACTAGGTGAAACAGAAATAGTATATCAAATACTTTTTTAGCAACTTTATTTTATAAATGTTGTGAAAAAATGTTTGTGATAGCTTTAGAATTAAAAGTTAAGTTAAATCTTAATTTTAAAAAAGTATACTTACCCTTTTTGTTTCAACATGTATACATTTGGTGCGTCGTTAGTACACCCGGGTGTGAATGTAATGAATTGCCTATTGGGTCTGCGTATGGTCATTCGGTAAGTTAACGATGGACAGAAGAACTAGTGTCTTTGGAGTGCTGAGTTGGCTATGCTCACTTGAATGTACTTGCTTACTTGTGGTTCTAGAGCGGGTCACCCTCTTCCCTCTATTATGGTTGAGCATTGTGATGCCACTCCTCGAGTCATGACCACGCACTGGTCCACCCACTTTTCTCTGGACATTTTTTTTAAACTAAATATATATTTATTTAGCACGGAAGGCATAATTATTTTGAAGTTTTTCGCAGAACATTAAATTTAATAATTTCAGTATACCACTATGCAAACATGGCCATTATTGCTGTTTAATACGAATAAAACGGAAAACGCGTCCGGCCCGTTTGGTTATTGCTTCCTCTTAAACGCGTCGGTGCCGCTCCAGCAAAAATGTATGAAGTCCTGTTTAGACAGCATCAGAATCCGCTAAATACTCGAATTTGATAATAGTATACAAAAACATTGTCACACAAGTTATGAGGCTAATAGGCCCCCATCTAACTTTCAACCGATAACTTCTAAATCACATGATAATAAAGCCTATGATGGCTTTGCCATGTTTCCCGGCTGCCTTCTGGCTCTCCCGAAGTCTGACTAAAGCTGTAAATGTCTGCATGTATATTGTTAATATGGGTCATATATTTCTCGTAACTATTGTGTGGGTTATTTATATGGCACAATGGAAATTGTTTATTTGATTTTTTTCGTACAACGGCGTGTGCATTTCATTTTAGGGTTATACTATTTTCGTTTTGTCTGGACTTTATGGCGTTGTTGAAATACTGAATAACATGTTGTTGAGCTTTGAATTGGATTTATATTTTGAAATAATGATTCGTGAAATTTGTTGGTTGCGTTTTATATTTGATCTGTTTTTGTGTTTGGGTTACTTAACTATTGGTTTTATTTTTGTTATAAGACTTTTCATTTTATATATATCTCTCTTTATCTATTACAAAGACCAATTTATTTGAAGAAAACAACTCAAATTAAATAATAGTCTGTCCTTTTAACTTCTCCAGTACCCATAGAACCAAAAAAAAAACGATTCAGAAACAGGCGATCGCAAGTAACCCTCTGAAGCCTTCGGAGGGTCGCGAGGCCGAGGGGTCGCACTGAAGTTTGCCACGGGGCGGTTAAAGAAGAAATATCTTTATTAAAAAGCTTTGTTTTGTAATTAGGGGGTGCTGTGCCCAAAGAATCATTAGCGTAATAGCGTTAATAGGCAAGGAGACGGGGCTATAGAGATGGGGCTTATGATATCGATGCTTGAGATAATTTTTATTAAGTTATTCATATTTTTTTAAACCAAGCGTTAAGTTGTGAAAGCGCACTTAATTGTAGGATGGCCACTCTACTAGCTACCCTTCAATATTAATGCTGACCCTAGACACAATGATGGCTTACATAAATATTTTAAAATAAGTATATTAAAGATTAGTAATTTTTATTAGTCCTTTTTACATCCCACTCCCGGGTAAAGGTCCCCCTCTCAAAACGAGGAGGACTCAGGACATAATTCATCACCCTGGCCTATTGCGGGTTTCGCGGATTTGACATGTCTTTCGAAAATTGTTTCGATTAATTTAATTAACAGAATCAATTTACATAAATTACAATCAATCATGGCAAACTTTAAAATATTCTGCTGCAGTTCGAGCATCAAAAACTGTATCTTATAAAGTTTTATAATTCATTAAAAGTATAAGATTTATGCCTATCGATATCGATATAACAATCCACCTTGAATCGCGATAATCTCGCGTATCTCACTTAACAAAAAGTGCTAAGGCCCCTCGTGAATTTCCACGCCGAACACAAAGGAAACGCGATAATTCCCAGTAATGAATATTTAATTATTGTTATTTTTTTCACGAGTTTTTATCGTAAATTCAACGTAATTATTTCATTACTTTACACGTTTCTTCACTTTGTTGGAGATTAAATAAGTTTGTTGGGGAAAAATGTTGCAAATAGAAATGTATTGTTATGTTTATTTTCTGGTAAGTGTCGTTGCATTGGCATTTGTCAAGCTTTTGGTTTAATTTAACATATAATTTCGGTTAGGTTAATCGTACGTCTCACGGAGTGCGTAACTTATTCTTATTATTTGTTTTAATAGTACATTGTTGCACAAGGGGTGAGTGTAACTTAAGTCTTTCACCCGAGGTAAACACTGTGCTTTTCATTACGAATACAAGGGAAGTAAAAATAAAAACAGGAATTGGCTAAAGATATAATACGTATAAGGACGTTTGAACAATACTCTACAACTCGAATAAAAAATATCGGATTGCCGCCTATTTTGTTTTTTTTTTCGTTGGCCGGCCAACTTCATTATTTAGCCATTATTTTTCATTTTCATATTTTAATATTTTTCCCAAATATATGTTATTTTAAAGAAATTGTTGAAACTAAATTATAATTAAGTCATTTATAAATATATATTATTTAATTAATACTTAACTTTATGTATTTCAATTTAACATCGCGCTGTAATTGAGTGACTGTAGAAAAAGTTGGAACATGGTTCCATAGAAATGAGAAAATGTAAGTAGTTTTTTTTTAATAATTTGACAGCTGTCAATTGAAAGCGATTCTCCCTAGGGCGGAAAAGTATTACTTTCAACCCGCTCTTCAGGCAAATTCAGACTGAGTCCGAGTATGAGTAATGAAAAATAATGTATTTTTTTAAATTTGATATTTTTACTTTGATTTATATAACTGGATTGTCCCTTCTTCTTTAAATTTTTGTTTTACTTTAGTTTCAAAATGTTAATTTTAAACCTATCTATAAATTAAACTTGACACCCAAGATACAGGCGTTTGCTTAGTTTGGGTGGCACCATATTCTAGGATAAAGAATAATTCTTGTGTTTGGCAAGTAAGATTATTATTATTATTCGCAATTTGCTAAAGAGAGACGAAGATAATTCAAATGTTCTCCTTTTAAAATAATACATAAAATGTAGGCATTTAACTCTGTATTAGAAGATAAAGTAACATGACGTTATGGGTATTTGCAAACAATACTTGTCTAAGTAGGGGGTCACTCTATAGAAAGTTTGACATTTGTTCAACAGGTTGTGCATTCGCGCGCACTGTGACCTCATAGTAATGTTTGTGAACATCGGCGTCAGTGTCCAAAGCTGGAGCCACAGTTCCATCTCGTTTCTTAGGAAATTATTTACACTGCTGAAGTCCAATTAGTAAATATTCCGGTTAATCCCATAACTCTACCAATTAGTGTTACTGTTAACTAAATAATTACTTATTTCCCAAAAAATAAACAAGAAGCAACTAACAAGTGAATTTCGTAATCAAACCACACTACAAAGTGCCTACTTCGCAAACTACATCCTACTAATATTATAAATGCGAAAGTTTGTGAGTATGGATGTATGTTTATTACTCTTTCACGCAAAAACTATTGAACAGATTTGGATGAAATTTGGAACACCGTTAGTTTATAACCTGGAATAACACATAGAATACTTTACTTAAGTCTACGCGGACGAAGTCGCTGGCAGAAACTAGTAATGTATATAGGTACTCAACAGCTGAACAATTGAATTAGTCGCCAACAGCACACTGTAAATATTGGAGTCGACCGTCGCTGCTACGATCAACCCTGAAGCAGCCTCCATAGCACAATCTTCTAACGTATCGTAATCGGTATCGATAAATATCAAGCTATTGTCGACGTGAACGCGACGGAATACGTTAACGTTAACGTAATGCTTTTCGTTCACTTTTCTGAGCGGCCGGCGGTTGTATTCGTTTGACGATTGTTCTCAAGTATTTGATCAAAATAGTTACCTAACTATGCATTGTACCATTTTACAAAAAAAAAAGTACCTACTTTATGACGTAATTAGTTGACTTTTTCGCGATGCAATATATTTAACAGACTATTACAAAGCATCATATTACTTAGTAGAATTAGTTATTACTCCAAAAAATCATGATTTTTTAAAGCCTTATTAAACGATCTCAGACAGTAAAATGGTACAATGCATTGTAGTTTATGAATAATCAATATTAATGTGAACGTTTGTTCGAGTAAAATTGTGCATAGATTTGCACCGTCTAGACGGAATGGACCCCGATCTGTAACCCGCTTAACTTGAAATTGCTTATTGAAATTATAGAATAATTAGAATATATTGATTGGATATGGATTGAAAATATCGAGGGCCATCATTAAAATATTTGCTTAATTTTAGTTAATTATACTTACGATGAGTGAAATAATTTAATAAATATTGTAGATATGCAAAATGTAAGCCTAATAAATAAGGTATTGTTATTTTTTGGCCAAAGATAAATATACGTTTTTTCTGAAATGGCCTAGAAACGAAACTTATTACGAATAACATACTATTGTCTACGGCCTAAAAACCCCGAAGATACCTACCTTGCATAGCCATATAACTACACAAATTCATTATTTGCAGCCACAGTCCCTTATTTGTTAATGCACTATCAAACAGTGCGTCACGGTTGGCTTCACTAAACATTGCCTTTGCCTAGCCAGGCGGAACAGCCGACACAGCCGAAGCCACCGCTGCCCAAATATTTGAGTGATTGCCTACATATAGACAGATTCGCCGATTCCGGCTCTCAATGGATAATACCACCGGATCAAAGAATTACTGGAAATGGCATACAAAGGCATGCACACTCACGTCTGTAAAGTGGTTCAGTATCATGAAAGTTTTGGGCGAGTAACCACCAGTAATGTCAACATAACAGTCAGAATTGAGGACTTCTTTCTTTTTTGAAGTCGGTTTATAAGTTGTACACTCGCACACGGGGCCTTTTCTAGTATTCCAGTTGCAACATATGGCCAAATATCAACTAAAACCTCTCGTCAATACCGCAATACCTAAAGAGTGGTGTAGATGCTTGAAACTAATTAACACGCTGTCTTCCGCGTAGAAAACGAATCAGTACCTATCGAAGCTAAATGTTAGGCCACATCGCTCTTTGAACGAATGGTAAGCGAAGGCCATTCTATTTTATTCCGTTTTCTGTTCTTAATACCGCGTATTGGCTGACTCTAGCATCCGCGTTGTACTGAATGGCTGGCTGCGATCAATTTGTTTCTATGTAAACCGGTATTCAATAGTTTTCTGTTGCGGCAATGTTTGTATTTCGGATTTATATGCTGAATGACACGCGAAATGGGTACAGTTTTGTTGTTTTTGTAGGATATTTCCAGCTGTTCGAAGTGAAAAGCACGGATCCGCGTTAGCACAATAAAAATAAGTGTTTTTGGTGTGAGTGGCATTATTGTTTTTTGTCACACTTTATAGTTCCACTGTTTCTCCTTTCTCTCTTACCCCAAGATACCTAACTACAACGGAATCATCTTACATGTGGTTGGTAATCTATACATATTATAATTACTTACCTTTTCGAATAATAATATAAATTACCCATCCAGCCCAAGTCGACGGTTACCCTAAACTATAGCTAGATAGATATTAGTGTTTTACAAGATTGATAAAATATTCATTTCCCGGAGCAAAAAACAAAGTTAAAAATAAAACACTTCCGATCGCACGTCTACACAGATCGACTATCTATGTCATCTATCAAGGAAATAATTATGTATACAATTTTTTTTTTGCATCTATGGTATTTATCTGCGGGATGCAACCGTCCCGGGAAAAGTTCCTGCGGTAAATTGCAACGCAAGTCGGCCGCGGCAAATATTTGAATTGTAGAGTGGTATTGGTTTGCTTTCTCCGTATTCAGAACCACTGTTTACTTACAGCCGGAAAAGAAAATTCTTTGCGACTCGCAACACGACGGTCTAGAGTTAGAACTCCTAGAAGAACTATGCCCTTGCATGTGATGTGCAGATCAAAATGTATTAACTCCACCCACCCAAAATTATGCCTTTATCTCAAAAGTTTTTATTTTTTATGTTTTGTTTTATATTAATGGCCTATTACAATTGGGTCAAGCCCAATATAACTCTGGCAATGTCGAGTAACGAAATACAAAACCAAACACAATTAATAACAATACAATATACAAATGTGAAAAGCCCCCATCTCAAAAGTTACATTGTCGGAGTTAATACACTTTGATCTGTTACTCCTCAAATGATTTCTGGAAATTGAGAAAATATCTTTGAAATGCATGAGACGTTAGATATCTTTAAATTGATCTACTGAAATCACTTTCTGTGAATGTTAGTAGGTATGCTTAGCTATTTAGCGGTCTAGCTCCAAACCAAACTAGCTACGACAAGCAGCAGTCTAGTGAACTGCAGTGCGCACACATTTCACCAAAGCTATGTGGGGTCAAAGTAAACTGGGACCAGCCTATGGCCTAGACACCGGCCCCAATCCTCCTTAATGCGAACGGTATTCGGGGCATAGTCCACCACGCTAACAAAAAAAATTTCCTAAAAACTAAAAACATTACCTATGTCTTGGCCCTTTAAGTTTAACATAAGTAGGTAGTTGTATTTTCATAGAAGGGTCGTCGCGTCGGGACCGCGATTAAGCTAAGTACCCAGGCAGACAATGAAGGGAAGTATCGAACATCAAAACGTTGAGTTTCACTCCTAACTCAACCATGAGCTTAGCTGGAGGAGCTAACGGGAATACTAGTAATGTGATAAACTTACATTGCTAGTAATCGTTTGTTTAAAGAAGAAAAAAAATCTTCTTTGTTTACGTTTAAGAGGTATAGTGTATTAGGTTTTTTAATTCAGTTAAAAAAATACTTAGACGTCTCTCTCTATTAAGAAACCTTCCAAACAAAAGAAGACACTTATGTTGAACTTATACCACCTCTATTTTAATTCCGTCGGGGGTAAAACTTCCAAAAATGTAATATTTATAAATGTCCTAAACCTATTTGAATGAAAGCAATTTTCTAGTACATTTTCACGGCAGTGAGTAGCGGCCTGGCGGGCTTGGTGCATATAATGCCATGTTTATTGGACCGCGACGATCCGTGAAAGCCTTCGATCCATTCGTGATTAACATCGAAATACGTTTTACGTCGATAAAAGCGATGATTTATACGCATCCAAGTTTTTCACACGTACCATTACCGTAGTATTAATGTTATTTATTGCGTTTCATTGCGATTTTATTGTTTACTGATATACGAATTGGGTTTATATGTTGCGGGATTGGAATACATAAGTGCTCAATTTATTATAAACATAATAAATAAATAAATATCGCCAGACTGAGACACCAACTGTATGGTCCAAACTAAGCAACGCTTGTACAATGGACTGCGGGCGATCCCAGTGACACCCAGACCTGGGAAAATTACGAAAAGGCCATTTCCGAAATTTGCCCTGGCGGGAATCAAACTCGCAACCAACCGATGCGGTGAGCCGAGCAGCCTACGCTCAAACCACTGCGCCAAACGGTCGTCTTATATAGCAGTATTGAGCAATGTTACTGAAAATACATGATATTTAGGCTAGTCACAAACATCGCTGAGTGGGCTGTCTCGTCTCTTAGTCTATTTCAGTCTGACTTAAAACAATAAAGCGAGGAAGTAGCCGCTGCCACCAGGGACAGCTAAGGTGGGCTAGCTGGCTGAGATGAACTAGATATCCATATATTGCCGAGGAAAAAATATCCAAAATATTAGAAATGATATGCTAAGGCTACGTCACTATATCAGTTTTATCATTGATTGACATCGTCAATGCAAGTGTGGTGTGTTATTAACCGGACCACAGCCAATGACGTAGTCTTGGGGCAATCACGTGACCTATCTGTCACCGGAGAAGCAATTGTAAATAGGTATTGTATCGACGTGAAATAAAAGCTATTGTTTTATAGTAATGACATCTTCAGTTGTATAGGATACTAACAAACATCTTCTTCTTATCGTATAAGCTGGTAACCAACTCCGGTGTCGGAGTTTTCAAGCTAAACGAACTCTTTTCTCCATTTTCCCAAGCTTATTAAGAGAACGAGGAACTAAAATATCAAAGTAAAAGAGCTTTTTTAAGCCACCAGGGGACTTACAAAAATGTCAATTTTACATAATTTTCTTATATCTACAACCGGATCTGAACGCGACCTCGAATTAGGAGATCCTTCAAGAAACTCAGCGGGCTTGTCTTTTTTACATTTTGTTATATTCCTTAATTTTTGTTTTAATTCCCAGTTGCTTTAGATGTACTCATACCCTGCTGCTGCAGTAATCAGTCAGTCCGATACATTGTGTCAGCAATGGAACTGCCAGTTGCTTATATATTTAAGAGCTCACCTCCAGCCGCGTCCCTGGTGCCGAGGACGGACGCGATCTGCGGCCGCTCCTCGTTGATGACCAGCTCCGCTTGCTCGCTGTACACGGAGTGCACTGTGGAGATGCATGTCAGGCGCAGCTGTCCCCTCTCGAAGCTATCAGGCCTCACCATGAAGGACAACTGGCTTATTGATGCAACCTGGGCGAGAAAAAATTATTTTTCATTGGTGTAGAATTTCATGGTGTTAGAGCCAAACTATATATAAGCCCGCTGAGTTTCTTGCCGGATCTTCTCAGTCGAGGTCGCGTTCCGATCCGGTTGTGGATATAAGAAAAAAAAAATATCTAAAATTGACAATTTGTAAGTGCCCCCGTAGGCTTAAACAAAATAAATGATTTGAATTCGAATTTGAATTATAGCCAAACTGACTCATATATGGGTTGTTGTATTCATATATACTAGCTCATAGTATATGGGTTGGCTCCACCAAGGTAGTACCACCCGCTCACAGAAGATCGACGAAAAGTAGGTATTATAGCTGCGTTTTGTACCATGAGTGAGAGAGCTGGAAGACTATCCCCTCCCTACCCTTCACTCTGTCTCACTCCCCCTCAGGTCCGCAATGTGTAGGCTATGGTAACTGCTTAACATTAGGCGGGTCGTAGTCGTAAGCTTGTCTGCCGACTTTGTAATATAAAAAATAAAGGGTGAAATCGATTTCATCGGCCAAATTTCGATGAGTGATCATTTGTGTGTCAAAGAGGATTTAAAACACATGTCTGATTAATATAAATTAGACTCTAAGATATCAACTACTGTGATAGATACTAAACTAATCAGACTAAATAAAATGCGATAGCGATTTATTTAAAACCAACCCCTTTAGACATATGGCGGTGGCCGTTTAACATAAGCGACTTGTTTCGTCGCTATATCGCCGTTCCGGTGAGGCTCTTTTTTTGGCATTTACGTTGGTACCGATGTAATTTCTGTACCAAATTTTCCTATTGTTTTTTATTTATTAGAACAGTCTAATTATCCAATTACACTAATAATACAATGCAAAGCAACAACAATTAAGTATAAACAAATTAGAAATACAAAACGCTCAGGCATCTCGCAGTACTTCAAGCATACCAAAAGAATCTTGACCGCAAACAAATCTAAACTTGCTTGAAAACTATCTTGTACCTTGTTCAGTGTTTCCGGTGTCGGTATCGGGTCCGTGGCGTCCTCGTCCAAGGAGCCGTCGTGATGCCGCGGCGTGGGTAACACTACCGTATCCTGACTCGGCAGCAACTCGCCTTCCTAATAACAGAGTCAATAAACATAGGTTACGATATTTTATAAAATCGTAATATAGGTACTGGTGCCTCAAAGAGAACCACATTCAATAACTAAAATTGAAAATTTAGAAAACCCCCGATGTGACGAGTGTTTAAACTACAAAAGAGCTGATAACTTTCAAACGGTTTCAAACGGTAGTTTTCTACAGAATACATTTCGGGGAGTGTGCGATGGAATTACACGAGTTAATTCCCCCATCTCCATTCTACAATCGGACGACAAGACGCTTCCACTTTTATTGTGCGAACTGCCAAGGAATGGAACGGAACACCTTGCCGGCGTCTTTGTTCCCGGTTGACTATAACCTGGATGTTTTCAAGTCGAGAGTGAACAGGTACCTTCTAGGCAAGTATGCACCACCGTAGACCACATCGTCACTTACCATCAGTTGAGATAGTGGTCAAATACTTGCCTATATCTAAATAAAAAAAAAAAAAAAACGGCTAAACCGATTTTCATGAAACATTGCTAAGAACACTCTCGATCAGAATACCTATCTAACAAAAAAAAAACAATATTGAAATCGGTTCATCCGCTTGGGCGCTACGATGCCACAGACAGACACACAGATACACAAATACACATGTTAAACTTATAACACCCCTCTTTTTGTCAGGGGTTCAAAAGCATATTAATTAAAATCGCCAGAAAAAAACGATAAAAGCAACGCTTGTAATATGTGTACCAATCAATGGAGTCAAAGTCAAATCACTTAGTTTGGTTTAGCCAACGCGAGCACCTACAAATACTTATAATCAGTTTCTCAATCTTCCGGGTTCAGAGTTAAGGTGACCGACCATTCGGCTGTGCTATGAAGCGAGCCTGCCCGCTTCGACTGGAATAAGATTCCTATTTCTTCAGCTTTACCCAGCTCAGTCGCAGTGGTCGGGCCGCTTCATAGAACAACTTTCTGAACGGTCACCCTTGATGTTAAGGAAATCAGCAGGCTTGTACTTATTATTTACTACTTATTAAGCAGTGATAACCGATTGGTGAAGCACGCGTCTTGCGGACACTAGATCCTGGGTTTAAACCCCGGTTGGGTTTAAACGACATGTGAAATCCGCTAAACCGCACTGGACCAGCGTGGTGGATTACTCCCTGATTCCCCCTCGTATTGAAGGGAGGCCCGTGCTCAGGAGTGGGACGTCAAAACGGCTAATTATTATTATACTTTTTAGTTAGTTATATTATTATACTAACTGTGCCCCCCGACTTCGTCCGCGTAGTATTTAACGTAACGAAAATTTCGGGATTATCGGGATAAAAAGTATCCTATATGTTAATCCCGGTTATAAACTATCTGTGTTCCAAATTTCATCTCAATCCGTTCAGTAGTTTTTGCGTGAAGGAGTAACAAACATACACACATACATACATCCACACTCACAAACTTTCACATTTATAATATTAGTAGGATAAAACCATCAAACTAGGGAAAATTATGCAAAGGCAAGATACATAATATATGATATGACAAATACTTAATACTCGTATACTTGTTACAACAATTTCGTCTCCTCCATAAACCAATGCCAAATTCCTACACTTTTTCATTGTTTACACCCAACACCTTACAGTCTAATCTTGTCGTAAAAATAACAGAATCACCCTCAATAATGAGTGTGTTCACGGCAGCAGAACGGTGGATTCGCAACCGTGGGTATATAGTCGTGACGTCATTAATTCACGTCAAAAACCAATTAGAGGAATAATATTCGTAGAGCTAGAGTGAGGTTAAACTCGAGGCGGTGAGGTTGGTTGGTGGATGGGTGATTTATTACATGTACCCTTGTTTTTGGGTCATTAACAATATTTGAACCTTTTGCTGGATAGACATAGAGTTGTAGATTATTGTGCTTAATGCATGCTTGCTATTAATTGTTTTTCATAACTTTCTGGTAAAAGAAACACAGAGTTCACTTCGCTTATGTATTTATTCACGGCACGCAGTATCTTTATTCTCGCACTTTACAATTATCTGTTCTGGACAAGACTGACTCGCAAAAATGAAATGGCGGCCTTTTTATATCACACGTATTAGAGTCAATCGACGGACTAATATCTAAATGACATATTATCAAAACAGCAACACAATTATTTATAAGTCAATACAAATTCTATTTATATCGCATATCGATATTTACTAAATTAATAAATATGTCTTAAATATCTATAACAGTCGGCCATCCAGAAATCTGCAAGTCCTCTCGCAGAGGTTTTTAACATTAAAATAAGTAACAGTTACATTCTGTAATTAGGTAAGTCTGATTTACACTATCTTAAATATTTATAAAATGAATCTAACTTAAAAATATAATATATTGCCTCCGGCCATCCCTTATACAAAATTGTTCCATCAATTTAAGAAATTAAAATACAGTTCACAAAATAAGCAACCTTAAATAATAAGTAAATAATCATTATCACATCATCATTGATTTTACACACTCCCGCTTTGGCTTATCGGCCTCATGTGTGTGCAAAATACTTCCAACATAGATATCTAGCATACTCCTTAATTGGCTTATCGGCCTCCTTTGTATGCAGATATCTATAATCTCATTACAAAGTAGATGCTCTCAGATCAGTGGCCTAAGCCTCATGTGCATCTAAATTGTTCAATCACTAAATACATAATCAGTTCATTACTTATTTATCAACATCATCCACATCTACATAATCATCATTGTCGTCATCATTGCTTTTATCAGTGTCTCTTTTATCATTGCCAATTCCAACTTCTTTGTGTGTACTGTCTATATCAGATCCTATTTCATGACCAGATACCTCATCCTCAGTATCATTTAAATATTCTTGTGTATATGTCAACCATGGGTATATCTTGTCTACAGAAATTACTGCCTCATATCTCCTATTTTGTTTCCTCGTTAATGGAGTGTCCTCAATGATATATCGATCATTATCCAATACTTTAAGAATCCTATATGGACCTTGGAGTTTAGGCAGTAGTTTTTTAGACTTGCCGTTATTAGTTCCGATTTCTCTCTCTATTTTAACTAAATCACCTACTTTGTATTTATTTGGTGCCTTTCGCCTACTGTCAAATCTTTTCTTTTGTTTTCTCTGTTCGTCCGCTACTTTCAAATTTACTTCCTTTCGGATATCTTCTACAGATTTAGCATTATTTCCGTCACAATCCAGTAGAGAAGACACAATACTATCTCCTTTAGTTCGTAACCTTAATCCAAATAATATTTCTGATGGACTTTTCCCAGTTCCCTTATTAACAGTGGTATTCAATCCTAGTTGTATTTCTTCTAAGTGGTTATCCCATTCATTTTCCTCATAATTATGATTTTTAGTAGAGAGTGAAGCTAGTATAGTACGGTTATATCTTTCTACTTGGCCGTTCGCTCTGGGCGTGGCAACTGCATTTAAAACATGGCGTATTCCTAATTTATTAATGAAATCCTTAAATCCCTTACTGGTAAATGATGTGCCTCGATCGCTTATAATCCTACTGGGTACGCCAAATAAACTTACATAGTTATTTAAAACTTTAAGTGTTGTTTTAGTTTTAGTATTTTTAACACCATAAAGATTTATGTACTTTGAATAGGCATCGATTAAAACTAGTATATATGAATTCTTAGATTTGCTTTTCACAAAGGGGCCCAAATGATCTAAATGGATGGTGTGAAAAGGTTCCTCTACTTTGGGGATTGGATGTAACATTCCTTGTTTTTTACCTGCTGGCACTTTGTAATAAGAACACTCAAGGCAAGATTGTACATATTTCTTTACAAATCTCCTCATTTTAGGAAACCAATAAGAATCCTTTAACTTGTCAAGTGTTTTATCTATTCCGAAATGGCCTAATTCGTCATGATTTTTCCTAAGCAATTGCCATCGAACTCCTTTTGGTACCATCCACTTCAATTGATCATTTACCACACGATAGACCTTGCCTCCCTTAAGTCTGTAATTTTTCTGTATGTCAACAACATTTTTCGTATTTGGATCTTCTAAAATTTGTTTAATTTTTATGATTTCATCATCAACATTTTGCAAAGTAACTAACCAATCTTCAGTCTCCATTGTTAAAATCTCAAAAATAGGTTCAGATTCATTTCTTGCCTCTATAGCATTTCTACTTAAGGCGTCTACATGGCTCATACGTAACCCTGGCCTATATTCTATCTGACAGTCATACTCTTGGAGTTGTAGCCACCACCTGCTAATTCTCGGTATAATATCTTTTTTTGTTAACGTAGTTCTTAATGCATTACAATCGGTGACTATAGTAAATTTTAGTCCTAAGACATATACCCGGAATCGATTTAATGAAGCAACAACCGCTAGCGTCTCTAGTTCAAAAGAATGATACTTTTGTTCCTCCGGACTAGTTTGGCGACTGTAATATGCAACTGCTCGAAAACTACCCGACTTATCCTCCTGTAAAAGTATGCCTGCTATCCCTGTTTTACATGCATCGGTATGGATTTGAGTTATAGCCAGTGGATCGTAAATTGCTAAAACAGGTCTTTTTATTAGTTCTTCCTTAAGAGTCAAAAATGCCTTAACTTGATCTGGCCCCCACTCCCATTTAACATCTTTTTTTAAGAGTTTGGTCATTGGTGTGGCTATAATAGCAAAACTCTTCACAAATCGACGAAAGAAGCTAACCAAGCCCAAAAACTGCCGAACTTCATGTTGATTTTTAGGCGGTGAATATTTTTCTACTGCCTCAGTTTTAGTAGTTCCTGGTCTAACTCCTTCCTCAGAAATTTCATACCCTAAGTAGTCTATGGTTGTATAAAAAAACTTACACTTGGTTACTTTTAAAGTCAAACCTGCGTTTCTTAATAATTTTAATACAGCCTCCAATCGCTCCATTCCTTGCTGGATACTGTTGGATGGTATAATTATGTCGTCCATAAATGCAAAAGCTTCACGGTTTCTGGTGCTACTTAACATTTTGTTTACAGTTTTTTGAAATATAGACGGAGCATTTGCTAACCCAAATGGCATTCTGGTAAATTGATATTGCCCGTCGGGCGTAACGAAAGCAGTTTTATCTTGAGAGGTAGGAGCGATTGGAATCTGATAGTAACCAGACGCTAAATCTAATGTGACAAAATATTTAAAACCTCCAAGACTATCAATTTGATCTTCTATCCTTGGTAAAGGATAATGCTCCTTAACAGTTCTTGAATTTAGAGCTCTGTAATCTACACACAAGCGTTTATCTCCAGTTTTCTTTTGTACTAATAGTATAGGACTTGCATATGAGGATGTGGATTCAGTAATGATTCCATTATCTAACATATCCTGTACCATGACTTTAACCTGTTGCCTTTCAGTATGTGCCAACCTATAAGGCCTATACACAACAGGAGTTGCATCCTTTAATGTGATGGTCATTTCAAATAAATTTGTGAGGCCCAAGTCACTAAGGCCAAAAGAAAAGCAATCCTTATATTTATCAAGCAATTTTCTTAAACCAAGGATTTCATTAGAAGTTAACGTATTACCTAAAGATATTTGATCAAATTTGAATTTAGTTTCCTCTTCTTCCAATCTCAAAATATTAACTGAATCTTTATCCTTTATGACTTCAGCTCTCGTTAATAAATCGCATTTTGCTAATAACAGATCTTCCGTTCCTATATTAACTATCATAATGGAACCACGACCATTAGTTATATTATATGCTCCAGGAATTATATAATACGTAGCCTTCTTTAATTTACGCATAGAACCTCTCACATAAATGCTACAAGTAACATTCTCGTTTACTAGAATTGGTACGGCGGTCATATACTTAACGACAGTATCGGAGTGAATATATATTGCTAACTTAACTACATCTACTTGATCTAAACCTGTAGGTTGCCTTACGAAAACTAACTGCTCATCAGTTTTAATTATAACAATGCCAGTCTGCTCAGTAAACGTATGACCTAGCAGTACCGGATATTTCAGTAATTCATCAGCTACGATATATATTTCAGTATCAGCAGTAATCCCCTGAACAGTAATTTTGACAACCGCCTTGCCAATTGGCTGAATCAATGAACCACCAAAACCTTTAAGGGCAGTTAGCTCATTTTCGACATATGGCACACAAAGCTCATCAAAATCACTTTGTCTAATCAAAGTCGACTGACTCCCAAGATCCACATAGCAAGTTTTCAACTTATTATTAACATCAATGGTTAAAACGTATTTATTATCCAATGAACCCACTAACTTGATCTCAGATACACTTTTATCGACATTTTTAGCTCGGTTGTCATTAGGCTTTAGTAACCTCCAACACGAAGAAGATTGATGGCCTATCCGTTTGCATATGTTACAAGTCAACAGCGGTTTAGGACATTTAAAACTAGGGTGGCCAATTTCACTACAATTGAAACATTTCATCGTATTAGTGCCTGGTTTACTAGTTTCATTAGATACTTCAAAACGTCTTTTAATTGGTAATCTCCTATTATCCTTGACATCCTCATTCTTAACAGTTTTTAAGTAAGTTAGTAACTGTTCCGGTTGCAAATAATTTGCAGCCTGTGCACCTAAGCGCATTCCTCTATCCTCTAGACCTTGAATAACACAATCAACTGCTTTTCTACCATAGATTTCACACCTATTTAATAAATTAATTTTATGATAATAATAAGTCTCGAGCGATTCGTTGTATTTAACCTTCCTATCCAGCATTTCATTCAACAAGATAGCATAATTTTCGACAGTTGGGAATGTTTTGAGGAGTTTATCTTTCCATTCTGACCATAAAAAATTAACGGATGGTAAACCTTGGTACCATACTCTAGCAACACCTACCAGTTTAGGCAAAGCATAATGCACCAGTTGTATTTCGTTCCACTCGTATAATTTAGCACATTCTTCCACCTTATTGATCCATACATTTATAGTTTGTTCCTTAATAGAGGGGTCAAATTCAGGAACGGCATTTTTATTCATTGAGAAGTGATGTTGAGACGTTGAAGTAGGCAATGACTTTAGTGCTTCTAAGATTTCTCTCGCAGACACATTGGTGACAGTCTCATGGTCCCTATTTTGAGTATGTATTCGTCTCCTTTTTCTTAAATACCTCGCCTTCGACCTGCGACCAATCGCATCATCATCGGAAGAACTGCGTTCACTTTGAGTAGATGAAGTACTCACAGTTGAGAGTCTCTTGCTGCGGCGCTGCTTACTCGGGCGCTGCTTACTGCGGCTGCCTCCGCGCCTTCGAACCGAGGTTTGGCTTCGACGTCGCCGCTTACTCGGTTGATATGGTGATCTGCTCGCATGTCGACGACGCTTTCGTGAAGCCGATCTTTTCTTGGACCGATGTCTGCCATCTACTGGTCGGGACCGCGGCGTCGCGTCCACTTGTAGTTCTTCATGTATTTCTTGGTCCGTGAGCATTATTCCAATTAATCTGAAACTTTTTCATTAGGCATTAGTTCCTATTTCATTCTCCTTTAATACCGAAGAAAGAGGAAAGAAAACATAATCCATTTTCCGGGGTAGTTTGGTAAAATAATCAGATAGGTAGGTATGCAAAATATAATCCTTATAATAATCAAAACAACTAAAATCCGCGGGTAGACAAATAAGCATCAATAAATATCATTCATTATTTTAAGAAAATATTTTAGCGGTAGGTAGGTAGGTATTTGTCATGATAGCACACCTCCATTACTAATATATACTACTTAACTTTTATCGTTTACGTTATTGTGTAACAAACATGTTCAATAAAATCGCACTTACCCTTTTATTTATTGTTTCACAAGAATTCCGAAGTAACACAATCACTTTGTAGGCGTGAAGTAATATTTTCGCACTTCTGAACTAAAAGAAACACAGAGTTCACTTCGCTTATGTATTTATTCACGGCACGCAGTATCTTTATTCTCGCACTTTACAATTATCTGTTCTGGACAAGACTGACTCGCAAAAATGAAATGGCGGCCTTTTTATATCACACGTATTAGAGTCAATCGACGGACTAATATCTAAATGACATATTATCAAAACAGCAACACAATTATTTATAAGTCAATACAAATTCTATTTATATCGCATATCGATATTTACTAAATTAATAAATATGTCTTAAATATCTATAACACTGGGAACCGCAACATTCTCTGCGTAGGATAATTGTTTTGAGTATGTCCTTCTTCTATAAGATGTTGGAATACATTCATCGAAATTGGTTCTGCGGTTTAGGCGTCATAACGTAACAAACACACAGATATATAAATACTTTCGCAATATGAATATAAATATGTGACAATAAGCGAGAATTATATCGTGTACCCAAATTATGAAAAGAGTTTAATTGGAACGAAGTTCCTTATCGCGCGTTACGAAAGGGGGCTAGACGGAAAAAAATAAGACCAAAAGTGGTAACGACACTTTTTGCTATAGTTGTAAGCCGTGTGGCGTGCGCGTTTCTCTGTCGGTCTCTCTCTCTCTCTTATAGAAAGCAAGCCAGTTATTTTCGTTTCGTCTTTCTATTTCGAATTGAACAGTGTGGTGTCGCGAATAAATAATAAAAAATAATTACAATAATGAATCCTGACAGTGTTTCTGCTCAAGTTCCGGATATTGCAACTTCGTTCCATCCGGGTGTCCCTTGACACCTCTCAAGTTTTTATTTTTATTACTTGCATGATCATCATATTTTATTAATGAAAGCTGAGATAAATATTGAAACAAAGAAACAATGCCATGTTTATTTAATAGTCCATTAAAATGTGCGATTGTTTATTTAGACATGTTTATTTTAATTATAAAATGATATTGATTCGTAACTTATGTTTGCTTAAAAAAATATAGAATTTAGAATCTGTTAAGTACTACGCATATTGTTTTTGTTTAGTCCAGACTGTTAAAAAAAACCTTGAACTGTTTTACAGATATTATTTGTAATTTCGTAGGCCCTCGGTCGTCGATATTCATTAATGATGCCCTATAATTTCTACCATATTATTTTAATGAAGACACTTGGGGAATCAGTGTCTTCAAACAATTTTACAGACTAGGTACCTACTAATAACATGTTGTACAAAGTGGTAGAGCGAAGCTGTAGAGACTCTCGACCGGAGTAGTACCACCCTCTCACAAGATCGAAGATCGGTGTAGACAAGCTATTATAGATGCGTTTCGTACGATGAGTGAGAGAACCGAAAGACCGACCCCCCTCCCTTCCTTCCATCTATCCCACTGGCCTTTAGGTCGTAAACGCGCGAGCCTTTGGTATTCCACGCATCTAAAGACTACGGTAACTGCTTAGCATCAGGAAGGTCGTATGCTTGTTTGCCCACTTTGAAATATATAAAAAAAAGCTGTCCGTCACGGGCAGATGTGAAATATGTATATATAGTGTATAGTTTACGCGCACACCTACACAAAGAGGTCGAGTACAGTACCGTAAAGGCGGCATGACGGCGTGAAAGAGCGTCATGCCATTTGGTGTGATGGCAAACTGGTCGATGTTACTGTCAAAGTACGCCAATAGATTGTACACATTAAAAATAATTTTGAAGTATGATTAGTAGAGTTTTTCAAAACATTTCGTCAATAGAAACGTGTAGCAATACAAACCTGTATAGTATCGACGAAGGGCCCGAACGCTTTCCAAGGGCTAAATATGATGTTGTTATGGTCATCCCCAGGGGTGGGCGTGCTGCGGTGGCTGTTGGGCGCGTCGATGGACACCACCGGACTTGGCAGGATCCTCTGCTGGATCACTGGCTTGCCTTGGATCTGTGGGAAAAAGGTAATTGTTCATGGTAATAGTAATCTCTATAAAAATAAGTAGAGTCAAACTAACACATCAACTGTATGGTCCCAAACTAAATTACGCTTGTACTATGGGTACCGTAAAATGGACTGGGGGCGATGCTAGTGTCACTCAAATGTGAGCAATTTTCGAAAAGGCCATTTCTGAAATTTGTCCCGTCGGGAATCGAACCATCAACGACCCAGTGCAGTGAGCCGAGCGGCCTACGCTCAGACTACTGTGCCAGGCGCAGATCTATATGGGATAGATTTCCTTTCTATCATTTTCTGTACACGAATGCTCCTGCTCAGAGCTCACCCGACTTCCGCAATCTTTCTCTCGCTTACACTTCATTCGTCACTCTCTAGTACACCCTCACACGTTTCTATGTCATCTCTCTTACCTCTCTCTCTATACCTCTCACTACTACATAGATATTTGTATTGCAAACCGATAATAGTTAAAAGTTTTTTAAATTATTTGTCCTGGTTCACTATTTCAATCAACTAGTATTTCCCAAGATTCGAAGAGTTCTAAGTTAGTTGCCATATAACGAGTCGCTAAAAAATGGTCAAACCAACTACTTTTAATTAACTACTAAGAAGTGGGCGCGGCGCACACGCTTCGCTGACGTCCTTTGCCTAGTTTTAAATTAAAAACTTTCCCTTATACCATCGTAGTTACAGAAGAATTAATTGGTCCGAAGTTGTTTTAATACACAGGATCGCCAGTCACCGTAACTAATAAAACGCTTTTAATTATGACTTTATGGAATAGTTCTTTGGGTTTTGTGCTGAGTTGATCGTTTATAGTTAAAGTTAGATTAGGGGGGGATGCGAAAGGGCGGTAACCTACGCTAAAATTATAGTCAGTTAGCTTCCCAACCTTCGTTTAGAATTTACGTTTAGTCGTGGACGGAACGATAGCCAACTATATCTTATCCTACTAATATTATAAATGCGAAAGTTTGTGAGTGTGGATGTTTGTTACTCTTTCAGGCAAAAACAACTGAACGGATTTGGATGAAATTTGGAACACAGATAGTTTATAATCGGGATTAACACATAGGATACTTTTTATCCCGATAATCCCGATTTTTTTATTAAGTTAAATACTACTCGGGAATGTCGCGGGCACAGCTAGTAATTTTATATGTTATCGTATGCTACTCTTGGCGAAATGTTAAAAGCAACTAATTGTCAAAATAATCTACTCATTTTTATATAGCTTCTCATTATCCGTGGTATGAGTAATTTGAGATGTCGTTTTTGGTATGGTGCGTCCAATTTGAGTTTGAAGTATTCGGCAGAAAGACTCTTTATTTTTCACCTTAAGATAAAATGCCTGGTTATAAACCCTTTGCGGCTCCAATGCGGTGATCAGTCATAGTAATAAACAATGTCCAGGCCCGCAGATAGCCGGGATAGAGCCGAGACCGCGATGATTGAGTGCGACATCGCTCATTGCCGACTGAGCGCGACTCAGTGATGGAAACGATATCGATAGTTCTATTTATAATTTAGTTAATATTTATCTGGGATGTATACATACATCCAGAAAATTTGAGTGTAAATTAATATTGGGAGTTAATTATATCGATGAGTCCAGTGGGTTGAAAAAAAAAGGAATTGGTTGCGATAGCTATTTTGATATTGTGAATGTTCAAGTTTGAACTTGTTTTAAGAGGAGGACGGTTTGATCTAGTGGTTAAAGAGTCGGCCATTTAGTTCACTACACTGAGTGGTTGCGAGTTTAATTCCCGAATGTTTGGAAAACTGACTGTGACTGGATGGTGCTCCATTATATTGCACATAATACGAGCGTTGCTTAGTTAGGCACCATCAAGAGAAATGGTTTATTTGTCTATCAACATTTGTTAAAGGATACTTTAAGATTATTTGAAACAGGTTTAATTCCACTTCACATCCAAAATACGTTCCATTTCATGATTTAAGAATTAAATTTTATATTTCTAGTAAAATTCCTCTCATACCTTCATTATTTATTTATAATAAAACAGCTTTATCGATAACACTTAACCCATCACTACGTATTAAGCGAGCGATATCTGAGTTTATTATGAGCGGAACTGTCTTCGGATGTCTATTACGTTCAATTGCCTCATAAATTTCAGTTCAAGGGGCCCGTGATGCATGGCTCTTGCTCTATTACTCTATTTCAATAACTACACACAAGCCTGTTGCCCGCGGTTTTGCCTGCTAGATGAGGTGAAATATGTACCTTGATCTTCTAGTATTTAGGTCGAATATCCATCGAACTTGTATGAGAAGGCGTGGTTTTGACCAATGATATTGCTTTAAAATCCCGTCATTTTGTTGTTACGCCATAATGAAGAAAGCGTATTGGTGGTTTTTTTCCTGTTCTTGATTCTCTCCTTCTACTCGTATTGGCTAAAAGATGTCCACTGACATAGGTTTCCTCCAATGATTTCCACACATCATGGTCCATCGCCAATCGTATCCCTCGGTAACAGTAAGATAGATATTCGAGATTTGGTAATAAATTTATTATTTTATTATTTTAAAATACTTCAATAAGCTTTATTTTATCATCACTAACCAATTATTCTCGATGTTTTAATTATGTTGTTACAAAGCTCCAGATTCTTCATTTAAGAGAACAAATAAACGCTAAAAATCTTTTATTATCTTGGTAATCCGTTTCAGTAAGTCCAATTTGTTCGGATTACCGAGTTTGTTAGCTTTACTATCCAAGTAATTGGGGAAAATAGTTGTAGTTACGTATGTAAGAGGTATATCTCCAGATAATTATAACATGTAGCTGCCCACATACTTTTTGAAATCGGGTACTATTCTTATAAACTGGTTCTAACTGTACACTTATTAATATCATTTTGATACTGATAGTAGAGGAATCCCATGAATATTTTGAGAGTGTGAAGTGTAGTTAGGTCGTACTTTATTCATGTTAAAGAAGAATAAATAACTCGCCTAAATTTTACTTATGTTACGTAAAGGATTTCAAACGAATTTCAATCACAAATTTTCAATATGTGTCCAATAGAGTGTCACGCTTGGCGTCACGATGACCGTGCGGAGCGTGACAGCGTGACAGGAGACAGCAACGTCGCCAAAACTCGGTGTTATAGAATGTTACATCGAGCCAAGAAAAGAAATCGTGTGAAATTTTGACGTTCACTAACAGGGATTTCGTGTTGTAATGTCCATTGTTATTTTTTTATGTATTACCTGAACACCTGAAGGCCTAGCCAAGATACAAACGTTTCGTTTCTATTCTCTTTCTACAATTGCGAACGCCTTAGCGTAAGCGAAGATAGCTAACGATAACTTGGTAGCCATGATGACATATCAACGCCGAACGCTAAATCTACAATGCCGATCGATAAAATAATATTTTTAGTCTGTGGTGAGCGTTCATAAACGTCAGTCATCATAACCAAAGAGAATACAATGAATACATCATAACCTCAAAGTACTTTTGTATGTAAACAAGGTGCGAGCAGAATATTTGTTTTAAATTTTATTAAGAGTTTTAAACCGTTGATTAGAAATGTACATCAAGCGCATCTAATAAATACTTACTGAAGTGGTTTTTGCCATGGAATACTTATTAAATTAAATCACGAACTCGAGCTAGCCCGGAACAGCTCGCGGCTTTACAAATTCATAGAAGGTACGTAAAACATTAGTAATTTCAATAATTCCCATGTTATTTAAGTCTGTCTCATACCTACTCGGACAAATAGTTCCTATCGAGGCATTTGCATTGTTCATTCAAGATTCAGATTATATGTTTCTCTAAAATAGTCTATCATAAATGTTCTAGTCACAGCTATGTAGCTAGCGAGGCCCTAGCATGGATTTCAAAGAAATAAAGTATTACTGTTTGTGGCAGCAACTGTGAGAGGTTATGTATTATTATATCACTTACATTTAAGTAACAAACAATATGTTTTGATTTCAGGAACAACACTATCTCCTGCTCACCTGCTATGTGATGTCTCTGCAGAGCTTCCACAGCTTCCAGATACCTAGAGCTGGTATTTATGTACATTTTTGCCATGGAATAATAGATGGAATCACGAATATGACCTAGCGCGGAACAGCTTGCCGCTTTAGAAATTCATAGAAGGTATGTAAAGCATTACTTAGTAATAATTTCAATAATTCTCTTGTTATTTAATTCTGTCTCATACCTACTCGGAAAAATAGTTTCTATAGGGGTATTTGAATTGTTCATTCAAGATTCAGATTCTTTGTTTCTCTAAAATGGTCTATCTTAAATGTTCTAGTCACAGCTATGTAGCGAATGATGCCGGAGCAAGGGGTTCTAAGAAGTAAAGTATGACTGTTTGTGGCAGGAACTGTGAGAGGTTATGTATTATTATATCACTTACATATTAAGTACTTAACAAACAAAATGTTTTGTTTTCAGGAACAACATTATCATGATTGAGGGGGAAGCTACACAATGCAGTAATTTTGTAGCAGATATGTCTGTGTGTCCCGGCCGGGTACGTGTGGTGCCGGCGCCGGCCGGCCGGCCGGCTGCTGGCTCTGCCGCGCGCGCACACAGCCCTTGAACAAGGCGCCAGTGACGCGTGCACTTCGCACACTCAACCTCATCGCCGAGGATATAGACCTGTTCTCGTGTAATCTGAGTGAATTAACGAGGGTAGCTTTATACATCAGTAGTTATAGATAATTAAGTATTGTTGGAATTTGGATTTGTGTTGCTTAGCAATTGCATTAGGTAAACCTGTAAGAATAGCTTTAAGTTTTGATAAACAAATAAAATTAAATCTCCAGTTGGCCTTTACTGTCATCCCTCATCCCTGTCTACTGAATTGATTAATTTAACAAAGGAACAATATTATCATCATCTTTTTAGCCCAAGATGTCAACGGCTGCATATTTTACTTATATTGTATATAAATTCAATGTCAATCCATATGCCAATACAATTTTTGTATTTCTTAAATTAGTAATGAACAATTGTGAGAAATAAAATAATAATTTAAGTGTACCTATGGGATAATGCAAATATTTAGTTGTTTTCTTAAGAATTTACTATGTAATACAGTGGTTCAAAATAAAATTAATTAGGTACAACTTTTCCAATCAATAGGTCACAGTGCCTTCCTACTGATCAATTATATTCCTAGTCCAGTGATATGTATATGAAATAAAATGAATTTTAAACGACATCACACATAATTATACCATGGAACATTCGGCACTATGAAAATTATTCGTATAGAAAGTACACTGATTTTAAAGTTTTACACTACTTAGGTATTTCACCATTGACAATTCCTCGGTATCTTAATAGTCTCTTTTTCGGTTGTTAAACCACAATTCTTCATTTTAGGCACACCACAACATATTTAAAAGTAAGCAAGTATTCATTTTGCATGCTATAAGTTGGGTATAGTCCAAACCATTCGTATATTTTAATTATTAAACACTACAATTTGCGATGTTAACCACACAGCTGATTGCAAACGGCCATGTTTTTAGCGTTTTCTACAGGGTCTAGGCGATCGCTTAGCTAGCGTTCACAAACTACGATATCGTTTCGTTAGCGCTTGTCAAAACAGCATGTTGGCTACGATTTGTACGGGACTTAGCGATCGGCATTGTAGAAACGCTTATATTCTATTCTATCATTTGAAACGAATAGCTATCTTGGTATCTTGGCTACGAGTTTTCTATTCGTTTGTTCTGACCACGTGATTTAACGTTGAGATATGTCATTCCCATACATTTTTTTCGTTTTCTATTAGCGTTAACGATTGTAGAAAGTCTTCTTGGCTAAGCCCACTGTTAACTGATTAATTCGTATATAAAAGTTTAAAGAATTTTATTATCTGCACATATCTGTGTCGGTGAGCGTGACATACTCAATTGAGTACGGACCTCTGTGGTGACTGGTAAATATGAATAACCAAGTATACTATACTCTGAGAAAATATTCTTCTTACTTTGTTGTTGCTAACTCTCTATACAAGGTGTTTGAAAATAACGAGTAGATACATTAAAGTAGACAAAACATTGTCGAACAAAATAATGTCTTTTCAGTTCTTTAGCTGTCCGATTGCTAATAATTTTTTTTCTTGATATTTTCTTTGTTAGGTGCAAAATATTGTTAACGTGTTTATTGTAGCGCCTGTGCGCCGGACAAAGGCATCAGACAATATTTTCGCAATTTAAGTTAGTTGAAGTAAATAATTTAATATTTTGTTTGAGAACTTATTTGTGTAGGTTTTATTTTGTTTTTCTATAAATCTCCAACTTAATTCCACATTTATATATACATACAATTTGAAACAGAAAAGGTATACTATTTTTTGGAGTCAATCTAAAATAATCAGCTTTGGGTAAAGTGGAAGAATAAATGGTGTTGTAAGGACATTTATATGTCCAAAGAATTCATAAGTATACTAGGTGAAACAAAAAGGGTAAGTATACTATTTTTTTGCAACTTATCTTCGTAAATCTCAAACTATCGGCTTTGTGGGACAGTTGAAGTACTAAAGGTTTTGTAGACTTGTGAAATCTGTCAACAACTGTATTCCTATAACACATTTTGTTTTTCAGGTTTCCTCCAAAGCTGATAGTTTTAGAATTACAAAGTTAAGTTTTGAAAAAAAAGTATACCCTTTATGTTTCACCTTGTATACTCCACCTAAAATTTATTCCAAAGAGGATAATTTAGAATTTTCCAAAAAAGAAAACGATATTGTAGGCACCCTTTCTGTTTCACCTTGTATAGGACATCTCATCTAGGATTATGATGCTAAAGAGATATTATATTTTAATAGGTGCATTATTTTAACAGATTATATTGATTTGATGGAGTTGAAATTTCTGTCATTAATTTAACATGTCAGTAATCCAAAATGTTATGTGTCCCTCAAAATACGCTACAAAATAACTACATATTACACAAAGTATTACACCACACCACAATCCAAAGCAACACTTAACAAAAACAATAACAAAAAACCTAACCGCCTATCAACCCAAAACAAAGGTTTAACAGGACTTTGCCAAGATCTAAAATTATTATTGTAACCCGACCCCGAGGTAAATGACACCAGAACAGAAAAATAGTAAAGTAAATTAGCAACACAAAGAGTGTGGTTCGGACGAGACGTGAATAAATTTCCTACATACACGACTTTTGTACCTTTGCCACCGAGCCACCACCCGCGAGCTAACAACTTTAATGAGAGTAGCCATGGCCTCTGGGAAACGGTTTTACTCGTATTATAAATAAGTGACGGTGTTTGGCGCAGTGGTTCGAGCGTAAGCCGCTCGGCTCACTGCACATGGTGGTTACGGGTTCGATTCCCGCCAGGGAAAATTTCGGAAATGGCCTTTTCGTAATTTGCCCAGGTCTGGGTGTCACCGGGATCGCCTCCAGTCCATTGTACGGTGACCATAGTACACGCTTTGCTTAGTTTGGTACCATATAGTTGGTGTGTTTGTCTGGGGATACTTATTTACGTATATAAATTTATATTAAAAATACCTACATCAAAGAAAATGTATAATATCACACCATCACCGCTACAGCCAGCCTGGTCGGTTCAAGTGGGCAGGCACCCTTACTGTGGTATAGCCACGCTGAAGCCAGTTGACTACAGCTCATATACGGCCTGGCTATAGGATACAGGATGACGTTTGGCGAAAACTAGCTATTATAGCTGCGTTTCGTCCGATGAGTGACAGAGCTGGATGCTCTACTCCTCCCTTCCTTTCACTCTATACCACTCTTCCTCCTATGCCTTTGGTATAGGCATGGAATTGATTTCTACTTTAAATTAAATTTTTTTCACTGTTATTTCAACTGCGATTGTTCACAGTCAATGATTTTATTCATAGCGAATTTTCGCTATGACACTTAATCCTATGACGTTAATGATCGATGATTTATCATGAAAGCCGGGACGCTACCGAAAGCTTTGCGATTTAATTGCATTGTTTTTAACCGTTTCTGCCAATGTCGGTAGCAGGTGCTGCTTATGAAAACCTATATAATATGATTTTTACACGCTACCTGTGAAATTTTCCATCACTACTTTCGTATTACAACCATCTGACATGGCAATATTCTGGGCCTATTACTTTACTATTTGTGATGCCTTATGCATTAACCTACATTGTCCTCACACCTCTAATTATACCTACTGTAAACGCAAACATAATTTAAAAAAATAGAAAAGAAAAAATGTATCCATGGAGTTTCTTGCATGTTCTTCTCCATAGGATTTTGTTTTGGAACATGCACCTAGCTCTTGCCTTTTTAAAAGTGCCAGTTAATCTGGCCTATTTGAAATAAAAATATTTGAATTTGAATTTTGAATTTGATCTATAGGCTACGGACCGTTAGCTTGTTTGCTTGGTCCTTTGTTATAATTATAAAAACAAAAACAAGAAGCTTATCCAATGTGTTAATATAGATGTAGGTACCTTACCTCTTAATACTTTAAGATGTTACTTTAAAACTGATCACTACAAGATTCAAATTCCCACGCCATAACTCAATACTTTGTCATAATAGCGTACGTGATTTACATCATCGGTATTGATATAAATTTTCGAACTATTTATGCATTTCCTGTCCCCCATCTGTTTCAATACCTGCTGTGTTAATAGGGGTGCCTCACTTCCGTGTGTTTGAGCCAAGGACGCATTTATTATTCAGAAAAGTACTCTGAGATAGGTACCTATAGTTACGCAAATTAGGGTGTTATTTTGTGAAATTATATTTTCCTTTGAAAGGATTGATGGCTTATATTTCTTAAGAATTAATATATTCCTTAAGTATCTATACCTTATGTTTCTTAGTATGAGTTATTTTGTTCTATCATCTCTAAAAAAATCTCCAGTATATTGTACGATATTCATACTACATATAAGCGATGCTTTCTAAACTGTTTTTTTACAAGCGTCATCATTCAACAATTTAGGTCAATGTTATTTTTGTCGCTGTTACACGGGCAGTTAAATTGGTGGCACTGTATTTCATAACAGTTGTTTTAAAATTACAATCACAACCCTAGCACGTAAACACGGCAATAATTCACGCTACACGTCGAACAAGTAATTGTACAACGCGTTGAATACGAGGTGAGCGTAATGCAACGTACAATGCGCCGTGGGAATACTCAACCACCTTACGTTGGCTATACACGACAAGGCGTGTATTGTAATGTGACATTGGGGTAACAAAGTACCTTGTTGCTTTTAGAAAAAAAAAAAAAATCGCCTGACTGACACCAACTGCATGGTCCCAAATTAAGCAATGCTTGTACTATGGGTACCGTGCAATGGACTGGGGGCGAACCCAGTGCACCCAGACCTGGGCAAAATTATTAAGTGAGGATTGGTGGATTTTTGTTCTTAGAAAATTGGTTATTTATTGGTTGTGGTCGCTTTTTATAAGATTTATTTAGTTTACTTGAAAATAATTTGATAATGCGGTAACCCTAAAAACTAATTTTAAACTGCTACTATAGAGGTAAATAAACGACAAATCTTAAAATAGCGACCATTTAACAGAATTTGAAATAAAAAACACTACTAATAATATATCTAGTTCACAAGAACACTACATTACGTTTTACACGATCTTCAGCTTTCACACATTCAATTTAAACTTTCATTATATAATCACACAGAACCTCCAAACTCTACTTCTTACTTGTCAAAAAGAAACCATTCAGACGGCCCTCAAAACTTTGAATTGTACAATAAATTCGAAAGATCGAACAATGCTTTAATAGAATGTAGAGCACTAAATATTGTTTCATTTTCCCTTCAAGAAGGAATAAAATAACACCTCTTTAAAAGTGTTTGTTGCTATTGTAAGACAAAGAGAGCTTTGTTTTAAGTCGGCAACTTTTATTTGCGTAACAAAGTTTCTAAAAGCTGCTATTTAACGATAAAGAACTTTATAGACAGTGGAAGTGCTCTTAGAATACAACTACCTACATATATAAGTACTATTTTGAGTACTTATGTGAAAGCACTGTACCCACCAACGTGACATGGCAATGATGCATGATTTGACCCGTGACCCGTGACTTTTTCCTGCTTGTCACCTGCGTGACGTGACATGATTTTCCTTTGTACACTGACGAAAAATATACTACATCTAATTATTTTTGTAACGCCTCGTATTCATAAATTATTTGCTGTAATTACAAGACTTTTAGTAAAAAAATACTAAAAGGGATTCTAGGAAGTACAATAATAATTCGTTGCCGTTTTTTTTTTCAGTGTAAAGTTCAGACGCGTGGCAAGTCACGTCTCAGATCACTGTCACGTTACTGAGGTGGGAAAGCGTAGATACGTAACCAGAGAAGATGCAGAATACCACCGCTTGGCGCAATGGTTCGAGCGTAGGCCGCTCGGCTCACTGCACATGGTGGTTCCGGGTTCGATTCTCGCTGGGGTAAATTACGGAAATGCCATTTTCGTTATTTGCCGTGGTCTGGGTGGCTTTGCTTGTTTGAGACCGTACAGTTGGTGTGTCAGTCTGGCGATATTAATTATTTATTTATTATTTACTTTCTGTTAACTGCATAAAAATAATGTATTTTACATGTCCTTATAAACACACAATACGTTAACGAGTTCATCATAATCTAAACGCACGGCGGGCCCGCCGCGTGATGGGCTCAGCTAAACCTTTGATCCTCCGGAATCTGACATTTAATTACATTTCCGACATTATATTACCCGGATCCCAAACATGGAGCACGTTTTGTTGTATAACACCGTTGTAGGTGTGTCGTGACGTGTTGTTAAATCTAGACGATCGCTTGGTGTAGTAGTTAAACTGTAGGCCGCTCTGCTCACTGCACTGAAGGGTTGTGGATTCGATTCCCTTCAGGGTAAATTTCAATCGCAATGCTTATTTTGAGATTGTACAGTTGTTTTGTTATTCTGGCGATATTTATCGAAATTATAATATTTTAGCGATATTGCAATACCATTAGTCTTAAAGTTTTGAAAATAGTAACTACTAGCTATACTGACGTTTGACGTCATCAGTTAGCAGTTTAGGCAAAACTTAAAAATGAATACTTATCTATGTAATCATTCAATAATTTGATAATAGCTAAGTCCTAAAATAATTGTTATGTTACTTATTCTTGAGTTAATGTACATATATTAAATATAAACTCTCATGCCTATTAAAGGCATATATAAATAGTATCAGGTGCTTGTCTTCATTATTGAAGACAAGCACCTGATACTTTATAAATTACTTACTTCCCAATTTCAAACCAGCTCGCTGTAAATAGAGCACAATCTTAAACGACCATTAATTACGTCGGTTGTATCAAAAATGATCAGGCGAAGCACCAGAGACTCGACCCAAATCGCGGGGAGGCTGTCATACCGAATGACATAACAGCACAAGGGGTGGGACTCCATATTCCCATGGCGATGAAGGGTTGAAAGGTTTATTTAATGGGTCGAGGGTTATCGCGGGAGATACAGATATCTGCCAAATTAAAATATAATCGTGGGGTTTGTATAATAACGCTTCCGGTTGTAACTAAGCGATATTTAATGGGAATCAAAATGTTAACCGACGAAATTAAACTGAACTGCAATTCTTGACTAGATCTTTTAAGTAGACAGTTTGTTTGATAAATCAATCTTTTGTATACCTCTTGTTCAATCAATAAAGTAAATGTTTATTGAACACTAACTGTTTCACGCGAATTCGTTCGCGTGGATCTCTGAACAGAATTTCCATCTTAAATTTTACCCCTTAGGCTGGACATTTCCAAAATCCTTCCTTAGTGGATGCATCCTACTAATATTATAAATGCGAAAGTTTGTGAGTGTGGATGTATGTTTGTTACTCTTTCACGCAAAAACTACAGAACGGATTTGGATGAAATTTGGAACACAGATAGTTTATAACCTGGATTAAAACATATAACACTTTACAAGTCTACGCGGACGAAGTCGCGGGCAGAAACTAGTTCGGTATACAATAAACCTGATGTTAAAATGTTATGTTTAGAACCCTAACGGTTTAGGTGCTTTGATAGATCAGTCAGTCAGTTCCTCCTTTTTACAATACAGATATGTTGTGGACAATGGAAGCAGCAATTTGGATGAAGTAAAAATATCATAAAAAATAAATACCTGCTTCATATACATCAAGCGTCTACTTCATTATGTATAGCTGACTAATAAATAGTTTGTAACAATGACATATAAGTAGTGTACTAATTTCACATCGGAAAAATGTATTATATGAAATTAACTCCAGTAAATCCCAGTCAATATATTTGTAGCAATCATTCAAATCCGTTCATAAATGTTTGCATGATGATCAGCCAAATATACAATTTAAAAAATAAAACCACAGTCATATAATAATAAATATATATTTATCTTATTGCATTAACTAATAAATACTTACTACACTCTACTTATTAGGTACTCGTAACATTACTACTCAAGTTGCTTCGTCCAAGCACAACAATAATCTCAGTCAATCCTGAATTGGCCAGCGTCCGATATTTCACTTTGGATTCTAAACGGTCGAGCGCGCTCCGTACACAAAGAACTTTGCTCTCAACATCGGAAAAACAAGCTTAGTGACCGACCGAGTTGCCGGTAGAGCCGCGGCCGCTTTCCACAAATGGACTTGAACCTGGATACTTATAACCGGCCTTAATGTTTAACAAGTGATTCACATCACTATTTTATTGTCTTCGTTTTTTTATATAATTACTAGCTGACCCGAAAGACGTTGTCCTCTCTTTTAGGGGTTTGAAAAATAGATAGTAGCCGATTCTCAGACCTACAGACCTATCTAGACAGACAGACCTATTTCATTGATCACAAGCACATTAATGTTACAACGTTCATACTGAATATGCATATAAAATTTCATAAAATCAGTCAAGCCGTTTCGGAGGAGTATGGTTACTAACATTGTGACACGAGAATTTTATATATAAGATATAACGAAGATTGCAGACAAGCTTACGACCCGTCAGATGTTAAGCAGTTACCGTAGCCTATAGATGCATGCGATACCAAAGTTATTGCTCGCAGGATGCCGACCTGAACGGTGAGACAGAGGGTGGGGAAGGGAAGGGGTATCGGGCTTCCAGCTCTCTCACTTATCGTGCGAAACGCAGCTAGTTTTCGCCGATCTTCTGTGAGAAGATGGTACTACCCTGGTGAACCAGACCGTATATAAACTGTAGTCTGGCTACAACTAGGCTCTACGACCATTAGCAGTACTGCAATGGATCATTAAGTTAAAGCCAGATAACGCGCTCTCTCCTTAAACTCTATTATTTTATTAAGTCCTAGATAGACAAATCAACGATGTGGAAAAACTGCAAAAAATGCCTTTGAAAGAGTCCTAGGCATCAACGAAAAAATGTAAAAGAAATACATCAGCTCATTTTTCTTTTTCAGTTGACCTATACTAGAAGGTGGGTCGAAACACTGCATTTAATTTATTTACTTGACTATTTCCATGCCTAAACTTGAAACAATCAATCTTCGTTCTCCCCAGACAATATCGTTTAGTTTTCTAATCTCTGATGTCTAAACGACCCAAATCATATAAAAATACATGAAAAATTCAAGATAAAAAATATACATTTAAAATGTAGTACGAGATAGCTCGGCGTAGTCCGGCGAGTCATTTATCACGCTGCGACGTGACGTCACGTCACTCGAGTGCCGCCAGAGGCGAGAACACAACTCAAATTGATTTCAATATTGTTGCAAGACTTTTTATTTAAGTATTTAACTTAAAATACCTACTACAAAAATAAAACTTTAACTCTACATAATTATGAATCAGATTATATATATATTTGAAACATGAATAATAAACAATTAATTAATCTAAAATAAACCTTGAAAAATATCGCGAAGTATATACCGGATAAAAAAGTTTTAATTGTGTGTAAGTACTATTAATTTTTTAAGCCAGATTTGGCTTGTTTTTTCTCTCAAGTGAGCCTAAAATATGATGCAGTTGAAGCAAAGTAACTCAATTATCCAATTGTTATAAAAACAACCATAACAGTGAGTTATGATCTGTGGCTCTATGGTAACATCAGTGTAGAGTCGTGACGTCATAATTTCAGTTTCTTCCGCAGGATATTGCTCGGGTGGCGGTTACATGCAATTTCATTGATCACAAGCACATTAATGTTACAACGTTCATTAATTAACTCGGTGCTCAGCGGTAGAGAAAGGGGAGAGCAGAACGGCGAGCAGATGATGGTGGTATTACTTGGTAGAGTTATTACGTCATACGACTGGTATAAGCGTAAAAAAATGTCTTTATTGTGAAACGGTGTTTTTTTTTTTAATAATGAATAATACATTTTGGACTAATAAATGTTAGGCGACTTAGACTTATCCTAGACAGTGATACACTAAGGAAATATTATAGTAAAGCTTCAGTTAAAACAAACTAAATGTATCTTTATTTTAAGTATGAGCTTCCTATACTTATCGACTTAAAGCAACCAGTAATCAATATTGAACCTTGTAAACCATTAAAAGAACACCTTATTTCAGCCGCTATTTCAATGAATAATAGATAGATTTACTTATTTATCTACTGGAATAAATAATTAATTATAAATTATATTGATCCGTTCTTTTCCTTTCCAGGCGCGTATTCCTAATTAACGGTTTCTTACTAATATTCTCACACGTCCAAATATCTAAGCCTGTATTAATAAAACGATCTCAAGTCCGGGAGTAGTCTTGAGTGCGCGTTTGACATGACATTTTGCACTGGGATGACGTTAGGGTGACATTTGCAAGATCGCTCTCAGAATTGCGATCGATTTATTAATACAAGCCGAAGAACTCTACTTACATCACGTCCATTGAGCAGCCACGTAAGGTTGGCTGGTGGGTCTGCGGGTGGCGACGAGCATTGTGCCCGCAACGAATCCCCGGACGCGTACCAACCCTTCTCTGCCTTTATCGTAGGCTTCTCTGGAGGCAGTTCTGTAGACAAGAGATAATGTAGAGTTAGATTAGAAGAAAACCAGGATTAATATGAGAAGTTAACTAATTTGAGATGGACGTAGGAAAATGCTATATTTTCATTATGAAAAATGTGAAAAAAAAGACTTATGGCAGGAAATATAGTGTCTTGTTCAGGAAATTAAAATGTACAGATATATTTTGTTTTGCCGGTTTATTATGGTGTAATTAAATAAACATCTCCTTAATGTTTAGTAATTAATATGTTATAAGAGCACCTTATACAGGGTCACCTTTGATTGGTTAGCAATACTTTTAACTATGACTCTACATTAGGATCAGAATATTTTATGAATATTATTAAACGATTGTTATACACGACGTTCGATTGTTAGATCCGGTTGTAGATATAAGAAAAAAATGTGTAAAACTGACAATTTGTAAATGCCTCCGTAGGCCTAAACAAAATAAATGATTTTAAACACACCTGAAAATAGCACAATATCAATAACTGATCAGCTATATATGCAAAAAAATACAATTATTATTATTAATGATACTATCTAGTAAGTTATTAAAATAAGGCATCTAGAATGAAAAATGATGTCAACTCCATGCTATTTACAGGTTCATTTTAATTAATACCCCGTCGGGCCACACAGGCGTGGTTATGATGTATTATTTTTGATCAATCGAGTCGTTGATTAATGTATCTAAAATGATCTAGATTAAAATTTCACCCTGTATACTCGCTACCCAAAAATGTCTTACAAGCGTTGGCGATAAGCGGTCTTTAACATAGTGAGTTCATCTCGTAAAAACGCATGAATTATGGCAAATTGATCCATATGCCAATGACATAAGAGTCATAGCACGCGGCTTGGTGAAATAAACGAACTGTACTTAACAACACTTCATTTTACTAACAACATAAGATTTTATGGTTTATTTGAAGGGAAATCCGAGCTAGTAGCTTAGGCGCCTTCTTAAGTGTAGCTCTTAGTGGTTAGATCGTTAGGCAAGCCACCATACCATTAGGTTACATGAGACGTTTTATCGTTTAACTAGCTGTGCCCGCGACTTCGTCCACGTGGAATTTAATTGACAAAGTTTCATACAAACTTTCATCCCGTATTTTATCCCCTTGGGGGTAGAATTAATCAAAATCCTTTCTTAGCGGATGCCTACGTCATAACATCTACCTGCATGCCAAATTTCAGCCCGATCCGTCCAGTGGTTTGGGCTGTGCGTTGATAGATCACTATGTCAGTCAGTCAGTCACCTTTGAGTTATATATATTTAGATACTATTTGTATTGACAGCGCCTTATGGGGTGTCTGGTCTAAATTGCAGGGTTTGGTGATAGAAGCAGGGCTCAGCGAGTTGTAAAATAAACATAAAAATCTAGGAAACAAGATTAATTGCCGCTATTTTATTAATAACAAAACAAAGCAATTGACCACATGTTTCTGTAATCTAAAAATCGTTTGTCCGTGGCTGACCAATTACGTGGCCCGAGGGTGAGTGCCGCAATTATAAGCCGGGTAAAATATGGCGGGGCACGGGGAATTATTCTGGCCTCGAATAGCCCGGGGCACCGAGTGTGACAAGACTGCGCATGATGAGAGATGTTTCATTTAGTTGTTGTTTATTGACTCACTAGCTCTTGGTCGCAGATTTGCTACCGGATTTTCTGGACGTCTACATATTTTGCTGGTACTAATGTTAATGCATATACTAATTACTAGCTGAGCCCGCGACTTCGTCCGCGTGGAATTTAACTTAACGAAAAAGCCCGCTCCCGTGTTCTGAGCCCGCGCGACGGGAACCATTTTTTTCTAAAATTTGGTTTTTCTAAAATAAAAGTAGCCCAAGTTACTGCTTATAACATCAGCTATCTACCAGTGAAAGTCCCGTCAAAATCGGTCCACCCGTTTCGGAGATTAGCCGGAACAAACACACAGACAGACTGACAGACAGACAAAAACCTTTTTAATCACGTTTTTGCTATAGGTGTCGTATGTACTTTGATATGCACTTGGTGAAAAGGTGTTATTTTGATATTACAAACAGACACTCCAATTTTATTTATTTGTATAGAAGATGTATAGATTACATAAATAAATATCGCCAGATTGATACATCAACTGTATGGTCCCAAACTAAGCAATGCTTGTGCTGTGGGTAGCGTAAAATGGACTGGGGGCGATCCCAGTGACACCACAGAGTACTTTGTATATAAGTAACACCCAGACCTGGGCAAATTAACAAAAGAGCCATTTCCAAAATTTGCTCCGACGGGAATCGCTCCCGCAACCACCCTGTGCAGTGAGGCGAGCGCTTATACTCAAACCACTGCGCCAAGCGGTCGTCAATCTAAATATATATAACTTAAATGTGCCTGACTGACTGACATAGTGATCTATCAACGCACAGCCCAAACCACTGGACGGATCGGGCTGAAATTTGGCATGCAGGTAGATGTTATGACGTAGGCATCCGCTAAGAAAGGATTTTGATTTTATTTTAGAAAAAAAACACAAACAGGTCATGTCCCGCGGGTTCAGAACGTGGGAGCGGTTAAGTTAAATTCCACGCGGACGAAATCGCGGGCTCAGCTAGTATACTATATAATTACCTATGCAATCAAAAATTGGCACTGTGCCCATTTGGTTCTAATTTTTCTGTTGTACTTGTCAGTTTTATAAAATAACAACTAAAGGTAAAGTTTTAAATGGTTGGCAATATGTTAAAGATTCAACTTTTTTTATACAAAATAATAATAATTAAACCTGAAATAACACGGCGTCTTCTTCGATCTAGCCCTTTTAATCTTAGAACCATATTTGATTACATTCTAAATAATGGAAATCACAAGTATTTTAACTTTTTTATGTCTGTAATACTTTTAGGGTTATGTACTCGTATTACAAATTTGTTTTCAATCAATCAGCCTTTAGATAAAAAATAATATAAAAGTATAGGTATGCTGGAGGCGTAGTTTAAGATATTTTGAATTCATCCTGCATACGTTGACTGAAACATAGCAAGGAAATTAAGCGATGACCCTACTTATATACCCAACTAATAAAACTCCTTACAGCCTAATCTTCTGTAACATGTAAATGAACACATATCTAATAAAACCATCACACATAATACCCGAGCAAGACGTAAAACCGTTCCGACGGTATTCAGAAAAGTCGAGAGCCGAGCTGAATTACAATGACCTAATTTGTACATAATCTGCTGTTCCATATCGCAGCTAGGTTCCAAGTTACCCAGTAAATCGGCAAACATACGTGCCGTATGCTAAGGTCGCGGAATTAGCGTTCGCGATGTGTGCCCCGGTTCTGTGGTACACGGGGATTGGGGATTGGGAAACAATTGGCAGATTTTTAATAAAAACGCCTGTTAGATCGTCACGTTAAGCCACGTTCGATTCCACCCCTCCGTGCTTCGGACCTTACGCTGGCGGACCCGGTTGTCTTTTCTAACATCTTTGAGAGCTGCCAGGGATTTTAAAAAAAAAAAACATTACAGTTACTTACTTTAGATGCCTAACGAAACTGGAATTTCAGGATTGAATGAGCACGTATATAATTGCATTGAAAAACTCATTTTCAAACGGCAGATATAAGGCTTACATTAGTATGTTGTGTAGTCTTCGTAAACTATATAATTTGAAATTGTATGTGAACCACCGTTTATTTTATTTATGAAACAAGGAAAACACACATTCTTTCACATAGGGTGTGTAAAATTCGAAAAATAACAAGTAGATTGAAGGATGCTCCAGTGTTTGAGGGTTTTATATCCAAATTTATTTCCATACAGATCCTTGGTATAAAGGGTAGACAACACATCAGCTGTTTATTGTCCCTCGTAAGCCGTAAAGGGAGGGTTGTGACGCTCATGGTACCGGGTTTTTATTGTGTAATATTATGAGAAAGAATATAGGTACGCACATACACGTTATGTCATTTAATGTAGCGCTGTGAGAAGAGTACGAACCCCATTTAAAAAAGTACAGGCCCGCTATCTAGTCCAGTGAACCAGAAAGGTACCTAAATCTGGTCTAATTCCAAAAGATCATGTGGGCGAGCTAACACAGTTATTTTAAGAAGATAAACTGGGTTACGGACCAAATCTGTGGGCTAATAATCTATTTAAGGATTTTGTTAAACATTAAAAAAACAAGTTTATTTTGCTACAATTAAATTAATTAATCATCCAACAAGTGTCTAGTCAATTTAATCGTTTTGATATATTCAGGAGCCATTTAAATTACTATGAAATAAATTATTTATTTCGTACCAACGCGGATGCCCTAAATCCAAATTAAAGAGATAAGATAAAACACGAATTGATGGATATTTATTATCCCTACCCTGGAAGGTGCGGGAGCAATTAATAAAGCAGATCTTTATATAACCGGTTACTGTACCCATATAAAAGGTTTTACTGAAATTACTTTCAAACTTATTTAATAAATAATACGTTATAAACCATTTAAAGTATTGAATTGAATGAAATAGGCCATCAGCGCCATCTGCAGACGTTGGACAAAGTCCACTTGCGTTAGCTGTGATCAGCGGTGAGAAAATTACAATTTGCACCGACGAGCAGTCAATACGCATTAGTAACTGTCGTCGTGCCATTTAGATCTCTTGATACAACGCTAAAGTCCTACAGAACGCTCACAACACGACAAGGGAGACGATTAGTCCTTCCTTTCCCCGACAAATAAATATTATAAATAATTCATTTATCAAAACGGATTACCATTTCAATTTATTTCAAAAATTCAATAAATCAGAAACATTTTTTTTTATTATTTTTCATTTATGTACCTATGTGTTTCGGAAATTTGTACACATATAATACCTTGCAGAATTTTATGGCGAAGAACAGCTTTTATCCTAACATGGTCATAGTTATGCTTACGTCTAATCGATTGAATAAACTTAAGACTGGCGTTATTCAATAAGTACCCAATGAAAACTATGAAATCAAGGATTGAAAATTGGATCATACACAACAACATCGTAAAACTTTGGGAGTAATTAAATGCATACTTAAATCGTCCATAAAAAGCAATGCAGTGTAATAAATTGCCAAACTCATTAGCTACTTGTTGCGCAAAAAATAAATATTAAGTCCATGAGCGCAGAAGTCACCACACTGAGTTTTAATTAAGGTAGGTATTTGACTAGATTTAATTAAGGTATAACGAAAATCTAAGCTCATTCAAAAAGTAGCTATAGTCACATTATATTGGAGTTTCTTTTTATACACATATTATACATTGAAATTTTGAATTTATGTTAAAAAAGCTTTTAAGGATTCGCCTCGCCGCGTCTCCTCTGCCTCCTCCAACAGAATTCAATTAGATTTTGCGAAGTTTCCAATCGCTGGCTCGTTGTTCGTCGCCCTTTGGTGTCAATTGCCGACTGCGGTGTTTTTTGTAGGTGAAAAATTAATTTGGACACTTTGATGAGATCAGAAATAGACACTTAATCACTTGAATAATAATAATAATAATTCGCTTATTTAAGGTCCCACTCCTGAGCACTGAACTCCCAAAAATACGGGGGGGATTCAGGCCATAATCTACCACGTTGGCCCAGTGCGGATTGGCGGATTTGTGCGAGTTTGCAGATTTGTGCTGTCAACTCAAATTTGGCCACTACTTCATTATGATGCACCGTACAAAAAAATGCAGATTAAGATTGAGAATATATTTAAGTAACGTTACTTGAGTTTTTAAGTTAACGTTTTGGTTACTGTTATATTGTTGAAAGAGAAAATAGGTATCAGGGCTGTTTTTTTCAGGAGGATTTACCAATTTATTGACAACATATTTTCCATAAGGTAAAATTTATAAGATGAATTATAAACCGTCAATAGTTTAGTGAATAGAAGGACTCGTAACAGAGGTTTCGGGTTTGATCCCCATTCTGGACTTTATCCTGCACGTTAGTTCAATTGTACAAGTATTTTACATAGCTGGGCGAGGTAACAGGACTACTTATCGAGAAAAAAGATGTTAAAGTTACTAATTATTTTAAAAAAGTTGGAATTATTTGTGGTCTAGTTGGAGCAGTAGACTCCAACATAAACCCAGAGTGCACATTAACAAGAGCCGAAGAAACTATCTAAGACTCCCATAACAAAACCATTTTCACTTGAAGAGAATGTTTATTACCATCATTATTTTACGCACTAAAATACAATTTAATTGCAGGCCGCATCTTAATTATTTTACGGCGAAGTACACTCGAAGCGCCCCGAGGGATTATTCAAGGGGCTTAAATCCTAAAGCATATTATTTAATGTTATTTTCATTGTAAAGTCAGTACAGACCTTGTGTAGAATTGAAAAGATTAACAGTGTCTGTAGACTTGTACTAGCAATCGACTTTAGGTTTTTTCTAAATACTGGGGTCATCAGTCCTTCTTTTACACACGGGACACGAACCGAAGCTGTGCCCGCGACTTCGTCCGCGTGGGATTTAATTGACAAAGTTTCATACAAAGTTTCATGCACTATTTTATCCCCTTGGGGGTAGAATTAATCAAAATCCTTTCGTAGCGGATGCCTACGTCTTAACATCTATATGCATGCCCAATTTCAGCCCGATCCGTCCAGTGGTTTGGGCTGTGCGTTGATAGATCACTATGTCAGTCAGTCAGTCAGTCAGTCAGTCACCTTTGAGTTATATATATTTAGATGTAACTGAAAACTCCTTGGCCGGTCCGCGGTGTAGATATTTTAATTCAAGAAAAGAATAGTTATTTTATAGCATTATTTTGTTAAGAGGACTATTCGTATGCGATAAAAACACTTTTTATTAAAGAAATAATTAAAGATATATGTGAATACCTAATCTTATGTCACTATAGTAGGTTAGATCTCATATAAAATCTTTACAATACGAGTGTGGATAAAAATCTTTAAGTAGGTACTCCAAATTTGCCATTCTTACCCCGTTCCACTGGTTGAAAGGAAACATTATCTCTTACATTGTATGTAAATCCATTGTAAGTCTCCCATTCGATCGAACATTCCTGTGCATGTTTACCTCAAACGAAGAAATAACTTAGACGGATGGCGTAAAACTTTTGAGCAAAGCGAGCGAAAATAATGCCAAATAGCATTAATCCAGTTTTATTTTAGACTATGTGTTTGTGTATATTGTGTTTTTCAAAGCAGGTTTTGACGACCGCTTGGCGCAGCGGTTCGAGCGTTGGCCGCCCGGCATACTGCACATGATGGTTGCGGGTTCGATTCTCGCCGGGGCAAATTTCGGAAATGGCCATTTCGTAATTTGACCCTGTCTGGGTGTCACTGGGATCGCCCCCAGTCCATTGTAAGGTACCCATAGTACAAGCGTTACTTAGTTTGGGACCATACAGTTGGTGTATCAGTCTGGCGATATTTATTTTATTTTTATTTATTTATAAATATAATTATTATTTATTATGTCCTTATAACGTACGCTCCCGATAACGGACCGCGAACCGTGATCAGCCAATCTTAAAAAAAATAATTTGAAATGATCCTATGTTTGGGTTTTAATACTTTTGCTGGCATCACTTATTAGTTATACGCGCTCCGTCTACGCTATTCTTTTCTTCTGAGTTGTTTACCTTGTAATGTTTTTACGTCTTCGAGTGCGCGGTACTTCAGTACTTCTCGGATCGTAATGCGGAGTTTTACCCGAAACCGAGCCGTTTTTTTGTTTTACCTGAAATGCGATTACTCCAAGCTCAAAGCTTTGTTCCGTCCGAAACGTCAGGCGGCGTAACTAGCTATTACATAATAGATTTATATATTTCTGCAGTATGAACTATGTTGTAACTGCATTTCGAACGATGAAGGATTCTAAGTTAGGACGATCAATTCCCGCTATAAATAGGTCAGCTGTTTAGGAGGGGAAGAATTACGAACACACGACCACCGGAGGTTTATATACCTATTTTATAAAGATATTAATGTATTCAGGTAAAGTTAAATCTAACAATTACTTATTATGGAGTTATTCGATATATTTAAATGTACCATAATTTCACCCTAAAACATAATTTGAATTATTTCAAGCAAGTTTACCAACTGTGTGCACATTTTCATTTCTATTCACACTTAAAGTAATTCTCACAGCCAAATCACCCTCGCATTTTCAAAGCACTCAAATTATGGCCAACACTATAAACACTCAACGAAAAAATTCCCCGTTCCACGTCACTCGGTGGCCTCCTCGGAAAAAGTAAAACATTGCCTCTTGGCTTCAACGAACTGGCAAAGTCAATACACTCAACACAAGTGGAAAGCTAGGCTAACGAGCCCATCACGCGCTCCGGGAGTCATGGCAAATATTATTTCGAGAAGGCGGGCGTAGATTGAAAAACGGCGAGCCATGAAGTGTGTTTAAGGTTTGTGGATCTTCGTTTTGTTTTGTCGCTGATTGGACGCGTCTGGGCGCTCCTTGTCGTCACTTTGAGGGCATTTATCGAATTGTACTATGCATTTTTTAAACGTTTTCAAATGACAGTTTTGTCAGATGTCAAATGGTTTTGGTCAAGTTGGAGTCGCTGTAAACTTATTGACAGCTGCGGGATGCATAGTCTGGCAAGGAAAAATATGCTCTATGCAGCATAAAGTAGGTATGTTTTGCCTTGCTCAGAGTGAATTTAAGTTCAAACGAGAGACAGAACAAACAGATGACACTTTCCTCATTCCCTATTTCACTATATTTTAGTGATGTTTAGATCCCAACCTATTCTCTTTTCGATTCACGACGCAAGAGGAAGAAGACCGCATGGTCCACATTGTTCCAATTCTAGTCGTAATAAAATCTATCATCACTCCAAACTGCTAATATTTAGAATTGGTGATATTTCATTTATTTAAGCTAGCATGAGACTTATTATACAATATAAAAATAAATTCACTTGTCTCTATTATAGGTGTCGATAGACTAATTTTCTTAAGAGTTGCCTGTCTGCTTCTCCGAGTTCATTTTATTTCTGCAGCTATTAAATTCAAGACACTCCTCAGCTTAATAAATTGAAGATACCTTTATTATATTTCTCTTAATTTTGAATCCACTTTTTGTTCTTAATTTTTTTTTTCTTTTGCTGACCGCTTGGCTTTTTGGTTCGAGTGGTTCGATTCCAGTTGGGGTACATTTCGGAAATGGCCTTTTCGTATTTTTCCCCAGTCTGGGTGTCACTGGGATCGACTCAAGTCCACTATACGGTACTCATATCGCACTTCTTAGTTTGGGACCATAGAGTTGGTGTATTAGTCTGGCGATATTTATTTATCAACCGACTTCAAAAGTAGAAGGTTATCAATTCGTGTGTATGTTTTTTTTTATCTAAAACTATTCAAGTAAACTAATAAGCTAAGTTTAAATAACAATAGTTGGCTATTAATAAAAGCCATTCAAAATTTAATTTCGTTATACTTAGAACTGCTAATGCCGAAAATCTCTAATTAGTATTCAGTTTAAGTTCTAAAACAGATACACAAACAAAGATTTTACATGTAAATAATTTTAATACCGAGTATTAAGCTGAAACTAATAACGGTATTTGCAACCGAAACCCCACCAGCTGGTGTTTCGAATGGATGCTAACTTTCATAATAAGATTTATAGACATTTTAAACTTAATCTCCTCGAGTCTAGACGAGTTTCGGAGTTCACAACGAATATAGCATTTAAATAATATGTATTAGAATTCAAACTCGGTTATTAATCCTTTACCCGCTCGAATGGCTTCAAATAAATTATTGTGATGTGTAATCATTTTTCAATATAATAACGTACACTATAATAGGTATATTTCATCCAAAATCTTTGAAATCCTAATGTGCAGTATTCACGTGTGTCCTACCGACATCGATAATTTCCATAAATTTTACAACATTCAAATGTAAAATACTTCCATTGTCTATCAACAGTATACCTATATAGACAAAGCAAAGTTGACATTTTCGTGTGAATAAACGGTATTAGTGAAATGATTTGCGAAATAACTTCAAAAATTGGCCAAAGTACACACGTTAAATATTTAGAAAACAATACTTCATATTGGTTTAGCTTTTGGAATATTTTAATTAATAACGAACCTTGCAACCTTTACAGTTTTGAAAAAATCTTTACAATGAATCAATGAAGAATTGGTTAATATAATAAATAAACTAATTTCAATATTGTCAATAACCCAATTAATAATAATAATAATATCGCCAGACTGACACAACTGTATGGTCCCAAACTCAGCAAAGCTTGTACTATGGGTACCGTACAATGGACTGGGGGCGATCCTAGTGACACTCAGACTTGAGCAAATTACGAGAAGCCCATTTCCGAAATGTTCCCCGGCGGGAATCGAACCCGCAACCACCCGGTGCAGTGGATCAATTGGTCGTAAAACATGCCTTATGATGAAGCTGGTCACCATCTCAATTTGTTGACAAAGTAGGTAGAAACACTCGCAAAAACGTCGAGCAAATAAAAATCAGCATCAAAATAAAATCCATTAAACTTAAGATATTCGGGCTGGTCCCGAAATTGGTTCCCACTTTGTAAGGGTCGTATCAGGTAGCATCACGTAGGCACTTCCGGTCCACTCGGTGGCCGCAAATACCTTCCATATTTCACACTCGCCAGTCGTGGCTGGAAATTCAAATAGCCCTGGTCAAGTGTTCGTAAACATTAGGCCTTCGGAGATATGTACGCGGCCTTTTTGAAGTGGTTTGAGGGTTTAAGTGGCTTGTTTTGGGCGGATTTTTATATGGAAATGTGATTTTGTATAAATATGTGAAGAGTTGGGTAACTTTTTTTTTTAATAATGGTGCTTTTGGTAGGTAATTGGGGTGTAAGTACTGTCGTTATTTATTTGTGACAGTAGGTACTTACTCACGAATATTTTGTTAAAATCCCTACCTACATAATATTCTCGAAATTTCATATTAGACTATAATAAAACGTTCAAGTACGGCTCAAATAATTGCTATAAGTAGTAAATACAAAGTCATAATTATAACAACATTTAACATTTTCGATACTGAAATACATAGAAAACACGAATAACTATAAATTAATGAGCTACTTGAGACATTCCAAGAACCGCCTCTGTAGCTTAATAGCTGCTTAAGTTAAGTAGATGAAATTAGCAGTACTGTCTTTCAAAATAGGCGTGTTTCTAAATGTCTCTCACAGAATATGACGGGAGTCAGTCATACTGGCTTCAAATCTAAATTAAACTCGATATTTTTTAGTACCACCCAAAATTCTTAAATATGTAACTTTTGGTATATGTTTTACTATTGGCCTCTGTTCCGCACTGCTCTTATATTCTTTGTAATGTTGTGTTCCTAATGTTTTCTTTGAATTTTTTTCTTCTTGTGTTTTTCTTCTGTATGGTTTATTATTGTATACTGTTATTGCTTGTTCTGTCTTATCTATACTATATCTATTAGTGGAGATTTTTTAATAGCTTTATGTTTTCTATATTAATAATTTATTTTAAGTATAAATAGCTGCTAATCTTCCCAAAACTGTAAACAAATTGTAGCGGCACTTACCAGTACCTCATACATTACCACCAGTTACCACCAGATTACCACCAGATTACCAGATACCGTTCCAGCAAAACATTACCAAGAAAACACCAGCAGAAGCAAAATATTTAATAGCCACATTCTGCCGAAAAAGAAACGAAGATAAAGAAACAAGAATAGAAACAGAACTTCATACGATCGTAATAACAATCACGACGTCTTGTCACCGCTGATCTGCATTTCGTGTTTTCGTCTTACTCGTCGCTCCGAAGCACGCACGTCGTTCTAGCTCCGAGCCGCCGGGCAACTAAGCGCGCCGCGACCGCGCGGGTGCTATTTATAGGCTCGCATCATCGCGCGCTCTTTCTATCTCTGTCGCGCACAGTATTCTCTTTTCCTCTTATAATTCTGTTCATTGTGCACTAGTTTTAAGACCTAAATTGTATATATTAATTAAGCATTTTGTAAATAAATTATTCCGTATTTCTACACACGAACGTGTTTTATTATAAATCACCAAGCACTCAAAGAGCCAGCGCCTCTTTATTGGTTACCCCGAAGAAACAAACATGGAAAAACAAACGGCTGCACTCCCTGAACCTGCGACACCCGTCACGGAATCAAGCAACATCATCGACGTTTTCACCGTGTCCCTCCAGGGCAGTATTCCACCGTTCTGGCGTGACAGACCACGACTGTGGTTTCTCCAGTACGAGGCTGCGGTCGCCGCGCAGAAAATAGCAGACCGGCACAAATTCAACTGCGATCGAAAGCTAATTTGAAATTTGTGCAATTTTCGATGCCCGGCTATCAACAACCAATCACGTGTGAGGTATCTACACCAAACGTTCGACCGTATTTACCCGCGAGTTATCGTGTCTTAGCATTCAAAGCGCAACACGAACTCAGTCATCCCGGGGTGAGAACGACAAGGAAGATCATAAGAAAAAAATTTTTTTGGCCCTCAATGAACAAAGATGTCGGATCTTGGACAAAATCTTGCCTCGGGTGTCAGCGCGCCAAAATACACCGTCACGTCGTCAGTCCTCTCGGCGAGTTTCCGGCCTCACAACGTTTCGAACACGTCCACATTGATATCGTCGGACCATTGCCGTCATCGAACGACTACAGATATTGCGTAACCATGATCGACCGCAGTACCAAATGGCCCGAAGCTATACCTACTCGCGACATCACTGCCGAGACGGTTGCGCAAGCGTTGTTTGAGGGTTGGATCTCACGATTCGGGTGTCCATTGCGCATCACATCGGACCAAGGCCGTCAGTTCGAGTCCGCTTTGTTCAGTTCTCTAATGAAGAAGTTCGGCATCACAAGAATTCGGACTACCGCTTTCCATCCGCAAGCAAACGGCCAAGTTGAAAGATGGCACCGCTCTCTCAAAGCGGCCCTGATGGCCAAGGGCGTCAGCACCAGATGGAGTGAGGAGCTACCCACCGTTCTTCTGGGACTTCGCACCGCCCTTCGTGAAGACACGAACGTCAGCCCAGCTCTAATGACTTACGGATCGACACTGCGACTACCTTCGGATTTTTTCGTTCCTTCACGGTCGGAAATCGAGGACAGCGAGTTCGTTCGTCATCTCACAGAAACCATGGCATCGTTATCCCCAGTGCAGAAGACTCGAGCGTCGAAAAAGGGCACATTCGTATTCAAGGACCTATCTACGTGTAGCCATGTGTTCCTGCGCAACGACACCGTGCGAAGCCCACTGACCCCACCATACGACGGGCCATACCAAGTTCTGGAGCGTGACGACAAAACGTTTAAAATTCAGCTTCCTCTACGCACTGCAGTCGTCTCAATAGACAGAATAAAACCCGCTCATCTGCTCAGCGAGGACCCAGAACCGACAACAGCAACCACTGCGCCCTCGTCGCAAGTACCTACAAGAAGGTCAACGATCCCAACGTGCCCAGCTGAGCCAACGCAGTCTGCGCCATCGGTGCCGCCTCCGAACGAGCGTTACATCACACGATTCGGCCGCGCAGTCAAGCCAAACGTACGCTTCGCTTGGAGGGGAATGATGTAGCGGCACTTACCAGTACCTCATACATTACCACCAGTTACCACCAGATTACCACCAGATTACCAGATACCGTTCCAGCAAAACATTACCAAGAAAACACCAGCAGAAGCAAAATATTTAATAGCCACATTCTGCCGAAAAAGAAACGAAGATAAAGAAACAAGAATAGAAACAGAACTTCATACGATCGTAATAACAATCACGACGTCTTGTCACCGCTGATCTGCATTTCGTGTTTTCGTCTTACTCGTCGCTCCGAAGCACGCACGTCGTTCTAGCTCCGAGCCGCCGGGCAACTAAGCGCGCCGCGACCGCGCGGGTGCTATTTATAGGCTCGCATCATCGCGCGCTCTTTCTATCTCTGTCGCGCACAGTATTCTCTTTTCCTCTTATAATTCTGTTCATTGTGCACTAGTTTTAAGACCTAAATTGTATATATTAATTAAGCATTTTGTAAATAAATTATTCCGTATTTCTACACACGAACGTGTTTTATTATAAATCACCAAGCACTCAAAGAGCCAGCGCCTCTTTAAAATAAATAAATAAAAGAATAAAGTAATTTACTATAACTCCGTTTCGTACAATGACTGAGAGAGTCGGAAGCCCAATTATCCTTTCCTCTTCCTCTGTTCCACTCCACTTCAGGTCGCCAATGTCAGGTCGCCAATGTCTTCAGGAGCAATGCCATCGCTATCGTAATCATTTATAGGCTACGATAACAGCTTAACATACGGCGAATCACATACTTTTTTGCCGACTTGAAGAAGGACTAACATCTAATTGGTATCACAGAAAATGTAAGTCCTTCATTACGACTCTCACCCGTGACATTTTAATTTGAATACACCGAAATTTCAAAAGTCAAGTTGGTGATGGGAGTGAGACATCTGCCGGATAAAACTCCACTCTATTAGCATATAATGAGGCACTCAGTTTTTCATGGCTCGCAATTTAACGAGCTGAGCCGGGCTCGCTTCGCACCAATTCATTTATTCTAATTTATTAAAATTATGAGTTTTATTTCGTTCATGAGTCACGGCACGGCGGCACGGCCCTAGTTGATATGCCATCTTTGTTATTTGTTGTCTGTCATATGTCTGTCATACAGGATCCAAAATAATCGATATAGAAGCCAAAATGGCGGATGTCTGTACACTAACAAGTGGTGTGTTGATTTGAATGTACCTAACTTAGCTAGATATAATAAAATAAATATCGCCAGACTGACACACCAACTGTATGGTGTCAAACTAAGCAATGCTTGTACTATAGGTACTGTACAACAGACTGGGGGCGATCCTAGCGACACCCAGACCTGGGGCCATTTCCGAAATTTGCCTCGACAGGAATCGATCCCGCAACCACTCTGTGCAGTGAACCGAGCGGCCTATACCTAAGCCACTGCGACAAGGTATACATTATTTTATAGTCATGGGAATTTTTAAAAACAAAATCCACACGAAAATAATGACCTTAATATACAATTTGTAGTTAAATAAACCGTCGATATATCACATCGATATTAGTATCCCAAACGATATCCTAAAACTACAAGCAAAACTAATACTAATCCCCGAGAGGATATACTGTACCGGGAAGCTGGTTATTCGGCAATAATGCGTGGTTCATTCGTTCCGCTCATCCCGCCCGTGACACATGTCCATCGTGTTGGGGCAGACGCTAAGTCGAGTTGATAAGTGTGCGGGCCGCCGGAAACGCATCAGTCTTGCTCGGATAACGGGTTGCGGGGGATAAGTTTGTTTTTTTGTTTATTATTTTGTAGTGTACCAACCAGTGTAGATTAGTGGTCGAACCTAAGGTTGGCAAGTTCAAATCACGGGTGGGAATTTAGAGACTTTCGAATTTCATATTTGAATGTCAATATTTTTTAACTATTTTCAGCGCGGAAATGCGGCCAGCCAAATGGGCACACTTTTGTATTGTATAATTTTATTTTTATTATTTTTTTATTAAAATACTGTAAGTTTATTTCTAACTAAGATTATTATTTGCTGAATGGTAAACGAAAACATTGTGAGGAAACCTTCATATCAGAAAGTCCGACCAAATTTGAAAGAAATGTAAAATCTACTAGCCTGCACTGCACCAGCTTGGTGAATTATGGCCTGAATCAAAGCCTGAATCCCCCTCGCCTTGAGAGGAGGCCTGTGCCCAGGAGTGAGACAATAAAGAACTTATAATAATCATTATTAGTGGTTCATTTCAAAGTGGTTCATTTAGTTGAATGATATAAGATTGTTTTTATGACTGTGCTTAATCAGTTTGGGAAATTGATTAAATGGTGTTGCTTGATTGACTGTTAAATTAGATTGATTGATGGATAGCCAGCAACCCGTGAATCAGTTCTGATTAATTTAATTTTAGTTACTCGGCATTAGATTATTTAATCGCCAACATTCACTTTTAATTGTAGACTTAGGATTTTAATTAAAACGTTTGCAATATTAGAAAAAAAGCGCAAAGTTGCTAGTTTTGATTAAAATTACACAAATCCACTTCATAATTAAAAATATTGTCATCTCAATCAACCATGACAAGCATGAGAACAAATAATTTTTAATTTATTAAAACTTAAGAAGGATGGCAGTAACTACATTGAGTAATTTTTGTCTTTGTGCGAACGACATCCGGTCCTAAAAACGAACAAATTCTAAACAAATCGCTCCAAATCTCAGAGTAAAAACCTTCTAATGTTTCTGAATCAAAACCCAAAGTTGAGAATGAAGTCAAAGGGAGTTTTATCGTGGATATTCAAATTTACTTGACAACCATGCCCCCAAATAATTCTAGGCATTTGAAAATTGTTTTAACAAGCCTTCCAATTCACCTTTTGGAGTTATTATTAAATTAACTAAACCCTGATACGGGTCTTTGAAACGTCCTAAATAAGCTGTCAGGGCCCACTCTCTTTATGGTTAAATGTCCTGTGAAATTAGTCGATTCTGACTTGACTTTTGGTGAAGAACACTAGCGTTGTTTTATCACTAGCGCCCCGCCCCGGCTTCGCACAACTTTTCTCTACTATTTATACAGGTTGAAACAGAAAGGGTGTACTTTTTTTTTAATCCTTATCTTTGTAATTTTACTTAACTATCAGCTTTAGGGGAAACTTGAAAAACAAAAGGTGCTATAGGACACACAGCTGTTGACAGATTTCATAAGTCTACACAACCTTTAGTACTTCAATTGTCCCACAAAGCTGATAGTTTTGGATTTACAAAGTAAAGTTGCAAAAAAATAGTTTACCCTTAATGTTTCACCTAGTATATTTATTTGGAATGGATTATACATATTAACCCCAGGGAAGAAAAGTTGTAAAAACCAAAAACCGCGAGTCCGTTGTTTAGTTAAGAAGAACTAACCGAACAAACTGACTGAGAGACGCCATATTTAAATATTATATACCCTTTGTCACATCCACAATAAGAAGAATCTAATGACATCCCATATATTAAACTCCATCAAGATTTTTAGAATGTACAGAGAGCCAAAATATTTGACATACTTACCTACTTATATAAACTCGAAAAAAAATAACTCTCCATCTAGGGCAGTCAGGTGAAAAGGTGTTCCAAGATTAACTTTTTGTGCCTGCAGTTCACCTATTAAAACAGGATACCTATTATTTTTTAAAATAGTTAATTTAATCCATACCAACAGACTATTCCGTGTTCGTCTATTTGGGGCTAGCCAAATCATACTAATATTATAAATGCGAAAGTTTGTGAGTATGGATGTATGTTTATTACTCTTTCACGCAAAAACTACTGAACGGATTTGGATAAAATTTGGAACACAGATAGTTCATAACTTGGATTAACACATATAATAGTTTACTTTAGTCTACGCGTACGCAGTCGCGGGCAGAACTACATAATACTGTACGTAACATTGTATTTATGGACATATTTCAATAGTTTGACCCAAAGCTAGACAATTCTCCCCAAGTGTATTTGTTACAGTGTTAAAATCCTACCCATAGGTTAGAAATTTGGTTCCACCGCACTAGCGTATTTCACTCACCTATACATACTTTGTTACTCCTTCACGCAAAAACTACTGAACGGATCTGGATGAAATTTGGAACACAGATAGCTTATAACCGGGATTAACATATAGGATACTTTTTATCCCGATAATCCCGAAATTTTTGTTACGTTAAATACTACGCGGACGAAGTCGGGGGGCACAGCTAGTGTGAAATAGTTTTTGAAAAAATATTAATAATAAAAAATATACTTACATACATGGCATTATTAATGTGATCCACAAAAGGTGGTTGCCAACTTAACTTAACTTAGCGAATTTCGCCAACCAGATACAAGCCCGAGACGTCACGGAAGGTGCTCGGTTAACTTTGTAATTCAAATCCGGGAACCCACGGTACAGACGTAAAGGCTATGCGATATTCAAATTTGGATATATTGGACTGGTGTCGGTTTAATACTTTTTGTGTTTGAGGGAAGGGTTTTGTTGGTATAACCTTTTGAATTATGACTCCAGTTAGTTAGCTTATTTTCTCAAGCTTTTCCAAACTTAAGTAACTGCTTAATATTAGACGGAGCCGACTTTGTTATATAATAAAAAATGCCTAATATAACATTACAGCAGTGATAGCCGATTGGTTAAACACGCGTCTTGCGGGCACCAAGTCCTTGGTTCAAACCCCGGCTCGCACCACGGAGTTTCTCTAAATCTATGTGCAAATCATAATTTATATCTGATTATCACGATTATCACTTACTTACGGTGAAGGAAAACATCGTGAGGAAATCTGCACGTCTTAGAGAATCTAACAAATTTTCGAAAGACATGTGAAATCCGCCAACTCGCACTGGGCTAGCGTGGTGGATAACGGCCCGAATCCCCCTCGTAGTGAGGGGAGTCTGTGGAGTGGACGTCCGTCCCAGGAGTGGGACGTTAGTAGGGCTAAATTATTATTATTTAATATAATTATTATGCTTACTTGTCGTTCTTCGAATACTGCTCTCAAAACAAATAATTAAAACATCTTACAACACTCAAACTCCTCATTACACCTCCCACTTGTTCAAAATATTAAAGCGTCGCAATTTTCCGCGAAAGAGGATTACAGTTACAGCGTTATAATTACACGTAATTCCGCTAATGTGTTATGCCAGTTTACGGGAATTGGGAGACATGTTCGTGGTACTGCGGGGAGATTGCGTTAAGATTAGTACAAGGTTAAATTATTCCGCTATTAAGATAATGTTTTTTCCTTTTTATCTTAACATTTTAGTCAATGTCTAAACGTTTATTTTGTTTAGGCCAACTGGGCACTTCAAATTGTAATTTTACTTATAATTACAACCGGATCGGAACGCAATCTCGACTGAGAAGATCCGGTAAAAAACTCAGCGGGCTTGTCTTTTCACTATTTGAAACTTTTTTTATATTGGTGGCTTGCTCATTTAATTAATAATTTATAAAGTACTAGATATTAATGTAAATATAATTGCCTTTTGAGATTACTAAGAGTTACATAAAGTAATTTGGACAACGGCAAGACACGCTACACTTTGACATTATTATTGACTAGATATTTGAGCTGCTCACTCCCAAGCTGATTTATCATCCAAATAATCCTAGTTTTTGTAGTAACCCTTTGCGTTTATTTTTAACCCCCGACGAAAAACGAGGGGTGTTATAAGTTTAACATGTGTATCTGTGTATCTGTGTGTCTGTGTATCTGTGTATCTGTGTATCTGTGTATCTGTGTGTCTGTCTGTGGCAACGTAGCGCCCAAGCTGATGAACCGATTTCAATTGTGTTTCTTTTGTTAGATAGGTATTCTGATCGAGAGTGTTCTTAGGTATGTTTCATGAAAATCGGTTCAGCCGTTTGAAGATCATCAGCTCTTTTGTAGGTTAAAAAGCCACATTCACGGCCAAAACCAACTTCCACGGCTCGAATCCAATCGAAATTTGAGATTATTGGATTTAGATTTATTATATTTTTAAATGACCGTAATAGCCTAAACTGGCTTTTTACAATATTATAAATATGAAAAGTTTCCCTGATTCTGGAAAAAATGAATATTTTATCAATTTTTATATGAGATTTTTGTATGAACTAAAGACGTTCCATAAGTCACGTGTCAAATGATGGATACGCGCATGCGTTAAATTTTGTTTGTTTTGTTAATAATAATAATAATAATAATAGTTTTTTATTTCAGACGGTTGTCCATAATGTTAGTAACAATTTTTAACTTAAAAACTAGTATTAGTAATAACAAATTAATTTAAAATCTTTGCAAATATTCATTTGGCACTGGACATGTATGTTTTATGCATACTTATCCAGTTCCGAAAGAAGGGGCCATCCAGCCGGTCTGCAAGTACGTTTAAAAGAGTGTTGGCGCCGCCCCGCACCCGCGACATCATGGAGGCTGCTCTCTTGCGTAGGATGGCCTGAAATCCATCTACCCTAGCGTCCGCGAACATCCCCGATGCACTACAAAATCGAGGCAGCCCCAACACAGTCCTAAACGCATTATTATACTGTACACGCAGAGCATTGAGAGCCTTCTGGGTGTAGCTGACCCACAGGCAACACGTGTAGAACGTCTGGCAATATGCCCTAAACAACGTTATTTTGACTTCGTTGCTACAACGCGCAAACCTACGAGCCAGCATGTTGCATCTGACTGTCAGTGCTCTCCGCTCCCTCTCTATGTCTGCATCATCCTGCAGTGTCTCAGAGACCCAGTGCCCCAAGTATTTAAATTGCGAGACCTGTTTAAGCGATGAGCCTTTTAGAGAGACTGTAGGTACGTTCTCGTAGGTTTTGTTACGCGCTTTGAAAACCAATAACTCGCTTTTTAACGCGTTATACTTGAGGCCATGGGCCTCCGCGTACCGCTCACAAATCGACACCAATTTACGCAAACCATTTATTGAAGGACTCAGCAATACCATGTCATCGGCATAGCTTATATTATTGATGAATTGTCCATCGATTGAGCAACCCACCATGGCATTGCTGAGTTCGCCAATCAATCTGTCTACATACAGGTTGAAAAGCTTAGGTGAAGTTAACCCCCCCTGCCTCACCCCGCACTCCAACCTGTACATATCCGACAGACTCCCCTCCCATCTCACGTAGTTAGTCTGGTTGTTATACCAATACTTAAACATATTAACTACCTCCGTGGGTACATTGGTATCTTTCTCCATTTTTTGCCACAACAACTCATATGTAACAAGGTCAAAGGCTTTAGAGAGGTCGAGAAAACACGCAAACACGGGGGTACTTCTCACTGAGTAGTATTGAACAGTTTGCTTGAGACAGAAAATAGCACTATCCGTCGAAACGCCGGCTTTGAAACCGAACTGTGCGTCTTGAAGCTCAGTATTTCGACTTAACTGTCGATCAAGCAGACTGTCCAACACCTTTGCCAGTATTGTGGCCAGGGATATCGGTCTGTAGTTCTTCAATTCCGAGGCGTCTCCAGTTTTGTTCTTGATAATCGGAACCACAATTGTTTTCATCAAATCCTCAGGTAAATACGAATGGCCAACACACAAAGTATAGAACATAGACAGAACACGCGGTAGGTGACCGCCTGCATTCCGCAAATGCTCCACACTCAGTGAGTCATGGCCCGGAGATTTTCCACGCTTCATACCAGACACAGCCTCGGCGATATCGCGCGGGGAAAAACGTACAACTAGTTTTCTCGAGCTCTCCTCCACCCTTGAAACTTGCACATTTGGGCCCAGGGGAGACCTTACAGTAAAACTATCTCTAAACAATTCCGCTATTTGATTATGCTCGCTGAGCCCTTCTACACTTACTGGATGGCTAGCCCTATGACCTAGCTTACGAGTCTGCTTCCAGAAGCCCTTGAAATCGTTACGAGAGTGATGTGAGGCAATAATATCCATTTTTATTTGTTCTTGGTTATTCTGGCAATATTGTAACCGATTTTTAAAACGTTTCTTACTATCACTCATTCTCTCATAAATTGGACCACTCGAAGGTTTCCCATATACGACCCAGTTTTGAAAGCAGGCCCGCGCCTCGATATGCGCGTCTTTAACATGTTTATTCCATCCAATAATATACTTCTTACGACACTTATTTACATAACTCGCCATAGATCCCTGCCTTAAAATATCAATAATGTCATGGTACATTTTATCTATTATGATTCTATGATCTATTCTAGCGCAATTACGATCACAACAATCTCGAAATTCAATTGGGAAATCTATGTCTCTTAATCTACTATTGCAATAATTATAATAAGTACTAACTTGTGCAGCGTCCCTTTCTCCCCACACAATTTTATTACATTCCTTATCGCTGTTTACAGAGGATATAGATAATAAAATATTTAAATTACATTTCATTAACACGGGAAAATGGTCAGACCACGAAATATTATACAATATCTCAACGCTCATGACAGACTTCCAGGCGGCCTCAGTCACAACACAATGATCAAGCCAGCTGGTAGTGCCATACACATCGCTAATATACGTATACGTATTCGAATCTAGTCCTAGTATATTAATGTCCGCACATTGCCACTGTTGTTCCTTGCAATAATTACATAGTTCTACACCAAATAACTGTCCTGGATGCGCGTTGAAGTCCCCGAGTAAGAAAACTGACTGCACGTCCGATTCTTCAATAATCGCACTTATCTCACCTAGACATTCACTGAACTCCGGTAGATTTTCCGGGCCGCTAGTGGGCATATACACAGAAAACACTATAATTACGCGATCAGCGAGAGCTATTTTAATGGCCGCTAGCCGCACACTATTGCATTGCACTATTGAAACCGTTCTAAAAACGCTTTTTCTCCAAAGTAAGGCAACACCTCCATGTGGCCGCCCACGAAGTATACCCGCTGAGGTATCGACCGCTGATGTACCTGTGTACGCAAAATCCTCATCAATTGAACCCAGGTATGGCAGGTCATGGGGCAGCAACCACGTCTCCTGCAGTGCTACAATATTTGCCATCTTACATAGCGACTTTATACAATCAGCAGATCTAGTGACTGATCTACAATTAAAACTAATCATGTTAGTCGTACTATTCATCTTGGTTTGTGCATCCATTATTAGTAGGAATATCAATTTTATTGATCAACTAGTTATCGTTGCTTCTTTTTACAAAATGCACAAAGTGCCTGAACGATATTCCGTCTGGCCAGAGGTTTCTGTCCATAAAAATTGCCAATTTATGCTTAGGAACATAAATCTTGTATGCATTGTAATCTTTTTCAAATTTCATTTTGATTTTTTCGAGATTAACCGGCACCTGCGTTTTATTTAATATGTAAGTAGTGATGTCTTCAATAGTTGTATTTTTATCCACATTGTTTATAAATAAAGGAACCCAAATACTTGCAGCTTTAAATTTTGTATCCGGCTCCACCTGTGCATTACCTTTTTGGCCATAGAAACGATTACGTAATCTCTTGTTTTGAACTTTTATCCAATCACTTTTTGGCTTATCTGCTTTCCATTCCCCTTTAGCATTGACAACATCCGCCATGGTCTTCTTTTTGTTGGTAAAAGGCACATCAACTCGTATGGGTATGGGCGCCTGCAACACTGCGATTCCATCCATATTGGAATGCGACGCACTGTCCGAAACCCCGGTACCGGCCTCCACGCGCATTTTTTCCAATGCAGGTGCATTTACGCTTGCCTCTAAAATGTCCTTGAACGAAACATCGGCGCGTGTTGGCACCTCTATCACTGTGGTTTCGGACATATTGGAATGCAAGTCATTGTCCGAAACCATCGTCCCGGCCTCCACGCTTATTTTTTCCAAAATAGATGCATTTTTTGCATTTACGACGGTCTTATCGCCAGTACGAGTGTATGACAAGGACGGAGAAATACCAGCGGTAGTGTTATGCATTTCTACCGTGACTAATTGCTTTTCTGCGGTCTTCGTCTTCGTCCAACCCTCATTTTGTGTTAATATTTCTATTTGATCACTATTGTTCTGTGTTAAGCGATTCCTCTCCTTAATACTATGAGAATACGGTCTAATTTGTTCACTATTTATACACATATTAGGCTGGTCTTGAAAATTATTTTTAAGATCCTGGATATCATTTTTTACCGCATTTAATTGATCTATCGAGACATATTTTTCCTTAAGGCTTTTCAGGTCACTTTGAAGTATCAGGATGTCCTTTAAAAGTCTCGTAACATCAACATGGTCAAATGTGATAGGAGGTAGTTTTTGAAGGTCCCGAGAGACAAATACTGGTACAATTTCTGGATCAACTTGCTTAAGGAGTCCAATGATGTCATCTAGATTTCTCTGAGATTTTCCATGTTTACGTCTATTTATTTTTCGTTTTGTAGACGGCACCGAGTCAAACAACAAACTCTTTGCCTCTTCTATATCTCCGTCAGTGAAAGCTGTGGTACAAATTCGCACCAAACTCTCCTCATCCATAACATCCAACTTATTTTGGATGAACGATAACACTTCATTTATCACTATGTTACAATTCGAACATTTTAAAACTTTAGTGGACATTTTTACCACTCACGGAGTGCAGCGCGTGCGCTCGGAATGCAACCCGCGACGTCACTGACGGTTAATGGTCATGGAATATTACGTTATTATAATTCTAGAGGGCGCTGCTCCGACATTGAGAAAAAATATAAAAAAAAACAAATCTAATTTAAAATAATTTTAGCGTTATTGAAAATTCTTCCCCTGGGCTCCTCCCGTCCACCTCAACCAGAGTTATTACATGAAATTGAATCATAATTGATAATATTTTACTAGGAATTAAACCTCCGTGGCATCAATATTTACTTAGATTCGTTGTCTATTCTAATGTCAATAATTATAATGTCATAACAAAATAATGTCTCATACTTTTACACAGATTTTCTGTTGATAATTGTATACATTTGATGAAAAGATCGTCGCATCGGGGGTTTTAAAATTTTCAATTTAGAGTTATTAATTATGGCTTTAAACTTATTGATAGGTAAATCTCGGATTTCATTGGGAAGATTAATTTAAAAGCGTCAACTTTGCCCCGTAGAAAATGACTTATTCTGTGGAGACGATTTACATATACAGATAGCTTGTGCTTATTCCGTGTATTGATAGAATGACCATCGTTCTATTATTCAATTTTTTTTTACATATATAAGATTTTCATAGTTAAATTGTGACACAACAGTTATAATATTTCTTTCTTTATTTTATTATCTGAGGGTGACCCGTGAAGCTAGCTTTTAAATAGCTCACTAGTAGTAGATGGTGTATGAAAAGTCAAAAATAATAATTTAGGTTAACACATATACGGTTTATTAGGCCATATGTTACTTTATTTATTCCTTCTACTTACATACGACGTAATTTAATTTCCAACACAAAACATTCTCCATATACATTTGTGGAGGTGCACGAGAATTTTTCATTTCAGTTGTACGGCTAAAATAACTTTAATGCCACACAAATGGCATGTAAAATCCGTGTGGCGATATTGTAATATTGCTCTAACTTGGCCCCAGCCTGGCGTTTTACAGCAGGCCTCGCTCGAATGTAAAATAGGTAACTTACTATTGGGTCACGAAAACAGCGAGAATAGTGTTTGTAGTTGGCGGAATTAAATTAGTTTCGGTCCTAAAAAAGGTGTTTGAACTCGCCAAATAATACAGAAAACATTTTCAGATGTTCAATGTCATGAAGTCAATATTCGAATGCTCTATTTTCTCATTGAATTCCACCGCTATTGATTATAAAATATTACAGATAATGAATTTACAATAATGAAAACAGATGTCAATACATTATTTGTATACGACGATCCTTTGGAATCAGCACTCTAAGAAAAGTTTAAAAAAATACGATTATAAAGGTATAATAGACATTATGATCGACCCATCACAAGGGCGTTGCCTCCGCGCCCGTTGTACTATTTTTTTCGGAATTATTTTGATACAAGTTGATCTTAGAGCGGAGTCCAAAGGTTTGTTTGTAAATACAACAATTATTTTAATAAACGTTCGCGACCGCCAAAATAATGGCCTCTCACTTAACCCTAACAAGAAAAACACATTTGTGGGGGCTGGAAACTTTCGCATTTGAAAGTGCCGGCCCTGAATGGAAGCCGGTGTGACGGAGAACGGTTTATGTGCCGAGTTTGATGGCTCGATCTCAGCACGTTATTGAATCCGGCCGAGGATTAATTGAATTTGCAAGTTCGCGCCCGGCAAGGGTCGGAAATTTGTTATAGAAAGCGAAAATATTGATTGGAAAAATGTCACGAGATTGTTTTTGCGGCTGCATATTATAAGTAAGTAGCTGTATTGATATGAATTAAAAATAATGTTATGGTCCGAAATTCGCATGTTTAATGTTGATTGAGGCCAATCAACCTCATCATCATCGTCACATTAAAAATGATCATCAATCATCCACATCAAAAAATATGAATTCTGAAATACGTTACTATAAATCGCTAAACTATTACACAATCAAACTAAACTGAATAAACAGACTAACTCTACCTTCCCCAGTTTAACCAACTCTACATTGTTGGGACTTGATACCGAATGTTCGAGTAGAGCCGATGACAGCTGTGATTACGTCAGTTGCCTGTCGAGGCTGATAACTGCGGCTGAAAGGCGTTATCTTGATACCTGATAAAGCTCGAAGATACCTTTACCTATGGATTAACATTTACACACAAATGTAGAGTGAAGAAGTATTCAAGATTCCAAATTTAATTTTAACATGTTACATGAAATAGAGAGAATTTTCAAGTAATTACCCAAGTAGTGAGGGCAGGTCAGTGCCCAGGAGTGGGACGACAAAAGGTTCAAATTATTATATTATTATATTGTTATATAATTCCTAAGTATTTACAACTTTAACAAAAACGGAGTCGAAGAATATTCTATTACTATAATAAGACGTCAATCTTGATAAAAGCATTGGAGGGCGGTACTTACATCAAACCTAACCAGCGACAGTTTAATATCCAGTATCTTTTCAATAAACTACACTCCAATCAATCACTGTAAAGCCGCGGACACACGAGCGCATCAGCAGGCGATCGTTCATTATCCGCGCATATTCGATTCTGCTAGAATCGAGTGATTTATCGATGCGATTGCAGCGATCGTCTCGGTTCGGCGCGTGGTAATCGATATTGGTCCGTTCTCTAGATAATGTTATGAGTTCATGTCTGCTGGAGATCCCTGTCTGATGCTGCAATTTTTTATTGGTTGCAATGATCCTAAATAATAATAAATAATTCAAATTCAAATGCTCCGTTCAAAATTAGGCAAGGCTTGTATGTACCTATCGTAAAAGCATTAGGGTATCTCAAGTCATAATAATGAAAATAACGAAAAAAAAAATAATTTGCTCTCATGGTAATTGAACCCGCAACCGGATGGTTGCGGGTTCGTGGGTATTAAACTGTCACTGCACCGGGTGTTGCAGTGAGATGAATGGCCTATTCTCAACCGACAAGACAAAGAGAACGCAATTTTTGTTTGTTATTAGAATACTAAAACATTCAATCTTGAGCTTCAATAACACCTACCTACCTGCCAACCCGCCTACCTGCCAACTTATAAAATACTTTAAAATGATGTATTTAAGGTAGATTAAGCACTGAATCCAGAAATAGATTCCGAGGGTAGTGTAAGTGACAGGGTTACCCTTTAAAAATATCGTCATGGGTTCACATAAAACTCTATTTATGAAGGGTCAGCCACCGTAATTTACCCATGAACGTTTACCTGTACATAATCTGCCAGAGCTCATGGAATATTTAAAATATGTTAGCAAATTAAAATATCATTTCAAACGAAATTGAAATGTTGTTTGTTGACAAGTAAACATTCACAACAGCTTTACAAGATAATTACAAAGCATTTTTGTTGTTTTTAAATAGCTTAAAATTGGGGTAAATTTAAAAGTTAAGCTGGTCTGCAGACGCTTTTAAGCATAGCAAGCCTTTAAGGCGTTCTTAATTACTTATATGGTTAAATTAAGTCTATGGATGGCCACAATATTCGAAGGATTTCATAGACTGAAGCTAAATGCTAGACCTTCTCTATAAGGCTAATCGTGTGGCTTACATGTCTCGTAACAAACTAATTTATCGTTTGGAAAGAGTCATTAATATGAGATAGTCGAAACCTCTTTAGATTTCAACTGACGCATATTCTAAAATACCACTCTATCCTCTATTAATAAAACTCATAATCTACACCGCGGTAGTTCGGAAACATTCCACAGATTAGTTGAGTGTAATGGAGCGTTGGAATTGGAACTGATCAACCCGTGGGGAATATCGCCGATGTAGTTCTTTTCACTTCAATAGCAGATGCTGTATTATTGGGGGTTATTTGTGTTTATTAATACAAAAAAGTCCTAGCCCGCCACACACTTCCACCGCTGTTACTCCTGTAAACCAGGATCGGCTCCACTTGGTATATGAGCTAGAGTCAATTAGCTCACGCTTAGCTCTACGACAATTAAAAAGTGATAAAAAGACGCGTCTTGCGAGCACAAGGTTCAAACGCCGGCTCGCACCTCTGGGTTTTTCGAACTCTATGTGCGAATCATAATTTCCATCTGATTATCACTTGCTTACAGAAAATCTAACCAATTTTTGAAAGACAAATGAAAACTGCCAACCCGCTCTGGGCCAGCGTGGTGAATTACATTATAAATCCCTTCGTAGTGAGGGGAGGCCCGTGTCCAGGAGTGGGACTAGTTCGCTCTCCGCATTTCACATTCTCCCATCGCAGCTAACCCAAGGTTATAACTCACAATTCTGTCACCGTTCTATAAATTACATACGTCTTCGATAAATTAAATCAGAACCACTCGAAATTTTATCTTTCCGGTGACACTTTTCCCCCTTATTCTGATAAATGTTGCGAATTTTATCGGGAATCCGAAAATTCTGTGCTTGCGTTGAGATGTCAGAATTTCAGGTATCCAGCAGGAAGTCACGCGCGCTCGTGACGTCAGCTTCGTCGATGTGCGCGCGACCTTAAAAGATTAATGGAACTCTTGTAGCGCCAGTTGGTTGATATTTTAAGATAAATCTTCTGTTTCCCGGTTTAATGAGTATGAAGTGGTTTTTGTACAGATATTGAATACCTTGGCCTATTTAAATAAATTGGTTTTCTGAGAGCGATGTTGAAAATGACAAAATCACATGTTAAAATTGTGATTAAGATCGCTTTCAGACTTGAGACAGATTTATATAATAAACGGGCCCTAGTCATGTTCTATGAAACAATATATAGTCAGCATAAGTATACTGCGCTGTCTTTGACTTATCTTTTTCTCACCAAGTAACAAGACGGTGTCATGTCATACGTTCGAACTTTACAAAAGAAATCACGTCACGTCAGACAGGCGGCTTAATTGCATTGATAGTGACATGTCACGTGTCAGATCATTGCGTCATATCTAAGAATTTTATATCAGCTTCTTGGTCATATCCATGAGGTCTAAGGAGTAGGGTGAAGGGACCTATTGCAAAGTGACGGCGATTTGTTTTTAAATTGATTTTCGTAATTTGCCCATCTCTGGTTGGAACTGGGATCGACCCCAGTTCATTGTACGGTACCCATAGTACAAACGTTGCGTCATCGTCGACCAACGACCCTCTGGACTCCGGACTCTATGATAAAATTTTCCGAAACTCATACGCCCAATAACGTGCATAAGATTTACGATCGACCAATCACGATTAATTGCGATACACCAATCAAAATGCGATGACTCTGCTCCCGTACTGCAACTTTTGTCGGAATTATTTCATGCAATTTATTCCAAGAGCGGAGTCCAAAGCGAACCACCCTATTTCCGTGAAAATATTTCTCGGAACCAAAAAGTAGAACCCATGATGACTTAGTTATCGAATATCATTTACTAACGGCAACTAACTACCCAAACAATAATACGTCCTTGGTTTGTATCAACAACATGTGTTACTAGGAAAAATTATATTAAGTAGGTCCAGGATATAAGCAATCATGTTATTTTCTCTAACCTTGTTCAGATTACAACCTTACGTTTGAGTTGAATTGCGCAATTGAGGTAATTAGGGAAAAACATCTCAGAAGTAGGTCAACCATAGAAAAACATGCCTTTAAATGGTCTTTCGTATATTGATTACGTGTTCTTAATGTGGAGTCAAGCGTAGGTTAATACTATGAATATGTCTTAACCCTTACCCGCTGGAAAACCTAAACATAATATTAGAATTTAATAACGTTTAAATACTAAATCACTTAATTTATCTTAATAAAATATCACTGCAGAAGTTTTATTAGCTAGCTAAATTTAGAAAACAATGTTACCTAAATTCATGCCTAACAAAAATAAACCCGGTGAATATAAGAAATTGTTATACAATTTCTTGAATAACAACCTTTTAATGTATTTTAAAATAGCACCGCCCACTTATCTCAGTTCAAACTTCTAATTTGTCGACCGCCCTTTCTCTATACATCAATCACTCGACTCGGGACCGTAAGCCTTTCGAATCAAAGTGGAATTTCGCTTATCAACCAGTCAATCAGTATCACAAAGAAGAATCACCGACTTTGCGTCAAGCGGGCGATGTGTTGACGCACTGACAGACAGACAGATTACCCTCACACTGACAAATGTTTGCTACAGTAGAGCTAGAGAGATAAAGTGAATTGAGCTTTGTATAAGCGTAGTAGAGCGCAAAATTAAATTGTACGTGTATTTTGAATTCACAAGAAAATTCCTAGGAAATTTATCTCGTGCTAGTCTGTTTCATTTTAAGCTGGAAAAGTGCAGAAAGGCCAGAGCTACAAACATTATAGTGTTTGTATTGTTATATAATTCAAGAAATAAATGGTCCTAACTTTGGACACATGACCACATTACTGACTCTAATTTCGGTAGAGATGTGTTGCAGTCAATTGTATCTTGATACATTCGGCTTGTTTTCACTGGATGAGTTACGATTGTAATTGTAAGTTACTTTTATTCCGTCAGGTTACTATTTAATCGTTAAATATTATTTTGACATTTTTCTTACCTCAAAATTGGGTATACTCATTTACGAGCATTTTAGTAATTGGACAACAGTTTTGCATTTGGGTCTCAAATTATTCTTAACAATTAGGTTTACATATCGGCTGTCATTGGCAACGCCCTTTTAAGTATTATCTTGTAATATATCACAAAATATCCAACATTTTCTCTCATACTAATCTCACACAAAACCTAATATACATAATTTTAAAATCATTACAGAAAAGACGGCGGTCTCGGAGTTAATCCGAGCACAGAGTGAAATGGCCCAGGTTAGAATTCGCGTTCGGAATGTGTTGAATTCAACCGTCACCGCGAAATTGTTGCGGTGTACCGCTGCGCCCGCAAACATTTTAACTTATTTAGAGGTAGTGCCGAGGGGTAACTGAACACTTGCTTACTTATATTCACTTTTTGTACGACAAGATTTGGGGGTTTGCGATCTTTTTTGTAACATTGAATTGTTTAGACCCAGAATATGTAAAAAGACACCAACTAATATGAAGTGGGTGAGCAATGAAGTCAAAGTAAAATTGTTTATTGTTTAGGTTTACAGAAAGCACTTAAAATATTTCATTTTACATTTTACTTATCTCTACAACCGGATCGGAATGGCTGAAAAGAACGCTGGCAAGAAACGCTTTCCTTTATTTTAATTGAAATGTTTATCGTATTTTTTTTAATACTTAGTTGATATTTCAGTGTAAAGTGAAAATAGCTCCAGCACAAAAAAAAACCATACACATTAGTTAGACACGAAATGCTACATTTTACGAGTATCCAGTGAAAAGTGTTGCTATAATTATTCAAAAATGAAATACATATTTCAATGCTAACTCTAAAACTCCATAATTTGGCACATACATGTCTCTTATCCAACTGATTCCCGACACGTTTTTGCAATTTAAATCCGGAATATCACTTAGATACTTAACATGCTGGGCCTTCCCTTCGGGCCGCGACTGTCCCCAAAATTTGCAATGCTAATAGTTTTCCTTGTGTGGCTTTAGCTACGTTTTTGTTTTGCTTTATGTTTTCATGTGTGGGATTTGATTGCGGATTGCGGTAAGATATGATGGGGTGCAGACGATTTTTGTTACAAGTCTTTTCCTTTTTCATAAAGGCCGTTGGTTGAATACTAGCTCCCCGCTCGCACAGACTTCAAGATGATAAGTAATGTAGAGTTTTTGCAGAGTATAACGTATCTGTACCAAATTTCATATCAAGGGATGAAATGGGCCGTCTAGCCGTTTTTTGCGTGTTATTTAGTAAAATAACTCTAAATTGAAAATTTAAAAACCCCCGATGCGATGACCTGTTCATCAAATGTATAATTTACCTAGTTCTTCCAAATAATGATGTTAGCGCGATTTGCGTAGCTCCCGTAGCTCAGTATCCATAGCTCATCTCGCAAATTCATCTGGTACAACTAGTTTCGATTCCAGATTATGAAAGCACCATTAAATTATTTGTTTTGGCTTCCTCATTTATAATCTAAGATATACAATAATCAACAGAAAATCTGTGTAAAAGTATGAGACATTATTTTGTTATGACATTATAATAATTGACATTAGAATAGACAACGAATCTAAATATTGATGTCACGGAGGTTTTATTCCTAGTAAAATATTATCAATTATGATTCAATTTGATGTAATAACTCTGGTTGAGGTAGACGGGAGCAGCCTAGGGGAAGAATTTTCAATAACGCTAAAATTATTTTAAATTAGACTAGTTTTTTTATATTCTTTGTCAATGGCGGAGCAACGCCCTCTAGAATTATTATAGCGTAATATTCCATGACCATTAACAAACCAAACAAAATTTAACGCATGCGCGTATCCATCATTTGAAACGTGACTTATGGAACGTCTTTAGTTCATACACAAATCTCAATAAAATTGATAAAATATTCATTTTTTTCAGAATCAGGGAAACTTTTCAAATTTATAATATTGTAAAAAGCCAGTTCTGACTATTACGATCATTTAAAAATATAATAAATCTAAATCCAATCATCTCAAATTTCGACTGGATTCGAGCCGAGGGAATTGGTTTTGGCCGTGAATGTGGCTTTTTTAACCTACAAAAGAGCTGATGATCTTCAAACGGCTGAACCGATTTTCATGAAACATAGCTAAGAACACTCTCGATCAGAATACCTATCTAACAAAAGAAACAAAATTGAAATCGGTTCATCAGCTTGGGCACTACGTTGCCACAGACAGACACACAGATCCACAGATACACAGATACACAGATACACAGATACACAGATACACATGTTAAACTTATAACACCCCTCGTTTTTCGTCGGGGGTTAATTAGCACAGAAACACGTAGCCGACTTAAAGGAGAGTAGGACAGAGGGTAGAGAATTGTTTGGGCTTCCACCTCTCTTACTCATAGTACGAAACACAGCTATGATAGCTACTTGACACCGATATTTTGTGAATGTGGTACTACCCGGTAGAACCAAATCGTGTATAGCTGTATCCAATTGGCTCGCTTGCAGCATGTTGGACTATGGTCATATCCTACTAATATTATAAATGCGAAAGTTTGTGAGTGTGGATGTATGTTTGTTACTGCTTCACGCAAAAACTACTGAACGGATTTGGATGAAATTTGGAATACCGATAGTTTATAACCGGGATTAACACATGTGATACTTTTTATCCCGAAAATCCCGAAATGTTGGTGGGCACAGCTAGTACAACAATATATGAATTCTCGTGACCAAAAGGGTTGAATATTAGACCAACAAAATTATTGGTGCCATAAAAAATCGACCGATGTAACGCGCGCGGTGAATTATTATAAATCTTCATGATATTACCATACAACAACTTAGAGAACTTTGCTCTCTCCCGGAATTCGCTTGGTAAGTGGGCTGTAATTCATCCCGGCCTATGGTAGCCATGGTCGCCGCTACCACGGATTCTCGAATCAATCTCACATTATGCTATGATTACAGGTGCGGTGGGAAACGCCATTGTAATTGGTTGGGAGCAGAGGCAACGCAATGATTGGTCTATTGAAAATAACAATGAATTATGATTGGTGAATCATAAATATTATACACTTTATTAAGCGTATATGTTTCGGAAACTTTTGTTCCGGAGTGTGGAATCTAAAGAGTTGGTCCGTGGTAACTGAAAATGAGTATTGAACTAATTTAAATGAAATTTGTTAGAAGGGGTACCCCTGATTGTTATTTGGTTGTGGCTGATTTGGTAGGGCTCTGGAATAACTTATAGGTTACTTTTTTATCTTCAAAGTTCAAGCGGGCTGTTTGGTTTATATAAGGGACATCCGTGACGACCGCTTGGCTTAGTGGTTTGAAAGCCATACAGCTCACTGTACTGGGTAATTGCAGGTTCAATTCTCGTTGAGTCAAATTTCGTAATTTTCCCTAATCTGGGGGTCACTGGGATCGCCCCCAGTCCATTGTGACTAAACAGTTGATGTGTCTGTCTGGCTATAATTATTTAACCCGTTCTTGCGTTCATGGTCTCACAATAAATGTTGGTATTGACACTAAAAAGGATATAACAGACTATAAATAAAAAAGTGGTGGTGGTTCATAGTAGGGGCTGCAGAGTTCGTCGCCAACTATTCTTGCGGGCTTACGACTGAGTTATAACGCCAATGTTCCGCGATGAAAGGTGAGTGGAGGGAATAGGGAATTTTTATACTTACACAGAGTAAACTCCGATGCCGCGGCGGAGACGTAATAGAATCTTTTAAATGGTGTGCCGACGGGGTTGAGTGTTCCTCTGTTTTATTGTAACGAATGGGGGACCACGTATACTTAGTATGTTGTATTATTATGGGTTTATATTACTTATACAATCTATGTATGGAAGGTATACTAACCCGTTATAGAAAGTTGTAATCTATTTACAGTGTCATGTAGAGTAATTGAATTAAATTAAAATATATATTGTTTTTTTAATAACTAATAATGTGATGAAATCATTAATACCGTTAGCCCCTCCAGCTAAGCTAATGCTTGTGTTAAGAGTGGGTTCACGTCAATAGTTTAATGGCCAGGATGGGGATCGAACCTGAAACCTTTCAGTTACGAGGGTAACCCCTCTAACTACTAGGCTACGCTTTAAAATTTGGGGGATGAATGTTTAAATTGAGGTCTTGTGAGAAGATTTCAGTAAATTCGGAACAACTGTTGGTTAGGAAAGGTCACGGAACATTCACCAAACGTTTTAGTAACAAATGTGAGTCAGCAAAACTTTTTTCAGACTTATAGTTAAATATTCTAGATGGTACAAACTTTAGTAATAACGTTTGAGCACTAAGTTCAAGTACGCCATAAATCACGCTTCGACGTGAAATGTAGGCCACACGAAATCATTAGAAAACACATCAATCAACTTTAATTAGATCAACGCATTTTTTTCCCGTGGTTTACTTCATTTTTTACAAGCTTTTATTTAACTTGCAATGTATGTCTCATCATCATCATCATCATCATCATCATCAGCCTATGCTTGTCCACTGCTGGACATAGGCCTCCTCTAATGAGCGCCATAGCGCCCTGTCTTCAGCTTGCCGCATCCAGCATCTGCCTGCAGTCTTTCGCAGATCGTCATCCCACCTGGTCGGAGGGCGTCCTACACTACGCTTGCCGAGTCGAGGTCTCCACTCAAGAACACGTTTACCCCAGCGGTTGTCGGTTCTTCGTGAGATATGGCCAGCCCACTGCCACTTCAGCTTGCTAATTCTTTGAGCTATGTCGATAACTTTGGTTCTCTGTCGGATGTATTCATTGCGAATCCTATCCTTCAGAGAAACTCCGAGCATAGCTCTCTCCATAGCTCGCTGAGCGACCTTAAACTGGTGGACCAGCCCTACCGTGAGTGTCCACGTCTCGGCTCCGTAGGTCATGACGGGTAGGACGCACTGATTGAAAACTTTCGTTTTCAAGCATTGCGGTATGGATGACGAGAAGACTCGACGTAGTTTCCCAAACGCTGCCCAGCCCAGCTGGATCCTCCTCTTGGCCTCCTTCTCAAAATTGTTTTTACCTAACTGCAGAATCTGCCCAAGGTACGTGTACTCGGAAACAATTTCAAGAAGGTGGCCATGTACGACCACCGGTCCTGGATCAATGTGGCCATTGATCATGACTTTGGTTTTATCCAAATTCATGCCAAGACCGATGCGTCGCGAGGCTGAAGCTAGGCCGTCCAGCATCCGGTTCAGCTCCTCCAGCGTCTCTGCCATTAAAACTATGTCATCAGCGAATCGCAGGTGCGAGATGTACTCACCGTTTATGTTAATGCCCTTACCTTTCCAGTCCAGCGTCTTAAACACATCTTCCAGCGCGCTCGTGAACAGTTTCGGGGATATCACATCCCCCTGTCTCACTCCCCTGCGCAGTTGGATGGGTTTAGACTGCTGGCCCTGTACTTGGACACTCATGGTAGCGGCGTCATAGAGACATCTCAACACCCTGATGTAACGATAGTCTACTTGGCATCGCTGTAAGGATTCCAGAACAGCCCAGGTTTCGACAGAGTCAAAGGCCTTCTCATAGTCCACAAAGGCCAGACACAGAGGCTGATTATACTCTTCGGACTTCTGTATAATCTGCCTCACTGTGTGAATGTGGTCTATGGTGCCATATCCTCCGTGAAACCCGGCCTGTTCCGGTGGCTGGAACTCGTCGAGTCTCCTGGCGAGACGATTCGTGACCACTCGTGAGAACAGCTTATAGACGTGGCTCAGGAGTGTGATGGGTCTGTAGTTTTTAAGAAGGGTTTTATCTCCCTTCTTAAAAAAGAGCACAACCAAACTCCCGCTCCACGCCTTTGGAGTTCTCCCACTGTGAAGGACGGTGTTAAACAGGATCCGTAGCTCCTGTATAATAGGGGCTCCTGCTGCCTTCAGAAGCTCTGAAGTAATTCCGTCCTCACCGGGGGCTTTTCCATTTTTAAGCTGCCTCAGAGCCACCACGATCTCGTCTTGACTGATGTCCGGCAGTTCGTTGGTATAGTGGCGTGTCAGGGTGGCTCTGGAATAGTGGTCGTCCCGTCGAATATGAGGGGCATGTGCAGCGTACAAACGGCCGTAGAAATCCTCTATCTCGGCAGAGATCTCCGGCTTCGACAATACGGTCCTCCCGTCGTGCGTTCTAAGCTTCGTCAGGTGGCTCCTGCCAAGCTGCTGAGTGAATACTTTGGACCCTCGGTTTCGCTCTATCGCCTCTTCAATGAGGCGAGTATTGGAGCTCCGAAGGTCGCGCCGTACCATCTTCGCAATTTGCTTATTCAGGTCTGACCTCTCTGACGAAGTCGCTTGGGTGGTTTCCCGTCTTTTTGTCATCAGCCCGAGAGTCTTATCCGTGAGTTTAGACTTCTTGCCCGTACGCTGCTGTTGGCAGAACTTGATGCCTTCGTCCCTCAGCGCTTCGACCAGATTATGTAGAGTCTCGTCAGTGTCATCAGTGGGTTCCAAGGCAACAAATCTATCCTCGAGAAGCTGCTGAAACTTCTCAGTGCCCGCCATGGTTTGAATTGGGTTAGGCCGGAGCGTGGACTTCATCAGACAGTTTCTCTCAAGCTTCAAATTGATATTCAGAGAGCCTCGGAGAAGTCGGTGATCGGATCCGGTATTGAACCTATTGATCACTGAGACATCTCTGAATATGTGCTTGCTATCCGTCATGATGAAGTCGATCTCATTTTTTGTCACAGTGTCGGGGCTTTGCCATGTCCACTTCCTTTGAGGCTGTTTCTTAAAGAAAGAATTCATTAAGTACAGCTCCTCTTTCTCAAGGAAGTTGACAAGCATTTGCCCCCTGTGATTTCGGACTCCATAACCATGCGGGCCTATTCGGGATTCGTTGCCACTCTGGGTTCCCACCTTGCCGTTAAAGTCCCCCATAACAACGTTGAAGTGAGCCTTAGTGGTGTTGTGTAAGGCTTTGGATATGTCTTCATACATATCCTCCACTTCATCATCCGAGTGTGTCGAGGTCGGTGCGTAAACCTGAATGACCTTCATGCTATACCTTTTGGATAGCCGAAGGATCAGGTACGCTACCCTGGTCGACACACTGGAGATTTCTTGGACGTTGTTAGAGAGGGCCTTATTGACGAGGAAACCTACGCCACCCTGGGATGTTTTATCACCCCCGCGAAAGTAGAGAAGATGGCCCGAGTCTAGGGTTACGGTGTCCTCCCCCTCTCTACGGACTTCACATAACCCCAGAACATACCATTTAATGTTCTCTAACTCCACTTCCAACTGCGCTAGATGATGGTCAAGCCTCAGAGTGCGTCCGTTAAACGTAGCCAGGGTCAGTTTGTGTAGTGAATGGTAGCCTGGGGTAGCCCGGAGATTCTTAGCACCCCCTGCCCCGCCGTTACCGTGACCGCTACCATGGCCAGGAATAGCGAGGCGGCCGGGAACTAGGGGCCATTTTTTGGCTTGTGTCGACATTAGTGGGTTATGCCCGTAATCCCCACGCTGGGCATGCGGGTTGGGGATCGCAGTTCGGTTGTGGAGTTGTTCTGCGAGGGGCGCTGCTGCCCGCCCCCCGGTTTTTTCTGCAATACCTCAGTATGGGTATCAAATGAAAAGGCTTGCTGAGGAGAACATGAGTACTAATACAACGTCACATTAAATCCAAAATATGTCTGCCATCTTGGATGGTTTCTTATGCATGACTGCGATATGCGATATGGTGTAATGCATGTACTAAATTAATTGGTTTGATTTGATTTAAAGTTTATTTTCTTCTTTTTAGGGCAATTAAATAAAAGCTTGTTTTAACTATTAATTTATTTATTTTGAATTATTCAGCAGTTCTAAACAATATTGTTTCTCAAGGCAGACTTTGAGTTCGTAGCATAATGCTACAATCTTGCTACGATAATGCTACGCGTTACTACGAGATGACTACGCTTTGTGGACTGTTTATGGAGTATACTTCCGGCATAGAATTATGACGTTCTTATATACAATACCGCAATTTTTATTTGCTAGTAACTTTTAAATTATATTATTAACATTTGATAACTTTCAATAATAAAATATGATGAAAAAAGTTCAAAGTAACAAATTTAAATTTACATCACTTCATTATTATATTTGCCAAAAAGTTACCACTTAAAGTAATCTAATAAATGTAATCATAGACCTCGCTAGTTTGCAATTCTAGAATTGGCCGATGAAAAATTCCATTTGGCAAAAAAATATCAAGTGAAAAAAATTGAATTATCTTGGAAACAGGTCGCGAATAACGTTGTATCGAATTCGAGTCAGTAATGCGGAGTACTCGCTGAATACTTAGTAGGGATTTGGAAAATACATATTTTTCTTTTCAACATTTTAAATTGTGACATTGAATTTATCCAAGAACTGGTTATAAAAGATGCCAGCCAGGTAAATCTGCGTCATACGACTACGAAAAAAAAATTCGATTCGTAAGTAGGTAATTATTATATTTGTACGTTGCAAAATCGTGTAGCTCTATGGGACCGTGCCATGTTTGAAATCAGAAAGAAAAACTGGATAGCCAGTGTTCATTGTGGAACACGTCTGGGGGTTAAAAGCGTAATATGGGTCGAATCCAGAACACCTTTAATTCACTCTGAAATCTGTAATGTGAGCGGGACAGCACACGCTCACGCTACGGTAAATATATCGTGGTCTGGGTGCCGTATATTGCTCATTCTATCCACAAGTCAACGTTAATAAAGTATCAAGACGCTTTTCACTGCATAGTACCCGGTATCCTAGCATAAGTGTCGATGCCGCATTTATCGACGTCACCGCTAATGCGGCGTAGCTATTTGCTTTAATACGTATTACTCTGTTACTTTAAACTGTAACTGTTACGTGGCCAGCTTACAGTATGTGGGGGGAATGGTGAGTGGTTTTAGAGTCAGTATGTTTCTTTACGGGTCAGATGAGGGTTTTCTTTCAAGGAAGGCTGTATAGGGTTTTATACGGCTATTTCTAAAACATTCTTAAATCGTTGGTGTAGTTTTTCTTGCGCTGCCGCTATTTTCACATTTTGTTTCGTGCTTTCTGTTGGTGCTGCTATGAGAGAAAGCATAGCCGCGCGTTACGACTCAATTCAAAATTACAACATGACCTTGCTTAGACATCGCCGCGACATCTACCGCATATTAAATGAACATAGTTTTACAAAATGGAAGCCACACCTATTTCTACAAACCGAAACCAACCTACAACCACTTGCACTAGGGTTGGTTTTGGTTTGCAGTTGTATATGTGGTTTGGTTCTGTTCAAATGTGAATCCTTCCAATTTAAAATATATCTATACACGCCCACACACATATAATCCAAACGCCTGTTACATACTTACAAACCCATCGTCGCAACTGAAGCTTAAACCAATAAATCTCGCAAGTTGTAAAGAAGAGATTTCCGATAAGCGATAGGAGCGTCACCTGTCACTTGAGGCCGGAAGCTCGGGGCCGCGGGCGTGCCCGACTGGAAGCGAGAGGACTGCAGGTTTGAATGGAGAAATTACTTTTCAACCTATTTGTAATCCGAAAATGTGACCAATTCTGTTGTCCGTCAATTACAACTAAACGACAATTTGACACATAAAAAAGATAATTTTGATTTTCATCAATAAGTAGCGCATAGTCTACTCAAGTTTAGCCTCATTATCGTGGTAAATTTATGCAACAATGTCTCTTAAATCAAGAAATCTTGATTAAGTATGACATCAATCACATTATTAAAGGTAAGATTATTATTATTTACGCTCATGGAGTACTCAAATACGGCAGAAATTTGAGCGGTCTAAGCTAGCTAAGTATATTTAGTACCAACACAAACAACAAACTTGAGACTAAGGTCAACGACTGTCACTATGAACGGTTATGGGCCTAAGTGTCACATCTACTCTGTCCAATCATAGTATTGTTTCTCTGTTTCCACATAACTATGCTATATGCTAACAACATCGAACCCTATACACCCATCCATAAGGAGGTCAAATTAAATCGCAATTTATATACCTCTTGGCAGCGCACTCAATACTCGGTGCCAAAGGGCGGTCTCTTCATACCGTGTCAAACGCATAAATTCTACTAAAATACTCATACAGTGTTGCAGCGTTCTTCCATCTACTAGCAGCAATCGTACTCGCAGTCATCATTGTCACTCGGTATAGTGCAACCCTGCACTGCAATATAACGTAATCAGTCTGCAGAGTGCATCCCTGCACTGCAATATAACATAATCAGTCTGCAGAGTACATCCCTGTACTGCAATATAACACTATCAGCTGCCTGACGCAGATAGAACTACCTCATTTAAGTTGCAAGCTTCGTCTTCCAACCATTTTGTTCTAAGCTGTAAGAGAGAAATTAAACCTCTTTAAGGTTCCGTGGGCAAAATAAAAACCCTCACGCCCTTATTAATAAACTAGCTGTGCCCACGGACTTCATCCGCGTAGTATTTAACGTAACAAAAATTTCGGGATTATCGGGATAAAAAGTATCCTATTTGTTAATCCCGGTTATAAATCTCTTTCTGTCATCAGTAATTTGACATTCGAAAGAAGAAGACAAAGTATGGTGTAACTACACCACCACTAATCTACGTTCATTAATAAAAGGGTTATATTGTTGCCATGTCCGTCCAACGTCACATTAATTTTATTCAAATACTATTAGGGCCGGAAAGCTGAAAATAACACAAATATGGATTTTTGGTACCGCTATAAAACGGTGTATAAACATTTTGAGATCAAAATTATTCTAGGGTACCTACCGTTGTTGGGAAGCGGGGGTGAAAAAGTTTACTCACCCCTTCAAGAAGGGTATCATTGAATAGGTATTTTAAAATAATTACGAGGTTTCTTTGACAGTTTTTTAAAATGATTTCCCATTTACGAAATATTGAGCTCCAAAGGAGCCTTTTTACGTTAGTTATTTATGATAACGCAAATAAGTTGTTGCAAAGAAGCAATTCATGCAATAGTGACTGAATTATTTGTATACTTAATCGGTGGCGAATGACAAACTCAGTATCACATACCCCTCCTAATCTCGTCCAAGGTCCAATTGAACTTAATGACTTAACTTCACAAAAGGCGGTATCAAAGTGACGTCACAAATCAGGGTTCCTTTGCATCGCGAAGAAAGAATAAAAAGTGGAAATCTTGGAACAAATTATGTTAAATCCAGACTCCGTCGAATCAGGCCGTGGGCAGTGATTTTATTTGATTACACCAAACGACGTTTTGGATGATTTAAGCGTTTTTAACGGCAGCGCTTAATGATGAGGGCGGCTTTGTTTTATGATTGTTACACAAAATTTAAAAGTATCTATAAAAAATATGGTAGCAAGCATATTTATGCTTGCAATAAAAATACTCAATGCAAATAAAAAAATTCAGTAAATTAATTATGCTTCCATGAGCCAAATTATATGTTAATGGCCAGAGCCAATTATTTATGTTAATAGTGCTTTAGTAGAGGCTATATATGATACACGTAGCACAACAAAATAATATCTGCTGGAAGTGTTTGAATATCCTTTATATTATCATTTCCATAGCGACGTCTTCTTGGAGTTAATAAAAGAGGATAAGAAATAATGTTAGTTTATAAACACAAAATTGCATTAGCATTTAAATGGCTTCTTATCCAGAGATGAACTGTAAAGATCATTGAGCTCGGGATAAAAATCAAATTAGTTACCGAGACAGATTTCATGGGTATTGTGAAAAAAAAGGAAATATAAATAAAATTAAGATACTAGGGAATTGAAGAATACTATTATTAAATAGGTTTATTGATAAAGACATAATGCAAGATTGTTATTTGAGAATATTTTAAGATTTGTCTATGGACCGATAATAATGTTCATTCTATTGATACGACAAACAAAACTGTTGCCATCCTACTCATAGTCGTAACGAATGGGCAAGGGTCGAATTTATCATTTGACGACGACATAATTGCAAACGTTTAAAATTTCATATAAAAATATTTATATTCAGCTCAAGATAAACTTATCTTTATTTTACTACATAACAAGAACCTACCTTCTGTGACCTCAAACTTGTACAAGATGGTCACAACTAACTACTTATAACGGTATTACGACACTTTTCTTTTCCAGTTACTCTCACTAAAATGTACGGAACCCTGAGTTCCTTAACTCTATTTACAAAGTCAAGAGTTGAGAAAGAATTGTTGCTTGGCGCGGTGTCCCCAGGGATATCGTTTAAGGGTTAAAATAAAAGGTGTATCAATGTGTTATGTATGTCATATTAGTCACTGGTGCTAATTCTGCTTGTTCACTAACTAAAATACACAGAACAAATTTATTTGGTGTCAATTCTATTCGCAAATTACGATTATATAAAATTAGAGTAAACATCTAAAAGTATATCTGTCTTGTTCATATGTTACGAGAAACATGAAAAGCATGGCGTCCCCGTCGTTCTTATTCTTGACTCCTGTTGTGTTGTTGTGTAAGGGAGAGGGAACACGTCAACGTAGCGCCAATAGAGAGAGAAGCAGCAAAAATAGCCATCAAAACACGACCGTATCATTTTAGATCACAAACAGGCAAGTGTTGTGCAACTTATGAATATTAATGCGATGGGAATTTTTCCATTATCCCCCGCCGCTATGAGGGACGACTGCGCTGAATATATTACAGTAACTTTCCGCTGCGGGTGGTGCAGACGTGCTACAATAAAGTTGTCAGTAATAGTTTAATCTCGACGTCACTAGACTGATTTTATTGGTGAATACGCGGCCACCTGTCTAGTCTATCATACATATAAAAATTAGAAGCCTAAAAATGAGGAATGATAAAGATTTGAATTTTCTGACTACCTATTGTACCAGAGTCCGGCTTAATACGATACCTATTTACGATATGAAAATGTCAAACATCGTTCGTAAAAGTCCGGTTCAGCAGCAATATAGAATAGACTGTAATTGGATGATTGATGTTTTTTAATTAATTTACATATTATTGTTGTTACCTATAGTTATACAACTATAGGTATGGCAACAATGGTCTAACTGTTTGTAATAATACCAAGAGTGGCCCGTCTATTCGTACGCTTACGCAAACTTTCTACTAAGTGATTTAGTACTTATTATCGCGGAGTCACGGTGATAGGAATTCCTTTGTTCGCGAAACTGTATCAGGACACATTGTAAGTATGTGAGATTCGGGGCTTTTATCTTTAATAAAATATCAAATAGGGAATTACTATACGTAATTTATTTTCAGTCGGTTTTATTTTATTAATTCTTCCCATCTATGGTTTGTTTAAGGTGAAGGCGCCTGTCTAGACCGCGAAATTCAAAATTTTCGAGTATTTTTATAGTTTATCCAAAATCTGAAAACATTTAAGACAACTTTTTGTCATTTGCGAAAAACACAGTATGCAGTGCGTTTATTAATACATTTATTTTACTCTAAATATTATGACGGTTGATATGATACTAGTAAATCACAAAATATACAAAAATTGCCAGATTATCTGGATAGCTGTCGTTCTTGAAATGTTTTAGAGTAAGTTGGATATATTAATAAATGCACTGCACACGGTCTTCTTCGCGAATTACAAAATGTGCCTTTATTTATTGTCAGATTTTGAAAAAATTCTAAAAAACCTAAAAAAATTTGAACTTCGCGGGCTAGATGGGCGCTTTAGCCTTAAAGGATAATTTATGTATTTTATTTTATTCATATAGGTTTATTTATAGTAGGTTCTGGCAAACAAAAGCTTGAAAGACATGTGACAAGTGATATGAAACATCGGGAAACGGACAGGCATCAAGCCTGCTGGGGAGAGTTTAGATATTAGACAATGGTTTTAGATAGACGAAAGTTTAAAGTCGGCTGCCAACCACATAATAGGATGTGATCATCGATTTTTGGAATCATACACTATCTGATGAATCCATATAAATGTTAGCGCATTTACAATATATATATATATAACTCAAAGGTGACTGACTGACTGACTGACATAGTGATCTATCAACGCACAGCCCAAACCACTGGACGGATCAGGCTGAAATTTGGCATGCAGGTAGATATTATGTCGTTGGCATCCGCTAAGAAAGGATTTTGATTCTACCCCCAAGGGGATAAAATAGGGGATGAAACTTTGTCAATTAAATTCCACGCGGACGAAGTCGCGGGCACTGCTAGTAGCTATATAAAATAATTCTCTAAACAACAATTTATTTATTTATTTAATTATATATTTCTATGAAGTTGAGCATATAATCCCGGTGGTGTATTCCTTAGGCCCACATTATTAAATCGATGTCAAATCTGAGAGCGATCTTGGAAATGTAAATCTTATGTCATACTAGAAGAAAATGGCACATCAAATTCTTATTCGAGATCTTTCTAAAACTTGAGAGAACTAGCTAGATTTGTTAATACGGACCTAAGATACATCTACACAATCCCGGGTAGGAAGTAATGCTCCAAAGCATTACAATTAAATTAAAACAGACATAAAACCACCGTCAAAGATTAAAGTCGTCACGCACCCCACACAAGGTGACATCACCCGGAATGCCAATTCAAATATACGACGTGGCAAGCTTAACACGTGCAGACGCGAAACGGGGATGCCCTCAGTGTCGGCGATTACGCAATTGTAATCAAAGCGACTTCTTGCGATTACAATTGTAATATTTGTTTTAAAAGCCCATTGTAATTTTAATTGGATATTCCGAGCGAGATTTCCTGTTCGCATTGTTTCTTTGTCTTTATCCTTAAGAAAGGTTAAAATGCTTTTATTGTTTTATACTTTGTTTGAGACATTAACTTAGGGTTAAGTTTATTTTTAATGTTAACGCTAACTTACTTAACTTAAGGTATTTTCTGTACGTACCTAATGATCATTCCATTTTGAAATGGCAATAGTGTGTTATGGATGCCTTTTATATAATAATCATTCCATAAATCATCATAAAATTTAATTGGAATCCTTAATCACATCTGACATTTAGAAACACTACATTTTTATCATTTCATTTTTTATATAACAAAGTCGGCAAACAAGCGTACTACCCGCCTGATGTTAAGCAGTTACCGTCCTAAAGGGGAGTGGGATAGTGGGAGGGGAAGGGAGGAGGGATTGGGCTTCAAGCTCTCTCACACATCGTACGAAACGTAACTAAAATAGTTATTTCATGCCAATGTTTTGTGAGAATGTGGTACTGCCCTGGTAGGACCACACCGTATATGAGCTGAAGCCGATTGGTTTGGCTCTATCTCCTTTAACCAACCCAGTCAATGGACTTATCAATTCAGTCTACTTTAGCTCGGTTGGGCTATCCATTCGCGAGGTCGCCGTTTCACAAAAACTTGGCGATAGCTATCGAAATCACGACCCCTCGCAAATGGCGCGATCTTTTATGTATTAGCCCATTTACACACACTGCCGGGCGTGTACTTGGACAAAGGTGCGGTTCCAAGGAGGCGGGTTTTAAACATGTGAGCGGTTTTTGTTTTCAATTTACAAAACTGATTTTTTGTTTAAAAACAAGTGAAATATATATTCTTATTGTAAATCGATTATAATTTTTGAAAATTGCTGTTAATATTTCTGTGAATGTTGTGTTGTTAGAACTGCATTATTATTGCAAAAGTATTACGGCCTGTTACGTACTTATACATATTTATACTAGCTGAGCCCGCGACTTCGTCCGCGTGGAATTTTGATCCTTTCTTAGGGGATGTCTACGTCATAGTAGCTTTATGCATGCAAATTCTCAGCCCGATCGGTTTAAAATTGACAAAGTTTCATACAAACTTTCATCCCCTATTTTATCCCCTTGGGGGTAGAATTAATCATAATTCTTTCTTAGCGGATGCCTACGTCATAACATCTACCAGCATGCCAAATTTCAGCCCGATCCGTGCAGTGGTTTGGGCTGTGCGTTGATAGATCACTATGTCAGTCAGTCAGTCAACTTTGAGTTATATATATTTAGATTCCATTTCCGCGTTGTGAGTATAATAATGAATTCGCATAATTGTTATAATCACTACGAAAAATGTTACACAGTTGAAGAATTTGCCTGCATACATAGTGAAGTATTTTTGTGCGTTTCGGAGGCTACCGACTTGTTTTGTTTTTCATCAACCCTCAGTTCGATCACGCAAATGATGGCAGTCAGCAGTTATTTGCGCTTCCTAACAAGATCTTCCGTATGATCCTAAAAGCATTGGTGCAAAAATCCCTTTTCTGAAGCTTATCGATATTCATTGAGATTGACTGATGACGTAAGGTTTTCATCAGATTTAAAGGGGGGATAATCAATTCCCCCCGCAGTTGACTAGAGCCACCGAAGGCTGATTGGAAGTGAATGTTGAACGGATTGTCGGATCGTTCAATACTTCTGTGCAAGATTGCCGTTAATATTTCTATGATTGCTTGTGTGAAGAATGAGTGGATGTTGTCGCGTTTGAGATTTATAGTCTTTTACTGACATGTTTGCGTAGGATAAAGACGTGAGTTCTAAAGATTAGTTTTATGTAGATCCAGCATAGTTATTTTATTAATAACATACTAATCTTTAATCATTTTCCTTGTAGCTAGGCGCCTAGACGTTCTCAAAAACAATTTTCTTCCAAATTTTATCAACGTTCGATTTACACTAATTTAAATTACAATGGTAGGTATTTCAAAGAACTTTTAGTGTGAAAAAGGTAGCGATTACAATTTCTAGAAATTAGGAGATGTACTTATCTACAAGTCATATTAGTATATAACACAAAATTTTAAACTTTATTAAAAAATAAACTAGGTACCTTTAGTGACTCAATAGAGCACCCTCGCTTACAGATGAATTGCAATATCGCTTTTAAAATGGAAAAATAAGTGATGAGTGCGAGATTTACAGACAGGTTCCGTCGATAATGAAAAATTTCTAAAAAAATATTTTTTTTATTTTTTTATTCGATATTACAGTTATTGATATAAAGATTTTTGATAAAAATGTTTTGATAGGAACCCTCAAGACGGCGAATAAAACTGTTTATTTTATTTATGTTTATCTTGTTCTCTTATTTATTTTTACTGAACCCAAAAAAGTTAAACCCTATGCAAGCGACACGGAACATTAAGCCCGATTCTTATCGTAAATGGAACATAATAAATAGGCTCGCAAACGGTTCCCTGTCACGGAACCCGTCACAATCGATGGTAACGCTGAAACATTGGCAGGGCGGAAAGTTTTTAGGGCACTACCGGAGGCGGTAACAAAAACCGGAAATGCTTTATCGTTGTGTTTTGTAATGGGAAAGTTTTAGAACATGATCGTGGGTTTTATTTGTATAATTGTTAAAACACATTTAAATTTTTCTTTGCATTTATTCATTATTCATTATTTTAGAACTCCGATTATTATTATAAATAAAATTGTTTAGAAGACTGTTTTTAACTTGTATATAAAGATAGGTCAACTCTCGTAGATACCATAGAATGAATTTCCTTAATCATTTCTTTTTAGAATTTAAATATTTACTTAGCCCAGTAATTGTATGACCTGCGTCATTAGATCGCCGACTTTAAAGAATACGAGCAATGTAAGCTTGTTCCATTACTAGTATCCCGTCCCTTCAATGAACCTAAATAAGCATTAGACCTAGGATGGACTCACGTCAATATTTTAATGGCCAATAGATGCTTCAATTCCATCCTATTTAGTTTCAGACGTAAAGAAATCGTTACGTACCCATCTACTTGTGGTCATGACGACCGTTTGGCGCAGTAGTTTGAGCGTAGGCCGTTTGGCTCACTGCACCGGGTGGTTACGGGTTCGATTCCCACCGGGGCTAATTTCGGAAATGTTATTTTCGTAATTTGCTCCGGTCTGGGTGTCACTGGGATCGCCAGACCATTGTAGGGTACCCATAGTACAAGCGTTGCTTAGTTTGGGACCATACAGTTGGTGTGTCAGTCTGGCTATATTATTATAATACAATTGTTTATCTTGATTGATCTGCAGCACCGCGCATAACATGATAAATAGGCGAAGTTTCTCTGATTGAACTAATATTCCGCATAACTTCCGTATCAAATACAGTAAGTAATGTTTTATCTGCGAAACAAATCGGAAAGATTTATGTATTTTTTTTCTATCCAATAAGGTCCATGTTGCTGTGCCGGTTTGGGGAAAATATTAGTGTTTACTGCGAATAGACGGTGTAATTGGCATTTTGATATCGTTGCTATCTATTATAATTATCTTAATAAACCCGGAATTACGTAATTACTTATTCGGTGCTGGCGTCGTATAACTATCACGAGCATGAAGATAATATAATATTTTATGCATAATTACGCAAAGTATGTCTTATTAAAATCAATTACAAAATAACAAACTTAACATCGCTAAAAAAATTGCCAGTTCAAGTTTGGAAATCAATACTAGATATTAGGTATTCAGTATGACGTCATAACGGTGTAGTTTTAGCATGTAACTTTGTTTCATAAAATATGTTTCAATAATTATTGATGTCACAATATAACTGATGGCTACTTGTTTTTCGTGGGTTCGTAATTCTTCTCCTACCAAACAATCACCGATTTTAATGTTTGTTATACATTTCCGGCCACCCGAATGGTTCTTAGCTGTAGTTAGACCGGCGCTGTTGTCGACATGCATAAGCTATAATTTACGCAAGCAAAGCTGCGGGTTAAAAGCTAGTATGTCAATAAAATATGTAGCACACAATCTATCAACTGATGTTTCTTTGTTTTGTAGAAAAAAGACAATTTCCTTCGATAGCTACGCTATAAATATGTCGTGTCGGTTCACATATTTCTAAGTCGCGAACTGCGAGTGAACGACAGAAACTGCATGATTTATGCGCACGCGAGCGCTATGTAGCGGTGATATAAATCCTTTATTCTTTAGTTTAAATAATATATGTCGTGGATAAGGCTAGATTCCGACGGAGACCTAAATTTTAACGCGAGGAAGGCGCAACAGTCATATTTTATGTTTTTTTGGTGCCTACATTTTAATATATTGAAGATTTATTTTAAACACCAGCTATGATTATTATTAACAAGGGTTCAATCCGAAAAAAAATAGTTGAAAATACCTTATTTGCCCAATTCGTCACTCGTAATCTGTTCGGATTACGCATGGGTAGGTATTAATCTGGAAATCTTCAGAAAAGATACTTAGGTACAAAACTATTGATATTGCTGATTGTATTTTTGCACACTATACAAAAACTTATCGGATTTCAATGAGGTTTTATTATTTTTACTTGTAATTTGTCTTATATAGTATGATTTTGAATATAATCACCAAACCACTATTGAACGCAAAGCTATAGATCAAAATTGTTTCCAGGGAAATTATTAGCAATTTTAAGGTAGATTTAACCATAGTATTGGATTTTGCGTCAACGAACATAACCCTAGACTAATGATTGGATACATTCCCCTCGTCTGCAATAACTCTAGGCACCCCAATTTAAAATCAATTGGATTCATTGGAAACGCCATTGGATTAGAGTGCCCCTGATCTGAGGCTGTTCAACGGCGGTATTCAGACATAAGCCAGTAGTTTTGGAAGTAATCAACTGTTTGGACCATATAAAAAGATGTAAAGCATTCCTACTCCGAATAAGCGGTCATTCACACGGTTTACCCGACACCGATAATTAGTAGTCTCTAATTTGGAAGGAGGTTTGGGCTTAGAAGCGAAAAACTAGACAGACCGAATCATTTATCTCAACCGTAAGCTACTGGACGTACCTACTGTGACTCTATACTCTGATTTTAAATTGGACGGATTAAACTAACACATGCTAATGTCACTTTCCGATAGAAATATAACAATTAAGGTTCAAACTTCGCCTCGGTTTTGGTTTTTCAAAATGAAAAGACATATTTTTTTTTGTATCATTATTAATTAATGCATTTATTGATACTACTCCTATTTGTTACTTGAAACTGGGGAAATAACTATTAATCCGGGTGGGCCATATTTTTAAATAAAGATTGAAATTCACAGAAATGTGATATTTTTAGATTTTACTTCAAGTAATTTAAAATCAGATAATCAAGGTCCTAGCCTCACTTTGGGAATCTTGTTGCACGCCCTCCAAAATCTGTCCCTACATCAGACAGCCAGCTCGCGACTCCGGAGTCAATTCCAAATTCCCTATCACTTTGGTCCCCCTACTATTGAGTTTTATTGAAATTTCGTATATCTACGCTTCGTAATGGGCAATCGGCAGCTGTAATGCGCGCCGCCCCCGTGCCGGGGTGTTAAATCGTGCGTTTAGGGTTTAAGGAACGATTTCATGTTGCAATCTTTTCGCGATTTCATTGTTTCGGTTATTTCGTTTTCGAAGACTCGATGTGTGTAATAAAATGCAAAGTTTTAGATGGTAATAGATGGAGGTTTGATGATATTGTTTGACGGAAATTATGATTCCGTAGTAACTAGCAATTTCTTCAGTCGCTCCACTATACAGAGTGGCCATGGTAGTCAAGTCAGGGCAATCTTGATAATTTGACGCCAACCCTCTCTTACCGAATATTTTAAATTAGCCAAAGTTATCACGCATGTACCTTCAAAATTACTTGATGAAATAGATGAAACAAAAGCCTATTGGTACAAAGTTTTAAACGATTTCACGCCACATGAATATTCCCCATTTTTATGAAAACTGAGTGTTCGAAATCTGCTCAACTAACGACTAACCCATATGAGCATACGGTGGGTATATATGGTACGTATAAACTTGGACTCCATGAATATGAGAATACAGTTGTATTTTGATAGGCTCTCCGATATATCTTTGAGTTTACAGCAGCAACTATTTCCAGTTCACGCGTCTCGATATCAAAAGCGACGCAAACACCTTTGTATGGTGTCGTCTTACATTCAAATTGATCTGTGGTGTATGCATTTTTCGTGTTTGGAATATTAAATATCATGTGCGAACACGCCGTTAGAATTAATATGTGTTCTATCAAATCTCTATCAAACATAACTTGCCTACGACTATAGGCACCTTTCATACAAACTGCAGCAATAACCTTAAGCCTCTTTATTAATAAACGTGAATTAGGGGGCGAATAGTTACATACCGAAATCTCTCTTTCGGTCATCAGTAATTTGACATTCGAAAGAAGAAGACAAAGTATGGTGTAACTACACAACCCCTAATCCACATTTATTAAATCAATCGATGGTCAATCGATCCCTTAATCGATGGTTAAATATGATGAGTCGAAGACTATCGACAGTTACTACATAAGAAGAGCAACTAACATTACAAAAGCTTTCAACTAAATTATACATAAACATTCCTATTAGAAAATGTATAAATTATTTCTTTACAATATAGAAATTCCCATTTTAAATATAACATTTTATAAGAATTGTGAAAAATGTTTCATGATCATAAAAAATACCAACTTAGGTCACATTTATCTGTATAAAATGGTCCCAGTTTCTAGACGTCAGTTTACCCGACTGAAATACTATGATTTCAAAACAAAACACAGTGAAATGAACTGTAATAATCTCCATCTCATGTCCTACCTTGAAAATACATGTCGGCAATCTGAAGCATGTTGTTATGCACAAGGTACGTGCTTGCATCGTACTTCTGAATAAAGTAACGGAATCCGAAGAGCTTTTGTTCAGCCTTCAGGACAGTCTCATATCTGTCAGTATGTTCTGTAGTCAACTTATGAATTGACAAAGAATTTCGTGTTTAGAAAGAAAGATACCGGTATGTGTGTGGGAATGTGTCACCGTAAAACACTAGAACGTTACTGAAATTTGGCCTACCATACAAAAAAATTATAGGTAATCAATGAACTAAGTGAGAGTTATGGCCGTATTCACAAACATTACTTGTCGTAAATTGTTTAAGTAAGGGAACCAATGCTAATAGAAAGTAAGTTTGTCATTTCAGGCTGCCAGCTGCGTTTCGTCCGAAACCGAAACCCCCCTATCCCGTCACTCCCCTCACTCCCCTCACTCCCCTCACTCCCCTCACTCCCCTCACTCCCCGCACTCCCCGCACTCCCCTCACTCCCCTCACTCCCCTCACTCCCCTTCAGGTCAGTAACGTCCGAGCACTGCCATTGGTATTTCAAGTATCTATAGACTACGGTAACAGCTTAACATCAGGCGGGTCATACGGTTGTCTGCCGGCTTTGTTTGTTCTCGTATTGTGCGAAATATCTTTAGCACAATATTCTCAACACATAGGTAGAGACAAAACAATACTTAACGCAATGTCTGGACAAAAATATAACATTGAATTTGTATACTCATTAACATTTTTTCAAAAGGTTTTTTTTAAGTTCTGAATATTCTGTGTGAATTTCAAAATCATTTTTTTAGTATGAATCTATAAATAGAATTTTACAATTCAAAATGAACAAACAGTTTCACAAAGAAAGCAACGCAGGTAACTACGCGAACTTAGCCCGTGAGAACTTTTAAGGGTCCTCCGAAAAGAATTTCAGTCTTCAAAGTATTCGCTTGGATATCTCTCACATCCGACTGTTAAATTTTTGATAAGTTCGCCTTTATTCATATTGAATAAAGTCTAAACTTTTAAGAACTAAATTAAAATTTATTTTATTAAACTTGGCTGCTTTGGTTGCGAGGTTTTTCAGTATCTAAACAATGGACCAAAGACAATGTCTGTAATGTCAGCAAAAACTAGCATTATTACCATTAGCTGTGGGTCAAATCCTTAATGTTGATACCGCTCTATCTGGTATAAATATTATATTGATTGAGACAAGTTACATCGAACAAAGTATCAAATTATTAGATAGATTAATGAAAATATTCAAATATTCTCAAAAATAAAATATTATAGAATATTAACAAAATAGGTACAACATGCAAATAACAGCCTAGAATATCTTGTTTTAATAATTTAGAGCTCAAAAGAAAATTCTGAGAGCGCTCATTCTCGACAATGAAAATAAACTTAACTTTAATTGATAGCCTCTCATTACTCTATTTAATATTTTTTATGAAAATTCGTAAATGGCTCGGTCTGCCAGTAACTTTTTTTCCGACCACCCTAGTTCAAAACAAGCGCCGGGTCGTCGGCGTTCCGCCAAACTTTGTTCTTACAACGCTTTTTGAAGATAGTTAGCTTCCAATGAGAGTTTCACGAGTGATTTCCTTGAATTTAAAACTTGTAAGAGTTGCTTTGGCAGCATATCGGACAGTTTCACGGCCTTTTGATCGTACTATAGTCTAGGAAAACAGAATAGGGGCGCGTTCGAGTAAACGCCCCCGGATACTTTATTGAAAATTCAAATAGCAGTTGGTATAGATTCATTTTATGAGGTAACGTAAAGGTCAGTAAACGCCGCCGAAGCAACCTATCAAAACGAGTTACAGGCAAATTCTCAAGTCGCGAATGCGACTCAACTTCGAATTTGATTCCGACTCCGCGCGCTAATGGCGTCCGCCCCGAACAAAAACTGGCTTGATTAAAATCGTTTGTTGTAATAAAAGGAGCACTAAAAAGTTACAACCGTACGAAACGCGAGACCGGTAGGCCCGTAAAATCGATCACCCACCGATACTGATCACGGGGACAAAAATTTAACGGCGCCGCTCGAGATTACGGCCCGATGTTTAATTTAGTGCTCGGAATTAGAGGGGAAATATTAAATTGTCGAACTTCTTGCCGGCGCGCGCGTCCCGCGTCTCGTGCTAAATGAGACGTGAACTCTGCCCGAGTATATTTTATTAGAGCGGCGCGCCCCCTTCACTCGCGCGCGCCTCACGTCCTCACACCCGCGCCTACCCTATTTACATTCACGAGCGAGCCAACGGCGTGTGAAATTTTATTTCTTCGACAATCTGAGATGAGATTAGCTGTAAATTGAGTTTATGACGGAATCAAATATGCATGCTCCCTCCCGCGTCTCCCCCCCGCCGCAACTACTCTCACGGTTCATCGCATTCATAAATTCAGTATTCGCTCTTTTATTCTCACGACTTATTCTGTCTCATCTAAATGTACCTACTGATCGGCGCCCGAATGAAATATTATTTCTTACGATTCGCTTTATTCAGATTCACTCAATTTTATTCATATTTTACGTAGCAAAGTATGATTTATTACTCTATCAAGAATATCAGTAAAAGTGGGAATGGAAATAGATTTGATTGTCGACAATTAGATATAGGTACCGACTATATATACCTAGCTACAATTCAATATCAACTGAACAGTACAAACTTGTCTAAACACATAGATATATGTGGGTATACTTACATAGTTTAATTAATTTTATTTAAACACAAGGTAAACTGTCTGGTAATGTTAGCCCACTTATTACACGTGACCAAGCTAATATTCTTATTTTTTTAAAGGTTTGTTTTTCGCAAACCGAAAATGTTATTAAGGTGTTGTCAAAAACAGCCTACGCTCTATCGGCACGTAGAAGGTAATTGTATCGTGACTGTGCCACTTCGAACCCTCCACTTAAAGGTTTTTTGCGCGTAAATCGGTGTATTTTGCGTATTTTCCCCTCTCCTTTTAAAAGCACCCTACTCTGAGTTTCTTTTAATAATTCCAATGGTACATTTATGAATATTTATAGATCGCAAATAAATCCATTTGCGGGAAATGGGTATTTTAAATAAATAAATATTTTTGTAGCGAAAACATCTGTAGAACTATTCCATTTGGTAGATATTAATGATCGCTAAAAGTAAAAGATAACCAATGTCATATATACCGAATTAATTAACTAATAGCCAATACTTTAAATAAAATTTAGGAAAATAATAACATGCATTTAATACCAAATAATGCAAGTAATTAAATAATTGTATTCCAATAATTCTGCAGCATGAATAGGGTTCATTAATTCAATTCATACTTACTATAAACATCGTACATGAACTTTTTCACTAGACTTGTACTTTACCACATAAAACATCCCCGCAATGAAACCCGGGCAGCAGTAACAGTGAGCGATGAGACTTGCGGATATAACCGCATGTATCCGGATATAACAGGTGATTACTGCGGCCAATTAGTGCGCGAGCTAATGACACCACGGCTGTACCGTCGGATTAGGGTGCATGGGAATTATTTATAAGTGGGACTCTCTGTAATATCGAACCTATGAAGAAAATATAGGAAAAGGAACCAAGAAAACCACAAGAGGTTGCGTCAACAAAAGAATTGAGATTCTAGCGCAAAGGACTGTGCAAATGTTTCCACAAAGATTTGTAAACGATACGCATCTCACTCACTCTTACTATTTTGTAGCATGTGAGAAGAGGTGAAGAGTTTTGACAAGTTACCGCACTAAGCATTTATGCACTTTGTACAGTAGGTAAAAGTATGTCAGCTAAATTTTCATTCTACAGATCCTTCAATAGGTAAACTGTCTGAAATGGAAATCTAATTCAAGACATCCTATATCTAAGTCCGATGCGTTATTTAGACAAGGAACAAAGGTTCCTTGAAATAATATGTGAAAGAAACATTTTCTTAGTCAATATCGTAATATTTATACTCAGTATAATTCAACAGAATTTTCCATAACATTAATTATTATTACGGGATTGGTTTAAACTCTATAAATTACTTTTATCCGTATTTCTCAGACCAAAATGACTTCTATTCTCCCACGCCTTAAAGCAATATAGGACTCATATCGCCACACTAAGCCGAACCCAAATCTGCAAGTAACCTAACAGTAATAAAACCAAAAGTTCATATTAAATTCTTTGACAAAGACGCATAATCTCCGCGGAATATATGGAATAAGAATGACTTATTATCGCTCGGAATACGTACGTTTTATGACACCGGAGCCACGCTTCACTCAATACTGTACGTAATCTTCTTACGTCAAAGAATAATAAAAGATTCGTCACAAGATAATAAGCGAGGTAGTCAGAAAGTTTTATTGCCTAAATTATTAATGTTGGGCAATGAAAAAGTTTTGATTCGAATTTACGAGAATCCGATCGTATTTGTTGGTCGGAATAAGCATTTGATTGAGTGTAGGTCCTCCGATTTGATCAACAGATAAAACGATGTTAAAAACTTTGCTAATAAGATTATTCCAGTTTTTATTTTGTTGGGTTTTAGTGAACCCGAGTTATTTGATTGACCCCGTATCGGTTTTTTGATTTACAATGTCGATGAAACAAAAATGCTTTACTAGTTTACGGTTTTGTTGTATCACCGCTCACAACAGAGAGTTCATAATATAAATATGTCGATAGCCGTAAACATTATTAAACTTCAATTATCTGTTCAAAACAATAGACCAGTGACCATTTGCTTAGTTTGGGATTCACGTTAATACGTCCATGTTATTGTGATTTAGTTACTTACTTCCAATATACCTCTTCTACCTTCTATTTTAAATTGTGTAGTGTAACTACTGTTTCATAATAAATTATATTTATTCTAGTGAAGTGACTAACATAATAATTATAACATGATAAATTTAAATTAAATTCAAAAGGCCATGCCAAAATAAATATCGGAACCGTTGCCGTTTGATTTAATGTCCTGAGAGCGACATTTCGTTGTAAAAACAACGGCACAGCAGTTTTCCCACGATTTCACTTGGCCACTTGCAATGGGAATTTTTAATTTATTTGACCAAGTTTAACATTCGGTGTGGGCGGGCGCGTGGCTTGCATACTAGCATGGGCTTTATGAAAATATCCTGAAAAATGAACGCAGCAGTGGTGACATCTTGGCGGCAATTATGAGAGTTGAACAAAGAATTGTTCCGAAATGGAAATACTGGCACGCTCGAAGAACGTGTAATGATTGGCAAGAACATTTACTTACAATAAAAAGATTGCAAACAACGATTCTCGTAAAAAATACGCCAAGTGCAGCAGTGAAAAGTCGTGATCTGACGGAGCCTATGTCGAACTGTGAATGGGTATTCATAGTATTAAGATCGTTTGCTTTAAGTTCCTACTAAATAAATATTATTGTGAGTACATTTTTTTTTAATGATTAATTACTTAGTCACCATATAGTCAAGGCCTTGATTATCCCATTACAGTCATGCAGCTATTATTACCAACTGATATCATTAAATTTGCAGGCGAATATTTTTCAAAAGTTTCTTATAATAGATTCCCCCTCGTAGTGAGAGGAGGCCCGCGCCCAGGAGTGAGACGTCATAAGTTCTAAATTATTATAATGGTATTATTCTTATAATAGCATCATCACATTTTCAAAACTTAATATGAGACTTTCCATTTCTTTGAACTAGTTTTAAATTCAGATGTGGCAAAGTGATGCAGAATTACTTGAAAAAATTATGCAGCGAGACATGTTGGTAGCACCACAAAATTCGAAAAGAAACCTTTAAAATACCGTGGAACATTAAACTGTGAGTTTTACTATACGTTAGCAAGCAACTGACACAAATATTTTATTACCGAACATAATAATAACAGCATGGTAAACTCAATTGACATACTCGAGACGTTCCTCTCAAGAATAAAACAATATAATCAAATTCAAGCCAACGAAACAGGGTTATGCAAGAAGCAATAAAGCAGCTTCATAATAAAAAGACTCAAGATGAATTCTAAAATCATTTTTCTAACGTTCGCGAAGCGGTCCGGGGACGGTATTATGCAATCGCTTGCCAGCCACAAGTCAAACGCAAGCGAGCTACACGTTATTAATGCCGGGGATTTAGACTCGATAATTGCCTGCGCCGACCACAGTCCAGTAAATGTGGTCATAGTTCGTGACACTTGAACTAAACCGCTTATTATAGCGTATAGGCTTACGGCGCATTAGTGGGAACCCGGCGTGTGTGAAATGGTGATAACCGCGGAATGAATCCGGAGGGGTGTTCATTTTCTTTTTTATTATTTCCAACAGAATGTAATGGTAATTGTGCAGTCGGAGACATTCAAAATAGTGTTTAAATGCTGATTGAAATTCTTCCCTATCCTTTCTCTTCTCTATAGATTATTTTATATCTGCGCGGTTATCACACCGCCCAAATAATATAAAAATGATATTCATTATCAGAAAAATATGTAAGAAAAAAAGTATGATGGCTAGACCCCTACATAGTTTTTTTTTTATTTTATCATAAAGCCTAGCTCCTTATAACTTAGGGCCCGTCATAAATCGATCTCAAGTCTTAGAGCGATGTAGAGTACGCTTTTAAAATGTTATTTTGCACTGATGTGACATAAGAATCACATTTCCAAGATCGCTCGCAGACTTGAGACCGACTTATTAATACGAGCCTAAGTTTAGGCCCACTTATTAGAAACTTTTGACCTCTCCTCTAACTTAAAAGGCAACTAAACAATGTCCATTAGCCCGCAACATTGCCATTACAAAGTCCTATTTAAGCCCACTCTCTCCGTCTATAGATACCCTTATTGCCTAGTAGGTATCGAGGCCAGCGGCTATTCGTGGTTGGAAGTACATAAAGTCCAATACGGACAGGTCAGCTGTCAGGGCGTTATGCCAACTAAGCTAATCTTCACAAGAACTGACTTGCCAATTGTCGGCAAAGGGAAAGAAACCGTGATGCGTTGCCAAGTTCGGGGCAGATGGCGGGTGTTAATTAAGATATTTTATAATTGAAGATTGATGAGGTGATTGACCTACCTAATAATACCTACAGTCTCGTCTTGTCTTCATGTTTATTATTTCAATTTAAGTTACTCTAGAAATAAATAAAATTAATATAAATATCGCCAGACTGACACACCAACTTCATGGTCCCAAACTAAGAATCGCTTGAACTATGGGTACCGTACAATGGACTGAGGGCGATCCCAGTGACACCCAGACCTGGACAAATTACGAAAAGGCCATTTCCGAAATTTGCCCCGACGGGCATCGAACCCGCAAACACCATGTGCAGTATGCCGACCAACCTACGCATGAACCACTGCGCCAAGCGGTCGTCAAATAATAGTTTATCATCTTCATCGACAAACCTTAGCAACGGGATGTTGTTTCATAGCTACAAGCACTTTTTTATTTTGTAGCACTACGTATGTTACATAACTAGCTGAGCCCGCGACTTCGCCCGTGTGGAATTTAACTTAACAATAAAGCCCGGTCCCGCGTTCTGAGCCCGCGAGACAGGACCCATTTTTTTAATTTTGTTTTTGTAAAATAAAAGTAGCCTCACTTACTGCGTATAACATCAGCTATCTAACAGTGAAAGTCCCGTCAAAATCAGTCCAGCCGTTTCGGAGATTCTCTTTGATTTCAAGTGTTTTTTTTTTTACGCGGAACCCTAATTGTTTTTCTACAATTAAAGTAGCCTAAGTTACCCGCTATAAGATCAGCTATCTGTCAGTGAAAGTCCCGTCGAAATCGGTCCAGCCGTTTCGGAGATTACCCGGAATAAACACACAGACAGACAGACAGACAGACAGACAGACAGACAGACAAAAAAAATTTAATTCGCGTTTTTGCTATAGGTATCGTATGTACTTTCATATGCATTTAGTGAAAAGGTGTTATTTTGATATTACAAACAGACACTCCAATTTTATTTATTTGTATAGATTTGTATAGATATTTTATTCTATGCCTTTATTTAAAAAGTGAGAGATTAAATATTATCTATACTGACCTATTGCAAGCTTGCTAATAAAATAATGCTCAAAAGCAAATGGCTTTCATATTTAATAATACAAGTGAATATTAAATTATTCTCCCGCAACAAAATTACGTAAGCTACTGACTCAACAAATCAGTAATAAGGAACTGTTTACTAATTGAATGAACACCAGAACCACCGGTTTAATACAAAATAAACAACCCGTTTGAATAAACCTGAAACGATAGATTGGAACAGATAATAAAATCGAATACAACTGCGTATTAGTGCTTGATTTTATTTGAAAATTTCAGGGTGAACTAATTCACAAATGATCAAAGCCTACACACGTCGGTTTTCAGCCGAATACGCTTTCCAATTATGTCATTTCATCGCATTGTGATAATTCGCAAAGCATCAACTTTGCGCTCATTAGTTTGATAGTTTTCAAAGTGATGGAAAATCGGAGTGAGTACTTTGGAAATACATACGACTGAGGCAATATTGTCTGTTATTTTGAAATAGGCTTTTCAAAATGCACACTGAGATGTCATATTCAATATTATTATCCAATCCAATTCGATTGACGACGGCTTGGCGCAGTGGGTCGAGCGTAGGCCGCTCGGCTCACTGCACATGGTGGTTGCGGGTTCGATTCCCGCCGGGCCAAATTTCGGAAATGGCCTTTTCGAAATTTGTCCACGTCTTTTACTGGGATCGCCACCAGTCTATTGTACGGTACCCATAGTACAAGCGTTGCTTATTTTGGGACCATGCAGTTGGTGTGTCAGTCTGGCGATATTATTATTAATCAAAATTCATACAAGCCGTTATACCTATTGTAAAACTGCCGAGCGGAATGAACATTATTTTGAATACCTCCAGTAGGGAGGTTATCTTTTACTAATTACAATTACAAAATATTACAATATCATGCGAAAAAAAAATCTGAATGTAGCTGGATCCGTCTTGCATATAAGTATTTTGTACCTACTGAATAATTGGCAATATCCTTTCTAGTTTTGGGGTGAGATATCCAATTGCCGGCCGGTCGGAACTTAAATAGAGCGGACCACAATCAAGACGGAACAAATCCCATTTCGTAAACAGCGAAGCAGGTGCCCGTAGCAGGCAATCTCGTTTGTCTTGACTCTGTACTGCGACGACCCACCGAAACACTAATTGGACCATTTACCCTGGTAATCCATGTAGCCGATTTAATTTGTATTGCGCTTGCGAGCAATGCGGTGGGAACTATCGCATGTCTGTTTGTGCATGCTTGTGCCTTAAATTACCTTTGAATTGGACTAGGTATTCCTGAATTTCTGGGTAAAAGTGATATTATATGTGGGGTTTCAATAATTCATGTCATATTTCAAAATTGAACTCTATACTTATGACGATAGAGTCCAATTTTGAAAATGAACATTTCTAAATTTTGACCAACTTATACTAATTAATAAGACTGAACTATGCTTCGGTCTCAGATCTGAGATAAACTTATAAAAACCAGCCTCAAATCTGAGCAGAATTTAATAACAATCTGCTGCACTTTTTACTGTACTTTTATTATAAACTAGCTGAGCCCGCGACTTCGTCCGCGTTGAATTTAACTTAACAAAAATGCCCGCTCCCGCGTTCTGAGCCAACATCAGCTATCTACCAGTAAAAGTCCCGTCAAAATCGGTCTAGGCGTTTCGGAGATTACCCGGAACAAACACACAGACAGACAGACAGACAGACAGACAGATAGACAGACAGACAGACAGACAAAAAATTTTTAAACCGCGTTTTTGCTATAGGTGTCGTATGTACTTTAATATGCATTTTGTGAAAAGGTCTTATTTTGATATTACAAACAGACACTCCAATTTTATTTATTTGTATAGATTTTATTTTTATACTATATTAAAAAGTTGGTCTGAGTACCCGGCTGGTGTTAAGCAGTAATCGTACCCTATAGATCCTTGCAATACCAATGGCACTGCTCGTACGTCGCCGACCTTAACGGGAGTGGGAATTGGGATATCGGAAAGGAAAGGGAAGAGAGGGTTGGGCCCCGGCACTCTCACTCATCGTTATAAACGCAAGCTTTTATAACTACTTTACACCAATCTTCTGTGTGAGGGTGGTACTGCCCAAGCCATCCTCTATCACCAAAACTGTTCAAACTGTTAACCAGGGCCCTTACCACGCTAGAGCACGGTCGCTGATCACGAAGAAATTCGTACAATGACCTGTAATTACCTTTCTCTGTCACTCCCGCGTAAATCTAATACGTCTCGCTCACACAGTTGCCGTGAACTGCGTGTGACCGGCAACTGTGTGAGCGAGACGTATTAGATTTACGCGGGAGTAACAGAGACAGGTAATAACAGGTCCTTGTACGAATTTCTTCGTGATCAGCGACCGTGCCATAGCTACATAAATCGTAATAGAAAAGCAAACGCTCGCGATTGCGTTTCAAACGCTCCGCTTTTACGTTTTTCTGACACCATACCATATCAATGTCAGTAGAAATCGTGAAGCTCGTGTCAGGAAAACCTCAAAAGCGGACCGTTTGAAACGTAATCGCGAGCATTTGCTTTTCTATTACGATTTGAGTAGCCAGCGTGGTTAGGGCCCTGTTCCCACTAATTCTGGTCGATGTTATGCCAAATGGAGTCATTTGCGAGTTAATTCAATACATTGGCAATGCGTTGTCACAGGTGGGCGAGTAAATGGAGCTGATACCCAATGTGCACAGAGAAACAGGTGATCGCTGCGTGGACAGTTGTGTCGCTTCAGTCTTATATTCAAGATATATAAGCTGAAATGGAGCTGTTAGGCAACTAGTAGTAGACAATCCCACGACTGGCCAAATCTTTTTAAAGATCCCGCCCATGCTCCTGAATTTTATCTTGCTTGCATGATAATCACATTAAAATTACGATTTTGAACATCCGTCAGTATACTAGGCAGAGGATATGCATATTGAAATAAAACTATTTTACGGATTTTATCGCGTTTATTAACTTTATGTTCCCGACGTTTCGGTTGCTTTACAGCAGCCATGGTCACGGGGGTACCATTTTGTCAGTGAGATTAAACATCTACATCTTGCTGACAATGAAACTATGGTCAGTTTTGATGTTCAGTCTTTGTTTACCTGTATACCTGTAGCAGACTGCATCACTATAGTATCAAAGAAGCTAGCAGAGAACAACATGCCAGAGGAATATGCTGAACTCTTAAGACATTGCCTCACATCCGGGTATCTGTTGTGGAATGAACAGTTCTACAAGCAAGTAGATGGTGTAGCGATGGGCTCCCCTGTTTCTCCTGTTGTCGCCGATATATTCATGGAAGACTTCGAGGAGACAGCCCTTCGCACTTCGCCTGTGACCCCAAGATTCTACAAGCGGTACGTAGACGATACTTTCACAATATTACCATCTGACAAAATAACAGCATTTCTCGACCATCTTAACTCCATACACTCTAAAATCAAATTTACAATGGAGTTAGAGGCCAACAATACTCTAGCATTCTTAGATGTTTTAGTAATCCGTAATCCTGAAAACACCTTAGGCCACACCGTGTATAGGAAAAATACCCATACTGATAGGTACTTAAACGGTGAATCTCACCACAATCCAACACAGTTAGCTACCGTGGGTAAATCTTTGTTTCAGAGAGCACAAGGGATCTGTGATGAGCAACACCTGGCTGCCGAGATCCGTCACGTCAAGCAAGTATTGCATGACAACAAGCTTCGGATTCCGCGCCGCCATCACAGTGACCGAGTGAAACCAGCCACAGTCGAGCGTCTACCTGCTGTACTACCATATATAAGAGGTGTCACAGACAAGACTGGCTACATCTTGAAACGTGCTTCAATCAAAACTTATTTCAAGCCACCAAAGAAGATTAGTCAGTTCTTACCACCTGTCAAGTGTCACAATCCTCTACAAGATGCAGGGGTATACAATCTCGATTGTGAATGTGGGCTCTCCTACATAGGGCAAACTAAAAGATCGGTTAAAACCCGCGTAAAAGAACATATAGCTGACGTGAAACACCGGCGCTCCACGAAGTCTGCAATCTGTGAACATGTACAGGACCGCACCCGCCATTATATCAGATTTGATAAACCACAGATCCTCGCAAAAGAACACCGATTCCGACCAAGGATGATACGTGAGGCCATTGAAATTAAAAAACATCCTAATTTCAATAGGGAAGATGGCTGGGTGCTACCACCAACTTGGGATCCAGTAATTAATATAATTAAATCCAAAACCAAGTGTACCATTGCAAGACCTCGAGACACTGTGAGCACTTTCTGCGTGGATCGGACCGCAAATAACAACTAAATATGAGGGTACCCAGTTACTAAATATGACATCAGGACGTCTAACACCTCAGTCCCCCCGTGACCATGGCTGTTGTAAAGCAACCGAAACGTCGGGAACATAAAGTTAATAAACGCGATAAAATCCGTAATAGTACATTGTTACATGAGTGGTGAAAGTTACTTATTTTGTCCCGAGACGGGGTTTGGCGCCCGAGCGTAGCGAGGGCGCTAATAGTTCGAGGGACAAAATAAGTCTTTCACCCGAGGTAAACACTGTGCTTTTCATTACGAATACAAGGAAAATAAAAATAAAAACAGGAATTGGCTAAAGAAATAATAAACCAAGGAATTATAAACAATACTCTACAACTCGAAAAAAAAAAATCGGATTGCCGCCTATTTTGTTTTTTTTTTCGTTGGCCGGCCAACTTAATTATTTAGCCATTATTTTTCATTTTCATCTTTAAATATTTTGCCCAAATGTATGTTATTTTAAAGAAATTGTTGAAACTAAATTATAATTAAGTCATTAAAAAAAATATATTCTTGAATTAATACTTAACTTTATGTTATTTCAATTTTACATCGTGCTGTAATTGAGTGACTGTAGAAAAAGTAGTGAGCGAAACGTCGGGAACATAAAAAGTAAAAATAAACGCGATATAATCGGTAAAAATAGTTTTATTTCAATGCATAATTAAGTAATTAAAAAAAAATCTTCTTGAATTAATACTTAACTTTATGTTATTTCAATTTTACATCGTGCTGTAATTGAGTGACTGTAGAAAAAGTTTGAACATGGTTCCATAGAAATGTGAAAATGAAACTATTTTTTTTTTAATAGTTTGACAGCTGTCAGTTGAAAGCGAAACTCCCAGGCCTGAAAAGTATTACTTTCAACCCGCTTCTCAGGCAACTTCAGACCTACTTTCAGAGTATGAGTAATGAAAAATAGTTTTATTTCAATGTGTAGTATTCGCGTAAATATAAGAAAACAATAAGAGGATATGCATGCTGAAGTTTCCAAAGATATTTGTTTGCCTAAAATAAGAACTTTTAACAACTGGAAAGTTGAAGGAGATCTTAAAATATGCTTTCAATTTTCTGACACTTTTGGAAGTTGGCAAATAAAAAATCTTATTAAATCTGCTTAGATGTCTCATTTCAAAATGGTCGTTCAATATTTTTTTCTTACAGCGGAGGGGCAAGAAACTTGGTCATTATTTACGCTTAATGGTAAGGCCTGGAATGTTCAAACATCGTCTAATTAGCGAAGAAGTCTCGCACATTGGCCGGTGTATATTTCTTATCTCACAGCGTCATAACTTTGGTCGTTAAGTCAGCTACAGTTCTCCCAATCTATGAAATACCTTTAAATATTTATCAGATTTATTGTACTAGGCATGTGCATCAAGCAAGACATACAATTATACAAGTAGTTGAAAATTCAAAACTTAACATTGTTTTAGTCATGTAAGCCAACAAATCATTTATGAATAGTCAGAATCTACCGCTGGTTCGGAATGCTTCCACTGAGATCCGGCAAGAAACTAAATGATTACTCTTTTCAATGCATAAAAGATGGTGTACGTTCTCAGGGACAGCAACAGAATGTGAGTGACGAGTGAGAGAGCCGAAAGCCCAACCCCCTCCTAACCCTTCCATCTGTCTCAATCGCCTTCAAGTCCGAAAATTACGAGCAATGCCTATAGTATTACAATTATCGAGGATAATAGTATTGCAAGTATTGCATCTAGCGAGATGTTAAGCAGTTACCATAGCCTTGCGACCCGACAGCCCTAACCTTTTTTTACGACTTTTTAACATAAAAAACTAAGAATTTTTACCTTTCTTATACTTATCGACACCTACTCCTATTAAAAGATCATGACTGTGATATGCTAGTGATACAATAGAGAAAGATAAAGGCTCCTACACATATACCGTCGTCACTGGCCGCTTTTGTATTGTTTATTTTGTTCGAAACACCCGCAGCATGGGTTTGATAACTGCCGCAGGAAAAGTGCCGGTACTCACTGCGCGGGCTTGCTTGGCGGTCGACCTGCCGGCCTCGTGTATACGAGCCCTAACTTCATCTATGTTGCGTGCGTGTGTTGATGACGACAAAAACTATAATAACAACAAGTTAATACCCACCGCACGTGTCGAACTCATTAGTCGGCGCACTGAGACGGTAATGGACACGCTTACTGTAAATGGCCGCAAAAAATTGATTCCACCCGCTCCCTGTTGCAAAAAGTTTATTATACAACACTTTTCCTTGGATACGTGGAATATGGCAAAATAAGATACGAGACCGTAATATAAATAAGCAGTCTACATAGTTTCTACTTAATTTATTTTATCCAGATGTCAAATGCAGCCATTATCTGTCAAAAATCTATAGACTTAGGTATGGGTACGGCTTCCAACTCCCTCAAATTGCTCACCGTACGAAAAACAGCTATAATAGTTACCTACTTAATGCCAAACTTTTGTGAGGGTGTGGTACTACCTTGGTCGAGCCAACACGTTAAGCATTCATGCGTCAAGTAATTATTATTGCTGCGTTTCGTACGGTGCATGAGGGAAACGTATAACCAACTCCTCTCCCTTCCTTTCCCTCTGTCCCACTCCCCTTTCAGTGTGCAACGTGCGATCATTGCCTTCGGTACTGCTAATATATAGGCTACGATAACTGCTTAACATCTGACAGATTCCACGCTTGTTTTCAAACTTTTTTAAATATTAAAAATCATCAGCAATTGTCACCGCATAAAGATTTCCTTTATTTTATAGTAGGAAGGTAATAATAATAATATTTCCGTAATAAACAAAAACAATCAACAATCAAACAATGTCAATTAAACATAAACTTGTTTCTCAATAATTAAATCATAGATCATTGAATCGGTCAAAGGAGAATGCTTCGTGAACCCCGCAATACCGTCGATTTTGGTCACATCCGAATACTAATTAAACATCCTCTCCAAACTACTTACGGTCCAGATTTTGCGATGTGTTTTCAACTTGACGTGAACTTGGCTAATGTTCGATATAAGTACATGGGTGATTCTAGGAAACAAGGTTTTTTAATGTTTTTCTCGACAGAACATGCCAAATTATGCTTTAAAATCGATGATATTTTAACATTAAATTTAAAAAGTTATTCGCTATAGAGACCAAATAGTCGCTATAGAGGTTTCTCAATGGTCTGGAATAATAATTTAGTTATATAAGTAAGCTTGATATATTATTTGTCACAACTCTCGGGCTGTCGCTGTCATTTAGATCCTAAGAAATTTCCATCATATTGAATTCACAAAATTGAATTGCTTTTTCCCGGTTCAACAAACTTCCACAGCCTTCCGCAAACATTGTACAACTCCTTCAAACATTAACACGATTTGAAGAGAAAATAAAAAGTGCGCCTAATTCTCATGTACACCAACAAGGGGGTGCCTCGAAGCGTCGACGTGCCGGAAGTAGGCTGTTACCGCCACTTCCGGAAGCGCCGCCGGCGCCACCTGCGTGAAACTTGTCGAGTTAATGCGCCAGTTTGTCGGCAGCAAAAGATTTGTACATTGTTTGAAAATATATGAGCTTATTTTGTTTGGAATAGTTTTTCAGTTAATTGAGACTTTTTATTCCGTAGTCAACAACTGAAGTGAAAGTTTGCATTTAGCTCTGGAATGTTTGTGGAAGTTTTAAGCTGTGTTAATTCAAATTGTATTTGGTCGGGAAATCGATGAACGTTTTATGTTCAATACCAAAAACATTTAATGTCATAGTCAGTCAGTCTACGAATTCACAAAAAAAAACTAGCGATATTAGTACCTACGCACCCAGATTTCTTTATTATACTGATGCGCTACTGAAATGTTCAAGTCCCACTCAGTTTTCCAGAAGTCCTCTTTATCTGTCTGTCCGTCGTATTTTGTACGGCGCTTAGTAATTAAGGAGCTGTCATATTTGAGTTGCTTTCAAGTACTCGGCAGATCGAGTCATTTTACGTAAACAATGGGGATGATTACCTACTAATTATATAAAGTACTTATATCTTGCGATGGCCATTAGTAAAATAATTTTCAAAATACATAGGTAGTAAAAAAAAGTTGTGTTTCGGGTTGCAAATAGTACCAGCTAGTAACGTATTTCGTCATAAATAAGTCGTTCTAGAAAATTTTAATAGCGAATAAGTAATGTATTTTTTAAAATTATTTTGAGATATACGTCGATAAAATAGTTCTAAATAAAATAAAATATACCAAATTCAACATTAGTCACATCCCTATAATAACAGACAGAATAATTAAAAAATAAGTAAGTACCCAGGTGTAGTAGGTACTCAATTATGTTTAAACAACCTAACCACGTACAAAATTCTCATTATGCCTTACACACAATCTCGGAAACGATAATGTAAACATCATTCGATTCTCATTAAACATGGAATCGAATATTCGTGTCATCGAAATCGATTCGCGAATCGAATACGTACAAAGCTCACGTATCGGGGGACTAATGAATAGTCGCCATTTTGAATTCGCTATCAATAATAGATTTCAATCGCGGGTCAGGAGTCAATTGGATTTTCACGAGCCGCGAACCTATGGAGAGCCTTATTTCGAATGAATTATCGTAATTTGAATATCAAATTATGATGAACTGTGGTTGGCGAATTGGCGAATGTAGGTTGCATATAAGCAAATAGGTGAAAAACATTTAAACATCTTTATTTTTCATGTACATCCACAGCAGTGCACATCCTCGTACAAGATCCTATATTTTGAAGAAATTAACTAACTCTTGAGTAGTTTTACGTCTGCTTTTGACCAACCAAAGGTATGTAGTACTCTCTGAGACCTGTCTGAAACGAGGCCTAGTAAAATAATTATTTCACCTCACGTAACAGGGATAAAAGAGCGTTCAATAAAATAAATAAGTAAAATCCACATCACTACATGCCCGCATCCCGAACATTTCACGTGTCGAAATAATAAATGATTCGAGTTATACATCGTGCATTTTATACGCGAACGAGCGAAATCCCCCGAGCATCGATGATTTGACATCGAGTGATCATTTATATCGATTCCATAACGATTATCGATTACAGCACTCGTTCCGACGTTGCCTACGGCGGAGATGGTATTCGAATTTTATTTAGTCAATTAACACGTTCTACATTAGCAATTTAAAAATGGAATTGGAATAATTTTATGTTCGCTTATTATTCAATAATTATTTTTTTTATTATATTGGACGGGCATATACAGTATGTAACACACCGTAGGGCAAATATCAATTCGTAATTATAGTAATTTGTTAAAATAGTAATATCCAAAGGAAAAAAACAATAGATATAATACAAACTTGCTACAACCATGAATCACACTACAAGAAAAAACACCACAAAATTGGATCCACCACGGATTCGAGATGACAGACAGGCGGCAACAAAAGTTTCTCTGTTTTATTGGAAAAGTGCTCGAACGTTTTTCACTGGAACCTCGTTTTGTCGGCGAAACTTGTGAGAACATTCGTCACGGTTCTTTTGTTATAAGTATGCATAATACATTGGCTTACGAGAAGTGATACGAAAATGAATCGATATTTTATTAAATAAGATATGTTTAACGTTTTAACTTTATTTATTTTATTACAGTTTCTGACACAGAATTCACCAGGAATTTATGAAATGGTAGCCTGAGTGTTTGCGAGGCCGGCCGATTTGAAATCGAACTTTATTATCATTTATTTTTCTAGGTCTTAACCATAGCGCACAGACCTTTGGTAAAAAATCTGTAATAATAACATTGAGCTATATAGGTAGCTATATGTAGGTATATTTTTTAAAAAAGGTAACCACTACCTAGTCTCCTAGGTACCTAGTCTCAATAAATATCTACGATGTAGAGTTATCGGACCACTTTAACTAATAGGTACACGAACAAAGTTGCCTTTAAATGTGAAATGCCAGTGGTCCGCTTCAAAGTCTCGAGATGCACAAATCGGATTTGCGACCGCTTGTATATACAATAAGAAAATAAAAATAAAATAAACGCAAGCAAAAGAATAAAAAGCTTGGCCTGAGCTGCGCTGTGGTAAGTAGCTACGGTTTTTTGTTGCATTTCTTAATTATTATGAAACTAATTTTCTTAATAAAAAAATACGCCGATATTAGACATCACTATTAGTTCATATTTTCGTCAAATAATAATTATTATTTTGCGACATGTGTTTTCGGTATTTTTGTGACTAGACGCTTTTCCTCCTAAGAATATTTCCATGTCTATACATAACCTGCCCTTATCTGTATCCAGTTTATTAACTTTTTCTGGGCTAGAAGTACCTATTTTTGTTCCTTATTTATTTGTATTTCACAAATAACATTAACGAAAGCGCAGTAACATACAACAACCCGTCCGGAACACTACAAACAAAGCCGACCCCGATTGTGAACACTCGCGGGCCAGCAAGCGGCTTATTCTACTAGCTTTTAGCTTATTTTGCTCGCTTTTAGTTCATTTCTGCATGAACTTGACGTTTTACTTGCCCTCAGCATAAACAAGCGGGCTATTAAACAAGCTTCAATTATGTGGCCGCCTGTTGTGCTCGCTTGCAATGTTATTATTTATCCGGAAATTGAAAGGTCTACTTTGTTTGATGATAACAAAATTAAATACAATGCAAATTGTTAATGCCAGGTATCAACATAAAATAATACCTATTATAAAGTCTTTAAGATCTTATTTTAATAATAAACGATGTTTTGCATGGCGCCTAGTAAATGATAAAAATGTTGTATCCACCACGAATAAAAAGATTTTTTACGGATCCAAAAATACAACCCATATACTGTAGGTTTAGTAACTAACTTTAAAGTTAATATTTCGTTTTTATAATTTCTGAAACCTTTTTGAGCTCATAAAGCGCCAGCCCAATTAGTGACTCGCACGTCTAACCATACCGCTTCTGAACCACAAAAACATAAAGGTGAAAAAAATACCTCGTATTTATCCTGGCAGCTTTTGCGGTACAAAAATAAACGGCGCTGAAAAATAATCTTGCAAATTACTCGGCCGACCACTGACAATTTCGACCGACGCCGGGAGTTGCTCATAACCTATACTGTGCCCTATAAACTTGAACTCGTACCGTAAAAATACTTTTTCTAGGGTCCCGTGATAGAATTAAGCATTATTTTTCTGCTATTTTTGTGTAGCAGTTTCAGATTATATCCTACTAATATTATAAATGTGAAAGTTTGTGAGTGTGGATGTATGTATGTATGTATGTATGTTTGTTACTCCTTCACGCAAAAACTACTGAACGGATTTGGATGAAATTTGGAACACAGATAGTTTATAACCGGGATTAACATATAGGATACTTATTATCCCGATGATCCCGAAATTTTTGTTACGTTAAATACTACGCGGACGAAGTCGGGGGGCACAGCTAGTTAATAATAGATTCGAAATTATAATCGTCCACTATTATTAGGTACCTAGAATAGAATAGATTAACTCTTTATTGTAACTACACCAGAGTTTGAATTTGACATTACGTAACATAATAATACAGTAGTGCACATTTGCACATATTATAGTACCTACCTACATATACATAAGACACATATTCGTTCTCATCGTCACTTTCCATCATATGAGATTTGGATTAAATAGCTAACCAGTGCGTAGTACAAACATAAATTTGAACATCATACGGGCTACAGTGTTTAGGCGTCAATTAATCTAAACCGATTGTTTTCTCATATTTGTCTATTTGTATGGATATGGACAAAAGCTAGTAAGTACCTAATCAATTACGCGCATAAGATATCTGTCTGTCATATCAAATTGTTATATTACTCAGTTAACATCACCAAGTAAAGTTACATAAGCATTTCTTTTCCACAAAAATATCTACGGAACCACAGCATTTAATTTCGCCCCATCCGCCCATTTATTCCGCACACGACGGACCGAATAACATAATAAAATATTACCTATACGCGATTACCAGCGGCGATGCTCGCTATTTACTGCCATTGATTATCGGCGATACTCCGCTACGCTGTGGTCTCATCTCTATAAACGTCGTGAGTATACTGCATCTTATGTTGATGTGGTTTTGATATTTTATGTTACTTAACTCTGCGAGCTAGTTCCAAGCAATAGCGTAGTTACAATTGTTTCAAGTAAAACTAACAGTTGATTACGTGTAGGTAGTGAGTAGGTGATAATGCAAAGGTTACTTGAAATTCTACGTAGTCCTTTCAGAATGTTAGAACGATGTAAACAATCATTCTAGGCAGAGTGTCATAGAGAAGCAAAAATGTATCAAATTATTATATTACAATAAGTACAGCCATAAAGAAAATAAAGTATTTAGTGCATTGCAATTAAATAGCAAACACATCATTTATTAGGTATTTATTAAATCTTTTATAACCTCTTCGAAATGTTTCAAACGCATTTCCTGTTTTTATTTTTACAAAATAAGTATAAAGGTATTAGTTTTTAATTTAGCACTAAAATTGTTATTTTCATTAAAAGTATCCTGAAACATAAAAATCTGCTCTCAAAGCCTACAAATTTTATGCGTACATCAATGCCGTCGTTTTTCCAAAGGTATTAAAGTAAAAGTACTAATAAAATCTGTGTAAGATCTTAAAAAAGATCAAGTTTTAAAATAACCTATAGTAAAAAGGTAATGTTTAAAAATTGGTGTAGACTTTATTTTTTTAAATTCGGTTTGAAAATTAAGTTCTTAATTTGACAAGTAGAAAGTACCGGTATGGGTGACCTCATGATTTTCAATAGATTTCTTTCATTGTTATCTTGGAAAGAGGGCTCTATACTGTTTTTCTAACAATTAAAATTTATTTGTTAAAAAAAATGTTACTTCTTAAAAACTACTATTGAAGTTAAACAGCAATATTTATTACAGCTTTTGCAATAAACGGATTTCATGCGAGCATACATTTTAGCCGAGAATATCTGTGCTAACCCTATATTAATACGTACATAATGGAGCTTATTCTACAAATTATGTCTAAACTAAATGTTTCTAAAATATTACCAAGAGGGCCTAGGTATAATTATTTTAGTAACAGAACAAGCACCAACATCTATGTTTATACTTGTTCACAGGTTGCACTCACCGAAAATACAAATTTATTTACGTACTCCAACTTATTAAAGCCGTTATCCCCAACTTATAATTCTCACTACAAAAATATATAGGTACATGCAAAACACGACAACCGGCACGGACACTGGAATTTTATTCAAAAACTTTCATATGTAGAAGTTTGGACGTATAAAAAACCGCTCGCCCGCAAGGGAGGCTACTAAATTAGCTATATTCAAAGGAGCGAGATATTTCAATTTGTACGCAGCGTGGCAGCATAGTTTGGCAGTAAAAAATAGTCGTCGGATAAAGCTGACCGGATGAGCGGCGGGAAAGGGTTGATTTTTTGCGTTATAAATTGAGATTCATTATGGAAGTTGGTGTATTGTGGTCCACCCTTTTAAAGGTACTATTGTGAGTTCCCGAATTCAGCCCGCAGGTCATGAAAATACACAAAGGTGGCGGATCCAGGCTTATAGCAGTAAGAGGTAGTGCGTGGAAAAAAGAAGGCCTATTTCAAATGCTTCCAAAATCTGATATATTTTTCCCAAAACTTTTCAGGTAACCTTTGCCGTCCTTTGAGCACGTTGTATGTCTCACATAACACTAAAGTCTAAGTTCACTTCACATGCTCTTAATTGCCTTAGACACCTGATTAGAAATTAGCTCCCTCCAATATCCATAAAGTCTAAGGTTTAGTTCCCTAGAGTGTTAAGTTAAAAGGAACACACGTCATCAAGTGATGACATCACAATTTTTTTTCTATCTACATAGGCCCACTGCTGGGCAAAGGTCTCCCTAACACCTCTACACCTCTATCATTGGCCAAGGTTCTTTCGCACAAATACATAGCCTAAAATATAAAAAAATCAATTAACTCCAGACATGTGATCTCAACCTACGTGATGTGTGTATAGATACGATCGGTAAAGGTTACTGTATCTCATCCTATAGCACTAAGCAAACTTTCTATACAACCGGGATATTTTAAAGTATGTAAACATGTTTGTATCGCGTTTATCCGCAGCCGAAGCGAAACCTCTTCAATATTCAGTGTACACACTTCGGAGGGATGTAAAAATAGTATGAGAAAACTTTTGGGGAGTTAAAAACGTGGTCAGGTGTGTTTTTCGTTAGAACGGAAATGGTTTTGTGTTGTCAATATCGTTCCAATATCTTGTAAAAAAATTGTTACTTACTTGCTTAGTAAGTATAATAGGTGTTGGAGTCTCAAAAGTACGATGCGACTCGCAAATATTTGAAATTTTCAATCAATTGTTTGTTGCGTCCAGATATCATGTGACGGGCCAGAGATGGAATATATACCCGATCAATCAGATTGTTTGAATCCGGAGTGAGACAAATAAAAAGATTGCCTAGCGCGGCTTAAAACTTTCATAATATAATATACCTATTATTTAAAAGAGCATTTCATAAACTAAAGAAAATCAAAGACTAATGTCGTTCATTGCAAATTTTTATTCACGGTTTCCTTGTAACCAGCTAGGTCGGTAGGTAGGTATAAGAGATAGTCGGATCGATAGGCCTCCATCCTGCCATGCAAATAGGCGCCCACGATAGCTTATAGGCATTGTGTATATGATAATAGAGGCACGAAAGGCTTCGTGAGATTTGCTTCACTGAATAATATTTTTTGCAAATTGTAGCTTTCTTTCTGAAGGACTAACCGAATAGATTTTTAAATATAAAACTAAGTAAATATCTATATCAGTTAATTTCTAAATACCTTTAAACTTGCGCTGGACGCTAAGTCAAATGAAATCCACTTAGCGGTAAAAATAATCAAGTTTAAAAAACGTAGAAGCTGCAAACGACTTTCGTTGAACGCACGCGCCAGTCGCTGCGTCTTGCGCAGCAGATAAATGACTGCTTTAGAGTACCTTATGTTTTTTTTTAAAAGCACAGCATTTGCATATATACCATATTCCGAATCAGTAGGCGCTGCCAGTTGCGCTGGCATCCCCATCAGATCGCGCCGCGTGACGTCACGTACTCGCATCGCGTACCCACGTGGGACACGGGATAAAAGTCAACAACTTGCGTGACTCCAATAAATCAGCCAGCATGGTTTATTCGAATAATTACTGTCATATAAAGAAGAAATATAGAGTGGTTTATGAGACGGAACTCAGTTATTGAGGATTACGTTCTCCGATTAAAATTCTGTTAGGAATAGTATTTGTAGTTTGTTTGGTGTAGTTGTTGATTTATCTAAGATATTACAACGACAATCTCAAGTCTGAGTGCGGTCGTGGGTACAATTTTGACATGCCATTTTGTACTGATATGACGTGAGAATGACATTTCCAAGATCTGTGTTGGACTTGAGATCGATTTATTAATACCAGCCCCTTGGTTCTACTCTTTTCTGAAGCACTACGGAGGTACCTACATGTTGATAAACAAAGATTATTTTCCAGCCGCCGGGTTATTTACAGCGGCTTTACATAGGTAATGATGTTATATATAGTACCATAGTAAAAGATTTTATTAAACTTTTTCCACTTACCCACAACGTGTATGTAGGCGGATCGCACCTGCGTGTGGAAGGAAGGGGCGTCCGCAGACACCTCGCACCGGTAGCGGCCGGCCAGCGCGCGCGCAGCCTCGCGCAACACCACCTGCTGCGACGTCGATCTCGACACCTGGCGAATATTATATATATTAAAATACGTTAGGAGGTAGACTAGAAAAGATGTAAATATATTAGGTTATTTTTTTTCTTTAAAATATGCATATAATCAACGACCGCTTGGCACAGTGGTTCGAGCGTAAGCCGCTCGGCGCACTGCAAATGGTGGTTGCGGTTTCCATTCCCGCCGGGGAAAATTACGAAAATGGCATTTTCGTAATCTTCCTAGGTCTGAGTGTCACTGGGATCGCCCCCAGTCCATTGTACAAGCGTTGCTTAGTTTGGGATCATACTATTGGTGTTTTAGTTTAGTGATATTTATTTATTTCACTCTACGAATATAATTTTAATTTAACAAATTGAGGTAATGGAAACGCGAAGACGTTTTTAGTATAAAAAGCTTCATCCAATAAACGACCGGATGTCCAACACGAGACCGGTTTTCAAAGCGTCGTCGCGTAATTAAAACACTTTTTTCCCCCATTTCAAAGTCCAGCAATATCCTGTGTCCCACTTCCTCTTATTGATCGAACATTGGAAAATAAAACGGGTCCCGCACCCACCCTTGTTTACACTTACCGCGGTCTATGTTCATTTTAATTTCTCACGATGTTTCCCCTTTAACGTGGACAACGGGATATATACTCCCCTTGCTACCCTTTATCCGACATTTATAATTTATACATATTTATATTTTTAATAGACCTACAGACTTCCACCACTGTTACTCCTGTAATCTAGGATCGATCAATGGTGTTCAAAGATGAGGCTGAGGTTTGACCCTCGACGAGTACCAAAGAAAAGCTAAATTTTCTTGGAGTCAAAAATATCAATCAAAAGAAATAATAAGAAGAGTTGGAAGAAAATCATACACTTCCCTTCGTTGCAAAGCGGGAGACAAAAATGACTATAGGTACCTGATTGCCACAGAAGTTTCATTCATATAGCGATAAATTTATTTAAAGTTTGTTTTTAATTTGGTAGTTGACAATAAGCGGTGGCCGGTAGGCAATAGACTCACCTTGCCCGATATGGTCAGGAATGGTATTGAATTGACGAGACCTATGTGTAACATTGCCAATTCATTAGTGCGGACGCTTCCGAAACTGTGTCTGACCCCCGTTCCAGCGATTGTCCATATTCGAACTAAACTCGACACTTCATTTTTATGGCGCGATAAAATTTTACTAGGTTAGTTCCGTATACTGATTTTTATTGGCGAATATTCTTATCGGCATAATTGAATATTGCCATCGAAATAATAGGATTAGCGGTGAAGAACAAATATGTGAGAGAGTTTCTATTCAGACTTTCAAACCACTTTTTGACTGTTCAAATCAAATCAAATTAAATTGAATACATTTATTTTTATCACAGGTAAAATAAAGGTGTCAGAAATAAAAATAGTGCTAATGTGACATACCTATAAATACGGTGTACAATTTATGTTGTCATTTCTATTTTGTGACAGCATAAAATAAAGACAACAAAATGAATCGGTGTAAATAATCCGCCAGTGCAATCGAGGAATAAGAACTATGGCCACTATCGATATGGTACTGGCCGATAGTCATTTGTTTGTTTGAGGAAAACAAGCTTATTAAATACATTGCGTCACAGCGTTATTTAAAGACTACCAATGAAATGCATGGAAGACCAAAACGTCTAGAAGATGATGTTTGTAGCTTGTACATACCACATAACCCTATTATTAATATACCATCGTCTAAAATAAAAGCTACCTATCATTTTCGAATTTATTATTTTAGTTTTTATAAGTCCCCACTGGTTGCTGAGTGGCTATATCGTAGAAAATATCGCAATAACTTTGAAACTATTGACCGGGTTTTCAGTGAACGACCCGAATTAGGTCATATGATGTAACTTCCTTGAACAACTTGAATTTGGACGCTAGCCTGAGACTCTTGTGTAAGAGAATAAGCGAACACTGAGAGAAATTATTTTGACAGTAAATAATTATCTTAGTCCCTAGTTGTTTTTTTTTACTGTTGGTATTTACAGCAGTCTTTCGAAAGACGTGCAGGTTTGCTCACGATATTCTCATATACCGTTCAGCAGGCAATAATCTGTATTGATGATGTGATTTCCGCAAACCGAAAAAAAAATAGGGCCGAGCCGCACCCTTTGTTGTCAAAGCTAACGTTCTACGTTTATACTGAACAGAGGATTCATACAAAACATGTTGTTGTCTCCATCTTTAGATAGCACAAAATAGGTCATAAATAAATAATATTTCTGTGTTGTTTCGTCAGTACAAATCAGGGGCTATGTTGCCATAAGCTACTATACATATATAAATAATATGAAAATAACAAGGATAAATTAAATATAAACATGAATTCCGACTAAAGCTAACCGATAAAACTACTCAAACTTTGCGCGTGTTCTTGACTACAACACTATAAAAAACCTCAATTTATAATTTAAAGTCGAACATTACCGTTAAACTAATTTGGAATCTGTGACCCGAATAATATGGTCCGATTTAGATTATGATAATAGGAACAGTAACAAGAAGTTCTTTATAGCGTCGACATTCTACTCGAAACAACAACGGGAACTTTTTAAATGCTAAAATATAAGTTGTTTTTATTCAGCACTGTTTTATTTCACGTAGATTTGGTAGATAGATCTTGTATTTTGCTACCTACTCGTGGAGAAAATAATTTGCCTAAAATAAAGACTTTTGTCTACATTAATATTAATGAGCCGCTATGTAATCACAGAATCTGCAAAAGAACTTACGAACATAAAATGTCGCAAATAATTGTCTTGACTAAAGAAAATATTTTTGCAAACAGCTGCCGCAACTAAGCAATTAATTTTCTGTACAATACATAAATTAACAATAATTGTGCTAGTGCTCTTGAAAAAACACAACGAAATTTCATTTTAAATTCCAATTTGTGTACCAACAAAATCATCTCTAATACCAAAATACACCATTAAAAATCAAAACAAAGCCAAAAAGCGTGTCTTTCGCGCTGTTTTATTTTCGGCACAGACACTAGCGGAAGCCATCGCATGGTGATAGAGGTGATTTGGCAAGCCAGGCAGCCCCATAGCGTGGCCATTCAAATAACCTCTTATGGTGCAAAATTTTCGCTCACTAAAGTCCTCTGGATGCGACGGAAGCGGTGGAAAATGGGGCCATGTTATGCTTGTACCCAATGTTATCTTATTTTTAGAAGATTATGCTTATTATTTGCTAGCAATGTGAGGCTATCACATTACCAGCTAGTAGTCTTCTTAGCCTCTCTAACTAAGACAAGTGAAATTCTGCAACAAATCCTGGTCAGGTCCTTTAGAACTCATAACCTGACTTCCTATTCCTCGGAATCCTGCTTTTAACTACCATTTAAATGCATTTAGATAACTGGAACTAACCCATTAGTTCCATTCATTTAGATAAAAACGTTAGCCTCCATACCTACCCCTTGAAAAACCTGATGCAATTGCCGGGACTCAAAAGTGTTTAATAATTATGATTAGAGGTTAAAACTAAGAATGCAAGTAAAATTCTCCTAAGGTGTGTCTTGATTAACAAAACGAGAGCATATTATAAACATTTTGAGTCCACTTTCCCCTATCTAACCCCGTTTTAAATCCCTCAATCTTAAACCTGATACTCCACAAACCATAGGGTAAAAGCCGGATAGTTGCCCCACTTTTCGAAAAAGCTTTATTTAAAAAAAATATGAACTTGCTGAAAATTAATTAGTACACATCTCAAAACATAGGTCTTTTATCTTCCATAATAGCCTATTTTTGTATACATAATTAACAATGGTTTTGAATAAATACTGTTTTATTACACCTCTCAGAAAAGGGATAGTTGCCTACTATGGCGGATAGTAGCCTAGCGTGGAAAATGCATCGCGGGATACTTGCCTCGTGCGGGGATAGTAACCTCAGTATGATTTTTATTTTGGATTGAAAGAAATTTATATCAATTAAAGTAATATTTATTAATTATTTAACAGTCTTTATAATTTACTTCTGTCAGGAGGAAAACCGGCGTCTCCGAGCTTCAATATATGAGCTACCAGTCTTTTTTCATTCTCGAAGGCAAGAACATGATATTTTCCTTGATTTAGCAGTTGCTGGTTACTTTTTTCGTAGCGTCTTCTTAAGGTTCGAGAGGATATTATGCATGTTCGAAAAATTTCATTGATATTTTTTTCTGTCTCAATTCTTCCAAGACAAGTGCTGAGCTATCTTCTGTCCAGTTGATGTTGCGTGGCACCACGCCTGGTTTTCGCTTATATTTGAGAGGCATTTTGCTTATCTGGAATAAATATATAAAACAGTTAAGTAGATATTTATTTTATTTACAACAAGTTAGATTCACAGTAAATTGGAAAAAACAACAAAAAATAAAATCCGTCTTTGATTGTTAAACAATATTTAGTCACTCTAGGGGCAACTATCCGCGAAAGTAAGTAGGGCGACTATCCTTTTTGATGCGGATACTTGCTCTTTTTATTTACGAAGTAAATAAAAAATATTTAGCTATAAAACATAATAAACAATGTAATTTAAACTCTAATGCATGCAAAGAAACAAAAAGTTGAGTGAAACCACGATCAGTAATAAAAATATTCAATAGTAATTACTTACCAATATAATTATAACGCCCGTCAATGTTTCGCCGCGGAAGGTTTTTGCTCACATGGACAAAACACTTGCACCTATTCTGATGGCTTAGACAGCACTGAGGCCTGCGGGGGGTCACTACTTATTGTAGTAAAGCGCAATCACAACTTATGTTCCCAACATAGTGTATTAAAAACCGGGGCATGTATCCGTCCGAGGCAACTATCCGGCTTTTACCCTAACTACAATAGTCCCTGTTTCAACCGAAACAGCGTCAGTAACAGCTAATGAGGCCATTGAATAGCACTAATTGGTTCGCATCGCCCACCATTCGGGCATTGGTTTAATGGACTCCGGAACGTCGGGCCGTGTGGGCTAAGCCGGCCTCGACCTCATAGCACAGTTTAATACTATTATGAGTGCTGGCAACCTTTAGAGACAGCTTAATATTTTAAAATAAATAATATTATTATTATTACCTACTGAATTGTTTGTTTTAGAATGGACATGACACGATTTTTAGGGAAATTCACTCATCTCCAAACGTTTTAAACTGTGCTTTAAGAGGGCCAGTGAACAAATCTGTTTGTATAATCAATAAATGTATTAGTGTCAGCCTCGTGATCGCAAAAGAATGAGTAAGGCATTTTTTTTAAGTCGTTGGTATTTTATACAAGAAAATTGGCCACAGAATTAATGTTTGAATCTTCTGTCAGTTTATTAATCGAAATTAGTACAGTATAAAGGTAAAAGTGTTATGAAAGACAGGTTTGGGTGTCACTGGGATCGCCTCAGACCATTGTACGGTACCCATAGTACAAGCGTTGCTTAGTTTGGAACCATACTGTGTTTATCTGGAGATATTTATTTATTATTTACTAACTGTGTTCTATCAAACTTCCACAATCTCCAAACTGAAATAAATTTGGGATACATTTCAAGTAACTATTAAGATTTGAAAGTTAAAGGTATTTTCAACAAAATATTTGCAACAGAGACAAAGCAATACACACAATCGCAGAAACAACATAAACATTATTACACCAATCACAAAACCCAATTCGATCATAACCATCCATAATCGGACGATCCCAATTGTGAACTCAAATATAATAGGAGCGTGCGTAATCGATTGTAAATCGTTCTCGATTCGAATTGAATCGATTACTGTAACACCTTCATCGCTCGGTGTTATTGCGTGTTTATTAGATTGGGGCCGAATTTTGGGTCGAAAAAGGTAGTAAATGTAATAGGTAGGGTTTTAATGTGCACCCCTTGTAACTGTTATCTTTACACGGGCTGTAACGCTGTCGTTACGCTGAGACCGTGTATGACAAGGCCGGGGTGTGAAGCCGTGAGATTACATGTTCCTTGTAAGTTGATTGCGGTTCGCTTTAATGGGGTAGTCGTTATTATTAAAATCTTGTAAGTGGTAGAAGATTCCATAAAGGTTTTTTTGTTAAGTATAATATGAAGTTAATGTTGACCGAGATGAATGGAATTACGTGTTTAAAATTCCACGGAAAGGGGTAGTTCCACCCTGTCACAGAAGATCGGCGTAAAGAATCGGCATTTCGTACAATAAGTGAGAGTACTGGCAGACCACCCCCTCCCCCATCCTGCTCCCCTGTGCGAGAAATACCATTCGTATTGTAAGTATGTAGGTATTTGCTAAGGAAGCTGCTTAACATCACCCGGGTTGCAGGTTGGTTTGCAGACTTTGTTACAAAAAAGACAAGTATGTAATCAACCCTTTCAGCATTTTAGTCAAATATTCATGAATGTAGAAAGGTCACTAAACTCCTTTTCAGCCATTTATAGTTACAAAAACCGCACCTTGTAATGACTACCGTTCGTTACATAATTTCCACATATATTTGCGCGCCCACTTATACAATCAGTATTTAGGTCGGGGAGCACTGAAGGGATACTTCCGAAGACAAATATTTGAATAGGTTCCGAAACCCGCGGATTAGCAGACACTCCCCAAAGTTAATTGGGCGTTTCCCAAGTTTTATCGTTTTAAAACTTGTTCCGTAACTTGCGATGCGCGGTTTGTTAGGTGGGGGAGAGTATAAAAACCAAGTGCTTCATAGATTATGGGCCTAGTTCACCAACACATTAACGGAACGTTAGAGCCGCTATCGGCTCCAACGCTCCGTTAATGTGTTGGTGATTGCTACTACGATTGCTAGTAAGTACATCAAAATACCCCTGTAACTGTCCAGTCTGTTGGTAAAGCCTTAAACGGTAATCCACACGAAGACGCACTGTAAATATTATGTTATTACATACAATTTACAAGATAAAGGCGTGCAACGGAACAGTTCGGTATAAGTTTAGCTAATAAGGCGATAAAGTTCCCAACTATCGGGGAATTTCATATTGAAAGCCGCTGGCCCGAAAAACGGGCACGGCTTAATAGCACGCCCGATAAGTACGCTAAAATACTTGAGATATAAGTGGCCAGCACTTGATAGAAATAGTGATGAGAACATTTTACTGATCCATTAGTACTGAGTATTTGTATTTAAAACTGAATATTATGAAGTACCTCTACTTATTCCAAATTTAAATGTAAGTCAAGATTTAATTAAGTACTAAAGAAATTTCAATGAAGACTCATTGTTTTTGAACAGCAACAAAAAACGTTTTATAATGGAATAAGAATTATGTTTTAAGTGGGCCTGGTCTTGAAAGCTGAGTTTGATTATTATAAGTAGGTACTTTGCAATGGTGCACACACACTTATACATTATTTAAATTGAGTGTAGGTACATACCTATGTGTATATAAATCGTAACTACTACCTATGTGTGAGTATGTGTTACAAATCCATGTTCCACAGTACGTGACGGCAAAATTTTTCACAACTCTAGATATATTTTGTAAATTGCTTTTATTGCTGTGCTCTCATGCGTATGGCAAAATTAAACGTGGCCAGTAAATTTTATCGCATTCATACTCCGACACGGTTATTTATTTTAGATTTTACTGCTCTATTCGAGTTTGAATTCTGATGATTTTATTGGTTTTATTTGTTGCAAGTTATTCTTTTTCAAAGGCATTTGTTTGCAGCAATATTTTTTTTCAAACGATATTTTATTACACTCAACAACTTATAACTTTAACCACGTGTCAACGGACTAGAACTAAATATTATGGAGCTAGTTGTTAATTCCATAGGTATTTCTCGATTCTACACTTGGTAATATTTTAATAGGTATTTGTACGAAATATATATCGTAAACAACTATCTAAGTAGGTACTTATCCACAATTTCAATTACTAATTTCGTTATTAAGTTATATTTTAGTGTCTTACTTAGTTGGCTAAAGTGTATCGAGTCTACACAAAGTTATTCAAGGAAACAATTATCAATACAAAACATATTCAATCCTACTAATATTATAAATGTGAAAGTTTGTGAGTGTGGATGTATGTATGTTTGTTACTCCTTACGCAAAACCTACTGAATGGATTTGTATGAAATTTGGTACACAGATAGTTTATAACCGGGATTAACATATAGGATACTTATTATCGCGACAGTCCCGAAATTTTTGTTACGTTAAATACTACGCGGACGAAGTCGGGGGGCACAGCTAGTTATATTTATAAAACTAACCTATTTGCTTGAAACATCCTCCATCGCGCCATGATAATAATCTCATAAAATCGAACGTAGTTCGTAGAATGTAGATCGGAGCCGATTACTTTCAATGATTACATAACCATTAATTTTGATGTGTCATGTCTCTATTTGTAATGCGCTATTAATGCCGTAATGGATACGTTCACACTCGTTAAGATCGTGCTTAGATATTGCCGAGCGATACAGAATATAATTATAACATTTTAAGCTATATTGCATGTGGAGTATTAAGGTACTGTATATTTAGGTAGCAATTGCTTTAATTATTATAATTATATTTAATTATAATATTCAGTGACTATACTACATCACCTATTAATAAATATTTAAAAAATGTATTTTATAAATATTAGCCACCCGAAGCGTTATCCCCTTAGACATATTCCCCCACTATAAAATTTACATGTTCATCATCAGAAACACCGACTTCACATTCCCTTTCACTGATCAAAACAAAGCTACCGCCCACAGCCAATAAAAATATACCTAACAAGCAAATACACGCCGAATAAGCAGTTACTTATTTATATGAAACGCCAAGGTTTTTAGAGGCGCTCGTAAAGCGAATCTTCTTAACAATGGTCCACAATAAAAACATGAAAAGTGCGTTAACGACCTATAAAACCTGTTTACTGGGCGCCGTTACACAAAATCGGTGTACGAATGGGTCAGCCTGTTTCGGTATATCGGAATCGATTTCATTTACCGGCAACGTAAACAACGGTGGGCCAATAAATGAGATTATTGACTTCATAGTGATTTTGACGACCGCTTGGCGCAGTGGCGTAGGCCGCTCGGCTCACTGCACATGTTGGTTGCGGGTTCGATTCCTGCCGGGCAAATAGCCTTTTCGTAATTTGCCCTGGTCTGGATGTCACTGGGATCGCCCCCAGTCCATTGTACGATAGCCATAGTACTAGCGTTGCTTAGTTTGGGATAAAGTTGGCGATATTATAATATTATTATAGTTCGGACATAGTTAAGGCTTCTGTGGCGAATGGGGACACTTGCCACCGCAATGACAAGTTTTAATTTAGAAATTGTAAGATAAGATGTATAAGGAGGTTGCCGCACGTCTTCTGTTGGCCTCTATGAGAGTTCCATTCGGCAACCCTTTGATAAAGTATTTTATCAAAGCAGAAACAATATTCGTGGCCTTTATTTTAAAATATTTTATTGTTAATAAATAACTATAATGGGAAGAATACATTAATTTATTTTAATAAATTGATTTTATGCACGGTTAATTCTAACTTGCTTTTTAAATAACTTAAATTAAGTTAGCCTTTTGAATGTTTTTTCAAATTATTACCGTGTAGAAAGTTGGATTAAAATAAGATACGATACTTACCCCTCATAAACATATCCTTATCCGAGCTCTTATTATTTTTAAGCTACAAAGTTTCCGCGTATAATATTTTATTAACATCCATGATCGTATTTCGATACGTAAAAATTACGCCACCGCGGGCACCTACACGCAAAGTTTCCAAGACTTTAACTTACAACTTAGCTAACATGGAATAGGGAGCATAATCATTTTTCAAATTGTGCTATTTTGCTTAGCACCCACTTTGCGAGTTATTTTAATGAATAAGGCTGCGGTTTTGTTGCAGTGGAGCGTAATACGATAATTTCGAACATAATAATCGATAATTACGGAAATACGATAATTCCGGTAGGTAATAGTTTCTCGAGAAAATCGTTTATTGCGTGTCTTTTAAGGCCAAAAATATAATCTTCAGTTCCAATACTTCAATATTTATTCTGCAGTTATCTCGTTATTTGTGTAGGCAAAGTGTTTTTCCCAACTAATCCACGTAGCGTATATACGTAGCGCTACGGTATTTGCAAAGCGTAGCACTCTACGGCGTAGCTGACTACGCCGTAGTGGAACCCCGCCCGGAATACTTCGAAGAATCTTTATAGTCACTGAAAAACTTCGAACGGAGCGCTTGCTCTCCAAGATTTATGTGAAAATAAATGGATTTATTTTTATCAGAGTCGGACTACGACTTGTTTTCGTTGTCAAGCGTGTTAGTACCTAGTGAGGAAAAGGAGGAAGTAGTTTATCATACTACATTCGTTATTGTTGATTAAGTTGTTAAACGGGATGATTAAAATAATTATTATTACTTATAGTTTGTTTTAAAAGATTTTGCATGTAAATGAGGAATCGACTTCAAGGTTAGACTGAAAAGCATAATATTATAAGTTAGGGAAAATATCTAAAGAAAATTATTGAATATAAATCCAAGATAGGGGAATTTATATTTTTCCATATTAAACCCGCAATCAGAACGAACTAATTAAATTCTTCAGCATTTTCGGTGAGGGTCGGGTTACATCATTAAGAAAATGTTTCAGCTATGTACGCTGAAAAAATGTTACGTAATAAAGAGACGTTATCGGTTGTACTGATTCAAAAAACATTATATACGACTTTGTTATAGGCATATAAAAAGGCATAGTGGAAAAAACTCTACTAGTGCACTAAGGCCTGTATTAATAAATCAATCTGAGATCGGACTTAAGTACGCTTTTATCATGCCATTTTGTACTGGTGTGACATAAGAATAACATTTCCAAGACCTCTCTCAAACTTGAGATATTTTTACTAAAACGGGCCTAAAGGGCGGTTTTACAGTAGTATTGACAGCTTTGAATACCAAACAAATGATCAAATAATTTCAAACATTTCATAACAGCGCATAACATAAACTTTCAACTTTTACTGGTAAATAAATAATATAATTCATAGAGACGTCATCAGTCACTTCATCAGTTTATATATAAGTGTATTACATAATTGACAAACAAGCACCTGACCCGCCTGATGTTAAGCTGTTACTGTAGCCTATAGATGCTGGCCATACCAAAGGCATTGTTCACGCGTTGCCCAATAAAAGGGGACAGAGGAAAGGGAAGGCAGTGCTTGAATACTTTGAAAACTTACACTGACGCCACACTGGAAGCAAAAGTCAGTACCTAACATTTTTTTTAATTAACTAGGAAGTCACACTGATAGGTCCACTTGAAGGTTATTTTTTATAAATAAATATAAATATCGCCCGCCTGACACACAAACTGTATGGTCCCAAACTAAGCAACGCTTGTACTATGGACACCGTACAATGGACTTGGGGCGATCCCAGTGATACCCAGCCAAGGGCAAAATACGAAAAGGCCATATTCAAAATTTCCCCCGGCGGGAATCGAACCCGCAACCACCATATGCAGTGAGCCGAGCGGCCTACGCGCGAACCACTGCCTGCGCCAAGGGGTCGTCAAAACTTTTAACGTTTAACTTATTATTATTATAATTTTGAAGTTATTAACACTTAACCGTTACCCAGGACACCTGCAACTTAAGAGGAGCAACGCGGTGCGGCCTTTATGGGACCTGTCCACATGCCTTTCGAAAAACCCCAAGTAGTAGTTCAAAGAAAACACAATTTTACATCTTAAAACTATGGTTTATAGCACAGATATAGATTTACTTAGATAGCGTAAGTATCACGATTTGTATTGAAACCAAGCGTGACGATTTTTTAATGAATTTTTAACACCAACTATGACGTCACAGCCGAAATTTAGTGACGGGAAATCCAAACCGATTCAAAGACACCGATGCCGCCGATGCCCCTCCGCCCGCTACGATTCTCTCGAGTGATTATCTCGCTCATACTCATATTTTTTATATCTGTGGTCCCACTCGCTCAAAAGTTAGCGGCGACCAAACCTTGACGCTTGGTCGTGGTTCGGACACGCGAAGTACATGCATTGGCGTTATCTATGTAAATCTATATGTGCGGTGTATAGGTACTTACATCGACATCGATCCCAGGCTGCGCAAAGATCCTTGTGAAAGGATACTCCTTAGGCAGATAGCTGAAGAACTCTTGCCTGCCCCTATACCACTTCACACTATACAAAGTCTCATTGCCTTCCAATGTCCATTTACAGCCGAGGAGCACTGTGTCGCCGAGCTTGACAGCAGAGGGCGCTATTAGCTGCACATCCCGCAGCGCTATGGTGTCTGAAACAAATGAAAAATTTATTAGAATTATAGAAAAATATTATTATTATTATTTTAGCCCTTTTTGACGTCCCACTCCTAGGCACGGGCCTCCCCTCAACACGAGGGGGATTCAGGCCATAATCCACATAATAGAAAAATATACCTAGAATTATCCTACTAATATTATAAACCAGCTGTGCCCCCCGACTTCGTCCGCGTAGTATTTAACGTAACAAAAATTTCGGGACTAGCTGTGCCCACGGACTTCGTCCGCGTAGTATTTAACATAACAAAAATTTCGGGATTATCGGGATAAAAAGTATCCTATATGTTAATCCCGGTTATAAACTATATGTGTTCCAAATTTCATCCAAATCCGTTCAGTAGTTTTTGCGTGAAGGAGTAACAAACATACATACATACATACATACATACATACATCCACACTCACAAACTTTCACATTTATAATATTAGTAGGATTATCGGGATAAAAAGTATCCTATATGTTAATCCCGGTTATTAACTATCTGTGTTCCAAATTTCATCCAAATCCGTTCAGTAGTTTTTGCGTGAAGGAGTAACAAACATACATACATACATTTATAATATTAGTAGGATGTGAAAGTTTGTGAGTGTGGATGTATGTTTGTTACTCTTTCAAGCAAAAACTACTGAACGGATTTGAATGAAATTTGGAACACATGTAGCTTATAACCTGGATTAATACATAGAATACTTTACTTAAGTCTACGCGGACGAAGTCGCGGGCGGAAACTAGTAATTAATAAATGTCGCCAGACTTAAACACCAACTGTGTAAATAATATCAATCTAAAATTATAAATTGCCTTCGAAAATATCTCAAGTCACAATCTTCTGATCTAGACGATCACTTGGCATAGTCGTTGGTACGTAGGCTGCGGGTTCGATTTCCGGAACGGAAACGGTAACGGTATTTATTAATTTAAGAGTATTTTTCTATAGACGCAGACCTTAATACAAATGGGTAATTATTTTTGAAATGTCTAATGTAAAAACAAATATTGAAATAATGTTGTAAGTAACTTAAGATCATATTATTCATATTATTCAATTAATTAATTTATAAACACAAAGTCAATAAAATAGAGTCTTAACATGAAAACGAAAACTTCCATAAGCTACTTACAACAATCTTATAAACTTAAATTGCCGTATTAGAAATGTATTTTCCAATAAGTATTACCCTGTTCGTTTGATACTCAGTTAGAGCTAATGTTACAACTGATGCCAAACGGTAAATCAATTTAGTAGAGTAATGTACAGAAACATTTTGTTCCATTTTCTTTTTCCCATGCCACCGTGCGGTATTTATAGAAGATTTGTGGTTCCAGTCGAAGCGAATAGTGATGTGCTATAGTATTTTGCACCTTATTTCAAAGTGAGGAAGTTTGTCTTTCATATGAAGGACTGCTTTTTACATTAACAGTTAATAGGTAGAGGGAGAAAAGAACGCAAAGCTTGTACCATATTCCGAGTTACTGGTCAATCGACATTATTCTTTGTGGGTTGTGATAGAGGTTTATGCACATTTATTTCACCTCTTTGTTATACGATTTTTTTAATCCAAATATTTTTATATTTTATAATCAAATTGATTACCCAAACAATTCCAAATTTAGCGTAACCTTTATGTGATAGTTATTTTTTGTCAATTTTATGATGAATACAGCTTTATTATGGGGACAACTATATGTTTAAACTAGCTGTGCCCAACGACTTTGCTCGCGTGGTATTGAACTTAACAAAAATTTCATGATTATCGGGATATGTCGATGTATCCTATGGGTTAATCCCGGTTATAAACTATCTGTGTTCCAAATTTCATCCAAATTCGTTCAGTAGTTTTTGCCTGAAAGATTAACATACATCCACACTCACAAACTTTCGCATTTATAATATTAGTAGTTTAATTAATTTATTGAGTCTTAATGAAATCACAATCATGAAAATACTTCGAAAACGGCTTATTTCGGGAACATACAGGGGCGGTCATATTTGTTACATTTTAGCCCCTTTAGTTTAGTTTATGCCGCATCTTCTCAGTGGAAGCAGCATTCCGAACGGGTGGTAGATTCTGACTATTCATAAATGCGTTGTTGGCTTACGTGAATAAAAACAATTTTGAGGTTTGAGTTGAGTTTAAATAACATTTTTAACTATAAATAACATATACATAACAACGTTGGTCAGGAGTTGAACTCAACTGCTGCGACGCAACTCTTCAGATGCCATAAAGTACTCTTTGTTCACGCAAAACAAAACTTTACCACCTCATATGTACATGCTGGGTCATATATTTAATATTGACGCTTAAATTGTGGAGTGGAGAACGCTAAGGGTTGTATTTGTGGCTGCACAATACCGCACAACAACGCTTATCTTCACCGCTTTCAGTGCGTACGCACCCTCAATACCACACGGACGCTTTGACCGCAAACAATTACATTACATCAAGCGACGCCGGCGGCCCTAATGCAATTAGGGTGACAGACGCACGACCGATTTATTTATAATTATGTTCGCCGAGCCTCAGGTGTGGGAGAGGAAATGGCGATATTAAGTGGATATGAGCGCTGAATAAGTAATGTATTAACGCTCGTAATTTATTACAAAGGCTTCTTTGATCAATCAAGCTTTTGTTCCTTGCGAGATGGAGCAACATCGTTAGTAGTGAAGGAAGCTACTAAAAATACTCGTATACATAAGGTACACCGTCTATTAGTCGCTTGGGTGATAGAGCCAAGCAGTACCCAATTGACTAAATCTTATACAAGGTGAAACATAATGGGTATACTTTTTTCCAAAACTTAACTTAGTAATTCTAAAACCATCAGCTTTGGAGGGAACTTGAAAAACAAAAGGTGTTATAGGAATACGGCTATTGACCGATTTCACAAGTCTACAAAACCTCTAGTACCTCAACTGTCCCACAAAGCCGATAGTTTGAGATTTACAAAGTTAAGTTGCAAAAAAAATAGTATACCCTATTTGTTTCACCTTGTATAACGGCTAAATCGACCAGTGTAGTACCGTCTTCTCACAGAAGATCGGCGTAAAGAAGCTATTATAGCTGCCTTTGGTACGATGAATGAGAAAGCCGCGAGCCCAGTACCCCCTTCTCTCCCCGCTTTTCCCCCCTCTGTCACACTCTCCTTCACATCGGTAACGGGCGAGCAGTGCCATTGGTATTACCAGCATCTATAGGTTACGGTAGATTCTTACGACAAGCGGCTTATGCACCTGTTTGCCGACTTTGTAATATAAAATAAATAAAAGTTTATTAGACAAATAAAACAGCAATATAGAATACAATTTTGGTGTTTAAGGAAATATAAACGTGATTCCAACTTATTAGTGCGAAAATGTTATACTTTGTGTCATTGAGCATCGCACGTACACGGGCTGAATCTGGTACAAAATGTTCTGCTCTTGAAACTCATATAGAAAAAAACAGTGATCATGTCTTGACCGGGTCTTATGATTTTCTTAGAATGTTATTAGTATTCATCTTTCGACGTTTTCTAGCACGTACCGAAAACGTATTTAAATTATACTTCCAAAGCAAACTAGGGAATTCTTCCAGTTATCCCCAACAGTAAAGACAGTTGCATCTTTCAGGTAATCTCTAGCAGTAATAGTACATTGTTACTCGAGTGGTGAAAGTGACTTATTTTTTCCCGAGACGGGGTTTGGCGCCCGAGCGTAGCGAGGGCGCTAATAGTTCGAGGGACAAAATAAGTCTTTCACCCGAGGTAAACACTGTGCTTTTCATTACGAATACAAGGAAAATAAAAATAAAAACAGGAATTGGATAAAGAAATAATACAGGGAAGTATGAACAATACTCTACAACACGAAAAAAAAGAAAAAAAAAAGATCGGATTGCCGCCTATTTTGTTTTTTTTTCGTTGGCCGGCCAGTTTCATTATTTAGCCATTATTTTTCATTTTCATCTTTAAATACTTTGCCCAAATCTATGTTATTTTAAAGAAATTCTTGAAACTAAATTATAATTAAGTCATTTTTTTTTAATAATTTGACAGCTGTCAGTTGAAAGCGATTCTCCCGGGCCGGAAAAGTATTACTTTCAACCCGCTCCTCAGGCAACTTCAGACCTACTTTCAGAGTATGAGTAATGAAAAAATCATTTATTAAAGGAATCAACATTCTATCATCCTGTACCTTACGCAACAGTAAACAACCAAGTACAACAAGTATTCACCGCGCTCAAATCCTCAAGAAAAACGGAGCATGTAAACAGACATCTAAAACCCCAAACATGAGTATTACAGAATAACACACCTTAATCCGAAATCACTCTGTAAAGGAAACACATTCGGTCTCCGATCGCACAACAAACCGGAGGAGGTCCAACGGTAATACTGTTCAGATCAGAAGCCCTCCATTACCTAAATAGGCTGCCCGTCCCCGATGCGATGCCAATTATGTTTTATATAAATCTCTCCAACATACACGATTGAATTATTCGGATGGAAGTTTTCGAATTTACTTTTTTCGTTGTAAATTGTGTTATGGATGTGAATTGAAATCGGTAGACCGATCATTGATTTCGTTGGTGGTCACGGTTTTTTGTCACAACGCGGGACGTTCTCTAAGGCTTCGTATAAAGCGTTATTTATTTTAGTCAGAACTAGAAAGTAACAGAACATCAACAACTTCTAGGAACCTAATATTGTATTATTGTTCTAATATTGTATTATTGTTTAGTTTATCTTATATTTCTGTTAACCGCCCATCCACCCGCGTGGTACTTCGTATTACTAAAATAAATTTAGCCTTAGTTACTCTTTATAACATCAGCCATGGCCAGTAAATGTTTATCAAAATCGGTCAGGCATCTCGGAGATTAGCCGGAACAATCAGACATTTGTTTTTAGAAAATGTTTCATATGCCTTTGCAAGAAAGCTATTATTTTGATATGGAAAGAGACACTTCAATTTTATATAATTTTGTAGATAATGTAGAAATTATCAAAGATAAAATAATTAGTTCGACAATAATAGAAAACTATTATAAACGAGGATGGCAAATGACGACTAATATTAATGGAACACAGATTCTGTAACCATTATATTAATAGCGCACTAGTTTCGGCAAATTACGCGAAATATCCATTCGACCACATTTCGTGCGCTGCGGTCGGGATTGTTTTAACGGAAACCGAACGACATCGCGTTTGCATGAAAAACATTTTAGTTTATTACGCTCTAATTATTCGACGGCCATAACATTGTCGAATAAATAATATTTATTATTATTGTGTATTATACAAGATGCAATAATTAGCAATAGTTTAAATAATATGACTCTACAAAATGATTAGATTATTTCGAATCAACCAATTAATGAATCAATTGCATTACGTGTTATGTGGCATTTATAATTGAGCACTTCCATTCATGCATCGAAAATCACGTTAAGCTGTCGGTTCCGGTTATCACAGTAGTTAAGTCATGTCGCAGGGCTTCGGGAGCCCTAAAAACTGCGACACCAGAGTTGGTAGTGGCCATTGCACTACAACACGAGGTTCTTCAATAGGCAAGCCTACTGGTCCCTTATAGGTAGACATCGGAACTTCTGTCCTTAAGTAGCAAATGGCGACGGTTACAATGTATTATTATATGGACCATCTGCCTTCTGCCATCTGCTTTTTTTTTGTTGTGCCTACCTAGGCAATACAACAAAAAAACTAAAATATCGTCAGTGCAATGAGGGTGCCGTAATGCCTTCAAGCTAGCCCCTTCAAGGAATACAGGAACTACGTGAAGATGTAATAACTATCCGGTAACATAACACACTAATACAATTTGACAGAGTATCATAACTGAAGTATTATGTTACGACAGCGCGAGGTATTGCGTTATGTCGGGTCATTGCCGAGTTAATTGATCGCAGGGGAAAAGTTTGAGGAAACTAGCAAGCCATGTACCGTGTATCATATTGTTGATGTTATAAAGATAAGGGTAGAAGCCATGAGAGAAAGAGAGAGAACTAGCCAATAGGTGCTTGCAAAATCAAAGACATTACTTGCAAGTTGCCGACATGAAGAGGAGTGGAACAGAGGAAGTGGAATTGAGGGGAATATTTAAAAGTTCTCCTTCGACATATTCTTGAGTAGTCTGACCAAAAAATAAACAATATAATAAAAATGATCTCATTAAACAACGTACATAACGACAAAATTACTGCTTTTTATTTCGCCAGCGATTTTATGTCGCTGTTTTAGTAGTAGGCACTTGCCTTAAAGCGCCTTTAACTACTTAATAGTGGACAACCCGCAGACAATCAACTGTAAGGGCCCCTAATTAACCCTATCAAGCGAATGCGGGGGAAACAAATGCCATTTCCATTTTCCAAGCCAATCTGGGTACAGATTGGTTAGGGTAGAATCTATACAAATAAATTAAATTGGAGTATCTGTTTGTAATATCAAAATAACACCTTTTCACTAAATGCATATGACAGTACATACGACACCTATAGCAAAAACGCGATTTTTTTTTATCCGTCTGTCTGTCTGTTTGTCTATCTGTCTGTACGTTTGTCCCGGGTAATCTCCGAAACAGCGTGACCGATTTTGACGGGACTTTCACTGGCAGATAGCTGATGTTATAAAGAGTAACTTAGGCTACTTTAATTTTAGAAAAATAATTAGGGTTCCGCGGAAAAAAAACACATGAAATCAGTGAGCATCTCCGAAACGGCTGGACCGATTTTGACAGGACTTTCACTGGTAGGTAGCTGATATTATAAGCAGTAACTTAGGCTACTTTTATTTTAGAAAAACAAAAAAAATGGGTCCTGTCGCGCGGGCTCAGAACGCGGGAGCGGGCTTTTTTGTTAAATTAAATTCCACGCGGACGAAGTCGCGGGCTCAGCTAGTATATAATAGAATTGGGTAAGAATAGAATTAAATTAATAATGATAAATTGATTACTTTTGGTCACTAGTTCATACGGTAAGAAATACATACAGTATACATATATCCAGACGAACACACCAACTGTATGGTCCCAAACTAAGCATCGCTTGTAATATGGGTACCGTACAATGGACTGGGGGCGATCCCAGTGACATCCACATCTGGGCAAATTACGAAAAGGCCATTTCCGACATTTGCCCCGGCGCGGCGAGAATCGAACCCGCAACCACCATGTGCAGTGAGCCGAGCGGCCTACGCTCGAACCACTGCGCCAAGCGGTATAGAAAAACTATGAAAAGCCCACGGTTTAACGTGGTAAACCCAAGCTGTAGCCGAATTTCTAGAGCCAAAGGCTACAGGGCATGTATGGCTGGCTCGATCGGGCGTATATCCACTGACTGTACTGTACGGACCAAGGTGTTAGAGTTTGAAAATTGGAGGAAAGAAGAGCTCGATGCTAAACGGGATGAGCTCAAGGCCCGACCACCTGCGGCCATACATTATAATTACGTCGGAGGGGTGTTGACTTGTAGCGTATGTGGTCGCACATGCGCTTCAAAAATAGGCTATGTCAGTCACCTGAGAGTACACCAACCAAGCTCTCACTCAACTAGTCAGTAACGAGTCGCTGTGGCCGAATACGGTCTGGATGAGATGATGATGATGATATCCACTGACAGAAGATGGGCATAAAGAAGCTATTGTAGCTGTGGAAGTGTGTGTGGCTGACTGACCCCCTCCATCCCCCTCAGTCCATCCTTCTCCCCATCAGTCTCACTCTCCTTAACTTCGGCTATGTGCGAGTAATGCCTTTGATGTTGCAAATGCCCATAAACTCTACTGTAAAGGATCTAATATCAAAGTAAGCGTGTAACCTTTTCAATCATGCGCATATACTAACTTTTTGGAATATCAAAAAATTGCGCTGCCTATCAATGGGAAATCCATTTCCTTTTTGCCCAAAAAAATGTTCCTGACCGTTCTACGCATATCTAGATAAACGTTCGCAAAAACGGCCTATACAATACCCGGTTTGAATTGACCTCTGCCGGTTTTCGAAATCCTCGCAATATGGAAATAAAAGCTTCGGAATATGGTACGCTGAGGGTCTAAGTATAATGGTCGCTATCCCAACGTGGACCGGTTCTGTCACCATCCCTCAGTTTGGTTTTTAAAATGTAAATTGAATCCTAGTACCTACGGAGACACGATATGGTCACATCCAAAATATAAATATAAAAAATTTACAAAAAAAGGTCTCTGACAAGAGTATTTTATTACATTAATTAAATTAATGTCTTAATTAGTCCTTCTTATAATGTATGTCACTATATGCCAGAGATTTTTAATTACTTTATCATACTAACTCTCTGCTTCCATTTTTCTGGCACACTCATTATCTTATAATATTGTAATTTCCCTCAAACAGCTACAAAAAATCTAAAATTTACCTCAGGCTAGTCTTTATCATACCTCAAAAAACATCACACAGTCAGAAAAATACAGAACAATAATGTGTAAAAAAATTGAAAAAAAGCGAATTTGACAATTTATTTCGCGCTACCAGAACCTCTAGGGTTAAAATATTCCGCTTGATGTTCGCTCGAGCGGCACACCGCAGCAAAGCCACCGCCGCCGCGCCACTGCAAAACGGATTAGCTTTATAAATACTTATTTTACACTAGCTAATTAATTTGCTTGTTATTGTGATGTTCTTTTGAGAAGTCTTCTTCCTCGGCCGTTCTCAATACAAAATGGGGTTCATCAACATTTGGTTGATGTTTATTGATATTTACAGAACGACTGCTGTTTGTCCTTCGAAACTTGCTGGTGATCCTTCCGGTTAAAAGAGAGGATAGGTTTTCAAACATTTTCAGACCCCTTTCCACACAGCAAAGGAATACCACTTTTCATCCAAGACGACGTTTAAACATAAAATTCTAAGCTTTTTGTCAGAAAATAAGGTGTATTTTATTTTGAATATTCCCTCGAAATAACGATGCAAAATAAAAACCTGTCCCATTTTCTGTCTTCTAACAACCAGACAACCAGTGGGATAATATCTACGGCAAACAAACACGAAAATATAAATTTCTCCAGAGTCCACTTTTCAACTAAACGTCTCTTTGTTAGTACAATTTCGAGTGAGCTTTGGTTTCCGCTTTCATTGTCTCGAACATAGAATCCTAGTTTTGTTATCCTTGTTTTATATAACCTTTCATATCTAAGTATAGTACTTAGAAGGCTAATAAGGGCTTATTCGTACTTCTCTTTATATTTTCTCAAGTTAATCCATATTTATTCGGGTGGTCGTGCGTCGAACGGCTGCTTCGTAGCGATAAGACTCTGCCCTTTTATACTAACGCACTTAATATATTTCTGTGAGGTTGATCGGGTCACGACGATTTTATTGGATGGAAGTGGATGGCAATGAAGCTTTTGTGGCAATGTTTTTCTGTCGGCCTGTAACTGTTGTATTACGTCTCGCTATATTTTTTATGTTGTTTAAGGTGACTGACTGAATGACTGACTGACATAGTGATCTATCAACGCACAGCCCAAACCACTGGACGGATCAGGCTGAAATTTGGCATGCAGGTAGATGTTATGACGTAGGCATCCGCTAAGAAAGGATCAAAATTCCACGCGGACGAAGTCGGGGGTCAACTAGTGTAATATAATTACAAGCTGGATTTTCATACAACATATTAATGTAACGACCATGCGTACATGCTGGTTGAAAATAATACATAATATTACAATAACCATTATTTAAAAAAACTAAAGTGCCAAAAAAATATAATATAAAATAAAAATTAAACTAAACTATTGCACAATTAGGTACCTACTCACTTGTATTTTATTTTATAGAAATAAGTATTACTTTTCTTGTGTAAATAATGTAACTATTACCGCTGTGTATTTACACTAATTAGAAGCTCACAAAATGCTTTCGTTAACTACTAGAGTTAACTAAAATTCTCGATTTTTTAAAATGTTATTCTTATATCTAACTGTCAACGCAAAATTATATCTCAAATTCGTTCAGAGAGTTGAGAACGATTTATACCTGTAAACTCTAAGATAATTTTCGTCTATGTATCATAGAAATACAAGCAAGCGCGTGACCACTGTTCGTCGTCCGTACAAAAATCTGTCAGAATTTATCTTGAGTATGAAAGCAATTTGTCGGCTACTATGTGTGCCCTTTAAAAACCTAAATAGTACCATATTATATTAAAAAATTGCTCTATAACGCCGCTATAGGACGATCTACGTCTATTGGTAACGTTTGTACATTCAAGTGCTATGCAAAGATTGCACAGTTTGTACCAGATTTGTGGTACAAACTTTGAAGCACCAAGCCCGCATCGCAACACGTCTGGGATCGAGAGCGCTTCAATTTCGCGATAATTCGCGTCGCGCCACACTAACCCACTTCTGGCTCGTCTCGGCAAGGCATTGTTTTATACGAACCAACCGCAGCAGTTGTTCGCCTCCGCGAAGGACGCGCAATAACTAATTAGATGTGACGTCTCGTTTCTAAACGCTCGCCGATGACATCATGGCTTTGAAATCTAGGCCTAAATGTTGTTCTTGATATATTACAATGTAATTTTTTTGGGATTAATCCCGTCACACATTGCGAGGCATATTACACTTTGCTGTCATTATAAAACAGTTATTAAAAAAAAACTAAAAATATCGCCAGACTGGCACACCAACTGTATGGTTCCAAAGTAAGCAACGCTTGTACTATGGGTACCGTACAATGGACTGGGGGCGATCCCAGTGACACATACACCAGGTTAAATTACGGAAAAGGCCATTTCCGAAATTTACCCCAGTGTGCATCGAAACCGCAACCACCATGTGCAGTGAGCCGAGCGTCCTACGCTCGAACCACTGCGCCAAGCGGTCGTCAATATATTAATAGTAGGAACTACAAAAATCATTCTACAAAAGTCGGTTAACAAGTGTACCACCCGCCTGCAGCAATTAGTTACCGCAGCCTATAGAAAAGTGGCTGGTAGAAGAGCTGTTGGGTGCAGGAGGAAATCTTGGCTGCGAAATATCCGAGAATGGACGGGAGTCTCAAGTGCAGCGGAGCTTTTCAACCTCGCCAGAGACCGAGAGATGTATGCGGAGCTGACTGCTGACCTTCACTAGTTGGAGAGGCACTATGAGAAGAAGAAGAAGAGAAGCCTATAGAAAAAAGCTTGGAATACCAATGGCATTTCTGGCATGTTACTGGCCAGATGAGGAGCGGGATAGAGGGAGAGGAAGAGGGGAGGGGGTTGGGCTTCCAGCTCTGTCACTCATCGCACGAAACACAGCTATGGCACGGTCGCTGATCACGAAGAAATTCGTACAATGACCTGTTATTACCTGTCTTTGTCACTCCCGCGTAAATCTAATACGTCTCGCTCACACAGTTGCCGGTCACACGCAGTTCATGGCAACTGTGTGAGCGAAACGTACGTACAACTTACAGTCGCGCGACTACAGGTATAAAAAATATGAGTATGAGCGAGTCAATCACTCGCGAGAATCGTAGCGGGTGGAGGGGCATCGGCGGCTTCGGTGTCTTTGAATCGGTTTGGATTTCCCGTCACTAATGACGTCACAGTTTTAAAAATTCGGCACGCTTGGTTTCAATATAAATCGTGATACTTACGTTTTCTATGTAAATCTATATCTGTGGTACATATGGATTATTCTTCTGACATTAATTTTGTTTTTTCTTTATCCCTATATTCCTATCCCTAGGGACTAGGTACCTAAAACAATAGCTTTAATATCTTATGCATTTATAACTAGCAAACATCAAGTTCAATTTAACCATGTCCAAAATTTATCTGTCTGCCACAAACTTCTCGAGATAATCTTAATGTTTCGCCCGATGACTGATTTCCTACCAAGGTGCCCTCGCGTCCTAATGTTTTAGGTCGTTTAAATTCTGACAGTGCTATTGTCTGGCTCAAATAAGACGTTCTATAATTTGGAAGAATGAGAGTTCTTAAGTGGCTAATAATAGGCAATGAGTTTGAGTAGTGTTCACTCTGTATTTGTAAGTTAAAATGACAGATATTTTATTGTTTTTTTTTTACTGTTATTAAAAACATAACATGCTTGTGCCTATTAAGGTTAAAGCGTCGGTCGGGTTTATTGCAGTTTCTCTCAAGATGACGCTGTAGTCAACAGATTCTACTTATTTATTTTTTACGCAAAATTTGAGCATTTCTAAGCTATAATACTATTGTTTGCGATTAAGACTTATTATACTGCATTGACATATGCAATAATATCAACCTAAAATCATTCATAATCTAAGCGTTTCCCGATAAAAAACTTCTGTCACTTTTTATTGTAATACATACACGCACACATTGACAAAAGGTGTATTTTAGCCATTAGCCACTAGAGGGCATACTTTTATATTAATTGCGGCCTTTTTATTTTATAATAAATAGCGAAAATATTATATTTTTGCCATTGTAAAATACATTATTGTATGTGTATTCATCATTCTAAAAAAACGATAAAAATATACATCTGTTATAGAATAATTTTATTGTCTGACTAGCTGTGCCCGCGACAGTCCGCGTGTAATTTAACTTAACAAAAATTTCGGGATTATTCATCCCCTATTTTATCTCCTTGGGGTAGAATTAATCAAAATCCTTTCTTAGCGTATGCCTACGTCATAACATCTGCATGCCAAATTTCAGCCCGATCCGTCCAGTGGTTTGGGCTGTGTTGATAGATCAGTATGTCAGTCAGTCAGTCAGTCACCTTTGAGTTGTTATATATATCTAGATGTTACTAAATATAGTGAAAATATAATTGTAATACACTTGTTAGTGTATTCCACTTTTCTAACATATGAGATACATTACTGAGAAATAGATGTGGTTTTCCATGTAAACATATTTTTATTTATAACAACAACAAAAATTACAAGAAATCAACATAAAAATCGTGTCTCAATCAAAATTATAGGACCTAGAGTCCTATACAGAGTAGCGTTAGTAGTGTTTCCTACATTGAGACACTACGTGGCCTACTTTTTTGCAATATGTACACGACACCTTAGGCACACTATTTACACTAGACTACGAAAAGGCACTAGATATAGCAGAGGCATCTCGGCGTTCTTCCTTCAGCAGGATCGATGCAACCGAGTCTGTAGATATCGAGGTGCGGGAATGCTCTATTGCCATCACCATTGGGCTGTAGCTGTCGTTAAGTCCTGCCAGCATAATCACACCAACAAGTTCATCTTCCAGGCCAGCTTGATTGGCAATCAGTTGTTGTTGCACATGCCGTATGTCATTCACATAGGCTTCTAGGTTCGAGTACAATACAAGTTTAGTACCAAGCTATTTCTTCATAAGTTGTAAGCGTCGAGCAAGCCCGCTGTCAGCGTAGGCTTCCCGAAGTCGCTTCCATGTTTCCTTCGAAGTTTCAGCTGTCATAACGATGAGATATAGATGTTCGCTTAGACTCAAGCAAATCTTGGATCTTTGGCATCTTTGCGTTGAAAGTCGTCAACTTCCTCCGCAGGCTTCATGACGCAGTCCCATAGTTCGCTGTCGATCAAGTACATCTTCATGGCGAAGCTCCAAGTCGCGTAGTTGACGCTTCGGTTTAATTTTGCGAAGCTCAGCAGATTAATAAAACATATACGTAGGCCAGATAAGATATTTATGTACAGCGTATTTTGACAGACAGAATAGAATTCTATGTAAAAACAAATGTCAATATAAATTACACGGAATTTAAAAACTAATTATAAACAGGCCAGTGCTTTGATGATTTCCACCACGTAGGTTTCAACAACGGTTTAGATCTTCTAAGACATGCAGGTTTCCTCACGATATTTTCCTTCACCGTAAGCTAGTGATAATCATATAGAAATTATGAGTCACACATAGATTACGAAAAATCCAGATGTGCGAGCCGGGGTTTGAACCCAATACCTGGTGCGTTAAGCAATCGGCTATCACAGCTTCAGCTCAATCAAAATAATACTAATAAATAAAGAAATATCGCCAGACAAACATACTAACTGTATGGTCCCAAACTAAGCAAGGCTTGGACAATGGAAGGAAGTAAAAGTAAAAGGAAAAGGAAAAGGAAAAGGAAAAGGAAAAGGAAAAGGAAAAGGAAAAGGAAAAGGAAAAGGAAAAGGAAAAGGAAAAGGAAAAGGAAAAGGAAAGGGAAAAGGGAAAAAAGTGTCGTTACGTTACACATTTTTTGGTCTTAATTTTTTCCGTCTAGCCCCCTTTCGCAACGCGCGATAAGGAACTTCGTTCCAATATTTATTACGTACTTACCTAGTACCTGTGTACATATATAATGTAGTATCTATGGTTTGTATATACCAGGTTCGGTATTTATTTGGCAAATACAGTAAATTTTCATTTTTATGTACCTATACGGTAATCCTAAGCCAGCGGCAACACTATCCTACCCACAGATTTGGATTTACATAGATAACGCAAATGTATGTACTTAGCGTGTCCGAAAACCCTCAACCCCGACCAAGCGTCAAGGTTTGTCGCCGAAAACTTACAGTCCATCGCGACTACAGATATAAAAATATGAATATGAGCGAGATAATCACTCGAGAGAATCGTAGCGGGCAGAGGGGCATCTGCGGCATCGGTGTCTTTGAATCGGTTTGGATTTCCCGTCATCTGTGACGTCACAGTAAGTGTTAAAAATTTGGCACGCTTGGTTTCAATACAAATCGTGATACTTGCGTTATCTATGTAAATCTATATCTGTGATCGTACCTATAATACACTAAACGAAAAAAATATTTCCGACAACAAACGCTTTTATAATAGACATTCGACGTTGTCAAGTCGCCGCTCTCTACCAATTGGCAACGTCGCGTCTGCAACAACGTAGTACCTCGTGTGGCGAATTGACGACCGCTTGGCGCTGTAGTTTGAGCTCGGCTCACTGCATCGGATGGTTGCGGGTTCGATTCCCGACAAAGGAAATTTTCTGAAACGGCCTTTTCGTAATTTGCCCAGGTCTGGGTGTCACTGGGATCGCCAGTTTAATGTATGGTAGCCATAGTACAAGCGTTGCTTAGTTTGGCACCATATAGTTGCTGAGTAAGTCTGGCGATATTTATTTATTTATCTGATACCTATCATGTCAGCGATAATTAATAATTATTAATTATCGCTGACATGATTGATTTTATTGAATGTTATTATTATGATAATAAAAGATGAAAACCCGGCTTCGCTCGGGTGAAATGTGACTCATTACAATTTTCGGCATGATGTGTTTACATCCAAACAAAGTTAATAGAAATACAAATACATCCGACAGAGAACCAAAGTTATCGACATAGCTCAAAGAATTAGCAAGCTGAAGTGGCAGTGGGCTGGCCATATCTCGCGAAGAAACGACAACCGCTGGGGTAAACGTGTTCTTGAGTGGAGACCTCGACTCGGCAAGCGTAGTGTAGGACGCCCTCCGACCAGGTGGGATGACGATCTGCGAAAGACTGCGGGCAGATTCTGGATGCGGCAAGCTGAAGACAGGGCGCTATGGCGCTCATTAGGTGAGGCCTATGTCCAGCAGTGAACAAGCATAGGCTAATGATGATGAAAGTTAATCACTATGCAAAGCAAAACTAAATGAAATGAATACTCGTACGGAAACATCATGAACATTGAACACTGAATTTGTTTGTTCTGACAGCTCAATCAATAAATGCACTTCTTCTTCGTCTTTCTTTAAAAATATGGCCCACCAACTGAGAACACTGGCGCAGTCATCACTGACACTGACTGATAGGAATATTCAATAAACATCGATTTTTCAAATCACTCGATGTTTTTAATTCGATACATCGAATCGATCCGATGTTTTGACAAACTGTTGATTCACTCGATGTATCGATGTATTTTCATAAAATATCGAATACCAGTGAATTTAATGAAAACTCAGTTTGATCTCTAAATCATTCTCATTCATGGTTTTAAATTTTTATAAACAATATTTGAATCAGTGATGGTTTCCATGTGTACAGGGATGCCCGTACTAATTTGTCTGATAGGGGTTGGGTAGGGCTGATAGAAATACTGATATAGCTGATAAAAGTTGTCTATACAAATAAATAAAGTTGGAGTGTCTGTTTGTAATATCAAAATAACACCTTTTCACTAAATGCATATATTATGAAAGTACATACGACACCTATAACAAAAACGTGATTTAAAAAATGTTTGTCTATCTGTCTGTCTGTCGTGTCTGTCTGTGTGTTTGTTCTGGGTAATATCCGAAACGGCTGGACCGATTTTGACGGGACTTTCACTGGCAGATAGCTGATGTATTAAGGAGTAACTTAGGCTACTTTTATTTTAGAAAAACAAAATTAAAAAAATGGGTCCTGTCACGCGGGCTCAGAACGCGGGAGCAGGCTTTTTTGTTAAGTTCAATTTCACGCGGACGAAGTCGCGGGCTCAGCTAGTTATATTATAAAACTGACATTAAACGTAAGTAATGGGAGTGAATTTAATGAGGGGTGAGAACGTGCGGTTTGCTTGATAACCGATGACGAACTGATTTTGGTTGCAATACAATTTGCGTAAATGTGAACATTTGGGTCAAAGTGTGAATGCTGCTTCGGCAAATGTACGTGTATGGTCGTACACCATGAAAAGTATTTTTTTCTCATTATATAGATTTCTTCAACATTTAGCATCCTTGAACACACACAATAAATGTGCAGTCATGGACAGTGCTGGTGTAGGAGTAGTATAATAATTATAACTTGACGCTTGCATGGAGTGTCAGAAGGCTGACTAGGTGAGGGCTTAGTGGTGTGATGTTATGTTAGAAAAAGTACTCGATTTTCAGTAAACATCGATGTTTGTAACCGATATATCGAAAGACATCGATACACACTTCCGATATATCGCATCGAAAAAAACATCGATGTTTTTTCGAAGTGGACACCCCTACTGACTGACATGCGTTCATAGAAAATATGGCGGTACTGTGCCGAATATTATAATTATAATATTGTTTATCACGACAATCCGAATTTTGCGGATATATGTTGTCGACTCGAAATCATTATTTTTTGAAGTGTTATTATTCTGGTAACGTTTCTATCGAGTTTACCTTACCCCTTGACGGAATTATTAATATAGATGGCGCAATATAGGGATATACATATTTGCAATAATAATTTGGTCACCACCATCTGTCATTTCAACTAGTACACTATTAGCACGCAGTTTACTCAAAGTACAAATTTTATGGCCTAATTTAGTCAGATGGCGCTGACAAATTCACACACACAGGCATAAAATTTAACAAATTTTACGATCGATTTTAATTATGTTAATGTATTTTTAAATGCCTGAAATCATTAGATGCGAATACAATAATTTATTTAGAAGTGATAAAATCCATTGTTGTAAGGAAAAACTTTGTGTGTCTCGTATACATTCGGAATGAAATATGTATGGAGAACACGATCGCCCCATCGACCTTAATCCGACGTAATATAAAATGTTAACACAATTGAACATAGTTTTGCAAAATGGAACCAATCCACATCTATTACTACAAACCGAAACCAACCTACAATTACATGCACTAGGGTTGGTTTCGGTTTGCAGAAGTGTATGTGGTTTGGTTCTGTTTTGCAAATCGATGTCTATTTATTTTATTATAATACCGACCCGCTGACCCGACAGACATTGTCCTGTCTTAACTTTGAATATTGAATTCGAATTGTACCGCTCAACTTTCTTATTTTTTTCTTTCATAAGACACGCCTTGTGACAATAATAAACACAACAAAAAAGACTTAGCGAAATCGTTCCATCCGTTCACGCGTGATGGGATTACCAAGAAATAGAGATCATTTATGTATATATATAAAGATAAGGTTTATTTGCAAATAAACAGTTTTAAATCTATCAGCCTCTCCGCCATTGTATACTGCACCACTATACGCGATCGAGTGTTAATATCGGCACCTAAACAGCCTCTTAGCATCGCTTACTGCGAGAGAATAACAAGATAAAGATTCACAAAAGACTTGTATTTTCTTTAAATCGGCTTTTCTTTTTTTATACCTCATGAATCGATATTTAGACATCAGATTTAAGCGGTTTGATATTCGTAAAAGTGTTAAGCGGTATTTTTATACATATTTTCTTTGTTTAAAAAAATATAAATATATATTACTAGCGACCCGCCACGGCTTCGTATGGGTATTTTTATTATCAGTGTTCTAGATTTAAACCTTCCTATTGAATCACTCCATCTATTAAAAACCGCATAAAAATCCGTTGCGTTGTTTTAAAGATCTAAGCATACATAGAGACAGTCAGACAACGGGAAGCGACTTTGTTTTATACTATGCAGTAATGAAGTGCGTAATCTTAATATATTTGTCAGTTTATTTAATAGTTACAAGTGCCCCACCCCAGCTTTGCAAAGCTTTTCTCTGCTATTTAGTTATACTATTTGTAATGAGAATGTATGATTTATCCAAATCTCCCGGAAGAAATGTTCTAAGTGATAGCAAAATTCGTTGCTTAGTTTAGAAGACGTAAGGGTGCAAACAGTCAGACAGACGCGGATATCAATGTTGTCGTAAACGTTAAGAGATTTTTGTAACAAAAAAAAACTGATACATCGATTATTGCGCTGATGTATTGCACAAACTAAAATAAACCATAATTCCATCCTCCTTACGGTCTTGAAATACAAGCATAAATATATTACACTAGTTTATACCCGCGACTTCGTCCGTGTAGTATTTAACTTAGCAAAAAAATCGGGATTATCGGGATAAAAAGTATCCTATGTGTTAATCCCGGTTATAAACTATCTGTGTTCCAAATTTCATCCAAATCCGTTCGGTAGTTTTTGCTTGAAAGAGTAACAAACATCCACACTCACAAACTTTCGCATTTATAATATTAGTAGGATATATCAAGTTTAATTGTGATTTGTGGACAAGAGAATTAGCATTAATCTCATCAATCAAGATACAAATATCTCTGAGTCTGATTCTGACTCTGAGTGATAAATATATAATTTGATTAAAGTTCTTATCCGGTACCTTTCAGTTGCGGTATAACCACTAGGCTTTTGACGCTTTAAATAATATTCCTAGAATACATTCCCGACCGTTGTCGTAGACCACAGGAATCCCGCGAGCGGTTTTAACTTTCCAAGCTGGTTACTACAAACAAAAGAAAGGCTGACATCGCACAAACGATTTGCAACCCTATTCCAATTGCTACACAAACAAAACTCGTTAAACACTACACCCAAGCTGTTCCCCAATCCAAACTTAATTAATACACGGTCCGTAAATTCAGTTCAGCCTAGGCAGCCTAAGGGTTACATACGCTGGCTCCTTTGTATAAACGTTTGTCACCCGGCTTAATCTGAAACAAAAATCCGGCCGTCTTAGACGCAGTGACCAATCAATGAAGTTGCCAATGCTTGGGCAATACCTGTTTCGTAGAATGTTTACACAATTAAGTATTTAACCGTAAATAACATTCGTAAATAAAGTTATGACTATAGAATTAGAATTGAATAATTTAAACACATTAAAAGATAATAATTATTAAAGCGATTATACTATCAGTTATAAACACTTACGCCCAGAGCCACAAAGTGTATAATAAGTTTAGCATAATTGCATCCCTATTGCTCTTAAATTTAAGATACATTTTGTTTGTGGGTATTGTTATTTTAAGCTTTTTGCGTTACGTCATCAGTCATATCACTCGGAAAATTGCAAATAGCGCGGACACCTCCAATTGTCGACACGTAAAACAAAAATCGAGACTTGTGCCAAACTGCGCGTTCCGTTCGCTCCACAGCTCACCGCTCTACGCTCTACCGCTGTTTGAAACACTCCAATTTATTGGATATCAACCCGTCACTGCCTTTGGCAATCGAGTCGTGTCGGCCCATGACTGTGTCAATTCTGTCAATAGTTCCTGCACAAACAGGTGTATGGAAGGCAATTGATACAGACGTAAGGTTAAGTTTCTAGAGCTTTTTAAACGTAGTCACCTACCCTCGTTTGCATTTAAGCCACATTTACACCAATTTATATTATTGGCCATTTCTTTTAGAGCTCAAAATAGAAAGAACAACTTTAAATACATAAGCTTTTGTTCTTCATGGTAATTATCGTCATCATCAGAACTTGACCTCTGGTTATTATCATTAACTGCACATATCCTAAGACTGTGTCTTTTTAAAACCATTAAGAATCTGATTTTTACCAAAAAATATAATATCGTGTCGTAACAAGCAAAATATGTACTTATACTAAACTATTTTCAGAATGCTCCCGACTTATGAAGCCTTTGGATTTATATTTATAAATTTTAAAATTTCGTTCAAGTAATGCTTTGTTCTCCGCGCTTAAAATCCGTGTGTACGGAAGACTTCACTTTATTGGATATCACGCTGCCAGTGCCTTTGATGTCGTCGTGTGACTACTGATGACCAGTCAACACAACTGTGGTCACTTCTCTCAATAGTTCCAACTGGACTGCTCAACGTGATACCATAGAGGATATCAATGGATCGAAAATTCGCTTTGCAAGGATGAGGACTTCATTACTAGGAATACATTCAAAATTACTAGTTTGTTTCATAAAATATGGTCAACATTTTGAAGTTACATTCAGCCGATTTCAAAACGTTCGATAAAGATTGTTTTTTCGTTGCGTTATATAATACGGCTGTTGTAGCTGGAACTGACAGCCTTAACGTATCCTCTAAAGCACGAACAGAAGCGTTAAGTTGTAAATGCTACTAGCGGTCACCCATCAAAGTTCTTACCGCTATGTATGCACTCAAAGATATTTTCGTGAGAAAAATCGTCTGCTAACTGGGTTTGAATCCACGTCTTTCAGAACACAATGCCAGAGGCATTCCCATTGGGCTACCACGACCTTAGAGCCTTCCTTTACTTAATATACATTTACTAGGTTTACATCTTACATTCAGAAGAAACTAAAAAACTCTTTTCGTATTTCACAGTCATCCTTTGTTTATCAATCAAAGTGTCCCAAAAAACACTTTTAGTCTAGATATCCACGTCAACTGACAAAAAAGGCTTCTTTTATTCACGAAACCAATCTAAAAACAACATGGGCAGAGGAATTACAATTACTCAGAGAACCCATTAAAACATAGACGGAATACCTCTACCAGTGTTTGCGTAACATCATTTTTGTATTCAAAATGTGAGAGCAATCGTAAAATAAATTATCTCCAAACTTCAAACAAATTCCATTCTTAATCCTCGAGATGTAAGGAGGAGTTTCCAGTGGTGAGTGAGAAGAACTATTATCTGAACTACGTGGGCTGACCACTGGACACGTTCCGTGATTTATTGAAAGCATAATTGGTTTTGTTTCGGTCAAGGGCGGGATTAACGATTGTTTTATACGTCTAATGGGTGCAGTAACGGAGAACAAGGTTTTCTTAATGGTGCCATGTTATTCCGGAGGTTTTGGTCGGGAACATGGTTTGTTTGCTATTCGTTGTTTGGACTGTCTTGAATACACATGAGATTGCCGCGAAGTTAGGGAATGGAAATTGAGTTTATTCTGGGGATGCCCGTTAATAGGTTGCGTTTCAGTTAATTAACTTGGATAATTATCATAAAATATCAAGACACCAGATTCCAATTTTCAACGATATACCTATTTTATGAAATTTAATTCTAAGTTGTCACATATTTTGTACTGAAACAAGTTTTAATTAATATTGTAAAACAAATTGACACAAACTTTTTCTGACTGATACTAAAATATATTAAATTTAATTACAATTTTACACACAAAATGTTCTACTTGAAAAATTAATTAAAACAACATTTCAGCCTCCGCTTTTTGTCCAGCAAAATTTCGCTCCCAACCACAGTGCTATCTGTAGTTATTTACGGCGCGTTTCAAAACCCGCTTTTTGTTCAAATCCGCGGCAACACAATTTCAATGCACAGTGGAGTAACGAGCGTCCCAAGGACATAAGGGGTTACAAAGACTGGTGACATCCAGGAAAGGCGGTGGGTTCATAAATGTTTCATTTTTTTTATTCATGGCACATACTAAAATTTTTTCATGCTTAGGACATACATGAAGTGAGAGTTATGACAGGTGTGTAAGCAAGATACACGCACATACTTTTGGGTTAGTGTGAACGAGATGCATAAAGTGATTTCTATCAGTTGCTCAGACTATCGTTTTCTTTAGTTCAACCAGCACCAAATGTTTGGTGCCGACCAAAATTAATTAATATTAGATTATTTTCAGAATACAGAATGAAGTGTTTGTAACATCGATATTTGATTATGTATTGGGAATGTCATTCGAAAATGGTTAACTTTAATTGGTTTTATGATATGGTTGCCAATACTCTTATTTGTTACAAAGAAATATAACAATTACGTCGTTTTCTTTGTAATAATTGTATAATTACTGTTGTCAAGGCCACCGATAGATGTCGCTAATATCGACATAGCACGCGGTGTTAAGGTGGTCGTGACATTTCATATACCCCTTGAGCGTTTTGTTGTATGTGTGGAGCAATATACACCTATATCCAGCACTTTTATTGTGAAGCCTAGAGGTAGGACACCTTGGGACCTACACCGGTCGTGTACAATAATAACATATGAAGTGTAATGAGCAAATTAAAATTAAATAATACCCAACATAAACAGTACACCTGTCCCTTTAATCTCACACCCTACTCGATTGCTCCATAAATTTGTAACCCATACATTCCCTCTCCCTCAAAGTTGAATTTACTTTGCAAATCGTTTCAGTTACACAAACTCCGTTATTTGTGGGACCGCGTGTGAAAATGTAGAGCGAATGAATTATAAGGGTTCCCAGTTTGTTACCGGCCGCTACTAATTTATATATAGCCAGAAGGCGATACGACAAATTGTGTTATTAAATGTATACCGGTGCTACGTTTCTATTAACACTAAAGGGTGTATGGAGGTAAATATATGCATGATTAGTTTTTAACCCGTGGGCAATTTTTATATACCTATTTCTTTCTGTAACATTAATAATTGGTTGTACTAAAAATATGCCCCAGTAACAAATAAGATTATCTTAATGCAGGTACCGTAAATTTTAATTAAAACAAAATTAATAAAATTCAATTGCGCCGTGCCTTTAGTTCGGTGCATCGCCGTAATGCCACGAACGCGCGACAACTGATATGCTGGTAAGTGACCACAACTAGTACTTTTTATAAAACAAAGAAATTAATAGGAAATAGTTAATCCATGACAAACAGATTTATAGAGTGTGTCGCTTGACTTCTACAATTTCACATGATAATCGAAGATTGAAGTGAAAAGTTACGAGAAAAGACGCGGGACAATGCCCACCTTTGCTTAAATTATGTCCCTATGGTATGTGGCCAGTGGGGATCCATATCAATTTTATATAGGTATAAAGCTTGTCTTTTCAAATTAGGTTTTCATAAGGATGTTTTACTTTTATTTGATTAAATGTCTTGTTTTAAAAGGTAGGTGAAATTTCGTGATATGCGATATCATTTCCACAAAATAACTACTACACAAAAGAAAACCCATTCAGTCTGCGGCTATAACCCATACCAAGTCGACAAATACGTAAATGATGTCAAGATATCATCAAAATATTACCTCCGATTCATATCATAAACAATTGTACCCGTAAAACAAAAATACATTCCTCAGAACCGAATAACGTAATATCAACCAATCAGTCAATCAAGAACTATCTTGTTTGTCAAAGTGCTGAACGAAAACAACCCCTAAAGACAAGGGATGTATATGAGCCAATTCTACCGGGTGGAAGGGGTTGGGAAACTAGTTTTCCATAAAGCGAGCATCGCTGAATATTACGCGGGGTGGAGCGTAAAAAACAGACAGTTTACGCCGAGATATCATTGTCACCTTGGTAATAGGGATGTCACTACATGTGTGTTGCGAATAAATATAGGTAGTACACAGCCTTTTGAGCGGAATACGAAAAATATAATACAAAAACATTTTTATATTTGGAAAAGTAGAGTATCATAGACACTCTTATTCCGATTTTTTTATGTATATAGAATCTTCATATTCAAATAAATAAAGTGAATGAAGTGTACGTTTGCATTATCAAAATAATAACTTTTTAGAAAATGCATATTAAAGTATACACGACGTATGGTCTATTTGTTCCGGCTAATCTCCGAAACGGCTGGACCGATTTTAACGAGAGTTTCACTGGCAGGTCGCTAATGATATTAGGAGTTACTTGGGCTACTTTTATTTTGTCGACATACCACGCAGACGGAGCCGCAGGCAACAGCTAGTAAAACATATGATCAGCATCTGCAACGATTTCTGAGCTCTGGCATATGGCTCTACTTACTACTAGCTTACCTATCACCAGAGTAACAAGCAGTTCCCTGGAAGCGGGATCTCTACACTGGTAGAGCGTTTGACGCGGAGAGCTGGGTAAGTTCCAGCATTTAGGCGAAGTGTTTAAGAAGATCCGCAAGAATCGGCAATTTAAAAAAAATCGTTCTTGTCTGTGCAACACCATTTTTTTTGTCTATGATTAAGATATTTAAAAGATAGCAACGCGGATACAATTGATTTTATACTATACAGCGAGGCGCTACCATGACGACTTTAATTTAACACACAGGTAGGGCTAGTGGTCAATAATCATAATAGTAATAAAAAAAAGAAAAGTCCGTCAATAGAAAAAAAAATTACGTACAAAATAGATAATAAATAAAGTAATCAAATTGGCATCACTCTTGAAATCCGATTCATTCAGCTACTCTGACGCTCTTACCTACTTACTACTTGGAGCGGGGCGAGCTAATAGTAATATTATTATAACTAATAGTATTTCTTTTACGTTTTAATTTCATTGAAGAAATGTTATTATCCGTGACCTCGGCAGGTGACCTCTGCGCTAGAGTTATTTACATACAGACTGCTCCAAAATGGTATTTTAGAAAATGTTGAATTATTTTATAAATAATAATGTTTAATAAATTTAAAATATCTCAAAAATCAGAAAATTCGAAGCCTAATACGTGTGTTAATTTAAAGTCGCCATGGTAGCGCTGTATATCGTACAAATTCAGTTTAATTTCTACTACCATCATCCCAAGAACCGGAAAAAATCGTAATTTATGAAGACGCATCAAGTTCCGAGAAAACATCAACACGAAGTGGAGCACAACGACCACATAACGTATACCACATAAGTCACTGTCATCAGCAAAGCAAACCTTTGATAATGATTTAACATCTCCAGAAACTACTTTCTAGCTTTCAACCAGTCAAAAATCCTGTCATATTCGACGGTAATTCGATTCATTTCTTAAGCTAGCGTTGGGTGCTAAATTTGCATGCGTCAACCCTACACGCCTAGTGTTTTGTTTGTCAGAGGAACACAACGGCGCCGTTCATGAAATCACTGTTCCAAAGTCATAGTTGCTTTGCTAGCGGCGCGTGAGCTGCAGTTCAACGTGGATGTAAGCGGTTGGATCGGGGATTATTGTTGATAATAGTATATCAATAAAATATAAATATTGCCAGACTAACATACACTGACTGTCCCTGTATGGTCCCGAACTAAGCAACGCTTATACTAAAGGTACCGTACAATGGACTGGGGGCGATCGAAGTGACACCCAGGCCAGGGCGAATTAGAAAAACGTATTTCCGAAATTTGCCTCGACAGAAATCGAACCCGCAACCACCCGGTGCAGTGAGCCGAGCGGCCGACACACACACCATCTAAAGTCTAACCCCTTTATTAATAAACTTGGATTAGCTTACCTTTAAAAGTTTGTTTTACCCTGTAAAGGTTGGTCCAAGCGTTACACAAACTTTTAGTAACAGCTATTCCAGTAGTGATTTTTTACAAACTGAAATAAACGTGTAAAAGCAATTTAAATTATATTAGTATACATACTGATGCATTGGTTGTATAATAGTAGAACTCAGTCTAGAAGGTTTTTTTTCTGGACTCAGTGAATATGTTGCTTCTACGGCATTAGTGATGGGGTACTATCCACTGCGTAAATACTCCTACCGGTTATTACCAATTCTTTTTACCGTGTAAAAAGGAAAAATACGACCGATACGTGTCCTAATCTTATTAGGATTTATCTACATAACAGACTTTGTCTCTTTTACGTGTTCCTTATACATGAACACTCGCTCTAATTAATGTGTCGGCGAAATTTTGGAATTTGGAAATACCTTCAATTTACGAGTTTATATCTGAACATAATGAAACATGTTTAGTTAAAGTATTAGTATTTTTAAATCAAATTATTTGTGGAGTTTGATTAAACATGGCGTCCCGCTCCGTAATCTTTTTTTTTGCGACCTATGATAACGATCACGTATTTTTGTTGAGTTACAATATACTTAAAAAAATATATAATTTATATTAAAAAAAACTTAGCCCTTTTTGACGTCCCTCTCCTCGGCATGGGCCTCTCCTCAACACGAGGGTGATTCAGGCCATAATCCACCACGCTGGCCCAGTGCGGGCTGGCGGATTTCACATGTCTTTCGAAAATTGGTTAAATCATCTAAGACATGCAGGGTTCCTCACGATGTTTTCCTTCACCGTAAGCAAGTGATAATCATATAGAAATTATGATTCGCAGATAGATTTCGAGAAATCCAGAGGTTCGAGCCGGGCTTTGAGCCCGAGACCTGGTAGCCCGCAAGACGCGTGCTTAACCAATCGGCTATCACTGCTATTTTTATGTATTTAAAAATTGTAATGTTCTTACGCTATAGACTGACGATAAATCATTATCTTGAATAGGTTAGCCTCAAATGCAAGCTATGTTCAGGCACAAACAGTAAAACCTAAAACTTTTTTACAATTGCAACAACTTTTAGTTGCCACATCTGGAAACAGCCAAACCACCATTCCCCCTCTCTTACAGTGTATAAGTTCCAACGCAAATTGTTTTCCTTTATCCTTCAATATTTTAGATATGCGAGAAAAATATTAGGTGAATTCGCTTTAAGAAATACAAGATATAAAAATGTGTATAAAATCTATTTTTGTTCGGGATCCGTGTTTACTGGAGACAGTGGGACATGAATGTTTAAATTTCAACCGAAAGAGGTTTGCTGGCGGGGAACATGCCAAAATGTGGATTTCAGAGCTATTTTTATGTCGGTAAACTGAAGTTGGAGCTTTGTCTTCATTGTAATGTCAATAGTGTGCTTGGCGAATTTTATTAAGTAAATAAATATCGCCAGACTGACACACTAACTGTATGGTCCCAAACTAAGCAACGCATGTACTATGGGTACCGTACAATGGACTGGGGGCGATCCCAGTGACACCCAGACCAGGGCAAATTACGAACAGGCCATTTCCGAAATTTCCTTGGCGGCAATCGAACCCGTAACCACCATGTGTAGTGAGCCGAGCGGCCTATGTTCGAGCTACTGCGCCAAGCGGTCGTCAAGTACTTTGTCATTTAGATTTCCGAAGTCGTTTTTACAAACATTCAAATATGTTTTTTTTCTTTTTATTTATTAATAAACATCCTCTCAACAATAACGTCTGTTATCTTAAATATCGCCAATACCAAGAAGACGGTGGCGAAACGACCTAGACACCTTTGCGGGAATGACGTGGCCGGATATTGTCCTCGACAGAGCAACGATGAAAAGAAAAGAAATAATAAAAAATAACATTAATAAAAAAAAAACAAGATTCGTTACAGAACTAATCAATATGAATCCCAACAAATGTATAAAAGTTTCCCTGCGCCCTTTAAAAGTTTGCGGGAAAATAAAAACAGCATTCGTTACGCGTATTCGATTGGCTTCCCATACGAATCAGGGTTCCCTGTGATTTGTACAGTAATTTACCGTCGCGGTGACGCGCCGCTCGCCACGACCGCAGCGCGGTTACCGCGGGCATCGAACACTTTCACCACACTAGTGATTCCGTTTTTAAATACTATAGGGGTTGAAACAGAAAGGGTATACTTTTTTTTCTAAACTGAACTTTATAGTTCTGAAACTATCAGCTTTGGAGGAAAATTGAAAAACAAAAGGTGTTATAGGAATACAGCGGTTGACAGATTTCACAAGTCGACAAAACCTTTATTACTTCAACTATCCCACTAGTTTACAACTATCCCCCCGATAGTTTTGGAAAAAAATTGTGAACCCTTTTTGTTTCACCTAGTATATTTTATACAGTGGATATCATTATTTTTGAAGCGAAGCTCCTATATGGACGTTTGGAGCGCTCGCCGCACGGCCACTCTATCCGTGCTGAGCGTCAGAAGCGTTACACGACATATATACATATAGGTATATACCTATATACTCTATATAAAGTGACAGCTGCGGCGCGCAAGCTTCGCTTTTTTCGGGCGTCTCTAGACGGCAATGTTTTTATGCTAAATAATTCGTAATATCGATAATCAATGTTCGAATTGCGTAATATGTATTTACAATCTGGGCTGAATACCTAAAGGTGGATTCAGATCAAACAAGCGTATGCTCACTCATTCTATCCCCACTCTATCGAATTATCTTTGCGTAAACAGATATAGAGCATTATTTAATGGTTGTTTCTTTTGTTCGCGGTGATAAAAAGAGAAAAATAACTCCCTTGTTTCAGCTCTAGCTTTGCGATTGTTTGGTCTAAGCCCACCTTTAGATGTTTAATACAGTCAGCATAAATTAAATAGAATCGAATATTTTTTTATCGAATATCCTGACCATATCATTTAGGTGGCTGAATAAGTCGTGAGTCCAATAATATTTCTACAACAATTGTTTAAAATAAACTCTATTTAGAATACTATGTATTTCATCCAGACAAATCTCAGCGGAATACACTAACCTCTATTAACTTAATGAAATAATCTCCAGGGGATGTTCTTTGTAATAAATAATCATAATATTTATCCAAAGTCAGTTTAAAATATGCATAAACTTAATAGCTTGTTCCAAACCATAAATAATATATTTTAAGTTGACTAGTAGAATTACCAAAAATTTAATATAGAGGCATATAAAGTTTAATCTCGTATTTTGGGTCCTCACAACGTAAAACGTACCTTTAGGGTGACCCTCCACTTAGCTGTGGTATGAAACGGGCTCGCTCGCATCGACCAATACGATCATTTCATTTCCATTCAACTTGATCTAAGTTGGGTGATGCTGAGGAAATGAAGCGATCCTATTGGTCAAAGCAGGTTATTAGCAGGTATGTAATATGTAAGAATATTTTTCAGTTTTAAAGTGTACGTTATTAATTAATTACAGTCTATAAATTATTTCATTTAAAATGTATACCCCCTTATTGATAAACGTATAGCGGGCGAATAGTTAAACTCCGAATTATCTCTTTTTGTCATCAGTAATTTGACATTCGAAAGAAGAAGACAGAGCACGTTGTAACTATACGACCATTAAACCACGTTTATTAATAAGGATGATAGTGTGTGGGCTTGAATATAATAAATTAGTCGTATTATTGATTACCTCGGTTAGATCAACAGCTGCACTCATAACAAAATGGCCGCCATATATGATAGCTGATGTACAAAAAATAAAGTAAGTACCGTCCAAGTACCATTACGAGCCAAAGAGAGAAAATGTGAAGTACAGTTTGAGGCTAAATTATTTCCTTTCGCAAGAGACTTTTGCATACGAGTACATACCTCATTTTAATTGAAGAAAGTCTCTCCTAGCTCCAGTGCAAATGCTTTGTTACATATTTCACGTGCATATCATTAAAACCAGGGGTTTACACAATAAATAGCAAACTAAATACGAAATTTATTTGAGTTTTCACTCAGCCCTGCTGTTAATTCAATTTGTTGGAAGCCACATTTGTTGAGGTTAAATTCCTTGACGAGTCTTTTTATATTATTTTCATTAACGGAGCGGAGCGTGACTGAAATAAAGAACCCTTTGTTAGTAATGTGTTGAAAACTGGAGAGAGTACTTCATACCCGGTTTCTTGTCTACTGATATATCAATAACCGAGTGGATATTCGAATATTGGAATATAAATTTCTTAATATCCGCAAAAAATATGTAAGTATCATATAATTCCTAAGGCCGTACCGCAAAAAAAAAAGTGGAATGGAATAAATAGTTGAAATAGCTCACTATTAAAATATTACATTTTTTAAATATCGAGGCAATAACCTCTTAATTGAGGACTACCTTGATTCATTCACGGTAGGTATTTTAATCGACTCGAGTCAAAAATAAACCAGTACAGCACATCACTATAAGTATTTAACGGTGGCCAAGATTTCGACCGGCTTTTTCAATGAAAAGAAATCAGCCAAGCGGATTCTGATAAAAAATTTCCTTATTAAATATTCGGTCAAATTCCCGGGCGTAGACTGGCCCGAATATTATAAGTCCAAGGTTGAACCATTTGACTACGAATGATATCCCAGATTACATTTTGAATTTCAAATTTTAACTATTATGAGATGTTTATTCAAAGTTAGCGTGACGCAAAAATTAAAAAACTTCACCGCTCTATTTTCATTAATTTACTAAGTAACATCGCAGACGTCGGTTAGCCGGTAGCGCATAATATTGAATTAAGTAAATGTAAGCATTAATATAAGATAGGGAGACCTATGTTTCCTCCAAACTAAGGCGAGTAAATCCTTTGCAGCTACATGGCAAGCCGCTCTGCTGTATTACAACTAGCTGCTATAACGGGCTAGCTCGAGCAACTCTATCGAATCGTTCACTTGTCCGCGACAATTGGGGAGATGCCTAAAACGATAATCTATATCTCTTTATAGCTAAAGGCCAATCGACATCTTATTTTATACAAGGCAGTTCATTACCATTGCTCCAAACCTCTAAACGATAAATACAAACATCAACAACCATATAAAAGCTCCCAAAAATACGCAGTAAACGCAAAACGAGAGCCAACTCCCTTTGTCTAGACCAGCGGTCACTCCCACGTGAGCCATCACAATTTTTCCACCCCTGCATTCGGGATGGCAATTTATATGGTAAACCTTTGTAAATGTACACTGTTTGAGATAAGAAACAGTAACTACTGGGCCTCTAGATGAGGGGAAGAAATTCAGCAAGTTTAAATGTCCGTCCCTTGCGAGAGATCCCAGTAAAGTGCTGGCCGTGTCTTGATGTAGTCTTATCGAGATGTGAATGATCGCTGAATCTCATAGGCGCTGATGATTGTATTGTTTTAGGATGGAATATTATCGTTCGACTGTTTATTTTATCTCACCTATTTGTTTCCTATAGTCTCGTATTCACAAACATTGCTATGAGGTCTCACGGCGCATAAAAAATAACAAACTTTCTGGTGTTGGTCCCTTAGGCAAGTGTTGTTTGTGAATACGGCTGAAGGTGTCCTACCCCCCATGTTCTATCGCCATTTCTACTACTCTAATGCCGGTAGCTGGGTACAGATCAAAGCCGAAAGAAGAGCAAAACAACGAATATTCATATAAAAAAAAAGAAAATGTTTTCATAAAACTCACATAAGAAAATAAGGAAGAATGTTCGAATGTTTATTATTCTGCACGTGGTTTGCCTCAGGCCTGTCACCACCGTAATATTTTTAAAAAGTGACATCAAAGACATTTTGGATGTGTTTTTATTGAAAAAAATATTTATGATAACTTTTATCAATCACGATTTTATTTAGGTAGTTCCTTATATAGGTACTAAGTAGAGCAACTCTGAACGGCTATTTTGTTTTCATTCTAATTGTTTAGGCATTAAGTGCCCTACTCCTGAGCAAACGCCTGCGCTATACTTCTCCATACATCTATGTTCTGGGCTATTCCCTACCAGGAATTTCAAATTAGCTAAAAGTAGTCGGTATGTGTAGGTAGGTATGTTCGACGATCGCTTGGCACAGTAGTTCGAGCGTAGGCCGTTCGCCTCACTGCACATGGTGGTTGCGGGTTCGCTTCCCGCCGGGGCAAATTCGGTAATGGTCTTTTCGTAATTTGCCCAGTTCTCGGTGTCACTGGGATCGCCCCCAGTCCATTGTACGCTACCAACAGTACAAGCGTTGCTTAGTTTGGGACCATACAGTTGATGTGTTCGTCTGGAGATATTTATTATACCTACATAATAAAGACGCTTTTCGCGTCCATTTGTTAGTTCGTTTATTTCTTCTGAACCACGAAACGGATCTTGATGCAGTATTCACTTTTGGCGGAATTTCTTCTGAAAGGTTTACATGTATAAGTAATACACTCTAATAATTAAATATATAACTCTAAATTGAAAATTTAAAAACCCCCGATGCGATGACCTGTTCATCAAATGTATAATTTACCTAGTTCTTCCAAATAATGATGTTAGCGCGATTTGCGTAGCTCCCGTAGCTCAGTATCCATAGCTCATCTCGAAAATTCATCTGGTACAACTAGTTTCGATGCCAGATTATGAAAGCACCATTAAATCATTTGTTTTGGCTCATTTATAATCAAAGATGTACAATAATCAACAGAAAATCTGTGTAAAAGTATGAGACATTATTTTGTTATGACATTATAATAATTGACATTAGAATAGACAACGAATCTAAATATTGATGTCACGGAGGTTTTATTCCTAGTAAAATATTATCAATTATGATTCAATTTGATGTAATAACTCTGGTTGAGGTAGACGGGAGCAGCCTAGGGGAAGAATTTTCAATAACGCTAAAATTATTTTAAATTAGTTTAGTTTTTTTATATTCTTTGTCAATGGCGGAGCAACGCCCTCTAGAATTATTATAGCGTAATATTCCATGACCATTAACAAACCAAACAAAATTTTACGCATGCGCGTATCCATCATTTGAAACGTGACTTATGGAACGTCTTTAGTTCATACACAAATCTCAATAAAATTGATAAAATATTAATTTTTTTCAGAATCAGGGAAACTTTTCAAATTTATAATATTGTAAAAAGCCAGTTCAGACTATTACGATCATTTAAAAATATAATAAATCTAAATCCAATCATCTCAAATTTCGACTGGATTCGAGCCGAGGGAATTGGTTTTGGCCGTGAATTTGGCTTTTCTAACCTACAAAAGAGCTGAACCGATTTTCATGAAACATAGCTAAGAACACTCTCGATCAGAATACCTATCTAACAAAAGAAACAAAATTGAAATCGGTTCATCAGCTTGGGCGCTACGTTGCCACAGACAGACACACAGATCCACAGATACACAGATACACAGATACACATGTTAAACTTATAACACCCCTCGTTTTTCGTCGGGGGTTAATAAATAGTAGAGAATGCCGTGCGAAACATACGAATCATTAAACAATCCTGAATATGATTTTCTAAATACAAATCCTTTACACCGCTATAAAGAGTCTGCAAGGAATTTCTATCGGCCTGACTGTCTCTAGCACGTTCCATACACGACTCGCAGTGACTGTACTATCGAATTTGTGACGTGAACTGTACCGTGCGCCGTCAATGGAATACAAAGTATGTCTATCTTGGCATAAAACAAGTTTATTTTTGCTTAAGAATGTTGCTTTTTGCACATCAGAGTAAATATTTTAAAAACTAAGAATTAAATTGTCTAAAAATTTCAGCGGTTTTGTTTTATGACATACAATTTATTATATTGTGTTAGTTAATCCTAAAGAAATTATACTAATTATTTTTGGCAATTTCTTTGGTAAGTCCACACTACTGGTAAATGTTTTAATTTCTTTCATACTTTAAAATGTAATTCAATTTATTATTGATCAACTGTTGTATATTTCTATTCTGTGCCTTGACTATATAATGATAATTTCATATTTACAAAATATTATCCCACCTATGTACAGTCGCGCAGAACAATGTTAACAGCGTAAATAAATAGCGTGCATCACCCGTGCAACGGGCGCTGCATGTAAATTGCTAATATCGCCGATTTATTGAACTATCTCTCTTCGCAGTTAAATTTACACATTCACACCGCCCGCTCATAATGTTACCCGTATTCGGCGCGGAATATTCCACGGTTCATATAATTCTGCGGAGGATTAAAGTTTGCGGTTTAATATGAGCGAAAATAGTTTTTTTCTGAGAAACAATTTAGGTTTCATCATAAATATAACAGTTTTAAATATGTTACTTACTTTTCATCTCATTTGAGAATATAATTAAACCTATTATTTAAATTAAATAACAGTAATTCTAGCTACCACGACGCTCTTTTCACTTTCAAAACCGTTTAACTTAAAATAGTGTTCGCCTCATACGATAAATTTACTACGAAAACGATAAAACTTTACGCCATACGTCACCAAAACCTTTTCCTTATAAAACACTTCCAAAAACTCTCTCACACAACACGTCTTCACTGTACTCGTAAAAATACATCTCGAGTCACCGAGTTTAAACTATCTAAAACAATCGATGCCAACTTCAACGGACCACGTCCGATTGCTACCGCGCGGCGTCGTGCAGACAATATGTCTTTTGTCGGCGACTGTACACAGCCCGGGAGGACACCATTGTGATGGTAAACTGTACGAGATTGCAGAGCGACATTGCCCTCTGAGATTATACTTGTGTGGGCGACTGTACCGCCCAGATACGACAGTGTATGTATTTGATCAGTCGAGTCGTGTCAAAGGTCATTCGTTAGTACTCTGCACTTGAATCGAGATTAATCACAATGTGTTTGCTAGCCTATTTTCACCTCTATGTATAACAACAAATCGCCTCTATCTATCGTAGCTATTCTATGCCACTGCCTCTATCTAGTGCACCTATCCATCGCGCATTTTCTACGATATCGCCCCTATTTATCGCCTCTTTCCATAGCTATATATGACTTATATTCTACACAAACTGTGTAAAAAAACTACCTATATATTTATTCTGTGTACACAGAAAATAAAATTGAGGCTAGAAATTATAAACTCACTACAATACACATTTTTTAAAATCTAGGTTCAGCAGATAATTTATGAATACGGCGAGGCATTACAAATTTTTTTTGCTGTTTTAAGAATAATAAATAATTATAATAAGTTTAGTAAAAAAATATTGAAGAGGCAGCAGTGTTCTACCCAATTGGTTAAGCACCAGGTTCCATGTCCTGGGTTCAAACCCTGGTTCGCATCTCTGAGTTCTTCAAAATATACGTGCGAATCATAATTTTTATATGAGCAAGTGATAACACTTGCTTACGATGAAGGAAAACATTTGGAGAAACCTGCATGCCTTAGAAAAACTAACCAATTTTCGAAAAACATGTGAAATCCGCCAACCCGCACCGGGCCAGCGTGGTGGATTACGGCCTGTATCCGCCTCGTAGTGAGGGGAGGTCCGTGGCCAGGAATAGGGCATCTAAAGGGCAAAATTATTATTATTATATTGAAAAGAATATTAGGAACTCCATGAACCATTTGTTGTCGTAATTTTGTTGGTTATTCTTTCTTTTGCCCATATTTAGTAAATTTTATAGCGAATTGTAGCCTTATCTTTCCCAAACAAAGAGGTTCTTATTAAAAATCAAAACTTCTAACACTATTTCTTATCAGCCCCTCTATTAATCACCCATTTCCTCTCAATAAGATTATCGAATCACCCAAGTGACCCATAATTACGTAATGTTATTCAGGCCGATTCCGTCGCCGGCACTTATAGGGTTTCGGCCCATTGAGCAGTCGGGTGTGCCGATAAATCACAAATACATTACGTGTGCACAGCTCTACCTGGGATGTTGCAGGTGGAGAGACGGCGATATAGGAAAGATAGGGTTCGAAAATGGGGATTTAACATTTTGACGCTTCAGCGAGAGAATTTACGAAGATGCATTGTGTCATTTGTGCATTGGTAGATATGGTTGAATTTGAGGTTTGATCTTATGTAAGTAATCCGAAAATGTTTGATATGAGAATCCATAAAAAGCATGTAGAGCAGAAAACTATTTTCCTTTTTCTACAAGAATAATGCAGCATGACAATTTCTAAATACGCAAGTCTCTACATTATAACGTTTCTATTAATTTGAAGTTGAGTATGTATTCATTAGAATATAGATTGGTTATATCATTTTATGGTTTCCGTATTCGACCTCCAGGCCTCTATGTTTGTTCCCAGTCCTGTTTTTCTGTATACGTCATATTCCATCAAACGTTACTTGCGGCGAAAACAAGTGAAGGTGACAAACAGGTTTTTGTGCAAAATATATAATAATTTTTTGAGCAAGCCGCGTTGTCCTTGTTTTTTTTTTTAACTACGTGTATGTTTTATGTTATTCCATGTTTTATTTTATTATTTGCTATGTTGTTTATTAGATGCTTATAATTTTCTCGTAGTCAAAAATGTAATTTAATTCGTACGCGGAATTTACAAATTGAAAATCATTCATTATTTTGTTTTTTTATATAAACGACAAACAAGTTTACGACCCGTCAGATCTTAAGCAGTTACCGTAGCCTTATAAATTGCACTTTGCCCGCACATTTCCGACCTGAAGGGGAGTGACACAGAGGGTGGGAAAGGTAGATTGGTTGGGCTACTAAAATTATAAAAATTGCGTATAATTATTTTTTAAGCCACTTTTCGTTCCTATAACTTCAGCACCGCCTACTCAAATTATTGAAATTAATCTATTTAGTAATTTCATTGTTTACTTAAGACAGGTATTAACTCCATATTAATTTGAATATAACATTTTGTAATAGTTTGATAATATAGATATTTACATATTTTGTGACATTCTAAATTCTTAAGGTTGGTCTTGGATTAATACAAAAATATCACAGTCGTATTGCTCTGAAGAATAATTGCATCTGTGGTGTTGTATTAAGTGAAAACACTTGAGACTTTATAAGGCAATAATTATATTTAAATATAACGAAAATATACTGCACAAGAAAGAGACCCGCATTCACCGAGAGCGTGAACAATTGCTAAATAACGCATAATCTTTTGGCGTTTGCGTCCATTCATAAACTAACATGTGGCAGCGCTGCTGAGCTTGCCACCGACTAAGCTACGATCGGCTGCTAATCCATCATTCCTTGTATTCATAAGATAAAGTGAGTCTACATTTTGCTTACCAATCAGAAACAAACATAAATTTCTCATCCCGCCAAAGATCTCAATCTCGATAAATGTATTTTGCATTCTCTCGTTGTTGACTACGCCGCAAATTATTTAATACCATTAACGGTTAGCTGGCTCACTAAACTATCTAATATTCACAAATCGCTAAAAGCTTTTGAACAAAATGTCCCTTCTTTGAAACCGATAAATATTTAAATTGAGTAAACGATTTTAACAGTCGGTTAAAGTATTATTATAAGAGCGTCCTGCCATTTATCAGATAAATATTTAAATGCCATTAAGTCATTTACCAAACGCTAAGAAAGACAACAACGGGAAAATACTTTAGGCGATGTAAGAATCACAAATTTAAAGTCAAACCGTTGAAATATTCAAAGGAGCTAATTCTGTTGTTGAAAATTGACGACTAAAAATGCCGTCTTGCTTCAACAATGATGCAACAATAATTTTTGAACAGTGCAGAAACACATCGCATCGTGAGGAAACCGGCATACCTTTTTAAAAGTGTGAACTATGGCCCAAATTCCCCTTGCATTGAGGAGGAATGTACCCATGAAATAATAAGTAAATAAAAAAAAATGTGTAGTCAATTACCATTAACGGAATATGGATATACTGCTGCAGTGCTTTTCTGCCTATCCCTTTGTATATATTTATGTATTCAATATATATATATATATATATGCTATTGATGTGTTTCTATAAATGTATAATACTCCGGTGTTTGTAATTTACTGCTCTTAAACGACTTCACTGATTTTGATGATTTCTTTTTTATACTTATGGGACCTGGGGTACACCTGGATGGTTCTTAGCCACAGTTGGACTTTGTGCTGATGCTGTGATAATCTACGCTTGTGAAATTGTGAGCAAAATCTACACTATATATACAATATAATTATAAGTATAATCGCAGAAAACAAGCAACATCAAAATAATGTTAACAGAATAAACATTGCATAAAGCCAAAGGATTTTAGAGGCTTACACCATCATGCATCTTAACATCTCATTTCAAAAACCATTTACCTCATCTCCGAGCATACACAGCTCTAATCTGTAGCTTTCAAAGGTCAACAATTTACTTCTAATACAAATAAAAGTAAATTGTATGAAATTTCTTTCCCGACTTTCCCATCAAACGAACCTATTCCTCAAAGCGGATCTTCGGACTTGAATGCCAGGGAAAGTAATTTTGTAACGTGTAAAACGAATATTTTCTTGTCTGAAATTGAAATGCTTGGCAAAATATTAATGAGATTTTTTGAAAATGTTTCGCTGAATGTACAAGAAAAATATGGGATTGCGGAGTACAAAATAAATTTCATGGTGTGTTTTTATAAGAATTGTATACATTACCGTGTGTTTGGAAAAACGATGTACATTTTAATTGAGTTTTTATACCTACAAAAAAGTAAGAAAAAACTTGTTAGGGTATCTTGAATAAATTGTTTTCAATCAAACGATATCTTACAATAAAATATAATAATTATCGCTACCATTTACCAAAATGATTTCTTATTTGACTGACTATTTATTTGTTACTTCATATTTTATTGCATAACTGAGAGCAACACCTACCTAAGTAATGCCTATAAAGGATTTTTACGGAAGTTTTCGAAATACATTCTTCGCCAATTTGCCGTGTGAACGAGGGTTATTAGGACATGAACTCAAAAAATAAAAATAATCTATTCCAGTGATGCATAAAGATGCTTCCACATAGGAATTTAAATAGTAATAAATCAAAATTAATGCTGCCAGAATCACACCAACTGTATTATCCCGAACTAAGCCATCCCCAATCCCTTGAGAAGAAGTCATACGTAAACCGAACTACAATGCATTAAAGCAAAAGAATGCAATTAAAACTAAAGAATGTAAGTCTACAATATCCACGCTCAAATGGCTAATGTACAAATTAAGGCAACATATTTAAGATAAAAAAGCCCTTTTTAATAAACGCCAAATGTACCACTCCCGGGTAAAGGTCTTTCATTTACTTCACCACACATCTCTGTCTTGAACAATATTTCGGCAGGATGTTTCCACAAAGGCGGTGATATCATATCGCCTTAGCCTTTACATCAGCAACTATTATTGGAACTTTACGCATATTAATTAATTAATCATTTTCAATATTTGAATTTAGAAAGGTTACTGGGCAATTGCCTAAAGGAGCCACGATCATAACTTTCGTATTTGTAATCCATCAGATTAACAAAGGGTCAGTCAAATCAGACTTTAATACTTCCACAATCAGTTTTAATTCGTCCCTCGGGCTTTTAGCGGCAACAGCACGTGCCTGCTTCGACATGGAAATATAGTCAGGGGAGACAAATAGGTCACTAAATAGCTATTTACATACATAAATAACAACATCAAATATATCCGTAATGTACCATTTTATTTTCTTCTGACCATCGACCTTATTATATTGCTGAGTCGTGGGAATAGATTATGATATAATGTTTTATGTAAGGATACTAGGATACTACGCTCTTTTGGTTTCGTGTGGTTATATTTACTTTTTTAATTACAAATTAGTATACGTACGGACAGACTTCCGGTAAAAAAAGTTAGCCAATTATTTAAATTTGGTGTTCCAAAATTTAAATCGGCACAAAAACAACAACTAAGCTTAAATGTTCCTAGAAAATCCAATAGTATCAACAAGTCCACCGCCGTTTTACTGGAAATTTCACCAATTAAACCAGCCGTCTATAAATTTAAAAGTCCATAACAATCACTTTTATTTCAGACGACAAAAAGAGTAATGGACGAGCACCGTTTTAACAAAATAGCTCCTAAATAAATGCAACGGGGCACAATGGGCCAGCTATAGGAAACAATTGGCCCCGTAATTTATGTGGCCACACCACAGCGGTATATGGGTCACGGTGGCTGGACAGGCATCAGTAGGTGAAAGCGCTGGCACACCATCCACACATTCGCAGTCCATCACATGAACACACACTGACCGTAAGGGAGAACCGATACCATGTATGTGTGCGTGCCATGCATAACACATAAAGCTACATATTCCGTCCAAGTTACAATTCTGAGTATGATGTCATTAGCATATGCAGGTTCGTTGGAGACCTGAGAGACCTGAAAGTAACCTGGCTTCCGTAGTAATCGGAGTAATCAGGGTATGAAAAATAGACTTAGTAAAAAATTCATGAATGACCCGAAAGTTTAACAATATCTGAACAAAAACTGCTTCTAACGACGGTTCATATAAAAATAATTGTTGGATAAGTAGAATTACTAACGTCATAAAAATATTCAATTCTGCTTATGAAAAACAGCTCTAGTTAACGATGCCTCAAACTACTGGGACTTATACATTTGAGTAGCATTCAGTATTTCCCGTATATCTGTGCTATCTACAATCTTTTTTGATATATAAGAAGACCACCATAGCCAATTTGTTTCAACCTCAATGTGAACTTAATGCATCTCTCGGAAGTTGGCTGAACATATTTGCAGTTGATGCCAAGTGTAGTAAGCAAACAATGCTTGCATGTTATGTTATTCGAGAATGATCACACGATGTGCTCATATTTCGTTATACTGTGGCTATTTGCATGTAGCTTTTTCTGCTGTAGTCGGCTTGGCGTCTAAGCGTCCATTAATTGTATGGAAAAACCAAAGTTTTTTTATTTATCTTATCGTAAATGATTATGTGACTCTGTGACCGACAACTCAATATAATTTGATAATTACTAGCCACCATTTACCGAACCACCAGTCCACCAACTGTTTCTTTGATCTTTTCAGGCACACTCCATCTTGTTAATTAATTTATAATAATGATTTTATCAATTTACATAGTGACTCACTTCCTGCAAATATCATTCTAATAAATTAACGTTTGGAAACGATTTTCACAATGTATAATAATAACCCATCGTAGAAGTCCGATCGGCCTTTGAACCGCGCATCAAGAATAAATTTTAACTTCAAAAGGTTTCCTTATAAAAGGTTGCCTGATAAGACCGGTTTTGTTATGTAGATGATTTTATGATGTTCTTTTATCTTCTTTTAGGCTTATTATCGATAATTCTCTAGTGTTTTTGTACTTGATTCTGGATAACCTTTACCGGATAAATAAAGCTTTTCGATTGAGAACTAATTCGCCTATAAAATATGGTTGGGCTTTTTATTATTTGAACAAAATTATAGATATCCCGGATCCGGATATACACCACGGTTCATATCCTAAAACTTAAAACACGATAGACTATTTAGAAGCAACTGTCTTTATCTGAAGCGTAAGCTGACCTGTCCCGATTGCAGCTATTCCAAATCTAATGACGATAAAACGGGGATACGTCAACACAATCTAACGCAGGCGACATGATACTAAGACGGGCATCAGATCAATACAAACAAGCCGACCGTCCCTCAAGACGTGCACGTAATAAATCTGTGGCGAATTGCTTCCGAGTCCAGTGTAGTTGAAATACTGCCAGATTATACGTACACGCGGACCCGGCACTCTGTCCCTGATCTTACTTGCATTATAGATATATTGTGCAGCTTAGATGGGGGAATGTGGGAATATACCTGGGGCCCAACTTTGTAAAACCGATTACATCTCGATCAACTCGCAATACGTCAGAACTGACGTATCGCGTATCTGAATACGTCAGTTTTTCTATAGAAAATCTGTTAAAACTTTAACAAAGTCCCTGATGTGCTTTTGTCGAGCGCTGGATGCAAATTGATAACGATAATTAAAGACTCCTTGCGGGTAAAATAACCACAAGTAGCGCAAGACAATGACAAGTGGAGGAATAAAGAAGAGGCCAAACTGTGTGACAAATAATAGGCTTTTAAATAGATATGTTACCCTCAAGAAATCCTTACAATATTCTGAAAGTCAGTTTGTCATAGGTTTACAAAATGGGCAAACAGAGATGAGAGGAATTCTTAAGTGGATCAAGGTTTTGATTTAAGTGTTTCCAAACCAACTGTCATTAAGAGCATTGACACTACTTACTCATAAATATTGACACAGTACCAAACAAAATGTAATTTCCCTCTGTAGCAAACAATCAGTTATTAGAATAGAATCGACGTTTAGACAGCTCACGAATACCAAGCGTAATATTGCGAAGGAATAATACCTAATAATGTCTGAAGCCGGGTCAAAGAAAATCATTTCCAACTGGGAACTCCGTAAGAAAGAAACTTTCTTCAATATAACGAATTATTGGATTCACGGACGGCAGCGAATAATCATATCGGCCTTTCCCGAATATTTTTTTAGGCCCGAAAGTTGCCTTGTTCCGGGTCCAATTTGATTTTTGTCCGTCCCAAATTGAATAATATGTCGTCGATGTGATATTAGTGTGTTTCTAGACATATTCGACCGATATAGCGATCGTTTTGTCGTTTGAACGCGTTTGTGGGATTGGCAAAAAAATGAGGATTTTTCTGGTAGGCCGAGCGAGATAATGGGATGTGACATCGACGGGTATTCCTATAAGATTTTGTATCAGTGCATGCTACTTTTTTACACTCGGAAACGATTCTCGAGTTACTTGCACATTTTTCTCATAACATTCTTGGAATTGTGGAAGGATATTTATAAATGCGTTTAGAATGGACAATTTGCTAACTAAAATTAATGGTATGTAGATTACTCTATTAGGGAATGAAAAACTTTTTTATAAATTACATATATCTTAGCGGTCCTTAAAGCCTAGGAAATATGGCGAATCCCTCATCTTGTTATTTCGTGACAGACGGGCGAATAAATAGTCCGTTCTCAATCCCAGGGGCCAGAAATTTCAGCCGAAAACAATACGTAATATAAATAGGTATTCTGAAAATAACTATTGTGGTATTCTTTAGAAATGTATTTCAGTCTAGTGTTGTGAACAATTTCGATAGTGAGAAAAACATAACACAAAACGACGTAATTACATAGTGATTCTAGGCGCATAATATTTATATATTGATGAAATCATATGAAACAAGTTGTGGAACAGAAGTATATTCAAAACACTACAAGCCCCATTTAACTCAAAACTCAATTAGTTAAACGAAAAGGTCGCAATTAAGTTGGCAAGTAAGTATTTGCGCAAGCCGTGTTACATAACCCGACACCTACACATAAGTCACACGGGAACTCACAATTAAGTTCAAAGGTTTGAAGGCAATAAATTCGCACAAAGTCGAAATCTCGTTACGGACGCCAAGTGGAACAACACTATGTTGGAGTTCCAAAACGAGCGATCGACTTAGCGGGCTAAAACGCTACGAATAATTTGAGAGAACGAAATACGAATAGTTTAATATGGTGGAGACGGAATAACTGGTAACTTGAAAATATCTTATTCTTAGTAATTACATAATATATTCTATTTTTTATACAGGATAATATTTTTAAGAAGTTAATTTAAGATAAGCCTGTAAAATTTTCCAAAACAGAAACACACATACATACATACCAGAAACGATACAGATAATAGATCTCGGCTCAATAAGTGGATTGAGAAAATTCATACTTATATCATTTATGCACGAATTCGCATCTCAAAAGCATTCTCAGATTTGCGACCGAGTTATCATTGCTATCAATAAGATACTTTAATCTTAATATCTTAAACCGCTATTCTCGCGGCCCCGACGCGAACCTGCTGTATTTAATCAAACATTAAGTCTAATTGCATTATACTTGATTTATGGTGGCCGGAGAGCCTCCGGTTCCCATTGAAAAGTTAATCAACTAAAAGCCTTTTTTCAACTTCCTGGATTAAGAAGTGAGTTAATTTATAGCGAATTGAGAAGGTCGTTTTATATCTTAATTAAGATAGCTGGGAAGAGTGGGTTCAATTCAGAATTATATGGAATTAAGAATTTAATTTGTGGGTGTGTGTTTTATTTGCAACCTTTGTAAACAAAACACATTCACTTAAAAGTGAGACATAAATAATTTTTATTATACACAAGACATGTTTCTTAGGGTTCTGTAGTCCTTACGAGGTACCTTTATTATAAGATCATTCAGTCAGTCCGTCCCAGTCTGTCAACGTATCATAAAAAATCACGCATGGCTTAGGTTAGTAAATAAAACTATTTATTATTACTTATTTATTTACTGGAGCCACCAAAAAAACGATTATCAATGTCACCAAAAAGTCTTCAGAACTATATTTTACTAGCGACCCTGCCCGGCTTCGCATGGGTGCAATAAATTATTATTGTTTCTCTACTATATTATGCATGTATTATACATATAAACCTTCCTCTTGAATCACTCTATCAATTTTTAAACAACACATCAAAATCCGTCGCGTAGTTTTAAAGATCTAAGCATACCTACATAGGGACAGAGAGACAGCGGGAAGCGACTTTGTTTTATACTAAGTAGTGATGTAGAGTTGTACTTTAACATGATTTCAACTGTATATTTTAAGTTTTTTTTCAGTCCTGTCTTGACAGGACTAAATTCAAAATCAACTCACCTGATATCCAGACGCACAACAAGCATCCGAACACCTTAAAAACACTGAGTACCAGCGTCCCCATCTTCACTTCAACTAATGTTTACACACACTAACCATCGTTCACCTTTCGGGCACCAACTGACTCCCATTAATTTAATATCAAAATTCCCGGCACTGTTCAATGGTACCACCTGGAACAAAGAAAATACATTTTAATTAATGAACGGTTTTGGGCGCAGGGGCCCGGCGGTTATTATATAAAATATTACACCGGAACTACTTTAGATAAATATTTTAAGGCCGAAATGCTTGTTTAATATAGTTTATTGGGTGCGGTGGGCAGACATGTTTATATTAATAGGGTGTTATGTAATTATTTAGCATGTTGAATATAGGCCGGAAATAAGTATTTATCACCGCGATTAAATAACAACTATTCAACAGTATATTGGAACCCCTATCACTTTAGGATTTAGGATCAGTCCTAAAGGACCCACAAGGATGCACTGACGATAAAGGTGTATTCAGATACACCTTTACCGTCAGTGCACCTGTGCTAACCCCTTTGCGAAATAAAGGCGTGATGGTGGTCATGCTTTCTGTAATACCGAGTGTGAAATACACTTTCTAATTCGATTAGCTACTAACTGCTTTAACTATTTAAATTATTGTTTATTTTATGAAATAAAACATCAATTGCAATAAAACAATTAATGCAATTTGACCCATATGCCAGTTTCATAAGAGCACGCGTCTTTGTGAAATGAACGAACAGTTCCTCAAAATATTCCCAGCCTCAAGTCCCCATTGGACCAAACAAAAAATAATTCGTAGCACACTCGTAGCATCGCTCCGTTGCTATGCCCGTAGCGTTCTGTCTTATGAAGCGTCGTAGCCGGTTGTAGCAATTCAATTTATGTAACAAGGTTGGCGATTTCTGTGTTAAATTAAACATTTTTGGTGTAATTTCTTTTTTTATAACAAAGTCGGCAAACAAGCTTACGACCTATCTGATGCTAAGCAGTTGCCATAGAATATAGATGCTTGTAAGACCAAAGGCATTGCTCCCATGTTGCGGACATGAAGGGCCTGATGGGACAGAGGTAGAGGAAAGAAAAAAAGGTTGGACTTTCAGCTCTACCACCGTTTCAATCAGTATCAAACTTCATACGTTATAACTCTATATCTATACTCATCCAAACCCATTATATCACGCTTTTGAAACAAGCTGTATAAGTATTTAATTAACAGACGACATGGTGCTTCTTAGTCCTTCAATTAATGGGCTCAGAAAACTTTTGGCTATTTGTGAACAATACGCCAAGAGTCATGGTTTGGTTTACAATGTCAAGAAGACGCAAATGTTGGTCTTCCGGGCAGGGAGAGGTCCGGAGAAGTTTCCTCCGGTGTTTTTGGACGGTGCTAAGGTCGGGGTGGTTGATAAGTTCCGGTACCTGGGACATATGCTTGTGGAGAGCCTGAGCGATGATCTGGACATCGAGCGGGAGCGTCGAGCCTTATCGGTCAGATGCAACATGCTTGCGCGCCGATTTGCCCGGTGTAGTGACCAAGCGAAGCTGACACTGTTCCGAGCATATTGTCAATGTTTTTATACATGTCAGCTTTGGGTCAAATACACCAAACGTGCAATGAGCACTATTAGAGTGCAGTATAATAATGCATACCGCACCCTAATGAAACTGCCCAGATATTGCAGCGCGTCGGGCATGTTTGCTGAGCAGAGGATTGCTGACTTCTTTGCCATCAGAAGGATGAGGATTGCGGCGCTCTGGTCTCGGATACGTGGATCGGGCAACGGGATACTCTGCACGTTGTCCGAATACCCGGACAACCCCATTTTTAAATGCTGGATATCTGTGCACCGTGATCATAATATTAAATAAGAAAACGCTGCGAAATGTGTCAGTCTTATTTTTTATGTTGTTTTTTACAATCATTTTATTTTTAAAATGCCTGTTTTTTAGAGACGCGCCTACTATTGTGGGTTTTTCTTATGTTTTTATTTAATTTTAATTTTATTATATTTTATTTTTATATACTTATTGTAACTATGGGAACATTCCTGAAATAAATGAATATTATTATTAATTCACCAAAAGCTACAGACAGTTAATAGTAACTCAATATATTTTCACCATATCACCTCCTAAATAATTCCACCAGCAATCTTACACGATCTTTTTTATCGCATATTATCGTGCAGTAGATATGCGTCTATTTTTTATCGCCCGCCCCGTCGGGTCGCGGCCATCAATCATCTGGGACGCGTGTCGCGGTAGTGAGTTATGTGAGGCGATGTCAACGTATCTTGGACGGTTATATATTGAATTATATGCCTAAGATGTATTGGGTCTATTAAAATAAATGATATTTTGTGCTGGGTTTATTTTTTAACATTTTTGGTAATATTTAGGACAATGCTTTCCGATGACCGCTTGGCGCAGTGCACATGGTGGTTGCGGGTTCGATTCCCGCCGGGACAAATTTCGGAAATGGCCTTTTCGTAATTTGTCCAGGTGTGGGTGTCACTGTCATGCCGCGAGTCCATTGCGCAGTACCCATAGTACAAGCGTTGCTTAGTTTGGGACCATACAGTTGGTGTCTCAGTCTGACGATAATAACGCTTTTGTTTCCCAATAGTCGACAACTTAGGTATTGTCACGTCAAATCACAAACTCTGTAACATAAACTCCCTTATTAATGAACGTAGATAAGTGATTGTGTAGTTACACCATACATTGTCTTCTTCTTTCGAATGTCAAATGACTGATGACAGAAAGAGATAGTGCGATATGTAACTATTCGTCTGCTAATCCTCATTTATTAATAAGGAGGAATGTGTGTAGGCTCAAATCTCAGCTCACATCCCAGGGGAATAGGTGTTTTCACACCGATACGACCTATGCCGACTCAATATCGTCACGATATCGTCAGACATTTTGTACTGTATGATTTGACATTAGTCGGGAACGACACCGACCCGATACCGACACCGATATCGGCGACGATATCGTACGGGGTCAATGTACCGGGCGGGGAAAGAGGGAACGGTGACGCACGCGCCGCACTTTATTTAGTTGCGAATTTGCAACTAGATGTTTATAAAAAAAACTCGATTCAATATGACAACTCTACTAACCATGAGAAAGCCGGAAGCCTAATCCTCCACTCCCTGCCATTTATCTATAGGTATGCTACGGTGACTAATTGACTTCAGGCCGACTTTGTCATCTTATAAGATTCTCGTGTCACAATGTTAGTTACCATACCCCTCCGAAATGGCTCGACCGATTTTCATGAAATTTTGTGTGCATATCGGGTAGGTCTGAGAATCGGTCAACATCTTTTTGAGGGCAAAACAACTTTTGCCGGAACAGCTAGTCTACTATATAAAAATAAGTCGGGTTTTCCTTCCTGACGCTATAACTCCAGAACGCACGAACCGATTTCCATGGTTTTGCATTCGTTGGAAAGGTCTCGGGCTCCGTGAGGTTTATAGCAAAGAAAATTCAGGAAAAAATTTAACAGAAAAGCGCATTCCACGCGGACGGAGTCGCGGGGCACAGCTAGTATTATATAAAAAAACCTTATGAGAGTATTATATAGTTCCGACTCAATTTTTGACATTCAGTCACATTGAACGGCAGGCAGAACATTAGACTCTGGGATATGACTATGAAATATAGGTAACTGGCCACTTGGCTGTACTATGAACCGAGCCTGCCTGTTTCGACCAATAGGAAAGCTTCATTTCTATAGCTTCTCCCGGCTTAGCTCTAGTTGGAAGGAAAGGAAGCGATTATATTATTCGAAGCGGGCGGGCCCAAATGAACGGTCACCATAAGTAGGTATGCATACTTATTTCTAATCTATTCACAAGAGCGACCTCTAGTATTATATGGCCGTGTCATAATACGAGAATAGGTTAGATAAAACGCTAGCTAGGATCTTGGTATTGTTGTACCTTAGAGGCCAGAATAATGTTAAGATATAACGACGACCGCTTGGCGCAGTGGTTCGAGCGTAGGCCGCTCGGCTCACTGCAACTAATGGTTGCGGGTTCGATTCCTGCTGGGGTACATATCGGAAATGGCCTTGTCGTAATTTGCCCTGGTCTGGGTGTCATTGGGATCGCCCCCAGTCCATTGTGCGGTACCTATAGTACAAGCGTTGCTTAGTTTGGTATACAGTTGTTGTGTCAGTCTGGCGATATTTATTATTTACTAGCTGTGCCCGCGACTTCGGCCGCGTGGAATTTACCTTAACATAAATTTAATTTAACATTTGCGAGTCGATGTTTCGTGTTTTATATGCCTACTATCGCAAAAGCCCGCTCGCGCGTTTTGGCCCGCGCGACCGGCAGCATTTGAGATCAATTTTTTTTGTTTTTCTAGCCTTAGTTACTCCTTATAACATCAGCTATCTGCCAGTGAAAATTCCGTCAAAATCGGTCTAGCCGTTCCGGCGATTACCCGGAACAAACATATAGACAGACAGACAATTTTTTTTTAAATCGCGTTTTTGTTTTAAGTACCGTATGTACTTTCATATACATTTAGTGAAAAGGTGTTACTTTGATATTACAAACAGACACTCCAATTTTATTTATTTGTATAGATTATATAACCCCGGACGATGTTTCCAACTAAATCGCAATTACTCCCTAATTTAACCGCGTTGCTATGTACTGTGGAATGATCAATCATTCCACACAAACCGCGTCTGAGCCCGTGAATTATTATGTCAGTTATAAAGGGACTTTACTTACACATCACATTTGTAAGCTACAAATTATTTTGTCAATTTTATGAAACATGTTCTTCACTAGTGGGACTTACACCGACAAAACTTTTCGTGAGCTATTATTACAAGCGTATTTTTACAAATTGCCTTTGGCCAGGAGCCTTTGGTATTCAAAGCATCTAGCTATAGGTTACGATCGCAGCATGACATCAGACGGGTACGGTTGTTTACCGAGTTTTTTATAACACCTATAAAAATTAAGTTTAACTTCGGATTGCACAATTCAGCTGTGATAAAAGTACATTTAATAATAAGCCTAGTTTAAGTAAGTCCATCATATAGATACAATTTACTGGTATGGTCAATGGTATCCGAAAATCCATATTCCTTTTATATGTTCCAAGATTCCCCACACGTCCCTCCCGTCTATAACGAATCCAATGAAACCAAGACAATATCGCGAATTCTCATCCGACGCCAATATCTACCAAACAGATACACTTCTTACCGACAACAATAGAGCCGAACAACATCATAAACTTCGAACAATCGAACATATTGTTCACCTCAGCGGTCCAGTTAACGGGTAATAAACGTCCCGATTCCCCCCTCCCCTGTAGGAGGGACCTCGCGACCGCATCTACATTCCATTAATACTCCACGTCAATCGAACCCAGCATAATGTAGCTGGATACCCTTCAGAAAGGTTTCGGAGGTCTACCTTAGGTCTGTGCCACGAAATATTTACCGTAGCGTAACGTTAATGTAAGGGTATACCATCTCCCTCGCATAAGTGATGTCTTAAATAAGAATAACTGTGACGGCATGCTTTATCGATGACGATATGATTACGTCAGGAGTTTCTGCTAGGCACGCTGGAATTATAATTATGAACATGTAATAACACTATTGACTTGGCAATAGTCATAGCAAAGGTGGAATTATTTGAATGTAGTTAATACACCATTCTTTTAGATAAAAAAAATAGTGTTGGAGCCATGTTCCTATGCCTAAAGAACTATAATCTTTTGGTGGATCCAAAACTCCTTAATATTTCTGTATTTTATATGACTATGTAAACATAATTATTATCTAATATAACTTGTTGCTACATCGTTTTCTAAAGTAATCCAATTTATTTCCACCATTCAAAATGTCAAACTTGAAATAAGATTCAATTACTCAATTCATCTATAGAATTTAAACGACCAAAAAGACCTTACGAAGCTTCGTTCATTCAACTGTAGTAGACCCCGACCAGCAGCCGATCTGACGACAATAAACCAACCTATATTGAGTTCACACAATGCCCGACCGGAACATAAAACCGGGTATAAACCGGTCATAATACCCGGAAAAGTTAATTAAATAGGGCCGTTAGAGCCGTGACATTTTTCAATTGGTTAGTGAGTGACGTCATTGAGGGACCGCGGGTGACAACCCCTGACGCGTATTATAATAATACATCCGGGTTCATATCGAACCAAAAATGTATCTATTGTATATAGCTGATCAATAGTGCGTTGATTATTATCGAATTGGAATACTTGTAGTATAATCGTCCCACGTTATAAGAAGCGGTCAAAGTCAAAATCAAAGCTTTGATTTTGTTTAGGCCTACGGGGGCACTTACAAGTTATCAATTTATTTATTTTTTCATATATCTACAACTGGATTGGAACGCGACGTCGACTGAGAAGATCTGGCAAGAAATTCAGTATTTGATATTTTGTTCTTTCTTTTTTTATCGCTAGTTGCTTATTTAGTTAATAATTACAAAGAGTAGTAGATATTACTATAATGTAAATATAATATCCCGAACTGGAACCCACGATCACACGATACAAGGAATCGAGTGGTCTGAACTCAGACCACTGGACCATGCGGTCATCAGATCGATGCGACAGCAATTTCGATTTCCTATAAACATATCCCGGTGGGCGCATGACAAAACCGGGCTTACATATCAACATCGCATCGCAAACGGCGATGCAGACCCGGCCTTAGCCTTAACTATGTGTGTTCTAAGCTACCGTGACCTACATCCAACACAACCATAACATTAATAATAATCTTAACTTGAATTTTCCACAGCAGTGTACTTCTAGATTATTTCGCACAAACAAACAAATAAATCGACCCCCGACTTCAATAGATACTTGTTTATTGTTCAAGAGCCATTCTTAATATAGACGTCAAATTAAAAAGCATTCGATGTCAGAAGCCATTATTAGATTGCGGAGCCTGGACATGAAATGATCCGGCCGATTTCAACTTGAAATATGAGAACGATAATATTTTGGGGTTCAGTAACTGAGTTGGAAAAACAAAACACTTAGGGAAACAGTTTTTCTGCGTAAATTGTACGATGTTGTTGTTGATCGTTGTAGATAAATTTAAGAAGCAGTATTACTAGAGATTTAAATTAATAGTTATGGCAAGATTTTATTCATGATTTGTGACAGATTCCTTAAATTTGTTTTTCAGCAAGCGAGATTCAGCCGCAGACATATTAGATTAGGTATCCTCATTCTTTTGTTTCTTTAACACTAACTTCACTCGCAGTTTTTACTTTGTGGAGAAAAAATATTAATTCATAGCATAGCATACCTCTACACTATAATGCATGTATGTCTGTTTAGTTATTTATTTGTCAAGCTCAAGCTTACATATACACTTTCGTATTTAATAAGTAATGATAAGGATTATTTTTAATGAACTTCATTTAATTAGCTTTATAAGAAGCATGTTTGTGAAACAAATATTAAAAAAGTTTGTTATGGAAATACTTACCTGCCTCTTGGTAAACAACTATTTGAAAACAATAATTCGTTATCACGAGTAGGTTTTCATTATTTATTTCTCTTTATTTACGGAACCTTTATTCATCTTGCTCGATTCTCACTTGACTGGTGTTTTTATCTGAAATCTTCAACTTTATTGGAGAGATTAAAAGCTTTGCAGCGGCTATTCGTCGGGGCTCTGACCGAATGGGAACACGGTAACAAGTTTTAATAACAGTATTAACTTTAAGAATTTCGTTTTTGACACGTTTATGAGCCGCGGTTGCACCTTAAATTTGATAGATTTTACTTTATGGATGATTATAGGTTCGATTGCCAATTAATAGTTATTGCCCGTATTTTTTGTATAATCCAAAGCATTAAAGTTTTGGTGGCCTAGTGTAGGGACTATCTCAAACCATTTATACGCGTTGAACAGAATATACTGCTGGTAAAGAGTGAGTTTCTTGAGAATCTACATAAGTTCTTATTCAAACAATGCACGATATTTTGCATGGTGTACTTGCCTACCATAAAAAAATTCACTGATCTTATAATTATTTTATTTTGGTTGGTACACCTGGTCAGTAGCAAAAGATTGTATTAAAGGTACTATTGGAATGAAACCCATCACCATTTTTTGTGGTATTTACAATCTATCCTACTAATATTATAAATGTGAAAGTTTGTGAGTGTGGATGTATGTATGTATGTATGTTTGTTACTCCTTCACGCAAAAACTACTGAACGGATTTGAATGAAATTTGGAACACAGATAGTTTATAACCGGGATTAGCATATAGGATACTTTTTATCAAGATAATCCCGAAATTTTTGTTACGTTAAATACTACGCGGACGAAGTCCGTGGGCACAGCTAGTTATAAATAAAAATGTAAAAATCGCCAGACTGATACACTAACTGCATGGTCCCAATCTAAGCAAATCTTGGTACCGTACAATAGACAGGGGGCGATCCCAGTGACAACCAGACCGGCACTTATTACAAAAAGGCCATTTTCCAAATTTGGCTGATAGGAATCGAACCTGCAACCACCCGATGCAGTGAGCCGAGCGTCCCTACGTTCAAAAAACAGCGCCAAGCGCTCGTGAAATCGCATTCGTCTTCATATCTAAACCATGTGACGGAGCCTTTGACATAAAGAACAGACGCCATTTACGTAGTACCTATATTAATACACCTTTAACTTCCGCACTTTGACTAATTTATTAGAAAAGTGCAACGCCAAAAACGTCGACTAAGAACTCAACATCTCAAAGCTTTGACGCAAGTTCATTTAGCGCTTCCTTAACTGAGCGAAATTGGTGATGAGGTCTTTCTATGTTACTGCACTTTAATGGAAGCCAGCGTTGAATGGTTGAATGTAACGGTGGCGCCGTCTATTGACCAACTCTTTGAGCCGTTTCGTTACTTCTGAGTGCTCTTTTTCTTGTAGAGTTTTGAGGTCTACGTCTACTTGCAGTATATTCCAAAAGTCCGAAATAAGAATTTTGGGTACGATAGCTTATACGGTAATATTTGCATCCACATGACGACCGCTTGGAGTAGTGGTTTGAGCGTAGGCCGCTCGGCTCACTGCTCCGGGTAGTCGCGGGTTCGATTCCCGCCGGGGCATATTTAGGAAATGGCTTTTTCGTATTTTACCAGGTGTCACTGGGATCGCCCCCCGTCCATTGTACGGTATCCATAGGACACGCGTTGCTTAGTTTGGGACCATACAGTTGTTGTGTCAGTCTGGCGATATTTCTTTATTTTTAAGTGGCAATGTAGGACCAAAACACCATCGGCGAATTGTCGGGTACATTGCAGTGCAATTCTGCCTATCCTTCCTGGGAATTCAGGCGTTATAGGGAACTTTTTTACTTTCAAAAAGAGTGTGGTGCACTTGTGCCAAATTTCTAAATACATTTCGTCAATAATAAAAGGTATTATAATTATTATCATGGTACACCATCTGTCCACAAAAGCCTCCTTTGAATAATACACAATATTTCATTCCATTCACTCTACGTTATTCCTACTTTTGTTACCGTACTGGGCAAGGACGAAAGTCCATTATTACAAAGAGACGTATATCAAAAATAGTATTTGCTGTAATAACATTACAGTATTTCAAAAGTCTGAAATTATATTTGGAAGTTTTCATAAATATCAAGAATAGAGTTTATTGGAATAAAATAAGATCGAAATTTGGATAAAAATATTGACTTCTCTTCTCCGTAAAGGATCAATAAGGATACTGTGAGCTGTGTTTAAGCTCATCAAAGTCTCAACTGCAATATAAATACAAAGACATCGTAATTACTTTCAAAGGAATTCAAACTAAAAACATTATCCAACCAACTTTGATAATCTGAAGGGTTTGAAACAATACAAACGAAACAGCCGCAGTACTACGGCGTTACCTCCCCAGAACCGGCCGATTGCACACCAGTTCATTACAAAAGAACAATGTACAGTGTACAAAAATAAAATAGAGCGAAAATTGTCCCCAGACGTCAGCGCGGACAATCGGACCGAAGCGTTATCGTGGCGAAATTCGCACAAAATTCCGCCCCCAATTCGCTGTTTTCCGCATTCTATGTGTATAATTCGGTGTGCACCTGCGAAGCGCCGCCGGCTACGCGATTGCCACTGACACTATCTACCGTGTTCACTTTAAATGCACACCCACCGAATTGTTCTTGATACTTGTTTTTTTATTATGTTTTTATTTTGTGACCGACGTTAATGTTTCGATTTTGTTACTGAATATTGTGTAACTAGGAAGTCCTCTCGTAGGGTTGAAATTGTAATGTAAACGACTGTACTTTTTCTGCGTGCATTGAACATTTATACTTAAGCAATAGACGGAGGTATGTTTTTTCTTTATACACTTCGTTTTACGAGAAGTAAAGGCATGATGATAATATATGTTTAAGTTTCTAGAGACCGGGAGTCCCGCTTCCTCTTTTAAATATTAAATTTATACACATTACGTCAGTAAGTACTTTAAGGATCGTTACCAGTAGTTTTGAGAGTCATAAATGAGTACTTAAGTATATTTTTATTTAGTACTTGAGACCGTCGACGTTGAAGTGAGATTTTATCACGAGTTTAGAGTCTATAAAAGTCATCCTCCTTTTATATGGACTCATAGCTCGTGCTTATGAAAGTTTGAAAATGAAATCATACGATAAATAAATCAGAAAATCACACGTATAATCACATTTAATATAAAACTAAAAAGTGTAATCACATTCCTGGTAATACTGTGGGGTAAACTTTTTCCTATATTAAGAATTTATGCATTGAATATTTCTCAAAGAGTAGTATATGAGTGATGACATAACTGGCGCCGTATGAAGCCAGGGTATGTGAGTGGGGGAAGATCTGATGCGTAGAATTAATTGGGGGACGCCTACGTCCAGCAGTGGACGTCTCACCTGACGACGGAGTAAAATGAAAATAAGTTTTATACAACGTCCGACAGTCCACTTTTTCGTAAGTAATTTATCACTTCGCGAAACAAGGCCGCTAGTGTTTCCTAAGTTCTTATAAACTTATCTCGGGGGAGAACGTCGGGCCAATTTTGGGCATTCATGAATTTACGACATGGAAACAAATCAAAACAAGGTACATACAATAGACTATAAATCTCGCCAGCAATTTCAGATGCGATCTTGTGAATCGAGGGACAGGTACCTACCCTGTTATCGCGTTCAACTGACATGTTATTTGTTACAAAACGTTCGCGTGATAAAATAGACGTTCTTCTTGATTTTATGATTTGCAGCTACATTTCAATTTTTTTTTTTTTTTTTGAAGCGAAGCTTCTTTACGGACGTTCGGGGCGCTCGCTGCCCGGGCACTAAAACCGTGAAAAGCGTTACGCGTTACGCGTTAATATATCTAATATCTACTGCAAAGCTTCGCTTCTTTCGGGCGTCCCTAGACGGCACTGATTTTTATAAAAATAGAGACGCTACCATGCTTCAAGAGTATACGAGTGTCGTTCCTAATACGGTGAGCAAATAACACCTTGTATTTTTCCGCTCATACCTGAAACAATACTATTATCTGGGTGTACTTTTGATCGTAATCGGTTCTATTTTTTAAAGTAACTGGAAAAGTAAGGTTTCCTTGACAATGTAAATTAAATGAAAGTATTAATTACATACAGAACCAAGCAACAGTACGCCGCACTACTGTGGCCCTAAATGCATAACCAACACCTTAGTATAGCAAAACTTTGACCATGACAAAACTTATTTTGCGAGATTCTTGCCTATCGCAGAATCGATCTTGTTCCTATCAAGTCTTGTACGATCTGACTTGGTCCTGCGAATATGCACCAATATTGTACGTAGCGTAATACAGGTTGAACCAGAAAGGGAATATTTGTTTTCAAACTTAACTTTATAATTCTAAAACTCTCAGCTTTGGAGGAAACTTAAAAAAACAAAAGGTATACAGGGATACAGCTTTTGACCGATTTCATAAGTCTGCAAAACCTTCAGTAGTTCAACTGTCCCACAAAGCCGATTGTTTTAGATTTACAAAGCTAAGTTGCAAAAAAAATGTATACCCTTTCTGTTTCACCTAGTATAATACGCGTAAACGCCTTGTGTGGCCTGGCCCTAACAGTAATTCATGTCGCGGTAAAACGTAACCGCTGAGCGCGTCATTTCACATAATGGGTGATGCGCTACAATATTGTATTCCCGTCAATATCAGGCCGCGAGCCAGTGATGTGTGAATGACCGCTTCATCAAAATAAATGAAGTGAGTAAATAACCGCGGAAATTATTATGGTACTTAATATACAATTTAACTTTATACGGAGTGTTTCAAAAGCTTGAAATAATAAGCTTATAATGGGCATTTGGATTAGTGTCCGGCATAAAATTTAATTGTTCAAAAATTATATCCAACGCTGCATTTAATAAAAAATGTCGTATCTTAAAAACTATGCCTAATGTTTACAATATATTGATTGATTATTAGTGGATGCTACTCTTTAATGTTGTCTACGCTGTTTTCATGGTCGTCTCATACAAGCAACATCGATTTAATGACAGATAAACGTGTAATGACGACTTTTTTAAATTAACGTTAATGCCAGTGAGCATAAATCTCACGAATGTAATATTAAAATTAATAGCAACAAACATTACATTACATTTAAAATATTTCCACAAACAAATCTCTAAACGAATATCATTTCTCTGGCAATATTACAAAACTTTTCTCAACACAAATAATTCATTCACAATTACAATTTTGTTTCATTAAAATCTGTTACGTATATCTAAAACAGCGATAAAACCCGTGGAGCCCGACGCAGGCATAAGGCAATAAATTAACAGCAGCTAAGTAAAAAGTATCAATTGTCGAAATTCGCAAATAAATTACCTAACACCGTTGTTTGTTAGCTGCACAAACGCTATATTTCCTAATTAGCTCGGCAAGGCGACGATCAGACGGTCGTTCGACCATTTGCCTAATTTATAGTTACGACCTACAACATGCTACGTGGGCCCGTAGATCGATCCCATGGAAATTTATGTGAGAAGTTTCTTTAAGACTTATTGTCTAAAGTACGATAACGGATACCATCTATTTTTTCTTCGTTTGCTTAATATTCAAATTGGAGCTTTTCATCATATTTATGGATCTGGGGGTAAGTTTTATTAAATACAAACGCGATGTTTTCTTACAGAAAGAAAAAATACATTATAAGTTCATGAGATTTTTTCATGAATTTGTTTTATTTCATATCATAAAATAATTGTGACAAATCCAAATCTATACAAATAAATAAAATTGGAGTGTCTGTTTGTAATATGAAAATAACACCTTTTCACTAAGTGCATATCAAAGTAAATACGAAACCTATAGCAAAAACGCGATTAAAAAAAAATTGTCTGTCTGTCTGTCTGTGTGTTTGTTCCGGGTAATCTCCGAAACGGCTGGACCGATTTTGACGGGACTTTCACTGGTAGATAGCTGATGTTATAAGCAGTAACTTAGACTACTTTTATTTTATAAAATCATAATTTTAAAAATGGGTCCCGTCACGCGGGCTCAGAACGCGGGAGCGGGCTTTTTTGTTAGATTAAATTCCGCGCGGACGAAGTCGCGGGCTCAGCTAGTAAAATAATAAAAATGAAGTTACCGTACTACTCACAATTGTGTTGTGTTTTGAATCCCAGTTATAATAGGTATATGAAAACCAACATAATTTTTCTATGACTTGTCATCTCCAGAAGTCAGAAAACCCCATCCATTTTCCATCCAAATCCCATAGCCTTTTATGAAAAACACACATTTTATCTTTCAACTAAGAAGGTATAGTGTTCATAAACATTTTTCCTGTAGGTACTGAGCCGAATAAAAAATTCACCGGGTCGCAGTACATACAAGCTCGTTTTCACAGTCCATTACCCTTTTTCATCCGAGCCAAGTTAAGCTGATTACCCTTGAATCGTCGATGGAAATCATACGGGGCGGGATTGTGGAATAACGATGACAATCCGTGAGATTTTTTGATTAGTTTTGATTGGAGTTTTATTATAGTGGCGTTTCATACGCAGAGTGAGAGAGCGAGATGACCAACACCTCGTCCCCCTCCGTTCTCCAACCCCTACCCTACTCCCCTTTAGGTCGGCCGTGTGCAAGCATCTTTAGGCTACGGTAACTGCTTAACTTTGCCGCCTTTGTTCTATACAAAAGGTGTTGATTATGTTGATATACAAACTAAACTAATAGTTTCATTATATGAGCACAGCGAAAATTTAATGTATATTTAGGTGTATATGTAATAGGTGAAGCGTGTTCCAGACGGCACTATTTTGCTCACAATCGGTAGAGCCGATTGCTACCAATTGGCATGTCAATAGTCAGGTTGAGTCCCCCGACTCAAACATCCCCAAATCGACCCTACCGATCGTGATACAAAGCGTGCCGTCTTGAACTCAAATTACAAGTCTGCTAAATATAAGTAACACGAATAAAATATCACTGTCTTGCTCCTACACAACTACCATGAAAGGGACGGTAATAAATTCATTCAGTCAAGTTGTGCCAACAGAATAGGACCAATACGCAATATCTTTGAAAAATAAAATATGTAACTGAAGTCGTGACTCACAAAATCATGAATATTGTTATCAACTGCTCCCAAAAAATAATCAGAGAACTCTCGAACTCCTTAATAAATCCAGAATGTAGGTACAAGACATCATTAAGGAAAACTCTGTTCATGCTATGTTATCCTAGTCAGGCAACATGAACAATGCCTTCAGGGTTCGACCCCATTCCCTCTAAATATGCTACAGCCCAAACCTAAATTGCCAGCCGATATCAAAAGGCTATACTAAATTAATCCAAGTGTCACTCATCCATTGCTTTAAATAAGGAAACAAAACAGCCTAGCCCTGATCTTATCTCAGATATAGAGCACCAACCCTGATACTATTTACGTAGCGTCCAAAAGAATATCGACCCTAATTCGCATGATTACGGTCCAGTTTTAGTTCGATATAAGAAGGCGGCGCCTTTGCATCGTTTACATCGGAAATAAGTTTGGATAGTGGAGTTTTAGGTCAACGTGGACACAATATGAGTATTGTACAGAAGTTAAGAATTACATTTAATAAACTGTGCTTATTTTCATCATATTTTGACAGTTTAATGAAATAAAACATAATAAGTGCCCGCACGCCGAAACAAAATAAATGATTAGACTTCGGTGAGAGCCTGATTTTTGCTTGTTGTGTCGATAAGATATTATATAAAATCATACAATTTTGTAAATAGTAGGTAATTGTTGAAATCAAATATAACTACAGTATTTTATAGAAAATATAATAAACATTTAAAAAGAAATACACCTAAACTAACTATTAGAAGCTCAATCACGAGAAAAGAGAAAAACTTAAACTTCTGCACTTCACCTGCATATTGTCGCCGTATTTTCGTATATTACGTATCGTGAGCACGCGCGCGCCCAAGAGTCAGTAGCTAGTATCGGTTATTTGGTCGATAGGAATGTTAATACGCGTATAAAGAAAGTACGAGTGTTCGCTCGCAGGAGGTCAAGTGAACCTCCTATTGATAATATCCGAGAAATCTCACGGTACAGACGGCTCAATGCGTGTTTAATACAGCACGGTTTTGTAATGAGCACATGGGTATACCAAAACGAAATATATCAACATAATTATGGCCGTTTAACGTCACAAAACTTGCCAACATGTCGGTTTGATTTAGGTTGTAAAGCACGCTTTTCATTGTCGCGACAGACGCAGCGACAAGCGCGCGTTGGACGCTCAAAATTACGAAAATAATTCAACATTTCATTCCACATTTTCTGCTTTATCCTTTCTCATAAAAATATACTGTCAGTTGTTTTGAGCAAAGCCAATTCGTGAAACCATTGCACGCCCGGAATAGTTTAATAATAGGAATGCTTCTTCATGAACTAAATTAGTAACTTATACTTATTTAAACGACATACTATAGTTTAGAAATAACCAAGACGTCTCAAAATAATGACTTAAAACTTGGCATTAATTATGTAAGACTTCAGGAACGCTCGCGAGCATGCATTCGTCAGCATAATTGTATCAAAGTAGAACACAAAGTTACCTGCACTTTGTTACATAACACTTTGAGCTCTGAGCTTGCCCTGGATTTAGTTCTTGCTAAGTTTATACTAACTTAGTGTGGGCTTCTTATTCTTACTCGTTTTTCTTTGACCGCATATCAAGCCGCACCCTTCGACCAATATTGGCGCATGGCTAATAACACGTGGTGAATGAGAGACCAGGGATAACGTTGGATCTATATGTTGGTTATCTTGGCCCAACCATAACTTTTTTGTTGAATATAGTTGTTATACCTAATAAACAAAAACCCTTTAAATTTGCGATGTTTAAAGGATAATATTGCGCGAATAATGTGCCGCTCGGCTCACAACAAATGGTGGTTGCAGGTTTGATCCCGCCGGGGCAAATTTCAAATATGGCCTTTTCGTAATTTTCCCAGGTCTGGAATGGCCCCCAGTCCATTGTACGGTACCCATAGTACAAGCGTTAGTTTGTGGTTAGTGTGTCAGTTTGGTGATAGTTATTTATTTAAAATATCTGTAAATATACAAGTTTCCACTTGCTGATGTATCGAAACCTGTGGGCGTGCATAATTCACCGATATGCTACTGACATTATATCCTAACTTACCTCTCTTGGCCCACAACCATGTCCGAACTTAGGGTTGACACATAAGCTACCTATTTTAATAGACTATTTAATTATAAATAGATATTGCTTTAATAATAATTAAGAATCAACCGAACTTACCTTATGTGAAGGTTGATTCCAATTATGCGAGTGTCTCAACCGAAGACGATTACTTAGTGCAGCACACGACATGATGCTGTCTCTGTCACACATTTTAAAGTTATCTATATAAGAAATGTCATCCATACTCTGTCTCGCTCTCTCACATCTCGACGCCGGTGCACCCACTCGCGAGCGCCATTATTTTTAAAGCTAGAATTTTTCAATGTTAAGCACGGGGATATTTCGTTGGGGGGGAGGGTGTATAATCGTCTTCGGTTGAGACACTCGCATAATTGGAATCAACCTTCACATTAGGTAAGTTCGGTTGATTCTTAATTATACTTCGTGTCTCAACCGAAGACGATTACTTAGTGCAGATGTTCAGAGCTTTGTAAAAATTCTTTTGATTTGATAAATTTATTAATCGAAAATCATTTACACGCGATCACGCATTGAAAATAGCATTAACAAATTCGTTATCTGTGTTAATTATATCTCTTTTATAATATTTTAAGAATACACTAGAAGTATCACTCCATCCAGCGGCCCTTCGAACCACATCCAAATTAACCCCAGCATTATAAGCTGCTGATGTAGACGCATGCCGAGTGCTATGCGCTCCAAATACTGATATGTCTATTCCACTATTCTTCAGCGTCTTTTTAACCCAGTGGCCTAAAGTTTGAGAGGAAACTTTCTTATGTGGTTTTCTCATACTTATAAAGAGGTAATCATTATTAATCTGATTATCACGTAGTGATTTAGTTTTATTTACGTACGTAATTAGAGCCAACGCTGGGCATATTTTTGGATTTTCTATTATGTATGGTAATCTGATAAGTGGTTGAAAGGACTTGGGTCTGGACGTTTTTATCAGTGCTGATATTTTAATTACAATTTCGTCATTCTCGAACGTAATATCTTCTAATAAAATTGAACTAAGAGATTGCATTCTTTGAGCTGATGCAATTGCTAAGAGAGTTATTGTTTTTAACGATAAATCAATAAGCGATACATTTTCATAAGGGTAATACTGAGACAAGTGATTCAGAACCTTACTTGGATCCCAAGTGGTATTATACCTCGGTAAAGGAGGTTTAATTCTATAAGCTCCTTTTAAAAATCGACTGATACAATCATCGGAGGTAATGTTTTTTCCTAATATAAGTGATAAAGCAGATCTATCAGTGTTTAGGGAACTGTATCCAATACCTGATTCAAATCTTACAGTTAAGAAAGAAACTAATTGTGCTACAGTTGCGCTATAGTAGTCATAATTATGATCATTACAAAATTTTATCCATATATTCATTGAAGAGTTATATTGATTAAGTGTTTGTGTAGCAAAGGATGCCATAATTATGTGTAACGATTCCGGTGGCACACCTCGATTTATCATTGATTGCCTGATAACCGTGCTGCCATCAAGGTGAGATCCGCGTGAAGTGGATGGTAGGGTCTGAAAGGAGAGTATAATAAATGTTTACTAGGCTTAAAAACTAGTTCTTTTGATACAACAAGACTTGACCACAAGGGAAACCAAGGTTGTGATGGCCAGAGAGGGACAATAACGATACCCTCAGCTTTATCATATTTGATTTTCTGTAAGACTTTGTGTATCAAACAAAATGGAGGGAAAGCATAAAACTGTAAATTATGCCAGTTAAAGGTAAAGGCGTCAATTATTTCAGAATCAGGGTCGAGCTTCCAAGAAGCATATCTTTCACATTTAAAATTTTGAACACTGGCAAATAAATCAAACGTAGGTTTTCCAAAGCACTTAACTATTTGTGAAAACGCATAGTTAGCCAATTCCCATTCTGTGTCTAAATTCATTTGACGTGATTCTTTATCTGCAATTACGTTCTCACTTGATTTAATGTAAGATGCAAAAACAAAATTATTTCTAATTTCACACCATTGCCATATTTGTCTAGCTATGTTATTGAGATGTGTGTGTTGAGCACCACCCATTCTATTAATATAACAAATGGCGGTGGTGTTATCGATCCTTAGTAAGATATTACAGTTCCTCAAGTCCGCGCAAAAAATCTTTAAGCCGTAAAAGGCAGCTTTTAATTCTAAAATATTAATGTGATCAGATAAGTCCGATGAACACCAATTACCATGAGCTTTTTCATCGTTACATGAAATACCCCAGCCAGTCAGTGATGCGTCACTAAAAATTTCGAGATTATAATCTAATCTTCGAATGGGGTTATTTGATGTTTCTATATTATTTATCCACCAATTTAAGTCCTCTTTAAGATATAACGGTAATGACATCCGTCTATTATAGTTATCACAATAGTTTAAGGCTCGTATCTTTTCCTTTTCAAAGAATTTTGTGTATAGCCATCCGTATCTAACAGCGGGACATGCTGAGGTTAGAAGTCCGATAAATTCGGCAAAATATCTGATAGTACAATTGCTTAACTTCCTGATCTCTAGAGCCTTATCTTTGATGCGAATAGATTTTTCAAGTGGTAATGATAAGGTCATAGTTTTTGTATTAAATACAAAACCTAAATACTTGCAACTGGTGCTCGGTATCATTTGACTTTTCTGAGTATTTATAACAAAACCCAAACGTTCTAATAGATATCTAGTTGTATTAACATTATGTAAACATTGAGTATAAGTGTCTCCAATACAAATGAAATCATCCAAATATACTGCAGAAAGAAGACCGCATGAACGGAGATATTGTAGAACTGGTTTAACTATTTTGGTGAAGACATAGGGTGCGGTACATAAGCCGAATGGAAGTACATTAAATTCATATAGTTGTGATCTCCATTGAAAGCGTAAAAACTTTCTATCAGTTTTATTAATAGATATAAAAAAATATGCGTCTTGTAAATCTATAGTTGCCATACAATATTCGTAGTCAAGCAATTTTAAAACGGTTCTATAGTCTTCCATTTTAAAATGGTCAACATGTACGAATTTATTAAGAGATTTTAAGTTCAATATAAATCTATGTTTCCCATTAGTTTTAGGAACTGTAAATATCGGTGATATAAACTGATCCTGGCACGGAGTACACAATGTGATAAAATCTCCGTCTAATAATTCCGAGACACATTCGTCAATAATTATTTTCTGAGAAACAGGTAATTTATGATCTACTGGTCTACTTAGCTGTTTTGGTATTTCTTTAAACGGGATTTTGTATCCCTTGATCCAAGATAATATCATTGGATCTCGGGTAAGAGAATACCATTGATGTAAAAAATATTGCAGTCTACCTGCTCTGGGAATATGCACCTGAAATGCTGATGTCAACGTCGCCTCGTCCGCGTCCGTGTATTCTCTTGATTTTTCTGGTGTGTCTGGTTCTCTTGTTTGCGAGTCCGCGGCATCGCAGCTTTCCGAGTGGGGGGTCTCGGACGCGAGTCGGTGGCTGCCGTCCGCTGCGTCCCCTTCGAGTTTAAAGTATTCCGTTGGGGTGGTTGCCTGTAGCTCGATTGCGGAATGGAAACTGAAGATCTCAGTTCATTTCCAGATTTCGAGATAGCCTTAGACGATTTCAGGTGGTCGGCTAATTCTGAGCGAAAGAGATATTCATCAATCTTTGTGTTTTTAATAGTATCCTTTGTCTGTTTATTGAGGGTATTGATTATGGCGTATCGCCTCGATAGTGATTCTCTATAATGATAGTCGCATAAAAGTCTCCCTGCATCACTTAAAGGCTTAATTATTTGTTGCGATACGCTGCCGTCATTTGCCGACAATAACATTGTGAGAGATTTTCCTATCGCCGTTAAACAGCTGGAGAGTTGTGTTTGACGGCTTTGACTAAACACATCTTTTTTATAATTTAATTCGCTCATAGCCGCTTTTATTTCCAAATTTAATTTTGGTGCTTTCATATTAATACAGTTTTCGGCCGGTAGGTATAGATTTAATAGTTCAGATTTATTTTCTTTTGGTAACCCATTAGTAAGTATATGTTTCCATCTAGTAGCTATGTCCTTATGTAAGTTATCTCCATAATTTTTTTCATTAGTTGGGTCTGTTCCCAACAAATTTAGAATTTCTGGGTCCAACGGGGGAGTTTCCTCTTCACATGGGAGATTGTCGACGGTACCACCTTGATTGTCATCGCCGATGGGCCTATCAACTGTTGCTGGCATGTCAGTGTTTGGGATATCATCTGGAAACACGTTCAGGATTTTTTTAAGTATGATGTGGGTACTCATTACATAAAAGTTTTTTTGTTTTTTTTTTTATTTTATTTTTTTTTTTTTGTTTATACTCAACACATTTAATGTGGAGCGTAAGTGATTATTCAAATGTTTATTTCTGAGAGCAATGTCCGTGGACAAATGAACTTGCTATAGCATAAGTAGGTAATTCTCGACACGGTATACGTGGAGAGGTGTGATTTGCCATGGGATAAGTAATTATTTCTCAACACGATATACGTGGAGAATTGTGATCATCATGGCATAAGAAGGTATTTCTCAACACGATATACATGGAGATATGTGATAGCCATATAGCATAGGTAGATATTTCTCGACATGATATACATGGAGGTATGTGATAGCCACATAGCATACGTAGGTATTTCTCGACACGATATACGTGGAATGTGATTACCTTAACATAAGTAGGTATCTCTCAACACGATTTACGTGGAGGAGATAAGTAGGTAGAAAATCTATCATAGCCTTTGTACCTATGTATTTAGTAGTATGAAATTACCTTGTATTTCGACATCACTTGCATCATCCATGCAATCATGAATTTGGGCACTTTTTTTTTTTTTTTTTTTTTTTTAATGGCGTCACACTGTGTGTATTTTGCCAATTTCAAGTTTTTAATTTATAAAACGTAGGAATCGATAACGCGAACAAAGTAAGAGAACGAGAAAAACAATAAAAACGGATCGGGAAAATAGTTAAATCAAAATTGACTACATATAATTTACATAAAGGAAGGAAATAATTAAAGTTTCAAGTTATTGGATGATATAAAAGAAACAAGGGCATTATATATATTTATATCGTCATAAATAAATAAACTAGGAAGATAAGTTGGAAGAGGAACACGAAGGGATATTAACACGTCAAAAAAGGAAGAATGATTATAAGAAGGACACGCAAAAATAATATGATTTAGATCTCCGACATCCTCGCCACAAGCGCAGCGCGGACTATTTATTATATGGAGTCTAAAAAGGTGAGCTGGACAACAAGTATGCCCTAGCCTCAAACGAGTGATTATAGAAGTGGATGTTTTAGGATAATTCATACGAAAAAACCAGGGTTTTACGGGAACGCACTTTTGAATTTGGAAATAATATGATCCTTTAGTCTTCGCTGACTCTGACCATAGCATATTCCAAGATTTATAGAGATAAGTCTTGGGTAAAGCTAGCAAATCATGGAAATAATTCTTAAATGGGAATAGATCACCAGAATTACATGCATCCTTTGCTAGGAGATCAACTTTCTCATTACCTCTTATACCGTTATGACTCGGAATCCAAGCGAGAGTAACTGTTAAATTATTAGAGAAAATTTTATATAATAAATTACGGATGTCGTATATTATTGGGAAGTGGACTTTTGAATTGAAGGGATACCTGGATATTGCTTGTAATGCACTCAAAGAATCTGAGAAAATAACTGTTTTACGTAGTTTGCAAATACTAATATACTCTAAGGCTTTATATATACCATAACATTCACCAGAAAACACAGATGCCTCAGAAGGAAGTTTAATTTTTTGTACTACATTATACTGGGCGTGATAAACGCCAACACCCACACAAGTGTCGGAAGAATGCTTAGACGCATCCGTGAAAATTTGATGCCATTCAGGCCACTTACTATTTACAACGGTTAAAAATTCAGAATTAGGTTCCAAATCATTTTTTTTAATACCTATATTATATTCTAAGATAGGAGAGAGGACTAGCGATTGATAATCATACTTAAATAATGGAAGTTGTGATGAGTTTGTAACTTGAGCAGAAAGAGAAGAATATTTTTCAAAGCTTTTTATTAAGCAGGGAGGAGCTTTATGAGCCCAAAATGAAGATGAAGAGATTAGTTGTGACAACTGATATAATTTAGAAACTATAGGATGATTAGAAAATTGTAAACAACGAAATAGAAACCTATCTGATAAATACTGCCTCCGTAATTTTAGAGGCGGATCGCAGCATTCAACTTGCAGGGCGTTTACTGGACTAGAACCCATAGCTCCTGACAATATTCTTAAGCTCTTGGATTGTAACCGATCTAACTTCTTGAAGCCTGCTATATTACCGGGTTCTAAAAGAAATGTGCCATAGTCTAAAACACTTCTAATCAAAGCATTATACACCAACTTAAGGGAAGCTGGATGAGCCCCCCACCATACCCCTGTTAGACATCTCATCATGTTAATCAGACGTTCACATTTTGCTACAAGAAAATCGAAATGTGGTAAACCTGAAAGTTTTGAGTCCAGTATTACTCCTAAGAATTTAAATTGATTTTTAACAGGAAGGTAAGAATTATTATATTGAACTAACACTGGAGGAGGCGTACGCTTTCTGGAAAATAATACAATATTACTTTTTGACACAGACAACTCCAGGCCATTACTATTTAACCAAGACTCCAAAAACCCCAACGATCGAGACAAAGTGTAAGAAGCATCATCAACTGAGCTGTCAATGGCATACAGTAATAAATCATCTGCATACTGAAGAACATTTACTGATTTAGGCTCATCTTTTAGAGAGCAGGCAGACTCCAAGTCATATGTGTAAATGTTATACAGCAAGGGACTTAGTACAGATCCCTGAGGGAGACCTCTATAAACGTTTCGGGATAGCGTAGATCCATTATCCAAGGATAGCTGAATGCATCGTTCTGATAATATATTTGAAATGAAATTAATTAACACATATGGAACTTGCAAATTTTGTAATTTATTGATTAAAATTGATACTATTACATTATCATATGCTCCTTGAATATCTAAGAATGCCGACAAAACGGATTTATTCTGTGTGAATGCAAGGCGGATGTCGGTAGTAAGTATAGCAAGACTATCCATTGTACTTTTGCCCTTCCTAAAACCATACTGACTATCCGCTAGCAAATTGTTATTTTCAAGGAAAAATTCGAGTCTGTTTTTAATTAGGTGTTCCGCAACTTTTAATAAAACTGAAGACAACGCTATGGGTCGATATGATGATGCAGAGGCAGGAGGTTTATCAGGTTTTAGAAACGGTATAATTAATTGTGTTTTCCACGTGTCAGGGATGTTACCGGTGTACATAACAGAATTAATTAAATCTAAATAATGAGAAAGAGCGGGATCACCGAGATGTGACAGGAAAGAGTATGGAATACTGTCCAGGCCAGGGGATGAGTCTTTCAGGCCACAAAGCACACCCTTTAACTCAGACAACGAGAAGGAAGAGTCCAGGGAAGATGGAGTAATAGAAGGACGAGACAATGATACAGAGCATTCCTTCACAGAGGGTGGAGCAAGAATGTCTAAAAAAGAATCAGATAAACAAGGAGGCAAAACAGACACAGGGGGTTTGATGACAGCAGATTTGAATTTTTTGATGTTTTCCCAAACAGTAGCAGAAGATGTTGAAGGAGAAATAGATGAACAGAAGGATTTCCAACCGTCAATTTTTTTTTGTTTTAATAATTGTTTACTTTCAGCCATAATTTCAGATAGAGCCTGAAAATTTTCTGAAGTCATTTCATCGCAATATATCTTTTCAGCCTCTTTCCTTTTTTTCACAGCATTTGTACATTCATTATCCCACCACGGTGGGGAAGGAAGAGAATTTAGAGGAGTTTTCTTTGGGAAAAGTTCATCGGCCACTTCTAAAAGAGTATTTGAAAATTGCTGATTACATGAATTTTCGTTCCCTTCACAAATTGAAATGAGTTGAGGAATTTTGCTATCAACCTTACATTTAAATTTATCCCAGTCCGCTTTTTTTAATCTGTGCCTTAACCGTGAAGATCTAACAAATTTAATAGGTTTAGGATAAGGGAAAGAAATTAAAATTGGGAAGTGATCACTTCCAAAGGTAAACGGAAGAGGTTGCCAAGACAAACGTGAGGCTAAATCTGGCGAGCAAAAAGATAAATCTACAGCGCTAATATTTTCATATGGGGCAGTTCGTCTAGTGGGAGATCCGGTATTTAGAATGCATAAATTAAAGGTGTCGACCATCTCTAAGATATCTTCACCGTAACTATTAGAAACAGAACTACCCCATACTTGATGATGGGAGTTAAAGTCCCCCAAAATTAAGCAAGGCTTAGGAATTAGACCTATCATATTTTTAAGTTCTCTAAAATTTGTCACTGAAGGCTTAGGAATATAAACACATACAATACATAAATTATTTACATGTATTGAAACAATAGAAATATCATCGCAATGCGATGGGAGAGGAAATGCAGAAAAAATACAAGAATTACGAACAAGAATGGCAACACCGCCATACCCGTCAGATCTGTCCTGTCGAAAACAGGTAAAGCCAGAAATCCTGAAATTGGACTCCGACTTCAACCAAGTTTCGGAAAGACAGACTACTGACGGATTATACTTGTTTATCAAATGAATAAGCTCACTTTTTTTACTGACTATACTCCGGCAGTTCCATTGGATTATGTGTGAAAGATCCATTATGAGTATTATAGTTATTTACAGCATCTACACTAGTGGCAACGTTGGACGGTGAAGACTTGTACTGAGAAAGTGCGTTAATTAATGCAACAATAAGTTCTGATACAGAAGACTCGGTGAATTTATCGTCAGTTTTATTCACATTTAAAGCGCACCCATTTGAGGATGGTTGATAATTTAAATCTCTTATTAATGAATTGTGTGCTTCCCGATCATAACCTTTAGATAGAATAGGGCTAGCACCACGGGGCTTAAAAATAGTTTTCCTGTAAGAAATACTGTTATTGCTTAAATTTTGTTTTTTTATATTATTATCAATTACTTTACCAACATTGATTTTATTAGAACTTGCCTGGCCTAATGCCTCAGAATAAAGTAACTTATGAGTTGCTGGATGCAATTTTGACGCTTCTAGGTAAGAAATGCAATTTTTTGCCATTGAACTTTTGATATCTTTTTGTCGTAAAAATTCTGGACAGGATTTATTTGTAGCAAAATGATAACCGCCACACATACAGCATGACGACATATCCTCCTCTAAATTACATGAAGACCCGGCATGACCTTGTCCACACTTAAAACACCTAGGCTTGGACCTACATTGAAGCTTTGTGTGACCATATCTACAACAATTATAACATTGAACAGTAGGAAAAGTGTATAAATCAACTGGTAAGGCATTATAACACAGATAAATCCGCTTTGGCAAAACTTGACCATCTATTGTCAGAACCACACTTTGTGTAGGTTTCCATATAGTACTCCCATCCACAACAACTTTATAATTAATTCTCCTTAATTTTAGTATTTCACCGCAGCCTATAGGAACAGAGATATTCTCCTTAATATCATCAATAGACCATTCAGCTGGAACACCACGCACTAAACCCATTCTTGTAACATTAAATGAGGGTATAAAAGCTTTAAAATTGTTTGTTTGTAGGCTATTATGTGATATGAAAGTATTAGCATCTGTGAAATTGATAAACGCAAGTGAAACTCTGTTTCTGCCAATTTTTTTAACACTACCATTTACAATATTGTGGAAGGCATTTTTCTTTAAAAACTTTCCAAACGTAACTGGATGCAGGTAAGTTCCATCATTTTCTTCGGTAAGAATCTTTTGCACATGTACAATGTATGGACCAGAGTCAGACGAAGAATAAATCTTACGACCTACTTGAGGCGGCTGAGAGGAGTTCGAATTAGGCGTTTCTGGGGTTTTAAGGGCAGCAATATCTGATTCCCCCAAAGACCCAGATGGAGTAATTTTTTCAATAGCTATGTTACTATGTACACAAATACAATCAGAAATGCTATATGCTTCTGTATTAGCATTCTTCCTTTTTTTTTTATTGCAGTGCTTGCAAATTTTAGTCTGTCGTGAACGTTTTAATTTACGATCCCTACTACGGGACGAACAATCGGTATCCATGCCGGATTCATTGGATATAGTAATATTGCATCCCACCGGGGGGACCGTGCCCCCCGGGTCCGGCGGTTCCATCAATGGATGAAAGAAATAGAAAAACTTAACTTACCAGCAGAAATATATACACTAAAACAAAAAAATAAACGAATAGATAATAATAAATACAAAATACTACCCTACCGATCACTTAACTATCATAAAATTATTATTTATAAATTTAAGTTTAAAAAACGCGCCTATCAAATTCGACGATTCCCGCGCTTTTTTTCATTTGGGCACTTGTTTCTCCTATTTCGTCCGACGATGAAGTTGAAGAAGATGAAGAAAGTCTTCGACGGCGCTTGCGCAGTTTGCTTTCCAGCTTTCTAATTTTCTTCAATATGTAGTCGTCATCTTTTGATTTGGAACGTTTTCTCTTCATTTTTATATAATGTTATATCAGAAGTGTAGGTGAAAAATATTTTATTTTGTGTGTAAGAAAAACGGTGTGACTTCGACAACACAAAATCGCGTAATGGCGCTCGCGAGTGGGTGCACCGGCGTCGAGATGTGAGAGAGCGAGACAGAGTATGGATGACATTTCTTATATAGATAACTTTAAAATGTGTGACAGAGACAGCATCATGTCGTGTGCTGCACTAAGTAATCGTCTTCGGTTGAGACACGAAGTATAATTGTGCCTAGACAACACTGTCTTATGCGCGGAAGTGATTATGGGTAAGGTTATTAATTTGTGCAGTTCTGGGTATGACGTGTCTATAATTTAATTGGTTAGTGTGGTTCCAATTTATATTAAAAAATAACAAACATTGCAATCATTATAATAAGTATAGTTTATTGGTCATGTTTTTGTCGGGAAATATATTTTAATCTAGCTGTGCCCACCGACTTTGTCCGCGTAGTATTTAACGTAACAAAAATGACGGGATTAACGGGACAAAAAGTATCCTATATGTTAATCCCGGTTATAAACTATCTGTGTTCCAAATTTCATCCAAATCAGTTCCGTAGTTTTTGCGTGAAAGAGAAACAAACATACATCCACACTCACAAACTTTCGCATTCATAATATTAGTAGGATGTAAATAAAGCCAATGTTAAACCTTCCTTCAAAGAAACATCTATCTTCCAAGCGCATTTTATATCCCGCATGTAATTCATTTAATTAAATGCCCAGTTTAATTTTCTACTCCACGACAGCCCTATCAATCGGTAGTATATCGCACCGGTTCCCCGAGGCTTGGTCCGAAAGCCTCCCAACTTATGTCCGAATACCCTACTGAGTTGGAACATAGTAAAGCTGTTATCGAAATTAATAATAGTTTGTAGTATCAATACCTGTTACTATGTACGGGTATGTTATTATAATTGATACACATGGTCACTTAAGAGAGACTGGACTGATATTTATGTCTTTAAATTTGAGTCGCGTTGAAAATTAATTGTTATTACATTAATTCGGCATTGCTGCGACAAACATGCTACAGTAGCGATGCCAGTGAGAGGGTACTGACACAGTTGTCAGCTATTTAATTTTATTTATTTTAATTCAATTATAAATTTGAATTAAAAATAAAATAATAAAGTAATAGAGAATAGCTCTAGCCTTTATGTGGATGTTTTAAGGCTGACTTTTCAATGGAACAGCTTGTTTGTGGCAATGAGCTAGCTCAGTATTCGTCTCTTCTATAACGAATTAAGGTGGAATAGGTTTCATACTAAATTTCTCATTTATATCTAAATATTAATTAAGTCTAAAGGAAAAAGGTTTAGCATGACTATTATGTCCACAAAACCAGTAATATTATACTTACTGGTTAATTACACATATTTTTGAAATCTTGGGTAATTTACATGAATTCAGATTGTTTTTCAAGGCTTTCCTTCGCTTTCAAAATTGCACTTGTTCCCAAATAAAATAGGCGGTCTCTCGCGCACTGAATAAAAACAATAATACTCCGATTCAATTCCTCGCTAGGGCGATATTTCACGGCCTTTGTCCGCTGGGCGGGCGGCCATTCTTCATGTAATTGCACCCAGCTACATAGTAAAAGAGTCAACTTTTGCGAACAATGACCATTTATATGACGATATTTTAAAAATTCACTTAAACGTTTTATGAATTATTGCTGATGATGACTTCGTTTTGTTAGATTCATATTTTAACGGTGGAACGAATAAAGAATCGTTCACCTACACTGGGCCAGCGTGTTTGACTATAGCCCGAATTCCCCTTGCATTAAGAGGAGTGTGATAGGATAACTATAATGGTGCCAGTGCAATTGAAAAAATATGTTCTTTTCTATATATAACAAAGTCGGAAAACAAGCATACGACCTGTAAAATGTTAAGCAGTTACTTGCAGATGCTTGCCAAAGGTATTGCTCGCACATCACCAACTCAAGGGGAGTGCGATGGAGAGAGGGGAAGGTGGAGGGGGCTGGGCGGGAAAGCTCTCCCACTCATCGTGCGAAACGCAGCTACAATAGCCACTTTTCGTCGATTTTCAGTGGAAACTGTGACGCTACGCCGGTAGAGCTAGAAAAAATCTGAATTCATTTGTTCCTTCACCACTAAGTAAAGGTACGTCACATAAAAAGCAGAAAGGTTAATTAACAACTAGTGGAGCTTAATTAGTCCCGGAGAGGCGCGACATTCATTGCCTGGTTATAAAAACGTTTGCAGAGGTTGTGGTGTACCATGGCCTCATTAAATATTGTACAGGGATAGTCTTAGATACCGCACACATATACTCTCTATTATTTAAATTAGCATCAATTCATTCGCGTTAAACAAGTATTTATCCGCCAACCCGCACTGGGCCAGCGTGGTGGATTATGGCCTGAATCCCTCTCGTGTTGAGGGTTGGCCCGTGCCCATGAGTGGGACGACAAAAGGGCTAAAATTATTATATTATAAGTATTTATATGCCGAAACATGAGACGTATAGCTATTTGCTAATGATTTTAACTTAACCAAAAAAAATATAAAGTAAATTTCATTTAGGAAGCATGCTATTTAAATTAAACTTGAATAAAATTAGTTTACATTTTCCGATAATATATTATGCAATTCTGTAATTTAAAAACTCCAGAACATTTGATGCCGAGTATTGAATCAATGTACTATGCATTGTGAGCCTTCCTGCCGTGTACTTGCAAGTTGTGGGTGCCCAAGTTGTGGCTGCCCTTACTTAAAACCGCAAGTTAACAGGGCGCTAACCACGCTAGCTACTCAAATCGTAATAGAAAGGCAAACGCTCGCGATTACGTTTCAAACGCTCCGCTTTTGACGTTTTGCTGACACGAGCTTCACGATTTTGCGCGTTTGCTTTTCTATTACGATTTGTGAAGCTAGCGTGGTTAGGGCCCCAGTCTCTTGGAGGGCCGGCACCACGTGTGCTCCTCTCATGTAGCAAATGTCCGTGGCAACGGTTACCACTTAACATCAGGGAGACTGACTGCCTTTGTGCCTTCCTAGGCCATCATAAACACAAACCTAATAATATCAATTTTATTGCCATTCAAATCAGGACTAAACTAAACTTGACACAATCTAAAAGTATCACTCTCTTATTCATACGTTACGACCACAAGAAGGATGACAATTAGTTTTGTTAAGTTTAGTTGTTGCACTAACAGAATTTGCCTACATCACTAAAAGACCGCAATTAAAAACTAGTGGGCCCTAATTGGCCTCGTTGAAGCGCGACATAAAGTTCATTGTTATAAGGGCAAACGGCGCTAAAACAGCCTTTGCCTTTTTACTTCAGCAAATGAGACCCACGATTGCTGCAATGTTTTCTTGGTGCTGAGCAAAAACGGCAATTATATAACAATAACCTGTTACCAGACGGTTACTTTTATAGCGTTTAATTTTCTGGTGTTTGAGGTTTCCGAACCGGTGGTGGGATACTGACTATTCATAAGTGCCTTGTTAGCCTCAATTTAATTTAATAATCATTATGATTATAATTTATATGGTTAGCCTACATGAATAAACATACTTTGATTATTTCAGGCTACCAGAAGGCCACCGAGGCGGCTTTCATCTTTCTAGCCCTCCAAAGCGCAAACGAGATTCTAAGAAATCCCAATATCGACCAATTGAAACTAAATTCAAGTTAAATTGGTATATAATTTAAGGCGAAATGCTCGTTACTCAAATCGCAGTTGCAGCCAAACTCTAAGTTTTAAACCATGCTTAGGTCCGTGCTTAGAATTGAATTAACCAACGCCTAGTCCAACTTGGGAGCTTGGTAATCTTGAATTTAACTTAGTTCGCGCTTAAATTGTAACTGTGTGTTTGAAGTGAATTATAGTAGTTTAGAGAAATAATAGGTAAAACAGGAATTTGATAAAACAATACGTAATGAAAAAGGAAAGACGACATGGCCATCTCATGTGACATGACACCTTTAGGAAAATCTCTTGGCAATACATTTTAATAAATATAAAATAAATAAATATCGACAAACTATTAACACATCGAAATGTCGTATCAAACTAAGAAACCTTGTACCATAGGTACCGTACAATAGGATGGAGGCGATCCAGGACAAATTACGAAGACCAAAAAGCTATCTGAGCAGATTAAAGATTATGATCGATGACATGTTGTATGAGGAGATGAAATAGACTGCACTGTATCGAGATAAAAAGAGCTCCATCGGCTACCAACACTAACGGAGGTCTTACAACCAAGGAGGTTTTAAGTATTAAGTTAGGACACGGAAGAAAAAGAAGAGCGAATAACAAATATTTCACAATCGTTAGAGGTAATCTGTCAAAATGATCAATGGGTGACGCATACTCCCACCAAAGGGAAATAACCAGTAAGTTAGACCCCTAATTAGGTCTTGGATGGCAGATAGAAATCGCTCCATATATCGCCCAGCTCTGATAATAATAATAATAATAATATCGCCAGACGAACACACCAACTGTATGGTCCCAAACTAAGCAACGCTTGTACTATGGGTACCGCACAATGGACTGGGGGCAATCCCAGTGACACCCAGACCAGGGACCATTTTTGGCACATTACGGAAAGGCCATTTCCGAAATTTACCCTGACGGGAATCGAACCCGCAACCACCATGTGCAGTGAGCCGAGCGGCCTACGCTCGAACCAATGCGCCAAGCGGTCGTCGATAATGTAAATCTTATCGAAGATTAAAATCAATCTTGGATTGCTACATATCATTTGACCGATCACCTACCTGTCTAAACCCAAACAATGGTTGTACGCAGAAATATTGAAGAAAGCGAGAAATGTCAAGTCTGTGGTTGTACCTATTCTTAAATAACAGAAATTGGATCAGTATTGATTAATATTTTTGGAACGTTAATTAACTATCAGCCAAATCAAATTAGGTTGAAACAGACTCCGAAGCCCACGCGCTACCACCTGGTGTATGACCTTTTGACACAAAGGTATACAACATTATCATAAATAAATTTAACTTGGAATCCGTACACATCCAATTTAACTCTAAGTTAAACAGAACTTGCACTGTCTGAATATATTTGGCACAGAACTGTGTACATTTCCGTAAGTGTGAAGTTACTACAGAATAATATGCCCTGGGAATAACTGTCAGGCTCAGAAAATATGGCGTTACTTTGTCGTATCAATGCAAGGAAAAAATACAAATCTGATCCCAATAACAATTCCCTGACTTAGCACCGGTTTTTGCATACAATAAAATGGAGTTTATTGGTGTACGGTACCCAACATCTTGCAGTCTTGCATGTTTGGAAGACCAAAATAAACCCCACTCTGAGCAAGAACATGACTGACTCTTTAGATGCAAGAGTCTCGCATCGCCTTGTTAGCTTGAAATATAGTTCCCTGGTGTAAGTCTTGTGCTGCAAAACCAAAACTGACTTTGGGTAAGATTACTGTCAGAGATCCTAGTTATACCCAAACTAGATAATTCTATAAGACTATTCATTATCTGTGTAAGAGAATCAAAACGCTGTATGACCCTTCTTTTGAGAGATTTTCCCAAAATTTAGATAAAGGTTCTTAGAAGCAACACGCGCCATGGAAAATATATGAAACAGGACACAATTAAAAATGTTCATTCTCAATGTCGAGTTTTGGGGGCAATTCATAAAGTGGACACAAAGCTTTGGGTCGTCGCAAATGGTTTTGTTCGTTGGAACTTCAGCTATTGTGTCGTCTGACCCATTGTCTGTGTCACTAAACAGAATAAGCTAGCGTCACCCCCGGCGCACTGTTACAATTAGCTCTATCATTTTTGTGAGAGTTGTTGAAGTGTTTTTAACTCTACAACAGAGTAAAGTTTCACTAAGCGTCCAAATGTCAAATACGGCCGTGACCTATCAAAAACATATGGACAGAACGTTGTCGGTTTCTTCGTGTGAATGCCCGCTTAATATAGTCACTACCTATTCAACTGGTTCAAACAGTCCTTTATCAAATCCATTCTCTTTTTGAGACAGCTCTACAAATATTTATTAGATACTTATTCAAGTGAATTGAAATTGAAATGGTGAGTTAAATACGGTGGTGCTAAGATCATTGCTTTGAAATCTCTATTTTATGGACATTGGTAGTTTTTTATAGCAATTTTATTTCACGGAACAACGACTCAATGGTGTTGATAAGGACGATATTACTTCTGCAGGCGTTTATTGTTTAGTTCTTGTGATTCTCTTGGGAGGAGAATCACGAACCATGAGTGGTCCCAGTAACCGAATCCTTTTTATTTACAGCCTTGTTATATCAGCATGAGAAAAAGGGCCGTAATTTAATTTTGACTACAATTAACCTTATATATTCTTGTATTAAAATACAAACCTATACCATACTACTTCAAACGTCTAAAGAAATAATATTTCAATTTTGAGGCCATACTATTGTAATTAAATTGAGAACCTCGGATACCTAAATGAAGTAATGAGGTGATCTGTTAATTAGCAGCTAAGACGCTACGAAGTATAACGTGGAAATAAGTAGGTATAGTTCAAAAATATAATACTCCACTTTATGCGGAGCGGCGTGCCGAGTTGCAGAAACTCCGACAAATTTTCAATATTCCTTTATATATTGTCGCGAAAAGAAAGAACACATTCTCTGACATAACTTTTGACACATATCTTGACACTCAACTTTGCACTTGCATCCGGACAATTGCAACGTTTCGTACAGATAAAAGCCGTTCGCTCCGTGTCCCGACAAAGCGGCGCGCACAAAGGCCGCACAGTCTTTGTGCCTCGGACCTCGGGCAGTCGATGTTGCCGACAAATGATTGCGCGTCATCGGTTCCCGATAACCGATGTAAGGTAACTTTTTATTTATTTAGCTCGAGAAAAAAATACGTTCTTATTTTCGCCTATATTTCCCAAGGGGCGCACGGCAGTGCAAGAGCACCCACACCGCTGATGGTATTTATATCCCGATACAATAGGCGCTGAGCCTTTTGCCATTATACTGAATATAAGCCCCCTCATTGCGAGTGGGATTGGGGCCCTAGCCCACTCTATTATATTTACGTATTGAAAATACAATTCATCATCATCAGCCTATGCTAGTCCACTGCTGGACATTGGCCTCCCCTAATGAGCGCCATAACGCCCTGTCTTTAGCTTGCCGCATCCAGCATCTGCCTGCAGTATTTCGCAGATCGTCATCCCACCTGTTCGGAGGGCGTCCTACACTACGCTTGAAATACAAACAATGATACAAAATTAATAACATAGGTAAATAAATAATTATTACAAATAAATGAAATTAATGTGTCTGTTTTTATCGTCATAATAACAGTATTTTTTAATAAATGCTTATCAAATATATACGGTACTTAGGAGAAATAACCATTTTTAAAATTTACCTCCGTCTATCTGTCCGTCTGTGTTTGTTCCGGCTAAACTGCGTAACAACTTAACCATTTTTGTCGAGACTCACTGGCAAATAGCTGATATTATAAATAAATAAATATCGCCAGACAGACACACAAAGTGTACGGTCCCAAACTAAGCAAAGCTTGTACTATGGACTGGGGGCGATCCCAGTGACACCCAGACCAGGGAAAATTACGAAAAGGCTATTTCCGAAATTTGCCCCGGCGGGAATCGGACTCGGGGATTATAAGAAGTAGCTTAGGCTTTTTTCTTACTTTTATCTTATCATAGTACCACGCGAGCGGAGCCGCGGACAACAGCTAAATTAAAATACAAACAATCGTTCCTACTAAATTAATAGCAAATGAATACATACAAATAATACTTTCTATATATTTATTGTGAGCTATTTCGACACAAATAATTCGAAACAGTTTGGACGACCAATGTTCACACTTTCCGCAAAATGTTGGACTTTTGGTCATATACACCAACCTTTTCAGCTAATCGCCTTTCGCCGATTCACATTACGCGCTACATAAACCACATGTGACAAGTAAAAGATAGTGTGTTAAGGGTGGCCGTAACGCCATGTTAAGGCTCGTTTGGCTGCATTTTTAACGGGAGGGTTGTTCAGCCGTGGCGAGTCGTTACTGGGATGTGAGTCAAGTGCGGCCCTGGCGTGGCGGAGGCGACGTTGCGAAAATAATTAGGACTTACTAGAGTTGCCCTAAAAAGTTCCTGGAAACATGGGTATTGTTTATTTATACTTTTCTTTTTTATTTTAAAATAAGAAAATAATCATATATTTTTATTGTAGAAATACTTTAGAGTGACAGACCGAAGCAGAACAACGAGCAAAGCAACAAATATTCTAACGTTTTCCTCATTTTCAGATATTTTTCTGATCTCTGCTTGTTTTGCTCAAATTTTGTCCAAAATAAAACACAATATAGCATCACAATATCTTCACTATAGCTTTCACTATGGAACTGTCCTGAAACGGGCGTCTTGCGGAAACAATAGTACATAGATGGTTGATAGGACACGGACTACGTTATCGAATATCTTCAATATTAGTTATTGAGTGCACACCCGACCCTCTTACACACGTACACGTATGTCACGTAAATGAAACTTACGAATGTGTGTGTCTGTTAATGTGTTTCATAGAAGGGGAGAGTATGTGGGTGTGTGTGGGTTATACTATTTGTTTTGTTTATTTGTTATGATTATAATTGAACAGCAGCGATAGCCGATTGGTTAAGCACGCATCTTGCGGGCACACGGTCCTGGGTTCAAACCCCGGCTCGCACCACTGGGTTTGTCGAAATCAAATGTCGAATTATCACTTGCTTACAGTGAAGGAAAAACTTCGTGAGGAAACCTGCATGTCTCATAAAATGTAAACAATTTTCGAAAGACGTAAATATCCGCCAACCCGCACTGGGCCAGCGTGGTGGATTACTACCTGAATCCCCCTCGTAGTAAGGGGAGGCCCGTGCCCTAAATTGGGACGTCAAAAGGGTTAAATTATATTATATGATGATAATTACAATTATGGAGCTATTTTCGGTTGTTCTCTCCATAGTTTCGACGTCACAATAAATTCTTACGCCTCGTTTACACTGACGCAATACTTGTACCGATTTAATGAACCTGTCTCTATTTTTTGACAGCCTAAAATAACAGACAATCTATCTCTATATTCATAATATCCTAGGACTTAAATAAAGATGTTAGTTACTCTATTTTTATTCCTTTATAAACATGACACAATATCAAAACTCTGTCTGCCTGTTTATGTTAACCTAGTACTTACCAAAATAATAATTTATCTAAATCTCCTTTAATCATTGTATTAATACGTGAAGCAAAAAAGTTGTATCCCTTTTTACGAAAATTAGGCGGGTGGTGGAGTATGAAATTTGGCACAGTTAAAGTATATATGGAGGAGTGCAGAATTAATAGTTGACAATAGAACTTCAACAATGTACAAACTAAAAATTTAAATTAATTATATTATAATTATATATTATTATTATATTATAATTTTATAATTAATTATTGAGCACGGGCGACTACTAATTGTACTAAATAGATGCTCTGTGCATAAAAAAAAATCAATATCATCTTTTATACACAATACTTGACTCGTGCAATTGACAACAAAGAACAAACAGCAAGCGCACGTTAGCGGTAATTACCTCCCCTTGTCGATGTACAAAAGGCAGCCACGTCACAATGTCATATTAATAGCCTGTTACTTAGCGCGCTGATTGCTACGTTTGACGCCAATCATACGTGGGAGTATTGTTTTACATGGATTATAAGGTTAAGAAATTTGTACAGCATGCGGCAGCGCATGTGTTGGTTTTCAATATAAATAAAATATAACTAAACAGAGGATTTTCAAGTTTAAGACAAAAACTAAAAAGTTTTCTATACCTATAGGTAGATACAACAAAAAATGTTTTTATAAAAAAAACTATAACTGACTCCAAAAAGTTCTAGAGCACTTAAAAGCCAGTAATATCACATTCTATTTCTACTTCTGCCTACCCCTTCGGGGAATACCTATAGTTATGATGGTGTATTATTTATTATTTGGATTTTGGTCGGTTCTGTAGTGAACTTAGGCGGTGCCAAAATAAAACGCAATAATCTGTCAAAGTTTACGCGTGCGCCTGCCGTCGTTTTCTCCCGTATGTTTCCATTTCACGTAAGTATAGTTACATGAAATCAAATTAAGCACGTCAACCATGGTATTGAATGTGGATCGCTCGACACAGTCTGAATAATATTGCTTAACATACTTATTGAGGTAAAATATATATCTTCCAACGCAAAACTGTACGCTAGGTCAGTACACAGCTATTAGTTAATAAATGTACAAAACAAATAAATAAAATTAATGTGTCTGTTTGTAATTTCAAAATACCGGACTTTTAATAAATGCATATGAAAGTGTATGCTGTATTTATAACAACAAACAAGTGTTTTGTCTGTCTGTTGTTTCCGGCTTATCTCCGAAACGGCTGGACCAATTTTGCCGGGAATTTACGGGCAAGTTATAGGGTGTTACTTTTATTTTATCGAAAACCACGCGGGCGGGGCGGAGTGAAACAGTTAGTATAATAATAATTCTCCTCCACCAAAAACAGGACAAATCACCCCAGGCCAAACTCGTCAAACTCAGTGGGGTGACGTAATACAACTTTGGAAATAAAGTTTCAAACAAGGAAAATCTTTAAACGAAGTTTAATAGATCTTGTTTATTAATTTTAATTATTACGTTATTGTCACCGACGATCGCTGGTGACTCAAAATTGACATTTATAAATTATTGAACGAATCTCTTTACCTTGCCGCTTTTTAAAATTGTATTAAAATCAATTGACAGTTCAAAGATAAATAAGAATAATAATTTTAAAAAATAAACTATTGCACTACAATGTTATAATATAAACTAGAATTATTGAATTCTGAGATTAACATTAAAGACATTGGATTCCTGTAAAATATGCTAACTAGTATATAACACGTAATGCCAGTACTGTCATCTGAAAATGAATTAAACCTCCCGTTATGTCCAATTACATTCCATGAGCATTATGGCAGCTGAAGACAGGAAGTCGGTCAAGAGCGACCCTTTCATTACTCCGTCGTTACGTCGCAAATTCACATTTCAATTAGCGCTGAATGTATATAAGGTTCTCATTAATAATTGTAATTAATTAAACAATATAATTTATGATCTTCATATATATTCAAAACCCGTATTAGGTAATTATAATAATATATATACAGATTTAATAGAAACAAACTTACTAATTACTTAAAAATGTACAAAATTTGGCCCATGCGGAAGCGTACCCAGGATGCTAGCCGCATTCCCTCGCTGGATGGTTAGAGCCACTCGCTGAGCGAGGAAATGCCCAGCCCTTGGATCGCCGGTTGCGTCGTCCAATCTTTTTGATATCTCTTGAACGAGATTATGCGTGCTTGGACCCCATGGACCTAGAGTCTTGACTCCAAACGGTGCGAAAATGTACTCGGAGCCGATAACCCTATACTTGCGGCGTTTCAAGTTTTCTGCCCCCTCAGCCGCCGCACCCGCTCTTTGGCTCATTCCCAGGAGGTGAGACGGGGCCAGAGTGTCAACGCAAGTCGCGTCCCACACCAAAGCTCGCCCACTGCTCCAAGGAACGAGAGACATACCGTCCGGCCTCCTACCATCGTCACGTACGATACCTTGCGGCTCTAAAATGGCCGGTACGTTGGCGGTGGCAAGAGAACGTTGGATGATGTCATTCAGAGCAGCATGGCGGGAGAAGCGGCCAGCACTCTTGGCGCAGGAAAGTCCATGGTGTCCAAGCCGGTCGACAGCGGCCCCGCATGAGCATGTGTGCGGCGCGCAAACGTCAGCGCCGAGTCGCAAACCTAGTGCCACACGGAGTGTATTTGGGTCAAGATAGTTTCCCGTATTCGCACATAGAAACGCATGTAACCATTAACCGGATTCCTTACGGGAAACTGCCTCGATCCTAGCGAGCTCGGGGCCTGTACTAGTATCCTTTAACCCCTTCAACGTGACACTGCAACACGAAACATCCCAGCTTTTTTGTATGGTCGGATCAGATGGAGTTAGACCCGGCCAGGCCATCTGCCAAGCTTTTCTGTCATCATCCACAAAAGAAACAACATTAAGCGAGGATCTGGATAGGATTCGCTTAATGAGATTTTCATTTTTGTATGTTGAAGACAGAAAAGCTGGTACACAAATACTTGAAATTTTGCGAATTCCTATGCCTCCGTACCTTATGGATAGAGATGCTTGGGTCCAAGACTTTTCAGACAGTTTCACATTTATTATGCTCTCAACAGTTGTTTTAATGAGATTGTCTATGGTGACTAACGAATTTATGATCTTATTTGTTTAATTATATTTTGAATAATAATTAAACATACCTACTAATGTGAAGATAATTTTTATCACACTCAAAGGTCACCCATCTCTGACTGGCCTCGCCAAGCGTTGCTTAACCTCCGATCGATTACCGATGAGTGATTACAACTGTCTATGAGCGCCTCAACTGATGTGAATTGAAATAAGCGTCTCCAAGCCTCGAAGAGCACGTAAAGCCTTCGCTCCTGCGCCTGAACTCTCCCTGGTCGTGACGGATTGCTGTCCCAATGGACTATGAGAGTGAGACAAGAGATAGTGTACCTGTGCTTGTGCACACACTTCTGCGCTGTAATATCCCCTGTGTAGTGCGTTAATCTTGGTTAAAATTGGCCGTCAAGAGAGAAGTAAGAGTACGAGAGAGTGAGAGAAGGAGTTTCTGCCAGAAACTAGATGTTCACAGCACTAAGTAAAATCAGATAATCGAAGACATGTGTATACTAGTTGAAAAGATAAAAATATATTTAGATATTCTTATGTATCTTTACCTAGATCGAGCCAGGCAATGCTTGGTCGTGGAGCCTAATTGATACTCAATACTCATTCAAATATCTGGAAAAGCCAGTATGATATTAGTTAAAACAGTATGTTTATCTTCGTTCTTAGTTAATTATTACTTTGCCATAGACAAATGTAAGTAAATATAACTTTCAGATTTCAGATCTAAAAATATAATAATTCCAACTCTATTCGTACTTTCCATCAAACATAAATAGTTTTTGCCTATAATAACAACGGGATGGAACATTCAGAAAATGGTAAAATAATAATGTCGAAGTCTCCTAATTTTTCATTCCACGTTGCTATTAGATATTCAGGCTATGTTATTCGCTACTCTATATTCTAATAGAACAAGGAATACACCAAATTCTTAAGAATATACATAACGTGAATTCGTTAGATATTAATAAAGTAATCAGTTGGACAAACTAAAAAAAAATGTAAGTATTAAAACCTATATTTTTACTTGGTATATACAGCATTGAATTGAAGTGCTAATGATGACTATTAAACCGAAATATCTACTTATTTTTAAGTTCAACTTCACTTTTTCAGCATTATACCCAATTAATTGAAAGTATGACTTTGGTAATACAATTTCTCCATGCTCTTACATAGAACACTTAACTTAAGATCTTCCTGTTATTGCTGCATTTTTACATCCAACAAAGGTGTCTTCAGTTAATGCACGTTTTAACACGGCTTTGTTTGCCGACAACACTTCGCTTCTTTTGTATCTCAAACAGAGATTCCTTGGAATAGTGAGGGGCTGATTGTTTGAGAAACAATTATTTGCCACAACTTTTGTGTGGTGTTTAATGTACTCTACGTGACTCGATTACAGACAGTGCAGTGGAAAACTGGAACATGTTCCTTCCATTTTTTGGGTCGATTGTACATAGCTTTGAAATTATTGGCGAACATTTGAACTTTGACTCTATGTTATAGTATTTTAGAAACATTAATCTCCAAATCGAACTTATAAATTAATATGAAGTAAAACCTCCCTTACAGCAGTAATTCTCATTACCGAAGAGTGCATTTCATTGAATAAACTAAAATTTAAAATTTAGAAAACCGATGCAACTACTTTTTAAACTACAAAAGAGCTGATAATTTTCAAACGGCTGAAACGATTTTCATGAAACATAGCTAAGAACACCCTCGATAAGAATACTTATCTAACAAAGAAAGGAAAATTGGAATCGGTTCATCCGCTTGGGCGCTACGATGCCACAGACAGACATACAGATACATAAATACACATGTTAAACTTATAACACCCCTCTTATTTGTCGGGGGTTAAAAATGAGGTTGCATGAGATGTAAATGGGGGGGGTCCTACCCTAAAAGTTCTATCCAGAATAAGAAGCGTCTGGAAATGGTCGATAGGACAAAAATATCAGGGACCCAGTACCTAATAAAATAAACGTTAACAAAGTCATTTCGGCAACACGTAATCGTTTGCAGAAGCGGAGGACACGCCGCGTGATTAATTGGTGTACTTTGAGTTTACCTGATGATTACCGCCAACACCGGGGACGCATCAATCACGCCGAATTTGTTGATGTTTCCGTTTGTTTGTTTATGTTCCGCGTTTTACATGACCCGCGCTTGATGTACGTGTTTCATTAACTGATTAGCTTTCGGCCGGATCTTTACAAGCATATATATTATTATCTTAATGTCGACCCCACCTACCGGGTCCAGCAAAAGTTACTACGAATCCAGGTAATCCCATAAGTACAGAAATAATATTTCATCAAAACCGGTCAAGCCATTTAGGAGGAAATAATAACGAAGTAACTACCAAAATTTTATATAGAATGATAATATTATAATTATTATCAGACAAGCGTACAAACAGTAACAGACAAAAAATAAACACCACTAATTATGCAAAAAGAAAATCATTATATTTTCACAAAATCGTACCCAGATAGGCTACATAATATCTTTATTAAAAGCTATAACGCTCTCATATATACTATGAGATTCTCTAATCCCCGATATTTTAAGCTCATATGACACTTAATCCATTTAATAATAGGACTTTTCAATAATGATTTCGTACAAAATCAATTTTGCCAAGTGAGCCCCTACCGTGGGGTTATATACTGTAATCCCTCAAGGGATTGTGCGGGATTGAATTGGGAACACTTCTAATTTTGCCTTTATCTGCATGTCGGTGTACTTGCGTTATTTTTTTACTTTCCTTTTATATAACATTTATATCAGTATATCATTAAATGAGTAGAAAAAAAACATTTCGAATATATTTTTCATTTTAACCCGAATTGAGTTTATTAATAATAAGTAGTTTTATTAAATGTTTTTATGTTAGTTTAAGCATTTTTCTTTAATTATCTAGCTATTGGAAATTATTGATTCATAATTACTCATCAATGTTTATAATATAGAATATACGAGACATTAAATTAATTTTAAAGTAGCTTTAAACACTTTTATTGCATTTTGATCAACATGTTTTCAATGTCTAACAAAAATTGCAAATTTACGGATATGTCATCCGAGAACAATTATCTAACAATTATAATAATATTTAGATAAACACAAAAATCTTACCTCAAAAGAAAATCACAAACACACAATACACAGCACAGCCCAACACAATACGAATCACAGAATAATCTTTCACAAATCATACGCAGGTTCTCAATACGCAAAACGACAACGAGACGCGGCGTAGCGGCTACGACGGCCGGCGCGGTAGCACTGAGCGTAGTACCGTAGCACTCGCTACGAGGCTACGGCGCGCGCATCGGTCTACGAAAACGCTAATTCAAACACATTTATCAGACTAATTCTGCAAATTGGACTAAATAATCACGTTACAGATTCCTTCCCATAGTATCTGTTTGTTGAGCCACTCAATGGCGTTAATAACGTCTTCGGTGTTAATAAATTAGTTTAAAGTTGATTCGCTAGACGTTGTTTGGTAACTGTGATTTATAGTGGGTCCGGTAGAGTAGGTTTATTCAATTTGGGAAGCCTTAAAGCGATCCGGACGTAGCGTTCGGTTTGAAGCGTCGCCGGGATGATCTGGGAAATACGCTTTCATTGCCGGCTCTGGATACATAAATATGCTCTATGTAGAGTTAAGTTCATATGGACTATGTGAACGTTTATCTTCAAAATAGAGTTACATTTTGCTACAATTGAACTTCAAGTTAATTCAGAGATAACCACATCAAACAAAATGTTTCAAATGACGTTGTATAAATATATATTAAAATGGCAACGGGTAAGAACGTGTCGTGGTAATTTGTGTAAGATCAAAACACGACGTATTTGTTACGTTACGTTAGTCCTTAGCTAATATGAGTTGTACAACCTTAATTAGGTGCAAAGTGATATGTGGAGCTACAATAAAGATAATAATTCCTGCGATGCCAATAGCCCTGTATAATTATTCCTAATAATTAATTCTCTAATTTAGAAAAATCAAATTAGGGAATATTATTTGCCGTCACTTTTGGTCTAAAAGCTGGATATATCATTTGGCAAGCAATGCGTGCATCTGACCGAGGCAGGCCGTTCAATCAAAGCGCATGTCCTTGTGCTATAGATTCACAGCATAAAGCGACTTATAGACGATCCAACCTAACTATGTGCATGATATACGATGTAAGACGATAAAGGAGTGGGCACAGGGTGCATTATAAAGACCCTCAAATTCGCGCTAAGATCAAAGATTCTGATATCAAGTTGGAAATGTAAGTATCAATCAGTATCAATTAGTATCAACCAGTACCAATCAGTATCAATCATTATCAATCAGTATCGTTTTTAAAAATCGAATCTCATTTTCAACAAATATTATTACTTGCTAAACAGTGGATGACAATATCGTGACTAAAAACGTGGCTATTGTACAGTCGGGGACTTTAAAGGTTAACCACCTTAGAGTCGACTTGTGCTTGCACGAGTGCAAGAAAAAGTTATGGTAACATTCCAGGCAAGAAGCAGTACTGTCAACGTTTTAATAACATTGTCAACTTATGATTGTCACTATGTTACGTGTGTAGTATGTGACATTGACAGACACCGGGAAAAACAGTAGTTCTTCAGTAGTTTTATTAAATATCAAAACCAAAGAGGATATAGCTACTACGTTTATCAAAAATATGTATGGTAGGTCAAACCATTAGACAAGTTAAAAAAAAAAAACAACTTTGTTGCGGGTAAATTTAAACTTTGTTGTCGAACAGTTAGTACATAATTTTCTATGCAACTGTCTGTTCTATGGCTTAGTTTTAAAACGTAATATGTGCTCGCAATACGATAAATAAATCAATTTAAAAACTGGTTAAGGTTGTAATGTGCATTATGATAATAAGACCTAGCATTGAGGGAGGTATTGAAATGGCTATTTATTATGACTTAGATGTCAAAGAACCAACGAAACAAATAAAAAGTTTTCACTACACAGCATTCGCAGAACCGAAATTATTCTCCATGAAAGTGCTATCATTTATATATGAGAAGTTGTAGCCTTTTATAGGAAACAAATGTAGTAGACAACATTTGCTAAGCCGTAAACGCTACTCGGAAACGTTTGATGCAACAGATCCAGTCGGGCTGTAAAACCAACGGGGAACGAATAAGGATCAAAAAGAGACGGATTTTATGATTGACCGCGCTTTTACGACGGAAAGATAGTTACATATATTCTACGTAATGTATTTCTCTAGTCGTAACTAAATCATTTCCTAGTACCACTCGCCCCAACAATGTTTTCACCATAACAAAATTGTTCAATATTTGTGTCGAACTTATCTCAAATTTGAGACAATAAAATGTCAGATATTGACATCTCAAACAGCTAAGTGGGACTTAAACGTTTGAGAGTAGTAGTGAAATATTCGGCGTTGACGTATTTAACCTACTGAGTGACCATAAAAAACCACAAAGAGCATCTATTGTTCGATGGACGCCCTGTTTTATACAAAACTCAAACCATCTTGAACCTTAAATACACCGATTATTATCCACCCGTATTGTACCCAGAACCTGGTACTTATAAAGTGGCTTTTCGCGTTTTTAAAGCCCATACGTGAGGCAGAGCCACTTCACCACAAAGACGATAAAAGCGGGCACGCTGACTCTTAGATGGCTTTGTAGGTATAGTAAAATAAATCCAAGGCGCTTGGTATTCAAAGCGCGGAGGTCCCGAGCCGCGGCGGCCACGCAATGTACTCGCAACTTCGGTGACGTCGATCAACTTTAAAACATACGGGAGAAGAAAGTAGTTTAGAGGCACTATTTCGTCAAGACTTATCAGGTTACGTGAATAAAAATCTTAAGGCTCACCAACAGTATGTCCTCAACTGAATGCTTGTACCATGAGATACTCTAAAATGGACTGTGGGCGATCCCAATTAGGGAAAATAACGATTTCAACATTTCTAAAATTTGCCGTGTCGGGAATTGAACCTTATAAAGAAGAAGACTTATAATAGCAATTAAATAAATCTCGAGACAGCCACCAATTTAATGGTACTAAGCTAAGCAATGCGTGTTCTATGGGTACCGCATAATGGACTGGATAACATAACATCCAAATAAAATAAACCCGGGCAAATTACAAGAAAGACTTTATTTCTTTGTAACTCAGCAGGCGACCTCTTCACCATAAGCCCAATTTCTACGTATGCATCCGCGCCCGAACTAACAGGCTGACATCTGCCAACGTAGATAACTCGTGGGTAACGTCATAATATAACTGATGTCTGGGCTGCTCAGTTAATGTGTGCACGGCCATAAGCTTTTTAATAGAGCATATATTTCTGGACCGCCAAATAATGCTACCTTAGATTCAGCGCGTTAAAAGTGAAAGGATGTTGGACCAAACAAGCATTTTCAGGACCATGCCAGCTATGGAAAACGAATCCAAGGTACTTGGTATTCAAAGTGTGAGCGATAGGACCCAAGGCAATATACTGTTACAGCCCGGTGACGTGGATCAATTTGTCGATGTTTGCTTTCAGACGAAGATGGAGTAAATATTTTTGAAAGGTTACTTGGTAAAACCTTTTGACGGTGGTGAAGCCAAGCTGTAGCCAGCTGACCACAGCTCATATACGGGCTGTCCCGAGTAGTACCGACCTCTCACAGAAGATCGGCGTAAATCCTACTAATATTATAAATGTGAAAGTTTGTGAGTGTGGATGTATGTATGTATGTTTGTTACTCCTTCACGCAAAAACTACTGAACGGATTTGAATGAAATTTGGAACACAGATAGTTTATAACCGGGATTAACATATAGGATACTTTTTATCCCGATAATCCCGAAATTTTTGTTACGTTAAATACTACGCGGACGAAGTCCGTGGGCACAGCTAGTAGTTAATATAGCTGCTATGTACGAATAAAATGGGACTCAATACTAATAAATAAACTATAAGGAAACATTCCTATCACAACCAATACGTGTGTCGTGTCCGAAAGCCAAGCGCAGAGTGACTCCCTTGTTGTTTTACGCGCTGTTTTATACTTTCCCATTCGGTCCCGTTAGGTGGGTAGGACAATTATCTAACACTATTATGATCTTTTAAGGTGCTCGGTCTCCATCGGGTAGCTAAATGTAATCCACATTTCTTCCTCATCACTTGCGTCACCTGAATGATGAAGTGAACTCTTTCACCAAAGCCAGTGCACAAAGTGAAAAGGCCGCGATAAACAGTCCATAATATATTTGTATGAGTGTGTTTACGTAGGTATAAATAACACGCACCCTTACTAACTTCCTTGAGGCGAGTCGTGGGCGTGGAAAAGGCGTCGATTGTCGTCACTACCGGCCGCGTAGTTACATAATACCGGATGGACCATCCTGAGAAACTACTTCTGTAGTCTATATTTTGTTATTATTATTGATGTAGGTAGTCATTTAATTATACTACATATTTTGTGTTGTTGATTATTGTATAAATTTGATGAAAAGGTCGTCGCATCGGGGGTTTTTAAATTTTCAATTTAGAGTTATCTTAACAATATTTTGTAAGTAGGTGATTTTAGTCATTATTATAATTTCATATGTTTTGATTGAAATAAAAATACTTATACAAAAAATTTATAATACTAATAAAATTAACCAACATAAATAGTATCTAATTGCTATAAAATATTGTATACAACAAAACCTACATAATCCCAGCGCACTACACAACCTAACTGAATTCAGAGCGCCTCAAATTTTCCTGCCAACGCTCGCATCAACGTCTTCCGGTCTTTGTCGGTTTATCTCACTGTTTCAGCACCTGACTCCGGATGGGATGGCCGCGACCACAAGCGAACCTTTCGCTACTGAAACTAGAGGAAACTTTAGCAGTTGGTTTATATTTCGTGTTACTTCATTCGCTCTCAGATAAGGTTCAGTTTTTGAGACAACATTTAATTATCTTTTCTCGAAATAAAAATGTCCCTAAATCAGGATACCCATGAGTTATTAAGCTTCACATATCCGCCCAAACTGCTTTCATATACAGGTTGAAACAGAAAGGGTAAACTTTTTTTTCAAAATTTTGCATTGTAATTCTAAAACTATCAGATTTGGAGGAAACTTGAAAAACAAAAGGATACAACTATTCACAGATTTCACAAGGCAACAAAACCCTACTTCAACTGTCCCACAAAGCCGATAGTTTTAGATTTCCAAAGTAAAATTGGAAAAAATAATAGGTATACCCTTTCTGTTTCACCTAGTAATTTGAGCGCGAATTCCGCGGAGATTTTTTATTCTTCTTACTCATGCTGTCTCACTTCTTTCTCACGCTCACTTGAAATAATTTATTCATATACTTAACTTTAACTTCAGACACTTTTCCATCAGTATTAAATTTTACTATTACTTAACTAATTAGTAATATACAAGTGAATTTGTGTTTTTTAAGGCCCGCTTGGTGCAATGGTTTGAGCATAGGCCGCTCGGCTCACTGCACCGGGTCGGAAGCGAGGGCTAGTTGGGCTTCCGGTTCTCTTACTCGTAGAACGAAACACAGCTATAATATGAACATTACACCTACCATCTGTGAGAGGATGGTACTACATCGTTCGAGCTAGTTTGTATATCAGCTGTAATTGGCTAAAGATTGTCTCTACCACCTTAAAATACGATTTAACTGACCGACTTAAAAAACGAACGTAGACGAAAACTCCGTCAACGAACCATCTCTACCTTATACTAGGTGAAACACAAAGAGTATACTATTTTATTTTGCTACTTTACCTTGTAAATCTAAAACTATCGGCTTTGTGCGACAAGTATTAAAGGTTTTGCAGACTTATGAAATCTGTCAACAGCTGTATCTATGTAACACCTTTTGTTATCTGGGGGCACGGCAGTGCCCCCCCAAGTCGAGCACGGTACGTCGAGCGCGGCACGGCCGTACCATCTTTTCTCGAAGCACTTCGGGCCATTTTCGACCACCTATAACTTCGTTGTGGATAAAACTAGAACCCTGAATTTTCAGTAACCAAGCAAGTTTAAATTAAGTTATTTTAAGTAGGTAATTAGCTTACCTAACAACATCTTATAGTGACAATATCATTATTAAAAATATTTTATGTTTTAAATTAAATAGATTGACTTGGCAATCGCACTATTAAACTAAACTAAATACATTGTGTTTTCATGCGATGGCCAAGCCAATCTATTTAATTTAAAACATAAAATATTTTTAATATTGATATTGTCACTATAAGATGTTGTTAGGTAAGCTAATTACCTACTTAAAATAACTTAAGACAGAAGGTACCTTTATTGGGGACTTAATACAGTAACTGACTTAGTATTACATAGATCTCACAACTTTTTACGGTAGAAGAACAGAGTTGCGAGACTTGGTTTTTTTACAAGTTTTGTTTTTGATGGGATCAAGTTTTCTCCAAAGCTAATTTTTAGAATTACAAAATTAAGTTTTGGGAAATAAGTATATTTCTGTTTCAACCTGTATAAGCATAGAAACCGCCAATTCTTCACACCAATAAGGTATATGCGCCCATTTACACGCTTGTAAGATGTTATTTATCCAGCAAGTAAACAATGGTCGAGGCAGTCAGTGAACCGAGCTCAATGACAGGTGCGCAAGGTGGTCTCATCTTGTGAAAGCTTTCCCCGATAGAGGCCGTTACTTACTGCGACCGTTGTCCGGCGGCGAATTGTTTATTGTTTCTTTTTCAATGGCTGATAAATGGTGTTATTACCTTACTGAAATATTATTCTAGTAGGGTAAAAATACCGATTAGTGAATTTAAAACTTTGCAGCGAATATTGTGTAATCACAGTATTAACATAATTTTATACCATAAAAGTACCTAGGTCTTTGCTTCACTAATCCATAATAAGGTCACTATTTATCCTTACACTTATTTATTTGAAAAAAAAAAAAAAAATAGTTTAGAAATTTACAAAACACAGGCATCGAAACTGCGACCACCTGGTCCAGCTATCGTTAGATCACTAGTCTACGATCGTTTATCGTTAATAAATGTTACCTGTTAGCATTCGACACGAGACATTTGACTTCAGACTGCTCCAGCAAACTTCTATATTCTCAGAGCGGACAGTTTTAAAATTAACTTAGTCTTTAGTTAGGTAGACAGATAATATTGTTACTAACTTTGTATATTGAATAACGTACACTTGTTATTGAGTTTAAGTTATGGGCATGCTGAACTTGTGTTGTGTATACATTTTATCTACAAAAGATGGTAAATAAATTTAAAAAATAATGTCTGCATTAACTTTTAATCGCCCTTCCGCAATTTGCCCTGGTCTAAGTGTCACTGGGGTCCCCCCAGTCTATTGGATGGTACCCATTAATACAAACATTGCTTATTTTGTGACCATACTGTTGATGTGTTAATCTGACGATATTTATAAAAAAATCCGTAGCGTATGAGTCTTGTTACTTAACATAAACTTGATAAAATAGGGTTTGTCTCGTTAATATTCAGAATCTATTAAAAATAAGCCTTTTTCTGATATTATGGTAAATAATTTACATTGCCTTCAATCTTTTATATCTAAAGTTGACCGCAGCAATCGATCCAGTGCCAACCGCGCGGCGCTGTTTTACAGCGGTCAGGCTGAATTGAATTCTGCTGCGGTCGGGTACGCGTGACAGAGAAAAAAATACACTGAAAACATCTGGTATTTATAGGAGAAAATATCTCTCTATTTTAACTAAAATTCTCATTAACAAATCGTTGAAGAAAATTACGTTGCAATTATATTAATAGAAAGTTGCATTCAATAATAGGCTGAACCTACTCATCGGTCTGCACTAAATTTGCTTAGGATTAACATCTTTCGATATTGCTAGCGCAATCCTTTCGATTGAACAATCATTCACTTGTCGGTTAGAACAAATATTTTATTTGAATTAAGGCTTAAGAGTATAATTTAAATTCTATTAATATTCTAGACCGATTAATCACTGAATATTTTTTCAACTGTCGGAGGATTACGGTGATTCAAGTGGTTTAAGTAAATACATCACTTAAAAACTTAAAGTAGCGTATTACTAAACATTTTCAATTATTTTATCGGCTAATTCTATTTAAATTCTATTGCAATCCAACAGATTTATATTCTAAAAAAATCTAGATTTGAAAATAGATGTACACATTTTTAACATAATTAATTTTATATATAAAATCTACTATATAAAAATAAGTCGGGTTTTCCTTCCTGACGCTATAACTCCAGAACGCACGAACCGATTTCCACGGTTTTGCATTCGTTGGAAAGGTCTCGGGCTCCGTGAGGTTTATAGCAAAGAAAATTCAGGAAAAATTTCAACAGAAAAGCGCATTCCACGCGGACGGAGTCGCGGGGCACAGCTAGTTTTATATATAAAATATTTTTTAAATCTATAATTATAAACTTTAAAAATCTATAATGAAAATAACTGCGTTTAATCCTTAATTTGATAGTAGGTATATTTGTAATAACAAAACCACCACTAAATAATGTTACTAAGGTCAAGATAAACAATTTCAACTCCCGACCGCGCACAACTTTTATAAGAACAAAACACACTTCGGAAACTGGAGTTTAAGACAATAGTTCCGCAACGAATTGCTCAAGATTTTTAAATTAAAAGTACCACGATACTTTTGTTTCTTAAGAACAAAAGTATCAAATCTAACGACGACTGCTTTAGGGTTTTTTTTCCATAATGTTATTTTATTAAAACGTGTCTGTAGATTTAAGCGCGTAGTATTAGCGTTTAGTTTTTGAGAGATTCCATTTTCGATGCCCATCCGGGTCATTAAACTATGACGAGAGCTCACTCCATACACAAAAACACTTTAGTTAGAGACACTAACTAGCAATCTTAGAACACAAATTGTTACTGTGCATTATGGAGAACCTTGGACCCTATTCACATAGGCTGGTGCATCATTAGTAGCCCATAGGAGTATCTTACTGCATACATACTCGACTCCATAATGAAAACAAAAGCCTATTGAAGCGCGCACAGCGAAGTTAACGAGGCGAACATCAAGTTAACACGTCCCCAATTGAGAGGGATAATGAGCGTTATAATAATTGTCCTACGAGAGGCATTAATGTCTAATTCATTACGATTGTTGGACGATACTGAATAATGGAGCAGTGGCTTAAGTACTTCGCTGATTGTTTTTTTATCGACTATTAGTCATAAAAAATATATCAAGTACCTACTAGGCAAAATATATTCCCGAATATTGGTAGTTCCTTCTCCTAAATGTTGTTATATTTACTTAGATTAATAATTATTAATTTTTTTGTTTACACCTTTGCTACTTTTTCAACTGCTATTCGTGAAGACCTATAATTGGCTTTTCGACTTTTTACTTGAATCTATAATTGTTATTTCTAGCTGTTGGTCTTCCTATCAATAAATAAATAAATAAATGCAGTTTACACTGATTTCTAAGGCAGTCAACACGAAAGTTGTGCAATTACTCAAAGGCCTGTAACTCAAAAAATACTATAGTTACGTTTAGTATTGCCTACCTACCCCACCCTAACCTACCCCATTCATAAAAACTTTGAGACACTGTTGAAACTATGAAGATCACAGTTATTCGGGTGTAAAAATAGAAATTTTCGTCCAAAAAAAGCCTGGTAAACTGATAACATATCTAGATAGACTACAGGGCGAAGTCTGAATATTCAATAAGGCGGCACGATTTTATTTAATATAACATTTTTTCGACGTTATTAAAGAATATAATATGCATATGTCGTAACAATAGGCAATTGATTGCGTTCTTGTCCGATGATATCTGGGGCTATATTAAATATTGAGTTTAATAAAATATTTGTGTTTCGAAAGAGAACCTAGTATTAAAGAATCGAAGAAAATTACATTTCATTGTACGAAATTGTTCGAGTATTTCACCGTTACAGTTCGTTGTAGATAAATAATTTTAGAAATATAAGCTAAATTAAGTATTTATTTATAAAAAAGTTAACTTGTTTCAAGATATTACATTATGTTATCAAAAGTAATACTAAAGGTTTTAAAAAATTATAAAGTTGTTATTGGACACACAGGTAAACTTAAAAGTTAAAAAAAAAAACTTTCAACCTCAAATCTGTCAAATGTTTTTGTTCAAAATTGTAGGAGATAATAGTGAGTTACCTATATAATAGTAAATATGTATTAAAAGCTAAGATGAAGCGACAAGATTCTGCAGCGACAGCCGCGGGCTAGCCGGGCCCCACCGGCCGGCAGCCGCACCGGGACATATCCGCGGCACAAGAAACAAGGGTACCGTACATAAACTAAATACAAAGAAACCTTTCTCATTATATTATTATTATTATCATTACAAGACAAACAATTCCTTAGAAATGTATTAGCTTATAATAGTCTCAAACATTGTACCTTTCGCTATAAATTATTGAAAGTTCAAATTTACAAAAGCGTAATCTCACTGAAATAAGACGCAAATTAATTAAACTTGTAATTGATATTTTTTAATCAAAGTTAAATAAAAATATAAATTTACGCGTTCTCCCTCCAGTTTAGCTAAAGTTTTCTAATTTAAATTTAAAAAAATTTTAAATCAACATCTGTGTGAATTTTCATTAAAAAATAAATTAAGTCATATTCAATTTAGAAAAACAATATGATTAAAAATAAGTCTGTATTTTGCGCGTAGTATTTTTTAATCCTAGATAATTAGTATAAGCGTTTTAAAGAGCGAGCGCTCTCCGAGAAAGAGAAACAAAACAATTGCGATATGTTGTTTTATGTACCAAGTCTATAAACAAGCGTACGACCCGCCCGATGTTAAGCATTAACCGTCGCCTATAGATGCTTGCAATACCAATGGCATTGCTTGTCCGATTCCGACCTAAAGGCGAGTGGAGATTGGGATAGAGGGGTGCCAATGCGCTGTGTTCTTGTGACTTCTAAAACAGTGTTTTATTGATGTACACTAGCTTTTTGTCCCGCTCCACCGGTCGTGTACCGGGTTGCACGCAGCAAGGAATTTTGTCATTACACAAGAACAGCTCAGTTATTACTTATGACTACACAATCGTGGCCGCCCGCTCGCAAATTATTTTCCGTATTTATTTCTCGCCGTTCCCCTCGAAAAAACTAAAATTAATGACTTATTGAAAAAAGAACCTTATTAAATATGTTTTTATTATATAGTAACTTATCATTGATACTGTAATAAAGCGGTTTTAATCATTATAATGGACTACATTTAGAATTAAATTCGGTTATCAATTGGATAAAAAAATTGGTGAATATCTAGAAGAGTGTATTTCGTATTGATAACATTGTGGTGGAGTAAAAGTTGTTGCATTTTAACCCGTCTATCACACCCTGCTAGGTGCACATCAAAACCCAGTAACACTGTATATATATAGAACAGCTCTTCCGGCGGAAACTCTCTGTATAAAGAAAAATTGCTACTCTAAAAATAATTCTTTCCCAGACAATTTCCTAGTAAACTCGACTAGCTTATATCATCTAAGTGTTTAACCTAACACTACACTCGAAAAACATTATCACTATACACTTACCACATGCTCCCTTGTAATATTAATATTGAGTGACACGTCAAATATAATGCAAGGCAAAATGTGCTCAAGTAACTGGAAAACAAGGTAGGATTACGTTCAGCGTTCTATACTTGGTTTAAATCATAGGAGACATGTTGTAGAAGATAATAAATGTTTTTTTTACTTGAAAAGATATTTGGGCAAATTAACTACCTTTTAAATTGCTTCTAAACAAGCTATATAAACACTGTCAACAACTATATTCACGGCGTTACCTTGTTGTAATTTAATTGTGCTATTGACAAAGGAATATATAAACATTGCCTATAGCTATATATAATGTAGCTAGCAGCTCATATAGGGTAGATATTAGATACAATTTAAGCAGAACTTATGAACATGCCGTCACCGGATCGATTGAGCTAGTCCTTCACCTACATAATGTTGCGGGTTCGCTTCTAGCCGGGGCAAATTTGTGAAATAACATTTTCGAATTTGTCCTGGTCTGGGTGTCACTGGAGTCAATCCCAGTCCATTATGAGAGATATCTCATGCTTCCGCCTTATGTTAAGTATAGGATAAGGTGCAAACGTTGCTTAGTATAGTTTAACTAGCGATAATTATCACAGATATTTAAATTATATTGATTTATATGAGACATGTGTAGTGTAATAGTATGCGCGCGAACACACACAAGGGAGTCGAGCGCGAGGGCATAAACGGGGCGTGACGGCATAAGAGGGCGTCATGCCATTTACCGTCACGGCAAGCTAGTCGATTTAATAATAAATAAATAAATATGGCCAGACTGACACACCAACCTAAGCAAAGCTATGGGTACCGTACAATAGACAGGGGGCGATCCCAGTGACATCCAGACCTGGGCTAATTACGAAAAGGCTATTTCCGCGATTTGTCCCGGAGGGAATCGAACCCGCAACCGCCCGGTGCAGTAAGCCGAGTGGCCTTCGCTCAAACCACTGCGCCAAGCGGTCGTCAATTTAACCGCCAAAGTGCACAAACAGATGTTTCACATCAAAACATGTTTAGACAGGCAACATTCAGGTAGTTCTTATAACTTGTACCAAACACAATTGGCGACGATGTCGACTCCGCGGCGCGGCGTTGAGTTTCCTGCACTCTGCCGGGCCCGCTCGGCATGTGGCGCGGTGATACAACTAATGCACCCCACACATTACAGCAGCACATTATCGCTAGCAGGTAATTAATTAGACTTCCTCGTCGCAAATGGTCTTCAATCGTGAGGACCTAAATTCCATTCCCGGGTGCAGTTAAGTAACTACAGTCCCATGACAATGATTGTTTCATATATTTTGAAAGATTTTTACTCCCAATACGGTATAATCCAATTAATGATTATAGGTGATATCGATAATAATAGGTGATTGCTAAACCGGACATAGATGTTAAAAAAATATAACAACGCTTTAGCGGAAAAGGGAAGATCTTCCAGCCAGGCGGGCGTTATGCCTGGCGGGGCGGCCGCTATGCCCCGCTGGTTATTCTCGGGGTCTTGTATTATATAGTCACGATGCTTGCGATTCTTAATATCGTGATTCAGTTTTTCTATGAAGAATCCGTACATTGTATTGACGCGCTGCATTTAGCGCCATCTGTCCATTTCTGTCGGCGACGTGAATGTGAGGTCGCCACAACGCCTTTGGTATTGCAAGCATCTATAGGCTACGGTAACAACTTAACATCTGGCGGGTCGTACCTTATTTGCTGAATAAAAAACCGCTCATCCTTTCCTGGTTCCTTCACATTTCAATATAATAAGTGATAAAAAATCACACTAAATAAAACTGACACGCAACTTAATTTGAACACTAACTCAGCATCACAGAGTTAGTTTTTCCACAGCCATGGAGCTTGTAGAAAGGCTATTACTTCCAGGTGTTCATTATGCCATATATGTATCACATCCTGGTGTTTCATAGGTATAAATAATTCACTCGGGCCCTAGCGCTGACAGCCCTCGCGTCGACGACACATGATACCCTGGCGGGGGACGGACTTCACTCTTAACCTACTGCAAAAAGTGTAGTTGTGAGTTTGAAGACAGATTACATATTTTATTTTGTCCTTGAGCACAGATAAACATATTTTCTTGTGATATGGTCGTTTTATTTGTATGAAAATTCCTGCGATCAATATAGGGGCTGTACGATTTTCTTTATAGAGCTACTTATTGCATAAGTGCTTAGCTATTGTGTATATTTTAAGTCAGATTTAGTCCGGCATTCTCCGACCAAGATTTTCTGGTCCGAGGTTTCCGCTAGTACCAACTTTTTTAGTTCCGTATTTGCTTAGCATAGTACCTAGTTGGCAAAAAAGTATCCATTCTGAAATTGTTTTTTTTTTATATATACTTCGCGAATAATAAAAAAACGCTCTTAAAATAAATAAATAAAATGTATCAATATAGAAAGCCATTGAAAAGTCCAGGCATAAACCACACAATTTAAGTAAACATTCATATTTTATAGAATCCCAGTTATAAAATTATTAAGTCGAACAAGGTACGAAAGCTAACACAGATAATAAACCACTAATTAACACAAGAACGGATGCACATCCCTTTGTACTCGCACGTTGAACAAACAGCACTCCCGCGATATAAAATAAATATTAAACTTTGCATTCTGATTAAAACCAGTCACTTAATTTATTCAGCCTGTTATTCAAAAGCTTGATATTTATTACCGAATAAATTAATTAAAATAAACTCAGTTTAATAATTAAATAAAATATTTGTAGTCTAATATTAATTATTTTCGTGAGTATTTTAAATATTTAAGGGTGTCAGAACAATTATTGTTGTCGATTGATATTTATGTTATTGTTAATTATTATTGCTTTCCACGATCTTTTAATTTAAAAATAGTACATCTTGCAATTGTCAATTTCAGATCGATATTGAAATGGTAGTTCATCCTCTAAGTATCAACACCAGCCTTTCAATAATCAATAAAAACAGAAAAATGGTAAGTTTTTTCTAAATTGTCACGTATTTATCAAATCCGCCCCACGTCCCCAAGGTGTTCAGTGCGAAGCCAACACGGCAAAGCTTTCAAACCATCGGTCATGCGGCCCTTCCGATGAAAAGTAGCCACTTAACTCGTCAAACGCCAATCCGCACCGACCCTGGCGCTGGGGGGGGAAGAGGGTCGATATACTTGGTTGCACAATCACAAAGATTAGGAAATAGCAGACGGTGTGTGAGTAGGTAGAATATTTCTTAAGATAAACACACTAAAACTTTGGAACAAAAGTAACTGCTGTATACCAGACGGTGACGATTGGTATCAAACCTCAAAAGAGTATACGGGTCTCAAATTTAAGGATTGCATCGTAAAAAAACTATAAGTTAACGATGACACGACGACCGCTTGGCGCAGTGGTTCTAGCGTAGGCCGCTCGGCTCACTACACATAGTGGTTGCGGGTTCGATTCCCGCCGGGGCAAATTTCGGAAATGGCCTTTTCGTAATTTTCCCAGGTCTGGGTGTCACTGGGATCACCCCCCCCCCCCTCCATTGTACGGTACCCATAGTACAAGCGTTGCTTAGTTTGGGACCATACAGTTGGTGTGTCAGCCTGCGCTATTTATTAATTTACTTAAATTTAAACAAAGTGATCCTATAAGGGTTCCGGTTTTTCCTTGTAAGGTCCGGAACCCTAAAAATGAGAAAGGAAATTAATATTTGAGTAGCGCATGAAATACTTCGTGTTCTTTGGTCAGTCTTGATCATTTTGAGTCTGAAATTTAAATGGCTCAGCACTGACTTGAAGCATGCTCAAGAAATAACATGAAACGACCCACCCCTGCCCCTGTCATCCCATAAGACCTAACAACATGCGCGCAAACCAAAATGCTGTCTATTCTGCGAAACATTCTATTGATATCTGAAATATGACGTAAGTAATATGATATCAGACAGAACCATTTTTGATCCAGTCTATCGAAACAACCCTTTGTCTGAACCTAATTACCGACGAGCCTAATATTTTCTTTTGTCTCATGCTTCTAAAAAAATATTATAAAGATTTTGTGTTGATTAATTTTGCGTTTATTCCGATAATTAATGTTTTACTGAATTAATTCGTCGGTACAATAAGTTATCTATTCAATATTGTTATCAAAAACATTATAGGTAATTAATAATTAAGTTTCAAAATGAGGCAACTGCTCCTAATACTCGTTTGTTCCAACGCTGTGCACAGTTTCTTTGATATCCAAGATGTGACGTCAAACATGATGAGAACTCTACCTAGAGACTTCTCTGTCGCTATCAAGGATATAGCTGAAGGTCTACCTACCAAGAGCATCACCGTTGTTAGAGGCAACTCTACTAATATCAGGTGAGTTAAGTTTAATAACAGAAAAGTTATTTTAGTTCTTCACAGGCGTCCTCTTAATGCGAGAGATACTCAAATTCAAATCGATTATTTTGTTCAGGCCTACGTGGTGCACTTAAAAATTGTCTGTTTACATTGTTTCGACTGAAAAGATCCGGCAAGATACAAAGCGAGCTAGTCTTCTTTAAGCTTAATAGTGACTTGATAATTTGAGTAGCATTTCAGTATTAACTTTTTACTATCAAAGCTGAGGTTGAAAAAAGTAAATACCTACATAATTACTAATGTTTCAGGTCACAGGATATATTTGAGCTATTATGTCTTCTCAACGAACATGAAATTCAAATTATCAATTTAGACCTCACGACAAGGGAGAATAAATTCAAGGTAACCGTTTCTATCAAATTCATTTCACTCATAATTTACTTTAGTCCATAAAATTCAATTAGAACACTTTCTATTCATGTATATAGGCTAACAAAGCACTTGACAAAAGAATGGTCAGAATCTACCACCCGTTTGGAATGCCGCCTCCACTGAGCAGATCAATAAAGAAACTTAATGGTTACTCTTTTCAATAGAATAAAAGTTGGTGTAATTCTCAAGAACAGCAACACAATGTGAGCAGGCACCACCAGTGCCACTAAAATGTATAATTTAACGTCCCAGTCCTGGGCAAAGGACTCTCCTCAAAACGAGGAGGATTCAGTGGATAATCCACCACGCTGGCTCAGTGAGGATTGGCGGATTTCATATGTCTTTAGAAACTTGGTTGAATTTTACACCGTAAGCAAGTCAAATCATAATGAAATTATGATTCGCACATAGATTTCGAAAAACCCAGAGCTACGCGGCAGGATCTTGATCAGCAAGACGCGAATCGGCTATCACTAAAAAGTACTAGAAAATAATACACACGCCTATACACCATGGGGGTAAGCAGAGGCCTGTGATCGCCACATATTACGATCCTGACACTCTGTGGCAAACCCACATTCATCTTCTCATACACTACCATCGGTTGAGTGTGCCACGGGCTTAGTAGATGTAATTATATTACTAGTCTCTAGTCTAGTTTATCTCATTACATATTGTACCCTATAAATTAACCCAAACGAGATATTGAAGCAACAAAACCGAGTCTCCTCTCAGGCTTCTTACGGGATGCGGGATTACTAATTCGTCTGCCTTCGCCTCGGGCTAGATTTTAGTTAGTCTCACAGACAGAAAAGGACAGATAATTTAGTAGGTATATTTTACTAGCTATACAGATTATACACATACTAAATGCCTGTATTCAGAGTAATAATTGCATCGCAACCACATTCCGCCTACGGTATTTTGGTCCCAATGTAATAAGAAGATGTGCTATTGACATCGTAACCCTCCCCCTCTCAAACCTTCCCTCTTATATGAGGGGGATTCGGGTCATAAGTCCATAAGTCCGCCACGACGGCCCAGTGCGAAATGGTGCTAATTTCCTATCATAAATTCATATAATTGTATACATTAATTTGCAGTACTACGAATATTTGAAAGAAGCGTTGGATATTTCCGAAGACAGAACCAGCTTAATATTGTGTGAACCTTACGAATGTGAGAACATACTCACCGAAGTACGTATATAAATTTCTCAACATATTTTAGTGGATAAAGGAAGATCTTCCAGCCAGGTGGATCGCGTGCCTGGCGGGGCGGCCGCTATGTTCTATATTTTTTTTAATATAAGGACCTAATGTTGTTGGCCAGAGTGGCCATAAAAACTTGACCCGGACACAGGGCGAGCGCATGTGCGCTCCAACCAGAGCTATGTCCTAATGGTGTTTTTCTGGTCTTAAATAGCCACGATGCTTGCGAACTTTAGTATCGTAATTCAGTTTTTCTATGAAGAATCGCACATTGTATTGAGGCGTCGCATTCAGCGCCATCTATCCGTCGGCGTCGTAAAAGTGCGGTCGCTACAATATAATTATTTTATGCAAACATAAAGTAGGTAAGTATTTAATAAATGAATAACAATTAAAATTTATTTACCTACCGATAACATCCGCTATCCGGTGCACACACTAGTTAATTAATATGTTACTAAAACCGAATAACAAATACACACGTAATTGATGTTGTTGTTGTAAAATGTATTGAAGGAAGGGCTACCACTCAACTGCGGCTAGTCAAGCTCCATAATCACAGGGATTGCCCTCAATCCATTTACGGTAGCCATAGAACAACCGTTGCTTAGTTTGGGGTATTAGCCTGGCGATATGTATTTATAATTTTTTATTATTTATAGTTGTCAGATTACAACCTGATCCATCGTACCATCCTGTATCTCTTCTACTGGCCCTACGGGGTTGTCACCGACGCCTTCCTGTCCACCATGAAAGAAGCCATGAGAGTAGCTGTTATTACGAATCCGAGGGAGAGTGTGTAAGTACACTAGACATACTAGACTAATATTATAAATGTGAAAGTTTGTGAGTGTGGATGTATGTATGTATGTATGTATGTATGTATGTATGTATGTATGTATGTATGTATGTATGTTTGTTACTCCTTCACGCAAAAACTACTGAACTGATTTGAATGAAATTTGAATGAAATTTGGAACACAGATAGTTTATAACCGGGATTAACATATAGGATACTTTTTATCCCGATAATCCCGAAATTTTTGTTACGTTAAATACTACGCGTACGAAGTCCGTGGGCACAGCTAGTACTAGAATATAGTAAGGTACCAATCAGTGGCGGATTTACCAGCAGGCTGAGTAGGCTGAAGCCTAGGCCGGCAAATTTGGAGAGCGATTTTTATTACTGCCTCTTAGAAATCAAAAAGATTTCTGCATGACGGTTTTCTGATGTTTTACAGATACAACTCTGTAACAAATTTTGCCTATGACTTTCCCCTCTCACATTTCATTGTACATTTCGGTGCTTTGAACCCAAAAATTATCTTATGTGCAACTTCAACGAAATATTTGGATTGTAAAAATAATCTAGGACATGACAATTGTAGAGGCAAGGGCGGCAAAAACTTTACAGCCTCCTTGGAAATTTGTAAATCCGCAACTGGTACCATATATTGGTATTAACTACAGCTCACATAGGAGCCGGCTTAACCTGGTTAGTACCACCCTCTCACAGACGAACTCCGCCACTGCGCCTTCAGGTGGTTCCGTGCGGGTATTGCCATTGTTATTGTAAGCATCATTAGGTTACGGTAACTGTAAGCAGTTGAGTTAAGCAAGCGTAGAACCCGCTTGATGTTAAGACATCAGGCGGGTGGTAAGCTTGATTTCAGTCATAGTTGCAAAAAAAATATTGAAAAAAGCGAAGCACACAGCGGGATTCGGTTGTTTGTTGGTGCCATTATGTGCCTATCCCGTCGATGGAGCATGGTGTTAAACATAATACTTTTTTTTTTTTTTTTAAACATAATACTTTTTAAACTAAGGAGTTTGGATGAGTATTAGGTGTAAAAGCTTAGTTGAAGAATCTCGTGGGAGTATTACCTACTAATGTGATAGCTTCAGAATGCTTGTTTCCGTCATACGTTACGATCATGAGGGAGATAGGCAGAGTGTAGATAGATATAGAGAGTAGGTAGGTAGAGAGATAGATAGACAGAGTGTAGGAGATGGGTAGAGTGTAGAGAGATGTAGAGAGGCAGTAGGTACAGTTGAGGCGATTTTAGTTTGTACACCAATAGAATCAGTATCGCTGTGACATAACCGTGAGTTCGCACTGGACGAAACATGTTCACGAAACATGTTGTTGTCTCTATTTTTGTTGTCATAAAATAGAGACAACAATATGTTTCGTGAAAATGTTTCGTCCAGTCACGGTAAAAAATCAATTAACACAACCAACATTTTTAAATGTAACAATTTAACAATCCCATTTATAATTCACATTCATCAGTTAACTTCGAACGTAAATTAACCGACGTAATGCATCAGTGTTAACCCACTAAACCATAATGGAAATGCTGATGAGCCAGTAATTAATGAATAATAAAATAATCGAAGTACACAGCGGGATTGGGTTGTTTGTTGGTGCCGTTATTGGCCTATCCCGTCGATGGAGCATGCACAATGTGTTAAAAAAACGTTAAACATAATACTTTGAAACTAAATTCGATATAATATATATTTTCGATTTTTTATCGAAATTGGAAAACATTTTCTTCGCTTTTTCCCCGCGTGTTTTAAATATTTGTCATATCTCATGCACTATATGTATTTTTTCTTCAATATTGGAAGCTGCTACTCGTGAATGCAATTTGCATTGTTTTTTCTAAGACATTGGATGTGTTCTAAGGCCGCTAATATAATATATTTTTTATTGGGTAATAATAATACTATTTTGTAGGTTATCTTAATATTGGGTTAATTTATGTAACACTTGATACTAGGAATTTCAATCGGACCGGTTCCGCCATATTGATACCGGATCCGGTAGACGTGAAATGATGCCGGGTCCGCCGGATTACCGGATCTGGTTTTCCTGATTGCAATCCCCCTACTTGATACATAAGGTAATTTGTTCTGTCCTATTATCAGAAATCGGTAAAGCACGCCGTAATATGTGGCTAAGTCATTAAGGACTTAATTCAAAACATCGTTTCTAAATCCCCACTCACACACATATACTATGAATTCCCCATTGCACTCAGTGTTAACGTCGATACTCGTAACATCAGAGGCTTCAACGCAATGTGACGTCCATACATCGACGGATGCACTTAGCGGATTCATTTTAAGTGGAACAGACAGCGTCGGTGTATGTTAAATTATGTGGTATCAATAAAACTGTAATTAATTGTTAAGTTTGTAGAAATAAGTACGCACCATTACACAAGCTCACAGGAAGTATATTTGAAAAAAATACCACAAACAATACCACAGATAATAAGTACAATAGATAATTAGTTTAGTTACCAGAAATGAACAATCGACTAAGTAGGTACTAACTATTTTGATACAAAATTACACCCCCACTTATCAAAATAAAAACATAAAGTTAACATATTGAATTAAGCTGAAACAATAAAAAAAACTCAGGCAATGATAATATCAAACATTCTGGATACCTAGAGAATCTAATAACATATAATGCTTCGCCGAAGTTAAACTCTTCGTCAAAATATCAGCAGGCATCTCATTTGTATTCATATATTGTACTTGAATTATCTTATTAGCAACATTTTCCTTACAAAAATGATACCTTATATCTACATGTTTAGTCTTATGATGATAAACAGGATTAGTTAACATCTTTTGGGCACTCTGGTTATCATTATAAATAAGAATATTATATATCTTTTTAGTTTAATTATATTAATTTCAAACTGTAAATTACGTAGGTAAATTGCGTCCTTACAACATTCTGATATACCTATGTATTCGGCCTCTGTGCTTGACAATGCCACAGTTGCTTGTTTCTTACATCCCCAAGATATCACACAGCCAGATAATTTGAAACAAAAGCCAGTATAGGATCGCCTATCTAATTTATTGTTACCCCAGTCAGCATCAACAAAGCCAACTAATTCTGAATTTTTATTAGAATTATATTTTAAACCAAAGCTTTTTGTTTTCTTTAAATACTTTAAAATTCGTTTAGCTTGACACCAATGCTCTTTATTAAAACAATTATTGAATTGACTTAAGTATCCTACTGAATAAGCTATATCTGGACGGGTTAATACAGCTAGGTACATTAAGCTTCCTATCAATTGTTGATAAGGGATATTCTGGTTACAATTATCAGCTTTATCAAGATTCAATTTATTCTCCATAGGAGTATCTGCAAACTTACAATCATTCATATTAAATCTGGTTAACAATTGTTCAACATATTTCTCTTGATCTAATGTCAGTTCACCCTTATCTTTATTATAATTCACTCTCATTCCTAGACACTGTCTAACTGGACCTAGATCTTTAGTTTTAAATTCTGACATAAGTATTCTCTTCAGATCACCAGTTTCCTTATTATCATTGGAAAATATAAAAAAGTCATCGACATACAGAGCTACAATAGTTTTAAAGCCATCATTCCTAGATTTAATATATAAACAAGGTTCTAGTTTTGACCTAACATAACCATTTTTAGTTAAAGTACTATCCACTCTCTTGTACCACATCCTTGAAGATTGTTTTAGGCCATATATCGCCTTTTTTAATTGTAAAACTTTGCCACTTTCTGAACAATCAAAACCCTCCGGTAATTGCATGTAAATAACTTCTTCAAGGTCACCGTTCAAGAAGGCAGTTGTTACATCTAAGTGAGAAATATCAAATTTCAACTTTACAGACAATGCAAAAAGCAATCTTAAGGTATTGTGTCTTACCACCGGGGAAAAAGTCTCTTCATAGTCCACACCTTGCTTTTGGGTGAAGCCCTTCGCCACTAAACGAGCGCGATAACGCACTTTATCATCCAGTTCATATTTCTTTTTAAGCACCCACTTGCACTGCACTATTGAGCCTTTATTAGGCGCATCAACAAGTTCCCAAGCGTGATTATCTTCAAAAGACTTTAGTTCTTCTTTTACAGCTTGTAACCACTGTTCACGTTCAGGTCCTTCTAACACTTCTTTTAATGACAAACCAGTAGTATCATTGATGTCACTTGTCATGAAACATGCTCCTCCAAAACCATATCTATCAGGTTTATTTCTGGTTCTGACTGGTCTCGGTTCAGCCACTTCATCTGGTGAATCATCTACATCCTCATACTCACTTGGAACATAGGATTCATCTAATGGTGAATCCCCCACTGAAGGTGAATCTTTCTCATCATCCTCAGAATTCAGAGGTTGTGTTACTTCAATCGAACTGTATGAACTTGGCTGCTTCTCCATCACAATTACATCTCTACTTGTTCTAATGCAATTGGTTTCAGTATCATATATTCTATATCCTTTTATGTTATCTGGATATCCAACCAAAATACATGGTTGCGACTTTCTATCCCATTTAGTCCTCTTTTCTTTAGGTACATGTACCATTACTTTACTTCCAAAAATTCTTAGATGTCTTATATCCGGTTTTATTCCGTTCCAAACCTCATAAGGAGTTTTATTATTTAATCCAGCTGTAATGGTACGGTTATGCAAGTAAACCGCTGTGTTTGAAGCCTCTGCCCAGAATCTTTTATCCAATTGAGATTCAAATAGCAGACATCTGGCCTTTTCTACAACAGTCCTGTTCATCCTCTCGCATAACCCATTTTGTTGTGGGGTGTACGGGTTAGTCCTCTGGTGAATAATCCCATTTATCCTTAGAAAATCATCAAAATCCTTGTTGCAAAACTCAAGGCCGTTGTCACTTCTTATGGTTTTTATTTTCTTATTACATTGATTCTCAACCATAGCCTTAAACTGTTGAAAATTCTTCAACGCCTCATCTTTAGTTTTTAAGAAATAAATGAAGGTCATGCGCCTGTAATCATCTATGAATAACAAAAAATATCTTGAGCCACCAATCGAAACGGCTTCCATGGGTCCGCAAATATCAGTGTGCACCACACTCAACAACTCATTGGCCCTAGTACCAATATGTGTAAACGGTAAGCGGGACTGCTTGCCTTCACAACAGACAGTGCAGGACGACTTATTGATGTCGACCTTGCCATCCAGTTCCATCCCTTCTACCGCATCCTTCATTTCAATCACTGTTGATATGGCCTAACCTGCGATGCCAAGTATCACCAGATATCATAGCCACTGCTGACAGCTTCTCCGGAACATTCAACTTATAAACTCCATTTATCAGTGATCCAGTTGCCACCAACTCATTGTTTCTGTTGCGAATATTACAACCATAGTTGGTAAAGGTGACCTTATTACCTTTACTGATCAGTTCACTCACGGAGAGGAGATTAGTCGTCAAACTTGGAACACAGAACACATCTTCTATGTTTACATCAAATTCTTTTCCATTGGCCACAGTTGTGATCCGTACATCGCCAGCACATAGCACAGGGACCTTGGTTTGATTCGCTACAACAATTTCCTTCTCAATATCTTTGATAGAAGTGTTTGTCATCCAGTGTTTGTTCGCTGTCAAATGCACACTGGCCCCAGAGTCAATATACCAGTCTTCTCTGTTGAAACTGCCACTCAAAAATACAGCAGAAAATGCATTAGTTTGTTTCCGTTCATTATTTTGTTTATTATTGTTGTTAGGACATTGTGATCGGTAATGCCCCACTTGTTTACATTTATAACACTTAATACTGGTATTTTTTGTTAATTTTGTGCCATCTTTATGGCCAGGCATCATATTTGACTTTCTTTGTTGCCAGTATTGCGAACTTTTCGATGCAGCTAATGCGGAATCCATTTGATTGTCATTCAAACCAGGTTCGATGTCTAGAAGCTTACTCTTAATGGCGTCCGCTGTCACTTTCATTCCTGAATGTTCAATCGCCATTATCATCGGAGAATATTTCTCTGGCAATCCTGCTAGTAACAGCGCACCAATCCATTCATCATTAATTGCAAATCCTGTTCCACTCAATTTTTGACCTGTTTCTATGATTTGAGTCACGTAGGTTGTCATGGAACTACAATTATCCAATCGAACGGATATCAAATGTCGTAGTAAGCTGATTCGTCTAGAAAAACCAGAATCATCGAAGAGAGCCTTCAATTTTTCCCACACTCCCCGTGTTGTGGTAACACTTTTGATGTGCACGTACAATGATGAGTCAATTGTTAGGATTAATTTCGCCTTAGTTTTCGCATCATCATTTGGCGATACCGGCTTGTCGGATTTAATGCAGTCCGTCATTCCTTCCAATATTAGAAAGTTCTCCGCCGCAAAGGCCCACTCATCATAATTTTCTCGTCCCTTTAACTTGGGAACATTAACAATATAGTTTGGAGCCGACATTTTTTTCACGGTAAGACGCCACAACGCGCGCCACGTGAACAAAAAAAAATCTCAGAAAGTGCTATTGCCCTACTGCGAAAAAACACTAAAATACTATTACTGTGTTCGCGGCAACTAATTTCTAACCTATTCGGGCGTCTGGGCCCATAACCTATCAATAAAACTGTAATTAATTGTTAAGTTTGTAGAAATAAGTACGCACCATTACACAAGCTCACAGGAAGTATATTTGAAAAAAATACCACAAACAATACCACAGATAATAAGTACAATAGATAATTAGTTTAGTTACCAGAAATGAACAATCGACTAAGTAGGTACTAACTATTTTGATACAAAATTACATGTGGCCTATAGAAAAAAATAATTGAAAATGATAACGATCGCTTGATTAACTGGTTTGAGCGTAGGCCGCGTGACCCAATGCACTGGGTGATAGAGAGTTCGATTCCCGTTGGCCTTTTTTTGGGATTTGCTCTAGTCTTTGTGAGCGCCACTAGTCTTATAATTATAATTTTTTTAAATCTCTATGCCTCGATCCAACTCATATTACTACCTACATACATATTTTTTTGAGACCATAATATAGTTTGTTTATCTGGCGATATTCTCCCTTCATCTCGAATAATAAAAGTGTTCCCTTAAATGCACAAGCTGATTGGCATCCGCGGCCGGCTCCAGGCATTTATAAAAATTAAATTTCGCCCACAAGAGTTCAAATGTCACCAGCGGTGCACCGCGTACAAATTCTTGGACAATCACGTGCTCCGTAATCCGATTGCAGCGGAATTGGCCGCAACGTGCTGTGCCAAAGAAAATATTATTATTTATTAAACTTAGAAAACTAAACAATACATACGTTGGCGTATGTGAAGCCCGGCCAAAGACCTTTGTTGTTATTGGTGGAGGCCAATTACTGGGGTCGTTGTCCGTAGCGAAAACGCACTATGTAGGTACATATAATATCCATAAGCATCTTTCTCGAAGAACAGAAATAGACTGATGACATCACACGCGCCGCATAAATCCGATGGATGCGAACGAACGACCGTAATGTATGCAAGTCAATGGGCGATGCATAGGTATATAATACACTAGCGGCCCGCCCCGGCTTCGCACGGGTACATTGCGGTTACATTATTCGAGTTTTAGTAAACTTCCTAATTTTTTTTTAAATATATTATAGCCTATGTCACCCGGGGATAGTGTAGCTTCCCAACAGTGAAAGAATTTTTCAAATCGGTTCAGTAGTTTCGGAGCCTATTCATTACAATCAAACAAACAAAGTTTTCCTCTTTATAATATTAGTATGAAAATAATATATTATATACCACGATGCCCCGTAAGGGGCCTCGTAAACTGATACCATGGATTTAACTACCTAATGATTCTGGGCAGAGTTGGTATTTTCATAAATTATTTTATCATGAAATCATTACACAAATCTATCTTAACGACTACTATTTGAGACACAAAACTGCAATCTAAATTAAAACGTAATACGCTCAAGCGTGCATTGTGTTTTAATTTACATTGTAGTTTAATGTCGGAAAATTCCAACTCTGGGGATCCAGAATCATGAATTGAATTCATGGAATCAGTTTTCGTTACGAAGTTTTACTTAAACCCTGTATAAGTATATGACGAAGCAGGGTCCCCGTAATTATTTTTAAAAAGCGTGACACCAGCATTGCTGGCGTCACAACTTCCATGGTCAGGGCTGTCGCTCATCTTCGGTAATCAAAGTAAACACGGGTAGTACTGTATCTAGTTTATTCTCTGACTTTTGAGGAGGTCCGATCACTACGACGGCTCAAGTGAGAATGAATCTAACGCATTCTGTGCGGCCGTATTTATAGGATGCATCCCACGTGCACGTGTCGGTACATTGACTTTTCTATTTTGTTGGTATTTCTAGGTAACATGATTTTTACTTTAATTTTACACTGCAGTTATTCAACAATTATCAATTAATAATTAATTAAATAATGAAATTGTTCTTATAATCGGCAAACTGTTGTAGCTGCGCCGATACGGCCATCCTGATGGGTGGTGCGCGCTCTGCACCAGCCTCGTTGATTCGTCTCGATCTCGTTGTTATACTTGCGTTTATCTGTAAGCATAGAAAAACTTTCTCCGAGTTGAATATCTGCTGTAAGCAAGCTTGCATTGCATAACTTAGTTATTACATAAACAGACAACTATCTTGTATGTTTAAGAGTATGAATGCTGTTAAGGTTTGTAGGTTCTCGGAGGTTGTCGGAGGTTCTTGTAGTGTCTCGTAAGAGTATGAATGCTGAAAAGGTTTGTAGTTTCTCGTAGGATCTCGAAGTGTCTCATAAGAGTATGAATGCTGTAAAGGTTTGTAGGTTCTCGTAGGATCTCGAAGTGTGTCGTAAGAGTATGAATGCTGTAAAGGTTTGTAGGTTCTCGTAGGATCTCGAAGTGTCTCGTAAGAGTATGAATGCTGTAAAGATTTGTAGGTTCTCGAAGGTTCTCTGAGGTCCTCGTAGGGTTCTCGGAGGTTCTTGGAGGATTTCTGAGGTTCTTGGAGGTTCTCGGAGGTTCTCGTAGGATCTCGGAGCGTGACGAAGAATAACGGCGCCGTACAATATCAATCGACGACAAATGATTGTTAAATTATCGTAATCCACGACACGGCCATACTGACGAGTCACACGTTCTCGAGTGTAGGTGTATCTGATCATATCCATCCGTCGTACTGAATACTTTCGTTTACAAAAGAGAAAAATCTACCCGAGTTGTTATCGTTTGACGTCGGTTTCAGGGTGATAAAAGAGAGGCGGAGAAGTAGAGTCCGACTTGGGTTTCTTAGGTCAGTCCCATTTCTTAGAACAAACTTGCCGCATCGCACTGAATCCTACCGTCTTTAGACTTAAGTGCTACTCATATCAAACCGCAGATAGAACGAATCGTTTCCACGATGCATTCTGCGCCCGTCGACGGTAAGGACGTCGATAGCGCTTCGCTGACCTCCTTCTTCAATGTTGGTCCTTGAGGCGCGTTCTGTGTTGGCAGCGCGTGATCTGCCCGGGTCGCCGTGAAAACCAGTGACACACAAGGCGCCTGCGGTGTGTTTTACACAGATTCTGCTTCACGCATACTTGTGACCATCATTGTCATCCCGATTCGTCATGTATCGCTGACGACCATACCGTTGATCCCGAATCACGCGACGCTCGCTCGTAGCGTGTGTGTGTGAGTGACATAGCTCGCATGCCGCCACACACTCGCAGCAATTCACCATAGACTGCGCAGCAGCTTGCGTAGTTTTACCATAACTGCCGCTGTTGACTGAGAACATTTTAGTGCAATTTTTTTTACGATACTGTGGGCTTTTGAATCCTTGATCCTGATTCTTGGTTCTGGAGGAGAATAAAACCGTTCGGACATCTTTTGCATCATCTCCATCATTAGTATCATAAACTGGGGAGGACATCCGACTATTGGAGTAGTTGGATGCATAGTCGTTGTGTTGAATGATCCAGCAGCGATGGGTACCCCTGAAAGGTATACTTCTTGATTGTAAGATGTGGGTCCCATTGACATGAATGGTACCCCTCCGGAAGCTGGTATTTCCGCAGCGATTGGTGTATAGGTCGTGTCTGTGGAAATTCCCGTTGTGATGGACTGCACGGTGTTAAAGTTGTTTGCTGGTACTCCTGAAGTGTTCAATGAGGCAGGGTTTATCAGCCTGGTATTATCCTGCGCTGTTCCAGTCGTGACAGGTAGAACCGAAGTCTCTGAGGATGTGGTTGGGCCCAGAGCTTGTTCTGATCCCACTTCTGATGACGAAGCAGGGTCCCCGTAATTATTTTTAAAAAGCGTGACACCAGCATTGCTGGCGTCACAACTTCCATGGTCAGGGCTGTCGCTCATCTTCGGTAATCAAAGTAAACACGGGTAGTACTGTATCTAGTTTATTCTCTGACTTTTGAGGAGGTCCGATCACTACGACGGCTCAAGTGAGAATGAATCTAACGCATTCTGTGCGGCCGTATTTATAGGATGCATCCCACGTGCACGTGTCGGTACATTGACTTTTCTATTTTGTTGGTATTTCTAGGTAACATGATTTTTACTTTAATTTTACACTGCAGTTATTCAACAATTATCAATTAATAATTAATTAAATAATGAAATTGTTCTTATAATCGGCAAACTGTTGTAGCTGCGCCGATATATATAATATACTAGCTGTGCCCGCGACTTCGGCCGCGTGGAATTTAATTGACAAAGTTTCATACAAACTTTCATCCACTATTTTATCCCCTTGGGGGTAGAATTAATCAAAATCCTTTCTTAGCGGATGCTTACGTCGTAACATCTGCCTGCATGCCAAATTTCAGCCCGATCTGTCCAGTGGTTCGGGCTGTGCGTTGATAGATCACTATGTCAGTCAGTCACCATTGAGTTATATATATATATATAGATTTATATGCCATGTAGTGGACGTCTTACGACTGATGGGTGGATGAAGTGTCCATCAATTCATCTAAATGTGAATAAAGACAAAGACGCAAAGATAATGTTGATCATTAATTTCCGATTCAAGGTTCCGTATCTACTACAACCAAGTGACTCCAAGCACGCTGAACCACCTCACCATGGTGAACTGGTGGTCGGGGCGCCTGTACAAGTCTCCAGTACTCCCACCGGCTGATAAGGTCTACCTTGACTTCAAGGGAAGGGTTTTTGATGTTCCTGTTTTACATGTAAGGCTTTGGAATCTAGTAAAGTATGTCATACTTCTCCTTCTAAACAGCTTGACCTAATTTGAGATTTTTCTTTGTACGTATGGGTATAGTTTAATCCGATAGGAGACGCTGTTGTCAATATCCAGAAAATTAAATCTATGTAAGACTAGGTATGGGCAAATAAAATAAAATTGTAATACAATGTCGATTCCCCATTAATAACTTTGTGAATTAGTAGGTAAAGTATTTTAGCGATGTTGATCCAATAAACAAAATTGTTGTATGGACATGACGTACGTAGATATAGCTTTTTCAAGGAACAGGGTCAGGTTTATATGAGACGGTTATTTTATTCAGCCCTTCTATGCTATTTACGAACGTACACTATTGTTACGACAAGGAACCCTATTTGGATTACAAAAAGGTCGTATATGTCGGAAAGCTAGCTCAGAGGCGATGCCGACTTAAATCCGTATTACCCCCGCAGGCACCCCCATGGCACTTCGTAAAGTACAACAATGATTCCTCTATCACCGTAACTGGAGGTCGGGACGACAAACTGCTCGCGTTACTCTCCAAGAAGCTGAACTTCAGGTAAACCACCAAAAATAATTATCAACCTTATTGTAACCAGCAACAAATTGCATATTCAACCTTATACCCGCAAGTTTAATATTCATTTTGTATTAACAGATACAGGTATTTCGACCCACCCGACAGAAGTCAAGGGTCAAGTATCTCGAGCAACGGAACTTTCAGAGGGACACTTGGCTTAATTTGGGAACGGGTATGTAATCTTTCGTAACGCTACTCGTAGGCTCTCATCGAAGCCCTTCGGGACTTTGATACTAGGATCTTAGATCCCTCTATAAGGAAGCAGCTATAAGGCTCGTTTCTAATAAATCAATCGCAGGTCTGAGAGCAGTGAAGGAAAACATCTTGAGTTAACCTGCAAGCCTTAGAAAATCTAATAAATTATCGAAAGACATGTGAAATCCGCCAACCCTCACGTGGCCAGCGTGGTGGATTACGGCCTGAATCCCCCTCATAGTGAGGGGATGCCCGTGACAAGGAGTGGGACGTCAAAAAGGGTTAAATTATCTCTGTCTGTATTGTTCTTGAAACTGATCTTGAAAATGAAAATCTTATGTCATACCAGTACAAAATGCCACGTGAAAAGCGCACTCAAGATCGCTCTCAGACTTGTGATAGATCTATGAATACTGCCCTAAGAGACATGAGACGTCTGTATAAACACGTATAAAACTGTGCCTAGGTCAGTGGTTCCCAAACTTATTTTGTACACTGCCCACTTTGAGAATAAATTATTTTTTAGCGCCCCCATTTTTTCACCTACTTAAAAACCACTATAACGTCAAATTAAATTAACTGATTATTGTGTGCTACACAACGACCCCATTTTTTTCTGGGTCTCTCACCGCCCCCTTTAGGCCTACAGCGCCCACAAGGGGGCGTTATCACCCACTTTGGGAAAGGATGGTCTAGGTATTTGAACTATTGGCAAAACACTTTTTGCTGATGGTAGAGGTAGTGGTGGAGGCCGGGGTAGTACCACCTTCTCACAGAAGATCAGCGTAAAGTAGCTATGATAGCTGCGTTTCGTACGATGAGTGGGAGAACCGGAAGCCGAACCTCCCCGCATTTCACCTCCCTCTGTCCCACTCCCCTTCAGGTCAAAAACGAGCAATGCCATTGGTAAAAGCAAGCGCAAGTGTCGCAAGCATCTACCTATAGGTAACGGTAACTGCTTAACATCAAGTGGGTGATAGGCATGGCTGTAACTATGTTCAATTAAAAATAAGACCCTTTTAATGTCCCACTCCTGGGCACGGGACTCCCTTCAATACGAGGGGAATTCAGGCCATAATCCACCACGCTGGCCCAATGCGGGTTGGCGGATTTCACATGCCTTTCGAAAATTGGTTAGATTTTCTAAGACATGCAGGTTTCCTCACGACATTTTACCTGATTTATTTTGTTGAAGTGATAATCATATAGAGATTATGTTCGCAGTAACTTTTGCTATTGAATAATTTTAGGGCAGTTTACTGTCATCGGAATCTCTTTACAGAAAGCTGATTTCTTTCTCGGAGATGTCACAATGACGTGGGAGCGGTTGCAAGCCGTGGAGTTCTCATTCCTAACCCTCGCGGACTCCGGCGCATTCCTCACACATGCACCCGCCAAGCTGAGCGAGACTCTAGCCATCATCCGACCTTTTCGTTGGGAGGTAATATGACATCGCAATTCAAATCTAATTATTTTTTAATTAAAAACTCAAATTTATTTTTAGCTGCCCTAGAACGGGGTCTAAGGCAGCTAAGCGAGATTAGTGATATAAAATGACTAAAAAAGTGCATTGCCGTCCTTTACAAAAAAAACTCGTTCCAATAGCAGCGTGGCCTATTTGCCTAGAGGCAGGTTACGCTTTAGAATAAACGATTGTAATACGGTTGTTATTTTACATTAATTTCATGATAATTTCTCATTACCATCATTATTTTTGTTCTTTATTCCAAGGATATCTAGCAGTGATAGCTGATTGGTTAAGCAGGCGTCTTGCGGGCTACCAGGTCTCGGGTTCAAACCCCGGCCCGAACCTCTGGATTTTTTCGTAATCTATGTGCGAATCATAATTTCTATATGATTATCACTTGCTTACGGTGAAGGAAAACATCGTGATCAAACCTGCATGTCTTAGAAGATTTAACCAATTTTCGAAAGACATGTGAAATCCGCCAATCCGCACTGGGCCAGCGTGGTGGATTATGGCCTGAATCCCTCTCGTGTTGAGGGGAGGCCCGTGCCCAGGAGTGGGACGTCAAAAGGGCTAAAATTATATAAATTATTATTATTTATTCCAAGGATATAAGTCAGGAGTAATGCTAGCCAGTCATACTGCTTTTCTGAATTTACGAGTACTGAGTATTATTATTTTTTTAATAAAAAATAAGAATAAATCAATTTATAGTTTTTTTTATCATACCCAGGTGTGGCCCCTAGTCTGTGCCACCCTGCTGATCACCGGTCCAGCTCTGTGGATCGTGATAGCAGCTCCATCGCTTTGGCAACGACGCAAATGCGATCAGCTTGAACTGTTCAGTAACTGCTGCTGGTTCACTACTACGCTCTTTTTGAGACAATGTGAGTAGCGATGCAATGGACGCGTCATACTTTTGTAGGCCCAGTTGTTGGCCTGAGTTAAGACCGTTTGGCGGTTTCTATGAATGTCGAAAGACATGCTACAGATTTACAAATGCTGACGCATGCTAAAAGCCTAAAATAACAATGAAGCTATTATTAACTTCCAGCATCTAGCAGAGAGCCTTCCAGCTCACACAAAGCTCGCCTAGTCTCTGTCCTGATCTCCCTGGGAGCTACCTACGTTATAGGCGATATGTACTCCGCCAATCTGACTAGTTTACTAGCGAGACCCGCAAGGGAGAAGCCTATAGGGACACTACAAGCCTTGGAAGAGGCGATGAGGGATCATGGCTATGAGTTGGTCGTAGAAAGCCATAGTTCTTCGTTGGCGATATTGGAAGTGAGTACCTAACTCACTATTCGTCAGTACAGTTCAAAAATTGCATATTTCTTTTATGGGTTTTAATCGTCTTCAAAAAAACTTGGGTGAACTAAAAAGCTAGAAATAACTACGGAACTTATACTATCGTTAATTTGGAGTCGGTGCGTCGGTCGACGATCTTTACACTACGTTAGGACAACTTCTTAGGTACCTACCCGTACTTACTTGAATTGGCACCGACTTCAAATAAAAGCAATTTTAAGGTCGTGAATGTCGTGTCGTATCAAATGGTCAAAGAACTGGGAGAAAATCGCAGTAAATGGAAAAAACTCCACCGACACGAGCATCGCTCTTAAGTTGATGATGATGATGATAAGGTCCTTAGCTATTTCTAGCTTTTTAGTGCAACTAGGTTTTTTTTTATCTGTTAAATTTTCTTAATTTTTTTGCATTATTTTTTGTATATTGTAGAACGGAACAGGCGTATACGGGCGACTTGCTCGACTCATGCGCAGGCAGAGAGTGCAACGAGTGCGGAATGTCGAAGTCGGCGTGAGATTAGTGCTGTCTCACAGGAGAGTGGCCGTGCTTGGCGGGAGAGAGACGCTTTACTATGATACAGAGAGATTTGGTAATAATGATCTCTACATATTCTATCCAGAAGATGTCGTCCTGTCCCAAATACTTCCACACAATTCACGGTTCACGGTTCAATGCTATCATGTTTTGTAACGTAGGTACGTTATTTTCCAGGTTCCCACAATTTTCATCTGAGTGAGAAACTCTACACCAGATACTCGGCGATAGCTTTGCAAATAGGATGTCCTTACCTTGAGACATTTAATAACGTGTGAGTATTAACCATTAGCCTTTAAAATAGAGATCCGTGGTATCAACACAATTACGTTAGATGGACAACGCATGCGCCGATTTTCCTATATTTTAAACAAAGCACATCCGGAAAATCCTAACATTCTAATTATATAACGTTTTATAACATCAGAGTAAAAGCATATAAGGATAGAAATAAGGTTATATATATGGTATATAGATCCACATGATTAATGATAAGCGACTCTACATTTTGGTTTGGTTAAGGATCATGACTCTCTTCGAAGCCGGTATCTTAGCGAAGATGACAACAGACGAGTACAAGAACCTTCCAGAGCAGTCCAGACGATCGGATCCAGTCACTGAGAGTGACAGACAGAGTAGTGACGTCAGCACCGGGGACTCTACTGCTACGTCACAGGCATGTACTCTGATCATAGAGTTAATAATATTTGTTAATTGATTACCTATTTACTAGACCCTTATCACATTGTATGGCGTTAACAACCAGATTGGATCGTGATATCCAGTACCGTGATACATTTTGATAATTAAAATTCCTCCCTCCCCCTTTTCAGACACAAACCGAGTCAACTAAAGGTCTGGAACCTATGTCCCTGAGGATGTTAAGAGGTGCTTTCTGCTTGCTAGGTATTGGTCATGTTTTGGCAGGTAAGTTGAAATGCATAAGGGGGCCGTCCACTTAAGTATTTACAGAAAATTTGTAAACGTCTTGGTATTATAAAATTATAAAAGCAGACGCCCTCGACCTTTCTTTACCTTTAGACTCCGCACTTTAGGAGAAAAGGTTCCCGATTTAATCTGAGACTAAAATATGGATATGAAGGCAAAGTTAGTAAAGATTGTCACTTACTGAACGTTGAAGGTAAGCTATCACATGTTTTGATAACCGGGGTACCACCAGTTTGGTGCCTACAACTAGAACGGGACCAAAATACCAAAAGCGATATGTGGTTGATTATTTTTTGTATGTAACAAAAGTCAGCAATCAGTCGTACACCCCGCCCGATATTAAGCAGCTACCGTAGCCTATAAATGCTTGCAATACCAATAGCATGGCTTGCACGTTGCCAACCTGAAGAAAAGTGGAATAAAGAGAGGGGAAAGGCAAGAGGTTGGTCTTCCGGCTCTCTCACTCGTCGTAGGAAACGCCGGTCTTCTGTGAGAGGGTGGAACTACCCCGGTCAAGCCTGCCCGTGTATGAGCTGCAGTCAGTTATGGCACGGTCGCTGATCACGAAGAAATTCGTACAATGACCTGTTATTACCTGTCTTTGTCACTCCCGCGTAAATCTAATACGACTCGCTCACACAGTTGCCGTGAACTGCGTGTGACCGGCAACTGTGTGAGCGTGACGTATTAGATTTACGCGGGTGTGACAAAGACAGTAACAGGTCATTGTACGAATTTCTTCGTGATCAGCGACCGTGCCATAACTATAGCTCTACCACCATTGTACCATTGTAGTGTAATTCTGCCTACCCATTTGAGGAATACACGTGTGATGATAATATTATATCTGTTTTCCAGCTATAGCTCTAACAGTAGAAATCCAGGTACACCGTCGAGCACGAAGCTGCCATCACTCATCACGTGAAGAGCAAGGAAGGATCAGTGTCACAGCGTCCGGTAAGGCTGTGCAGTTACTGACGCAAGGGTACAGAAGAACTATTGGACTCCTTTACAATTTCTTCGATAAAGCTTTGGGGCCTGTAGCGTAGAGATATTGAAGATGTAATTTATATTCATTAAACAATTTTGTTTGTAGGTAGTTATTATAGCAAAGAAAATTAATTAGCACGCAATAATAGGTAACGTAATATTTATTGTGAAATTAAAGTAGTTTCATAAAGAAGATAGATAATGTGGTTATTAATTAACCTTCAGAAGTGTGAGTACTTAGGTGCAATGTGCGGGGTTTGGGGTCCAATTAAACACGTGTTGTTATGTTTAGGTTCCGTATATTACTAATTAACTGACGCAACAACTTACATTATATACTTACCTACATTCCACACTACATAGACCTATGACATAATATAAATAATGACATACCTGTACATTATCCACTTGAGTTTTAGTTTCTGTGTGAAACTATAATAATAAAGTACTTTTATAAAATAAAGTCAGACTCTTCTTTCCACTTAATTTCCTAATACTTCCTTCCTGGTAAAAGAGAATAACAGCCCCCGCTTCTAGCCTGGATTTCTCACACAAACATAACAAAATCACTTTTTCGCAGTAACCCAGAGCGTTGTATTTGTGCACGAGACCCGGCAAAGCATTCAAAGGGTGTGCTTGGTCATGCGGTGTGGGGTGAAAGTACCAGTTGTTGTCTTAGCTCACATTTTAACATTAATTTTTAATATTGTTTTCTTATACTAGGTGAAACAAAAAGGGTATACTATTTTTTTCAAAACTTAACTTTGTAATTCTAAAACTATCAGCTTTGGAGGTGTTATAGGATTACAGCTGTTGACATTTTTCACAAGTCCACAAAACCTTTAGTACTTCAACTGTCCCACAAAGCCCATAGTTTTAGATTTACAAAGTTAAGTTGCAAAAAAATTAGTATACCCTTTTTGTTTCACCTTGTATTTACGCGAATACTACACATTGAAATTAAACTATTTTTACGGATTATATCGCGAAACGTCGGGAACATAAAAAAGTAAATAAACGCGATATCTATACAAATAAATAAAATTGGAGTGTCTGTTTGTAATATCAAAATAACAGCTTTTCACTAAATGCATATGAAAGTACATACGATACCTATAGCAAAAACGCGAATTAAAATTTTTTTGTCTGTCTGTCTGTCTGTCTGTCTGTCTGTGTGTTTGTTCCGGGTAATCTCCGAAACGGCTGGACCGATTTCGACGGGACTTTCACTGGCAGATAGCTGATTTTATAGCGGGTAATCTATACATATACATATACATACAAATAAATAAAATTGGAGTGTCTGTTTGTAATATGAAAATAACAGCTTTTCACTAAATGCATATGAAAGTACATACGATACCTATAGCAAAAACGCGAATTAAAAATTTTTTGTCTGTCTGTCTGTCTGTCTGTCTGTCTGTGTGTTTGTTCCGGGTAATCTCCGAAACAGCTGGACCGATTTCGACGGGACTTTCACTGGCAGATAGCTGATTTTATAGCGGGTAACTTAGGCTACTTTAATTTTAGAAAAACAATTAGGGTTCCGCGTAAAAAAATAAAAACACTTGAAATCAAAGAGTATCTCCGAAACGGCTGGACCGATTTTGACGGGACTTTCACTGTTAGATAGCTGAGGTTATAAGCAGTAACTGAGGCTACTTTTATTTTAGAAAAACAAAATTCAAAAAATGGGTCCTGTTGCGCGGGCTTAGAACGCGGGACCGGGCTTTATTGTTAAGTTAAATTCCACGCGGGCGAAGTCGCGGGCTCAGCTAGTAATACGTAAAAATAGTTTTATTTCAATTAATTTTGAATGTTATAAAAGGAATGCGATACCGATGGTTTTGACAAAAGATAATAAAACAAAACAGAGGTATAACGCGTTATGAGGAGCAATAGGTAGATATAAATTTATAATTTTAAAGGAAGAAATATTGCAACCCGCCACGTCGAATCAAATCAATTAGCAATTATCACTATCTGTCTCTCTTTGTCTTCGAAACCATTCGTATTAGTGTAAAGGTTCTTTGCTTATAGGACTTTTAAAACAATGTTTACGTAGACCCATTTCTCCTGATTGACATTCAGTTTTTTTACGTTTCTTTAAAGAGGCTTTTTGAAAGTAACGGTTGAAAACAGGGCCATTTCATTACCAATTTAAATTTAAACCTAATTGTCTTCGTTACGATAATTAACCTAATTAGTTTTATTTAAAATGAACTTATTGTGCAGAGGTCTTATTTAATTAAAATACGTTGCTGAGCTACGATCGTTAGTGGCATAGTCTAAGTAATTAAAAGTAAATATGAGTTCATATTGAACTAGTGAAAAATCTACCAAATATCTTAAACTCAAACATGAGATTGGTTTTGTGGTAAGAGTGACACATAATATAGTGTGATCCGTGTGAATGTCGAGTTCATCACTTAATAAATGTAAACAATAACTAGCATTAAGTTCAGAGAACTGGTGTTTCCACCACATTCATATTTACATGCGGCTTTGTCTATTCAAATCCCGAAAAAGTGCGGATGCAACGTCAAAAAAAAACTTACAAAAAATCATATTTTATGCATAAAAAGGCGCAGTTGTCCCACAAGAGTGATTTTTCTATCACAGCTCTGTGTTTGTTTTACTCGAAAACAACAGCAGTATTTCGGGCAATATGCAGTAGGTACCATTTCATTGAAATAAAAAAACATTAAAATCTCGATTTATAATAATTGTAAATAATAAATAATTGTATAGGTATGTAGAGTACATCATAGGGAGATTTGGCTAATTGCCGTTCAGCTAGCTTAGCAACTATCTCTGATACCTGTGCTATCAATATACTAATCTGTGGTATTTGCAGCTATATCTGCTTTAATGCCGTCTGACAATACGCACCAATAACTAGAAATTGTTAGTTAAGCCTGGTATTAATGTAGCGAAAAGCTTGCTGCAGAGTTTTGCGATCGGAATTCGGTTTTATAGTGTCAAATTTAAGGTACAAGTATAATTTCTAAACAAGCAATAATACTGAACGAAATGTGAAATCAGTTTGTGTATGCGTTTTATTGCCAGATCTGACCCTAACCTTCTACAACAGATTTTTTTGCGATCATGGATTCAATCGCCACCATCCCTTCCATCTAACAGAAGAATACAATTGAGAGTGCTATGCTATGCAGAGAGTATGATATATTGTGACAACGACAGAACGGATAGATGGCGCTGAATGCGACGCCTCAATACAATGTACGAATTCTTCATAGTAAAACTGAATCACGATATTAAGATTCACAAGCATCGTGACTATATATACAAGACCCCGATAACAACCAGCGGGCATAGCGGCCGCCCCGCCAGGCATAACACCCGCCTGGTCGGAAGATCTTCCCTTTTTCCGCCAAAATATGAAGATACCATTACCTATGTCGGTAATTTAGGTAATATTGTCTTGTATTTAGATAGTATTTTATCAGAAAATTTAAAACGATATAAGCAATAGCAACCACTGGATTCCTAGTTGCCGGATTTGTCCCAGTTAGTCTCTAGACCGGAGCAAGTGTAAAATAGAAGGCATTTGCCCTGCATTTGCCAGTCTACAAATGAAATGAAAACTAATCCTACTAATATTATAAATGTGAAAGTTTGTGAGTGTGGATGTATGTATGTATGTATGTATGTATGTTTGTTACTCCTTCACGCAAAAACTACTGAACGGATTTGAATGAAATTAGGAACACAGATAGTGTATAACCGGGATTAACATATAGGATAATTTTATCCCGATAATCCCGAAATTTTTGTTACGTTAAATACTACGCGGACGAAGTCCGTGGGCACAGCTAGTAACAAATAAAATTGAACTAATTAAAATTACCGGCACATTGTTTGCGCAGCGGGCGCGGGACAAAATCTGAATATATCGGGGCCGGTGCAGCTGCCAACCGTAGTTAGTCCCAACTTGCACGTGGACGTGGCTGTGCCTCAACACACAAGCGACGAGTCTTAAATAAAAAAAAATCAGTGCCGTCTAGGGACGCCCGAAAGAAGCGAAGCTTTGCAGTAGATATTAGATATATTATAAGTGGCGTGCATAGGGTTTTGAAACAGGGTAGGCAGAGTGTAACATAAAAATAACGCGTTACGCGTTACGCGTTACGCTTTTCACCGTTTTAGTGCCCGGGCAGCGAGCGCCCCGAACGTCCGTAAAGAAGCTTCGCTTCAAAACTCCCAAACAACTTTGTTATAACCTTACATCTTCTCTCAGTTCACGGGCTCGGTATCTGCCACTCTTTCAAGCCTAACAATGCCTGGCAATATCCATACTGGTTGTAGTTCAATTGTGATATGAAGACGATTAGGTGCTATACAAAGTTTTGTTTATGCGTTTTCAAGATAACTATACAAAATTGTGTCCTGCGACGTCATAGGTCTAGGTTAGACGAAACTACTATAATAGTATACTAGAATTAAACCCTTATAATGGCTAATCCACGAAGCATAAAAATATGAATTGTGCAAAAAGTTTGTGAACACAAAAATGAACGTATCGAAAACAAAATTAGAAGCTATTGCTGCATGTATCTACTAAACTACTTCCTCGAATTGGTTGAAACAAAAACGTAATACTTTCCAGTGTGTCACAAGTTACAAGACACGGATTATTATTATTTTTTTGTAAAAAAATACCGTATATACTTACTTAAGGACGAATATTATAGTGTGCATCTCATCGCTTGACCCTCAAGGTAGCATCTGTACTGTACACGTAGGGCCAACTGTTTGGGCGTTTGAAGTTTAATAGGGACCGAATGCCGAATATGATCGTAGGTAAACCCGTATCAGCAACTAATTACAAATACATACAATGTTTACATAATGTACCCACCTAAGTATACAATTGAATTGTGTTTCGTGATGTCTTCATAATATACAAGGTGACACATAATGGGTATACTTTTTTTTTCAAAACTTAACTTTGTAATTCTAAAACCATCAGCTTTGGAGGGAACTTGAAAAACAAAAGGTGTTACAGGGATACAGCTGTTGACCGATTTCACAATTCTACAAAACCTTTTGTACTTCAACTGTCCCACAAAGCCGATAGTTTGAGATTTACAAAGTTAAGTTGCAAAAAAAATAGTATACCCTTTTTGTTTCACCTAGTAGATTGGAATCTATAATCCTGTTTCAGAGAACTGTATCTAGCTTCTGTGAACGTATTTATAATTTATAATTCCTTTATAATTTATTTATTTATTTAGTACTCCAGCACTCACAGTTTCCCAAAACGTGCTGAGAGTCATGTTACAACAAGTAAAATAAAATTATAAATTGCATTTTAAAATCCATACAGTATAAATAAAAATTAAATCTAATACATTAATTAAAATTGGCTAAAACATAATAATTATAAAATTTACAGGATATTATTTAAATTGGCATAGAATTGTTTAAAACAACGTATTAATTCCCCTAGTCTAGTATGAAATATATCGACACTAGGCTGCTGAGCAATCAGAGTGTTGAGTAAAGAGATGGCTTGACTTGTAGGAGCATATTGTGCGGTACATGTTCTGACTGTAGGTGACGCCAACACAGCAGGTTTCACATCAATTAACTACAATCTACATATTTATGTTAAGTTCCAATTGACTACAGTCCATTTATGGGTCTATCGCGGTAGTACCAGCCTCTCACTGAAGATCGCCGTGCAATACCTATTATTATTTTTATTTTTATCTTTATTTGTTAGGGATTTTCATCCGAAAGTATATGTCAACCCCATCGTAACCTTACACTAGTTAAACACCAATAAAATCTTACAATTATGTTTGTAAGATTTTATTGGTGTTTAACTGGTAAGTAACAAGACAAACAACAATAACTTACAGAACCTAAAAGTAAACATATTCTAAAAACTAAAAAAAAAGGCAATCCTAAGCCGAACTAAACAAAAAACACTTCAATACACAATTAAAATAACAAACAAAATAGGAATTACATCCGAGACTTACCTACTAATTATGTAACAAGTTTTAAGGGGGTCGTTCATGGGAAGCTGCAACTAATCTACACATTACCGTGTATTAATTAAAACATTTATTGTATTCATCTATTTATTTATATTCTTATTTAAAAACACAACTTATTACATCGGTTCCCCGGTTGTCACTGCCAGCGCACCGCATTTCTTTCAATTTCAAAACAATAAGATCCATGTTGGTGTTCCAAAATGGACGGTCACATTATTGTATTTTATTGTTATTAATTGTGTTTGTTATTCATTACTCGACATTGGCAGAATCATATTGGGCTTAACCCAATTGTAAGAGGCCATTAATATATATATAAATATATTTTAAAAAACAGTAATCTTTTCTTAAATTTATTATTGTCTCATCAGCCAGGAACGTCTATCGCTAGTGGCCAGTGCGCCGACATGGACCTTACAGTACAATGAGTGAAAGAGCCGGTAGCCTGATCCCCTTCTCCCTTCCCCTCCCTCTGCCCACTCCCCTTTAGGCCAAAAACGTGCGTAAATACATTGTGCGTGCTTTGGTACTATAAGCATCAATAGGTTATGGTAACTATTTAACATCAGGGTCGCACGCTTGCCGACTTTGTGATATAAAACAAACATGAATAGTCGTGATTAAGTTTTAAATACCAATTACGAAACGTAATTAAAACCAAAACATTTGAGACAATCGTAAAATTTGCAACATAAAACCGTAGTAAACACGTCAATTGTCTGACTTGTCTATGAAAATTTTAAAGGGCGGCGCGTCAGGATTTAATAACAATTAATTAATCTGTGAGCGTATTGCTGAAATGCGAAACGCCGAGATGAGACACAAAGGATAGTTGGCTAATGAATGAAATCTGATTTTACGTGAATTAATACCCTATTCAATGATGATGAGGTGTGGTCGGGTTACAGCGACAAGCTAATCAATTTATACGGGAACTAGCCTTTTCACCTAGCTTCACTTGCGTAGATTTTATTTTCTGGACAACAGTCGTAACTACCGGGTCTAGTTAGACCCAAAAATAAGAACCACCCAGTTAACCCCAAAAATACCGAAAAGAAACATCAATATTGTTCAAGTCATTGAGTAGATGAATCACATATATAATTCCGGAATTTTATATATAGGTAAACATGGTGAATAGCGAAACAAAGACAATTTCCGATAAGACATGACAAGTAAATCAAACAACCTATTTTCTTACATTACTAAGCGGAAATAACTAGTATCTAGTCTAAATCTATACTAGTAATTTCCGGTTATTACACGGGGGATAAAGCCTGACAATCACGCTAGAATTTTCCATGGAACATTATTTTAAGACATCTGAAAATAATACAAGTAATATTTAGAGCTCTCAGCAGTAACTTAATTAATTTCACTGTCACTGGAACCCCACGCTGTGTGCAAATCAACATTTATTAACAAAAGTGGAGAATTCAAAGGTTTTGACGTGCACTAATTTAGATTTCGTATTGTATCACATTTGTTCTCTAATTTTATTTACGTCATCAGATTGACTATGATTATTACACTACATAACTAATTATTTAGCTCTGCTTAAGGTTCTACAGTTTATTTGTTTTTAATCTATAGGGAATATTTTTTAAAAAAACCTCTAAATCTAATTATGATATCTTTATACCGAAGACGCAATCATTCAAAGGTACCGGTTCCCATAAAACTACACAAACAAGAACAATGGTCTTCATATTAATAAATAGCGAAATTAATAACACCAAATCTGTAAACAACAATAGTCCATCCATGGTACACAAATAACGAAATTAGATCGCGATCCTCTGTTATCCCGAACAAAGTTTACGCGGGACCCATCCAATAAACTAAAGAAGGCCCGATGTATCTTGAGCTACCCGCTGCTACCCATACTACTTTTGGGGTAAGGAAAAGGTTGGGACACCACACTGGGGTATTCGGTTCAACCGCAAAAATACATTAAGTTACAGGAGTTGAAAAGATTATACATTTTATAATTATAGACTGATTTATCTTTATGTATTATTATTATAGTTAGTTAGTTAGTTTTAGCCCTTTTTGACGTCCCACTCCTGGGCACGGGCCTCCCCTCAACACGAGGAGGATTCAGGCCATAATCCACCATCGCCGGATTTCACATGTCTTTCGAAAATTGGTTAAATCTTCTAAGACATGCAGGTTTCATCACGATGTTTTCCTTCACCGTAAGCAAGTGATAATATAGAAATTATGATTCGCACATACATTTAGAAAAATCCAGAGGTGCGAGCCGGGGTTTGAACCCGAGACCTGGTAGCCCGCAAGACGCGTGCTTTACCAATCGGCTATCACTGCTGATTATTATATATATGTATATTACTATCACTGATTATTACACCTATATAATATTCTGGTGTGCGTGGGTTCGCAATTCGTTCCACGGATTTCTCCTCCGATTATTTTTGTCTTATGTGGTCACCTGCATGGTTCTTAATCATAGTTGGAATTGAAGTTGTCATACAGCTAATTAAATCTAGACTGGCGAAGCAAAAAGTGTTAATATGAAGAAGTTTTTTAATAAAGAATAGTGTGTGGGTTTAAAACAGAGCGTTTATCAAAACCTATGAGCGACAAGAGGACGATTATTAAATGGTTCATTATCATGTCACTGGAAAATGTCGCGAACATGAAATAATTTAACTGGAAGATTCTCCCTTACAAATATGCCATGTACAACTACGACCTTAGTGTGCAGAGTGCGGGGCAGCTCTAGTATCATTCTGAAATTGATAGCCGGCAGACAGGACTGCCATTTCATTCGTCATCGCTGCGACAAACATGCCACAGTAGCTATACCAGTGAGAGGGTACAGACACAGTTGTCGGCTAGTAAATTCATTCTATGTATATACATTATATAAAAACGAATATGTATGTGAATATGTATGGAACGAATTCGCAAATTTTTGTTGTGTTTATTATTGTCAGTACAAGGTTCTTATGAAAGAAAAAAATAAGAAAGTTGAGCGGAACAATTCGAATTCAATATTCAAAGTTAAGACAGGACAACGTCTATCGGGTCAGCTAGTTAATTATAATTTTCGTTCGTTTTCGGCATTAGTATATTATTATATATTTTTTATAACATGTAATGTAATTGGTTGGATCTTCATTACCTATGAAAAATAAATAAATAAAATTAAATATATATTATGTATGTTAAGACTTACACAGTTATAACCGTAGTATAGAGTAACATACAAAATGTAACTGGAACAAACACTCAAAACCAAACGCAGACACCGTGTCTTCATAATCATAAAATTCATATCAATCCGTCGCAGAACAATTCATCTCACGTGAGGCGCACACTCAGACGAATTAATTATACGTCGACTTTGTAGTTGCGACTCTGGGTACCTACTGAAATACATTAATTATTTGCTACAGTCATGTTAATAACGAGCACGAATTCGGTACAGTCGTCTAAGGTTACTGACAAATCTGGCGGAAATGTCGCAACAGAGTTTTGCTAATGGAATTCCGCCACATCATACTGTGAGAGGGACAAAGTACGGAAGCAGAGCCAGGCTATAGCGAACTGACTACATCTTACCGTGAGTTCATAATGTTGTCTCTATTTTTTGTTTTCATTAAACAGAGACAACAATATGTTTCGCGAACATGTTTCGTCTTTTGTGAACTCACGGTTATATACACATATTTATATTAATATCTACTACCCTTTGTAATTATTAACTAGGTAAGCAACTGGCGATAAAAAAATAAAAATAGCAAAATGTAAAAAGAAAAACCCGCTGAGTTTCTTGCCGGATATTCTCAGTTGAGGTCGCATTCCGATCCGGTTGTAGATATTAAAAAAAATTAAAGATTTACAATTTGTTAGTGCCCCCGTAGGCCTGAACAAAATAAACGCTTTGACCAAAGATATAGATTTACATAGATAACGCAAATGTATGTACTTAACGTGTCCGAAAACCCCGACCAAGCAAGGTTGGTCGTCGATGACTTACAGTCCTCGCGACTACAGATATAAAAATATGAGTATGAGCGAGATAATCCCTAGAGACAATCGTAGCGGGCGGAGGGGCATTGGCGGCATCGGTGTCTTTGAATCGGTTTGGATTTCACGCCATCTGTGAAGTCACACAAGGTGTTAAAAATTTGGCACGCTTGGTTTCAACAAATCGTGATACTTGCGTTATCTATGTAAATCTATATCTGTGGCTTTGACTTTGACTATACTAACGAGCTGGCTCGACCAGCAGTACAACCCTCCCTTTCCCACTCCACTACAGGGCAGCAACGTGCGATTAATGCCTTAGTATTGCAAGCATCTCATCATCATCACCTGACTTACCTTTTCCCATTATCTGGGGTCGGCGCAGTATGTCTTTTCCTTCCATACATCGCGCTTTCCCGTCATACTCACATCCACTCCAGCCTCGTTCATATCATTCTTAATACAATCCATCCATCTTTTCTTGGGCCTTCCTCTCGCACTGTATCCATCCACATTCATATTCATCACTCGTTTAGTCACATGCTTCTCATCCCTTCTCATCACGTGTCCAACCAAACCATTCCAGCCTCCTACCTCTCACCTAGTATCTAGTATTGCAAGCTCAACCTCCTACCTAGTATTGCAAGCATCTATATGCTACTAACTGACTTTGTTATATAAACAAATCCAATCAAGCGAAAAAATCTCGCGTTAAATTCCACGTGTTGATTTTGATTGTTGTGTTAGTCGTTTTGCTGGCCCATTTGACGACCGTTTGGCGCAGCAGTTCGAGCGTAGGCCGCTCGGCTCACTGCACATGGCGGTTGCGGGTTCGACTCCCGCTGGGGTAAATTTCGGAAATAGCCTTTTCATAATTTCCCTTAGGCTGTGTGTCACTGGGATCGCCCCCAATCCATTGTACGGTACCCATAGTACAAGCGTTGCTTAGTTTGGGACCATACAGTTGGTGTGTCTGTCTGGCCATATTTATTAATTAAATAACTTGATACGCTGAGCATTGATAAATACGGCTTGCCAAATTCGGTCGCGATATTTTCGCTAGATTTGTACGTAGCCCTAAGCGGTATGATTTCGTTACTTGTTAGATGTTTCGTATTATTTTGTTAACCTTACCTATTGTATCTCGGTTTATTCATACCGTGATGTAAATAATACAACATTACAATCACAGCTAAGCTGTGTAGTCATTTTGCAAGAGAATACTATTATTATAAATACTGTAAAAAAAAAAAAAAGAAATCGTGGTTTTTGATACATTCAGATTATGTCGAAAGGTAGCCTAGTGATTATTATAAGGTTGAATTTCAAATGCAGAAGAACCTTAGTGCATAACTTCTTAAGATGACTTGGCACTAGAATCTACCGAAGTCACACCCATCAGAAGGGACTACGCAATTACTTGCTCTGACGCGGGGCGGCTTCTCCGACATTTGGCTGCAAGAATTTTTAATCTGTGCTCCACAGATTATTAGTACAATGCTCAAGAATGTTTAAAAAAAATGTGCTTGGAACCATGAACCTTACAGTTATCTTGCTTGGAACATACCTCAGAATAACCACAGACCATATATTATAAGTACTAGGGTCCGTATTAATAAAGCAATAGGGTACGATCTCAAGTCTGGGACCAATCTTGTAAACGTCACTCATATGTCATACCAGTGCAAAATGACTTGTCAATAGAGTACTTAAGATCGCTCTCAGATTTGAGATAGATTTATTAATACGGGATTAGATCCTACTAATATTATAAATGTGAAAGTTTGTGAGTGTGGATGTATGTATGTATGTATGTTTGTTACTCCTTCACGCAAAAACTACTGAACGGATTTGGATGAAATTTGGAACACAGATAGTTTATAACCGGGATTAACATATAGGATACTTTTTATCCCGATAATCCCGAAATTTTTGTTAGGTTAAATACTACGCGGACGAAGTCGGGGGGGCACAGCTAGTACTAGATAATGGCTTTCCGAGGAACGGACAAAAAAACACCAATATCATAGACCTAGCCAAATATAGAAGGCGCTATGAAAAGATATAAAATTAGAACATGCTAGGCACATTAATAAAAAAATGAATAAAATTAATAAAAGTGAAATAAATTAAATTAATTAGATATTAATATAAAAGCACTATCTATATCCAATACACAATAGTAAATAACAATATAATAATATATAATGGCCGCGAATATTATAATTACCTTTAAAAAAGAATACCGCAACATTATCATAATCCGTACCAACTCGTGAAGTTCGATTCGTCTCGAAGATTAATTGTTCAAATCGCTCCCCATTGTCCGCGCCGCTGTTGACGCTTTGGGACCCTTTTATGAAATCCGTGGACCATTGTTTTGGTAGGATTTATAAAAAAAAGTTTTAAAAAGTTCTTGCACAACGACAACGCTAAACCGACGCTTTAAAAACACAACCTCCACTTTTAATACTCGAGCATAAAAGGCTTTAATTCCGTAGAACTTTTATTTTCACAGCCGCAAACATAAGATGGTAATCGCAATAACGAGGTCACTTTTTGTTTTTTTGTCGGTCATTTAAAACTTTCATTAGTGAATTCGCACGAGCTTAACATTTTTCAATTTATTTTTCTTGATATTTTTAAACATGCAGATTTTCAAGAGTTACGTTTGCAAATGCTACAATTGGTGGCATACAAGAATTTATGGAAGGAATCACCTGGGGCATCTTGATCGACTCGCAATACGTCAAAACTGACGTATCGCTTATCTGAATACGTCAGTTTTGAGAGATTTTCTATAGGAACACTGCCAAAACAGACGTATTCAGATACGCGATACGTAAATATCGTAATTATTATCGTAATTATATAATAAACTAGCGGCCCGCCCCGGCTTCGCACGGGTACATTGCGGTTACATTATTCGGGTTTAAGTAAGGATCCCTAATTTTTTTGAAAATACATTATAGCCTATGTCACCCTGGGAAAGTGTAGCTTCCCAACAGTGAAAGAATTTTTCAAATCAGTTCAGTAGTTTCGGAGCCTATTCATTACAATCAAACAAACAAAGTTTTCCTCTTTATAATATTAGTATGATTAAGTAAATTTATGAATTGACTTATGGGTAAATATTCGCTTAAATAATCTTAAAAATAATTAGTACCGATTAAGATGCTTCTATTCTATATCTCCTCGGGTAATTGGCACGCCATATGTTTAGACAAACTAGGTATTAAAATAAAAAAAAAAACATTTTTAAGCCATGCGTGGAACAGCACACAATGTTATTGTTCTATTTGACTCCTCGACAGTCACACCGACCACTCCGTATGTTCCCACAACAAAACGTTGCTAAATTATCTTTCCGACATCCAAGTAATCCCCGTGAATATATTCAGCGAACGCATAAGTTAACCAATTTGTTATGTTAAAGCCGCCGATCGGCCCGGACCCTCGTCGAACCAGCCGATTGAGCCTACGGGAGATGCGATGGATCAAACTAAAAATATACATCCCTTTTCAACACGGGTCCGGTAACCGTTTGGAGTTGCCGTTCTTGAACTGAATACTAAGTTATACTGAGAAGTGGTTACGCTCTAGCGCCCTGAGACACTGATCTAGGTGTACACACTTCTGGGATAAAATCAGAATTAAATTGAATAATTTTAAAATGATAATTCGAGGTTTTAATGAGGGCACACTATTAGCGAATACGTAGTATGGTGCGGATCATCTTCTTATATATACAATTCTCATGTCACAATGGTAGTTACCATACTTCTCCGAAATGGGTCGACCAATTTTCATGAGATTTTGTGTGCATATCGGGTAGGTCTGATAATCGGCTATTATCTATTTTTCATACCCCTAAATGTTTAGGGTAGTCCACATTCCACGCGGACAGAGTCGCGAGGAACAGCTAGTTAACTATAAATATCTTATCCATCAGATAATATTCCATCTGGTTTATTAGGTAGGTACTCAGACTACTAGCTCATATGAACACAATGAAACTAGGCACGTCAGTTGTTTTAAATTCACTAAGAAAACATTATAATAACAATACATATTTTTGTAGTTCTAGTATCGTTTACTAAACGTTTTGTAATTACAGCATTAAAAATACTGAAAAGAAAACTCACTAGGAACTACAAATCACTTTTTATCACTATATTGTTTTCTCAGTATTGCAGGGAGCACAAATATAATTGAAATTGCAGAAAAGTACGAGTAGTTCGTGGTGGCAATTTTCATACAAATCTTTCTAAAGCCAAAATACGAAAACATTTCGTAACTACATGTTCAACATCAGACCTTCGGGCCTACATCCGGAATCCCACTAACGGATCCCTCATACACATGGCCCCAAAGGGATACCTGCTCTGTTTCGTGTGGTCTTGAATTCATCTCATTACTTCCTCTATTTCGCACCGCACCAATTTAGTTTTTAGACAAATCCTAAACGTTTTCTTTAAGAAAACTTCGTTGTGTGATATGAAGAAAATATTTAGGCAGATTTTTCCAGAATGGAAAATGGAATGTCAACAAATGTTATAAGTATCTCTAACCAATTTTTCGGAGACATAAGTAATTAACATTTAACATAAATATAGGGAAATGCTATATTAATAATTTGCGCAAAACAAAAACATCTTATATTTCACAAAACTCAAGTTAGGCAAGTCAAATTAATTTGGGCGCCTAAGATGGCCGGTTTATGTCGCGTCTTGGGCGACGGGACAGATGTGGGACGAAATTAATCAAGCACCGAACCGACACATTAACGGAGTTCGGATAGGTTCAACCCTTACACTGGGCGAGGGCAGGAAATGAGCGGATATCCTTACTCCCTAATAATATTATAAATGTGAAAGTAACTCTGTCTGTCTGTCGCGCTTTCACGCCAAAACTACTGAACCGATTTAAATGAAATTCGGTACACAGATAGTCTAGAGCCTGAGAAAGGACATGCACTACTTTTTAATGCGAATAAAGGGTAGTAAGGGGTTGAAAGAGGGTGATGAAGAGTTGTATGGAAGTATCGTCATTTTTAGAGCCTAGATGCTTGAAACTTATTTTTAGGCTGTTAATTCGATATAAATAAATATTCCACGCGGACGAAGTCGCGGGCACAGCTAGCATTAAATAAATAAATATCGCCAGACTGACACACCAACTGCATGGTCCCAAACTAAGCAAACCTTTACTCTGGGTACCGTACAATGGACTGGGGGCGATCCCAGTGACACCCAAACCTGGGAAAATTACGAAAAGGCTAAATTTCCCCGGCGGGAATCGAACCCTCAACCACCATGTGCAGTGAGCCGAGCGGCCTACGCTCGAAGAACTGCGCCAAGCGGTCGTCAATGTGCACTATCAATCAGATTTTTATGAAACAAAGTCGGCAAACAAGCGATTCGCCTGATGGTACGCAGCCTATAGATGAATAGATGATTGATGATGATTGGGGAAACGGAAGCAAGGTGGTCAACTTCTCAGATATAAAGATGTTCTGAAGCGTCACATGAAAAGGTGTCAAATGAATCCGGCGCAATGGGAGAAATTGGCAGCGCAACGGCCAGAGTGGAGAACCCTGGTTAAGACCAAGGTTCGAGAATTTGAGGAGGATCGGCTTATTGAGCTTGACACTAAAAGAGATGAGCTGAAAGCGCGACCACCAGCGGCTATAACTTATAATTACATAAACGGTGTGCTCACGTGTCCCTCGTGCGGGCGGATATTCAACAAGAAGAACGGTTACGTCAGCCACACGAGAGCTCACCTTCGTCAGGATAGGAGTTAAAGCGGTCGCCATAACCGGAATCGGTTGGATTGGCATCATCAGATGATTGCAATGCCAAAGGTATGGCTCGCACCGTACTGGCCTGAAGAGGAGTGGGAGGGTGAGGGAGAGAGAGGGTAGGATTCCGGCTCCGGCGGGGCAGACGCCAGAGGCGCTATGCGCATCTTCTGCCGCCGCCGTAGTGGAGGGAGGGGCTTGGGCTAAGGGGTCGGGGGGCCCCATGGTCAAGCCAAGTCCCTGGACAGACGGGGGTGTCTCACCCGTCCTGAAGTCTGCGGCCGGGTGCTCACTGCCAGGCCAGCCGCTGGGGCGTCACAGTTGACGAAGATCCTGTGGCGCTTCGTATTTCAGCGGCGAGGTCAGACCGCTGGGTTTTAGTGGGTAGGCTGGACAGTCGTCCAGGAGTCCCACATATCCGTCTGGGTTCCCCCGAGTCCGGACGGAATGCGTAACAGCATTTCCCAGCGAAAACGAAAAAAAAAAAAAAAAAAAAAAAAAAAAGGATCCCGGCTCTCTCACTCATCGTACGATACGCAGCTATAACAGCTACTTAGACGACCGCAGTGGTTCGAGCGTAGGCCGCTCGGCTCACTGCACATGGTGGCAGCGGTTCGATTCCGGCTCGGGTAAATCTCGAAAATGGCCTTTTCGTAATTTTCCCCTGTCTGGGTGTCACTTGGATCGCCCCAGTCCATTGTGCGGAATCCATAGTGAGTACAAGCGTTGCTTAGTTTAGGACCATACAGTTGGTGTGTCAGTCTGGAGATATTTATTTACTTTACGCTGACCTTATGTGAGAGGGTGTTTCCATCCCGGTCGAGCCATCCCGTATGTGATCTGTAATCAATTCAAATTCAAGTCGTTTATTTTGTTTAGGCCTACGGGGGCACTTACAAATTGTCAATTTTATATATTTTTTCTTATATCTACAACCCGATCGGAACGCGACCTCGACTGAGAGAGAAGAAGCAAGAAACTCAGCGGGCTTGTCTTTTTACATTTTGTCATTTTTTTTTTATCGTAATTGGCTACAGCTTGACTATAAGCGCTATTAATGACGAGAATATTATATAACTAGCTGTGGCCACAGACTTCGTCCGCGTAGTATTTAACTTAACAAAAATTTCGGGATTATCGGGATAAAAAGTATCCTATGTGTTAATCCCGGTTATAAACTATCTGTGTTGCAAATTTCATCCAAATCCGTTCAGTAGTTTTTGCCTGAAGGAGTAACAAAAATCCACACTCACAAACTTTCGCATTTATAATATTAGTAGGATTTATCAATCGCTCGTTGTAGGGCCCTCCCGTCTGTCTTACAAGAGTTAATGCGTGCGCCCCGTGCTTAACAAGAATTGTACAGTGAGTCCAACATGTTTATAACCACCCTAACATGTTGGGAGCGTTAATTGGTGAGCCTTTAGTAGCAGTGTCCTTCAGCTTGAACCACTAGTTACTCGTTAATTCGTGTTCTATGTATTTACTAAAAGACGAACGCTGATACTTTGTTGGGTTTGCTAGTCCAAAAAGTGCAAACTTTTCATGAACTTGGTCAATTTTGCAAAACTCCTACCTGCATCTACCCATGTGTGCCCGCGACTTCGTTCGCGTGTAATTTAACTTAACAAAAATTTCGGGATTATTCATCCCCTATTTTATTCCCTTGGGGTAGAATTAATCAAAATCCTTTCTTAGCGGATGCCTACGTCATAACATCTACCTGCATGCCAAAAATCAGCCCGATCCGTCCAGTGGTTTGGGCTGTGCGTTGATAGATCACTATGTCAGTCAGTCAGTCAGTCAGTCAGTCAGTCAGTCAGTCAGTCACCTTTGAGTTATATATATTTAGATAACAAAGTGTTAAAGCCTGTTTAAAAAAAAGAGTGGGTACCTTCTTAATTTTAAAATATAATAAACATCTATTACTAATCTTAGATTATTACTTTTCATATCAACCCTTCCAGCTAGAAGGGTTGATATGAAAAGTAACATTTATTATTGTGCTTACCTACATCAAAGATGTAAGTCAAATAAAACACAAATCATACATATACACACATACGTACATATTATACTTATTATTTCTATGATCGCATGTCTATGGTTGATTATGTCCCGGTCACCTATACCTACATAGGATTTCAGAAAAATATTTTTTATAAGCCCCATAAAATATTCGCGTAATTTCAACTCGGCAATAAATCGTTTGGGCGCGGAAATCTGAACAAAAAAACATGTAATAGAAAGGAAACGGGGCCTTTGTGTAAGTGACGCGATCTGTATTGACAGCGATTGGCCTTCGCTGTGTATACAATAAACGAAAGTAGAAAATAACTGGAGAAATTTCGTATTTCCGCAGGTACCTTCGTGAAAGAACACAATAAAATAATACTATTTCTGTGTTACAAAAATTATTGGTCCGTATAATTTTGGCAGGTCTACATTGGATGATTTTAAAAATAATGAACCAGTGTTTTTTTTATTTATTTATTTATATTCAGGCATCGCAGGCCCATAGATAAATACCTTATAAACTAAAATACATATTAATAAAAACTAAGCTAAACTGTGGGTGGTGACGGCGGCAATCTCCCCCGAAAGCGCCTGAACACCGCACCCTTCGGCCAGTAGTCTGCCTGCATGAAAGTTGACAGCCTATCCGTGGGGACCCTAACCCCAAACGCCTTGAAACTAGCGTTGTGACTAGAGTCCAATGGCTGAACTCTCAATGAGACATTGCTCTTTATTCTGACATACTCAGCAATGTCCCCCGCCGTGCTGGTATAGTGGAGGCGGGACAGGTAGACTAGGGTGGTCGGCACTGCTGCACGCAACAGGAAGCTGGACCCTGTTGCCGCCGTGTCGCGACGATTTCTGTTCACCCGCTGCGTGCGTCTCTTCTTCTGTACCTTGATGAAGCCCTCTTCATCTCGGTCGTCGACGCGTGCACACGCAGGGGCCACGCTCGGCACCTTAGGGATGACAGGCCGCTGGACAACAGGCTTGCTGGCGGCAATGGTGGCAAAATCACGGCGCTTCTGTGGCACCGAATTTGCTGGCGGGGCTGCTATTCGCCTTGTCAGACGCCCGCGGGGTACGGGCAGCGGGGACGGGGGCAGCAGCTGCGCACGGAGTTTGACCAGCGCTTGCTGACTCGGCAATATTTTTTTAACAACATTTACTTTGTGGACCAAGAGCGCATTCACTCTGAGGCAGGTATGGGCGCTTGTCCAAACTTGACTTCATGACTCTTACAGTAAAAAATATTACGGCAAAATAAATGTACCTGGCAGGGTTGCCTTCTCCAAAAACTCTTCTACGTAAGACCTGGGAATCAGATCCACACAAAAAAGACATGGCAGGTTGCGCTTGCGACATAATAGAGAAATGGATTGAAATCCTTGTCACTGTCTAAGTAGGTACATAAAATTCGATTACACATATGATGATACAGATTCGGAAACTGATGTTTTTTATCACTATTTACCTACCTACATAGTATCATCAAGATGTCTTGGTGATGTCATCAGTGACGGTAAGGAGATGTCCAACACCTAACATCTTATCCCAATAAACCGTGGAAATGGTCTCCAAAACAGAAAACGCCTAGAATTAGTAAGTACTCATACTTAGTTCTCCGAGCAGTCTCGCGTTTCCCACGACAAATTCAGTTAGCTTTGAGTAACTAACCTTATTTAATTTATCCTCATTTCACCTATCCTAACACAATTTCCCTCAGATTATTCTTGGATGCGGAGACCTTTTTGGAAACCGAAATACATAGGTACAGCATACGACACTCTCTTATTAATAAACTATTTTCTGCCCGCGACTTCGTCCGCTTAGACTCAGGTAAAGTATTATATGTGTTAATCCAGGTTATAAACTATCTGTGTTCCAAATTTCATCCAAATCCTTTCAGTAGTTTTTGCGTGAAAGAGTAACAAACATACATCCACACTCACAAACTTTCGCATTTATTATATATGAGGATGAGGATGAGGATGAGGATGAGGATGAGGATGAGGATGAGGATGAGGATGAGGATGAGGATGAGGATGAGGATGAGGATGAGGATTAGGATGAGGATGAGGATCATCTCAAGTCTGAGAGCGATCTTGGAAATGTAATACTTATTTCATACCTGTACAAAATTACCCTGCAAAAACGTACTCAAGACTGCTCTCGATTTATTAATACGAACCTAAGAGATGGTTTCCTGTGAAAAGTACATTTCTAAACGATGATCCATTTGTATTACTTACAAGTGGCTACATAATGGTTATATATGCTACCTAATCGCTATACTTATTAGCAATTAGGAGTTCGTCTGCAATCATAAGCAAAATAATTAGTAATTTAGCAAACAGTGTTATAAACTTTTTTGTTGATGAAGTTTTTTAGACTACGTAGTAGTCTAATATCACATGATGTCAAATAACTGAAAGGTTCAGTTATTTCAGGATAACAAAGCAATCCCTATCAGTTCGTGATAGATTATATTTGCACAAGAAAAATGCCGAAGATATTCAAACATTTCAAATAACCACAAAATATCCAACAAAACAACTTTTCTTACACTTTTAAGAATTGGATAAACCAAAAAAAGAACACCCAGAGGTCGCCAAAGTTTTCCAAATACCCTCAAAACATTACGCAAACCTGTCGCCTACCCTCCCGAAGGTATCGTTCCTGTCTTGACAAATTCCTGTCGAGAGCTCCGGATTATTTTGGCGGACGAGGGGGATGCGGGGAGGGAGTGAACGTGATCCATCAATCACAGGAATTCCGTCGCACTCGATCAAGTGATTTTATGTAGTTTTAGGTTGCGGTTTTTAATAAATTGTTTAAACAGTTGGGCGTTTGTCAAATACAAAGCTTACTTTCCAGCACTGGTATTCTGCAACGCTAAACTCACATCTCACCCGTAAATCTGCGGGCGAAATTTCAAATTTCAGTGAGATATTAAATAATGTCACAATACGAGGATAAATTCTACCTAATATTTGTTAAGGCTAAAGCACCCATCTAGCCCGCGAAGTTCAAATTTTTTGAGGTTCTTTAGAAACTTTTCAAAATCTGACAATAATAACAGGCACATTTTAAAATTCGCGACGAAGACCGTGTGCAGTACATTTATTAATATATCCAACTTACTCTAAAACATTTCAAGAACGACAGCTATCCAGATAATCTGGCAATTTTTGTATATTTAGTGATTTAATAGTATCATATCCACCGTGATAATATTTAGAGTAAAATAAATGTATTAATAAACGCACTGCATACTGTGTTTGTCGCAAATCACAAAATGTTGTCTTAAATGTTTTGAGATTTTGGACAAACTATAAAAATACTCGAAAATTTAGAATTTCACGAGCTAGACAGGCGCCTTCACCTTAAGCTCTTGTACTATTCTCCACCTATATCGTGCTGTAGACCTGTGATTATTTACTGGAAAAAAATACAGCAATGGTTTCTGAATAAAGTACCTACTAACTTATAAGTATGCATGTTTATTAGTTATTTTCAGATACGTTCGTTATTGTTATTCCAGCTTTCATAATCCACGTGGTTGGGAAAATTTCAATAAAATCCCTGAGCTATAATCTTGCATCACATAATTGGAGTACTAACGTCTCCATCGAACATAAAAGATTCAATTTCTCTTTATAAAACCCATTCACAACCGAATCACGTAGTCTCGGGCCTTTCATTGGTTAATTTACAAATGTAATTGAACTAAACGGGAGTTACAAAAAGGCGGCAGGCAATATCTCACGAGGGAACGCTCTTTGTGTGAACTGCGGTAAGTCTATGGTCCAGATAGTGAAAAAGCTTTGTTTATGATCGTTAAACTATAAAAATATAAGAGCATCGCGACGCCCCAGTAAAATAATAAGAGCGTCGCGACGCCACTATTGTAATAACTACCTATAAGAGCATCTCGACACCGCCATAAAATGACAATAGCGTCGCCACGTCCCTATAAAATAATAAGAGCGTCGAGATGCGACTATAAAATGATAAGAGCTTCGCGACGCCCCTATAAATCAATAAGTGGGTCACGTCACCTCTATAAAATAATAAGAGCGTCGCGACGCCACTATTGAAATAACTAGAAGAGCATCTCGACACCACCATAAAATGACAATAGCGTCGCCACGCCCCTATAAAATCATAAGAGAGTCACAACGCCCCTATAAAATAATAAGAGCGTCACGTCACCTCTATAAAATAATAAGAGCGTCGAGATGCCATTATATAATTTGAAATGTCGTGACGCAACTATAATATAACATAAGCGTCGCAACGCCGCTATAAATTTACAATAGAGCCGCGACGCCCCTATAAAATAATAAGAGCGTCGAGGCACAACTATAAAATTAAAAGAGCGTCGCAACGACACTTTAAAATTTAAGAGCGTCGCGTTGATACTTTGAAATTATAAGGGCGTCTTGACGCCACTATTTAATTATAAGAGCCTCCTAAACCACTATAATTTTTCGAATTCCGGTCTTAATGAAATAAGAATAACGAAATAATATGATATATTTTTCACCCTCTTTGAAATAACAAGACAGTCACGACCAAAGAATTTGTAATAATAAGACATTAGAAGTGGTATTGACGTATTATTTCATACAAAACCAGTGTCGCCACTTCGCGCCGCTTTCGCACTGCGCAGACAGCAATTTATTTGACGTAGAGTAGTTTCGGGAATATGGCATACTATAAGCCTTTTTGAAAATTTAATTCGAACTATTTGAGATCAATTTTTATTGTTTACAGGCAGCACTTGTGATAAAAAAAAATTGCCGTTCTAAAATAAGTTACTCCTTATAACATCAGTTTCTGCCAGTTAAAATCGGTCCAGCCATTCAACAGACGATTTTTTTAAAATAGCGTTATTTTATAAGTTCCTACATATGCATTTAATGAAAGCGTATTATTTTGATATTACAAACAGACATTCCAATTTAATTTATTTTATACATTAATTCGTTTAAAATATCAGTAATCAATAACTAGGAGCTTAAGGCAATATTAAATACAGTAAAACCCGTTTAATACGATTTCACAGGGAACCAACCAAAAACGCGTCTTAAGCGAGAAAGCGTAATATGCGGGATACGGAAAATTAAAGCTACTATTATTATGTCTGTATTATGTTCTAATTTCGTATATGTATTAGGTAGGTATTAAATGAAACATTTATAAATTACATTAAATACATAGCGTAATAATAATAACGTTATTTAAAGTAATCACTTTTTTTGGTTTAAAGATTTTCAACAGGTGACAAGAGAGCTGGCTCTATCCTCGTTCAAAAAATCAGCCTATCCATAGAACGAGAAATGCAGCCAGCATTCTTGGCACCATCACACGCAGGCAGGGCTTATTTTAATGTAATTTTATTTTTAAAGTTTTTCTGTTCTAACATGTATAATAAACGAAGGTACAAAATAAATAACTAGATCTTTAATTTATTGAATTTCGTACGGTGCCACATTGTAATCAATGGAAGAATATCCAGGAAAACCCTGCAGTATTATGGGTTCACCTTCTTCTTCCAACACGATGTCAACCACTTGTGAGCCATATTGGCCACTAGAAAATACTGATACAAATAAATTACCTAACGTCTTCAGCATTGTGTCAACCTGGACTGGAAATTGACTTACTTGGAGCCGTTGAAAAATTATAATAGGATAATACAATTGACACTAATTCAGCCAATATTGCCTACCAGGTTAATAACGCAACGTTCGATAAGTTATATATATCTCAAAATATTTGAAAAATGTCTCTACAAATCTATCACCACACTACAGATAAAGGTTTTTTTGAACCCGAGACTTGGTAGCCCGCAAGACGCGTGCTTAACCAATCGGCTATCACTGCTTTTCCAATCGGCTATCACTGCTTTTGTACTTACTAATAATTTTAAAATATTTGGAAATACCCAATTTCAGTTCGTTGCCTGCGAAGGACACACGCGCAGTCACAGCGGTAGGCAGTGCAGAGAGTGTAGACCAACTAGGAATGTTAAACGCTAAGAGTTGGTTTGTTTCGGAGAAATAGTAGTGGGCCATATTGGCGAGCTAGGTTATAAATACCCGAACATACTCTAAATAGCTAGTGATTGAATCAAATATAAAGTTATCGATTTGGTATCGATATTATGGTAATAAGTATGATATATGTTATAGCCAATTATATTCATAACCTGACGTACCAAAAATAGTTTATTTTCATATTTTTATTTAAATGAGGAGATTGTAAAGTGTGTTTAAGTAAAGGCTTTAATGACGTATAGAATGTGGATTCGTGAGTGGATGTTATTGGTATAGTGTGCCCCGATGGCATACTATCTGTTGACAAAAAATATGCTCATGTCATAATTTAGCAAATAACAACATCGTAATTTATCTATTGAAATCCTACGTCTGTAGTGCGTAAATTCCACACATTAATCGTGAGTATGGCTGATTTAATCAAAAACCGTATTTTTGGCATGGGATTTGAATTATCTTCTTTATTGTGGACTGAAAAAATCGACTATAATTTGTAGGAAACCAGTTCTCTTTGTCTGTCATTGTTATCATTTTTTCCTTGATATCTGAATTTGAAGGGAAACTAAAAATCATTACGTAAATAAGTATATAGTAAGAAGGTAACAGGGAGGGCATAAAATTAAAAAATCGCTTTTATTCAACACAGATGATACACTAGAAGATATTTATGGGCGGGAACAATAAAACCGTTCCTTTTTTATTTTTTATTTAGTGGTCCTACTGCTTTAAGGCTGAGGAATTGGAACCAAGAGTTACAGCTAAATTTTTGTTTGATACGGACAATACTTCTTTAAAATCAGCAGTAGCCACAGACTCACGGACTCACGGTTTAGGTGGGCAGTACTTGCAGTATCAGGATTTAAAGATCGGAGGTTTAAATTATGGTAAAATTTTACTGTTATGGGAAGCCGAATACTATAGAAGAAGTGGTTGAAAAAATCACTGCAAGATTTAAAGCAAATAAATAAACAAATATACGAAGTCAAGCCAAATAAACTGTTTAAAAAAGCTTTTTAATTGTTGGTGGCTTTTAATTACTAGTGGAAATTATATTAAATAAATAAAGTCAATATTTCTTACAAAAATATCGATACAATACAAACATTGTAACATCACTCACTCCCGTCTGATGTTGTCACAATGACACCGCCGTACTAGTCAAAATTCATACGCACAAGGATGTCGTAGGTTTCGCATTACATTGATTTTTACGGTTCGTCGCTATGCCGTACGTGTGATTACGCAAGCAGCAATGGAAATGGGGCTAGTGATATCATAGTAAATATTGATATTCTTGTGGTAAAGTATACATGTTGGTTTAAATTAGCAAAAAACCTGATTATTACCATATATATCTACTTACCGATGAAATGTAATCCCTTTATTTGTATAATTGCAAGTTTCTGAAGAATTTCCGCAACTAAGGATGCTGCAACGCACCATTTTTACGACATGTGTCTCGTACAACGTCTGGTGACGTACTGACATGATGTGTGTCCAAGTGGACATACAATTAGTGCCAAAATTACGCGGATATGCCACTTCTAATGTCTTATTATTACAAATTCTTTGGTCACGACACTACTTTTCAACAGATACCTTCTTCCAGTATTTACATAGACATCAGTGGGTAGGTGACGTCACCGGATATTGAAAAACCCGCGACACCGGGGCGGGGGGAGAGAGCGACAAACCGTGGCGGAAATTAACCGCGGGCACGCCACCTTTGTTCTACAGACTAATCCATTAGAGAGATTGGTGTTCATTATTAGACAATATAGAGTTGATTTTTTTTATAGCAGTGGATGTAGGAACTTTATAATATACTAGTTTCTGCCCGCGACTTCGTCCGCGTAGAATTAAGTAAAGTATTATATGTGTTAATCCAGGTAATAAACTATCTGTGCGCCAAATTTAATCCAAATCCGTTCAGTAGTTTTTGCGTGAAAGAGTAACAAACATACATCCTCACTCACAAACTTTCGCATTTATAATATTAGTTTATAATATACAAGTGGTCGCCCGTGGTCGAAATTCGACTATAATTCATTATTTTTTTTATTTTAGACGTAATTTAGGTTCTATTGTCAAAGACTATTTGATACTGGGACGCAGAATGCACTATGGCAGTCCCGCCCTCCGAAATAAAGAAAAAAAAACTGTCACCGTTTGTCAGTCAGTCAGTTACCAAGTAGAAGATACAAATGTATGTGTGTCAAATGCATGGCAGTGTGTGTAATGTTTTATTTGTTGATTTAATGTAGATATGTTTTATGCTTAGTTTTTTATAATATTACATTCCGCACTCCTTCTCTATATAAACTATAAGTGTGCCAAATTTCATACTCCTCCTACTTATTACTTTAGGATACTAATTGATTTAGGTAATTTGAACACAAAATAATCATGATACCCACTCAAACACGAGTTATTTTTACAACTGATTTAATTCGCTTCGTTCCACACGCAGACCACATTTGGATTTTGGAAGTCGTCTCGAGATTCCTAGCAAACTTTCCTTCGCGTTCTAAATTAAATTATTTATGTACCCGCCCTGCGCTCCGAAAAGAGGAGAATAAAATATTTTTTTTGTCTCTGGAATTTAATATTTTTCATTTTAACGTGTTTTATGAGCCCCTCTTATTGAATTTCGTTGCGTTATTTTTGATTAAGCGCGCCGCTTTCCTCCGTAGCTCTTGAAAATTTAAAATATTCTGCGCAGGACCTTTTTCGCGGGATTTCTTATATTATTCGTTCAAACAGGTGTGTATGGGGAGATTATGATGTAATACAGTCCAATACGAGTACGCATAATATTTTTCGGGAGAAAATATTGTTTGTTTGAGAAAATGTGTTTACTTATCTGTTTATTATGTGTTTTATGGGGATGAAAGACATAGTCAAAAATGATAATGGGCATGGCTATGGTGATTATTTGGAGATCATTTAAGTTGGCATTCGGTTTTACGATTAGTAGTTAGGTACCTAACTAGGTACATATTTTATTATACAGAAGTATACAATAAGTCTCAATCCTATAATTACCTACCACGCTTGTCAAGCGGATTGACAATTGTAGAAGCTGTTAATTCAAAGTCTGAGCTAGAACATAGAGCCCAACGAAATTAATTTAATTAAGGTAATTAAGCAGCGATATTGAATTGTTCAACATCGTACTTAGTCTGATTACCTTCGCAAGATTACATGGGTCCTATTCATAATTGATTCGGCTTATACCCGCTCGGATTAAAACATTCAAAACTAACTTTTGTTGGACTTTAACCCATGAGCGAGCTGGTAGTTAACATTTAACATTTTATGAATTTATGGACTACCTATATAATATAATAATCATCTTTAGGATTTCAGAATTTAAGGAAGGTTCATTGAATTTAGGTATTTCGTACAGACATCAGCTGAATAGCCTTCACAGCTGGGCATAGGGATTTAGGACCTCCCACATAAGAACTTCCAAATGTTAAGTCCTGTGATACTTCAAAAAACAGCTTGTAAAAAACATGTTCTATCCCCTAACGAAATCGTACCACCTCTAGTAAAAAAAAAACATTGTGTGTCACCATCAAAACTGCTCTGTCAAATCAAAGAATGTTTTCTTAAGAGCAAAGGTCTCGTCGTAACTACCAATAATTTAATTAAGTAGGTACCTTAGATATTTATTACGTACCTGCCTAGTTAAAACTTTCTTGGTTCATTATTACTGGTAACGGTAGGACACCGCAAATGAACATCAACCATACCACCAAAAATGGGCACAGATACTAAAAGGAAAATCCCACTTGGGGCCATAAAGTACCTCCGATGGGTTCCACTAACCGGCGGTGGCGACCTCTGGCAATCAAAAAAAAATAATAATAGTACATTGTTACATGAGTGGTGAAAGTTACTCGAACTATTAGCGCCCTCGCTACGCTCGGGCGCCAAACCCCGTCTCGGGACAAAATAAGTCTTTCACCCGAGGTAAACACTGTGCTTTTCATTACGAATACAAGGAAAATAAAAATAAAAACAGGAATTGGCTAAAGAAATAATACAAGGAAGTATAAACAATACTCTACAACTCGAAAAAAAAAATCGGATTGCCGCCTATTTTGTTTTTTTTTTCGTTGGCCGGCCAACTTCATTATTTAGCCATTATTTTTCATTTTCATCTTTAAATATTTTGCCCAAATCTATGTTATTTTAAAGAAATTGTTGAAACTAAATTATAATTAAGTCATTAAAAAAAATATATTCTTGAATTAATACTTAACTTTATGTTATTTCAATTTTATATCGTGCTGTAATTGAGTGACTGTAGAAAAAGTTTGAACATGGTTCCATAGAAATATGAAAATGGAACTAGTTTTTTTTTTATAATTTGACAGCTGTCAGTTGAAAGCGAAACTCCCGGGCCTGAAAAGTATTACTTTCAACCCGCTTCTCAGGCCACTTCAGACCTACTTTCAGAGTATGAGTAATGAAAAAAAATTAATTCTTCAGTGTCAGTGGTGCTAGCTAATAAAATGAGTAAAAAGATTAATTACATTTATTTCTTGGTTTCAATGTTTTTATTAGTGATTGCAATAGTCATGGCCTAATGGTTAGTACCCGACGCTCTCGGTACTGAAAGGTTCCGTGTTCTTGAGGACCCTGTCCATTAAACGTGACGTAAGCCCTGTCACAAGTAACCTCTAGTAATGTAGCAGGAATGTACGAAGTAATTTATTTTCATATTAAATGATTTCGATTTTTCTCTGTTAATATTTATCGTTTTTTTCCAATCGATTAGGTAGGTATAAAAGTTAGATGGAAAATACGATTTTTGATGCATTTTCGCACATCCCTCTAATGTGGCTAATACTTACGTTAGCGAAACCGTAGACAAAAGCTGGTATTTAATAATAATACTGGTTTAAATTCAAGGGAAAACATGATATATTATTACAATAATTCAATATTAACAATAATTATGAGAAATGTAGTTTTATTAAATTTTCATATGATAGAATCGGGGGACACGTCACAAAAGGTTTCAGATCGTTTATGTATCGTCCATATCATTTTCTGTTTACCCTTATTGTATATTTTTTCAGACAAAAACGGCGACATGTGGCAAGCGGTTTGCGCATTTTAAACAATTAGGACATGGGCCGGCCGTGTACAATATTGATGACATGAGGAAAATATTAGGTACGGTGCAAATTTTAACAAACCTAATTAAGATTTTCGAAATCCCAGTTGTGGCAAGAGCTGAAATTATGTTTTTCTAAATACTATTTTTACATCCCACCTGATGTTAAGCAGGTACCGTAGCTTATAAATGCTTTTATTATACCAAAGGCTCTGCTACCTTTAAACCATAGGTCGATTAATGTAGATGAGTGCATTTAAGAGATTAGATTGTTCTTTATTTTTTACTAGCAACCCGCCCGGCTTCGCACGACTGTAAAATTATCAGTGTTTCTCAACTATATTATGCATGTATTATACTTATAAACCTTCCTCTTGAATCACTCTATCTATTAAAAAACCCGCATCAAAATTAGTTACGTAGTTTTAAAGATCTAACCATACATAGGGACAGACAGCGGGAAGCGACTTTGTTTTATACTACATATGTAGTGATTGTGTGACATTGTAAATTTGTAATGGAATCTTAGGAACTGTATCTTTGGAAATGCGATGGGGATTTAAGCCAGCACTCTGATCCAATGCAGCTGCGGACTTCGTATATCTTTCAAGAGGTTATAGATATCAAAGCTTCCTCGCGATGCTTCCATTCTTCGTTCAACAACTGATAATTATGTTTGAAAATGAGAATAGCACTTTTTTTTTTTTTTTCAGTCTAGCCATAACATTTATGGCCTCCAAAAAGATGCCTGTCCTAATTTTACGGCCTGCACTTCTCAGGGAACACTTCCAACATAAGCTGAGCTCCCTATATTATCGGTCTCAGTAGTAAAAAGCTCTCAGGTTATGCTGGAACTGTTACCTGAGATATGCAATCAAAGAATTTGCAATAATAATGTCTTATTATTACAAATTCTTTGTATGCAACCGACCGAATCCATATGTGAAGTCCCAAAATAAAGCGTCCTAACGACTCCACGTGAGACGCTCCTAAATGAGTCTTCATTCAAGCTAAGTTTCCAAATGCCAATTCCCAAATGTGTCAGAAGAAATATGATACAACTTATCTGTCAAATACACTACAGATTGATGTTCGTCGAAAGACTCACTGGGGAACAAGTGGAAATTTCGAATGTTACCGACGATAGCCCGCACCTTTGGGACAACGAAACTTCGGTAATAAATGGCTGGTAAATGTTTTTAACGTGTTTTAGCGGCTCAGTGGAATATGTGTAGCTGCGTATTTAGTAAGCTCATCTCTATAATATATTATTTATGGCCTAGTTAATGGATCTCATAAATTTAGATCTGTTTTAGACTACGAAGCTTTGAAGATGGATACAGAGTAAGCAGGTGCCTACCCAAAGACCTTTTTTCGCTTCGCTACCTACCACTATTAAAAACTTATATTTCGATAATCTCGTAAGTATTTTAATGTGATTTTATTTATCTACCTACCTACATAACTCAATACCCTAAAATACTTACCAGATAAGTTTATCTACCCTACTCTAGGGTAACTCTTCATCATTTATTATCTAAACAAACATGAGACTGTAAATCAAAGCTCAGTAAATAAATAGTTGTCTCTGTAGGAAATAGGAAACAAATAAAGAAACTGACGAAATCTGAAAAAAGCTACACAGAAAATGCCCACGAAATTTAATTGCAAAAAAAAACCGCCCAAAAGACTAATATCAGGGGAAATTCAAAAAAAGAACAAGCTCGTACCATAAAAGCAATTTCAAAATGTCGGTCAGTGAATACGACGCCCGGTTTACGAGGCGGGCAGGTGACGCAGGGTTACGGCGCCGATGTAAAATTGATCTAATCTTTGTAACGCGTTCGCGTAAAAACGGAACCTTCCTTTGCGGGGCTCGGGTAGGTACTTAAAAGATGTAGGTATGTAAGTAGGTGCTTACAGGCTTATGTGAAGGAAGACACGTAGAGATCACTGGCGCCTTCAACTGTAGAACGACGATTCTGTAGAACAAAGACGAAATTAGGTACCTATGTTTTAAACTTATACTACCTATACAAAATTTATTTCTTAAATCCTTACTTTCTTATATGTATCATACTTACTTCTTCGTAGGCTTCATGCGAAAGCCATTCTTGGCGATAATGTCCTCCACTTTTCAACACAAAAAACAGTTTTAAGATGTGATCTGATCATCAAACTAACCCCAAACTTTTAATATATTGCGAAAATGGTACATTTTTGTCATTTTCATAAGTAATGACACCGAAATTTAGATATAGGCTGATCAATGGAGAAATACCTAATGCATTGGCTGAGAAATATTTTGAAATGGCTACATGTTTAGGGCTCTGTGTAATATCGAATGTTTAGTAGGTATTATAAGTGAAGAGTGGATACGCCAAATTAATGTTGCCAAGGTGTATATACATAGTAGATTTTATTTTCCAGTAAGTTTCCCAGTAGGTATTATAATTTTATGCATTATATAGGTACATTATATGTAAAATGACTTACCTTCTTTTACAGTAAAATTAACATTTTCAAGGTCTTCTTCATACTGCGCCCGTAATTAATTTTGTCAATCCTATTGCTCTGAATAATGTCGACAACTATTCAGTAGCGCGATGGAACCAAATTCCTCTAGGAAGAAAACTCCGCGCTACCACAGGAGCCGGGCACACTTATGTTCAATAAATGATCCTACCTAGGTATTTTAAAGATAACCAACCAACAACATGAGGTTATCAAAGTAGTCCGTATATCGTTAGCTCCTCCAACTAAGCTAAATTTTTTTAGTAACTTACTTGGTTTGAACCCGGAACCTCTCAGTTACGAAGGCCCCGGACGGCTCCTATATAACCTTATCCCACTAGCGGTTTGCAAGCGTGTTTCCGTGATTTGCAAACCGATAGTGGTAACCGCCCCGCCCTAGGTGCGGTCTAACAAAAGCGTCATATTCACTATTATTACTTCACTAGGGCAAAAAAACATTTAGAATTTTACGGGAAAGCTAGGTATATCAAGCTAAGGTAGATTTAAAATGGAAAAGTCCTTCGCACAAAGTTCCCAACTCCGTGCCTAAAAGCCCAGGTGGTGGGGCATCAGTTAAAAGACGTGGCAGTTTTAATTACGCCGGTCTATCGGCATTCCGGCCGGGAGCCGGCGGCCGGATTGCCTCCCGCCGATATCGGAATCCGTTCGATTAGCTCCGGCACTCACCGGATTCTTTGCTGGGAGCCATCTTGTCGCGAGCCGATGTCGGATTCTGTTCATTTCCCTCGAAACGCATCGCTGGATCATTTCTTTGATTAGCTTTTGTGATGTAATTAATCGGGTATTGTAATTGGGGTGATTTCACAGAGTTCATTGGGGTAGATAGGTACCTAATTGTGTCTATTGAATGCTCTGGAATGCTCATGGTGGTGTAGGTAAGTATAATTACACAAGATTAAAAATATAAATGTTTTCACATTTTAACGGAACCCTCAAAAGAAAAAAAACCTTTATAGTATTAAAATGAAGTACTTGATGTTATTTTTAAAGGAATCATCAGAGGTAACCAAATTATTGGTAGTTCCATTAGCTTCACTAAGGAGCTAAATGCTCGTAACTAAAAGTGAGCTTACGTCAATTTTTAAAATGGCTAGGACGGGGATCGAACCCGGTACGTCTCGATTATCGACACTAATATATATCATTACTAGCTGTGCCCACGGACTTCGTCCGCGTAGAATATAACGTAACAAAAATTTCGGGATTATCGGGATAAAAAGTATCCTATATGTTAATCCCGGTTATAAACTATCTGTGTTCCAAATTTCATCCAAATCCGTTCAGTAGTTTTTGCGTGAAGGAGTAACAAACATACATACATACATCCACACTCACAAACTTTCACATTTATAATATTAGTAGGATATTGAGAAAATTACACTAATAGTATCAAAGCAGATAATAAAACATCATGTTCGCAAATAAAACACTTTAATGAACATGGATACTAATAGATACGTCACAAATCACAATGAAATTTCATTTTAATTCAGATCAAACATTTTAGTATTTATTTAAACACATAACATTATATGTATTGCACTTAGGTACATATATAATTTGCACAAAACAACAGTTGCCGGCCACAGTGACTAGGTGCTGACCAAATACAAACAATTTACGAACACACTTCAAAACTGCAAAGAACTCCGATACCTACTGGTACCTATCAAATAACATGCCATAATTATATCGCTATTAATATTTTTATTATTGTTATTTCCTTTTTTTATATATTATTTTACTCAATCTGCTAGTCGTAATAAAGTTTTTCTTTCTTTCTTTCTTTCTATGTAGTTTTAAATGCAAAATGAATCATAACAATTACTTATTAAAGCCCTATTTTTTGCAGGCATTACAATTTTATTTATTCTGTCAGTGAAGTAATTCATTTCATACTTTCAGGCGCTAACAAGACGGAAATGGCTTCAAATCAAGTCCAGGGAATAATGGGAGACAACTTCCGAGGAATAGCTAAGTCAATTGTTAGAGTTAGCAAACTTTGTTGAAGTTGAAAGTGTAACTAGCGGATAGAAATCAAGATAATTCCGGTCACTCTGGAAGTACAGTAAGTATATCTTCTTCAAAAGCTGAGGGAGTTTATTTGATAAATTGAAGGATAAAAAAAATCAAAGAGATTCAATGTATCAGAAAAGATATTTAAGATCCTTGCATATATGGAAAAACAATACGGAAGAATGTCTACATTTCATGTAGCTACAATAGGTCGAAAACTTAAGATCTTTTACAAATATTTCGAACTTTCAAAGCCAATTTAATTGGCAGCGTAATGCTTAATAAACCTGGCAGAGGGGTCCGAAACTCCTGCGACCCATTTGGGCATCCAATAGTAAGGCGTGAAGACGTGTTGTCCGGGATACGATTTCTCAAACACGTATCGGTAATACTTCGATTCCGCTGTCGTCGGTTGTACTCCAGGATACACTACGTTCTCCTCTATAGACCTTTCTGCGATTATCTCTCCTATAATCGTGAACAGCGACTTCTTTACTGAAGCCACACCATCACTGAACGCTTCTTTGTGACGCCATAATATTGAGTCGGGTAATAATCCGCTTTTAGCAAAACTGTTTCGCAATAAATGCTTTTCAATGCCGTTTTGTGGTTGACGCACTTTTTTATCCACTCCAAGATAGTGGTTGGTAAATTGTATATCCAGGAACGGTACTCGAAGCTCTAGACTGAATGCGCTCGTTGTTCGGTCCGCTCGAAGGCCATCGTACAAGTAAATGTCTGAGAGCAATCGCAAACTTTCCTCGTGCGCTACATTCTCGGATGGAGCGTCCCTAAAGTAGATATAGCCTTGCGCTAATTCATCTGCACCTTCACCGCTAAACACCACAGTCGTGTCAGTTTTCTCCTTAATATACTTCGACAGAAGATACATTGGTAAACTAGCACGTATTGTTGTTATATCGTAGGACTCCAAATGGTATATCACACTATCCAACGCTTCCTTAACTTCGTTTTCATCAAACTGCACTTCGTGGTGTTCGGTGCCAAGGTAATCGGCGACTGTTCGAGCCGCAATCAAATCTGGGGAATCGCCCATACCTATTGCAAACGTTTGTATCTTGTACGGCAAGTTTTGTTTCTTAGCTAGTTTTACGACCAAAGCGGCGATCAGTGACGAATCTAAACCGCCACTAAGAAGGCAACCTATTCGTCTGTCAGACATCAGCCTCTTTTCACAAGCGGCCTCTAGAAGATGTGCCGTCTTCTCCTCCACAGTTTTCTCTTCTAATTCCACATCTGGTACGTACGGTACAAAGCGAGGTGGCGTACCAGGTGTCGCATACTGCTCTATGTAGTCCAGCTTAACTTTACCACTCTCTAGAATACTCCATACAGCAAAATGCCCCGGTGGGAATTGTCGCAATATTGATTCACTGTTGGCTTTTTGTTTCAACTTAATTAAACCTTTTCCTTCTGAAGAAATACCTAAAATACCGTCTACTTCGTTGCGGAATTCGAATAAAGGTCGAACTCCATATGGATCGCGAGCAACGTAGATTTTCCTCTTCTCGCCATCGACAAGACAAAATGCGAAAACACCGTCGAGACTCTTAACAGCTTTCTCAATACCGAAGTTGTGGTAAAGGTGTGTAATAGCTTCTACGTCACATTTTGTTTCGTAAGGAAATTTGTGTTCCGCTTCCAAACGCTTGCAGTTGTAAATTTCTCCGTTGCATATCAACGTTGTCCGTGGGTAGAGATGTAATCTCATCGGCTGCATACCATGGAGGCCGTCAACGATGGCGAGTCTTCGGAATCCGAATATGGCGAATGGCTCGCGAGCGTCGGCCTCGAATCGCCACGCGTCTGGACCTCTATGCCGGATAGCTACGAAGCTTTCCGTACATAGTGGACATAAGTCTTCACTAACGCCGAACAAAGCCCAAATCCCACACATTTTTGCAATCTGGAAACAAAACAATGCAAGATATTACATCTTGGATCAGATTATAGGTAAATTAGACATGTTTTTTATAGTATATTCAGTGCCCTGCCCACATGTTACAACAGAGAGCTCAACTATTTTTAAGTATATCTTAAAGACGCACGAAATTACCAGGAAACTGTTCAAGGATTTACTTAATCCGCATTCTTTTGCAACGACGGATTAGTCAGTGAAAAGGCTAAAGAAAGTTTTAATGAAGCCGAGTAGGTACTCAAGGTAATAAACAAACTTCCGAGGAGTTGCGAAGAGAACCAGCTTTTGCTGGCAGGGAATGTGTTTATAGATTTAAACGTTAAGATGTCATCTTCACTTGGATACTACAACTTTTTTATTGAACGTTGATGGATATCGAACTAGTTAATTGACTCTATATAGTGAGCTTATCATTAACGGTCCGAACCTTATAAAGTCAACAAAATTTAATCTTGACTATCTTTTATAAGAGTATCACCATAATAAGACGTTTTTTGAGAAATTCGTCAAGTATTCTAAATTCTATTATAACCCACGATATAAGTATAAGGTTTCAAACAGCGAAATTTGTTCAACTAACGCCAAAAGCATTGTTTGCTAACCACAATCACAGCTTCTCCACAAAGATTGCATTAGTATTACAATGAACCGGGAACCAATAACTTATAGAGTTAATTAACGAACCGAATTCAACTTGAAACTTGTACCATTAACAGCATTAGGATAGGGATAACTCGACCGACTCTATTACTAAACGTTCAGTTTGAAAACATTGATTCAGTTTAAACAAAGATAGTATTTTACAATGGAATTAGGGATCGATTGCTTCACTCGGTTTATTATTTAACTAGCGGCACGCCCCGGCTTCGCACGCGTACATTACGCTTACATTATTATTGGACTTTTAGTAAAGATCCCTAATTTAAGCTTTGCCACCCGGGGATAGCGTAGCTTCAGTAGTTTCTGTGCCTATTCAATGCAAACAAAAAAACAAGCAATCAAATCTTTCCTCATTATAATATTAGTATGTACCTATATATTACTAGCTGACCCGGCAAACGTTGTTTTGCCATATAAATTTAGGGGGGTTTAAAATTAAGGGGTGGACCACCCTTAACATTTAGGGGTATAAAAAATAGATGTTGACCGATTCTCAGACCTACCCGATATGCACACCAAATTTCATGAAAATCGGTCGAGCCATTTCGGAGAAGTTTGGCAACAAACACCGCGACACGAGAATTTTATATATTAGAAGATTGAAAGCGTTGAAAATAACATCTTAAAAGGAAATTAGGTGTCGTAAAGAAGGAACACGTCTGTGCAACAATACAATATAAAGTAATTATTTAATAACCACTGAAACCCAATGTCATTACAGAATTCAGGACACTTATATTTTGAAGATCTGAGCAAATACATTATTGAAGCGAGGATTCATAATCAAATAAACCCTTTCAAAACATCTCAATCAAAAACCAATCCTCACAAGATCCAACCCAGAAATCTTGGCCAATTCAGTATTATAAATTTCAAGCAACAATAACGGATCTCCATACTAAACTTAAATTGGCAATTCTAAATTCATCACGGATTATTATTTAAGCAACAAATCTATTAATCTGCGCCTACGGGAGCGGAATACATAAATCAATTAACCCGGACAAGACGGCCCGTGTTGGGGCCGCCAGCCCATTACGTAGCTGGTACCCCATTTTGGCGACACCGCGCCCTAGGGGCTCGAAATCGTCTCCGGTTTAATTCAAATATTACTTAGAATTGAAGTGTCGGTTGAACCACTAGATCGACGCTTACTGTGTACAATATCGAGATGACCGAGCTTTGTTCGGGTAATTAGAAAGTGTAATACGAAAACGGGTTCGCAAGATAGGACTGTTAAATCTAGCTGTTAATATTTCTGGCCTTCGGGACATATAATTAAGGATTTAAGTACCTATAATTCTAATCTTCATTCCGAAGTGCCTAAACGTGTGAATTTTGCATACAATGTTCAACTTCTTAGGTTAAACTGTGGTCTGTTAACACAGCTGCTGAGCGGTTGGTACATTATTAAAATTGTTTGTACAGCATAATTAATAAATTGGTAGCTCTGATATATTATTATTCATGACGTCTTGATGACGTCATTATATTACTATTTAAGGCTAAAGCGCCCATCTAGCCCGCAAAGTTCAAATATTTTGAGGTTTTTTAGTTTTTTTTCAAATTCTGAGAATAATAAAAGGCACAATTTGTAATTCGCGGCAAAGACCGCGTGCAGTGCATTTATTAATATATCCAACTTACTCTAAAACATTTCAAGAACGACAGCTATCCAGATAATCTGGCAATTTTTGTATATTTTGTGATTTACTAGTATCATATCCACCGTGATAATATTTAGAGTAAAATAAATGTATTAATAAACGCACTGCATACTGTATTTGTCGCAAATCACAAAATAATGTGTTAAATGTTTTCAGATTTTGGATAAACTATAAAAATACTCGAAAATTTTGAATTTCGCGGGCTAGACAGGCGCCTTCACCTTAATTCTGCAAATTGAACTCCTTATTCTGATAAAATAATAAAGATTAAATTAAAACACACCTTAGGTATACTCTTATTATATAGGTCTTGGGTTCAAACCCCGGCTCGCACCTCAGGATTTTTCGAAATCTATGTGCGATTTATAATTTCTATATGATTATCACTTGCTTACGGTGAAGGAAAACATCGTGAGGAAACCTGCATGTCTTAGAAGATTTAACACATTTTCGAAAGATATGTGGAATCCGCCAACCCGCACTGGGCCAGCGTAGTAGATTTTGGCCTGAATCCCCCTCATGTTGAGGGGGAAGCCCGCGCCCAGGAGTGGGACGTCAATAGGGCTAAATTATCATTTACTATTATTTAGGTATACTAGGTATATTCTCACGTTTACTAGTGTGGATACGTATCCTACACAGCATTTCTTCCTAAACTGTATTTAAATACAATTCAATACAAGACAATAGAAATTAGGAAAAACTAAAAAAAAATTACCAACTTTTCCTAAAGGATTGTGATAAAATCCCATAACAAATCTCCAAATTAAGTATAGTAAACAATTGTCGTACCTACAATAATTTATAGCAGCACCAGATTTTACATTAAAATTCCTTAACGCATCACAATAATCAACTTTCACGTTATCTACAAGTGCATGCTACATTCCTCGAAGCTAAGGGCTTCCCCGTGCGATATGACGAGCGGCTGAAGCAACAGCGTCATAGACACAGGTGAGTAGATGCAAAATTATAAAATTCTGCATGGTACTCTCGTCTGTGACGTCAGCAGCGTATTTAAGGAGCCCATTTACGCAGAGGATATAACTAAACGATTTATGGCTACTCTGTAAAGTAACTAGATAGGTAGGTACCTACAATTACGAAAATGGAAGCAAGAAAAATTAGATGAAGATTGTTCCTCCATTGACGATCTATGTCTTTCCTTCCACACAAGTATTGTGAGAACAAACACTCTCTCTACACCAGAAAGTTTAATTATAGTTTTGTAACAATAAAACAGTGTGATATACCAATAACATTTTTAAGACTTAAATAGTACCCTAAATAAATAAAATCGCCAGATGAACACACCAACTGTATGCTCACAAACTAAGCAACTTGTACTATTGGTACCGTACAATGGACTGGGGGCGATCCCAATGACACCCAGACCTAGGCAAATCACGAAAAGGCCATTTCCGAAATTTGCCGGAATTGAATCCGCATCATCCATGTGCAGTGAGCCGAGCGGCCTGCGCTCGAACCACTGCGCCAAACGGTGACTGATTACTTTAAATATATGAAAAAATATTAGCGGGCATTTAGTATCGAAATTACTTACGTTATCGCTAAATCAAATTAACGACTCTTGAGACCTGAGAAGCGCAGAAGTGAGAAAAGTAATAGGTATTACCACTAAAATTTATAAGTTACTAGCTGAGCCCGCTACTTCGTCCGCGTGGAATTTAACTGAACAATAAAGCCCGCTCCCGCGTTCATAGCCCGCGCGACAGGACCCATTTTTTTTTCTAAAATAAAATTAGCCTAAATTAAATTAACATCAGCTATCCAGTGAAAGTCCCGTCAAAATCGGTCCAGCCGTTTCGGAGATACTCTTTGATTTCAAGTGTTTTTCTTTTTTTATGCGGAACCATAATTGTTTTTCTAAAATTAAAGTAGCCTAAATTACTCCGTAAAACATCAGCTACCTGCCAGTGAAAGTCCCGTCAAAATCGGTCCAGCCGTTTCGGAGATTACCCGGAACAAACACACACACAGACAGACAGACAGACAGACAGACAAAAATGTTTAAATCGCGTTTTTGTTATAGGTGTCGTATGTACTTTCATATGCATTTAGTTAAAAGGTGTTATTTTAATATTACAAACAGACACTCCAATTTTATTTATTTGTATAGATAGATACTTAATTATTACTTTATGACTTATAAACCTAAATAGTAGGACGTTTTCAATGAGGAAAAAAACAAATTTATTTTACAATGAATTAGTCGTAAATAAATAGCCGTCTAGGAACTTTCACCAACTTACCTATAAGTACTAGGTAGTACTAGGTACATACCTATATTGTAATTGGTGCAAAATGCATTTGTTGCACGTTCGTTCACATGGCAAGTAAGTTATTATACCTACGGCATGATGCAATCTAGGCAGAACGTTTCAAATGAATTGATACGCGCGATGACCGCGACGTCTAAATGAACTTTTTACTGTCGCATTAAAATGCCTTAGTCGCCAGGGAGTCCATAAACTGGGCATTTACCTACATGATTACAATAATGTTTCGGAAAAGCCATAGGTACGTAAATAAGAAAAACCGGCAACTCATTTTAAGTACTAAAAACACTCAACAGATGTCGTCACTGCTGCAAGTTAACATAAATAGAATTATTTTGTAACAGAAGCGTTGTAATTTATAAATTACTGTAGTAAAATGCAGCACCGGAGCCCGGTTATGGGTTTAATTAAATCCTTATCCAGTAAACATTTAAGAAAAAGTAATAAAATATTCTAATACATTCTAACCTCATCAGTATTGTAACGTGACAGGTGCACGAAAAATTGTAATAACAACATGTTTTTAACACAATTGCAAATATTACTTACCAGTAGTGATACACTTTAATCAATAAATAAATAATTTAATGAAAAGAAAACTACAAAACACATTGACTAGTCGGCGGTTTTGACGTAACTCAAGTCAACGTCAACAGCACCGCATGAAAGAATTCACCGGCGCACAGTGTTTTATGAAGACCATTTTTCGGACATCGCGTTTTTATTGCAAAAACTGATAGATTTAATCATTTAAATGCTATGAGTCGAATACCCATCTGTCTAGTATGTCTAGTTTCTGAGATATAAATTTTTGAAAATCGTCAAATTTTCATCCGGATTTTTCGAAAAAAAATTATATCTCTTAAACAAGGCAAGATACGCAATTATGATGTTGGGTGCATTGATGGTGTATGTTATGCTGCACCTTTTAATGCATAAACGAATCTCGTAGCTTTGTTAGATTTCGATATATACGCGTTTTTTCGTTTTTATATTTTGGTATTTTTCTCGAGTATTCCGCCGTATTGGGAAAAGTTATTTATACTAAAATTATCCTCTTTACTTTCCCAATGCACCACATGAATTTCACACCCCAATTCCATGGAATCTAGGAACCGCAATTTTTTTAAGTTTTATCCCGATTTTTTGTCGTTAGGGTTGTCACGCTCAAAGATAATAATTTATATCCGGATCTATTTTTTCTTTGGCAAAAAATATACTTACTTAATAGCATTTTTGTTGATATATACAACCAGTGGTTTGGATTATCTTATGTCTGAGGTCTCTAAGAGACCAGCTTAACCATCAATACATAGTTTAAAACAAAGTCGCTTCCCGATGTCTGTCTTTCCCTATAGCATACATAGCATATATATTTAAAACTACGCAACAGATTTCCATGCGGTTTTTTTCATAAATAGAGTGATTCAAGAGAAAGGTTTATATATGTAATACATGCATAATATAACAGAGAAACACTCATAATTTTAGAGGGTTTTTGCACCCGTGCGAAGCCGGGGCGGGTCCCTAGTACTTATATAAACGGAAATGCAAAAGTTATACTTAGCGATATAATTTAAGGGCAAAGTTAACAATTGTATGAGTGTTATCTATGTATGTTCATAGCACTTCCTCCATGACAATAGTAATAACATAAGCTGGGAGTACCTCCACGCGGTGAAGGCGGTAACAGTTTTTACTGGCTAAAACTCCCATTAATGTCTATAACCAATAGTTCAGAGTAATAAATAATGTGTTTTGTTATAATACCTTCTATGCTATATACATGAATAGAGTATAACAACAATGCTGGTAAGAGGAAAGTGAGTGGACCAGTCCCCGCATGGAGCGCCCGCGCTAGGCATGAGTTAAAAGCGACAATAAGAGGGTGACCCAGTCTACAATATTAAACTGAAAATTCTGTAGTCTACGGAACCCTATGCTCCAAATTTCGTATCATTTTATATTCATTGTAGTATATTAGTAATTTCAAACTTGTAGTCGCCCTTAGTTTGTCATTTGTTTCATAGTTTCTACTTTAGTATGAAGGGTACATATAACTATATTTTTAGAGGCCTTTTCAGCGGTGGACTGCGAGTAAAAGGGTAAATGTTTTGGTATGTTGGTCTGTCCTTGTGACTACGGATCCTAAAAAATACATAAGTATCATTAGTAGTATAAGTTTAATTATGTTGTAATAATGAATGTTAAATGAAAATTGACTCGATAAAATTCGGATGAATAATGTGACAACCCTAGCAAAAATAGTTAATTTGGAATAACTTCTAGATTCCATGGAGTTGGGATGTGAAATTTATGTGGTGTGTTGGGGAAGTAAAGAACATAATTTGTGTATAAATAACTTTTCCCAATACGGCGGAATACTCGAGAAAAATAAGAAAATCTAAAAACCAAAAAACGCGTATATATCGGAATCTATCAAAGCTACGAGATTCGTTTATGCTTTAAGAGGTGCAGCATAACATACACCATCAATGCACCGAACATCATAATTACGTATCTTGCCTTGTTTAAGAGATATAATTTTTTTTCAAAAAATCCGGATGAAAATTTGACGATTTTCAAAAATTTATATCTCAGAAACTAGACATGCTAGACAAATGGGTATTCGACTCATAGCGTTTAAATGATTATATCTATCAGCTTTTGCAATAAAAACGCGATGTCCGAAAAATGGTCTTCTTAAAACACTGTGCGGCGCGCGCACATAATAAACGTCAACACGACACGACAGGTGTCATGTCATCCAATTACTTTTTAAATAAATTCGAAGCATTGACTTCAGTCTTTTGGGTTCTTCATTAAACATAGAATGATAATTTCACGTTTTTCCTAGAGAGTGGAGCAGAGCTATTCTGAAACTACAAACTAATATCACAGTGTGATTTAGCCGGTGGAATGACTTTCAAAACAAATTTTAACATTTCAAATGCGGATTCACACCTGACAGAGGTATGAATTAGGTACTTAGTCGTTTCAAAATATCACTGCAGATTTGCTTACAATTTCTTTTCCCGCCATCCAGCAAAATAACAGGCAAAATAAAATAATCTTAATTGGTAGTTAATGCAATTTGCAGCTGAAATTCGGTAATCCCAGAAGTAGGTACGACCCGCGGTTATGAACTTACACATTTTGCGTTCCAAAGCGCAGTTTCGTACATAGGCCATGAGGGTCATGGCCTGGGGCGCCCCACTCCACCTCTCGTACTCGTTTTTGCATTGTACATTTTAGTAAATCAATCAGGTCAATAGATAAGGATGCACTTGTGGTCCCACAATCATATACTTATACATACGCCAATGAATAATTATTTTGTGTACCTACCTTATTTTTATTATTAAAAGATTTTAGTTTGATCGCCATAATTTATGGGGCGGCAGTCCTTATGGGCCCAGGGTGCCAAGTCTTAGAATACGCCACTGCCACAGCGTGCATTTAACTACTGAGTTACTTATTATGACAATTTAGCTCAATTAATGCACTACTCTACTTACCTATCTTTCATCAATGAAAGCAGAACAACAAAACCTAAACACAGTCTCCGAACCACATTTCCTACACAAATAAAACAAACAACACGGGTACAGGTCGAAAGTAAAAACTATCCGAGCCCGTATTTTCCATCCGAGTTGGAAAAGAAAAACAAACGTGTGCGAAAAGAAGGAAACCGAACAGGCAAAGTTTGGCAACATTTCTGTCAGATGGGGGTGATCTATGAACCGCTAACTGTCCCCTGAGACTCTGAGACTGGTAGGTATTTACCTACCTATCGGACTAACAGAACTATTTTAGGCTTTGAGGATGAAAAGAAAACTAATAAGAACCTTCTTAGGTACCTACCTACCTATGCTGGAAATTTAATTGTGCACGACGCCCCAGACAATGTCGGCAAACAAGCGTACAATCAGCCTGATGTTAAGCGGTTATCGTAGCCTATAGATGCTTGTAATCCCAAAGGCATGGTTCGCACGTGTTGCCAACCTAAAGGAAAGTGGGACCGAGGAAGGGGAAGAGAGGGGAATTGGTTTTAGACTCTCTCACTCGTCGTATGAAACGCAGCTATAAATGCTACTTTAAGCGGATCTTCTGTGAGCGGTTGGTACTACCCTGGTCGAGAGAGCTCTTTGATACTACCTTGATATTTACTTACTTATTTATTTTATAGAATTTCATTATTATTTTACGGTGGCTTGTAATCACAGGTTTACCATCGAGGCTTGTCAACAGACTGACATGCAAACACAGGTACACAACATAATTAGTTTTATGCAAATAAAGGCCGGAGTGTGGGATGGCTGATTCCCACAAAGCTGGATAATTTGGATGTCCACGCCTCGATAGGTCCACACCCACAGTTAGTAGGTACGTAAGTAACAGCGCTTGTCATTCTCAAAGGGTTAGGCAGAAGTTAGTACCCTTTTTTAAGTTTTTTCTAATGTATCATAGGTCAACTTCGATGAAACGTGAATTGCCGAACATCCGTTATTGAAGTGAAACCGGGCCTACTTCGAGCTATACGTACTTATGTGAATTATGAGGATGCTTTGGGCTTAGAACCCAGCGTTAAGGAGACCATTTTATCCTCCGCACGATGTTTCCAGAAACAAAACAATTTTCTCGGCCCACTAATCTCCCTTATCTTACCAATACACACTTCGTCTTGCCACATTTTATCACCTACAATTACCAATTTTCCAGCCAACTGAACAGTGAGACCGAATGATTGACCGATAATCAGAGCGAGAGCGAATGAGTCGGTGCGTGCACAGAATGGAGAGGGCGGGAAAAAATTGATTGCGTCGAATTAATTCATTAATTCATTTGCGGCTCCGACGGCGTTTTTGTTAACACCTTTGCTTGCCTGGACCCCCATTCTTTATTGTAGTAGGAAGTAGGGGAGCGGGATGTGACGTATTTTTAATTAATCGTGCGTTAGTTAGGTGTAGTATTGTGGGTGAAATTAGTTTTTCAATCACTTTAAATCGACTTTATAACCATTCTTGAATTCGCTCAAAGAGCAAAGCTCACTCAAGTATTCTGGCGAAATCAACACTGATTCAAACTGCAAACACTGAAATGCCACCACACATTCAAAACTTCGTAAGTGCACCTATAAAGTCTGAAATCGAACATCTCATTTGTTCAACTTTGCTATGGAGCAGCTCGCAGGCGCCATGCGTGCCGCCCGGTGTGTATTTCAAAGCCTTCAATTTGTACCCGCGCCGTAATTAGACTCTGACACCCGGGCGGTTGGCAGATCTAATGGGCTCAGAGAACGGGTCAGCACACATTGGCCTCGAGGGGCGTAATTTAAAACGGCAATAACTTCGAGTTTGTTCATGCTAGCTTTTGGATTTGGATTTGGGAAATGTGGGGTTTGGTCAAAGCACAGACTTATAAATACTACGTTATCTCTGTGAGTAGAGTACAAGCAACCAACAACAAACCTAAATATTACACAGAATGAATTGAACATTGTAGGTAAATTTTCTTTCAAAATTGTTCTTTGTTCGCAAGATTGATAAACTATTTTAATTAATCCTCCTGTAAAATGTTGTTTAACACTAACGAGAGTTTGACACTGCTGGGCGAATGGAGCAAACCAAATACTATGGATATTCAAAAAAAAAAAATTTTATTTTAGACATCAGACAGTCATGTACTTCGCGACATGTCATGTAATATGCGACTATTACCGTAACAAAACTAATGAATAAGAAATATTTTTTTACAGTTCAATGTCAGCAAACAAGCTTACGACCAGCCTAATGTTAAGCAGTTAACGTAGCTTATAGATTCTTGCAATACGAAAGGCATTGCTCGCATAATGCCAACCTGAAGGTGAGTGGGATAGATAGGGTGGGGCAGGGAGAGGGTACGGTTGGTGACTCTCTTTCATTGAACGAAACGCAGCTATAATAATTACCTACTTTAGTGCCTTTCTTGTGTGCAGTAGGACGCCCATATTAGTTTGCATCGCAAGTCGCAACATACTCTTTAAAGAACCATGTTGGATACTCAAAATAAAGGAATGAATAATTTAAAAATCTGTTTTAATTAATCCTTCACACAAGCTTATAAACAACAGTTTAATACGTCAGTTCTTTAGTCTAATCATGGTCTAATCCTTATAATCAAATGTCACAATTTTTCATTTATCATCGCCGAGGAATTTTCAATTCACAACAATAAGTAAGTATAAAAATATACACAGCATAGTCTAAAGTTAATACACATGTTATATAAAAGCAATCGGCAAGAATCAACATGCCGAAAATAATAAAAAATATCTCCATTACTATTTTATGGTAAAGCTTTGTTATAATATAGTACACAAGTCTGCAATCAAAACCCCGTGACGAATAAAATAAAATAAAAATGGCCCATTACAATATCTATAAAAACTAAATTACCATTATCACTAAATAAATACAGTATGCGTAAACAAAATCATTACGTTAGTAGCAAAATTAAAACTAGCTAAATTAAATTATACTAAAAAATGTCACAACATAATCAAATTACTTGGTGCGTCTAATTACCTTATTTTTTAACTTTATTGACAGGTTTATGCCATACCACCTCAGTGTCACGTTTCATCGAAACACGTAATAAAAATCATGGTTAGAATATTAAGGTAATGGAAATAATTATTATTATACACGTAATTAAATGAAATATACCAGTCACCTTCCATAAGTTTATCATGATCATATAATAATGAACATTAACTGGAAGCACTAACATACTTATTTCCATATTCATAACATTATTAAACATTTTGCAACACATCAGTACATTTGTATAATCTTTAAAATCACAAAAGATATGTGACTGAAAAATAGTTCAACAAAAAGGGACCGTTACAAGATCTCAAGTTTTCTTCTTTGTACTTCTTTCTTCTCAATTATTCTGTCTTCTGTTGACGTCACTTCTCCCGGTAAGTGCGGCCGGCCTGGTGTAGGGATGTGCCTGAACTCGGTCCCGCGCCCGCACTGCTTTGTAACCAACTGCTCTTTGAGTTACACTCGCCTTTGCGCGGCCCACAATCTCTGTTAGTTTGTTATGAGACGCCACAAACACGGAACATGTAAGAGAATTGTTAAGATATTAGTTTTTATTAAGAGGTCTTAATATTAGTGATGTAGTACATAACTATAAAATAAATTACTGATTATCTGAGGCTCATCATCGAAGGGGAATTTCTATTGACTAAGACAATGAGCGACTTTCCACTTATTGACCAACTTTAAAAAAGGAGGAGGTTCCATTTTCGTCTGATTATCCGTCAATTGTAGACCGATTTTAAAAGTTTAGATACACTAAATGAAAGAAATTATAAGGTCCCTAGTTATTTCTAGCTTTAAGTCCAACCAGGTTTTTTTGAAGTCGGTTGAATTTTGTCATTATATATTTACTTATTAACGCCTCATTACAGATACATATAATTGTGAATGTCAATTGTCCCATTTCTGTACACCAGCACCACGATGTTCTACTCATTACTTGTTTCAATTCAACCTTTGTTTACCACAATGGGTATATCTAAATGACCACCAGCTTTACACCAGCACCATAGACAAACCGTTACAACACAAATCCTCATGCAATAAAGTCTGAATTAGCTACCTTGTATGTTCCTTTGCAATGGCGTGCCGTCCCTAGACACGCTGGATCCAAAGCCCGCGGACCTCGCCGGTGGGTTGATCTGCGGCGGCGGCCTTCTAAACGGTATCGCTTTACCGACTACCGGCTTCACGATTTTTGCTACAAAATAATAGTTGTATAATAGACCATGCTATGCAGTACATATAAAGTGTATTTTTTTAAACAGATATGTATTGTAGGGTACCAATGTTTACAATTCACATCAAAGGCAAATAGATAAAAAATTGGCATAAAAATTCTGTCACTTATTTAACCACTCACCTCTGTCATTAAAGTTCACAGTCGCTTGTATATTAGTCCTATCAACAAGTCCTCTTTTAAACGCCGGATTAAAGTCAGGTTTCGTCTCAATCTTGATCGGTTTCCTCAACCCGTCCATTTTTCCCGCCAGCACAAACGTGGAATTCAAATCCTTAGGGTCTATAACTGCATGATTCTCCACATCGGATGCAATATCATACTCCCTTTTAACTTTCTTCGCCGAATTCAAGATCTTTGTAGAGTCTAAACTTTCAAACGAATCGTTTATTATTATAGTTTCATTATTAGCAAGTTTTATTGGAGTTCCCTTGCGTTTTTTGGCAATGACTGGTTCTCTATTTTCTATATCAGTCAAGTCTTCACTGTCCGTTACCGTTTCAATGGTCCCGTTAACATCGCCGTTCTTAACGAAACTGTATTCAAGAGTCGACGAAGGTTTGTCACTCAGTTCTAACGTCGAAATAAATTTAAACTGAGCGTCGCATTCGTTGTCTTCGTCCGACCAAGATATACCTTTAGCTAATTTAGCTTTCTTCATGATCTCTAAATACTCATCTGTTAATGCTGGAGGCGCTTTGTCGTAGCCTTTTAACGTGAGGTATAGCTTTTTAAGCATGTTCGGCATGCCGCTCATGTATTCCGTAAACGCATTTATCTCTTCATTCTCAATAAGCAGAAGCTTGTGCCTCAGATCATCGCGGGCTGTGATCTGTCTCAGTTTGCTTTGTAATTGTATATTTTCTATGAAGTCAGCGAGCTCGGGACAGTCTGACAATGCGTGCTCGCATACTATGTTCAGTTTCTTGCGACTCTCGTCCCATTTTGTAGTTGCCGTTGAGATTTTGGAGTCCAAGTGAATGGATTGTTTGATGTAGCTTTCGGCCGCGCGCTCTTGCCGCGGTATTTCTTCTGTGCACATCTATGTCAAAAATATACATTACAATACATTGAACATTGAATAGTTATTTTTATGGTATTTAAAGACATAAAAAATCACTAAGCCCTTATACGAAATCCGCTATTATAATATAGTGTTGATTCTGTAGACTAAACATTTGAAGGAACTATGTTTGTACAGCTTAAAATTTTTAGCCTTGCTCATACATTACAATCATGATAAAGATGAAAAACAGTTAGTTTAGTTTTGTAACCAACAGAATGGTGCTAACTATTGGCTCAGTGGTAATTTAGGGTGCTAGAACAGAATATTGCTCTAGTGAATAGAAACGTCGACCAATATGGACTCATCTTATTCTACCATCTAACGTTTGATCAACCGATTATTGTGGTAAGTCCCTTATGCATATGGCTAGCGTCCAGCGCGGGTAATAGGAGTACCCGGGCCTTATTTTAGTATTAACGAATAGTCGTAGGACGCATGACTTCCTGATACCAGTTTTGAATTAGTACAGGTACCATAATACAATAAATAATAATAATAAATAAATATCGCCAGACTAACACACCAACTGTATGGCCCCAAACTAAGGCACGCTTGTACTATGGGCACCATAGACTGGGAGCGATCCCAGTGACACCCAGACCAGGGCAAATTACGAAAAGGCCACTTTCGAAATTTGCCCCGGCTGAAATCGAACCCGCAACCACCATGTGCAGGGAGCCGAGCGGCCTACGCTCCAACCACTGCGCCAAGCGGTCGTCATATCACACTGGTATGTTTGTTAATGTTACCTTGTAATTAGCTTTCCTATCGCTAAGTTATTTTTATTTATATTTAGTTTACTTAGCTGTAAGCTTAGCTTAGCTTTGTAAGTTTGTGTTATTTAATTTGGTACATGGAAGCATGTACCAAATTAAATAAATTAAATTACCTGTTCCATGGCCTCGGTGGAGGAGCGGTGCGCGAGGTCGGCGACGTGCGAGAAGGCGCGCGCGCGCAGCCGCTGCCGCAGCGCCAGCACGCGCTGCCGCGCCAGCAGCGCCAGCAGCGCGCCCTCCGCGCGCGCCAGCGCCGCCGCCACCTCCGCCACGCGCCGCCGCCACTCCTTCATCGCTGTTGGACAGTTACGGGTTTCATTCAATACTCCTTGAGCTAGCCGCCCCCCTGCTCCTCTGGCTGGAGCGGACTCGCCATCGCCCTCTGTCCGGGTGAAGTTGTTATGGCCACTCGGGCCAACATTTAGTCCATATAAAAAAAAAACAATACTAGCGACCCGCCCCGGCTTCGCGCGGGTATTATTTATCAGTGTTTCTCTACTATATTATGCATGTATTACACATATAAATCTTCCTCTTAAATCGCTCTATCTATTAAAAAACCTGCATCAAAATCCGTTGCGTAGTTTTAAAGATCTAAGCATACACAAGGACAGACAAACAACGGGAAGCGACTTTGTTTTACTATGTAGTGATTCGCGTTGGAAACGAAATGGACGATAGTCAGGGGGTTAGTATGAGGTTTGAACGTATTCACATACTGATCTAGTTATTGAATGCCGCCATACATTGACCAGTAAAGCTACACATCTCAAATTAATTTGAGTAGCTTTAGCATTCGCTTCACAAAACACTATCACAATGCAAATTCCAAATTCTGACCGGTTCAAAATCATTGTACCTTTCTCCTTCACCAAGTCTGGTTCCCTGCTAACAGTCTTCAAGCTGGACAGCGACAGTTTCGCCTCCAATTCTTTCACCTTCTTCTTCAACTCCTCGTTTATCTTCACATACTGCGATAGCCGCATGTCTCCATCCACGATGTTCTTCTTGATACTGAGCTGTATCTTGTTGGCTCTCGCCGCGTACTTTAACGTGTTGTATGTGTCCTCATAGCTGACGCTCGAAGGAGACACGTTGGCTATCATCACCGTTCTACAGTTGCCGCCGAGACTGTCTTTGAGTAGTCTTGTTAGTTTGGAGTCCCTATGGTAATGTGTAAAAAATTTAAACTAAATATAGCCTTATGACACAGGCTAGGCCTATTGTCAGGTCCAAAAACAATGGTTATAGTTTTAATGCTAACACTTAGTAAATAACTTTATCTTACTTTTAACTTTGTTGCCATGTGTACTTTGGAAATAAATTATTTTTAATTTAATTCCTAAACACTACACCACTATAATAAATAATAATACATCATCACGCCTATATTCACCAAAGGGTTAGGCAGTGTTGCATTCACAAAAAAAAAAGGAATGTACTAAATTTAATGTCATGGAGATTTGGGCCATAATGCATCATGCTGGCTCAATGGCAGTAATGTCTCTTCAATTTGATTAAACACAATCGTTTTCTAGTTGCACTAGGCAACCTCAAGAAACCTACCCGCCTATAGTACCAATGAATAGGGTCTATTTACAGGCAGCCTTGAGTCTCTCTAAATGTAGGAAAAAGAGTAGCCGTTATGTAGCTCAACCCTTTGGCTACAAAGGCTTTCGGGAGTGGCTAGCGTGTACCATACCTGTAAGGAATATAGCTGCTCCCGTCAGCCAGCCGGTTGATGCAGTTGCCCAAGGACAGGAGGCTCTTGTTGATGTTGGCGCCCTCCTTGAACCGCTCGCCGACGCAGCCGGTGGCGGAGGCGCGCTCGCTGCCCGCCAGGTCGATCATGGACAGCTTCACTATGCGCAGCTGGCTGCTCGTCTTGCAGCGCATTTTAACGTATACCTTGGAACAATGAAAATTGCTTATTCTAGCCCACACATTTGAATTGTATATTTATACTAGTTTATGCCCGCGACTTCGGCCGCGTAGTATTTAACCTAACAAAAATTTCGGGATTATTGGCATAAAAATTATCCTATATGTTAATCCCAGTTATAAACTATCTGTGTTCCAAATTTCATCCAAATCCGTTTAGTAGTTTTTGCCTGAAAGAGTAACAAACATCCACTCAGAAACTTAAGCATATATTTGATGACCACTTGGAGCAATTTGCCCGAGTCTGGGTGTCGCTGGGATCGCCCCCAGTTCATTTTACGGTACCCATAGTACAAGCTTTGCATAGTTTGGGACCGTGCAGTTGGTGTGTCAGTCAGGCGATATTTATTTATACCTAAACAGGTACTTACAATTTATAAACAAATAGGCTATTCTAAGATTTTTTAAATTCTTTTTAATCCTATGCATGAAGTTTAAAATGCAATGTGTTAATGGTTAGGTTCGAGCCACTGCCTTCTCAGTATGAATTGACCATTGACCCTAATTGGCTAGCGAGGTTGAGTGGATATTAAATTTAAGAACTTGTTACATCCACAGCAGCAGTAAGAAAATATTCAATATTGCCTATGACATATACATGGTTATTTAGGTTAAACCTCAATACTAATTTTATATATAATCTGAAGTTTAAGTTTTGTACCTGAAAAACAGCATGACTTCGAGAGCTCTCAGCATTAGCATCGGTCGGATGCTGGGTTCTGTTCTTATTCCCGTTCTCCAGCATATTGAGCAGTTCCCGGGCTGTTTTGATGTTGTTCAGTGTGAGGCCGGCAACCATCACGCCATACTTGGAGTCTTCACGGAGTTGCAATGGCGTTTTGGATGGTTTTAGGAGATCATACACATTTTCATTGTAGACCTGAGCATGAGAAGTATTGTTATGGACATAAAAGTACTTGATTAATACATTCTTATAATTTGATTATTTATTACTAACTTAATTATTAATACTTTTGCTAGATTTAATTGCTAGGTCTATGTGAGAGTCTACATTATTATACTTTAATAAGTACATTTATATGTGTTGTCCTAACAAATAAATACATTTACAGTATTTACTAGTAACCTACATTATTGGTGCAAGCTTCAAAAGGGCACTTCTAAACTTTACAAAACTATGTAATAATAGTTTAGCTGCCATATTCACAAAGCATACTACCTAAAGCAACCAACTATAGAAAGATTAACATGTTCAAATGGGCTTTTCACTTGTGCACACTGTGAGACCTCATAGTAATGTTTGAGAATATAAAAGTTAGGTACTTTGATAAAAAAGTTAATGTAAATAAACAACTAACTCACTTCAATGTAAGAAACTCCGATGTCAAACTCTCTGTCTTTCTCGTGGGAGTTTATCATGAAGAACAGATGCTCCATGGTCAGGTATGTGATGCCGGGGTACTGGCAGTTGCCAATCATGGTGAAGGTCTTTCCTGCACCTGTCGCACCATACACAAACACCGAGCAGTTGTACCCCTCCATCAGGGAACCCAACATGTCCTTAGTGGTTATCTCGAATACGTCCTTATTACTCGAACTCTGATCACATACATGGTCAAAAACAAACTTCAACTCCTTATTGGCGCGCTTCAAGAAATTCTTATTAGGCTGCTGTACTCCTTGGTAGAAAAACGGCCGGATCTCTTCTTTAGGATCAAATACCAACATTGTGTCGTCCACGACGTCGACGACGACGCGGTTGTTCAGTTCCATCTCCTTCTCGTTCAAGGGACGCACCCTCACGACAACCTTGATGCTCGCTGCCATGTTCTGTGTTGAACCGCTCTTCGACGGCACGACCTCCTTACGCGAGCCCTTCAGTCCGCCCAAGCCAGGCTCCTTTTCCATTTTCACCATTTTCAATGACGCCAAACTAAACTTATCACATCGAAGTAGGTACTTATTAAAAATATATCAGTTTATGATATTAGCGGTATAGAACACACTCCACAACTGAAATGAATAACGGTTTCTTCACTTCACATTAATTACAGACTTTGTCAGTCTTGTTTTCTTGTTAATTAATGAATAACACAAATTAGTTTCGTTCGTTAGTAAACGGGAAGTTTTAAATAGTTGTCGTTCGTAACCGTCAAAATTTTAAATTGACACATGCGAAGTGCGATGCGCGCTGGTGACGCATGACGTGTACCAAAGACTAGAACTTTTTTACAAACATACTAATGATGAGAAAAATAGGATTGTTAGAAAAATTATAGAAACTGTTTAAAATTTAATTTACCATCGAAATACAGAGAGAAGTCAAAGTCGAAATATAATAATAATAATTATATAAGTTTACTACTTTCTATAAGTTATTGAATTCGTTCATGGTAATTACCAAGGTAATTACTAGACATAGCTACTAGACTATTTCATGTTAACAATGAGTACTTGTGATAATATACACTACAACATTAAAATAATATGTTTCTAGGTGGAAACAATAATATAGGTAATAATTTATTAGTATTTTGTACGATTATCAAACCATTCCTTGTGTGCCTGATATTTTTAACGGCAATCAATCCTAGGAATCCATATTCGGGTGATAGTTATTTCGTGTTTGGACAGTTAACCTTTCACTATTTCTGTTCTTGATTAAAAATAATTTAATTATTATTATACACCACCAAATTACTAATTTGAAATACAACATTTATATCTTTAGAGAGCTTCTCACTAGGTCCTTATTGCCTTTATTATGACGACAACGACGCTGTATAAGAAACAAATACAATTTCCTCTTAATTTCCGCCAGCGATCTTATCTAGACGTAACGACAGACATTCAAACGGTCCTCTTACTAAAACTTCGGAAATAGGCAGAATTTCATTAAACTGCGTTAGATACTCAACTAAATCCTAGAGCTCCTGTAACATATCCAAAGTGCCGGTGGTATTTAGTACCAGTACTTCACTAGACCGTGAATGCAATGAGTGAAGTACCTACAGATACCTGATAAATAATAATTCGGCAGCAGGCATAAAACAATAAAAAGCATCTAGGTTAGTAGATAGGTACAGGTAGGTTTTTGTACGGCTCATTTGCAAAATCGTGTCTGTATGAAAAATTGAACCTCACCGAGAACATTTTCGCGCCATGATTTTCTTCTTCTTCTTCTTCTTCTCATAGTGCCTCTCCAACTAGTGAAGGTCAGCAGTCAGCTCCGCATACATCTCTCGGTCTCTGGCGAGGTTGAAAAGCACCGCTGCACTTGAGACTCCCGTCCATTCTCGGATATTTCGCAGCCACGATTTCCTCCTGCGCCCAACAGCTCTTCTACCAGCCACTTTTCCCATGATTTTCTAAAATCTTAAAATGTTGCCTAAAACCGGAGGAATCTTTTAATATACTTCAAATGGCTTTTTCGGATAAGTGCCCTTCAAAAGCAACCGTATACTACTATACTACTGGTAAAGTGAATTTAATCATGGTAAGCTATCGTTGACTGACGAAAAAAGAGGTGGTCGCCCTGTGACGGCAGTTACAGAAGAAAACGTGCTGTCAGTAAAAAAAATAATTCAAGAAAATAGGCGTATAACATACGAGGAGATTCAGCAAACGTTGCAGATCGGATCGGGAATCGTTCACGAGATTCTCTACGTGCACCTTCGCGTGAGGAGGATTGTTCCGCGCTGAGTATCGCACAAATTCACTGAAGATCAGAAGCAGGCCCGCGTGGAATGGTGCCGTGATATGATGATTAAATTTGATGCAGGCGCATTTCGGCGTATTTATGATATCGCCACAGGTGACGAGTCTTGGATTTACCAATACGATCCAGAAACAAAGCGCCAGTCAACAGTGAGGCTTTTTCAAAATGAACCAACACCTACCAAAGTGATCCACCTACCAGCGATCTTGAAGCGCAGGCAACACTTTGATTGCTAGTTATTTCGCTCTAAGTGGGTATCTGGTGTCAATTCCTTTACGGAATCAAAGTAGCATCAATGCCGAGTGGTATACCACAAAATGCTTGCCAGAAGTGTTCGAGGCAGTGAGCAACAAGCGGCCGAAGACAGGGCGCCGCGGGCTACTACTCCATCATGACAACGCACCCGCGCACTCGGCGCTCAAAACTAGGGACCTCTTGGATAGCACACCGGTTTAACTTTTAAGTCATCCGCCTTAAAGTCCTCACTTGTGACTTCTTATTGTTTCCCAAAATAAAAAAAACAACTGAAAGGAACACAGTTTTCATCGCCAGAAGATGCACTAGCGGCGTTCGAGCGAGGTGTAGAAGAGGTGTCTGAAGATGACTGGAAAAAATGCATTCAGAATTGGTTCACACGCATGAAACTTTGTATAGACGCTGGTGGAGAGTATCCACTTTGAAAAAATTTAATAAAAAATTTTATCCTATAGATTTTTTTTTTAGTTTCTAGAAATATTCTGAGGGCCCCACGTACAATAGCCTTGCAACACAGAATCAGTCACTTTACATCGATACAAGGTACTTACCTACCTCTCTATTTGCACTGTTATTACTAACAAATTGTTATGTTCTACGGGTATCATTATACAGAACAACATACCTGACTATTAGGTGATCCTGTATTTAAATAAAATAAGGACCACAGCTTTATAATTGAAATTGAAATTTTATTATTTCTTACATTGCGATCAAAATAATATTAGTTTTTAAACAATATTAATTGCTGTTTAATAGCCTGTTATTACTATACAAAATAACTATCAATGGAACATAAAGTGTAAATAAAAAAAAAGACAATTTTTATTGAATTTGCCTTGCTAGTCGGCTCAAAGTCATTCCCAAGTTACAGACGTGAACATGACGTGTCGATGCTCGCTTCAAAACATTCTGAAGTTTTTAGAAGACTCGAGATACCCCTCCGTTGGTCCGCATCTGAACCTCCTAAGTTTCACGGGCTTATGGCATCCAAACCCCAATACCAAACTCGGCAAATTCAAACGATTTCTCTTCTACATCACCATATCGTTCTTCTTCAGCCAGTATTTCAAATGCGCCATCAATTTTAACACTGATTCTCTAAAACTGATCCTGCAGTACGCCCCTTTTCATATGGGCGTCATAAAATCCTGCTTCTTCCAAAAAGACTATCGCACTTGGGAGCGCATTATTGACTACATGTCTTTCGTGGAGCGAAATCAATTAACCCAGAATGATATAAAACAAGATGGAATCATCAAGGACTATATAAAAAGGAATCGCCGCGTGTCTTATTTCTTCTGGGCGCTTGCTTTCTTCTCCAATTTTTTCATATTTTCGGAACCATATCAGAAGAATCAGGTTAATGCGAACGGGACTGGAATTTACCTGAATATATTTGACGGCTACATTCCATTTAGCAAAGAACCTCAAGGTTATTACGTGTCTATGTTCATTCAGACTGTTTTGGGGCACATTGTGAGTGCATATGTGGTTGGTTGGGACACTCTCGTTGTATCCATTATGATATTCTTTGCTGGACAACTGAGGATCACTCGCTTGTACTGCAGTGAAATGATTGTAAGTGACGAAGGTAAAAGTCGGGAGAATATTGCTAGATGCCATAAATTTCATACGAGACTGGTCAAGTAAGTTCATATATATCTAAAGTTAGTTTTAGTGACTTGAGTAGTTTTATAATTACTTAATCAATAATCACTTGAAGTTGCTCTCAAAACTATTAGTTGCGGCTGTAATATTATCTTAATCAGTCATTAAAAGGTGATTAAGAGGCTCAAACTAAAAATAAAGAAGAGTCGGAAAATGTTCCAACTTCCTGCGTCCAGACGTACCTATGTCAGATGCGTAAACTTTATTTAGTAGTTAAACGCAACGACTCTGAAAGGTTTATCTACCATACCATCCCGAGCACAAGCTTTGACAACTCTAACGACAGTAAAAAATTTGGTATATCGATTGAACAAAGACGAGAAACAACATTTAACAAATCTGCAGTCACCCCAGAATGCTAAAATCCTGTTATGATTATTACAGATACCAAAAAACTTTCAACTCCTTAATATCTCCCGTCATGTTTGTCTATCTGATCATAATTTCCGTCAACCTTGGAGTCTGCATTATACAAATGGCTCAGGTAAGTTGAACAGTTAGTATTAGTACTTACCTATTAGAGAGATGGTGTAGGTACTTGCAACAAAGCAATTAAACAACAAAATGATTACATTACAGATCCACGACGACCTTCAGACGCTGGTGTCCAGTTTCATTTTCTTTATTGCTTGTCTGATACAACTCTTGCTATTCTATTGGTACAGCAACGAAGTCACTGTTGAGGTAATAAAGTTAAATATCCTCATTATACTATGCCAATAAATTACTGAGTGCAGGCATGTTCAAGAGGAATGAAAACAAAATACTTAATAAGTGCTGTGATCTGAAAAATACTGGGCCTTGCTAATAATTTCAGCAGTTTTTTTATCAGTAAAACTGTATGTTCCTAAAAAAAGCAACGCTTTTAGTATGTACACTTTTTATACAGTAAATAATTTAGCAATACGAAGCATAACATCAATCTTTATTATGATTACAAAACGAAAATAATAGTAGCAACTACAAAAATCAATGTCAATTTTGTCACCATTTTTTGATTAGTGAGAAAGTTAGCTAGGATCTGGGCAGGGCGTACCAACTCTTCATCCTCTGTATTGAATAATACGTTCATTTTTAGAGCATCTCCGTAAGTTACAGTACCTTCGAAAGCAACTGGCCCGAATCGAATAACATTGTAAAGAAGGAGGTGGCGCTCCTAGGAACAACCACAATGGAGAAACTTGTATTTAATGCGGGACCATTCAATGAAATGTCCCTGGCTACGTTTATTGGGGTAAGCAATGAACTAGTTAGGGGGCGTCCTTTAATTGCGTAAGGTGAAAAGGGAAAATCTTACGATATCTCGCCAAGGGAGGAGGGGGGGTCGAAAAATTCTCAAAAATGCTACACGTAATTAATGGACGCCCCCTAAAGCAATAGGCACGATAGGTATGGTCAGCTGCACATCTTTAGGAACATATCCAGCTTTAGATGAGCTCTCGTTATTATTGGCACTGATCATAAAGAGAGCACAGCATGCTGGAAATGTCCCCTCAGATGTGCAGGTAGCTATACCTACCAAGAGTACTTATTCAAGGAGGGTTTCAAGACTACTTCGACGTTTCGGTTCAGTGTAGTGAACAATACTTGCACAACTTATAAACTGAAATAAAATTCAGCCATAAACGGTTTTTTATCTTTTTTCAGATACTGCGCGCAAGTTACAGCTTCTACACTTTACTAAACAGTACAAATTAGTGGCAACAAATCAGAAATATGGTAGGAAATGTAAAATGGATATATACCCACAGCAAGTTCATATAAAAATTTGAATTCATCTCTTTTTTGTAACGGTATTTGCGTAGCTACAAAAATAATGAATAAATCTTGGAAACCATTATAAACTAGCTAATTTATTATTTTTTTATCGAGATTAATTTAAAAAATTGAGCCTTCCAATCCAATATCCATTTGCTTCGTATCCTTCAGTGGAAGGACAGTGCAGAATTCCCTACAGAATTGTGTTGTAAAAATATTAATGAAAGAATAATAAAAATCTACCGAAGTCTTCATAAAAATATTTTTATAAAATGAACCCCTAATTCATAATAATATACTGGGTGAATTAGGGGTTAATTTTTAATAAATATTTTTATGAAAACTTCAAATAATAAAAAGATTGGATATATCCTACTAATATTATAAATGTGAAAGTTTGTGAGTGTGGATGTATGTATGTATGTTTGTTACTCCTTCACGCAAAAACTACTGAACGGATTTGGATGAAATTTGGAACACAGATAGTTTATAACCGGTATTAACATATAGGATACTTTTTATCCCGATAATCCCGAAATTTTTGTAACGTTAAATACTACGCGGACGAAGTCGGGGGGCACAGCTAGTACGTAATAAAACAAATATTCATAGTCGTGTGTCCTTACCATCGTTCAATACTTATAAATGCTGAAGATCACGTACCTACCACGAAAAAATAATCTGATGAGTATCTTTCTGACCTTTCAGCTGACTTTTTACCAACTGTAGTAAATATTTATACCTACTATCAGAATATTTGTGGTAGGTATATACATCATTATTATTTACCATTTACTTAGGTACACTGCAATTGCAATATATCGAGCATTGTAATGAAATCCTATGAATATTCTGGTAAGAAATTATAACCGCATTATTTCGATAGAACAAATCATCCGCGATACAATCCTAAGTCCTAACCAACACCAGCGAACATGAGAACTTCCAAGAATCCGACTAAATCGATTAACGAGAAATTTCGTACTTAATCGATTTCGATTCAGCGAGTTCTCGATTGCAACGCAGTTGCAGATTTGAATTCGATTAAATGTTGTGTACTATTGGATGTTCTATCGTATGAGCTACCCTAGGAGATACCACTGTCAGCACGGCGTAGTTGTTTTTAATTAAGGTGAAGGCGCCTGTCTAGCCCGCGAAATTCAAAATTTTCGAGTATTTTTATAGTTTATCCAAAATCTGAAAACATTTAAGACAATATTTTGTGATTTGCGACAAACACAGTATGCAGTGCGTTTATTAATACATTTATTTTACTCTAAATATTATCACGGTGGATATGATACACAAATTGCCAAATAAATCACTAAATATACAAATATACAAAAATTGCCACAAAATTGTTAATCACTAAATATACAAAAATTTCCAGATTATCTGGATAGCTGTCGTTCTTGAAATGTTTTAGAGTAAGTTGGATATATTAATAAATGCACTGCACACGGTCTTTGTCGCAAATTACAAAATGTGCCTTTTATTATTGTAAGATTTTGAAAAATTTCTAAAAAACCTCAAAAAATTGGAACTTCGCGGGCTAGATGGGCGCTTTAGCCTTAAGTATAACTCGCGCGGAGTGACACTTGCTTATGGATGTAGCACATATAAGGGTACCACATGAAAAGTAAGTGCTCAAAAAAGGAATAACACGTAACTAAAATAAAACTAAGAATCGCAACTGAAGTTAGCATTTTACATAAAACAAAATATAAGGGTACCTAGTGGTACACTCATATTGAAATAAAACATCAATACACTTAAGTACATTTATTAAACACAAATACAATTAAGTATATTTATTACTAGCTGAGCCCGCGACTTCGTCCGCGTGGAATTTAACTTAACCGTTCCCGCTTCCGCGTTCTGAGCCCCCGCGACAACACCCATATGTTTTTTTTTTCTAAAAAAGTAGCCTAGGTTACGCCTTATAACATCAGCTATCTGCCAGTGAAAGTCCCGTCAAAATCGGTCCAGCCGTTTCGGAGATTACCCGGAACAAACATACAGACAGACAGACAGACAGACAAAAAAAAATTAAATCACGTTTTTGCTATAGGTGTCGTATGTACTTGCATATGCATTTTGTGAAAAGGTGTTATTTTGATACATATTACAAACAGACACTCCAATTTTATTTATTTGTATAGATATTAACTCATAAGTAGGTACCAATACTTTGTTGGCAAAGATATCCGCTAATAAAAGCTGCTGAAACTAATCAGACATACTTCACTATTAGGCACTGTTTTCAAAACTTCAACCGACTCAATTTTAAAGTTATTGAAAGAAGAAAGAAATTGTAAATCTATATAATATATATAACTCAAAGGTGCCACACCATTATACAATTCTTGGTTTTTTAATTTTTTTTTAATATTATTAGTTTTTTTATATAGTTTTGGGTACGAGCCCTTTAGTCCTAATTTAGTTATTTATTTATTGTTTTTTGTGGTTTGCGCCCGTGAATTCGCCAATCGGGCCCAATGGAAGACCAGCGCTGGCTCTTGTCAACCAGCAAATGCTGAATTGGGTCCGTTTGTAACGAGCAGAACTTTTTATTATCGTTATTTCCTTTTTTTTATATATATTATTTTACTCAATCTGCTAGTCATAATAAAGTTTTTCTTTCTTTCTTTCTTTCTTTCTTTCTTTCTTTCTAACTCAAAGGTGACTGACTGACATAGTGATCTATCAACGCACAGCCCAAACTACTGGACGGATCGGGCTGAAATTTGGCATGCAGGTAGATGTTATGACGTAGGCATCCGCTAAGAAAGGATTTTGTTTAATTCTACCCCCAAGGGCATAAAATAGGGGATGAAAGGTTGTATGATACTTTGTCAATTTTAAACCGATCGGGCTGAGACTTTGCATGCATAAAGCTACTATGACGTAGACATCCCCTAAGAAAGGATCAAAATTCAAAATTCCACGCGGACGAAGTCGCGGGCTCAGCTAGTACTTATATAATATGACTATAATTTTGTTATAGGAACTTGAAGTTTCATTGTAGTTTGAACTCATCATTTCAATATTAATTGTGAAATCAGGTTTTTTATAAGACCGTCAAAATTATCATAATAAAAATCGTTTTAACTTTTCAGTGTGAATTTTATTGATGTATACTTAATACCTTATCACACATTCCACGAGCTGTCTAGCCCATATAACTATATAACTAGGGTCTAATACAAAATAAGTTTAAAGTGGAAACCACAGATATAGATTTACATAGATAACGCAAGTCACGATTTGTATTGAAACCAACCGTGCCGAATTTTTAACACCTACTGTGACTTCACAGCCAAAATTTAGTGCAAACCGATTCAAAAACACCGATGCCGCCGATGCCCCTCTGCCCGCTACGATTCTCTCGAGTGATTATCTCGCTCATATTCATATTTTATATATCTGTAGTCGCGCGGACTGTAAGTTAGCGGCGGCCAACCTTGACGCTTGGTAGGGTTTTCGGACACGCGAAGTACATTCATTTGCGTTATCTACGTAAATCTATATCTGTGGTGGGAACCAATTGATTAAACAAAACAAAATAGTGTTTATTTTATGCATAACATAAAATTATTATCACATTTGTATGTAACAAAGTCTGCAAACAATAAGCGTGCGACCCGCCTGGTGTTAAAATGTTACGGAGCCTAAATTGCAATACTAATGGCATTGTCGCACGTTATCGACTGCAGGGGAGTGGGATGGAGGAGAAGGGGGGCTTCCGGCTCTCTCTCAATTGACGATGATGTCCTGTGATACTACCCCGGTAGACCTTGGACGACCCCCCACTAGATGGACCGACGATCTGGTGAGAGTCGCGGGGAGCCGTTGGATGCGGATAGCGGGCAACCGTCCATTGTGGCGTTCCATGGGGGAGGCCTATGTCCAGCAGTGGACTTCCAGCTGATGATGACTACCCTGGTTGATGCCAGCTGGTATATGAGTATATGAGGTGTAGTTGGTTGGCCACAGATAAGTTTTAATACCGCAAACATTTCGTAATTCATCAAGTGAACAGTGTAAATGCGGGGAAACTACACCACACTAAGACTTTGTAGAACTCTATAAGTACCATAAGATCATACGTTTGCTTACCAGAGTCTAGTCGTTGACATGGATGACGTGAATGAGTCTTAATATCGCCTAAACTACCCTCCTGGATTCGCCCTTAGATGACGGGGATTAGGATGTCGTGGATGTCGAAGATGTCGAAGGAGTATATATATATAAGTATATGACGGTGTCTAGGATGTCGAAGGAGAAATGGTTTGGATGATGTTTTGTTTTAAAATAACAAACCGTACAATAGGCTATGCGAGGCCAAAAAGTATTGGTAACATTTTTCCAAACAAACTAAAAAATGTCCTACGTGTTTGCATCGCTTCCGGCATCAGATTAAGATCCGCTGGGATTCCATTTTCTCCTGAAGAACTTGTTTTTTGACCGTTTTCTTTTCCTATATCTCTATTATAACGCGAGGCAGACACCAGGGCGGTGAATATTAGAAGTAGTACTACCAGCTTTTGCATCCTGTAAATTTTAATTTATAATCTGATGAGAAAAGCCACCATTATATTTAAATTATTTAACTTCAATTTCTGTATGGAAGACAGCTCCAACATCCAACCAGATAGCAAAAAACTTGCTATCTGTGGCCGCGTGCTGTAACTCTTATAAATGACACTGATATACGGGTCGATTTGCAACAATCCACACTTCATGAAGTGAAAACTATGCGAGATAATAATTATGATTAAACTAGCTGTGCCCACGGACTTAGTCCGCGTAGTATTTAACGTAACAAAAATTTCGGGATTATCGGGATAAAAAGTATCCTATATGTTAATCCCGGTTATAAACTATCTGTGTTCCAAATTTCATTCAAATCCGTTCAGTAGTTTTTGCGTGAAGGAGTAACAAACATACATACATACATCCACACTCACAAACTTTCACATGTATAATATTAGTAGGATTTGTACCTACCTGTATACCTGAAGTGGATTGGGCTGCTACAAATTTTCTTAATTTACTGAGTGACCACTGGATGGGAGAGTCGGAATGAAATAACCTATATATATTTGTAAGTCCTCACAAAATAAGTCACACTGCATGCTTCATGATTGCAATAAAACATTATTTTCTGGTTGAAAAAAGTAATCAAAAAGATTAGAAACGGTTTCACCTTATCATACAAATATTATAAAGAGGAAAACTTTGTTTGTTTGATTGTAATGAATAGGTTGGGAAGCTACACTATCCCCGGGTGACATAGGCTATAAGGTGAGCTCAGGTAAGATCGGACATGGGTGAAGACCGGATGAAATTAATTCCCGGCGAATTTGGCCATGTTTTATAATGTTGTCAACATTTTACAAGACGCCATTTTATCCTGCCGCGACCAGTAGTTCCCGCTAGTCGCTCCGACAAGTTGGACGTGTGCTTCGCGCCAAAAAGAAAAAAAATGGGACTTTTGATATTTTTCGGTCTTCCGATCTTCCCCCTTTGACTTTTGATTGCATATTTTGGCGAGAATAAAGCTCGTTTTATTACTATTTTCTCTGAATACTGTGTTTTATGGGCTGATAGCTAGATAGAACTGATCCAAACAGTCCTAGGGTCACTGTAGGCAAAGATCCGGTGTTGACCCGGGCAGGACAAGATCGGATAAAATTTACGCGTTCAAAAAAAGGGCAGTGGCTGGCAAACTTTTATTATAAGTCGCCTTGAATGCCATTCAAATTAAATGTTTTTGTTCACATTGCACCGTTCATAATATATAAATCAGATTCAGATTCATTTTCTTAGTATAAACCATTTAGGTTACATAGTAAAACATCATTTTTTTCATAAACCTAGATATGATACCTTTTTGACACATTATAAAGTTTGAGAATCACAAAATCACAAAATTTTTGCATCACGGGCAAGATCGGATGCCAAAAACCAATAATTCAGATAATCGATCAGAACATGTGTGTTTGTTGGAATAAAAGGTTATATTTTAAATATGTTTTAGAAGGATAAATTTTGGACATACTCCTTTATTAACCCCCGACGAAAAACGAGGGGTGTTATAAGTTTAACATGTGTATCTGTGTGTCTGTGTATCTGTGTATCTGTGTATCTGTGTGTCTGTCTGTGGCAACGTAGCGCCCAAGCTGATGAACCGATTTCAATTGTGTTTCTTTTGTTAGATAGGTATTCTGATCGAGAGTGTTCTTAGCTATGTTTCATGAAAATCGGTTCAGCCGTTTGAAGATCATCAGCTCTTTTCTAGGTTAAAAAGCCACATTCACGGCCAAAACCAACTTCCACGGCTCGAATCCAAACGAAATTTGAGATTATTGGATTTAGATTTATTATATTTTTAAATGATCGTAATAGTCTGAACTGGCTTTTTACAATATTATAAATATGAAAAGTTTCCCCGATTCTGGAAAAAAAATATATTTTATAAATTTTTATATGAGATTTTTGTATGAACTAAAGACGTTCCATAAGTCACGTGTCAAATAATTGATACGCGCATGCGTTAAATTTTGTTTGTTTTGCTAATGGTCATGGAATATTACGTTATTATAATTCTAGAGGGCGCTGCTCCGCCATTGAGAAAAAATATAAAAAACAAATCTAATTTAAAATAATTTTAGCGTTATTGAAAATTCTTCCCCTGGGCTGCTCCCGTCCACCTCAACCAGAGTTATTACATGAAATTTAATCATAATTGATAATATTTTATACTAGGAATTAAACCTCCGGCATCAATATTTACATTCGTTGTCTATTCTAATTTCAATTATTATAATGTCATAACAAAATAATGTCTCATACTTTTACACAGATTTTCTGTTGATTATTGTATACATTGATGAAAAGGTCGTCGCATCGGGGGTTTTTAAATTTTCTATTTAGAGTTATAGACATTGTTCTCCAAGCACTAGAAGCAACTTTAAATTGCTGTCCGGTCTTGCCCTTTGACGGAAAATTTTTCGTCATGCCCAAAAAAAAAAATGTTTCGTGTTTGCTCACGTATAAGTCGGAAACCAATGAGTTTACAAACACAAAAAAAATTAGGGCTAAACCACGTATATTCGGATATTCGTTAACAATTAGCACCGTGTTTGAATAATCTGAAGTATATAGAAGTTGAGAAAAAAAATAGTCTATTCAGGTTCCCTCAAATTCTCAAATGTTAGTCCGATCTTCCCTGAGCGCACCTTAATATATTTTCAAAAAAATTAGGGATCCTTACTAAAACTCGAATAATGTAAACGCAATGTTCCCGTGCGCAGCCGGGGCGGGCCGCTATATTTAATAATAAAAGAATTTGTCCGTCTGGTCATATTAATACCTTAACCTATCCATAAACAATGAAATTATTTATTTACTTAGATAGGTTCTACTAAATACATCAAAACAAGAAAAAGGTACTTAAATACGTAATTAAGAGTACCGCAGTAGGTTATCGTTAACTACTTACCTATTATACGAGAAGGTATACTTAAAGAGGTAAATCCTGATGACTTATCTTAATATGACAAAAAAACATTTAATTATTATTTTCTGATAAAATCTGGTAGTTACCAACATACCTATAGGTATCATAAAAATACAAATAAAACTCATTTTAAAATAATTTATATTGAACCTAGAAAGACATGACTAAAATGTTTTACTTAGCAAAAGTAATTTGATTAGTAACACATTTGAATTGATATTTTTATCTATACAAATAAATAAAATTGGAGTGCCTGTTTGTAATCTCAAAATACCACCTTTTTACTAAATGGATATGAAAGTACATACGGAACTTTAACAAAAACGCGATTTAAAAATTGTCCATCTTGTCTGTCTGTCTGTCTGTGTGTTTGTTCCGGGTAATCTCCGAAACGGCTGGACCGATTTTGACGGGATTTTCACTGACAGATAGCTGATGTTATAAGGAGTAATTTAGGATTTTGGCAAACAAAAATAAATAGTTAACAAATGCTGCCTGTCGCGCGGGCTCAGATCGCGCGAGCGTGCTTTTGTGATAGTAGGTATGTATAAAACACGAAATCTAGACTCGCAAATGTTAAATTACATTTTTGTTAAGCTCAGCGAGTAATATATATTTTAAGTACTATATTTTACTAATACTAATCTAAAACTTTGTTTTGCAGATTCCACAGAATAACTCATTACGATGGTAGTAGTGGAAGGACGTACACCCAATTTCGTAAAAAATATGATAATCAAAACCCACTAACCGTATTAGTTACTTAAGACTTAACGATGTTGTACCCAATCTATAAAGCCTGTTTAGTGCTACATTTCCACATCTCTCTATAAACTAGGCATGTCGATTGGCGGCGATCCCACACGACCGATGGTTCGGGCGTCGGGACTAATTCATTTGTACACGCCACCTAGTCCATATCTACAGAATTAACATACAAATTGTTTTGAATCCGGCGACTACACCGCGTTAAATTATTTCGCGAACTTCGCAAATTTACATCGTAATTGCTATAACTCAAGATTTGTTGTTGAATCCGCTGATTGTGTGGTTAGACAGATCTGATCTCTGAGTGGGATTAACGAGTAAGACAGTGATCTGGTAGTCAGATTAGGGTGATGTGTTTATAAGTGCCGACATTACCGCAAGACGTTTTGAATTAGGGGAGTGAACAACTTGAATATCATCGGCATGGTTTCAGCAATTTAATAACGTAGTAGTCCCACGTTGGACGCCATTTTAATTTTATAAACATAAAGTCCCTGACAAGGTATTTCATTTTCCTGAAGACTAGATTCCATATAGCAATCTCTCTTGTTATTATTATTATTAAAGTAATAGGAGATACAATTTGTTTTAACGACAGACATAAATACATGTATCGCGATTTTATCACATTGTAACTGTGATAGGTACAATCTTATAGAATACTCTATAGGTAGACTATCAAGAATCCTATTTTCGAAGATCCCACAATCCTAGACTTTACAAGTTTTTTATAAACTCTATTACACTTTTTTCTGCATACCACTTCGGAGAATACACGCGGATGTGTGTTTCTTTTCTGCATAGGAATCAGTACTTTAAACCAAACTGAAATAAATATAATATGTATTTTGATTTTCATAGCTTTCTTCATCGGCGTGGGTCTGAAGGGGTATTCAAAGTTCTGAAATTACACTCACTAGCCAGAACATCTCGTATTTGTTTGTTTATTCAAACTTGAATAATCTGTTGATGCAATTGTTTGGGTTCAATTAAAACTGCGCCTCTAAACTTGAATCGCGTAACTTGCTTTATATACACTTTACTGCTTCGAAAGGAACCACAACTTTTCGTGGCCGCAGCCCAAGAAATAAATAAAACTCCAAGGTGTCTTTAGACTTGTCTACAGTCCTAGTCTAGCAGATACTAAACCTCTACCAGAACTCTACCATGACTTTGAACGTGCGCTAGAGTCACTAGTCTCTAGACTCTATGCCAGATATTTGTATGAATTGCTCAACCCGTCGAATTTGCTAGTTTTACGTAGATGTAAAATTCGAGGTAGAGCTACATATTTGCCATGGATAAGTTAATCAATAGATAGCAAAGAAAATCGAGACCTAATATAGGTGAATGTAAGGTTTAATTTTATACACTTTTATAATAAGTAGAGCCCTTTGTGAAATTGCACTAGTCATCGCAGTCGCATGAGCAAGTCGAAATGGAGAGTCGAGTACAGATAAGTGTAAATGCTCCTAAAAACATCCACGTTTTAAACTCTATTACACTTGAGCTCCCAAAAGAGCTATCAACTCGGTTGCCGGCGTAACTTTCACTGATCTAAAATGTATCAGAGAGTACCTACCAGTCGAGGTTTAATTGATTCCACTCTACTTTGGAACTTAGATATTTACACAAACTAGTTGTGACAGTTTTGTACTGGATTACGGTAATATGAAGTACGAAATACTTCCATCCTAGAGACTGTTTACGGGAATGTTACGACAAGAAAGTTACGTCGTGCCCTGCGACAGGTAACCGAGGGCGAAGACATACCATCTTGACATGATGATAATCTTATAATGATGATCATGTCTTGATGATATTTACCATGTTGTCATGGGGAATAAAATATTTCCGAGTTATGTTATTTTCGAAAAATAATATAAATTCTGGCATGCATCAGCATTCCATCATTCAAAACGTATCGTCACTCATAATTTTTTATACACTAACAAATCTGGAAAGTAACTACCACAGAAAAGTAAATTATTAAATCGCAATCGCCATTCGCTCAACATCTGTCCCACGCACGGCATTTTATGTGCTTAAACATAGAGCTACCCAAATCACCCCAAATTCAATCAAGGAGTTGAGTATTTTGTAAATTCCTGGATTCGGCTAGATTGGCTTAGTTTGGGATTACGTGTTGACGTAATTAAACTACGCTGTTACGGAGATAGATAAATAGCCTAATTTAGAGCAACCTTTGCGTGTGTATACCGACGTTAATCAAATTAATGTTGAGGAGAAGTTATGGTCTATTAGTGTCGTTGTCGAGAACGGTTACATGTCCTTAATTTCAATGTTAGCCTATAAACGACATCTATATTGCGGTTCTAGAGCCATTTTTTCGATTAACTTAATAATTTTCTCAACATTTATGTAAGCAATTTCGAACGGAAGGAATCTGCGAAATTTCTCTTGGGCGAGTAGGTATATTCAAAATAATTTTATATGACACGAATAATTTTTTTTTTTTTTTGGGTTTTTATTCCTGTTTTATGACCCGATAATAGGCACATCCACTTAGGCAAGTAGGTAATTCTGTCTCAAAAATGATTCGCTTCACGTCAAGGAAGTATGATTCACCCAGCCAAAGAAAATACTGGACTACGTCACACAGCGAAAAGCGGCAGTTAATATTTTTAATATGATACCGGATAAAAGCCGATAATTTTAAGGCCAACGAAGTTCGAAAGTCAAAAAATACCTCAGAACTGGCAACTTTCTCCCCCAAGTAACATGGCGGAAAATTAAATTTCGAACGCAAGTCCAGGCGGTGACAGCTGACGAAGGTCCAATGTTGTTTTTTGGGGTCCCGACGGTCCATGCGACGCACTCCGCGATGCCACAAAGTGGACACATCGCAGAAGGTGTTCAAAGTCGCCGATGACTAGGTGTTAAACGAATTTCCTCCGTTCTGATTCTGTAATCACCAAGATCAGATCTTTTTATCGAGCATCTATTAACCATTAGCTTCTATGAGGCCAATAAAGCGACCACATATCATGGCATATTTTGTGACAGCCGAAATTGATACCATGGGGGAAGTCCAACAACAGTCCGAAGAGCACACCTACTGTAGAATGTAATAGAACTTCTCAAATGATTTGCCTTATGGCAGGATCTATCCATTATGTTTACACGTCTATTATCTATGCGCGAAGCTGTGGAATACAGATGCATGAATCAATAAACAGTGGTTCGGTTCGTGCCTGTATTTTCCACTCTACAATTTCTATTACTCACTCAATGACAAGGGAATCTGAGGACAAGGGTTTTCTAAAGCATTAGGTAATCAGAATTATAGTACTTAAAATCAATTCGATATTTAAGTTGTGAAGACTATTAATGAAGCAGACTGAGACTTGCAATCTTTTATTTATTATTAGTAATCCAATACCTAATACAAATTATTTACATTACTTACTTATAAATAATTAAATAAGTCAATTTATATCGCCAGACTTGTTAGTCTGTAAACACCAACTGTATGGTCCCAAACTAAGCAACGCTTGAACTATGGTTTTAATTAAGTACCGGACGATGGACTGGTGGCGATCCCAGTGACATCCAGACTAGAGCAACGTACGAAATGGTCATTTTCGAAATGTACCCCGCCGGGAATCGAAACCCCAGCCACCGGCCTATGCTTGAACCAGTACGCCCCAGCCGTTCGTATAATTATATTGTCTGAGTAAGGGACTAGGGCCAGGATCAATAAATCTATCCAAGTCTGGGAGTGGTCTTGAGGATGCCTTTGACATGTAATTTTGTACTAAGATGACGTAAGGATGTCATGTCCATGATCGTGCTCAGACTTGAAATCGATTTATTAATAAGGGCGTAAATCGATAAAATGTTTGTCATTTCTTAATATAGGCTATGCGTACGCGGTCTTTGTGAGACCTCATAGTAATATAATTGCGAACGCATACGTTCTTGGGTAGGCTGCAAAGAGTCCGATATAACCGATTTGCCTCACCTGGGCTTGGTTGGGTACTTATACACATGACGATTTCCTTACTTAACTAAATTAATCTAAATTAAGAAAAATTTAATACCTACTGTGGCTAGTTCTAAAACTTTGTGAACCCAAACCAACTCAAAAGTAAATGAAACATTCTTCAAATACCATCTGTCCACCTGATTGCAGCCACAAAACACGGGTCACCATTCCGAAACTAAATCTAAATACCGGAGCGTTTTCACACAATCGCGAAGGTGTAAAGGAAATATATTTATTGTTCTTTTCCTAAGAGGTTTTGTTTACTGTGAATGAGCCCTTAGTGTTACCCTACTCTAAGGGTTCATTCACATTTATGTACGCTAACTAAAGTTGAGTAAACTTTACGTACTGCATACCTCTCAATGCCGTAATAACAAAGTATATGGGCGAGGTAGTCAATGGAAGACCAGCAGTATTTTAATGTAATTTACCTGCCTTTTCTTTTTCCCTTTTTGTATGTACTTGTCGCAAGAAAGCTTTACTTGCCTATTTAATATTTTTAGTTGTCGATTATTTTTGTCGCAATTTGAAGACATTAGAATTGGCACTATTGCCTTGTCAAACGACTTGAATTTAAATCTCAGGAGCACAGAGCAATTTCAGCGTGAATATTTCGCCAACTTGTACGAATTCTCGAGCAACTCTCCACTAAAGTGACAAAAGACTATGCATTGTAATGTTATGTGAAATGTCGGGGCACTACTAAGTATCAGTAATGAACGCACGACGACGCATACCAAAGAGGAGGACCTATTATAACGCTTACGTTAAAGTGTGTTTAAAGTTCACTTTATTTCTTTTGTTTTTGGCTTAACTTTTCGCGTTTACGTCATGCAAAATAATATTTTCAATAATATTTCTGTATTTCTTAGCCCCGTAAAGTAATCGATCTCAAGTCTGACAAGTCTTGTCACTTTTGACAAGTTATTTTGTACTGGTTTGACATGAGAATAACATTTCCAAGATCGATTTATTAATATGGGCCTTAGGCCCCTATCTCATTCTTAAGTCTGAGAGCGTTCTTGGAAATGTCATCCTGACATCATCCCAGCACAAAATGGCGTGTCAAACGCGAACCCAAGATCACTCCCAGACTTGAGATCAATCCAATCATACAGGCCTGCGGAAATTGATACCATTTATGTTCCAATTGCCCACACACACGCACATTTATGAGCATATACTTAATATTGAATATTCTACATTATATTGTTTTCTTATATTTACGCGAATACTACACATTGAAATAAAACTATTTTTCGGATTTTAAGTATAAACGCGATAAAATCCGAAAAATAGTTTTATTTCAATTCTACATTATATAATATTCATGAAAACACAAGTTCTAAAAATTTAAACAAATCAAAAATGACAAGATTCTATCATTAGGAAGAGAGTATGTCTGATTTATAAAATAGTCACTGACTTGATTTCGAGTATCGACGGTAGGGGGTTTGTTACAAACAGGAGATGAGAGTTTGTTTGCGAGCGAGCCGGAATCCGGCCGCGTTATAATGTGATCCGGAACTCCGGAACCGTCTCGCACCGGAACGCGCTCGGCGCCGGTTTTATTAGCCGGAGTTTCTAGCTCAGAATACTTGAGTAACAAATTCCTTGCTACTTGTGCTATGTTACATTCTAGAACTATTAGCATTATAACCTTATACCACAGAAACCTACATGTACTGACCACGCGTGCTACGAAGGTTGTATTAAACTGGTGTTCTCGCTTGCTTGCTGTGATGCAGTCAAGAAAATCTACAACATTTTTTTTTCATAATAGGACTTACCCCGCCACTGTTGAGGTTTAATCTTGTAAGCCAGGATCAAGAATGGTGTCCAATGATGACGCCGAGGTGTGACTGAGCTTAATTGTCTTGGAACCCGAACGAATTTAATCGAGAGAAAGCATTTGTAAGAAGATCTACTAGAACAGCCCCTCTAGCCAACTGGCTTCGTCTGCATTCGTTTCTACAAATCGCTACGCTTCATGTATGGAAATGACATAAGTCACGTGATCTACTTATCGACTTGTAATGTCATTTCCATACATTTAAGCGTAGCGTTTTGTAGAAACGCTTGTAGACGAAGCCACTTGGCTAGGGGGGCAGACTTCAATAGGCAGAATACGTCAGAAGCGTACAAAATCTAAGTAAGTACTTCTCGTATAAGTTAGCAGCCAAAGTTTATAGGCCGGCCACCCGAATGCCTCCTGGTATAGCTGAAAGTTTAAGGGCTTCCAAAGCATACCATATGGTCACCCATCCTCATCACCAAGAACGCTAATGTTGTTGGCGACGTGGAAAACTCTTACAACTCTCTAATTACTTACTAACTGAACACCAAACAAACTAGAACTTCATAAGCTACTGAAAATCGATGACAATAGTTTTTGGGCTCCCCACTCTAGGACAAAAGTTTCCGAAAGACATACGCATAAGATTTACGATCGACCAATCACAACAGGGCGTTGCCTGCGCCGCACCCCGTAACTTTATTGAAGAATTATTATTATTATTATAAGAATTACGTTATGGTTTTGTCTTTCATGACGTCGTCGCAAGAACAAAATAACATCTTCACACTATTTATCACCGTTTCTCCAGTTCTCATACATTCTCGGTGACTGTAAGTAGTACTTCCAGCCAGAGATTCATCATTATTGAACCACAACATAGAGGACAGTATTCTGTGGACTAACTTTAAACATTTTCCAACCCGTCGCTTCATAACCAAACTTATTCCTGTGATGTCTAAACAGTACCCATTTCCATACACGTGGTACAATTAATCAGTTCACATACGTAACCGTCAGCTCGTCATACCCGAGGCCGCTAATTAGAAAACTTATCTCTGCCGGTTCTGAAGTCATTGTTTACTGTGCTACCTGTGCTGGGGCTGTTTAAATTGTATTTTGAACTAGTTGTGGCCGCGACTTCGTACTATTTTAAAGGATAACAATTAGGTGGTCATATTATATACCTAAGGTTTTATTGTTTTCTTGTGTTACGTAGGTACAGGCAGGAAAATTGCTTGTTCACTGATTTGACTATTCTACGAGTATTGCATAAAAATAGTTGACTTAAGGCTAAAGCGCCCATCTAGACCGCGAAGTTCAAATTTTTTGAGGTTTTTTAGATTTTTTTCAAAATCTGACAATAATAAAAGGCACATTTTGTAATTCGCGACAAAGACCGTGTGCAGTGCATTTATTAATATATCCAACTTACTCTAAAACATTTCAAGAACGACAGCTATCCAGATAATCTGGCAATTTTTGTATATTTACTGATTAACTAGTATCATATCCACCGTGATAATATTTAGAGTAAAATAAATGTATTAATAAACGCACTGCATACTGTGTTTGTCGCAAATCACAAAATGTTGTCTGAAATGTTTTCAAATTTTGGATAAACTATAAAAATACTCGAAAATTTTGAATTTCGCGGGCTACACAGGCGCCTTCACCTTAATACATCATGACGCCTGTGTTTCCCGAACGGGTTGGCAGAATGGGTACTATACAAGGTGTAGGGGGCATTGTAACGAACCATGGATGCATAATTGATGGTTAAACTTTTAGCATTTTAAATTAATTTTAGCATGGAATCATTGTACAAATATATATTATCTTAACTTCAATTTAAATTAAAACTCAATGTGCGCTCGAGCGATTCGTTTAATGATATTTTGCAATTTTTTAAAGCTGAAAATTTTTACCGTAATTCGTTGAAATATCGACGGAAAACTCCAACCCTGTGGGGTCCAGAATCATGGAATCAGTTTTCGTTACGATACCCCTTACACCCTGTATATTACGATTACTACTAACTACCTACTTATATCCACATGCACAAGCAACAGGTCGATATCTTAATATATATAACTCAAAGGTGACTGACTGACTGACTGACATAGTGATCTATCAACGCACAGCCGAAACCACTGGACGGATCGGGCTGAAATTTGGCATGCAAGTAGATGTTATGACGTAGGCATCCGCTAAGAAAGGATTTTGATTAATTCTACCCCCAAAGGGATAAAATTGGGTTTGAAAGTTTGTATGAAACTTTGTCAATTAAATTCCACGCGGATGAAGTCACGGGCACAGCTAGTTTATACATATAATGTGCTCCAAGATATCTAACCTCACTGTACTGTAAGCAGCGTTAAATATATTCATCACACGTACATTATTTGCTCGTATAAATCACTATAATTGCTTCGCGTATGAATACGTAATGACGACTGACTGGGAATTACGAGTATAGCTAGGCTTGCCATCTTTGACGTTATCAACCGCGGACACAATTTTACAATCGATACAAACCATTTCAAATTGTAACACACCGCTGTTCTGTTGTATTTTCTGATTTAATGCCTTGTTATTATTCTCACCTCTTGATGTAGCTCTATCTTAATAGAGCACGTTATCAACCGCGGACACATTGGGACACAATTTTACAATCAATACAAACCATTTCAAATTATAACACACCGCTGTTCTGTTGTATTTTTTCTGATTTAATGCCTTGTTATTATTCTCACCTCTTGGTGTAGCTCTATCTTAATAGAGCACGTTATCAACCGCGGACACATTGGGACACAATTTTACAATCAATACAAACCATTTCAAATTATAACACACCGCTGTTCTGTTGTATTTTTTCTGATTTAATGCCTTGTTATTATTCTCACCTCTTGGTGTAGCTCTATCTTAATAGAGCACGTTATCAACCGCGGACACATTGGGACACAATTTTACAATCAATACAAACCATTTCAAATTATAACACACCGCTGTTCTGTTGTATTTTTTCTGATTTAATGCCTTGTTATTATTCTCACCTCTTGGTGTAGCTCTATCTTAATAGAGCACGTTATCAACCGCGGACACATTGGGACACAATTTTACAATCAATACAAACCATTTCAAATTATAACACACCGCTGTTCTGTTGTATTTTTTTGTGATTTAATGCCTTGTTATTATTCTCGCCACCTGTTCTTGCTCTATCTCAATCGGGCATCCCATATATCCATCCATTGCAGACTTTCTTAACATAATATCCCTATAGGTACATGGTTTGATCTGATTTCCGAGTTAATGCCACATAGTCATAAGGCAACTGTATCCTACTAATAGTATAAATGCGAAGCTTTGTGAGTGTGGATGTATGTTTGTTACTCTTTCACGCAAAAACTACTGAACGGATTTGGATGAAATTTTGAACACAGATAGTTTATAACCGGGATTAACACATAGGATACTTTTTATCCCGATAATCCGGAAATTTTTGTTAAGTTAAATACTACGCGGACGAAGTCGGAGGGCACAGCTAGTTTGCCTATAAATCCGTTTCACTAATTTCGTAAGATCAGAATATTATGTAACCTGTGTTAGCGTCGCGTCCACTTCAAATGTTATTGTTGTTACCCGCGTACATGAGTAACCTTAAATCAAGAAAAATTGATTGGATTGTTGGTAATGTACGCATTATAACAAGAACAGAATAGCGGAAAGAGGAAATTTGATAATAAATCTATGTTATTTACTAGTTGATGCCCGCGACTTCGTCCGCGTAGTATTTAACTTAACAAAAATTTCGGGATTATCGGGATAAAAAGTCCTATATGTTAATCCCGGCTATGAACTAACTGTGTTCCAAATTTCATCCAAATCCGTTCAGTAGTTTTTGCGTGAAAGAGTAACAAACATACATCCACACTCACAAACTTTCGCATTTATAATTTTGGTAGGATTAATGTGTACTTACTGAGGATGTAAATATTTAAAAATAAATAAGTTGAGAAAACCACAAAATTTATAAGATGCACCATATAAAATCCTAAAGGGGCCGGCAGTTATCACAGGTACATAAGCGACCTCAAATCTTTATTCCCAGAAGGAATTTACCGCAAGTAAAATTTAAATTAAACTAGTCTCATTGCAATCAGGTAAATCCTTAATTCACTGATAGCCAAAGTTCTATAGCATTGGTATCTAGCTCTATCGTGTGAGACGGACTAATGGCGCACGAGATAATTGATTGAAAGTGATTTCAGCGCGGAAGCGGTCGACGTTTCATTTAATTAAAATACGGTTTAAAATCCCCTACCTAAAAGCCATTTAGTAAGTTTACTCGATATTTGTGCGCTTTTAAAAATGGCCTGAAACTAACCACTTTATCTGATACACGACCAAATAATGTGTAGTGCACAACACATAAGGGAGGTTCGATATTGCCGTGCTATAGTGCCAAATAATTTGTAATATTATTAAAAAACTAGCTGAGCCCGCGACTTCGTCCGCGTGGAATTTAACTTAACAAAAAAGCCCGCTCCCGCGTTCTGAACCCGCGCGACAGGACCCATTTTTTAAAATTTTGTTTTTCTAAAATAAAAGTAGCCTAAGTTACTGCTTATAACATCAGCTATCTAACAGTGAAAGTCCCATCAAAATCGGTCCAGCCGTTTCGGAGATACTCTTTGATTTCATGTGTTTTTATTTTTTTACGCGGAACCTTAATTGTTTTTCTAAAATTAAAGTAGCCTAAGTTACTCCTTAAAACATCAGCTATCTGCCAGTGAAAGTCCCGTCAAAATCGGTCCAGCCGTTTCGGAGATTACCCGGAACAAACACACAGACAGACAGACAGACAAAAAAAAATTTAATCGCGTTTTTGTTATAGGTGTCGTATGTACTTTCATATGCATTTAGTGAAAAGGTGTTTATTTATTTTTATTAGGTTAGGTAGAATTGTAACTAAACGCAGGTATGCTCCCCTCTCTTGAATTAAAAGGTATGTTTTCGCCAAAAAAGGGTCCAAGAGCAAATTACAAATGTACATTTTTCTTAACAGACAGGTCGTACATTAGGTTCTGAGGGCATACTTAATGTGCCCCAGAACAAATTGCCCCAAGACCCCAATAATCGTAAGTACGGTCCTGGCAAGGGGTACATGAAGAACTGCTGAGATTATTGAAATTCGGTTCTTGTAAAATCGATGTAGATTTTTATACTAATTTGAATAGGTCGACACGAGAATTTGGGTACAATCTACTTTATTATTTTTGTTTTTTTTTTATGCAACAAACTCGCCAAATAACCGTACGGTCCGCCAGATATTAAGCAGTTACCGTAGCCCATAGATGCTTGCAGTACCAAAGACATTACTCGCATTTTGCTGACCTGGAAGAAAATTACACAGACAGAGGGCAAGGAAGGGTAGTCTGCCTTCCGGCTCTCTCACTCATTGTACGAAATGCAGCTATAATAGCTACTTAACACCGTATAAAATTGTTCTATCGGCTTTGTTAATAAGAGTGAAAAAATATGTAGGTAACTAGGGTAAAAGCCGGATAGTTGCCTCGGACGGATACATGCCCCGGTTTTTAATACACTATGTTGGGAACATAAGTTGTGATTGCGCTTTACTACAATAAGTAGTGACCCCCCGCAGGCCTCAGTGCTGTCTAAGCCATCAGAATAGGTGCAAGTGTTTTGTCCATGTGAGCAAAAACCTTCCGCTGCGAAACTTTGACGGGCGTTATAATTATATTGGTAAGTAATTACTATTGAATATTTTTATTACTGATCGTGGTTTCACTCAACTTTTTGTTTCTTTGCATGCATTAGAGTTTAAATTACATTGTTTATTATGTTTTATAGCTAAATATTTTTTATTTACTTCGTAAATAAAAAGAGCAAGTATCCGCATCAAAAAGGATAGTCGCCCTACTTACTTTCGCGGATAGTTGCCCCTAGAGTGACTAAATATTGTTTAACAATCAAAGACGGATTTTATTTTTTGTTGTTTTTTCCAATTTACTGTGAATCTAACTTGTTGTAAATAAAATAAATATCTACTTAACTGTTTTATATATTTATTCCAGATAAGCAAAATGCCTCTCAAATATAAGCGAAAACCAGGCGTGGTGCCACGCAACATCAACTGGACAGAAGATAGCTCAGCACTTGTCTTGGAAGAATTGAGACAGAAAAAAATATCAATGAAATTTTTCGAACATGCATAATATCCTCTCGAACCTTAAGAAGACGCTACGAAAAAAGTAACCAGCAACTGCTAAATCAAGGAAAATATCATGTTCTTGCCTTCGAGAATGAAAAAAGACTGGTAGCTCATATATTGAAGCTCGGAGACGCCGGTTTTCCTCCTGACAGAAGTAAATTATAAAGACTGTTAAATAATTAATAAATATTACTTTAATTGATACTAGCTGAGCCCGCGACTTCGCCCGCGGTTTTTATTTTGTTTTTCTAAAACAAAAGTAGCCTCAGTTACTGCTTATAACATCAGCTATCTAACAGTGAAAGTCCCGTCAAAATCGGTCCAGCCGTTTCGGGGATACTCTTTGATTTCAAGTGTTTTTATTTTTTTACGCGGAACCCTGATTGTTTTTCTAAAATTAAAGTAGCCTAAGTTACCCGCTATAAGATCAGCTATCTGCCAGTGAAAGTCCCGTCGAAATCGGTCCAGCCGTTTCGGAGATTACCCGGAACAAACACACAGACAGACAGACAGACAGACAGACAGACAGACAGACAGACAGACAGACAGACAGACAAAAATTTTTTTAATCGCTTTTTGCTATAGGTATCTTATGTACTTTCATATGCATTTAGTGAAAAGGTGTTATTTTGATATTACAAACAGACACTCCAATTTTATTTATTTGTATAGATGTATAGATAAATTTCTTTCAATCCAAAATAAAAATCATACTGAGGTTACTATCCCCGCACGAGGCAAGTATCCCGCGAAGCATTTTCCACGCTAGGCTACTATCCGCCATAGTAGGCAACTATCCCTTTTCTGAGAGGTGTAATAAAACAGTATTTATTCAAAACCATTGTTAATTATGTATACAAAAATAGGCTATTATGGAAGATAAAAGACCTATGTTTTGAGATGTATACTAATTAATTTTCAGCAAGTTCATATTTTTTTAAAATAAAGCTTTTTCGAAAAGTGGGGCAACTATCCGGCTTTTACCCTATCAGGTATGTATAGTTACACACGTTAGGTATGAGATATCTTAGGATGAATGAAATGTCATTCTTATGTTATACCAGTACAAAATGACATGTCAAAAGCGTACTCAAGACCGCTCTCAGACTTAAGATCTATTTATTAATACGGGCTTTTGGTCCCGATATATGATCCCATGAGTTCTAATATAATTTGGTACATGTCTATCAAACTTAAGCTCTTAATACATTGACATTTTCCAAATTAATATCCCCATTCGTATATAGAGTCTTCAGTTCACCTCAATCATGCAACCTTCACCGGTTTCTATTGTGGCTTCAAGTTCAGAAATCGCACGAGTGTCTCGTGCCGTAAGCAGGCAATACATCAAAACGACGCCGCGGGCTCTAATCAGCCGTGAGATAATGAGTCCCGCATACTACGAGCTACTGTGACGTAATATATGATGGGTATGCGGAGAAATTACACGTCCGTCGAAGGTACTGAATGGACTTTCTACACTGCAAAATAGACGCCTCATTTCTACAAAATAATGTGACATTTTGTTTGCTGAATTAGTTTCTAAGTAATAAAAAATAAAAAATATTTAGCCCTTTTGACGTCCCACTCCTGGGCACGGGCCTCCCCTCAACACGAGGGGGATTCAGGCCATAATCCACCACGCTGGCCCAGTGCGGGTTGGGGGATTTCACATGTCTTTCGAAAATTGGTTAAATATTCTAAGACATGCAGGTTTCCTCACGATGTTTTCCTTCACCGTAAGCAAGTGATAATCATATAGAAATTCTGATTCGCACATAGATTTCGAAAAATCCAGAGGTTTGAGCCGGGGTTTGAACCCGAGACCTGGTAGCCCGCAAGACGCGTGCTTAACCAATCGGCTATCACTGCTTCTAAGTAATAATTTTATTAATAAAAATAAGTAAGTTCCTGATGTTAAGCAGTAACCAATGGCATTGCTCGCACGTTACCAACTTCAAAGATAGTGGGACAGAGAGCAAGGAAGGGAGAGGGGATTTGTACAAGAAGCAATTCTTATATTACTCAAAGTTTGTTCAGTGCCCCCACATGAGCGAAAGCTTTAGTCAGTTTAACACAAGTCTAGACACTTCCATTTTCTACCCTCTAACAAATTCATACTCCTAACAGGAATCTTCTCAAATATCCTCTCAAGTGCCCCAGTAAAGCGCATTAAAGGCAGAATCGTCATTGGAAACGAGCCTAACAGTTCAATTATAGAGATCGGCTCGCAGCTAGCTTCTTGATCGCCTACATCTAGATTTGATTCGTTCTAACTAGAAATCACAATCCGTTTACCGCATTCGACTATTGAATGTGTTCTACAATGTGCGCATTTTAATGCATTTTTATGCACCTTGCACTTTTAAAAATGATTGCTTAATTGGTCGATAACACGCCTTGAAATCTAGCGTGAGTAGGTAGGTAGCATAGATAGACGTTTCAGGCTCTGAGATTCTGAGTTTACTATCCTACTTCCTACTAATATTATAAATGTGAAAGTTTGTGAGTGTGGATGTATGTATGTATGTATGTATGTATGTTTGTTACTCCTTCACGCAAAAACTACTGAACGGATTTGGATGAAATTTGGAACACAGATAGTTCAAAACCTGCATTAAAACATGGAATACTTTTTATCCTGTATGTTCCCGTGGGACAATTATCGATCCTACTACTAATATTATAAATGCGAAAGTTTGTGAGTGTGGATGTATGTATTCCTACTAATATTATAAATGTGAAAGTTTGTGAGTGTGGATGTATGTATGTATGTATGTATGTATGTATGTATGTATGTATGTATGTTTGTTACTCCTTCACGCAAAAACTACTGAACGGATTTGGATGAAATTTGGAACACAGATAGTTCAAAACCTGCATTAAAACATGGGATACTTTTTATCCCGATAGTATGTTCCCGTGGGACAATTATCGATCATACTGAACGGATTTGGATGAAATTTGGAAACCAGATAGTTCAAAACCTGTATTAAAACATGGAATACTTTTTATCCTGTATGTTCCCGTGGGACAATTATCGATCCTACTACTAATATTATAAATGCGAAAGTTTGTGAGTGTGGATGTATGTATTCCTACTAATATTATAAATGTGAAAGTTTGTGAGTGTGGATGTATGTATGTATGTATGTATGTATGTATGTTTGTTACTCCTTCACGCAAAAACTACTGAACGGATTTGGATGAAATTTGGAACACAGATAGTTCAAAACCTGCATTAAAACATGGGATACTTTTTATCCCGATAGTATGTTCCCGTGGGACAATTATCGATCATACTGAACGGATTTGGATGAAATTTGGAAACCAGACAGTTCAAAACCTGTATTAAAACATGGAATACTTTTTATCCCGAATACTTTTTATCCTGTATGTTCCCGTGGGACAATTATCGATCCTACTACTAATATTATAAATGCGAAAGTTTGTGAGTGTGGATGTATGTATTCCTACTAATATTATAAATGCGAAAGTTTGTGAGTGTGGATGTATGTATGTATGTATGAATGTATGTATGTTTGTTACTCCTTCACGCAAAAACTACTGAACGGATTTGGATGAAATTTGGAACACAGATAGTTTATAACCGGGATTAACATATAGGATACTTTTTAACCCGATATTCCCGAAATTTTTGTTACGTTAAATACTACGCGGACGAAGTCCGTGGGCACAGCTAGTCCTACTAATATTATAAATGTGAAAGTTTGTGAGTGTGGATGTATGTTTGTTACTCTTTCACGCAAAAACTACTGAACGGATTTGGATGAAATTTGTAATACATATAGTTTATAGCCTGGATTAACACATAGGATACTTCAGTTAAGTCTACGCGGACGAAGTAGCGGGGAGAAACTAGTTGGCTATAATATGATGAAGCCAAATGCGAGGAAACCTGTCGGTAAGAAACTTAACAGTTGTTGCAAGATGCGTGAAATCCATCTATACGCACTGGGTCATTAGAGGTACCGCACTCAGTGGACTATGGTCTAAGCCTCGGTTCCCTCTGGCATTGAGGGAAAGTAGCAGCAGTGACACTTGAATTATATAGTACACCACCAGATACGGAAACTTTGAAACAATATTTGTTAGTGCAATATGGCAAAGGGCAGCATGCAAGATCCGTGTAAAGAGAATTCAGCCCTAAGATGGCTGCATACGATAATATATTATAATACCTGCAAATCTGTTCAAGCCGCATCGAATATTTTTGCGTCCAATGTGGAGGACTCCGCGGGTTAATTTGGCCGATATCGCTGGTGGCGCGGCGCTCCACGTTCAGCGGGCGATCGTACGGAAAATTGGTCTCCTACGCTATTTGATTACGTACCAAGATCCCTTGCGGGAACTCCAAGGATTTTGCCAGCAAAATAAATTGGACAATATGAGGTGATTTTTTTAAAGGTTTCTAGATTGGTGAGGTTTGAAGCTCTCGTAACACCTGTGCGATGGATTGACAAGAGCGAATCTTGGGCATAGGTTTTTTTTTCATGAGTGGATTAGAGCAAGCACAACAGAGACAAAAGGCGACGCATCCCTGACAACTCCTGTTATGACCCCGACCGATGCGTCAAGAGTTTTAAAAGATAAAATCAATTAGAAAATGCACTACTTATTATGCCTGTTGATGGACTTATCTTACATGAACATATCTTGATTAGATTTAGTCCAGTTAGTCTTGCAAAAAGTGTCGCTGTTACCGAAACAGCTGTAGGCACTCTACGTTATATTCTACTAATCTACCAATTAGGTACTTCAAAATTTTATTCCCATTAATATTTAACCATAGACAGGTTATACTTTAATGAAACGTGTCCCGCTGCTCCGAGTGTGGAGTCTAGTTAAGCCACCAAATTGAAATCTCATACGGCGCCTTTATTATATAGGCAATGCCGAGCGATCGTTGTAGACGACTCTGGAGGTGCTTCACTGACGTTCCATTGCACTAGGGTTAGCAAAGATAGTAATATTGCATGTAATGTGAATAGAAAAATGATAACAAGTACCTGCTAACGAATAAATAAGGCAACGGTCTGGCGTAGATATCCTAAAACGCTCGGCTTACTGCACCAGGTTATTGTTTGTGATATGGCCTTTTTGTATTTAGCCTAAGTGGTCTGGGTCTCACTGGGCTAGCCCTCGCTTAATTTGCTTACCTTCATAATCATTATGGTAAAATATTAAATGCTCCTAATCAGGTGTCAACCGCTGCGGTGCCAAACAACTCAGTCGAGGTCGCTTTAGTTGAAGAAAAAGGTGATACAAATCTTCAACTTTAGTAAGTATGTATGGACAGAATCTCAGATGAAAAGGTTCAAGGTCTAACCCTAGCAGCCGTCGAGTATGAAACTCGTTAAGCTAGTACTAACGAGGAGTAGCATCCCGACTCGCGGCGCCCGCATTCCTGACACCTGTCCAATTTGCGTCAAATCATCGTCGCAAGCGCCACCCATCTCATTCCATTCGCCGCGATTACGCGTTTAGCGACATCATGGCATGAAATTATTGGAAACCACTATACCTGACTACTTTACATGTGATAAGTAATAGGTACTTAGGTACCTATAACTTATAAGGCATGAATATATAAAACTTTTTTTAAAAACGGGCCTGGTGTTTAGGCTTAAATTGTTTCCAACATGCTCTGAGTTCGATTCCCATCGAGGCCTTCAAAGTATAGTGACGTGACGTGAGTTATTTTGAGCACAAACATTTAGCCTTCTAGCCTATTAAGCAGCGGAACATTGCAACTATAAGACCAGTTACCTACATAAATAAAACAAAATAATATCTACACTCTGCCAAACGAATATAACCCTAAGGTTATATTCATAAATCTGGTCTTAGGCTTAAAATTACTTTCAGACAATTTGTCAGGGAAAAAGTGTCGCGCGGAAACAAATAGCCCAACCTTTTTTGATCTTTAACGGAAGTTCGTAGTTATGTAGGTATTACACGAAAATTAGACATACCTTTTTTTCGTCAGGAAAACCCATCATGGATCCCAGTCTGCCACGGGGAGGCAGACTGGGTATGTGCGGCTCCTACACACTATAAACCTGACGGTGTTCCATCGCTCCGCTAATTGCCACCACGGGGACTACTTATTATTGCATGTAACGTTATTTGGGATCATTCTCATACACACAGCCGAGTGCTAGCCGCAGTGAAATTGTAATAGGACTGTTGATGAACCAAAAAACATGTCTGGCACTAAAACCTAATTCTGTTGGTATGTTCCAAACTCCAAATTGATCATAGTTTTTGCGCCTACAAGATAAAACTGGAACTTTTTGGCGTCATTATAAATGAATCCATTCAGTCAGACTAAGGGTTGAAATAATATTTAGCTAGGTACTTATTGGGCGAGTTATCAATTCACACAAGTAGTAGGTATTACTTGCCTATAAACTATAGAACATTTTTACTATAGTAATCCTCAACTAAAATATGCCTCTTTCTGACCGACGATTCCACTAACTCACTGGTAACATTTTCACAATGCAAGTAATGTGAATCCTACTAATATTATAAATGTGAAAGTTTGTGAGTGTGGATGTATGTATGTATGTATGTTTGTTACTCCTTCACGCAAAAACTATTGAACGGATTTGAATGAAATTTGGAACACATATAGTTTATAACCGGGATTAACATATAGGATACTTTTTATCCCGATAATCCCAAAATTTTTGTTACGTTAAATTACTTCAAAGCCAACGTTTGGCGTTAATATTTCTTTGTAAAGCATATCGCACGGTTAGTACCGAGGCCCTGCCAGTTCTCGCTGGTGTGCTCCCAGTAGACCTGGAGGTCCAAAGACGCGCGGCAATGTACTACTCTACTCGAGAGAGCATGAACACCGAGTTCCTTAAACCGCGAGACCGCTCTAAAATCGCTAGATTATTTAGTCCGATATCTGTCGTTTACGAAGATCTTCTGACCGAATGGCAATCCAGATGGGATACAACATCTAAGGGCCGCCACCTCTACCAATTCTTTCCATGCGTTCGTGAACGTCTGGAGAGAGCGTGTTGGAGGTGGACCACTATGTGGCTCAATTTCTGACTGGGCATGGCAACTTTAGGAGCAAATTATTCTACTTCACGTTAGTTCCTTCACCTTTCTGTCAATGCTCGACGCCGCAAAACAATCATGAACAATCTGCACATCACATCCTGTGGGAGTGCAGTCTCTGGCACAACGAACGGACTACTATGCTAAATAGCCTGCAAGTGACATCTGGAGCAGTTTATTACACAGACCTTGTGGAAACCAGGGACAATTTCCGTGCGTTCAAGCGCTTCTGCCATACCTATTATTGGAATCAAGTATAATCAGCTCACGAGTTTAGGTCCAATTAGTCATATAACGATCCGTGGTGCCTTACAACTGGTCTTCAATCAGCTGTAACAGTCTTGTTTCTATGGCAATTAGCCCATACCAGCTACATATATTTTGTCTCCCGCTTTGCACCGGAGGGAAGTGGAAATATTTTTCTTCCAACTCCTCCTATTATTTCTTTCGATTAAATTCGTGCGGGTTCCAAGACAATTTAACTTTTCCCCGGGACTCGTCGAGGGTCAAACCTCGATGTCATTATTGGTCACCATTGTCGATCCTGGCTTACAGGAGTTACAGTGGTGGGAGTGTGTGGCGGGACTAGTTACGTTAAATACTACGTGGACGAAGTCGGGGGGCACAGCTAGTTCGCAATATATCAATTGTCCGGTGGACCGGCAGAGTTTATAGGCGGGCGTCGAGTGACGCAATAACAGACAAACATTACCCTTTTAAATTGAATTTCGCGCAATTTATCAGTCGGGGCTTCGATAAAATACGCCATCCCCTATCGAGCTATTTAATTCGGTCAGAGTGTACGTACACCGTTTGGTAATTTATTGAATAACGTTTCAGAAACCTTGTATTATTTGACCTAGGGCCCAAGTCTGCTAATTTCTTACATTTCCACTCCATCCAGCCCAGTGACGGATTTACCAGTAGGCTGAGTAGGCTGGAGCTGGTGGAAGATTTTTGGGGTGGCAAATTTAGGGACCGAATTTTTATTTTTTATTTTCTACCTCATAGAAATCTATACAAATAAATAAAATTGGAGTGTCTGCTTGTAATATCAAAATAACACCTTTTCACTAAATGCATATGAAAGTACATACGACACATATAACAAAAGCGCGATTAATTTTTTTTTGTCTGTGTGTTTGTTCCGGGTAATCTCCGAAACGGCTGGACCGATTTTGACGGGACTTACAACGAAATTTTTCGATTGTAAAAATAATTTAGGACATGACAATTGTATAGGCAAGGGGGGCAAAAACTTTACAGCCTATACCTTGGAAATTTGGAAATCCGCCACTGATCCAGCCCCTACCCCTAGGAATCCGACTCTGAGTAGCAATAGTGAAGTTTTGTGCGATAGTTCGCGCGAACTTAGTAATGCGATTAAAAGTCGGAGGCGGTCCGCGACGGGCGCCACGACAATAGATGTTACTTCAACATTGTTTGTCTTTCTCTAAGACGCCTCAGGACTGGTGGGATAATGATAATGAGTATTTCGGGAATGGTGATATTTGTGTATAGGTAAGTACAATTCTGTAGACGGTATAAAACTACGACGACCGCTTGGTACAGTGGTTCGAGTGTAGCCCGCTCGGGTCACTGCACATGGTGGTTGCGGGTTCAATTCCCGCCGGGGCAAATTTCGGCAATGGTCTTTTCGTAATTTGTCCTGGTCTGGGTGTCACTGGGATCGCCTCCAGTCCCTTGTACGGTACCCATAGTACAAGCATTGCGTAGTTTGGGACCATACAGTCTGGCGCTATTTATTTATTTATAACAAAATATATTTTCCAAAAGAAATTGTATTGCCTATGTTAGTAGGTACCTACTTAAATAGGGCTGAATGGATTCGGCAATAAATGAAAACACAATTGTTAATTAAGCATGACAACATAAAGTGGAAAGATGCCAATACCACCACCCAATACAATAATACAGGAAATATTTTCCCTTCACCCAGCATATCGAACAATTTAAAATATCACACATTCACGCTGCGTGCTTGAGAATTTTCAATTTTTCGACGTTCGAACATCGTTCGAAAACTGGAAACTTGTCGGTCGAACGTCGCAACAAACTTGCCGTCCACGACCAACTTTGATGAGTTCGACACACGACCGTAAGTGCCCGACTCCGGCACAGGGCACAATAGTTCCTCGGCTTCCTCCTTTTTATATTCCTTTGAACAAAACTCTTCCCAGAATTTACTTTGTCATCGTTTTGTTCTGTTCGACGTTTATTGTGAGCTGTGGTGTAACTTTTTCGCCGTTTGACAATATTCTAGTTAAGTAAAAAAACAAACTGTGGAGTAGGTAAATAAGTGGTTTATGTCCTTCCTAGTAGGAAATTGCACTCCATTAGGAAGCACCTACTATTGACCACCTCCATAAATCATTTACAATAAGGCCTTATATAATTTGCAGTTATTTTTTAGTTCTCTCTGCCTACAAGTAACAATCGGTATGCCTGCCTCTATTATGATTTAACCACTGGACGCCAGTTGTACTAAATAAACTTTCCTACCTATGAATACACGTTTAACAACGCGTAACGGATAAGGCTAATGTTTCTCGGTGCATGGCTAGCGGCGAGGTATACGTGGAAAAGGAAAGATCGCACGTCCACTGGACTTCGACCAGTGGTTTAATCATCTTAAAGCCCTGTGTAGGTACTCTGTAATGGGCGCCAGCGTGGTCACTGATCTATTATCCAAGACCGCCACAGCTAGACTACATACTTAAGTTTTGATGAGAATAGCACTTAATTTTTTTTTTTTTTCACACACGTGTAATTCAAGATATATCTAAATCTTCATCATCTAGCAATACAATATTTTAGATAATCTAAAAAATATAATATATTTTGATCATTTTCAAAATGTTTTACGTGAAATGAAACACAATTAAGGCGATGACGTTTTGTTGTCTTGCCAATAGGCATGGCACATTTCATTGGTAGCTTGTTAAAATTCATATGAATTTGGTTTTCATTCTTCACATATGCTACTAACAGATGTAGTATCAGTGAAAAATATTTTTAATGAAATCATAAAATTTTCACGCCTCATCACGAGTCACGGCCGCACCGCGTCGTGCCGACCGGCCGAATGAAATTTCATACAGATCGCTGCGTCGAGTCGACGTCACACGACGATGAAGTAGCTTGCTTACATTCTACCTTGCGCGCAGGCGCGTCACGGGGTGGGCCGCGGGCTGTTAGAGTAGTAACGAATGAGTATTATAATCTAACTTAATAGCACGTGCGTGAAAAAGATAAATGCATTTCCGATGCGTCGTGCTTTATTTTGACTGAGTGAAATAGTTCGCCGCATGTACTTGCATAATAATAAATAAAGGCCCTGTTGAGTCTGTTTCCATTTGACCTAAATTAATTTCCTATTATTATTTATTGGGATATAATAAAATGAAGGAAGTTTTAAGTAGGTATAAATAAAATACACCACCACGAAATAGATAAATAGGTAAAGCTATATGCCTATCATACCCAACTCAGTTATTTTATTATCAGCTTATTTAAGTACTAATACTACGATTTATTTACATATTAACTAAAACTAATAATCATGCGTGCGCCACTTTTTAGTCGGATTCTATGTTTGGTAGATATTTGAATAAATATTGGGTAATAGATCAGATAATCGATTAATGGAAATTTATTTTTATTTAAGAGAACAGGACATTTTGGGTACAATGGAAACAAACGCTAAACTGACCTTTGTCATTGGTTAGCATATAGAAGTGCAATTCAAACTAAGCCTTAATGTAAGGACATAACGCTTTAATTTCCTTGATGTCTTGTTTGTTGACGTTGCTTGCTACAAAATTATGCAATATTTATTATTACTTCCTAATTCCTATTTCAGTTGTCGTTCTAATCTTGCGAAAGACACCTGTTTGCTTTCAATTTTCGTATTATTTCAAAAAGTAGGGTAAAGGAATTATTTATTATTACTTTTATCAAGTATTCACAATGACACTAACTGACATAAAATGGTAGGTATTAATTAGAATAATATAGGCACCTCAAGTTTGCGGAAAGAATTAATATACAGAAATTGCCTCCACCAGCGCCATTTCGTGAAAAACATTAACGCACATGAACAATACTCAATAGATGAAGCTAAAAAATAAAACTAAATATACTATTTCATAAAGAAAAACCAAATAAAATTTTGTTTGAGTCGGGATTCGAACCTACGGAATACGAATCTTACAGACGTCTTCAACCACTAGGTCATTTCAACTTAGTTCAATTTAGCAAAATTATCAAGTATATGAATATTTCTATTCCGTACACTCGTTCATCTACCAATAACAGAACTAGAAGGGACAATTCATTGTGGCGTAAAATCATTTGTTATGAAAATTCACAGGTATGAACAGTGTGAAAAAAAATATTATATCATCATATGAAAATGAATTTAAAGTAGCAATCATTTCCATGCCTACTTGCCAAGTTGTCAAAAAAATGTCAGCCAACAAGGAGAATAACCTTGTTCAGGCTTATATCGAATTAAATAAATTCTGCCAAAGTGGTGACTATGATAGAGCGCTAAAAGCAACTGGGAAAAGTAAGTAATACATCTGTTCTAATATATTTTCATTTGATCCTCATAATTCATTGTAAATTGCTTTCATAAATGACCACACTCCGTATCACTCTTATCTTTAGACTACTTTCTACTTATATTTCTGCATGTTTCTCACTTACAAAGCTTTAACCATCTCTATTATCCATTTGATCTAAATAGCAATCCAATAAACCCTTTTAATAATTAATAACATAAAGTTATAAGTAAAGAGGTATAAATATTCATTATCATGATTCTATTAAACATATGTGCATATTTTAAAGTGTCTAATGGTTGTATAGGTTTTATTACTTATACCAATCACCCAATTTCCTGTGAAATATTTTTATAAAATTATTTCCTCATATTTTTACAATATATATTGTACTAACCTAATAAACATACTTTCAAGATCATTTTTGTATTTGAGAGCACCATTTGTAATTCAATGATAACATTATTTACCACAGAATATGTCTATTCATAAAGAAATATACGTTAATAACAAAAACTCTAAAATCACAAACTCCTTTCAGTCCTACAAATAGCACCTAACGAGCAAAAGGCGTTCCATTGCAAGGTGATATGCTTCATCCAGTTGCATAACTTCAAGGAGGCTCTGGGGATACTCAGCAACCCCAAGAATGCTGCCCTGGCTGCTGACCTCCACTTTGAGAAGGCATACACTCAGTACCGACTCAACTGCCCTAAGGATGCATTGCAGACGGTTGATAATGCACCAGAGTTGACACCAGCTTTGAAGGAATTGAGGTAAAAATTGATTTGTTTATATTTTATGAAAAATAGGGATATTGGCGGTATCATACTGAATGTGACTCAATTAAATAAACATGGAGGAAATAGGCTGATTGTTTAATAAATGAGTCGTTAAATTTCAAACATGGCCATCTCCATATTTTACAGATTTCAGGATTTTATGATATTTAAAAAGAGTACAGTGCATGGAATATGCCTTTAGGTTCAAATATGTCCATATCTACGCGGATATGGAAATATTTTAATTTGTAGGCATATTTTATGTACTGTAATCTTTTAAAATATCATGGAATCCTGAACATGGAAAAATGTGGAGACGGCCATGTTTGAAATTTAACGACTCAAATGTACTTTCTCTGCTTTCCTATTTAATTATTAAAAATCTTTATAATTATTTCTCTCATTCTAGGTTTCTTGTGAACAAATAATATTGTACAGACTCAATAAAAAAAAATTATAAGGGGTTTGCCTGGAAGCTAATGTACTATTGATTATTTCTTCCAAGCAAGAATTTTATAACTAAATTAATTAAAGTTTACATACACTTATTTAAAGTGGACTCTGGAATCGCCCCCAGTCCATTGTGAGGTACCCATAGTAGCATTGCTTAGTTTGAGACCATACAGTTGGCGTGTTCGTTTGGCGATATTATTATTATTAATATATATTTTTTGGTAGGGCTCAAATTCTGTACCGTCTAGAGCAGTACCAAGACTGCTACAATTTGTACCGTGACATTGTGAAGAACACCACCGATGATTATGAAGATGAAAGGAAAGCGAACATGTCTGCCGTTGTCGCCAACCTGGCTGCCCTCAACCCTGTGAGTGTTTAAATAAAGTATATTTGACCAAAGTGCTAAAATTATAAAGTTGGTTTTGCAAAGTAGCCTTCATCTTATCAGGTTCTTGAATTATGACCATATATCCAGCTTATCAAACCATTTGCAACACACCACGTGATAATTTAGCTATGCATTGTTAAAGCCCCATTAAACTTGTGGCAAGAATTTTGAGCAAGACTTGTAGAATGGTTTCTCTCTCAGTCTCGCAGTAGAACAATTACGCATTTACACTCGTTCTTGACTTTCTCGTCGAATTGTTCTCACATTAAACATCACTTTTTTTTTTAATATTCCAAATTTCAATCAATTGTCACTCAGAGCGATCTTGAGTATGCTTCTAAGAGGTAATTTTGTACCGGAACTACATTTTCAAGTCTTCTTCTTCTCTTCTCATGGTGCCTCCCCAACTAGTGAAAGTTAGCAGTCAGCTCCGCATATATCTCTCGGTCTTTGGCGAGGTTGGCATTGTCAAGCAAAGAGCGATTTATTATTAATCCCGACAGAACTCAGAGCTGCCCCAGTTCGAGGAGAACACGTACGAGCTGTCGTACAATGCGGGCAGCGCGCTGGCCATGCGCGGCCGCCACGGGGAGGCGCTGGCGCCGCTGCGCCGCGCCGAGCAGGCCTGCGCCGCCGCCGTGCTGGAGGACGGCGGCACCGACGACGAGGCCAGGGAGGAGGCCGCCATCATCAGGTACTATGTCTACCACAGATATAGATTTATATAGATAACGCAAATGTATGTACTTAGCGTGTCCGAAAACCCCGACCAAGCGTCAAGGTTGGTCGCCGATAACTTACAGTCCTCGCGACTACAGATATGAAAATATGAGTATGAGCGAGATAATCACTCGAGAGAATCGTGGCGGGCGGAGGGGCATCGGCGGCATCGGTATCATTGAATCGATTTGGACGTCACAGTAGGTGTAAAAAATTCGGCACGCTTGGTTTCAATACAAATCGTGATACTTGCGTTATCTATGTAAATCTATATCTGTGGTCTATACTAATATTATAAAGAGGAAAGATTTAATTGCTGTTTGTTTGTTTGCATTGATTAGGCACCAACACTACTGAATCGATTTGAAAAATGATTTCACTGTTGGGAAGCTACACTATCCCCGGGTGACATAAAACTCCACTAATGTAACCGTAATGTACCCGTGCGAAGCCGGGGCGGGCCGCTACTGTTATATACATAGCTTCTTTTCACGTTTCATATAGGTACCTGATTCCGCGAACAAATAACAAGTCATAAGTCCTTTTTTCGTCGCTTCCGCAAGCGACCACAGCCCCCTTTTTTTCTCCATAAAACTAAATCCTGACGACTTATCGACACATTTGTCATTAGGCTTTCAATTTTAATAACACAAATTGTGTATTGTCCATAGGGTGCAACAAGCGTATTGCCTGCAACAGATGGGCAAGGAGAAGGAAGCGGCCGCGATATACCAAAACGTGTTGAAGGACAAGCCGAGCGACCAGGCGCTCGTCGCCATCGCCAGCAACAACATCGTCGTCATCAACAGGTGTGTACAACAACGGAGTCATGACTATTAAACTGAGAGGCTCAAAAGGGTAGCCAGGGCCGTTAAACTAATTTAAAAATTAAAAGGAGTCGTGACAACATAATTAGCGTGTTGTCCCCATTTCTAAGTGAGTGAGCAAGAAGGAACTAACTATTAATACAATTTTACTCATAAAATTTGACAGAGAAGCAGCTCAGTTGCTAGAACTCTCGCTATTTAAAAAGGAAACCTTAGGGTCTTTCCGATTCTTGAATTTTATTCCGACATTCTGTTATTTGCTAACTCTGAAGGCAAACAAAAATCTGCAATTACTCAGAGAACTTATTAAGTTTTGAGGGACACAATTCTCAGCTGTGACATTAAATGTGGCTAATTATTATTTTGTTTATACAGAGACACAAATGTGTTCGATTCTCGTAAGCGCATGAAGGCGGCTACTCAGGACGGCTTGGAACACAAGCTCAACTCGCGTCAACGCACCTCAATCACCTACAACCAGGCTATACTAGCGATCTACTCTAACCAGGTATAATAATTGCATATTTTTATTAAACTCTTTTTTAAAAATTTAAAGGTTTGCAGAATTTGTCACTATGTTATGTTTTTTTTATTAGATCGACGATGTTTCGGATATTTTGTAATTACAATATTTAAGGGGATAACCATAACCAAAAAAATTACCCCTCATGATGACTAAGTTTCATTTAAATACGGAACACTAAAAACGAATCATTTCCGTCGATCGAGACAGCCATTGAATTAAATTAATTAAATTTGAGTTCCTTTTACAGCCGGATTTCTGCAAGCAATGTTGCGTAAAGCTAGTGCGAGAGTTCGCCGAAGATCGCAGAGCGGCGCTAGTAGAAGCCTCCTCTCTTGCCAAGGAGGGCAAGAAACAACAAGCGGTGACACTGTTATTGAAGCAAGGCGGCACTTTGACGCTCGCTGCGGTTCAAATATTATTAGCTCAAGTGAGTGACACATTGTTTTCGTAATAGCAACATCTAGATTCTAGAAGAAGGCAAATATAATAGAAATTATATAATAGAAACAGAATAAATTCATCATAAGTAGCCAAGATATTGAATAATTTTTAATTGATCGTTTATTATTTGAGTATTCATCCAGGCTCTATTGTCATGCCAAGAAATCTTGGCAAGAACTAAACACTTGTTCTTGACTTTATTTCTACATTATAGGCGAGAGTGCAGTGTAGCCTTAACGTTTTTCTAAATGGTTCGTTTTAAAACTAAAGTTTGTTCATGATCTTTTTTGGATAAACAGGGTGATCGCAAGGCCGCTGTAAAACTCCTAGAAGACAGTGAGTTCAAATACCGTCCGGGTGTGATCGGAGTGTTATGTACACTGCTGTCCGCTGATAATGAGTACGACAAGGCGTCGCAGATGTTCACCGATGTATACCAACACTATAAGAACGATGCGGTAAGTAGTAGAGTGAACACAAGTAAACTTCAATAGTAGATTGTATCATAAGGGAGCAAAATAATATTTTTACGGCGAGGGTGCTTTTTTGAATCCAGAGCGAAGTGAGGGATCCTAGAGTAGAATCCCGAGCGTAGCGAGGGATTCTTTAGTAGAATCCTGAACGTAGCGAGGGATTCAAAGTACGTCGCCCGAGGCAAAAATATATTTTTCATTACTCATACTCTGAAAGTAGGTCTGAAGTTGCCTGAGGAGCGGGTTGAAAGTAATACTTTTCCGGCCCGGGAGAATCGCTTTCAACTGACAGCTGTCAAATTATATTTTAAAAAACTAGTTCCATTTTCACATTTCTATGGAACCATGTTCCAACTTTTTCTACAGTCACTCAATTACAGCGCGATGTAAAATTGAATTAACATTAAGTTAAGTATTAATTAAAGAATATATATTTTTAAATGACTTAAGTATAAATTAGTTTCAACAATTTCTTTAAGTAATATTGATTTGGGCAAAATATTTAAAGATGTAAATGAAAAATAATGGCTAAATAATGAAGTTGGCCGGCCAACGAAAAAAAAACAAAATAGGCGGCAATCCAATCTACATTTTTTTTTGAGTTGTAGAGTATTGTTTATACTTCCTTGTATTATTTATTTAGCCAATTCCTGTTTTTATTTTTACTTTCCTTGTATTCGTAATGAAAAGCACAGTGTTTACCTCGGTTGAAAGACTTATTTTGGCCCGAGACGTGGTGCAAGGGCGCCAATAGTTCGAGGGTTACATTCACCCCTTGTGTAACAATGTACTATTGCGCCCGAGAGATACACTCTACTTTTCATCACCCACTATGAGAAAATAAAAGGCGTCTCAAATTGTATTGTAACATTATTATTTAATAAGACATAGAGTAACAACTAAATTGAGATTAAATAGTATCTAGTAATAAAACAACTAAAAACTTATATTTACATTTGAGAAATTTTCGCAATTATGAAAAATTTTGTTACAGTTTTATTAGGATTAGAGATTGTTGTAGATTTTTCATTACTCATACTCTGAAAGTAGGTCTGAAGTTGCCTGAGGAGCAGGTTGAAAGTAATACTTTTCCGGCCCGGGAGAATCGCTTTCAACTGACAGCTGTCAAATTATAAAATAAACTAGTTCCATTTTCACATTTTTATGGAACATGTTCAAACTTTTTCTACAGTTACTCAATTACAGTACGATTTAAAATTGAAATAAAGTTAAGTATTAATTAAATAATATATATTTTTAAATTACTTAATTATAATTTAGTTTCAACAATTTCTTTAAAATAACATAGATTTGGGCAAAATATTTAAAGATGAAAAATAATCCAACGAAAAAAAAACAAAATAGGCGGCAATCCGATCTTTATTTTTTTTTCGAGTTGTAGAGTATTGTTCATACTTCCTTGTATTATTTCTTTAGCCAATTCCTGTTTTTATTTTCCTTGTATTCGTAATGAAAAGCACAGTGTTTACCTCGGGTGAAAGACTTATTTTGTCCCTCGAACTATTAGCGCCCTCGCTACGCTCGGGCGCCAAACCCCGTCTCGGGAAAAAATAAGTCACTTTCACCACTCGTATAACAATGTACTATTATATTCTGCGTGTTTGAAATAATTTCCGAATTTGGCTCATTTTGAGGGAAATGTGACGGCGAATCTTGTTTTTTTTTTATTCAGCTGGCGGCGCGACTGTCGTACCAGCCAGTCTTTATTCAAACAATATTTGCGTTCGATTTCTTTGGGGCTGAACACTAACATGTTCCTCATTCAAAAAGTGCGCGGCAAAGATAATTGCGGCGCACTTATAAAGAGGATTAAAAACTCATTACTGCCCGTTAAAAGTTTATTATAGAAAACACCACCTTTGGGTGCACTTAAAGGCGAACCAAGTCGTCCTTTTCGAATAGATGGGATGAAAACTATATTTCCAACTTATATGTGGTGGCGATGCCTCTGTTTCTATAAAAAAAAACATGAAATGTTCAATTATACAGTTTCGGTCATTAGACTTTCCAGGATAGAAAATCTAACAAATTTCTAAAACGAAATGCCCAATGTAGGTCTGTATTGCACTGCGTTCCTTTTTTGTGAATTTTATATATTTTGGTCGTAGTAACTGATGTTCAATAGGGAGTTGGCTAATATAACTTACTATTGGGATTAAACGGCGCGTATATAGGGCTATACTACGCGCTGTTTTACCAGACTGGCACAGGGCGGTGCGATGCGTCAAAGTTTGTGTGATCCATTGCTTGTCGGTTTTTCGACACATCCAATGACCTCCAAGCACCCTCTGCCCCAAGTGTCGCAATATTTCGGAAGTATTAAAATATGTAATTTTTTCGTGCCCATCAGTAACATTTTTTTACAAGAATTGATACTAAAACAGATAGACTTTGACATAATCGATCTATGAAACCCTACTATCGGTGACGTGTTAGGTACTCAACGTAGCAGATATACAACCAATTGCTGCTCGCGACTTACAACCACCCGTAAAAATCGCGACATTTCGAGCATTCAAAACTTATACACCTACGCAGGTGCTCGCGACACTCTAGGGGTTAATCAGTAATACCTGTAATTCTTAGTGTCACCGGGCTATTACTGAAGTGATATGGTCTCCGTTTTATCCATGCTCTAGCACGTGCCGTTTAATCGGACCTATTGTTAAGAGTGTCCCCGGACAAACAGTAATGTGACATGGTTGTGGCGCCAGGGCTCGGCGGCGCTGGCGGCGATGTGGCGCGCGGCGGCGGAAGCGCACCGGCGCGGCGGCCAGCTGGCGGCGGCGGCCGCGGCGCACGAGGCAGCCGCGCGCGCCTCGCCCGCCGACCGCCGCGGCCTCGCGCGCCTCGTGAAGGCGCTCGCCGCCACCGACCCGCAGCGCGCCAGGAAGGTGGCCGAGAGCCTGCCGCCCCTGCACCAGCTGGAGGTGAGTCGGTAGTGACGGCGGCGGCGGCGGCGCACGAGGCAGCCGCGCGCGCCTCGCCCGCCGACCGCCGCGGCCTCGCGCGCCTCGTGAAGGCGCTCGCCGCCACCGACCCGCAGCGCGCCAGGAAGGTGGCCGAGAGCCTGCCGCCCCTGCACCAGCTGGAGGTGAGTCGGTAGTGACGGCGGCGGCGGCGGCGCACGAGGCAGCCGCGCGCGCCTCGCCCGCCGACCGCCGCGGCCTCGCGCGCCTCGTGAAGGCGCTCGCCGCCACCGACCCGCAGCGCGCCAGGAAGGTGGCCGAGAGCCTGCCGCCCCTGCACCAGCTGGAGGTGAGTCGGTAGTGACGGCGGCGGCGGCGGCGCACGAGGCAGCCGCGCGCGCCTCGCCCGCCGACCGCCGCGGCCTCGCGCGCCTCGTGAAGGCGCTCGCCGCCACCGACCCGCAGCGCGCCAGGAAGGTGGCCGAGAGCCTGCCGCCCCTGCACCAGCTGGAGGTGAGTCGGTAGTGACGGCGGCGGCGGCGGCGCACGAGGCAGCCGCGCGCGCCTCGCCCGCCGACCGCCGCGGCCTCGCGCGCCTCGTGAAGGCGCTCGCCGCCACCGACCCGCAGCGCGCCAGGAAGGTGGCCGAGAGCCTGCCGCCCCTGCACCAGCTGGAGGTGAGTCGGTAGTGACGGCGGCGGCGGCGGCGCACGAGGCAGCCGCGCGCGCCTCGCCCGCCGACCGCCGCGGCCTCGCGCGCCTCGTGAAGGCGCTCGCCGCCACCGACCCGCAGCGCGCCAGGAAGGTGGCCGAGAGCCTGCCGCCCCTGCACCAGCTGGAGGTGAGTCGGTAGTGACGGCGGCTGCGGCGGCGCACGAGGCAGCCGCGCGCGCCTCGCCCGCCGACCGCCGCGGCCTCGCGCGCCTCGTGAAGGCGCTCGCCGCCACCGACCCGCAGCGCGCCAGGAAGGTGGCCGAGAGCCTGCCGCCCCTGCACCAGCTGGAGGTGAGTCGGTAGTGACGGCGGCGGCGGCGGCGCACGAGGCAGCCGCGCGCGCCTCGCCCGCCGACCGCCGCGGCCTCGCGCGCCTCGTGAAGGCGCTCGCCGCCACCGACCCGCAGCGCGCCAGGAAGGTGGCCGAGAGCCTGCCGCCCCTGCACCAGCTGGAGGTGAGTCGGTAGTGACGGCGGCGGCGGCGGCGCACGAGGCAGCCGCGCGCGCCTCGCCCGCCGACCGCCGCGGCCTCGCGCGCCTCGTGAAGGCGCTCGCCGCCACCGACCCGCAGCGCGCCAGGAAGGTGGCCGAGAGCCTGCCGCCCCTGCACCAGCTGGAGGTGAGTCGGTAGTGACGGCGGCGGCGGCGGCGCACGAGGCAGCCGCGCGCGCCTCGCCCGCCGACCGCCGCGGCCTCGCGCGCCTCGTGAAGGCGCTCGCCGCCACCGACCCGCAGCGCGCCAGGAAGGTGGCCGAGAGCCTGCCGCCCCTGCACCAGCTGGAGGTGAGTCGGTAGTGACGGCGGCGGCGGCGGCGCACGAGGCAGCCGCGCGCGCCTCGCCCGCCGACCGCCGCGGCCTCGCGCGCCTCGTGAAGGCGCTCGCCGCCACCGACCCGCAGCGCGCCAGGAAGGTGGCCGAGAGCCTGCCGCCCCTGCACCAGCTGGAGGTGATTCGGTTGTGACGAGACGTCGTCGACTCTTGCCCGGTCGGAACTCGGTGCAAATTAAATAATAAATACCCACGATATCATCTTAATTTTCGCGCCTTCCTCGCCTGAGCTACACACAAAATGTCCTCGTTTATTTTCAGACCAAGATCGATATTGACGCGTTGGAATCGTCGAAATGGATGATGGGCGCTAAGGTTGTCAAGAAAACTGTGCAGAGCAAGCAAGAACAATCGCCCGGGTAATTATCGCTCGTAATATCAAGAAAACGTTAACAAAATATCCTCAAAATTCTGTTATCTTTTCATTATTCATTTGATTTATAGAACGCCCGGTTCAGAGTTACTTCAGAAGACGAAACCGAAACGTAAACGCAAGACGAAACTCCCGCCCAACGCTGATCTCTCCAAACCTCCGGATCCAGAAAGGTATGTTGGCACTAGAAGCCATTAGGAGCGCCGAGACGGGTCGAAGTATTCGAATGCACTAAAAATGCTGATTTTCTTTCAGATGGTTGCCCAAGTACGAGCGTACTGCGTACAGGAAGCGTCGCGGCGTGCGGCGTGACGTCATCAAGGGCAGTCAGGGCATGTCTACCACCGCCACTGATCAATAGTAAGTATACTTAATCATTAATGATTATTTTTTTTCTATTTGATCCTTCTTAATACAATGACGTTTGTCATTTTTTATCATACATTTACATCAAACACATAAACCAACATGGTCTCTAGTAACGAAATTAGCTGCAATAATTCTTGCCAAGAACTTTAGAGAATGGTTACTCAGTCATTGATGAGTAAGAACAGTAGCAGATCCACACTCGTTCTTGGTCTTTCTCTGATATTCTCGACGAGTGTATAGCAGATTTATTATGAACGTCGTGCCTTCTCTCACGTTCTTGCCGACAGTGTAGAGCTGGCTTTATGGACAACTCAGTATTGTATGTTATTTTATTGTCATTATAAATTAAGTTTTTCGGCGCAAGCTATGAGCCACGCATTTTTAAGAAATAAATACTCATTAATATCTTTAATCAATCCTCCAGCGATATGAGCAAGCAGCAGCCGACCGCGTCCCCCGCGGCGGCCGCCAAGAGCCCGCGCGTGGAAGCCAAGCAGACGGACAACGCGTGGCAACGCAAACAGCAACAGAAGAAGAAAGGAAAAGGACGCAAGTGGTAGATGCCAATATACGAATACTATCGGCGATGTTGTTTTATTAAGTATAGGTCAATCCCAAATCTGAGAACGATCTTGTAAATATAAGGATACCCAAGGATTAAAGAAGTGTAGCGAAATTGAAGCGAAACGAAAATTGTTTATAGTAAAGACCTTACACAAAATTTCGCTTCGCTCTAAAGGGTTAGACCAGTATACAATGACATGTCAAAAGCGCACTCTAGATCGCTATCAGACTTAAAATCGATGTCATAATTCTGTTATTAATGCAAACTAAACTAAATGTACTGCCATCCTTTTCGACATGATTCATAAACATATGAGCAAGACGATAGAATGGAATAACTTTATTTTACACCAGTATTTAGATGGCAACATTTCGAATTGTAAGGATCAATTAAATTTGAATTCAGAGGTAGTATTTTGTAGGCTACAGAATTTGCACAATTATTAGGGATGTCTTAGTTTTATTTTGATGTCATAATTATTATCAACATTGAAAGTGTCCAGTATGCAAAGTAACCAAATTATGTGATAAGAACACTATCAGTTGTAATTAGATCAGCAAGGGCCTAGGGTTATATTCATCATACATTTTTAAGAAAATAAGTAACTCTCAGCATAGTCCACAAATTTATTCTTAATAAAAATATAATAACTTAAAAACTAATTATCTCTTAGCATTTTTCCTCTTAGATTTACCAGGCCTCTGATTCTTCTTGCTCTTCACATTGAATGATTTAGTTTTGAAGTTATTGAACTGTTTCTTTGGCACTTTCGTGCCGTTAAACCCGTCCATGTTGTTTGAGGAATCCCTGGTATTCAGTTTGGATCCCTTCTTCTTGCCTCCAAAGCCAAATTTATTGTCTTTCATGACCCGCTTTTTGTTGACCTTGTTCTGCGGGCCTTTTCCTTTGTTATTCTTGCCCTTGTTGTCTTCTAAGAAGTCCAAATCATTAGATTTTCCTTTCCTAACACGCTTGAGTTGTTCCAACATTTGTCTCTTGTCAGCGGCTTGTTTCAGTTTAGCGTCGGTCTGTAAACAACATTAACAACAGTCATTAATTCATCTGGGAGATGAAGTGAACACTAATAAATATGCCCATTGCTGAAGGTTAGTGGTAACTGCAGCTCCAGACACCTAAGGCAACTAAGGGGGGGCGACAGACACAGTGCCTGCTTTTTAGGAATCTGTAAAGATGCCTTATAAAGAACCCTATGTTGTAGTGCAAAGGCAAGATTTCAGGAGGAAGATCATTCCACAACTTCAATGTGTGCAGAAGGATGGCTTGCAATGCATATACATGAATACATCAAAACAATGTATTAAGTGCCAAATAGTCAAATGAAATTCAGAATTGCTTACTGTTAAATGAAATATGCTCAAACCGTAATGAGTTGAGATTTGAGTAGCTGTACAATGAAGTATTTGTTAGAGGACAGGGAGTAGTAACCTTTATAATGCTTGCTAACACTTAATAATAGGAAAATTTATAAGAATCAAGCAAGCAATGTATACCTGAACTCTTTTAGCAATCTTCTTGTGTTCCCTGAGTTGGCGCACTTTCTCGGTGCGAGCCTGAGCTGCTTGCTTAGCCATCAGGTTCTTACGGACCTTCTGCATGTGCTCATCAGTCTTTGCCATTTCCGCAAAGTAATCATCGGGCCTGTGAAACAAAAAAAAGTAAAGCGTAAGTAGGTAAAGCTGCACTTTGAAGGCGTAAGTAGGTAAAGCTGCACTTAATAATTGCGCTAAAGAGAATATTTAATAAGTTAACTTACCTTCTGGTGGCAATTCCAAGCTCCTTCAGCCTTTTAATCCCCTCAAGGACCGCGGCTTGCGCCTGGCGATGAAGGAGATTCTCACGCTTGAACTCATTCAACACAGGGTCCTGAGAAGGGTCATACATCTGATGGCCTCTGCTGTTCTCTTTCAGATTTCTGAAATATAAAACAGTTTTAAGTAATAAGACAACACAAGACTTGCCGTATTTCAATAATTACGGCATTATTTACTAATTAAACAGTAAAATCAAGGCTTACTTTCTTCTCTGAGCTGTATCTTGCATTTGTAAAGCCACGTCCGGGGCCATAGGAGCAACTGTGGTAACCAAATCCAATGTTTCAACCCACGGTAACTTCAACTGGAAATCTTTTAATTTCACTTTCAAATCGGCTACATTATTCACATATTTCTTCTCTATTCTTTCAATTTCCTCATTCAGACCAGGTTTCAGTAATCCCTTGGCGAATGCTTCTTGCAACTGCAAAATTTAAAGGAAATAAATAACATGAACGACAGGTGCTAAACTTGGTCAAGTTACAAAAAGTCTTACCTCTTCATCTGAATCAACTTCCGATTCCGTATCATTTAGCACGAAATCACTCATTTTGGAACGATAAATGTATGTAAATACTGAAAAAACTACTCAATCAAACCATACCAAAACAACATAACCTTCAAATTCAAACGTGTGTGGACTGTGCACAGATTAGAGATAATTATGTAGGGACCAAAGAGAATACAATACTACGTAAGAACTGTGGATGGATAGGGCACCAAAGAGAATGAGTAATGAACATGTCACAAGTAGCGTGTGAAAAATCATATTATATATAGGTTTTCATAAGTAGCACGTGCTACCGACATAGGATGAAATTGTCAAAAATCATAGCCAATAAATCGCATGGCGTTTGGTACTGGCCCAGTTTTCATTATAAATCATCGACCAGTGGCTTCATAGGATTAAGGATGTGTAACTTTGTACTAGAATGACAGTTCTAAGTTCGCACTCAGACTGAGATCGATTTATTAATAGTCATAGTGAAAATTTACTATGAATAAAATCATTGAATGTGAAAGATTACAGGTGTTAACACTGTTATTTAGTGGGAGAAAATCATAATTGCATGAATGAATGAATACGAATTGAAGGTAGGTTTATCAAAGTTTCACAGACTGTAAAAGTATTCGCATCGTTCGAGGCCAAGAAGATTATTTACTACCAAGAATTTTATATATAATAGTGTATCAGCTTCGTGTTCACTACACGTACAAACACTACGTTTTAACATTATTATTTATAAAATTCTTGACTATAAGACTACACGTAGTATTTATAAGTCTGTAGTAATCACAGACTTTTATAACTTTATGTTGGTCAAGAATTTTATATGTTGTATATCAGATTCTTGATGTAAGTAATGCCCATTATAAAAATAATGAGCAATTTAATAAAACCAAAGACAATAAAACTGGGTACACATCGCTCATCCGGTGCAACAAAGTCATAATTTCTTTTTTCCTTATTAAGGTAATAATAGCAAAATATTCGCAATGCGTCGATTATTCTGATGCATTTTTATCAGAATTCTAACTTACGTAGTTTTAGCAAGACGATGGCAATATCTTTGGAGTTTATCAAACTTTATCTTTTTAATTTACAGTAGCGGCCCGCCCCGGCTTCGCACGGGTACATTACGGTTACATCATTGGAGTTTTAGATAGGATCCGTTTAAAAAAAAAAAAATATATACTATGTCACCCAGGGATAGTGTAGCTTCCCAACAGTGAAAGAAATTTTCAAATCGGTTCAGTAGTTTCAGAGTCTATTCAATGCAAACAAACAAACAAAAAAGCAATCAAATCTTTCCTCTTTATAATATTAGTATATATAGAAGATGTAATCAAGCCTTACTATCAATAGTTTGAAATAAACTAAGTTTAAACTTATATTTACGCGAATACTACACATTGAAATAAAACTATTTTTCGGGATAGGTACTTAAACGGTGAATCTCACCACCATCCAACACAGTTAGCTACCGTGGGTAAATCTTTGTTTCAGAGAGCACAAGGGATCTGTGATGATCACCACCTGGCTGCCGAGATCCGTCACGTCAAGCAAGTATTGCATGACAACAAGCTTCGGATCCCGCGCCTCCATCACAGTGACCGAGTGAAACCAGCCACAGTCGAGCGTCTACCTGCTGTACTACCATGTATAAGAGGTGTCACAGACAAGATTGGCTACATCTTGAAACGTGCTTCAATCAAAACTTATTTCAAGCCACCAAAGAAGATTAGTCAGTTCTTACCACCTGTCAAGTGTCACATTCCTCTACAAGATGCAGGGGTATACAAACTCGACTGTGAATGTGGGCTCTCCTACATAGGGCAAACTAAAAGATCAGTAAAAACCCGCGTAAAAGAACATATAGCTGACGTGAAACACCGGCGCTCCACGAAGTCTGCAATCTGTGAACATGTACAGGACCGCACCCGCCATTATATCAGATTTGATAAACCAAAGATCCTCGCAAAAGAACACCGATTCCGACCAAGGATGATACGTGAGGCCATTGAAATTAAAAAACATCCTAATTTCAATAGGGAAGATGGCTGGGTGCTACCACCAACTTGGGATCCAGTAATTAATATAATTAAATCCAAAACCAAGTGTACCATTGCAAGACCTCGAGACACTGTGAGCACTTTCTGCGTGGATCGGACCGCAAACAACAACTTAATATGAGGGTACCCAGTTACTAACTATGACATCAGGACGTCTAACACCTCAGTCCCCCCGTGACCATGGCTGCTGTAAAGCAGCCGAAACGTCGGGAACATAAATTAAATAAACGCGATAAAATCCTAAAAATAGTTTTATTTCAATAAGTTTAAACTGCTGGCTCATTGTAACAAAGTCACAGTCATGATTTGAGGGATAAAAAAATTTTAAAAGGAATATCGTGAAAAAATTGATTTTATGAATTGTTGCACAGGATGAGCGACATGCTAAACCAATCTAAGGCTACCGGTAACATGTGAATACATTTCGTCCCCTGCGAAGGCTGCAATGATGAAATTAAAATGCTTCTTGTTAAAAGGATTTCAATAATATTCTATGATAAGTACAGTACCAACTACTTATACCATAATAATATAAATATCCATGTAAAAAAATTATTTATACCCAATTACACCCAAGATTACCTGTTCTTTTTTACAGAACGGCTTTTCCAAGCATAGCTTCAATTATGCTATTCTTATTCTTTGATAGGAAGATTCCTTTTCTGTAATTTAATAAATAATAAATATCGGCAGACGAACACACCAACAGTATGGTCCCAAACTAAGCAACGGTTGTACTATGGGAACCGTGCAATGGACTGGGGCGATCCCAGTGATACCCAGACCTGGGCAAATTACGAAAAGGCGATTTCCGAAATTTGCCCCGGCGGGAATCGAACCCGCAACCACCATGTGCTGCGCAAAGCGGTCGTCAAATTTAAAGACATAGACAAATAATGTGCAAGTATTTTATGATATTTTGAACGCAGCAATATAATATAAAAATAATTATAGTTAGTCTATTCTTTGCACGAATTAAAAAAAAGTAAAAAATATCTTTTAACTCTAGCAATAAACAATACCTAATTGAACTGAATTACTTTTTAATGTAGTTTACGATAATCGTAGTTAAATAAAGTTATTGAAGAATTGGAATATATATTTTTTTTTTATTAGATATAGATCTTACAAAAAAAGTGGGGGTATAGTTTCTAAATTAGTAAAAAAAACATCTCATTTCCACTTGACCGGAAGTGTTCAGTAGTCCGACATGTTTCATGAAACCCCCGTTGTTTTGTATCAAGAAAATGCAATGGCCGCCATCTTCGAGTCTTGTGAATGTTTTGGTCGTAGTTTCGGACTTTGAGGCCTATTTAATACGTGCTATGCAATTATTTGATGGAAATAGTTTCGCTACGTCCTAGGTGTTATTAAATTGCTCACATACAGGTCAGTATAAGTTTTCTTCAGTAATTACTGGAAAAGTGTTTACATCTGGATTTCATACTGCTAGCTATTGTGATGTTGTCATTTTCTATAAATATTTGGTATAAATCCCACAGTATATATCCCACGACATAGGAAAATTTCACTGGTCCCCTCATTATTATTTTACGGAGGTGATATAAATATACAAACCTCATTTTCGTAAGTACTTATATTTCTCATGTCTTTGTTACTAAGCGGATTCGGTCACCCCTATTATGAAAAATCGTGTTTATTTTCATTTAGTATCAATATAATTCTGCTAGATTCGCTAAATCTGGTTAATGTTTACTTTTTTTGATGTTTATATCTAGACGTTTCAGTTTCCGTGCTACAATAATGGCGGCAGTGGATTAACCTATTCGCTTATTTTACGCATTTATTCCATTACCGTAGCGTTTATAATGCATCATTTGAGTATTGTACCTTATATTTTCTCGTAGGAAACAAAATAAAGTGACTTTCGAATAGTTTCTTGGAACAATGACCTCGACGGTCGTATCCTATTTGTGGACTAAAAATATTTTACCAAGAACATTATGGTGTACATCGCACGTATACGTGACTATTTCGAAGATATATGGGTAAAGGATCGATTTTCGATTGCAGTCACATGAAATAATATTGGGGGCCGTGGTGCACTCCAAGGCGTCATCTCGGGTTTGACCCAAGATGATAGTATATACAGCATGTCAGCTACATCAGAATATGAAACAGCGGCCCGGCAAGTGAGTACAATGCATTTTATAACATAAAACTCATACCAGAAGGTTGTAGTGAGCTTAGATGACATGGCCACTAAAACCATCACTAAACACCATAACTTGTAAATATTTTGCTTCTGGAGCCAACCTTATCTCACAGTGTCAATCTTGCGCTTGTTATTTCACTGATTCCATAACCAAAATCAATCCACACCATGAACTCTTACATACCATATTCTCTGTACGATAATGCCGTAGGTAGGTAAACTAGGGTGTTGTTTCTGCAAATTGTTGTGTATACTGTTTATTCAGATGTACCCCGTCAATTACACAGAAATAGATACTGCCTTCCTTTACAGGACCTTGACATTGTTGTAAATAAAGATTTGAAATAAAAAGTGTATTTATTCATTACCTTTTAAGTTTTAGTATTGCAGCTTATCGGTGAGTTGTGTGTGATTAGTAAATTAATGTACATTTTCTATCACCTTTCTGTTAAATTGTCCAAATGATGATATTTTGATATTATTGATAATTGTCACTATTAGGTATTCCTGTTTAGTACTTACCATGATATATTATTATGTTGATTGTATGATAATACATTCACTGTATTGGTTCCGTAAAAGTCTCACTATTGTATTTGGTTGTGGTAAATGAAAATAGCTTAGAATTATTAAATCTTTGCTATACTGAGATCAAGTATTTTGATGCTTTTGATAACTACTCTACACTCAAACTTACACTACAAACTGAATCCCACAATAATATGTACAAACTATTCTTACCCAAATGTACTTATTTATTCAAACATATTATGGGAAATTTTGTTGGTACCTTTACTTGAATTATGTGTATGTTTTTATTGAGTTCAAGTGTTAATTGACAATTTAATATCTTGTTATAGGATAACGGGCCGGCCACCTCCAGTGAAAACGTCTATGAACATGTCTTGGACCACAAACTAACAGATATGAATGTTTCAAGTGTGAGAACTCCCGTACTGAGGGCTGTGCCCCTATCTCCCATTGAGGGTGATCCAGAACCAGACTCCACTAACCCTGAGAGTATAATCCAATCCGTGCACAAAGTAGACAAAGAAGTAGAATATCATATCCCAGATAAGGGTTGTGATACAGAAGTATCCGTGGACACCCTGCCCGGTATTATGCGGATTGAAGAGGCTGCCGATAATGTGGCGCGCATAGCATACCCCATACTGCAGGAAACTGAGGATTCGAGTGATTCCAATTACGTAGAGAACTCCACTACTCTAATTCAGGCCCCAATGAATACAGCAATTGTTCAGAATGTCACCAAATTGCCACAGAATTTCACAATCAATGTTGATGCAGCTGTTGGAAATATTACATCCTTACAAAATGTGCAAGATGTTTCTGGCAACCCAACACTATGGCTGCCCACAATACTCGCAACCAGTGCTGCTACTGATAACAAGAACGACGAGGACAGATCACAAGCTGGCATGTCACAAATCATAATCACCAGCGAGAGCTATGTCAGTGATGCAAACCAATCTACCAGGAGAACTAACATTGTCACGGAAAACTTCTTAGGCCGACCCAAAGGGTCAAAAGTTCAGATTCTAAGCAATATATCTCTACCAAAACCTCCTACATACAATCAACAGTACATAGGTGGGAAGGAGATAGCTCCAGTTTACGGCACTCCGAATCATGTCTACAAAATCAGCAACACTGTGCTCTGCGCTAAACCCCAGAAGAGTCAGTCGTTGATCGGCTGCACTAACCTACCCGCGAATGTCGTAAGCAACAGCCCAATAAAAAGCGTGCCATACAGCCACATGTTCACGAAAAGCACAAACTTAAATAAAACTTTAAATAAGGTAAACAATGGTGCTAATTTCAATGCTATGGTCGCCGCATCGTCTGGTAACTCGCAATGTCACATCTTATCCCGAGTTGTGTCCGGACCCAACAAGATGTCCGTGCATTCTGGCAGGAAATCTGTGAACACCTTCAAGGGATCTAAGAACTCTGGTCAGGTGTTGAATCAGAAGAATCAGTCGAGGCCAATTAAAATTATTCAACAAACTGGCGCGGTCAACAAGTCTGAGCCGAAGTCTTGGCCTGTCGCCAGCGTCACGTATAAAAGTCAGCAGCCGACATATGGAGTCGTTGACTCGAATACGTCGAAGATTATACATAAAGTCGGGAGTCCGACGCATAAGGCCCAGCCTATGTCGCTTTCTAAATTCCCTGTGAAAGGGGAACGCCTCGTTTTACAGTCTCCGTGTGGTCCTGTTTTAATTTCCACTGCCCCGATAAGTACCAGTCTACCGAAAGGTCCTCATTATGTTCAATCTGGTTCTACGCCTAACTTGCGGTATGTTCAGACGTATGGCCCGACTGATAACCAGTTGTCCACAGTATCACAAGTGTCCGCTAACCAGCAACTGACTGCTCAAATACTGCAATCTTTATCACAACCCAAGCTGATGTTACACCCGAGCTCTACACCAATCAATCACAGTAGCTTACCTCCTAGTGTAATAGAGGAACCGATGCAGTTGAAATCACTTACAAATCAGAGGCGAATTGTTGTGTGAGTATAAACTAAATACAGTTATAAATTACAATTTAGTAATTCTCCACTGCATTATTATCAGTGTATTCATATCTATTTGTTTTGTTTCAGCGGTGACAAATCCACGTTGCTCACGGAAGACGATATAATTGGAATGGAGGAGAGGCCGAATCTTTCGGAGGAAATTCGGCGACATGCGTTCCAACCGTTTTTGGCGTTCCTCATGTTGGATCACACATACGCTCAGCCCGCGCAGAAGCAACCGTCAGCCCCGACCACCCCCGTGCCCAGCACACCACCCCCAGTTATAACTTCACCAATCGTAGTACCCACAACTCCCATGAGTCCCATAAAGAGAAGTTCCCCAGTGATAATGTCGACGGCGTCGTACGAAATGCCTGTGACGGTACCAACCAACGTTATTGGATCCCCAATACCGGTAACATCCATACAAATGACGCCTCTGACATTCAAATCTCAGCCTCCGCCGCCGCTTCAGGACGACGATGCTGCTTCTGTGATATCTTCAATAGACGGGGAGAGAAGACAACCAGCTGTAGGTGGAAGCGATACGGAAACGGCACCAGAAGGCGAAGATGAGGGGAAAACTAGATGTATATGCGATTTTACGCACGACGACGGATACATGATATGTTGCGACCGCTGCGGTGAGTGGCAGCACGTTGACTGCATGGGTATCGACAGACAGAACATCCCTGACGCCTACATGTGCGAGCTCTGCATGCCGCGCCCGATAGACCGACGCCACGCTCGTGCCATACAGTTGCGGAAGAGGGAAGAACTTAGCGCGCTCGGCGCGTCTGATACAGACTCTTCCGAGAGCACTCGAGCTCCCGGCCAACGAAGAAAACGCCTCCTCACCGTCACTACTTATACGAACACCAGCGGGTCCTGTGTCACAACTTACAACTCCACCCTTCCAGTGCTGCCGCCTTTGCCTCAACCCGCACTGACACTCCCCAAACGGGGCCCGAAGAGACCTAAGAAAACCGAAGTAGTTAGGAAGGGTGCAAAGAGGAAACTATCCGAAAAACGCGTCAAACGCAAGAAAGAAATGTTGTTGAATAGAAACAAATATAACTCTGGATTATCAAACCAATCTCACTGGCAGGATTCTTATGAATTGGCCGTAACAAACCACTATAGCCCTGAATTGAGGGCGAAGATAATGAAATACAGCAGTAAATTGGGCAACACTCCTAATATGGCGTATGCTATGAACGCGCATTTATGCACAACCGTTCCACACGCAGGAGGGAAGATTCTGATCGCTACTAAGGACTTGAAAGAGAATACTCCAGTTATAGAACTGCGGGGTAAATACATGTTGTCGAATCAGCACAGGCCGCAACTACAGAACTCGGCTAGAGCCGGCAGCCAGAAGCCTGGTCCGTTCGTATTCTTCTACAGGTTACCTAAAGATAACACGCAGATATGTATAGACACTAGAACTTACGGGAACGAGGCCAGGTTCGTTCGCAGATCGTGCAAGCCTAACGCTGAACTGCAACATTGTATCGTTAAAGGGACGTTGCACGTCTACCTGGTGACTATAGGGGTGGTACAGTCTAACACTGAGATTACGGTCGGACATGATACAGATGGGAGTAAACAGCCGTGCGCCTGCGGTAACCCTAAGCACTGTAAAGTGAACGGACTAAACCCGTTGGCGAATAGAAAGAGCGTGGACTACCCGCCGAGGGAAAAGAGAAGTAGGAATAGATGCTTTAGTTCCTCTTCGCCGGTGTCTCCACCGCTGGCTCCAAACATAACCACGCCAATCAAAGAGTTCACTCAACAGATAATGTCTTTAAAATCAGAGAGCATTTCTCCGCCACAAATTAAACATGAGTACCCCCCTATGTCGCCTCCATTCAAAAATGCAGTTATGGCATTAAACTTCGACGAGCCGCCCAAACCCGAGCCCGTAGAAGAAATAAAGCCCGAGATAGATCTGATAGCCAAAGAGGAGATGAAGCCGGAAGATTTAGTAGATGAACCGGATTTTTGTAAGATCGAACCTCCAGTTGAGGAGAAAATAGAGGAAATTATACCAGAACCAGTTGCCATAGATATTCCTCTACCAGAAGAAGAACCTAAACCGATACCTAAAAAGGAAATAAAAGAGATTGAACAAGAGGTTGAACCGATATTCTCTGATGAAGAGAAACCGGAAATACCAGAAATACCAGAACAACCAGAAATACCAGAACAACCAGAAATACCAGAGAAACCAGACAAACCAGACAGATCAGAAAAGCTAGAGAAACCAGAGAAGGTTGAAGAGAAGAAACCGAAAGAGGAGCCTAAAGAACCTAAGGTGGAAGAAGAAAGGCCAGCAACCAGAGAATTTACAGCTAAATCAGCTTGTCACGACAGATCGTCGCGATCGAGCCGAACAACCTGCGTCAACCAAGATTCCTTGGACGACAAAACTGATGACTCTCAAGACAAAATACAAACGACTAAAGAAAAAGATAAGAAGAAAATGGTAAGTAAACTAAGAACAATCAAAGCTGCACTTTATTTATTCTAGGACACATATTAAATTGCTGGTTTTATTCTCGCAGACCCGCGAGGAGCGCAAGATGGAGGCGATAATGAAAGCTTTCGAGCGCATGGAGAAGGCGGAACAACGCAAACAGGAGGTGAAAGAGAGACAGAAGCGAAGAGAATCGGACCCTCATCCCAATGCAAATGAAAAGGAAGACGATGACGAAATACATACTGCTAAAAAGAGAAAAAAGTAAGTTGATACATTGTCTCGACTTTATGAATATTTACCAAACTTTTATTTTATAAACAATTAATTACTTGCATCAATATAAAACCGTGACAAGTTATGGGGCGTGCGCAGACCCAACATCCTTATGAAAGCTATGTGTTTAGGAAGGAAGCTTTTGTCCTAGAGGAGTACAGAGGGTGGTTGGACCTTGAATAGTTGCATATGTAATGCTGATAGGCTCAGTGTGTTGTAGAGTTGATAACAGCATGTTAACAGAATCCCAGTTAGTGTTAACATGGGTTAACATCAGTTTAGAAATAATAGTTTACGCGTGTGGCTGTGTTTATGAAAGTGAAAGTTGATGAATAATGGGATATTTTGCAACACTGGCTGTGGACTAGAGAGTATGATTTGTGATTTTTTCTCAGCATCATTCATTTTGATCAAACTGTTGCTCAACAAATGTTTGACATGAATATATTGCATGATGTAAAGCAACAGTTATTTCACTGAATAAATATGAACACATTTCGAATTCCTATTAGAAATTTTAAAATATCATTCTAGAAAATCACATCCGTTAGTAGTCACAATTCAGACCCACTTTGCGATGCTAAAATCAACCTTATAAACATGTAAATGCACTACTACCGAAACATTATATTTTCGAAATTAATTGTACTTATTGCCCAAAGAGCTCAACACGATTGTCGTTGATGTTATAGCATTACTAAGTAGTTGTCCCTTGAATCCAACTTAGCTAAATGCTTGTGCTTGTACAATCGTTTTGTGGTAAGGATAGGGATCGAACCTGATACATCTCGATTACAACAATACCAATGGAAGTGCCTGTTTACTCTGTGTGGTAACCAACTATATTGACGCGGGACATGTTCTGTCACTAGACGCAAGGGGCGGGCGCGTACTACGTCACAGTCGAACCGTCGGCGGCTGAACTCTGCGGACAGTGACCTGGTGACGTCAGGGGACGAGGCGCCGCCCGCGCCGCTCACGCCGCGCCGGGACAGCGCCGCGCCGCCGCCCGCCGACACAGACAGGACCAACGATGGCGTCAATGAGGTATCTAGTTAGATACTGCTCTTAGAACAACGTCTGAATCACATATATAGATTTACATAGATAACGCAAATGCATGTACGAAACCCCGACCAAGCGTCGAGGTTGGTCGCCGCTAACTTACAGATATAAAAAATATGAGTATGAGCGAGATAATGACTCGAGAGAATCGAGCGGGCGGAGGGGCATCGGCGGCATCGGTGTCTTTGAATTGGTTTGGATTTCCCGTCACTAATGACGTCACGGTAGGTGTTTAAAATTCGGCACGCTTGGTTTCAATACCAATGGTAATACTTGCGTTATCTATGTAAATCTATATCTGTGGTCTCGAATGTTATTGTGTTAAATTTATCGTTAGAGAACTCTATAGGGGTTAATTGCTCCACAAAATTGCCTACCGAATACTATACCATGTAGGAAAAAAGTCTAGGTAGTGGAATTTTGTTGATTTTTCTGGCATTGTTTAATGCACTATTCCAGTCTCATTTCAGTACTTTCGTGCTATCAGATGAAACCCAATTTTTTATTTATTTAACAACAAGTACCCAATGGCCTGTCCTTCTATGCTGAATGTCGTGTCAAAGGAGTGCCTACATAAAACAATATTCACAGGAACTCGGCCTGAGCTCAGCGTGTTTGTTAGTCGAGGCCGCCGTCGGTTCCGTCGAATCCGCCTTCAAACTGCCGAAGACAAAGAAAACAATGGCGACGGAATGGCTAGGGCGGTCGCCTGAACGAACACCGTCACCCTATCGGTCCCCATACCGACCGGCTCTAGTCTCCGCCACCTCCTTGGAGAGCCTCGTCAGGGTCGCGTCCACCATGATTGGGGACCTCAGTGGAGGTCGAGACTTAGATCATGAGGAAGAAACCCGAGCCTCACCACCTAGAACTCCCGGCAGGGATCGGAATAAGCCCCCAAAGAAAGCTAGGCGAATAACCAGGAGTACGCCGCCTACTGCAGAGGTCGCTGAAGTCGTCGCTCCGGTTATACCCCAACACAGTGCCAAGAAACGGTGGCTGCGACAAGCCATCAGTGAGGAGAGTGACTCTCCGTCCGCAGGTTTGTATCACTGTGATGTCTTTGAAATGTTTGCGGGTAGTTTAAGAGCAATATTACCATTTTCGATTGTAGATGTGTTTGTTCCAGAATCGCCGCCCAACGAAATGGTCACGCCACTGAAGAAGCGGAGATTAGCGAGAGAATCGCTCTCCTGCGAACAGAATACTATTGTGCCTGTAAGTATACAGAAAATAGTTTCATTATAATATGACTCTAAATACAGTGGTACTAAAGCATGTTCTTACTTGTGCAGTGTAATGACGAAACTTCGCCTATTTTGACGTCGGAAGACTCGCCGGTCAAAGACGACTCTCAAGCAATGTCGCGGCAATATAAAGTGAGGAATATTATGGATAGCATATACGGTAGGGATAGGACGCGATCTGACAGCGGCCAGGGGTCGGACGATCAGTGCAATATGGACAATGACGTTCTGAACGTGAATATAAAGGGTCCTCATGACAGTGAGCATATTAGGAGGATAATAGGAGTGCCTACGCCTGAGGATGAAATGCCGCCGCAGATAACTAAGCCCGAAGACATCCAAACTAATAATAATAATGTAGAATTAGATGAAAGTAATTACAATAAAGTTGTGCCAATGGAAATTGATACGACGATACCGCAGCCGAAGATTCAGGAGTCTGTCGACAGCAATATCGACGCCAAGGGTATCGAAAGCCCGACTGACAAGCTGAACAGTTGCCAGTCGGCGGACACGAGCGGCAACTCGTCCCCGCAGCGCGATGAAATGGACGACATACAGAAGAAAATACACTCATTCCACACGGAGAACATTCAGATACTCAAAAGCAGAAACAAGAAGCCTAAAGAGAAAAGAAAGAAGGTGAACTTGAATTTCGATCTCAACATGGTCGACGATCAGATCAGTGTTCAACTGAGAACGGACGACACGCATTCCAATTCTGTTGGGAACGGCGACATTCACGACGACCTGAGTAACTCCGTCCAGGATGATGTCAAAGTGCATGTTTCGCCTGAGAACATACCGTTGCCGCCTGTGGAGTCGATACCGCTGCCGGCGCCAGAGAACATACCATTGCCGGAAGAGCCTAGCCCTATGCCTGTAATACCGCCTCCAGAAACCATACCCTTACCAGAAGAACCCATGAAGCCAGGGAAGGTGATACGACCAGTATCACCGGTCGAAAAACACGAGAAACCCTTCTCAATGGAACGGTTATCAGTGCTCGACAACTCCATGCCTTTCACCTCGCGTTTCAGTTCCACCGGACTATTTTCCGGTATATTCAGCAACATGTCTCAGCCATTCAATGTGGACAGCAATATAAACGAGAATGTGCCGAACATGTCTATAATAAAAAGTGCAATAGATAGGACTACAAGTTTAGATAGTGGTTTGTTTGACAAGGACAGTATTACTCCGGCTGATGATCTAAAGAGTGTGCAAGAGATATTAACACGTGTGAACAATATGGACTCGAATAACAGTGTGATATTGTCGGGGGTGTTGAATAGTTCTAACAAGGGGGGCCTGTTGGTACCGTCGCCGAAGCCCACCGCCAAGCCTTACTGCCCGAGAAGCAATGACCCCAGACTGAACCCTCCGCCTGTTGAGAAACCCAAACCTGTGAGAAGGAAGGTGAGTTTAAAATGATCATTTTTACAATAATCCTTAACTGCCCAACAATATTACAGTCTCCAATAATTTCTACATCTCCCTCGAACTTACGGGGTTGTGTTTTAAGTGCAAAGAAGACATCCTATTACTAATCATTAATCTATCTACGGACGAAGGAGTAGCAGTGGGCATGTTTACCTATGCCTCATAATCAGAGGAAACCGGCCGAACGATGCTACCTAGCACAAATTAAATCAGTCCAAGGTCTCAGATTAGATAAAGGTAAAATTTTACGTCGACTATTTACAATGCTTTTATACGCACTTTCACATAATATTATCGATCAGTGAAGGTTTCAGTCATAAAAGTAATAGATAATTTTACCTGATTTTCCATACCGAAACATAGATTTGTATTAATGTTTGACCATGTAAGTCGGTCAAATTTCATAAGCGAAATGTAAGGGAAATATTGTCGCGTACAAGCAACAAGCTTGTCTCTAGACTAATGGAATAAATTGGAAATGTGCCCATAGGCTGCGAATTAGAACTAGTAACTAAATTGATATAACAAATATTACTAGCCTACACTATAGTTATCAGTGTTCAGCCATATCGTTAGGATGTATTTCGAAACACTTGAGATTTAGACCATTGACCGATATCTGCCCGCGCGAGTACCCGTTGTTCAACGCGTGCTATCGCGTTGTTTATGAAGCCACATCCCTTTTATTGCCATAGGAGAAGTTAGAACTATTAGCACGCATTATAAATTATCTATGCTGATACTAGAATTTGTTTTGTGTTTGCACTTGATATAATATGGTGCATTAGTACAAATACTTGCATTATTAAAATTGACGACCAGTTTCTCAAAATACAATCCTCACAAGCACTTCCTGAGCAACAGAGTGGTTAGTGCGTGGAATAAGCTCCCAGTAGACGTTGTATCAGCTCAAAATGTAAACCAGTTTAAGAACCGACTCGATAAACACCTGAAAGAGAAAAGCTAGAAGAGAACAACAGGATACAGGCACCTATCAGTTGAATCAACTGCCTGCCTGATACTAAATCATAATAATAATTATTATCCCAACCCTTCGGCCCATATTGATAAATAGTAATCTCAAGTTTAACGTTGGTCTTCAGTAAACTTTTGACGAGTAATTTTGTACTGCTATGACATAAGAATGTCAATTCCAAGATCACTCTCAGATTTGAGATAGCTTCATTAATGAGCCTTAACATGCACATAGGTGGTAATATGTGGCAGCATAAGATGCTACACACTATTAGATACTACTCGCCATTCCTAATGCCTTAATTGCAGTCTTTATTGCTGACATGGTCCATGGTCGATTTAAGAGACCACTTTTTTTTTTAAAAAACCTTCACGGCATCTTGGTCGCATAGTATAAGTGGCCGTAATTCTTCCTGGTCTGACCCTGAGTGTTGTTCGGATCGCTCACAGTCCATTTTTTGAACGGCCCAATAACCGAAGATGTACGATCGACCTATCGCAATACATTATTATTTTCCGTAGACCCATCACAATGCCCTCCTCTCCTCCACACAGTAACTTTTTTCGGAATTATTTTTATGCAAGTCATTCCTAGTGAGGAGTGCAAAGGGTTGCTGGGTCCATGATTCTATGGTGCCAACAGTAAAGCTTTGCTTAGATCAGGAACATACAGTGTTATTGTATGTTTCTGGTTTGGTGATATTGATCATGTATTTATCACGCATGCTTACCCTGAAGAGGCAGCCAGAGGTGCACTGTAGTTCACCCAAATTTGGCCAATGGTATTTCAGTCCCCAATGTATTAGGCAAGCCTATAGCCATTTTCCGAGGAAATTCTCGGGAGAATCAGGGTCCATAGTCTACCACTCTAGCCTTGTACGGTATGCCGAACTTCACACGTCCTTCGAAAGATGTGCATGTATCCTCACGATGTTTTCCTCCTGTATTCAGCAACTGATAATTTTAGTTGGCAGTGAATCATGAATGAATAGTTTATTTATTTATCCGTGTAATCGGTAGCTCTCTATAACCGAGTACCGGAAGCGGCACAAAGGGCAGCCGGCGGAGGACGGCGGCGGCGCGGGCGGCGCGGACGGCGCGGGCCCGGACGGCGCCGCCGAGTGGTCGTCCGAGTCGTCGGGCGGCGGCTCGCTGTCGCCGCAGCGGCTGGACGCCGCCGCCGCCGCCGCCGCCGACGAGCTGGAGCAGAGGCTGCACAGAGAACTCGCCGTCTCGCACGTGCCTAAAGGTGAGCGTTCTACTAGGTGAAACAGAAAGGGTACACTTTTCGTTTTGCAACTTTACTTTGTAAATCTAAAACTATCGGCTTTGTGGGACACTTGTAGTACTAAAGGTTTTGTAGACTTGTGAAATCTGTCAACAGCTAGAGAGCTGTTACAGGGGTAACACCTTTTGTTTTTCAAGTTTCCTCCAAAGCTGATAGTTTTAGAATTACAAAGTTAAGTTTGAAAAACTATTTCAACCTGTATATCTCTAAAACCGCCTCAGACTGGTTTTATAATGACGCTTGGATGTCGTAAAGAATATGAACTGAAACTGCTGTAAAGGCACTTCAATTAACTTTATCGCATTGTAAGTGTTCTTCGCTGTGCTCCGCACGGTGTAAATCGTCCATAAGGGTTACTTATTTCGCCTTGTATACGAATATAGTGATGTCTGAAGATATGCAAGTCGCCAGTCTCCACAATTCCATCGCCATCTTCTTGTCGGATTAAACTTTACATTTGTCCTTGTGTGCAATTAACCATAGTCAAAGTTGTCATGAATACCAAACAGCACGCATTATAATACCAGTCGTTATGTTATATAGTATAGTGTATAGCGAACCCGCCGCATTACAATTAATGTGAGCCAAGGTTGGTATTATTTTCCATGCTTTGCGAATCGCTGGCTCGCTGCCAATGTTTAACAGTTGACGTCCCAAGCCCGGCCTAGCATTGTCCAGAAAATATAAGGTAACCATCGAGTCGTAAGCCAGAATAGTGCATAAATCTATATATCTATCATATTTTCGTTTAAGCAACTTGTATTCGTAAAAAATAGATTGTTATTAAAGTGCAGTCATGCCAAATAATAACCGTGGCACAATGGTACTTTACTTTACCGCAGTGTGTAGGTACATGTTGTCACACTCGATTAGCGTCGATGTTGGCTCGTGCGGCGGCGGCGCGAGCGCAGTGATGATGCACTTTCTAAAGGAAACCGGTACTGGCGTGCACACAAGTGTGGTGCACTAGGGCCCGTATATTTAATAGACGTCTAGAGTCCGTATTAATAAATCGATATCAGGTCTGGGATCGATCTCAAGTACGCCTTTGACATATCATTTTGTACTGCAATGACATTTCCAAGATGGCTCTCAGACTTGAGATATATTTTTAATATGTGTCTTACGAGCACTTACACCCATTATTGTCCAAAAAAGCAAATATTAAAGTAATATAATAGCTTTTTGAAATTATGTTGTGTTTAGTTAGAAGTTCCAGTCGTCCAAAAATAATTTATATTGGAAGTGTCCTAGTTATCTATAAAATAGTAGGAATAGCATCTTATGTCTATGGTATTAAAAAATCTATAACAAGTCAAAAGCGTACTGAAGATAGCTCTCAAAATTTGACTTCGATGTCGATGATACCGGTCTTAGAATTTTGGAACACTTTAAGATCTCTCTAATGACCGATGTACGCGAATGTACCAGACAGCAACGAACGCCTGTGCAATGTGTACATAGGTAAACAAGTATATTTCCATACAGCAGCCGAGTTATACTGGAACCGAGTTTATCAACAACATTATGTTTCCACTGATCACAATATACCTACATTTATAAATTAAACAAAGCGCTTTATATGTATAACGTTTATATAATTATAACTTGATAGCAGTAATCGATGTAATTAAACCAGATGATTGTCACAAATTAGAATAAGAAAATTATATTTCCGTTCAACTCGGTATTGTTAACTCGAAATAAATTTGAAAAGTGTTGCCTACACATATAAGTAATATGTAAGTGTTGCTATACAAAAAAATAACACATAATTTAATGGCTACCACAGAAACAAGCCACGTGAAGCCCGCACAAGCTTCGTCTCCTCTCTCGCCTCTATAAAGACAATCATTACTCGTTCGGCCTTGACGGCCCGTGTAAACATCACACAATACTTACTGCGCAGCACAATTCAAGCTAATATATTCATATACGATACGATATTTTTTACATGCCGTGGCGATGAGATAATAGTAATTCCTACTCGATTTAACTAAAGTGGCTATACTTGTCTGGATTGCGCCCCGGACGCGCATCGATCCCTCGGGAGTAATGCCAAATTGGTTAATGAAATTGTTATGTTATGACGCCTGTTGCGTAAGTTCAGTAGAGGAATGCTTATTGTACTCGGTCAGACCCGTGAAATAGGGGGATTTCGTCTTTATCCCTATACGCATGCATCTGAGATCGCTTTGTATTTATCTAAGAAAACTCGTAATATTTGCGTTCATAGCGATAGGTATTTTGAACCTTCAGGTAGATACTCTAAAGAATATTATCATGGTACAATAATTATGGTGTGCCAGGTATTATCTTCACACGATGGCCCAAGACTACGTCACGATCAGTGTTGTTCTCATTTATTGACATCTTCAATAATATTTGATTAATTGATGTTAATTATTGGCCTGACCTGACTGATTATAATATCGGGGACTGAGGCAAATCGGGACGTGAGTAGGAGTAGCCAGTTTAATCTAAATGCATGTACACTACTGGTAATTGCTCGGCAAGCCATTTCAGACGTACGAGTGGTTTCGCAATTATTTTTAGACCGCGACTGAGCGCGACGCGGCGTGCCAGAATCTCTGGTTTACGTACTTTGTAATTTGAGATTTTTTATGTGCTTTGTTTTTTCTAGGTTTAAGCACCTAATTATTTTTTTGGCAATACCGACTGATGACGTCGGAACATGGCTTTTTTACCTATCATAAATATTTCCTTTTAAAAATTATGATGTATTTTTCAGAGGCTCTTAGGTTTGTCCTACTACAGAGATCATCTTTTCAACTGTTGCGGATTCAACATTACTATTTATATCATCAGTACTGACATGACGCTCAAAAATCAACAACCAAATCCCGTCATCCGAAAACCATACAACTGCGTAAATAACACTAGAGGCCTTTTCAAATATAAGCCGTCTATACGCGCGCTTATACTTGCACAAGCCTTAAATCGATTATAACAGAAGCCTATTGTTTGACACATGGTTTTATTTGCGCAGGTGTTTTCGACGCCCAGCCGACGGCATTGGAGCGTCAGAGGGAGAACCTCAGCTCGCGGTTGCGGCGGGAGTTCGGCCTGGCGCTGCCCGACGATGAGGAGGCCAGGCCGCCCACCGACCACGCCGGTACGGCACGGGGGCGGGCGGGGAGCCCGGACACAGCTCACGGGACATATTGGCACGCGGGTACATACACAAATTGGCGCTATAGTGATCAGTGACGGAGAGATTTGGTGCCCCAAACAAACCATGACTAAACTAAATATCATGACGTTTTTTTCATGGTCATAAAGCATGAGCAATACCGCAACAGTTAAATTTTTAATGGGTTTTACAACAACAAAATTTGGCGTCAGTGTCTAGAGGGTTGTGTGCTTATCGTCTAAATCAACCAAATTATGTTTGATGTACTTGTGATATAAGTTAACTAACATATACATTAATCACTGTTTTTATGAAATTAAGGTAAGGTTTTTAGTACAGGTTTTGACAGCATCAAGTACCAATCGAATGATCGACTCCTTTCATAGATTGCACAGCAGCGCCCCTAGCGGAAGCGTGCAGTTTTAAAGGTTAATGTATGCAAAAACTTCGATTGTTTGATTGGTATTTGAATACTTTCAAATCACATGCTGAATGCCCTCAGAGGTACAATCAACAAACTCGACGCTTGATCACCTTAAGGTTGCATTTTGAATGCAGTGACCAGCAGTCACATGCGACTAGCATGGTCATAAAAACAATTAAAACAAATGGCTTTCTAAAAAAGGGCTTTTGTCTCATCGGAAACTTCGTCTCATTGGACAACAACATATGATTACTGCCTGCAAGGGAAAAGTGTTAAAAATTGATCAAGCGTCAACTTTGTTGATGGTACATGGTGTTGTTGTAATGCGCTGACGGTGCGTTTGTTTTGTCCGGCAGATGGCGCGGCAGGCGCGAAGCGCTGCGACAGGTAGAGGCGGAGCCCGCCTCGGTGCACATAAGACATTATTTTTGTAAATCTCACGTCGGCGCCGGCCCGTCGCCTGTGTTATAATAATAATATAAAACTTATCGACGAGTGTACGTCAAGTGCGCGCGCATTGATTGTATATTTCCGTTTCACTTCGTTTAATTGTTTTTTCACGGTTTTCTGCAAGTACAAATTGTTTTTATTTCCCTCTGTACATATTGTATATAGGAGAGTTAAGATTATAATATAGGAAACCTACTCAGTAACGTATATATGTATAATGGTATGAAAGATTTTTTATATATGTACAATGTTTATGTATCTTATTGATATATTTATTTATTATCGATTTATTCGATAGTGCGTTTAGGGAATGACGGCTAGGATTTTTGTACGCATAATGTTTAAGTAAATTATAGTTGTTTTTATTATTTGTTTTATGTTTCTTTTTCTAGCGTATTATAGGGGGTCCGAGGGCTCGTCCTAGTTCTAGGATTCTCGTAGCGGTAGAAGTTTCGCGTGTAATATAGAGACGCTTCGATACAGACATGCATTAGCCATTTTTAGAGGTGACATCTGTGTTATAATTTATATCGGCGTATTTGTACAAGGATTGTGTTGTCTATGATCCACCATCACAAGTGAATCGGCAGCTGGGAAAGACGCGGTCCTGTTTTCCATAAAACAACTTTGAATGTGTACATTCACAAGAATAATCAATCCGACGCAATACGCCACTTTTGTGTCTTGAATCGCAACGTTGTTAATAGTTCCATGATTATTATCATCCAAATTGGACGTGCCGTCATGAATTGAGGCAATTAGTTTTCAGTTCACCAGATGTCGCTTGATTGACAATATCTGTCACTTCACTTCTGTCAGTGCCACCACAAATATTAATAACGCAGGCCTCCATTTTGGTTTTCCAAAGTGGACGGTCGCATTTTTGTATTGTATTGTTATTAATTGTGTTTGTTATTGCTATTTGTTACTTGACACTGGCGAAATACCTATTAACTTGGGTGGGCCCACAGATATAGATTTACATAGATAACGCAAATGCATGTACTTTGCGTGTCCGAAACCCCGACCAAGCGACTACAGATATAAAAAATATGAGTCTGAGCGAGATAATCACTCGAGAGAATCGTAGCGGTCGGAGGGGCATCGGCGGCATCGGTGTCTTTGAATCGGTTTGGATTTCCCGTCACTAATGAAGTCACAGTAGGTGTTGAATATTTTCATTTGGCACGCTTGGTTTCAATACAAATCGTGTTACTTGCGTTATCTATGTAAATCTATATATGTGGGCGGGCCATATTTTTAAAGAAAGAAGAAGAAGAACGCACGGTCTGAATAAGTTGACATTGACTGTCAATGTCAGTCCACTCTAAAGTGGCGCCGCCCTGGTGGCAAAAAAGCCTGGATGCACCCCCATTAACCATTGATTTACTGATGAATTTGATATTCATATTAATACCAACATTTAATTTATTAAAACTCATTTTATGTGAACTATACAGCTATGATTCTAGGCGGTTTGATTGGGCTCCATTAATAGTGTGTTTGTCTTTAGATATAATTAATCTTTGGTCTCTCGCAATGTATTAAAAACACCAATTTTATTATGATAATATGAATATGTAAGGCCATGTGATTCCATCATTGCATTGTGACAGCGGCGGTTAATACGTTACAATTTTATTTGTTAATTCATTGCTAATTGTATGCAGCACTTAACAGTTGTAAAATTACATCTGAACCGGACTTGAATGTCACTATTTCTATATTTTACAGAACGATTGATTTTTGTTTGACTGATTTTATCTATTATTTTTTAAATCAGCGCCTCTTACATATTCCAAAAAAAAAATCCGATTCTCTGAAATATTACTTCAAGTTCGGGCACATGAAATATATTTTTCAAAATATCACTACTCTGAGACATGAATGAAAAATGAAGTTAACTCATACACTGAATACAGTATCCTATTTTTAATTTCACAATTGTTAATCACAGCTGAACTGTAATCCTACTAATATTATAAATGCGAAAGTTTGTGAGTGTGGATGTATGAATGTATGTATGTATGTATGTATGTTTGTTACTCCTTCACGCAAAAACTACTGAACGGATTTGGATGAAATTTGGAACACAGATAGATTATAACCGGGATTAACATATAGGATACTTTTTAACCCAATAATCCAATACTACGCGGATGAAATCGCGGGGCACAGCTAGTATATTATATTTATATTATAACAACGAATCAATGTTGTGAATAACCTCGGTCTAAAATAGAACCTAACCCAGTGATAAGGGAGACTACATAAGAGTACAAGAAGCAAGAGCTGTCTTTGTTCATAGAATGAATCCACTGAAGGTGGAAATTTGCATGTCAAGGACACACGCATGGACGTAACGGCGTAACCTAGACCGCTATCCTTTTTCATACAAAACTAATATTAGCAACGGTAATTATGAATTTCCTTTAAAATTACCAAAGGAAATTCATAATTCCCCTCCGGCCAGGCCAAATACGCCCATGGACCCACATAATACGATCTCAGTATACCACAGGAAATCACATCTGTGAACATAGATTATTCTCATGTGCTGTAACTAGTACTTGCATTTGCAAAATATTCTGTTTGTTATAATATTAGGGCTTAGGAATCCTAGTTCGCTACACATCATAAACTTTGTGGTATATCGACTACACACCAATCGATCGACTGTCCATGGATCCATCGATCGATGGACCGATGGTATGAGATGAGTCGACGTCCAATGCTTTCTATAAAGAGCACCGTCAATTGACCGTCGATCGATTAATGTGGGTGTGGATACCATCCTTACATTATTTATTTGCATCTTCTACAATTTTAAATGCCCCTTATTATGTGATGTGTTTGCGCAATGTACTTTGTTCTTAAATGTTTAGACTGTATTTTCATTTCCACACAAATATCTCAAAAGTTTGAATGAGTGATATGCTTCAGCTGATCTTCCTGAGTTGCTGTCATTCGCTTGTATATCAAATTACTTAGTACATAATGTACCATACATTATTATTATGTAGCAGATTAACCTTGTTTCCAATAAATTAATAGTGTCACTGCGGAAAAATATATAGAGTTATTTGACTTTTCTTTTGAATGTAATACTTTTACCAACAACATTTTACCATGTCAAGTAATGTTGTGAAAAGGTGACGCAAATTATTTAGTTCTGATTTATATCAGAAACTTGTGTGCTGGATTATCGTTGCAATTTAAATTAAAATAATTTTATGTAGTTGAACTACATTTCCTGCCCAGTGACGGATGCTTCATCCCAATTATTGCTCAAAATGTGAGCCAGATTCCACAACTGCAACCAAAATATTAGAATGTGTGCTTTTTTGCGTTCAGATCTTAACTAACAATAAAATTATGTCCGTTTTGAACATTTCAATCCGCAATCTATGACCTATTAAGCACCCAAGAATTGGCCTATCTTATTATTATATTTTTATCCAAATCAATATTCAAGCTAAGCGAGTCTAAAAAGTACATATCGGGAAATTGTTTCAATTAACTAGTGATTATAGGAACTTAATTTTTCGTACGGCTAATTAGTATGTTCAACTAGGTTGCATTAAGCTTCGCCTATAGTGGCATAATTCTGTCATCTTGATTTTAAGATTTCTACGCATAATCATTAAAATGTTAGAATTTAGTCACACGTTGCAATAATACGCCTCGAAGGCAAAATACACATATTTATAGCACACAGAATATATTATACATTTATTTAATCCACTATTTTATTATTTTTGTATGTGTATAAAACGTATTGTAGAAAGGATTTTTTATGACTTTTTTTCTATTGAATCGAATTTAGATTAGTGTGGAACTATCGCAGCCGGACTAGTACGGTAGACTCATGTCTGCCTGCAATGGACTTGTAAATATTTTGATCTGGTTTTTAATAAATTATAAATTTATAGCTTAATGTCTCGCTATGGAGTGCATTTCAATGTGCTGACCCTACTACAATGAAATTACAACACGAAGGGAGATACTCTTTTGATGATCTAAGTTCCACTTCAGATCTAAAATAATTAAGTTCAAATCGATGGCAGTCTCATATTATGTATATAGTAACTGTGCAACAAAAGGCACTCTAACTTTTAAATGTTTCTGTAGTAGTATATTAGATGAAAATCTTTGTGATAAAAAATCTTAATTATATCATCCAGTAGATTGTCTGTGTAAATATTATAATAGTTGTATTGATAAGTAAAAGCTATATTTTGTTATGGTGAACAAAAAGCGCACTCTCTATCGTTTGCCATATTATGAACCTAGTTTATTAGTAGGTACCTACCTTCGACTCCCTTGTGATCGCACCCACCTTCGGCCCCTCCCGCTCCCCACTAGGGTTTAATTTTATGTAAGGTATTCGATGTAACAATGGAATATTTTGCAATATATTAATATATATAATTTTTTAAACGCTAAGTGGATCATAAAATAGAGACGCTGTATAATATCCAGATGTTAAATATTATTATTTCCTTCTTAATGTTTGAACTAAGCATGTAAAATTTAAAATAATACTAGAGAATAAAAGATGTTATGATAATTAATTACATAAAAATCTTCGTTTGAATGTACTGCCTTTCCTTTATTCCTTTTTGTAGAAAATAATGCACAGTACATACATAAAATATTAAACATTTATTTCTTAAACATTTATATTTACATAATTTCTACAAATTTAACATATAACTTAAATTCTTGTCTGGAGCTAACTTTACGTAAAATTTGACACCTTGTACATTGAATTCTTATTCAGTATTTTATACTATACAATCTAGAAATCAATGTTAAAAATAATAATCATATTATTATGTAACTATACCTCTACGTAAATAAAACCTCAGTCTTGAACTTGTCCAATCGGACCCCACCACATTGAATAATTATCTTTACATTTGATACAAAAAAAATAACAATTTGAAACAATATTCACAAAGTTCTTGAAATACTATATAGACTTAAGCCAAAAGACCGGACCAATCGGATAAAAACCATATTATGTTATAGTCCATGGGCTAAGTCCTCGTAGCTACCTAATCTGATTAACAAAACCATCGGTTATCAAATGAATCCTCAAATTTTGGTGGGAAATACAAAATTTGTAGATTTAAAGTAATCTAGTGTCTTAAAAATATACTACTGTTTGGCCTTTTCATTTTCTGATTAGGGGCGTCCCTAGGGTGAATTTTAACATTAAGCAATATATTCTTCTACTACATAGATATTATAAATAATATTATGTAGCTTAAGACCAGATAATGCGTTATAATATAAATCATAGACAGTTTACTTAAAATATACTTATAATTTTACCGGTACAAGTAATTACCTAATGAGTAATTTTTTTGTAACAGTTTTGGTAATTAACCACACCCTAGTTGCCATTATCTTTCTTGACTATCCTTATATCACAGCCGTCACTGACACATTGTCCACGCCGCCTTTAGCCGTCCAATCCGACCTCCATAAGGTCATCTTGCGTTGATATGTACAATCTTACTTCTAATAATGTCCATTTCGTGCCCACAATATATACACGAGTTGGTTTAACTATATGTACACACGTGCCAATAAAAAAGGATAGGTAATATGAATATAAAATTAAATTACTCTTTATGCTTGACTAGAAGCCAAAACTTCGATGGTAGATAGATACTTATGAGGTGTTTACCTACCTATGTAAATGCTTTTGAAAGAAAGTGGCAAATTTGGTCTATACTTAATATTTAATAAATACATGAATTGATTAGGTTTTAGCACCGACAAATTATATTCGTAAATAAAACGTATTTCTGAAACTTCATTGTCTCAAAAACAAAATCTAGATCGTTTGCCTTTCATACAAAAAATACAATGTGGGTACAACTTATAAAAAATGTTTCACTTTATTTGGGCTCTTAATATAGGTATGCAATAAAACTTACGTCCTGCACTAGGTTATTATATATCTTAAATTTGATAATGTATTTATAACATAGATTACCGAAACTTGTATATAAAAATTTTTTTGGTCCATTTCATTAGCTGTCACTTTAAGAAATTGGCGCCATTGTCCCGCCATAAACAAACGAAACGACACGCAACAAAATGTCAAATCAATTTTTTTTGACACTGAACACGAGGCTTTTTGCTTACACGGCCCGCCAATCACGTTCAGCTGGTTCTCGTTTCACATGATAATTCAGACACGGTTGGAAGTTCACGTGGATCGTGACCGGATGCAGGGGCGCTGCGAGGTGCGCAGCTCTCGCGTCGAGGATGTCGTAAGGACCAAGATGCCTCGTTAGGCACGCGGAGTCGACGCTTAGCGGGACGTAGTATTTTCCTGGAATTATAACAAAGAGAGTTAGACACAGATCATCATTATCTGCCTTACCATTTCCCATTATCTGGGGTCGGGGCAGTTATGTCTTTTCCTTCCATTCATCGCGCTTTCCCGTCAAACTCACATCCACTCCAACCTCGTGCATATCACTCTTAATACAGTTCATCCATATTTTCTTTGGCCTTCCTCTCGCACTGTATCCATCCACATTCATATTCATCACTCTTTTAATCACATGCTTCTCATCCCTTCTCATCGCGTGTCCAAACCATTCCAGCCTCATACCTCTTGCTTTATCAGTTATTATCGCTACTTTGACACTACCCCTTACATACACATTCTTCACCTTGTCTAGAGTTAGACACAGACGATACGTGTAATCTTGAGTAGTTCGACTCTACTGCAGCGTCAGTCAACTCACCTAGAGCATTCAACGCGAACACGGGCACATACCGCGACGGCGGGAGTGGTTTGTCGTAGTGGTGGTGATGAGGGGATTCGCTCGATGTGTCCTGAAAGAAAAAATATCAATTTGTTATGAAACATATCCACAAGCTATGGTATACTCATGCAATCTCTTAACAAAATTAATTCCATTAATTAGCCGGACAAATAACTCCCCTGGACATAAGACTTCCTCATAATCACGGCCTCTGCCGCTGTCATTTCAACTTTGCAGTTCTTTCTAACTATTTCGATTACTCGTAACTCCTCATCTCCAAACCAATAGTTTAGGGAAACTTTGAGCAGACCTCGCGTAGTCCCGATTGCGCGTCAAGCCACCTCGAGCCTCCTGCCTTCAACTGTCATCACTGGCATCAGTAGACGAAAACCTTCGTCTTCAGTTCCGACACAGCACCACAGAAGATGCATTGTGGTGATAAAACAAACAAATAGTTAGTTAATTAAATAGTGAGTAGTGACCTGTGGCGAGGTATCCCTGGCGTCCTCGGTGGAGCCTGAGGCGGAGCAGGAGCCGGACGCGGAGCCGGAACCGGAACCGGGACCAGAACCGGAACCGGATGTGGAGGTGGAGGGCGCGGGCGGGCCCGCCTTGCCGCGGCGGCGCGCGCGCGAGTACACGCGCCCCCCTCCCCCTCCCCCGCCGCAGCCTCCCCCACCCCCCGCGCCGCCCTCCGCGCCGCCCGCCGCGCGCGCAGACTGCTCAGCCGCCTGCATCAACACCATTAATACTATCATCTAGTAGGAATGGTTTTTACGATTAGTAATCTCAGTAAACATCCGCATTTCATCCACCATATAGATAGGTAGTTAGTATAGGTACGTATTTTACCACTTTTTTTTTTTATCCGGACTTACCTACTACTTGTATTCCTTAATTTTGACTTTGCTGACAGGGGAGATTCTACTCAATTAATAGATAAGCAACGGTATAATTTATACATCCTACTAATATTATAAATGCGAAAGTTTGTGTTTGTTACTCTTTCACGCAAAAACTACTGAACGGATTTGGATGAAATTTGGAACACAGACAGTTTATAACCTGGATTAACACATAGAACCCTTTCCTTAAGGCTACGCGGACGAAGTCGCGGGCAGCAACTAGTCCATTATAATTATTACCTCCGTGTCTTGCGATCTCGAGAATCGCCTTTCAATAGAATTCTTGAATTTGTACGAGTGTAGGTAGTCTTCAGAGTGGTCGGGCTTGCGCACCGCCCGCAGCGTGGGCTCCCGCTTGCGGCGCCCGTCCAAGGGCAGGGGCTCGGCCTCCGCCATAGCTTCGTTGTCCGTGCCCATTGCTGGCTGCCCCAACGACACTGGCAAATGGAAGTCTCACATTGAATACGAAATCAGCGATTAATTATTTTTTTCACGAGAAAGCCAGAGTGTGAACCTGGTTTATTTTCCTTGCGACGGAACTTACATACTACCAGTGACAGACGGCCCAGTCTCGAATAAGAATTCTTGGCATTATTTGTATTAGTATTTTAGTGCCGGCCTAAGACATAACACATAACATAGGTATCATCCATAAACCACGTTAAATAATAAATTAGTTGGTACATTTCTGAAGACCGCTATTAGGAATGGTTTTTAAATAGAGCATGTCTACTACCCGTGTGAAGCAAAGGCTGGTCGGTCTTGCCTTTTTAACTACGCCTGCAAATAAATCGTATTAATGTCCTAGTTGTACCTACAGTCAGTACAGTCCATTGGGTAAGTGGCTTCATGAGGTCTGTCGTCGTAGGGCTCGGCGAAGTGCTGCTGGGCAGTCGGCGGCGCCGTGGCTATCACGCTGCTCTTCATCACGTACCCCTGCGAGCTGCTCGACGAGCTAGCGGTCTCTGATGAGGACCCGTGGGACGGGTGCTTGTCGCGGATGAAGGCCTCACCTATAATTTTAAATAAAGTAATGGAGTACTAAGTATAATATTATAATCAATTAGATAGAATGAAAACTTTTAAGGTTCGAAAGAAAGATTTGATGTTGGAAGTGTGCATAAACAAAATATACTCTTTTGCGGTAAGCTGGAATCCAAGAAGAGCACTGTATGTTTATGTACTTACATATTAAGATATGTTCTCATAAACGATAGAGTAAGACAGCACCTAAGTGGTGTATATTGGCTTTTACAAATATTCGTAGGCAAATTGTTATTAGTATTGTAATTTCTAGATAATAAAGTAATTACATTACGATATTTTTAGCTCAAAGTCTTAATTAGTTTCGGAACCTGTGCCCTGGAATGTATGAAAAAGCAGAACATTTATTTGCAGAATAAACGTTATCTATCTGACGATTGTAAAAAAGGCCCTAAGGTTGGCATAAGTATCTAAATATCTTTTCACCTCAGTAGTATCTTGGGATTTAAAAGAAAGTTAATAACAGGATAGATCAAATGAAATTAGCATACCTTTAGAGACGGCGTCACAGTGCCTCTGCAGATGCGATGCAAGTTGCACGCACAGCCCATCCCCGGGCCCGTGGCCCTGTACCTCTACGAGGAACCGGACGACTTCGGCCACGGCCTCCTGGTAGCCGGCGCGAAAGCCCTCGCTGGCCTGCCGCTCTGCAGCTAGAACAACCCCACGCGAAGATGCAGCATCTATCGCCGGGCGACTCCCAACAACATTAGCATTCTTCAGCGCATCACCGTGAGCATGTTTTTGTCAACCTTATTAATCTTGATGAGATGAGTAGTGACGAATGAAACTTTTTATTATAACTTTTATTTAATGTTATGTTATATAGATGGTTTTATTGATATCGAGAACGGATGAAGAGATTTAAGTATTTTTGTGATTTGAAGTGTCGTCCATAAACCATGTGTAATGTTAATTAGTGATTTTGGTTAAAACACTTGTTTCTTTCACTTCTTGTAAATCATTTTATAAATTAAGTCGTATATGATTTAATTTTATTTCATCGTTAATAATAAGCTAAATACTGTTCTAAATGTGTACAACCACGCATTTTAAGAGGCATTATGAGAATTTGACAATATTTTCTCAAGAAATAGTACCTACTACCTAGTCTTTTAACTAAACCTGAGATTATGGGCTGTAGTAAATGTGCGGTGCTATTTCCCTCTCCATTTTGAATGGCGACGTCAACAGTAATAAGATATCATGAAAATAAAATACCTACACAGTGGTACATTGACTGCGCAATTTATTTTTATTCCCATTACTAAAAATACATTCAGATGCATAAGTAGGTATGTATTTTATTCGTCGATGGACGTCAATAGTTACGTTATGATTTAATCGCAATTATTGCCACAAATTGTATTTTTCTGAAAACCAAGCTGTGTACTGAAACCTAACTAAATAGTGATCATTTAATATTTTAATGTTTTAGTAACGTGCATCATCCTGGTATAATGACATACCTAATTCATGATTTGTTATTTGTTCTCAATTAAATTTATATGCACAATTAATGGTAACTCTACCTAGGGGCTCACAAAACGCTCTCGTGAATGTTCACGAAACAACTTTAAATATTCGGAGATTATGCAGAAAATACTAGTAAAAGTAACCTATGATCTTTGATATAAATAATTGATTAGGTACCTATTCTTTGTATTTCTTACATGAATCTGGAAACATTTCAAAGTTTCTGAAGAAAACCATGTTACTAGAAGTCTTTGGCGCAGCTTAAAATAGCTTAAATTACTAAATAATTTTACGGGGAAGTCCTAATCGATATTGGGGTAAGCTTTATTACTTCCAATAGAGGCATTTGTAAAGTACTTTGTTTTTATCAAGATTGTCTTTTGCTGAGAAAACAATTATTTAAAATACCTATCACGTAACCTTGTGATTTCTGGGCATGTAAAAATAAGAGTCAACGGCAAAATGGAAAATGACACCTATTCCAACAGAAATCTCTTAAGGTGAAGGCGCCTGTCTAGCCCGCGAAATTCAAAATTTTCGAGTATTTTTATAGTTTATTCAAAATCTGAAAACATTTAAGAAAACATTTTGTGATTTGCGACAAACACAGTATGCAGTGCGTTTAAAGTAAGTTGGATCCATTAATAAATGCACTGTACACGGTCTTTGTCGCGAATTACAAAATGTGCCTTTTATTATTGTCAGATTTTGAAAAAAATCTAAAAAACCTCAAAAAATTTGAACTTCGCGGGCTAGATGGGCGCTTTAGCCTTAATATAAGCCTCTTATTTACTATGGTTTTTATGAAACACCACCTTCATCATCATTTCATGTTGCGTAAACAAAATCTGTACTTCGTAATTAATTCCAAAAATAGCATTCAAAATATACACATAATTTAATCAAACAATTAGTAAATACGAGGCTAATTAATATTAAAATTAAAATATGGTTTTATGTTAAGGATAATTGAAAAATAAGACTTCAACCTGCGACTTTACCTTTAATAAAAAGTGGTAAATCTTTTGGATGCAAAGTCGCAGAAAGACGCCCAAGTTTTGATTAAAAATTTTGATACTCCAATTGATTAAATGTTAAGGTTTTTATACTGAAAAAAGCATTTGAAGCTTGACTCAAAGTAAAAAATCTATTTTTTATACTTTCTATCCTACAAAATTTTCTTGTATACTATAAAACCGCTCCAATCTAGCCGAGTATGTGCAAAAAAAAGTAAGCTAAGTAATTGTCTAACTAATCCGAGAAATTAGCAATCCGTTCTCGAACTTCGTTCTTATAATTCTCAGCAAGAATTAGCAGCTTATGAATAAACCTCCAAATTTAATCAGTCAGAGCAAAATCAAAAAATACCTTCAATTTTCCAATTATATCCAACATTACCCATTACGCCGTGTCCGTTGTACAAACCATTGGCTCGGTCCTGCAGAAACTTTAAGTGGCGTATCGCCATCTCGATGATCTCAGTCTTTTCCACCCTGCCTCGGCCTTTTTTGAGGTACTCGGGCGGAATGAGGCGCGAGAGGTCAGCGAGACAGTTATTCATGCGGTCCCGGCGGCGTTTCTCGATTATGCGGTGGGACATCGGATCTTGCTGTTGAAGAATTTCAGTTATAAGTATATTTGAGGCCAAAAACCAAAGCCATCATAAGAATTTTTGCAAAAGGTGTTTTCCTTTTTCCTTCCTCACTGCAAGTAACTGCTGTTGATATAGGACAAGCCCTCCAGTCCACCAGTGAATGTACAGTTCAGTGTTTGTGCATAATAAACTAGAGAAGATAAAATCGGGCATATTCAGTGTGGACTTGCCCTCGAGACCTTCCCCTTCTTCAGGTAGGCTCCAGGCGGGTACTCGGCCTCGTCTTCGGAAGGCGCCGCAAAGTTGAGCTGCTCGCCAGGGACGCGCCCGAACCCGTCGTTGGAGTTGTAACTGGAAGAGAAGAGTCCTTACTATTTTCTTGTTTGTAATTGACTTTATAAATAGTAAGTTCGGATTTACCCCCTATGTTTTATATCACAAATCCTACATTTAATTAACATCCCTATTAGGTACTAGCTGAGCCCGCGACTTCATCCGCGTGGAATTTAACTTAACAAAATAGCCCGCTCCCGCATTCTGAGCCCGCGCGACAGGACGCATTTTTTTAAATTTTGTTTTTCTAAAATAAAAGTTGCCTAAGTTACTCCTTTTAACATCAGCTATCTGCCAGTCAAAGTCCCGTCAAAATCGGTCCAGCCGTTTCGGAGATTACCCGGAACAAACACACAGACAGACAGATACACAGACAGACAAAAAAAAAACGCGTTTTTGTTATATGTGTCGTATGTACTTTAATATGCATTTAGTGAAAAGGTGTTATTTTGATATTACAAACAGAGACTCCAATTTTATTTATTTGTATAAATAAAAGGAATATACATTAATTATCTACCTACTAGTTAATTATTTTGAAAATGTTAAAAATTTGGCCATGCGCAGGAGTACGCAAGATGTTTAGAAGATTATGTGAGGCATGGACCCTTTATCACGTTACAAGTCGTCCCGTTAACCTCTCCAGCTGAATGTTTGTGGTAAACTGTTCAAGATTTCATAAGTCTACAACACCTTTATTTCTTTAACTTTCCCCCAAAGCCGATGGATTTACAAAGTTATAAAACAAATGTGCTTATACTGTTTCATTTTCACCTTGTATAATGTTGATAAAGTAGGTATAGATATAGTATAATTTGCGGAACAATGGAGGTAAGTAAGTAACCATCTCGTAAGGAAACCTCCACAAATTTCCGCTTTCCTTATGGCTCGAATCCTCTTCGCGTTGAGGTGAGGCGTATCCGGAACAGAGTTGCAAAAACTCAGGAAAATTGAAATAAAAAAGGATTTTTTTGTTTTATTCATTTTAATCAATGATTTGATGATTAATTCATGATTTTTTTCATATGCTTTTACTATGATTTATTCATGTTTAAAACACTGATTTAAATAGTTTTTTTTCGATTTTTATTAGCGGACATTGCGTGGATCGGAACGCATTCTACACAGATCGCGTCTTTGACATTAACACTTGACATCTCGATTGTGTGTTTCTTTCCTTCAGAACTTGTGATTGTACACAAAGTGTCAAAAACCTTTAAATTTAAAAGTGATTTTGTTATTTTTCTATGCTATACAGCTTTATTTATTTTATAGACCTGTATTCTTTATTTTCTTATATCAACATGCATGACCTCTGCACCTTCTACCAAGAAATAATACAATATTTGGAAGCACTACATTGAAGTTCCGAATGTGAGGCTGCTAAAATCTAGTAGAGTTAAATCCTTAATCCTTACTAATATTATAAATGCGAAAGTAACTCTGTCTGTCTGTCTGTCGCTCTTCCACGCTAAAACTACTGAACTGATTTAAATGAAATTTGATTAGCACAGATAGACTAGAGCCGGAGAAAGAACATAGGCTACTTTCTAATGCGAAAAGGGTTCTAAGGGGTTGAAAGGGGGGGATGAAAAGTTGTGTGGAAGTATCGTCATTTTAGAGCTAGAAGCTTGAAACTTATTTTTTAGGCTGTTGATTGATCGCCATAAATAAATATGTCATTTAAAGTTGAGGGTAAAAGTTTTACCCTCAAGGGTTTAAAATAACAATAGTGTTTAGGGGATTAAAGTCTGCATTAAATATAGCTCTCACAAACCTACCTACTTAAACACTGCAAATAGCTCATTAAAGTATTTATATGTATGTGTCTTATTTGTGAAATAATTAAAACTGGTACTATAGTGTTTTTGACTATTCCACGCGGATGAAGTGGCGGGCACAGCTAGTGCAAAATATGTAACAAGGAGGTCATAGAGCTAGTGGTAAGAATGAACACACATTATGCAAATTGCAAAAGTATTGAAAATAATATGATACGGCCACCACAATAACAGACAACTCAGGTGATTAAATAAGTGTGTTATATAAAAGCCTGTTTTAAAATCGTCCCAACTTTTATCCACAAAATATGGCGTCATGACAGTTTTTCCTTAGAACATCATGTCAATACGCTATATTTATTTGGTTGATAAGTGTTATCTGATGATTCTGATGCAGGCCCTTGATAATATAAAATATTTTAAATAATAAAACGTTTATTTTCTACATGTACTAATAAAACAGCGTCATGTACATGACGCTGTTTTATTTGACTACCAAGTACTGATTAAATCATCTTTAAAACGTTGTTTAAAACATTGATTTAAATCAGGAGGAAAAAATCAATGATTTTTTCCCAAAATGATTAAAACATGTTTTAAACAAGGTGATTAAAATCAAATGATTTTTTTGTAACAACCCTGATCCGGAACCTATATTTTTTTGTGCCTAGCCTACTAAGATACTGCACTATGAACGAAGGTCAACTTAATAAAGAATAGACGGGATACTCCGTAACTAGACCTCAAAATGGACCAGGACAAAGACCGTGAACCGTTCTAAGAACGCTGGACTAGTACTCTACTCGCAATATCTACGTTAGTTTTGATAGTTTCGCTCGCGCGTGCCGTGCGAGTCGACTCGACTCACTTGACTCGAGGAGATGTAAGCGGACTCTGAAATTTTGGACTCTATAGTAAATATCAAAACAAGTGCATGTCCAGCTATATAGGAACGGTTAATAGACTTGGCCCCCAGGAATGCAAGTGGCGAAGATACGCCTAGCCTTGATTTTTTTTTTTTTTTTTTTTTTTTTTTTTTTTTTTTTTTTTTTTTTTTTGAATTGACTATATGTTGTTGGCCAGAGTGGCCATAACAACTTCACCCGGACAGAGGGCGAGCGCAAGTGCGCTCCAGCCATAGGGGCAGGGGGGCAGCTAGCTCAAGGGCGTCACTAGGGACACGACCTCGGCTTGGGCCGCTGCCAGGAGAGGTGGCGAGGGTAAATCTACCACCGGATCGGAACGCGACCTCGACTGAGAAGATCCGGCAAGAAACTCAGCGGGCTTGTCGGGTGCCAAGGTGCGTCTAGGTAAGTAGACGCACCTTCTAGCGGAAGCGGGGGTTCGTCGACCTCGCCGGCGAGGTCGGTGTCTGGCGGGGAGTGTGCGTGTGTCGTTCTCCTCGACATCTGAGTCTAGGAGAGCGGTGAGTGGGTCGGGGGGGTCCAGCACCACATGCCGCGGCCTGCGGCGGCATGTATCTGGCTCGTGTGCGGGTGCATAATCGGCGGCGGCGACGATTAAGGGATTGGTGTGTTCAGAAGCCTTCATGAAATAGCGTTCAGACGCTATTTTGAAGTGCTTCTGGATAGAATCGAGGCGTAAGTCAGAATGAAGGTCTACGTTCCGTACGAACCACGGGGCTCCGACGGCTTGGCGAAGAAAACGGGACTGTAAGGCCTGGAGGCGACTAATGTGAGAGTTGGCCGCGTGGGCGAACACAACGCTCGCATAGGACATGATGGGGCGAATGCAAGCTTTGTAAAGTGTCACCTTATTTCTAAGGGACATTTTACTCCGCTTGCATAGGAGATAATGAAGGCGACCGAGCACAAAGGCGGCTCGATTGCGGACGTTTCTAATGTGAGGACCGAAGGTCATGGAGCCATCGAGCGTGACCCCGAGATATTTAACTGACTTGGACCAAGGGATAGGCTGCTTGTACAAAGAGAGCCTAGCCTTGATTACACGTATGAGTAGGTAGGAACAGTGGCGAGGCAGCAAAACATCACTAGGCCCAGACAGTGGCGCCGACGAGTGAGTGCTTACACATAAATGGTCCTTTGAGAGCAGTCATTTCACTAACGATATTCATTTACGATTGACACAAGCTAGTGCGTACCGGACTGGCCGCACCGGGGCTGGGAGACTGCGAGCCTTGGTTAGACCGGGGGTGCTACTCTTAGCAACGATAATCGACATATCGTGACATTCGTATTGTTAAATCCTACTCTAAATTCCATATTTTCTGCCTTCGTATCGAGTACTGAAAGAACAATACCTACTAAATTATCATTCGTTCAGGTGACATAGGTAGGTACGACGGCAAAAAAAAAAATTGGAGTAAGATTCAACAATACGAATGACACCATATAGCGATTATCGATGCTAAGAGTAGCCCCCTTGACACTGATACACTGTCGATTATCGATATGATGATCAAGATTGCATGGGTTTGTTGCGATCTCCGAGGTCGCGCGTCTCGCGTCGCGTCGTCTTTGATTAAGTAAATCGTCAACGATATTAATATTGATACACCCTATCGAATATGGATCCACTTTTAACCCACGGATCGCACCATACCTACCTAGGTATATGAAGCCCTTTATTTACGTCAGAGACTAAACATAGGCACGCCACCTACCTACCTATCTGCCCCAGACGCAAAACGCAAAAGAGTAGGTACTTACCTACTTAAAATAACAGTCGACGTTTCAATGGAAGTAGGTAGGTAAACAATGGCGCAGTCATTCTATTTTTAAACACGTGCAGAATTCAGAATGTAGGTATCTACCTACGTAGGTAAGTACATAAGGGTAGCGACCGACACAGACAACGTGACGTGACAGAATGTTTGTGAGTTAAGTAGGTGAGTAAATATAAAATCGATCAAATCAATTGTATAAGCTCAAGGTTGTTTTTGGCGACATGTGACCACGGAACGTGGCGGTCAAGCAGTAAGTAGGTACGTAGATGGGTATGTGTAGGTAACATTCTATGGACTCATACGAACTATAAACTAAGTATACTTATGTATGTAGGGACTTAGGGAGGTAGGTAGCGGTTCGGAATGATTAGGTAGCGGTCCAGACACTCAGTAATTAAGTACTATTGACATCACTATTGACTGTGTATGTACTATGTAGGCAGGTACTTAGGTACCTATGGGGCGGTTTAGTAGTGTCATTATGATTACCAAACGAAGGAATGACAGTACTTAATACCGACCTACTGATGTCATTAGGTTAACTTCTAAGGAGGTAGGTAGGTACTTAAAACGCCAGCCTATGAAATTCTTCGGAGGTGTAAATAAACAAGCAAACAACTGCACGTGTTCGCGCGACCTATAAAATGCAATGACAATGGCCCAAGGCCGCACAAGCGCCGCGCGCCGCGACTTGCGAATTAAGTATAAGTACCTAGGTCTACCAAGTAGGTACCTACCTACCTACAAAATAATGTGCACACAACCATACCATCTCGTATGCAATGTTGATAAAAAAAACTCGATTCTTGCGCTTCCTTACCTACCTATAACATTTTCAATCAGTGAGAGACAACCCTAATACCTATTTAAGTACGGTTAGCATAAAAAAGAAAAAGTGCGAGAGGTTTTAAATAGATATCTACTTACCTACTTTTTTATTTTTGTTTTAATGGAAGTCAGTACTTTTTATTATGATAGCTACCTACCTACTATAAGGACCTATAGGTACTTACTTAAAGGACAAACATGTTTTTATTGTGCTTCAGCCCCAGTCAGTGGGTAAGTATAGGTACCATCAACAAAGTTGACGCTTGATCAATTTTTAACACTTTTCCCTTGCAGGCAGTAATCATAGGATGCCTCGCCCATTATGTTGTTGTCCAATCAGACGAAAAGCGTCCGATGAGACAAAAGCCCTTTTTTCAGAGAGCCATTGTTTAATTGTATTTATGACCATGCTAGTCGCATGTGGCTGCTGGTCACTGCATACAAAATGCAACCTTAAGGTGATCAAGCGTCGAGTTTGTTGATTGTACCCACCAAAAACTGGTCACGCGCGCTGACAAACTGATAAAACATTATCCCATACACGTCAAGCATAGCATGATGACGGTGTATTGTATAGCTTTGCATGCAATTTTTTGATTTAAATCGGTATTTTTTATCATACATAAGCAAGCACAAGTATTGAAACATGAATACAATCGTGGAAAAATACACGTAGAAAAAATTTTTACACGTTTAAAATTCACAAAAAATAAAGGTAAGTAGGTATGATTTTTGAATTTAAAATGACAAATAGTCGATACTTAAACAAATCTTAGAATAAGCATGCTAATCGCAGCACTGCCTACACCTGTAATAAAGCATATAGGTAACCTACCTAGGTATGTACAGCACTGGCTATTTCAGTACCCAGTAATAGATACCTACCATTTAAAGTAAAGTTAATCATGTTTAGATAACTTTCTCAGCCCATAATTAAAGTAGATAAGCTGCCACATAAACTGAATCAGTCCCGAATTAGTTTTTAAAACATATTCTGTAGGATATGGAATGTCCGATTAATAATACTCTACAATAGATTCAGACTGGAGCAAATTAAGAAAAGTTTGTTGCCGAGATTGTCACCAGTTACTGATCCGTCGAGTCTGATAATTAATTAACTTAATTACTAATTTACGTAATCGTTGCAACACTTGCAAGTTGCAAATAACAGTCGGATTATACATTTTTAAACATATTTTTGCAATCCAATGAATAGATAATGCCTATTGTCTTTCAAATAAGTTCGCATTGAGTAGCAACCCTAAACGATGGTGATTTTTATATTCAAATAGGTATACAAAATAGCGACCTCCGGTCGTCCATATTTCTCAACAATTTGTATAATTCCAACCGAGTTTGAATACATGACAGACAGACCGTAAGTATAAAAAATATAAGTCCAATATAAAACGAATACCATTTAAATAATAAGTGGTCACGTTTTACACGTTACATACCTACTAGGTAGGTAGGTATTACAATTTTTTACTCTTTACGTTTTTTTACATTAAACTTTACTCTATCGTCTTTTATTTCAAAGAAATGGATATCACTTTCGTGATACCTATCTAGTCTACATCGCTTAAATGATACAATTCTAGGTATATTTATACATTAACAAACTAATAAACAATGGTAATACAGCTTTTATATGTATAAAAGCATTTACACCCACATCCATGTTCCTGCATGTACGATTACCGGTGTTGAAATTGAAAGGAACACGCACGTACGACTGACATGACACGTATTACCTATTCCCGGTGATGTCCATCCTGGACACTTGGTATCACACAGGGAAGAAGCGGCATACAATCTATGAACGTACATTCCTCTACCTTCACTATTTATCGATACAAAGCCAGCCGTTAATAAAACAATCAAAAAAGCCTAGCAGAAGACTCAATTTTAAAAATCCAAGTTACTCACCACGAAAACAATCCCGGGAAGTCAGGCGCAAAGGCTTCGGGCCTCGAAAAAGGCCTGAGCAGTACGTTCATTACAATTATCGCGGTATTATTAGCACGAGACAGCCGGCACACGTCAGACGAGCGAGAACAGTGCAACGAGACGCCGAGTGACAAGTCCATGTGCTTGTAGGGTGCTTACAAAATAGCAGGTTTATGGGACAGTCTCATATGCGGGACTGGACAAATGGTCATGGCATAGCCCTTTATGGATTTTTACCAAGTACGATCTCATAATGTATGAAGTTAAAACATTTTTGAAACTGTAGATGTGATTAGATGTAGAATTACGCAAGTAAAGTTGTTATTTTTATAAGGCAAAATAAACTAATTTTCATAACAATGAAATTTCAACTGTCAGTTTCGGCACCTACTTCCGTCGGATTAAAAATCAGACTTTAGAGTACATTTTGGCATCTGTAATTAAAATATTCACAGAGGCCATTAACACAAAAAAAAAAAAAAAAAAATATTCACAATTTAATTAGGAAATTCGCCAATGTCTGCGTCAAAACGCTTCCATTTATCTATACGAACATTGAATACTGGTCACTGCACCACGAGCACGTGCCTCGTTGACTGTATAGGTACGTGATTCACAACGTAGTTGTGACACTTGAGACTTGTGGAGCGATCGCACCAAATACATCCATACATAAGTTATAACGATGACTGAAGTTTAACAGGATTTTCTTGAGTAGTTCAGACAGAACTGGGCATTTAATATGAGGGATATAATATAAATATAATATTATGATTAGTTTATTTATAGCTTTGACATTAAATATACAACTTAAATACGCTTAGTATTTTCCACGATAAATATTAGTCTGAGAATCTGGATCGGAAGGGTAATATTCTGAATCTTCTTAATTTAAATATCGAAATAAATATAGGATAGATTTTCCGATTATATGAATCGAAAAATAGGATTGCCACCTTTTTCTAGAGCGAATATAGTTCAGACGCATAGAAATACATTAAACTATTATATTTATTTCCCTGACTAACATGGACCGAGTTTAAGCTCATAAAAATATAAATAAAATAATCTAGATATTTTCCAAACAATTCCTAATTGTTTACCTAATTGGTGCCTAAATAAATAGTATATGTGGCAACCCTAGTAGTTACATTGGGAATCGCACTGCAAAAATACCCAGCAAAGGATGGAATTACAATCAGCATAGATTAAGTACAGTAAGTACTCGTAGATATAGGTATTTTTGAAAAATAGAGAATCACTCAGATACTTAAACTGAAAAATAACAAGCTGTAGTAATTACTTAAATAAAATGAATTAAATAGTGCGAGAGTGATTGCGGAAAATATCGATCGATACTATAATAATCCAGCGTGCTATTATTATTTAAATCCATTTCGGTTCCATTTCACACTGTCTATGTAGCAATTACATCGATGTGAACATAGTTGTGATGTGAGGTCACACATCACGTGCTCTCGCGCACGTGTGGCGCCGCCCGCCGCCGAGTGTAACGTCCGGAACACTGACGGAAAATATTTTTAAATTTAAGATAACCGGTTTTTTAGTTTTTTTTTTTTAATTTACACAATATAGGTAGATAACATTTGAAAGTAACTGACTAATTTCAACGTTGTTTTAAAAATAATTATTGAGCTTAAAGTAGGTCGGTAGATGATAACGTAAAGTTATGAGTAGGTGCTTCGGTTACTTATTTGTTTAATCCTTAGAAGTGTCCTAGTTATTGCGCAACATGAAGACATTATGTTTTAGAATTTCATTTTAAGTAGGTACCTATATGACTCGTGCCATGATCACGCGATTACCTATATGATTGTACCTATCTACCAGCCTACCCAATTAATACTTTTTCTCGAAGCCAAAATTTATACTTTAAAATAATAATTATTATTTATAAGTGTTTTGTCTATCCCTACTTATAGAAAACAAGTAGGGTATGCGCACGTTGAAAGTCAAATAAAACAAAATTGGACCGTGGCATAAATAAATCTCATTCCAAAATAAACTCAATATCATACGAGTTAAAGTTTAAAAACGCTCGAATGTTATACAAATGAACGTCCCGTCGCGTCCATCGCAAATGTGCGAGTCACGTGCGACTCCAAAGCGGCTACAAATGATAGTATTCGCCGAAGACACGTTAATGAACATTCAACCTTATCACTTGCGCGTTAAGTTGCATTATTGCAGTTCTGTTGCATTGGGTGCAGTCGCGTGATGTGTCGCAATGTGTAAAACGAGTAGGTAGGTGGGTATCTTTTTATCGAAAAATAACGAACTCAGCGCAGACACTACTTTTTTATACTTGTAGCAATGTTAGGAATGTATTTTATAACGATTGATCTTACTCGCCTGCTCGTTTTAAATAATAAGTAGGTACATACTTACCTACTCTATCTTACTCTAGGTTCACTCTCAGACTTTAGATCGATTTATTAATACGGGACTAACTATTTATTCAAATAGGTAAGTAAGCTACCTACTTTCCGATATTGAAAAAAACATGAATTAAGTAGGTAAGTAACTAAACAGAAAAAACAAATCATCTTGAAGTCAATGAGTGATAGTCAGGTAAGCAGGTACCTAACCGAACCTACCTATTACATAGATAGGTATCACTGTAATCGCCTCTGCGAGTCCTATTTTTAGAACCACTGACGTATTCTCTTTAACACGTGCTGCTACGCTAATAGGGTTGGCACGTGTAAAATTAAAATATTTTTTGCAAAGATAGGTAGCATACTTAGTTCTGTGCTACATAGTAGGTACCTAGGCAGGTATTCTAACTAACCGCACCATTATGCCTTTGTACTTATCAATGAAAATCGTCTAAAGCGTTTCGACAAAGCAACTAGCCTAAACCATAGTTAAATTAAAACTAAACAAAACAATCCTTCTGCTGATTAAAATTGTAAATTTTTGTAGTTGAAATGGAAGTAAGGTGTGATAATAACAGTTATGTTTCCCTGTATCCATTCGCAGGAAAGAATCATGAAAAGTAAGTGACCAAAACAGGAATTACACGTACTTAACTAAAATAAAATTAAAAACGCAAATAAAGTTTGCGTAATACTTAAAAAAAGAGTTATGTAATATTACCGAAGCTAAATTGGTAAGAGTAAATACAGTCAGCCGTAAATAACTCTCTCGATTTAGTATTTTTTACGTTGAAATCGGAAGTTGTAATAAATTCTATTTTTAAACGAGTTGACGTCGTCCAGAAACCTCTAAAATAAAAACCCATCTGACATTTGAAAAAAAAGTACTCTTAAACTTACCAAAGATTCCGAACGAAAGCACGTTCTTGTCTACAATTAAACAGAAAGTACAAATTTTGTACGCAATTTTGCGTAGATAGGAACAAAGTTTGCACGAGTCTGAAAGTTCATTCGCCCCGTGTTTGTGATATTAGCGTAGCGACCCACGTGATAAACGTGACGAGAATGCCGGAGTTTTTTTTTAATTAGAGGCCATTCAAATTGGCGATTTTTTGGCACGTAGGCAGGTAACTACTTACAAGTTCGTTTTTGGAAACGCGTGCAGGCTCGTATAGATTCGCTTTTTGTCACACGCGCAACACGTAGGAGCATTGACGCGCTTATAAGCCCGTAAGCATAAAGGCCCATTTAGACGGGGAGAGTTTCTCGTCTCGAAGATACGATTATCGAAAGAATATAAGTAACAAAAGTTTATTCATCTAAACATTCACACCTCTTGCTCTTCTACTTTGGCGTCAATTGCCTCGCAATAAAATATTGATACTGTCCGTCTAAACTGAATTTTAAAGCAATAATCGTATTTTGAGGTTTTTATAATTTTAATTCTCCGTGTTCCACAAGACTCGTAATTTCTACAAAGTTCAGTTAACTTAATATGATCAGCAGTTCCAAATTTTAACGATTTTTGTGTAATTTTTGAGAACAATACCCTAGTAATCACTAAACTTGAATGATCAAATCTCGCACTCAAAACGGTTCAAACCGATTTGTACGATACTCGTATGAACTTGAAGAAATGTCATCCGAGATCGTGTTTATACAAGTCGAGATACTCGTAAGCAAGAATAACGACGGACAGAAGTAAGCGAGTAATACGCAACAAACGCTAGTCTGTAACCGCCCTAAGGCCTTAAGGGTGCGGTGTTTAATTAATTTACAGCACGATAATTACCTACCCAGATTAGGTATTTAATTACCTAAGTAGGTTAGATACCTACTCATAAATTGCTTTCAGCGTTTCAGACAACTTTTGATTTATTTTCATAATCAGTCTAGTACGTATTCTGTATGTGCTAGTGGTTTTTAGGGGAAACTATTGTATAATTGTATTCTTTTACTTGTTACTTTGTGTACCTGTAAGCCCTTTGGAAGGTAAGCCGCAATTAAGCCACCAAGGGGCTTACCTATATTCTATCTATCCACCTGATTTCAAACAGGGTCAACAATAAATAGTAGGTCTTTTTTATTCATATTAAATAAAATAAAACACTAAATGCGAATAGTATCCGCATTTCCACAGACCGCTCTACTTATTGAAACTTTGAGGCACGGTGTGCGGATAAGCAAGCCTACGGGCACTTAAGATGTGATGTCACCTATTTAACTGCATCAAACTGGGTAAAGCTATTTATATACTACCGCAGACTATCTAACAGTACTACGACTAGATTTCTATCAATAATTCCAAAGGTATCACTGAGACTTCCAAGTTGGTACTCTGCAGAGTTTATTTCATTCAGTTTATTTAGGACACACAGTTGACACTGCTGTATTATTAGTGATGCACAGAAATACAAATGCACAGAAAGCGTCAAAAGTTGCTTCAAATTTGTTTTTTTTTGTATACCTTATAAAAAATTAAGAATAAGTACAGCCTTGAGTGTTTGGCCTCACCATACAAGACGATTAAGTTGACTACAAGTACAAATTGGGTTGGAAGAACTCTGCTACCGAAAAACCTACCCTTATATTAAGTAACTAGCTGTCCCGGCAAACTTTGTTTCGCCAATGAGGCTATAAATGTGCTGATCTAAAAAATGATTAATTAAATATTTATTTTAAAATACAAATATAAAAATTATTTCTTGGCCATGTACTCAAATAAAACTATTATGCAGATTTTATCGCGTTTATTTCCTTTTTTTATTTTCCCGAAGTTTCGGTTGCTTTACAGCAGCCATGGTCACGGGGGACTGAGGTGTTAGACTTTCTGATGTCGAAGTTATTAACTGGGTACCCTCATATTTAGTTGTTGTTTGCGGTCCTATCCACGCAGAAATAGCTCACAGTGTCTGACAACTATTTGCTTGACATGATGTATCTCGTCAGCCAGGTGTTGCTCATCTCTGATCCCTTGTGCTCTCTGAAACAAAGATTTACCCACGGTAGTTAACTGTGTTGGATGGTGGTGAGATTTACCGTTAAAGTACCTATCGGTATGTGTCTTTTTCCTATACACGGTGTGGCCTAAGTTGTTATAAGGATTTCGGATTACTAAAACATCTAAGAATGATAGAGTGTTGTTGGCCTCTAAATCCATTGTAAATTTTATTTTAGCCTGTATCGAGTTATGATGTTATAGAAATACTCTTATTTTGTCTGATGGTAATATTATGAAAGTATCGTCTACGTACCGCTTGTAGAAGCTTGCGGTCACATGTGAAGTGCGAAGGGCTGTCTCCTCGAAGTCTTCCATGAATATGTCTTAAGAATTCAGCATATTCCTCTGGCAAGTTGTTCTCCTCTAGCTTCTTTGATACTATTGAGATGCAGTCTGCTACAGGTAGACGGGTAAACAAAGACTAAACATCAAAACTGACCATGGTTTCATTGTTAGCATGATGTATATGTTTAATCTCACTTACAAAATGTTAAGAATCCTTTGTATGTGCGCTTGTGTGTCCTCTTAGTAGTGAGAGCACCTTCGCTACATGCTGGGCCAGACTGTATGTTGGTGTGTCAATCTGGCTTACAATGGGACGCAGCGGGTCCTCGGGCTTGTGTATTTTAGGTAACCATATCTTTGCCATGTATTATGGTGCTTCGTTTGCAGTCTTCATTGAAGCACCTTGTGGTAGACTACATTTTTTGTTTTATTTCGCCTGATAAGGCGCAAGAATAAATAACGCTGATGGTCTTCCGACCCGTGAACATGCCACAATCAGTACTTGATAAATTTCTTCTTGTGCGTCGAAAATTATCAAGTTCTTGATCTCTGAGGTTTGCTCGACGATTCCTCATTGCCAACCGAGCCGTTTCACGGGCTGCCTCTTTTTGCTCTTGTGATTGAGAAGCACGAATTCGAGCCATACTACCGCGGCGCTCTTCACTTCCAATTTCTTGTTGTTCTTCAGTTCTTTCATTCGCAATGTTTCGAATCCTAGTTGCATTACGGCTTTGTCGCGAAAGATCAGATTGTCTTGGACGCGGCATCGTAATGCTAATTATAATATCCGCACTATAAATTAATTGAAATTCTAAACTGACAGATCAACTGTCAAATTCAAAATTTATAATTTTCAAATATTCTACCACATTTAACTATAGACGACATTTTATCTGTTGGTTCTCCTTTTTTATACCATTTGTAAATAATCAACGGCTAGACTTTTTTTTCATTCATATTTTTTTTGCTGTCATTGGCTGTCATTTGCATTAATAACACGTTTTCACGTTTTATGTCAAGTTCCACTGGGACGGGATAAAAAGTATCCTATAACCTTCTCCTGGTTCTAAGCTACCGCCCCACCAATTTTCAGCCAAATCCGTTCAGCCGTTCTCGAGTTATAAATGGTGTAACTAACACGACTTTCTTGTATATATATAGATAAAAAATAAAAAAATTGGCCCCTTTTAACGTCTCACTCCTTGGCAAGGGCCTCCGCCAGGACTTGGTGCCCTCAAGACGCGAGCTTAACCAATCGGCTATCACACAGCGTATATTAAGTAAGAAATATAATTTAGGCATGTCTTCTTAATGTTACATTTTAAAATAACTATTGTGAATATACAAATTCCGCCGAAACTACACGAAATTAGGTACTTAAAATAAATGTTTATCATTATAAGTACATTCTATGTTACTGCCTCTATGTTTAGTCACCTCAAAATAAGAGATAACACGTATCAATCAATACAACTAGGTACCTATTGATTGGGTCAGTGTAAACGTAGGGTAAAATGCAGTTTCAAGTTCAAATCAAAGGCGGTTTAGTGTTTATAGTTAAATTCTCATTAGTTGTAAATGAGAATTTTAATTTAACGCGTGTACTTATTCACCATAGTATTAAATATAGCAGACAGTGGTCTAACGTCACAGAAATAAACTACGTCATATACAAATCTCGCAAGTAAAACTGAAAAAGTACGTATAACCATCACCCTCTTGGGTTCTAAACTTTTAATGTCAGTCCGCACGAGTCATAAAGTAATCAGTAAAGGCCGAATAGCTAACAGCATGGGCGGTCACGTGTCGTGGCCAGTCACGTTGCACCCACGAGGCGGGTTGCGCCAACCTCAGAAACGGCCTAACCGTCCGCCGGCCGTGACGTAACACACAGACGAAAGAGAAATCTAACCCTAATGTCATTTAGAACAGAATTAACATTTCCCTTTCATTATGCCGTATTGTAAATTTCAAAGATAAAAATACCTACATTTAAGCTCAAAGGTATAGAAAAGTCTTGGAAGTAAAATCCTCGTTGCCAATCACTTTAAAGTACCTATTATTTCCTGAGAGATATACTAATATTCTCAATCACTGATTCATGACTAAGGAGGCCAAGGCTAATAAATACTTTAAGATACAATCATGACGATGATATTTTATATTGTTTGAAGTTTATGAAATAAATATTGTTCGAAGTTACAATCACGAATATGAAACAAAATTGTTTGTGTTTGTGTATTTTTGTTCGTGTTTATGATATCTAATCCCATCGGTCTAGATAAGATAAACACTGTCATCTCTTCATTCATCTATAACTCTAGATTTCCTCGTTTAATTTTTGGTAATTCCACATAATATAATATCCAAAAAACTAATAAATTCTTGAATTTTCTACAACAGCCTATCACACTGCATGACTTGATGCAATGAGATGCTCCATGTAAAATTAATCGGGTAGTTTTAATAAAATACCCATGTAAATATTGTAAATCATCAATAATAACAATACATTAATTAATTGTATATTATAACCATGGTACCTTTAAGCGAATGAGTCCCGAGACACTAATAATGAAAGCACCTGCATGCAAGGCAGCCCACAAACGTATAAATAGCTCAATTAATATATATTTCATTGCTTTGTCGTCGGTGAGCTGTCTTCCTGCAAGCACGTGCATCTTCTACAAATGGCATGTTATCCAGCCCAGCTGACATCATTGATGCTATATTTGACAATGAAATTATATTTGCAAGCTAACAACGCCAGGGTGTGGCCAACGATTGCATTCATTGATATTTGACATTGAATTTTGCTGTTTATAGCTTCGCTATGGGGTTGGGTTGGGGTCCTCGCTAGTGAAAGTTATTATATATTTTAATCTTGTCATCTGTTCCCTTTTCTTCTTCGTCGCATTTAACTTTATTCTGACCGATATCACCAGGCTCGGCTACCTTTTGTAAACCGCGCTTACCAAAAATTTTCCTTGTTCCAAAGTGAGAATGAAAAATTACAAGGCGTTATTTAAAGTTATACTAGAACTCATTCAATACATTAATATCTAGATTTAAACTTACTAATCAAGCGTTTTTCCGATTTCAACAATAGCGCAATGTGTCGTGTGACGTGTCGTCACTAGTTAAGTCAAAAACATAACACTGGCGCCAAAGACGGTTGAATGACAATCTGTTATCTAACGAAACAACACGAGCCTATAGAACATTCTACAGTTTGTATTAAATGACAATGTTTGCCAATGTTTACACATTTGTTACCACAACGTTTAACCCAGCAGTTTTAATTTGACCTTATTTAGTATCATTTGAGATTATCTTGCCCGAAGGAAGAACAAAATAGCGGTTGCCACAGAATCATTGTTGAGAACACAAGGATTTTTTAGTTCGTAAAACTGTTCTACTTAAGATTCCTTAGTTCCAAGTACAAAATATTTAATGACAGCCTTATTCACACTGATAATTAATTGGCATGATTATAAGTTCGTATGTTAGTATAGCACACGTTTTGTTCACACCTGTCGGTTTGTGACGTCAAAGGCACGTGTCAGTATTATTGCATTGTTTGTAATCGCAAGGCCTCCAAGCACTATCCTATTGCTTATATTGGTTACGGTTACGGCCTACTTTGTAGCAAAGTACTTATCTCACGTGCTCATCTTCTGGTTCGACATCATTGATCCTTGCATTATTTGTTCTACTCTGGCCGAGCTCATGTCAACTGGGTATATTTAACTTGTTCTTTAACCCTTCATTTGACTTACCTACTTTAACACTAATCAAGTTCAATGTTCGAAGAATTTATTAAGCTTCGACCTTTAAATAATTTAAATGATTTTCCTATCAATTTGCATTTACTAATTATATACATGATATTACGACTGAAAATTCACGGAACAATAATTGCCATTTTTTTGTTCATGAGCTTTTACCCTTCGTTTACACTGATGCAATACTTGTATTGAGTTATCCAAACCTGAATTCTTATTAATTTGAACTTTTAAAAATGAGACGGCTACAACGATCAATACAATAAATACTTGCCTCAGTGTAAATAGGGAGTAAGACTAATAAGCCCATGGTTCTGTTATTAAGGTCCCTAGGTACTAAAGCAACATGCTAATCAATTTGCAAACGGTGGAAATTATGCGACTGATAGGGCTTGTGATAAGGCCTTGATAAAGGGCTTGTGAAGCCGACCAAAAATATTAAGCACGAGAACCTTTCTAGACATGGGGAGCTTCTTACCTACTTTCCCGAGTAGCTCAACCGCGCTACTAGATAATATATACTTTACTACCTTATTGTGGCATGAGATGATCAGTGTTTGCCAAAGTTACCTTCACAAATACGCACACGTCATCAATTAGCACATGCAACACAGTTGCAGTTCGTCGACAATTCTCTACACGTGCGATGTAAGTATTCAGACTTACACGTGTTAAAATGAGCAACGTAAGTGCTTGTTCTCATGTAGGAACAACGACCACTGAAGGGTCAAGGATCTACCGATAGAATAAATAAATAATCATGTTACGTATTGAAGGTAAAGCTAAGGTAAGTAGGTATGTACCTACCTACTTTACTTAACAGTTTGTTTAACACCATTATTTAAGTAGATACTTATTATTAGACATAATAAAGCTACACGCAAGGTGATAGGAGATAATTAATTTAAAAAACCTATTAAGTACTTAATAGTTCGAAAAATTTAATTGGTTCATTTTATTTTTGAACATAGATTAGGAGCAGTTTTCTACCACAAGATATCGTGAGAATGCCGCATTTATCCACGAGTTCTTCTAATTTAGTGTGGCTTTCCAAATTAAATTCAACTTTATAGAGCGAATACCCATAGTACCTTCGCTACCTACCTATAAACCACGCAGGAAAGTCAAACTTACTCAAAATTTTGAGCCACGTGCTAGCGACAGAGCTCAGAAACTGTTTACAGAGGTACCTACATAGGTTCCCGCTTCGATTGGCCTTTCTGTTCAAGGCGCCACCTGCTCCACCGTGTTGACCCTGTCCTTGACCTAGTTTCATTACTCCGAGTTTCGTCACGCCCGTAGCAGTGAAGGACACGGCGCGGTAGATTCATTCATTCATATTCCGCTATCTATCCCTTTCGTACCTAGGTTAACTACTTGTAGACCTGAAGTTTTAGAAATTTATGTAGGTAGCATTTATTTAATATTTTTGGTAAGTATTAACTCACCATAATTTCACCCGAATTTGCAAACATAGCCTCCCGACGCACCTACAGAATTCCCCTTCCAACCATTCACTCAAGTTTTGCTAGACGCCTACCTCCTTACATGCATTCTTTCGTTTACAACGTGACATGACGAAATATTGTTGATATGAAAAACATTCCTACTAAAAAAGCCCAACGTGCCATAGAAAAATGGCTAAAGAACTTGAATTATCAGCAAACAGAACAGATTCTTGAAACCTACCGCTAAGGGACTGACAAAAAACACACACACACACACACACCCCACAACACACACAAACATACCTTCATACACAACACACACACATACACACCACTCAACACATACACTACACACACCTTTGCAAGCTTATGTTTACCTTTCCTTTTAATTATTTTATTTGTGTCGAACCTGTCGCCAATTTTATTTTTTAATTAGTTTTGGTCTCTGCGATACAGGCCCAGAGCCTAGTGTAAAGGCCGCTGCATAAAGAATATTTTTCACTTGAATTTTTAATAAATGAAAAAAAAAAAAAGTAAATAGGTACCTACTTATAAAATAATGATAAGTAAAAAAAAATCCTCGAACGATAGATTTGAGCATTGAGGTTAACATTGACTAAGGTGCATTAAAATTTTTAATTTGCTAAAATTTAATATACTAGCGAGTTCTCTGAGATCTGAATTTTTCATAACCTACGTACTTTAAAATTGAAGGTACATACCTACCTACTTGTTATTAAAAGAAAACAGATTTATCATTGCACGATTTGGGAGTCGGTTGTTATCTCGACATTACAATATCATGGCCATATCAAGTCACATGTGTGAATAGGTATTCGACTGAACAAGATCAACACGTTCCGGTCCATGTGCGATGTTATCAACATAATACTGAATTCGGTAAGTAGCTATGTTGTCAATAAGTAGCTAGGTATGTGGTATGTATTACCTTTATACGTGATACTTAAGATTATGATAAAATGAAATTTTGTGAAAGCACTTCGGAATGGAACATTTGAAACGTACATCATGGCGTGATTTGTAAATAAAAAAGTTGTGCGGTAAGGCGACCATCCATCAGGAACGAAGTTCTGTTTAGTGTTTTTTTGCATGCATAAAATTTTAGGTTTTGTTTTTAAAAGAACTTTTTAAAATTTTTGGCTATTATAAAAATATTTAACCAGCCTCTTGAATAACTCACCTACGCCATCTCCTGATTTTTGACATAACTTTTTCACAGTGGACGTTACATACAAACAATGTATCGTATATAACACTTTTTAGTGTGACGATTTCTCCCATTTTACCCTTACCCTACTTACTACGTAAGCCCTGTAAAATGTAAAATACCCATATTTAGAGAAGTAGGAATGCCCCTACAATTTAATCTTTGGTGCTGAAATAATATCTTTAATGAATTAGGTACTAACGTATGATAAAAAAAAAATAGTAAACTAATTTTATGCCTTGAAAATATTATAAAACCCCGGAATATTTAATCAAAAGTACGCAGTGCGTAGTAATTAGTTAGTTACTGTGGAACAACAAGGAACTTGTTTTAGGCAGGTTAACTAATTAAAATATTCCCGTCGTCATCAATGAGAATTTCTCGTTTCGTCTCAAGAAGATTCCTAATTTCCGTTTTATACCTACCTATACGGTGAAGATTTTATATTATAACTAGCTGAGCCCGCGACTTCGCTCGCGTGGAATTTAACTTAACAATAAAGCCCGGTCCCGCGTTCTGAGCCCGCGCGACAGGACCCATTTTTTATTTTGTTTTTCTAAAATAAAAGTAGCCTCAGTTACTGCTTATAACATCAGCTATCTAACAGTGAAAGTGCCGTCAAAATCGGTCCAGCCGTTTCGGAGATACTCTTTGATTTCAAGTGTTTTTATTTTTTTACGCGGAACCCTAATTATTTTTCTAAAATCAAAGTAGCCTAAGTTACCCGCTATAAGATCAGCTATCTGCCAGTGAAAGTCCCGTCGAAATCAGTCCAGCCGTTTCGGAGATTACCCGGAACAAACACACAGACAGACAGACAGACAGACAGACAGACAAAAAATTTTTAATTCGCGTTTTTCCTATAGGTATCGTATTTACTTTCATATGAATTTAGTGAAAAGGTGTTATTTTGATATTACAAACAGACACTCCAATTTTATTTATTTGTATAGATAAAAAAAAGTATACACCTCAACCTAGTCAGGCGATACAAACGTGACACAAAGTACGCCTGTGTGCGTGCGTGGATATCTGTGTTGTGTAAGTGTGCGTCGGCGGTCACGTTTTGCACGGCGTGTGGTGGCCGCGGTGGCGCGCGTGCAGTGGCCCCGCGCCCCGCGCCGCCGCCCCACCACCCCGCGCCCGACCCAACTTACTGTCGTCACGTGTCTGTTGGAAGGTATTTCGCCTCGCTTTCGCTCACCACAAATCACAATGTCCCCCGATGATATCGAGTTAATTGGAGACATTATTTGTTTTAATCGAGATTATATTATAGGTAGTATACCTACCTATACAAAAAAATTGGAGTGTCTGTTTGTAATATCAAAATACCGCCTTTTCACTAAATGCATATGAAAGTACATACGGCACCTATAGCAAAAACGCGATTTAATAAATTTTTGTCTGTCTGTCTGTCTGTGTGTTTGTTCCGGGTAATCTCCGAAACGGCTGGACCGATTTTGACGGGACTTTCACTGGCAGATAGCTGATGTTATAGGGAGTAACTTAGGTTACTTTTATTTTAGAAAAACAAAATGGGTCCTGTTGCGCGGGCTCAGAACGCGGGAGCGGGCTTTTTTTGTTAAGTTATTTATAAGATTTTATATTATAATAAAAACTAATATTATAAATGCGAAAGTTTGTGAGTGTGGATGTATGTTTGTTACTCCTTCACGCAAAAACTACCGAACGGATTTGGATGAAATTTGGAACACAGATAGTTTATAACCTGGATTAACACATAGAATACTTTGCTTAATTCCACGCGGACGAAGTCGCGGGCTCAGCTAGTTTTAAATAAGTGTAAGTACTTACTCAGGCAGGTCCCTATGGATAAATCTTGGAAATATCATTCAAATACAAAATTACCTACTTACATGTCAAAACCGTACTCAAGACCGCTCGCAGTCTCAGACTTGAGATCGGCAACAAAAAAGGGTTTACGTGTCTACAAAACTGTATTTAAATATTAAAAGCAAAATTCTTCTTCAATGGATTTGAGGAAAAAATATGTGTACCTACTGAAGTCAGTAAAATGAACCAACACGTTTATTATTAGGGTTCCGTATTATTGAAAAGTTACGGGATGCCTAGGGAACCCTGTAGTATGTGTGATCCACACGCACTCGGCCGGTTTTTTATTTATTTTACCCACCTGCATGATATCATCAGCTGGGGTTATTCCAATCGATATCGGAAACGGATTTGGAAACTTTAAACGTGATTTCTCCAATTTTTTAAGTTATTTTGAAAATATTGCACTACTGTTTAGACAATATATTTTTCTTATACCTTTAAACATTTATTTTCAAAATTAAAATACACCCCCTGGTTTCAGCTAGATTTAGGTGCTTAGAGATTTTAGAGTACTTTTATAAGAATTAAAGACCCAGATAGATACGTAAAAAAGGCCAAAGACTAGCTAGGCATTATTCTAGGGAAGATCAATAATGATCTCTATACGTTGGTATAAGATCAATAATGATCTCTATATGTTCTAACTACATCGGTTTTACCTATCTATAGGTAGATAAAACCGATGTAGTTAGAACAACGTTTGTAGCATTGAACTCTCGACTATAAATAGATTATAAACAAGGCGATGACGTCAGATGACACATATTCATACATTTTGAGGCGAATAGTGATCTATTAGTTTTTTTTCTATAAAACGGAACTTTATCCTTTTCATAAGCAATACCTAGTTTATTATGATTGAAAAATAAACATTAGGGCAGTAGGTAACTACCTAAGCGATTAAAAAACAATTGCCTACTTCTTAAGCTTGTCGTACACACTTAAGTATTATTTATATTATTATTACGTATGACTTTTTATTAAGTATTAAGTCTTTATTCTGATTATTATTTTTATTGTCGCTCAATTTATATAAGGTAAGGAGCTATGGCTCGTATTAATAGATCGGTCTCATGTCCGAGAGCAATTTTTAGTACTAAAATGTAAGTACAATATTTTTTGTACTGATACGACATAAGAATGACATTTTCAAGATCGCTCTCAGATTTGAGATCGTTTTATTAATACGGGCCTATGAATCTTGAGATAAGTAGGTAATGACTAAACAATTCGCGTGACGTCATAATGACGTACCTACTATTATAGCGTCGTCGTTCCAGGGTGACATTGAGTGTAACTTTTGAAATTATTAGGTACACCTATTATTTTTGCATTACGTTTTGTAACGAACCTAAGCAGAATATCTACATAACTCTATGCAGAATACCTATCACCACATAGTATAAAACAAAGTCGCTTCCCGCTGTCCGTATGTCCCTATGTATGCTTAGATCTTTAAAAATGATAATTATTATTATGTTGATGAATTAAAAAAATACTTAATTTTTTGGAAGTATTATGCAACATAAAAAAATAATACTGTAAGGTTCTCTGCGCATATTTATAATGCAGAACGCCGAACGTGTTATTTCAGGCCATTAACCGTAATTCATGGTTCTATTGATAACTATTAATCCAAAAAAGTGTTGTGGTAATAGATAGGTAGATAACTAACCTAATCAATCATAATAAAAAACTAACTTCAAAAAACAAAAGGTGTTATAGGAATACAGCTGTTGTCAGATTTCACAAGACTACAAAACCTTTAGTACTGCAACTATCCCACAAAGCCGATAGTTTGAGATTTACAAAGTAAAGTTGCAAAAAAAAATAGTGCCTACTTAGGTATGTACCCTTTTTGTTTCACCTAGTAGGTAGATAAAGGGCACCTAAGTATACTTTTTGTTCCGTCAACAGTTACCTATTAGGTAACTCGTTCAAAATTATAAATTATGAGTAATCTAATTAGATAAAAATTAAAAATAAATTGCACGAAAAATCATGAAAATGTATGCAAAAATATTACCTACCTAGGTAGGTACTTAAGTTTAAGAAAAATCATTATTTGTATAGGTTTTTCATGAAATCATGTAGATTTCTGGTCAAGGACAACATTAGGAAAGTGTTAATACCTACCTACCTATTTCATGAAATTACTTACTAACAATTTACTTGTCTTGTAAGTAGACCTAATTCATGTTTATGATACCTACTCATTTTTAACTTTATATGTACCTAACTGTAAGTAGCTACCTACTAATGAACATTATAATTTAGTATCAGAATTAAGAAGCCTGTTAGTAAGGCCCCTATTAATAAGTCGATCTCAAATCTGAGAGCGATCCTGGAAATGTCATTCATGTCATATTAGTTCAAAATGACATGTCAATAGCGTACCTACTCTAGATAGCTCTCAGACTTGACATCGATTTATTAATACCTACGGGTCGAAGTGGACTAACTACTAAAAGGAAGGTAGGTATCTTATCTACTACCTTGTTGGAAGTTTCCCATTTAAACAAAACGTAAACATCAGCTGTTAAAATGCCAAACATCTTTCAAAATAACTTGTTCGAGGGCAGTTGAAGTAGCAGACACTTACTTGTCATATTTAACGGAATGTCCGTTCTCCTCCCAATAACTTCGAGTTTCCATATTAACTTTCTGTCACAACTAAAATAATACCTTTGTCACTTTTTCTTTATCACAATCACATACACATATGATGATAATTTATCCCTTTTAACATCTTATTCACTCACGGGAACAACACTATTCACTGAGCACTTAGGTTAAGTCTTCGCAATCCATTTTCGGGTAGCGAACACAACGAAAACAAATTGTTATCGTGTATAACTGCATGAAGGAACGTCGCGACGTCGTCACCCTGAGAACTTCGCGGCCACTCTGACTGAGCGGAGGCAACTGCCACACCGGCCGGCGTCATGTGATGGCGCGAGACGGCGGCGGCGGCGGCGTCAAAATACCTATAGCACGGGGCATTCGGAATGAAGGCACATTCCGAAGCTCGTGCGGTGTACTTTAAAAGTCTTTAGGAAGAATTTATGACGTATTGGACCGATGTGCGTCGCAAAGTCGTTGCATAAGCACCCGGGCGGAGCAGGGAGCGGATAGAATTGGTTTTGTTGTTCCATATGCGAGAGAGCAGACGCCACCACCGCGCGCCGGCAGGCCACGCTCGCCCGCACGTGACTTCTCGGTGACGTGACTCCTGTTCTGTGCCCCCCTCTCCGCACCAGTTGGTACCTACCCCTGTTGATCGGTGTACGTCAAAGAATTTCTTATTATTACAAATTCTTTGGTGTGCGTAGTCTACAACTTTGTTTGAAATAATGTACGACCTTACCTAATGCCTATCTGCGCAGAGCCTAACATCACTGTTTTATCTTATCCCATTAAATAGGTAGCACCATGTTTTTGCAATGGACCTAGGGCGGCGAGGTACCTTCCTATTAGGGGCGGGCGGCTAATCGGTGCAAAAATGTTTTAAATGTTCGATGTTTCATAATACTTCTTCATGAACTGGAACTAATTTATGAACCGATTTAGATAAAAGTTGGCAAGAAAGCCTATATTCATATTATACGTCTCAGTCAATGATGAGCTGAGAAGGCCTTCTAGGTCGGCTGGAACTACATTGATTCTCATGTATTTTGAAGAAATACTTAAGTAGGTGGTAAAGGTACTACATGAAGTCGTTATCTCGTTACCTAAGAAATCGCAATAGTTAAATTTTCGCCTGCCCATTGGCTGAAGTTCTGCTTTGCCACTTTGACATTCTATAGGTACTTTCCTACCCGCCGACCGACCCACCGGGTTAAAGTTACTGCGCCCGTCTTAATAAATCTTCTCAAATCTGAGAGCGATCTTGAAAATTTTATTCTTGTCATTCCAGGAAAAAATTAAATGTCAAAAGTGTGCTCAAGACCGATCTCAGATTTGATATTGAGTTATTAATACAGGCCTTACTTAAGTGATCGTTCGCTGTGCCTATTTTAGACACGGATTGCACATTACCCCGCCATACCTATACGGTGGTTTTACGCCATATCTGCCGCGTTCCGATCCGGTGGTAGATTTACCCTCGCCACCTCTCCTGGCAGCGGCCCAAGCCGAGGTCGTGTCCCTAGTGACGCCCTTGAGCTAGCTGCCCCCCTGCCCCTATGGCTGGAGCGCACTTGCGCTCGCCCTCTGTCCGGGTGAAGTTGTTATGGCCACTCTGGCCAACAACATATAGTCAATTCAAAAAAAAAAAAAAAAAGCCATATCTGCCGACCGTAACGGGCCTAATTATACATACTACCGGTTACCATCTATTTTGATTTTAACCTTACGCTACCTAGCGCACCTTATTAGGGTTCCGTAGTCCCTACGAGGAACCCTTATAAGATCATCCAGTCCGTCCGTCTGTCCGTACGTCCGTATGTCCGTCCGTCCGTCCGTCTGTCTGTCCCGGCCTGTCACAGGGTCATAACTTCTACAGTTTCTGACGGAAGTTGATGTAATTTGGTACAAACATACTTTAAAAGTAGATCTCACTTTGAAAAATATAAGGTGTACTTAGGAATATGACTTTTCTTGAGGTGCCCGAACATCGAAAGAGAGGATATTTTTTTTTTAGTTACCCCATCATGTGGGGGTATCGTTGAAAAGGTATTTTCAAATAAAATGGTGTTTTCATACAACATTTTAACATCAAAAATTCCGTTTGCGTGATTTTTAACTTTTAAAGATTAAATAAAAATACATAAAGGTATTGTATTCCGACACTTCTTAGATTTTTCTATTGCAAAAACATTAATAAGATTATGCATTCGAAGATACATTGTTCACCAAGTTCAATGAAATAACAGCAATAAATTTATATTTTATGTTAATACGTGTATTTCTGAAGTGTTAATGCACGTGGATAGATGTCAGTAGTAGTATGTAAACAACATTGGGTAAGTTTTTTACGTAAACTAAGTAATAAATATCGACACTTCTTACATTTTTATGTTGCAGAAAGATGAATAAGATTATGCAGACGAAATTGGATACATTGTTAATAACTTCCAATTAAATAACAGCAATAAATGTATGTTTTATGTTCATTGGTGTATTTCTTAGTATTGAAACGTGTCGATAGATGTCGGTAGTGGTTTTCATATTTTGGGTAATTTTAAACACATCATGGTAACATTATTCATGACACGTAGAGGGACGTTTAGTTACATGTAAAGCATTTTATAAATTCCGTATAATTTCTACTGGACTACCTACTTATTTTAGTATTTTAGAATTGAATATAAAAGAAATTATAGTTTTTACATTTTTCGTAGCCCTAAAAATATTGTTTAAGTTTGTAGACAAGGAGTCTACAAACTTCAACAATATTTTACGTGCGTCGTGATTTAGGATTAAATAAATTCGCACCGATGCAACAAAACGCAAATTGATATCTGTCAATCAAATTGTACAGCAGATTTTCGGAAGAGGCGTTCATTATTTTACGTTTTTCACACATATAACAGTGATAAATATTTGAAAATGCTCGCTATAATCAATCGTATCCTTGATTGGATTAAAAGCTTGTTCTGGAAGGAGGAGATGGAGCTCACACTGGTCGGACTGCAGTATTCGGGAAAAACAACTTTTGTTAACGTCATTGCCGTTAGTATTATCTGAAAACAATAATTCTGTGTTGTTTTAGCATCCTTGTATACATTGCCATGGCACAATACAGCTTTGCGTGGCATACCAGTCGTGGAAATAGCACGACGATCGAATTTCGTGACTGATATGTAAAGTTGATTTTATTGAATATTTTTCTGATGAGCGTATACATTAATCATTACATGCTCGCATTACTCATTGTTGTTTTTTGTTTCTACGTGTCGTTGTATTGTGCTGATTAAAACGATGTTCATGGAAATCTCACTAGAATCAAATGGAGTGTTCTGACAATCTGTCATGCCATCTTCATTATTTAGAGAGATTTGGTGAAAGTTGCGCTTAATATCTGTGCAATTATCATGGTGATCTCACACTGAGCAATTAGTTACTTAATTAATATCCAGTATCATGTATTCAATGTTACCTATGCAGTGGTGCATTTTCAGATATGTCCAGAAATGAAGAGTTCTAATAATACTAACTTTGTTGTCAAAAATTAATATTGTTATAAAAAATAGGAGGCACTTAATTCAAACTGTATATAATTTTAATTGCTTCACTATTCATTTTTAACTTCCAACAATATAATAAGAACTGCAAGTAAGCAGCATCTATATATATATTCTCTTTTTTTAAGATTCTTAATTAGGAAACTTCATAGTGTTTACTTAGCAAAAAGCAAGTCTGAGACTGGTCCAATAAAATATAATCATTGTTATATAACACACCCATAATCTAGATGGATATAACACATCATGCCATGTATCACAATTTTTTCTTCAGTTGACTATCAATTATTATCACGTCTGATCCCAATGTCATGATGATAATATTGAGTTCATGGACCTTTTATCTTATCTAAGTTATAGATCCTTTTCTTTATCCCTTAAATTGCAACTTGGTCATTCTTTGCCCATATTGATCACCATGAATCACATGGAATGGGTGTATTATAATGTAATATTAACTGGGCTGAAAAGTAGCCGAAAATATGTTGCTTCATCTTAATCTTGTGTTACCAGTGACATCTAAACATACACTTTTATTAAATACAGCATACTTTTAATATTAATTAATTAATTTGAATATTAAATTAATTTAACTAATAATAATTAATTGGGAATTCAGAATAATTATTTATTAAATTCAATTACTTCAACAGTGAAGTTTATCTGATAATTTTAGTTATTGTTGCCAGCAACTCTTCTGTGTTCAGAATTTGATACATATTCCATTAACACATTTTCAATAAATTTGGTTTACATTGGAAAATACATATATGTAAACAAGTCAGAAGTAATATGTATAGAAGTCAAGAGAAACACACATAATAGTCAACAACACATGCGCACAAAATTTTGGAGATTTTGTGATGATGGAGTACTCCATAAAGGGATAGTTGGTGTCCAGCCTCCCTGCTGTCAGTTGCAGTTATGTTGATTTAAGACTTAATTCTCATCTCCACAGTCCGGCCAGTTCAGTGAAGACATGATCCCAACAGTGGGCTTCAACATGAGGAAAATTACAAAGGGGAATGTCACTATCAAGGTAATGTGTATTATGTATTTCATTTTTGTTCAACATTATTACCAGGTACCTACCTACTTATCAGTATTGTATTATAGATTGGATTTGAAATTAATATTTCAGTTAATCATTGAATCATTGTAAACTAATATGCACAACATGATAGTAGGTACTTAGTAGCAGGTATGTATGTACATGTACATACCAATTTGAATTAATTATATTGATAAATATTAAAATCATTTGCATCATACTGCAGTGCTGGTATGTTTGTTTTGTGATCCTGATAAGCCCTGATAGGTACATGCATACATATACAAGATAGGCAGGGATAGCTATAGTTCACTGATACCAGTAGGTAATTAAATACCACAGAGGTTTTTGCAATGGATTTGGGAACACGCTGGGACAAGATTTGTTAGTTTAAAAAAAAAATTGCCTGTTTCGGGGCATTCTTGATTCTTTACTTATAAAACTAATTCTATTCCTATAAACTCACCCTTCAACTTTTGCGACACACGCATACAGTTTTACTAGTATGTATAGGGGTACCAGTAACCGTGTATAACCACGCTCACAGGAAAGGCACCCTTATGTCCTGGCCATAAGTGGTTTGGTACACCTTATATCAGTGACAAGTACAGTCACCTTTTGTGAACTTAAGATTCATAAAACATACCTACATACAGATGACCTAAGAACCTCCTTTTTTGGTAGCCGGTTAAAATTGAAGATTCCTCGCTTTTAAACAACAATCAATGAACAGTAGTGACCTTAACATAGAACACTGGAAATCGATTATTTCCGTCCGTACGTTTAACGGTAGGGCGCTGTTATTCAAGGACTTGATTGAGGCCACATACCGACATTAATTCGACAGGAAAAATACGTAAACATGCATGGATTTAACCAATTAATTTAGGATTTCAAATTAAGTTTCCGTGTTTTATTAAATTAAAAAATACCGTCCTGTCTGCTGTGTAAGTGTGCATTAAAGTTCATTGACACTTCATCGACGGTATTTTGGTCCCAATGTAATAGGAGTCTATTGTCATTATATCAGGCACATTTCCACTCAATTCAAGGGGGATTCGTTCATCCAACTGGTTGCTCGGGCGAGACTACTGGGTGTGCTTGGCCAGTGTCTGTGAGAAATGAATGAGCTAATTAATATCTGGTTCGAATGCTTCTTTCTAGGTGTGGGATATCGGTGGGCAGCCCAGATTCCGCTCCATGTGGGAGAGGTATTGCCGGGGAGTCAACGCTATTGTGTATGTATTTCTATTTATTACTATTTTCGTGAATTTACTATGAGACATCCACTGCTGGAATTAAGCGTCTTCTAATGTCACTGTAGATCATTGTATAACATAAATAATATTAAGCATACATATCTATAATAAATTACATTGCAATACCACATTTTATAACCACTCTGGTTCCCAAGATACAAGCTCTTGCTTAGTATGGGATCCACATTCAAATCTTCCATGTTATACTTGATTTAGTTACTGAAATAACATCTTTTGTACCTGATATTTTTCATCTTTATATTTGCGTTTTAAATATAATAATTAAAAATATAATAATTTAGCCCTTTTGACGTACTACTCCTGGGCACGTACCAATCCAGGATGCGAGCCGGGGTTTGAACCCAAGACCTGGTGCTCGCAAGACGCGTGCTTGACCAATCGGATATCACTGCATTACAATTTATACTTATCCAATAGAAATAGTCAACTAACTAATTAATAAAGGATTAAGGTTGAATATTGCAGCGACATTGATGTGTGTGTGTGTGTGTGTGTGTAGTTACATGGTGGATGCGGCGGACCCGGACAAGATCGAGGCGTCGCGCAACGAGCTGCACAGCCTGCTGGAGAAGCAGCAGCTGACCGGCATCCCCGTGCTGGTGCTCGGCAACAAGCGCGACCTGCCGCACGCGCTCGACGAGCACGGCCTCATCGAGCGGATGTCAGTTCTACTACATACATCCATCTCAAATCTGAGAGCGAACTTGCAAATGTCATTCTTATGTCATTCCACTACAAAATGACACGTCAAAAGCGAACTCAAGATCGCTCTCAGACTTGAGATACGCGTCTACATCTAGCTATACTCACCGCCATCCAGCTGTCATACAAAGAGTTTGGTCTAGAGTTTAATAAGACTGATTATAATAATTTATATCCGTGTCCTAAATATCCAAGCACGTTTATTTGTCTCTTTAGTCACATGGCTCCCTTGTCTTTGGTATATACATCTCCTTAAGGAAAAAAGAAATAATAAGGCTGGTTAATGGTATTTATATTGGTAGAAGACAATCGTTAACTTCTATACTTACAGAATATATTCTGCAATATTTTTATAAAAAAAAATATTCAGTAACTCTACTACGAGTTTATACGATCGCTATGAGTCGTCAGTCGCTGACGTCAACGTAAAATATTTCAATGACCCGATGAGGGTGCTGTACACTTTGCCTAATATTCTACGAATATGCGCAGAGGTACAGCAAAGAAGACGATATTAACTTTACTATTATATTCACAGGAACCTGTCGGCCATCCAGGACCGCGAAATATGCTGCTACTCGATCTCGTGCAAAGAGAAGGACAACATTGACATCACGCTACAATGGCTCATCGCGCACAGTAAGTCGGGGAGCGCGCGTTAAACGCACGCAAATATCGACTACATATACAAGATATCTTTAGCACTTAAGGCGCAGTTTCGCCTGCATGTCGCTGTGGCGGTCGCGGAACAGATACAATTTTCACAATATAATGCTGATGAAGGATAAATTACTCGTTCAATACGACGCACACTAACGATACCAATGTTAAATGTTTTCTTGGAAGCTAATCGTATATTTATTAGTCCACAAGTTTAGGATACCGCTCTCTACGGATCTGCAGTACAATTTGTCGAATAATTTAATAAATACGCAGACTATAAAGTATGCGTTTCGACTACGAAAAAACTCACACTTGTGGTACTGAAATTCAAATAGTAAACAACGAAATTGATAATAATTATTTCTACTTATACAGAGTGACATCGAAATCGTTGGCAATATTTTATAAAATGCTTCTATATATTACATTTACAACATATTAACAATAATAAACAAATAAATTGACGACGAAAAGAAAATGAACTGCTCAGGTAAGTAAATAAGCAAACAAGTAACTAGGTTTTACCTGACCTGGTAATTTATGTTTTATCAATTAATTTCCTGTCTAATAATGTTCGCAAAACAATCTGAATTAATATGTAGAGTCATACATTGCCAATGATTTTATGTCACCTTGTACCTATGTATTTGTAACATCGTTCTGTTCGGCGGCTGCAGACCTTACCGCCTCTTTGGAGTCACGACCATGCTCACTAGTACTGCGGATTCAAAAGGCTTTAGTATTTAGCCGGTGTTCATGTACACACCGCGCGATTCTAATGTTCCGAGATATGCTTTATTAGGCTGTGTGTACCTTTATCTTGGTTTGGCCTTTAGACCTTTGGGGAGAGTTAAAATTTATTTCCGCCTGTACATGGTGGCTTCTAAATCGTTACCAATATTTTAAATTGAGTATAGGAATGTGATAATCAACGAATCTATTAAATCAAATTAAATTGAAAAAAAAACTGATATGTACCTAGTTCATGTAAGCAACAAAAATAAATAATCATGATATGTATGACATTGCTTTAGTATCTAATGAAAATAATGCTGATGGTTCTAGGATTAAAAACATTATGTTGATCTCCATACTATATTCATATTGATATACAAATTATTTAACGTGTTTCAATTAATGAATATGAATGAAATTGTAGATACATAGTTTAAAATATTGACAACTATTTCGAAGTCATCTTTAGTATTTATACAAAAATAATTCAAGTCTTTTAACATTCCCAAATACTACAAACAAAAAAATATCTTTAACATCATCTTTTTTGGCTTATTTTTGTATAAATACTAGGTCATTTTATGTTCTAAAATACAATTAAAATTGTTCACATGTCGGTGATCGTATTAATAATAATAAGCTCAGTGACTATTAATTTAAAGTGTATTTTCGCCAGGCTCACCGAAATGTTACTATGATTGGGAAAATATTAAATTTTATTCTCATTTGTAGCTTTTATTTTATTGTAGCGACTGACTGCGCCTTGTGTTGTGAAAGAGTCTTGTTTCATAATTATGTAAGTCGAACGAACTGTTTATAGGTGTTGTTTTCACAATGGATTAATGATTAATAAAAAAACCCCTTTTAAATATATTTTTAGATGGAAAGTGACCACAGTAGCCTATGGAATGACATCCTTTACAGTTCAATATTATTAATAAGCATTGAGATGGTGCAATAGTAGCTAAAAGTTAGAACGGTGGTGCAAATATACGTTATTAATTCTTTTCAGTCGCATAGACACTTTAAAGTTGCTTGTGGGAGTCATTTTGTTTATGCCTCGACCAAAGTCAAGTTGGGTGTTTTATATGTTTTTAATGGAGTCAAAGTATTTTAAGTCTTGCCTATTATTATGATTAATTCATTGTGGACACACAACTGTCTCGTTCGCGTCGCTCTAAACTAAATTAGCTTGAGTTATGCACTCTCTAAAGCGATGGATGCGGTAAATTTGTCTTTTCACAATGCTTTCCTCATTTAGAAATGGTGCCAAGTTGACAATTTACTTAACGATTCGTTGAACAAAGCTTTAGTGTGATGTGGGAAGATAATATTATCGCATAAAAGTCGTATACAAGCATCTAAAATGCAGTTACTTTTAACCAAGTTTTGCGATAATTACCAACTGAAGATTCCACGGATTAGTCTTGTCTTAATGAATATGTGCTATAAGAGTAGTGTATTTCTGGATATAGGAACTAGTATTATTTCCGAATAGGACTGGACGCATATTTCAATACGATTTATGAGGTGTCACATTTAGTTGGTCTCCAGTTCAGTGGTAAAATACATAGCTTTTTATATAAAACTGCGATTAGAAGTTTGTAGATCTGCACATATCAATGTTCACTTATAAAATTTAGTTAAAAGCAGCTGCATTGTTGATGCTGTACTATCATATTAGTGTATTTAGATTCCTTGATAATATTAGCGTTATATATTATAAATATACTTCTCATATTGTTAATTATAAAAAAATAAGTTAAAATGTTTAGCGTGAGACTAGTTTTGACGGACGTTTATTCGATAGGAACACACTGTATATAACTTGGTCAGTGAGACGTAATTTCAAATGACGATTGTAATATTTATGGTGTGCTCTTTGTTTTAATGAAAATTGAAAACAAGGACCAAAGAATAGTATACTTAAAAAAAAACAAATTAAAAAAAAAACCTACATTTCCTTATAATAGGTACTCAGACTTTAATTATTACAACCATCGTTTGAAATAAATATTGGAGTTAGGTAGATTAATTTTATTATTTAACAAAAATATTCTCACACTAACCGATGTCGCGTCGAGTATAGAAAAGTCACTAGATGTGTAATTAATAAAGAAATACCAGCTTCGAATGCACATTGTGTTTATAAACGATTATATTATAAAATAGTTATCTTGTAATATACGAATATTCGAATATTAATGAAACGCAATGTTCAATAACGAGACCGGTATGTCGAGCGGAGACTTATTATTGAAATGGGATTTTACTCAAATTACGAAGAACTTAATACTTAAACTCGACTCAAATTTGAAAACGGCTTAATTTTGACGCGCCTTATATAGTGTCTTAAGCTGTCAAGTGGTATATTTGAGTCGCGTGCCAGTATTCAGTTGTAATAGAGTCGTTTTTCTGTGACCAAAATTGATTTTTCCATTGTATTGGACTTGCAAGTCGAGCCTTTGATGTCGTTTTATAAAAAAGTAAGTTTTTTTAAAGTAAGTATTATTTTATATTTGAGAACAAGATACTTCAAATAGTTTAGACGAATAGAATCTTGTGAGTTACCTGAAAAAATCAAGCAGGTGGTATATTTTGTAGACAAAACTATTCCTCTTGTTATTTATCCGAATTTATCGTGGCCTAAATCCTCCTCGTAGTGAGGGGAGGCCCGTGCCAAGGAGTGGGACATCAAAAGGGCTAAATTATTATTATATTATATATATATAATTTCCGGAGCAATACCATTTTTTATTATTAAGTATTCATGAGCATTGCATGTTTTCCAAACTATTTGAGATATCTCATCAACAAGAAAGACGTTGTTTCTTAAATGGCGTGTTTAAAATTAAATCCTATAAGTAATTACTTAGGTATATATTAAATTCACGAAGCATATATATATAATACATACAACTTTGTCTTTCTTTTTCATAGCCTTCAATTATAGAAAAATAGTTTGCATACAAGAAACAAGAATAGGGGACATGCAACCGCTTTCACTCTCGATCTGTCTTCTATATTGCAAATTGCAACCAATTTTAACTCGATCCAAAGTTTGTGTACACCTGACATAGTAACAATTAGATGCAGGACTGTACATCTTTTAGCCCGAGATAAATAGTTCTAAAAGTCTATTCATGGCAGTCGCGTCTTGGGTGTATTGGAGGTCGCCTCGGAATTATCATTCAAATACGCAGGCAAGCAATAAAGCAAGCGCTTTGATGAAACATTCGAGACATTACAAAATGAACAGGTTACAATTGAATAATAAATAAATATTAATATTTATATCCTATTTATTAATTTATATCCCTCAAAAAGAGGCGTACAATTCAAGAAATCCCGTATTTATTGTAAACAGAACGATTTCCAATTAAAGTGCAAATAAATAAATATTGTGTGAAGTCGTGTCGTTGACGTGGTGTTGCGGTATTATTACGTAACTCGATATCACAGGATAAAAAACGAAATGATTCTGACAAACTCAATAGAAAGGGATTTATATGATCTCATTTGGGATACGTAATAAGTCTGTTCTTCAAATGGGCTAATGGGGTTTAGTTTTTCATAAATATTAGGTACCTATCTTTAGTCGAGCCTGAGTTATTATTATTGTTTTTAATAGGTAATATTTAAATTTTATTTACTTTTATTTTTGTTTAAAATTGTGCTTGTTTTTTAAAAAAAATACTTTAAAATATATTAGTGGCCAGTGTATTTACAAAATATTGTTCACCGTTACCCACTCGTTTGCACCAACGTGACATTGATACCAATTTATATTGTTGTCTCTATTTTGAGCTGTGGAAAAATAGAGTGATCTTGTAATTATTACGTCAGTGCAAACGACGGGTTCCATAAGCGCTTGTTTCACAGATTATAAATGTTTACATATCATGGTTTTCATCATAATGACTCCTTTGATCATTTCTCGCCATTCTTTATAGGTTATCCTGTATATTGGGATTCCGACATTCCATTTGGTTTAAAGAACACGCTAGTGCTCGAACAAGGTACAGTCAGAGAAAAATATCAATGCCTTTTATAATATTATTTTATTATGGTTCCCGTTGGCCTTTACGATGTCCTCAAGCCAATCAGCAGAATATTTAACGCCAATATTTCCTAATTATTATAGGGTACGGTTGCTGTCTGTGAGACAAGGGCTAATACAATTCGGCCGAGTCGGAAACTCCGTGTGTATATTTCCAATAAGATGTTTCTCTCGATAGTTTGTACTCTGTTTTTAACAAACAAATAAAATATCATAAGGGCTGCAGATGTTGTGTTCATTTTAATGAAAGCGAACTTATTGACTCGACTGGTTGAGCAACAAGTCGGTGTATTTGTTTGACATCTGATTTTAGTACGCACGCAATCTATAACTTATAAGTATGTTCGTGTTATTGAATTCCGACAAATATGTTATATTATCCCAAATCCTAGGTCCCCGCCCGATATTCAACGATTTCCATTTACTTGCAACCAGATGTGAATGAAAGTAAAATAATAAATATATATATTTCGGGTAATATTTATTATAAAATGTTGTATAGTTACAGAGTAAATACATTAAAATAACAGTATTATTGGATATGATTAAAATATTTCGTATATATTCTATTTAACATACTAATATCTATCTAGGAATATATAAAAATAAAAAAGTAAAGCTCATCCACATTTGGAGATCAAAAATTAAGGAAAAGATGCATCAATTCATTATACGTGTGCATCGTCAATATGAAACTAATTCCATTACAAAAATACTAAAAATATGTAAATTTTACAAAAAACACAGCACTTATAAGCTGTTGTTTAGATTATTACAAAGAGACACTTAAATTTTATTTATTTGTAAGGATAAATTATTATATTAAAAATTGTGAATCTAGATCATAATTAAGTGGTCAATTTCCAGATTATTATCATTGGGAATGCAATTGTTCAAGTCGTTGCTCAACGCCAATGAATGTGCTCCGCCGACCACATTTTGTGTCTCACTTGACTCTATCTCCAGTCTTTTCAATCTCTCCTCAATACCGCATACTCTATCCGTCAAATCATTGATCTTCTGTTCCAATTCTAATAATTTCTCATCCGACACGTTTGTACCGCGCAATACATCAACTTCGCTGCTTATAGATTGGATATCTTCTGACAATGATGATTCAACTTTCGTAATGTCGATAACAGAAGAGCACTGTGACAACCCCGAGGTTGGGACGGCTTGTTTCTGATAGAATTCAGAATTTTTGAATTCCCTGAACTCTTCCGTGGTGAGCAAGAAGCTGATGACTTTGTCCACGTTGTTGGAGCTGATATTGTTTAATACGTCTTTCAGTTTGTCCGTGTATAGTTTCTGGAGGCCCGGTTTCAGGTTCCCGATCAGATTGTGGTGTTCGTTCCAGAAGAATTTGATATTCTTATCTTCTATGGCGTCGTGTAGCTCTTGTACCATTATACGGAAGAGTTCGCTCAGCTTCTTCTCCCAGAACGATTTGTCTTCTTTCGTGTCTTCAGTTTTCCATAGGAACAGTGTTTTGATGTAGTAGCTCGCGATCGCTTTCATCCCGAGCGAGTCGCGGAGTTTTTTCAACTGAAATTGGAGGTTACAGAAAAAATATATATTACTGAGGGACTTAAGTACAATCTTAAATAGGTGACCCGCCCCGTAATCTCTTACTTCCTTCCTAAATTTGCCCTAGCAGAGCTGCCTCTACGTTATAAGACGTCCACTACTGGACAAAGTCCTCCAATGACTCCCGCACATTTGGTCTTCAGCCAATTGTATCCAAAATCCTATAAGAAACTAGCTGACCTGGCATACGTAGTTTTGCCATATAAAAAAACAAAAAAGATATTGACCGATTCTCAGACTTACCCGGTATGCACACAAAATTTCATAAAAATCGGTCAAGCCGTTTCGGAGGAGTATGGTAACTGTGACACGAGAATCTTATATATAAAATTCTCGTGTCACAATGTTAGTTACCGAGTTACCATACTCGTCCGAAACGGCTCGACCGATTTTCATGAAATTTTGTGTGCATATCGGGTAGGTCTGAGAATCGGCTACTATCTATTTTTCATACCCCTAAATGTTAAGGGTGGTCCAGGGGCTAGTTTTTAGCCCCCGACAAAAAAGAGGGGTGTTATAAGTTGAACATGTGTATTTGTGTATCTGTGTGTCTGTCTGTGGCATCGTAGCGTCTAAGCGGATGAGCCGATTTCAATTTTGTTGTTTTTGTTAGATAGGTATTCTGATCGAGAGTGTTTACAGCTATGTTTCACGAAAGGATGTTTCGGTTCGTTTAAAAAGTCGCCGCATCGGGGGTTTTCTACATTTTCAATTTTAGTTATATACTAGCTTAGCCCGCGACTTCGTCCACGTGAAATTTAACTTAACAAAAAATGTTTGTTCATTTCTCAAAGTTCACTAAAAGAATGCAGTTGATAAAGAAACACCTATGCTAAGTTTAAACTCATTTTTCTTTATATACCTATCGCAAAAGCCCGCTCCCGCGTTCTGAGCCCGCGCGACAGGACCCATTTATGTATTTTATCCAAAATAAAAGTTACTCCTTATAACATCAGCTATCTGCCAGTGAAAGACCCGTCAAAATCGGTCCAGCCGTACCGGTGATTATCCGGAACAAACATACATTTTTTTTTTAAATCGCGTTTTTGTTATAGTTGGCGTATGTACTTTCATAATATGCATTTAGTGAAAAGGTGTTATTTGATATTACAAACAGACACTCCAATTTTATTTATTTGTATAGATATAAGATAATGTCTCTCACCAGCCTGATGACAGGTTTCAGCGCCTTGCAGCCCTTGATCAGTTCCCTCTCCTGCTCCTGGAAGGAGAGACGCCAGCAGCGGTTCTTCAGAACTTTGTCCTTTAAGTCCTTGTTGGGTTTCGGCACGACGAACCAGTCCTTGGGCTTCACACCTTCGATAACTCTGGATATTAAATAGTAACGTCTGATTGTATCTTGCAATATATATAGGTACAGGAGGAAAAATTAAGGGTCTTCTTTTTTTTTCAAAATTTAATTTTGTAATTCTAAAACTTTGGAGGAAAGTTGAACAAACAAAAGGTGTTACAGGGTGATACAGCTGTTGACAGATTTCATAAGTCTATAAAACCTTCAGTACTTCAACTGTCCCACAAAGCCGATAGTTTTATATTTACAAAGTTAAGTAGCAAAAAAAATAGTACTATACCCTTTCTGTTTCACCTAGTAAATTGGTGTCTCGCTCATGCGTTACGACGGTGAGAGAGAAGACAAAATATTTGGTTTAATCAAGTTTAATTTGTGTCACGTGTTGTTAGCAACAGAAATAGCATAAATTATTAAACTACTTTAGTATTATTGTCTTGTAATGTTAAAGGTGTTGCCCGCACTGTAAACTTTTTGAAGAGAATGTATAAAAAGATAAGTTAAGTTGTATGATTTTGGGCCTTATTTTAAAGCAGGAATGTTACCTATATCCCTCAGGCGACCTCGGGAACATGAACCTGATAACTGGCACCAGGTCCACGTCCAGCTTGAACTCCTGATTGCCCTTGTCGTTCCTGATGTTGAGGGTGTACGCGGGGCCCGACTCCTTGTACGTGAGCAGGTACACCACGCCTAAGACGGTCACGGTGCCGTCCATCGAGTTCAGAGCCTTCTGGACTATGCCATGCAGCCATTGGCGGAATTTGCTTTGGAGGAAATATTTTTCTGAATCCCGCCAATCACGTGTCACCTTTAGATATACATTTTTATAATTTAAAGCGGTGGCCTATTCACAGTTGACGGAAAGTTTCCGTGTCGGAAACGGCAGCTTCCATCCTTCTTCAAATTCATTTGAAAAAGAAGGATGGTAGGTGTCATTTCCTACATCGGAAATTTTCCTTCAATTGTGAAAACCCCCAAATGACCTTGATGCTTGACGGGAAGTTCGTGAAAGCTCAAGGCCGTAGTTTGTTTTTACTGTGAATTAAAACTTCGTGAGGAAACTAGCATTTTATAGAAAAACGTGCAAAAGCGAGTATTGGGAGAAAGTTTTCGCACAAACACTTAGGGTAAACGTCCACTTGGTTGTGCTATGAAGCAGGCCGCCAGGATCGTCCATCAGGATCGCTTATTTACGTCAGCATCACTCGGATTAGCTAAAGTCGACAGGAAATGAAGCTATCCAAGCGAACGGTCACAATTTTTTTTTTTTTTTTTTTTTTTATCCGGGCCTTTATGGCCCGGCCGCGTTCACCTCTGATGTGGGGGTCAGAGACCTTAATTAGCACGGTTATAAATAAAGTTTCAGTCCATTTTTATTGTAGTAAAAACACAGTATTTAAAAGACATTTTCTCGAAAAGCGAGTAAAAATACCAATAAAATATATTTCTCAAAAGGAGTAAATATAAAAACTTATCAATATATACAAAAAAAGGGACAGCGGAATAAATAACAAAACTATAAACGTGATAAAATAAACAAGATTCCTTCCTATTTTATTGCACGAATATGTCAGCCTGCGTGATTAATAGCGCAGTGTTGTATAAGTTGCTGTGGGGGCTTATTAACATAATAAGTTGTCAGCTGGCCTCTTTCTGCTTAGGTCTTATTTCTATTAATCACGCTGGTCGCTACCTTCGTGCAATAGCTTAGGAAGGTATCACGTTTCTCGCTGTCCATGACAAGTTTACAAACACTGTGTAAATCTAAAACTGTGTCTAAAGACATCTGTACATCGTGCCTAAGGCTTGCATACACAGGGCAATGTAGTAAGACATGCTGCACTGTCTCGCTCACACCCGGTTCACAGATGCAAGATGGGTCCTCCTTGCACTTGAAACGGTTCAAGTACTCTGAGAACCCACCGTGCCCGGTCAGAACCTGTGTGAGCGTGGCAGTGGGATGAATCTTCCTAATTGTCCTATAGGACACCACCAGGTCAGGGAAAAACATTTTCGTCGTAGAAGCAGTGGTGTCAGTCTTGTACTTACGGTTCCATTCGTCCAGCGACTCCAAACGGATTTGTCGCTTGACGAATGATACCGGACATTTGTCGTACGTTGGCTTGGTCTTACTATGCAGCGCTGCTTGCTTTGCCAATTCGTCCGCTCTCTCGTTACCCGCCAGCCCTGCGTGTGCTTTTATCCAAAACAAGGAAATGTCCTTGTTTTGGAGTCTGCACTGGGCGATGTTGTTCCTCGCCTCGGCGGCGAGCGGGTGAAGAGAGAGCGGGTTGACCACTGTCTCGAGTGCCGAACGAGAGTCGCTTATTACAGCGAGACTGGCGCTTCTACACTCTGACGCGTATTTCGTGGCTCGGCATATGGCCAAAAGTTCAGCTTGATAGACCGTGCAGTAAGACGACAGTTTGAGTTTGAGCGACTTGATCTCGGTTTCACTATTCCAGATAGAAAGTGAAGCGCCGACCTTGCCTTCAATTTTGCTGCCGTCCGTGTATATTCTTACTGCGCTGCTTACGTTGGTGGTCACGCTTTGCTGATCCGTCAAGCTTATGAACTTAAGGTCCATATGTTTTGCCGGATGCGGAGTACTCGTATACGCCAGTCTGCTTTCGACTTCCATGTCGCCTAGCTCTGGTCGGGGTACTCCCCTCTTGGCCTTGTAAAGGGAGGCCGCTTCGCGTACACGAATGTAGAGGGGCAGTAGCCCGGTCAGAGCGAGCGACGCGTTCGAGGACACCGTTCTGTAGGCTTTGCACATCTTTAGCGCAAAGCCCCTCTGGACAGTGTTCAGCTGCTTCTGAGTAGTGATCTTGTTTGTTGCTGGCGACCAAGCACTGGCGGCATACATGATGATGGGCTCAATGGTGGCGGTGTAAATCACCCGGATGACTTCCGGGTGAAGGCCCCAGCTAGTTTTAGCGGCCTTTGCCAGCTGTTTGTAGACATTCAACGCCTTCCTGCAGATGTTCGCTGTGTGGCTGTTGAATGTCTACTTATGATCGATGGTGAGCCCCAGGATCTTAATTTCATTCATGATGCCAATATCAATCCCACCCATGGTCAGGAGGGGGGTGTCGTAGATAAGCTTTCGTGTCACAACCATCGCGCTTGTTTTGTGAGGTGCGAACTTCAGCTTATTCTTGACCCCCCACTCCCGCACATAGGCGAGTGTGGGATTGGCTTGCCTCTGTATATCCAGTGCCGTGTCGCCAACAAAAACAAGTACTACGTCGTCTGCGAAAGCCTGTACATATTGCCCCCGCGTTTCGAGTCCTTTCAGCAACGGGTCGAGAAGAAGATTCCAGAGTACAGGCCCACCGATCGACCCCTGCACGCACCCTTTTTGAGTGCCCTTTATGTGCTCCTCACCAGCATACCTAACTCGAACCTTTCGGTCCTGTAGGTAGCTGTCGACGATTCGTCGGAGGTTGACCGGGCACTCTTCTTCGGCCAGTCTCACCCTTATGGCTGGCCACCATGCGCTGTCGAATGCTCCCTCTATGTCCAATGATACCACGGTCACGATCTTTCGCTGAAGTAGATTGCCGCGTATGTACTGTATCAGGTCGTAGAGGGAGTCCTCGGTGCTTCGTTGGGGCATAAAGCCATACTGGCGTAGACTGAGCCTAGGAATCAGGTGCCACTTGAGCCTATTGATCACCATCTTCTCTAGAATCTTCCCCATGACTGGCAAAAGGCCGATGGGCCGATAGGACTTGGGGCTAGTGTAGTCTGTTTTGCCAGGCTTCCGCAGAACGACCACCACTGCTTCCTTCCATTGTTCCGGGAAGAGACCTAACTCTAGGCACTTGTTCATGATTGCCAGGTGCAGGTCCGGGTCCTGTTTGATCACCTGGCAACATATGTCGGCGGTGAAGCCGTCTCCTCCGGGTGCCTTTTTCGGGTTGAAACTTTCCGCCGCGGTTCTGAGCTCCTCCAGTGTGAACGGCGGGTCGTGGACTTCGCCATCGACACTGTCGTTCACACGGTTCGCTAGGGCTCTTGTCCGCTGGTGGTCTAAGCTGTCCTCCGTCTCCAGGTCTCCCGGGAAGAACGTTTCCGCTAAGAGTCGGGCAGACTCTTGCTGCCCTACTATAGTGCCGTCTCTCGCCAATGGAAGGTCTTCCTGCCTCCTGGTGGTGTTCTTTATGACCCTGTAGATGCTTTCCCATACTCCTTCTTTGTCCTGTCTTTCGCAGAATGCTTTCCAACTTTGGATCTGAGCCTTTTTGGCTGCGTCTTCATACTCTAGTTTCGCCTGCAGGTACTGCTCGACAACTCCAGGTCTTCGGGTTGGCGCAGCACATCGGACTCTACGCTTTTTCGTGTTGACATCTCGCTTCATTCTCTCAAGATCCTCAGACCACCATGGTATTTTAAGTTTTTGGTCTGATTTATGTTTGGGTACTATTTGGGTGCATGTTTCTGTGACTAATTGTGTAAGGTTGCTTACATGTCTTTCTAAATCGAGTTTACTGTTAGTATTAACTATGGCTGTTTTGTTTAAATTGTACTGTGACTTGAACTGTTCGAGTTTCTCATGAAACTGGACCCAGTTAGCGTTTTTGGTGTTGAATATACGCGTGGTCCTATTGATGCTAATTCCTTTTGCTTTACACAATTTAATTTGGAAAAGTATACCATTGTGATCTGAGCTAGTGAGATCTTCAGCCACTCTCCAGTCTTCCACTAGCGCTAAAAGGTCCCCTGTGCATGCTGTGACGTCGACGAAGCTTGTTAGCCGTCGTCCTCCCCTTACAGTATCGAACGTGGGGACGTCACCGTCGTTCAGTACATGCAGGTTCATCTCTATGAGTGCACCCAGCATTTCCTCGCCCCTGCTGTCGTTTGTGGTGCTGCCCCACCACGAACTCTTTGCGTTTGCGTCGCCTCCAACTATGATCTTACAATTCCTGTGAGATTGAACTATGGTGTTCAGATGGTCCAAGTATGGCCCTATGGGTTGGTCGGGTTCAAAGTAGTACGAGACGACGAGGAACTCCCATGCGCTGGTTCGCAACTTTACCACTACGATGTTATTCGTGGTAAAGTTCGGGCACTGCAAGACGTCAATAGTTTGGTCAAAGACGACTATTGCCGCCTTGACAGTGCCTTCACCGCGATCCGCGCTTTGGTAAATCCTCGCCGCTCCGTAGTTCTTCATCTCCTTTCTCCCCCCCACGTAAGGTTCCTGTACCATCGCGACTGCTATACGCCTTTTACTGGCTTCGAGCATGAGCTCGTTGGTCGCTAGTCCCTTTCTCTGGAGGTTCGCTTGGGCTATCTTGTATGCTGCGGTGCTCCTACCGAGTGGGACCCTAGTAACCACCTTAGCAATAGGCTATGGCGGCTCTAGCCAGTGCGTCCCACTTCTTCCGAATCGGGCATTCTTGGCTGAAGGCAGTGAACGGTCACTATTAGGATCAGCGCGGACGGGAAGAGTGACGGCGAAGCGATTTTACTTCAACTCTACTACCGTAATTGGTATAGCGACCGCAGGAATAAATAATAAATATGTATCGCCAAACTGACACACCAACTGTACGGTCCCAAACTAAGCAAAGCTTGTACTATGGGTACCGTACATGGACTGCGGGCGATTCCAGTGACACCCAGACCTGGTAAAATTAAAAAGTAATTTTCCGAAATTTGCCCCCGCGGTAATCGAACCCGCAACCACCATGTACAGTATGCGTGGAAATTATTGCTACCTGCTAATAATTTTGATTACGTGAAGTCATATTACTCTTTCAGTTTGTTCACCTGTGATTTTTCACAGCCAATGATTTTATTGATACTTAGTGAATTTTCACTATGACATATAGGTATACCTATGAAGTCCCTGGTTGATGATTTATCATAAAAACCGTGACAGTACCGAACGCTTTGCCTTCATTGCAATAATTATAATGATTTTTAACAATTTCTACCTATGTCGGTAGCATGTGCTACTTATGAAAATAATATGATTTTTCACATGCTACCAGTGAACGGTTCCATCACTAATGTGCAGTGAGCCGAGCAGCCTACGCTCGAACCGCTGCGCCAAGCGGTCGTCGAAGACGAATACCTTGTGACATTTCTCCCAGTCCTGTTGTTTGTCGAGATGGTCGAACGCGTTTATAATCTTCATCTTGACGAAGCCGGGCTGCTCGTTCTCGATGATGATGCCGTTATCGCCGTGCTCGTAGTTGATGGGCAGCCGGATCACGATGTCCATGTCAAACTCGTCCATCTTCGATACCTTGATGCCATCGTACACGCTCCCCGCGTACGTGACCTGTCCAAGAGTCATATTCCAATGATACACAAACACATGTATCCTCACTACATAGTATAAAACAAAGTCGCTTCCCGCTGTCTGTGTCCCTATGTTATGTATCTATGCTTAGATCTCTAAAACTACGCAACGGATTTTGGTGCGGTTTTTTTAAATTGATAGAGTGATTCAAGAGAACGTTTTATTATGATAAAAAATACCCGTGCGAAGCCGGGGCGGGTCGCTAGTTTCATAATATGGCTTGATTCCCTTTCGTATAGGAGGGAGGTCGGTGCCCAGGAGTGGGACGTTAAAAGGGCTATATTATGGTTGAGGGTGAGTAAGGGGGATTTTTGTATGATTTTAGGTTCGTCCAAAACTTAGGAGATCGTCATTTTGAATGATTTTAGGTTCGTCCAGAACATAGGAGATCGTCTATTTTTAAAAAACGGTAATTCAAAGCATTGCGGGTAAACGGATCGGTTGCCGAGCCCGATGTGACAGGTTTGAAATCTTAGCATTGACCAGTATAATTAACAAGGTAACTACTAGGGGTGCCTACTTGGTACTAGCATTAGTAAGTAATGTGGTGACCTCACATTGCTAGAAATGTCATAGCACAGTCTTCGAAACCAAGCCGATTGATCATAGTGAAGGTATCGCCTTAGTTAGGGATCTGATGACGACTCGTAATTTCTGATCGCGACGTTTTCCCGTTAACGAAGACTCTGTATAGTGGCAGTAAGTACGTGTGGCGAAGTTCTGTGTAAGTAAGTAAAATAATTTTCAACCAATGCTATGTAGTAAGTAAGGACACGATATGCGAGATCATTTCGTGCTCTAAAAACCGGCACAGACATTATATTATATTTATTTACCTACCAAAATATATACCGGACATCATACGCTAGACCTGTCATTAGAAAGAGATGAATATACATTTTAAGTTGTGCAGTGATTTGAGCTAAATTGCTACATACATTCTCATAGGCGCACGCGCATGCAACGGCGACACTTGTCGTCAGTGCGTGTCATAGTAAATGACAGGCAATTATCATGCAATCTTATTGCCAAAATAAGGGCTGGTAAACACACCACCTGTTCAAGTCAAAAGTCAAATAGTTTCCGCTGTTAAGGCCTTCGAGGGCACTGACAAATTAACATTTTTACATCTTTTTATTGTGTCTACAACCAGCCCCCCTATTCGCTAACTTGATGATCACCAGTGACTAACTGGCTTCAGTTGTACACTGAAATTTGATGACAACTGAGAATGGTACAACTTTGGTATTCCGTATCACATTGAGTGGATATGAAGTTACGGTGACTAACGGGCGGAGAGCGGTGCTCTTCGATACAACACTCGACGCCTCTATTTCTTATCGACTATTATACGACTAAATTGAACAACGCCTTTTGAACGTGTGAAGTACTACATTTTAGATAACATTTCATCATAAGCGGTTTATGTACACATGACATGTAAAGATGGCTGGAAATCAATTTTGTGCTGATTTTATATTAATTGCTTGGTGCGTAATTAATTTAATTACTGCGTTTAATTGTGTTTTGTAAGCCATAAGTTTGTTAAAATAAATCCTTAAAGGTAAGTTAACGATTAAGTTATGGTTTATAATGTGAAAATTGTTAATTGAATCAAAGTTTTTGTAACTTCAATATTACCTAATGAAATCACTATAAGATCAAAGTAACTGAAGGTAAATTCAAGTATTTAATCATACTAATATTATAAAGAGGAAAACTTTGTTTGTTTGATTGTAATGAATAGGCTCCGAAACTACTGAACCGATTTGAAAAATTCTTTCACTGTTGAGAAGCTACACTATCCCCGGGTGACAGAGGCTACGAGGGATGCCTTTTAAGTTTTGTCGTTTGAAGAAAAAAACACAACTAGAACCTTATAGTAATTTTTATTGTTTTTCAAAGTATTTACCACGTAGCTTAATACACTTTTCCATTCGCTCAAACCAGTTATTATAACATTTATACCACTCTAAAGTGGGGGTGTTCAAAATGGCTGACTTGAAAGCGTCGACTGCTTTTTCACCGGACTGGAACCTTTGACCACGAAGACTTTTCTTAATTTTAGGAAATGTAAATAAATCGTTAGGGCTTAGGTCAGGACTGCATGGAGGATGCTCAAGAATTTCTACTTTTTCCTGCTTCAAATACTCAATCGTTTGACGAGCGCTGTGTGAGATTGCGTTGTCGTGGTGCAGGATGATGCGTCGCTTTGAGTTAGATTTTCGAAGTTGGCGATGACTTGTGGTAAACAAACTGTGGTATACCACTCTCCATTAACCGTTCTACGATCTTCAAGTGCAATAGTTGCAATATGGCCGGTTTTTCCAATGAACGTGGCCACCACCTTCTTTGAAGTGCTTCGAGAACGAACAACTTTAGTCGGTTTTGGCTTGTCTTGAAAGACCCAGATTGTAGATTGTTGTTTGGAATCAGGATCGTAGGCATAGATCCAAGATTCGTCACCACTGATGATGTTGTAGACGTGATTTGACTCTCCTTGGTTGAACCTTTGCAGAGTTTTCTTACACCATCTGACGCGGGCCGCCTTGTGATCGTCGGAAAGCAGATGCGGTATCCAACGGCAAACTAGCTTTCTTACACCAAGCGCTTCATGCAAGATTTTCTGAATGGTTGTCCCTGAGATGCCTAATAGAACCTCTATCTCTTGATACGTCACATGACGATCTTCGAGAATTTGTTGTCTCACAGCAATGATGTTATCTTCAGTGAAGGCGGATTTTGGCCGTCCTTCGCGAGATTTGTCACTAAGAATAGTATGTTTACGCTGGAATTATAAATACCAGCGTTCGACAGTCCGCAGACATGGGGCTTCATCACTAAACACAGATGTTAGCTCTTCAAAACACTGAAGCCGTGTCAAGCCTCTTCTAAAGTTGTAGAAAATTATTGCACGAACATTTTCCTTAGGAAGATTCATTTTCGTACGTAACCTGACAGATTCTAATCGACGCTGTGACTAAACAATAGCATTAATCCTAAAACTTTCAATTGTTTTGAGATTCGAAATTTAAACACATTCGAATATAGAACAGTTCCAAATTCAAAATTGCCGGGAAATATGGAAACGACAGAACTTAAAAGGCATGCCTGGTATAATATATTTAAAAAAAATTAGGGATCCTTACTAAAACTCGAATAATGTAACCGCAATGTACCCGTGCGAAGCCGGGGCGGGCCGCTAGTATATTATATTAATGTAGAATTTCTACTTTTAAGATGCCTGCATGCAGAAGAGTTTCCGTAAGCCAAATGGAACTGCTGGTGGAGTTTGCGGAGTCTCATCGCGATATATCATTGGATCACTTTACGGGAAGTCCACAGGCTGTTAGTCACCCGAGAAGCATGTGACTCCGTAGCAATTCTGCTAAACCTGTGGCATAAGGAACCACTACATTAGACAACGTAAGTTTACTAGTTAATAAATTAACTCAAGAAATGAACCATCTGGTTAAAATAGTTATTTTACCTACAATCTAAAAAAAACACTCAGTCATCATTAGTATACCTACTCAGCGAGTGATTAATCTTAGTTGAAAAGTAAATTCGCACATTAGGTAAATCTTAAAATTCCTAGAGTGCTTGTTTTTCTTAAATCAATTAAAATAATAATAGGCTTCAACATCAAACCAATTTAAATATGTAAATTTCAGTTCATGGAGATGAGAGGTTGCGGTGCTGGGCCAACGTCATTGACATACTTACGGCACATTGCTGCGGAAGAGCAACATGCAGCTGCATAAGGAACTGTGATGGAGCTTATGAAGGACACTGGAGAAGATGTACATAGTTATGTACATAATAACACTTCTAGTAGCATTCAAGTTAAAGCTTTATATGTATTTTAAAGTATTATTGTCTTCTTAATATTAAACATGTAATTTGTGTTCTTAGGTATGTAATAAATGTTAAAACAATAACAAAAATATCAGTTTTACTAAGCCCGATGATTATGGAATGCATTATATAATTATAAATGATTATCTCAAAACATTCCATAATTTTTGGCCTGTTATATCCCTACAGTTATCTGGATTTTCGATGATTCTTGCCACCACACTCTGTAGACTTAGTTCTGACAACATCACTCTGAGGCTCTGCATTGGAACATTCAGTGAATTGGCAATGTTTTGTAAAACAACACATGCATTCACCACATTGACTGCTGTAATTGGGTTATAGTGTAGTTGTACCATGTGTTAACAAGCACTGCCAACATGTTATCAGTACTCCAATACACCGTTCAACAGTATTTCTGTCTGTGCAGTGATCTTCTGGTGAACCCGGAGCTGCACCTAAGTTAGATGTCATCATCCAAGGGGTGCTATGTATATTCAGAATCACCTCAAAATAATAATGATTTTCATATTTATTTCAATTATTTATTGATTGAAGACTCGTAATATCTATTAACACATTTACATTCATTGAGCTCTTCATTATCAATAACCAGCCAAAATAATATTTCTCATCATATATCCAACAGTGTTTTTCATTTCTTTCAACTCTTTCTAAAATACACTTTATGGGGTATTGACTCCACATAGGTATGAATCATGTACAGCACCACAAATCTGAAACAAGAAATTAATTTACCTTTTAAACATATTATGTAGATGTACTTATTATTTTAGTAGGTATTGTTATTACTTACTATTAAAACATTTAAAGATAGGCAATTTTTTCAATTAAAATATGCCTCCTCATGATCATGGTCGGATTAAGGCCACATATGAACCATCAAAAACTGAGTTCTTCTAATGCCTGTTGAAATCCAGCTTTAGGTATTCAAACAATTATATTTGCAATAAACCCTCTTGGGCAACTGTAGTAGATTACTAGCGTCGTGCAGGCGGCGTCTCTCAATAAGTACTTAAAAATCCTTGTTTTCGTTTTTCTTTAGCAAATCCCAACAAAATAAGACGTGCCATAATATTTCTCTACGCACACGAATCACAAACAAACAACAAAAGTTTCAACTTTCACTTCCTTTACTAATTACCGGCTTCGGTGATCATCACTTTTACTTAAAAAACACTACCCTTGAGCAGTGTCTTTCACGAATATTTTTAAATTTGAAATGATTATCAGTTTGATGTCCACTAAGCTTACAGAATACCAATCATACAAATATCGATACGAAAACATCTGTCAAAAAGTGTTACGGTGGCTATCAGCAATACTCGGTGCTCATGACGTCATCTTAGTTAGTCACTGGTCATAGGGAATACGAAACGGCCTGCAGCCCCCCTATTCGCTAACTCTGTTGACAGCTCATAGTGATGATCACTTGGCAAAGTGTTCAACGATTAACTGTCAAACAGCTAGTTTCGTATTCCCTATGACCAGTGACTAACTAAGATGACGTCATGATCACCGAGTATTGCTGATAGCCACCGTAACACTTTTTGACAGATGTTTTCGTATCGATATTTGTATGATTGGTATTCTGTAAGCTTAGTGGACATCAAACTGATAAGCATTTCAAATTTCAAAATATTCGTGAAAGACACTGCTCAAGGGTAGTGTTTTTCAAGTAAAAGTGATGATCACCGAAGCCGGTAATTAGTAAAGCAAGTGAAAGTTGAAACTTTTGTTGTTTGTTTGTGATTCGTGTGCGTAGAGAAATATTATGGCACGTCTTATTTTGTTGGGATTTGCTAAAGAAAAGCGAAAACAAGAATTTTTAAGTACTTATTGAGAGACGCCGCCTGCACGACGCTAGTAATCTACTACAGTTGCACAAGAGGGTTTATTGCAAATATAATTGTTTGAATACCTAAAGCTGGATTTCAACAGGCATTAGAAGAACTCAGTTTTTGATGGTTCATATGTGGCCTTAATCCGACCATGATCATGAGGAGGCATATTTTAATTGAAAAAATTGCCTATCTTTAAATGTTTTAATAGTAAGTAATAACAATACCTACTAAAATAATTCTACATTCATAATAATTATATATTCATCTACATAATATGTTTAAAAGGTAAATTAATTTCTAATTTCAGATTTGTGGTGCTGTACATGATTCATACCTATGTGAAGTCCATACCCCATAAAGTGTATTTTAGAAAGACTTGAAAGAAATGAAGAACACTGTTGGCTATATGATGAGAAATATTATTTTGGCTGGTTATTGATAATGAAGAGCTCAATGAATGTAAATGTGTTAATAGATATTTCGAGTCTTCAATCAATAAATAATTGAAACAAATATGAAAATTATTATTATTTTTAGGTGATTCTGAATATACACAGCACCCCTTGGATGATGACATCTAACTTAGGTGCAGCTCCGGGTTCACCAGAAGATCACTGCACAGACAGAAATACTGTTGAACGGTGTATTGGAGTACTGATAACATGTTGGCAGTGCAACATGGTACAACTACACTATAACCCAATTACAGCAGTCAATGTGGTGAATGCATGTGTTGTTTTACAAAACATTGCCAATTCACTGAATGTTCCAATGCAGAGCCTCAGAGTGATGTTGTCAGAACTAAGTCTACAGAGTGTGGTGGCAAGAATCATCGAAAATCCAGATAACTGTAGGGATATAACAGACCAAAAATTATGGAATGTTTCGAGATAATCATTTATAATTATATAATGCATTCCATAATCATCGGGCTTAGTAATACTGATATTTTTGTTACTGTTTTAACATTTATTACATACCTAAGAACACAAATTACATGTTTCATATTAAGAAGACAATAATACTTTAAAATACATATAAAGCTTTAACTTGAATGCTACTAGAAGTATTATTATGTACATAATTATGTACATCTTCTCCAGCGTCCTCATAAGCTCCATCGCAGTTCCTTATGCAGCTGCATTTTGCTCTTCAGCAGCAATGTGCCGTAAGTATCTAAATGACGTTGGCCCAGCACCGCACCCTCTCATCTCCATGAACTGAAATTTACATATTTAAATTGGTTTGATGTTGAACCCTATTATTATTTTAATTGATTTAAAAAAACAAGCACTCTAGGAATTTTAAGATTTACCTAATGTGCGAATTTACTTTTCAACTAAGATTAATCACTCGCTGAGTATACTAATGATGACTGAGTGATTTTGTTTTAGATTGTAGGTAAAATAACTATTTTAAGCAGATGGTTCATTTCTTGAGTTAATTTATTAACTAGTAAACTTACGTGGTCTAAAGTAGTGGTTCCTTATGCCACAGGTTTAGCAGAATTGCTACGGAGTCACACGCTTCTCGGGTGACTAACAGCCTGTGGACTTCCCGTAAAGTGACCCAATGATATATCGCGATGAGACTCCGCAAACTCCACCAGCAGTTCCATTTGGCTTACGGAAACTCTTCTGCATGCAGGCATCTTAAAAGTAGAAATTCTACATTAATACAATATATTAAATACTTGAATTTACCTTCAGTTACTTTGATCTTATAGTGATATCATTAGGTAATATTGAAGTTAAAAAAACTTTGATTCAATTAACAATTTTCACATTATAAACCATAACTTAATCGTTAACTTACCTTAAAGGATTTATTTTAACAAACTTATGGCTTACATAACACAATTAAACGCAGTAATTAAATTAATTACGCACCAAACAATTAATATAAAATCAGCACAACATTGATTTCCCGCCATCTTTACATGTCATGTGTACATAAACCGCTTATGATGAAATGTTATCTAAAGCTTGCTACATATCTCTAATCTGTGTCTAAAATGTAGTACTTCACACGTTCAAAAGGCGTTGTTCAATTTAGTCGTATAATAGTCGATAAGAAATAGAGGCGTCGAGTGTTGTATCGAAGAGCACCGCTCTCCGCCCGTTAGTCACCGTAACTTCATATCCACTCAATGTGATACGGAATACCAAAGTTGTACCATTCTCAGTTGTCATCAAAGTTCAGTGTACAACTGAAGCCAGTTAGTCACTGGTGATCATCAAGTTAGCGAATAGGGGGGCTGATCGGAACGCGACCACGACACACCTTGCACATTCTACTCAATGTGCATGGTTCTTACACTACTTATTAGTGATGTAACGAATATTCGCATTCGCATTCGCATTCGCGAATATTTGCATATTTTTTGACATTCGCATTCGCATTCGCAAGAATCTATGCGAATGTTTGGCGAATGTTTTTGAAAAACAAAAAGGAAATTATCTATAAGGATATGGATTGTTAACCACTAGTAAGAATTATATATTATTAAAACAAACTTGCTCATAAGGTGACCCTTATTGCACCGCTTTTAGGTTCATAAAGCAGCTTATTGCGCACTAGTGCCATTGACTTTAAATTTTTTAAATTTTAGTAAAGCGTTATCCTAAAAATAGTAAACATTTAAAACAATAAATAAACGAGTTTTATTAAAATATTATACATAAAACATTAACTATTTAAATAAATTTATTTCACATTCAATTTAATAGTAAATAAAACATAATATTATACACATTCTATTATTATATGTATTTCAAATAATATAATAAATGTTAACGGCTTTGCCAGACCCATAGATAAATTTAACCAGCCAAATGCATGTCGGACTACGCATACTCTAGAGTTCCGTAGACATCCCGCCACTTTTCGATACTACGGAACTCATAAAATAAAAGTGATCTAAATAGTAAGAAATTCTGTTACTAAATTTAATAAACCGGCATTATAGACATCTTCAACAAAAGTGACATAAACTTTTATTTTCTTTTTGGACTGATGAAAATTCTTATAAGGATATTTTATTCAAATAATTAAGTTGTGATTAGACTGGGTGCACAATCAGTGTTGCGTGGTTTGAAACTCAATTTAGTTTTTTTTTTTTAATTATTTATGTTCATTTTGTATAGTATATTACTATTTATTTCCTATAATAAACCATTTATAATGTGACTCTCATTTAAAGGATGAATCTTGCTACTTAAGTAAAAAAGGCCACGGTAATTAATATTGAAAAACTGTCAAAGAAACCTTCAAATAATTTTTAATTATTACTGAACAATACCTCAATCGAGGGGGTGTTTAAACATTTTTTCTACTCCCCTTTCTTAAGTACGGGAGGTACAATGGAATAACTTTGCTTTCAAAATTTAAAAACAGTTTTTAAGCGGTACATAAACTCTTTAAATTTATTGGCTAGTTTTCAGTATTTTAGCCCTAATAGTCTCCGTATAAAATTACTGTGATTGCATACGGATGAGCCGAAACTATAAGGGTTCCTAGTTTGACTACGGAACCCAAAAACTTACGGCGCGCCATGTTGTTTTATTTTTAATTCATCCTGTAATTCTCTAGGTCTTAAAAAAAACGTGATTTGTGATTTTTTTCAATTAAGATTGTAATATTCTAAATATTTTTTACTCGCAAGTAAGTTGTAAAATGTCGTATGAAATGAGTGAGCATTGTTAATAACACACCTTGGCTCCATCACACCACAGCCCTCGTGTTAGTCTCTGGCTGCAAACCAGCCTCGATCGTAACTTAGCTCACTTGCACATAATGCACATATTTACTTATATTTGAATAAAAATTAACCGTCTTGAGGTAGGCAGCTAAATTATAAATAGGATATTTATCTATTGCTCTTGTTAGTCTAATTACAATATTAATTCGATAAAATTTGAATATATAATAAATTTGATTAATGAAATAATACTAAACTGCCCTCAAATCAAAAAAATCTCTTCGAATTAACTTTATGTGACTAATTTCGTTCTTTCAACTTATAGGTTCGGCTATGTTCGGCCGACACGAAATGTCAATCCAGTCTAACATTTTGCGCGCTCTATATTACCCTCCTAGAAATAGGCGTGTTATAGTCAGTTTAACATGTGTATTTGAGTGTCTGTCTGTGGCATCGTAGCGCCCAAACAAAGGATCCGATTTAATTTTTTTTTCTTTTTTATAAAGGTGTTCTGATCGAGAGTGTTCTTAGCTATGTTTCACGAAAATCGATTCAACCGTTTGATAATTATCAGCACTTTTGTAATTTAAAAAGTAGTTTTTTTTTTAATATTTTTTTTTAATATTCTATTTAGGGTTTCTTATTTGAAAGTCAACATTCGCATTCGCATTCGCATTCGCGAATGTTGAAGCCAAATATTCGCATTCGCATTCGCGAATGTCAAAAATCCAACATTCGTTACATCACTACTACTTATATCTATGAAAAATTACCTGGCTGCTGTATTTCTTGAAGTAGTTGCATTGCTCCCCCATCCTCAGCTTCACCTGCTCGAACACTACTTTAAACACCTCCTTCGCCTGCGCGAAGTCGTCATCCTTGATGGCTATGAACTGCTTGTAAGCCTCCGACAGATATAAATCCAGACTTCTCTTTTTAGACGACATTGCAAACTAAAATACAAAGACAATAATCGCATAATCGGGCGCGGGCGCAGTAAGTATTTACAACAAAATCAACGCCAATAATTACTTTTTATTTTAAGAATGTCTTGAATTTACTGTGTTATCTTCGATAAGAGATAATAAGCTAAACATTGAAATTTACCTACTCAATAAGCATACTATGTACCTATATATTGTATGAACTGCAAGAAAGAAAGTAGGTACCTACCTAAGTCATATTATTTAAAAAACATGTATACTTTCAATGTTACTGACTTGACTTTCCTATGGTTGGGCTAAGACCTGAAACCTCCTTGCGTTGAGGGAAAACACATGCTAAGTAGTGGGCCATCCACAGGGCTGCACATAAAATATTCTATAGAATGGTACCTATGTACAGTCTGCTAAACTGAATCATGACCCTAGAGTATTAAATTTGAAACTGTCAATTAAGTTTGTTAGTGTATCTACTGAACAGAGTCGGGTGCAGAATGCCTCCACAAATAATTTTACCTGTGAAGTAGGTATTAATATTATCAATTGTAGAACATGTCTATGAACTTAAATATTAATAAAATACTCAGGTAGGTACTTACTTACTTGCCTACAATGAATTAGGTATACTCTCATTCCGTATACATAAATGTATAAAAAAGTAACTGAATAGTGACCAAGATGATTAACATTTGTATAACACAATGGTAACTCATTGCCAAAGAGGGACACCATTTAAAATTAAAATAAGTGAGATAACCATCATAATGTAGGTGTTGATAACAATATGAGGTAAGTATCCTCTTGTTTGCAGTAACAAATTTAAAATTCCTTCAGCCAAATATTCACACAAAATTCAATTAAATTAATACTGAATACTGATATAATGTAATAAGTAACCTTAAAATGTTAAAATAAAGTTGTGATAGCCGATTGGTTAAAGCACGCATCTTGCTGGCACCAGGTCTTGGGTTCAAACCCCGGCTCGCACCTCTGGATTTTTCAAAATCTATGTGCGAATAATAATTTCTATATGATTTTCACTTGCTTACGGTGAAGGAAAACATCGTGAGGAAACCTGCATGTCTCAGAAGATCTAACCAATTTTCGAAAGACATGTGAAATCCGCCAACCCGCACTGGGCCAGCGTGGTGGATTATGGCCTGAATGCCCCTCGTGTTGAGGGGAGGCCCGTGCCTAGGAGTGGGACGTCAAAAGGGCTTAATTATAATTATTATAAAATGTTATGTATAAGTAGAAATTTAATTACAGATATATCTTTTATAAAATATTCACCACACTGCACACATAATGCTCTATCTATGTTATAGGTATTTAGACAACAGAATTTAAATGGAGACAACAACATAAGTTATAGGCATGTTTATTAGGACCAACAAGGAATAATAACAATATCATAGACATCCATACTTTGAAGAAGGATTTCTTAGATTCTAAACAGTTCAATAGATAGGACCTTTACTATACAAATACTATATATCCTTCATTAGAACAGAAGTTTATTGGCTAAAAGCTAAAATCACATGAGTATGTGTTATTATGTTCCCAAAACAGAACTACCTAAACGGTACAACTGAGTGCTTTTGTTTGTAATTTGAAGGGCATGTTAAGCTGGCAGTCCCGCCTATAACAGTTGCTTCGCAGGCCTTTGGAAGGTCTGATAACTCCAACACTAGACTTGGCCTCAAGCTCATACAATATCAACGTAGGACTTGTACTGAGCACTGGCAAAATAACTCCTTAATTAGTGAACACATATTTTTGAAAGAAAAGACCAGAAGATAGCATTATATTTACTCATTCTCTTAATTAAGGGGATTGTAACTATTTAGTATATTGGTTTATGGCATCAGATTGTTTTATTCTGAACCAGTTTTCATCATACATAATACGGGAAAATCCCTGAGAGTACAAAATATTTGTTAAGTGGTACTTACGAGCTTGTGTGTTGAATTTTTTGTATTCGTTTCTAAAATTACATATATCTATAGTAATGATTATTACAACGCACAATACAACTTACCAGCAGTTAAGGTTTTTATTTTGGTTTAGTATGAAGAAGCTAGCCGCTGAATTATTTTTAAATATTCACAAATAGAACCACCGGCTCCCTTCCTTACTGGCCCACGTACTAGACGTCATTTTCCTTTCTCTTAAATAAAACAAAACACGTATTTCCAGTCTAAATATTACTATTGGGAATTCCATCGTCAGAAAATATTGGTGTTACCGCGCTATGATTTATTTTACCCTAGATTTTGTTAAAAGTTCTCCATGGTTTTCCCCAACTTCTTTCTCCACTAGCCTACAATTGTTCGTTCCATTGCCTTGAAAATTTAATATTCAGTAGATGAATTTTGATTAACAATAGTAAATTTTTACGTTAACTCAGCCTTGGTGACCTCTGTCAGCAGCATTAATTCACCCGATCAAGTATAAGGTATATTAACAATTATTATTATCCATCACCTTTTTGTGGGAGCAACAATAATTTTGTTTTGTTTTGTGGAGTATCCCAAAGTGTTGTGTCTACTGGATTAATTTCTACCCATACTCTCTTCTGGGGTAATAATCACAGTCAACGGAAAGTTTCCGAAATGGAAATAATAGCTTCCATCCATCTTCTAATTAATTTGTAAAAGAAGAAGGACGGATGCTGTCGTTTCCGACAACGGAAATTTCTCCTGCAACTCTGAATATCACCTCTTATATCTATCACAATATCAGTAGGGTTTAGTTAAAATGAAATAAGTAAAATTAGTAAGACAGTGTTTAAGTTTTACCTACACAGATATTGACTATAAAAAATGAATACCACTTGCCTAAACGGGTAATGTGCTGGCAACTCACGCTTATCTTTGTCAAAATGTTGTAAATGACTGAATATTTTTTATTGTACTCTCTGGGATATAAACACTTCCGTCTTTTAGTAAATCAATGATAGATTGATGATCTATAAAGAAAATATTTTTCAATTTGATTTGTAAAATAGATGTATTTATACCGTTATTATGTATGTATTTATGTGTTTTTAATACCTACTAATTATTACTGGATTCTGGCGAAATACTTATGGACCATATTTTTAAAGAAGGAAGTAGAAAATTATAAAAAACCTGCATTGAGACTAGCAAGCAACCTAAATTTTTTAACGAAATTCATTGAGAAAGTAAGTAGTAAGTAGTTATCATTGGCTATGACGTGAAAATAAAAAGGGATTTCCCCAATGTTGATCATAAATGTTACCAGTGTAGCATGTAAGAAAATACCATTTTGGTGTTATTATATTTATATTTACGTTTTTACTATTGTAGCACCTGGAATTATTATGCTATAATAAAAAAAAAGAGAAAAGTTCAATAAATATTAGTGAAATATTTTTTCTTTTATACTGATTATTATGAGATAACAAATATACTCGTCATAAACTACCATATTGTATGACCCAATAGAAGATTTTTTGTATTCTGTACGACAACACACAGTTCTGAAATTAAATAAAATACCTGTAAGATTACATGGCGTGTTATTTGTTTTATAAGTCGGACGCTTAGTAGAGTTTCATTTAGTTATACCATATACAAGGTAGGTACTCTGTGGTTATACGAAAGAAGTCATTGAATCACGAATATAACAGTGTTAATTAGAGAAAAGTTAACTCGGCTTTATAACAGACAGATTTTTAATTTCTTAAATTAAAACCAGCCGGAGGTTGTCATGAATCTAGAATAAGTATTTATTATCATTTCTAGGTAAACATGAACAACACCAATAATAATAATAATAGAAGAAACGAGTGGACGGGAGGGGCGATTGTCGCGGGGGTGGCGGCCGCCCTGGTCGGGGGGGCGGCGTACTATTTCACCAGGGACTCCAAGCCCAAGCCGCAGTCTGCAGCCCCTCGCACACAGCTCACGACGCCGGAGCGTCGAACGCAGACTTCAGATAGTACTTCGGTCTCATCGTACCTTACTAATATGATTAGCAGAATGTCTACTGTCAGGTAAGAGATACTAATGTTTTCAAATTTAAAGAACTTATGTATTTATAAGTATATTTTAGTACCTACATACCTGTTTGAAAATTAAACAAGTAGGTACATAATTATTATTCGATAATGTAATATAGGAGGAACTTAATGCTTATTTGTTGAAGCAGTTGCATGTAATAAGCAGAATAACTCATTAATAATAGTAAAACAATAATAATAATAATAAATGAAAATACATAGGTACTCAAATATAAAATGACAGAAATATTAGTTCATACTTTTTGCCAGGATGTGGTAAAGAATGGTATCATATTAAAAAAATGTTTTTCTTTGAATTATAATGTGTAATATTGTTTTATTTGGCATTGGCTAAATGGTAAAAGTAGTCAATATAATTTAATTTAATAATCAAGTACTTAATAAGTAAAATATTTAAAAGTAAAACAAAGCAATTTGATGCCACTGATTGAATTTATCTTAAAGTATTAGTTGAGGTAAATTGGTTTGTTTGTTCCAGTGGTGATAATGTCGCACCAGCTGCAAGGAGGTCCAACATACCAGACAATCCTGTTATAACCAATCTGAACTCCTTAGTTGATGATATATGTGTGAGGTACATCCGACTCAGGGAGTCTGACTTTGAACTCCATTATAGAGTGTTCGACAAAATATTCCAGGATCTACACAAGAAGATGAAGGAAGTGGATCCCTATTACGGGAAATACTCCAGCACGGTTTGTAACTTCCCCATGGCTTATTATTTGTTGTATTAAGTACCTTTGTTTAACTTGCATAATAACAAGTTCTGAAGATATTACCTACTTCTAAATTCTTAAGAAAGGTTCTAGGTAATATATTTTAAATACTCTATCAATTTGTCATAAAGTGGTAAATTATTTAATGTCTTAGGTAAAAAAAAAAATTGTGCAGAAGTTAAAAAAAAATTTAATCCACGTCAATGAGTCCAGTCCAGTAGGTTGTTAATTAATCATAATTTATAATTTGTAGGTCCAATTCGCTGGCAGCCACTACGACAATCTACGCATAAAGAAACCCGACGAATTCGATATGGACATCGTGATTGGACTGCCGTTGAGTATCAACGCGAACCCTCTGGATTCTAATGGTAGCGACATCACCATTGAACCGAAGCACGCTGGCTTCGTCCAGCTCAAGATGGGCACTCAATTCCAAAAGCTGCCGTGGAGGGACGGAGAGGATTGGCTCGTAAACAAAGCAGCTTACGAGTGGAAAGACGATTCCAACTACCTTCTACGTTCCAAGTTCTCAGACTGGTTCAAGAGCGTCGTCAACAGAGCCCTCAATTTGTGCGGGGTCAGCGCTGATTCCAAACCCATCTACTACGTCGACGGCGTCCCTTACACTATAGATAAATCCGAATCGGGCCCAGCTATGACTCTATTCATCCGCAATAGATCTCGAAACTTCCAAATGGACGTGGACTTGGTTCCCGCTTTGAAATTTCCTGAAAGTCGTTGGCCTATAGGAAGGGCGTACCGCGAAATACCCCCCCAATGCAGGAGGGAGTATTGGATGGTGGTCGGCAAGCCGAACAAGGCGTCTCCGTTCCCACATGATCAGATGCGCTCGTGGCGCTTGGCGTTACACAACCAGGAGAGGGAGCTGATGCACAATTCTTACAATTTGAGGCAGGCGATACGATTGGTAAGTCATCTCCCCTTGCATCCTCTGGCTTCCTGTACAGTGATGTCATTGGTTTGCCATTCTGATCCATCACACCGCATCCAGCTCGTGACGCCATTACAAAAACCCTTCTGCTCCAGCGGCCAGCAATTCTGTGAGCTATATAACCCGCCCACTGCCGCTTCAACTTTACCTTGCCCCCTTTATCAAAGTTACCCGTAATTTCACGCCATAACAGTGCTGAGTATTAAACTCTAATAAATAAATAGATTGGAAATAACTGAAACATCATGCTTATCACACGCAAGATTTTATTGTGCTTCTTATAAGGCCCACAGTAAATTACCATGTCTCAGTACCATGTGTCAACATTGGCAGCACACTGTAAACTTAGTCTTGGGAGCCTTGTCAAATGGCCAAAGACGAGAAGATAATTAAGATAATGACGATCGCTCGGTGCAGTGGTTCTAGCGTAGGCCGCTCGGCTCACTGCACATGATGGTTGCGGGTTCGATACCCGCCAGGGTAAATTGCAGAAATGGCCTTTTCGTAATTTGCCCCGATCTGGGTGTCACTGGAATCGCCCCCAGTGCATTGTACGGTACCCATAGTACAAGCGTTGCTTAGTTTGGGACTATACAGTTGATGTGTTCGTCTGGCGATATTTATTATTATCCCTTGTTACAGATGAAAAAGCTGCGCGACTCCCAAGGCATGAAGAAGGTTGCGAGCTACTATGTCAAGACATTATTCTTCTGGGAAATCGTTAAGAGGGACGACCAATCTTTCTGGATGCGGACCAACCCTGCCACTCTGTTCAAACTGATGGTCGGCAGGTTCTACGAGGCTCTCGTCGCGGGGAACATACCATACTTTTGGAACAAGAGCAATAACCTCATAGGCTCCGTCGACAGGAGAATTCTGAACGAGTACGCGGCGAAGTTAGTGCCGTTAATGGCAGTTTTAGAACGACCAGCCGATTACAAACATGTGGCTAAATATCTGTTGACGCCGGAAGAGTTTGCCGATTACAACGCTAGGTTTCTACACATTTGAAATAGTCATTCATTACTTGACGCTATTACCTATTGTTGATTATATTAGGAATGACGTCATAGCTCATTTTTGCTTTTTTTATCTAACTTGATATTAATTCATTATCACTGTACAGTGGTCGCATTTTACTGTCCTTATTTTAGTGAAACCAATTTTTCAGCTAAGTGTTTCCTCTTTTATTATAATGTTGTTGATGTTATCTAGATATTTATAAGTCACACACATCACTATGTAAGTCAGTGCCTTAGATAAGAGGAAGACTAGTATGATTTAATGTATGTGACGTTATAGTTCTAATATGTTTATTTTAAAAAAAATTACATCTGTTTAGTTAATAATTTTAATATTGCTTATTTTAATTTAAATATTACGTTTATTATATAGTACTTACTACGCTAATAACAATGTTATATACCTACTCAGTTATTGATTCGCTTGGTTAAATCATTCTAGGCAGCTAGTTACTGACACCTGTTGACATTGGGTTAATAAAAAAAAATGTACGTAGGAACTACAAAATCTTTGAGGTTTACCTACTTGTCAGGTATGTAGGTAATCGTTTTTGAATAAAGATATTTTTATAATCTCAGTATTTATTTTGAATTATTTTTATAAGTACATCCCTCAAAAGCATATTTGCCCTTGCATTGTGCCCAAAACAGGCTTCTACGTGTTTCAATTACAAAACTCGTCTTCGTTGAAGAAGTCTTTGTTCTTCAACGGTGCTAATTCTGTTCTTACACAAACCAAAACTGACTAAACCAACTGTATTGCCATCCTTTTCATGCTCGTACCGTATGAGCAAGACATAATTATAATGTGGATGTGTCAATTTAGTTTCACCACAAAGAATTAGCATCAATGTCAATCCAGACAATCAATGACAATAAACTGTCAAATGCAATCAGAACTTTTCTCTTACAAAATGTGAAATTAACATGTTAATAGGGAATAAATGAGGGTTTGTCCTGTATAATGCGATGAGTAACCGCGATAATAACGGCTGGGTGCCCATAGTGGCCGGCGTGGTGGTCGGCGCCGGAATCCTGACGCTCATATACAAGTTCTTCACCGGCGGCGGCGTCTGTATCCAGAAGCCCAAGAACCAACAGTTCTGCGGGCCGTATAAATGCACTTGCAAGAAAAGTGACAAAAGCAAGGTAATGAAATGTTTATCATGAGTAATAGGATAATAGTCGATCGGTTAAGCACGCGTCTTGCGGGCACCAGGACCTGGGTTCAAACCCTGTTTCGAAATCTATGTGCGAATAATAATTTCTATATGATTATCACTTGCTTACGGTGAAGGAAAACATCGTGAGGAAACCTGCATGTCTTAGAAGATTTAACCAAATTTCGAAAGACATTTGAAATCCGCCAAACCCGCACTGGGCCTGCGTGGTGGATTATGGCCTGAATCCCCCTCGTATTGAGGGGAGGCCCGTGCTCAGGAGTGTGATGTTAAAAGGGCTAAATTATTTATTTACAAGCTGTGCCCGCCGACTTCCTCCGCGTAGTATTTAACTTAACAAAAATTTCGGGATTATCGGGATAGAAATCCTATGTGTTAATCCCGGTTATAAACTATCTGTGCTCCAAATTTCATCCAAATCCGTTGAGTAGTTTTTGCCTGAAAGATTAACAAACATCCACACTCACAAACTTTCGCATTTATAATATTAGTAGGATTTATTTAATAGGATAATAGTACCTGTAGCCAATTGCTCGCCCGAGATAGTACCACCCTCTGACAGAAGATTGACTTAGGAAGTTATTATAGCTGCACTTCATACGATGAGTGAGAGAGCCGGAAGCCCAACGCCGCCTACCTCCACTTCCCTCTGTCAAACTCCCATGGTTGGCAACGTGCGGGCAATGCCTTTGGTATTGCAAGCATTTAGAGGCTACGTTAACTGCTTAACATTGTGCAGGTTTACGCTTGTCTGCCATTTTTGTTCTATAAAAAAATAGTTTTGCACATTGAACCAACCCACACACACACTTCTGCAGACCAAAAGCAACCCTGGTGCAAGTAATCGAAGGTTGATTTTAGTATGCAGAAGTATGGGTGGTTGAATCCATTTTGCATAACTAAATCGAATAGGTCGTGGACTTCGGCTATTTCCTAACGTTAAAATAGAAAAGCTTAAAATATCGTGGTGGTCTAGCTTGGCTAGTAAACGGCACGGGTCTTTCCTCAATGCCATGGGATTCAGGCACTACCACCACCACCTGGCCCAGTGCGTGTTGGCGGATTACACATGGCTTTCGAAAATTTGTTAATCTAACGAATTTTCTAGGACATGCAGGTTTCCTCACGATATTTTACTTCAACGGTTAAGGTGAAATTCTACCGTACGTACAGCACAGTGCCGTACACTGCAGGAATTTCAGGTTCTACTTAGATTCAGCGTCATATAACCTATCTAGGCCCGTCATGCCACTATAGATGTAAGGAAAAATCTTTAGTGGATCATTTACTCTCTCTCTCTGGAGACTCTTTATTAATTAAATTAACCTTTTTGTTACATCTGTTGACAGTGTGAAATTCACAAGTGCACTGGACCAAATTAAAGAAGAATTTTCGTCGAGTCACTGTCACAGCAAAATGTCAGTGTTGAAAGCAGGTTAAAAGTGTTTAAAATGGCAAAATATAAGAATATCACCTAAATAAAACAGTATTTTATTAATTCACCGATTCAACACAATCCTACAGAATGAATACATGACGTGCTTATACCGATAAATAAAATGTGTGATTGGTAAGTCTACCGTTAACTATCTCCTTTTCATAACATAGGTGAGAATGAGATGATATTTCTCTTTTTGTCTCGTCACAGCGGATCGTGTAAAGCTCGCTTGAAAGATTTGCGTTGCGGTTGGTATTTATTGACTTGCTATTTATTTGCATAAGTACTTACTTTGCTTAAGTGCCTACTATCGTATGTAATTTACTTTATCTAACGTTAGTTTAGTTTCATTTGTATGTAGTTCACTATTAGTGGTTAGTTATCGCACTTAAAGTTTAATCCCTGGTTTGCACTAACGAAACACCTATTAATGATGTTGTCCTTATTTCGTGCCGACAAAAAATAGAGACAATAAACATATATATATCTTGTGTAACGCTACTGACGTCTGACGCTTAGCACGGATAGTGGTCGCGCGGCGAGCGCTCCGATCGTCCGCATAGAAGCTTCGCTTCAATAATTGATGAGTTCTTTGTCTATATGAGATGTGTCTTTTGTTCAAATGTGACGCGCAACTAATTCAGATGCCCGGAGACTGAAACAGCTGGTCATTCTAGTTTTTCTTTATTCCCAGATCAACGAGTTAACAACAGTCTGAAGTTTCGAATCCAGGACTTATCATGGGACAGATTCGGGAAAATAATTTATCCCTAAGAGGAATCGCTGTAGGATTAGCAATAATAACAAAAGGGTATCTCGCGTTACGTGAATCGGGTAGACAGTATAATAGCCGGTCATCTTAGTTGTAGAGTCGGAGTTGTTGATGCACAGACAGATGTTCATTTATTTATTGCTGTATTTAAGTAGTTGCTTTAGCCGTGTCTACTACGAATTCCATTAATGATAAAGAGAACTAGAAAGCTCAACCAGTTCGCCAATGGGCGCTGATAACTCTAACATGAGTACTCCGTGTAAAACATACGTCTCAGCGGAAGCCCTGCAGTGAACAATTCACCTTATCTTTTAGTGCTGAAGAGCAGGAAAGACGCAGGAGAGCTGAGCAACAGAGAGGCCGCTCCGGCAGCGGCGCTGGGGGAGTGGGCGCGGGCGCGGGGGCGGGAGCGGGCGGCGCCGGCTCCCGGTTCGGCAGCAATCGAGGTAGGGCTGATTATTAGGTTTTTAAAAGAACAACTCTAGCTAATACAAGCGTACTACCTGCTTTGCTTGATGCTTGCAATACCAAATGCATTGCGAGCAATGCATTACCCCACTGCAATGCACTACTCACTACTACTAAGGGAAGGGGTAGTGTGGCGCTAGTGGGACGGGGGGGACGAGGGGGAAAGGGAGTGGTGTTGGTCTCACTCATCCTACGAAACGCAACTGTAATAAGACCGACATGAAAGATGGAGTGGCGTGTATAGAGTCCTTTTATACTGCGCTCAAGGAGATGAGGGTAATGTTAAGCGTTATATACAGATAACCAAGTCATCAACAACTAAAGTGGTATGGTTTTATTTATCTGCAGTGGGAAGACTAAACATTTGAGTAGCGTATTCGGCCGTCAGCAGTGGCGGATTTACAATTTAGGGCGGCAAATTTGGGGACAGTTTTTTTTTTGCTACCTCGTAGAAACAAGCGCAATAAAGATTATTATGTATTCTCGTTCAGTATTGTGTAATGAGCATACATTACACCCCCTTTATTAAACGTACCTACATGATTGAGCTTTGATTTGCTCAAAATAAACCCAAAAAATCTTTTACGTGCAATTTCAACGAAATTTTTGGATTGTAAATATAATGTAGGACACGACAATTGTAGAGGCAAGGGCGGCAAAAACTTTACAGCATATGCCTTAGAAATTTGTAAATCCGCCACTGGCCGTGAACTTAACACACTGCTCCTTAACGCCAGGTTCTGACGGAGGCTCAGGCGGAACCGGTTCGTTCATGGCGCGCCTGGTCTTTGGGAGTTCAGCTCTTATGGTCGGCGTTCTAGCACTTCTGCACAAGTACTTCGATATCTTCGGACCCTTGCTCGAGAAGTACGGGTTCCGGCCCAAGAAGTCTACTTGCAACGAGGGTAAGAAGAAATTCTTGGACCCGAATGACCCGGATCCAGACAGATGCGACGGATTGAGAATTGACCCAGAGAAACGTGTAAGTATATTTATTTATATATATGGATACTAGCAATGTGAGATTGTCACGTTGCTAGTGGTTTAATTTATTAGCTCCTCTAACTAAGCTAAGGGATGTATTCACAAACAATACTTGTCTCAGCAAGGGGCCAACTCTATAGAATGATTGATATTTTACTCAATGGGTTGTGTGTTCGCGCGCAAAAAATCACAGTAGGTATAATAAATAAATCCCAGACTTGGGGAAATTACGAAAATGCCATTTCCGAAATTTGCCCCGGTGGGAATCGAACCCAATGTAGTGAGACGAGTGGCCTACGCTCAAACTACTGCGCCAAGCGGTCGTCAAATAATGTAAGTAGGTGTTGTGAATACGGCCCGTCTAAATTTCAATAAACATCAGAATATAAATAATTAAAATATAAATTAATTATCTATTTATGTAATTTTTCCAGAGATGGCCAATAGAAGAAAAATAATAAAACAACGCAAGACAACACATTGATAGTCACAAAATTGAAATAATATTCTTAACTTTGTTATATACAAGTATTTATGGGAATAAATTGGAACAAGAATGTCAAATAAACTTGTAAAATACCTGATATAAAAATTGTTTTCTTTCTCCGTACCTGAGTAAGACCACTCAACTTTTGTAGCTACCTTATTGTATGATACGTCCAACGAATTGAGAATGAGATGAAATAACTAATAAATAACCACTTAGACAAATTTATCCTGGCCTTCGGTTCCATTGTATTTATAAGTCTGTGGTTCCATCGCTAAATCTCTTTGCAAAAGTTATTTGTCCATTGGTTTTAACGTCGAAATTAAATGCACATGTTATAACGGTGATATAAGCAAAGGTGTAGCAAATCGACTGGATACACGGGATAGTACCACCCTCTTACAGAAGATCGGTGTAAAGTAGATATGAATTAGACAGTCAGAAGCCGAACCCTTCACTTCTTCAGAAGGAGCTCTGTCCTACACATCACATGGTCTCCTACGTGCGAGAAATGCGTTTAAATAAGGTGATATAGGGTAGGTACACAATTGAAAAACGGCTTGAAACAAAATATATTTAATACGATCAGTAGCCGCCACAGTCGGCGATCAACTATCATTAATAATAAGTCTGGGCTTGTAAATGACACAACCGTGTAACAAAACGTTCTACTATAGTCCGTTAGTGCCTTACAAAACGAGGAACGGTAGGAGCTATGTACACGACAACTTATACATACCTAGTACCTGTGGGAGACGCGTCAGCGATTATTGCATTTCCCACTAACACGGGTAACTGATTCATATACTGTTCATGCATAAAGTAAACTTGACTAGTATTGCTGTTCTTCTCACGGTAGTGATGTATAAGAGAGACAGCAACAAATTACGCGTGTCAAATTTAATTTGGTGACAACAAAATTAGACATTTTCACTTCTGACCAAAAATAATAGGTCCAGTTCTGCTCAAACAAAAAAGGGTACGATAAGGAATAAGTAACACAGCATAGATAATGTGCGGCATTTACAAAGATACGTCGTACTTTATCAAAGGTTGCACCACTATGTAGAGTTTGTATTTAGAGTTATTTAGTTTTCGTTTCTATGTTCAAAGAAGAGAGTCCAATTTATATTATTATTTTCGGGAATATGCCTTATTATTACTGATCTATATTATCTTCCTAGAATAAAATATACACCGCGATACAGGACAACGGGATATTATAAAAAAATGTTTAAATTAAGACACGACTCACTAACTATGTTTCAAAGAACCCGCGCAATTAAGATAAGCTGTGATGTGATAAGAACGGTTTTCTGTTTAGTACTTAATACAATGGCTATTGTTATGGCAGAGTTCTGGTATCTGGTTGATTACCCGAAGTACTGAACGGGCGCAATGTATGGCGGGAATCCCCTTTACGTCGAGGGGGATGCCCGTGGATTTGAAAGGTTTTCCTGGGTTCAACCGGTTGCCTTATTTTTATGCTTTATTGAGGGCCAGGTTTTTTTACTAGCCTAAAAATATTAAGTATAAAAAGGTTGGATTTAATCTTTTAAAATTGTTTGTGTTCACTAGGCTAACGCCGCGTATCGCGTTAGAACTTCAAGGCGAACGAAGACTTTTTATAAAACGTCGAGTTTAAGTCACCTTTAGTTTATCAACATTACATTTGTAATCCTCTTATAAACCAGTTGTAGTACATTAATCGCTGACGCATATCCCTGGTTATAAACTAAACTATCATCAACATAACTAGACGTTACCTAGATATCCTGAATCTGATATGCTTATTGCGGTGCCACATCCAGACACGCATCTCTCGCATCCTCCACCAAGAGACATCTTATTTATCTATATATTTTTTAATTAGTATTGAAACATGAGTTGATAAAGCAGAAATTTGTAAAACTAGTTCTAGTGGGTGCCAAAACAGGACAGAGCTACACGAAAGAATAAGATGCAATTTACGATTATACCTAAATCAAGACCTTATCAATAATAGTGGTTAATTCTGTGTGTGACAGATTATCATTGATTCAAATGAACACAACTAAATATATCCGTCCTGCTCATGCATCACGACCACGACAAGGACGTCAATACACTTAGTTCTGGGTACCAACAGTATTAACAGTATGCATATTGAATGTAGATATTCTATAGCAATGTCCCATAACTGAGTTTTACATAACAAAATTTCTGCTATGTTGTGTTAAGGTATTTTTTTTTGCCTAAGAACTACAACAGTAGTTAGTGTTTTACATATTTAAGGGCGCGAGCACTAAGATATGGTGTTGCCACACCCACCGATCGTCCATATATCGATGAAGAATCGAAGGTTACTGATTTCATATAACAAATGATCGATGGCGTCTATCGACGGTCGATAGATTGCTGTAGTAACATCCTCAAGAATTACATCGTCTATCTACGGACGGACATATAATTGCACGTTCATACATATCAATATCATGTTCCAACACTAATCCCACCTACCCAGCTCCAATTCACACTTTCCTATTCAATTGAATTAATTTTAAACCCTAAGCCTGATTCACACTATCACGATAGTAATTGAACTTATTTTTAATTATTATTTACCCGATAATATTTTATTAAAACAATGATGTGTGTCCTTATTCGGAGGTACAGAGTAAGCGAACGACATACACACACACACCTGTCAATATAAATATTAATTAGTATGTGTGACTCAACACAAATTAAAATAACTATAAATTGTTGATCAGAAAAGTGATGTTCTTCAGTGTATTTTGGGTTGATGTGAAAATGAAGTAATACAATGTTCGTTTATCTAAGACCCGCATTAATAAGTAGACCTCAAACCAGAGAGCGATCTTGAGTACGCTTTTGACATGACATTTTAAACTGACATAAAAGTGACATTTTCAAGATCGCCCTCAGACTTGACATCGATTTAATAATACGCGCTTAAGTTCGCTCACTCTTTACCCCGCATTGTCTAAACGAAACACGACGATAGTGTGAATACAGCATTGTGAACTCACGTCGTCGGTGTAAAGAAAATTGAAATTAAACTCTTTTTTGGCACTGTTATGTAAACCGTATGGATCTTCCAACACGTAATATTTACACCGCGAATACCCTGACTTTAACAATATAAACATGATTTTTAAAGTAAAATATAATATATATATAATTGTAATGATAATAATGACGATGATATAATACACCATGCTAATACTGTATTTACAAAAATATGTTGATATATATTTTTTATAGTAATAGGTTCCGTGTTGTCGTTAATTTTGTGAGATTTTCTTTTAATCTGGCAAGTAATTAAGGTTGTAGAGTTACTAAGTCTTTTGACTCTCTAGCGCTAGATTATCCGAGTTCAGGTGAGGTTATCACATCAATCGGTCGATCGATCGATTGTCAATTTTTACATTAAATGAAGATCGATCAATTGGTGCGTTACCAACCTCAGAACTACGGCCAGGCGACTTATGACGCGTCTGGCTAGCGCACTGGTCACAAATTGTGACACACCTAGGTTGGCCATACACTGAGTCAGCACGAGTAAGCGCCAATCATAGAAATAATAAGTATACTACGCGCCAAAAGTCCTACCATAGTTTATATTTTTTTTCATACAAGCAACACCTCGAAAAACTATCGGCAACACTGGAACCATAATTAGAGTATGGTCTGATATTTTGACACATATTTGTACATTGCGATTTTGTTTAGTTGAAACACAGTGACGTGCGGCGAGTAACGAATGAATTGTCGCTTTATAGATTAGTTGTAGTCTGAGGTTACTTTCTTATTAAAATCAATTTATTATTAAAATTCGACCTGTTTGCCGTCACGGAAAGCGGCACGACGCTCTCTCATGCCGTCATGTCCCCTTTACGCCACCGATCTCAACTCGTGTGTGCGCGCGCATACTAAACACTAGACATATTTCACATCTGCCGGGCATCCCGTGACGGACATTTTTTTTAAATTAATCTTGCAACACTAACCTATAAAGCGATACAACAAGTGCTAGTTGGTAAAAACATTAAATTTAAATGCACATAATTATATGCCTATTATAAATAGGTTTGTTCTCGAATAAATTGTGTTATATTGACGTGAATTTTCACACGCTATAACTAATTACGACGGATTTCAAAACGACGCGATTTAAAAGACTAGTGTCGCGTCGCCAATAATTATAATATAATTTAAAGGTTATAATATAATAATTTTAGGACGTATTTATCCCGTATATTATGAGTATAAATATTACATGACGTGTGGTAGAAGTAAATATGAAAAAAAAAACAAAATTTCTCTCTACGAAGTAAATAATTATAATTTTATATAATATAAAATAATAATTAGTTATGAATGTGTGACTTTGTCGATGCGTAACGAAATAATAGCGATGTATATCTTTGTGTGCTTCTAAATATAAATTAGGTAGTAGGGGATTCCACGATAACGAGGCAGGCACATCCAAAAGTACACCAAAAATATTTATAAAGACATTTCATTGACCTGAACCTACTAGAACTCAGGACATGAGAAAGATAATTTCACCATTTTAGCGCTGCTGCCAAGAGTGGGTGGCAACGGAACTAAAGATAGAGATGAGACACGTGATAAGTATGTCGATAAACTATCGATAAAATGGATAACTTAGATATATTCTAAGTTTGACACATTTAGTTCCCGATACGCTCGAAGTGCGCTCTAATCAGCACAAATATAGTTGTCACTGTCCAATGTGCCTACTAGTATATTTCAGTACAACACACAAACACACTGAACGTTAAACAAATACACAGATTTGTTGCACAACTCATCGAGCTACTAATCAGCCCGGCATCATAGTTAATTTCAAGATGACGCGTGCTGTGACTCTTATGACACTGGCATATGGATCAATTTGCAATAATTCCCGCTGTAACGTAGCCTACCATTACATTTGGAAGTCCGGCCCATGTCATCGCGGATCCCGTTTATAATTATGACATATCGTATTTTACGTAAAAATATTAAGTTCAGTACTAAATACGTAGCCAAATTCTAATGATACACAATGAAAAACAAATAATTATTATGACGAAAAACTAAATTTTAATTATGTACACACTTATAATAGTTATAAACTGGCAAGTAATATTTTAATACTGGAAACATAAGAAATAAATTATGAAAGTGTCGATAATTATCTAAAATTATAATAATATTTATTTACAAGCCATACCTCGGTTTTATGTCCCAGCAAAATTAAACCCAAAGCCCATCATAATATACGGATAGGCCACGTTTCACCACACATTTGCTACCGATACATTTCGACTAATATAATATCCGTTTATACAACCTTCAATTTGTAATCTCAAGTAATTCTGGTCTTTATTTCTTATACAAATAAAGTACCAAGTTACAGTAATAACTGGTATATTCTTTTGTGATTTTGTTCCAGTTTGTGTCTATCATTAGACGGGAGAAATTGGCACGAGCCTTAGAAAATATTGTAACATCGATTGCGATTAAACATTTTATCTCAACACTTGAATATTGCTTTCAGTCATCTGCGAGGACAAAATATATATAATCTGTAAAAACTACGGAAGTCACGGTATACGGATTCGACGCCGGTCGTCGAGTATAAAGTCTCTAGGCGTCATCATACACATTTCATCATTTTTCATCTACAGATACGCATTTATCACACACATATCGTATCAATTGCGTATCGTATCAAACACGTATCATAGCGAATGCCTATTTATTTAACACGTATCTAAACCAAACACATGATAGTTTATCAGATACGTATTATCAAATACGTATTTTATCGAACACGTATTCTACCACTCAAACTCGTATCTGTAAGCATACAATCAATTGTCATTCAATGCGTGAACCAGTCGCCGTTCATCAGTCGCATGAAGTCGCACGACACAGCGGCGACGCTCTATCGCTACGACTTCTTATCGAACAGCGGCAGTTTGGATTTGACCGCTCCCTCGCATATCATCAGTCGTTGCTGCGCGACGCACTTCCTCCCGCACCCGTCCTCGGCCACCAGCTCGGCCAGTCTCCCCCTCGCTTTCACGTCCACGAAGTACTCCCTGTCGTCGCGTCTGCTGTCCGTCCTCAACGTGAACCGGGACCGTCCCCGGGCCGAGCGCTCGCACTTAAAATCGGCCCCCTTCCTCTCGAAATACTCGACAATTTTGGATATCTGCGCGGAGCGGACCTGGCCGGGCCCGCGCTCGTCGCAGAACAAGCTGTCCGAGCCGGCGAGCGAGGCCACGTCCTCGGAGCTGTCGGTGTACACGCTGGACGTGCGCTTGCAGGAGGAGGGCGCGCGCGGCGCGGGCGGCGCCAGGTCGGCCACGCAGCAGCAGCGCGCCAGGATGTGGCACTCGCACAGCGCCTCCCCCTCCCCCTCGCCGCACAGGAAGGGCTCGCCGGGCGGCGGCTCGAGCGGCGCGCGCGCGTCCAGCGTGCGGTCGTACGCCACGAGGCAGCGGCCGCACATGCGCACGCGCGCCTCGCCCGCCTCGGCCGCCTCGTCCGCCTCGCGCGCGTCGGGCGCGTCGGGCGCGGGCTCGCGGCGCCACCACCAGCAGCGGTGGCAGCCCACCAGCGAGCAGGGGCACACGGCGCCGCACAGCCGCTGCGCGCACAGCTCGTCGTTGGCGACGGAGAAGATGCCGCTCTCGCACGAGCCGCGGCGGCGCGCGCGCGGGCTGCCGCGCCGCGACAGCGCCGGCGACGACGGCAGCGACGCCGCGCGCGGCTCCTCGTCCGACAGCGCGCCTGCGCAAACAGCACTGTTATAGTTCGCCCATTTCACCAAGTCGTATGCGGTGGCTCGTATGTCACTGGCATATGGGTCAATTTGCAATAATTCACGCGTCTTCGTGAACTGAACCGACTATACTCGTGTTACTAGTGGTGCAAGGTGAGGTATTATAGTGAAAAGTTATGATACCCGAGCGCCCTCTGCCCCAAGTGTCGCAATATTTCTGAAGTATGACATTTTTTTTTCGTGCCCATCACTTACGCTCTTTTCACAAGAATCAGTACAAAAACAGATAAGACTTAATTAAGTTTCTTGATAACAAGGGATTTTTCTTTACAAATCATACCGGCCATTTAAACAATTCGACTTAGGGCCCGTTTCAGAACGGTCGAATAATTAACTATCCGTATGAATCAGACTATTCTTCAAGTCAAAAAAATGTCTGTGCGAAAGTCAAATTTATTGGGAGAGTAAACTCCATCCTCGGATTGCAAAACGGGCCGACACCGGCAGCGGGTTGCACTAAGGCTAGAGACTGACCGTCGAGCGCGCGACAGGCGGCGCGCGCGGGCGGCGAGGGCAGGTCCGCGCAGGAGTGCGCCGGCTCCAGGATCTTCTTGACGCCGCGGAACGTGTCGAGCGTGCGGCGCGCCGGGCGCGGCGCGGCGTGCGCGTCGCGCAGCAGCATCATGTGCGCCAGCCGGTGCAGCCGCGCCAGCCGCGGCGGCGGGCCCCCGCCCCCGCCCCCGCCCCCCGCCAGCGCCCACGCCGAGCGGTGCGCCGCGCCCCCGCCGCCCCCCGCCCCGCCACCGCCACCGCCCCCGCCCCACTCCAGCTCCGACAGCGAGCGCCGGTGCTGCACTGTATGAAGAAAAAATATACTTCTCAATCATGGTTCAATTGTTGACGACCGCTTGGCGCAGTGGTTTGAGCGTAGGCAGCTTGGTTCAGTGAACCGAATGATTGCGAGTTCGATTCCCGTCGGAGTAAATTTCGGAAATGACCGTTTCGTAGTTTACCCAGGTCTGGGTGTCACTGGGATCGCTCCCAGACCATTGTACGGTACCCAAAATACAAGTGTTGCGTAGTTTAGGACCATACAGTTTGTGTGACATTCCTCCTCAGGAAAGATCACCTTAGTGTCGTGTACCAAAAAGTGTCGTCCAAATACGGACTAGCGATATCGTGACATCTAAACAGCTTTCTTCTTCGCCCCAACTTTTATTAGCATATTTAATGTTCAATAATAATCATCTCTACATGAACGGAAACGAAAAATATAGCCAAAAAAAGACATGTCTCAGAAAACATAACCTAAAATACCTTGCGAACTTCTTAAGCCGCTGTAAAAAAATTAAAGTATCAGAGCCATCGGCACAGTACTCACGCTGGTCGTGCTGGCGGCGCGGGCTGCCCTCGGAGCGGTACCGCTGCGGGCGGCGCCACGCGTACAGCCCGGGGCACGAGCGCGGGCCCGACGACTCCAGCTCGTCGCTAGGGAACAAGACAGATTCGTTAGAGGGGCAGCCCTCATAACCGAGAGGTTCCGGGTTCGATCCTCATTCTAGCCATTAAACTATTAACATGGGCCCACTCCTAAGACATGAGCTTAGCTGAAGGGGCTAACGGGAATACAAGTAATGTGATAAACTTACATTGCTAGTATTTTTTATTTAATTTTTTCATTTGTAATATTTTTCACAATTATTTCACCTGTGATTTTTCACAATCAATGATTATATTTTCAGTGAATTTTCACTATAATACTTAATCCTAATGAAGTGGGGTCGATGTTTAATCATGAAAATCGAGACAGTACCGAACGCTTTACGATTTCGTTGCAATGATTTTTAACAGTTCCTGCCTATGAACCCTATATAATATGATTTTCACACGCCTACCTGTGAAATGTTCCATCACTAATGTGTAGTAGTAGATACGAGTTATAATTATCGGCACAATTTCATGAGAAACATGTTCTATGCGCTCTTACCTCTCATGGGTGTTGTTGTTGGTGTGCGAGCCCCAGGCGGCGTCGTCCAGGCCCTCCTTCACCTCGGCCAGTTTGCTCACTATTTCGGGGAATAGCGGACGCGCTTTCGGCTCGTACTGTCAAACAAACATAATGCAACATTAACAACACTTTATTTACCAACATATTATAGTGGACCACAATACCGTCCATGAAAATAACATGTAACGGTATATTACTATAAAAATCCTTATATGTTTTATTATAAAAATTACTCGGCAAACACGCAAATCCGATGTTAAGCCGTTATCGTAGCCTACAGATGCTTGCAATACCAATGGCATTATTGGCACCTGTTGCTGACCTGAAGGGGAATGGGCCGGAGGAAGGGACGCATTCATCGCACGAATTACAGTGTGGCGACCTCACCGGGGTCACCAGTTTAGCGGAAAAGGGAAGATCTTCCAGCCAGGCGGGTGTTATGCCTGGCGGGGCGGCTGCTATGCCCCGCTGGTTATTCTCGGGGTCTTGTATATATAGTCACGATGCTTGCGATTCTTAATATCGTGATTCAGTTTTTCTATGAAGAATCCGTACATTGTATTGAGGCGCTGCATTTAGCGCCATCTGTCCATTTCTGTCGGCGACGTGAATGTGAGGTCGCCACAACAGCATTAAAAGCGACTTTACACTGATATATTGTGTAAGGGTGGTACTACCCCGGTTGAGCAAGCAAGCCCTTATAAGATGAGCTGTCGTTCATTGATTACGGATATTATTGGGGTTGTGGTGTGAACTCACGATGCAGCAGTTGAAGGCGAGCCGCAGGAACTCGGGCACGGTGTCCTCGTGGCAGAGCTCCACGAACGCCATGTAGTTGAGGCCGAAGTTGTCCGTGCGCGGCAGCACGTCCGGGTCGGCGTCCACCTGCACGCGCAACCGATATTAAGCGATAATTAAGCGATTATTATTTTGGTTTCTAAACGTTTAAATTAATGTAAAGTATGAGTGGGCTGATGAGGCTGTAAAGTTTTAGCCGCCCTTGCCTCTACAATTGTCATTTCCTAGACTATTTTTACAATCCAAAAATTTCGTTGAATTTGCACGTAAAATAGTCGTCGGCACAATTTGTTGCAGAGTTCTATCTGTACAACATCAGAAAACCGTCATGCAGAAATCTTTTTGATTTCTAGGTATGAGGTAGCAAAAAAATATTCGGTCCCCTAAGTTGCCGCCCTAGGCTCCAGCCTACTCAGCCTGCTGGTAAATCCGCCACTGAGTAGGTATGCACACCCCACTAAACTAGCTTTCTCATATTATTTAAACTAGCTGTGCCCACGGACCAGTCCGCGTAGTATTTTACGTAACAAAAATTTCGGGATAGAAAGTATCCTATATGTTAATCCCGGTTACAAACTATCTGTGTTCCAAATTTCATTCAAATCCGTTCAGTAGTTTTTGCGTGAAGGAGTAACAAACATACATACATACATCCACACTCACAAACTTTCACATTTATAATATTAGTAGGATACCTAAATTGAGTGAGATTTGATAATTATTTACTATTACTTATTTAGTGACAATGGTGTTGCCTGCTCATATTCTGTTGCTGTTCCTGAGAATGTACACCATCTTTAATTCAATCATTATCTCAAGGGGCTTCCACACGATAGGATTTGATCGGATTTAACGATCAAATTGTATCTACATGGTACCATGTGGAGAGAAGTTGGTCAATATTTACAACTACCCTGTCAACATGACCAAATCCCCTCCATCCAAAGGTTGTCTGAACGAGATCACAACCTGCGATAAGACCGCCCAATATGCACTACTGTATATTATGTTCCTTGTTTAAGTTCTGTCAAATTCAAATTCTGGTGGTCAATAAAGAGTTTTCTATTCTATTCTATGCGAAAATCTGAAATTGGGCAGATCGGTTGGGCGGGATCGCAGGGCGTCAGTGTGGAGGGTGCCTCACTCACCCTGGCGATTAGCTGGCACAGTATGATCCCGTAGGAGAATATGTCGGAGCGGTTGTCGTACCAGCGCCCGCGCAAGCACTCCGGCGACATCCACCACGGAGAGCCCACGCTCGGCAACCTGTAGCCGTTACTGGAACAAACACCACTTCAATCACTCACACAATACATCAAACATCAGCTAGAAGACTACTCCCAATGACCTCGCATATGACAATTTTCCGCTACTCTTTCCACTCACATATTTCCAAATATTTGCATTTCTTTCGTTCTTTATCATCATCATTATTTCAGCCGAAAGACATGCATTGCTGCAGATACGGAGGACATGACAGGATAATTCCTGTCATCTGGCAACCCTATCCACAACGACCGGTTTAGTGCTGCTCGCTTCCAGAGGTTTCCTTTCTTTAGAAAAAAATATTTAATTACATAAGCATTGCTAATATAATTTCTATATGATTATCACTTGCTTATGGTGAAGGAAAACTTCGTGAGGAAACCCGCATGTCTTAGAAAATCTAACCATTTTTCGAAAGATATGTGAAATCCGCCAACCCCCACTGGACCAGCGTGGTGGATTACAGCCTGAATCCCCCTCCTAGTGTGGGGAGGACCGTGCCTAGGAGTGAGACGTCAAAAAGAACTAAATTATTATTATATTAAGCATTGCTGGGTTCTCAGCATACTGTAATTCATAGCCCGTATTTATATCGCTAAGATCCTAGATTAAAGCAAATAAGCTCAAATATTCTTCATATTTTTTCGGGTAAATGAAAAATGATCACGGGCTGACTAATGGTTATATCTTAGCACGCAAAATTGCGTGTCTATACACGAGGTGTGGTCCTGTCTCACGTTAGGTCTTCGTAAAATCATTAAATTAACCCCTAGAGTGTCACGAGCACCTACGTAGGTGTATAAGATTTGAATGCTCCAAGTGTCACGTTCACCTACGGGTGGGTTTTTTTTTGTTTTTTAATTGACTATAAAATATGTTGTTGGCCAGAGTGGCCATAACAACTTCACCCGGACAGAGGGCGAGCGCAAGTGCGCTCCAGCCAGAGGGGCAGGGGGGCAGCTAGCTCAAGGGCGCCACAAGGGACACGACCTCGGCTTGGGCCGCTGCCAGGAGAGGTGGCGAGGGTCAATCTACCACCGGATCGGAACGCGACCTCGACTGAGAAGATCCGGCAAGAAACTCAGCGGGCTTGTCGGGTGCCACGTACGGGTGGGTATAAGACGCGCGCGGCCATTGCTTTTTTATTTGCTACATTTGTTAACACGTTAACGACAATAGGCTTTCATAGATCGATTATGTCAAAGTCCTATTTGTATTAGTATCGATTCATGTAAAAAACGTTACGTTATTAAAACCGAAAAAAAAACACAATTTCATACTTCCGAAATATTGTGACACTTCGGGCAGAGGGCATTCGGAGGTGGGGATCATTGGTTGGGTTAATAACTTATACTGTTGATGTGAGCTCGTAATTAGTATAGTTTGTTTTGCCGAGCCGTTGTAATAAATTAATTGTAACTATTCTGTTGACTGCATTGTTCACGGTAATGAATGTCGTGTTGACGCGATCACGCTCAGATTCATGTATGAATGTGCAATTCTTGGCTAGCTAAATTGAGATAGCATCATACAACAGTGAAGCTGTATCTACAAGCGGGTGATAAACAAATAACTCGTGTTTTGAATGCTATTCAACGTTCTCTATGGAACATTATGAGAGTGTCTGGATTGTATATTGTCTTTGGTCGGATAACACTTCGGAAAATAGCAAAATAAATATTAAGGAAATCGCATGTTCAGCTGTGACTGACTGGGACGGGCTGGATGACTTTATATGGGTGACTGTCCACTTGACTGTGCTATGAAGCGGGCCCGCCCACTTTGACTAATAGGATCGCATCATTTCCTCGGCTTAACTCAAGTTGACATGAAATGAAACAATCCTATTGGACGGTCACCTTAAGAGGTTCAGTGTTCAGGGTGAAAATCTGACAACTGTACTGACATCTAAGTTAAATGTAGTAGTAGTCCAAGAGATGACAGTCGTTTCACATCAATCCGGTGTGCGTGTACGCAACTACAGCACGCACACCTCGCGATCATCGATTACGATATCGTACCCCCTTTCTGACTTACATTTCTCAACTGTGACGAATTTTAAACGCGAGTATAGTCGCGTGCGTGTATAATTCAAGGTATTTTCTTCTTGCCATAAATACGCCAATAGCAATCTCATGGTATATTTTGAGTCATGTAACATATTGCCTTTGTAGAGAAAACTATACCTTGGCCAACGAGAAGCTATACGAAATTGTAATAATATTCGAGTTCAAGTAATTCACCGCCAAACTCACCAAGTTTAGTTGGCCTTTTTATGAATTCGTGATTCAAAATAATTGAAGGCAAAACATTAAAAATAACTTAACTATCCAATCTTTTCATATCAGTTCTCGTTGGCTCTGGTTATGTCAGGGAGACGTTATTTCACTTCTAAATTGAAGAAAAATAATAAATATCGCCAGACCGACACACCAACTGTATGGTCGCAAACTGAGCAACGCATGTACCGTACTATGATAATGGGGCGATCCCAGTGACACCCAGACCAGGGCAAATTACGAAAAGCCCACTTCCGAAATTTGCCCCGGCGGTAATCGAACCCGCAACCACCCGGTGGTAGATGGTGTAATAACCAATTTATATGAATCTATAGTATACCCAGTTTAAAGCTCACCTCACACATTTTCCCATAGCCATACTTTTTCTTACTAATAGTAAAGATCACAATAGCAATAGGAAACAGTTCCTATCGCTATCGTAATGGTTTTATTGGCGTCACGTATTTTACGGCAGTGGATCCGATATGTCGGTAATCGATTCTCTACGCGATGTGGTACTTGCGATATAACTGTTGGATGCTAATACAGCTGCCGAGAATTTTATAATTTTCCACGCAACGGTAGAGCGCATTGTTTTAATAGTTGCCTTGTATGAATGAAATCTCTTCTGACGTACGTAACATAAAATCTTTATGTATAAATTTCTGGTGAGCGTATGTTCGTAATTCTTCTCCTAAACGGCTCGACCGATTTTGATGGATTTTTTGTACGTATGACGTCACCTAGATGGTCCTGAGCTATAGTTGGACCCGGTAGATAGCGCTGTTGTCGACATAGGTACATAATTAAGTCCCTATACTAGCGATGTTGCGGGCGAACGCTACGCTCTCTCTCATTTGAGCACAAGATGGCTAATTTCTGGTTCGATTTCCGTCAGGACAACCTAAAATGTAAGTAACAATAGGACAGGATTCCAGAAACATTTCGAACGCCAGAATCTAAATAGTTTGTGCTGGTCCAACTTAAGTGTTGCTCAGACAGAATATTGAGATACATGGTGGAGTTTAATATATAGAAGATAAAGCAATACTCACACAGGATGAGGTATTTTCGCAGCTAGACCGAAGTCGGCGACTATGGCCATATAATCACCTTCGCCGTACTTTCTTAACAATACATTCTGAAAAAATAAAAATCAAAACATATATTTATAACACAATAATTAAAATTGAAAAATAATAATTTACAAGCTCAAGAAATAAAGTTGGTAATTTAGCAATTATTTGTTTTAACAGTAAAAGTTGTAGACCTCATTAATAGGTATGAAATGAAGGGTTTGGTATTTAATTATGAAATATAACCTCCTTTCCAATACGACGGCGATATTATTAATTTTAATTATAATAAATTACCAACTTATATAGTCAGTAATAGTTACGTGCACCCGTACATTCATATTCAGGCATTTTTAATGTTTAACTGTAGAACTTGTTGTGTGAATAACCGTCGCCAAACGAGTGTAAGTAAATGGCGATATATATTACTGTGCATTTTCTATGACATTTATGGTAAATTGTATAACATTATTATAATATCAAACAATTCAATTTACCTTAAATGTTATGGAAAATAAACAAACACCTATATTTAGCCAACTTTGGAGCCTTTGGGTTGATACACTTGGATTTCTGGTTACCTCATCATGAATAACTAAAATTGAAACTTGTGAAAACCCCCGATGCGGCGACTTTTTAAACTACAAAAGAGAGGATAATTTTCAAACGGCTGAACCGATTTTCATGAAACATAGCTAAGAACACTCTTGATCAGAACACCAATCTAACAAAAAAAACAAAATTGAAATCGGTTCATCCGCTTGGACGCTACGATGCTACAGACAGACACACAGATTCACAAATACACATGTTAACACCCCTTTTTTGTCGGGGTTAAAAAGGCAGTTTTTTGGCAATGCGTAAACGTAACAGGATATATATATAGTTATCTGGCTACCTCGCGAGAAAATATGCAAATGTAGTATGTAATACCTTAGTAGTAAGGTCCCTATGGAAGACGCCCAGGGAGTGCAGGTACATCATGCCGTCGGCCACGTCGGCGGCGAGCGAGATCCGCAGCGGCTGCGGCAGCGGCTCCGGGGGCTCGCCCAGGATAAGCTGCTCCAGGGACCCTCCCTCCATGTACTCCGTGAGCGCGTGCAGCTGGCCCTCGTGCACGCACACACCCATGAAGCTGTAAGGAGAGAGAATATCTTATGGTCTCACGTCGACAGACGACCGACGACCGCTTGGCGCAGTGGTTCGAGCGTAGGCCCCTCGGCTCTAGGGTAAATTTCGGAAATGGCCACTTCGTAATTTGCCCTGGTCTGGGTGTCACTGCGATCGCCCCCAGTCCATTGCACAAGCGTTGCTTAGTTTGGGACCATACAGCTGGTGTGTTCGTCTGGCGCTATTTATTTATTTAATTACTACACCAATCGTTCGTCGGTCGATCGATGGCAGAATTAAATTAGCAGTCGTCAATCGGTACTTTCTACTACTAAGTCGATCTGCTCGATCGACGGTCGTTCGATGGCAGGATGGCTCTCACGTGACGATTGTGTTCACAGCCGCCGCCGCCGTCACGCACCATCGATCGAACTATATGCATCGACTTGCTGTGCCCGCGACTTCGTCCGCGTGGAATACTGTTTGTTGTCGCAAACTTATAAAACATTCACATAAACCTTATATATTGCCGTACAAACTTTCATCCCCTATTCCCTTTTGTTATTTACCACTCTTGAGGGTAAAACTTTTACAAACTTTTAATGTCATATTTATTTATATCGAATCAACAGCCTAAAAAATATGTTTCAAGCTTCTAGCTCTAAAAAAGACGATACTTCCATTCAAGTCTTGTCTCTTTATACGTAGGAGCCATCGATATGTCATTTTCCCTGAATGAATTATTGGGACCATCTATAATCCAGATAGGCAGAGATACTGTTGTCAAAAATGATTAAAGTGTACCATGAAAAATACACCCGCCTATCGGCCTAATCAGGGAAAGTGGATCAATACATCATTCAGAGACAAAAGAGTCCCGAGTGAAAAACTGTGGAAAGCGTCGTCAATGTGCCACACAATACACTCGTATTCGAAGCAAAGCACCCATTGATGTTTACTCGCAATCAAATCGACGACTGATTGCACCATTGTGATGTTTAAAAATGAGGCTATAATAAAAATCTTCTTGCATTAATTACAACACTCCATTCAAGGCCTTACGGCAATGCATGACTTGCCTTTGGAACCGATGTGTAATCTAGTTAAAAATTTTGAAATAAAAAAATCAGAGATGCATTCCGCTAATATTATCCCACGCGAAATATCAAGGTCGATGAGCGGAGATAAATTATTAGAAATCCGATTCTAATGAACGAGCACAATGAAAAGCGGTAGAGCGCGTGGACTCGAAAGTGATTGGGAAAAGATTGAAGACGCCATAATAACGATTCCCAGTGAGGCAGCCACAATAGGAGGTGGGATCTTTGAGCACGCTGACGAGCGACCTGTCATGGATTGTACTGAGCAATCAAAGGATTGGATCTCATTTAAAATTGACTTCACAAATATGGCAGACGAGATACATGAACTTGTAACATAGTTCAAATACATTCGTGCATACGACAACCCAGAACGAATGTTTTTTTCCTCACCCAATATGTACCGGATCATTATTATGCTGATCGTGTCTTACATTAACTGAGTGACGTGACTGGTGATCGCATATTCGAAGACGAAAATACTAATCACGATGCAAAGACATGTCTCTCATTTGTGGAACTATTCAATACATAATTTTCTTTCGACCATGAAGCGAGGCATATTGATGATTATGTCGAAACAGAGAGCAAGACGATAGTGAAATGTAAGAAGCCTGTTGCCCAAGAGAAACATAAGAATCGCACAATTACGGTGTGATTATCTCTCAATGATCACGCAATGAGACAGATGTCAAGGTTCCAGTGAGTAATCATCTTTTAATCAATGCAAATTGCCAATTAAAAACTTCGCGTGCGTACATATCAAAATGGGACTTAATTATAATGAAACACCCATTGATAGTGAGATAAATTTGAGAAACATGACCAGTAGTGAAAGCAATGACTATCATATCTAGGAAGCGATGTTTATAGGCACGCAATAAAACTGAGAGTTAGGGTTAATTGACACTTGAAGTTTGTTTAATGTCGATTTTCATCGTAAATTACACTTGATCATTGTGACTGCAGTTGTTCGGAGCCACATTACACAGCCATTAATCAAATGCATTTTAATGCTTTTGAATAATTTGACATTTAAATTACCGTCTAATTTCTTTGAGAACGTACAGCATACAGACGTGTATGAAATATTATGTTGTCCTAATTGACTAAGAGAGTCACATGTTAAGAATACATATATAAACGTTATGTATAATTATAACTATGTATTCTTAACAGAATATTTCATTTGCAGCTTGTATATAGGCACTGATTAAGTTACTACTTTAACTCGGTAACTTATCACAAACATAAAACAAGATGTAGTGCTATTAATTATATGTATTATATTATGTAAAAGTATAGAGAAGCTGTAAACCCAGCTGCGGTAGACGAATGAGAAAAAAGCAAACAAACAATCGCAACAGTGCAAGCATTGTTTTTATTTCCGAAGATAAGCGAGCAGGAAGCAAGCGAAATGGGGGGACAGTGGGCGCCATTGTTCGGATCATCTCATTTCAATTTCGTAACATACCTATTACGCAAATCCGTGATGCGGGACAGGAAGCGACTAATAAAAAATGTTGTTAGAAAATAAAAGTACAATGAGTACACAATAATGAGAGAGCGCTGCTCGGTATGTGTATAAGAAGTCAGGAAGTTAAATGTGATGAATGTTGATTTATAAATGTAAAAAAACTTGAAAATAAACTAAAAGGCCACAGTCCCAGAATACATGTGTTGTTAGTACGCTTAATAAATTTTAAAAATGTCAGATTGATTTCGAATATTGATCGAGCTTTTCTTTGAATGTGTCCCTATAATGGTATCAAATTGGAATTCAACGAAATAGGTTGGCAGCACCAACAGGAAATGTTGTCAAATTTAGGATGCTTCATTATGACTGTGGCCGCTTTTGGTGTTTTAATTTAGCGTCGAAATAATATGATGATATTAAATATACAATTATATATAATTGTTATGACGGTTTAAGAATTATAAATGAAATTTACGATTTACAAACATGATATCCAAATATTTCGAGGAAAGAGCAAACATTATCTGATGTTACGTTTACTTAAGACACATAACTAAAGGTTAAAGGGTTTTAACTTTTTATGAAGACGATTTTTTCTTCGGAGAACGCCAATATTTGGTTACATGCGAAAATATCTCCGCAAATATAATCAAGTTTCAATTTCTCTGCTCACAGTTTAAATGGCGTAACTTTGAACAATGTACAAAAACCGGCTCCGGTTGTTTGGTCAACACAAACACTGGAAACAAAGGGTCGGGACGATCGAATTTGAACGTCTGACCCAGTGGCAGGGTTTTTGTACGACATACAAATAATAGCGGATTGTGTTCGCTTGAGGGTGCAAAAAAAAACAAAATTTATGCTGACCATTTGCATGATTGGAGGTTGAGTCATTTCTGTGAATTTAAAGAGAGAGGAACTCGATCATCTCTACGATAGCTTCTTTGTAATGAACGCTCAGTTAAATCTCATCTCAATTATGAAGACTCCATTTTCATCATTAGGATTTGCTCACGAATTTTGTTTTGGCTGACCAAATAAAGCACAAAAGCTTTATTAGTTTTTCAATGTTGACTGTAGAGCACAGCATCATTAGGATAAACTTCAGTTTGTGATATTTTAACTGTGAAAATACCTACTGCGTGGCTTTTAGATTAGTAACGCCTCAGGAATAATGACGCTTATTTTTATAATGAGTGGTAAATAATTTTCAATGTCAAACAATAAAAGAAGACTCTTCAGTTTTAAAATGAATACACATTGTTTCGGATTTTAAGTAATTAGCCGTACCAAAGTTCGTCTGAATATTTTGCCAAACGAGTTTATCTTGAGAAAACGATCGCAAAACGTGTTGATGAGATTTAAAGACGAGGTCGCCGGTAGAATATACTGAAACGTATAAAAGATTATAACTTATCCAGTTGTTTCCTCGCCAAAACATTTCAAGCCAAGGTATAGTGTATTTTTAAATAAAATAATATTAAAAACAACTTATTTTTTGAGGATTAAAAAATGCTCTCCAATTTGCATGATTACTGCAGTCATTTTCAATCTTATAACTAGGCGATAAACAAAAGACGCAATCGTGCACTTTTCAGTTTCTATCCCAATTTGTACTCTCGAATATATAATTCTGATTTCAACCCTAAACCTTTTTCCGATTCCAAACCATTTTACTTTATAACAAGACACGTACGTGGTGCTGACCGAACTCAAAGGGGGATAAGCCCAAAGACTCGGTATGAAGAACAAACTCGATATACGATACAAGCATTACTTATCTACACCCAGCCAACGCTAATCGCATTGAACCTTTTTTAATACGCGTATAATACATCAGTGCCCGTACTGAGATAACCTGCGGTATCGTAGTCTCGGTTTAAATATAGCTTAGCATCTCAATGATGCTGCATTATAGTCAATTCGGACACCCGATGGATTGACGTCATACGTATAATTAGTAACAATGAAGATTGCTGTTCGGATGCAATGCGCACGTCATAACGAGGATGAGGATTTGTTAACCATATTTGGAATTTTCTAATCTTGACTTATGGTATTGGAAATTTGATGGTCTGTCATCAACCTTTATTGCCTTAGTCCTCATGTGGTTAAGATTGTCACAGACTTACCGTTAATTCGGATTCCTTCACAATATATTTTCAAAGTGGTAACTACTTTAAATAGATTAAATGTTTAAATTAGGTGTTTATTATATAAAACCTAATAATATACCGAACTGTTTTCATTGCGTATGTTTTTTAGATTGCATTGCATATTTCTTTATCGAAATGTTAGCTTATATATATGTCGCAGTCAACTAGCTTAATTCGCCGTTCAATTAACAACCTAGCCACTTTACTAAACAGCGCCGTTCAACTAGTGGCCTGAATGATATTCAGCCATTTGATCAAACAGCTAGGCAAATGACTTGGATCGATGTCGTTTAATTACTTGCCTAGCCGTTTAATTACTTCATAGCCTGTTCATTTCAATTTAGTTTCACTTTCTGCCACCTAGCGCCGAAACTCACCAAACTGCCAATATGGCGTCGGCAAAAAACAACTTTGATGGAATAATTTTATTAGGTACTTAGGTATTTTACGTAAGTGTTTAGATCCACCGAACCTACTTGCCGGGTGGGATTTCTGTGGGGTCATAAAAAAAATAACCCTAACCTAAACCCATCCGGGTCGCTCTGCTTGGGTAGTATTTTGAAAAAGTTTTGTGGTACTTAAATGTCAACCAGTTGCCTAAGCAATAGCCAGCCAGTTTATTAAATGTTGTAACAGACGATACGGCTGAATATCATTTAGGCCGTTAGTTGAACGGCGCTGTTTAGTAAAGTGGCTAGGCTGTTAATTGAACGGCGAATTAAGCTAGTTGGCTGCGACATATATACAGAAGACACATCGATACACGTATTTGAATGGTAGGTACCTATATTTTGTTAAAATATAGTATTTTTAATTAAACTATATAAATCAATCTAGTATGCAAATATGTTTATTATTGCTATGCCGTTACTATGTCTGATATCCTTCAAACTTAATTGGTGTGAAGATCGTAATTCACGTAAATGTTAATTAAGTCAGTGATTCGGATTCCCGGGTTTGCTTGGCAATATAATCATTATTTTTGTTCACATCATGCATCAGTCGCAAGACATTGTGACTTTTATTTTGTTACTTAATAAGCACCTAAGAAAATTAAAAATAACATTTCCAAAATAAAAACTTCAGATTCAGTTTTTTCATTAATGTGTTAATAAATATTTTTTGGTATCAAAGACAGAACATACATTTCTTCAAATCCGATAGTAAATCTAGGCACCTATGCGAAGTGGTTGATATTTAACACAAATTAATGTATTTAGATTGGTTAATTATAACATCCAATTAGTAATAATACCACGTTAGCATTTAATAATGCAAATTCCGCCATTATACTTATATAAGATAATTAATGTTTAGATCCAACAACCTTCGATAATTTTTAGAAGATGCCCATCTTCTCTGAATATTCGAATCAGAAAGAATCGGATTCATCAGATTTATGAATAATAATTGGGGATTATAATGCAAGATTTTTATAGAAGATTTTACACGAAGATATAAAATAAAACCTAATTAATTTGCGCTTATTTACATTGATATTTTTGCAAAAAGAGGACTCTGTCACTACTTTATTAGAAGCTACAATTTGAAGATGATATCCCAGCACGGCAGGTACTTTGTATGAAGAAAACGCACCAGTGGGTGGACTAGAATATTTCACACTTCTGTTGCTTCTTCTATTGAGTAAATACTCCAGCTTGAGCATAGAGGCCACTTTGTATCGACTTACCCAAGTATATTGGGGTGTTTCAGTTTGTTCATGAGCTGAACTTCACGGAGCATGTTGGGCCGGTTGGCCCGCTGCTGGTTCATCTTGAGCACCATCACCTTGCCCGAAGTTTTGTTCGTCACCTGGAAGTAAAGGTGGTGATTAGTGACGTCAATACTCATATAACAACGAAAGACGATGAGAGATTATATTGGAACTACAAATGAATTTAAAAAAATATATAATTAAATTTTAAAGGTAAATTTTGCAAATGGCTAGCGTTTCGTAAGCATGAATGTTATAATGACTCCATGAGTTCAGTTCAGTTTATAGCCAATATTGAATAGATTCGTTGCCATAAAATATACTGAGAAAATCTCGTTAAGTCTTGAGGCATGACATGACTTATGGGCTTTCAATTTTATAGTACACTTAGCTGCATAAAACCAGAATGATACAAGAATTTACGTAAACTTTAGAATCTTTGCTAGAGCAGGGCATAAACTTCATCAAGGATGGCCCATAAAGCGCGTAACTCGTGTAATCTCGGTGGCATATTTATGACGTCATTAGGCAGTAGGTACGGCTCGCAAATTAGGGAGATGGATGCCGTCGGCCGGCGGAACAACGCTTGCCAAAACCCTAAGCGGAGCTGGTGAATCTCCGAGATTAGGATTTAATTAGATTCTGTTGACGTCACATGTGAAAATTGTTTTATTTGGGAGATACGAGTATTTCTGCAAGACGCTTTTCTCAGGAGACTGGGGTTTTAGCCGTACTACCTGATAAACAATATCGTTGATAAATATATTGGCATTAATCAAGAAAACATTAACTTATGAAAACGCTAAGTATACTGACATTGTTTGTATTATAATGCAATTGTAATAATCCATTACAGCTACACGAGAGTGTTACATTTCCCCATAATTATAGCTGCATACATCTCACACGTCGCGTCGCCATAAAATCCTCGATGCGCGGTGATATTGTAAACAATACAAGTGTTCGGCGCGGGATCGGCACTGTATCTGGGCCGAGACGTGTTCCAGACTAGATCGGTTTCTAGATTTCTAGACTGCCGTTCGAATTAACCGTAACGTGGACGTTGCTTTATTGCGCTCTCCGGCCGCCGGTAGAATGTTCAGATTTACAATTAGTTTGGTTTAGTTATATTTATTGAGTATAGAAATAAATTCTTGGAAGATGAACTCAGATCTGGTCGATCCAGGTCCGAGATCATCTCCAAAGAATACGCCTCAGTATAAGTGAAGGAATGCCACAAGGGTCGACCCTTCTTGAAAACCATTAAGCTATTATATCAGTCATCTGTTTCTCAATAAAAATACCGTAACCGGACGATTACGTTATGGCTGGATAGTAATATTTCAGCTAGAAGGCGCCTACTGCTGGACAACAGCACATATTCAATGCGTCCGATACTCCTATACCAAAGTACATCCCTGCCTGCCCTTAACTGTAACTCTCTTGAAATTCACAGCTCCGTAATTAAATAAACCGATCGTATACTAAGGCGTTGTCCACATTAAATGTATTGTTTTAATGAGCAATAAACATTATCTACGCGTACTTGCGCTTAATCTAGATAAAAGTAATGGCCGAGTCAATATTCCATGTTTGTTCCTAAAGAGGAATTGCAAGGAGAAAGATAAGGAAGTGTAGAATACAATTCGTGCATGGAAATAATCAAATTGAACAATTTACTTTTCGATCAACACAACTATTGTATGCGAATGAGAATTTTAACAAACAAACGATTTGCATTAAATGTGAAAAAAATGTAATTCCGCATTGCCAAATATAATACTAAAAGATTTTTATAACATCGCCGCCAAAAGACGATTTCCGGAGGAATTTAAAACAATGATAACTTCATACAAAAATTTAATACAATCAACCTTTGCGTCTTTTCAACCTGTAAAGTATAATATAAACAAAGTATGGTCATTATTTCGAGGGATTCTGTTTTGAAGACAGCCAATCAGAAAATTGTCATTACCAATAGTAATCCTACTTCTCAAGTCTCAGACTGTTTCAATTCGGTTGCGAAAGCAAGTTAAAAATTTAACCAACGTTTTTGTACATTATGGAAGAACACAATTCTTCCGCATTCCACCGTTGTATAATATCATGTATTTTTTATAGGACATACCCTGATGAAGTTGTTTTACGACTTTCGTGTTCTTGCTGCGATTCGATATCCACATTGAATAATGCATTTCTTGCAGATTGGCTAACTCCAATGCGTTTATTTACATCAAAGCTCACGGTTTATGTAATGGAAACACTGCAGAGGAATGTAAAATTACAATAAGTAATCCATTTACTTACATACATTTTCAACATAACCTAAACCTTACTTTGAATGAAACTACAAACTTTTAGGTAATCATAAAAGTATTACTGTGACAACACATATGCATATTTAATTGAAATCCGTACAAATAACCAAATTTATACTGATTTGAATCAAATCTTAGCTTATCTTTGCACACCTACCGGCTATTTAGTTGCTTCCAACTATTCCCCCTCCCCTATCCCTAATGCGAGTAAGACATCAATATTACCACCTTCCCATGGTAAATGCACGCTCACCGTTCGGTTTCCCCTTGTTGGGGTCGCGGGGGTTTTCGCTTCTGTGTAAGTTGTGGTCGCATTAAATAACCATTTATATCAAGGTGTCAACCGCATACACTACGTAGGTACGCATACTATATCATAGCAAGGGTGTGATTAGGTTTTCCGTAAAGATAATCCATGTACTGAGTGGAAGGCAGACAGCAGTTGCTACGTTTATAAATAATAATAAATAAATATCGCCAGACAGGCACACCAACTGTATGACCCAAACTAAGCAACGCTTGTACTATGGGTACCGTACAATGGACTGGGGGCGATCCCAATAACATCCCGACCAAGGCAAATTACGAAAAAGCCATTTCCGAAATTTGCCACGGCGGGAATCGATCCCGCAACCACAATGTGCAGTGAGCCGAGCGCCCTACGCTAGAACCACTGCGCCAAGCGGTCGTCTTAAATGAATACCTAATACTTAAATTGCAGAAACAGAGTTAATTGGTAGCCACCCTAAGTATTTAGAAAAATGGCTAGGAAGAAGAAATATAATATAAAAAATCTATTCGACTGGGTCCATTTTATGAACCTCTAGGCGGAGTAATGTCAGTTTCTTGTATTGTTTTGTCACAAATAATGTAATGCTAGGCTTATTACCGGACGTGCTCGTGCGTTTATTTCGACAAGGCAGTCGACGGCTCTATTTGCTAGTATCATAAATTAATATTATATATCATACATTCCAATGAATTTCGTCATATAGCAATTTCTTGATAAGTATGTTATAATGTTATGTCATTCTATTAACCCGGTAACCTGCAATAATTTAATTGTAGTTTCGGAATTGAATAAGAAATAAAAACCCGTTTTTAATATAGTTGCAACGCACTTTGAACGCACGAAGAATGGTTTGTAAAGCTGTTGTAAATTTATTTAAAATTTCCTGTTGCAAATTTGGGGGCTTAAGGTTTGAAGGACAACCTTGATTTATGTTACATACGTAGGGATCCATTCTATCTATACAAATAAATAAAATCGAAGTGTCTGTTTCTAATGAATAACAGCTTTATACTAAATGCATAAAAAATAAAGATACTAAAGACATTAAAAAAAATAATCTGTCTGTCTATTTGTTCCAGCTAATCTTCGAAACGGCTGGACCGATTTTAATGGAACTTTCCCTAGCAGATAGCTAATGATATAAATAGTAACTTAGGCTACTTTTATTTTCTGAGCCCCGGGCAATAGCTAGCAAGTCTTATAATACAAGCAGATAAAGACAAGAAATTGGTATGTAAATGGACAAAGCTTGCCACACACTCCCAGCTGTTACTCCTGTAAGCCAGGATCGACAATAATAATTGCAATAAAACATTTATTTCGGATCGGAAAATCCATATTACATATGTAAATAACAAAAAATAAAATTAATCAAAAATTAGGTATCAATACAGACGCCTGTTGGCACTGACAACAATATGAGCTCTCCTCCAATGGTTCATGAGGGTACAGTTAGCGTCCAGGTTTTGATAAACAGTGTTCAAGAGACTGTTAGTGCTTCCCCGTATTCTAGAGATGAGGGACGAAATGCGTTTTCGCATAATCGCGTGGAAGTCATCCGTACGCGCCTCAGTAACGGGAGTCAATGGTGACTGACCAATGATGACTGGAAGAAATCGGTTTGGTTACTAACTATACCGTCATAGATTTATTTTATGTTGCTCAAGAACGTAAAGATACAATTCCATTTCATTAATGGCTCTAAATTCCCACTCCCACAGAGTACATAAACCGCAGCGAATACCTAATGCGAAGCTTAAACATTTTTTCGTCCCGAGTGCCACCTACTAACAGTACTCGACGCCTACGCTTTGGTATTGACTCTGTTACAGTCAGCAACACTTGTAGTTTGTTTAACGAGCTAGCCACCTTCGCATTTCCAACTCTGATCCGTTTCACTTAGGGTTGAAAACAGTTTGTCGACTTCGAGGGATTGGATTTGTGGGGTTGTCCGTCAGATCGCTGGACCACTTGACACGGCCACGTTAACGAACTGATGATGGGGCTTTACGAGTAACAACTACGAAATAATAACCCGGGCTTAGAATTTAATGTAAGATTTTATTTTTTATAAGTTAAAAAGTGGGGTATTCCTAATTTTAGAAAAAGAATATTTAACAATAGACGAATCCTAATTAACAGTTAAAATCACTTGAGAAAAATTTTGACGAATTAAATACACATCTACTGAAAGGAAAAATAATTTGTTAAATTTTATATAAGTATGGCAGGTACTCTTAGGTAGGTAAATACTACAATTATTGTAGTAAAGGGCAGTGAGTGAACTAAAAACTTGGGTTTAGTACTTCAATCAAAGTCAAAATAATTTTTCGTCAAATTCGATTATGAAACGTTTCATAATCCCCCCATTCTGTAGTTTTATAATACAGTGCCAATGAGGTTAATGCTGATTGGATGGGCGCTAGAATATTTCAGCCTTTAGAAAATTCACGCAAAGTACGGCAAATATTTAGAAATAATCTCTCGATTTTATTGACAAATCAGGTGACACCCTAATCGAGAAACACGTTGGAATGTCGAATAAAGTTCTTTAGCGGCACTCAGACATCGCAGAAGCATAATATGCGATGGAAAAGGGACAGCGAGAGGTGGCAGGGCTTGCGGGGCTTAAAGCCGGTTGTAAAAATAAAGCTATTATCGCAGTGCACACTTGAAGCAAGAGAACGGCGTTGTGCAATAATAAGCAAGTCAGCTTTGATGTCTTCTTATGCTTCCTTGAAGAAAAACGTTTCATGCACAAAGGGGGAAACAATGCTCCTAATGACCCAAAATTAAGGAAATTTTGGAAATACACTGACCATTGTATCGAGTACACAACTAATCTTTAATAGAAAATTCGTATATTCAATAACAATTTATAAACATAGATTCCCACACTTCATGTTTGAGAACTACATTCCCAGAAATATAAACTGATAGCAAATTAATTGTGATGTGTGTGTGTTCTAATAACGTATTTTTTATTATTATAACATTCGCAGAAAGTGCATCGCAAATGTTTGAAGCGTTATATACGCGATGTCCGAGACCGCGAACGCATTAAGCAACTATGTTTGCAGACATATTGTGATAAGATAAAAATCCGCAGTGCACGACGTCAGACAGTATGACATATGGAAGGTTAAAAATAAGCTTATCGAACAATAAGAGGATAGTTGCGTTGTGCGGGCAATCGCAGAATGGAATTGTAATGAATAATCGCTATAAATGAATGAACATAATAGGTATGTTATCGGATCAAGCATCGATCTCTAAATAGATTCGATTGGTAAAGAAGAACAAACTAATATTATGACTGGTTATTCCGGACATAATAAATACATGGAGAATACTCTAAAATAATTAAATGCGACTTTGTATTTATAATTTCCACTTAAGTTTCTACAACTTTGTACACTAATGACGTACTCAGAACATTAATTATAAGCATATTTGTAGTAATGATGATACAGAGCAAAAAAAAACTTACTTTTGCAACACGAGACCACCGCTGAGTTTTCAGAACGCATATAATCCTACAAGCCAAGTGCGCTCGACGCTTGGACATGTTCCAATAAGTTCCATGATGCCACTGCACTGCGTTATGTGTGAGAGATTTCCAGCTAATAAATACAGGAGTCTGCGTTCCAGTTTGATTGCATTGTTCCAAATATTGATAAACACTAACCGCAATTGGATTTGTAGTTGAGCGATTAAGTTTCTATAACTAGTTCCTTTCGGAATAGACTGAAGATTTATGTGTAATTTTATTATTGCAAAAGTATTCATCAGAACGTATTGTGCCATAAACACGTTGAGAGATTTCAAATCAAGCATCTGTTTTCTATGTATTAAGGCGTAATTTGTATTTGGTACATTAGCTATCTACCGGTGATCTGCGTCTGTCAATTAAGAAAGTGACCTTTTAGAACGTCCTGTCATTGTATTTCACAATTTAAGGTGAGAGACAAAAGTCATTTAAATTCATAAATAACCCACGCAAAAAGAGCATAAAAGAAAATGTTAATAGACATATTCCATTAATTAGGGAGATGGAGTAAAAAATCGCCATTAGACTATAGAATTTAATACAGTAATATTAGGGGGTTTTATGTAGAAAGGCAGGGTAGACATGTTGTAATTTAATTAAGTAAGCGTAACTTTGAGGGATACTTCCCTGCAGTCAGTCACGAACTAATAGCAGAACCTTTTACATGATTGTATAAAAATACATCAAATATTATGAGCTGCCTTCCATATAATATTTCACTTAGGATACTATTTATATTTTGTTCAAACTTATTTATCATGGTATGCATCCACGTTACTTGCAAAGTAAAATCATAAACAGATATCTATTTAGGTATACCATAAGCCGAATACTAGACTTTTGAAGCATTTCTCAGCATTCCAAATCTATGAATGCATCCAAAAGCGTATTTAATCTCACCACGTTTCCAGCGAAGATTTCCATAATTGCGAGAGCTTTAAAAGCAACAAGCATAGGCTGTACATAATAAGGGTTCACTTTGACCTCAAGCCGGCCGTGCCCTGTAATGCCCTGCACAAATATGGACAATGGAGATTCTATCTAGAGTTTCGCACGGTCGACTATCGCGCTCGGATTTACAGCTGCAATTTGAGGAGTTATCTTAAATTGGGCATGCTGCGAATAGGTTTGTTTTGAAACTGTTTCTTTAACAACGCATTTACCATTGATCGTGTAGATATTCAGGATAACAATGTAATTATTAACTTTAATTATGAAAAATTGACCGCGTGAATATAGCCTTGCATAATGCTGTCCATTTATTTAGATTAAACATTATCTAACAGGGTTAGTACTAGTACCTATTCAGTGTTAGAGTACAAAAGTAAATTAAGGAGCACCGATTTTACTGCACCCTATCATGCCACCTTCGCCACCATTATATTCTATATTGCTAATATTTATACAGCATAATTTGGCTTGGCAACCTGAGTGTGAATAGCGCATGCCAAATCTAATACCGGAATTGCATTAAACGTTCCGGGAATCGAATATCAAGTTATCGGACCTGCCGCTCCGAGTTATACAGATTAGTGATTTAGATTCCAAAGGCGTACAGTGGTGCAGTATTTTTTAACAATAGCCACGTTTCGGTTGTTCAAACAGTCCTGTCGTGACGGACGAGGCGTTATGATAAATACACTTCGACTCTTTGGATGTCCATTGTTTTAGGCTGGCGGTCATCACTTATCGTGGCGTTTATATAGTTATTTTTAGTTTGGTGACGACACCTGATAATGCTATCTCTGTTTCAATGTTTTATTGTACTTTGAAAGTTAATAGCGTAATGTCAACTCATATAATGGTTGCACAAAAAAATTAAGACGATAGTGGGAGATAAGTACCTTTTTGTAGATATGATCCGTCTTTAATGCGGCAAGAAAAAACTGCTGCACGTGACGTCATGAGACAAATAATCATAATGCATCACTCTCATATTTCGTAAATTTTCAAGCATTTGTCGTTAACTGACTTTTAGCTGGGATAATACTAAAGTTGAAAGGCCTTTTGTAGGTAATTTATGAGATTTATTCTGAGACGTTTAAACAAAGGAAGATACTTATGAATCAAGTAAAAATGTGAATTAATCTGACTCACAGGCTTTTAAATAAAAGCGGGAAGTGTTTAATAAGCCGGCGCTGAAGACGTGCTGACTTGCAGCAGGCACGTTCAGTCCGTATATGGTGGAAGATGGAGTCCAGATTTTGCACGGCCGTGTTGTTACCATATATTACCAAGTTGATGGGTCCCTTTGCATCGCTAGTCACCGCTTGTTTTTGTCGGCAATTTAAATTAAATGGTTTGTAATAAACTTAATCGACCTCAGGTGTTTTCGTATAAAAAGTATTTATTAAAAATATAAGGAAATAATAAATATACCTATATAAGTATGCGCACGTTAAGTTAAGGTAATCATCTGGTTATAGATGATTTTAACGTGACAAGGGTTGCAGATGTATCATCAGGCAATCATCATAAATACATTTCGAAATCTGTTGAGTACAATTTAAAATCAACAGTTCATTTTGCACTCAGCATAATTCAATATACTATCTGTATCCAACATTGAAAGGCACAACATTCGAATTCCATATACATTCCGCATCGCTTCCGTATCAAATGCTTTACCAATATCCACGTCCATATTCTACACGGCTCGAGTAACGGACCCGGAATCAAGATGTACGATAAGAAATCCGCGACGCCTCGCTTCTCGTGGTCGACCTGCGCATTTTTCAAAACTATCCAGGCGTTACGTAAATAAATTACATTAGGAGTGCCCCAAGGGATCGTCTCAGCACTCTTTTTTCTCATTTATTAGAAAGTAAATGTATCGGATATGTTAATTCTAGTTTTTGAAACTTAACATACACTAGTGTCTTGTAATAGTATGCGGATTTTAGTTATTTTTTTTTTACTTGTAAAGATTTTGCTAAACTTTCATTAATATTAAAGGCAACTTAAGTTTAATGAGATTTCAAGTGAAAACGAGGGAAATTAATTGGCTCATGCCGCGTGAATTGTTTCTTAGTAATTACGTAATACTGATAATTTTCTTTTGTGTGCAGGTAACAGTTTCATTTTTAAGCGAGGGACCTTGTTTATTAAGCAAATAATTACCGTATTTTATACACAATTGAGTAATGTTTGAACTTTGTGTATGTAAATTAAATACATCATTAGTGTATAATATCTTAATGTCAAGTTATAACATTTGTACGAATGAAGAAATTTAAATGAAAGATTATGAACTTGAACAACATTATTTTTTTTAATCAATATCGACGACTTATTTTGATTAAATATTCAGAAAGTTGCATGTTCTGCGGGTCTGCATCTATTATTTTCCACTTGCTTGTAGCAAATCTACATTTATTGAAATGTGTTATTCCAGTAATAGTTAAGATTGGAAGTCTGACCGCCTACATGTAGCACACTAACCTATATCGTTTACTCCAATCTTGAATGCTAACAGCCTGCGTGGTAACAGCAACTGGCACACATTATATTGCTTACGTTGAATAAAGTAAGATTTACATTTAAAACACAAATGCGCCAATTCTCTGTATCTTTTACTTAATATATGATCTGCCTACAACGAAACGGATGAATATTAAAAAAAATGTGTTCAATTAAAATATTTCCAAATCAAAAATATGAGGTGACGGTATAAAATCTCCGAATAGACACGATGCTCTTCCCGTTATTATTTTAAGTGGTACCCTTCCGTCGTCGAGATTATAAAGGTGCCGATACAAATACATCGGGAACGACACACATCGGCTATTTCTGTCCTGCTAAAAATAATGGGAGTCCGGCACGGCGTCGTAGGGCCGTGGGCGATGCAGTTTTATGCACCGCGCCAAAGAATGACCGGCTGATATGGACGACATTTTAATAGACTTTATTATTATTAACCTTTATAAGATGTCCAGGGTAGTACACGCTCTAGCCACGTTCACATTTGTGCGCCATTGGAGGTGATAAATGACAGACTCTCAACAGTAAATCAGCCATTTTTGGGTGATTGAACCTTTCTCGGTACCACTAAAAACAAGCTATTTACACATTTTATTGTTATTAAGAAGTTTTAGCAATAAACAAACAACCGTGTGCCACAATCACACTTGTCCATATTGTTTAGTACGTTCCGAAACACAAAAGTAATGTTATGCCCACACCTACAGCATTTGTATGTTAACGCACTGTTCACACCGACGCATTTATTTCAATATAACCTTATTGTTATTGAATTCGTGCCGTATCTTTGGATTTTCTTTTTAACCCCCGACGAAAAACGAGGGGTGTTATAAGTTTAACATGTGTATCTGTGTGTCTGTGTATCTGTGTATCTGTGTATCTGTGTATCTGTGTATCTGTGGATCTGTGTGTCTGTCTGTGGCAACGTAGCGCCCAAGCTGATGAACCGATTTCAATTTTGTTTCTTTTGTTAGATAGGTATTCTGATCGAGAGTGTTCTTAGCTATGTTTCATGAAAATCGGTTCAGCCGTTTGAAGATCATCAGCTCTTTTGTAGGTTAAAAAAGCCACATTCACGGCCAAAACCAATTCCCTCGGCTCGAATCCAGTCGAAATTTGAGATGATTGGATTTAGATTTATTATATTTTTAAATGATCGTAATAGTCTGAACTGGCTTTTTACAATATTATAAATTTGAAAAGTTTCCCTGATTCTGAAAAAATGAATATTTTATCAATTTTATTGAGATTTGTGTATGAACTAAAGACGTTCCATAAGTCCGTTTCAAATGATCGATACGCGCATGCGTTAAATTTTGTTTGGTTTGTTAATGGTCATGGAATATTACGGTATAATAATTCTAGAGGGCGTTGCTCCGCCATTGACAAAGAATATAAAAAAACTAATCTAATTTAAAATAATTTTAGCGTTATTGAAAATTCTGCCCCTAGGCTGCTCCCGTCTACCTCAACCAGAGTTATTACATCAAATTGAATCATAATTGATAATATTTTACTAGGAATAAAACCTCCGTGACATCAATATTTAGATTCGTTGTCTATTCTAATGTCAATTATTATAATGTCATAACAAAATAATGTCTCATACTTTTACACAGATTTTCTGTTGATTATTGTACATCTTAGATTATAAATGAGGAAGCCAAAACAATGATTTAATGGTGCTTTCATAATCTGGCATCGAAACTAGTTGTACCTACCAGATGAATTTGCGAGATGAGCTATGGATACTGAGCTACGGGAGCTACGCAAATCGCGCTAACATCATTATTTGGATGAACTAGGTAAATTATACATTTGATGAACAGGTCATCGCATCGGGGGTTTTTAAATTTTCAATTTAGAGTTATTCCAATACAAGTTTTGAAATCTAAACTGTTTGCCGAAGGCCGCACTCGGTCGACACACATAGTTCAAGTTCTTTATCCTACAAAATGTTATTTAAAAATTTGCAATGCCGTTTTAGTGTGACCTAGAAATCTCGCATTCGGCAAGTAACATACTCGGATCTGCAGTCGTGACCGTCGATTTAATTAATATGATCATCGGAGTATCTGCGTCCGTACACGTAGGTACTGCGGTTCGATTGGTATAAAACATGCCGATGCATTATGCAAGATTTTTCGGTGTTACATAAAGAGTAGGAAGTGCTATAAACAACTCAATTGCGATTTAAGTGAGTTTGCTTTTCGAATGTTGCAGAGGTTTGAAAACAATTCTCGGAGAATTCCTAGATATGGGCAGTTTATGTTACTTGCTAGTTCTCGAAGCGGGCAATAACCCAGCGTCAATGCGTCATTTATAGAAATCGCGTCAAACACTTTTAGTGTAATTTACCTCAGTTAACTAACAGATATTCCATTCTCATAAGACGCACAGTCAATCGATAACTAGAACATTGCATGAAACTGTGCATTACACAGCTGAACTTTTCACTGTCTACACTACAATAGCGTAACCTTTGTTCAATACTCACAAGCAAATTCATTGCTTAAACACGTGTTCCAAATCGTGACAAGTCCTGCGTTTAGTTTAGTCATATCTCTCGTTACAAATTAATAAGCTTAATGGCCATCAAATGTCGTCACATCTTGTTGTCACTCAACGGATATTAGTTGGCTATCATTAACTGGTTTTTCAAAACGGAACTTATGAATGTTAACACACCGTAACAATTGGTAGGAAATATGATTTGGACACGCAAGTATTTAACTATATGCATTAATTTACTATGAAATATTTTATTGAAGTGAACGAATGGTGGATGCGTGTTTTGATCGATAAAGGTTATGATATTCAAAAGGCAACTATGTTGAAGTATTGAAATTATTGTATGTAAGATTGTCATATGAACATAACATACACATAGTAACAACACAATAGGTGTTTGAATTACTTTAAGGTTTCGTTGATGACAAAATGCCTTGAGACATTCGAATCAGTGTTCTACACTCCACCAACAATAAAAAAAAATATAGTTTCTCAAACTCAAATTGAAAGCAGGTAAATTAGGAGTACTAGTTAATACCAGACTACTTATGTCAATAATCTGCTGCGTTAAACTTGGAAAAGTTTTGAATCACGTATATGCATGCTTGTTAAGCGGCGCGACGTCTTATATGATCTAACCCAGACACATCCTATCGTGCACATTTCATTTCCAATTACTAAAAGCCAACTTATTGGAAGTCAACTTTCAATACTTGATCCCGTTGTACAATCACAATTCCGTTGGCACGCGACCCAACCACCAATAGACACGCATTCTTAAGAGGGAATTTCTGCGTCTGCGCATCGCGTACGTAATTCATTCGTCTTGCTGAATGAAAAGGGATGTCACCTGTAACGGGCTATTTTTAAACGGTTGAATCAACGATAAAAAATTTAAGGAATAAATTCTTGAAAGACTTTCTTATGATGCAAACTTACTTATCTGCTGGAAACTAAAAAATATTATCAGACGTAAGAGTTCTCTCAGATAATAATGAAATAGAGACAATGTCTAGGGAAACCGAGCACCAACATCACAAATAATTAAAAAAATTAATAGCATTATATAATCTTTCTATCCTCAGCGATATTAAAATAAGAAAACCTTCATTCAGAAGCGAACTATTTTAAGGATGCAGAAGAATTTAATGATGTCCTCACTTAGAAGCGTAATAATTGTTTTAAGCATCCTTCTTGTTTCATTCTGATGATCTCGGGTAATGAAATTATATCTCAACCGACGCTGAAAATAGTTTAGTGCCATTACTGACAACCCTATGTACAAATGCTGCTGTTTGTCGTGTAAACAGCAATTTAGACATAGTAAACAACACGTTAAAACGATTATGTAAAGTTCTTATGTGACAGCTGGAATTCATAGCATTCCAGTGCTTGGTGGGAACCCACTTTTGTATATCTCTGTCATTAGTAATAAATACCTAGATGAGATTGAAAAGGACTAAATTTTGAGTGGTGCTACGATATTGATAGTATTGAATCAAATTTTGAGAATTGAAATAATGAATGACTGATTTATTATACTAACCTAAACCCAAACGAACTGTATAAGAAAATTGTGCAATACGTAGGTAACTCTGGAGAAGCATATTTTTGATTTGAAACGGTATCTAGCATATGTAATAGCAATCAAACATAATGAATGTTCCATAACCAACAATTAAAAAAAGACTTTGCAATCTAAATTACAGTGCAATGACGCGTGACAGCAATTAGTCGAGTTATTTACGACTGGTGGTGTCGAGTCAACACGCTCTGCGGCTAGAAATCGCAAATGTCCAAACGACACAAATACGATGCCCGTTAGCCGCATCGCATCACACGCCGATACATCCGCGCCGGATAATTTCAGCAGACACGGTAACGCGACAGTTTAATAGAGAACGTGCGGTAATACTAACTGTCCCGGAATTTGTACCAAGGCCGACGGTTTCCAGAACGTCGATACAAACGCGCTAAATGGGCTCCGCGTCCAGTTAAATGCAACAGATGGCTTACAGTGCGTACCGTGTGTGGGTGCTGAAAAGTGTCAATGCCGAATCGAATTTGGCGAAACACGTGGAAGTGTACTCGTAATTGGTCCGGTCACCCCGTTGCGCACGAGAATGTTTCGTGTTGGAGAAGGGCAATGAATGTGTGATCATCACGTTGACATGAACATGAAACTTCGGATAAATAGAATCATAAAGATGGTTAAAACATTTCTGAGCATTGTAGCGATTTTAACATATGGACGGACCACGTGGGAGTGACTGCAACAACAATGTACATTATTTAAAGTTCTTTATGGTGAAGCAATCAAAGTGAAGCAACACAAATGAATATAAAGATAAACATCAGGAATTAAAAATCGGTTCCCGTGAGAGATTACTAATAGAATATAGAAAGTGAGTCCTATACGCCTTAATGATCCCAATAAATTTTTGGCAACAATAAAGTCACGAAAAGTGTCATGACAATTTGAATCATTAAGCATGTCAGCCGGGTCTAAAAGTACAATTTGGAAAGTAGGTTAACAATGACAAATAGATGACAGCAAATTCTTTAGATGTTTTCAAATGTTGCCGGGCTGCAAGAAAATAAACAAGCATTCTATACAAATAAATGTATTTTAATGAGTATACACGTACCCAATTGATTAGATGTCTGGCGCAGAAACAAGACTAAGCTTTTGTAATGTATTGGACCAAATACTTGAGATTTTTATCAAGTAATTGTTGAACGAGAAACCTAATTGAAAAGACTTGCAGATATCAATTTATTCAATCAGAGTGAGTGCGTAGTTACTCTACATTTTCTACGGCAAAGAAATAACAATCAACTAGTAGATACGGACTAGAAAGGTTAGTGCATTCTACTACAAAAACAGACGAAACAGTTATGATTCGCAATTATAGGCGTACGATTATCGAAGAATCCGATGACATCACGAGTTTTATAACCGGAGCAATCATTCAATATTGAACCTTCAAACAAAACGTCAGTTGTTTCGTCCCGGACCATATCCTATTGTAAATATTATCGTCTTGTTTATTCAGATCTTCCTCGGATTGAAAACAATAATCACAAACAATATCAGCATTGACTGAAATGAGAATGGTCTCGATTAACTGGTCGCTTATTGATTTGACTGAGTGTCTTTTGATCGCAGTTATTTGATAGATTTGTTACGTAAATATTCTCGTGTGGAAAGGAAACGATTTAGTTTATGTAACCGCGAATACAATCAATGTAAATTTATAATGGATTTGATGAATTCATCACGTATATACAGTAATTATAATAATGTCCTGGGACGTGTTTCTGACACACTTCCATATATAAATTATCTAAAATGTTTAAATCACTTTGACTAATGGGCACAATTAAGTTTCAACTAAATAATTAATCAACTTCTATTACATAATAAACAAACATAAAAGTTGAATGACGCGAGCTTCAGAAGATAATGAAGCAAATTCGTTAGTTCCGTAAAATCGTCAAACGAACAAAAGTTATTTTTCGTAAATGGATTCACTCTCCTGAAAGCTTCGGATTTGGAACGTCATCCAGACAAGGGTCTAATGTAATTTCGTCACGGAACCCATGTGATTTGAGTGCATGTGACATACGAATTTTAACTCTGAATATATTTACTGTGAATAGAGTTGTTCATTTACAATACCAACATTGATTTACAACACGTTGACGAGTCTATTTTCGTTGGGCTTCTTGCTGATTTTCATGCTTTGACACCTAGCTTTTTATGCTAGGCATAAAAGGATTTGCCTGGTATTATATTATTTTATTGATTTATAACCGTTATGGTTAGGTAACCAGGACTAGGTAGTCCTAGTCTCAACAAGGTTCGTACCCATTCAAAAAATAGCTATAGACATCAATAAAAGATCCAAATTCATCTGCACATGAATAACACAGGAAACAAACAAATTACAACACACTGTGATGCAACGCAAGTAGTTACGAAAGGTCGAAATGCAACGATCGTAAATGTAGCACGTGAATATTTTGAAGATGCAACCACTAAAATAAATAGTACCAAGAGCCAACAACATATCACACGTAGTCCAAATACCGGAGAGCTTAGTTATAAATAAGATGCCACATAATCCTCGTGCGTCGGAGTCGTGTGAAGTGGAACAATTTCGGCTGGAGCCGATGCGTCATCGCAGGCGCATCCTGCACTTCCCTGCGGTCGTCCTTCGCCACTTGTTAATGGAGATTTATAATTAGATCCAACGTTTTGTCATGCATCATTTCAATTGGTGTGTTTGAATTAAGTTTGTAACGTTTATGAGTCGTGCTATGTCAAGCATATTGGTAGAAGATTATAGAACAAAATATTGTATTGTAGATATAATTGTTTGACTTAAATGGTATACAGCTTACTAGTGATCTTAAATACTCCGACCGTAACATTATTTATTGGAAATCCAATCTTAGGATGGAATTACTATTGATGTATAGTGACTGAAGCATAATTGATATGGCAGATTTATTAGGGCCAGTCCAAGACTCTTAGACCAAGAGGTATCATTGAGGTTTGTTAGAGGTGTTACTCATAAAACTTACTGACAATTAGAGTCCCCGCACTTAGCTAAACTTACCTGAAAAGAAAATTAAACTCTAATAGTACTGATTTAAGAATTATGTCATCCAGATAACATGACTTCAAGAGCCAAGTCAAGAGAACGATTGTATTAACAAGCCACCCATCTCAAATTGGTTTTTTAACAATAACTCACGAGAACAATGGGCGTTTTAAGGGGTCTAGCGATACAGCACGAGCGGAATGTAAGAACAGAAGTCACACATACATAGCATGAACAAAACGCTTTATATGCCAATAAATATTGTTTAGTCTCGGTTAATTTTAATAATGCCATAACGTTTGCATATGCTAATTTGTATTTCTGCAAAGACGGTTACAGCTTTTAAAACAAGAAAAGGCCTTCATATAAATTTCATGATGAAAATGGCAGATTTTGTTGATTTCATTTAGTTATGAGTAGGTATATAAAATATCCAGTTCAAAACACTTCATCTTCCATGTCGCACCAACTAAATACTCAATCCAATTTTTGCAATTGAAGTCGAAAACTCGACAAAGGGCCAATCGGAGCTGGGATCAAAGTAAGTCAGACGTGGGCCCTACGACGTCGGCAAGGTGCTTCTGATGCAACTTCCTTTGCGCCCACTGTGTTGACGAAAGAATGGTTAATAAATCGTCGCAGTAGCTGTTATTTAGTGTTTTACGTATGAGTTTTATGCGGAGTGCTGCTGATTAATACTTTAATTATGTAAATCGGTATAAATATGTTGCTTGTAAAAGCCGAAGATGTGGGCTGCGGAAGAAGAGCCTGTGAATCTTTAAGATCAATTTTTTTCAAGGATGAAATACGATTTTTTGTACCATACCATGCTATCTCATATAGAATACTTGTCGAAGCAATGTTTTAGTCAAGACCCTAAAGTGATGTCATTAAATACTTAGTGTTTAAGATCCCACGGTATAAAATATTGCACTGGCACGTCTTAAACATTCAAAACAATAACAAGTCATACAACATAATTATGATATGTGGCTTGATAGAGAAACCAAGTATTACTAAAAAGGCAGCGTTCATTACCACCTACCCATGAAAGTTAACAACACGGCTCGCATCTCGGCGTATGCAATTTTACTTTCAACTCTTGCAATTATTGTTAGTAATTGAATCCCAGCTATGCTCGTTCTCGTGCTCCGAACGATCAATCGACCATTTCATTTGATACGAGTGCGGCGCGATGCGGGATTAACACTGAGACTGGGTTGAAATTCAAGACGGATTATTACGTCACAACCCAACTAGTACGTGCTGTAAATAATGTGTACTTTGTTTACCCACTTTGTGGTTGTCGATTTTACTGCAGTCGCGATAAGAAATATTAGAGGTTTATGCAATCGGGATTAGATCTCTTGTTTTTAAACTTATACCCTCTTATTAATAAAAGTGGTATAGCAGGTGATTAGTTACACACCGAACTATCACTTTCTGTTGTCAGTAATTTGACATACGAAAAAAGAAGACAAAATATGGTGAAACTACACAACCGTTAATCCATGTGTGTCAATAAGGAGGTTTCGGTTTTGTTGTTATTCCTAATCAATTTGAACAACGTGTGTAGAGTTCGCAAAAGGTATAAACTAAGTGTCCGATATATTTTAGGAACTAAAACCAGTAATTGACCAATTAAGCCAGTGAACCAGTGACCAATTCAAAATCTGCTAAATTTAAATTCACCAATATATGGAACCTACGAAAATGATGTATGAAATCATTTGAAACAAAAATAAATTAATAAAACAACTATGTTAAGTGACGTTTACTTAAAATTTTCCCACATAAATTTTCATCCGAGCCTCGATATTATCAAAATGTACATACAAAACCGGTATGCTTTAATGCTTCAATCAGATAGAAGACTAATTACAATTCTAAACTTAAACTTGAATAGATAAAGTGTATACTAAAAGCTCATCACAATATTTTGATGCTTTATTGCAGGTTGTTAATAAAATTCCGTGTGATTTTTCTCAAGGCACTCAAGGTGCAAATGCATACACTCTAAAATCTGATGCAACAACCGCAATCGACGGAGGCGTTGATGGCGCCTCACTCCCACACGATGTGGCCCAGGCTATAGCCGTCCTAAACATTCTAACAGGTTTAGTGCTCATGCATACCAATTAATAGGAATAATGCCTAGTAAAGCTTTAAATTTACAAAGAGGTGGCGAAGCAAAGGTCAGTTATTTAACTAGGTGCTGTAGTTGTAGTAGAAACGTTGATAGATAAGATGTGATAAAGGTCTCAAACAATGTAGTATTTGGCAGTCGTAGGCCTGCACTAGCTATTATGTATGCAGGAATATGGTAACAGGTTTATTTTCAAAAGGCGTTAAAGAGAAAATTGTAATTCACAATGAGGAATTAAATTAATAAAATATTTTAATTACAATATTCATAAATTTAAGGTTTGGCCCACAGATATAGATTTACATAGATAAGTAAAGCGAGTATCACGATTTGTATTGAAACCAAGCGTGCCAAATTTTAACATTGAACACCTACTGTGACGTCACAGACGGCGGGAAATCCAAACAGATTCAAAGACACCGATGCCACCGATGCCCCTCCGCCCGCTACGATTCTCTCGAGTGATTATCTCGCTCATACTCATATTTTTATATCTGTAGTCGCGAGGACTGTAAGTTATGAGCGACCAACCTTGACGCTAGGTCGGGGTTTTCGGACACGCTAAGTACGTACATTTGCGTTATCTATGTAAATCTATATCTGTGGTTCGGCCCTTGATTAATCATAAGTAATTTAATGCAAAATTATTAGTCGAAGTTGTTAATGGCGCCCAAGTCCCACACATACAAAATCATATGCCATTATGAAACATTAATTAAAAACATTGACAAACTTAATAAGCGCCATGTTATAATTGAAGTTAGTACACTAACTATTTCATGCACAAATATTCATAGCGAGCATTATATATCATAATGAAACAAATCTGAAAGAAGTCAATCTTCTGAAGTTACCTTCAATGTATTAATTACCCGTATTCAATGATAACATATTATCGCAATGAACGAGTGCGTGCTCCAATAAAATATTTGTTGAATAAAATCATGATTTTCTTGAAAAAATATAATAGCTACTGAAAATAATTAATTCAATTTGAACTTCTTTCAGAAACATTTAGGGTACCTACATTCTGAAGCTATAGACAAATAAATTTAACTATTAATAAATAAAAGAAACGTCAGACGGCGTTTAAACCTAATTATAGTTGAGTAAATACCATATCAATATAAACACACTAAAGATAAAAATACACAATAAAATCGACATCAAGATGTAGATAAATATTATAATGAAGTCGAAATCAGTCAACATAATCCTAATGAATTAAGGACATCAAACGCGGTCTGATAATCAGGAATAACTAATGAAGTAGCAAAAAACAAAAGATCTGATACGATAGTTTTTTTTGTTCAATTGTTACGATAATCTCTAACAACATGTCAGGAGCCATAATGTCGTGTGAGTGACATAGATTTATTGTTCTTTTGACAACTAAGACCAGCTTTTTGCGGTCAAATCTCTGATAGAAATTCCGAACGGTGATACGGTGAATGAGTCTTAAGTATGATCCCTTTAAACCAGAGCTTGTCTAACCGAATTGTAGCAAACAAACAACTTCAACCCATCCCGTAGGCTATGTAGACGACTTTATCTGAGAAATGCTTGCACCGGTTTCATTCCTTTTGTATTCAGCCGCTATTTGATCAACTGTACCGAGAATATAAAACAATTTTATCCACCACCACGAGATAGACGACTTTGGGGAGATAGACGGTGTAATTAACTTGTTTATCAAGTGGCAGTGTGCGGTAATTATGAAATGAAACGTAATGTGGACGACGAATTCTTCACGCCCCGCGTCAGACGCATCCATGTCGTAAACACTAAGCTAATATTGCAAACGAAAGGCGGCAGGTGCGCGGGCGCATTTATTTTCGTCCCACCTGCCTTTATAGATAGGCGGCTTCCATCGTACATGTTCATGAATATTCCGCGCTCAAGAGTGAGAATCAATGATAACAAATCTCTACATATCGCGCGGAAAAGCCAAACGATAATGTCACGAAATAATGAAAATATGATGAACTAAACGAAAAGCGATAACGACCCCCATTAATATCACGATACTACGACAAGGGCGACAACATTGCGCAGGCAGCATACGTCGCTTGCATACCGGCATACAATTGAAAGTTTAAAATACAAAGCGGTCAATGTATACGCATCTATTAAACACGTCAGCTAGAATTGTTTTGATAGCCGGTGGGTAATAAAAACTAATAGAAAGTGCCAGAGAAGTCATCGGCACTTGGTGTTGGGCCAAACTGTGGCAAGGTCATTGGTTGTTTGATAATAGCCGTTATGAAGTAATAGACTGTTTGTTTATATTTTTTCAGTATACATTGTACAATAATAATCAATTCAGTGGAAGGTAATTTGTATGTTTTTGTTACTGAAAGTTTTCATTCAATTTTCATCAATCTCTTTTGTTGTGGAAACACTTGTGTTTCTGAAATTTTGTTGCCTAATGGAAGTTGGGCAACGCGAATCATCAATAAAAGGTTCTTTTGTTTGTATCAGTCTTCCCTGTTTCACAAGCGAAAGCCTAGTTTCCTGCTTTACGATTGATTAAATCTATTATTTCGATTTGCCGCTACAAAAACTAAGTAATTGTATGCATCCGTTGTTGTTAGTTCCTTGATTTCATCTTTTTTTTTAGCTTATGCATCCTCCCCTTTAACGTCTTAAGCAAAAAATGCTTTTACTTCAATCTGTTTACTTTTCAGTATCTTCAGTACTGTCTCGTGTACTGCCACCTGCATCGATTACAGTAAATGTTGCTTCGGCGGACAAAGGGATCCTTAAATTTGAATTCTAATTTGTAAAGTTAGCTATGAATTCGCTCGATATTTGTCGATTGGTAATATCGAACTGTATTAAGAAAATGTAGTAGCTACGGATTTTCGACCAGTAAAAATCAAAACCAAGAGCAAATCTGTTGGCACCTGACATGTCTGGTTTTGATGGAAAAAACACGGGATTTGAGGATATTTATTCCTTATCTAGTTGGAAGCAAAAATATAAAATACATTGAAGCAGCAAAAAACCAATAAGACTGAAATCCCATACAACTTGTATTGCATTTAGGATAAAATGTAAAGCTATGAATAAATAATTTTATGTACCTAATTTTTCATCTCACATTATATAAATTTCAGTTTATTTAAAAGTCAGGTTCAAATTACCTATTAACATTTGACGGTAACAATGTAAGCGTGGCTAAAGATATAGAGACAACATTTAACAATGAAAACAAAGAAACATAAAGTCATACCTTGCAGTTGTGAAGCTACGTAATAATATGAAAGCTATTGTTTACTCAAACTAGGAAATCAACGGAGCAGAAATAATCTTTCAATTAATAGTATTTTTGTATAATGTTAACACAACAATGTCAATGTTCAAAATAATCACAATTAATATTGTATCTTCTTGAACACCTTCCTTATCTTATTTATAGCCTACATAAGTTTTTACTCTGAAAGACTAGTTCTTTTTTGTCTTTTATTTAATTCATTCATCAATCACAAACAAACTTATAAATCATTCTATAGGGAGTGAGATCACTATATTTAGCTCAAATTTTATGCTTCATCACGGACACGTAGCAATTTTCATTCCTGTGCACAATCAAGTAATACCCTGCCAGATTAAAATCATCATTGCTATAGTGAAATTGCGTATTTAAATCGTGATCATTTCAATTGGTCGACATAATACTTTCACGTTTTATGTAATCACGCGCCTCTTGGCTCGGCCCATCCGTCATACTGCTTGCTTGTTATCTTGATCTAAAATAATATCTACTCTTAAATAAATATCTACTCTTCTTTGTAGAAAGGGGAGATAGCGGGGCCCCGACGCAATGAGAGGTTTTCACGTTTTTCTTTTTGATGTTTAAATGTTCAGAACGTCTTGTGCAAAGGTCATCCTTATCGAGATCACAATACAAATAGCGCTGACGAAATTATAAGTGATCATAACAGTAAATTTATCTCGTCATTGGTCTAAGAACTAAAGGGTCAGTTTCCTCAATAAAAAATATTTACCATGCAAATAGTGGCCGTGAAGTTGGTGAGACCTCGGAACTCGGCTGGAAGTCTTTTGAAAACAACTTGACAGCAGCTATCGAGGAAAGTACGTGAGAAAAATGTGAAGAACTCAATAGAACTACAGCGATTACGGAACTGTTACTGACTGTTGTAGTAAGTTATATCGTAAAATCAGATGAATCAAAACAAGAGGACGAGAGAAAATTGGAAAAGGTTTCAGAAAACATTTGGGCAAAGTCCGAGGCTTAGGGGGTGATAGCTTAAATCCAAATGACGGTAGGAACAATATCACGAAACGTAGCATGAGCACGTATCCTATAAAACGGATACAATCTTTTTCAATCGGATTACAGAGCATTGTGAATCCTTACTAGTGCCCCGACTGGGTCAAAGGGACTGGATTTATTTTGCTGAATTTGTTGTAAACGAAACCTGCGGATCATCCACTATATAAGACAATTAATTAATTTTTAGTATTTCTCTCAAAGAAACTATTTTCATTGATCAATTTAAAAGCCATTACTGCTCAATTATCTATATGTAGGGAATAAAGATGTACGTGACCGTTAGATGTAAGCTCTAAACTAGAATTAAAATAGCGTGAACGATAAACAATTAGAAAATAACCCCAAATCAAAACATATAAGACCTAAGGAAATATCTGATTTGAAATGCGCCAAAATGTTGTAAGTAATACCTACATAATTGACTAAAACTAATGTTTACATTGATTAATTCTATTTTAACACCTGGCAACTACAAGGTGTTACTAAAATATGCGGAAACATAAATAATGATCGTTATCTTGTAATTGAATAAGGTAAAGGTACACCCACTTTACAGTTACAAACTTAGCGAACTTCAAAGGCCTTTGGATGATACTCTGCATAATTAAATATACTATGTAGATCGATATTCATCAAGAGTTGGGGTGTGTATGAGAAAAAATCTAATAATACAAAAAGGTTAAAATTGTTAACATAAAATACTTTTAGGAATCAATTAGGCTCTTTCAAAACCCTTCAAACTGATGTATTTTGATGCGTTTTGAGCAAAAACTTCTATTAAAATTGCTGCTAGGAGAAAATGTTATCCAGGATTATGTATTCTATTCTATCTTGGTAGATGGTTTATATATGGTAGGTCCAAATATATTATATAGAAATTGCAACATATCATGCCCAGAATCAACCAAATTAAAACTTGTTTAGACCTATTATTTCTCGCAAAAACCGATTATTATATTAACATTGATACGTCCTTAAGGTCACTCATGTAATGTGACGACAGTACTGTTAATTACTAAGCAGCGTCGTCAATTACCGCGCGTCAGTCTCATGTCGCATTTATACATTGTCAGGACACGCAAAGCGCCTCAAGCAGCGTGTATGAATGAGAGATTTGTGTGTTGTTTAATTATTTTCCTTTTTGGATGTATTTTTGAGTGCTTGAATTTCTTTGCCCCGAGGAATATTTTTTTTACCCTCTACAACGTCTTAGATAATGTTCACCAATCTGCATATTGAAGCGACTGTTGAATCTTCAATTCCCGAACTTTTATGCGTGACTGGATGAATCAAAGCCACAGCCTCAACAAATTCTTCCCAAATATGTTTTGTGCATTGTTTATCGGGCACTAAGACCATAATTGCGCTATCCTTGATCGGTCGTAAGGAATGCTCAGTCATTTAGCGGTCGTTTAGGCCTCGTTTAGACGCCACGCTTCACGGTACGGAGTCAATGTCGCGACTCACTTCCCTACAATCCTAGCTTGTGAGTCATTCACACCGATATTATGACTACGATCCATCGTGCTATCGATCATTGGAGATAGTTTTGTATTGTCGCAATTGATTAAATAACTGGCGTCCGATAGCAGCTGTTGGGCGTTTGATGATATGATAATATTTTACCTTTTCCAGTTTGATAGACCTCTCCTTATAAAATGCTCTCTCGCTTTAAAAGCTGAAGTAACCTTTAACGCTAAATGAGTAAAAGATGATATCTCAAACACTCTATGTATAACAACAATACTGTGTCCTAATAGAGTAACGAGTTTAGAATTTCGAGGCAGGACAGTAGCGGTGCCTTACAATACGCATTAGGTCACGCCAAATCTATTAACATTTACTGTTACGTCTCAGACAGTCCCAGAAATCTAATGGTGTTCTCAAATCTATCTTTGAACTCGTGTAACTAATCTCTGCTTTGTGTGATCAATATTCATAAGCTTACATTGAACGGTGGATGGTTCCGCGCTATGGGTTATTTCAACGCCTGTCTATCACATCGGGTCGTAGAACTCTGAATGTTATCAAGCTCTGTACAAGTGCCAGTTTGCTAATAATTTGATGCATCAGTATGACGCATTTAAAAATAGATAAGCGGTATCAGTTAGGTAAGAAATAAATACTAAATAACTGTTCACTTCTCACGTTCAAGCGCTACTTGAGAAACGTTTGATCAAAGATTTGAGCTCAGATTAAGTGGGTATTCATGGTACTTTCCAGTGCGATTTCTCATTTCCTGAAGACCGGTATGATTAAATTGAAAGAAGTAGATCTATTTGTTCATTTTCTGCTTGAAAATGGTACGAACGGAACACTCGGTGATATCATACTTTGCAAGTTATTGGATATCTCCTGACCTGAATTTGCGAGCTGATTTGACACGTACTCTCTGTAGCATATTCAACACTATTGCTTCTTCTGGTGCATATTAACAGGCCCCAACAACACTGCTAGAAATAAAGAAGACCACTTGAGATGTGAACGACATAGTGGAAAAGAGAAGGCTTGGTTTACGATTCAACTTCGAGGAATTCATATAAAAACGTGCGGAAATGAGTCCTATATTCAGTCCTTTTAATTTCTTACAATTTGACTTTTCTCACAATACAGGGGATATCTAAAATGCCCACCACTCTAAATAATATTAGTTCATAGACTTTATAACATTAGTTACTAAACGATTAACATTCATATTTTTCAATAAAAAGTTGGTAAAGTAATAAAGTTTTACTAGCACAACCAAACGTTCAAACTTCCAAACCGCATTTATGCGTAAGTAATGAAAGACGAAATTGAATTTTTATACTGGACCATATCAATTACTGCGGAGACCACAGCCCATTAAACCGGCCAAGATTCGCACGGCTGGCTTTATAGCTGGTATTATTTAAGGTTGGATAATGTAATGTATTATTGTTTTTATGGCACTGGTGGTGACGTTTTAGAAATAACAATTATTGGAGTTTTTTATCAACCACTAATCAGTGATTATGCTAGGCCAACAATGCTGTAGAAATTATTGTGCAATGCAAAGCAAGTACACAAGATGCATTAAATATTCTTAGAGACACCATATCTCATATCACCTAAGCCCTACACAAATGACAGCAATGATACGTGAAAGTATAGCAGTAAACAGCGCAGAGTTATCTCATACTGATAAGTGTCTTTTGTATCATCCCGATGGCGAAAGATCCAAAAATATATATTTTTTTAAGGCCCGGTATAATTTCTCACATCTTAGGCTAAAATTGTATTTATTATAGCCTAACTGATAAATCAAAACATTTTATCTATTTACTGAATATAGAGAAAGTTAACATTGGAGAGGAAAAAAATGATCTAGTCTGAAAATACTGCAAAAAAGTAATCGATTGCTCGAAATTCCATTATAAAATTTCTATAAAAATTGAATGCTTTCATGCTGGGTAGTTTGTAGATGTACTAAGTCCATGATTGGTGTATCAGCTTTCCAAACTAGATTGAGTGAGTAATAGGATGAAGTAAGTGCCTGCGGTGACTTCGCCTTTGTTTTTTCTTTAGGAAGTTATAGATAATCTATTTGTGTCTGTGTCTATCTGTGGTAAGACTATCTAGTATCTATCAAAGATGTTTCACTTAGGAATGAGCGTAAACAACCTACAAGCTTGAAACCGACACCCGTTGTAAAAACTCGGCCTCGATCGTGCGGATAGTGCGAGTCCTCAGTGCCAGCAATAATGTGGCGCAAGGCATAGTCCGAAAGGCCAGCCAGATCCAATGTGAAGTCCAGAATAAGATAAGAATGTTGTCATTAGTCAGGAATGCCATAATTTTGAAGGAATAAATTATTTCTTAGATCTAAGATGAATATAACAGATACAAAAGGAAGTGGAGGCAATATCACTTTGCGTAATAAATCATCATCGATTCGTATACGTGCATACGTATCTATGAAATGGGGACGTTGATAAGATATAGCAAATAATATTATAGATACCTGACCACTATTTTCCAGGTATTTGGAATAGGTATGTACTCATTATCAAAAGCTAAAATATAATTATCAGCATTAGTCGTTATCTAAAAGATTGTGAATATGCTAATTAAATTTATTTCAATAAAAACAGAAAGTACGGGTATTTCCATGTCTATGGAACTTAGGGATTTCAATGTTAGCTAAACGTCCAATATTTCATAAGTATTTTCTTCCTCGCTGTCACTAGCCCCGCGCCTTCTAACAACGCATTATAAGCGCACGCGTGTCGGTGGCGCCGTGTGGGCGCTCGAGCCATCTGTTGCGGCTGCTCAAGAAACTGAGGCTTACCTGACCAGCATACTAGGTACAGCTTGGCCGAACTAAAGTGACAATTCTGTTAGTGGTTGTGAAACTATTTCGGTTTAGAATCCCAACCAACAGTGTCAGTACTTAGATTACGATCTTCGATCAAATTACGATTAGGTAAATACACTATTAGTAAACTTACAAATTATGAATGCCCTTTCCCCAATTCGAGACAACTTACCTGAAAAAAGAAAAACAAATAATTATGTAGAGTACTGTTACTAGATATAATTTTTAAAACCAGATTTCTGGAAGCATTAACTGATGTAGGTAGATAACAAAAATAAAGAAATTTCGTATTCTAGGTCGCCACGAACTGTAATAGACAGACGTAAAGAATAATGTGTTTATCTTAATCTAGAAATAGGTGGTTTCAATAAAAGCATCAAGAAATTTCCTAAACATACAGCATTTCACATACCATTGGCCTTGTAGCCACGTCCGGTACAAGACGGTTGAATAACGGAAGGGCAGGGCGGCTAGACAGAAGCGGCATTGAGAATGCGGTTAACACTGATACTCAAAACCATATACAATGCCGATTGAATCTTCCAGCTTTAATAGAGGTAAATTCCAAAGTGATCTCTGAGAATGCGTAAAAAACAGAGGCTGCAACAAAATTGTTGGTAGCTTTAAAATACTCGTAGCGAAAATTAAATAGGAAGGTTCTTTAGCAAAATGTTGTTATACGCGAACGTATTCGGTAGCATTCAAGGATAAAATATGAAAACTTGTTATGTTTTGTCTATGGAGAACTATGATTCTGTTTTTTAAACCAATGGTTGTATGAGTTAAGGCCTGTATTAATAAATCGATCTCAAGTCTGAGAATGATCTTGGAAACGCCATTACCAGTACAAAATTACGTGTCCAAATCGTACTCAAGATCGCTAAGATTCATCTCCGCTGCTTTATGACTGAGCGGCAATTTGATGGAACAAACATTAATTAACCATTTCGTAGTTACTATAATCCAAGGCACTCCAAATGAATAGGACACCGATGTCCCTTACACGTCATTAACCAGTAACATATTGAATTAAGTGGGCAACATCTAAAGGCTTCTAACGACGTCCATTATGCAGTACGGCGGATAGCCACGCCACGGCCGCTCCCTCGCCTTGGGCACCACCTGCTCTAACATATGATGGTTCAGCACGCTCCGCTGAATATGGGGCGATCGGTTCCGACCCGACGCGACCTTCCTTATTGTATTAGTTTTTTAAAACAAAGATGGAAGTTGTAGACAGTTTTATGTACGCAACGGTTAACTGGTAATTACTAGAAGCAATAACATTATGTCTTTTTTTTGTTTAACTTGGCAGCTATTTTATTCCTGTCGTTGGCGAAGTATTTTGCTAGGAGACTGTTCGTCCTCACTTCCACACATTAATGTTTTTGATGTCATAATTTTATTCAAGTATTGCAAATATCTATCGTCTTTTTGTTGTACAAGTTAAAGCGATTACCTACATATTTATGTTTAGTAATAGACACACGTACAACATACATATTACTTACTGAATAATATATGAGACCACTAGATAATGTTACCAAATCTTGTAGCGTAAGGTGTACACTAACAAAAGCTTTGATCTCTGTGAGATGAGTTCTTTAGGGAATAACCCTTTTACCCTTTGAACATTTTCAAGTAAGAGTTGCGTATTTCAACAGGTGGTTTACAGAAGAAATTACAGTTTCTTTTATTTTCTTCAGAAGGCACTTTTAGTTAAACCATTCCGTACTAAGTGTGCTGATTTGAATATAAACGATTGAGATCTGTTTAAATTTCAATGTACAGCAGAGAAATGCGACGGGTGATCAAGAAATTACAATTCACTTTCCACTAAAATTTACATACTAAGATTACATCTAGTATTAAGTAATACTGTTTAATCTTAATACGGTATTACGCAATCTTTTATCCGATTACAGCAAAGGCGGAATGGGGGTAATACTTTTTTGGCATACATGATACATGTCTAGTACATAAAGAGAAGAATTGCAATACAGATGAAACAATTTGAATGTAAGTAGAAATAGATTTAATCATCGATGATTGAATTGTAAAAACGAGCAAACTGGAAAAAAATGTTTGATTGTTTTATTAATGTTGACATAAAATTGTTTTTTGAGAGTCAAAGTTTATATTAAAAACTAGCTGAGCCCGCGACTTCGTCCGCGTGGAATTTAACTTAACCGCTCCCGCACCCGCGTTCTTGTTTTTTTTTAAATAAAAGTAGCTTAAGTTACTCCTTATAACATCAGGTATCTGCCAGTGAAAGTCCCGTAAAAATCGGTCCAGCCGTTTCGGAGATTACCGGAACAAACATACAGACAGAGAGACAGACAGACAGACAAAAAAAATAATTAAATCGCGTTTTTGCTATAGGTTTCGTATGTACTTTCATATGCATTTAGTGAAAAGGTGTTATTTTGATATTACAAACAGACACTCCAATTTTATTTATTTGTATAGATATACATTTAAATATAAGTACTTATAAATTTACAGTTGACGCTAATAATTATGATCAAATAGGCTACACATAATTTCTAGAAACAAAATTAGGAGCGTGGGTTGTATTACTAGCTATGATATAATATATATGATATGAAACTGGAACACAAGAAGTGGGTATGTCTGTTGAAGATAATTGTGATAAAATAGTGCAATATACTATTAGGAGGAACAATTAATGTAAAATAAAATGTTTTGTTACTTTTATTTTATGTTTATGTTTGAGCATCATACAAAACATACAAATGGGATTTGCTGTGGTATTCACTTAGTAGCTCTAATCTAATATATTAATAAGTTGAAGGTTATCACTTGTACACAACACTTGGACGATTTTATATTTTTTTTATTTATTAGGAGCCTGTGGTGTCCCACTGCTGGGCAAAGGCCTCCCCTCCCTTCTTCCAATTGTCTCGGTCTGTTGCGGTCTGAGACCAATGTGCTTCGTATGAGTCGAGCTCATCCAGCCATCGCCTTTTGGGTCTGCCGCGTGGTCCGGTGTTGGACGTAGTTTTACAACATGGAACCAACCCACACACACTTCTGCAAACTGAAACCAACCCAGCATAACCAAAACAAGGGTTGTTTTGGTCTGCAGCAGTGCATGTGGTTTGATTCCAATCTGCAAAACGATATCCATTTGTTCCACAACCAACGCGGGCGGTGCCGCGGTCGATAACTAGCGAGCATACAATATGCGTAGCGTTTCGCATCGGACGGAAGCTGCTTCATCAAACTGCGGATAGTTTGACACGAATGTACAAACGCTATTGACCTCGCCACAGTACGCAAAACGTTTTCAAGTAAAACGACCATTTAGTTGAGTAACTTTAGAATAAATGCATGGTTAATGTTTGTAAAAATTATTGTTTTCATAATGATAATCATTATACGTGTCGGGCGATCTTTTAAACTGTAATAGTGCATGAATTAAATATTATAATATGTGAAGATCATCTAGTTGATATTTTTTGGAAATATTTTAAATTAAGTTTTCAGTAGTTGTGAGGATTTCTTAGGAAAACTATCGGCACGTATTCGAGAAAAATCACTAGATACATAGGTACCTACCTAAGGATATATAACTAAAACTTTCCGCCATTTTAGTTCAACATCCCGCGGAAACTGTACCAAACAGAGCATTAATAGAAAACTTTCACATAACTACAATATTTTTTATTTTTAAAACACAACAACGCGTCATTAATAATACATTATACATATCATTTACATATCGGATAGGTGAATGTAAAATAATAGGTACAGTGTGAATGAATCTTGAGAAAATATTGGACTGTTTCCAACTGTAATGAAATAGAATTATAACAGTTTTTATGTATCTTTCTAGTACCTAATTAAATATATGGTGATTCTGTTTGTAATCAATGAATCATCTCGAGATAAAATGGATAGAGTTTGTGGAAGTAGAAGATCAGCATATGACATATGACTTAAAGAATTATGTGCACGTATGAATACAGGCCGAGAGGAAGACCCAAGTTAAGATGGATGTAGTTTATGTTCATCCTTCTTTACTTGAGTCTTACTTAATGAGTGATATGAAGGAGATTAGAGACAATGGGACTAAGACAGAAAATCGGTATGTTTTGAAGTACGAGAGATAAGGTGTTGACCCCATAGGAAAAGGTCGTAAAAATCTCAAAAACTATTGGGCCGTTTCTGGAATAAAATAAAAACAGATAAGAATACACCTGTTCATAGTTGCGTTATTCTATACTGTTATAAATATGTAACTAACATTATGTTTTAAAACATAAATATCTCTTATTTCTTGGAACCAAATACTTACGACTTTTTACAAGACATTAGCAGGTCTTGGTAGCTATGCTAAGACATCCATAAGGATAATCTTAGGATGACACTTAGTACACCTCTCTATATAAAATGACATTGAATTGTCTTATCTGTCTGGGTGTATGGTGCAGAGGTCGTCTAGACTATAAAACCTGCGGGCGCTTATGTCTGTTTTATAATCTGTTCTCCGAATTATACGCCAATATAGTTATTAACCTTCCCGTATTGCTGATAATTAGTAATATGTATACAATCTGTGGTTTTGTGGCAATATCGCCGATACTTATTGGTACAATACTTAAAATTATGGTGAAAATTTAGAATCTAGTTTACCACCACAGCCTCATAACTGACTACAAACTATCTGAGAGAAATGAGTGCCAATTTCAGATGTAAATTTATAGGATAGTTTTAACTAACATAAATGCCTTAATCTAGCAAATATGTTTTTACTGACACTTTAATCATAAATTCTGAAACAGGTGAAAAGTGTAAATCAGCTGAAATTCCCGCTCCAAAAGCCACATCCATCAGTTCCCACGTCCAAGCCCCCGGACGACCAGCGACGATCTATTTCAGTGCGACGTTAACCCACATTCGTGTCGCGGAGCACTACACAAATTAACCAACTTTAATACTAATCAGCCAAACATTCCGACTGGAGCGCGTATTGTTTACGCCAACTACGAATCGGGGCCGAAAACATGTCAGTTCGCAAGTACTGCGCGATATGTGACCCGTTTCTGGGCTCGACAACTATTGTAGTCATTATCTTGGGATCATTGGATGGTTTGTTTTGTCTGACTAGCCAACGAGCGAACTTTAAATGCGATTTGCCGAAAATGTTTAGTAGTTACAGAAGTTTATTGTAAATCAGTAATTATTTTTAAAGAGTTTATGCTGTCAACCACAAGATGATATAGGAAAAATACTAATCAATACGTTTAGCTAGTTACAGTAACAGGCTTAGGCATCTAAGGGATCGTTCGCAACATGCCACGCGAGCTCTTTTGCAAGAAGTCCCATCCGCAAAATGCCTCTTATTGTTTGGGAATCACATACAGACCCCATTTTGATTACGTAACCTTTCCGTTTAAGTTTCGTACTCATCTAGTATTTATTAATTCAAAACCACAGTAAACTTCTTTCTAAATGCCTTGTTTCGAAAGGATACTACTGTTTTTTTCTACCGCAAAATACTAAATTATAAAGTTATCACAGATCGACTTCGATGTCACTAAACTCATAATCCGACAGATTTATGTATTCAAACGACGACATTAATAACTCTTACATAAACTCAAGGAAACCGTATCCTATTAATAATATGTTGAACATTTTTATTGCTTTACATAAGTATAACTTCGAAAATGAAAGTGTGTTCAATAGGGATTGTTGTATTATGTAATGAAAAATACATAATTCGGTATGGATTTTTAACATGTTTTAATCTGTGCGTTTGGCGTGCGGGCAAAAGTAGGGTAAATTTTTTATCCAATCCACCAATCAACATCAACCAATAAATTGGGTGGAATACATCAGGATTGGCTTACATAATATTCATATAGTAAATATGCTGATGACATTGTTCCTGTTTATTACATAGAGTTTTCAAACAATTCCCATAGATATATCAAAACTCTACCAACACCTAGCCAGCGTTTCAGCATGTAACTAATACGAAGAAATATCAAGATTTTCAATTAATGTCAGTCAGTCAACATGATTAGAATTACGGATACGTCGTAAGATGTTATTATTATACCGGAACTTGTCACTTAATTCCTGATTGTCTTTTCTCACGACAGCAAAATCATTACGTATTACCTTTTGTCGTACCTGACAAAAGGTCTGATATTGGTTTTTATCCTCATCCAATTAACATAATGTTATTTATTAATTCCGTTATAATCCCCCGTTTTATTTTAGGTGACTGAGTTTGGACAGTAAGTAGTGTATATTTTTAATGCATTTACTTTTATATTAAACCTTATTTCTTGTCTTCTTTTAACAAATAATAATACGACATATAAAGATCGAAATATCGATCACCGATCAAAGGTAGTGGTGAAGTAAAAAATAATCTGCGGAAACGATAGTTGCATGCGTGCGAGTACTGCAATACCGCCGTGGAAGATAGAGACAGTTACACTGCATCCAGTTCCCGTCTTGTGGCGTTTCCGAGCATCGTTGCGCAACCGCATGCCGCGTGCCCACAGGGTTGCCAAGCGAGCTAGGAAAAAGACAATCATGTGGGTGTTGAATGAACAAAATATTTACCTAACAGGAAAACAGTTTCTTCCTTACTTTGATTAATATAATTTTAAATGTATGATATATTTTCCTTATATTTTTTTATTAGCGCGCATAGTTTTCGCGAATTTAGCTTCTCGATTTTTGATCGTATAAATAATAATTATTATTTAGAGACTGGGACCCACTAAAAACTAATTTCTAAAAATGTATTTTGTAGAATTACTTACAAGTACATACATTTTTGCATTTCCGATTTTTAAGGTATCATAACCAGTATATCAATTCCAATGAGGATTTTTTTCTTTAAAGACAACCACGACAACCCTGTTCGCATAGCATCTGCGCACGCGACTACCAAGTGACGGACCGGAAACATTGTTTTTTATTTAAGCACTAATTCTTCGCGACCGTTAAATTCGAAGCGGTCGGCTCTAGTGGTCGTGTCGTGACTCGAGACAATTTTTTTAAAGAACTTCACGAATTAGCGAGATGCGAACTAATTCGATTGTGGTTCGATGTTTTGTTGTTGTTCGTTCACGAGTTTTTGCGATAAGAAAGTGTTGACACAGAATCGATAGATTCTTTGTCGATAGTGCAAACTAGTTTTGATTTCATTGCACGACATTCTAGTATTTTTGTTTTCTATCTGCCGATACAAAAGACATTCACGGTGTGAATTTGAAAGCTGATATCGGACGAAATAGCTAAGTTAACTCTATCGAATAGGTTTATTTCGATATTTTGAGAATGCCACACATGAAAAAATAACAGGTCAAGTGAACCGTGAAGAAGCGAAGGAAGCGTGGAGACCAACAGAAGCAATTTTGAGTAACTTTTCCAATTAATAGCCACCGCAGGTAAGCTGTGGGTGATGTTGTTGAAATCAACAAAATTTAAATCTAAGTGCAATGACACCAAATTCTTATATATAGTTGACCATGCAACAAACACTGAGGTGTAAAGACATTGCAATGGCGTGCAGTGCAACAACAAACTACTGATTGATATATTGCATTTGTCTTGCTAGCCATACCCGCTAATTAGCAATTTCATCAATACAACCATCGTAACATATCTTACTTAACTATAGAACATAGTATTTCTTCGAACTTCATGCACTATAATTCGCAACGCTTCACTGAAAACCTAATAGATGAGTGTTATTTATGTGGCAATTATAATACTCTGATTTTCATCATTGTTTTTGTTCATCATATACAAATGATAATTCAAATTTTGCAGAATATTGTCATCTTTAACGAGCTTAGATTCAGGTCTACCCTAACGAAGATTTGAATTATAATCCACTACTCTGTCGTTAGTATTTTTATTATCCTTCGAAGCGCCTAAAGTAGTCCGTGCTATATAAAAACGAAATTCGTAATTCTTCTTATCAACAGTCCTTTACATGTTTTTGACTTACACAAGTGGGTCGGTGTAGTCAGCGGAGTCGAACGTTACGTTCATACACCGACAGCCCGGTCAGATTACTATACTCTTTCGACATAAGATACGTTGCAAATACTTTGTTATATTCACGGATTTATGTGTGGAAGGGTTTCAAAAGATATTTTTGGCAATCTTTCAGGGATGTTAAAGTGAAGTTATGCAATTATAGTGCTCGCTTAGAAAAAGTTAGTAGTCGTTGATCAGTTTTTCCGAAAGATAAATGGTGTAGCTCAACAGTTTCGCTCACTTTAAGTGGAATGGATGATCGATTTGTACGAAATATATATTCGGATGAATCTTCATGATAATAGACTGTTTAGTATAGACAGGTTAAAACGGATTAACATGATCTGAGTGATGCCAAGAAATATTTATGTAACAAGGATTAAAGTAATGTTGACGACATTTCAATTGGAAAATTTAGAGATTTAGGGTAGTGTAGAAGAGAACATTTTATTGGAAAGGTAACTAAATAAAACGCAAAAGAAAAAAAACATTTAGACAAGAAAAACTCGATACAAAGCCCATAGCAGATTCTAAGGTATTTAAAAAATAGACTACGGCTAACTGGTTAGGCAGGTGCGTCTGCGCAGTCCTACTAGACATTCTTCTAGCCACTTAGATACTCTATTCGGAGAGCTTGATCGCAATTAACGCCCCACAAAGTTTATTGATTGGATTAAAATATTTTAATTTAGGTTAAGGCGAGCTCGTTTTGGTGTTGTGACATGATATGTTTCTTGTATCGGGAATATTTATTCGATTTTGGAGGTGAATATTTCAAAGTACGAAGTACATAATATGTAATACTGCTCGTCTCATGCCTCACTCCCTGCATAGTTTTTAGAGGGTCTTGAGATTTTAATGATGTATGGTTATTGGTTTGCGTTTTTTTTATGGCCACCAGCGCGGCGCCGGGTTGCATTGTGTTTATAATCACACATGACAGCTCAAAAGGACAATCTCTCTCTCTTTCGGACGATACTAAGTATTTGTAGTGACACTGACAGAAGTAAAATGACCGATATCGGCACCCCAGAGCCCAATCAAGTGACATTACGACGTGACTCAAATTATAATTTATTTTAAATGCGACACGCAAATGTCCTGACATCTTTGTGATGCTACGCACACACAAATGGATATTGCGTAGAAACCTTGCAATCATTTGATTCATACACTTAAACGGAGTAACCCAAGCTATGAATGACTAAGTGAGGTCTTGTATAGAATTTACTTATAACCACACCTTCGGAAATCAAATGCGATTTTGATACTACGGCTGGTTTATAAAAAGCGTTATATCGTTTGATAAAACAACCATTACCGATGACGATGATTTCCTTGTTGTTAGCGCGATCGTATAAATAACAGGCTTCAGTTTGACGCAAAAAATCTGCTAACAATCGTTGCACGCTGCAACGTGCTGCAACCAGCGGAGTGGATAGATACAATAGCAAATTTATAAGCACGATAACACAAACTATCTAAAGAAAATGCAGCAAACGATGTTAAGTGTGAACGCTAAGAGAACATATCTCTGGTACTAGTGCGTGAGTGGCTAGACGAGGCGATTAAATATAACTTTTTTGCAACCTATCAATGTATTTTGGCTATTATGGCTTAAGGACCTTCAGTGTTTATAATAATACATAGCTTGAAATTAATTCAAATCAAATTTAAATGGAATTTGTGTCCACCAGCTATTCGCTTGCAGATAATACCTATGAATTCCAAACAGTTACTTATATCATTTTAAACGTCATCTTAGAACATTGACGCTGTTCCTGCACTGGCGAGCAATAAATTTATCACATTATTATCCTCTATAGTAGGCTGCCCCACTCCGCTTTTGTATTGAGACCAACATACAAAGATCATGCACAGAGAAAGACCTATCGATATGACTTTTCTCACATATTACACACTATATGGGATTCTATAGTAGAAAGCGCCCGAATAATGTCTTGAATTCAATTAATATACTCTGTTATGGCGGCCTGTAAATTTTATAACCGACATCAACTTTCTACGTGTACACGCGACTTCCGAGCTGCTTTCCTCCGTCGGAAAGAAATCTTATACGACCTTCAGGTGTATTATGTATCTCATTCAACCTACTAAATGCGAAAATCACTAACTATAAACAAATATGTTAGCCATTATATATCATAATTTTTATTAGTCTCATTCGACGTAATAGTCACAGTAGTGTTTGTTTAGTGGTCCTTCTTTCGTGGCTTGCATTGTAACTGTGTGAATCATACTGCACGATTAATTCGTGGGTGATTCATTGATGTGGTGTTGTTATGCGATGTTATATGTTAAGTTTAAAAACACTACTAGGCAATGTCACAGCTCTTTATGAGTCATGTGGGTCAATGGGCTGTGACAAGTTGTTATATTTTTTTACAATATGAACCCAATTTAGTTTTATTATTACCTCCTTGACACATATACGAGTATACAGGGTGTAAGGGACATCACAAAGAAAACTCATATCATGCATTCAAATCATGATTCTGGACCCACCAAGGTTGGAATTCTGCGTCGTCCTCTTCATGAATTATGCTCAAATCTAAAAGCAATTTTAAATTGATCTTAGTATGATATCATTATACAAATCTATCTCAAGTAATTTTACATAGACTAGACATAAACTGCAATGTAAATGAAGACTCAATACGCTCGAGCTCACATTTCATGCTAAAGTCAATTTAAAAATGCTGTAAAATTTTAGCACAATTGATAAAAACTTCAAAGGAAAACTCGAACTCTGGGGGGTCCAGAATCATGAGTAGAATCCAAGGTATCAGTCTCCGTTATGATGCCCCTTACACCCTGTATATGTATATTTAACATGACATATAGTTTAAGCAAAGCAGTATTATCCTACTAATATTATAAATGTGAAAGTTTGTGAGTGTGGATGTATGTATGTATGTTTGTTACTCCTTCACGCAAAAACTACTGAACGGATTTGGATGAAATTTGGAACACAGATAGTTTATAACCGGGATTAACATATAGGATACTTTTTATCCCGATAATGCCGAAATTTTTGTTACGTTAAATACTACGCGGACGAAGTCCGTGGGCACAGTGTCCTTATATCGAGTATTTAATTGCGTCGTGTAAAGCTGGCTCCAGACTTGTGACATTTCATCGCAACATGGCTCGTAGCCATGTCGGCAACGTGGGTCAGTACCGGTAATGTGGACGATATTTGTTACGCGAAAAATTGACACGACGTAAAGTCGCAATACGACCCATCCCGAACAGCCGAAGAAAAGCCCTATGTACAAGAAAAAAAAACGGTGAACAAAAAAATACCCGGTTCGGCACCGTGTAACTGACGACGCCTAGACCGTTCACATTTAGCGTAAGTAACAAATTCGGAGCGATGCTACTCAGTCCGGCTCGGCGCATGTTACAAGTGTGAATCCACCTTTACGTCAAAGGAAATGATTCAGTAAGAAAAGCCGGTAGTTAAACAAGTCACCATTTGAGGAAAATTATTTGTATTGACGTTTGATTTATTCAACAAAATCAATGAATCACTATTCAGAGTTCTGTTCATGGCATGCCATATTATATGCCAGAAGTTTTGGTAAATAGAAGTTTTGTTGATAATGCTTGGGTTTGTGAGATTTCGGTCGCTCGAATTGATACGACTGGCTGATTTGAACATGGTTAAGTATAAAATTTTAATTTTTAGATTTTTGATGATTACACAATTAGGTACTACTGCCTATTTTCATATAATTTAGGCTCGAATTCGTAACAGGAATAATGTAAAGCATGTTCATTTCTTTCGGAAACTTCATGAGGTTGTTGCCAAAACACCACTTTCATAAGCTTTCTCTTGTTATCCGTGTTGGCTCTCGTGTCAACTCATTGCGTTAATATTCAGGCCTCATGACTAACGAAGTTTAAATCGCGAATAGTTAATTAGAAAGTCTATTAATTAACAAGAGCGATTTATGGCAGATTTCACGGAGTATTGGTTGTGGAATAGTACATTGTTACATGAGTGGTGAAAGTTACTTATTTTGTCCCGAGACGGGGTTTGGCGCCCGAGCGTAGCGAGGGCGCTAATAGTTCGAGGGACAAAATAAATCTTTCACCCGAGGTAAACACTGTGCTTTTCATTATGAATACAAGGAAAATAAAAATAAAAACAGGAATTGGCTAAAGAAATAATACAAGGAAATATAAACAATACTCTACAACACGAAAAAAAAAAAACGGATTGCCGCCTATTTTGTTTTTTTTTTCGTTGGCCGGCCAACTTCATTATTTAGCCATTATTTTTCATTTTCATCTTTAAATATTTTGCCCAAATCTATGTTATTTTAAAGAAATTGTTGAAACTAAATTATAATTAAGTCATTTAAAAAAATATATTCTTGAATTAATACTTAACTTTATGTTATTTCAATTTTACATCGTGCTGTAATTGAGTGGCTGTAGAAAAAGTTTGAACATGGTTCCATAGAAATGTGAAAATGGAACTAGTTTTTTTTTATAATTTGACAGCTGTCAGTTGAAAGTGAAACTCCCGGGCCTGAAAAGTATTACTTTCAACCCGCTTCTCAGGCAACTTCAGACCTACTTTCAGAGTATGAGTAATGAAAATGTATTTTACCTTATCAGAGTTGATTAGGTAGTTTGAGAGTTTCTTAATGATACAAAACTGGCTTGTTTTCATTTCGGGAAAACGACAACTGAATTCACTTGAAACGTGTTCTATCGCTTGAATTTTCTTTCTTCTTGAAATATTTTCCATTTTACGAGAGTCTTTTCGTGTTTAGCTTATTACACACATCTTCTTCATAGCTGTTTGTGATAATCTTTTAACAACGAATAATTTAACGATAGAGCCCAGTCTTCCTCATAAAATATTTTCCACTTTCACGCAACAACAAAAGAGTTACGTTCACACCTATTTTATGTACAATCACGCTTCGACATAAACCAGCTGAGCAGTGAAAACGTAATGAAGCATCAAAATATGACTTGAAAGTTTGCTTAAAATAACCACTAACACTGTATGAGATTACATAAACCACTGGATGTTGTGCCATAAAGTTATGGGCAATTGAACTTTAAGCGCTTCTTACTAATAGGGAAATATGACATAAACAGAACATAGCTACTCTTAGCAATGACTCGTCAGATACAAATATAGAGGAAGGCTTTGAAGCCAAAGTTAATTCAGTAAACATTCCAAATAGTAAGGGCCAAAATAAGGCCAAAAGATGATGATGGCGCTTAAATATATAGGGATTGACATAAGTTATCAATAAGTGCCAGCTAATGTTATACCCATAAATTCATAGCAAATCGATTTGTAGAAACCCGATTCATCTTGGGCACAACACGTTGTATGAACTTAAGTGACTGAGTGAGTTGTCAATGCAGCGTAGGTAAAAAATCGATGCAAAAAATCTTGAGCCAAATAACTTTTTAGTTCTTGTAAGTAAATTATGCGTGAATTTGTGTGGTTGTTTTTTCTTCAACACAAAAACAAAGACGTAAATAATTATTAACGTTTTTATTTTTGTGGTAGCCAACAATAATGGTGATGTTCTTATTATATTTGTTAGGATGAAAAACAAATCTATGCTTTTTTACAAGCGGCTTCAGCACATCGGTATCGATTTCTCGTCCACTAACCTCAGTAATTTAAAACTAATCCGATTTAGAACATTTTGAAAAGCTCGTCATTCATTACTAAAGCCATATGATACGCTGCGCGCAAACCTTTGTATGAGAGCAGCAACAAAATTTGCTGAATTACTTCAATCAATTTAGACTAGTGATCATGCAAATTTGAACTGTATTACGGTTAGTCAGGTATTTAACTTTGTTGCTGAATTTATAATACGGAAACAGAGTTTATTAACATCAGTGACGGGTCACGTGTGAAAAGTTAAACCCCGATTCGGGTGTTGTGTTACAACATTTAAATACCTCATTCATACAGCGTTTGTTGTAAAACTTTGACGTAATACTTTGTGATAATTATTGCTATTGTGTTAATTGTGCGTGAGATGTTGTAAAATGAAACGAATTATACAAGCATTGTGAATCTTCTTGGTGAACGCTTTTAAAAAGTAAATGCGATTATTTTGCTTTAACCAAAATTATCAGTATTCTTATAGGTATATATATTACTAATCCTGGACACAAATAATCCCAGATGGAGAACACGAGATAAAAATTCCTAGTATTACTAGAAAAAGAATAAACATAATTTTTATTAATGTTAGCCATTACAGTATTTATGAATAAAATGAAACGAAGTTAAAAATGCGAACATATTCAAAGTTACATTATTTGTTTGGAGCATTCAAAAACCTTAAAATTCATAAAAAGAATTGAAATCTTCAAATCATTCCTTAAATCATCCATTCATGAGGATGAATGAATTTGATACAGACATCGATCAGACAGTGTAATGGAGCCGTGCTAAAATCCACGAAACTTGTTTTTCCTGTTATCTTTACCTAATAGTAATATTTGTGGCATTTAGACCATGTAAGCGATCAATCTATTAAAACTAGTCTAAAATTCGAATTGCTTATTAATATTATTTTTGTAATTAGTTCCGCATTGCATTAGCATATATTTATTTTTAATTATTTGGACATCTACATATATTAACCTTTGCTTTTAATATTTTCTCTGCAAATGTCGTATTCTAGTCTAAACTTAGCAAATTTGTTTAATCCCTTAGCTTTGGCATTGGCGTTGCAAGAATCTATTACAGTTTAGATTTGCTTCCCTTATCAACTAAAAGGTCTATGTCGAGAAAATAGTAGTAGTCAATATCAATGTTGAGACAGCTAGAAGGTTCAAAAGGTATCAAAATTACTCAGATAGTGCAGAGGAAGCAACATCTTAACAACATCAAGTACATTATTCTCTGCCTAACAGCTTTATCTGGTTATCATCACCTTCAATTAGAATAGCGTTTATATTATTTCCAAATTAAATAACGTATGGTTATCATCGCCAATGGTGCCAATGCCGGTAATCCCACTCGTCAGATTGCGTACAAGACCGGCGACTCTCGATTTCGTCCCGAGTGGAATGTCGCCAGCCGGGTCGCGTGCTACCTGACCGAGCCGCGTGATGCAAGTATTGAGACCACTGCGATTTGGCAGCTACATTTTTTAGGGAAGCAACGATGGAAATCTCTCCTCGCATTCTCGCACTCTTCAAAATAAATGTGCAGAACACAATTTAAATGCCATGCCACCAAGGGTGAGTGGTGGATCCTTCTTCTAAATTGTTTTTCCATTTCATTGAAAAACTTGCATAGGCTCAGAATTCGCTTACCGGTCGTACACCTTCTAGAACGGGCTTACAGCTTTAAACTTACGTATTTAACTTAGTATCGGTATGGAGGGGGGATTTTTGGAGATCAAACGCATAAAAATACACAAAATTGATGGATGGCTGGCTTCCTCTACTATAGCATCAACGACTTTGGAGCCGAATGAGTAAATTATGTTATTAGGACACTGGTATTTCCATTAAATACTGTTTATGATCATAGAAGTCTGCTGCGCCCTTCACGATAGCATGTATACGGATACCGGTATTTATGGTTTCATACAGTTAGTCGCATAAGATTCTGCTTATGAGAAGTGAGGTTGTGGAATGCCGCCGGGTAGGTACGCAGGCTTCAGACCAAATCGTGTTGCTAAGTGCGTTGCAAGTGTTGAGACTTGCGACGCTTGGGATATTACTGGTAAATAAATTTTACTGACAATATTGAGGGACCAAAAACCGAGAATGCATTCAAGCAAAAAAAAATCTTACCATCTCTTCAGCTTTTTCTACTCCTGCAAAAAGTTCAAAGTTTCAGGTCTTTGGCAGAATTCCAAAATAAAAAGGGAAAGTTTCGGTAGCAATAGATCCAAGTATGCCATCACACACGCTCCGGGAGAGTTAATGAATTTTAAGATTAAAGAAAACTTATGCAAGTACTCTTTCAACATTCAATAATATGGAGTTCGAGAGGAAACTCAAGCATGAATGGCAAACGTCGAAGGTTTCTCGTTCGTTGTTTTCTGCAAAGGATGATAATATTCCTCATTCGTTTATTTTAGATCTTAAGAGCACCTGCCAGGTGTTCTACTAATTATTCACCCTCGATTATTTACATGCAGTTGATTGCATAAGACTCAATAGAATATTATTTACTCAAGTCTTGCACTCATGACGTCAAGCATCTGTTTCTGACTTGCCTACCAATTAACACCTGTCTAGCAACTAAGGTCAGTCAGTTATTTGCAAAACAACTCTTAAAAAAGGTATTTAAGTACTCCCAACTTTTCTCTTTTACAAATATAAATTTCGCCATATCGCTGATACTTTGCACCGTCCAATCGATCATAAATTACCTGGAACAGGTAATGGGTTAACCTTGTCTTTAAATAAATAAAAAACTCAATAATTACACTCTGTAACGTAATAAATATCGTTATTACATAACGGCATTGCAAAAGGGTTTCTTGAAATGAACACATTGACCGATATTAACATCGATGTTTCTTGAGATCAGCAAAACCAATGCACAACCACCTTAAGGAAATGACGTTGTTAGTTGCATTTTATTATGGTCAATTTCCAGAAGCAGGCACATATATTATTATCAAACTGTGCATGCTTTAGAGCTGTATTTCTAGCAGTAGATTTAAAGGACTGATTATATTTCCAGAGCTAGCAATAACAGTTACCATCATTCAGGATACATAATCTAAGTATACTTCTGAAGTCAGATCCAGACACGAATAAAGCGAATATAGTAGTTTCTAAGAGGGGATTACCCCCAGTCTCTTAAAAGTGCAAATCAGCTGAGGGCGCCCGCAAACCACAAAAGCAAAATAGGGAGTGGCGAGAAGAGTAGACGAAGAGGGGTCGGGAAACAACAATTGCCGGGGCAATTAACAGTAGATTTTCTACTAGTAACGGGCAAAGTAAGTTATGGCTGACCCCTCGGTTCTCTTGAAATGTTATTTAACACTGTGCAATGCTAACGCCTCTACTAATTATGCCGGTTTAACGATTAAGAAATGGCTTGTTTAATTTAAATTGCTTGTTTTACTTGCAAGTGTAATTTTTAACACTGTTTTGATAATTAAATTCATAATGAATTTTAGTATTCTGATACTGGCTTTCAAGGGACAAGTATCGCATATTTTTTGTATGCGGCTTCCTTCGGATGACTAAATTGCAAATTATTCCAAATGGCAGTATGTGAATGCAGCGAAAGACTAATTTAACTTCGGCTGGTAAGTGTTCTTTATTTTGGACTTTAGCACAACCTAAAATTTTTACATTGATATTGATCATTAAGCACCACCAGAAGAAGCATTTGATCGACAACGATGATAAATTGTTTGTTGACCGTAGCCACCGATAGATACTATGTATTAATTTACAAAGCGTGGGTTTCATGACAGTGGTGCGCGCTTTCAAGTTGTTGGGACCTGTTTCGATGCAGACCGCTTAACCTGTCGGGCCAAGAGAAGTGTCTATTGTTCCTCATGTCATTACGTTAGTGGATGTTTAGACCTGTGTAATGGTACTTGTTTATATCTGTGCTCAGTTTTTTTTAATGATACGGTAACGGTGTGGTTATGCTCTATTAATGGATCTATAAAAAGTGGTTCGCAATTGATGTCATGTTGACGGTACCAATGTTAGAATTTCTAAAGAAGTAGAGCAGACTGAATCTTCCAATCAGAGTGGATGGAATGTGAAAGGGAATAGATCTATTTGGACATGCAAAGTACTAAGTCATTTATGATTTAGTAAAAGGCAACATTTACCATGAAGAATTTCTTGAATTTAGAATCTGCACGCCGCCATGTCATACCATACACGACAAATACGTTATGCCGTTGCTCTAATTGTTGATCCCGCAATTTATCTTCCTTTGCGAGTCTAGAATCTACACTCACAATAAAGGATAATTTATCTTCTAAATATTCATGTCCAGGCCTAATGTTTGTGCGCTAAATACTGCCTAGCAATTTATTACGGACAACGATGTGTTGGGAATCTTCTGGGCGCGCAGGTTCGGTGACCTCCACATCTGGATTAGGGACAATGGCGAGGGGGACTTTGGATTGTGCTCAAGGAGCGTGGAGAAACACCGTGACATTGATTTTGAAAATTGTCGGTACGATTCGTATTCTTATAATTTTAAGCACTGTGTTCAAAGTATAATCCTGTTTTATTCTTCCAGCGAATACTTATAGGATTTATCTACATAAACAAGAGTTCACTGACACGAATAAAACTGTGTCAGTAAAATGTTATTTTAAGACGAGTCTTTTGTAGTTATACGTGATATTATTATACCCACCTGTATGTAGTTTATCAGTGATTAAACACGCTTCTATTAATTGTTTCAGGGTTACTGATAACATTTATCGCAATGTATTAAAATAAAGAGACCATACATATTACATTATTTAAATTTTAAAATCAATTCATCTTCTATTAACTTAAACTTAGCTTCTTAATTTAATCCAGCATCAATATTAAGCTAAAACTGTATTAAGATATTTCAAAAATAGCTTAGCAAAGATCACACAAAAAAATCCAGGCTACTCTTGTTCACTAACGTCTCGAGTCTCATAATGCAAATACTCGGAAATGGTTCCAGCACTCCTACCAAAGTAGCATTCACATCATTGAATGAACTAAAAAACTACTCATGTTCCAAAAATAGTGTGAGTTCGAAAAACTCGCTCACCGCTGCTGTGTACACATTGCGATAGAATACCTAATAAGCGGATCGGTTTAAGAAACCTCTGGTACTCGTTCGACCCGTGTCCATGGGTCAACGACACCAAACCAAGCGCCGGCGCAGGCCTTATTGTTGTCTATGGAGCAGTTTAGACTAGTAGGTACACATTTGATGTTTTGCTTCAAGGCCAGGTGACAAATCTGCCAAATCTGTACTTTGGTCACGCGTGCGAACTGGCGGAAGGATGCGTACTAGGTACTTTATTATTTGAAGTGACGTAAGACTTGATGCAGTTGGAACAGAAAACTATGACCCTTTGGTTCAAGTGAAAACAAATGCTCAGTAATGGAACAAAAAACCTGTAAGATGATAAAAAAGTAAAACATTAACGAACTTCGAAATAGTATAAACTGTATAAATGAACGCGAAACATAATAAGACAATGACACAAAGACACGCATATATGCATTAAACAAAACAAATAACATTAACGGTGCCGGTCATCTTCCCGAGGTGACAGCTAATTATGATTTATTAATGTTGTATCTTAAAGGGAAATTCAGAGATAAAAGTTCACACACGTCTACGCTAACGCCATCACGTACACACACACATACACACGTAACAAATAATCTGATAATGATATGTGTTACTGAACAAGCTTTTTGAAACGCGCTAACGAAGCGAAGGCACCTTTATAAAACACCTAACGATAACACAGTAATGGCCGACATATATTTTCATCCCCCGTTAAAGTAAACCAAAATTAACACACATACATTTATAAGTCAGCATACTAAAATTCTTAATACATCAACAATGTTGTACAGATCATTTTACATTTTTGGATAAAAAAGGAAAAAAGAAAGAGGATAGTAAACCCATAACCATAAGATCTAAAACTGAACGTTGCCTTACTTCCTCATAGATACTTTTTAGTATGACAAACATGATTACAGTGCTAAGTACTGGTAGTCATCACGATCAATACCATTCCGAACATTTTAATGATGTCATTAGATTTAAATAATAGAGGAAATGAAACTCATAATTTTTTATCATTAATTTCCACACATTAAATGCTCAATAAATCAAAAGAGTTGTATTTAAATATTGGATTCAAGATGTTGGATTTTTTTGAAGTCTTGTATCTATGCAGATTTTCATAATATAAAATTAATTGAACGGAAATGGCTTATCATTAGAAAGACTTTCGTTAACCAATGGGTAGAAGCAACACGTGAGAAAGTTTGAACGGGACTAATTTTTGGTTTGATTTATAGTTCATTATTAATTACTGCAGCAAATTAGCAGTTTATATTTATTTATGCCTCGCGTTATGGGTTTAATTTGTCAACAAATTACTCTAATGAAGTAAAGTTTTGTGGGGTCGATTATAACATTTCTCTTGTAAAAATAAATATCCGTCCAATAGTATAGATTTATACAGGACTGGGAATGGAATGAGAATAATATAATAGAAGCAAAAATATTATCATTTATTATATTAAGCCATATTTCTTCAAACAACGTTACTATCTACATCGATGTCACTTAGCCTTTGAACGTCTGCCTCTGTAATGTGATTTATGGTCACTATTTACTATTATGACCATACCGGCTCCGTTGTCTCTACCATCTGATACTCGTTCGGAGAGATACGAAAATGAGTGCCTTTATCAACTGTGGGAAAAGAGCACAAACTAATTACTGTCTTAGAGTTGATTTAGAGTCGGTTTTAACAATTCCTTCATTTTGCTGCAAACGGCGATTAGATAATAGACTCTTTGTGTATCAGAGCACAGCAGATAAGATTTGTAGGTAACTGTGCAGTCTATGGCAGATTCTCGAGTGTAATTATACATCTGAGTACTTTTATGTGGTATATTCTATTTGAGATGAAAACACTTTTGAATTTATACATGCATAATATTCAGCATTTTAGTTAGCACAGTAATTTCTAGAAAGTAAATTCGGGCAGACTTCGGATCTTGGCTTACTGCAGTCTCCGAGGTGGCCAAAATACCAGCGCAGTTTAAATTTGGCACTCACCTCACAATAAAATTCAATGAAAACCTCGACTCATTCGCTAAATTGGCCATTGTTATCAAACAAGATGTCATAAACTTTAATCTTAAAGGCGTTCAAACACTTTCTACCGGCGAACCGTGGACAAAAAATATTTCTATTGTTACATGCGTGCACGTTGTTCATTCACTTGATTTTTTAGCACCACCAGAGGCGTTACCATGATATCGACTCAACACCGCATCACAAATGTCGTTGACTCCAACATTGTCGTGTTCGGCTGAGTCGGGTTTTAGTTTCTAGAGTGAAAATGTAGTGAGTTTACTTACATGGTACGGTGTTAGAAAGCGTGGGCGATTCGATAGACAATTAATAGCAGCATCGGCTGTTCGTTAGAGATCTGCTTCTTATACTTGCTATTGTTCTATTGCCAGGTTTAATTACCGGCGAAAGTCTAACGAGAGTGCCGCGTGAAAGTTTTGTACACACGTCGGGTCCCACGTGTATTTTGAATACATTTTTTTATGTAATCTAAAGTAGGATGTCGTAATTTTTGTTTATATGGAATTGTTCTGTGCAACTGTTAATGTTATGCAATTGATTATTTAATATTCGCAACAATGTAAGCTGTTGTTGGGTCAAATTCTTTGTTTAGTATTTGAGTTAATGTTTTGTTGTGACTTTTTTCTCACAATCTCTCATAATTTACTTGTTTTGTATCACCTTTCTTATCTTGCTGTAAAAGCGGCTTGATAGCAGATTAGAGTGATTATAACGATAGTTTGATAAAATTATTTAAAAGGCATAACAAAGTTTTCTTGGTAACGAAAATTCTCATTTTAATGAGGTTATATAATATAATAAGCAATAATGTTAGAGCGAATAAAATCAAAATTAATAACGGATTCCTTTCTAATCTAGAGTACCTACTGCCGTTCAGTCTTCGGGTACATTTACACGAATAATCATCTCAGTGATAAAGCAATAACGTCATGTCATTGCTTTATCACCAATGTATTGATAACTCAAAACCGCTAATGATACCGACGGTATAAAAAAATATGAAGAATACTGACTTCCATTAATATTATTTTGAGGTTATCTTCCGACGTTTCAAGGTCACTTTGAACGGAAACTACTTAAAAAATATAACATGTTACCTGTGATGTTACTATGCATTAATTTATGACAAAAAGTAGCGACAGCAAAATGATTAGTGCGAATGTTTCGTCCAGAGCAAACACAGGGTTAGGCCAAGTTAACTCCAGTGTTGCAACCATTTTAATCTATTAACATACAACCTTAAAATATAACATCAAACAGGTTTCGCAATGTTATGCAGTTCGTTAACCAGTGCCCAACCAACCCATAATAGAGTATTATCCTATGAAATACATATACTCTACCACTTATGTAAACTCTCGTTGTCGATTTCGACTACTAGAATTTACGTGCGATTTTGATTTTAAGTTCTTTACGGAATCTCGGTCAGCCGACGATAATCTTTCGGCTACAGTTGCCAAATATTGTAGCAACAGGGCCTTCCTCCATTGATTTGTTCCGGCAACACATCAGGCATTAGCGTTTGACAAATGTTGCCATTGGCATCTCCGAACGTGTCCTCATATTCATTTATTAGCAGATAAGATGACGTGATTAATGGTTCCAATTATTTGCTTGGCTAACGAGGTTTTTGGTCCAGATATTTTGCTGGTACTTATAATTTTTTTATGTAACAAAGTCGGCACACAAGCATATGACCTGCCTGATATTAAGTGGGTAACGTAGCCTATAGATTCATCAAATACCAAAGACATTGCTCACGTGTTGCAAACTTGAAAAGGAGTGGGACAGATGTAGGGGAACGGGCAGTTGGCCTTTCAGATCTTTTGGAACGAAACGCGGTTATAATAGCTGCTTTACGTCAAACTTCTGTGAGAGTGTGGTACTACACTGTTTGAGCGAGCCTGTACATGAGCTTCAGCTATAACACTATGACTATGGCAACACACATTATTTAGGAATATTGTGTAAAGCACAATATTTAATAATAGGAGTAGCATGTTACCGCGATAGCCTATCAATACATACCTACAGGAGTTTCCCGTAGTTGGAAATTCGTGAGATAAATTGTGCTATACATTCAACATTATATTAAGTATTTTAGTGAAATCCTACTAATATTATAAATGCGAAAGTTTGTGAGTGTGGATGTATGTATGAATGTATGTATGTATGTATGTTTGTTACTCCTTCACGCAAAAACTACTGAACGGATTTGGATGAAATTTGGAACACAGATAGTTTATAACCTGGATTAACATATAGGATACTTTTTATCCCGAATACGTTTTATGCTGTATGTTCCCGTGGGACAATTATCGATCCTACTGAACGGATTTGGATGAAATTTGGAACACAGATAGTTCAAAACCTGCATTGAAACATGGGATACTTTTTATCCCGATAGTATGTTCCCGTAGGACAATTATCGATCATACTGAACGGATTTGGATGAAATTTGGAAACCAGATAGTTCAAAACCTGTATCAAAACATGGGACACTTTTTATCCCGAATACTTTTTATCCCGTATGTTCCCGTGGGACAATTATCGATCCTAATGAACGGATTTGGATGAAATTTGGAATACAGATAGTTCAAAACCTGTATTAAAACATGGGATACATTTTATCCCGATTACTTTTTATCCCGTATGCTCCCGTGGGACAATTATCGATCCTACTGAACGGATTTGGATGAAATTTGTAACACATATATATCAAAACCTGCATTAAAACATGGGATACTTTTTATCCCGATAGTATGTTCCCGTGGGACAATTATCGATCCTAACGAACGGATTTGGATGAAATTTGGAATACAGATAGTTCAAAACCTGGATTAAAACATGGGATACTTTTAATCCCGATAGTATGTTCCCGTGGGACAATTATCGATCCTATTGAACGGATTTGGATGAAATTTGGAAACCAGATAGTTCAAAACCTGTACCAAAACATAGGACACTTTTTATCCCGAATACTTTTTATCCCGTATGCTCCCGTGGGACAATTATCGATGCTACTGAACGGATTTGGATGAAATTTGGAACAAGATAGTTCAAAACCTGTATTAAAACATGGGATACTTTTTATCCAGATAGTATGTTCCCGTGGGACAATTATCGATCCTACTGAACGGATTTGGATGAAATTTGGGAACCAGATAGTTCAAAACCTGTATTAAAACATGGGATACTTTTTATCCCGATAGTATGTTCCCGTGGGCCAATTATCGATCCTACTGAACGGATTTGGATGAAATTTGGAAACCAGATAGTTCAAAACCTGTATTATAACATGGAATTATTTTTATCCCGAATACTTTTTATCCCGTATGCTCCCGTGGGACAATTATCGATCCTACTGAACGGATTTGGATGAAATTTGGAACACAGATAGCTCAAAACCTGGATTAAAACATGGAATACTTTTTATCCCGATAGTATGTTCCCGTGGGACAATTATCGATCCTACTGAACGGATTTGGATGAAATTTGGAACACAGATAGCTCAAAACCTGGATTAAAACATGGGATACTTTTAATCCCGATAGTATGTTCCCGTGGGACAATTATCGATCCTATTGAACGGATTTGGATGAAATTTGGAAACCAGATAGTTCAAAACCTGTATCAAAACATAGGACACTTTTTATCCCGAATACTTTTTATCCCGTATGCTCCCGTGGGACAATTATCGATGCTACTGAACGGATTTGGATGAAATTTGGAACACAGATAGTTCAAAACCTGTATTAAAACATGGGATACTTTTTATCCCGATAGTATGTTCCCGTGGGACAATTATCGATCCTATTGAACGGATTTGGATGAAATTTGGAAACCAGATAGTTCAAAACCTGTATCAAAACATAGGACACTTTTTATCCCAAATACTTTTTATCCCGTATGCTCCCGTGGGACAATTATCGATGCTACTGAACGGATTTGGATGAAATTTGGAACAAGATAGTTCAAAACCTGTATTAAAACATGGGATACTTTTTATCCCGATAGTATGTTCCCGTGGGACAATTATCGATCCTACTGAACGGATTTGGATGAAATTTGGGAACCAGATAGTTCAAAACCTGTATTAAAACATGGGATACTTTTTATCCCGATAGTATGTTCCCGTGGGCCAATTATCGATCCTACTGAACGGATTTGGATGAAATTTGGAAACCAGATAGTTCAAAACCTGTATTATAACATGGAATTATTTTTATCCCGAATACTTTTTATCCCGTATGCTCCCGTGGGACAATTATCGATCCTACTGAACGGATTTGGATGAAATTTGGAACACAGATAGCTCAAAACCTGGATTAAAACATGGAATACTTTTTATCCCGATAGTATGTTCCCGTGGGACAATTATCGATCCTACTGAACGGATTTGGATGAAATTTGGAACACAGATAGCTCAAAACCTGGATTAAAACATGGAATACTTTTTATCCCGATAGTATGTTCCCGTGGGACAATTATCGATCCTTCTGAACGGATTTGGATGAAATTTGGAAACCAGATAGTTCAAAACCTGGATTAAAAACATGGGATATTTTATATGCCGATAGTATGTTCCCGTGGGGCAATTATCGAAAACCACGGCGATGCTGTGAGATTTTCGTGTTTTTTTATGTGCAAGCCATTATAGCCAAAACAGTGAACCTTAAATACAATAAAAATTTATAATTTATTTTGAACTAGCTGGTGGTCGAATCTTATTACCTATTATACTACTACGACTTACTATTAGGATGTACATTTGGTAGTAACAAATCTTAACAAATTAATCCTTAAATCAAAATAAATACTTTTAACTCTGCGAACTAGACAAATATTTTTTGTTAAATAAAATTTTGTTTAGTTAAATTCAACGCGGACGAAGTCGCGGGCACAGCTAGTAACTGATATTTTAGACTGATCATAAATGATCTAATCTAACTGAGGATGACAAAACTATAACAAGACATGCAAGAGCTAGTAAGTAGATTTACTCCACAGACATAAAAATATCAAGGGAACTGTTAAGAATTATAATATTATAGGTATAAGAAATCGATACATTTTCAACATTATTACATTATTATTTTGCGGTGCACGCAACAGCGCCGCGCTTTCTCACCTCATCCGCTAATACAGATTTACTGTTGGCAATCGCACTAAGTTGTGGAGAATTATATTTGACATCAGGTGCAACCTGACGTAATGCAATAATGTTTACTGGATCACATCGAATTATGTAACGCGTACGCTCTGTTTGTTCAGTTCTAGATGTCTTATCGACTGTTTTCATTACGTGGTCTGCGGTGTTTGAAATTTCGTGCTTGATAGTTTGTAGTGGCACGTGTTGTCTGTGTAATCATTCGTTACCAAAACACAGTCATTTATATTATAAACTGTTCGGCGGACACGAAATTTCTGTGTGAACGGAAATATTTAGAAAGGTGTAAGCGGCGAGCATAATAAAACATAATTTTAAACCGATATTAATAACCGATAAATGAAGGCCTTTCAAGTTTAAAATGGTTACTGTTCCGAAATATGTAGGTAGGTCTAATTATTTAAATTCAAGTGATATTAATAACTTGTCATTGAATACCGTTATGAATACATGCTTATCGAATACGCACATGAAATCAGCAAATCACATTAGGATTATTCGTCACAGTTTTTATAACTAATAGTACTAGCTTAGACTTTATTTCTATTGGAAAAGTAACTGACAGGTTAAAAGCAAAGCTATGAATTAACCATTAGTTTTGCAAAACTGTTTGTGAAGATTAAATTGTGTAAATGCGGCCTAGATGTAACTTGGGTGCTTAAATACAACAAGTGCGTAGAAAGATAAGGAAAAAATAAATAGAAGGGCGGAAAGAACGCAAAATTATAGTGTTCCTAATTAAAAAAAGGATCACACGAAAAGGACAGCCTTTAAATCAATTACCTTGAAAAAATAACAGACTTTGTACTTATAAAACAAAATAAAATAATTAGACAAAAAATCCATTACCTACTACCGACCTATTCAGAATTGCGAAACATTAAACTAAAAATACTGAGAAACACATTAATTCCAACCTCGGAATAAGATAACAAAAAGAGTTAATTTCAGCTTGTCATTTTAAACAGAAATTAGTGGTTAATGATGATCTCCATTGTTGGCTGTTTCTCACGGATAAGCCAAAGATGAGACGGCGATGTTTTATGGTGATTTCACAAAGGTATTACGACGTAATTAGACTTAGGTGATGGAAATTTTGTTATAGGTGTTAAAATCTTACAGGTTAAGAAATCAAAAGCACTTGCATACCATTTAATAATACCAAACAAATGAATTTTGTTCAATTATTCCATAGGCAACACGTTTAAGTCATTCAAGTATAATAATTCTAAGAACCTAATGCAGAACATATTGCTTTCAATAGCTACAAGGTTATATTTTCAATTAAATAAATAAAGTTCATTCAAAGAACTAATCAAAAACGTAATGAAAATTATACAAACGCTTATTGACAAAACAATATCAAAGAAATACAAAAAGTTATGAATGAATTGATCGTTTCAAGAAAATCCGATTCAAAGTACGCCTTGGACAATTTGCTCGGGGCGATTCGAAATCAAAACGTAAGCAAGTTAAGGTACAATTACAAGCAAAGTAGGGGAACACGTGAAGGAGGCAGGAGACGCGTCTGGAAGTGAAATTGATTGAATTAAACCGGCAAACGGCCCCTCCGAACCGTTCACAGGATCTATATGCATTGCACACATCAATTTATGTAATTGAGCGGACGATGTGGACGATAGGAGAGAGCTTTTTGGTTTCAAACTAACTTGAAGAAAAAAATATTAAGTATTTATATACCAGAACAGGGTTGTGCAAAAAGTCGATGATGAATAGAATAAAATTTTGACTAGCTGAGGTATGTTTCATGTAATAAATCAACCAAGATACTATACAATTTAATAATAAATTGGGTCGTTCCAGACGATCCCTCAGCTTTCTTGATATTCAGAAGTTCGGGACGCCCTATAGGTCGGTCAGGGCGACGATGTGAATAACCTCTGTCTGGGATACGCCCCGAGAGCTTTTTAGGTGCCGAGTTTTCAACAGTTAATTAATTATAATTTAACGCTTGAACAATTAGACCCGAGTTAGAAAATAGCATAAGATGGGGAAACAGCTCGTTAAAATACCAACTTTTAATTAATATTTCTCTTGATTTTTCACATTGCTGACTATGTGGTAGTAGTATGTATGCAGTTAGTAGTCAAGTTTGATACTAACTAGTGGAAATGGTGTTGTTAACGTTATTACGGAAAAAGTGAATACTAAACATATTTCTCTGATTTTATGATGGTAGTTAAACTTAGCACGGAAGAATATAATATCAAGAGTAGTGAACGGGGCAGCATAGCCGGAAACGAGAAATGGAAGTAAAAAACTATTAGTTTTTTAAATGTACATTGACATAAAGTATACCCTGACAAGTCATCAACAGCTAATAATACGCAAAAGCCGAAATAATGGTTATATCTTCTTTTAATTATTTTCAACAATATTCTATTGTATTGTAGTCTTGGTCATAAAGCTTTCAGGCTATCAGACGCCGAGCTTACAAGCCCATAAGAAATTCTCGGAACACACAATACTAAGCACCAACGATGAACTTCCGTAACTCGAACATGTTACACTTGCAAGATAAGAACATCACCTCTTATCTACGCACAACCGTTACGATTTCCGCATACCGCAATAAAGGAAATGAGGAAAACATTTTTTTTAAGTACACCAGTTAACATCTCCATTTGGATGTAACTTTCACTACACGAATCATTTCCATCAATGCAACTACCAACTTTCCAATATAAATGTGCAAGAGAGCCGATGACCATTCTTCGGAGTCCAAACTGTACAAATCATGCACAATCACGGCCTCATATCGGGAAAGTTTTTATGACTTGTTTATTTAATTGTAAATCCGTTGGAGGGAAAACGCGAGTAATGTGAAACTTGAGGCGCAGTAAGCGAGCAATGTAAATTGTATATTAATTAGTTACCTGAGAAGAATTTACGTGTGGTTTCGCAGTCGACATGCGTAATAGCACGGCCGGCTTTACACTTTCGATCTTAGATGAAAAGCATGAGAGATAAGAGATAATTACGGAATACATTACGTTGTGTAACTCTGTTTTGAAGATTATCAAGCGACCACTTAGAATGGAATATTCGCATGAAATCTTAATGACCCATACCTAATTAAGTCTCATCTCTGGATTACATTAATCTTTATTAGCATATTACCAGAATTAAAACAAGAACTCAAATTATAATTTGAAAATGCAAAGTCATATTAATCTGTGTATTATATTAGAATACGAAGTAAGCGACAATCATGGAATATTCTCAATTCTCCTATAAAGCTTTATAAGCAAAAGAAATCATTGTAAATAAATATACGATGAAAACAAAGGAGGAAAGCAAACTCTAGGACGATTTAAAAGTCCTTTGCATGGGAAATCATCCTCCCATAGTACCTTTATTTATCTATAAAATGTAAGAATGAAGTATTTTCAAAATAAACAAGAAGAAACAAACATATATAGTTTGAATAGCACATTCATTTCCGTACCAAAAACAAACAATAAGTATTACATCAATTAGATAATCACAGAAGCTTTCCATCTCCCACCACGATGACAGCATAAATTAAGAGAATGTTTTATAGTGTCTCCACAATAAGCCAAGTGGAAGATCGCCAGGGTTATAAATATGGATTTTGTATACCTGAGCGATTCATTCGCTAACGTCGGAACAGTCTAAGCTAATCCTCGGTTGGTTTATTCTAGACGCAGAGATTAACTATTAACTATTTATGGTTTGAATGATAAACTGCGAGATTTACGATCGTGATTCAGGAATAATATTGTAGCAGTATTATAATTGTCTGCAGATGATTATATAGGCGTTTCCAATGTTTTCTTTCTGTGATTCGTTCGCGACAAAAGTTAGTGTTTACTCCAAAACATATTCTTCAGATCAATACATTCACGATGTATTTATTACATTTTCAGCACTTATTATATTAGTACCGGTATATATTTAATATGCAGCCTAGCCCTAGATTGTCTCAAGACAAAAAACTCAAACTGGTTTCGTCTACAAATTGAATGTGGTTATTAACACTTGATTACTCCAAATGGGTCATTACCCTTCACCACTTACTGTTAAAGGTAAGCAGTAAAATTCATCAAAACATACCGATATCAAGCGAACAACCTTCGCGGCAAGGTTGTCATCCGATATCAGCTGGCACACAACAACATTAACCTAAAAACGTTAAAACCAGTCAAATGCGAACATAAAAGGGTGGAAAGGTTCTGTTCTGATTATATTCAATAAATATTTATTTTATAAATAAGTGCTTACAAAGTAAAAGATAAAAGTTGAAAATTTCATGAAATTCATAGTTTTCCAGGGCAATTATGAAAATCATAACACATCAGGCCAATTTAATTTAAAGGGTTAATTTGAGATAAAATAACAAAAGAAAATAAAGTACAGGAGAAACTTAAGGAATAGAAGCATAATAAATCAAGAAACGTTTATGTTCATTTGAATTAAGACAGAATTTAAGCAAAACAACTAAGTATTTTTAAATATTCAGTTGTCTTGTGATTTTGAGCTTTATTCTTCGACGTCTTATCCAGTTGAACATAGCCTTGAACAAGAAATCTAATATCAATCGCCGTTTGAAACTAGATTAAACCGAATCAAGCTTAATACTTGCTTCTTCGTGTCGCTAGCTACTGTAGCGAAACTAATTTTCAATTCTCGTCTGGCACTGCTTTTGACAATTAGCTGCAACGTCATGTTCTGCATTTCAAAATATAATGGGAACTGATTTGCAGTCGCGTCTATTTCATCAAATACGCTTTGTTTCGTCGTCACGTATGCTGAAATTATCATACTTCATTATATTTAAATTATTCCAATGGAATAGGTATGAGCTTATTTTTCAGGATGTATAAGTCCATGCACATCTCTCCCTCGCGTTTACAAAATAACTTAAGTGTTCAATACAATGTTTTCGTGGCTTCGTCTGCATACCTGAATTTATAACCAAGTCTAGCCATTTAATGTATAAACATTCAGGAATGCTTCTAGTTTACACAAACCTGGGTTCAACCCTATCACATCCGATCGCCCTGACTTTTACGACCTCAATATACCAAATATAGAAATATCTATCAATAATCTCACAAACAACTGCGCTCTTTGGGCGAACGCAAATCCCTTAAAGGGAATCCGACGACCATTAAAATGCCGGAGCCATAAACACATGTTTTAAGTGTGGTATGAAATGTCATTGCAATTAATAAAGTCCTCATAACACTTATGATTGCTTGTTGTACATTTAGAACCTGTTTCGCTACTCGTTGAAGGTGATACCCTAGTCGGAATTTATTTTCTGGTATGCCGAGACCGGGAGCTGGGTTCTATAAGTTTTCTTCATCATCCCTAAGCAAATGCTACTTACTAAATAATATAAGGCTCTTGGCGTGTGTTTCTACTCCACCCCGTGTCCATACAGACTCCTTCCACGTTTTTGTTTGATATCGTCGATCCATCTTTATTGCGGACAGCCTTTTTCTCTCATTCGCTATAGGAAACGACTTAATAATCTTGCCCCATGTTGTCTTCTGCCCCAAATATCTTATCTAATTCCACTTTTGTTTTACAACTCTCGAATTTTGATTTCAATTATTATTAAACTAAGATTTTACTTCGCTTACTTATGGTGAAATCAAATGTTTTCTGAAGGGAACTTACATGGATGAATATTTAAAAAGAATTGCAATTTTAAAAATAAAACACCTACCTACAATCTAATGGCAACTGCAAGTTCAATGCTCTGAAGTAAAAAAATACGTCAATCTATTTAAGTAATTAGTAGTTGAGTATAACCAAAAGAAGTTTGCTAAAGAATGGTTATGAAAAGATTTCGTCATACGTACGTCATACCATACGTACCTAGATGATATAACAACAAAAACAAGGTAAAATACCCGGATTGGCTGTATATTTTTAGATGGTTCCAATGATGAATCGCGACTTCATAAGTCAACTTTCATACCTAACGTAGAAAAAAACTATTTATTAATTAAATAGTTTTGTTCAACGTATGAACTCAATTGTTTATTTGCGTGCCTTCTTTATCTTCCAAATGAGTTTCCGTGAATTAGCACATACACTGTGAATGGTGAACTAAAAATTATCAAACAAGTGCGCAATCAATTATGTAGTTCTGTTACATAATTTAAAAGTTACGCTTGTTGTTTGAAGGCGTTTAGCAAACAACTCACATAATGAGCTGACCGTTTATATCATTTCCTTTTTAGGTTTCGCATTTTGTTTTTAATTAAGTTTTGCTTCATGCCTATTACATGCCTATTGCGGACATTACAAACTAATTATGGCTAGATTTGTTATATATGAAACCAGACATCTTCGCAAACCTACAGCTATTTCATGTCTTACTTATTATTAAATCCCACTGTTGGATTAAAGTCCTCGTCTTGAGTTTGGTGTGGCCACGCTTAGACATTTAGTGTAGGCTAAACGTGGCCAACTTAAGGACCATTAGTGTCCAAAGTAATATTTTCAACGTTGTCAGCCGATGATGAGGGTAGGGATACCCTCGGTGATCACCGACATACTGCGATAAAAATACTTTGGATTAATACTTTTTGAAGAAAGCTCCCTGTCTATTAGTAATCGGCTAATCACATCTGAAGATAGAATAGTCCGGGCCACACATGGTTATCTCAATAATTAAGTGATTTACAAGCGGTTTGCGGACACTTGAACCTTGTGGGCCGAGCGAAGGTAATGTCCTGGGTTTGAGTGAATCACTGTTTCCTTACTCAGTTATTACATATTGTGCTAGTTCATATGGAAGTGTGGCGCTTACAGAAATGGTACTTACTGCATTATTCACTTACCAAAAAGAGGTGCAGACAAATGCACTTTATATTTTTAGGCTATCGTTAAAGACTTATCTGATGTTAGTCGCAATAACATCCAGATAATGGGGTTTATATGTACCTACTTACTATTAGTTTGTTTAAACAGAATACTATGATCGGTCCCACTAATGAATTCCTGTGTCTCCATTGAGATGCATTTCATGTAACTAAAATGGAAAATTCACATAAAAATACAAACACAGAGCAAACGAATGTTGTAATTTATTACCATAAACAACTTGAACTGTTACTATAAATTCTTAGCTGAACAAACATTTTTAAGTTTTCTTAACGAATCTTCATTCAAATTAGCTAGCGGTACTGTTGAGCAAGTTTGGACGTTAAATATTCTAAAAACTCGTTGTGCAAATTTTGGCATAACACTCAAGGTGTCCTTGCTCGAATTTCGTTGCAAAACAACGAATATGAAACGTGTTTATTAAGACAGATGTGAGAGACATTATTGTTTTACATAAACAAATCATGTTTTTAATATATTGGAGAATAGCTTTTGTGATTTCACTCGGGTGGAAAATTAAAATATAATCCCGCATGATTTACTCTGCTGCTCCTTACTAATGACGGGTTGACCCTTGTTAGACTAATAGACAAAGGAAACCGTCTTGAGACTCTAAGATGAGGGTTACTTAATCAGAAAGTGGCTTGGTTACGCGCGTAGCGGGATAATAGTAATAAACAATACCTCTCTAATTGACGATGGTTAGGTATTTGAATTTCTCCCTAATTGGCAACGAGCAAATTATATCGGAAGTTGTCCCTATGGTATCGATTACTTCTATATCTGGCTGCGATCTCCCGCCTCCACTTAATAGAGACAGAAGCTCTAATGATAATTGGTTATCTTTTCAAAATCCTGGAGGTTTGATTGTTGATGTACTGCGAACAGCCAGGTATTTATTTAATGGAAAATTTAAAGCCTGACACACCAAGCGTAGTGAATTCGGATTAATTACCGCATATTGAAATTCAAAAATGTATTATTCGACGGTGTCCAAACAATTCGTTTCTGCGTTCAAAGTCGTTAAAATTTCGAATCGCACAAAAAACTTTGTTTAATTTTAATCCTTGATTACGCAAGTACTGGTTTTTTGATTGATGTCCTTTCTTGTCGGGTTCGGTGTACCTATTGAGAAAGCTTTTTATAAAAGAATCTGATTTTAAATTAAGTACAAAGTAAGGTGTATCTTACGTGTACAGAATGGCCAGTCCCTTGTTGAATTTATTATCTCTGACGATGGCCATTGCATGGAAAATGATAAATTCGCTAACCAAATTTGGGCTGGTACTATGGAAGTTAACAATTAGATTAGAGGCAGCAGAAATCCGTAAGGATTCCTCCCAAAAGTTCAAACTACAACCTTTGAAATGACGTGTAAAAACGATGGGTATGAGTAATAACTATGGTAGACCAAGCCCCTTCAACCAAGGAGTCAATTACTTGCTACTTATAGTGTTATATGTTAAAAGATAACCATATTAAGTTCACATCAAAATGTGTTTTAAAATATCATAGGAATATCCGCGTTCAATGTCTTCAATTTAACCGGTAACGCGTCGTATATTCACCCGGGTTTACCGAACGTAAACGTAACGTTGTGTTTATTTATGGCCGTTAGGTTAAGTGCAATTAAGTTTATATTACAAAATATAAGCAGACTCACGCCATCCATTACCTCAGTCCATCTACACAAACCTTGGCTGTACAATGGCCGCTCAAGATATGCTATACAGCTCATTTCCTCATGGCATTTCCTTTTCCACACGTTTCTAGACTCGTGAGGAAACACGATTTGTATCTGTAACCGTTGTTTACTTGTAGGTTTGCAAGTAGAATGATTCTACATTCGTTGTTATTTGTTTGTTAAAACAACCGTACCGAGAATACTTACGATTTTGTTACCTGATTGGGCATATCGCCAGAAGCGCCCACTCAAATTTGATATCTTTTTGACTTTATTTTAGATGAAATATATTTGACTAGTACACGTACGAACTTTTATCACAAATCTGTATTACATGTACAAAACTATGACTTACTAGCTGTGCCCCCCGACTTCGTCCGCGTAGTATTTAACGTAACAAAAATTTCGGGATTATCGGGATAAAATGTATCCTATATGTTAATCCCGGCTATAAACTATCTGTGTTCCAAATTTCATCCAAATCCGTTCAGTAGATTTTGCGTGAAGGAGTAACAGACATACATCCACAAACTTTCACATTTATAATATTAGTAGGATGTTTGAGCATAGTTCCAAGATGTTGTTATTTTTATCAGAATCTAGGTATATCCAATGTTATCCTTAAAAAGTGTATGTAAGTACGAGAATATGGTTTACAAATGTTTTTTACTTGTCAAAACTGTTAACACTCCACATAAGTATGGACTCACTCAGTTACATAGTACTCGTTTAAGGTTGATTACATAAGCATATACAACTGAATTCACGTGTTTGTTTACTATGAACAACTTAGCTTATATTCGCGAGCAGAGTGACTATGTCTGGCTTATACCTAGTTGCTAACTCAACATTCATGTTTATATCTATAATTAATATAATGTTATTATTATAATTATAGTCTAGACTCCATTGTGTCTCGGCCTGGTACGATTGTTATTATTCATCCCCTGAGTACCCGAACGGAACTTAAGGTTTCAGAACTGCTGAATTTAGACGCGCCTTAAGGAAAATTATAGGTAATGACGTCTGTGCTATGAAGTGGGCTCGCCCGCTTCTACCAATAGGATCGCTTCATTTCTTCAGCTTAGCTCAAGTTCATAGGAGATAAAGACATCCTATTGGTCAAAGCGAGTGGACCGCACTATAGCACAGCCAAGTGGACGGTCAGCCTTATGGCATTTGAGCGCTTCAGTATTTGGACTATGTTCCTTTTGTGAAGAACATGCTTACCTAATCTAAAGAATGTGGTAAGTAAATAAATATTACTCACATGTTTTTTTATACGCTACAGTAATTACTCATGCCTGTATTCATTTACGAGTCTAATATGAAATTCCATACGTGGATAGTACAATTAACGAATGATGTCAGTGCCAGAATGCGTTCTTGGTGAGGGGAGACACTTGTGCAAATACGCGATACATTGAACGGCGAGACGAAACGTTTCGCGACGCATGGGGCACAAAGAGCGCGCTGTTTCGTGATATTGTGATATCTTTTATTCATTTTTCAGGGTTTCTGATACAAAATACATTTTCTGTTTCGGTAATACTAACAAAATATGTATTCGACATATGCGGAAATAGTAGTGAACAACAAACTAATGAAACGAATCACTAGCCAGAGAAAATAGGTGCAAATTTTGAAGACTATTTGGTTTTGTGGACTGTTTGAAGCGTGTGCTCGCTGATCCTATACTATAACTAGCTGTGCCCGCGACTTCGTCCGCGTGTAATTTAACTTAACAAAAATTTCGTGAGTATTCATCCCCTATTTTATCCCCTTGGGGGTAGAATTAATCAAAATCATTTCTTAGCGGATGCCTTCGTCATAACATCTACCTGCATGCCAAATTTCAGCCCGATCCGTCCAGTGGTTTGGGCTATGCGTTGATAGATCACTATGTCAGTCAGTCAGTCAGTCAGTCACCTTTGAGTTATATATATTTAGATATGATCTTAATAAAGGCACATATTAAGATTTAGGCGGACTGTATTCAGGTAAATTATTAAATTAACATAAGCAATCTAAATAGGGGCGCATCACGGGTGGAGAAAAATATGATCTTTGGTTAGTTGAACGGTTTATCTATGGTAGGTACAAACCATGGGAACAAACAGAGCGTTATGCGACTCAGCCCACATCACCGGGGAGTGACATGTTCGATTCCCGACGGGGAACATTTCGGGAATGGTGTTATCGTAATTTGCCCTGGTCTATGTGGCACTGGGCGCTAGTAGATAGGTATATGAAGTGTAGTTAATTGGCTAAAGCTTGGATCTCCTACCGCCAAATTGGCCGTATTCCGCCGATGTCATTAATAGTAAACGCGCATGCTACAAGAGGCATCCTTACGGAACATCCGTACGGAAGCTACCGCAACCTTTCCTCCTTAACATAAAATACATCACAATTACGAATTCAAGTGGTACACTCGCATCACGGTGCTATAGAAACCAAGGTCATTACCAAGGCTGGCTCATGCAAAACTAAATAGAATTCAGGACGCGATTCTATACGAATGAATAATAATGAACGCGTTTGATTGGAAGTTCATGAATGGACTTGGCTTTTTTATGGTTATTGCATGTTTGGCCTGAATCCCCGTCGCATTGAGGGGAAGCTCGTGCCAAGCAGGGGGGGGGGACAAATTCAAATTCAAATCATTTATTTTGTTTAGGCCTACGGGGGCACTTACAAATTGTCAATTTACATATTTTTTTCCTTAACATACATATTTTTATTATTGTTTGGAGTATGGTGCAGTTAAGATTTCTATCGTTATTTATTTTCAATTTATAAGTTTCAAGCTAAAACCCAAAAATATAATTGATCAGGACAATTACAAAATTAGGGCAGGTCGTAAGAATACACAGTGACTGTACCTAACTTGAGCTACACTCCCTTTTATAAAAGAGGCTGACAGTACCAAAATTAAATCTTTCCTAGGTGTTTAAGTAGCAATCTAAAATAGGTATGTGCAATGATTATATTAACCTATGTGTTGTTATTTTATTTATTTATATATAGGGATAACAAACAGATTTTGGTATGTTTACAGATGAGGAAACTTCCTTCCCTGCCTACCTTTTTTTAGGTAGGTACTACAAAAATATGTTATCTAGTAGGTACTTACCTAAGTGTTTATTTTTAGCAATTCCAACAAAAGTTGGAAAATATCTACAATCTACCAACAGTTCTAGAACCTACAAAGATATTTACCTACCTACAAGGGCACATGAAAGCATAGATGTCAATTTACAAATTACTTTTAATGAAAATAACATGACAGTTATGCCATATTGCTGCCAAATGCCAAACCATAATGTTGTCAGCAATAAACTATACCAATGATATTTTGAACCGAAAAAATTACTATAAATGGCTATTAAAACTTTGGAATGTTGCCAATACGTGGGGGATGAAATTGTAATCTCACAAAGGTGATGACAGATGGTGTGTCAAGGGGGATAACTATTGTAATCTAACATCTACATAAATTAATAATATTGAAGTGTCTGTTTGTAATATTAAAATGATTTATATTAAGGTAGGTATAAGAAAACAAAAAAAATATTGTCTGTCTGTCTATCTGTTTGCGGCGGTGTAGATAGGTGTCTAGTTTAAGTGCTGCACATATGAAACATTGAAAATTTTGTGCATCCTAATTCTTACTAAAGGGTTATTTATTTCTATGTAGATAGCTAGCTGTGTAGGCATTGGTACGGCTATCAAAATCATCAAGTGATTTTAGTGGCCTTAAAACTCTGACACTAGAGTTGATAATTAACTCAAATGATAAGAAAACAAGTTTGGAGAAACCAATTATTTTTTTATTGTTTTTATAGGATTGATGTTGAGTTTTGACACATTATTAGTATACTCATTAGCACTTCCAATTAGGCTGAATCTGTGATTTTGATATTTAAAAGATTTTGTGGCACATTTTTATCAAAAACCATGACTATTATTTAAAAGAGGATATTCTGCATTATCAAGTAGAGTAAATATCATTATTTTTTAGGCAGTTCATTTGGGATTGTCATTGGAGAACAATGTTTGATTCTTTACGTAGCAATTTTGGTTATCAATTAACTAACCACAATTTTAATTAGGATTGATACTCTCAAATAGGTAACTTCTTAGACTAGATTATGTATATGTTGAATCATAAATACATTTGTAACAATATTATTATCAACAATCCTTAAAAAATATCCAATTGGTATCTTACTAAATAGTGAAATAATTACATCTACTTACTTTGAAAACTTCTGAGAAGAAACCGGAGCCAATCTTCTCCAATATGAAGTCATCGAAGGGGTACAACGCAGCCACTGCTGTCCTTAGGGCTGTGCATGACGAGCCCGTCACCCTCCTGTCACCGAGTCTCTCACAATCTTCACTCACACCTGACTCCTTATCACAATCATCATCACAACACACCGCACGCTTGGTCCTGCTACCCTCGAGGCCATCGCGGAGCCGTCGTCCCAATTTCGAGTTGGGACCCCGCACGAAGCGCCCAGCTTTTGCTGTCTCGTCCAAGTTCGTGAAACTCTCCGCTATCTTCAGCACTTTACTTGGCTTTCGCCGCTCGTACCTGCTCCTGGCACCCTCCGCCGTACACTCCTGTTGCATTATAGCTGATCGTGCTATAAACGCGAACGCTAACCCGCTTCGAACATAATGTTCGCGATCAAGTGTCCGTGATGGAGGACAGGCAGGGTCGGTCCCACACGCGCATCATCCTTACTCGCTTGGCAGTTCACTTATTGATGGTACACGGAAATGCGAAATAACATTATAAACACAAAAACGATGTCGAATTTTGTTACTGTCACTTTCACATATTTCCCGAATATCCCGTTGATGGCAGCGATGTACGCGGCTGGCTAAAGTTTATAATTGACGCTCGAGTTTGTTGTTACAATTTCTATGTTATGTGAATAATATTTTTACACATTTAACAATCCGATTGGCGAACGACGCGCGTAGAAGCAAAGTAAAGAAAGCTGAGAGCAAGCCAAGCAACACTAACACATGACATAACTAATTGGAATGTTGACAGCTCCTATTTTTATTTTCTCGTGGTTGGCAGCACTGATATACGGATGCGTTCACGAATAATTTTTCCGATAACGTTGTTTTCGCTACAATAACGGTTATTAACCATATCGATAACGGATTTTTTAAATGTGATTGTTTAAACATTTAGGCATTTTACAAACTAGAAGATTTTTATTAGTTACTTAGGTAGGCGCCTCTCACCCTTGGTTTGCACTAGATGAAACATTTATAGATAACATGGTTGTTGTTTCTATTTTATGGCAACGAAAAATAAAGAACAAGTTTCAGCAGGTATAAAATTTTGGTCTGTTCAATCTAGGGTTTAGAAAAAGAACAATGTTATGTACAACCATAGATTAACGAACCAAGGTCTAAGTGTACAACAGACTATGGTAAGGGTGAGGGTAATCCTAGAATCTTAGTTAAGGTGAAGGCGCCTGTCTAATCCGCGAAATTCAAAATTTTCGAGTATTTTAATAGTTTATCCAAAATCTGAAAACATTTAAGACAACATTTTGTGATTTGCAACAAACACAGTATGCAGTGCGTTTATTAATACATTTATTTTACTCTAAATAGTATCACGGTGGATATGATACTAGTAAATCACTAAATATACAAAAATAGCCAGATTATCTGGATAGCTGTCGTTCTTGAAATGTTTTAGAGTAAGTTGAATATATTTATAAATGCACTGCACACGGTCTTTGGCGCGAATTACAAAATGTGCCTTTTATTATTGTCACATTTTGAAAAACATCTAAAAAACCTCAAAAAAATTGAACTTCGCGGGCTAGATGGGCGCTTTAGCCTTAATAAGTATTAGAGGACCAGCGGATTATTTTCACGTCACGTATTGCGGATGACTTTCACGTCATTTTGGCAGCAGTGGACGAATTCCAAAGAATATAAAATATTTTTTTCTACTTATTATCAAAGAGAATACAATACTACGTAAGAAGAGACGGGACTCCATATATTAAAATAAACCCTGCTTTTAAAATGGGGCTACCATTTATGGCCAATCTAACAACGAAACTGACAACCATAATACAGTGTACCAACATAAAGAACGAACTAGGGATGTACGGTGAAAATTATCGATATCGATGGATTACCTAATCAACCATTTACCATTTTTGGTTTTGTGTTAAATAAAAAAGCCATTGATAAAACAAATCATTTATTTAAAAATATGTGAAATATTAAACGTTGAATACATATTTTTCCAAAACTGGCTACTTAAGTATATTAACAATATTTAACATAAATAGATACATTTGTTGCAAATGCGCGGTCCACTTGTATGAACTTCTATTGTATCTTCTATTGGAGTAAGCTCACGCTCATTGTAAACAGTAGGAGTTGATGAAGTTGACGGAACTTCTATAAAGAAAGAGTAAAACATTTGAAATTAGGAAATACATTATTATTTAACTTTAGGATTTGCTCCTTAGGTAAATAAAGGCATAATTGTAAAGAGTATAAATAAATTGTCGATGAACTTTATCGACCTTTATTTGGTGTCCACTGTTCTTTAAAGAGGTGGAAAGGAAATTCAATTAATTTGTCATCTGATATTGGCTCAGTAGTCAGTTGTAAGGACGGGGCGACGACTATCTTTAAATTTGAGTAATTTTTCTGAAAATATATATTTTTTAAATGGTTGCTAAAAACAAACTTCAAATTATTCAGTTTTGCGATGGGCATGTTTACTAAGTCCTCATTTCCATTCACCATGACCCCTTTCTGAAAACTAAAAATCATAATATCGAATATCGATAAATTTTTCCACCACACTATTTTTCTGAACAATTTTATTTTATTCTTGAAATTATGAATAACCTGCCTTTTTAATCCCAAAATCAAACATAGGCCTGGTAAATTAGTTAATATTCTACTCACCGATCACTATCCAGGGGATATCTCGCCTTAAATAATCTTTTTATACCGGCTTTTCTTTCTGATATTTTCCACATAAATCACACTTTCTATATTTCATTGGTAGGTACTTAGTAAAGTTATAAAGTTTCTAAACTTAATTTGCATAGAACTATAACATAAAAACAACCCAGTAACACTTATTTTCACAGTAATCACCGAAACAAAATTGAAAACAAACAGTTGTTGACGAGATGAGTGATCAGTTGTGACAGATGGCCACTGACGTTTTAGTTCTGACGTCCACCATTAAAGTTCTACCCCATTTCATACATCGTTTTTTTCTTCTGAAGTTGCGACAGCCTGTTATTATGACGGATGATTGGATGCTGAAGGTAACAATAAAACATCTAAAATAAATTTCGCTGTTTATTTTAATCCATGCTGACGACTATATACTTAATTAATTTCAATGTATCTATATCACACAATGGAAACATAATGATGATAACCTCATAGAAAATCGGCTCAAAATAATCGGTTTAATATCATTTTACGCAGATTCCCTCTGAGTTAGCTTCCACAAAGAAATAATCTCTCTGTCATATTATAAAACAACAACGCTAGCATTCATTATTCACAACTGTCTACTAACTATTAAAAATTTAACGCTCAATAGCTATAAATACAAATATATTATTGCTGTTGCGATTTTATTATTTAATAACTTAATTAAATTTTACATGATCTCAAAATGAGTATTCGTTTCATTATATTATCTAAATTTAGTCTTATCTAAATTTAACTTACCTATAGTAGTATTGCTTGATTTGAGAAAACAATGCTTTCTCGTGAAAAATGTTCTAACAAATAGTACATACAAAGATAGTGAAGCAACCATTACATGGTGCATTTTGTAACAATCATTTACTTAGACCCCATCTATTTAGTGCATTTCAAAGACTAAATTATAAATTGAGCAGTTTTAGACGAAGCACTTATAATGACTTGCTTTTAACGATATACCTACTTGATATAAAAAAAAATGATGTGTACTTAGTTTTATATCAAAAGGTTAAGTGCTTTGTAAGGCTATCGACAAACATAGATATTTTTAAGTATTTACTGAGAAAATGGGGCCGTAAACAAACTGTGTCTTTCATTAATTTTTCAAGGTTTTCTCTAGTCTACAATTTCTTTCAAAATATACAAAATGAAAACTAGAATAAAAAGAAATAAACGAATGAATCACTTAAAATAACGTAATCTAAAATACACTAAATTATTCTAGCTAATCAGTAACAAGTTACAATCATTTGTACATAATTCTAAGCTTCATGGTGGTATGAATTTACTATTATATTTTAATTTACAAACAAATATAAGGACAAGAAATACAGGAAGTTAAGAAAAACGGTTTTAGATGTGAGAACAATAACATTAATTATTATTTAAATAATGTAAATGTAAGTGCAATGGATATAAATTAACCTACTCAGTTAATGAACTCAAGTGAAAACTTTACTTTTCATTACAAGTATAACACTGTTGCAACAAGAATTATTTCACAACCATTCTTTTCAAATCTATTAAATATAATTGTCAGCTATGTCATTCAAACTTAGTAGGGTTTTTATTTTTAGTTCACTTTTAATTACAAACGTTTCCGAAGAAGTTTGAGTTAGATTCAGAAGCTATGGTGAAGGTGGATGATCTAGTATGCTTTCAATCTAGTATTGTTTTTAAAACCACGAGTTTTATTTTCTACGCACTAATGACAATATTGTAGTATAATTCGTCGTTCGGTAAAATGGTTTTACTTAGATAACCTGATTCATTATAGTAGCGATGTATGTTATTTTTATACAACATAAATACATTAAATTATATAACCTATTACCCCCAAGCTAATATTTAAATAGAAATTACACCTGATAAGAAATAAATATTTCAATTATTTGTAATCCTTTTTTCTACACGGCAATAACTATTATGAGAAATTAAATAACAATATTCAACATTCTCTGCACTTCATTAAATTCACAACAATGAATGATGACATTGCTACAAGCTGAACATCAGAGTCACCCAACTCCAAGCCCATAGATGATACTAATACTGCCCAAGACTCACTAACACAACTTACCTCTTTGTGTCAATTTATCGGAAGCAACTGATCAGTCTTCCAAATCCTGTAATTGCTTCAAAATTACCAGCTACGTAATTTGAAGTGGCAGAAATCATATAGGAAATCTAGAAATAATCTATGAATACTAAACTATTACATAATACAACTGTCAAGTACAATAGTCGAAGTCGAGCGTAATATTATATAAATATCTACACTTGGAGGCAAAAAGGTAATAATTATATAGATCAGCTAGAGGTAGGTATATCTAAATGTGCTTTATTTTGTGCATGAAGACATCTAAAAATTGTCTACTTTCTCATAATATCAAGTTTAAAACTTACAAACAGTGAAATAACAGATAAAATAACGGCTTTCGTTATTTTGTATAACGTTATTGTAGCATTACACCATCATTACACATACAAAATGAAATATTAGGGTCAGTGTTGCCACTTCACAGACTTATAAAGTAAGACTTATACATAAAACTTCCTTGGACTTAGGTATATAAGTCTGTGAAATTTATAGACACATTTTTGATCTTTTACTACCTACAGCCAAAAGGTTTAGGCAATTATATCCATGATACTTTGTGTCCTTTGTGTTACCTATATCGACTTTAAATGGATTTAGTTTATTTATAAAGGTGTGTACCTACAATAAATAACAAAACATACAAAAATAGTGCGTCAAAACATCTTTAAAAAATAAGCGTGTAGGTACCTACCTATAAATAAACCTGAGTATTGAAATCGTAGTCTAGGTAGGTATGCTTGAATATGCTTTTACATAGGAAGTTCGTTTTCTATTTAAATAACTACGCCTGACTATTATTCCATAGCTATAATTACAAAGGTGAGGGGTCCGAAATGACTTAATTAATCAGTAATTCTGAATCATCTTGGTATTGTGTAGTGGATGATCGGGAGACATAGCATCAGGTGCAATGATATCCTCAGCAAGGGCTGACTGTTAGTCTGGTCTTGACATTCCCCTGTAAGAATAAATAATTATCTTTATGGTGAAGGCGCCTGTCTAGCCCGCGGAATTCAAAATTTTCGAGTATTTTTATACTTTATCCAAAATCTGATAACATTAAAGACAACATTTTGTGATTTGCGACAAACACAGTATGCAGTGTGTTTATTAATACATCTATTTTACTCTAAATATTATCACGGTGGATATGATACTAAATATACATAAATTGCCAGATTATCTAGATAGCTGTCGTTCTTGAAATGTTAAGCCTTAAGCAGGTAGGTGCTTCGGTTCTAATAGTGTTAAAGTGGGCATCGGCTGGCTTTGTTGCCCTCTAAAAAGCCCGCAAAGGTGGACAAATCACTGATAATTAAATTGGTAGTCTAATTGGTAACAGTACCTGCAAGATGTTTCCACGGAGGCCGACCGCGAGAGAGATGCCGAACTCAAACTCAAACTCAAATTAGGTGAGTTAGCCAACAAAGCATTTATGAATAGTTAGTATCTACTATCGAATTGATTTAACTATTGTGGGATCAATATAGCAAGCAATAGGCCAGCACATAGATGTAGGTACTTATGGAAGAGTATAGTTTGCCATTACCCGGGAAGAAGTGGGATATTTAGAGGACAAAAAATCGCTTCCTAGGCTGTGTAAATTTTGATATAGATATAAGGCAGAGATATACCTAGATTTACATAGATAACGCAAGTATCACGATTTGTATTGAAACCAAGCATGCCGAATTTTTAACACCTACTGTGACGTCATCAGTGACGGGAAATCCAAACCGATTCAAAGACACCGATGTCGCCGATGCCCCTCTGTCCGCTACGATACGAATTTCTCGAGTGATTTTATCGCTCATACTCATATTTTTTATATCTGTAGGCGCGCGGACTGTAAGTTAGCGGCGACCAACATTGACGCTTGGTCGGGGTTTCGTGCACGCGAAGTATTTACATGCATTTGCGTTATCTATGTAAATCTATATCTGTGATGAGGTAAATTTTATAAGTAGTTGAATCTGCCCATGGTGTTCGGAGGGGTCGGGTGGGGTCAATACAGTTGTAGATTTACCAGCAGGCTGAATAGGCTGGAGCCTAGGCAGATTTTTGGGGCGGCAAATTTGGAAACCAATTTTTTTTTGCTATATCAAAAAGATTGCTGCATGACGATTTTCTGATGTTTTACAGATATAACTCTGCAACAAATTTTTCCGATGACTATTTTACGTGCAATTGCAACAAAATTTTTGTATTGTAAAAATAATCTAGGAGATGAGAATTGTAGAGGCAAGGGCGGCAAAAACTTTACGGCTTATACCTTGGAAATTTCTAAATACGCCACTAGGTCAATCAGTCGGTTAGGATCAGTTGGGGTTAGCTGGGGTCGGGTCGGGCACTCACCGGCGGCGGCGGCGAGCAGCGCGAGGTCGGTCTGCTCGGCAGAGCGCTCGCAGTTGGTCGCCGAGCGCGTGATGGCGAGCGCGCCGCGGCGGTCCTCGCGCGACATGAAGCAGTACCGCCGCGCCGCGCCGCTGTCGCGCGACACCGGCGTCGTCACCACGAACGAAGCTCCGTTCTCGTACCAACCCCCGTGGCAGGTGTACGCTGAAATTTAGCAAGTTTCCATTGTGCCGTCGTAAGTTTTTCCCGAAATCGTTTTCGGCCTGGCTATTCGCAAGACAATGAACATGTGAGCACCAAGAAAGGCCACATCTGCTCCTGACAACTTCACATTATGATATGAACATAACACCTTTAGAGCGGTAAGGAAGGAAAATTACCCAAAGATCCATTTAGGATACAGGTGACAGGCAACACTGTAAGTACACTGTTTAGCATCTTTATTTTGTACGGGTGAGAGTTTTGTCTGGACAAGTACCGGCGATAGGGCCACTGACGCCCCGGGCAAGAATATAGCGGCGCCCACTTAAGAACATCATTACCGAGTACTAGTTTTTTGAACGTATATAAGCCAGAGCTGACGACGTGGACGTAGAATGTTTGGTAGCTTCTTTTTTTACTCCCCAACAATCATAAGCGTGTTCGCAGTGTGGCCGACACCGACTAATATGCGTAGAGCACATGAGAAGAAGAAGGCATGAGACACCAGACCTCGGCACCTCGGGCCATCGCCCCATCGCACCCCTCTCACAGACAGCTTCTCCAGAGGTGATACTGTCTATATGCATCTGACCAGAATTTGACACACACTTGTGGGAGCTGGGAATTGAATGCCCGCGGATCTCATGAACAGCGCGTGGTGTATCAGACTCAAGCGACGTATGTTATGCTAAGGTTCTAATATAAAATCCTCACCTGACATCACCTCCTTATTCTCACACGTGGAATAAAACTCCATGTTCTTCACGCTGTTACACCCGACTTCTAATCTATTGTAGTTGTTCACCACACAACTGACTTCCTCCTCCGTTTCCCTTCGACTCCTCAACATGGGAGCACTAGACATATTCCTTACGCTAAAATTGAACAACCTATGCCCGTTAACCCTACGATTATGTTCCAGTACTGGTTTCTCTCTCTTATAACTATGTGCTTGTTCACTAGATCTGATCTCGCGACGATGTCGACCTTGTATTTCGTATTTGCCGGAGTAAGGGCATTCTTTTGATTCGGGATTGCTTGCTGGAATAGATGAGAAGAAAATAAAATAAATATTAATATTCAACATGACCAGCCTGTCAGCGCCACATTACGGAGTACGGGACTCCCCTCAAAGTAAGGAGGATATCACACATAGTCCACCGAGTCAGCGCAGAGCGGGTTTAAGTTGGTGTCTTTCAGTGAATGTTTATTTAATGTCTGCCGAATATAAATATATTTATTATATTTTTTGTAACATATGAAGTGGCAACTGCCGTGCGACGGCTGTCCCAAAGTGCCAATCAATTTTGTGCTTTGGTAGTATCAAGCAGCGTCTTTCATCTTTTATCGTACCCTGAATTCACATTTCCTTCATCCACGTGTCGAGATGTGGAAGGAGTCTCCGTAGCTGGTGTTACAGGGGAATATTAATAGCATAAGAGCATGCAGCAAATCATTTATGTTTTGGACCGACCAATTCATGTTAATCCTAGACAATGGCCCCTTTTATGAGTGTACCAGAGGAACAGTAGAGCATGAGGACTGGCGACGAGTCGTCAAGCGTGCTAGTAACCCTTATACAATGAATAGGACCACTCCGCTAAGAGTGTAACGACGTAGAAGAGGAAGTGGCTCAGTATACTGACCAACTAAAGTAATATATGGTGCGGTGACCGCATTGAAATGGTGCGGGGAGCACGCCTCGTCGGGCCGGGAGGTGGGCGCGCCGCGCTGCAGCTCCGCGATGTACGTGTCGCGCCGGTACAGCACCACGCACACGTACCGCGACACGCTGCGGAAACGGAAGCGTCATGGTCACGACCGATGTTGGGAGTTGATCGTTTCTCTCAGATAATTGCAAGGTATTTATAGAGCGGCTTTCAGTTCTTAGAAATCTCAAAGTCGGTCGCACTAGAGCAGTGGTTCCCAAACTTATTTTAAAAATCTTAAATCCCACCACTTGCAGCCTCACTAATTAGTTTTGGATGATAGACGGAAATTACTGGATAATCTGCCAACTTGTGTAAGATGAAGATGGAACAAGTAGCATTCCAGGACATACCAATGGTGCTGCCAATGTGCGACCAGCGCCACTGAGTTCCCACTCGGCGAGCTGGCTTTCACATTGACGCAGTACACCTTGATGTCCACTCCAGTCTGATTGGTGATCCTCAGGGTAGCGTTTCGCTGGTAAAAAGTGTAGTTGCTGCTGAAGTCCAGGGTATGCCAGGTGTGGGAGAACGTCATCCACGTTGGAAACTGGCAGTTGAAGCGGACTGACACTGGAATTGGAAATAAATTAATAGAAGCTGCATCCTTTAAATGGCGCAAGTAATATACTAAATAACCTTAATTAGAGGTGCAAATGCACGAGATGAAAGTTAATATTTTGTTTTGACAAGGACCTCTTTTAACTGTTTTGGTAGAGACTTGAATAAAGTGTCTTGGTAGAGCTGAGACTTGCGCTCTTGTGAGTTATATGTTCTTTGGTTCGTTTCATTTAAGTATGTTACAACTTACCTCGTTTAAGAGCCATAGTCCTGGATCCTTCTGTAGCGCTGAAGAGTCCATTGCAAGTAGCGTCACCAGACTGCGCTACTCTGTACTCTATCCCGCCTGGTGGGATCGGCATAGGATTCTCTTTCACTGCACCTGTTGCTGTAATACATGTATGAACACGTATGTAGAGGTAGTATTAGGTACTAGCCTATAATAGGGACCGTAGCTCTACCATACGTTTATACGTTTGTCTACGTAAAATGTTTGTACCTCTGCCAAATTCTTAGTTCATTATGTAGTCAATATAATCACAATTTGCAAAACAAATAATTTACCTAAACCCTAGGGATTAGCGAACGGAACTTGAAGCACGCGAGGACTAGAACTCTTAGTAGAGCTATTAAACTCTCACACTTGCCATTTTTATGATTATCGGATAAACTAAAACTAAACCTATAACTGTTAGGAATATGTCAGACCACCCATAGTTATAAGCATGCTTTAGGAATGCAAAAGTCAAGCGGCAGTTAAACAAAGGTATTATAATGTTTATCTTACCATTGGTCTTCTCGTAGACAAAGCACCTGTAGCGGTCCTCGTTACTGGTGGCGTGGTTGTGGTGGATCTTGCCTACCAGGAACCGGAGGCTGCCCTCCTTCCACGTCGCCAGGCATTCCAACTCCTCCACTGAAATAAAAGATTTGAGATTTAAGATAGAATTAATGATCCTTTGCGAGTATTTACAGAAAATAATAATTATTGGTTAAAAGGTAGTAAACGATGGTACATAGTAAAATGTATATGAACTTTTAATTTGTAAATATAAATAACTAGTTGACCCGACAAACGTTGTCCTGTCTTAACTTTGAATGTTGAATTCGAATTGTTCCGCTAAACTTTCTTATTTTTTTCTTTCATAAGAACCTTCTCCTAACAATAATAATAACAACAAAATAAGAATTTACGAAATTGTTTATCGATTTAAAGATAACACATTTTTAATACACATTAAGTTTCACAAACAGCACATACTATACGTTTATGTAGACTCTTCGTTTTTTTTGGTGTTCATTCCAGAGCCCGGAAACGGATAGTTTTATAAGCGGTTTGAAAAGGTCATCAATCAAAGTAACTAAACCATTGTAATTTTAGGAAAGGTTTAGTCGTATCAAAAGTCCTGTCCATTAAAAACTATCCGCTTTCGAGCCCTGGTTAATACATTAATCATCATCGATACCACCTATAGCTGTATCCATAGACACATTTAGAATAATTTTCCACATGTCATCGCCAAAAAATCCACAAGTTTTAGTCCAAATTGAGCAATAGTGTTCAAGTCAGCGCGACACCAGAATCACAAATCACGTTTTCCTATTGTGGTTTCCTATAAAGTTATTAGTATCCACAGTGTTGTTCCCGAGATTTACATCCCAGAATAGACTTGGTCTCCGGTCCGTTGACGGAGACAATCGCGACAGACGGCCGCACAAATAAAACTTTTATGTATGTACCGCCGGCGGCGTAAAGGGGAAGTACCTACTATGGAAATTGCTCAGGCGAAAATGTTTCTTTTCTTCTTTTTTTTTAAGAAGAATTACTTTTTTGTAAAAAAATATTGTTCCTATATCATTGCAGTCTGTTACTTTGGAAGTTTTCAGAAAATTGTTTTGTGTCTAGGCTAGTAGCTGATACCAATGCCTTCAAGCGAACTGGATCCAACCTTCGATCCAATTTTTTTGATACAAAGCTACGAATTTTAAAATGTCCTGTTCTCAGTTAAGGCTAAAGCGCCCATCTAGCACGCGAAGTTCAAATTTTTTGAGATTTTTTAGAAATTGTTCAAAATCGGACAATAATAAAAGGCACATTTTGTAATTCGCGACAAACACCGTGTGCAGTGCATTTATTAATATAATATCCAACTTACTCTAAAACATTTAAAGAACGACAGCTATCCAGATAATCTGGAAATTTTTGTATATTTAGTGATTAACCAGTATCATATCCACCGTGATAATATTGAGAGCAATATAAATGTATTAATAAACGCACTGCATACTGTGTTTGGCGCAAATCACAAAATGTTGTCTTAAATGTTTTCAGATTTTGGATAAACTATAAAAATACTCGAAAATTTTGAATTTCGCCAGCTAGACAGGCGCCTTCACCTTAAGCTTGTATTCTTGTTTTGTTGATTATATAAGCTGTTTTAAAAGTACGAAATAATAAATTAGGTACCTACATAAAATACCGTAGCTGATTGTAGATACTTAGTAAAGACAAACTAGTAACTATCATATCACAGGTCTTTGAATTGTTGTGACATCTTTTGATTTGCAATCTTTGAACACATACAATGATCTAGAAAACCATTTAACCTGCATATAAGACTCGCAGCTGGCAATATAAAAAAAATCCTTTTTTTAATACATAACTGTTATCATCATCATCATCATCATCAGCCTATGTTTGTCCACTGCTGGACATAACATAACTTTTTAATTCAAACCCTAAAGTGTCATTAGGTTATTATATAGGTATACCCTGTATATTGTATTTTTGGTCATTTATATCTAAGGTTTCCTTGATGTAGTTGACAGGGGTCAATGTTGATGGTGTAAAACCTTGCTCACGCATACCTACTACCGTGGTTATGAAAAGTTGTTTGGAAGGCATTCTATTTTTTGTATTAGTTTTTATTCATAACAGAAAGCTTTATACTAAGAGGACATAGTAATTCAAATGGTCTAACTAAATACATTTGCCTTAACTAAGTGGTTATTTCGGAAGGAACGCTAAATCTAAACAATGGCTGACACCTATCCTGGAACGCTGCCCGATTCATTTGTATGCTATCCACTAACGAGACGGGACGCTTTTGGTTACAAATAACACTTATAGATTTGTTCGGATTTATCCTCTATTTTAACGGCCAATTGGATTTAGCATTGCAAAATGGATCTAATTCACTATATTTCGCCAAACTAAAACCAATCTACATTCTACAACCACTCGCGTTCTTAATCACTACGTAAAACAAAGTCGCTCCCCGATGTCTGTTCCTATGTATACTTAGATCTATAAAACTATGCAACGGATTTTGATGCGGTTTTTTATAGATAGTGATTCAAGAGAAAGGTTTTTTATGTATAATACATTCTACTAATATTATAAATTTAACCATTTTTTTTTTTACCTTCCTGTAGGACTTAAGTGGTAACCTAGCAACTAATGTAATTATTTTTGTTCCGACTCTTCCTGCAGAGCTTAGTTTGTTATATTTACTTAGTTTTTTTTTGTTTACACCTTTGCTACTTCTTCAACTGCTATGCTTGAAGACCTATAATTGGCTTTTTTACTTTTTACTTGTACCTATAATTGTTATTTCTAGCTGTTGGTCTTCCTACCAATAAATAAATAAATAAATAAATGCGAAAGTTTGTGAGTGTGGATGTATGTTTGTTACTCTTTCAGGCAAAAACTACTGAACGGATTTGGATGAAATTTGGAACACAAATAGTTTATAACCGGGATTAACACATAGAATACTTTTTATCCCGATAATCCCGAAATTTTTGTTAAGCTAAATACTACGCGGACGAAGTCCGTGGGCACAGCTAGTGCATAATATAGTAGAGAAACACTGATAAGTTATTGGACCCGTGCGAAGCCGGGGCAGGTCGCTAGCAATAAATAAAATAAATAATAAATATCGCCAGACGAACACATCAACTGTAGGTCCCGAATTAAGCAACGCTCGTACTATGGGTACCGTACAATAGACGGGGGCGATCCCAGTGACACCCAAACCAGGGAAAATTACGAAAAGACCATTTCTGAACTTTAACCTGACGGGGATCGAACCCACAAACACCCAGTGTAATGAGCCTACGCTCGCATTCTTAATAGGTAAAGTGAAAAGAAATAGTTTATTATTCAAACTTACCCGTGCTTTCTGATCCATAAACATCAGGGCAAGCCTGGTAGTTGAGGAGCAGTCTCGAGTCCTCAGTGCAACTCTCAATTGACGACACCGGACTCTTGCAGTCACCGTGGCCTCTGGAAATAAGGAAATATACTACTTAAATACGAGAGCGGTTTTGGAATGCCGGAATGTCAGTCTTATGACATACCAGTAAAAATACATTTCATAAGCGTACTGAAGATCGTTCGCAGACTTTAATACACTTAGTTATTATATCAGTAATCTATATAAATATAACTCAAAGGTGACTGACTGACATAGTGATCTATCAACGCACATCCCAAACCACTGGACGGATCTGGCTGAAATTTGGCATGCAGGTAGATGTTATGACGTAGGCATCCGCTAAGAAAGGATTTTGATTAATTCTACCCCCAAGGGGATCAAATAGGGGATGAAAGAAAGAAAGAAAAACTTTATTATGACTAGCAGATTGAGTAAAATAATATATATAAAAAAAAGGAAATAATAATTAAAAGTTCTGCTCGACACAAACGGACCCAATTCAGCATTTGCTGGTTGACAAGAGCCAGCGCTGGTCTTCCATTGGGCCCGATTGGCGAATTCACGGGCGCAAACCACAAAAAACAATAAATAAATAACTAAATTAGGACTAAAGGGCTCGTACCCAAAACTATATAAAAAAACTCATAATAATAAAAAAAATAATTAAAAAACCAAGAATTGTATAATGGTGTGGCACTATATGCTTCTTGGAGCTTCTTGCATACAACTATAAAATCTATGGTGCGACAAGACACCTCGTGAATTGCTCGTGAAACCAAAACTAACCTACAAAATATAGTGAATAAAAAAATAGTGTAGAATACAAAATTATAAGCAAATAAAAAAACCAGTAAAACATAAAAGCACCTCGTCAAGATCATATCATAATGAAGCAACTACAACAATACAATTCTAACCTAGGGATATATTTTTCTTGCTGACGTGGCCAACCCGATATTGGCAAAACCTCAAATTACAAAACAAGGGCAAAACATACGAACACGAGAAAATAACGAAAAGCATACAAACATAGAAGAAATCGGACAACACAAAGTACCTACAACAATGCCTGTTTAAGCGTATAGGAAATAAAAAACTTGGTAAGTACACATATGGATGAAAGTTTGTATGTAACTCTGTCAATTAAATTCCACGCGGACGAAGTCGCGGGCACAGCTAGTAGGTTATAATTACTGTCTTTTCAAAAGTGTTCCAAAACTGTTTGTTGCCTATTGTCTATGACAACTTATATACGGGCTGACTCGCCCGGGGTAGTACTGTAGTTCCACCCCTTCACGGAAGATTGGTGTAAAGTAGTAATCTCTGCGGTTCTCGCGATGAGTGAGAGCGGAACGCACTTCCTCTCCTTTTATCCCACTAACCTTTAGGTCGGTAACATGCGAGTAAGGCTTTTGGTATTGTAAGTACCTATCTATAAGCCATGGTAACTGCTTAACAGATTCAGAAGATAATGGCGTGAAGCATGAGAGTAGACAGAGGTCAATGACCAACAAAAATAAACAAAACGAATAAACACCATCATTACTCTAGTTAATCCTGTCATTTCGTGATTCGAACGACAGATGGCAGTACTATCGGACAATTAAGACATGTGACATGCGTTAACGCGCCAACAAGACCGAGTAATGACGGTTTAATTAAAAACCGTAAATCATTATGGATTAAGTGAGTGATACTTGTACGACTTGAACCCAAAATCTGAACAAGCATGTAGTACACGACCACATGCCTTTTCAGATATTGTGTTCAATCTAAATATATATAACTCAAAGGTGACTGACTGACTGACTGACATAGTGATCTATCAACGAACAGCCCAAACCACTGGACGGATCGGGCTGAAATTTGGCATGCAGGTAGATGTTATGACGTAGGCATCCGCTAAGAAAGGATTTTGATTAATTCTACCCCCAAGGGGATAAAATAGGGGATGAATAATCCCGAAATTTTTGTTAAGTTAAATTACACGCGGACGAAGTCGCGGGCACAGCTAGTGTATCTATACGTTCAATAAGTGGCAATAGTCGAAGGTATTCAACAGTCAACATATAATATTTTTGAACGTAGTTGATTACGTAGACATTAGCGCTTCATTTTCCTCAGCTCATTTAAATGAAGCGATCCTATTGGTAGAAGCGAGTGGGCTAGTCAACCCAGCCGGCCCGCCCGGATCAAGTAGGAGGACACCCTATCATACAACAACTTTATAACCCCCAACGAAAAAAGAGAGGTTAACAACTCTGCTTAATCTATACAAATAAATAAAATTGGAGTGTCTGTTTGTAATATCAAAATAACACCTTTTCACTAAATGCATATGAAAGTACATACGATACCTATAGCAAAAACGCGAATAAAAAAATTTTTGTCTGTCTGTCTGTGTGTTTGTTCCGGGTAATCTCCGAAACGGCTGGACCGATTTCGACGGGACTTTCACTGGCAGATAGCTGATCTTATAGCGGGTAACTTAGGCTACTTTAATTTTAGAAAAACAATTAGGGTTCCGCGTAAAAAAATTATAACACTTGAAATCAAAGAGTATCTCCGAAACGGCAGGACCGATTTTGACAGGACTTTCACTGTTAGATAGCTGATGTTATAAGCAGTAACTGAGGCTACTTTTATTTTAGAAAAACAAAATAAAAAAATGGGTCCTGTCGCGCGGGCTCAGAACGCGGGACCGGGCTTTATTGTTAAGTTAAATTCCACGCGGGCGAAGTCGCGGGCTCAGCTAGTATAAACTAAGTTTAACATGTACAAACTAAGTATGTGTATCTGTGTGTCTGTCTATGGCATCGTAGCACCCAAGCGGATGACCGATTTCAATTTTGTTTTTTTTTTGTTAGGGAGATATTCTGATCGAGAGTGTTCTTAGCTATGTTTCATATAAATCGGTTCAGCCGTTTGAAAATTATCAGCTCTATTGTAGTTTAAAAAGTGGTCGCATCGGGGTTTTTAAATTTTGAATTTAGATTTCAAATTTTTAAGTTATACTTTTTTAAAAAAAATATTTATTTATAAGGAATTTCAACAGCTTTTTTCTTGAGAACATACATGTCTTATGATCTACTTAAGTGTAGTATAAAACTCGGCTATTATAGTTGATCCTAAGCCAAAACGAAATCCACGACATTGATGAATAAAACAAAAATAAAATTATGAAATTATGAAATAAACAATATTAAGTAAGCTGATTAAATTTGTATAAGTGAATATGAAATAAAAAAGTGAATGAAAACAATTTAAAGGAACCTTAACAATAATAAATGGGACTAGTCCCGCCACACACTCCCACCACTGTTATAATAAGTTATACTTATTGTATTTGGAATATGTTATGAACTCAGACTTACCTATTATAAGTGAAGGAGAATGGTCCCTTCAGCGGGCAGTCGACAGGGTCTGCGCTCTCCCGGAACATAGAGTAGAGGAGCGCGTCCCCCGTGATCATCGAGCACAGGTGCGGCAATGCGTCGCGACGGTGGCAGAATGCTGAGAAAGATATAATAATAATAAATATCGCCAGATTGATACACCAACTGTATGGTCCCAAACTAAGCAACGCTTGTAATATAGGTACCGTACAATGGACTGGAGGCGATACCGGTGAGAAAATTACGACAAGGCCATTTCCAAAATTTACCCCGGCGGGAATCGAACCCGCAACCGTGCTTTGTTCAAAGAGCCGAGCGGCCTACGCTCAAACCACTGCGCCAAGTCGTCAATAAATATACAATGATAGTCTAGACACGCGGTAGCGTGTCAAGCCAAGTTCAAGCTAACAGAACTGGCGAGCAGCACCGTGTGTAATATTACAAGAACCAATTGGAGCCATTATACTTACGTAACCTCAGGCAAATTAGCTTGATCTTAGCTGGTGTACCTATTTGGACGTCGGCCATACGCATGCCAATGAGGGCAAAACAATTCAGCTCACAAGAAGTCGTTTGATTGGACTGAGGTGATATTCTCTGTCACTTATCTTTCGTCAGTGTCACTACAAATACTAATTTATCGGGAAGTCGGAAAGAGAGAGAGTCTCTCAGATATGCACTGTGAAAGTCCACATTGTAAGTGTTCTCTTAGTACCTATTCTTCTTCTTCTGACTTGGATATTCTTGACAGAGTGCTCGTGGCCATGGATTCTCTTTTTTCCTTAGTATGGGGTATAAAAACAATATTTTTTTCAGTCACCTTGTCAACTGGATCCGCACATTTCAGTGGTTATATCGCCCTCTACCCCTTCACCCCCTCTCATGTGTTATTCATTGAAGTTCGGGCAGCAGGAAATTAGGTCTCTTTACGAGACTAGGTCATTACTCCGTAACTTAATGGGATTTTGTTGTTCGTTCCGTGTCTTATGGTACCCTTAATTTTGGCTGAAAGCGTTCTGGCGTTTTTCTTTTGTTTACACTAAATGATAGTGACGTGTTATTGGAGATGATAGCTTCGGTTATAAGAAAATAGGAGCTATTTTGGGTTCTAGGCCTATATTCGAAAATATTGGACAGGAATTTATTAACTTAGAAAATTACTGTATAGTTCGATTTTCAAATGGCGATTAATTTCAAAGACTACCTAGAAAATACCTAAATAATGTTATATTTTTTACTAACAAGGTGATCTCAATACAAAAGCTAGACACTTAGCTTTTATAAATAAATTTAGGCTTGTTCACATCCAAGTCATTCCCTGTACTGCTCTATATTTATGAATAGAAAAATATTTTTGTGTTATGTTCATACAAAGAGTATGAGGAAGTTGAACTTTGAGAAATTAGACAGATTCGTTCCTACAGTGGGTTGTTTACCTCAGTCATATAGTTAAGGATGCCACTATTGGCGACTTACTTTCTTTGTACTGGAGCACGTTTTTGTGTTTCTCATGCATCACCACACAGCGGTAGCAGCCCTTCCTGGAAGAAGAAGAGGTCTGATGAGCAAATACTAAAACCTCAACGGACTCCGGCATCGGCAGCCTAATCTCCGCTCCGGAAGCCAGTGGATGATAGATGCTATTAGTCCCACTGAGTAGTTAGTCAATACTCCAAGTTTGGACCAGAATAACGTGCTTAAAGGCATATCGTGGACTCAAAATGGTCATGGGTACAGATCCAGGTAGCCGGCGAGTATCAATGGCTTATCCCCTATAAAAACTCACCTGTAGATAGCACGTTCACAAATAGAATGCTTGTAGAGGTCAACACGGGGATGGGTGACCGCGCATAGCATTCACAACAGAGCGCATCCGTTCGTGGTTAAGTGGAGACTTTAAGCTTTCAGACTCAGCTATTACAGTCGTTAATCTATGCCAGAACAGTTGACAACTAATTCATACAGGAAGAAGAAGAAGTAACCGTGCTAGGTTAAGTCTAAACAACTAAAACGTAAGATTTTCAGAATTATGTAGACAGAGAAATCTGGTCTAAATATGTTTATACTCACTCATCAACAATTAGGAATTTGTCTCCTTCTGAGGAGAGACACCTGCCCTTGTTGGAGAGCCTGTCACCCTCGATCAGGATTGGCTGGATGACTCCAGACTGGAACCAGCGACCGTACCACCGGGAAGGAAACGCGCAGCCTGGGGACAAGAGACATGTTGCTATGAGACCAATAATATAGTAATGTGATATGATGGTATTTGATGCATCAATATCCTAGTTAATAGAAGGTTCCGGGATCGATTCCCATCCTGGTCTTAAAACTATTGCCGTAAGCTAATAGGTAGGGTAGTAGGTAGGTTAAAGAGTTAATGGGATCGCTAGAACACACTTCTAGGAATCATAATAAACAAAATCCTTGACATATCTTCTGTGTAAATAATAGACCAACAATTAAAACAGGTACCTCAGTCGTCTGCCAACGTGACTTTTCATTTTCCTTTCACCTACCAAACATCATAACATCCATTTCATTCCATCGACCGAACCACTTAATATTTTTGCCGTAATGAAACTGAAATATTCAGTGGCACATAAAGGGAGGTACCTACGACTGATGAGTTGTAATGAGGACGGTTATATTAAGGCCGTGTAGTCATTATCTGACGATTGATCGGTTTCGGTCCTCAGTCGATAGTGGGATGTCGGCGGCAACACAATGTGTAATGGATATAATATTGTACAGAAGTACCGATGGTTTGGTAAATTGAATTGAATTTGAGATATAAGTTTTAGTGAAGACATCAAGGCTTTTTCTGTCGCTTGAATTATGAGTATCTGTATAAAAAATAAATAATAAATAAATATCACCAGACTGACACACCAACTGTCTGGTCCCAAACTAAGCAATGCTTGTACTATATGTACCGTACAATGGACTGGGGGCGATCCTAGTGACACCCAGACCCTGGGAAAATTACGAAAAGGCCATTTCCGGAATTTACCCCAGCATGAATCGAACCCGCCATGACCATGTGCAGTGAGCCGAGCGGCCTACGCTTGAACTGAACCGAACTGCGCCGAGCGGTCGCGGTATACGAGTATCTGTGTATAGTTGAGTAAACTTGGATTCAGAAGTATATTCACAACATAACGATAGATGTATACTTATGAGCATAATTTTGAGAATGCCCGATATGGGCATGGTTGGCTTTCCTGCTTGCTAGAGCCGTGCGCCACAGATAAATGTGAATATAAGTATACATAAGTGCACCTATGTCTATAGTTGAATCTCCGGTATGTTGGGGAAAACGACACAGTTTTTGCAAAAATACTTTGGCTAAGCGTATGCTGGCTGACAGGCAGGCGACTCAGCAAAGCATCCCTAGTACAGAATTGGCGGTACAGCCATGTTGACGCAGAAATAGGTCCCCGAGCGTACGCTGCAACGCAGCTGAATGACACAGATTCAACCCGATTTCCCAACTTGATAAAAGTCAGTGCCATATTTTATAATAATAATATGTTTTCAAGTAAGTACACGCGTCGCGAAAAATCTTTGCCGTCACAACAACGAGCCGCAGAGCAAGACAGATACATGTTTGTATACATGTGCCTACGTCACAGCGTAAGCACCTCTGGTACTTGTTCATACGGTACAAAATCTGCTCTGCCCTGCGCTGCGTGAACTGCGTCGCCTGGGTCTCAGTATACGCTTAGTATAAAAAGTGTGATTGTATTTTGTTGCAAAACTACAAAGGAATAGATCAACAATTTACACAAATAAATAAAATGTCTGTCTGTTTGTCATATCAAAATACAACCTTTTCACTTAATGAATAGTACAACTTCATGAAAGTACATACGGTACTTATAACCAAAATCGCAATCATTTTTTTTGTCTGTCTGTCTGTATGTTTGTTTCGGGTAATCTCCGAAACGGCTGGATCGATTTTGACGGGACTTTCACTGGCAGATAGCTGATGTTATAAGAAGTAACTAGGCTACTTTTATTTCACAAAAAAAATTGGCACAAATAGACACTGCCTGTCGCGCGGGCTCAGAACGCGAGAGCGGGCTTCTGCGATAGCAGGTATATAAAACACGAACCATCGACTCGCGAAAAGAAAGGTGAGATTAAACTTAGCATAGGCACTTCTTTATTAAACGAACATGTTTATTAAATGAAGTTAAATTCCACGCAGACGAAGTCGCGGGCACAGCTAGTTAACTTTATAATAAAGAAAGTAAAATTGACAATGCCTCGCATCTTTCTCACACCCATCGACTATACGGTGCATCGACATGCATTGTACTGTAATCTAAGGATCGCTGGCTGTAATGCCACAATGGAGAATAACAACCGCCTCGATTGTGGTCAGATTATGGTAAATTTTGTTAACGAGATTCAATATGTGGCTGACATGTTTTATTCGAATATGTGCCTACTTGTAAAACAAAAGTCATCACGCCTGTTTTGCCTTAAGGGATGCACTCTGTACGCGACATTTCCATAATGTTATAAGATTTAAATGGCCTATATGTGAGCCTATTGCCATTTACCAGCGGCACTGCCCTTAAAGCGAGGAGGATTCGAACATATCGCCACTCACGCTGGACCAGAAATCATTTTCATTATTCTCCTTGATAATGTTTTGCTCTATATAATTTAAACATGGATCTAAAAGCGTAAGGCGGTTTGTAATCAGTTCCCCTTTTACATGGAGACTATTTGCACGTTTATTTATTAAACACCTTATGAAAATGCAGTCACTATGTTAAAATCTGTCTGACGTTCCCTAATACATGTATACCGCTTATTATGACCCTTTTAAAGCGTTAATGATAATATTGTAGCATAATTATTAGTAATTATTTACAGCACACATCTGTCTTTTGTAAACTGCTCGTTTCCGTCGTTTCCATTATTGAAACGACAGCTGATTTGTGTGTATTATATTAAAATATAAGATAAAAATAAAACGTTAACAGGTGCAATAGTGGTTTGCAAGATATGTTATTGAGAGAAGTTATTTGGTATGTACATCTTATTTTATTTATTTTATTTTGTTTGGGGAGCTTACGGCTAATTTTACAGAGTGAATAAGATTATGTTTAAGCAAATGCCAATTACAAGCTTCCATCTGCATAAATACTGATTGGATCGTATTATTATAATAATGTAAGTAAAATATAACGGTTTTAAAATACTCGTCGCTTAATTTCAAAACGCAAAGAAGTGTTGATAAACCTTTCGTCAGAAGATATTTGGACTGCAAGCTTTCTATCAACCGTTAGTTTATAAAACGCTAAACATAATTTAAAATAATACCATAACGTATGTTGTCGTCAAATCACCAGTAAAGTAGATCTGAAAATTTTGACAATACTTGACTTTGAAAATTTTGGCACGACCTAAATGCAGACACCATAGAAAATCAATTATGTATCGTGTCTCGGCCGACACAAGCGTTCCTCAAGCAAGTATTCAAAATTATGAAATCTTCAACTTTACAAACAACTTTACAACATTTTTTTTCAACAGCTCCGTTAATATTAGATTACTCTAATTACAAAATCAAAAGGGTGGTTCGCAACATATATTCACATATTTTAATGTGGCGGTTGGTAAATTGCATGTAATGCACTGATAGGTGGGTGACAGATGTGGCGTCAGCTTTGACGTTTCGCGTTCCGTTTTACGCCGCAATGGAATTGCCAGCCGCATCTTTATAAATTATAAGCTGTACCCTGCGCGCGTTGCTACGCTGTCAAAGATTGGTCGTACCAACTCCGAAACCTTTGTGGGCTCATACACAACACTTTGCTGAAGATCATGACATGATCAAATGCATAGTTTACGATTCTATAAAGGACATGCAGATAAACATTCATTATATATATATAAGTCTTTACAATACTGTGATTCCGGGCTTTCAGCCCACAAAGGGTTAATCCAGCCCCGGATCTTCAATTTTTTTTAGGCGGGGCAAAATGTAAATTGTGCCGCCCCCACACAAAAATATCTATGAACTTGTCATCATTTAACTCGTGTGCAATTCGATTTTTGATCGCTAAGATTGCAAGACTCGATAAGCGTTCCTGGCTCATAGAAGATCGCAAATAATATTTTCATTACTCATACTCGGAAAGTAGGTCTGAAGTTGCCTGAGGAACGGGTTGCAAGTAATACTTTTCCGCCCTAGGGAGAATCGCTTTCAACTGACAGCTGTCAAATCATAAAAAAAAACTATTTCCATTTTCACATTTCTATGGAACCATGTTCCAACTTTTTCTACAGTCACTCAATTACAGCGCGATGTAAAATTGAAATAACATAGAGTTAAGTATTAATTAAATAATATATATTTGTAAATGACTTAAGTATAATTTAGTATTAACAATTTCTTTAAAATAACATAGATTTGAGCAAAATATTTAAAGATGAAAATGAAAAATAATAGCTAAATAATGAAGTTGGCCGGCCAACGAAAAAAAATAATAGGCGGCAATCCGATCTTCATTTGTTTTTTGAGTTTGTAGAGTATTGTTCATACTTCCTTGTATTATTTCTTTAGCCAATTCCTGTATTTTATTTTTATTTTCCTTGTATTCGTAATGAAAAGCACAGTGTTTAACTCTGGTGAAAGACTTATTTTATCCCTCGAACTATTGGCGCCCTCGCTACCCTCAGGCGCCAAACCACGTCTCAGGTCTCCACGTCTCACCAAAACAAGTTACATTCACCCCTTGTGTAACAATGTACTATTAATTAGTTTTAGTTTGTTAAAACCACGTAGCAAATTCGCAAGGCAATACAAATATTAGGAAAAGCATCCTGCAAATCATGCGCATAGATCTGTTGCAAGAGATAGAAACCGTTAGCCTTTTCTATATCACTAAATAAAAACAGAGTTTTCTCTTAAAAAACGTAGTGTTCCTGGCAGAATACAACGGCCCTTAAATCTCGCTCGTATTTTCGAGCCCAATCTGCCCCATACTTTTGCAGTTCATCAATTGTCATTTTCATAATATTAGTACCATTAACAAAAGCAAAATTCAAATTCAGCATGGTAGCACAATCAAACCTCTTTTTAATTTCTGATATGATTTGATCAAATAGGTATCATAATTATTTCTTTAGAAAATAGTTGAATAGGTTAAAGTGTTTGTAATTCGTCTTCAGACATCTCATCGAAACGTTTTACGTTTCGTAATTCGTTAGTTTTGCAAAATAGGTTCAACACCACTTTTTTCAGGAACTTCCCATCCTCATTTATCCATTATTCCGTTGGATTTTGTCTCATTTTTTGCAAAGTTTTGAGCAGACACAACAAAAAAAATTAAGTAATCGGTTTAATTTGGTTTTAATAATGACGAATTGATGACGTAAGTAATGGCACGTAGGTATTACATTGAATTTTAAAAATAAACATAATAAAAAGCATAATATAGTTATGATAAAATACTTAGGCCTAGAAAGGCGATCGATGAGCTGTGATAGATTTAGTGATGTGACACTAATACAAGCAGTATTTTTCATTACTCATACTCGGAAATTAGGTCTGAAGTTGCCTGAGGAGCGGGTTGAAAGTAATACTTTTCGCCCTAGGGAGAATCGCTTTCAACTGACAGCTATCATATTATTAAAAAAACTAGTTCCATTTTCACAATTCTATTGAACCATGTTCCAACTTTTTCTACAGTCACTCAATTACAGCGCGATGTAAAATTGAAATAACATAAAGTTAAGTATTAATTAAGGAATATGTTTTGTTAAATGACTTTATTATAATTTCGTTTCAACTAATTCTTTAAAATAACATCGATTTGGGCAAAATATTTAAAGATGAAAATAAAAAATTATGGCTAAATAATGAAGCTGGCCGGGTAACTAAAAAAAAACAACCTAGAATTCGTAATGAAAAAGCACAGTGTTTATCTCGGGTGAAAGACTTATTTAGGCCCAAGATGGGATTTGGCAATAGGTCGACGGTTACCTTCACCCCTAGGATAACAATGTACTAATACCTTCGGTTGATCAACAAGTACTACATTTTAGTAAATCTAAACAAACAAACAACACACATGTTTAAAACAAAACACTGTCGTGGACAGAGATCGGCGAAGGAGTTTTCGAATATAGCTCCATCTCTTTCGCGCGCACGGTAACCAGACGCGTGCTGCCGCGATCTGCGATTCCAGCGAGAGGGCGCGTATTTTGAACTATACCTACGCGCCTCGCGAATCGTCTCGTCTCGGTCGAGTTAATGGCCACAGTAAAAAATACTGAAATTTCTGTACTAGTCTTTATTTATTCTGTGGTCCAAGTTATGTCAATGATGAGTTGTCCATTCGTCTGTAAAGTGTGAACTTGGCCGCCCTCTGGACTTGCCGCCCGGGGCATAGGCCCCGGCTTGCCCCCCCCTAGATCCGGGGCTGGGTTAATCCACAAGAACCATTTTAAAATGAAGAAATAACCAAAACAGACAATACCACCCTTTCGTATTTTCCACGCGCACACGCTATCTAGATCAACAGGGCCGATGTCACGCGTCCTTAATTACTGCATTATGTTAATAAATCAACGGCGAAATGCCCCTTAACCGAAATTAAGTAATTAACTTTAACCAACGGAATTTAATATACACTGTATGTGTTTGTGCTGCCCGCTGCGGTGAGCGGTGTTTTCTGTACATTATAATTAAACTGTTAAGTCGCGGAGGCTGTATTACTTATTTTTAAATTTATTGGACCATATATTTTAATAAACTATTGTCTTTGGAGTAAATCTTAGTTGAAGAACAAATGGTGGTTCCAAGACACTCCAAAATCGTTAGCCAAAAAAATACATCGGTTCTTTTTCGAACTTGTCGATTCTTCTTCTTGCACCTCGGCGTTAAAAAGAATATAACTAAACTCTGTACGAAATTTTATCTCAATCCGTTCAGCAGTTTTTGCCTGTGTATCAGACACACGGGCCAACTTTTACAGTTATGTTAGGATTACCATAATAAGAGTATCACAGATATAAATTTACACAGGTAACGCAAATGTATGTACTTAGCGTGTCCGAAAACCCCGACCAAGCGTCGATGTTGGTCGCCGACAACTTACAGTCCTCGCGACTACAGATATAAAAATATGAGTATGAGCGTGATAATCACTCGAGAGAATCGTAGCGGGCGGAGGGGCATCGGCGGCATCGGTGTCTTTGAAGCGGTTTGGATTTCCCGTCACTAATGACGTCACAAGAGGTGTTAAAAATTCGGCACGCTTGGTTTCAATACAAATCGTGATACTTGCGTTATCTATGAAGAGTATGTACATTTTAAAATCAAAGCGTTTTGGGAGATAGAATTAGGTGAGAACATATTGCTTGTTCGTATGGCTCTGTCGCACTTTGTCGTATAGCTCAGACTCTAGAAGTACAGACTATGGAAATTCGCAATTTTTCTGCAACATTTGTTCTCCAGGCATTATTGAAGTGCCTTTCCATTTGGTCGGTTTACCTTTAAGGGGCATGTGTTCGCGTTTGTAAACACCATTCAAGCGATATTGCTATACTTTACAGTAGGCTGCTTAACATGAGTTATGGTGCTTTAAAACGCTCTGATTTTGTGGGTGGGAGATGGGCGTGTACTATTTTGTGTGCAGGTGTTAATATCTGTCTGAGTGTAAGTGTGTCACGCAATTTTAAATTGTAAATCTATAACCATGCGGCATTAAATCAGTCAACAACTAAATCACGAAGCTAATTCAGATGAGTGAACAAAAACGCCCTTTCGGTTGCGAAGTATCAATTATGTGCTGACTTCAAAAAAGGAGGTTTCTAATCCGACCATTCTTTCTCATGTCGTTGCCAATTTAAGTCACCGGCAAGAAGATAGATTGGCACCTGCTGGAGTCTATTTATCTTTGTACTGATATCTGTTAGTAACATAGATAAGTACCTATTTTTAAATGTAGCTCGCCGGACTGAGATACATAGATTATGTTCCTGAAAATTTTCAGCACACTACCCTCATTCTGTATGCGATTGTCGTACATTTTTGAGAGCCGCACATAAAAATTGGATTTAGCTGCGAGGTCAGTTACAGCCTTATGACTCAGTTATGGACGCACCGGATGTAACGTTTGACGGACTTGTGAATACAATTGCCAGATCATTTGTGTAGTTTGAATATTAAATGGTTGTGAATGACAAGAAGGGCATGAGTAATATCTACAAAACGTCGTACATCATTCATCGAAGGAAGTCAATTAAACTACAATATATGAGGTCCAATAACGAAATCTTAAAAATAAAATACGCGACGCAGAGAGGGTTTTAGTTTGACGCCTTTGTCGGTCTGTCTGTGGTTTTGTAGCGTCAGAATGGATGCACCAATTTGAACACGGCCATCGTCGCTTGTTTTATATAAATCGATTCTGACGTTTCACAGTATCGAGACATTCAATTTTCATCTTTTATGATTTCTCGTAGTCTTAACCTTAAAACCATCTCAATCACACAATAACACCCCCTGTTTTATAGTCTCTGAACAAACATGACCGCAAAAACATCTTTACAAAAGATAACACATAGTAAACACATCGTGAGGGAATCTGTCGCATACAACCTTGTTAGGTGGCAAATTATCGCTCCGCACGATACCCCCCGCACAAGGTTACACTGCACACACACGCTACACGGTTGGGAGCAGCTTCAAAATTGCCCCGATACCCAGGAACTTGGCTAATTTCTCATGAAGAGGTTCCTTCGTGCCTTCATAGTATTACTTCGTGCCTTACACTGTACGATTTGTGATCAGATCGTATGACTTTGCATTATCTTCTTCCAACTTTTCAACAAGTTGTAATTGAACGTAGAAAAGTAGGATGTAAATGTACCTACACTTCTTATATATTATATGCAATATAAACGAGCCTACTCTTATTACAGGGGAATTCTTGACTATACATATTATATAGATCAAATCATAGAACACACGGCTAATTATTTGATGACTTGGTCGTCATACATTTTGTAGGGACAACACGTTATTTCAATACATCCATTGATCGTATTTGGGTGAATGGTAGACTACCAATGATTTTTAATTGAGGAGATAGCTTATAATTAAATTATTGAATCTTAAGGGCAGATGATAGGTTTTTTTTATTTACACGGTATCGTCGTATCGTACGCTCTTAACAACCCTAACCCCATCGCCTTCGGCTAATTTGTTTAAATCAAGCTTTAAGACGCAACATTTTGTTGCTTCGCGTGAACATAACGTTAGCTAATAATGTTAATATTGTTTGAATTTATTTTTTTGTGATTATAAAGTAATTCGACATTATTAATTACCACACACAGCGGAACCTTCAAAGCTAGATGTCATGATGACGCTAATAGTACTCGTAGTTACTTATCGCGAGCATGATGATAGCAACCATAGATTTACGAAGCGAACATTTATAAAAGTTCTTTGATAGCAACTCATACAAAAATTAGTTCCCATAAAATCCGCAACATGGCCGACCAAATGTCAAAAAAGTAATATAATTCACTGCCAAATATCAAAAGCAAACTAAAAATCACTGTTCATTCAGTGTTCTGACGTCAACAAATTCATTTTCTATCCCATTACCGATGTATCGGGACATTAGGCCTCAAAAAGTAATTTCAAGAATTAGATCCGTTCACCAGTGGATGACAACTTGTCTGTCTGCGGGGTGATTAATGATCCCACCCTTTACCCTTCAAGGGGGAGGGGGAGAAATTCGAAAAGTTTATAACTAAGCCTACAAGGTCGATGTGAACGTTTATTTTGCAATAAATTGTTTATATTTTTGACAGGTTCGTTTGGAAGTTTTGATTATTTCTGTAAGTTCCAAATTTTTATGCATTTTTATAAATAATTATAATAATCGCATTGCGTGTCTTGGATTTAATATTGATTAACCTTATTATATATGATCTTTAATTTTAACATGACATGTAGCAAGATAAATAGTAGTTAGATACAAGAGTTGATTGAATTAATCTGACTAACTTCTTGCAACCGAATTTTTGATTTTCTCGTCCTTTGGTGCAAACCCGCAAGTTTTATTCACACTTTTCTCAAACTTATCCGATAACGGCGCCACTATCGCATGGTAACAACAGAAAAATCAATTGCTAACTTAAAATAAAGAACGAGGGCGCTCTCAAGACTAAGTATGTTCTTACATCGTTGCCCGGAGCCAACGATTCAGCCACGATATATTCCGGCTATTCGACACTGAATGGAAATTAATGATAGCTGCCGGGGGCCACCTCACTTTGCGAAAGTGGGCCGCCATTTTCTTTTTCTATTTTTTTTTTATGGACGCCGTTTGAGTGGTTTACGAGTTTCGCTGTTGCCTATTGTGTTTTTATAAACTGCAACATGGTCGTTTTGTGGAGTATAGTTTCCGTTACAGACTCTCCTTTTTAAAATATGTAAGGATACCTATCATAAGTGTATTGAGTGAATGAAACCAGTCTCTACATTAAACTGTTTCAATCCGATTTAAAATTTGAAAACTATATTCGTTGGGATCATGCTATATTTTTAGGGTTCCGTAGTCCCTACGAGGAACCCTTATACAGTTTTTATTAAGTAGATCTTTGGTTGAGATTCGTAGATTCTTGTTTTCTGCCACACGAAAAATGTTGCTTTATCTGATAGTTCTTTTGTCCCTACCGTCTGTACAGAATTCTGTATTTTAGGTTGATTTACCTTGCCATATTTTATTTTCCAATTTAACTATTCTCATAGCTACACGGGGAATAACAATTTCAGCAAGCGTATATGCAAGAGACCCCTGGGGTCGCCTTATGTAACCACTTTCTTGCGATGAAGAATCACTGCGTATTAAAGTGTAAGCGATGCCTACGCAAGTGTTGCCACTCTTGCTGTTTCGAGTGATTTATAAACGTATTCAGACTCTATAACAGCCTTATATCCAACTCTACATTCACACGCTGCAAAAGACCACGTGCTTTCTATAAGATCTTACATTTTTGATACCCTTCTGGCACTCGGTTTACGGTTAGGTAAATGTATGAACAAATTGTTGTCGCGTTGATTGTGTGCATTACTATTTATTGTGAGTGTTCTATCTCTTAGCGTTCATAAACGAGACGACACGGTTTTTTCAATACATTTTCGACAGATGACGTCCGTTTTTGAAACCCGGATACTTAAGGTAAAATGTATGGGAATTATCATCGTATGATTGACCGCTTATTGTAATTGTTGCAAGCTTAGCGCTTTTGTTGCAAGCTCGAGCGTCTTGGCTAGCGCTTATCCCTAATTTGATAATAATCGTCCATTGGGCGACTTAAATTGGTGGGGAGTCTGGCCGGGACCGAACTACATTTACTTGAAGATATTGTTTTATTGTATCGTTCACTGGCTGGCTCAACAGCAGCAAAACAACTTGCTAGAGGAGGAAGATATCAAGTACTAAATAATTATTAATAGCCTTACAACCAGCAATTTCCTTATTCATATAAAAAAATTAAAACTATAATTCAATCTCTCTGGCAGCATAATTGACAATCAGGGTATTCCGATTGCCTCCTATAACGATTATTAAAATAAGCCCCCTGGTACTTTAATTGCTTAACTCTATACCACCGGCGGTGCTCGCGATATTTTCCGTAACGTACACTTAACCCTGGAATGGTGCTGTAAATAAATAGCGTCGGTCCTATAGGATATTAGGGTTGCCGAAAAAAATATTTAAAAAATAAAGAAAGGTGGGTAATTGTTTTATTTACTGACTATTATGTACAATGATGTAGTTCTATTAGATACGGCTGTGGGAGTAACTATAATTTTAATATAATGTGAGTGTTTTATTAATTCGTTTATTCAAACTCAAATAATTAATTTTGGTTAGATCGGCGGGCGCACTGACAAATTGTCATTTTTTTATAATTTTTTTAAGTGTACAGTTGTATTGGTGAGCGATCTTGACTGAGAAGATCCGGAAATTAACTCAGCGGGCTTACTTTTTAAAAATTTTGTCCTACCAGATAATTATGAACTTTAATATGCCATGAAAAAAACAAAAAACCCCAACGTTGTATTACTAGAAGAACGACGGAAAACAAATGAATTCAGCATTATCCAAAACAAAAATCCTACTATATCTTAATATATATAACTCAAAGGTGACTGACTGACTGACTGACATAGTGATCTATCAACGCACAGCCCAAACCACTGGACGGATCGGGCTGAAATTTGGCATGCAGGTAGATGTGACGTAGGCATCCGCTAAGAAATGATTTTGATTAATTCTACCCCCAAGGGGATAAAATAGGGGATGAAAGTTTGTATGAAACTTTGTCAATTAAATTCCACGCGGACGAAGTCGCGGGCACAGCTATTAATATTATAAATGCGAAAGTCTGTGAGTGTGGATCCATGTTTGTTACTCTTTCCGCAAAAACTACTCAACAGATTTGGATGAAATTTGGAACACATATAGTTTATAACCTGGATTAACACATATAATACTTTACTTAAGTATATGTGGACGAAGTCGCGGGCATAAACTAGTCTTTTATGTAACAGCTAGTGTGATGAAATAAAAATACTTACTTTATATTACTGAAAATACGCCAACCCGCACTGGGCCAGCGTGGTGGATTATGGCCTGAATCCCCCTCGTGTTGAGGGGAGGCCCTTGCCCAGGAGTGGGACGTCAAAAAGGGCTAAAATTATTTAATAAATAAAAAAACTGACTCAGCTTTATGACATAAGGTATGTACTCAAATTATACAGAATAAAATCATATTTCCGAAAATATTTTCAATTCAAGTATTAGACCGCTATGAAATTCCTCAAAGAGTATTCCTGAAGCATTTGACCAGTCAAATTGCTTCGGAGTCCGCTTTGAAACTATTCTTTAAAATATTCGCCCGCTCTCAACCCTACTGGAGCATGGAATATTAATATTTTCGGCTCGGCTGCACTGCTACGTGACGCGTTTGAGGGCTAGAATGTAAAGCATGTCTTGACCAATACTGCCTTTTTATGCTACGCAGCCTCCATATTGGGAGTTGGAATTTCTATTGGATATTTATGTGAAATAAAATCTTATTCGTACGTAAGGGTTAAAACGAAATAGTTTTAAAGCCCGTCTAGCGTTCTATAGTTACTGTTAACTCACCACACTACAAGTGAACCGCCCGCCATAAACAATAATATGTGTCAACAATAAATCCATTACCGGTTCCCAGCAGCCCACCTTGCTGCCGCCCGTACAAAATCAGCAATAGTTTATGTTGAACGCGTCTTGACCGAACCAGGTGACAACCGTGACGGGTTGTACACGGAAAACATTTTACTCGGGCGCGCGTTGCGGTCGAGGCGAGCCCAACAATCGTCGCTCTCTATAAATTGCCCGTTGTGAGCGATGTATCGATACGTGCGATTGTGGACATTGAAGTTTGGGACAGTTTAGTGTTGTTTGATGGTCGATATTTTGTTTGGAGGCGATTTGTGTTTCCGATAACTGTTTTACAGACATGTATAAAGGTAGAGATAGATATTACCTACATTACATTCACACGATGAAGACGACAATGTTTTTATATTTCCGCACCCGTCTATGGTATATTAAAACCGTTAACCGTCTTAATGAACACAGTCTGGATAGATTTTAAAATCTTCATATTTTTGTTGGTGTTGTATTTTTTGAAACATTTATCTATTTAAATTTGTGAAAATATTTTTAGAATGAAGCATTTTCCACCAGACAGATACCTATGTCACAATCCATTAAATTTAACGCGTTTTATATGTCACTCGCTCGAAACTCCAGAGAGGGACCGACTGTAAAATACGAGTATGATGCATATTCAAATAAAAAATATATTAAAATTTAGAAACAGAGCTTTGTTTTTCAAAAGCTGAAAATTAGAAAATTTAACCAATCACTTAAATTTGTATAATGTCAAAATAAAGAAATCTTATTGGCTGACAACATCGTTCATCTGCATCTTATGAATGGGCACAGAACTTAACCATTTTGTTAAAGCAACATTAACTCTACGAAATAAAAGTGTCAGCGATTAACAAATAAGACAACATGAGTGTTTTATATTCACAAAAATACACGTAAAATAAACTTGAGAGTGTTAAACACGAAACAGTGTCTGTGTTCACTTAAAACACACGTTTTGACGTAAACGAATGCGCTCGGAGTAAGGAAACAAATCACTTGACGACTCAGAATTAACCGCGAGACGCAGGAGTGTTTATTTAAGACAAACATTGATTCGAATCCGCTTCTTTTCGAATGAGGCCGCGAAACAAGCGGACGGAATGAAAGAATAATCTCCAAGACGCTACAAGCGGAATTAACTAGGTGTATAATCTAGTATTCTGCAAGTTGAAATTGCTGGCGATTAAGCGGTTTTTATTTCTTTACATCAGATGTATAACCAACATATAAGTACATAGATATGTAATTTATACGAAATCAAGAAATACAATAAAAAAAATTTTTCTACTAATTGTTACGCTGAAACCGACTCTACAAAAGCAATGATTTGGCATACAATTAAAATTGGAACGGTAATGTATAATTCTTTTTTGAAAAATTGCATTGAAAAGGTATTTTTTGTGTGAAAAATATTCTTGCCTTAAGCGACAACGCAGCGAGTGATCTATCTCGTTGACTTCTCTAGTATATCTATATTTATTATTTCGCTATTCGTCCGCATATCGCAACCTCTGACTTCGAGGGCCCATCCCACAAATAGACTTCCGTAAATACGAACTATAAACACGTGTAAACGAATCCAAGCGCTTTAAGCTGCATACCCATTAACAATAATCCTTTTTATTTCCTCCTCAAAGCGTCCCCCGCGCGGTCGACTCGACCTTAACACCAGCGTGTTAGGGTTGACATTTCTCTGTTAATTACTAACCACGGGAAGTATATTGTCGTTTATAAGGATTTTAAACCGCTTGGCCACAGTGCATTAAAAATAAAATCGCTATTATTCAAGTTCATAATCTTAGAGAGAGGAAAGAATAGGGGTAATGTTAAGGAGCTGGTACACTGTTAAATAGGGTCTTGACAGACAGACAGACGAACAACTAAATGATCTTCTAGGGGGCCCGCTTTATCTTAAAAAAGCACACAGCCCTAAAAAAATGCCGACAAGAAATGAAGTATTTTTTGTGATTTTTTTCAATAATCAATTTGTCATATGCCTCGTATTAATACATTTGCATTGTGTGCCCCGTATTAATTGTGTATTTGCAGTAATTCCAAAAAGCTCTGTGTATTACCATGCGAGGTGTGAAAGAAGTTAAAAAAAAATTGAATCATTATAATGTAGTTCCAATGAATAAAAATCGCCAGATATCACATCGACTGTATAATCTCAATTTACAATGAACACTCTTATTATAAGTACCGTGTACAATCGTACAATGGACTGTGTGCGATCCCAGTGACACCCAGATTAGAGCAAATTGGGACAACGCCAATTCTGAAATTAGCGCCGACGGGAATCGAACCCGTAACCATACGTGCACTGATTCAAGCGGCATATGTCCAGGTCATATCAAAAAATCATCATTTTCGTGGCTTTGTTAAAAAAAATCTTACAGTGAGTGAGTTCACTCCTTAACAGTATCAAGGGCAGTTAAACCCAAAGATTAATTTACTATCTGAAACAGCACTTAAAGTGACTCTTATTGGGTCCCTCCTAACTAAGTTATCTTTACTATGAAATGTCTCATTCATTTCTCGGTATTATAGATAGGAGGTGTCAAAGACATCAATTTTAAAACGTCTTCGAGTGAATGCTTCACACATTTTTATTACTTCGGTATAGCCGATGTTTTTAAGTGAAGTAGCATGCTAAATATCGTATTGGGTGCTATTGGACTTTTTTACTTAACAAAGTCGGTCTACTTGATGTTAAGCAGTCACTGCGGCCTATAGATCCTTGCAATACCAAAGGCATTGTTCGCAAATTGCGTAGCAGAAGGGAAGTGGGACAGAGGGAAGGTTTGGTCTTGCAGCTCTATCACTCATCGTGCGAAACGCAGCTACTTTACGAGAATCTGGTGAGAGGGTGGTACTGCCCCTGCCAAACCGTATATGAGATAAAGTCTATATTTTTATGGTGCTTATGTTCCCCGAAATAGATGATTTCATTGGCCAAATATATTTTTAACTACCCTCAATACGAATCACTGATCAACTCTTGTAATACCTACTACTTGACGACCGCTTGGCGCCGTGGTTCGAGCGTAGGCCGCTCGGCTCACTGCACATGGTGGTCGCGGGTTCGATTCCCGCCGGGGCAAACTTCGGAAATTGCCTTTTCGTAATTTACCCTGGTCTGGGTGTCACTGGGATCGCCCCCAGTCCATTGTACGGTACCTATAGTACAAGCTTTGCTTAGTTTGGGACCGTACAGTTGTTGTGTCTGTCTGGCGATATTTATTATTTACTAGCTGAGCCCGCGACTTCGTCCGCGTGGAATTTAACTTAACAAAAAAGCCCGCTCCCGCGGTCTGAGCCCGCGCCACAGGACCCATTTTTTTTAGATTTTGTTTTTCTATAATATAAGTACCCTAAGTTACTCCTTAAAACATCAGCTATCTGCCAGTGAAAGTCCCGTCAAAATCGGTCCAGCCGTTTCGAAGATTACCCGGAACAAACACACAGACAGACAGACAGACAGACAGACAGACAGACAGACAGACAGACAGATAGACAGACAGACAGACAAAAAAAATTTTCATCGCGTGTTTGTTATAGGTGTCGTATTTACCTTCATATGCATTTAGTGAAAAGGTGTTATTTTGATATTACAAACAGACACTCCAATTTTATTTATTTGTATAGATTTATTTACTAATCCCACCCCCCCAATAAAGGGGGGATGTATTGACCGCCAATTTTCCCCCATCGCGTGACGGCCACGACACGTCTGCGTACCGTGATCGTCACGACATTACTCACTCAGTCATGTACAAACATAATCTTTGGGAACTAACAAAAGTTAGAAATATAATTGGTTCAAACGAAGTGTTAAGTTGATCGTGCGTCGATTTTCGGTTAAAATTACAGGTTGATGGTATAAATACTAAATGATTGCGGGTAAGGTGTACATGAAGGGTTTGTTTATTGATTTTAAATAGGTTTTAAGGAAAAGGTCAAATTAGATTAACACCGTAAAAGTAAAGAGGAGGAATCACTGTTACGCAAACGAGGCATATGATAGACTTTTGGTGGGACTGTGTCCTTCTCTACTAGGGTGACCACGGAGAATGGAGCCGGGATGGTAGGACTATTTAGACATGGCAACTTGAAGTGAGAGGGACACAGTCGCAACAGGGACTATCTACATCAGTACAATAACATATGGGGTACATAACAAAAACAAGTTAGCGATCCAGTGATATTATAGGGTCTTGACAGACAGACGGACAATGAAGTGATCATTTAAGGGTTCCGATTTTTTCCTTTTGAGGTACAGAACCCTGAAAATTGTGCGGTCTAAGGACCCCTGTCAGGAACGAGCTATCTATTCACCTGAATAACTGATTTCTTACCTTTCGGTACAGTTCGCGCTGAATTTGTATGAAATAAATGTTTCTTTCTTTCTTTTTCTTTATTTACAACATATAATTCTCCACATCTTTTGAAAGATGTGTGCAGTTCGCCAGCCGCCAAGGCCAAGGTGAACTATAACCCGAATCTGCAAAGCATTGAAGGAAACCCTTTCAGGTGTATTGAATTAAAACCTACTTCTACTTATCTTGTAGTATACTTATCTTGGCTTTTAAATAAAAATGTAGGGAACATGAATAAAACCAGACATATCACAACACCAGCAATCCAACACAACGCCTTACTAGCGGTGGGTGGACAGCCACAGATTATATTCTACAAACTATACTAAATAAGCAATACGGACATATCTCACTGGCCATTACATACGCTTCCACGACGCATTTTTATCAGGACTATAGCTTATCTATAATTTAAGCGACCATAAATACTGACCGCATCGAGATATTCCCAATAAAAATTATCTATATTACACAGGCCGAAGACGTAGACCGAGAATGGTATAGACTCAACAACAATTACATCTCTTTCACTCCATAGTGAAATGGCGATACGCGAAATACTGTTAGCGAAAGATAAATGTTATTTTAGAAACGAATTTTCTATACGGACCTTTGGGGCGCTTCCCGCGCGGCCACTATATCCGTGCTAAGCGTCAGTAGCGTTGCATGACATATACCTATATAGGTATACAGAGTCGTGTTTTAAAGCTTAGTTTCTACGCTTTATACTATAAATATTCGCTTCTTTCGGGCGTCCCTAGACGGCTATAATAGTTTGACAACAAGGCCCTAAATTATTTTTTTCAGTCAAAATAAAACATAGCTGATAAGTATTTATTTAAACAAACACTATAGAGCTGTTTTAAAAGCTTTGATACTTCTAACTACAAGTGATATAGCTATCTCCTACCCTAATACAAAGTAGGCGCATCAAATTTTCATATATCTATGGAGCTCGGTAAGTAACACCATAAAGCGCTATATCACTAATATGACGGTCGAATCAACTTAAAAGAATCATTCATTGTGACTAATTTTATTTATGGAGGGGCCACCCCTAACGCATTTATTACCGCGAAACGGCCAGGCCAATAAAACCACTGAATCAAAGAGAAAAAGTGCTCTCAGTTCTATAAATATTTTATTTCGGATAGTGAGAAGTAGGGTGAGCCAGCGATCGGTAGTTTAGTGGACATCCGGACGGAGATCTTTATTGCTACGATATATGTCTTACTATCTTGTTTATCTTTTTGCTTGTGTTGTAGTTGTATATAATAAAAGTATCATCGTGATTTTTTTGAAATTCAGCTGTACCCGTATAAATCACTCGATTTTAAGTCTGAGAGCAATTTTGGAAATGTCATTCTTATGTCATTCCAGGACAAAATAAAATGTCAAGTGCGTACTCAAAACCGCTCTCAAACTTGACATTGATTTATTAATGCGGACCTTAGAATCTTTATTTTTCCTTCCATATAGGCACATGTCATAACTTTTGTAAGTATTGATACAACAATTATTATCTACGTATTTTTCTTATAAATAAATAAATAAGTAGATCATCGTAACTTAGGGGTAGGGGTTTTCTTATATAAATTAAATTATTAATATTTGCCTGTCAAAGTTGGACGCGAGAGATCTCCGGTTTAATTCCTACAAACGTATTATGATTACTTAGCGGTGCGAATAGCCAATACTATAAGGGTGTTTTTTTATAACAAAGTCGTCTAACAAGCGTAAGACCTAGTTAGCTGATGGTAAGCAGTTACCGAAACCTAAAGATGTTTGCAATACCAATGGTGTTGCTGGCACGTCGCCGATCTGAAGGGAAGTGAGAATTGAGATAAAGGGAGAAGGGGGGCTGTCCTTTCGGCTCTCCACTCTTTACACTACTGGGATAACCTCAAATTGCTTACAACACTATGAGTCATCTTCCTTAAGAATAAATCTTTCAAAATCCAACCCTGTGGTCACCGTACAAAGTGAGCTTGGGGAACTTTTACTAATGTGTGCTAGTCAAATGGACTCTCGAGGATTTTACCGTTCGATAAACGGCCCTATTCCCGACACCATAGAGTGGAGACTATAATAGCAGCCGCTTATATAAATAACAACACTAGTATGTTCGTCTGCTACTCATGCATATGGAAATAGGGACTTAGGTCATAGAACAAGATGGGCGCCTGCTACTGTTTTGATAGTTTTATTTGCGTACCTTTTCGAATTTGTGGTGTAAAGTGATCGTAAAGTAAAGTGGGATGTAGTAAAGATCTGTGAGTGAAAAAGGTTAGGGGTAAATTGTTTTTATTTTGAATGGTGGAAGGAAGTATATTATGTGGGTATAGAACACTTTTTAAGATCACACAAAAACAAATTTATATATAAAAAAATGGATTTCCAGACAAACCCCAATTAAGGCGTTGATTCTGAAAATACGTTCTATCAATCCTAAACCATCCCCAATCAAAGAAATCAAGAATCATCGAAATGATGGCGATACTCGCTAAAATACATATTATAATTAAAACATACGGGTCGAATTGAGAACCTTTCCTTTTAAGCTTAGACATGGGCCCCTAGTTCTAAAATATAACAATGATTGGACGTAGTTTTGCGTTTGAAACCAACCTAGAAACACTGAAACGAGGGTTGGTTTTGGTCTGCAGCAGTGCATGTGGGTTGATTCTTTTATTCAGAACGATATCCAAAGATGCCAATTAAGTTCGTAGGGATTACATGTTGTAACAAAACATTCCACCAGTAACCAGAATCGATTCGTTACGGAGAGGCGCGTAGCTGTATATATGCTGTATAACATTATTATACTGAACTGCAGTTAGAGTAAAGATGCGTTAAATTTTAATAGCGTTTAAAGGGTTATGAAACTCGTTAACAATAACCTTGTTCGATTTAGCTTCGAGTTTCAAGTGGAATCAATAGTTTTATAGAAAGTCGGATAACAATTTATAAATGTTTTGCTCAACTGCTGATTAAATTAGAGGCGTGTAAAGATACGCCTTAAAAAGAAAACCAGTTGGTTTTAAAATAATTATTTCAACAATTTACCTCTGATTAAATAAGAACCATGTAACTCATAAAATAAAGTTCATTGCGGCTGAATAATTCTACAACTATTATTCACAATTAACATACCCCATTTCCAATACTTACCACACACATTAGACCCTGTTTCATATAGAAAAACAATACCGCACAACTCGGCGTTTAGCGGATGATTAACGAACATAATGCTTTGTTATCCCACTTCTAATAAGTAAAGTAACGTCTGAGCTGGTTCCGTTGATTACCGACGCATGTGCAAATTTAATAACCCTATAGACGTGTTAGTTTTTTATACGCGACGATACGGAAACGACACGATGTGTACGATGTAATCGTTGCAATAGAAAGTGGAACCATTTGCACGCTTTTCACTTAGGGCGTGGAATATGAATCATGTTGGGAATTGTTGTTTGCGGCAAAGGCATCCCTGTCACATGTTCCAAATCTGTTCAATTGTCTATTTCAATGTTCCAAATCGATTTTGAGAGAACAAGCGTGATAGTAGGATAGGTACATTACAGGATTGATGCATGCCATCATGACGTCTAGTGGCGGCAGTCGGCCGACAATTACCGACGAACGCGCAAATATAACCCGCGCGCGGTAAACTGGTTATATGCGACGACACGACACCGATACGACCGCGTAGGTACCTAACGATCGTTTGATGCAATTTGAAGAAATAATTCGATTTTGTGTCAGTCCTTTTACTTGTTTCTCACGTGGAGTAGTAGTGTTGACATGAAACTTTATTGTTTTGTTCGTAGTTCGGCTCATGATTGTCACTGTCATTAGATAAAAAATGCTGTTTTAAATATATCTCCTATAACGCATTTCAATAAAGATGCACTCAAATTGCATTGCATCTACCTACTCTCGTTATATATCATTTGGTTCTGTATACAGAATGTTTAAAAAATATGAAATAATATTTTCGAATATTCACGAGTATCGAACAAGGAACAAAAATAAAGCATGCCGTCCACCGACTACACAAATACGTATATCGCCAGCGTAAACCAATCGCGCGCTACAAACGAACCTCCTCGTATCGTATTTGCTTACCGCGGGCGCTCGTCAATCACGCTCGAAGCTGACTGTGCATTTCAATTTAAGGCGTGCCTCACACCGTGCCTAACAGATGCTACAATTTATCGCTAGCGTTAGCATAGTACATCGGACGCTGGACGGGACGGAAAGTCGTCGGGAGTTATTCGTTCTATACAGGTTGGAGCAGAAAGGGTACATTTTTTTTCAAAACTTAACTTTTTAATTCTAAATCTATCAGCTTCGGAGGAAACTTGAAAAACAAAATGAAAAACAAAGTTGACAGATTTTATAAGTCTACAAAACCTTTAGTACTTCAACTGTCCCACAAACTACAAAGGCGATTGTTTTAGATTTACATAGTTAAGTTGCAATAAAAATAGTATACCCTTTCTGTTTCACCTAGTAGAATTTATTTGAGTGTATTATCCAAGTCTTTAAGTACAAAAGTTAGTTAGGGCTGCTGTTCACATAAACAAAGATACTTTTTCTTAAAAAGAAATATAGAAAGAAAATAAAATTGATATCAAAACAGACAGCACATAAATTAATGAGCAATGGTTGTCAATTGGTTGGAAATTAGCAATCTTGGGGCTACTTGTCTCAAACATAAAAGATTATTGCAGTATTTATCAGTTTGATTCTTCTTGTAGAGTCGCGAGCATGGAATACCTATTAGATACGTAGTGTTCTTCTGTGCGAGGTTGGTTCACCTCGGTTCAACCAGCCCGTATTTCAGCTGTAGTTAATTGGGTAGGTACAGCTTCGCTCTAGCAGCGATACATTTATTAAGTAACTAGCTGAGCCCGCGACTTCGTCCGTGTGGAATTTAACTTAGCCGCTCCCGCTCCCGTGTTCTTGTTTTTCTAAAATAATGTCTATGTAACTGCTTATAACATCAGCTATCTGTCAGCGAAAGTCCCGTCAAAATCGGTCTAGCCGTTTCGGAGATTAGCCGGAACAAACATACAGACAGACAGACAGACAATTTTTTTTTAAATCGCGTTTTTGCTGTAGGTGTCGTATGTACTTTCATATGCATTTATTGAAAAGGTGTTATTTTTATATTACAAACAGACACTCCAATTTTATTTATTTGTATTGACAACAGTATTCCTCACATAAAAGTTCGGACACACATCAGGAAATGATTATCGCAACCCACTGTGCAACGTACCTCACCCATCGGGCAACTCAAATTAAGACTAACGATTCGTCGAGCTTAATGCCGCCGGTTTTAATTTGAAAACAAAATTCGACTTACGGCAACCGCACTCGTCCGGCCCGAGAATGTTGGTTGCAAACGGAATTATGATGTTATTACACGAAGGTTTTGGGTTTTTGAGGTTGGAAAAGATATAAGTAATATTAGGCAGATTTGATATTACACAGAAGATTGACGGAATCTAGAAAAAAAGTGTAAAAAATCATGACCACATTTTTATAGGACAATTTGTTGTAAATATATGAAATGATGAAGATAAAGAATGTTGTTTAAAACTGGTCGAACCTCAGATATCGTGGAGTTGGCAGTAAGTAGGTGCGCAGACCAAAACCTACATTAAAGGGGAAACAGTTTCAAATTGGTGCTAGAGGTAATTATTAGGATATAGTAGGCTCACGACAACATTCGGTATTGAAATAGAAACTGGAACTTTTGGGCTATGAGGGTGGCTCCTCTTACCACTGGTTTATTGACGAGTATTACTATTAAGCTACAAATCGTACGATAAATTACATGAACTAATTCCCCCATCTCCTTTCTACCATCGGACGACAAGCGCACGGACACATGTTATCCGTACAGTGTCGACATTCCTTCGGTTCGTACTAAGCACTTTGCTTCTACTATCATCACAGATATAGATTTACATAGATAACGCAAGTATCACGATTTGTATTGAAACCAAGCGTGCCGAATTTTGAACACCTACTGTGACGTCATTAGTGACGGGAAATCCAAACCGATTCAAAAACACCGATGCCGCCGATGCCCCTAGGCCCGCTACGATTCTCTCGAGTGATTATCTCGCTCATACTCATATTTTTAGTCTCATATCTGTAGTCGCGTGAACTGCAAGTTCACGGCGACCAACCTCGACGCTTGGTCGGGGTTTCGGACACGCGAAGTACATGCATTTGCGTTATCTATGTAAATCTATATCTGTGACTATCATATCGTACGAACAGCCAAGGAGTGGAACACGTTGCCGGCGTCTTTGTTCCCCCCTGACTACAATCTGCGTGTTTTCAAGTCGAGAGTGAACAGGTACCTTCTAGGCAAGTATGCTCCATCGTAGATCGCATCGTAACTTACCATCAGGTGAGATCGTGGTCAAGTTCTTGCCTATCATGAATTAAAAAAAAAATGAGTGAAAGCTGGACCTCTTCCCCTCTCTCTGTCTCGCTCCCATTCAGGTCAGCAACATGCGAGCAAGGCCTTTGGTATTAAAAGCATCGTAAGCTTGTTTGTTATATAAATTGCCTTTGCAACAATGCAACTATTGCTAAGACTACGAATAGCATTCAAACGCAATTATTGCTAGTACTTTCCAAAATAACCCTCATGTAACAAACCCCGTTAATATCCCGTCAACCCTACAAAAAAGGATGACGCAAGTTTTTTCACGGTGGATCGGGTAACTGTACTAGTTCTGTGATCGCCGAACGACGGTCTCCGGGGCTATTTATTTGATAACTGCCCACTTATAGTCTATGAGACCCTATTTCTCCTATACTCCTATTCAGTTGAGGCAGCAGTAAGAAAATAATAGCATGGTGATTTAGAAAAAACGCTATTAGTTGAATTGGGTATAAAGCTTTGTAAGTGTGAAGGCTGGATATATTTATGTGAGCATATATTTCCTACTTAGGATCACTGATTAAGATTAGAGATTATTCGTATTGAGGCGAGACCGGTGCCCAGGTGTATGTCATTAAAAAGGGCTAGTTACTTAATAATATTATTGCTTTAAAATGTTGCATATATGACTCAAAATATTAACTTTACGTACGTAATTGTTAGCAAAAAATATCTACAATACACAAAGCATAAAATGCGTAGCTATTATTCCTGACTTCTATATAATTCGAGTAGTAGAGTTATCAAATAGTTAGTCATTCTGTGAAACGAAGCTGATTTTCAAATCAAATGATCTGCACAACAACAATCATAAAGTTATACAATTTCCAAACGTTTCCTCTTTATACAAACATTTTGAGAGTTAATACAGATGAGAGAAAAAGTTCCAGGGCAATCTGGAATACTTCCTAATCAAGCGTTTAAAATGCAATCCTGTTAGAGCAGACATTGTTAGTAGCCGTGCCGTCAAACAAACTGGGTTAGAAGAGTATCGGCGAAGGAGACGGACGTTTCCGCTGTTTTATCATTTAAAAACCACTCTACTATTGTGGTTAATTATTGGCTGGTATCATGCAATTTCAATTTATGCTGCGTTTGAGTACTAGGCGGTTAGTGGTGTGAGAGAGGTCGGTTACGGGTTTGAGTGCAGGCATAACTTAGAAATGGGCTATTCATCATTTGTTCTGTCCTAATCGTTATTGGGGTTAGCTCCAGTCAATTGTACGGAACAAATTTTAAAAAGTTATTTTTAAACATGTTCATCCAATATCCATTTCACAGGGCTGATGGTAATTTGAATTATACTTTGAAAGATGTGATGAAAGAGTCTGCAAGGATTACGTCGAATTTCTAGCAGGTAAGCGCGAAAATAATCCGACAATGTTGTCTATTAATTTTTGATACATAATGGCCCTATCTGACATCTGGGTACAGTAAAATTTATACAAATGATCACTATAGGGTTAGCCGTGTAAATGACCGCTAGCCATGTAGATTCCAACTTAAATATCATAGCTATAGGATGATTATTATCACGCCGAGATTTATTTACAAAACATACTTACCAGAAATTGTGTTACACTTTACAAAGTGAGCACTCATCTTTGTAAATACAAATAAACAGTTCACCCTTAAAACATCCCTTTATTGTTCCCGTATTCGCACCCCATAACGATGACACTCGCCGAGACACAGAATGACAGACGAAAGCGGCACGACAGCATGCCAATCGAATTTTACTTATACAAAGCAATATTGTGGGGTAGGTCACGGACGAGAAGCGGTTATTAAAAATCAAACGTATTTCTAGTTTAAAACCGTCAAAAAACCGGTTTCAAATCGGTTCATCTCTTTTGGAGTGAGTCTCTGACATACGGCTTTTAACACTCTCGGTGTTGTGACAAAAGTCAATAAATGTGTTTTGCCTACACCAGAAACTATTCATCAATCACGTCCTTCAAAAATGCATGTAGTAAACTATTGAGGTATCATGTTATATTATAAAATATTTAATGATTGTCTTATAATTATTAGGTAAATCTCAACTCTGGGAACTAACTGTAACATGAACTTCCTTTACAGTTTATAACCTTAGGCCCGTATTAATGAATCGATCTCAAGTCTAAGAGTGATCTTGGAAATGTCATTCTTATGTAATTCCAGTACAAAATGACATGTCAAAAGCGTACACAAGACCGCTCTCAGGTTTGAGATCGATTTATTGGTATGGGCTTTAGTGTGTCAGCTTTTAGCCATGAACCATTGTTTCTTCACCGTTTCAGAATTACTGGCAGGACTTTCCACCGCAATCGCCTCTCACTTACGCTGAAATATCAGACGACTCACGTTGATATGACAGCTTTTATCAGGTATTGTTTGGCTTTTACGATTGATGGTGGGGTGTGGTGGGGGCCCGAAGATGGGTTAGCCAACAAACATCTAGATACATAAAATATACGGGTACATTTCCACGTTGTTTGAACGGCGCGTGTGACGCGAATCTATGAATCTGGTCGGTGTTTGCGGATTTTTTGCTAAAGCCACTGATATGTCACGTAAATAATGTACGAATCGTCTCTGATATCACTGTGAATCGTGAAAGAGATTCAAATGAAAGTTAAGAATCATTCTGTCGCTGCCGACTAGCAAAGAAAATTATAATTCGTTTTGTATTCGTCGTGTATTCGTGAATATCGGAAAAAAACATAACGAAACAGGTACACGTAGAAGAATCACAGATACGAATGTACATACATAATCAAAATTGTTTTAAACGTAGAACTAATTGCTTAACTATTTTCATTGCAATCTATAAACAATCCTATAGTTTTACTGTAACTACTTCTTCACTATAAAGTTATCAAACGCAGTAAACTGTAAGTAAACCTCCACTGCAGTAATAACTTCAAAATGGCGTACCAAGAAATATAAATGAATGTACCCATTATTTATGAGCACATCCTATATAGTCCTTACAAATATTAAAACTAAAAGCCGTGAATGCTCTTACAAAGAAGTCCATTCATTGAAAGCTTTAAAAATATTTTGCATACCGCTTATAATGAGCGAATGTTCACAATACTTTTATTTCCAAATTTCAAGCTCAAATAGATGTTTATCACTTTTCTTATGAAAGGCAGATATGCATACGGAAGAATTATGGATGAAATACCAATAAGACAAAGTAGGTATGTCTGTATAGGGCAATCTTAAAAACTTATGAATCGAACGTGTTTCGGTGTGTACGTAGTATGTATAATTAATCCTTTAGAAACGAACTAGGAGGATCAACGGTAGTATCTGATTAGGAATAGGATACAAAATTTTAATAACATTCCGAGAATTTCACAAATAAAAGACGTCTCAAGAGTCTAGTGACGTATTTCTGAAGGAAAATCTAAAGAGAGGCTATATAATCAAAAACAAGATGCACTTTGCTAATTTTTCGCACAATTTTGACCTGTTCTTTTTATTATCGTACGGAAATTGCGTCGCTTGGCTTTTTAGGTAGAGTCTACCTACTTGCATACAAATTTATAAGTACTAACATATATGTGGTATATATATATGCAGGTACAACTGAATGTAGGGCACATAGTGTCAATGACCTGGAAGATCTAAGCGCAGGCGGTCAGATAACCCGCCGCGCGCTGACGAGCCGCGGTGGTTCGCTAAAATTAATGTTGTCTCTAGATTTGTGTTACTGGAAGTGTTGTGGGTAAGTAGTTAACAATAATGCTAGGCGTATATACCTATACAGGTATTCTGGAGGTCCGAAACTATATTATACGGTATCTGATATTAAATTGGCCGAAGAAAATATTTTACAATGTGTTGCAATTTCGATCAAGTTCTTCTACCATACCATTCTATGCCCAATACTCATTCAAACCCCGAGTTTTTATATTGATGACTCATTCATATAGTATGTTATATGTTCTCAAACCGCGTAAAGGCGTCTCAAACTTTTGTTTTACATATTGCGATCTAGGACTTTTTTATTTTAATTTTTTTTTTTAATTTGAGGCAAAAAAAATCTCCTGTAATTCCTCTGAAATTTGATTATCGTTTGACTATTCAAACGATATTTGCTAACGATATCGAATGATGTGAGGAATCGTGATACCGACTAGTGATTTGGGCACGGTGTTAGAACAAAGATGTAGCCAATTGATTAAAATTCTTATACGGGCTCGCTCTACCGGGTAGTACCACTCTCACACAAAAGATCGGCGTATAGTAGGTATATTGGCTGCGTTTCGTACTATGAGTGTGAGAACCGGAAGCCCAAATCCACCCCCTACCATCCCCCCACTATCCCACTTACTTTTAAGTTCGGCAACGTGTGAAACATATATTAAATAAATATCGCCAGACGAACACACCAACTGTATGATCCCAAACTAAGCAACGCTATCGGGTATCGTACAATGGACTTGGGGCAATCCCAGTGACACGCAGAGCAGGGAGAATTACGAAAACGCCATTTTCGAAATTTACCCTGACGGAAATCGAACTCGCAACCACCCGATGCAGTGAGTCGAGCGGCCTACGCTCGAACCACTGCGCCAAGCGGTCGTCAAGTCTATTGGCTACGGTAACTGCTTAACATCAGGCGAGTTGTACACTTGGTTGGCGACTTAGTCGTGTAAAAAGGTACCTTTTGAAAAAATATTTTTAGGGCATAACTTTTTGTTATGATGGCTCATAAATATTATTTAGCAGAATGCTCCCAGCGCAGTTTGCTCTGCTAACGAGTACTGACTAATTAATGCTAAATCTCTTCTGTCTATATAATCAAGTGCCCCTCTGCCCCTGAAGCGACTGGCCCCTCTTTCATGGAAGCACTTTTTAGACTTTTCAGGATTTTTTAAATGAGCGAGAAATTTTAACAATTAAAATTCTATTATATCCGTAGTACTGAGGAACATTTTCGTTACAAAGTGTATTTCGTGGTTCATTAAATTCAAAAACCTTTCGGCCCTAACGGCGTACAAATATTCGGTTCTTATCAGTAAAAGCTATCACTCCCTATCATTAGCTCCCCTTAAAATACAAACTGTCAAACGATCACGCGAAATGTGTGTTTAGATACATAATAACAATAAATTTGTGGTCATAACTACTGTTATTGTTAGCCCCCTAATGTTCGAAGCGTGATAGAATGAGAATACCGTCGCCATTAACAGAGATAGAAAAATCTTTAAATACATTAACGTTTGCCTTAAAACGTTTGTTAGTTTGCTCGTTTTTGGTGAAACACATTAAACTTTAATCTTTTTGAAGCGGTAATAGGCTAGTGTTATGAGTCATCTCAATAACCGAGAGGCTCCTGTTTCGATACCTTTAATGGCCTTTGAAGTGAGAATACACCCAGGCATTTTGCTGGAGGGATGGATTAATGCGATGCATCGAAGTTGCAAAATTTTTTGATTACCATTTCACATTTATATTGCAATTTCGCATTGATTCTGCAATACCAAAGTCGTTGTTTGCACGTTGCCTACATTAAAAAAAATGAAAATTTTTAATTCAGCACAACAGTACACACATGAGAAAAGAACAGTACATAATTATAAAAGACTAGCGGTGCCCACGGACTTCGTCCGCGTAGTATTTAACGTAACAAAAATTTCGGGATTATCGGGATAAAAAGTATCCTATATGTTAATCCCGGTTATAAACTATCTGTGTTCCAAATTTCATTAAAATCCGTTCAGTAGTTTTTGCGTGAAGGAGTAACAAACATACATACATACATCCACACTCACAAACTTTCACATTTATAATATTAGTAGGAAGTAGGAAGTAAAACAGAAATACATAAGGTAAGAAAGCTGCATTTCGTACAGTGTGACCTGTACTGAAAGGCATTTGGCTCAGCATATGTTGGAGGAGAACGAGATCTCCTCCAGCGCTGATTTTCAGCCAAAGCCTCCTCATACCCTGTGACATAAAGTTGGACAGAGGAACTTGAAATTAGGGGGCTAGGTCTACAGGCTCTCTCACCGATCGTACGAAACACATCTATACGAAAAGTCCCGGACTCGCACGGCTTTTTTCTACTAACTATAGATTTTATTAGAATGGTTTGTAAATATAAACGTTCCGGAAGAAACCGCATCAAATTCGTTGCATAATTTATAAGAATTAAGCAAACAAACAGACATACGCGGATAGAGACTTTGTTTTATACTAGATATTATCAGAAATATTTTATTTTTGGGACTCCCGAGAATTAGGTGTTATTTAATAGACAGGTGTTACATCAAAAGTATTTATTACAGAGTTAACAACAAATTGATAGAAATCATTTTTATGCCTGTTATAAAAGAATACGGTATTCGTTAGGAAAGATATTCTTTACACTATACGAAATGATCCAGTATAGAATATTATTTTTTAATCAACATAAAAATATACTTATTTTAATATTATTAATTTAATACCTCGTGGATTATGGCCTGAATCCACTCGTGTTGAAGCCCGTGCCCAGCAGTGGGACGTCAAAAAGGGCAATTTTGTTTTTATAATACCTCGTATATTTATTTGCGTAAATACTAAAAATAATTACCTAAAATTTAGGGAAAAATATTATACTAAGCTTTAGCTGCTTATGTGGTGTTATGTGTTAAAATAATAGTTTAGAACATTGTTACTAATTGAAAGGTTTAGCCAACGATTTTGGAACGTGTCGTACGCATCGTATCGGAACATATAAAGGCATCTACACAGTGTTCTATCTCCCTTTCCGATCAAACGCAAGAAACATCGTTAGCTAATGAGCCAACTGTACTTATCACATTATAAAACAATTCAAACTCTACCTCCAAGTGATAGAGTTCAAAATTGTTTATCTAAACTTCGACGGTATTTGGACATGTGAAAAATATATAGCTTAATAAACATCTTGTCAGTTTTATTGCGACTCTAAAAGTTTTTTTTTGGTGGAATCGGATATAGCGTTTATGGGATATAAGATATAATGCATGGTTTCTATTCAATTAAACTGGAAAACTCTTTGCGGGGGTAATCTAGAAGTCTCGTGGTAGTGACGTATCCAGTAATTGGAAATATATTCATAATATTCCTGATAGTTCTGTGTTCGTCATTGTCAAAATTCACTGTGTCTAAGGTAGAGCGAACTTGAGTATGGGGCTTTGACATGTCTTTTTGTACTGGTATGACATAATAATCCAAAATCGCTGTCAGACTTGAGAGCGATTTATTAATACGGGCCTGAGATTCCCGGGATCTGCACATCACTGCTTCAGCCTCCCCAGCACGTCCGTGGGACTCCGGGATCTCCTGATAGATCGCACCAGTGCTCCTCATGAGCCGTATCCCATGTGGGAGCTCCTCTTGAGGAGCTGATGGTCATTCCCCCTGCCCCCTCGCAGTGCGTGCACTGCGAGTGTGCTGCCGTGGCAGCTAGGAGCCACGCCCACTGTCATCGTCCTAACGGTCCTCGACCCAGAGGGCAGTCCGTTATTTTGGACTAGCATCAGGCCGACATCATTGTTACCTGCCATGAGCAATTAAGGCTTAACACGGGTATTTTTCGGACTATTAACAGCCGAGATAAAAAGGATTCATAACTATCTAAGGGAGTGATGAAATGAAAGAGTGGATTAATTATAAACAAAACTATAGTCATGGCGAACAGGAATCTAATTACACAGTACCTATGTCGACGCAATGCGTCGGGCCTATTGTGGCACAGTACTTATAATTTTATTACACAGGTAGCTGACCCGCTGCGTTTATAGGTACACTATATTTTATCAAAATACATGTTAAATCTCTCTGAGATGAAAGACACGGTAAAACACAGCCAGTAAGTAAACAGTCGGAATGTAAAGAAACTCTCATAAAATATACATAGCATACGCAGTAGAGACCTTAAACTCTACTTTCGTATAAAAATAATCATTGAGCTAGGTGTGGTGAGTTCTCTCTCATTGCCGGGAAATGTACTCGGTGAATAGTACCTGTTTCAGTGCCTACCCCTTCAGAGAATACGGTCACGATTATATGTATATAATATACTAATGAGTACCCAATAAATTGTATTCCATTCCATATGCTGTCAATTTCTCCTTTGTACCAATTTCTCGTCGAAACATAAGAAGATGTGAGAGAACTCGGTTTTTAATAATAAATGAGTGTAATGCCCTGAAACGGCGATAAGTGGCGCCATCTGTCACGTTAAGCATGGCGTACTGTGGATGTGGAAATATAGCCGGCTCTAGATCCGGATATATTGCAGGGTGAGAGAACTAATTTAGAAAAAAAAACAATTATTACGAAAAAACAGGTAATTGTACAAATCTGGTGTTGGTAGATGCACATTGCAAAAATATGACCGTCATTATAAAAAAATATATATTAAAGGATATAAAATATAATTGTTATTGTGATGAAATCAGGTCTTATTTCCTCTAAAAATAAGGATGTGTATAAATATGCCCATATTTTGTAGTTTAGCAATACTCTACTTTATGTAAGAGTCTGAAATAAATAGAAAGAGTGTCGGTATTTAAAAAACATATCCACCCATCCCTTCACAAATTTCATCTGAAAGTTGGTTTGGAAAATAAAACAATATGGTAATAAAGTGGAACTCGGTAACGACACCGATGTTAAATCGATTTAAAAAAAAGTTGCCGCCCGGCACCGGCGGCCATCTGCGGATGGGAAGTTATTTAATAAAAATATATTTCCCGCGACAATCCCGGGATTTCGCCTCGCTCCCGGGACGGGAAGGATTTGATGCGCCTCTTAGCCGATGCTAACAATTTCGCAGTTTTATTTTCGATTTTGATTCAGACCGTAATATAAACTAAGCTAGATCCTGGAAAAAAAACAGGAGGAGGTATGCCTTATATATTTCTTGATCACATATTATTTTATATTGATATGCCAAGAAACCAACGAACCGGTGAAGCATTCTATTGGCTACAAAAAGACGTACATAATTGCTTTCACAAAACTTGTATATACAAATACTAAGCATATTTAAAACTGATTGCTAACCTAAATAAATAATAATAATAGCTAAACCTAAACCATCATAATATCATAATAATAATCTATATCCTATATTGGCAATGGATAGTTTATAAAAAAATCATAAACAGTGCAGGATTGGTTCCGACAGACAAAGATGAGGTTTAAAACATACCTACTGTTTTAGTTTTACGCGCTTTTGAGAATACTGTCAATAAAAAACATGTGGTACTTTAAATGTAAATTAAAATTGTATGTACATTTAAATTTAAGATGTCAATAAAGGTCTCTGATCCCCATTTCAGAGGCGTTGGCAGCCGTGCAATAAAATGCACGAAATAAAAAACATATCTACTGTCCCACCAAACTCCCATCACTCATCCCACGTCGAAATATTTCGCAGGACATAGTAAATTGAACAGACTAGCTACGGCACTGCCGAGGCAATTTGCTAAAAACGTACGAAAAAAGTCGACACACGCAAACAATTATGAAGGGTTCTGTATGTTCAGGTATATGTAGCGAACGAATGTCATTGCGTGCCGACTGTCACATATAGCTCAATCCAAAAATTTTCTAGCCATTTGTGATTGATATAACAATTTGTGGGACATTTTGTACCGCTAATATCAGTAGCTTTGCGATTAAATGTGAAGGAGCCGAGCTGTAGCCAACTTATATACAGGTTGGCTCAACCGGTAGCAGCACACTCTCACAGAAGATCAGCGTAAAAAAGCTATTGCTGCGTTTCGCACGATAGAGCCAGAAGACTCTCCCTCTGTACAACTCCTCTTCAGATCGGCAATATGAGAGTAATGACTTTGGTATTTGTATCATCGATAGGGTGCGGCCACTGCTTAAGATCATGCAGGTCGTACGCCTGTTTGCCTATTTACTTCTAAAATAGAAAGTTATGTACTAACGAAGATCTCTCGTGCATCTAAATAATCGTAGTTCTAGGCACGTGTTTTACCTAATGAGTAGCGATATAAGTAGGCACAATAAATAATCTATTGTCCGGTATACACCCGGTGGTATATAAGCGAAATCAACTAACTGAGCTTTGACTGCTATGATGGGTTTATAACTCGTTGTGAGGCGACCAATGACCCCAATGAGGAACTAGGTTGTTTTGTCTCGGTAGTGCAACCTTATTATGACTACCCTGAAATCCTTGCTAGCAGAGCGACCTCAAACTCAATGGATAGATTTTGCAGAAGAAGCCTATTGAGAGTTTATACAAGGTGACACATAATGGGTATACTTTTTTTTCAAAACTTAACTTTGTAATTCTAAAACCATCAGCTTTGGAGGGAACTTGAAAAACAAAAGGTGTTATAGGAATACAGCTGTTGACCGATTTCACAAGTCTACAAAACCTTTAGTACTTCAACTGACCCACAAAGCCGATAGCTTGAGATTTACAAAGTTAAGTTGCAAAAAAAATTGTATACCCTTTTTGTATCACCTAGTATATCAATCAGAGACCACATTCAAAACTGAGTTGGAGAAGTTTGCTTATATGCCACCCGGTTCTATATACGACGGACAACAAGCATGGCGATTTGACAAATTATGTTTAAAAAGCTATATAATACTTAAAACTAATTAATTAACATTTTCACGCGTACGTATTTAACTGAGTTACAAATTTTCAATTCCAGGTGTAACAAGCTCAACAATGTACGCAAGCTACGTTCCAACTTGGAGCGCTAATTCAGAAACTCATTTTAATTGCTCGACGCCCCCGCACCTAATTGATAGATGTGCTCTCTTACTCGCTACGAGTTATTGAGCCAACCCCCGACTTGCACGTGTGTAATTCGCCGCTAAATAGTTTCTCACCACTTAGATAATTAAGTGAGAGCTATCTTTCAATGTAGTCGACAAACGAATTAAGAAGGGGCTATCTGAAATACGGTCTTATTTGATATTTAGCATGGCCCCTTAGTAAATTTGATTGCTTAAGATGATGTATCTCCCTACCACAAAAAATAATCTGATAGTATTAGACTATTCTGTTGGTTAGTACAGCTGGTTGGTAGCGAGTCATATAATCTAAGTTTAGTTGTTAGACAGATACCCATCAGATTATTTTTGTGGTAAGTACATCATCTTTAGCATGAACTAAGTCGCTATGCAAAATATCGAGCATTATTAAAATAAGACCTTTATTATACTTCACATAGGATTTTTTAGATACATCATCATGCCCCAAGGCATGAGCTGGATTATGGGTCATATTGAAAGTAAACCAGAATAAGATGAACTAATATTAAGTATACATAAAGAATGTTGTAGACGGTAGTTTTTTCAAAGCAGTAGAAAGCAATTGACTGTATCACTTAAACGGAGATTTGCAATCTTCAGATTTGACGGAGTTTGATACAAGAAGTAAATTCTACTTCTCCTATCTCGCTCCATTCCAGTAGTCAACATTTAAATTCAGAGATGGTTGGCGCTCAAGACTTTGTAGATTCTTTGCCAAATAGCGTTGGTCTCTGAATGACTGGTATTTAGCTACTCTGGACTTGGAGACAAATGGCATTACCTTCAGAAGGTTTGACATTTTTGAGTTGCTTAGAAGCAATTCAAAGCTACATTTGCCAAAAACAATGCCAATATTTTCAAAGAGTGATGTTTTTCAACTGACTTCACGTTGATAACGCCTAAAAAAATGGCTAGGTATATTTCAGGATAAAATGATGGAAGGTGATGAGAATTTGAGGTATGTTATTTAATGCTCACTGTACATTATAATTATGTTTCATCATCTAGAACAGTATTTGAGGTTTGGATTCCAAATGTTCTTATTTAAATTACCTAAACAAATCCAATCCACCTAACCTAAATATTTTATTTCAAGAACAAAAAACCAGAAACCTTTTCCGAGCCAACTGACCCCATCAATAAGCTAACCAGCCACCATTTTAGTGCTAGCAGTGTCGGTTAAGCCTTCCCTTTCACATTTTTTTTGTGATGCTGTAATATTGTGGTTGGCAGCACGTAGGAAATTTAATCGGGTGTTTTTTTCCTTACTTTCCTTGAAAAGTTTGACGTTGAGGTCTAGAAGCCTTAGTGAGTCGGTACTTTGGACTTACGGTGTATGTAGACAAGTACTTACACTTTTTGTATAGCAATTATTACCTTTCCTCAACTTGACTTTTTGAAGTTTTTTTCAATCTTAATTATTGAGACAAGGATGCTTATTTTCCCACTAGTTTATGCCCGCGACTTCGTCCGCGTATACTTAAGTAAAGTATTCTATGTGTTAATCCAGGTTATAAACTATCTGTGTTTCAAATTTCATCCAAATCCGTTCAGTAGTTTTGCGTGAAAGAGTAACAAACATACATCCACACTCACAAACTTTCGCATTTATAATATTAGTAGAATTTAATCGTCTTCATGGTAAACACGAAGAGATGAATAAATAAATACGTCAAAAAGGAAACGGAAAAGTTTTTGACTGGAAGAAGAAGATCTTGTAACTACTTCTTGTCATTATTTGAATTTAAGAAGACTTTCTTGACTCTAATTGTGAACAAGTTTAATGACAACAGAGAGATTACAAAAAGTAGAGAATATTTAGAGAGTATGAGAATATTTTTTTTCATGCGGGTTCACTGTCCCACTGACAGACATCAAACATTATGTAACGAATTACATAACACATTCACACCTACTTTTCCATGACGAACGAACAGATTCTAATTTCCTTTTCATTCTGCTCTAGTGCTCAAATCGTTGGCAAGGTAGAGCCGGTACAAGTTGATAAATTGTGAAATTAATTCCATAATTTGTTCAATCCATCTGGTTCGATCCCTTGAGTGTTCGCAGCGCCAACTTCACAGTTCTAAGTCAGGGCAGTGTTGGCGGGTGGTGCAAGATATTGAGGTGGGGAGGTATAAATAGATCAAATAAAAAATCAAGGTTTTTAAAAATAACAATATCGGCCAACTATCGTACGATCCGCCTGATATTAAGCAGTTACCGTAGCCTATAGATGCTTGCAATATGAAAAGCACGGTTCGCACGTTGCTGACGCCAGAAGGGAAGTGGGACAGAGGGAGGGAAGTGCGGGGGAGGAAGGGGGATTGGCGTAACCCAAATATAGTATTTTTTCAAGATAAGAACACAAGTTACAAACACTTTTTTAAAGAACACAGTTAAACATCACTATGAAGATGAGATACGTTGTGTCCGACATAAATCAAAACAAAACTCTTGTATTAAATCATTTCAAGGGCTGTTCTAATTTAATAAAGTTGTACATTATTTTGCTAGCCCATTGTTGATTCTAGACGCGCTTGGGTCTAGCTTTTTAATTACAACGCCCCTCTACAATTTTGACAAATATTTCAAAAACTTTCTCGACCAAGAATAAATAATTTCGCATTGGAATTGTAATTAGTGTTTTAAAAGTTTTTAGTGAGATTTTGGACTGGTTTTGTTGGTTCGTTTTTGTTTTAAAGGGCGTTTGTATTATAAATTTCGACTTTTGAATACGTCGGACTAAGATATTACTGTTCTTAAAGAGGTGCGTGCGTAAGAATTGATATTTTTTTGAGGCGGGAGTGAGACACTAATGCTGTTTCTGTCGGTACATAAATTACACTGAAAACTGGAGTGCTACTCTTAGCAACTATAATCGATATATCGTGACATTTGTATCATCGAATCCTACTCTAATTCTATATTTTTTGCCATCGTATCGATTACTGAACGAACGATACAAAATTATTATTCACACGATATACGACTGTAAAAAATATGGAATTAAGAGAAGGATTCGACAAAACGAATGTGACGATATATCGATTATCGTTGCTGAGAGTAGCACCTCTGACTCTTGTCATCCTTTTCATGGACGAGACGATGAGCAAGACATAAATATTTTTAGATTCAGCTGAAAATTTTTAAGCAACTAAAGTGTTCCATTAACTGCTAACTTAACCTAAGTTTCGTACACCGTGCCAATAACTACTAACAGCGAAGATAATGCTTGCTCGGTTCTTGAACACGCTTGCGCCCATGACTCGCGCCACAAACGTCACAGTTGGTATTCGAACTCCATCCGGGGATCGATTCCACCCACCGCCGGCTTTTATCCTTTGTACTTTTTCATCTCGCGAGGATTAACTAAACTTTAGCTGGTTGTTCAATACTAACTCAACTCCACATCGATTTCTTATTAGTTTTCCCTCCTTTGTTTGCCGACGCTTTAAAAATGCTTTATTATTGAGTTCTATGTGTTTGAATAATGGAAATTTGAATGGGATCGGAGTTCAGAATTCTTTCATTAAAACCCCGCGGTCAAAAATATCTGAGGATTTATTTGTTTCTGGATATTATTGTGTTCCTTGCAGGGTAGTGGAGCTAAAATATAATAATGAATATTGAATACGTCAGTGTAGTTTGTTGCAAGTAATTTTCAGTAGTCGAATTGTAATTATTGAAGTCTCAACTTCAATTCTATTTGAATAAGGCCACATTATCATTTTTATCACGGTATTAAAAGACTTCAGGATGTCTATAAGGAAATTCATCAAAATGTACCGACATATCCTCAAATGTAAGTGCGTTGTCCGGTGTTGCGATGAGAGATTGGGCGGATTTGTTATGCAGATGCAAGCCTCGGCCGCTATCATGAATGGACGAGGCCAATTGACGGGACGAGGCGCTTACGATTGTAATACTGTATGCGGTATTATGGAGCGAAGTTTGTGTAATCTGTATTGGTGAAATTTACTTAAAATAACATTTTCTAAAACATTTTCAAGATACTGAATTGGGTATACATAGCGCTGTTGTTCTTGTAAGTTTAAGTATATCAACCTTTTTATTTTAAATAGAGTACCATTACCGGCACGTCTTAGTGAAACAAACGTTGTGAGCCGGTGGTTAACGTTAAGACTATATTTAAACCTTGTCAAAACATACACTAATATAGAAGGACTCCACTGTATCCACATCAATTTATCGTGGATAGTTAGTTATAATCAATTTATTTTCATGTTTCACTTTTACAAATATCTTCCGGTGTTTCACCAACTACAGACACTTCTAACATCATATCGATTTTGTAGATACAGCCAGCCTTCTCACATACCACCGTTTATGGCAACAATCGACGCTGGCTCACTGTTGCATTGCAATGCTCCTTTCACAAGGATTATATCCCCGCGTTCATACTGCCATGATCGTCAATACCCCGATGGAGATGAATCTGAATAGACTCAAACTATTACAGCCTTAGTGCCGGGAACATGAACAGTGTAGGCCCTGTAAGTAACGACTAGGTATTGGGATCTTTTGAATTAGGATTGGTGTTTATTTAGGTACTGAAGGGTTTAGGGAAGACTTTAGTATTTTAGGCTTTGTTAGTAGCAGTAATAAGGGTTAGGTGACTGATATAAACTCTGATGTATTTGTTAATTTTAAGTTAAGAACATATTAAATAAGAATAAAAAATATGTAGATTTGTACTATCAAAAACGGGCTAAAAGCTCTACGAAATCAAAGAGGACTCTTTAAAATCTTCACCTAACAAACATTATCGGAATTCCCAGCAGATATAGCGGCAATGGGTCAGTCACGTTTCTCGCCAACCAACAACAGTTACGGAGTTCCGAACACCATCATAAATAGGAATGTGTCGCGTGGGTGCAGTTTCCATGGACCCGGGACGCCTTCCTTATTCCAATGGTTGTTAACGATTAGTTTTACAAGTAGAAGCATGTGGAGAAACTACAGGCCAGCTTTGAAGTCGTTAGAATTATATTAAACTATATCCCTTTACGGGAGTAAGTGTATACATTTAAATGAAGTGAAAGGGGTGTTTTATAATAATCGTAGCGAGTGGTGTCTGATTGTTAACACCCGTGTTATACACTCGTGAGTAGGATGTATTCGATTTTAAAATAAAGGGACCTTTGAAGTAGTCTAATTAAACCAATCAAGTGGTTACTCACAAAAATAAGCTTTTATCTTTATTGTAACTTACCCTATATTACCTTTAACGGCAAGTATTATCTTTTAACCCAATTACTCAACAGATTATTTGAAATTTACTTCCAAAAATAATATTTCTTCTAATTTCCGAGTCTAACTTTTGTCGTTCAAAAAACCGAAGACGACAAATTCGTCTAAGCCGTGGGACAGATCGAAACCCGATATCATTGGAACCGGTCCCAGCATCCCTTTCCCGGTAGTTGAGACACCTACGAGAGTCAGTGATATTTGTACTGTAATATAAAATTAGAACTATAGAACATAGCAGTGATAGCCGATTGGTTAAGCACGCGTCTTGCGGGCGGGCTACCAGGTCTCGGGTTCAAACCCCGGCTCGCACCTCTGGATTTTTCGAAATCTATGTGGGAATCATAATTTCTACATGATTATCACTTGCTTACGGTGAAGGAAAACATCGTGAGGAAACCTGCATGTCTTAGAAGATTTAACCAATTTGAAAGACATGTCAAATCCGCCAACCTGCACTGGGCCAGCGTGGTGGATTATGGCCTGAATCCCCCTCGTGTTGAGGGGAGGCCCGTGCCCGGGAGTGGGACGTCAAAAAGGGCTAAAATTACTATTTAATTATTAATATAAAATTATATAAAAGGTTAAAATGACTGACTGACTGATCTATCAAGCCTCACCGAAGACATCCACTACGGCAGGACTTTGGAAAATATCATCCCTAAAGGGGTAAAATGGGGTTAGATAGGGCTTACTGGTTCAGATGTTATAGGTTAAATTCAAATACAGTAATTTCTAGGAATAGGATTTTCGTAATTTGTTCTTGGCAATCGCTACTTAATAAATCTTAGTTTGGGGCAATACTATTCAATAATAATAATACCATACCATATAGTAGGTATTGTTTTCTTTGTTGCATTTGACATTTAGCGTAAATTTTTATTTTTAATTTTTATTTTAACGTTGTGATTATGCCTATACGCCTGTGCTTGCCCGGTGCCTATACGTAGGAGCGATAAAATCTAGGTTTATGGCCTAAATATTTATTCTATTTAAGATATATGCTTATTAAAATCAGTATAACATGTAATATTACAAGTAGTTTCTCTTTCTTTATTACACGCCATAGTTTAGTTAAGCTAATGGCTGGAATTCGGCGCTGGAAATCGAGGATTAATAGCTAGAACTAATGGTACGGAACACTTAATGTGCAAGTGAAATTCACATTTGGTCGCTTTTTAGTTCGCAGTTGTAGCTCCACTCAAGTTATTATAATATCTGATGCAGTATTTACATTACAGCTTATAATTATATAATAGTACTGTAATACAAACACATAGTTTATGTGGTTCTCTGTTTGCTAAAATAAATATTTAATTTAGTAGTTATTTTAGCACATTATTCTTATGAAGAGACTGATATGACATACACAAAACGTAGTACAAGCGTTGCTTAGCTTGGGACCATACAGTTGGTGTGTCAGTTTGGCGATATATGTCAAGCACCATAGCTTAGTGCTTAGTAACCAACCCTTGTAACTGAGAGGCTCCGGGTTCGATCCCAATCAATTGACTATTTTTGTGAGCTTGCTCCCACAGAAACATTTAGAATTGGAAAGCCTAATGTGATAATCTCATACGTCTAGTAATCTTTATAAAGAAAAAAAAAACGCGACAACAATAATAAAAGTTTCATCTAAACCCAAAAAGTTTTCCAAGAAACCCCAAGCAGATAAAAGAATTGAACAACTAACTCCTGAACACAAGGACACAGTTGTTGTTATCAGTACATTATCCTCATGTAAAGAGCGTACTAAAATTCAAAATGGCGGCGCAAATAACTCTTTGGGTTGCCGTCCAAGAGTATTGGGAACATGGTGGGAGCAGGCTGGCCGGCACCGATAACTTAATCCCGGGGATTTTATCTGCAGAGAACCTCACAAAGTCGGTGTGTTACAGCTATGAAGCTGCGAATGTTTGTAATTTACTGATTTGATGACAAACATCAGAGATTCAACAAGGAACGAAGAACATAGTAATAGAGCTGTTAGTTGTGGAATTTGTAAATACTTATAGGTTTGGAAACTGTAATAACAGGGTTGTACTGGTTAGGAATCTTTAACTGCTAGTGTAAATAAACATTAAATTTGAAAAATTCCACCATCACTAAGGAAAGATAGAGATTTTGGAAAATTCCAACCCTAAAGAGGTAAAATAGGGGATGGAAGTTTGTTTATAAATTCCGTTGTGAGATCGACGCGAACGAAATAGCGGGTAAAGGGCGGTATTTAATCATTAATGAATGAAATAATTACATTATTTTGTGGACCGATTACTGGATTGAGCGTATAGGTCGCTAGTTTCAGTGCATCGGATGGATGCGGGTTTCATTCCAGTCTAGGCAAATATAAACAATTGCCTTTCTGCATATTTATCTGGTTTGGCTGGTTTTGGAGCTGGCCTATGGTCCATTTTACGGTGACCATAGTACAAATCTTAGTTGCGGACAGGCGGTGAGTAACTGGCGATTTTTATTTATAATATAAGACAAAGGAATTATAGTTCATTTCATGAAATTATTACGTACATTATCCATTTATATTAGTATTATGTTAATACGTCAAAAAATACATATTTTTTTTATGAATTACTTTTATACATATCGTTTATTCTACACTAGGTAAATAAACTATCTATAGCATAGCAACTAAGCTTATATTCGTAGTTACAAGGAAAAATATACAACAATTATGATGTATAACCCGCTGGAGCGAAAACGAAAAGCGTATCGTGACAACAGAACCCCGTTGTGAGGGTAGAAAGAAAAAATGTGAAAATATTCCTTCGCAGTGATCCACGAGTATATACTTGTAAGGGGAAAATATAAAGCGACAGAAATACGGAAACATTTGGAATTTGAAACAGATTCGGTCTACAATATGTGTGAATATTTAAAATAATACATCATATGTTGTTGTCTCTTTACTCGTATAAATAATCTGATTTATAATACGTAAACTGTGCTAATCTACGTCTACCGCAAGCATCATTAGCATTATTACCGACTAATTATAAATGATCAGGTATATTTTTTATAAAACAAAGTTATCCCGTTTGCTATTCCGTAGTATAGTGTTACTGTTGATGATCAATGAGAAGATTAGTTAAAAAAAGTTAAGCTTACTAAGAGCCGAGTTGACCAACACACTAAACGATTGTTACCAATACATCAGGCAATCAGTTACGTATCGATTGCAGTTTTAAGTCACGTCACCTAAAGGTATAAACAAATACAAAGAAAAGCTACCTTTCAAAATACAAATACTAATACTTGTAACAAAAGTCAAGAGTCCTATTCTAGACACAATCACGAAAATCGCCGTTAAATCGCACCCGTATTGCAGAAACAAATGATCAAATTGTCAGTCGAAGGTCCCGTGACAAATTGATTGGCTTAATCGCGCTCACTGGTGACTAACGTACGGTGGCGGTAGCCGGGCGATAATTAAACCGGCACCTGTATTGGACGTGGCCAAACACTGGTCACGCTATAAGCAGCCGAATTAACCGCCTGGCCAATTGATTCCGGCTTTACCTTGAGACTTATGAAGTTAGTAAGAAAGTAGATATAGTGTGTAACGTATCAAAGCATATTGTTATTTAATACAACATCGCGCCTGTTCCCGGAAGGGGTAGGTAGAGTTGCTAGCAAATTAACTACATCACATATCCCGTATAATTTGGCTTTACCAAATAATATCGGCGTAAAGTCTCTATTATAGCTGAATAAGAGAGCCGAAAGCGCTACCCTCTCTTACGCTCTCTTCTTTCCACTTTTCTTTAGATAGACACCGTGCGAGCAATAGCTTTGGTATTGCAAGCATCTAATAGGCTACTGGAACTGCCTAACATCGGGCGGGTCGTATGCTTGTATATAAAAAAAAATGACGATGGTTTTGGTCCTAATAATAGGATAGGTAATAGGGGGCGAGCCTTTTGCCATTATACTGGACACATTTCCCATAAATGCGATTTCCCGATTACAGGAAAATACTCACCAAAACAATTAATATAAATATAAAGTCGGTCAGGCTGAACATTTTCGAAGAAACATTTGGACATCCCAATATGTGAGGAGTATATTTTTTCTTTGGACGTGACATTTTGGACCGTCTTGTTTTGTAACAATAGTAAATTGTTACCCAAGGGGTGAAGGTAAAAGTCACCCGAGGTAAACACTGTGCTTTTCATTACGAATACAAGGAAAGTAAAAATAAAAACAGGAATTATCTAAATAAATAATACAAGGAAGTATGAACAATACTCTACAACTCGAAAAAACGAATGAAGGTCGGATGGCCATTTGCCGCCTATATTGTTTTATTCCGTTGGCCTGGTTCAATAAAAATGTCAAAATATAACTAATTTGTTTTTAATAATTTGACAGCTGTCAGCTGAAAGCGATTCTCCCTAGGGCTGAAAAGTATTACATACTTTCAACCCGCTCCTCAGGCAACTTCAGACCTACTTTCCGAGTATGAGTAATGAAAAGTTATTTGCACTTCTAACATAAATATAATGATTAAACGAACCGCAAATAAATCATAGTATTGCGGTGACGTCTACTACAAATTGTTATTACGGCCCCCAATAATTGGAAAGGTCTTAGCTGAGGTAAGGATGTATACGACGAATGTGGTTTCTAATTTATTGCAAAAATAAGGGCTCAGCCCTAAGGGCGAGCCGGACATAAGCAGGTGCTACACAGCCCTCGGTTTAAAGCCCTCAGGGGCTCATTGTGTTCCGTGAAATATTATAAAACGGGTCTCTTTGGTTTTTTGGAAAAGGGTGAGATTGGAATCTTGCACGACACGTGATATAGGATTTAATAGACACATACATACGCTTGGCTCGATAATTTCATATTGGACGTAGATCCATGGTATTTTAGGTTGATTATACACATGTTTAAAGGGTTTCGAGCTGAAGATCCTTAGGAGGATCAGATATAGGCAAAGATAGTAGAGGCAAGCTGGTGACAAATAACTACAGCTCTTAAAGGGGCTCTACTGCGGTAGTACCAGCCTCTCACAGAAGATCGGCTTAAAGTAACTAACTATAGGTGCGTTTCGTTCGATGAGTAAGATAACCGGAAGATCAACGCCCCATCCCTTCTTCTCCTACTCCCCTTTAGGGGCCATCATCATCATCAGCCTATGCTTGTCCACTGCTGGACATAGGCCTCCTCTAATGAGCGCCATAGCGCCCTGTCTTCAGCTTGCCGCATCCAGCATCTGCCAGCAGTCTTTCGCAGATCGTCATCCCACCTGGTCGGAGGGCGTCCTACACTACGTACTTTAGGGGCCAACGTACGAGCAATGCCTTAGGTACTCAAGCATATGTTACTGCTATGGTACTGCTTAACATCAGGCGCTTGTTTGCCGACTTTTTTATACGAAAAAGGGTTGTATTTGATCAATTGATCTCAAATCTGACAGCGAACGCGCACGCCAAAAAATTATAATGTTATGTAGAAAATATACTTCCAGAAGCTCACTCCAGTTTGAAAATGATACTCCAGTATCGATTTGTTAATAAATAACAGAGAGATAAAAAAATATTGAGTAATAAAATAATGATAAGCAAAATTGAATCTTATTACCGGATAAGAAAGCAGTTAACAAGGATTAAAACTCATGACAGAGTCTCGTTTGGCGACTTCCCAGATCTCAGCTCGACTGATTCATATTTTCCCTTTACAAATTTGGCACTGGCTTCATTATAGTTTATTTCGCTACTTTTTAGTCGATAGCTTGTTTTAATGCCAAGTGTTCCTAGAGCTGTTTCAATCAAGATAGTTTTAAGACACGTCTGCTATCCTTTTCATTGCAAGCAGTAGTAGCCGATTGGTTAAGCACGCGTCTTGTGAGCCTAGGGCAAGGTTCAACCCCACCTTAGGGTATCTTGAAACCTACCTATCTGCGGTTACTCGATTATGGTGATTGGTAACATCGTGAAAATACCGGTTTTAAAAAATTTACGATTTTTCTAAAGCATTTGATATCCACTGGCCCACACTAAGCCAGCGAGGTGGATTATGGCTGAATTCCCATCGTATTGAGGGTATGCCCGTGCCTAGGAGAGGGCTTTAAAACGGCTAATTAATATTGTTTTTATTCAGCATAGATGAAACATTGGAGCTCTATGTTAAAGAGAAACATCCATAACTACAAATGTATTCGTAGATTTAAGAGAAAATCAAAGCAGAAGGAAAGTTATTCTGAAATGAGAATATAGTTATCATTTCCAAATACTTATATGGAGTTCTGTTACAATTTGATATATAAAAATGTAGACTTGAATCTCAAGGAGGTTCAGATACTCATCTCAAGGGTTAGGTTAGATAGGAGACTCGCACAAAACGTAAATCAGGACATTGCGATTTCCAAACGAAAACCCAAACGATTTCCATCTTTATCGCTCATATTTGAAAAGCAAACATTCCGTTACGTATCTGCAAATATAACTGTGTATTAACAAAATTTTGTTGTACCTCTGAATGCAAATCAACATTCGATTTTGGTTCTTAATTCATAAGTAATAAAAGTGACGTGTTATGTTTTGGGAGTATACATTTTCCCTTGTCAGGTCCAACACTCAACCCGCTGGAGACGCCCTAGAGCAGACGTCAAAAAAGTCCCGTGGAGTTTGCTAACGAGGGAGGGGAAACAATGTGTTTTGCGCTTACAACTTTCGTGTACACCCTCTTTGAGTTTTAATAGAAATTGATCGTGGGATTTGCCTCAACTGAAGTTGGACGGCGATTGATTACTTTGACAATTAAATTAGCGTGGACTTTGTTTTAATTTTGAAATTCAAATAAAGATATACAACATCTTTGATTATCCAATCGCTGCGTCGACTTTGGTATACCAAATCACATTCATATTTATGAAACACATAATTAACACAAGGAAGATTAAACAAGACGCCAACTGATGATAATACTGTATAAATAAATAAATATCGCCATACTGAAAACCCAACTGTATGGTCCCAAACTAAGCATTGCTTGTACTATGGGTACCGTACAATGGACTGGGGGCTATCCCGGTGACACCCACACCGGTGTAAATTACAAAAAGGCCATTTCCGAAATTTGCCACGACGAGACGCGCAACCACCATGTGCAGTGACCCGAGCGGCCTACGCTCGAAGCACTGCGCCAAACGATCGTCATGCTACAGAATATAAAGTGATGTTACAAGAAATTTTCACATTCACACCGCAATCGGTACAAGCGCGATCCAATCTGCGTGCGCCATCTTTTCACGGATTCGGTGCGATTCGAAGCGCCAAATTGGAGCGCACCAGACGATAACAATCTAGCGCCACATTCGACCCGGCGAATGCTAATGCCGCCACTCGATACAACGCCACTCGTTACACAACCAACTTCGCTCAAGATTCGTTTAGTTCAGCGACAAAATAATTTTCAAGTAATATAAGGATTCATAATGTGTGACGTAAACATTTCAAGAGTTCCTTAATGGGAGAAGTTGGGTGTACAACATAAGTTACGCGTATAGACTTTATTTGGAGAGAAAATTAACAAGGCAATGTATTTAATATAGAAACGCTTGTACGAATGTTTGGAGTCGCGAGTTGGCAGATCGTAAAATAAGCAGCCTGTTTAATAACGTTTTTAATGATAGAGTTATAACTTATTAATGTAATATTACTTTTTCAAAAATCACTGAACGCCTCTGCGTTAAGTGAATTTAGCATAGACAAGCCACCAGTGAGATAGACTGATGTACGATCTGTTCAAGGTGAAAAAAGAGAACCTTAGTGCGAAAGCACAAAACCGTACAGAAATTTACAGGAAATTAAGCAATCCTATTGGTTATAGCACAGCCAATGGGCGGTCTCCCTTATTCCAAATGTATAAGGCGAGTATTAAATGATTCGGTCTCTCCTTCGTCACATAATTCCCCCTAATCCCTACTTAAATGCTTAAAACCAATTCACTGATTAGCTATCTCCCAAAAAACGTGGTCCATTAAAATGTAGCGATATCTCATCCCGTGGAAGCTGTCAAACTGATAATAACCGAGCGGGACAGAGCTAGGTGTGAGCGAGCGAACAAAACGCGATCCGTCTTAATATTAATGTAGTTGTTAGGTCGGATGATGAATGGTGACATAGCAAAGCACTTTGCAGTAAGCTGGTCCATTATTATTCTTAGCGAGGTGTTTAGTTACCAATTTACTTAATTTAGATACATTTCCATAATGCCGGCCTTTGTGAATTTTGAGAGTTGTCTGACTTTATATTAGACTAGCTGAGCCCGCGACTGCGTGTAATGTAACTTAACCGCTCCCACTCCCGTGTTCTTGTTTTTCTAAAATAAAGTAGCCTAAGTTACTCCTTAAAAGTTCCGTCAAAATCGGTCCAGCCGTTTCGGAGATTACCCGGAACAAACACACAGACAGACAATTTTTTTTTAAATCGCGTTTATGTTATAGTTATCATATGTATTTAGTGAAAAGGTGTTATTTTGATATTACAAACAGACACTCCAATTTTATTTATTTGTATATATTTAGATTTCATAAATCGTGAATCTCAAGCAAATTGGCCTGGACTTTGTCGACGTTGTTGTTAACGAAGATTTTCTGTGAAATTATACAATTTGGCGTAAAAAGAGATTTTCCACTTCAAATGGAAATCTATATTCACACAACACGGACATTTAAACAGTTAATCCGTAACCGATTATTTCCTTTTCTATAACAGGGTGCCAAATACAGCCATCAATTAATACAATTCTATAGAAAAAACGGTGTCGTCTTTATCGGGTGAAAGACCTCAAAAACCCCTCCAAGACCTTAACGAAGCCGACGACCGACCTTAGGTAGTAGTTCATTTAAAATATGGAGAATTGTGGAAATCGATAACATTATTACTCGAAACTTTAATGTTATAACTTCCAACAAAATGCACACACAAACAATTTTCGAAAGCAGGAATTTTCCAAAACAGTTTTCCATAACATAAAGCGTACTACTGCTCACGAGAGGCGTACTAACTTAATTTATCGAACTTTGAGACGTTAACCTACGTTCTGTAAGCGGTTTTACACTCGGGTTAACTTTGCTAAGGCTTTTTAGCTTCCAGTAAATTCTGGGTTTGCTCGAGATCAACGATTTGTGAAGGCGTCAGAAGATTTTATTAGTAACGTGTTTCGACAGCTTGCTTTTATAAGGCCGTGCTCGGAATAAAGATGTCATTGCCAAGAAGCTTAGATCATAGATAGGTTAATAACTACAGAAATGACACAACCGCTTTGTAGTACTTGCAAACGGATAACACCTACTGTGTTAGCATAATTATCATTAAAGTTGATGAGGACTGCCTTAGGACACCGCATAGAGGGTGCACGCAATTGAAAAAGATTTAAAGTATACTTAGGTACCAACTAATAAAGTTTGTGACACATAGTAGATAGAGCCACCAGCGATTACAAGGTTTAGTTTTTCATCAACAGCGAAATTCAGAAAGAAGACGACATGAGAGTCACTTCTACTTGCCCCTCTTGCCCCTTATCTATATGCTTAGACCTCCCTTTAATATTTTTCGGCGTTGCGTAGGCGTTGATCGATCGAGACAGGACTACATATTTCTTTACCGTCGATTAAATTTAGAATTCTGTGATAGATAATATGTTAATTAATATGCTGAGATTAGAATTAATCATTCGTGATGTCAATTTATTTTAAAATACGGTAATAAAGAATAAAGATGAACTCATAAATTACTAAAATTTATATATCTCCAGTGCATACCGTGTATTGACCTCACTTGACATTGACAGAATAGTCCAAATGGGCAGAGCCATTAAAAAAAAAAATATATTTGTATCATTTTAAAATTCTGCTGTATTTATCTGTGTATTGCATACCTTTAACGTTATTTAAATAGCAATAATGCAATCTATATTGTTGCTACAGAAATACTTTTACATACATTTTATAATTATAGATTTTTAGTGATGATTGCTTCGTCTAGATTTAATATAATCTTCCGCAATTCCTCGTCTACTTGTTTCAATATTTAATTAGTTTTATTCCTGATGAAATACCAGGACTTTAAAATAAAGGAGGAAATAATGTTTTATCGCTATACTCCTTGTTATCTAATTTAATAAAATACATTTGACTATTTATTTTTCTTATTACAATTATTAGCCGCACGCCCAATCCGTCTTGCACATTTCAAAGATACAAGCAATAGTTCCCATTGCTCCCAGTCTCAAGCACCATTAGGGTCCCCTCTGAAAACTTCTCCGCAAAAACGGAGTTGCACCTGACATCAGTAATTGATATACGGCCCCATTAATCACTTTGTATTTCGCCGTATAAACTTTATGTACCTACTTTATAGCCTTCAAGTTTCTAGTGTTTTGAACTGCTGTGGGACTAATGTTTGTACGGGGACATGTACCTAAGTTTATGTAGGTAATTATCTGAACCTAGTTCTAACTAGGATGATATATGGACAAGCGTACAAGGCGACTATTATCACTTGGAAGTGTGAATTTTAATTTACGTTACGTGTAGCTATATCTTATCTCTTGCTTCTATGCGAAAACACAGCACCACAACACCTGCATGTCTTGTGAGGTGTAATCATTGCAGTGCACCCACATATTGCTGATGGTATTTTGATCCTAATGTAACAGAGGGTAAGTCCTCTATTACAACGGGGACTCCTTCCGCAATGCGAGGGGCATTCGGGTCATACTACACCACGCTGACCCAGCGATGGCGAACTTCACACGTCAAAAACACATTTTTAGAACTCTATTAGGCTTCACCATTTCCTCAACTCAATAGCTCCGAAAACGGTTTCACATAAAATGTTCTCTCCCAAAACTTTCAACCAAATATTATCAACTCTGTACTAACAACATAACAGCGTTATGATATACCGAGTTTCGACTGCTAATATCGATGAATGGGTCCCGCGGGTGTCGGCCACACTTGGAAATATTATTCTTGAGGCTAGGTATGAGTTAGGGACGGGAGCGTACCGGGCCAGTCCCTGATGTAGCGGCGATGATATAGGATGTTCAACAAATAGTTAACAAATCTGTTTGCTGGGTTCGTGTGATGATAATATAAACATTAAGTAATTTGGGCAGACAGCTATGTTTGTCCTACGGATACCTTACAATGGATTGGGGGCAATCCTAGTGACATTTAGAGGGACATTATGAAAAGGCCATTTCCGTCATTAATTCTAACAGGTATCGAACCCGCAAATGCTCAGTATAATGAGCCGAGCGGCCTACGCTCGATTCACTACGCCTAGAAGTCGTCAATTCGTCGTAAACTTATGTCTGTATAGTCCTCAGATCCTTATAGAGTCTGAAGGTGTTATTGATCTAGGTAACTATAAAAAATATTAGCTTTAAATAATAAATCATATCGAATGCAATGGCATCGGCCTATACACCAAGAGAGTTTATATATTATCGATCCATTTAAATTATCTTACCGCAAAAGGTACTCATGTTGAAACAACTTGAGATGCAAAAATCGCTTTGACTGAAACCCGATAAATAAATCTGCTTATCCAACGAAGTGGCGTGATTGATACTACTTTACATTGCCAGCCTCCCCGCGCAAGCCGAGCTGATTGAGGGGAAGATTACCATTGTGAATGGGGCTTCTAAGCCGATGTTTATGTGTTGTGACAAACATTGCTGCTGATACGCGGTGTCTTAAAACATTTAACGTTGATAGGGATGGCCCTGATGACAGCATGGGCTGTAGGTACCTAATTGAATACAGGTCATATATGGGCTGACTCGATCGGGGAACCAGCAAAGAAGGTCGACGAAAAGTAGGTATAATAGCTGCGTTTCGCACGGTGAGTGAGAGAGCCAAAAGCTCGCGCCTTCTCCTTTTTCTATTCCAATTACCACTCCCCTTCAGGTCATATTTCCCCTTCAGGCCCGCCATGTGCGAGCAACAGCTTCTCTAGGCCAATGTATAGGGTGCATCTATAGGCTACGATAACTGATTTACACTAGGTGGGCCGCACGCTTATCACTACATAGTATAAAACAAAGTCGCTTCCCGCTGTCTGTAGGTCCCTATGCTTAGATCTTTAGAACTGCGCAACGGATTTATATACGGTTTTTTTAATAGATAAAGTGATTCAAGAGGAAGGTTAAAATGTATAATACATGCATGATATAGTAGAGAAACACTGATGGTTTATTGCATCCGTGCGAAGCCGGGGCGGGTAGCTAGTTTTATTATACAAATATAAAAATAAGTACCTACTTATTATAAGCATTGTTTTCTCTGGTGCAATTGGATTTGGGTCCTTACGGAAGGAATACTACTCAAATATGTATACGAATTACTTAAATATATTTTTCAGATTATTTGGAGATTGCTTGGTCTGGTTTCAGTGGCCTATGTGTCAGCTATTCAGGTATCCACAGATTTTTATTAGACGTTGAATACTCGATAGCCAATTTTCAGTCATCTTTACTACACATTGTGAGTCAAATTACACTGTAACAACTCAAGAGTTACGTCAGTACTTTCCTAAACCCATAAACGTTAAATGTATGGCATAACACTTAAGTGTCTTCTTACTTGCGTTACAACAATTTGAGGTCATAGTTTAATTGTGTCTGCAACCCTCATTGCGGTTAGTAATTAGAATGGAGATAGTTCCTGTTTGATATTTGACCCTTAATGGAGGTTAGTGGAGCCCCTTTTAACTAAAGTTGGAACTTCAGAAGATTGTATGACAGACCATACATTTTGAAGTAGCTAATGAATGTAGTAGACATAGAATCAAGTAAGGAATTTTGAGTGCTTATAATCTTCCATCTTCTGATTTCTAAATGAGACTATTACTTTCTGAGTGCAGAGAAGCAAACGTGCAAACTCGCCTACTGGCTCAGGGTGGTGGCCAATGGCCCAGATCCTACTCTCTGTGAGAGGAATGTGTCTGGTTCGCCCGCAAACACTATTGGCAAGGTGTGGGTTACTGCAACTTACTTCTGTCTATGCCTTCGGGAACTACTGGTGTGATGGTCTATTTAAATTAGATAATTTAAAACACAAGATATGTTACTCTTAAAACCTAACATTAAAGGGCTTCTGTACTAGGTAACTAAAGGCGATATTACAGTGCACCTAATAAGTATCAATCCTACCAACGGTTGTGATGATCAAACATCCATTGTTAAAAAGTCATTGTCGCTTCCACGATTGGCATGCGATCTGAAATCAGAGCTGGAATATCAATTTGTGGAGCTAAAGTTTTTCTTTACATTTTTTCTCGATAACGAGTCTCGCGAATTGTTTCACGGACCCCACATGTGTTGGTATTCGCAATTTGCAAACACCGTACACGCATTGATTGCAACAGAACTACAAAGAAATGCATATGAACTGTGAGGGTGTGAGCTCAGTCATTTTGGAGGCAATGTCAATATTAGTGTTTTGTATGCAATGCATTCCTTTGTAGATAAGACTCGTGTTAATACCTAAAGTGAGGTGTGTGCAACGGCAATTTTTTGTTGTGTGTTTGTAAAAGTCACTTAATGAATGCCTTAAGTAGCAGTGATAGCCGATTGGTTAAGCACGCGTCTTGCGGGCTACCAGGTCTCGGGTTCAAACCCCGGCTCGAACCTCTGGATTTTTCGAAATCTATGTGCGAATCATAATTTCTATATGATTATCACTTGCTTACAGTGAAGGAAAACATCGTGATGAAACCTGCATGTCTTAGAAGATTTAACAAATTTTCGAAAGACATGTGAAATCCGCCAACCCGCACTGGGCCAGCGTGGCGGATTATGGCCTGAATCCCCCTCGTGTTGAGGGGAGGCCCGTGCCCAGGAGTGGGACGTCAAAAAGGGCTAAAATTATTATTTTATTATTATTACTTAATGAATCCATCTCAGGTCTGATCAGTACAAAATAATCGATTCAAACATTATAGTTATTGATCTTAAGTAATATTTTGATGACGTTAAAGTGCCAATTCTGCTGGTACACAAACTTCATTTGACTTAACTAAATCTATCCTGTTCCTTCTCATAATTGTATTGAACAGGCAAGACAGACATATATTTGTTTTATGCACCAATAGCTCAAATTCTGTCTGTTCATGAATGATTAGATAGAGAAAAGGGAGCGAATTCGTTGGGATGATAACTTTCTAAAAAAATGAAAGATTTTAATAGAATTTAAATTATTTTCATTAGGGAGTCACCAAATGAAGTTTAATTACGCCAAGCATGTAGTAGAATTGTGTAATTAAATAAGTATGTACTTTTAAAATGTATACAATTAGAGAACAAAGATCATGCGGGTCCAAGTATTCTGAAGCTGTAGATAACAAACACGATTGTAATTTCGGTATTTTGTTCAGAATTCCTCAACATTTTCAGTAAAGAATATTAAAATAATTCGAACAGCTGATTCCTAAAGATGGAATTCAAATTCAAAGTTAATGTATTATCTAGTCATGAACAATTCATTATTTATTTTATTTATTTAGACAACCAACAAGTCATACACCGTTAAAATTATAAGTATAATACAAATATATGTCTTACCAACGTGCTGACTTTTATACAAGTAAGAAACAAGAGACGTCGCTCGCGTAATAAGAATAAGGAATAAAGCAAAATAACAAAACACAATAATAATAGTAATAACAATGTGTCAGCCCCATAAGCGGGCTTAGTTATCATTGATCAGTTAAGTAAGGTACGAATTTGTGACTTAAAATTAAAACTTGAAATTAAAATTATAAAATAACTGGAATCCCAGTACCATATACCTACGTGCTCTGTGAGCTTCAATACTAACAAGTGGAACTAGAAGTCTGGGAAGTTGCAAAACCAACAGTTTACAGTGAAAGAGCTCAATAAAAACGGGGCTATTACCGCGGCTTCCGGAGACACGGCATTGTTTTGTTCTCTATTGTAGAGACTTCTATAAATACGCGCTTCGGAAATAATTCTGAGTTGATGTTGTTGGAATTTATTATTTCGCCTTTAAGATGTAAAAAATGTCTTTTGATTATTGGAATGATAATTTAATTTCACTTAAGACTCGAAGCCACACTAATATGATACACCGGTATGCACAACCATAATATAACTACCCTATTCTATAACATTATTTACAGGCACAGAAGGCATATTAAAATGCTATGTCTTCAAAGGCACCAAAGATCTAACCGCCAAACAAATTCAAGAGCAGTTAGCCATTGGCCGTGTCAATGCTCCAACACTTAAAGGCTTGAGGTGACACTAAACGGTGTGGATTAATTACGCCATTTTTGTTTTCGGTCAGGAAATCTTCCAAAGATACCCAGACGTCTTGTGGGAGAGGCCTGGACTGGGGTATGTGGAATTCCTATCTACTAAAATCGTCAGTACGTCGGAGGCTCTATGGCTCAAATACACACTGCAGACTCTGTTCGCTCTCTATGTCCTGTTCATGAAATCTCAATTGAATAGTGAGATTGATTACTATTTAGTTATTTAGTGACAATGGCGCCTGCTCACATTCTGTTGCTGTTCCTGAGAATGCACAGCATCTTTTTTCATTGAAAAGAGTAACCATTGAGTTTTTTGTCGGATCTTCTTAGTGGAAGCAGCATTCCGAACCGGAGATCCTGGCTATTCATAAATGATTTGTTGGCTTACATCAATAAAACAATTTAGAGTTTGAGTTTGAATATCTCAGACTGGTAGGTTAAATCAATTTCAACTCAGACAGCAAGCCTGGAAATCATGTTATTCCAGTACGGAATCTCTCAAGAGCGTACTGAAAATCGCTTCAAGTTAAACTCGGTTCATTAATACAGGGCGGTACTAATATCTTATCAGGTAGACACACTAATATCAGTTAATATCAGTACACCGAGCACGGAGTACTAATATTTTAAGGCCCGTCATCAATCTAGTGCTAGACTCTATACCTTCGCGTAATTTTAGATTATGGTCGGTATCTGATCTAACTAAAAGTCATTTTAGGACAGTACTTAGATTCTGTATGATGATCACCTTATAGAACCTATTTATAGATCGCTTGATGGAAACTGCCGGATGAAGTGATGCGCTGCACACGTTATCAGTAATGTCATTGTATTATCATTATTACAATATAAAATTAAAATTGTATAAAATTCATTATTTACCGTCATTCCTTCATTCCAATCACTGGACTCAATCGTTATATCATCACTTCGTCTGGACCGCTATAAAAATAAACTTTCGTAACACAATGATAATAATTATCACCATATGAAGAAACGACTTTAATATTATCCTAGTAGGATTGTCAAAAAAAGAAAGAAGTCTGAAAAAACCATAAAATAAAATAATAAACAAATCATATACATAATAGCACTAACGGATGATATGGGTTCACATATTGTTTTCTTATATTTACGCGAATACTACACATTGAAATAAAACTATTTTACGGATTTTATCGCGTTTATTTACAAAACGTTGGGAACGTAACAAACTAAATAAACGCGATAAAATCCGTAAAATAGTTTTATTTCAATGAATGATATGGGATTATTTCTTTTTTTTAAACCTTTCTTGCGTTATTTGTGCAGAATCTCCATGATATACGAAGGCATACGAAGGCACGACGCTGCCAACGCTTTTGTAGCCAATGCGAGATTGAGCTCCGGTGGACCAAGTGGCTCAGTTTTAATGTCTCACTTATGGAACCTATGTATATAGGCCTATATACCTATCCTACTAATATTATAAATGTGAAAGTTTGTGAGTGTGGATGTATGTTTGTTACTCCTTCACGCAAAAACTACTGAACGGATTTGGATGAAATTTGGAACACAGGTAGTTTATAACCGGGATTAACATATGGGATACTTTTTATCCCGATAGTCCCGAAATTTTTGTTACGTTAAATACTACGCGGACGAAGTCGGTGGGCACAGCTAGTATACTATATACCTATCCCATATAACCTATTTTTCAATTTATTTAGAATGGACATACGAATTTCGTAGGAACGTGTCATTGAGCTTGTTGTGCGATGGCGAATTTTTCTAGGGGAAGACATGGTCCGAAACAAGAACAATGGTGAAAAAAGGGAGAGGCACCTCCATAGGAGTGGTACATTAATTAAGGCTATTAAAAATGGTACAATGAACATGGTCGCGCCACCCGAACCCGATTCGAGGGATACGTAAACACGGGAATTTTTAATTATTACGTAACATATTATAACGACTTTTCACTCTCGTTAACTAGCCATAAGTCACGTTGCATTTAACAGTCACCGAGGCAGATGCAACCAAAAAAACGTTTAAAACCCCAATTTATAATTACCGAAGCACGTGCCAACGGAAACGTTGTTAATGAATCGTTGTGTGAAGCACAATTAAAAATAAATTTCCTGTTTTAACAACAATATCCGAACTAGCTGGGGTTCCGTAGCGCAGGTGGGGAGACCTCGTTACAGCTCTATCAACCGCCGTACAATTGCGGACAGAATATCAATAATGTTGTGACATTTTCATGTCATCGTGTTTTTCAGACATTATACAGCAGTTAATGTTCACATGTTAGGTCAATTATATAACGGACTTCTACTCATTTAAATTATGAGAAAGGCTTTTATTTGAGCTTTTAGTTGGTGATTCTGTATAAAGCTCGCTATGGGGAGTAAATTAAACAAAATATACGAATCATATATCAAGCCGCTTATTCACCTTTACAAATCCAAAGTTAATTCCGAAACAAAATCACCCCGAATCAATAATTAAAGTCCATATTGAATCTCAATAGGTAACGTATGATCCATAATATGGCGATATTCATACATTTCCGTGCTCGCCAGTGTATAAAGGTGAAATAAAACATTAATTGCTGTCAGCGCGCGAGGGGAGAGACAATAGGCTCGGTTTTTTCGTTACTATTGTACGTACGGGACCCTCCGTTACGGTTCGGGGCAGCCCTGTTGGCCGGCGCGATGAAAAAATTATGTTGATCGATATTTTTGTATGCGGTTAGTGCGTCTCATAGGAGTTCGGCGTAAGGTTGCTATAATAGCTGTGTTTCGTATGATGAGTGGTAGAGCCTTTTCCACCCATCCCAGTTCCCACCTCCCCCATCAGGTCGGCTCCGTGCAATAAAAAAAATAAAAAAACAGCCGGGTCGCACGTTTGATTTCCTACTTTGTTATAATTAAAATAAATATGTAAAGTGTCCGGTATATTGGAAGTTGCCCTGTATAACATTGGAAACAAAATACTTTCGGCGACACGTGGGCTCACTGCAATACACCTCTGCCAACCCCTTCGGAAAATACATGCTTGATAGTTTATTAAAAAAAGGGGACAAATAAATTTACCACAATAATATAATATTTTCTGAACACTGTTTCTTTGTGTTTACAACAGTGCTATCGTAAAATTTAAACGACAATATCTTCACAGTAAGTTTATTTAATTGTTAGTAGATAAAGATACTACAAAATTTAAATTCTTCGGTCTTAAAAACTACTTAATTTTAAAAGTAAACACTGGTTTTATAGTGGCCTAGTAAAAGGTACATTCTATACATAGCGGACTATGCTCTAGTAATAGTGATGTTAAAGTTATGTTCCATTCGACTAATAGGATTAGTAGGAAGGTTGTTCCAATTTTAAAATTGTGGAGGAATTGGTCTTCGAAACGGCAAAGTCGATTGTTTAAATGTACAATTTAATTAAAGTTTGCTTGAACTTGGGCCTTTGTGAATTAATTTCGGTTAGTAATAAATTCTAAGTATTCCAATTTATGAGGTCTGTAGCTCTACCATGAGCTTCAAGCTCGCTAATCATTAGCTAGCTAGCAATTAACCAAACAAATATGTTATGTAGACGTTAGCGATTAGCGACTTCCAGCAAACAGCGGAACAATGAAAATTCAAACATTGTTCCCGATTTAAATATTATTTTAGTTAATGAATATTCCTTTTTCGAACTTAGTTTTGCGGCGATCTGCGCCCGACATTGCAAACATTTTTATTTTTTATTTAATTATGTTCCACCAGTGTTCCTTGGTGGCAGCAAGCGTTCCCATCACTATTCCGCAGCGGACGTAGTTTGACAACGGCGCGGCGCCGGCGTTGCGGGTGACGTGTTTACGACTACAAGAGAAATTTACAACCTTTTTGTGACTGTCCGATTGAGTACCGGATAGTTTTATGTATTTTTATTTCTATTATAAGTAGGTACAGTGCTGGAAATAAAATGGGGTAGGTAATAGTACTTGGATAGCCAAGGTGTTTAGTGATAAGCTAAATAATTGGTCGGTCCTAAGCTAATATATAATTAAGATAATAGGCCCTAAATCTATTTAGGATGTCAATATTAAATGCCACTTGCTACTATGATGATAATATATAATATGTTTTAATAATGTTAATTTAGCTGTAGCTATGTAGATATTTGGTATACCTATGTACTTACCTAATTCTGATTTATATACCTATATAGAGAAAGCGAAGAAGTAAAAAGAGTCTTTGTGATTATGTATGTTCACGAGATCCTTGACAGAGTTTATCAACCTTAAATCTATACAAAACCTGATACCTATAAAAATATAAGACTACTACTTATGTCTGTCATTCGTGATATAAGAGGAAAAACAGTTCTAAGATTTTATTTGTGTTAGATTTTTCACTTCTGTCTATGTAGCGTTCTAAACATGTTTACATTCGGGCATTACTTCGTCTGCGGCGCTGTTCTCGTATAAACGTCAAGCAATTCTCAACATTTTTATAGCGCGAACGTAAACTTTATTTTATGATTAGATTATGTCGCTTACGATAGCCCTTCACAAAGTAGTTTTACATACGGTTTGTATTTCTGTTGACAGTTATAATTTAGTTGTTTAATTGTAACCAACCTCTGCAGATAACCGTATAGTTATCGTTGCATAATTTATGTGCCACGTATGTCGTAATCTTGTTTGTGTGAGACCGCGAAGTTTAAAGTTAGCGGTTAGATAATTCAGCCTGTAAGTTAGTTTAGGTGCTGCTTAGGACATCTATGTACGAGTATGTAGTATATACAACACTCGCCAACTATTTTAACGCCCGAATTCACAAACATTACTATGAGGTCTCACAGTGTGCGCGAACGCACAGCCCTTCGAGAAATGTCAAAGAGGGACCTTACAAATCATGTCCCACATTAAAAAATGTTCCGCCTTCTACAGCAAGAAAACAAAGTAGAGAAAATTATTCAAACTATATTGTTATTTTATGCTTTTCGTCGAGACAGTTGTGTTCTTAATTTTAAAAGATAAGTATATGTAAGTATGGACATTTTTCTGGTTACCCGAGGAACTAGCAATTTGTCATACATATATTTCACATAGATGCCAGCGATCGTACAAAATATGGTAGAGCCACTATACATCCATTTGAAGGCGCAGGTGACACGTAAGGCTAATGGTACCAGCGCGTGTAACCTAACAAGACCGCAACTAACGTCTCTCGGTTTCCGTTCCAACCGACAGTAGACGTATTCTGGTTCCTATATCAAAGAGCTTTATGACACAATTCGCTTTACCCGTGAGGAATTCTAGGATAACAAATAGCCTATGTTTATCCAAAGCATAACATACTTCCGTACAAAATTTCATTAAAATCTTCTATTGTTCATAATAAATAAGGGTGTAGTATGCCAAGTTGTGTGAAATTTAGAATATTATAATTTCTATCTATACCTTTTAGTTTAGGATTTTACTCGAATACGTCATTAGGAGTGAGTGAAATATTCGTATGACGTATTTTACGTAGACGACAGCGACAATCGAGCGTAAATCCCAAATGTTATAGGTAGTTTTAACATACAATTTTAACTGGGTCGATACATTTAGTACATATGTGTTAAGTAAATGAGACAAAAGAAGCGACTCTACGCCGCGATAACTGCTGTCATTTTGCCTCGCTTTGGCGTATGTAAGTGTCATTATATCTCTGTGCCTTTCTGTCAGACAGTCGGCCCAACCAAGTCGAACCTCAATTATTTCAACAGCAGCGCAAAAACAATAGAAAAAGATGACTAAACAACGAAACTCGTTAAAAACTCATACATCATTCACTGAATACGGATTCAAATAAGGCCGAGTCCGCACTAGACACAGAGAAAGACAAACACACATTATTTATCCACCGGCTACGTGGAATTGAGTTTCCATGTCGAATAATTGTCTCTACGGTTTCCTAAAAACGTACCAACATTTGTCATTGAAAGGACGTAATTTTAACTGTCTCTCTATTGATTTAGAGTCCAATTTTTTATGAAGTATAATCCTGTGGTTGGCACTTTATACTAAACTGTATCTGCTGCTACACCGTGTCATACATTGATATTCTGACATTGGAGATTCGACTTTAAAACCGAAGTCATAAGTAGGAATTTGTAGTGAGAGCATTGAAGTGGTTAAAAGATTATTGCATAACAATGAAATGGTTTGTGCAAGGGATGATTGGTACCGGGTATTTGACGGTTAAAAGCTTTTTGATTGTGACATATTGCAAATAGCTTTCGCGATGGTGTAGCGATGAGTATTCAAAACGGTCTAACTCTACATGTATTGGTCATTGCACAGTGAACCTTATTGCTACCTGAAAAGTATTTTTTCTAGGAAGGTACATTTGAAGTACCAAGTGTAGACAAGAGGATAGCCTACGTAACGAGAGATTTCTGGTTCATATTCCATCACTGACTGTTTTAATACCCTCTGTCATTGGCTAGTTAGTGACTCCTTATAATGCTAGAAACCAACGCCCCTCCCCTTTCCTATCCTCTATCTCAATTCCTACTCCCCTTGAATTCATCAACGTGCAAACAATTTCATTGGTATTGCAAGCATCTGTAGCCTACGGTACTTGCTTAACATCAGGGCCCTAACCACGCTAGCTACTCAAATCGTAATAGAAAAGCAAACGCTCGCGATTACGTTTCAAAAGCTCCGCTTTTGACGTTTTGCTGACATCATACCATATCAATGTCAGTAGAAATCGTGAAGCTCGTGTCAGCAAAACGTCAAAAGCGGAGCGTTTGAAACGTAATCGCGAGCGTTTGCTTTTCTATACGTTTTGAGTAGCTAGCGTGGTTAAGGCCCTGGTGGTTTGCAAGCTTGATTGCCGACTTTCTTACATTAAAAAAATGACTCACCATCTTGTTTAACAGTGTTTCCCAGCGGACTGCAGCTTGCGAACCAGAGGAACAGCATCCACCTCAGCACGAGACCTCCGCCTGCTCTCTGCCCCCGGCGGGGCCGAGCCCGGGGACCGGCGGGCCCAGGGAACGCCATGTTGAAACCATCAACCGAGACAGCGATACCATTGGGAAACTCTATTCACATTTTAGTTGCACTGCCGTAGAGTCCACTGCATGTGCCTTGCCAGTTGAATGGAGCAACGCGACGTGAAGGTACTCGTACCAATGGTATTCGACAAATTAACTTTCCTTTAAGAGAAACAGTAAAAAATAAACGTGACTGGACCTAAATCACTAATGAGGGCGTCCAGACATTTTTTGCCATCTGGACAGCGCCACGATAGAGTGGGTGACCATAAATAAGTCAAGTGTTTACAATATTTGAGACTGAAATAATAATATCGCCAGACAGACACGCCAACTGTACGGTCCTAAACTAAGCAACGCTTGTACTATGGGCACCGTACAATGGACTGGGGGCGATCCCAGTGACACCCAGATCTGGGCAAATTACGAAAAGCCCATTTCCGAAATTTGCCCGGCGGGCCTGCACCAAGCGGTTGTTAAATTGTGAAGATAATTTGCGGTCATACCGAGTAAAACGTCAAATATCGTCACCCACTCGGACTAAGCGACATATTTGAGCAATTTTTTTGTTTTACCCCATTACATAATAGATAATATTAAAGTACTGGAGCGAAATATCAGAAGACCTTTCAAAGCGACACATAAATCGCCCGCGGAGGTTTCAGCGTGCTCTATCGTGACTAGGTGACCTTAATAAATCAAAACGCTCTTGCAGATGTGGCGATAAGCGAGCTTTTAAGTCATCATAGTAAGTGACTTTGATTTCTATCTAGGGTTGCCCTATTGTAATTAAAAAGGACAAAAATTATATCTTGTTTTCTTATATTTGACGTCTAACACCTCAGTCCCCCCGTGACCATGGCTGCTGTAAAGCAGCCGAAAGGTCGGGAACATAAAGTTAATAAACGCGATAAAATCCGAAAAATAGTTTTATTTCAAAATCATATCGATTAAAAAAATGCTATGAATAATGCATTTATTTTTGAGATGAGCATTTTTTTAATGGCTGTATCTCAAAAAAATTATAGAAAATAAGCAACTGGAGATAAAAAAAAAAAAATTACATGTAAAAAGACAAGCCCGCTGAGTTTCTTGCCGGATCTTCTCAGTCGAGGTCGCGTTCCGATCCGGTTGTAGATATAAGGAAAAAAATATGTAAATTGACAATTTGTAAGTGCCCCCGTAGGCCTAAACAAAATAAATGATTTGAATTTGAATTTGAATTTGAAAAGGCAAAAACGGAATCCTTATAGGATCACTTTGTTGTCCAACTGTCTGTCTGTTCTATATTATATTAGATGTGTCCAAATATTATGACATAGCATTGTCCATAAAAACAAATAAAATATATTTTTATAGCCAGTTATTGGAAACACGTAAGTTTTATTACAGTATCGATAGAAAGAGCGAGCGAGTGGGGGCTAGTGTTGCCAGACATGGTGTTTAAACTCGCTTACTTTATTGAATGTGCATTTATTTATGAACAAGCATGACATTATTTAATACTTCATTAATATTCTACTTTGATACATTATATTTACTTATAACAAAATAAATCTTCGGAAAAACTAGTTGTCGTATGGTAACCACATCATACCGTAAAAGTTTTAATATAAGTAACGTTAATGGCCTATTACTGGCTACTGGGTCTTGGTACATCTCTACAATTTTGCTTTGTTTATTTTCTGTAGAGAACCAATAGTTATCTCAGCGGAAATCGATTTACAAGCTTTGTTTCCTCAGTGTAGCTTGTTCCTGTTGTGACTGCAGACCTAAGCAGAAATATTGTTACAAATAACTTTGTTGCTTCTGTTCGACACCGAGTAAGTAGAATTTAGGTTGGAATTTCATAAAACTTTTCAGAGCTTTTTAGACTAGGTATTTATAATCACCTAATATTATACTGGATAGGTAGATTTCAGATTAACTAGTAGCTGTGAAAGAAAGTTTGTCACTATCGCAATAAAAAAATTATAAAGATATTTTAAAATTATCAAAGGTAGCGTCACCAGTAGAAATAAAATATGATGAAGTGGTTCCTAGAAAATTATAGACGATAAATAATTGTCACATGACCTATAAACCCAACCTTGTTATAAATTCGGGATAGCATTAAACACGCGAGAACCATCATGCGCAAAAACGTATCACAATGACCGGTGCGATCACGCACCCTTAAATTTATTATCGTAATAGTAATATGATTGAACACATCATGATCGTAATTTCGAGCTTGGTTCCATATCTAATAATGTTATTTTTGTTCCACCAATAAGGTGATCGCGTGACGAGGCGAATAATCTTAGCCATCAACTTTTACGGTCGACGTATACTCAACTACATTGTAACAAGAACGTATTTTGAATGGTTGGATGGTGTCATAAATTTGTTATTCTATCACAAAACTTGGTAGAGTAGTGAGTTATCGCGCCGCCATTGTCTAGATGTCGCACTGATCGAGTGTTTTATTCTTTATAGGTATTTTATTGGGACGATTTAGAGGGCGTTTAGTTTAATGGCATGTTCGGATAAGCAAAAAATGCACCTTGTTGCGTCTAATAGTTTTCTCTTGATGGGATTTTCGTCTTAAAGGTGCAGTGATTTGCTGTGTGAAAGAGGCGTGATGAACTCTAGCCTTCTTATTAATAAACGTAGACTAGCGGGCAAATAGTTACACACCAAACTATCTCATATTGTCATCAGTAATTTGACGTTCGAAAGAAGAAGGCACCTCTAGGAATCCTGTACTTCTTTCGAAAGTCCTGTGAAGTTCGCCAACACGCATCCGGCCAGTATGGTAGTCAATGGCCGGAATCTCACTCGCATTGAGGGAGAATGTGCCCAGTATAATGACAATGTCACTGGGATCGCCCACAGTCCATTGTACGGGACCCAAAGTACAAGCATTACTTAGTTTGGGACCATACAGTTGGTGTCAGTCTGGCGATATTTATCATTTATTTTATTTCATCGGCTCGACTTCAAATATTGGTACCAAGCTATTCAGGAAATGTGGATGCACTACAGTACTTATAACTCTGCCTATGCCTTCAGGGAGTACTGTCGTAATGCCATACTACAAAGAAAGCTAAATAGAACCTAATTCCACAAGTCTTTAATCCTAGCGAAACTTATTTCTTGAGGTGCTTTCAAGAAAAAGGTCACTTAACTCTTAGAAAATGTGCGAGGGTAGTTCATTGCTCATTATTAGTTAATCTTTTTCTTAAGTCAATAGAGTACATTTGTGTTAAAGTTGTCTATGACTTAGAAGCTTCTCTCATTGCGGTGTTTATTTGTTGAAACATTACAGGGCCCTAACCACGCTAGCTACTCAAATCGTAGTAGAAAAGCAAACGCTCGCGATTACGTATCAAACGCTTTTGACGTTTTGCTGACACGAGCTTCACGATTTCTACTGACAATGATATGGTATCGTGTCAGCAAAACGTCAAAAGCGGAGCGTTTGAAACGTAATCGCGAGCGTTTAATTTTCTAATATGATTTGAGTAGCTAGCGTGGTTAGGGCCCAGATAAAAATATAGAACTATTGATTTGGATAACCTTACAGCTCAGCTTTTCAAAGACTTATAAAGTGGGTAGATACTTATTTGGTAAATTTCAAACCCTCCAAATAAATATAGAAAACAATGATCCATCATTCTTTAAATTTCCATGATGGATATATAGCGGAATTATTTTCCAAAAGGCAGCTCAACAAAAAATGGTTCATGATTTCTTGCTCCGACACACCTTTATATCTTAATTGGTTTTTAAATCGCGGCGTACCTCTTAATAAAAGGGCCAATGCTTTCGAAGAAACGTATTGTGATGCTCATATTCAGGTAGTGATTATACGAGTACAATAGCGTACCATTTCATGGGTTCTCACAGCGATTGATTTGTTGTCCAAATATTCGAGCAGATGAGTCTGCTTTCATAATGTTACAGGAGTGGTACGAATTTGTGGCCCACAGTTTTTCAAACAAAAAAGTGGAATTATAATATTCAAAATATTATTAACACAGCTGAAAAGCAAAAGCCCAAGACTACCATAATAACCTAAAGATAACAAGGTTTTTTTGATACTGTTTAATATTAAGGAGGAATATTCGAAAAAAAGAGTCTGCCATGTAAATTAATATGAATAAATATTGATTATAAATGACGGCAAGAAAAATAATTCAACTAGTTATATTATTATTAATAAGCAAAAGGTGTCCCAGGAATTATTACCCCTATTAATTATTAAAAATGAAACGATTTATACATTGAAAATTAATTTGTAATAAATAAGGTACAAATATTAATTTTCATTACTCATACTCTGAAAGTAGGTCTGAAGTTGCCTGAGAAGCGGGTTGAAAGTAATACTTTTCAGGCCCGGGAGTTTCGCTTTCAACTGACAGTTGTCAAATTATTTAAAAAAAAACTAGTTCCGTTTTCACATTTCTATGGAACCATGTTCAAACTTTTTCTACAGTCACTCAATTACAGCACGATGTAAAATTGAAATAACATAAAGTTAAGTATTCATTCAAGAATATATTTTTTTAAATGACTTAATTATAATTTAGTTACAACAATTTCTTTAAAATAACATAGATTTGGGAAAAATATTAAAGATGAAAATGAAAAATAATGGCTAAATAATGAAGTTGGCCGGCCAACGAAAAAAAAAACAAAATAGGCGGCAATCCGATTTTTTTTTCGCGTTGTAGAGTATTGTTTATACTTCCTTGTATTATTTCTTTAGCCAATTCCTGTTTTTATTTTCCTTGTATTCGTAATGAAAAGCACAGTGTTTACCTCGGGTGAAAGACTTATTTTGTCCCTCGAACTATTAGCGCCCTCGCTACGCTCGGGCGCCAAACCCCGTCTCGGGACAAAATAAGTAACTTTCACCACTCATGTAACAATGTACTATTCTAAGCTACAGTATCTGTTAGCACCCCAAGCCGCGACGACAATATTGATTTTACAGTCGATAAAACTCCAAACAAACATATTTAACTACACTGAAACAGTACAAACAAACTATGAAGCCGCCTGCCCACTAATATGAATGATTCATGCCGGGCCGGTTCCAATGCACCTTTAGTTCGAGCATTAGATTTGGTTTAATTTATGACTGCGGCACAGGCAGGTGTTTGGAGTTTTGTCTGTTTTTGTATATCAGCGTTTTTAGTTTAAATTTATTGTTTTATATCTATTGTGACAACATTTAGAACTTGTTTTATGAACATATGATTTCCTGTATAGTTTTTGGTATAATAAAAAATATTGTAGAAAATTTACTTGGTAAATATTTAATCTGTGATATACTTAATAACTATTTTGTTTATGTAGCAGCACAATGAAAATCTTTATCTCAAGTATCAACAAAATACCTCAGCTAACGAGAAGCGATATGAAATGGGATACTAATGTTCCGTTTTCAAGTGAGTCACCTAACATTCGAGCGGTAATTTTATAAATTCGTGATTCATTCTATGTCAGTAGCTAAAAGTTAAAAATAAATGTATTCGATATATATATCTTTTCGTATCTCTTCTCGTTGGCCGTGGCATACAATTCGCCGGTTTATTGCGAGTTTGATTCGTGCACACCAACGTATAAGCCTCACTTTCTATTACTCCTTCCAAAGCGGATACCTACTAAGGTCATGATACACACCAATCATTCGCCCAAAAATAGTCTGTTGTTGTTTTCCATCAGCTTCCAATCACACAGTAGCAGCTTCAGTCACGTCTCCATTTGATTTATTTCAATCGACACTTAACTGAATAGCGAATTGATTTTACGTCTCCTATTCTGAGAACGGCTGTCGTACGTTTGTAGACGTGATGTTAATTTGCTACAATTTTGATTTTTTTTTACCGTAGTAACTGAATTCGTATGTCATGGACGCAGTTTGATAGTGAACATGTATGATCATAAATACGAAGGTGTGTCTGTCATGTCTGTCACCGCCATAAAAAAAGTAAATTGAGGGCAAGTTGTATCGATCTTTTTAATTAACCAACTCCTAATATAAGTACTAATAAGGTAGACGTCAAACAACTTGTTGAATTTTAAACACCAGAAATTTACTTAATTAATTGCTTGAACGAATTAATTAATTCGGGAGCCTGTTCCTATCACAGGATATTAGATTCAAGACTAAAGGTTCAAGGGGGACTTAAACACAGACTTTGTAAAGAGAATACTAAGAATTAAGTCATAAAATACGACGCGTGAAAATGTCTCTACATTTTATAACATACGAATTTCTTGTTAAAAGTTCAAGGGCAGGTTATAAAAATGTATGAAAACTCTTGTATTTTTGTGACTATTTTCTTTTAATAATCGTTAGGTTACGTCTCCAAAAACGAGTCAGGTCAGGTCAGATCTGTTTAGGTCTTATAATAGCACTAGTGTCTATATTATAATGCAACAATGTAATTTTTTCAATCAATAATGATTTTACAGTAAACTGAACTGAGTGGGGTGGTATCAATCCATTCGGAAACAAGTCGGTCAGTTACAGGGCCGATGGCAGACGACAATGCGCCATGCAAGCGACACCCCTAATGCATGCATGCATGCATGCATGCACGCTTTACTTGCACAAATGGAGATTGTTTTGCCCGACTTAGCAAATAGTTCGTATAGACATTTTAATTTTGACGGCTATGTATTTGGGTAGGTGTCATTGACCGCTTCTGATATTAGATACTTATTAAATGCTTCTAAAACACTCTTTGATTTGATTTTTAAAAATTATATGTCTTAGTGTTACGCATTGCCAGAAATGATAAACCAAGGCATCAATCGATTACGTATTGTTGGGAGTTAAACATGTACATTAATAATAAGGTACCATCATTTATTTTGATGACCGGGTAAATTCTGAATAGGTAATTCTATCTTTCACTCTCTTTATGCGCAATTTAAATACCCATAGAGTCATAATTCTTAAATAAAGAATTTTGGCAAGTCTTTAAAGCATAATTTCAATTTACGGCCACATAAACTGCTCACGACTCGGTGATATACTACACTTTGAAAACACATTCGGGGCCGTTCAAATTGTTATTCGTTATACAATTGAAAACAAACGGCAATTCCTTAAGTAGCGATAAATTTAACACGTACATAGACCAAGACTGATAACCTTATAATTGTCCTGATGGTCTTATCCTGGGGCTGGGGACTACCAGCTCGAATTCGTTCCGTCATCATGGATATTAGACATGTTAGGGTGGACTAAAAGCAGGGCCCAATTCCCATAACACAATGTAGATGCAATGCAATGGAAGGCCTGAAACTTTAAAGCCTTGGCCTAAGTTTTCGGCCGACGCATGGGTTGACAATAGCATTCATGATCAGAATTGTTGTGTTGGATAACGCCTAGTAATCCTATAAGCGATCTACATCCCTAATAATATCATTAAAGTATTTTTTTCTAGGCATTTAGAGCTCTAGGATTTTTTTACAGTAGAACATTGTAAAAAATACATAATGTTTTAAATATTAATACTTACACTAAACTCTTTCCATACATGTATAGATTAACCCAGTGACAGAGTCATACAATTAAATCATGTAGTGTCTGAAGAAAAAGTGAAACTACAAATGTACGAAGGAAAACAGAAACGAAATTTGAAATAAACTCTATATTTTAGTTATAAATAAAATATCGACCTACTATTTTGAAGTAGGCACTAATAGGGGTGACTTTGCTTGAATATTATATTGGATACACTTTACTTGTTATTTTGGGCATAAATACATTTTATATTCATCTACTCTATTAAGATTCGCGCGACGACGCCGACATTACCGTTTGTGCTCTTGTGTATTTGTCACTTTAAAAATAGAAATGTGCGACAAAGGTGTTGAAGACGCTATCCGCGAGTTAACAAAAACCGTGCTTTCCATGCAGAGTAAAATTAATTCGCTGGAAAAAGTCGTGAGTGACCAAAATGTGTTAATTAAAAAACTGATTTGTGCAAACAATGATGTGGGCGAAACAAACAAAAATGTTTCCGAGGGTAGTTCGACGTCGGAATCATCTGCACGGCCGATGCGTGAGGCTCGCATTCGGGCCACTACGGCTATCTCCGGTAATTCTCGTAAGGTGTCTGCGAAGACCGCTGCGATCACCACCGAGCGTGCGGCGACGTCATCAGCGGCGCCCCCTACTACGAGCACTCTCGCAGCGCCGCAACTCTCCGTTATCGAAAACAAGTCGACTAGTGAACGCGAGCCGCGTACAAGCCACACTGCGCTTGCGAACGATAAAGAATGGATTGAAGTTAAGAAACAACGCAAGCGACAATCACGCGAGAACGTCATCCGTGGTACAGCCATTCCTCAGGTATCGAGTTTGGTTGCCGCCGAGCGTAAATGTTATTTGCATTTGTATTATCTCAAAGTCGGAACTAGCGTCGATCAAGTCGCCGCATACTTAAAAACAATCTGCTCTGATGATACATGCTCTGTCGAAGCACTAAAGTCGAGAGGTGATTACGCTTCATTTAAGTTATCTGTGCCCCTTAAACATCGGGAAAAATACTTATTAGCCGAAAATTGGGCTGAAGATGTGCACATCAAGCCATGGCGCAGTGGGTTTCGTAACCAAGGTGGTAAAACCATCGAAACCTAAACGATATTCACTGTTTTATCAAAATGTAAGAGGGCTGCGTTCTAAATTAGACAACTGCAAGCTCGCCATATTGAACGAGTCCGCAGATATATTTGCACTCACTGAAACGTTTTTAACGAGTGGTGTTAAGGATGCCGAGGTGTTTCCCAGTGGTTACAACTTAATCAGACGCGACCGTGCCAATGATGCTGGTTGGGGAGGCGTGTTGTTAGCTGTACGGAGCCAGTACCAAATCCAACAGATAGTTGACATCGATGGGTATGCAGATGATATGGAAATAATTATGGCAACCATATGTTTGAAGTACAAAAAAATTTTGTTCGTTGTTGTTTACATTCCGCCTAGTTCTAATACAACTAAGTATACTAATACTTTTCTTATTCTGGAAAGTTTATTACTAAAGTATTCGAAGTTGGATGTGGTGATAGTAGGAGACTTTAACTTAAATTCATGCAATGCAAATGCTAAATTAGAATTTTCGAATATGCTAGCTCTATGTAAATTAAAACAATTTAACAATATAATCAATAACTATGGTAACATGTTGGATCTTGTTCTGAGTAATCTGAGTGATGAGTATATACTGGTCAGCGACTCCGCGGAACCACTAGTGCCAGCCGATGCGCATCACCCGCCGCTATGTATAACGCTCGCTGTACCGCGGCCGGCTGCGCGCGCGCAAGTCCCGTGTACTACAACCTCGCTGCCGCCACCGTCACATAATACACTTCATGAGTGGAATCTTAGAAAAGCAGATTTTCACCGCCTTTATTCAGCTATTTCCTCTTTAACCTGGGAAGAAATATTTTCAGCCTCCGATGTTAATGTTGCCTTAGATATTTTCTATTCTAATATAAGGGAATGTTTACAAACCCATGTTCCAGTTAAAAAACAAATAATGTTTAACTCGAGATATGAATACCCCATATGGTACACTCCTGAGATAATTAAACTGATACGGGACAAGTACTACTATTTAAAAAAATATAAGGAATTAAATAATGTATTCTGTCATGAAATGTACAAATATCATAGACAAAGAGTAAAAGAATTAATTAAATTAGCTTATGATAACTTTATCAGGCGGGCTGAGGCGAACATAAAAAATTACCCAAAACATTTCTGGTCATTTGTCAGGGAACAAAACTCGTCAAGATTCACGTGTGATACATTTGAATACGGAGGTAAGATTGTATCTGGTCGGGAAGCTGCGAATGCATTCGCAAGTTATTTCGAGTCAGTGTTTCTGAAAAACGATCCTGTGCTGTCACATCACAATGCCGAGAATTGTACAACTAATACTTTGCGACAGAGCATTGCATTTGATAACGTTAGCGAAGATGATATAAAATTTGCTGTTTGTCGATTAAAGGCACAGTCATCTGTAGGACCAGATGGCATACCTCCTTTCTTAGTTAAAGATTGCATTATGGCGTTTCAAAAACCGCTGCTATACATATATAACCTGGCCCTGCGGACTGCTTGTTACCCTGATGCATGGAAGGTGTCCCGAGTAACACCTATACCGAAGGATGGTTCCAGGTCTCATATTGCAAATTACAGGCCCATCGCCGTCCTCTCTTCTTTAGGCAAGTTATTTGAAACTATCATAAATCGCCATGTAACCAGACAGTTTAGAACTCAACTAAATGAGTGTCAGCACGGGTTTGTGGCTGGTAGGTCAACCACTACTAACCTTGTAAATTTCGTCGACTACGCTGCCGCAGAAATGGATCAGAATAGGCAGGTGGATGTGGCATATTTCGATTTCAAAAAAGCTTTTGACCGCGTCCATAATGATTTGCTTCTGAAAAAATTTTCTACAATCGGTTTTACCCCTAATCTGTTAAAATTATTCTGCAGCTATTTCAGGGGTAGATCCCAATATGTCCAATTGGCTAAGTACCGTTCAGATCCATATGAGACGCGGTCAGGTGTAAGTCAGGGAAGTACGCTGGGGCCGACTCAGTTTTTAATCATGATAAACGACTTGCCTGATGTTGTCAAGACGGCGCGGTGCCTTTTGTTTGCTGATGACCTGAAATTGTTCTTGGGTGTAGACAGCGTGGAAGACTGTGATGCGCTGCAACGGGACATAGACTGTGTGGTGGATTGGAGCACGCAAAATCTTCTCGAATTTAACGCGTCTAAGTGCAAAGTCATAACGCTGACTCGCTCTCAGTCCCCGCATAGTTATAATTACGAGATAAATGGGACTCAGTTGTCGCGAGTCATCGAAGTCCGTGATCTTGGTTTAAATGTTGACTCCAAACTGTCTTTTAATTATCATATTAGCGCGATATGTAAGCAAGCCTATAAATCACTTGGCTTTGTGATGAGACAGACGGCTCGGTTTGCAGACAAAAATGCGATTCTAGTTTTATATTACGCGTTTGTCCGGAGCAAGCTGGAGTATAACGCTGCAGTCTGGGACCCACATGAGGCAAAATATAAATTGTTAATTGAACGGGTACAACGAAAGTTTTTAAGGTATCTTTATAAAAAAATGTATGGGTATTATCCTTATTTATATCCTTCTATGTTCGTCTTGGGTATGGTGGGTGCTGATACCCTCGAGTTAAGGCGCAAGTGTACACTGATAGTTCACTTTTATCGGCTTCTTAATAGTAAGATTGACAATCCAGTGGCTTTGTCGCATTGTGGCCTGTCCGCACCGAATCAGTATATGCGATTGCGTGCGCGCCGTCTGTTGGCGGCACCTACAGTCAGAACATGTACCGCACAATATGCTCCTACAAGTCAAGCCATCTCTTTGCTCAACACTCTGATTGCTCAGCAGCCTAGTGTCGATATATTTCATACTAGACTAGGGGAATTCATACGTTGTTTTAAACAATTCTATGCCAATTTAAGTAATAACGTGTAAATTTTATAATTAGTATGTTTTAGCCAATTTTAATTAATGTATTTGATTTAATTTTAATTTATACTTAATGGTTTTAAAATGCAATTTATAATTTTATTTTACTTTGTAACATGACTCTCAGCACGTTTTGGGAAACTGTGAGTGCTGGAGTACTAAATAAATAAATAAATAAATAAATAAATAAATAAGACTCTCGACACAATCAAGAGTGGGATTGCCTTGGGTGGGTTGGTAATACGTCTATAATGACTTACGTCCAGTATATAAAGTTATAATAAACTTTACACGTATTATTTAGAAGTCTATGTACTTAATAATCTAAAAATGGCATAACAAAGTGATCTCAAATGTCGGAGCGATCTTCGAAATGTCATTCTTATTTCATATCAGTTCAAAATTATATGTCAAAAGCGTACTCATGCCAAAGCAAGTACTTTTGCCGTCAAAAATGTTGTATATTATTGTAAATGGACAATATCTGCGAATTTTGAGGTAAGATTATAAAATTTGCAAACAACACAGGTTATTAACACAGTCGTCTCCTTAACACAGGTTATTTCATAACCTTCCTAGGAGAACAGGGCTCAACCCTCTTCTTGTACACTACAATGATGCTAATAAATAAATTATTATTATTATTACTAAACAGGAGCGGTAACAGACCCGGAAGCTGCAAAAAAATCTAACTCAAACCATATTGACCATATTGAGATGGACAAAGTCTCTACAAAATTCATTTGGTATCCGTTAATGCGTTTAATTTTAGAAAATTGGACGCACATTTCGTCAGTCGTGTTGGGCTGTGACGTCACGTGACAGTGACAGCCGTCAACTTAGACGCAACTGGGACCGCATCCCGCCACGTCAATCAACATTGCGAAGGGACGAGGAGCGAAATAAAAGAAATGGATTCCGAGGCAAAATATTTAGTAATACTTTTGTATGTAGGAGTACCACGTTCGGATTGAATTAGATATATAATCAAACCTTTGCTTCAGTGTTTTCCACATTACATGAAACAGATGTATAGTCTTATATATTATAGGAGAATTCATTATGAGACAGGTTATTTTGGTCACGTGACGTCATGGTCTACATAATCAGGATTTCCCTCACGTTTAAAGGGCTTGCGGGCTTGCCTTTTAAAGAACCTTATGCCGTAGTGCAGTGGAATTAATACAGAATGACTATCATTGCACTGCCCAGGGGCCACTGGCATCTCTCTCGACTTGCACTTCACACATAAAACGTCAGAACTGACGTATGACGTATGTTATGACAGCTTTTCTATGGCAAAACTGTTAAAGCTGACACTCGCCTCTGCGCGTGCGCGAAATTAAGGCTCGCGTACGGCGTCTTTCTTACGTCATCTTTTAAATCCAAGACAGCCTTTAAAATATTATGGGCATCAATTATCGTAGATCAAGTCCCATCAATTAGTGACTAACTTCGGCAAAGGAATATAATTTAAAGCGATGCCGTCTATGTTTCCAATTATGAACTTATCCGAAACTTTGCAGCTCTGCTTAGCGTCCGGTGTCAATATCTTATGAAGTTTTTTAATACTAAAACGTCGTTGGGTTTACTTGGAAGTTTATAAATGAAGTAAAGGAATATGAATGGATACAGACAGACTATCGAAACTTTCAGTGGAGTTTGAAGATTGAATGGAATATTTGACTGTATGACTTTTTATAGCGTTGTTATAAAAATAATCTCAAATTCAAGGCGGTCAACGCCGGGCTCGAAATCTTTCGGGCGGGTTTGTCGTATGTTAATTAATCAGAAATTAAGGTGTACCGTTAAAGCAACAAATTTTAATACATAATCTATTAACATTCGTATCGCTTCTCGTTGCCGTGGTAAAAAAAATAACACCTTTTAGCGCAAGCATCAAACACATAATAAAAGATTCAAACGGGCTAAGTATTCCTATTAAACTAGCATTTCATTTACCCTCCAGAGGGTCTCGTGTTCCTCTTTTACCCAATATTTATTTATTCTTTCTTTCAAATAAATTTACTGGTGTTTTCGAATAAAATACTACAACACTACTTCACGTACCGACTTTCAGGGCCCTAACCACGCTAGCTACTCAATTCGGAATAGAAAAGCAAACGCTCGCGATTACGTTTCAAACGCTCCGCTTTTGACGTTTTGCTGACACGAGCTTCACGATTTATTCTGACATTGATATGGTATGGTGTCAGCAAAACGTCAAAAGCGGAGCGTTTGAAACGTAATCGCGAGCGTTTGCTTTTCTATTACGATCTGAGTAGCTAGCGTGGTTAGGGCCCTGGTTAGTGTGCCCCTCTCATCAAACGGACCCAACTAATCGTCCTCAGATGCCATTGTCAAACGAATACATTGTTACCGCGACCGCAATATATTGCTGTATGCTTAGTTCGCAGTGTTTGTGTTTGCTTATTTGTGTAACGGACCACTTCTAAATGTTCAACGTTCGTTTTATTGCCCCCGTCTACTGTATCAATATATTCCGCTTTATATTATTCCCATGCTTTAATCCGTGTTATAAATTTTTATTGGTGCAGTGAAATATTATTGTAATTGTCGTGGGATTTGACGTAACGAATATCGTTTCAATTCGACCAGTGTTATTGCAACGGTTCTTTGTTTCGTAGTTCTCTGGTAGACATTTCTATTAATGTTTGCTAGATTGATTTTGTACGCGATTAAGATTCTCATCATTTACCAATCGCATCACTTTTTTATGTCTAATGTTATTGATTCTCATTTAAAAGATGATAAGTGTTAAGACATATTACAGGATTTAATCATACTATACTAATCTTTAAAACATGACTTGACCCATATTCATGGAACTTAAACAATATTAAAAAAGTAATTGCACACATTACTCGTAACTATGTTAATAGTTTTTCTGTCTCCAATATCGTTCCTGCCTGTGTCGCTTGCTTATCTTTGTGCACGCTAATGCCCAAATTATGTTCTTTATTGTAAAGCCATCAAGGTTTACGTTTTTACAGCATTATATAAAGTCATTTACGAGCAGAGTGTCAACCAACCGTGGGCCACTTTTTCGCATGATCGCATTCCTGTTTAGGGTTAAATATTTGGAACGTGTGTTGGGATATTGAATTCTGGATGTGTCAAAGTTTATTTATCAGATTGTTGTCATTGAGTGAAACGAATTCGTTAAACTCGAACGTCGAATGGAGGAGAGATAATGAGTTTTTAAACTTTCGATTACTTTCTTTGGGAGATTCGATTATGGGTTGATAAGAAACGTATCTCATTATAAATCTTGTTCCTGTAATTTTTATCAGTTTCAGAAGAAATTAGATGTTACAAAGAATGGTGATATGCATTCAAAATAAATAATGTTTTTGTATAACTTGATAACCTCTTTTACTAATCTTCTATTGAATATATACACAACTGTACTACACTCAATTGTACAGTCATCATCAGTCATAGCATACAATTCAAAACACATCGAACCACATCTACCAATGAATCACTCGGTAATGAACTCACAATAAAACAACAGCGTACTAACCTATAATACGTACACCTATAATCTACATTTCACAAGCCCCAAATGAACAAGTAGAGAACGAGATTCATCGTGGAGAGCGGTCGAAACGCTGATAACTTCCGTAGCGCAAGAAATAAGTCGTTGTCGGGATAGTTGCGTCTACTTTTTATTTTTGTTAGGTTCACATGCCCGCTTTTATTCTTTTTTGGCAGCGTCTCAGCAGACGTATTGGTTTTTTTCTTTAAGGATTACTTTTATTGGTACATGTTTAACGTTTGGTTTTAAGCTTTACAAGGCTTTTGTTTCGAGGGATTATTGATTTTGTTTTTATGAGCAGACGTAGGTCAGACTGAATGGATATCAGATACTGAACCGTTAATTTAAAATGTGGGTAATTTATTACTATTGTTATTTTTATTTATGGAGCTTTAGATTTTATGAATTGTTATTAAGCTAGTTAGTTACCATGTATGTTCAGCTTTTACTTGATATAAACATTTAATTCCAAAAGTAAGTTGTCGTCAAATTTAAAAAGTTCTCTAGGAATTTATTCTTTCGACTTTTTCATTACAAAGAGAGCGTTCTAACACTCTAAACAGAGATTAATTGTTCCGTGTAAATAACATTTAATGTAACCTCTACTTCTTCCTCAAAATATCCTTATTTGAAATTCAAATAACTCCTTAATGTTTATAACAATGGGTAGAGAATCCAATACTTCAATGCCTTGCATCTACATCTAGGTGTGATGCTGACAGGTTGATAACTGGAAAAGCAGGAAATTGGACCAACGTTGGCACAAAGAAAATAGCACAACTTATGGAGTGAAAATTATATGCATTGATGTAAATTTTGAGCCTAGAATTAAATTGAATTGGAAGACAATGACGTAGATAAAAAACAAATGAGAGATAAATATTAAGAATAGCACACTCGATCAGAGAAGACAAAACCTTATTGCCTAATAGAAATACGGAATAGTACAGAGTGGAAGGATATAAATTCAGTTGAATTTGCAACACAAATCGCAATGCAGTGTCTAGTGCAGAGCTTTTTGTGTGCGGGTGGAAATAAATCAACTTATTAACATATCCCATAGATTTGCACCCTCACGTCGCGTTACGAGATGCATTTAACAACACAGGCGATCATAGACATCGCATTACCGATTATAACACAGTCTTTATCGTAGAAAATGTTTTATATCAATGCGTTTGCACGCTATGTTACGTTCTATCATTACCACTGGCACTATTTGACACAAATTTTCACGGGAGTTAGGTGTTATTCACAGTAGCACTTGGTGGTATCACGTTTGGTTGATTGTTAAGATTTTGTAAGGTTTTTTTGTTGTGTATCATGGAGCGTACGACTGCGCGTGCGTGCGCGTCGACAGCGCGCACTCGACTGAGTTAAGCAACCCCTAGCTAGGGTATCAGTCCCGGCCGGCGATAGGACGTTCCGTTGTACGGGAGGTATTGATTGTATGAACAGTAAATGCTTATTATTTTATTAGTTGCTTAATTATTTGATGTTAGCCAGTCTTAGCAACGGATTTTTGGAAATTATTAAATGTCATGTATAGGTATTGAATTTATATGCAAGTTTATTATAAAGATGAAACTTCTTTATATTATATTTTTATTTTTATAATAAAGATTAATAGTATCATCTTTATAATGCATATTATGAGGGATATTATTGGGATTTCATTGGGTTATTATATCACCAAATAACTTAATAATAATATTATACGTACCTTATTGAACATTTATATTTATTAATGTCTGATATTTTAACAGGACATCGAAGTTTAGGACTCTACCTTAAAAATGACTACCTATTATTAAATCAGTACAATGTTTTTATTCGTAATTTTTTGATCATAATATTATTAGACAAATACTTTAGTTTAATTTTATCAACATTGACGTGTAACGAAACGTAAACAAACAGGAACAGATCGAATGCCATCTCTTTCGCTCAAGCATTTACAAAAGGTGACAGAGTAGTTCGTGTCCCAACCCTGTATCTACCCTTCTAAATACATGGTTACATTATCCAACGTAAATTGACCTCTACTCCATAATGTAGAGTTCGAGAATTGCTCTATGTATCAGGGTTCTTATTAAATTTGATGCTGTATGGAACCACGATTTTAGGGCTAACAAATTAGAAAGGGGAAGAAAAAATGTTCGAATGTCAGGTTTATTGACATTTTGCAGGGCTATAATTAAGGTTTGGCGAGGGCTCCCGCTTTTTATGGACACTCCGTTAAATTTTAAAGCGTCTATTTATTTACAATTATTTTTAGTACAGTTTTAAAGGGTTTAAGTTGTTTTGTACGGCATGCCCGGTAAAGATTTAATAATTCAGGTTGTATCAATACAAGCAAGTATATAAAATGAAAAAAAACTATTTTTAAATATTATTTATTATACTTTGCTAGAATAATTATATTATTACCAGTACATGTGAGGTTCAAAGTTTTAGAGGTAATTTCAAAAATAATTTTTATTTTTTATTTTATTTTTTTTATTTGAGAAATTATATTAGCATAAGTAATAATAACATAAGTACCTATAGTAAAATACCATTTTTTAATTTTTGTATTATTTGTATGTTTGTTCCGGCTAATCTTCGAAACAATTGGACCGAATTTTCACTGTCAGATAGGCAACATAATAGGGTATAAATAAATAATAAATATCGCCAGACTGACACACCAACTGTATGGTCTCAAACTAAGCAACGCTCGGGGCGACCGCAGTCACACCCAGACCGAGGCAAATTACGAAAAGGCCTTTCCGAAATTTGCCCTTGCGGGAATCGAACCGGCAAGCACTATGTGCAGTGAGCCGAGCGGCTTATGCTTGAACCACTGCGCCAAGCGGTCGTCAAAGATGCTTTTATTTTATCGAAATACCACGTGGGCGGAGCCGTGAGTAGCAGGTAGTTGTAAATTAAAATATATTTAAAGCGACTACCGACATCTACAACTTATGTTGAATGTAAAAATAAACTGGGATCTCAAGCCGCCACTTTAAGTTGTTAACTTCACTGTCAGCCTGCAACTAAGATATTAATACCGGTGCAATAATATAGATGGCTCTGCTAGCGAAAGATTTTGTAAATGGTCGTTAAATGGAGAGTTGCTTTCTATAGCTTGTCATTACTTATCCAACTTTTATCATAACTCGGATCCGATAACAGTAAGGAATAAAAAGTTAATAAATAAAACCTGGATTCTGCTTTGTTTGCCCTTTTTATTTCATACAATTCCAATTCGAATTCTATATTTTTTATTTTCTAAACGTATAAAAAAGGTATACAAGTATATTTTAATATTATGTTTATATTGTATAAAAATTTATTTTTTGATTAAAAATACAAGTTTTCCATTAAATTGACTGGTACGCTTTTAATGGGATTTACCCGCCCGTTTTGTACCCACCGGGACATAAATCGATAGAGTCGTATTATATGATTTTTACAAATACAATTCCTCACTAAGAATGAATATTTTTAATTAATAATATCACTGTAAAACCTAATCTTAAGTATTTAAAAGTATTTACATTTATTATTTTATAATACCTAATTCAATAATCACTTTTTAGTTTTACATATACGTAGGGAAAGAATGTGTTTAAAAAAAGTATAAATAAAGGGCATACAAGAGGAACAAAGCAATAAACAAGATTGTGACTTCAAAAGTACATCACTATGTTTTGCTTGTACTTTTATAGAAACAAAAACTAATTTATTTACAGCTATTGTTACTTATAGCTAAATAAAGCTTAATATGGACGGAAGTAACGGTTATGATTCCATGTTGCAAGTCTTAGTACAAGTGAGCCATGGAAACAACCAAAAAAAAATTTTACTCCATCTAGAAGAAAAGTCCTTGATATGTTGGCTATTAAAAATTGTATCGATATCTCAGATAGAAACCAGATGAATAGGTACAATACTTAAGTACTTATAAAGCACATACGGATAAGCCCACTCATGAGGTAGTTTAATTAAGATTAAACTGGCTTAACATAATAAAAAAACATAAATAAATTCGCTGTCACAATTTTTGAAGGAAATTAAGAGAAAAATTCTGATACCCAGGTACCTATTTACAGTGTTAATGAACTTAAACTTATGCTATGTATTATTTTATGTCGAACATAGTTCACAGTAGAAAAACAGATTCTACACTGGTAAGTTATATTAAACGATCATTGGAGAAACTTACATTTACAGATATCCATTCTAATGGAATAAGTTGGAAAAACTAACCGACCATTAAATTTATTATCCAATCAAGTGTAACAAAAATCAATGGTATTTATTTTCCTATACGTTCGTTATGATAACAAAATCTGCAAACTATTCGATGTGAAATAAAAATAAGTTACACAGTTTGCTTACTACCATCTACAAATTAAAAGTAACTGAAACGCTATAAAAGTTATTAAAATTATTTAGTTTTAATGAGATATTTTAAGCCATTGGATATCGGAAAGCACCATTTTTGTGAAACGATATTAGGAGTGGAAAGTTAAATTAACTATATTTTTCCAACGTGGATGTCACTGAACAGTAAAAACAGAAATGTAAGTATCTCCAACGATAATAAATTGAATTTACAAAAAGTACACAAACTAACCTAGAGTTATATCGATGGTTATTGCACTTTTTCTTTATCAGTCACATCGTTTGGTACTCGACCGTTCGTGTAACCATTTATATGACCATTCACTTTTAAAATTCCGTTTGTACCTTTTATATCTCCATTTACGTGAGTAACTGCACCGTTTCTCAAGTGTCCGTTAATTTCACAATTTTTGACGTGTCCATTCGCTTCACCGTTTCTGACGTGTCCATTTATTTCTCCGTTCTTGATAACTCCGTTCGCATGTCCTTCATTGTTGTTGTTATTGTTGGTGGTTATGGCTTGATTTGTTGTCTTCTTATCGTACGCTTGCACGTAGAAGTTCAGAAATAGCACTATGAAGATCGATGAGTGGAGTATGAGACCAGCGGCGATAATCCTGGAATTAGAAATTACAACTATGTTATCCATACCTAAATCATACACGTATAGGTAAACTGAATACAACATCATCAACTGTATGGTCCCAATCTAAGCAACTGTTCGAGACATCATTTTTATGTAAATTTCGAAACAAGTAAATTGCTTCAATTAGTTTCTAGTATGAGCTAAAAATATGTCTAAATCTGAAGGTGTAGGTGCATTGAAACAGATATGGCTCCATCGTTCCCCTCGAATGCGCCCCGATTCGATATTGCGCACTGCATCTGTATTAACACACAGCGTTATAGCTCTTGCAACAAGCTTGCGCTCTGTGATATTTTTCTTTTGTTGGGTACAAAAAAATGTATACATACTAAAACCAAATTAGATTGTACAATTTAATAGCAAACCGTTGACTATGCTACCTACAGCGAGAAGTGATACAATAAATCGATTATTTTATTAAATTAGTGACTTAATAACGTTTTCTGGCTCGTAATGAACAACAAACTAATAAGTAACAAACGAATTGTGTGTGAACATTATGTTAAAGCTTAACAACAGTTCAATTAATTTGTTTTTTTCAGATTTATTTACTTACTTTGGGTATCCACAGTCGTAGACGAGAGCGCTTATTGAATGAAACAGCACTATGAAGAATTGTCCCTGAAATTAAAATAAGAGCAAATTATTTTTATTGCCAAAAACTTTGTCTCTCCTCTAAAATGCTCGTCATTAGGCGCGTCCACATGTATCGAGTAGCCGCGCCCAAGCAATCAGTTATGACGATAATTTTGCACTATTTTAAATGTTTGTTAGTATTTATTTATTTTAATATTAATCACAATTAGTACTTGGAAGGTAGATAGCAGTCAGTTTGGGTCCATAGCGGTAATCATGACTGTCATGGATACTGAAAGAGCCCGAAGGACGATTTTCCAAAAAAGATGCGGGAAGTGATTCCAGATTTCGTTTAAAGATGGCGTAACTAGTCTTTTCATTAAAATACAGTAAAAAGGAAAACTGCGCCTCTAATTACGTCTACTTTTTTTTAATTATACCGCACCGACATTAAAATAAGTTCAAAACGCTTATGTGAAAGTGTGACTGGAGACTGTGTTAAGGCTTTCACTGCACCGTATGCATGCAATGAATCATTGGAAATTAAGTAAAGATCATAAAAGTAATTTTCATTTCATTGACGTGTCGACTCCAATGATATTGAAGCAAGAAACTGGAAACGCAATATATGCGACCCCTATGCAATTTCCCATCGTGTGTTGTTCCACTAATGACAATAATTTGCAAGAGATCGCTTGACGAAATGACTTTCTTGAATCGGATTCTTCCATTTGAATACTCAGAATTTGACAATTTATTTTTGTGTCAACATAAAAGAAGTGTAATTGACATGTACATGAAACACCAATTTTTTTTGCTTTCATTGTTACCTTTGTTTGCAAACGTCCGTAAATTATTTCGTATGAAGAAAGTAATGACAGTTCATCTTAAGAGTATTACGAGCTAAATCTTTCAGTAGGAATTTGATTGCAGCCTTGAATTTCAATGCAATAGATAGAAAAACTTCTTAAGGGCCCCTAGTCAAATGAAACTAGGAACTCTTATAGTTTCACTATATCCGTCCGATTTCAAAGTAATTTTATCCAGAGACTATTAGGGATACCTATTGGCACAAAAATAGAGTCTATGTAGCGCTACAAAAATTTTTGTATTTAAATATTGAACCTCAGTGTGAAGAGAAATCAGGCCATAGTACACTGCTTGAAAACTGGTAAGATTCTTGGTTTCTACAAACTCGTAAATAAGCGGGTTTCCTCATGTGGCATCTGAATTAATTTGTTAACGTGTAAATCGTTTTACAGACTGTTGCATTGCGGAGAAAGGATATGGTGGTCCGACGGGAGTGTTGCAATAGTCAGGCATGAATGCTGCCCCGCACGATGTTGTAGCATTGCGAATTGACTCTACGATATTTATCGACTCTCCTTTTATTAAATCAGTCGTTTACATCTTATGATAAGAGCTGTTTTCCCGTCGGAGACTGCAATGTCACAAAATACGACATCACAACTATTTCGAACTGAATACATTGGTAGCTCTAGTTATGTAGAGTATTTTATGTGTGATCTGATTTTTTTATCTAGATACTAACATGAAAAAAACAGTGGCCTTAAAGTAGGCAATATAATTAAAATATTCTTAATGGCCTTTTTCGGTTTTTAGAACTTTAAATAAACTAAAACATACAATTTCCAGTTTTATGTCTTAACAAAAACTAGTCTGTATTTAATTCATTTGCCGTGTAACTTAACCGTTAACGCTATATCCTACTGACTTGCGCAAGAGCAACTCCCGTACCGCGGAATGCTAGGTGCGGCTATCCTTATTGGTCGTCTACATGTTCAGCGAAACTCTATTGCGGAAGTATGCGCATATCTTCGAGGTCTGTCACTTGTGCGGTAGATAAGCAATAGTACTTAAACAGACTTAACCTTAAGATCATTATACTTAGTTTTACATATTCTTTGCCATAGGAAATGAATTCGGATTAAGAGTGGTCTTGTCATTAAGGTCTTGTCATTTGTCATTTTGTATAAGTACTGTACGAATTACTACATGAAAAAAAACATGGTTACAGACTATATAAAAGCATAACAAATTTGTTGATAGAACTTTCAATAGAAACTGCTAAACAATCAAGATGTAATCGTCAAATCGTTTGTTGCGAAATAGTTGAGCGCTTAGTTCGTGTCTGTAATTGTTTTAGTAATAACTAAGTAGACCGTGAGAGGTCTAGATGGGTTAACTGATATTGCCTAGATATGTGCACCTTTACTTTCTTTAAAAGGTGTCGTGACTTCATGGTCACTGCAAATCAAAATTTCATTTTTTTTTTATTTGGCCGTAGTTCTTACTGCGAGCAACTCTAAGTGTAACTTCAAGACAACTTCATCACATAGTATGAATCAAATACGTGTTTCTTACTAGTAATTAAAACCGTATTATTGCAAAAATCAAGCAATTTTCAACCTGTTCTAGTCTATTTATTTAAGCCAATACTAACCAACTGCAACATGGTAAGATGCTTCTTCCACCACAAGTATTTGTAGTACTGCGGCCCCATAGCCGCCACCATGTAGTAGGAGTACATGATTACGTGGACGAGGTTGTTCACGATGTTCGAGAATGTTCCGTGACCACCTAGAACATAGAACATGATACCTATTATAACCACTAAGCCAATAACAACTGAGTAAGGATTATCATATTTAAAGTATAACTTGTGATAGATATTAACTAAAAAAGAAAATAAAAGAACTATATTTCTTAATATTACACGATTACAGTAACAGTGTCACAGAGAGATGGAGTTATAAGTTCAAATGAAATGTTCTGCATCTCCTTCTTTCTGATTTCCGAGTCTGAGCAAAGAGTTATAATCTGCTTTTTTCGACTCAGGCGCTTACAGATCTTGTAATAAGACTTAAAGTCACTAAAATACACCATGAAAAGGGTTCAGTTCGTTACACGTCACGTAAACTAATTAATCACTTAATTAATTAAAGTTTTTAAGGTTACAAATCACTCACCAGCAATAAATTTGACAAGAAGCCACGCCTCGAAGGGAGTGAGAGAGTGGTGGTAGAGATGGAGCCACGTGATCTGGCTCTTCTTCTTCCGCAACACAAAGAACACGGTGTCCGCAAATTCTGACAGCTTGGAGAAGTAATACACCCAGCATAGATGCAGCATCTATATAAAAAAATACAAATTTTCATATATAACATCACACCTGTGACCCTTCAAGGGGTAGGTTGCACTGTGGTTCCCACATTCCATCTTTAACTTATTGGGGAGGATATAATGAGGATATAAAACCTGCCACACTCCATAATGGCCCAGGGCAGTTAGGCGGATAAAAAAAAAAACTTTCGGAGACGTGCAGATTTCTTCAAGATGTTTCCTTCACCGATCACCACGTAAAATTCTTGATTGGAAATGAAAATAAATTAAACATTTATTCTATACAGACACACAAGGTTATAGTATATACAATTAAGGAAAGTAAGATCATGTCATTTTGACCTCGATGTGAGCTGTCCCGAACGGCGCTTGGCTCAGCATAAGCTTGAGAGGAACGGATAATATCCAGCGCTGATTTTCAGCAAACACAACGAATCCTTGAGGAGCCGTGGTTTGATTGAAGCTTGTTCCAAAACGTGCGAACGATCACTTGGCATTACTATAATATGGAGTAATAGTGAGTAATGAAATTAGTTGTTGTCCGCGGCTCTGCTGGCCAAAAATCTATTTTTTTTTGTCTTGGTTACTCGCCGAGATTTACAGTGAATACTATATATTATTTGATAACACTTTCACTACCTATGTACTTTATCAACCTGTCCAATAAACTTACTAACGATAAGTGCTAATTAGATAGCGACTTTCTTTTTTAAATATATTTCTTTGCATAATGTATATGTGTCACAAGAATCTTGGTAACTATACAAGGCCTTTTAAGTTGAGAAGAGTTTAATTTAACACATCGCACTTAAAATTAATGATAAAGATTTGCAGGTGGTATGAAAGTAAAACTTAGTGATAAATAATTAGGAGAGTAATTTGAATTGACATTAAAATTTATAAAATGAACCTCCTTAATTTTTGTATGTTTCCCAATGTATTGTTTAGCGCTTGAAATATTAGAGAAAAACATTTGGATACGGTCGGTCAAGAAATAATAACTTATTTTCTTTTTACGCCGCCGCCCGCCGCCGCGCGCCGTTATGGTTTTAACAATGTTCAATTTGCGCTATCATAATTAAACAATGACTTTGCCATCAGCCCCTCTAGCCAAGTTGCTTCGTCTGCATTCGTTTCTACAAATCGCTACGCTTCATGTATAGAAATGACATAAGTCACGTGATCTACTTATCGACTTGTAATGTCATTTCCATACATTTAAGCGTAGCGTTTTGTAGAAACGCTTGTAAACGAAGCCACTTGGCTAGGGGGGCAGATATCGGAGTCGTCTAAATTACGCAACCTCAAAGGATATCTTTATCTTAACCTTGACACCACGGGTTCCTTCTCAGTAATTTGTTAACTTTGCGAAGTTTTTCTTGCGTTCACATAAGTAAATAGTTTTAAAAGGAGTGTGTCTATATTTATTGTTTAATGGGTATAAAACACCTCGTTTCCTGTACAAAAGTATGCAGAATATTCCGTCGAGGAAATTTGCTTTTGACTTGCAAAGATCTAGTCTATCGTATAGATAACACTACATAAACGACAATTTTTATAGGTATATGGGATGGCTCCGACTTAAGTACCTAATTACAGAATTCATCTCACACTGGTGGCATTGTTTTTGAGAGAAATTGTGAGAAAATCATTTTTATTCGTGAAGGCCAACGAAGCCCTTAGGAGTAGTCAAAATCCACCACCGGTTTGAAGCGTTCTAATGAGAAGTTCTACTCGAAAAAATGAATATAAATATATGAATAATAATAGAAAATGGCTACTCTTTAACAAAACGTTGGTTTAATTTTTCAAAATGATATAACATTAGTTTTCTTTAATAGTTTATATCAGGAGGCAACACCCTGTCTCTAAACTATAAAACTCATCAATAAGCGGAAGAGTGAGTAAAAGTTAATAGAAAATAAAATAAGCCGTTATTGCTGTTTTACAATAGTTTAAAAACTAAATATATATAACTCAAAGGTGACTGACTGACTGACATAGTGATCTATCAACGCACAGCCCAAACCACTGGACGGATCGGGCTGAAATTGGGCATGCAGGTAGATGTTATGACGTAGGCATCCGCTAAGAAAGGATTTTGATTAACTCTACCCCAAGGGGATAAAATAGGGGATGAATAATCCCGAATTTTTTGTCAAGTTAAATTACACGCGGACGAAGTCGCGGGCACAGCTAGTATTTAATACATTTTATTACTGACGATCGCTTTGCCACAACAGTTTGGACAACAGTTTGCCCTTCAACGAAGGCCTCTTCCAAAGATTTTCACCTATCTTTGTGCCGTGCAATTCTCATCCATTCTAGACCAGCAGCTCTAAGTATCTAAGCCAAAAATTCAAAACATTATTTAAATTCGCAATTATCATTCAAAATCTTCAAAATGTCAACTGATCTACGTTCTCTTAGTACTAATCCCACACAAGTCGTATAGCCAATGGTTTCGCTTTCGAATGCACGTGACGCAAGCGTCTGACCCCGTGAGAGGCTTTCACTGTTACGCACCGGACAAGTTCATTGGTACGGTCAAGTGCGTTCGAAGGTAAACTGGTTGGTTAATGGTCTTTATGGCTGTTACTCCATAGGGCATAAGTGGAAATTCCAAAATTAACTTTGAAATTTTTAAACGCGACGCTTGTGTTTTGACGGGAGTACACTCGTGTAAAATATTAATATGATTGGAGGGCATTATGGCTATTCCTCCAGGCACCCTCCCATTAATGCTAGAGGATTTGGGGGAATGATAAGAAATATTTATTTTCAATGTACTGTGAGTTGTGATCTTTGGTGAAAACTAGGGGGCCCAGCAGACTCTGTCCTGCACTACATAGAACCCGATTGGAGCGCCATCTACTTGCTTCAATTGTGAATCTAAACCATCAAGGGACATTTTTTTTTATTAAACTGGCCACCATTTCATTTTTTTTGCAGGCAATTGATTTTTATATAAGTAGGTACCTATACCTATTGAAGATTAGACTAGGCTCGCATATGATGAAATCCGAAAGTAGGCATCAGATATTCGCGCCGGAACCTGCACGCACCGCTTGCTCCCAAGGTAATTGTTCTACCAACGAGGTATAAAAAATATTTTAAATCACCGACCTATATTCATGTTTATTTATTGTCCTTAGATTATATTTATTGTACAATACTATACAAACGCCACAAAACTTCCCTTAACTCGTAGCTTCTCTCATTATTAAGTCAAATAAAATAACAATATCCCTAAACTATTTAAGGTGGCGAGTAGTGAGTGCAGACTACAAATTATTTATTTCTTTATTATCATTTAACAAATGTAATACATAACATACAATAAACCACTGAGGTTTAGAATTGAATTGAATTGAAATAAGTCTGAAAGTATGAATATAGGGATAATTTTTCAATTACCCACTGAAATAGATTCGTTATATTTCAGTCAATAATCAACATATTACGACACGCTCGCACACGACATTATAAGCATGAAACATAAATTATTTTGTACTCACAAAATCTTTGTTGTGTTTCATAAAGATTTAATTTTTTTCGAAATTAAGATACGGCACTTTTTGGAAAGTCGAACGTGACACCACTATATTATAGTGATAGTTGGCACATAATCATTCAAGTTTAGCCAGATAGACTTTCTCGGGTAACGAGCGTTCATAATTTTAGAGTAACATTTTTTTTAACATCTGTCTTGTGGTCTTTGGGAACCAAAAATCGTATTTATTCGATGCGAGCGGTCTAGCCAGCCCAGGCAGCCGGTCAGGCGGAAGTGGACGGCTATCTTTACAAGTATAACAAAATTTCGGTGCCGGGTTAACCGTGAGAATGACCGCAATCTCATCAAAAAGTCTTGCTACAACTGCTATTCACACATTGCTATTTTGACAATATTTCTTTCATTAACACCTCTTGAAAGACAAGCCTCGTTCTTGTGGTGAAGTAACCAAGCAATAAACACTGGCATTTCACTTTTTTATATTCAAACAAACATTCGAAAGTTCTATACTGGAAGTCAGTACCGTTGAGAGATCTTGACCGTTGAATAAATAAGCATAAAGACTGGTTATGATATTAAGATGATTTTGGATTAAGAATTTAGATTTTTGATATTAAATTGAAACTTGCCCATCTTTATATTCAATCTTTATTACATAAAATGCCGGTGTGCGGGTGAAACGACAGCTTCCATCCTTCTTTTACAAAATGAAGTTGAAGAAGAAAAATAAGAATTACACACCCATGTTACATATTCAAAGCTACGTTACATTACAGAAAAACTAACCAATAAAGCGCGCAGGTATTCAATTAATATTCATTGCTCTATGTATACATTCTGCTTTCTTTATGTATTCATTCTTCATGTATTCATTCAATAATCATCAATGTTATCTCGTAATGGGTAACATCTGTCTGCGCTTTCTACGCGTTAGTCGTAACTTTATATAAGTATACTTAATGGCGAGTTCCGTTTTATTCGAAGACGTGTTTTCATTTTGATCGATTGATGGGTGGCACATATTTTAGACTAGCTGAGCCCGCGACATCGTCCGCGTGTAATTTAACTTAACAAAAAAGCCCGCTCCCGCGTTCTGAGCCCGCGCGATAGGACCCATTTTTAAATTTTGTTTTTCTAAAATAAAATTAGCCTTAGTTACTGTTTATAACAACAGCTATCTACCATTCCGTTGAAAGTCCCGTCAAAATCGGTCCAGCCGTTTCGGAGATTACCCGGAACAAACAGACAGACAGACAGACAAAAAAATAATTCGCGGTTATGTTATAAGTACCGTATGTACTTTCATATGCATTTAGTGAATAGGTGTTATTTTGATATTGAAAACAGACACTCCAATTTTATTTATTTGTATGGATGCTTTTACATTGTGAGTGTGTGAAAGGATGTTAAGTAGAGGGAGGAAGATAGGGGAGAGTGGAATTTCATGGTTCCTGTGCACGTTAGACACGTTGCAGATCGGGTCATTCGCTTAGTTTACCGACTTTGTGGTAGATATTGTATAAATAGGATAATTTTAGATCGCTTTCTATTTATTTTAATACCAATAGATGTTCAAACGTTATCTCTTTATAATTTTCTTACGATCTTATTAATGTTAAGTTCAACGTAAGCGGTCATTCACACGACTAACGTAAAAGTTTTTTAAACGCTACTTCAATTTTAAGTTTTGGCGGTCATACATACGGTTTACTCGACACCGATACATTTGTATTAATTGTATTGTATCCAGATATCAAATAAGGCCATTAAAAACCACTTGGTACCGACTCTTGAGTTTTGTGGATGTCCTCAAAAATTTGAGATTGTGTTTGAGCTGAACAATGTCACTTGTAATACTCACTCGTCTCGCTTTTTCGCTGTCGCTGTAGTCCACCGGCTGACACGATATGCTGTAGTCACCCCACCAACCGGCCATCAGGTGCTGTGGACAAATAATCGTTTTATTAGAACGATATATGGGCGTTTTTACAATAACCATACCATAAAAAAATCGAAAAAAGAAGGAAAAAAAACGTAATACTCGTAGTTACGTTACAACTATTATAAATTCCGATTATGTTATAACGATACGTGTCGATTCGTAATATCGATATTGATTAACAAGGTGGAAAACAATAACAGTTATAGAATCGCGTGTTCTCGACTCTGAATCGATATAGCCACCTTGACCGTAATACTTGAACATTTTACTTAATAATAAGAACGTCGGGGTTGTTCATGGCGGTAACTTATCGTGGCATCGATCCTTTCATCTAATTATCGATTTGAATTGAATAAAGTCTATTAGAAATCTATATATTTTTAATATATATAAGTATACCTACAGTAGTTAAGTTCCTAGCTGAAGGAACTAATGTTTAAATGTTGTGCTTACAAGTATTTGCATAAAAGTGCGGTCAGAGTTAGAAATCAAACCCGTAACTTCTTAATAGGTTCCCGATCATTGAAATTTTAAATGCAAAACAGAAATCTTAGAATAAACTTTTGACAGAAGTTATTTACATACAATCTTACTTTTGTACCGACACTAACAATTATTACCAACAATACCAATTTAAACTTTACCGTCCTTGAAATAATAACCAAGGTTGCGTACTAGCTTCGCGTCATGGGTGCGTAGCTCGTAAAATTGTTGAAGGCTCCTTGACACCATGGTACTGATGCGATGATGCCGTGCGATTGGGCGAACAATCGATTCGAGAGGCTACATGTTCACTCATATTTATCCATTAATTGGTGGTACAGGCAAAAAAAATGATTTCCCTGACAACAATAGGCGCGACTTAAAACCGGAACCTTAACATTTTTATCATTCGATCGTGCCTCACGTAACTTTCCAAGTTAAGTTTAAGTCATCTCGATAGAAATGCGTCCCCGTTTCTATCGATATGACTTTGAGATCAAGGACACATTACAGATTGCATTGACTGACCATAATCTCGTCCGATTAAGCTATTGTCTTTTGTTTATGTAAGCAATAAGTAACAACACTAGAAAGAAATGCTTTACCCCACTAGAACTGCTTTTTGCCAACTAAAATCAAATGCTTCATCGATGGTGCGATATCTAACCATGAGAGGCCTGAAAACTGAATGATGTAAACTGAAGGAAAATTTCATTAATTTACAAGGAAAAGATTGGTTAACTGTTCTAAATAGGCGACTTACGATTTTAAAATTATTTTCATAGGTACCATAATGGCGCTTGTATAGGCAGAGTAGGCAGAGTTGCATTGCAAAAGAACAATCATTTTGTCAACGGTCGTTTTATCAGAGAAATATAATCCTTAATACGAGTATATATATAACTCAAAGGTGACTGACTGACATAGTGATCTATAAACGCACAGCCCAAACCACTGGACAGATCGGGCTGAAATTTGTCATGCATGTAGATGTTATGACATAGGCATCCGCTTAGAAAGGATTTTGATTAATTCTACCCCCAAGGGGATAAAATAGGGGATGAAGGTTTGTATAAAACTTTGTCAATTAAATTCCACGCGGACGAAGTCGCGGGCACAGCTAGTATTCTATAAAATGTATCATAGTATGACAGTAGACGCCATGTAACGAAATTTTGCTAAATAATTATAATGACCTCAATATTCTACATCAAAACAAATCGTCATTGTGTAAAAAACTAGTAACATATACTGCTCTGCGTAGCGCGGCTATGTTGCGAGGTGTGTTCCGAGGTAATAAATATAATTTTAATACACGGTTCACAATCAATGTTATGAATTATGTTACTTTAATACTTACGCCGTAATAACATGGAAATAAAATGTGTTATGAATATTTAAAACGTTTTTTCGTGTGATTCATATATAATATATATATTTTTTAAACTATGCGATGACGAAGTGTATGTAAATGTACTACAGCGTAGTTGAATAAAAATAAGTTACATAACTATATCTTACTAGCTGTGCCCACGGACTTCGTCCGCGTAGTATTTAACGTAACAAAAATTTCGGGATTATCGGGATAAAAAGTATCCTATATGTTAATCTCGGTTATAAACTATCTGTGTTCCAAATTTCATCCAAATCCGTATAGTAGTTTTTGCGTGAAGGAGTAACAAACATACATACATACATACATACATACATACATACATACATACATACATCCACACTCACAAACTTTCACATTTATAATATTAGTAGGATTACTAGCGAGCCGCCCCGGCTTCGCACGGGTATTTTTAATGAGTGTTTCTCTATTATATTATGCAAGTATTATACATAAAAACCTTCCTCTTGAATCACTCTATCTATTAAAAAACACCGCGTCAAAATCCGTTGCGTAGTTTTTGGTGTTACTTATATGAAAACTGGTAGATACGATTTTGCTACAAATATAAAATTTGGGAAAATTTATGTCGTAATTATTACAGAAAACCAATTAAAAGGGTTGAAATAAAATATATATTTAATGAAATTGGAACGATTTTATAACTGGAGTGGTTTAGGTACAAATTATATAAAAACATTGGGTCATCTCACACAATAAGATTATATCAGTCCGGCGATATATGTATATACCTATAAAAACATTTTATGATGAAAAAATATTCATAATGATACTAAAAAAAATATTAAGAAATATACTCAAGCGTGATTCACACGAATGCTTGGAAAACCCGTAATAATTTAGAGCGACAAACAAAATAAACCTCACCTCATAAAACATGTACAAGGACAGCAACACCTGCGCAGCGTTATAAGCGACGAGCGTACTCTGCAGCTTGAGAGGTTTCCTGTTGGACATCCACATGGGCCCAGCGGCGACCACGAACCCGAGGTACACCAGCACCATCGCCAGCGTGGGGAGCGGCGTGTCGAACAGGAACCATCCTTGGACTCTTGGATCTGAAACATATACATATACAGCTACAATATTAATCTGTACAAATAAATAAAATTGGAGTGTCTATTTGTAATATCAAAATAACACCTTTTTACTTAATCCATATGAAAGTACATACTATTTAACAAAGACGCGATTGATTTTTTTGTCTGTCTGTCTGTGTTTGTTCCGGGTAATCTCGGAAACGGCTGGACCGATTTTGACGGGATTTTCACTGGCAGATAGCTGATTTTATAAGCAGTAACGTAAGCTATCTTATTTAAGAAAAACAAAAAAGAGATCACAAATGCTGCCTGTCACGCGGGCTCAAAACGCGCGAGCGGGTTTTTGCGATAGTAGGTATACATATAAAACACGAAACTTCGACTCGCAAATGTTAAATTAAATTTTTGTTAAGTTAAATTCCACGTGGACGAAGTCGCGGGCACAGCTAGTAAATAAATAAATATCGCCAGACGAATACACCTGTATGGTCCCAAACTAAGCAACGCTTGTACTATGAACCGTACAACGGACTGGGGGCGATCCCAGTAACACCCAAACCAGGGCCAATTACGAAAAGGGAATTTCCGAAATTTACCCTGACGGGAATTGAACCCGCAATCACCCGGTGTAGTGAGCCGAGCGGCCTACGCTGGAACCACTGCGCCAAGCGGTCGTCTAAAATATATACAATATTACGACTATGATAGACTCTGATGAAGGGGTGTGTGTTCCTCTTTACTGTGATATGATGTGATACGCTGGAATCCTTTTGTAACAATTTACTAAGCCCATGACTTCTATTGGTGCTACCACATCGCGTTATAACGCAACGCTAAATACCTACCTTTTTCTAATTTTAGTGTTAGACCGTGCGTGACGTATGCATATAAGGTACTAGCTGTGCCCACCGACTTCGTTCGCGTAGTATTTAACATAACAAAATTTTCTGGATTATCGGGATAAAAAGTATCCTACATGTTAATCCCGCTTATAAACTATCTGTGTTCCAAATTTCATCCAAATCCGTTCGGTAGTTTTTGCGGGAAAGAGTAACAAACATACATCCACACTCACAAACTTTCACATTTATAATATTATATATAAGTAGGATTTTCTACAGTGCACGATATTTTGCTTGACGTCTTAGTAAATGTTACAATGGTAGGTGACATATCATAAATTAATCTAATAGTTCTATCCATAAACTAAATATATTCTCTAGCTTGATATTTCTGATTGGTAGCAACAGATTTATCCAATCAAAGGTCAGATTTTAGGAAGAAACCCATCAAACTTTGTTTTTATTGGAAAACCGGTAATTTTTAAATAAGATTATAAAAATAAGAAGCATTATTTAAATAAGACTTTATATACGTCACCGACTATATATATCTAGCATATATGTATACTTCACCATAGTTAAGGATACATATTTCAGTCAAAATCCCATCATGGTTGACCTGAGATACTTTCAGATATAGAATGAATTTTGTGCTGCATGAATCTGAATAGGTTATTATGCACTCTTTCCACAATTATATGCAATTAGCATCACAACCAACGTGTTACCACTTAATAAAGGCCGCGGTCAAACGAGATTACGCTTTATATATTATGCTCTGTGCTGCCATTTTGTTTTGTCGTTGCAAGTTCAGCCTAGCGGTCAACAGATACTGGGTTCCATTCCCTGGCCGTATTTACTGTTTTTGTTTTTTTTTAAGAAACAAACATCGCTGAGGATCACAAATTTTACACGAGTAGTTCCAAATAAAAATAATGTTGTTATGGGTAGCGCATAACGGAGTGGGGGCGATTCTAGTCTTTATATCTAAAATTCCGGTGTGTGTGTGTGTTCATAATTTTTCTCCTAAACGGCTTGACCGATGTTAATGATTTTTTTTATCCTTTTTGGTCACCTGGACGGTTCTTAGTTATTGAAGGAACTGGTAAATGGTGTTGCTGTCGACAGTCATAAAATAAAATGTGAGCTAGTGAAAATGCGGGAGAAAGCTATGATATTAGTTCACGGTAACACTCCGTTGCATTGGTGATATTCGAATTTAATGTCGTCGTTAAAGAACTAAATACTAAAAATAAAAATTAATAAAAATTGCCTTGACAAGAAATGAACCACCCCCGATGCATTGACCCGAGCGGTCTGAACTCAAACCGGAATTCAGGGGGCCATAATTTTAATAAACTTCTACCTGATAAGAGGCGCACCGCCGAATTTTGGAACTCAACTGAAATTTGCGGACTGCTTGAATTAGATGCGTCATGCGTGTTTCAGTTCACGGCCTTCACCCTCTATCACACTGACGACCTATTTAAATGAGACACCTATTTAAACTATTGTAACATCTCATCACATTTTTTATTTATTTTATTTTTTATTTATTTATTAAGGTCTACCAACGACTGTTACAGTAAAACTTACAAGCTAAGTGCACATAAAATATCTTGCCAACTGCACAGCCAATTAAAGGTAAACACCGCTTGCAATTTTTTAAATAGCTAACAACTATAACTAACAACTAAATAGTTTGGGTACATTCCGTTACAATACAATAATAACACTGAAGAAATGAAAAATCAAAACAATGAATGTAAATTGGTAAGTATATAAAATTAAAATTAATCTTTTGATACAGTGAGATGCGTAATAGTAATACTATATAATAGCAATAGCGATGAGTCTTATAAGTAAAGGGATAACTAATGATACGAGTAGTGCCTTACAATAGAACAGTGCAGTAAAAAGTAATAATACTAAGGACTAGTCTGGAACATTCTCGATCAAGTGCCTGCGGAAACCGCTGATATTTGTCGCTAAGATGTCCATTGAAACAGTGTACTTATTTAATAGTCTAGACAATCTCGGGATAGGTGAGTTGCTGCCCAGGAGAGTTGTTCGAAATGGGGGGACTAGTAATGTCTCGGGGTATCGGGGACTCCTTCTAGGGACCCTAAAGTTCAAACCCGTTAGTAACCTTGGGCAGTCAATGTAGTTGTGTAAAATTTTGTATAGAAAACTTAAATCAATAATTGTTCTACGCTTCTCTAGAGATGACATTTTAAAGTGATCCAACCTTTGTAAGTAGGGCAACTTCTTGTGCAATTTGGAAGAATTTACTAGGTGCCAAAGGAAACGCTTTTGGATTCGTTCAATTCTCAAAATGTGTGTTGCATAATGTGGACGCCAAACAGTGGAAGCATATTCAAGTATGCTGCGGACCATAGTGTTGTATAACAATATTTTGGTTTGCGGATTCGTAAAGATCTTAGCGTTTCTGATAATAAAACCTAACATTTTGGATGCTCTTTTGATAACGTTGTCCAAGTGGGGTATGAAGGTAAGTTTTTTATCTATAAGCACTCCAAGATCCCTAATACAGTCTACTTCACTGATTGATTGCCCTCCTATGTGGTATTTAGAGTTGATGAAATTATGTTTCCGTGTAAATTTAATGTGATAACACTTCCCAATATTTAGGGTCATACCATTATTACAACACCACTGATGTAGATGATTTAGGTCACTTTGCAGAAGAGTTACATCTTCGTTCAATTGTATTTCTCTAACAATTTTCAGATCATCAGCGAAAAGATATGGAGTAGAATATCGGAAACAACTCGGAACGTCGTTAATGAATATGTTAAAAAGTATGGGCCCTAGATGGGATCCTTGGGGGACTCCTGATGCTATTTTGTATAACTCAGACCTGTACCCATTGACAACCACATAGAAAGATCGATCAACTAAATATGAACTCAGCCACTTAGCAAAGCTTCCGGAGAATCCATATATTGAGAGTTTTTTTATTAAAACCGAGTGGAGTTTCAATAATTTTTTATAAGTAATATACAAATTAAAAAAACCTCCATAATTATTATTATAGTTGATAATTCCGCAATATGCATCATTTTTTAAATGGTCTTGTAATGTAAATTGAGTTGAATATTTAATTTAATTAATTTCTTTTTTTTATTTTATTTATTTGGAACAACAAACAATTACACTTACTTATTACTAGTTGGATTACAGGTACATCTTACTTTAAGTGTAATCAGCCCCGTTGCCCACAGATTAATACTTTGTAACGATGAGTCCTATTTGATTTCCTTTAAGGTAAAACTGAAATAAGGTACAAAACTGAAGGTGTTATTGTGGCTGTATATTTGGAGTCAAACTAGTCAAACAGGAAACTGTAAACCGGTATATGCTGGCTGCTACAGTTTAAATTAATGATTGAGTTTTGGTTAAATGAAATTTCACTACTTTAACAACTTTCACTGTGTTCTAAAAAGTAAGTCAGTTAAAACACTCTGGGATATGTGCATATTAAGTACATTGGTGCTCTTCTGCCTGTCTCATTGGGGAATTTAGTCGTAATGGTATGGATTCTAATGCCTCTCTGTCAGTTGAATATACAATGAAATTGTAATTCATGAAAATACATTACTTATGCCTAAGGCTCGTATTAATAAATCGATATCAAAACTGAGAGCGATCTTGGAAATGTCATTCTAACGCCATCCCAGTACAAAGTGACATTTCAAAAGCGTACTCAAGATTGCTCTCAGACTTAGGATAGGTTTATTATAAGCCTACAAGGCTCAAGGCCAATAAGGGCCCAACTCTGAAGAAAGTTTGACATTACTCAAAGGGCTCTGCATTTATATAAACTGTGAGACTTCATAGTAAAGTTCATAATTACGGGCGTTAGATTCGTACTTCAACAATCGACCACCGAACACAGTTTATAAACTATCATAGTAAAGATATCAACGGGTTCACTAAAAATGTGTTTATTCACTCTAGCACAAATATGAAAAAATACAACTTAAATTATATGGGTCAAAATCACCAAGGTGGCAAATTCCAAATTCTGTTTTACGATGAATTTACCTAGCAGCTATTACTTTGAGGATCAGCTTAAATGTTCACTAAACTTATGTTTAAACAATATTTACGTTGGCAGAGCATAGAATTGATTACTACTCTTGTAATTTTATTTTTAGAATAGAATAGAATAGAATAGAATGTATTTATTTGTGAACATAGGTTTGTGAATACAGTTCTTAGTTGATTAGAAAGTGCGCTATGTTTTGCCATATGGCGTACAAATATATGAATGAAGTTAATTAATAAATCATGCATTGGGATGTACATTATCATAAAAATATAAAATGTCAAATTCTAATATTATATTATATAAACTTATCATTTAAAAACTCGTCAACTTTATAATAACATTTTTCAATCAATATTTTTTTCAGACTATTCTTAAATGTTAGTAATGGCATTGTCTTAATTCTATCAGGAATCTTATTATAAATTTGTGGTGCAGCACCAAATAAACTTTTCTTCATAAGTGCAGTTCGACATTTGGTTTGGGACAATTGATTTATATATTGGGCACGTATAGGCCCCTTTCTGACTGCAGATAATTTCTGGAATAGATGTTCATTACATTTAACAAACAGTGCAGTTTCCATAATATACAATCCAGGTAGTGTCAGAATTTTAAGAATTTTAAAGTGAGGTATACAACTGTCCATTACGTGCAAGCCACACATTGATCTAATGCATCGTTTTTGCATTTTGAAAACAAGATCTCTATCGGTCGACATTCCCCAGAATATTAGACCATATCTCAGAACTGATGCCACTAGACCATGGTACGCTGTTAAAAGTGCCTCCTTACTTATTTTTCTTGATAGTTGAAAAAGTGCAAATGCAGCTTTACTTAAACGTTTACATATCTCTTCTATGTGTGGCTTCCAAGTCAGTTGATTATCAATAATTATTCCCAAGAATTTTGTTGTGTCAACTTCCTCTATTTTACAACCTTCATAAGCAATAGTAATGTCAGAATTTTCGCATCGTTGATGAAATTGCATAACTTTTGTCTTATTTAAATTAATTATTAAGTTATTACTGTTGAGCCAATTTATAATGTCACGGAGAGAGCTATTGATATTATTTTGATATTCCTTAGGACTAGAGCATTTTACTATAGCTGTGCTATCATCAGCAAACAGAACCATTTTGTGTTGTATTATTGATGGTAGATCATTAATATAGATCAAGAAAAGTAATGGCCCTAACACGCTACCTTGTGGCACACCATACTTTATTTGTCTCGTTTTAGAGGAGTATATAATTTCCATTTTACTTTTAGGACATATTCTAGAAATAATAGTACATTGAGATCTGCCACTGAGGTATGAGGCTAAAAGGTTTAGGATATTACCTCTTATACCATAACTATTCAATTTACTTAATAAAATCTTATGGTCTACAAAGTCAAAGGCCTTAGTCATATCAGTGAATATTGCACATACTGGGTTCCGTTTATCCACAGATGTCATTATATCCGATAATAAGTCAAATATCGCCACGTTTATGGAAGTATTCTTTCGAAAGCCTTTTTGTTCTTTACAAAATAATTTATACTTGTCAAAAAAGCCATATACAGACTTATAGATATATTTTTCAAAAATTTTTGAGAATACGCATATTTTTGCAATAGGTCTATAGTTTTTTAAGTCGGTTTTGTCATTTTTCTTATGAAGTGGTCTAACAAGCACTTTCTTTAGACTTTCTGGATAGACGCCATGAGTAATACACAAATTGAAAATGTGTGCAAGCAGTGGCGCTATAATTTCTATGACACATTTGATCACTTTAGTAGAGATGTTATCGTGACCAACAGTATTAGTGTTTTTTAGGCTTTTAGTTATTATTATTATGTCATTTACTGAAATTGGTGGCATAAATAGTGACTGAGATGTAGAAAATTTTAAATTGTTATTGTTCAGTGTGCTGTCAGATTTGATATTGTGTTCAACTTCGTCAATAAAATAATTGTTAAACGCTTCTGCAATGTCCTCACAACGTGTGAACGTTGAATTATCTTTTTTTATTAACATGATTTGTTCCTGTGGCAAACATAGTTTATATTTATTGATTATTTGCCAGGTGGCTTTAGATTTGTTAGTAGCGGTATTTATCATATGATTATTCTGTGCTTTCTGAGTTAATTTAATTATATTTCTATAACGTTTAGTATAATTTGTAAATGCAAATTTATTATTTAAGTTGGGTTTATTTCTATAAGCCCAAAGTAATTGCCTTTGTTTCTGACTACATAATTTGAGTCCACGCGAAATCCATTTAGTTTTATGGTTAGTTTTTATGGTCAGGAGCTTGTCAGGAAAACATAGTCTATATAACAGCGAAAAATCATCAAGGAAGCTATCATACGCTTCATTTGCATTATTTGCATTATACGCTTCCTGAAATGATAGACATCGCAGATAACTTTTAAACTTAATTATATTATGATTATTGATGTCAAGTTTTTTAACTTTCCAAAATTTTAACTTGCATCGCTTATTCACAGGTATTTTGAGTATCTGGGATGTATGGTCAGAGAGGGCAAGATCAATGATTTCGGTCTTGCATTTCTTGCGGTAGTTATGCGCAAAATTATCAATGCAAGTGTTGCTACACAGTCTAGTAGGCTTGCATAATGCTAGTTTTAAATTGTATTTCAAAAGAAAGCATTCAAGCTCCAGAGTTAATTTGTTCCTTTTGAGAACATCAATATTAAAATCACCACATAGTATAATTTTTTTGTTATTTAGTAGATTATTTTTTATCAATATATTATCCAGTTTTTCATAGAATATTTCATAGTTATATTTCGGTATTCTGTAAATACATATAATAATGATGTGATGCGAAATTAATTCAATACCGCAGCACTCGAAAATACCAGATACTGATTGTTTTGCCACTTCAGGTAATTCCTTATATTGTAAACCTACTTTAACAAAAATACATGTTCCTCCTCGTTTTGAGTTTCTAGAAAAGAAAGCGGCAGGGCGAAAGTTAGGTATGTATAAAAGATTTTCGTAGCCTGTTTTTACAAAATGTTCCGATAAACAAATAACATCTACCGAGGTTCCCTTATTCAATAGCTCTTCTAAATTAATTACTAAGTTGTCCAGTTTACTACCAAGTCCCGCGATATTCTGATGTAGGACAGTTAGGTAATTATAGAAAAAACTGAGAATTATTATCTTCGGCTTGGGTAAAACTATCTTCTGCTTGATCTTTTTGAACAGTGTGAGGTCCCAAATCATTAATATTTACTTTGGCTATTTCAAGAACAATTTTTTCTAGGTCTGATACAACAATTCTTAAACCGTTGCTAGACAGTGTCCCATAACGGTAACTAAACATATCAAAGTCATAGGATAAATTAAGATTTGAATCTAAGATATATGCATAATTATAAGTATCTACATCCATATAAAGTAAGTTATTAAATGTTTCAATTCTACTGTTATACATAATGTTATTATTACATTTAAAAGTGGGTAAACATATTATGAAATTGGTGTGAGTCAAAGTTATCAAGTTTTCACGAATAAGTTTTACAAGTTCGACATAATTACGTGTAGATCGAAAGTCCTGTTCGCCAATAAAAATAACACAGTAGTCTTGATTTGTAAAATTTCTGACTTTTCCTTCAATATTATCTAAGATATGTTTTAGTCCACATCTTGGTTTCCGGTAGTGACAAACATCATAATTACGTAGATCAGTTTCTTCAATGGTATTATAGATTCTACTAGAGGTTTCACTGCTCAATAGACATATTTTATCTTTTGCAGACGACGAGTTACCATTAGCGATGTTTTTATTCTGTGGTATTTTATTTGTAGTAGAAGTGATGTCCTTTTTGATATTGCTTGATACTTCTGTTTGTGTCTGTTTAGTTTTGGTGTTGTTGCCTAATTTTTTCTTAGGTGTGGCTACCTTATGTTTGGCTGGACTATTCGCAAGTTTTTTGTAGATTTCATTTCTTTTTTTCAATTCATTGTAACTACTCTTTAAATTATTGTTTTCTATCGATAACAGTTCAATTTCTCTATGTGCACCGTTTAATTGTGATGTTAGCCAGTCTATCTTCTCATTTAAGCTTTTTATTTGGTTATCGTCTTCATCTTCAGACACTTCTGGCATGCTAATTGTAGTACAGTTTAATGTTTGTGAAATGGTAGACTGATTATTATCATTTGGTTCGGATCTTGTGCGTGGTCGACGATAAGTTATGGTACTCATGTTTAATACAGAACGTCGTAAGTTTAAAATTTACATTAGCAGCGCCATCTTCTGGTTTGAGACGTTAATCTCTGTATTTTTATTTTATAATGTTATACTTTCGTTACGTTCCATAAACATAAATGTAATTTATTTATTCTAAAAAGGGAACAATGGTGAGAGGATTCGAACTATCGACTTAAGTTTATACTGTATTTCTACGCGCAGTCCTTAACCACTGCGTCAACAGGCTTCGTACTGTTATTGTTGAAATGTGGAACTATATCAATGTGAACAGTAATCGAGTAACTTCGGATATTCTCGGATGAGTGCAGAGGCCGAACATTCAAATCACTCAATGAATCAGCTGACCGTTTTTTTTCACTGCATTATTTAAAAAGTTCCTCACTTTGTAGTTGATTGAACTAATTTGTTGTAGATATATTTTTGGTCACAAATAAGAAAAGCACTGTAATGTATTAGTTTATGCACTTAGTTAAGGATTTCATTGTTTATTTAAGATTTTTTTCACTGCTTGTTAGTATTGTGATTTCATTGAAGTTTCTTCACTATAGTTTCTGCTAACACTATCACTTATTATTTAAAGCACGATATTGAATTTTATTGCTGTACTTAGTCGAAATACTCAGTAAAAATATTTTTAAAAATAAAATTATTACGGAGCCGATACGCACGTCGCACGCACTTACTGTGCACTGTGAGCATATATTTTTGCATTATTATCATCTCGAATCCAAGAATGTGACTAGGATTTCTCCATCATCTTTATCGACACCTGTCTTACAGGTGGCAACATATCTGTAATTGAAAGTTTTATTTTGTGTAAATACTTTAGTTTAAATATAGGTTCCAGGGGATATTAAATTTAGGTGTTGGTTTTCCTTGTCTTGATTGTAAGATGTACCAGCTTCAACAGTAATTGATTTTTGCGCAGTCTGCTGCCGACATTAAATCCTCCTGATCATCGGATAATGATGAGCTATAAATGGTGTTTGTAAATGCTTCGTTTCTTCAATTGCAGCAAATCTTGTACATCAATTTTAGCCGTAGGCTCTTTTAGTTCAGGAGACTTTCTTGAAGGTATCCCCATTTTTTGGTTCAGAGTTCGGTTATAAACTGCAAGATAATACAGACATTTTCAGTTGCTTTTCAAAATGTTTGTGTCGGTATGTTTTAATTGTAAATTCTGGTCCTCTTTGCCATGTAATTTTTATAATATTCATAATACCTGATATGACATCTATATGGTTTTCGGAACCAAGTCTTATGCTCTGGAAATGTCATCATCAGGAATCGCTTTTACCAGTATAGTAGACTCCGTAAACAAATTTACTAAGTCTGAGGATACGATAATATACAATAAGATTTACGAGCAAATTATTCTACTTCACGTTGGTTCCTTAACCATTCTGTCAATGCTCGACACCGCAAAACGATCATGAACAATCTGCACATCACATCCTGTGGGAGTGCAGTCTCTGGCACAACGAATGGACTACTATGCTAAATAGCCTGCAAGTGTCATCTGGAGCAGTTTATTACACAGACCTTGTGGAAACCAGGGACAATTTCCGTGCCTTCAAGTGCTTTTGCCATACCTATTATTGGAATCAAGTATAATCAGCTCACGAGTTTAGGTCCAATTAGTCATATTACGATCCGTGGTGCCTGTAAGGCACTGGTCTTCAATCAGCTGCAACAATCAGCTCATACCAGCTATTTTTGTCTCCCGCTTTGCAAGACAGTTTAACTTTACCCAGGACTCGTCGAGGGTCAAACCTCGACGTCATTATTGGTCACCATTGTCGATCCTGGCTTACAGGAGTTACAGTGGTGGGAGTGTGTGGCGGGACTAGTCCCATTAAGAAAAGTCTGAGGATGTTTTAATATCTTGTCCCATTAACACATGGCTAAGTTTTGTTTCCAAATTTTTCTCTTCTTTCGCTTTTCTCTCTAAGTCATCTCATCAATATTTTTAACTTCTTTTTCAGCTTTTTTTTCTGATAGTACGTTCTATCTTTAAGTCTTTTTATTTCACAGTCTTCCTCCGTCATCTTATCTAAAAAAATCCTTTTCCTAGCATTGGCTTACTCGCTTTGGCGCAAGTAAGCCATACAATTTTTTTAAATTGCTTTTTCGGACGTTTTTTATTTTCTTCAGCCACATGAGACTCCATATTGCTAAAACATATTAAACATATATTAAAAAAATATGTTCCCACAATATACGCTTAATTAATTAACCAATATTCATAATAACAGGGCGCGTTTATTTGAAAAAGTCATTTCGGGAACGTCGTCATCATTTCGAGAACGCTCCGTCAAGTCCGGGAACGGTCCCGAAATGAGCGATCCCGAAATGACTTTTTAAAGAAAACGCACCCTTATTAGACGGCAGCCTTTTTTGAAATCATGTTCCGCTTTGTTATTGTAAAATATATCAGGTTACTATTTGCTATTACAATACTACAAAACGTATTTTTCAATATTCCAAGTTGAGAAACGCATTCCCGGTATGATGACGTATTGATGTACGCTCTATAAATAATGGATTGAAAGATACTTACCACTTATTTTCAATTGTTTTTGGCGAAAACTCTCTCGACAGCCCTTTATTTTCATCGTTCACATCACTGTACTATAGACAACTAAAGGTTGGGTACAAAAACGGATTTTTTACTGAGAATCAAAATTGTGTTCACTAAAATGACGCTTACATTGCTGGACACCATATTGTGGCTTGATTTTCTTTAATCTCTTTTCTTTCTTTTATAATAACAATAATTAATTGATATAAGATAAATTTGTAGGCCATTACGTAAGAAAAAAATTCACTTTAATTTTATTTTATGAATATTTCCAAAGTTTAATTCTCAAGATTGCTACTTAGGACGCGTTCTCGAAATGATGTTTTGTAGTTATTTCTTCAAAAAATAATGAATGTGATTTACTTTTGCACTATAAAATATTATGTACAGTTAATATGAACAGAGTTAAGTAATATTTACAATAACGATTTGCTTAAATAAACTAAATTTAGACATTTATTTGCTGGCAAAGCTAATTCTCCACCTTGGTGATTTTAAGCCATATATACTTCAAGAAATCAAGAATCAAGAAGCTTGAGCGTAGGTCTCAGGGGTTGATTGAGGGCTCAATTCTTACGCAAGTAGTTACTTTTCGTAATGAATTGCCTTGATCTGTAACACTATCATGAATGTTACCTTCGCTAATTAGCTATCTTCGTGTTCGCCTAAATAACAATATGGTTAAGCAGTGATGGCAGATTGGTTAAGCACGCGTCTTGCTGGCACCAGGTCCTACGTGGTGGATTATGGCCTGAATCCCCTCGTATTGAGGGAAAGCCCGTGCCCAGGAGTGACGTCAAAAAGGGCACTTATTATTATTAGTATTTTTAATTGTACAATGCCTTATTTGATCACTGGAGTCGCTAGCTATAAGTGAACGTATGAACTCATCATAGAGCCTGTGGTATTATTATCATTATTTTCTATGTCGTTTCATGGACTGACGTGAAACTAAACATTACGTTATTAGATCGATAAGTTGTTGTAAGATCGTAATCATGATCAAATGGACGGCATCAGCCACAACAGGTCGGACCTCGTGGCTTACCGTTAGAAATCTGAATGTGAAAGCGTATTGTTCTCTGTGCGAAGATGGGAATGTAATGCTTTCTATTATAAACATTTAAGTAATACGCCCACATTAACGTGATGGTGTTGATTGAATTGTCGATGGTTTTTTTAGTGACACAGACTTGTCCTACTGTATTAGACACTTGTTAGTGTCGAGTGACTCTACTATGTTTTTCACAATATAAAAATAATATGAGCATCAATTTTCATACAGATCAAGTCTGAATTCCCCGAAGGTGCACTGAAGTATACGACGTTTTGCCAGTGATATTTTGACTGGAAGGTCATAGCGAGTAAGTCTATTATTATTTATACAGGGGGGGCTTATTCTCCTCGATGCGAGAGGATGCGGACATTCTACTGCGTTGAATCATTGTGGCCTAACTGCGTAAAAAAACTACTGAATAATGTTTGTTATTCCTACTAGTCTCATTTTAATATTACAGCAAACATTTATGTAATGCTTATAATTAATAAATTATTTTGCTGTAATTAAAATAATTATAGTAAGTAAAAAAAACTAACAGGAGCTAGCAACTACAAAAACCATTGTTTTCACAGTGTACTAATACATTACTGATCTTGACATGTCAAATTAAAATGTAAAAATGAGAATTTATTACAACACAAAGAGTCGTAAAATACGTACAGTTGGTTCATTAAAAAAACTATTTAAAATTTTAAACATAACTGGTTCGAATTAAACTAGCCATTGTTTTGTTTTAATAGCTTCACAATTATAACAAAACATTAATTATTAAAGTATGGATAGTTGGCGCTTTAGATGGCTATCACCGGAAATTAAGTATTAATAAAAATACAAAAGTTTCGTGTTATTTAACAACTATATTCAAATAAGGTGTATTCAATTACCTATGAAAATATTTTAAACTTTTGCTTAAACTATTTTATTTAAACTATCACGTTTATAATCCATGAAGGGGGCAGGCGAAACAGTGCGTCCAAATTTCGCCGATCATATTTTGTTTGGGCCCAATATAATAAAGGCAAGCCTATTTTAATGGATTTTAGGATATAATATTATTTAACAAAATCATTACGTTAGTGGACAGGTTACTAGACGCTTTTACTGAACGTTAAAATGAATAATTTAATAAAATAATGATATGTTTTTGACGGTCGTAAATTATTCCATATTCATGATTTACTATCAAAATATTGAAATTTTATTTATATAAAGACATCAGTTTCTACTGTTCATATAGACCGGACATGATGCATTGCCGTGAACTTGTTCGCCGAAAATTATGTTCGATGTCTAATAAAATTAATTCACAGCTATTGTAATTAACTCTTTTTTCACTATGATCATAGGTTGCAGTTCGATTGACAATAACTTAAACTAGTTTAAATGACAACCAGTGTAGAAATAGATTCAGCTTCCTTTAATGAGGCAATAAACATTCATGTCTTCTTGTATAATAATTTAGTAATACACAATATGTTAATTCTACGAGTGTTTTAGTTTATTTAAGGATAATACTGTTATTAATTAATAATTATGATATACTAGTTTCTGCCCGCGATTTCGTCCGCGTAGAATTAAGTAAAGCATTCTATGTGTTAATCCAGATTATAAACTATCTGTGTTCCAAATTTTATCCAAATCGGTTCTGTAGTTGTTGCGTAAAAGAGTAACAAACATACATCCACACTCACAAACTTTCGCATATATAATAATATATTAGTAGGATATTGTAAACTACAGTTTCCTACTGCGATACTTGTATAAGGCCTCCTCCACTTCCCTCTGCGTTATTTGTTTATATCAATTATAATGATGTAAATTATTTCTTACAAAAAATAGCCGATTGGTTAAGCACGCTTCTCGCGTGCACAAGGTCCATGATTCAAACCCGGCTCGCACCTTTTTTTTTCAAAATCTATGTGCGAACTATAATTTCAATTTGATTATCACTTGCTTACGGCGAAGGAAAACATCCTAAGGGAACCTACATGTTTTAGAAATCGAAAAATTTTTGAAAGACTTGTGAAATCCACCAACTTGCATTGAACCTGAGTGGCTTCCTCGTACACTGGAGCTGGTTATAATAATTGTTATTAAATTATTGAAAAAATATTTAAATGTTTACAAAATTATTATTACTAACGAAATACTTCAACACGCCTGTACTTTTTAAAGTTATCGGTAGAGGTACAATTGTTATAGTGTAATATGCTACAAATATATGCATAACTAGTTTCAGCTCGCGACTTCGTCCGTGTAAACTTAAATAAAGTATTCCATGTGTTAATCCAGGTTATAAACTATCTGTGTTCCAAATTTAATCAAAATCTATTCAGTAGTTTTTGCGTGAAAGAGTAACAAACATACATCCACACTCACAAACTTTCGCATTTATAATATTAATTAGGATAATATATGTATAACTAATAATATAAAAAAACTTAATTACCTGACACGCGTTCTGCTAACATCCAATATTTGTTGATGATGGTCGTCCAATTATTGTCCGAGTAATAATCGTCTATAGCTATTTTCACAAAGCCAGACATGTTTGCTAATTAAGCCTTTGATCACTGAACTAAACTAAACTCTATAAAATATAAGTCGCTCAGTCTCACTGTCACTTGTCACTTGACACTTCAACTTGATGAAGTCTGTTGTAACTTAGTTCTGGTAACAAGTTGCCGGAAGCAAGCCGTCACCTGTAACAATAGAAAGGATAAGGTAATTTAGAAAGTGGTTGTAAGCATTATGATAATAATATACATACAACTGAAATGGTTTCAATAGCAAGCATCGGTGGTGAGGTGGTTTAGGAAGGTTTAGGTTATATTTAATATGGAAATAACATATCTATAATCAGTGTATTTATGAAATTGTTAATAAAATATTATCAGGTATCGATCGGTTGGTTATTTTTATTTTATTATTGTTTATTTATTTAAATATTTTTATGAGTTATAATAATTGCAGTAGGAGTATTTTCAAATATAAATTAAATAAATAAACATGTTCTTTGCTAATGCCTCTTATTATTCTTTACATATTTTTAATATTTTAAATATACACGTTTTATGATTTTATTGTTCCATACCGGTTATGTTTGTAGACATCTCAGCATATTTCTATTCCAAAACTATTTGACACAATACAGAATCACGTGCACACCTCATCTCAGCGGATGAAAGCGAAATCTTGACTGAAGTTTTGCGAAAGTGCGCGCGCTCCGATAAACGAACCACAATTGAATAGCCCGCGTCCGCTCCGCCAATCACAAACCTTCCGACTCCCACGCAGTTACAAGGACAAAAGTAGCTTGTCAATGCCACACAAAAATCAACCTTGTGTAAAAACTATAGGGTTGTATTTTGTACACCAGTCGCAACTTTAGATTTCTTGATTAGTTCAAAGTGCTTTGATATTTTCCGACAGCGGATCACAGGGTTTTTTGTCAGTTGGAGTGAATACCTAAACATGAAAAAAATCATAGTGCGTAAACATGTGTTTCGCATAACTGTATACGTGTATATACGTAGTTGTTTTTTAATTATCTCCGAAATTCTTGAATTTTCTATTACGCATGAGACTACCTACTACTGACATTGTGCCACCTGTAGTCAGCTATTCATATGTTTCCTATAGCTACGCTTAGCATGCTCCAAAAACTCTCATACTGTCCTCAAAATCGCAAAGTCAAAATCAAAGTTAAAGCGTTTATTTTGTTTAGGCCTACGGGGGCACTTACAAATTGTTGTTCCGCATGGTGTCACTATCGTTGTTTTCTTTATGAAATCTAAGGTTTCAGTGGGTACACGCGTTAACGATACGCTACGTAAAATTGTGCTCGGGCCTCTGTTCGTATATTTCATCCGTGAGACATGGCCCGTCAAACATTGTGTAACTACGTCTGCGCTTGTAAGGCGACCAGTGCACACGAGATTGCTATTTGGCAATCTATCTTCGCACTCGCCTTCCGAAGGCCTTCAGATATTTGTAATATTTACCCGCGTTACAATAGTTTGTGGACAATTACGATTAGCACATGTGGCTAGCCTTCGGTTTGCTTGTTATTGATAAAAAAACTAGTTGGCTTTATTGGCTAGCGAAATAATTATTATACCTTCAATAGGATTTTGGATTCTTTTTAGGATTTTGTGTTCTATAAATTAATTTGATTATACATGGGATTTTTGTATCTACCCATACTTTTGTGGTGAAGAGAGTAGTTTAAATGTATTTAGCACAAGACTTATATAATGGTAATCAATAACGTTGTTTTTGTACCAATTTTTTGGCTTACCAAATTTTTAATACAATATATTTAAGTTTAATGAGAGGTACGGCGTTGTAATAAGAAATAATCAGTATACAATAAAAGTCTTATAAGCAAAAACGAATGCGGCAAAAAATGCTAAATTGCAAAAAGTGCAAAAAGCGATGTGATAAATACAGACATTTTATATTTGTCGGGTTACCGGCCCCTATACAACCTTTGACCTGATACTACGTTAACAGAATTTCAATTTTCCATGACGTGCGTTAACTTTAGTTTTTCTTGCTATTTCTGATATGGTGTTATATTATGTTAAATATATTCACAAGTATTTAATTTTTTGTATTTTTATTGCTAATTAAAAAATATCAAGATGTTCGTGTTGTATCGTATAAAATGTTTCTCGGTGTGTGCGGTTTTTTTAGTTCTTCAAAGCTCCGCGCGGCGACACTTGTCGCTTTCACCGCAACAGCGCACATTTGTATGAACTTGTACTACTTTTTCTCACAGTCAATGTCAGTTGGCTGAGTTTTGTAATAGAAAACGTCAAGAGTTTACGTGTGTGTATAATATTTATAATAAATGTTTTACGAGCAAAACTCGAGACGCTCATAGTTTCAAACTTGACAATTTGCTCAAAATGTATTAATCTTGAGAGTCCCCGAACGGGATTCCTTAAATCTCAGGACGTATTTACTTCAAACCTAATTCTGCCCTTGGTCTTTGACAGTAAAACCTCTACTTGTCTCTATCTGTGCAGTCTTTTGCCAATTACTGGCTTGAAGTTGGCGCAAGTCTACTTCCACCCTTTGCCATCTGGCGGAAGATCTTTGGGCACGCTGAAATAAAGGTCCAGCGCGGGGTTTTAGTCGGTAGGAGTCCGGCATTAATGAGGTTTTCCTTACGTAAAAATAAACACCTTAATAAGAAATTTACAGCGTCCGATGGACCGGAAAGGACGGACGGACGATTCACCTAAATAAACTCTCTTTGATATGATACGGTTTGATGTAGTTAATAAATAGCGCCAGACTAACACAGCTATCAGTTATTCTATTTCAGAGTAGTTCCAGACCCTCCCACAGCCAACGTATCTTTAGGTCATTAACTCGTCGCTAGATACAACGGAAAGAAAACCAAAGACCATCTAATATCTTGCGCAAGTACCTACCTCTTGTGATCGGATGAAGTTAGTTTTTTAGTCACTGGCATTGATATTCCACATGGAATAGAATGGCCTAAGATAGACAGCAATGAAAAACGGTTGAAGGAGATATTTGCCGATTGGCAAACAGACCTACAAAAAATAATTAAGTATTAGAATATAATATAATAGATTAAGATTAGTTTAGCTACAAAAATATATTTCTATATCCATACTCGTAGTTTTCCGTTCTTAATAATTTGTATATAGTTACTAAGTTGGTCTGAATAAAAGGCTTTATTATATTATTATTACAATCACTGGGATTTATCTCTTCATTTTTCTGTTCATATAGCTATCATTTAATTATAATATTTTACTGCATGAAGTGCAATCTGCAAGGTCAAAGTCCTGATGCGACCCGGAAGATGCAACGGTGCATATTATTATGAAGGTCAGTACTCTTGCGACATAAAGAAGGGGTTGATATTGGCAACTGGCGAATGTGGACGGATGGCCACGTCAAACTAAATTATACTTTACTAGCTGAGCCCGCGACTTCGTCCGCGTGGAATTTAACTTATTAACAAAAAAAGCCCGCTCCCGCGTTCTGAGCCCGGGCAGAGACCAAGAAAAGACAAGAGACAAGACCCATTTTTTAAAATTTAATTTTTCTACAATAAAAATTACTGCTTATAACATCAGCTATCTACCAGTGAAAGTCCCGCCAAAATCGGTCCAGCCATTTCGGAGATTACCCGGAACAAACACACAGACAGCCAGACAATTTTTTTTTTAAATCGCGTTTTTGCTGTATGTGTCGTATGTACTTTGATATGCACTTAGTGAAAAGGTGTTATTTTGATATTACAAACAGACACTCCAATTTTATTTATTTGCATAGATTAGTACGTTTTAAGACTTTATTACAATGACAGGCCGGTACCCTGGTCAAACCAGCTCATATATGTGTTGTGGTCAATTGCCTACGGTTAAGCTTTACAACCATCAACCGGTTGGTTGGTGTGGGCATAGTCGATGCATAGTATGAAACAAAGCTGCTTCCCACTGCCTGTCTGTCCCTATGTATGGTTAGATCTTTAAAACTACGCAATTTGATGCGGTTTTTTTTAATAGATCGAGTGATTCAAGAGAAAGGTTTATATGCATAATATATGCATAATATAGTAGAAAAACACTGATACAAAATACCCGTGCGTAGCCGGGGCGGGTCGCTAGTATAACATAAAACAATGATGAATAGTAGACGTAGGCCACCCGATCTCAGGGAGATCTCAATGGGAAAAGGTAATAAAAGATGATGGCATCGCTACGGCCTTTAAAAAATTAGTCATGAAGAAATTCATATGGACTTAACATAACTAAAAACAAATAATCTTGATGCTGTATTCTAATCACATGAAATATTTAAAGTCATTAATCATGTTACAATGTCGACAGACTACATGAATCGGCATTAATTAACATCATCCTGTCAATGTAAAAACTCATAAAGAAACATTTCTAAAGTTTAAAAATGCGTAAAAAATTGTTTGTATTATTATTATTAATTTTTTTCCGTTATAGATCTATTATATTAATAGAATATAAAAAAGCTTGCGCGTACTTGCTTGTATTTTGCTTCTTATTCAATTTTCCCCTCTATATTCAAATTCAAATCCCCTCTATATTCAAATTCAAATTCAAATCGTTTATTTTGTTTAGGCCTACGGGGGTACTTACAAATTGTCAATTTTACATATTTTTTTTCTTATATCTACAACGGGATCGGAACGCGACCTCGACTGAGAAGATCCGGCAAGAAACTCAGCGGGCTTGTCTTTTTACATGTCATATTTTTTTTTTAATCGCCAGTTGCTTATATTGAAATAAAACTATTTTTACGGATTATATCGCGTTTATTTTTACTTTTAATGTTCCCGACGTTTCGGCTGCTTTACAGCAGCCATGGTCACGGGGGGACTGAGGTGTTAGACGTCCTGATGTCATAGTTAGTAACTGGGTACCCTCATATTAAGTTGTTGTTTGCGGTCCGATCCACGCAGAAAGTGCTCACAGTGTCTAGAGGTCTTGCAATGGTACACTTGGTTTTGGATTTAATTATATTAATTACTGGATCCCAAGTTGGTGGTAGCACCCAGCCATCTTCCCTATTGAAATTTGGATGTTTTTTAATTTCAATGGCCTCACGTATCATCCTTGGTCGGAATCGGTGTTCTTTTGCGAGGATCTGTGGTTTATCAAATCTGATATAATGGCGGGTGCGGTCCTGTACATGTTCACAGATTGCAGACTTCCAAAAACTTCCAAAAACTTGAAATTAAAAAACATCCAAATTTCAATAGGGAAGATGGCTGGGTGCTACCACCAACTTGGGATCCAGTAATTAATATAATTAAATCCAAAACCAAGTGTACCATTGCAAGACCTCGAGACACTGTGAGCACTTTCTGCGTGGATCGGACCGCAAACAACAACTTAATATGAGGGTACCCAGTTACTAACTATGACATCAGGACGTCTAACACCTCAGTCCCCCCGTGACCATGGCTGCTGTAAAGCAGCCGAAACGTCGGGAACATTAAAAGTAAAAATAAACGCGATATAATCCGTAAAAATAGTTTTATTTCAATGTGTAGTATTCGCGTAAATATAAGAAATCAGTTGCTTATATTCAATAATTACAAAGGGTAGTAGATATTAACATAAATATTATAATAGCTCCAGTGTGTTGCCTTTTGATGTTACCAAGAATTACACAAATAATTCGGACTAGTAGGGCAATACACGCTACGCTTTGACATTATTATTGACTGTCGAGATACGGGTTACAACTCTTTTAAGACACCATGATTTAGTACTCCTTGACATAAGTCGACATACAATAAATCAAATATATAATTTAGCCTTTTTTGACGTTCCACTACTGGGCACGGGCCTCCCCTGACTGCGAGGGGGATTCGGGCCGTAATCCACCACGCTGGCCCAGTGCGGGTTGGCCGAATCAAAAATACCAGGTGCTTATTCAGTTGGCACCACAAGCTAAATTTGACTAAACGAAATGTATTGTCATACTTTTCATGAGTGATAAGCAAGACAACCATATCTTTCACTAGCAGATAGTTGTAGTAACGAAGAAGTAATGGAGAAGTAACATAGACTACATTATTTTTATCTAAGTACCACGCGGGCGGATCAACGGGAAAATGCTACTGTAAGTAAGTATACATAAATCTCATTAAGCGTTGACTTTAAGATAATCACTAATTATCCGAATTAGGAATAAGTATAGTTGAAGTATGTATATAAATAGTTCCGCTAATGAGATTCACGCTGCGTCATCGTGAGAGATCTGATTTTTTTGAGTACAGTTTGTTCCACGGAAAATTGCATGTTATTAAATATAATATGGAGGACCATATTTCAAGGATGACACTCATGACAGATTGAATCTTGGTTAATGGAGTTCGGTCTCTTAAGCCTCTTCTAGCATCAATCAACTTTTTAATAACACAATCGCAAGTTTTAAGAGCAATCTGCGCCTTTGACATGTCATTCTATACTGGAATGACATAAGAAATACATTTCTAAGATCGCTCTCAGACTTAAAATCGATTTGTTATTATGGACCGCAGTGGTATAAAAATAGCGGTTAACCCATCAGGTCGGTTGGCCCATCAGTCCACCGTCTATGCGCGTGCTTCTTTAAATATATTTATCTAATCAGCATATCTAAAAAATATATTTTATAGTTCCATGTCGATATGGCATTTAGAAGTTCTTAGTCGCTCCGATGTGTTTAAATAAAAAGAAGTTGTTTTAACGCATTATTTTGTCAAACACCCGGTCTTGTATAATATATTTAAAAAAATATACGTGAATGAGTTACAATATGTCAATGATACTACAATTATTATTGAATTCATAATTTTATATACTTAGTTCGACAGAATGGATCCAACAACCCATACTTTTGCAATCTGAAACCAACCTACAATAACTCGCACTGGGGTTGGTTTTAGTCTGCACATATGTGTGTGGGTTGGTTCTAATCTTTAAAACTATATCCAAAGAAAATAAGACTTCCGAAATTAGTGTAGACAAAATACATACGGAACCAACATTTTATTGGGTGAATAAATATTTTATTACACTATTAATTTATTGTTACACATTGCAAACCCGTTAGTTAAGTACATTAACCGCACAGTTAAGCAAAGATCCTAGTTAAAATGATGAAGTAGATGACTAATTAATTAAATTGAGTGAGCTTAACGCAGATTTGTAGGTGTAAAAAACATTAATTTGACCTCCAAACATCCTGTCCATTTTCATTGAATCATAGGATTTTCAGAAGATTATCATCGGGACTGTGTTCTCGAAGAGATAGCCAGAGGTCAGTCGCTTACAGCTATCATTTCATCAATATTTATTGCAGTCTTACAGTATCTATGTGCGAATCATAATGACTATACTCGTAATATGGATATATCAAATGCTTACGGTGAAGGAAAACATCGGTAGGAAATCTGCATATCTAATCAATTTTCGAAAGACATGTGAAATCCGCCAACCTGCACTGGGCCAGCGTGGTGGATTACAGCTTGAATCCCCCTCCTAGTGAGAGGAGGCTCATGCCCAGGAGTGGGACGTCAAAAGGGCCAAATTTTATATTTTTATTAATCTTATTACATTATTACAAATAAATAAAATTGGAGTGTCTGTTTGTAATATCAAAATAACACATTTTCATTACTTACAAATAAATAAAATTGGAGTGTCTGTTTGTAATATCAAAATAACACATTTTCACTAAATGGATATGAAAGGAATTATGACACCTATAGCAAATCCGCGATGAAAAAATTTTTTGTCTGTCTGTCTGTCTGTCTGTCTGTGTGTTTGTTCCGGGTAATCTCCGAAACGGCCGTACCGATTTTGATCGGACTTTCACTGAGAGATAGCTGATGTTATAGGGAGTAACTTAGGCTACTTTAATTTTAGAATAATTATTATTACAAATAAATAAAATTGGAGTGTCTGTTTGTAATATCAAAATAACACATTTTCACTAAATGGATATGAAAGGAATTATGACACCTATATCAAATCCGCGATTAAAATTTTTTTTTCTGTCTGTCTGTCTGTCTGTCTGTGTGTTTGTTCCGGGTAATCTCCGAAACGGCCGGATTGATTTTGATCGGACTTTCACTGAGAGATAGCTGATGTTATAGGGAGTAACTTAGGCTACTTTAATTTTAGAATAACAATTAGGGTTCCGCGTAAAGAAATAAAAACACATGAAATCAAAGAGTATCTCCGAAACGGGTGGACCGATTTTGACGGGACTTTCACTGGTAGATAGCTGATGTTATAAGCAGTAACTTAAGCTACTTTTATTTTAGAAAAAACAAATTTTAGAAAATTGATCCTACTGCGCCCGCTCAGAAAGCGGGAGCGGGCTTTTTTGTTAAGTTAAATTCCACGCGGACGAAGTCGTGGGCTCAGCTAGTATTTAATATTATATTGTTGCATTTACGATAACTAAAAACAAATACGGAAGCGTCCGCGGAAGTCGTTTAACTAGACAATTTTTAGCTAAGTGAACGCCCGTCTATTAGATTATATTTAACTTCCGCACGAGGAAACGAGACTAATATGGACCGGAAGTGATAGTTATTTCATTGATTTGAATAACTGATTAGTTGCACAGTAGTGTCAAGTTCATAATTACTGGTGGGTTAAAGATATTATTTAAACGCAAGTTATTTAAATTTTGAGGGCTGCTATTTGAGTTCCGTTTGAGTTGATACTAACAAGGACGAAATCTCAGTCAGTTACTTAGATATTTGACAAATATTTTGTATTGTAATAAAAATATTTTGCACCAAACCAAAATACAGTAATTTTTAACTACACTGACAAATTTATCAAACAGGATTGTCGACCTTGAGATTAATTTCTTTAAGCTGATTACCTCGAGGTATAAATACTAGGTATAACTAAAATCTATGTCTGTGTCCCCTAGGAAGTTTTTGAATATTCAGTTTCACTATTATAGGTGTTAAAATTTCTTTAAGGTAGTTCAAAGGGTGTTTTCACATTAGCCGATAAGGGCACGACCAATAGAAACGCTTTATTTCTTCAGCTTCACCCAGCTTAGCTCAAGTTGACAGACAATCCTAATGGTCAAAGCGCGCGAGCCTGCTCCAAATCCAACGGTTACCCTAAGGCCCTAAGGCCGTTCACCACACATTAACGGGCTGCTAGAGCGGTAATCGATTCTTTGATATACCGTCATGTTAGCCGGTATTTTGTCGAGACCCGCAAGTCAGCGATCACTTTGCGCGAGCCATAATGTTTAGACAACAAAATTTGCATATGCTGCATCAGCCAATAAATAATTTGCAACACAGGCTATGCACCTGCTGCGTTGAGTATCATTTTGCAACGAGCGTTGCGCGCGCGCAGGTCGCGTTATCTGGGCTTGATTTATTCATTTTATAATGGACGTGAGAGGAATCCGCTTTGCTAATTAGTAGATACGCTTGTTACTTAAAGGAAATTCATTAAAGAATATTATATGCACATCAAAGAGAAGAGTAGAAACCATATTCAAAATAATGCTATATTTTGATAATGATACAAAATAATACTTTGTAAGTATGAAATCCGGAAAAAAACACAATCTCCCACTAATCCCCTCTTTTGTGATAGGTGCATAACCTTAAGGGTGACTGTCAGAAATGAGATGATTCTATTCGACAAACCGGGTGGGCCCCCTTAATAACACAACCAAATAGATGGTCACCCTAAAAATCAGCACAAGGTTTTAGGAAAACTTTAATCTTGGAATTATGAATCAAAAACCAACAACATCGTATAGTGACAATATCAATATTAAAAATCTTTTATATTGTAAATAAAATAGATTGACTTGGCAATCGCACTAAGCAATCTTATTAAATATTATATGTATTACTTGTGACATGCATTGTGTTTTCATGCGATGGCCAAGTCAATCTGTTTTGTTTACAATATAAAAGATTTTTAATATTGATATTGTCACGATACGATGTTGTTGGTTTAGCTAATTACCTACTTAAAATAACTTGAGACAGGAGGTCCCTTAAGTACGGACTTAATAAAGTAACCGGCTTGGTATTACATGGATCTCACAACTTTTTACGGTAGAAGAACTGAGTTGCGAGACTTGGTTTTTTACAAGTTTTGTTTTTGATGGGATATTGTTATTATTATTCCCATTACAATATAGATATGAATAGACCTGTACATAATGAACCAATGACGCATCGATGACCGCACATCAATTTTTAAAGTTATTTCCCGTATAAATAAAGTATTTTTTTGCCAGCATAAGCCGATTGAAAACAAATCGTTACCCCTACATAGATCTTCAATGATATATTATAAAAACGCATTAAAAACGTTTTCTAATAACATCAGGAAACACAGCGAAGGTCTGCCGTTGCGTGTATGTTTAAGTAACAATCTATCATGAATAAGTTTAATTCTTAAGTAGTTCCACAACACTGAGTAACGCAACTTGCATGCAAAGGAAACAGGTGTTGTCTTAGAAGGATAATTAATGGGTTATTGATGCTAGTAAGTATTAAATAAATAAATAAGTATCGCCAGACTGCCACACCAACTGTATGGTCCCAAACTAAGCAACGCTTGTACTATAGGTGCAATGGACTGGGGGCGATCCCAGTGCCACCCAGACCAGGGAAAATTACGAATTGCCCTGACGGGAATCGAACCCGCAACCACCCGATGCAGTGAGCCGAGCGGCCTACGCTCGAACCACTGCGCCAAGCGGTTGTCAAAACTGAAAACATTATTTATGTTTTGTTGAGCTTGAATCCGCCATCTAACGGTGACAGAGCCACGCTGTAGCAAATTGACTTAGCTCATATACGCTCTAGCTCAACTGGGGTAGTAACACACTCTCACAAAAGATTGTCGTAAAGTGCTATTATAGCTGCGTTTAGTACGATGAGCGAGAGAGCCGCAATCACAACACCTCCCTCTGTCCCGTTCTACTTCAGGTCGGCAGCGTGCGAGAAATGCTTTTGGTATCTTATCTAAATATATTATACTAGCGGCCCGCCCCGGCTTCGCACGGGTACATTGCGCTTACATTATTCGAGTTTTAGTAAGGATCCCAAATTTTTTTGAAAATACATTATAGCCTATGTCACCCGGGGATAGTGTAGCTTCCTAACAGTGAAATAATTTTTCAAATCGGTTCAGTAGTTTCGGAGCCTATTCATTACAATCAAACAAACAAAGTTTTCCTCTTTATAATATTAGTAACTCAAAGGTGACTGACTGACTGACAGTGATCTACCAACGCACACCCCAAACCACTGAACGGATCGGGCAGAAATTTGGCATACAGGTAGATGTTATGACGTAGGCATCCGCTAAGAAAGGATTTTGATTAATTCTACCCCCAAGGGGATAAAATAGGGAATGGATAATCCCGGAATTTTTGTTAAGATAAATTACACGCGGACGAAGTCGCGGGCACAGCTAGTTGTAAGCATATATAGGCTACGGTAACCGCTTAACATCAGGCAGGTTTGACGATTGTTTTTGACATTGTGACAGTTATATTAAAATCAGTCTTATAACAGTATACTGGGTGGCAAACATTTCATCAAATGATTCTTGTTGTTAATATTTCCTTTAAGTGTTTTTACTCAACCTTTTGCAATTACAGCAAAATAATTATGCATACGGAGCGTATAAAAACCGTGGTGTTAATGCAAAATGTTTAGCAAAAATACTAAACGAAATACCTACTAGAAACTAAATAAAAACATTTGCTTTTAATACTTTGTTCTCAGTTATTATAATATAGCCGAAATATTGGGAGCTTCTTATTGATGACTAAACATCCACTGAAAGATGATAGTAGGTAGTAAGTTTACACAACATGGCAGTAATTTCATAATCATAAAGTTCTTACGATATGCACAATAGACGCACCAAAATAAAACTGAACAGTAATGTGACCTAAATAACTAGAATTGTCCAAAGCCGCCATTGCACAGAACAATGAAATATAACTAAATTCGTGTCCCACAGACGCGTATAATGATTCATTATTCGCTGGATAAATGGTCTATGGTGGCCATAACATGCTTTAAAGTATTTAAGCACTTTTGACTAACATTATAATAGTCATAACTAGCTGAGCCCGCGACTTCGTCCGCGTGGAATTTAACTTAACAAAAAAGCCCGCTCCCGCGTTCTGAGACCGCGCGACAGGACCCATTTTTTTAATTTTGTGTTTCTAAAATAAAAGTAGCCTAAGTTACTGCTTATAACATCAGCTATCTACCAGTGAAAGTCCCGTCAAAATCAGTCCAGCCGTTTCGGAGATTACCCGGAACAAACACACAGACAGACAGACAGACAGCTTTTTTTTTTTTGCTATAGGTGTCGTATGGACTTTCATATGCACTTGGTGAAAAGGTGTTATTTTGATATTACAAACAGACACTCCAATTTTATTTATTTGTATAGATAACTATTAATTAAATCGACTGCAGTAGCCTATACCTGCGATTCCAAAGGCATTGCTCGCCCCTAAATGCAGAATGCAGAATGGGAAAGAGCAAGGGGAATGGGGGTTCAATTTTTCTTATGGGCCGTAAAAATTGAACAAGTTAATAATTAGAGTTCCGTCTAAGTATCCGGCGGTATGAGAGTTGGCAATACTTAGCAAATCTCAAAGAACGCTTCCCACACTTAGCCATCATCTGCCACCCATCCAAACCCTGACCTCACGACACGCATCACTCATCCGCTCTAACTAGGCCTCTACAGCCAGTTTCAATGTCTCATTTGACAATTTTAGAGCACATAATTAATTTAAAACTGTACAAAAGACATTTTAACCCACCGCACACTTATCTCAAAGTGTTTGAGATCATAAAACATGGATTGCGCAAGGCGTGTGGTAACGCGACCTTCCTTAAGTTGGTTGGTTTCGCAATTTCAGTCCTCAAAATAAGATGGTCAGTGCAACGTAATAACCGTAGGGATAGTCAGAGTACCTACATATTTAGTAATTTTTCAAAAAAGTCAGTTTACAGCGTTTAACTACCAAAACAATAACTAAAATTGAAAATTTAGAAAACCCCCGATGCGACGACTTTTAAAACTACAAAAGAGCTGATAATTTTCAAACGGCTGAATCGATTTTCATGAAACATAGCTAAGAACACTCTCGATCAGAATACCTATCTAACAAAAAAAACTAAATTGAAATCGGTTCATCCGCTTGGGCGCTGCGATGCCACAGACAGACACGCAGATTCACAAATACACATGTTAAACTTATAACATCCCTCTTTATTTATCGGGGGTTAAAAAAGATGTTCGGTGAACTGATCCCACTTCGGACTTTGGGAATATCAATGAGGGCAAAACATTTTTAGCCCACCAGATGTCGCTTGAATCAACTGAGCGCCGCTAGATAGCTGCGTTTCTGCCGCCGTCACTGGCCTTCCTTCAGTCTCATTTACCTTCAAGTCTAAAACATCTATAGGCTAGGAAAACATTTTAAATTTTCCGTGGGACTCGTCGAGGGTTTGTTTCAAACCTCAGCGTCATTTGCCACCATTGTCGATCCTGGCTTACAGGAGTAACAGTGGTGGGAGTGTGAGACGAGACTAGTCCAAAAATGGCTCTGCTCACTTTAATGTCCTTGCTTGCGGTGGCTTTGTGGAGCGGGTCACCCTCTTGCCTCTATTATGGTTGAGGAGAGTGATGCCGCTTTTCAAGTCATGCTCGTGCGCGGGCGCTGCTTGCGGGGATTGGTCCACTCACTTTTCTCTTAACAACATTGTCGTTAAATACTATTAATTTACTTAGCATGGAAGGCATCACACCAAAGCAATTATCTTATTATCCACCCCTGCTTTATTAATTGTTATTTTGGTTCGTAAACATTTAATTTGATGTAAGTATGAGTAGGTATGCCCTCCACACTAAACTAGCTTTCTCATTTTATTTACATACCTAAATCTGAGTGTGATTTGATTATTATTTACTATTAGTTATTGAGTGATAATGGTGTTGCCTGCTCATCTTATTATTTTATGCTGTTCCTGAGAATGTACACCATCTGTAATTCATTGAAAAGAGTAACCATTGAGTTTCTTGCCGGATCTTCTCAGTGGAAGCAGCATTCCGAACCGGTGGTAGATTCTGACTATTCATAAATGCTTTGTTGGCTTAATAATAATAATAATAAATAATTTTAGCCCTTTTGACGTCCCACTCCTGGGCACGGGCCTCCCCTCAACACGAGGGGGATTCAGGCCATAATCCACCACGCTGGCCCAGTGCGGGTTGGCGGATTTCACATGTCTTTCGAAAATTGGTCAAATCTTCTAAGACATGCAGGTTTCCTCACGATGTTTTCCTTCACCGTAAGCAAGTGATAATCATATAGAAATTATGATTCGCACATAGATTTCGAAAAATCCAGAGGTTCGAGCCGGGGTTTGAACCCGAGACCTGGTAGCCCGCAAGACGCGTGCTTAACCAATCGGCTATCACTGCTTTGTTGGCTTACGTAAATAAAAACAATTTTGAGTTTGAGTTTGAATATTGCTTAACATCAAGCAGATCGTACATTTATTTTAGACTTTTTTAAATGTAGAAATCATGCCTCACTTCTACCAGTGTCATTGTAAATGCAAATTATCGCGACACACATATACATGCATACCCCTACAGGTGTAGTATTGTAAAATGGGTATATAATTCTCTTTGGTGTACCCGTTGATGCAATGGAAAATAGCCTGGATACCGCTCTTTTTTAACATCGCAAGAAGACAGCTTCAATAGCGCAGTGACAAGACGGCCCGTCGATGCGAGGGCGATTTAGACCTTAATCCATCACGCTGGGTGTGTCGAAATCGATGTGCGAATCATGATTTCAAAACTATTGTCACTTGTTTATAATGAAGGAAACCATCTTGATAAAACTAGCATAGTAGACGACGACAGCATGGTAATCTTTAAAATAACTGGCCTAGTGCGTATCGTGCTACGCTCAGTCTCGGGTTCCGTAGCACTATCAATAACGGAATGACAGACGGACGGACGAAAGGAAAGACGGACAGACTGCATTATATTATTAGAATTCCTAGTAGGGACTACGGGACACTAAAATTACAGTTGTTGTCTATCTAACAAAATTTATTCGCAAATATTCCATACATAAAAGTCACCGTTATTAATAGTGTTATAATTTACATTAAGAATCATAAAAACCCTGTTCTTTAACAAGTTCTAACGCAGTGATTGGCCACCTCTAGTTGTACGAGTTTTTTGTGTCTGTTACTGGAATGTTATATTAGATTTCAGAGGTTCCCTCTATATATAGTGCTATTACGCAAACATAATAATTTATTCAGTACATTAACAAGGAAATTTAAATATTATGTAGATTATACACATATCATTTGTATATAATACCTAGATAGAGGCAAAAATTACAAGATTTATAAAATAACGATATACTAAATACCGATAAGATGGCTTATACACGGACTGGCTCTATCTGAGTAGTACCACCCTCTCACAGAAGAAACACAACCCCTCCTCCCTTCCTCTTTCCCTATCCCACTCCAGTTTATGTCGGTAGCGTGCGATCAATGCCATTCATATTGCAAGCAACTCTTTAACATTAGGCGGGTTATAATACTTAAGCTTGTTTACAGACTGTTTTTTTTCATAAAAAAACGAATATTCAAAAAGTGTTTCCTGTTTTTCGCTACAACTTGTTGTTTTCCTCGTGATCCGGCTAAGGTGTTGTTGTTTGATATCGGTCATGATGAGTAATATTTATAAAATACAAAAATTATAAAGTCATCATGCCCAGTATTTCAGTTAGTATTATATTTCCCAAACAAACTAGACACTTCTAAAAAGGTCTGGTTTTGTATATAAGCCACCACATGGAGGAAAAGGCCAGTGGAAAGAGGCCCTGCATTTGCCACGCATTCGAACATAAATGCCTGAATAATAGTAAAAATATTTCAAGCAGTTTTGATTTATTTCGACGTAATTTTATTTTCGTAAGGAAGCATTGCGTATCGAAATCAATTAAGGGGTATTTAATGAAGGATTTATTTGCAAATTCACATTTATACAAATTAACTAGCTGAGCCCGCGACTTCGTCCGCGTGGAATTTAACTGAACAAAAAAGCCCGCTCCCGCGTTCTGAGGCCGCGCGAAAGGACCCAATTTTTTAAATTTTGTTTTTCTAAAATAAAAGTAGCCTAAATTACTGTTTATAACAACAGCTATCTGCCAGTGAAAGTCCCGTCAAAATCGGTCCACCCATTTCGGAGATACTCTTTGATTTCATGTGTTTTGATTTTTTTACGCGGAACCCGATTTGTTTTTGTAAAATTTAAGTAGCCTAAGTTACTCCTTATAACATCAGCTATCTGCCAGTGAAAGTCCCGTCAAAATCGGTCCAGCCATTTTGGAGATTACCCGGAACAAACACACAGACAGACAGACAGACAGACAGAAGGACAGACAGACAAAAAAAAATTAATCACGTTTTTGCTATAGGTGTCGTATGTACTTTCATATGCATTTAGTGAAAAGGTGTTATTTTGATATTACAAACAGACACTCCAATTTTATTTATTTGTATAGATATAGATTTATACAAATAAATAAATTTTGAAGTGTCTGTAATATCAATATAAAAGCTTATTAGTGAATGCATTGTTTGATTTATTTCAACGTGATTTTATTTTTTGTAAGGAAGCATTGCGTATCGAAATCAATTAAGGGGTATTTAATTAAGGATTTATTTGCAAAATCACATTTATACAAATTAATTTATACAAATAAATAAATATTGAAGTGTCTGTAATATTAAGCTTTTTATTGAATGCATTTGAAAAAAAATACGGTACTTATAACAAAAAATATATTTTAAAATATATGTCTGTTTATTTCTTACGGCTAATCTCCAAGACAAGAAGATCGTGTTGGCTCTGAGGCAGCTTAAAAATGGAAAAGTCCCCGGTAAGGACGGAATTACTTCAGAGCTTCTGAAGGCAGGAGGAGCCCCTATTATACAGGAGCTACGGAACCTGTTTAACACCGTCCTTCACAGTGGGAGAACTCCAAAGGCGTGGAGCGGGAGTTTGGTTGTGCTCTTTTTTAAGAAGGGAGATAAAACCCTTCTTAAAAACTACAGACCCATCACACTCCTGAGCCACGTCTATAAGCTGTTCTCACGAGTGGTCACGAATCGTCTCGCCAGGAGACTCGACGAGTTCCAGCCACCGGAACAGGCCGGGTTCCGCGGAGGATATGGCACCATAGACCACATTCACACAGTGAGGCAGATTATACAGAAGTCCGAAGAGTATAATCAGCCTCTGTGTCTGGCCTTTGTGGACTATGAGAAGGCCTTTGACTCTGTCGAAACCTGGGCTGTTCTGGAATCCTTACAGCGATGCCAAGTAGACTATCGTTACATCAGGGTGTTGAGATGTCTCTATGACGCCGCTACCATGAGTGTCCAAGTACAGGGCCAGCAGTCTAAACCCATCCAACTGCGCAGGGGAGTGAGACAGGGGGATGTGATATCCCCGAAACTGTTCACGAGCGCGCTGGAAGATGTGTTTAAGACGTTGGACTGGAAAGGTAAGGGCATTAACATAAACGGTGAGTACATCTCGCACCTGCGATTCGCTGATGACATAGTTTTAATGGCAGAGACGCTGGAGGAGCTGAACCGGATGCTGGACGACCTAGCTTCAGCCTCGCGACGCATCGGTCTTGGCATGAATTTGGATAAAACCAAAGTCATGATCAATGACCACATTGATCCAGGACCGGTGGTCGTACATGGCCACCTTCTTGAAATTGTTTCCGAGTACACGTACCTTGGGCAGATTCTGCAGTTAGGTAAAAACTATTTTGAGAAGGAGGCCAAGAGGAGGATCCAGCTGGGCTGGGCAGCGTTTGGGAAACTACGTCGAGTCTTCTCGTCATCCATACCGCAATGCTTGAAAACGAAAGTTTTCAATCAGTGCGTCCTACCCGTCATGACCTACGGAGCCGAGACGTGGACACTCACGGTAGGGCTGGTCCACCAGTTTAAGGTCGCTCAGCGAGCTATGGAGAGAGCTATGCTCGGAGTTTCTCTGAAGGATAGGATTCGCAATGAATACATCCGACAGAGAACCAAAGTTATCGACATAGCTCAAAGAATTAGCAAGCTGAAGTGGCAGTGGGCTGGCCATATCTCGCGAAGAACCGACAACCGCTGGGGTTAACGTGTTCTTGAGTGGAGACCTCGACTCGGCAAGCGTAGTGTAGGACGCCCTCCGACCAGGTGGGATGACGATCTGCGAAAGACTGCAGGCAGATGCTGGATGCGGCAAGCTGAAGACAGGGCGCTATGGCGCTCATTAGAGGAGGCCTATGTCCAGCAGTGGACAAGCATAGGCTGATGATGAATCTCCAAGACGGCTGTAGCTATTTTGACGTGAAAGTCACTGACAGTTTGCTGATGTTATAAGGAGTAACTTAGACTTCTTTTATTTTACGAAGTACCACGCGGGCAGTGTCGCGGGCAACAGCTAGTTAAATATATCATTAGCAGTACTCAGTGGTCACCTATTCTAGTCTCTCAGGAGCCCAACTCTGTTAACCACTGTTGCTTGATTCAATCTGAATACATCACTTTTGACAGTTATCTATGGAAAAACTGTCAAAACTTACGTATTCAATCACGCGATATGTCAGTTTTGACGTTTAACGAGTCAAGCGTGTGTCGAGTCGAGTGACAGCTGTTAACAGAGGTGGGCCCACAGATATAGATTTACATAGATAACGAAAATGCATGTACTTCGCGTGTACGAAACCCCGAGCAAGCGTCAAGGTTTGTCGCTGTTAACTTGCAGTCCACGCGACTACACATATAAAAAATATGAGTATGAGCGAGATAATCACTCTAAAGAATCGTAGCGGACGGAGTGGCATCGGCGGCATCGGTGTCTTTGAATCGGTTTGGATTTCCCGTCACTTGTGACGTCACAGTAGGTGTTAGAAATTCGGCACACTTGGTTTCAATACAAATCGTGATACTTGCGTTATCTATGTAAATCTATATCTGTGGCTGGTGGGCCCCTGATCGTCTGACGTCATCACCAAGAGAAACGTCACGCTCGTGTGCACTCTGGCCCATTGTGCAACGTGCCGCACTAGTAGAGCAGCGCACGCCGGCTGCAGGATATTGCACCTTGCCACTCAAGGATTTCAGCGAAAACTGGACGAGTTCCGATACCAGGTACCGTTTGGACTTTAAGGACTAGAGCTCGTATTAAAAATCGTTCTCAAGTCTGAGACCGGTCTTGAGAGTGACATTCATATGCCAGACCACTACAAACATATCTGTATGTTTTTTTTCATTAAAAAAATTGAACCTACTTCTAAAACCTGGGTGCACTAAATACTACTACTAATACTAATACTAATACTAGGGAGCTTGCCCATGACTTTGTCAGTCCTCAGTTGACGGAGTAGTCGGTGAACATACATAGGTATAAACACGAGCATACATATAAAACTCTTCCTTTTTTGGAAGTCGGTTTGAATTGAGCAGAGTTTTGAATCACTTAACACAGGCTCGACCGTTGGTGACAAGATGTTTTTTTACTCTAAAATTCTTAATTAATATTCTCAGACACGAACAGGTTTCAAACTTGTATTATTTTATAGAAAACGTAGCTCCATCTCTTGGGTAATATTCCTACTTTACGACTGTAATCCTAACTCAGCGGATTTCCACGCTTCCTTAACAATATCAATAAATCAGTTTTGTTTTTCCTTTTATCAAAGGTTTTCATATATTCGTGGATATGCAGAGAAGTAATAACCCTCTTCCGTTATTCAAAGGAAACGTATAATTTTTAATTAATTGTAATGTAAGAATTAGGTAAATATAAATTACTCGGAAATATATTTATCGTAGTAATAAACATCCATATTGGTGGCTGTTTATTAAAATATGTTTATTAATAGTTTAATTTATTAAAATACGTATACTACCTTTTACAGACTTTAAGCTGTGTGGTAAAACAAAGCTTTACAATTAAGGTGAAGGCGCCTGTGTAGCCCGCGAAATTCTTAATTTTCGAGTATTTTTATAGTTTATCCAAAATCTGAAAACATTTAAGATAACGTTTTGTGATTTGCGACAAACACAGTATGCATTGCGTTTATTAATACATTTATTTTACTCTAAATATTATCACGGTGGATATGATACTAGTTAATTACTAAATATACAAAATTTGCCAGATTATCTGGATAGCTGTCGTTCTTGAAATGTTTTAGAGTAAGTTGGATATATTAATAAATGCACTGCACACGGTCTTTGTCGCGAATTACAAAATGTGCCTTTTATTATTATCAGATTTTGAAAAAATTCACAAAACCTCAAAAAAATTGAACTTTGCGGGCTAGATGGGCGCTTTAGCCTTAACTTCAGCTCGTATACGTGCTGGCTCATAAAGGGTAGTACCACTCTATCATGAAAGATTGGCGCAAAGGAGCTATTATAGCTGCATTACGTACGTTAAGTGAGATAGCTGGAAGTCTAACTGCTCCTCCTTTTCCCTCTCTATGATCCTACCCTTCAGGTCGTGAACGCACAAACAATACCTTTAGTATTGCAAGCACCTATAGGCTCCGGTAACTGCTTAAGTTCAGGCGGGCCGTGTGACTATTGAACGACTAAGAAAAAAATCGTACGGCAATGTTTAACGACTTTATAAACCAGAATTGGCCGGTGTCCTCTGAAGCTAAGATACGAGCGCTTACATTTAGGAATCGAAATCGATTTGTAAAACGTATTGGTGCCGTTACCGGGGTATGAAATAAAGACCTTACGACCACATACCGAGGTCATTCACACCGAGCCACCACCACAAACTCTATGTAGATTTAATAATGATTTTATTGCAAGTCTGTGCGGAAAATGACATATGTACATAGGTATTATATATATGTACTAGTTGCTGCCCGCGAGTTCGTCCGCGTGGACATAAGTAAAGTATTATATGTGTTAATCCAGGTTATAAACCATCTGTGTTCCAAATTTCATCCAAATCCGTTCAGTAGTTTTTGCGTGAAAGAGTAACAAACATACATCCACACTCACAAACTTTCGCATTTATGATATTAGTAGGATTTTTTGGTGTTTATTTAAATATTTATAATTTTATAGCTACATCCTGAAATAATATTCATACCATCAACGGGACGGTTTGATGAATTAATTTTAATTGTCATGTGAACAGATCGCAGATATTATTGTATAGTTGGTTGTATGTAAGCAGTTGTAAGCGAGATGTTATTTTAATTCGTTATTTATTGTTTCCGTATCGACTGTTGACCGACAAAAAAAAAATCGTACGGTAAGGTTTAACGACTTTATAAACCAGAATTGGCCGGTGTCCTCTGAAGCTAAGATACGAGCGCTTATATTTAGGAGTCGAAATCGATTTGTAAAACGTATTGGTGCACTCCCGTTACCGGGGTATGTAATAACGACCTTACGACCACATACCGAGGTCATTCACACCGAGCCACCACCACAAACTCTATGTAGATTTAATAATGATTTTACTGCAAGCCTGTGCGGAAAATTACATACGTACATAGGTATTATATATATGTACTAGTTGCTGCCCGCGAGTTCGTCCGCGTGGACTTAAGTAAAGTATTATATGTGTTAATCCAGGTTATAAACTATCTGTGTTCCAAATTTCATCCAACTCCGTTCAGTAGTTTTTGCGTGAAAGAGTAACAAACATACATCCACACTCACAAACTTTCGCATTTATGATATTAGTAGGATTTTTTAATGTTTATTTAAATATTTATAATTTTATAGCTACATCCTTAAATAATATTCATACCATCAACGGGACGGTTTGATGAATTAATTTTAATTGTCATGTGAACAGATCGCAGATATTATTGTATAGTTGGTTGTATGTAAGCAGTTGTAAGCGGGATGTTATTTTAATTCTATATTATGCTCGGGTTTTATTAATGAGATGATTATCATTTTTTTTTGTTTTTTTGCAGATTGTTTCCGTATAAGTTTTGCGCAGTTTGATGTACGTGACGAGGTTTAAAAATTAATTAGAACATATAAACGCTATCTCAAAGCCATCCACTATTTTAAAGTAATGCGTACTATTATGTAGAGATAGAAAACATTATAATTCATAAAATTATAATTATATTACCTTGCCACACCACCTGTAAACCGGTGTAAAACCGAGAAAAAATTAATCCAAAATAATAATAATATATAGTGCCCCGTATCATAGTCCTCCGGTAAAGTTTATTCTATAAATAAATTATTTTATACTATATAAGTGGGAAGGCAAAAGATACACGGCGGTCCAAAGTATTTTTTAATAAAATTTTCACACAGCAGTCTTATCGCCATTTAAATTACAAATCAAAGAGAGCGAGGCATAGACAATCCAACAGATTATTAAAAAACAGAAATAAAGCCTCCTATTCAATTTAAGGACGCCCGTTCAATATCGATGTTGAGTCGATCATTCCCACATATATATATATTATATATATTTCAAAACGTCAATTTTATTTCCCAAATGATTTATTTGGCGATTGTGAAAAATAAAGATTGCCTACATTCTATAATAATGGCTTTGGCCACCTGCGATGGGGTCACTACACTTACTCGAAACACGTTTCTCCTATTCACATTTACCTATCAAGACTCTTCACTCACGAGCAAAAGATGTTACTTACCAACATCGGCATTTTATTTCAGTAATATTTCACGCTTGTTAAGTTCAGTAAAGACTTAAAAGCCAACTCCCTTATTAACAAACGTGGATTAGCGTTTGTGTAGCTACACCATACTTTGTCTTCTTCTTACGTATGTCAAATCACTGATGACAGAAAGAGATAGCTCGGTACGTAACTATTCGCCAGCTAATCCACGTTTATTTATAAGGGGTTTACAGTGTTGCCATGGCTATAAGGAAATACCTATTTGCATTAGTTCTTATATAGTTCGCAATTTTTTTTCACGTTGGTAACTTAAAAGTAATGAAATATTACAGGTGCCTCATCTCATCCGATTAACCATCAACATATTCTTTTAACAGTTTTGAATTTTTGATGCACATCAATGTACCCATGCGAGAGCTTATTTATTTAAATTAAATTTTGAAGCACATTAAATATGCGAAATAAGATTATTATTTCACACGGTCTTGGGAATATCCGACGTTCAGCAGACGACCGTTATGGGTCATAAATTGACCGGCTATTATTTCGGTACATACTTCGTTTCAATACAGATAAATCGATAAAGTTTAAAAGGATTAATTTTACACTTTAGTGATATATGACTTAATGGTATATTTTTGAATAACATTATTCGTTTAGCATTGCATAACAATTCTACGAGTACTTCTTAACAGAAAAACCCGCAACCTAAACATAAATACCTACTAATAAATAGAGACTAACAGTTATTTATGTTGCATGTTTGTTATGTTAATTTTTGCTAATTAATTTGTTTTTCTCATTACTAATTCAGGTCTCGATGACTTCGTATTGTTATTCATCTCGTTATAGAATAAATAAAAAAATGCGAAACTTAAGTCATATTTATATGTAACTGAAGTCGCATGCCAAAGCGACTGAGATCTCTGAGCAATTTACTAAAGTAATCGAGTCATGATGACTGGGACATAATTACGATGCACCGTAATGACTTTGACTGTCTTCAATGTAAAAGCAATTATTGCAGTTAACGTCACAGTTTTGACATGAACTGTATAAACCTTTTAACTAGGGTTTAAGATAGTAATCTTAAACCCTAACTGTGGATATCTACGTAAATAAACGCATAAATATTTACTGACGAAATATTCTAATTAATTGAAATTACGAGACGGATTTTTCCGTCTAACTTCATGATTTCTCTTTGCAACTAACATTTAATTGACTATCATAGCTACACATTAATAAGTCAAATACGATCTGAAATCTGTAAAAGATTTAGAGTACGGTTTAAACATGTCATTTGTACTGGCAAGAAAGACATTTTGGCCAACCTAAAAGTTTGAGGGCGACGCGACGCAAGCCACTTGAAAGACCTGGTTTCGTTAATAAAATATGAAATTTGGTACTGCAAGCATTTATTTGGTACTGTAACATCTTAACATCGGGTAGGTGATACTTTTTTCTATAAAAAAGAAATGAGAACAATACAAAATAAATGACTAGTACTAATGTATTAGTGTTATGGGTATACCACTGACAAGATCACACGATGCTATTTATACAATTCATAACCTTGAGATTAAACAAACATTTGAAGATTTCGCTCTATCAATATGTCTATTACGACACACCTTGGGTAATTCCAGTTCATATTAACTAAGCAAACATGCATGAAAAGGATTTAGTTTGGGCTGAAATTGTCGCGATAATTTTATGGAGCATGTTTCAAATGAAATAAATTTACAGAGTAAAAATTAGAGGTTGTCTAATCCCAGATTAATGTTTTTTTTTCAAAATATGCTTTGGATAATGGGTAAGTATTGTCTTGGGTGCAAAGAGCTTAGAATTTAGAACTCTACTCTATAATCTATAGAGTAATATGGAGATATGGGTGAGCTTAAGCGACAGTGGGCAGGGCATATTGCTCGTAGAACGGATGGTCCCTGGACCCGAAGAGTTCTCGAGTGGCAGCCTCGTACCGGAAATCGTAACGTGGGCAGGCCTCCCACAAGGTGGATCCACGATATAGTGAAGGTTGCTGGAGTCTGCTGGACGCAGGCAGCGCAAGACCGGTCATTGTTCCGAACCTTGGGGGAGGCCTATGTCCGGCAGTGGACGTATTTCGGCTGAGATGAAGTGGTCGCGATATAATTAAATTAATCGCTTTTAAAGGTACCACATTATTTACTAAGTCACCTTCATGAAATGTAAATATGTCCGTAAACCTCTTGATAGGAACTGTTATAAATTAAAAATATATATTTATTGTTCATATTTGTATTTTTAAGTTTGGTTTATTCTATTCTGGATTACCCTGTACAATATTGCTATCCCAGGAAAAATAAACCTGGCTAAGCTAAGTAAACCAGGCCAACCAAAAGTTACATTAGAATATAACCCATCAGTAATACAGAGGCTACGTCACCACACCACAATCCTTGCCGCCGTCTGTGTAATAGCTCCATAGGTTGTAACCGCAATTTTTTGTGGAAGCGATATAATAATTTTGTTTGTCATATTTAACATTTAAAAGGTCATCAACTTGAAATAATTAGGTAATTTAAGTTACAATGAGTACCTAACATACCTTTTTAATATGTATACCTTGAGACTTGATTAAGGCCTGAAATAAGGAAGTGGCGTTGTTATTACTGCATAATAACGGCTATTATTGCTTGTTTTGATCAGTAAGTAATTATACAATGGATACTTCGCTTGGACTATCATAAATATCGCCGGACAACTGCTCCAACATTTCTATTATGGGGGAATTTCCTAAAAGTCGTATTGCGTTTATTTATCGATAGGAATGAGGGACCAGATTTGCATACATGGAAAACAAAAGAAAGCAGTTTTTGGGGAAATATTTTTATATTCCAGGATAAAAGTATTTAATACCTTGACCTGTGATAAAATCAATCATTTTATACTAAGTTTCATTTAAATCCATCCAGTTGCTTCGTGACATATACTTGAATCGTTACCTAAATAAAGCCTATTAATCAATTTAAAGCGTGCGCGTTGATGTCTATTATTCGGTTATCACAATGTTGGATATTACGGATTGAACACAATAAAAGTATTTCGATTATTAAATATATATAAATAATAATGCTTTTAATGCCCATTCACATTTCGCCGATGTAGTCCGAGGCCTCAAAGTAAGTTTATAGGTTTCAGTTCATTTACAAAGTCGGCTAACGAGCGTACGACCCTCTAATGTTAAGCAGGTATTGAGATGATTTCGAATAAATTCATTATTTGAATAATCATGCCAAACTCATACACTCACCCAAACCGTAATCAATCATGTCAATACATCACTTATACTTACAAGATTTTATGCAACGATTTTAAATTTATTATTACTCTTATCTGTTTGAATAGGTATTATTTTAAAGTCAGGAATGTGTTTTGAATTACGTCATTTAATTTAATTTAATACATATTTGCATGTGAATGTATACTTTATTAACTTGGCCATATATTGTATCTAAAGCTTGTATCAGAATAATATTATAAAGTAAGACATACATTTTGAAGGAATCAATATTCTACAATTTGAATTTTAAGGCCATATTATCATGAAATGAAAAGATAATTTTTATGTATATATAAAATAATCAAAATTACTTATATTCAATCATATAAATATACAAATACATAGGAAAAACAAAGTTAATAAATACAAATAACGAAAATATAACTTACCAAATTTTATCTCGACCACATTACATCACACACTCTTTCAAATTTACTCATCACAAATTAAAAGAGTATTCACTAATCACTGAAATAATTCATCACATACGGCTAGTACTATAATAATTACTAGTGTAATAATTTATAATACTTTGCTAGATTATGCAGTCCTTCATTCATAAGATTTGATCCTAACTGAAGTTTTCACCAAATTGTATATTTCAATATATACAAAGTTAGTTGTCCGGCTACGTTTGTCGGTGGCTTAGTACGGCTGGACATAGACTATCGATTCATTAGAGCCGGCACATGAGTACAATGAGGAGGGGGAGAGGGGGAAGGACCTTGAAATTGTCTGGATTTTCTAAACCAAGAAGGTTCTGTGTCATAATTATGCCAGTTTTTTTTTGTTATGAAGACATTCTCTAGGGTTATTTTAGTTTAGTTTGGTGATAAGTAGTTAATCTATTTCTATTTTTTATTTATAACTAGCTGTACCCTGGTCCCTGCGCGCGTTGCTACGCTGTCAAAGATTGGTCGTACCAACTCAGAATCCTTTGTGGGCTCATGCACAACACTTTGCTGAAGATCATGACATGATCAAATGCATAGTTTACGATTCTATAAAGGACATGTAGACAAACATTCATTTTTATATTTATAGATTCTTACTTGAGGCTCTCATTGAAAAAAAACACTGGTTGCGACATGTTGCGCTCTGGCATATCAAGCCGTGTGGCAGACCAATGTATAATGTGTTTAATTGTAATGGAAATTTGTGATAGTGTTTATAAATGTGCGTGTCTGTTTTGAAGTAAATACTATTATCTTTATCTCTTTCTTTATAAATAATACTATATTATGACATTAAAGGAATTTTTATTTTTTATTGTTTTAACATGGTTTATGGGTTGTAAAAACTAACAAAACTTTTTTTAGTAGAATTACTATGTTTCTCTGTATTTGAATTTGTCGCGAGCAAAATCTTCCTTACACTCTTCCCGCATAAAATGCATCCGACATTTTACAGTATGGTAGTGCTTATGACGTTAAAACAACTGGTTTTGATTTTGACCTGCAATTTTGCTAACTTACAAATTTGTTAAAGATTGTGGTTTTTGTGAAATTATAAGTGCCAGTAATTTTGACAACCAATCTTAAGTTTTTAAGATTCTGTACCACAAAATGAAAAAAATCGAAAATTATGATCACTTTTTTGACCCTCTGTCTGTTTGTCTGTACGTTACTCAAGACCAGCTAATCGTATTATATACCGCTAGAATTTCCTGTTACATCTTAGATTTAATACATACAATAAAACTTTTCTCTGTAGGCAAATTAACACAAATTATTACTGAGATAATTATATGTCTAAAATAATCGCAGCTCTATCATCACTGGACAACTTGCCGTTATTGACGTAGAGACATGACGTGCGTGCAGACATTTTGAAGCCAAGTGTGGAACAAAAAGTGGTAACTTTTGGTGTCCGTTTTGTATGGATTTATATTTAGTTTATGATGAGGTCGATGGTTTGGGTTAACCCGTCGTTTTTAGAACACATATATTATGAATTATTTTGATTATCAATTTTATTTTTTGTGATCGTTACAGTTGTTTTTCAACCCCGACTAAAAACGACGGTTGTTAATTGAGTGTGTTCTTAGCTGCCATTCAAGAAAATATGTTCAACATTTTTACTTGCATCAACATAATTCCTATTTTCCTTTCATTCTGTTCATAGTGGAAATTAGTTTAATGATCTAAAATAACTGATAATAACAGGTAATTGGCTACCAGTTATAGTGACGCAGTTTGAATGGATTTAATGACTTTAAGTGTACCTACTACCAGTCTTCAATAATTTATCTGTTTGGAATAATAACAGTTTCTAAAGCAGTTTTATGTTATTGATAAGGAAAGCCAAGTGTAGGTGTTTACTTATATCAGTGAAATAGTAAACAGTAGCACAATAAATGAAATCAATAGGTTGGATACTTTTGTTTGAGGGATCTTATGACGTCATTCTCACGATAACGACGACAGCGGTTTTCCAGAAAAAAACGACCGAGTTTGATATCGATATTTACACACAAAGATTGCCGGCAGACACAGAATCAATTAAAAAACTTGCATATCCAATAAACGTTTAGCAACATTTAATTATTGCAGGATAAAAAAAATAGATCTCAGGAACGAAACCATTCGACGGGTCTATGAGTTTTGTAAATCGTTTATAGTTCGTGAGTAAGTATTATGTAACCCATGTGACGTAGTTGATACTATAGATGCTAAAAACTCGTACAAATAATGTATTTTAACTTAAGGTGATGGCACCTGTCTAGCCCGCGTAATTTAAAATTTTCGAGTATTTTTATAGTTTATCCGAAAACTGAAAACATTTAAATGACAAAATTTTGTGATTTGTGACAAACACAGTATGCAGTAGTACGCCTACGTCTTATCTACTTTGTGACAGATTGCAGGTAACCACCTGCAATCTGCTATTTTCAAAAGACATGCGAGAACCGCTAACCCGCACTGGACCAGGGTGGTGGGTTATGGCAGGACATACCAGACTCTCTCCGGAGTCTCCTTGCATTGAGGGCAGGCCCGTGCCTAGGAGTGGGACGTTAAAAGAGCGAATTATTATGATTATTAATTTTCGAATTATTATTCAACTGCTAACTGTATTTGTCATTAGTGTACGAGTGACAAATACAGTTAGCAGTTGAATTGTATCAAATGAAAATAATTATCGTTGTAATTTTTTTCGTGTGGTTGTAACGTTGGGTTACCGATGTTATTAAAATGCAAATTAAAAAAAAATTGGTTATAAATTATTTTAGTTATGTTCTAACTTGGACACGTTTTATTAGCGGTCACCTGTCATCGTGAAATTAATGAGTAATAAAAACATCTACAAGTAGTACTTTAAACCCGGAATAGAGCAAAAGGAGGATCCTAATATTATTTCATCAAGCTATTCAATACATTATGCTTGATCATTATACATAATGGATTATTCTAAAAAACCTATGAGTTTAATATATTTTTGTCGGTGTGAGATCTCTTATAAATATTATTTTTTGTTTAATTCTATGCATGCATTCAAGTAGTGTTTTTAAACCCCGACAAAAAAAGAGGGGTGTTATAAGTTTAATATGTGTATTTGTGTATCTGTGTGTCTGTCTGTCTGTGGCATCGTAGCGCCCAAGCGAAGGAACCGATTTCAATTTTGTTTTGTTTATAAGATAGGTATTCTGATCGACAGTGTTCTTAGCTATGTTTCATGAAAATCGGTTCAACCCTTTGAAAATTGTCAGCTCTTTTGTAGTTTAAAGAATCGTCGCATCGGGGGTTTTCTAAATTTTCAACTTATGATTTTGACGAAATCCAATGGTTTATTGGTTAGAACGTAGGTCAAACCAGGCCTATGCATTGGGTGGTCGCGGGTTAAATTCCATGCGATACAAATTTAGGAAACATCTGTTTTTTATTTGCCATAATCTAGATATTATTGAGGTTGTCTCCAGTTCATTGTACCAAAGACAATAATATATTTCTAGTTCTACAAACAAATGACGCTCTCCGAAACGACAAATAAATAGCAACTCTTGCTACAACGCAATAAAATAGAATACAGCTCGCACAGCGCTCGTGCTCTCTTTTTTCTTGTAACGCTTATCTTTTCTCACACGCGGTGACTTATTAAGTGGGTCCTCCACCGCGAAAAAGGTGGTCACCAGTCACACATAATGCAACTGCTTAGGGTGATCCAGATTCAAGTTTTATTGGTTGCAGATTCGTAATAAACGTTTGGGATATGCCAGGCCTGACGTCACCCATAACAAAAGCGCGGATTTATTTTGCAACCCTTCGATATTTATTTAATTCAGAGGAGTTATGAAGAAATCGTTTTAACGAGAATCCTGCTATTTGCATGTTAACACCTAATTAATACCAACATACTTACTTACCCATATATCATTTATAATTAGTATCGTCTTAACTGTACTTTAATTACCTCGTATTCATATAGGCTGATTTCTATTTGTTCGTTATTGACATTGTTTTCAATGCACTTTAACTGGGTCGAGGTGGGTGCGAATGGGGTAGGGAGCAGGAAGTTAAGTTTTATTTATGCATGTGTACAGTTCTTGTTTTTCGGTCCGTCCATCTATCCATCCATCCATTCGTCTATCCGTCCATCCGTCCGTCCATCCGTCCGTCCGTCACTAAAAATCATTGCTTACCAAGATTTACTCAGAAGGGTGTCGCTCCCCGTTGGTGGTAGAACTCATACTCCTCCTCCTCAGTCAGGGCGCACTCCTCGAAGCACCAGAGCCCCGCAATGGCCAGTAGAACCGTGTACGTGGAGTAGTATATCAGGTACACCAGGATGCTGAACCACATCGTTGAATATTCAGAGGTGATACTGGAAAAAAATAATGATTCAAATATGAAAGTGTCAATAGCCTAGTGGTTAGAGGGGCCGTCCTCGTAGCTGAGAGGTTCCGGGTTCGATCCCCAACCTGGCCATTAATCTATTGACGTGAGTCCACTCCTAGCACAAGCATTAGCTTAGTTGGAGGGGCTAAAGGGAATACTAGTAATGTGATAAACACACATTGCTAGTAATCTTTAAAAAAAAAAGCTGTAGCCAGTTGACTGGTGCGACAGGGGTAGTACCATCCTCTCACAGAACCAATAGCTGCGTTTCGTAGGATTAGTGAGAGAGCCAGAATCTCAATCCCCTCGTATCGCGTCAAATGAATACGAAGGTTTTTACAGTTTTCTATGGAAAAACTGTCCGGAGTGATGTATTCAGATATGGGATACGTCAGTTTTGACGTATTGCCAGATGGGTGTGAGTCGAGTTGAGCGACAGTCGTTAGCAGGGATTGGCCCCTAAGACCAAAAGGAAATAATATTCAATAGGTTAATGGAAAATTGATTTTGTAAATCTAGATTTATGTTGACCGTGTAATCTTCTATTAATCCGCATCGGAAATATATATTAAATATATATTGAGGTCTATTAGACGATCAATCTAGCCATCTCTTCAGACGCCGACCTTGAATCCATTTTTTTTGCTATACATTTCAACATATTTATAAAAATGGGTAAATCAATACCCTGAAACAGCGCCCGCGCACGGGCATGACTTGAAAAGCGGCATCACTCTCCTCAACCATAATAGAGAGAAGATGGTGACCAGCACCACAAAGCGTGTGAATTGTGTATAAGAGAATGAAGGAAATGACCATAAGATATTTGGGTTAGAATACATGAATTTGTTTCTGACGCATTCGCCAACATTCTTGATGGAACACTTTGGTCTGATTTCATACATCTTGTTCTTTCTGCTACCTTTTATATATATTTATAGAACATGTTCCATAGTGACAAATTTTCCAATTGCCAAATTAAGCTTCAATGTTCCTAGCGGATTTGTGAGGGTTTTGTGGTACTGTTACTCCAAAATGGTTTTCGCAGCTTTTATGATTATTTCTATATACTTGATCACTCTACTGTTGGCCCTTGTGGGCGAGTCTTGACGGGCGTAGATAGATGGCACCATTAGATAAAATTTAAAGAATATTTTTGAAGCTCTATCATTATTACACCGTCCGTGTAGCAGTCTAATTTAATGTAGCAGGCGGATAGTGACACACCTTACTATCCCATTCGAAGAAGACAAATCATGATGTAACTATACAAATGCTGAACCATGTTTATAAATAAGAGGGTGTAAGATTAAGAAGACCCGTGTCCGAACCCGTTTCGGAATATTCGAACAAGTGTCGCCGACCCAAGCGCCGATGTTGTTTATCTTTTCTCAAAAAATAATTGTAAAAATATTCCAACATGTTATACCAGTTTCTAAAAAGTCCCTTTGCCGTTTTGGAGACGTAATATTTGTGTTGTCCCCATAACAGCCCCTTAGCAGGTAGTTGGCGTTAATTTTATAGCTAGTCTCCAAATTCATTGCGTGACCTTTATTTAGCTACCTCCCAATACAACGCAAACAAGATTATTATTAGTTTATTAGTTACAGCACAACAACTCTGACGCATCTTAGCTGTTGAGCAGCTCAACTTAGTGTTCAATACCTGGGATGGTTCTTATTATATAAGGTATTATTCTATACTTATTCTAAGTTGCATAAGGGATATATGTCATCATTTATTTTTATTTTGACAATATATTATATTCGTCGAACAGCCGAAATTAACCAGAAGTATTGAAACGATTGAAATGGTGGGACAGCGACATCTATAGGTGTTGGACAAAGTCCACTTGCGTTAGGTGTGCCCGGCGGCGAGCCCATTACGATTTGTATCGTCGAACGGTCAACACGCATTGGGACTTCTCATCGTGCCATTTGGATTGCTTGGGACAAGGTTAAAGTCTTACTAAACGTCCACAACACGAGAAAGAAGAGGATTCATCCGTCTTTCTCTGACATAAAATAATAATAAAAATACTTAGAATTGGATGAGTCATATTGTGTTGGTTAAACAAATGATGAATAGGTAACAGAAAACATCTCCAAAAAATACACTAGAGTTGAGTTCCTATTAATACATTGACTATGAATATTTATGGCACAAGAAATATTCATATAACCGGTAATGTTGTCTATATCAACGCTATTATGTTTTTTTGAAGAGTCTAATTTATTTGCTTCTTCGATTCTCTGACTATCACGTAAATTGACAAAAAAACGTAATACCATGAGCTCATAGGTTGAGATGAGTTCAATGCTTGCGCGGTTAATAGGTACTTATTTGGTAGACTAGTGAATTCTATGGTTTTATCTGTTTCTATACAACATTTTGTGTAGTAGAAAACAGCTAGACATACCACATTTTGAACACCTTTCACAGAAGATCGGCATATAGCTGCGGAAGCCCAACCACCCCTACAAAAGTAATAAAAATCCTTAATCGAAGAAAAGATCCTTTTAAAAACCCAAGAGATTGTCCAAAATATATTTTCCTCTACTTTAACCTACTTTCTACCCTCAAGTAATGATAATAAATAGTTCTTCCTCAAGATGCATAGAGAATCAGAGTAACATATCTCAAATTGTTTTTAAACAGTTTTCGAAAAGTAACGTTACCTTGTTTTGTTTTTAATACGACATCAAGAAGGAATTCTCAGAATGGTTGCTTTTTTTTTCTTGTTTGTTACCACAGAACTCCGACATTTATAAACGTTTTTAAATTTAAAATACGTTCTCTCAGATACGTTCAATCAGAATTAAAAATTACTGGAAAAAATACATTTTTTTGTTTTATTTAATTGGCACCTAAAAATCCGAAATGTTTGGCGCACTTATCTGCACATAAGTATATTCCTATTTCTTTGATAGATATAAGTAACAGTTTTTAGTTGTGTTTTTTACTGTTTTGCAAAGATCACTGTACTATTAAATTACGTGGAATGATCGGACGAATGAAGAAAAACTGTTTTTTATACTTGTTAGGGGATTCCCTCGACTCATGTGATTTAATTATGTGAACTGCGCAGTACAGATCATAATAATTATATTGTTCAGATACAATCTATATAAACTTGTTGTATTTTTCAAGCTAGCTCTTCCAGTTTCCGCATGACGCGTTCAGATACACATATATAATTAATTATCTTGTACACAGTGGGTTATTTTTGAACTGGGACACTATAGGAAAGCCGATACCAAGTTTTCTATATGTCTACGACTACGATTTATTCTAAACATTTTAATAAATTTGACCAACTTCTGCTGCTCGGATAATTTTCTTCCGGTACAAATAAATTAATAAACCTTATATGAAGATGAGTCGATAAGCATTTAAAAAATCTATCAAAAGACTTATTTCTATGGGCAACGCACGCTTGACCAAAAAAATGGCTATCTATGTCAAAATTGTTTTCACAAAAAATACCGAATTGTTTCTTAAATAGTTTTCCTTTATCTTCAAAGTTTTTCGGATTAACCCATACTGTCCAAGTAAAAACAAGTCTGTATAAAAAACCATGATGGCCAAGTGTTCACACGCAGGCTTTGGTATCAAGGTTCAAACCCTACCTCACGCTTTGGAATATTCCAATTGATTTGAAAATAAGATCATTATTTTTAAAAATTTTGTGCATAGGATCATTTGGTGAGTGGTGGGAGATAACATCTTGAGAACAAAAACTTATATGTATGTCTGGGGAACCTAACCAGTTCAACGCCGATGGGAAAATGTCGATAACTTTAACTATGACTAAATTTACTATGACTTTCCTCCTTACATTGAAGGGCGGATATACTTATTTATCAAGTTTTTTTTTTTAATAATAATAATAACAATTTAGCCCTTTTGACGTCCCACTCCTGGGCACGGGCCTCCCCTCAACACGAGGGGGATTCAGGCCATAATCCACCACGCTGGCCCAGAGCGGGTCGGCGGATTTCACATGTCTTTCGAAAATTGCTTAGATCTTCTAAGATATGCAGGTTTCCTCATGGTGTTTTCCTTCACCGTAAGCAAGTGATAATCATATAGAAATTATGATTCGCACATAGATTTCGAAAAATCCAGAGGTGCGAGCCGGGGTTTGAACCCAAGACCTGGTGCCCGCAAGACGCGTGCTTTAACCAATAGGCTATCACAGCTTTTAACTGTCATAAAAATAATAATTTAGCCCTATTCACTTCTCACTCCTGGGCAAGGGTCTCCCTTGATTTCGAGGAGAATTAAGGGACACACAGGTTCAGAGCAGGTGTTGTATTTTGAAAATTGATTTGACTTTCCAAGACGTGCTCACGGTGTTTTCCTTCACCGTAAGAGTTTAACAATACTCTTTACTAAATAAACTATATGATTCATTGTTCTGTTCTATAGGAAGTAACTCTCCTTTGTTAGTAAGGCACCTATTTATAATTCAAGACATCAAATAGGTCATTATGAGATTGGCAAATGATAAACCAGGTACAGGACCGGTTTAGGGGCAAAGGTTCAAGCGGCTCTTTGCGGATATCGCTATGTGCCAACTTGAAAATGGCAAAATTTACCTAATGTTGGCAACGTTGGCTTTATTGTTGGGATATCAAAGTTCACGAATATGTTGTGCAATAAATTTATTGGTAGGTTCGGCAATTTGTTGTAAGATTTTCTCGGTATCAATGTTTATTATCTAGTGATTTAAAATATCGTTTCAAATTTCAGTTATCGTAGCTTATCTATAGATAGATACCAAAGGCATTGCGCGCTCGTTGCCGTCCTGAAGAAAAGTGAACAGAGGTAGGGGAAGGAAGGGTCGTTCAGGGTCTGTCACTCGTCGTACGAAACGCAGCTATTACTTAACGCCGCTCTTCTGTGAGAGGGTGGTACTACCCCAGTAGAGCGAGCCCTATATGCCCATATATGATTTGTAGTCAACAGGCTCCGTCTTAGCTTTATCACTGTAAAATTTACAATGTTACCAATTCGCCCCCAAACTCACGCTGAAAATACGGCAATGTTGTTCCTATATATTTTGACCATATTCGGACCTGAGTACCTGAGGTCAAAATGTAAAACTTAATATACAAATACTACAATTAAATCGTTCTCTTCGCCTTGGGAATGCCGTTTTATTGTTACACCTAGTTTAAAACCTTATATTTTCTACATTTTATAAGCACATTTCACAACTAGGCATATAACCTCGGTCGGAAGGACAGAAAGATTTTTATACATAGATAAGGTAATCACGAATATTTGTAGTATACATAACATACGCGAATAAGATTTGCACGTGAGATAAAGTTGCAAGCGGTTATTAACTCGAAATGTTCAGCCCGCGACTCTACCAGTCTAACAGATTGATTTTGTTTTGTCGGTAGTAGAGAAAAGCTGAAAACAATTGACTACAGCTCATTCATATACTAACTCTCTCAAAAAAGTTGCGCTTTGTACGTTGAGTGAGAGAGACGGAAGCCCAACTCCCCCTCCCTTTTTCTTCCTCTGCCATACTCCCTATCAGGTCGGCCAAGTGCGACAAATGCAAAGGCCCTAAAATCGTCATAAGACTGAAAATGGTCAAAACTTTTATGTAAGAAAATAACGGAAGTAATTTTTATTTTTTAAAATTAATATTAAACAATTCAATTTAAAGTTTGTTATCCTATGCTTAAATAAACAACCAATTAGTACTGCCTTGATTTCCTAATTGCTAAAATTGTATTGGTTTGGATGAAACGAACAAAGAGCTAGCTCAAACAAGAGTTCAACAGAAAAAAATGGTTTCAGCATTTACAACTAAAGTTGTACCTTTGAGCACCTTTAAGCAAGGCTGAATAGAATAGAATACTGATAGAACATAAGAACCCTTTGTAGAAACCGCTCCGTGGAACGCAAGCTCACCTGAACATGAAAGAACGCTCTAGAAAACTGCTCGTACGCTCTTGCGCAGTTTATCAACATCAAATCAGCGAGGATTTCTAAAACATTCCACAGAATAACAGTGAAGAATGAGACAATGAATGCCGCGTCTCTGCGTACACAAAGAGACTGATAAAGTGGAGGCAGAATTAGCATTAGATCGATTGGTTTTAGCCCACCCGGGAACCCACAAATAATCGGAAGTGTTCGTCATGGCTCGCGGTCATTCGGATCTCGTTCTTCTATCGCAAGCGAGTAGATACGTCTAGAAAGGTAAAGTACGTTGCAACACAGCTGCCGCTTGCGAAACGAAACGCAGCTAACGATTCTGTCGTGTGTCATGCTTTAAATATACTCGGATGTGGAAATTAAGTAAACTGCTACATTAAATACATCATTAAGCCTATATTCCCTAAAAAGGTAGGCAGGGATACACTGTAGAGTAACCACATTTTGCAGATGATATTTTGGTCCCAATGTGAAAGTGGACGAACCTGTTCCCATTCTACCGAGATAACCCATCGAGGGGGATTCAGGACATAGTTCACCACCCATATCTGGGATTAGCGTAATTCAGGTAAGAATTTAATTTTCAACGAAGGATAAGGCCGTGAGGAATCACGCATGTCTTTCGAAAGAGCATTGCTTTGTAAATCCGCACTAAGATAGCGTGTCCTGAATTCCGAGTGCTCGGTATAATGGAAAATGCCTTTACAATGGGATATTATATTCATTAAAAATTAAGGCGGGTTGATTAAAGACCGAATTCCTATATATCCACTCAGAACTGTCTGTGTAGTCTGCGATGACTAGTTATCACATAACTAGTCATCGCATAAGAGTGAAAAGGAGAGATCTTCATCATCACTCAACGCGATTATGTCCTAAACTACGAGACCCACGGATTTTTCATTTGGCATGCATGTTCCCTCAGCTAAGGGTTTTACGCTGAGTGCACGCAGTCAGAAGAAATAGCTAGTTCATAATATAATATTTACATTGTAATCTACACTCATTAACAACGGAAACAGCTACCAAAACCATTTCAAGCCATTATTACTAACCGTGACGCAACGGACGGACATAAACGCAAAAATTATGTTCGCGTGCGTACGAACTACCTTGACCCACTGCGGTGAGCAGATGTCCTATTGACAATTAAGCATCGTGACAGTGAGTATATGTCATATACTATGATTGATAGTCTTCTATAATATTTTGAAGGAAAGCTTTATGTTTATTCATTAATCACTACATAGTATAACACAAAGTCACTCCCCGCTGTCTGTATGTCCCTATGTATGCTTAAATCTTTAAAAATACGCAACGGATTTTGATGCGGTTTTTTAATAGATAGGTTGATTCAAGAGAAAGGTTTATATGTATAATACATGCATAATTTAGTAGAGAAACACTGATAATTTTAGAGCCATGCGAAGCCGGGGCGGGTCGCTAGTTATATTATATTATTAACAAACGTTTGTACAAATGTTTGTGTTCGTAGCATAACGAGGCCAGTATCATACAAACTGATAAAAGGGGACAGTGGTCACATTGCAATGATCAATGCGAGGGGGATTCAGACCTAGTGCGACTTGGAGTATTTAACACGTCTCTTGAAAGACGTCCGTGTTTCCTCGCGACATTTTTCCTTCAAGGTGAAGGCGCCTGTCTAGCCCGCGAAATTCAAAATTTTCGAGTATTTTTATAGTTTATCCAAAATCTAAAAACATTTAAGACAACATTTTGTGATTTGCGACAAACACAGTATGCAGTGCGTTTATTAATACATTTATTTTACTCTAAATATTATCACGGTGGATATGATACTAGTTAATCACTATCGGATATGATACTAGTTAATCACTAAATATACAAAAATCGATGGGTATGGTAGTGAGCGGTAGTCGGGGTAGGGGGACGTCCTAAAAAGACGTGGATAAACTGCGTGGAAGAGGGTATGAGCGAAAAGGGAGTGAGTGCAGAGATGACGGATGATAGGCTTGAATGGAAGAAGAGAACGTGTTGCGCCGACCCCACCTAGTGTAGGATAAGGGCAAGGTGATGATGATACAAAAATTGCCAGATTATCTGGATAGCTGTCGTTCTTGAAATGTTTTAGAGTAAGTTGGATATTTTCATAAATGCACTGCACACGGTCTTTGTTGCGAATTACAAAATGTGCCTTTTATTATTATCAGGTTTTGAAAAAATTCTAAAAACCCTCAAAAAATTTGAACTTCGCGGGCTAAATTGATCCGCAAGTGATCTTCTCTAGAATAAGGAGGATAGATGTTTGGTTTATGTTATAGATGCGCTATAAAATAAACTCTATTCATGTATAATTTTAGACATATATCAGAATAAACAACTCATTAGTACTATCTTCGATTGGACGTGTATCCTATAGCAAATAATCAATCGTTTCGAGTGAAAAAGTAAATAATACGCAATTTGAAAGACACCATTGACCCCGCCCTTTCGTCCAAGGTCTATGAAGCCAAATATTGCGGGACCCACTCATCCGTGCGTCCGTATTGCGATGTGCTAACTGAATGTCGAAGTTACTCCAAAGCCGTGATTGTATGGCAATAATGATGATGGAGAGATGAGACAGTAGAGGTGACTACGGCTATTTTGCTAGTTTGTACATAACAATTTCAGATGAGAATTTACTTATACTTGTTTAAAAAAAATTAGATCGAGATTTTTAAGTAATCGCTTCGCGTTTAGTTTTTGAACTCATTTATATACGGAATTAGGAATAGGTAATATCGGAATCAATTTCCTTTTAATCTAAAGTCTACGAGATGATGAGATGATGAAAAGTTACACTTGTATCCGTAGCGCTTAACAATATGGAGCTCTATGAGTTTTTTATTATGACTCTAATTTCTTTGACAATAAGTCTATGCAATTTTTTTCTCCAAATTTGTGATAGAAGAGGAGTTACACGAAGGTGGAGACTAGGCTCGTATTAATAATTTATCTTAAGTCTGAGAACGATCTTGAGTACGCTATTGAAATTTTATTTTGTACTAGTATGATATAAAAATACAGTGATAGCCGATTGGTTCAGCACGCGTCTTGCAGGCACAAGGTCCTGGGTTCAAATCCCGGCTCGCACCTCTGAGTTTTTCCAAATCTATGTGCGAAATAAAATTTCCATATTTTTGATTATCACTTGCTTACGGTGAAGGAAAACATCGTGATGAAACCTGCTTGTCTTAGAAAAGCTAGTCAATTTTCCAAAGATATGTGAAATCCGCCAACACGCACTGGGCCAGTGTGGTGGATTATGGCCTGGATCCCCCTGACATTGAGGGCAGGCCCGTGCCCAGGAGTGGGACGTTAAAAGAGCTAAATTATTTATTTACTAGCTGAGCCCGCGACTTTGTCCGCGTGTAGGTTAACTTAACAAACTTTCATCCCCTATTTTACCCCCTTGGGGGTAGAATTAATCAAAATCCTTTCTTAGCGAACGCCTACGTCATAACATCTACCTGCATGCCAAATTTCAGCCCGATCCGTCCAGTGGTTTGGGCTGTGCGTTGATAGATCAGTCAGTCACCTTTGAGTTTTATATATATAGATACTTTAATGGCATAAGAATGATATTTCCAAGATCGCTCTCAGACTTAAAGATAATGCAGATATTTATATTCCAGAATTATGTTCCTATTTCAATTTAATTTTCAAATCGAGTTTAAGATTATTCAAGATAAACGAACAATAGCCGGAAATGTCTTTTAATTAAGGAGCTATTTTTTTCCTTCAATGTTTTAACAGTTTTTCATGATATCAAAATTAAACAACAATGGATACAAAGGATAAAAATATTTCAGTTTTTTGTACGAGTAATTATAAAGATTAGTTAGATGACTACGTCTGAATAGACGTGTATGCATTTTTTTAATAACCCCAGACTGAAACATACTGAAACTCCAACTGTATGGTCACAAACACAAACCTAAAAAACGCTTTTACTATACCCATAGTACAACTGGGGCTGAGACTGGGGCGATACCAGTAATTCACGAATCTTAATCAACAGCCACTCACACTGTTAACTCGTCACGTATAATTATCATACATTGTACTGTATCCATTTATCTAATACAGCCATGTTTTGCCTAAATGTATAGACATCAAAGACCTATAAAATTTGCGATTCCTCAGTCGAGGTCGCGTTCCGATCCGGTTGTTGACTTAAGGAAAAAAACGGTCAAGTGCACGTCAGGACATGTACAATGAACACAGATATAGATTTTCATAGATAACGCGAGTATCACGATTTGTATTGAAACAAAGCGTGCCGAATTTTTAACACCTACTGTGACGTCACAGCCAAAATTTAATCCAAACCGATGCAAAGACACCGATGCCGCCGATGCCCCTCCGCCCGCTACGATTCTCTTGAGTGATTCATTTTTTTATATCTGTAGTCGCGCGAACTGTAAGTTAGCGGCGACCAACCTTGACGCTTGGTCGGGGTTTCGGACACGCGACATGCATTTGCGTTATATATGTGACAACGAAGGCTTCCGCACCCATTTCAATAGCGAAGATTTATCATATCTATAACCAAAGTAGTGAAACACAAGAAACAACTTTGTATTTGCGGTAGATTTTTTTATCTTAGTATTGAGTTTATTTAGAAACGACGGGAAATTAACTCAGCTTTAACTTGATCGGCTGTAGCTCGTGATTTAGTGAACCCATTTCTCCTGTTATAATTTTAGTGGCAATGTCGTATCATGTGAAAGTGTCCATATCTTTTCCAGATTTTCTGCACAGTGTTTCAAGTTTTTACATTTACAATGGTTACAATGAGTAACCTTTAATTTACATGGCTCTAAGTTGAGACTTATACAAACCCACACAAACAAACAAACAAACCAAAACAAACAAAAGGGGTGGAATTTTACAAAATCCGAAGTGATGACGGCTCAAACCCACCACTCTTACAGTAGTAACAGTCGATCGTAGTAAACCAGGATCGACAAAAAATGAAAACTTGAAGTGTCTCTTTAGACTTAAACGAAAAATTTGCTTGAGTTTGAGTTTGTAAGACGTATTTTGACTATTATCAGTAAATTTAATAGCAGAAATACTTCCAGATAGTTTCACGTAATTATCCCATAGAAATTCTAAAATATATAAAGTCAAACACAGCGCCGATAACCTTGAGTAGGTAATAGCTAAGTGGGAAACAAGTGACCACTTAGGCTTGCGACAGATATTGCGACAGACGCTCGGACGTTGGCCGGCCGGATATCTGGCGCGAGCCTGAACTGTGGCAACTGGTTTGTCCAGTCTGCCTAGATAGGCATCCTATTACTTACTGTCACTAGTATTCGAAGTAACTACTACTTGTTTTTTAAGATTCTAGTAATACCTAACATTCCTAGTACAATTAAAAAAAAACCTACCTAAAATGTACAGGGTGGATTTTTCAAATGTGTGTGAATGGCCAAGTGCGTAACTATAGGTCATAGCGAAAAATGCTCAGAGGAGTCTCCGGGCTGATTTAGATAAGAACTAAAACTCCATCATTATATTTTCAATTAATAAATTTCCCTAGCCGATTATTATCAATCTGGTTGATTGAGCAAAAACAAAGAAAAATACATTCTGTATAATTGTACCAGTCAATGATAACCAAAGGAAAGGTCTCAATACTCGAAAGCTCCCTGGTGAGTAAAATAATTAAAGATTAGCAAACAAGTCTCACCTACACATTTTCATCAGTAAAACTTTATTCGCGATTAACCATATAATGTGTAAACACTTTACACATAAGGGACCTTGTAAACTTGCAACATCAAACGTTACAGTAACTTCTCACCCTAAATTAGTACTCAGATGAGCTCTGTTAGCGCTCCGCTAATAAATCGGTCAGTCGTGGAAAGGTGTCAGGTTGCGTAATAGTTGTAGCAACTTGCGAAAATGCGACCGCAAATCTTGCAATTGGGAATGATGAATATGGACTCTATCAGATTGATAGACGGTTGTTTTTACAGAATTCATTATCAGTTCTTTTAGAAAAACGTAGCCTGAAATGAAGTTAATTTTGAACATTACGTATTTCGTCAGTATGTATGTGTACGGTTTTTTAACACTTCTAAAATTATTTATTGAGTCATTGATTTTATCGACCAAATCATGAGATCTAAAACTATAGATTCTGACATGAGTGTTCCGAGATTTAAAGGGTAATTTTTTTACCAAGTCGGCACGCAAGCTTACGGCCCGCCTGATGTTAAGCCGTTACTGTGGCCTATAGATGCTTGCAAGAGCAAATGCGTTTCTCGCACGTTGCTAACTTGAAGAGGAGTGGAATAAAGGGAAGGGGGCTAGACTTGCATTTATAATTATAATTATTTTAAGTCATAAAAAATATGTCTTAATAAATTTATCTGTTTGAATGAACCACTACATGTTCTACCATTATTTTTAAATTAATTGTGAGTGGTATAATAAAAAAGTATTTAACCTGAGCCACGGTTGATGCAAACGGTTGCAATTAAGTACGAAAATATCATAAGATCGATTTTGTAATATCATAGATTACGGTTCCTCATTGTTTGTTATTTAGGCGTCGCCGTTATTAATTGATTAAAGTATATCGATTTAAAAGGAAATCATTAAGAAAATTATAGTAGTTTGTGACAAATACGTAATTTATTTCATTCACATTTTTTGCTTTATTTGCGCAGGCTACAATTTCAGCTCATTGAACTGTAACTGTTTTTGTAAATATATGCGTGGCGGGTTTAAATATTATTACAACTGTAATCAACTAGGGGTCAACATACAGTTTAAAGGGTTCCGTAGTCCATACCAGAAACCCATATAAGACATTGAGTCCGTGCGTCCGTCCCAGTCTGTCACAGTGCTATAACTTCTATAGTTTTAGACGATATTTGATGAAATTTGGTACAAATATACCTTATAATTAGAAATCAATATCAAAAATAAATATTGTATAATTACTATTTTCAAGTTACCTGCCGGGTTTTTTTATAGGTACTCCATCTTGTGAGGTTGGGCTTACGGCTCTCTCACACATCACAAAACTATAACAGCAGACTTTAATAGCCGATTTTCTGTGAGAGGTCGGTACTACCTTAGTCAAACCAGCCCTTATATAAGCTGTAATCAATTGGGTACAGCTTGGCTGTATTACCAGCCAAGTTACAACTACGTACGTACTCAGATGACTAAATAATTGAAACTACCTGAGTAAATACCTACTTGATGACCAAGAAGCATTTGGCGTACCGGTAAGTCTTTTGAAGTTCGAATACAAGACAGGTACCTATAGTTATTTCTATGAGCATAATCCTGCTATATGATGACTTTGAAAAATGACCACAATTACCAACGGTTTAAGGACCAACAAGAAGTCAGTGCACTGTGAATGAGCTTCCGCATTTCAAGCGCTTACGCAACACTCAAAAATTGTAATAATCTGTCGGAACAAGTGTTAATTGGGATTTTATTGGAACAGGTTCTCTATACACATCCTTGACAAGTTTGCGAGGTGTTATTAACATAGTAAGTGGGTACTTATTTGCATAATTCATGATGATATCATGAGATAGGTTAGTTTGCGATAGTTTGCGAAGTCTCATTCGAAATCTGGCTAGCTCGGAATATTTACATTTGGACGAAAATACCATCAGCGAAATGTGGAAGTATTACAGTGTACCTCTGGCTACCCCATCAAGGGATACAGGCGTGGTTATCAGGAATAGTTCGTATATGCCTTGCCTTATTATCATAATTTGGCGTTAATAGCCTAGCGCTTAGAACCGCTCTCGTAACTGAGAGGTTCCGGCAAAAAATCACGAGAGCCCACTCCTAACACAGCATTAGTTTAGCTGGAGGGGCTAACGGGAATACTAATGCTGTGATAAAATGATGTAGTGCTAGTAATGTTTTTTAAAAAAAAAACAGCTATTACTCAATCTGGCTTTGAACCACATTGTCTTCGGCGCCGCATGTGACGAGAACTCATTAAGTCTGCCATAATTGTGTCCGCAAATACCATTACAATTGACCCTTGTGTGCAGTGATACAAGTCTGCACGGACAACTGGTTGCGTAAATAGCTGTGTACCGACTGACCGCGTAGCCTCGGGAGGCTGGCTCGGGGCATAAACCGTGAATCGAAGCCTAAATTTGTGAAGCAAAGTTTCTATACGGACGTTCGGGGCGCTCGCCGCGCGGCCACTCTATCCGTGCTAAGCGTCAGTATCGTTACACGATATATATAAGCGTCAGTATCGTTACAGAGTGGCAGCTGCGGCGCCCTACGCTTTATACTACAAAGCTTCGTTTCTTTCGGGCGTCCCTAGGCGGCACTATTTTTTTTAATAAGTCTATGAGTTGTTCAAATCGTCACTCTTTCTTCCAAGCACTCCTTTGTTCAATCGCCCATTTGTATGTACAATCCACTGTTAATGCACTACATTCCTTTTGCGCTACCTGTCAATAACCACAAGCACTTCTTCTTTCTTTAAAAAAATAGTTAATAGGTATTTCGCCAGTGTCAAGTAATTAATAGTAATAACAAACACATTTAACTTGATAGTAGACCTATTATTTCGATAGCAATCTATGCGTTATACACGTAAGATCAGAGACCTGGCAGGTCCCTAAATCTATGGGTAAGACATAAGGCGGTCGTGGCACTGAGATAAATAACAACTACTAGCGCTGTTGCCATGGTAAGGCAGAGAGAGCGCTTGCCTCGATCGAGCCACATTAGGCTGCTTGGTTGCTTTTTACGTTTTATTACCTCAAAAAATTTCGTTTGAATAAAATCAATCACCAAAAAAGGATATAAAGTATTAATCTATGGTGGGTGAGTGGTCAGGCGGGACGGGTAAGAATTAAGTGCGCTGAGCCCAGAATTAGGGGTCAAGTGAGTCCAACACCGAGTCAAGTTTATTTATTTTAAGTCTGAGTAATAATTACAATACTTCATAAAAAATATCTTTATTTATTACTTAAAAAACATCTCATCATAGGGGTTAAAAAATCTCCTCTTTCCCAATTGGTTTATTGTGAACTGTGGACTATCTTGCCGTGTGGCAGTGCCTACTTAAGGTGTACAATCGCACGATCAACCTTGACCACACATCGTTGTACATGTTATGACATGCTATCTCGAGTATGAAAATATTTTTTGTGTCAAGAAACCTCTAGAAAACTTAAATTAGGAAGAACAGCGCCATCTGTCGGTTACTATTTGTTTTATTTTAAAATCTTTTAAATCTCGTTTCGTGGGACTGATATTTTTGCGCCTTCATAAATATATGTTTTTTTATTACGTTAATCGCGAGTCTATATTTTGTTATCACACTATTTGATATATTAATTTTAACTTAATTTTAGCTTATTTAATGCGTTCAAATGAAAATTTTATCAGGTGTGTTTACCATAATCATGTTATAATGTTAGTGTTAATGTCAATTTTTTTGAGAACAAATATAATTTAAACTATTCAAACTTTATATTTTGTCATTTAAAACACAGCTTACAGTACGCCCGGACTAACTTGACCGGCCTGAAGTTAGTTCTAGAGGCGTCGCATTAAAAGTGTTTTATACAAATTAACTTGGCTGCGATTCTTAAATATTGAACTACCATTACTAAAAGTATAATAACGTAACGTAACATAACTAAGTATAATCAAAGTAAATCTCTTAATCACAATTCACCTACAAATAAAGACAAATAAACCATAAGCAAACCAGTGGAAGGGGTGTAGGGAGGGGGGTTAGTGTCTATGGTTTTCTATTGCACACCTCACAGTCCATACCCCCCCTCAAAATGACATGAATACCAAAAAGAATCTACTCTAAAACCTCCCCAAGGTCAAGGTCACTTTGCGCCACTCACCTCAAGGCCGGACGAAGGTCGTTATGCGCAGGAGTTGCACAAATGATACCGTGGCTCGTACACTACTGAGAGTCGAACCGTCGGCGGCGTTAGTATTTCACAACCCCGATGCTATGTCTTAATATTTCGCGGTGATTGTAAATAGGAAAGGGATTGTATTAGAACAATTTTATTTATGTTAGATTCTGAACCAATTTTTGAGGGTAGCTTGTAATAGTTCGTGTATCCGCAAGTTTTGAGTTCATTTGCTTTTTAGAGCGTGAAATACAACGTTAATTATTAAAGTTTGTGTCCTTGAGGGTAGCAAGCCGTATCAAGCTTCATGGCCACAATGAGTGAAGCCAGTGGCCAGTCGAGTGTGCGTTTGCGCTGGTGTGTGGAACAAGTAATTGCTTGTATGAGTTGTGTGAAAGGCGCTAGGTTAAAACATCACCACTCCCAATCGTGGCAGGAATTGGAACGATTATTTTTAGCAATTTGTTAATTCACTAAGAAAAAAAACACGCCAACAAATATTTTTTGTAGTTTCTAGTATTGTTCTTAGCATTTCTACTAAAAGTTTTGTAATTGTACGATCGCTTGGCGCAATGGTTCGAGCGTAGGCCGCTCGGCTCACTGCACATGGCGGTTGCGGGTTTGATACCCACCGTGGAAAATTTCGGAAATAGCCCGGAATGCCCAGGTCTGGGTGTTACTGGGATCGACCCTAGCCCATAGTACAAGGGTCGCTTTGTTTGGGACCATACAGTTGGTGTGTCAGTCTGGCAATATTTGTTTTTAATTCATTTTTTTTTTATTCAAACGGGGTATAGGAATGAACAAAAATCATTTGAAGTTGTTATTTTTGTTTCACAGTGTTGTGTTTGTAGGATTGACTGAACTCCATGCACCATCGGCTGAACTGAAATAAATGTATTTTTTTTGCAGAGGTTTGTTGAACCCTGCAATAACATATAGGTATGCTACTTTTATCCTCAAAATCCAAGACTGCAAGATCGCAAGACTAAAAGTAAAGGATAGTGGATCATAACATCACTTAGACAATTTTGATGACAGTGAAATTGTAGTAGTAATCTGGTAGACTTGTAATCTTTCTGTTCACACCTTTCATTATATCAAAAATATAGGTATTATATTTAGCAGGGTTGTACAAAAAAATCATTTTGTTTTAATCACCTTGTTTAAAACATGTTTTAATCATTTTGGGAAAAAATAATTGATTTTTTCCTCCTGATTTAAATCAATGTTTTAAACAACGTTTTAAACATGATTTAATCAGTACTTGATAGTCAATTAAAACAGCGTCATGTACATGACGCTGTTTTATTAGCACATGTAGAAAATAAACGATTGTCTGATATTATGGTGGCCGTATCGTATTATTTTCAATACTTTTGCAATTTGCATTATGTGAGTTCATTCTTACCACTAGCTCGATGACCTCCTTGTTACATATTTTGCACTAGCTGTGCCGGCCACTTCGTCCGCGTGGAATAGTCAAAGATACTATGGTAGCAGTTTTAATTATTTCACAAATAAGACATATACATATAAATACTTTAATGAGCTATTTGCAGTGTTTATGTAGGTTTCCTACCTACACCTTTTCTAGTGTTAGACATCCCTTGATCATCGTAATGTAAGGTCTGCGGAGTTCTAATACCGTTTCTCAATCGAGATTACCTTGGTTTTGGTATTCACGATAAATGAAATACAAACAACAAACTAATCAAACTCTTTTGCAATTCAAAATCCACAAGCTTGTAATAAAGGGTTGGTTTTGCAAGTTGTGTGCAGAACAATATCAGTAATGTCACTGTTGTAACTGCCCACTGCAATTGTGATTATTGTGCAAGTGTCGTTTGCAATTTGTTATACCTCACTTTCTACGGCCCTGCAATATTCATGTGAAGTTTGCATCAAAATTATTATTAAAGTTGATAGTAAATCACGCCCGACTCTTAAATACGGCGTTTCTTTTTAATATGCTATAATTGTTTATAGAAAGAGACTCTAGTCTCTAATATGTCATGAAAATACAGAATCCTAAGACACTAAAGTAGTCCGCAGATGACACGATTTGGCTTACAATCCCGGTAAAGCCTGATGTTCGATTTTGTTCCTTTATCCTGCGTATATCCTCGCTCTACCTAGTCACAGGTTAGAGTTCCGTACCTCAAACGAGAAAATCGGAATCCTTATAAGATCACTTTGTTGTCCGTCTGTCCGTCAGCCGGTCTGTCAAGTTTTCTTTTAATATCCAGGATCGTCGAATAAATCAAGATATATAACCCATTGTTTAATCTCTCGGGTGTCTCGCAACCCAGAATAAATAATAAATTGTTAAGCCTGAGTAACGGATGGAAGAAGCTAGAACTGAAAATCGATAATTATTTTCCAATCCGATCTTAATTACAACATCGCATTATCTGTTAATCAACACTGTCGGCACAGATCAATGGTGTTTATTAATTGCTTACCACACCGGTGTCGCAGCCTATTGTGGTGATCGATTACGTAACGTTACTGGTAAAGTTTGTAACTTTACTTTTTTGTTTTAGTTACCATTTAGTTTTACGTTTTCCTGACAATTTATGAATCTCTATCGATTCGCAAGCATAAATAAATAAATATAAATAAATATCGCCAGACGAACACACCAAGTGTATGGTCCCAAACTAAGCAACGCTTGTACTATGGGTACTGTACAATGGACTGGGAGCGATCCTAGTGACACTCAGACTAGGGAAAATTAGGAAAAGGCCATTTCCGAAATTTACCCTGACGGGAATCGAACCCGCAACTACCCGATGCAGTGAGCCGAGCGGCCTACGCTCGAACCACTACGCCAAGCGGTCATCATTATTATTAATAATTTAACTTTACAAAAATTTTATTTTAGTTTTTTTTAAAATAAGGGAGCGTATGTAACTGCTTATAACATCAGCTATCTGCCAGTGAAAATCCCGTCAAAATTGGTACAGCCGTTTCGGAGATTACCCGGAACAAACACACAGACAGACACACAGACAGACAGAAAATAAAATCACGTTTTTGTTATAAGTTCCTTATGTACTCTCATATGCATTTAGTGAAAAGGTGTTATTTTGATATTACAAACAGACACTGCAATTTTATATATTTGTATAGATTCGTTCGGCTAGTACCATCACTACATAGTATAAAACAAAGTCACTCCCCGCTGTCTGTATGTCCCTAGGTATGCTTAAATCTTTAAAACTACGCAACGGATTTTGATACAGTTTTTTTATTAGATGGGTTGATTATAGAGGAAGGTTTATATATATAATACATGCATAATATAAAAGAGAAACACTGATAATTTTAGAGCCGTGCGAAGCCGGGGCGTGTCGCTAGTTGAAAATTCAGAATTGTGCTGTTGGCATAAATACAATTTGCCTAGATGGCATAACTATGACATATCTTAGTCTAGTTACATTAGATCGAGTATTCAGCCCCTAACCTCCATAGAATTGAAACATACTGTACCGAAAAAAGGTTGTATCCAGGTCCTAGAATTACAAGTAGGATATTGATTTCTTATATTTACGCGAATACTACACATTGAAATAAAACTATTTATACGGATTATTATTAAAAATAAACGCGATATAATCAGTAAAAATAGTTTTATTTCAATATTACAAGTAGGAGTCAGAAGACGTGGTATAGCACAGTCCTCCGCAAGATGTACAGTCGGGGAATTAAAAGGTTAACCACCTTAGAGTCGATTTTTGCTTGCACGGGTGCAAGAAACAGTAATGCCAACATTCCTGTCGAGACTTGAGCTGCTCAGTCCCAAGCTGCACTATCATCCAAATAATCCGAAATTTTGTAATATCCAAAGGGTTATTTAATTAATACTAAGCTCTGTGCAAAGGCCTTACAGACCTTAGTTTTAATTATGGTTTTCAACTTATTGATAGGTAAATCTCGGATTTCATTGGGAAGCTTAATGTAAAAACGTATACATTGCACCATAAAATAATGACTCCTTTTTTCAAAATACTATCCATGACTTAGTTTTAAAACGTAATTTTGTGCTCGGATCACGATAAATGAATCAATTTGAAAACTGGTTAAGGTTTTCATACCCCTTCTGTATAATATCTCATCCGTCCCAGGAAGCCTTTGGATGTGAGTGGAAGATGACAATAATGTATGCAAGTCGTTGGGGAGACTGTGTCCAGCAGAAGACGTCTTCCAGCAGAAGGATGGAATAATGTATTCCAATACATCGCCGGACATAACACAACAACTGTTCGTCTACGGATACAATACAATGATCTGGAGGCAATCCCAGTGACACAGAGACCAGAGCAAAGGCCGTTTCCAAAATTTGCCCCGACAAGGTGGTTGCGGGTTCGATTCCCGCTGGGGTAAATTTCGGAAATGGCCTTTTCGTAATTTGCCCTGGTCTGGGTGTCACTGGGATCGCCCCCAGTCCATTGTACGGTACCCATAGTACAAGCTTTGCTTAGTTTGGAACCATACAGTTGGTGTGTCAGTCTGGCGATTAAAATAAATAAATAAATAAGAATCGAAGCCGTAACAACCCTAGCAGTGAGCCGAGCGGCCTACACTCAAACCACCACCGAGTCAACACTTAAGTACTGAAAACTACCATAGCCAATCAAAACGTAGCTTCACATGTTGCAGCTTACTTGATAATGATAAGTAATTGCTTGCAAGTAGTTTAGACGTCGTATTGTCGCAACATGTGAAGCGATCTGTGGATTATCGGTCAAGGCTCATGTTTCATGTCAAGTTAGGTAACACCGGTCAAGTGTACAGATATGATGAGTCGGCAGGTTTTCGCAGAATGGTGTTAGTTATATTGCTGTAATAAAAGAGATTACTTCACTGCCTCCAGTTTTTATTATGACCTGTTTACACATTGATACGAATGGAGACATTTTGACATGATTAGTGAGTTCGCAAATAGACCAGATGTTTCCAAGAATTGACAAAGCCAAGCTGACTGAATTGACTGCAACTCATATTATAAAAGCTGGCTCAATCGGAGTAGCAACACCCTCTCACAAAAGTCTGATCTACGATGAGTGAGAGAGTAAGAACCCAAAAGGGGGAAAGGTGAAAGGAGATCCCTGTCCATTCCAAACCTCCCTGTTCAACTTCGCTTAAGGTCGGCAATGTACGAGCAATGCCTTTGGCATTGTTAGCATATATATATAGGCTACGGTAACTGCTTAACTTTAAGCGGGTTGGCTGACCACTGCAGAAAGATTGTTTATATCCTTATGTTTTTCTTTACTTAGGGGAGACTATCCTGAAATTAATAATATGAATTACGAAGAGAAAAATGTGTGCCAATTTTTTTTAGGTTTCACAGTTTTTGTTTTGATGTCAGTAAAGTAGCATCAATAAAAGTTATTACTAAGTTAATAATGCTGATAATTTAATAATGTTTCTTACCGCTTGCGTTAGTTGGTACACATCGTCGTCTCCATTCATTATAGTTAAATGATCGCGGACCGAAAAGGTCAATGTATTTGCATCAGAACGAAATGCGACCTTTGTTTCCGCGTGAGTGAGCATAACGAGCTGTTTCATACAAATTCTTTCAGTTACTATATACTACTATACTATACTATATTCAGGCGAATTTAGAAGCGATTGTCATTGTAGTGGTTTGGGTAAATTTTTGTGGTCGTTACCTCTTATTTCCCTACATTCATGGCAATAACATAACACAGTTTAAAGAAATGATGGCTGTTGGGGCAGAAAGTTTCTGGAATAGGGGTATGAACTGGAAGTCATAGCCCCCCCCCCCCCATCTACAAGGTAGACCGATGACATCATAAATGTCACAGGAAGCCAGCCTAAGTCCGGAAGTAGACGTCTTCATGCTGATAGATAGATGATATTTACCGATACGACGTCGGCTACCATCAAAAACTCTACTTAGTAGGACTGTCTAAGCATTTTTTTTTGTGTTTCTACTATCTTCAACAACTAGTCATTGTACCTAGGGAGTAACAGCAACTAAAATTGCGTATAAGTATAGGCAGATTAAATGGTCCAGTCAATTAATGTATCTGAATTAGTTATAGTTTCAGAATATTACAACATCATCTTCTTAGACGTTCACTTCAAAACTGCATTATAATTACGCAGTGACGTAGGTAATATGAATAATAAACACGTTACTTGTGACGATATACCTATGCGCTGCAATGGAATGCATTTTATTTTTGTGCAACAGTGGGCGAATCCGCTGGAAAACAAGGTTTTTAAAACTAGTATGTGGTTATTTATTAATGTTACAAGGTCTTTGCGAATGTTATCACTCTTAAATTTGAAGTTATGGACGGGAGATTAGGAATATCTAATATGCCTGCTATTTTTCAGCAATTAAGTACACCGTCAATTTATAAGATAGGCTCGCCGGTTTTTTGAACATTATATTATAATATATCTATATCTAAATATATAACTCAAAGGTGACTGACTGACTGACATAGTGATCTATCAACGCACAGCCCAAACCACTGGACGGATCGGGCTGAAATTTGGCATGCAGGTAGATGTTATGACGTAGGCATCCGCTAAGAAAGCATTTTGATTAATTGTACCCCAAAGGGGATAAAATAGGGGATGAATAATCCCGAAATTTTTTTTAAGTTAAATTACACGCGGACGAAGTCGCGGGCACACCTAGTTTAATATAATTATGTACTGGCCGCTAAACAATTTTCATTTGTGAGTACTTTTTATATCGTATAGAAATAAAAAATATACCTTGTGAAATTTCAATCAAATTGTGGGATTGGTCAAGTAGGGTAAGGGTAAGGTGTAAGGTAAGGATGCCAAAAGTTTATTAACCTTTACTTGGAAAATGTGGAGATCTTTATCCGATACTGGACATACCTACTGATGAATTGATGGGATCATTCTGCGCATGTGAGGTCTGTTATGTCTGTAAGGCATCTCGCTGGTGGTCATCCATCACATCTTTGTGCACTCCGCAATGGTATTAAGATGACCTAATACACATTAACAGAGCGTTGGGTAAAACCAGTAAGCAATGGTAACTCGGTGAGTAATGCAAAAAACAGATAATGCGCTACATTACAGCGTCTGACGGCAATGCCGCTTTTATGACAAGCCCAGACCGCAAGACTGTGTAGCTACAAAAATACTTTACTATGCATATTGATTTTCAATTTTTGTCGTTAATTTTAGCTAAATTATGTGTGTTGTAGGTTAAATATATTACTACAGTGTACATAATCAAATTTAAATTTACAAAATAAATAGTGTACCTATTATAAAATGAGCGATAAACTTAATGGATATTGAAATAAAACCATTCTACGGATTCTATCGCGTTTATTTACTTTAAGTACTTAAAATGGTTTTATTTCAATGTGTAGTATTCGCGTAAATATAAGAAAACTTAATGGATATCTTCACTTTTGCAAGTAATATTGTTTAAACCATATCCAGGCGATCCCAAAGGCATTTCCGCCAAAACTTATTAAAATAGCTACAAAAACAAATAATGTTTAATTACTTAAGTCATATTAATTGCCTTGTCACATTATAAAAACAATAATGTGATTTATCACAATATTAGGAACTATTCGAAAATCGCATGAGTACTAATTTCATCAAACCGTTCAGCTGAAATTGCCATAACTTTTTTGTTGCAGATGCGCAAGAGTCGCTTAAGAAACATCTCTGTCTGACACGGTAGGCGCGCACAATAAAAAGGAAATCCTTTGAGTCACCATTCAAATGCCATATTGTGTTACAAATCCAATACATTTGTTAGACTATGTGTTGATATGGGTTTCATTATAACCGTCGCTTTAAAAGTTAAAATACGGATGGTTTGAACATGCGTTGACAAAAAGGGGAATGTCCAAGTGACTATGGGATTGAGCATCGATGTTAAACCTTTTTTCACAATGAAATATGGATATATTGAAACTACTTAATACAAATTAATTACTATGAAACTAGAAACTAACAACCCTATAAAACATTATTTAAAGTTTGGATAGCTTGGCTTACCAAATAACGCAACATTTTCCTGTGGTACGATAAGTGGACATTGTTTTTTAATAATGGAGTAATTTTTTGTTATTTTTTGAAAGTATCGAACAGGCTACAAATTCTGTGCTTTCAGATATTATGTGAATTCAATTATTTATGCCATTTAATACCAACCATTTATGAACTTTGTTACAGTCTTCTGTTTTAGTGATGTTTTACTAAGCCTGGAATAAAGTTATAGCAACACCTGCACTGCAATTTGTTGCCAAAAGTAATTCAGTAGGCGCTACTTTTCAACTGCAACAATTTTCATTTGAGTGTAGGTACTTTTATATTCATTTAGCATCAGACCAAATTATTGTTACATAAAAATATATAGGTACCTACTGGTACATTTAAAACTTAATACTAATCGTTATAAGCCTGGTATTAGTAATATGTATTCACTATATATATCTTTTAAAATCAACACATACGTTCATTATGTTTACTAATTAACGTAAACAGTGACTCCGCATTTGAATAATTACATAGCTATTATACAATATTAGAATAATAAAACATAGGTATTATATAAATTATCCAAACTAATCTATACAAATAAATAAAATTGGAGTGTCTGTTTGTAATATCAAAATAACACATTTTCACTAAATGCATATGATAGTACATACAGAACTTATAACAAAAATGCGATTTGAAAAAAAAAATCTGTCTGTGTGTTTGTTCCGGGTAATCTCGAAACGGCTGGACTGATTTTTACGGGATTTTAGGCGTAGGCTACTTTAATTTTAGAAAAACAATTAGGGTTCCGCGTTAAAAAATAAAAACACTTGAAATCCAAAAGTACCTCCGAAACGGCTGGACCGATTTGGACAGGATTTTCATTGGCAGTGAGCTGGTGCTATAAGCAGTAACTTAAGCTACCTTATTTTAAGTAAACAAAAAAATGATAGCAAAATGTTGCCTGTCGCGCCGGCTCAGAACGCGCGCGCGGGCTTTTGCGATAGTAGGTATATAAAACACGAAACATCGACTGGCAAATGTTAAATTAAATTTTTGTTAAGTTAAGTGGCGAAGTCGTGGGCACAGTCTGTAAGTCTGTATGTCTATTTATTAACTTTTCACGCCTAAACCGCTGAACCAATAAACCATAACCGAAATAATACTTGAAGGGGTGAAATAGGTGATGGAAGCTTATATGTAAATTAAATAATAAAAAATTAAAGTAAATTCCGTTCCGAGATCCACGCGGACAAAGTCGCAGGCTAGTATTATATATATGCATTATATTCTCCATGCCGAAACGTATCATCAATTTCAACGCCTTTCTTTTTATATCAATTCCATGTTTTTTTATATGGCGGTTTATATCTGTAAGATTTACAATATCTTATCTATCTATCTGACAATCGTCTCACTAATACCTACTTTTAATTATTTTTGGTAAATTGTCATGTTAGCCAACCCTCCCTAGGCCGCATGGTGGACTATGGCTCTAACTAATTACCTTGAGTCTTATAGGTTAAGCCGCACTCTGAATTATCACGACCGTTTGGCGCAGTGGTTCGAGCGTAGGCCGCTCGGCTCACTGCACATGGTGGTTCAAATTTCAGCAATGGCCTTTTCGTAATTTTCCCAGGTCTGGGTGTCACTCGGATTGCCCCCAGTCGATTGTACTGTACCCACAGTACGAGGGTTGTTTAGTTTGGGACCATGCACCACCATGGACCATCACCTTAGAAGAAACCACCAGCGTCCGACAAATGCAGTTGGTCTGTCAGTTTGGCTATATTATTATTATTTTGACTATTTATTTATAAACAGTAGTTCCTAAAATGAGGTCTATACAAAATTTGTGTGTCTCGTTGCTGTTACATGTAATTCGGTCCAGCTGCTTTCATGGCGACGTCAGTCATCTTCCTTACTGTATTCAGGGAATCAATAATGAATCTTAAAAGAATACAAATACATCTTAGGGTCGGGTGGTCAGCGCGTACCTTCACCTGGTTCAAAATGGAACGAACTCTATTTGAATACAATAAGAAAATGTGCAAGCCACTGCAAGTAGTTCACCTAATTACATAAAATTTCCTTGGTTTTTTATTCTTTGTTAAAACCACATTTATATTACGATTTCTGTAAAGGACTGACGTGATATATATAGGTACTTATAGTATTGAATATATTTTATTTTACACAAAATGGCTTCAAGATACGAACATGTCGTTGAAGATTTGGGAGCGAACCCTTATTTCCGTAAGTTGTAATTAAATATTTGTTAAACAAATGATTAAAAGATTATTTTATCGGTACATTTGCCAATGTCTCTTGCGGGATTTTAAAAATATATTTTTTGTTAGTGATAGCGGCTGAAAGGTTTAGGTACAATACTAAAATGTATACTGGCAATTTGATGTATTTATGATAGAGGAGCTACAATTAAACTAATCTGACTCATTTTATAGCCAAAATATGAAAGTCTGTGACTTATTGAAAAGAAGAAACTTATTGACAGAATGAAATTCAATAAAAAATTACACCTTAATAAAGCTGTATTATAGTCATAATATACAATATGTCCATTTATGGATTAGCAGTAATTACACTATGCTTGTCTTCTTCTTTCAATCCAAATTGCCTACTGATGGCAGAAAGAGATCATTTGGTGTATAAATTATAATTCGGGAATAGTTATATCCGCGCTATACCAGGTTTATAATTAAGAACGTATATTTCTAAACATACTCAGCAGTTCAAAGCTATGAAATTTGAAATTTTTACAAACTACAAATGAAATTTTGTTATAATAAGTTAACGAAAACTACTAGATTACGAAGAACAAAATGAAGGATCAGATAAGCATTTTAGATCCTCTAGGAACCTTGTGATTATTACGTAGAATGCCTAGAAAACCAGCGTCCAACTATTTTATGAATTGTACGAACTGAATAATGTTATTATATTTTTCATCAGGATCGTTCCCAACATGGTCCTTACAAGAAACCTTGACTGGTGTGGCTATTGTTGCCAGCATATACCTCACTTTAGTCGTGAGGATACTGCCAAAGTTCATGAAGAATAGACAGCCGTACCAACTGAAGAATACTTTATTAGTGTATAATGTGTTCCAAGTCGCCTTCTCTGCATATTTAGTGTTCATTGTGAGTAGAGCTTGCTATGATAATTTTATAAGGCTTTAGCAGCAAATGTAGAGTCAATACAATTGTTGATGATGGAGATTTAAACTCTTAACTCATACTTTCAAAACCTGAAATTAGCTGCATAGTAACCTCTGAGTATTAATAATGCCCCTAAATCCGTGGAAATTCCAGGCCCTATTACGCTCGAAGAACATCGTATGCCTTATACGGTAACTGCTTAGACGAAATTATATTTACGATCATCCGTTTGACGATAAAGGTTATTTTTCTTTACAGTATACGAGATATATCATCAGATATAACATTATAGTAACAAGATGTCCGCAGGGAGAAGATCTACAGGAGGTAAAATTAAATCTTAATCATCTATACTTACAACTATTATATACATTTGTTCTACAGAATGGATTTGAAATGCATCAACAAATTTAAACTGAAATCAAAGCCTATATGCTTGCAATACCAATGGCATTGCTCGTACTTTATCGACCTGAAGGGGAGTGGGAATTGGGATAGAGGAAGGGGAAGGGAGGGGAGTTGGTATTCCGGCTCTCTCACTCACCGTACGAAACGCAGCTATTGCAGCTACTTTACGCTGGTCTTCCGTGAGAGGGTGGTATTAGCCAGCTCATATATGAGCCGTCAATTGGCTCCAGGCTTGCTCTACCACCATCAAAACATAATAAAGGCGGAGTATTCTCAAGGTGAAGGCGCCTGTCTAGCCCGCGAAATTCAAAATTTTCGAGTATTTTTATAGTTTATCCAAAATCTGAAAACATTTAAGACAACATTTTGTGCTTTGCGACAAACACAGTATGCAGTGCGTTTATTAATACATTTATTTTACTCTAAATATTATCACGGTGGATATGATACTAGTTAATCACTAAATATACAAAAATTGCCAGATTATCTGGATAGCTGTCGTTCTTGAAATGTTTTAGAGTAAGTTATAAAAGTAATTAATAAATGCACTGCACACGGTCTTTGTCGCGAATTACAAAATGTGCCTTTTATTTTTGTCAGATTTTGAAAAATTTCTAAAAAACCTCAAAAAATTTGAACTTCGCGGGCTAGATGAGCGCTTTAGCCTTAAGTAACTATTTGTCACGAACAGATCCCCATTAAATTTGCCGTATACAGGTTCCAGAATTCACTCTGTATGCATTTTCAGGCAATCGATATTATTATTTGATTTTCAGGTAATGGACGAGACATTTCCATATTTCGTTGCGAAGCATCTGGACCTTTTAGACACAGTATTCTTCGCGCTACGCAAGAAGGACAATCAGATAACTTTTCTGCATCTGTTCCACCACACAACCATGCTGGTGTGGACGTGGTTGCATTTGCTGTACTACCCCACGGACAACCTCGTGGTGGTGGGGTTGTTGAACAGCTTCGTCCACGTGTTAATGTATGCGTATTACGCTCTATCATCATTGGGGCCGGCGTACTCTAAGTATATTTGGTGGAAGAAACACTTGACCAAAGTTCAATTGGTGAGTGATTTTTTCGATATTTAAGGTTTATTATAATCTATAGGTATATATAAAAAGTTCGCACCGCTCCAAAACGACTCAACCCATTTTTATTACGAGAATTTTTTATTAATATTTGGTAGGTATGAGAATAGATCGTGAAGTAAGTATATTTGATATCTAGAAATATTTTATAATATGTATGCAACGTTTACAACGTTTGTCGAGTCAGCTAGTAATAAAATAAACTTTAATGATATGTGAACTGTGCTAATTCAAATTACAGCTCACGCCTGTAGGAAATTTGGTTTTTATAAACTAATGTTTAACAAAGATTGTCACTTGTTAGAAGATGAAGGAAGATATAAGTAGGAAACCCACGTACGTCCGTGCGAAAAACCAACTCATACTATGCCAGGGTTTCTCTCACACCGAGGGAGAATATACTTGTTATAAGTAATCGCAATAGGCTCCTTAATATAACATAAGGTTAAGCAATGTGAGAGGTGAGAGTTCAGTGCCAAGAACGGGGTTTTACATTACTGTTCTGCTTTCAGGTTCAATTCATATTAGTGGTTCTGAACCTGCATTACCAGCAGAAATTGGCACCGTGCCCCATCCCTGCGTTCTTCCACTACTACTGCATGACTCTCATCTTCACCTACTTCGGTCTCTTCATGAATTTCTACATCAATAGCTACCGGAACAAATCAAAGAAGAACCTCACTAAAGTTCAATTTGTTAATGATAGTTTAATAAGGGCACGTTGATTTTCTGAAAGCATTAAATGTTATGTTTTTACTTTAGGTTATTCATATATTTTTATTTATAAACGTACGGAGCTACGTTCATACCTTTTACAGATTATAAAAGTGATTGGATGGTTTATATTTCAAAACACTTTTGAATAATAAATAATTATTTATATACTTTTGCTTATACAATAATATATATCTTTAAAATCATTTGTTTTTAACCAGTTTATATAAAATACATATCGCAAGTCCTTTATATTTATTTAAAAATAGTATGCCCTTTATAATGGTCGAAATTAGACCATAATTCATATACAATTTTAAATGTCAATATAGTTTTTTTGTCAAAGACTATTTTATACTGGCACGCAGAAATGCACTATGGAAGTCCTGCGCTCCAAAAATTATAATATATTTTCCCCTTCATTATATTTTCTTCATTAAGCGGTATTTTATTTCATATCATATTTATATATATGTATTAAGTATATACCAGCTTTTACTCGCGACTTGGTTCGCGTAGATCTTGAAACGGAATTTGAATTAAAATATCCATTCCAAAATGCTTAGTGGACACCTACGGTATAAAAGGAAGTACCGTTTTTGAAAATAGCATGTATTAACTCCAGAGGTTTAGGCTGTGCATTAACAGAGCAGACAGTTACTCAGTCACTTTATATACAGATCTTAAAAATATTATCATTCCGCGTCACATGTTTAGTGTTACGACATAAACTGCAATGTCATCCCAGTACTCAGACATAACATTTTAATGATAATAACTTTTATATTATTATATATTATACTTTCATAGAATGCATTTATTAAATTGCGGAATAAAATCCGTCATTATCTAAATAGACAAGCAATAACGACTACAATACCTATGCATGAAGCACGGAAGTAATACTGGTAGGTAAATGGTATGATAATATTATACTGTTTTTTACATTTACTTATTACTTTTAAGAGTCAATAATAAAATTAAAAAAAATATATTTTTTATTTGCCATCAATTTCAACTCACTTACATGTTAGTAGGTACATAAACGAAATAAACTAGGGTTATAAAACAATGGTACGTGGAAAAAGGATGATGGTACATGTGGCTTCCACACTAGGACAAGCATGTCTCGTGAAAGCCAGCTTATATTTTGCCTGGGAGCAGTTTCCGAGATCGAAATTAGGTAACATTCAAATGGGGACATTTAAATAAAAAGTTAAAAGCTAAATAATGTAGGTACTAAAATTTGGTAATTAATACAAATAGTAAAACAAATAAAACAATATCAAAACATTTACAAAAATAAGACGAACAAACAAACAAACAAATCAGTGCCGTCTAGGGACGCCCGAAAGAGGCGAAGCTTTGCAGTAGATATTAGATATATTATAAGTGGCGTGCATAGGGTTTTTAAACAGGGTAGGCAGAGTGTAACATAAAAATAACGCGTTACGCGTTACGCGTTACGCTTTTCACCGTTTGAGTGCCCGGGTAGCGAGCGCCCCGAACGTCCGTAAAGAAGCTTCGCTTCAAAAACAATTGAATTATGTATGGGAATGATTCTCTGTGATTGGTGGTGAGCGAGTGGTCTGTGATTGAGCATTTCATGTGATGTGAGTGTGTGGTGGTGTATGTACCAATCTATAGCTAATTGACTACAGCTCATGTGTGGGCTCAAGATCAGTGTAGAGTAGCTATTTATCGCTGCGTAGTACTGTAACAACCTCTTCATAGGGTTTACCGTGTATCAATAAAATTATAAATTATTTATTATGTACATTTATTACGTTAATCTATTTATTATAATAATAATCAAAAACACAACTTTGTGCATCGGTATCCCGGTTGTCACTGCCAGCGCACCGCAATTCTTTCAATTTCAAAACCTTTTTATTTTCTTAAATTCATTATTTATCGTCGGCCAGGAACGTCTATCGCTAGTGGCCAGTGCGCCGACATGGACCTTACAGTACGATGAGTGATAGAGCCGGAAGCCCAAACAATCTTCCCTTTTCCCCCATTAAGAGCAATCAGTAATGCAAGCATCTATAAGCTGTGCAGACTGATTAACATCGATCGGATAGTGCCCTTGCTTGCTGACTTTGTTATAATATAAATATAAAATATAATTATCGAAGTCAATGGTAGAGTTCAAAAAGCAGTTTATTACAAGTACCTACAACTTTCAGTTCCATGCGATGTCAAAAAGTTAATAAAACGCATATAAGTAGATAAAAGGTCACCTTTTAATATTGCCCGCATTTAAATTGCTTTTAATTATGTTTAAATTACTCAAAGAATAGGAAGTTCGATGTAAGAACTTGTGTATATTATACTTTATTTGTATGTTGACGCACTTAATTCTGTAGTTGACGCATATCGACTTGAAAAATATATATTTTGTTAATTCAATAAAATAATTTCCATAAATCCAAAAAAAATGAAACACATAATTATATCAGGAGTCATCTAAGGGCTAAGGAACTGAAATCGTTATTTCTAGTCGACCGCTTGATAGTTTAAAACTGAGTATGTTTAGGTACATTTTAAGGCGTTGTTAGATCTTAGGAGTTAGCAGACGTAAATTGGCTCCGATTCCAAATACTATAAGTAATTAATTATTTCTGCTCTTTTGGTGCATCTTGTTGAAAAAATTGGAAAACTTTGCATACAACGGTGCGTTTACCTCGTGACGCGTTTTTACATTCTTTATATACTGAACAATGGATTATCATATCTGTTATGTCCACTTATGGTTTCTCGTTAGCTTAAACCATAGAAGAATAAAAAACAAATAGTCTCTCGTACTTACACGCCTTATACGTCTAGATATTAGAGTGAATGGAATACATAAAGCATCTATTGTATTTTTCGGAATCTCGGTTATTTAATTTTTTACATAATTAGTTTCAGTTATATATTTATTTAATTAGCTATTAATTATTAAGAAAGTAAATATTTCCAATAATATGATTACACGCTAAACAAACCGAACTAAAAGTATAACAGTAAATAATAAAAAAAATGGTGGGCATTGCTTTAATTCCTATGGCATTTCTGCGCATTACTGTTGTTTTCTGTTTAATAATATTTATTTGATTTCTGCACGTCCTTTGAGATTATTTTTCTAAGGATTAAAAGATGTCGAGTTATATACATAGTTATATAGCATATTTTCAGCTAAAATAAATAAGGTGGGTAAGAGCTATTAAACGTACCTTACAAGGCATATTCCTTATTCCTTACACGCCATTTTTTTTAAACACAATTTCACTCGATAATCTTCAATGTAGCGTCCATAGGTTTAGCAAGTATCACAAATCACATAATTTGGAAAAATGCCGCTGAAATCTTCCGCGCACAGAATAGTTGTTCGCGCCAGGCGCACTGACCGATTAATACTACCTATTTATTAAATGTCTACAGTTTGAGATATTTTTATTAAAATTCACGGATCAACTGACCTTAGCATGGCCTAAGTAACAAAAAAATGTGAATGTTGCAACGCGTTCAGAAATTGTGATAACGAAACACACCACCCATCCAAATGACTTTGTAGTGTTCTTGTTCAAACCAAAAGAAAACTATATTCTCGGCGTGTTAGCAAAATTTCTAGAGAATGAAGCTAACTAAAACAAGTCAAAACATTAAAAATACAAATATAATAACACGACCACGAATAATAATGTTCTTTTAGTTACACGAATTATGTTCAGAACTGCTGAGAGATATCGCTAGTAGTATTCATGAATGTTAAATACAGTACAAAGTAGTTTTTTTCTTAAAAAACTGAAATTTCACTTCTTTCGTTAAATATCCCACGCTATATGACAGACAAATTTTCAGGGACCCCCACTTTTGTGGATGTAAAATCCGTTATATTGATTTGTTCGTATAAAATGTAGCTAATGTCACCCGGAGGGTAATAACGAATCCATTAACACCTCATTTATTAAAATCGGATGGGTACTTTAGGCACTAAAAACTTTAGGTACATATTATGTACATAGACTGCCACGAACATAAACCCTTAGTATTTTCCGTAGTCTAATACAAAATTGTGATGGGATTTTTCTTACTTCCAAATCACCCGCTACTAACCAGCTCTACCAAACAAATAGAAAAGGCTTGTATTAATTTTTTTTTCTTGATTTTTTTTAATAGCACAAAGTCAGCAAACAAGCTTACGTTACGTCTGATGTTAATAGCCTGTAAATGCTTGAAATACCAAAAGCATTGCTCGTTGCCCGCCTGAAGGGGAGTGATGCAGAGGGTGGGGAAGGACGGGGCATTGGGCTTTCTGCTCTCTTGCCCATTGTACGATATGTAGCTATGGCTATGACAGCTGACTCACATTAAGTCTGGTATTAACAAAGTCATATTTAGTCTAAGGGCGATTTTGAAACTGTAATTCTTATGACATACCAGGCATGCCTTTTAAGTTCTGTCGTTTCCATATTTCCCGGCAATTTTGAATTTGGAACTGTTCTATATTCGAATGTGTTTAAATTTCGAATCTCAAAACAATTGAAAGTTTTGGGATTGATGCTATTGTTTAGTCACAGCGTCGATTAGAATCTGTCAGGTTACGTACGAAAATGAATCTTTCTAAGGAAAATGTTCGTGCAATAATTTTCTACAACTTTAGAAGAGGCCTGACACGGCTTCAGTGTTTTGAAGAGCTAACATCTGTGTTCAGTGATGAAGCCCCATGTCTGCGGACTGTCGAACGCTGGTATTTATAATTCCAGCGTAGACATACTAGTCTTAGTGACAAATCTCGCGAAGGACGGCCAAAATCCGCCTTCACTGAAGATAACATAATTACTGTGAGACAACAAATTCTCTAAGATCGTCATGTGACGTATCGAGAGATAGAGGCTCTATTAGGCATCTCAGGGACAACCATTCAGAAAATCTTGCATGAAGCGCTTGGTGTAAGAAAGCTAGATTGCCGTTGGATACCGCATCTGCTTTCCGACGATCACAAGGCGGCCCGCGTCAGATGCTGTAAGAAAACTCTGCAAAGGTTCAACCAAGGAGAGTCAAATCACGTCTACGATATCATCAGTGGTGACGAATCTTGGATCTATGCCTACGATCCTGATTCCAAACAACAATCTACAATCTGGGTCTTTCAAGACAAGCCAAAACCGACTAAAGTTGTTCGTTCTCGAAGCACTTCAAAGAAGGTGGTGGCCACGTTCATTGGAAAAACCGGCCATATTGCGACTATTGCACTTGAAGATCGTAGAACGGTTAATGGAGAGTGGTATACCACAGTTTGTTTACCACAAGTCATCGCCAACTTCGAAAATCTAACTCAAAGCGACGCATCATCCTGCACCACGACAACGCAATCTCACACAGCGCTCGTCAAACGATTGAGTATTTGAAGCAGGAAAAAGTAGAAATTCTTGACCATCCTCCATACAGTCCTGACCTAAGCCCTAACGATTTATTTACATTTCCTAAAATTAAGAAAAGTCTTCGTGGTTAAAGGTTCCAGTCCGGTGAAAAAGCAGTCGACGCTTTCAAGTCAGCCATTTTGAACACCCCCACTTTAGAGTGGTATAAATGTTATAATAACTGGTTTGAGCGAATGGAAAAGTGTATTAAGCTACGTGGTGAATACTTTGAAAAACAATAAAAAGTACTATAAGGTTCTAGTTGTGTTTTTTTCTTCAAACGACAAAACTTAAAAGGCATCCCTCGTATCAGTTCAAAATGAGATGTAATGCGTACCTACTCAGGATTTATCTGAGCCTTAAGATTAACAGTCTAAGGAATGGGCCGGTATAATATTAAATAAAGCTAACATAAATAACTTAAAATATAAAATGATAAAAAGTGTTTAATGATTTTCACACCTGTAGCGAATACTCTGTTTACACAAGCTATTCGGATCTGAACTTATAATGTAAACTAGGCTTCATTCATCCGCAGGCTTCGAGCGTGCGTGTGCGCAACAAACTACTAAATTATAGCGTCAGTTGTCTTCTAAACAGCAAGGAGATCGGTCGCGTTGCAATCGCCGCGACTACGCGAGTGTTCCATTTTTGAAAAACTTGTTTATAAAACAAAATATATTGTGTCCCGTCACATCGGAAAAAGGAGGTTAGTAGGTATATTTTTTTTAAATTAGTTTTTTGTTTTCATTTTAGAAAGTAATATTTACCTACATTATGAAGATCGATAACCCAGTTTTGTAATACATTTTTCATTACTCATACTCTGAAAGTAGGTCTGAAGTTGCCTGAGAAGCGGGTTGAAAGTAATACTTTTCAGGCCCGGGAGTTTCGCTTTCAACTGACAGCTGTCAAATTATAAAAAAAAAAACTAGTTCCATTTTCACATTTCTATGGAACCATGTTCAAACTTTTCCTACAGTCACTCAATTACAGCACGATGTAAAATTGAAATAACATAAAGTTAAGTATTAATTCAAGAATATATAATTATTTTTAAATGACTTAATTATAATTTAGTTTCAACAATTTCTTTAAAATAACATAGATTTGTGCAAAATATTTAAAGATGAAAATGAAAAATAGTGGCTAAATAATGAAGTTGGCCGGCCAACGAAAAAAAAAACAAAATAGACGGCAATCCGATTTTTTTTTTTCGATTTGTTTATACTTCCTTGTATTAGTTCTTTAGCCAATTCCTGTTTTTATTTTTATTTTCCTTGTATTCGTAATGAAAAGCACAGTGTTTACCTCGGGTGAAAGACTTATTTTGTCCCTCGAACTATTAGCGCCCTCGCTACGCTCGGGCGCCAAACCCCGTCTCGGGACAAAATAAGTAACTTTCACCACTCATGTAACAATGTACTATTACGCGGTAAGCTTGAATTCTATTGATTGGTTGGGTGAAGTGAAATATTTTCCTTTACAGTTTAAAATGTATTAAATTAATAATTTGGCAGGCAGATAAAATAAAAGTTTTACGACTTGTTTATAAACCTAGCATTGATTATCTAACAAATAATTTAAAATAACAATGTTATTTTAACTACCTAGGTATTTCTAGATTTTATTGACATTTTTGCCCAGACTTACCTTTCTATACCTACTTTTTAAATACTGTATAAAACGAGTTTGTGACGGGTCACTAGGTATCAAATTCTAACACGATTGTGACCTACTACAACTTTGAACTATATTTGAACCTGTTACACTGGTAATAAAAGTAAGACTTTCATTATCGATCTCAAAAGTGGTATGCTATAACAATGTGTATAGGTTTCATTAGGCAAAATACTCAAGATGATGATGATGCAATGCAATTTCTTTTTCTTTTAAAAACTTGATATAATATTAGGTACAAGGAATTATTAGACATAATGGAAATCGTGGCCTGCAAATTTTAATATTAAGTAGATCCTAACGAAATAACTACCTCTTAAACATTTTTCCCTCAAACCTCAAGCATAACCAGTAATATGAAAAACATTCACAAACATCCGCAAACGAATCTATACCTGCGTCAGAATCTACGAGATCGCTAAGGAGAGCAATATTTATTATGTACCGCACGCAACAAATAAGTAGCACAAAATATATTTAGATCATAGTAAATCCTCCCCAACCATTTCCCCAATATCATTAGAATTAATTCATCACCTTTCTGATTTGGCTCATATCGATATTAATACGAAACCACTCTCTTGCTCTTTAAGTACTCAGTTCTAGGACGATCAATCACAACTGTACCTGCTCAAAAATATCGCCCAATAGAGGTCGTCTAAGGCCATCGGCATTCAGAAACTAAAAAGCTATATTTATATAAGGTTTTTTTCCATAGACATATAATAATAACACACTGAACTTTGAACAAGTATGTCTCACGTTATATGTTAGGTGTAAACCTCTTATAGTATTTATGTCAGTGTTATAGAACCGGTCACCGGTCACGTGGTTATTATCAATCCACTTTATTTTCTACCTCACTTATTAATAAAATTATAGCTTTTTCCGCGACTTCGTTCACGAATGTGTCAAAACGGGATTTACAAACAGACTCCATTCGCCATTTTGCCTCTTTTGGGGGGTGGTTTTTCCAAAAGCCCTGCTTCGGTTTAAAAGGTACCTAAGGTACCTGTCAAAATTTCAAGTTTCTGGCCCCGGCAGCTTAGGCTGGTATTTCATAGATCAGTCAGTTTATCATAAATTTCATACATATAAATTTATGAATAGCATTTACCCAGAGCTCCTGCGATCTTTTGCGAGCGTAAACAGTAGCCTGTTTTGTTCAAACTCAAACTTAAACTCAAAATTGTTTTTATTCATGTAAGCCAACAAAGCATTTATGAATAGTCAGAATCTACCACCGGTTCGTAATGCTGCTTCCACTGAGAAGAGTTGCTGTTATTCTTGAGCCTAAAATTCGGTACAGAGCTCTGTATCGAATTTTATTTTAATCTATTAAGCCATTCTTGAGTTAAGCTCAGTTAAACTTACATACCAACAAATTTCACATTTGTGATATGTAGGGATTTTTATAGCTGTGCCCGCGACTCCGTCCGCGTGGAATGTGAACCACCCTTAACATTTACGGGTATGAAAAATATATGTTGACCGATTCTCAGACCTACCCGATATACACACAAAATTTAATGAAAATCGGTCGAGCCATTTCTGAGGCGTTTGACAACAAACACTGCGAGACGAGAATTTTATATATTAGATGATGTTTGTCTGAAATGAAGTATCTTTAACAATTGATTGAACACCTATAATTACAATGGATAATAGTTTGTTCAATAAATGCCGGCTGATCGGGCGTTATTAGATACTTATATCATCCCGCTTTTATTCCTGAAAAGGGCAGGCTGAAGTGAGTTTCAAGTCATCATCGTCATCTTCCACTATTCAGCAAGTGCAAATAAATAAATTCACTTCCTGTCTATTGCATTTTCAGCGAAAAGCGCGTTTAAATTAACCTACTTTCTATTTTAATTTGAGTTTAAGTAACTAAAGAGATTCGAGAGTTATAATTTGAGTGCCGAGTTTTTTTTATTGAGTAATTTATTTTCAGTAACGTAACACACGCGGCATAAATACTTTGGCCTTGGCCTTGAAACGTCTTAAGTGATTTATTTATTTATCCGGAAAATTTATTATTATCACATTATATTATATCTTGATTCATTTATTACTTAATTTAAAAATTTATAAGGTTCCCAGAATTATGCTCACCACAAGTCACGTATGCAATTCATATAAATATAATATGAACATAATTTATTTTAAAATTAGGTATATGTTTTGTATAAGGTACCTATAGGTGGTATATCCATAGATTATCTACAATGGAGGTTGTATGAGGCTTCGCAAGACGTTGCATACATTTCATGTACTAAACCGTCATTTGTTTCCGGTGCATGCGTTGCCAACACTAGAAGGATTTATTACACAAAACTCAATGATGCCTCAATGATTTTAGAACGCATGACTAGCGTTTACACGTAGCTTCGTAATATAATTAATACTCAATGCGCAAGTGTACATAAATGCTGCATCATTTTCACATGCCATTCAAAATAAAAATACCATTAAACATTTTAATTTTCTCTCACAACCACTCCAATTCCTTTCTTCGATAAATCGAAATTACGAACTTAAACTCATGCGTTTCTTAAGTCTTAAATAACCATTTACAATCTATACAAATAAATAAAATTGGAGTGTCGGTTTGAAATATCAAAATAACACCTATTCACTAAATGCATATGAAAGTATATATGGTACTTATAACAAAGCCGCGATTTAATAATTTTTTTGTCTGTCTGTTTGTTCCGGGTTAAGTTGAGATCCAGGCAGACGAACCGCGGGCACAGCTAGTAATAAATATATATTTAATGTCCCACTACTGAGCACGGGGTTCTATATGAGAGCAATTTAGGAACGTTGTTCGAGAACTGGTTGCTTTTATTAGAAATAGTATTTAAGTTCACTCAAACACAAATAAAAGTCGCATCGAAATCGGCCCCTGTCGTGTTGCAATGCAACTGAAAGACACAAAATATCGGTTTTATTTTTGCTACCCGCAAATATTGCCTATTTTATTTTTCTGCATAACATCCTAAACTTTTAAACAATATGCTGGTGTAAAAAATACTTTATTTACGATTTATAACGTAATAAAATAATTTAGCCCTTTTATCGTCCCACTCCTCGACAAGGTCCTCCCCTCACTACGAGGGGGATTCAGGCCGTAATCCAGTACCCTGGCACGGTGCGTGTTGGCGGATTTCACGTGTCATTCGATTTGTTTTTAGTTTTCCTAAGACATTAAGGTTTCCTCAAGATGTTTTCCTTCACCGTAAGCGAGTGATAATGATAATATAAAATTTATGATTTCAAACCCGGAAGTGCGAGCCGGGGTTGAACCCAGTACCTGATGCCCGCAAGACGCGTGCGTAACTAATCAGCTATCACTGCTATTTATGACGTGGGAATTTATTTTTTCTTCTATGTGCTAATTTATGTAGTAATTCTTCACGTTCGCTTAATGCAGGTGACTTTGCAATAGTATTAGTTTGTACCTATGTAAAGGTTATTCATCGGTCACACATAATTAAACTATTCAAAGAATATTGATTAATTATTTCGCATCCAGGCAGTGTACGTATAATTGAATGTACGATATGCCATCCGGGCCAGGGTGGTGAATTTTGGGCTCTTAAATGGCTCGACCTCTGTAATATTGGGACCAAAAAACTCATCATCATCTGTCTTACCATTATCCCATTATCTGGGGTCGGCGCAGGTGTTTTTTCCTTCCATTCATCGCGGTGTCCTGTCATACTCGCATCCACTCCAACCTCGTTCATATCACACTTGATACAATCCATCCATCTTCATATTCATCACAATTTTAGTCACATGCTTCTCATCCCTTCTCATCACGTGTCCAAACCATTCCAGCCTCAGCCTCTTACTTTATCTAGTAGTGGCGCCACCCTGACACTGCCCCTTATATACACATTCTTCGCCTTAATCATTAGCGTCATTTGGTACCAAAAAACTATCAGTGAAATATGTAATGCAGGCATGTTGAATTGTGATATTATATCTAGGTGTAGAAACAAGAGACGTGTTTTTGCCAAACAATCCTCCCACCATAGGGTTACTAAAAATGCAACAAAACAGACCCCTCCCCCCGTATGTTTCATGAAATTTATTAGTAATTGAAATATTTCCACATTTGTTATTATATTATAGTATAAAGTCACAAAACTAAATTTAATGAGTAATTGTAAAGAAAAACTACCATAATAAATTGATATTACATGATAAAATGTGCAAAAAAACCTAGCAGTCTAATGTTGCGACTACATTTCAAGTTTTTTAGTTATCATTTCGATCTTAAAATTTTCTAATATTTGTACAATTTCTGACCTGTTTATAATAAAGTTAAAGTTATACCATTTTAGCTTGTCTATCACAACCTGCAAGGAATACGTCAAATTATTAATAGTAACCCTGTATTTTACGCAATACTTCAATCACTACATAGTATAAAACAAAGTCGCTTCCCGCTGTCTGTATGTCCCTATGTATGCTTAGATCTTTAAAACTGCGCAACGGATTTTGATGCGGTTTTTTTTAATAGATAGAGTGATTCAAGAGGAAGTTTTTTATGTATAACACTTGCATAATGTAATAGAGAAACACTCATAAAAAGTGCGAAGCCGGGCGAGTTACTAGTGTATAATATGTGCATAATATAGTTGAGAAACACTGATAATTTTAGAGCCGTGCGAAGCCAGGAGGGTCGCTAGTATTTTTATATAGTTTTGAGAATAATCTTTATCGACTGTTAAGCGTCTCGAGCCGCTTTCCATACAAGTGTTTTCCCATACAAAAGATCCGTATTTCACACAGCGGGCGAGCCTTCACTCATGTGAGACACCATAAACTTATCAAATTAAATTAATAGGTTGATGCGCAAACGTGTCATCTTTAATTCAAGCTCAGTTTAGTTCGAGCGCGTATTTAGTTCAACACGCAAGGAACATTGGAACTACATAGTTTCACAACTACAGCCTACAGTGAATGTTACAAAACATCCTTTTTCCACATTTCCCGCCAGCTGTTGGAAAATTAAATTCTTTTTATTTGCTTAATTGAATCGTGTGTTCATTTGCTGTTTCGTGATATGTTACAAACACTATCGAATAGATTTGGAATGCCAATTTATCACCAATATGCTGTGATCTATGCCGCGCCCATCTATACCAACATCCTTACATTTAAGGATGTTTGTACAAACGCCACCAGAATTATCACCATGGACAATGGTGCTAATTCTGGTCATCTTCAGCGGTGTTCTAATTTTAGTCCGGACCGTCCTTTCTCTTCTTTGAATATGACAAAGGTGTTTATTGACCTGATTATAACGTCATTCGTCAATTTCATCGTAAATGTAGAACTGCTAACTCAATAAATTTCATTCTCTACAAGTGCGAATGCTGACTGGGTATGGGTGAAATGTTTAGCATGTGTGAACAGAAACAATTGAAGATCAAGTCGATAATTGCTAGAACATCCCGGCATACTGATAGATACCTATACATGTTGTTTTTTTATTGACTGTCGAAATAAAAGTTCAAAAAATCTTTCCTGAACTTATTTTTCTGTTTTCCTATGCTAATAAAGTTACTTATCCACCCATCCACATTACAAGGTAAACAAACGCAAATCTTCACAATAGCTTCTCGAAAACTTTTTAATTTTAATGTTGTATTATACCAGACAGGTCTCAAAATCGGTCTAATTTTTAATCATAGAGTATTCGTGTGAACATAGTTAGCCTACCTACTGTGTGCGAACCAAAAATTTTTTGGTGCGAACTTGTTTGTCGAAAAACGTTTGTATCGAACCTGTACTTGGATTCAAGGTTGAATTGAAGTTTAAAGTCAGCATTATATAATGAGTCATCAGCCTTGTCAGTCTTACCTAGATCGAAAAATAATGAAGATTCATTTTTTCCTAAGATATAGTTAAGTAGTATAAATGCATACCACATCGGTCGCGCAATGCTATTTTTAAAACCTAGTACTTATTTTATTTCTTCTAAACAAACGTTTTATTTACAGAAATAAGTATATTATAAGTTCCTCGTACACAAATATTTATTTACATTTTAGCATTGAAAATAAACATTTTATAATTCCAATAAATAATTTAGAATACAAGAAATTACATAAATGTTTTGCTGTAATTACAATGTTTTAGTAATCAATACAAAGGGTAATAGTGGGTGACCGATTTTGTTTTCTTATTGTTTATGTATTATACTATGTCACTCAGGGTTATTGTGGTTTTACTTTGTGAAAGAATTTCGAATCAGAATCAGATTAGTAAGTAGTTCCTGTGATTACCTTCTACATACGAATAAGTACATGCTTGTATACAAAAATCAATGATTCCCCTATTTATAATAATAGTATAAGTAAATTGATTGAAACATTATTTTTCTTAAATACGATTATTATGCAATACACTTTAGTTACAAAATAAGTATATTTTGATACAATAATGCTACATCTTTTAGAAGACATATGTTCCACATGCATTTTATATAACATAACAGCAATCATTCTCTAGTTTGACTTTCACTATGCGTGACCATAGGCTCGTGTGATCACACGCAGAAATAGACTTGTGGTCGGATAAATATCTTGAAGCGGATCTTCATCCGCTTCAAGTTTCGCTTGACGCATAATTAATGTTACATCTACACGTAACTTTAATGATGTCACTATCTTTTTTGGAACGAAGTCCCTTATCGCGCGTTGCGAAAGTGGGCTAGGCGGAAAAAAATTAGACCAAAAGTTGTAACGACACTTTTTGCTATAGTTGTAAGCCGTGCGGCGTGCGCGTGTTTCTCTGTCTGTCTCTCTCTCTCTTTCCTATAGAAAGCAAGCCAGTTATTTTCGTTTCGTCTTTCTATTTCGCACTGAACAGTGTGGTGTCGCGACGATTATTTTTGTTGAGTGTATACAGGTTTTTTGTACGTAATAAAAAATAATAACAATAATGAATTCCGACAGTGTTTCTGCACAAGTTCCGGATATTGCAACTTCGTTCCATCCGGGTGTCCCTTGACACCTCTCAACTTTTTAAAATACTATAAGTTTTGTACTTAACGTGATGATTTCCTGCTAATATAAATTTAAAAATGCAATTTTTTTTGAATAATTCATGAAAATACCGACGAAGGTATCCAACTCTGGGGGGTCCAGAATCATGAGTTGAATCCATGGTATCAGTTGTCATTACGATGCCTGTATTGGGGACACCTTTCCCTATTACCATTTCTTATGTCAATTGTCCAATGACGTAAAATCTGCCGTGAGTCATAAAACTTTTTTGCAATAACTTCAATAACACTTAACACGCAATTACAGCAATCTTTCTTTATATCCAGACGATTCTGATTTCTAATGCTGTAATAATAAGAGTTAATTTTGTTACATGTTTCATGAGAATATTGTCGTTGATGGTAATGAATAGGAATTATGTTGGTAATGATCTACTTGCGATTGTTTTACTGGGTCATTAGATTGCTTCTGCAACAGCGGCGTACTGACCTACTACGTAGCCTCACGAAACTACCATGCGCTCTGTAAGGTCAGCAGTATATCCGCGGGCAAACTTCAATTTTCAACTCAAAATATGACATTTCACTCGCGAATTCACGCGTGAGATATGAGATTGTATGAGAATAGAACTAAAGGATGTGATACTGTCAAAACCATTCATCTATACTATATGTCCTCCTCCTCGCGATGCGTCCCTCATTGCTCAGGGTCGTGATTTCTTCATGGGGAGATTCTCTGCCTCCCGATACTTCGCCACATGTTTCGTCACATTTTACAAAATAAATAAATATCGCCAGACGAACACGCCAACTGTATGGTCGCAGACTAAGCAACGCTTGTACTATGGGTACCGTACAATGGACTGGGGGCGATCCCAGTGAAACCCAGGGAAAATTACGAAAAGGCCATTTCCGAAATTTAACCTGGCGGCAATCGAACCCACAATCACCCGATGCAGTGAGCCGAGCGGCCTACGCTCAAACCACTGCGCCAAGCGGCCTACGCTCGAACCACTGGGCCAAGCGGTGGTCGAATCTTTGTCATCATTAAGTGAAGATCGAATTCAGTCAAACCATCTCAGGGGGCTTCGACCTTTTGGGCGTTTACCAACAACCTTGCAAGTGACTATTAACTGTTCAAGGTAACTTCCCTTTTCCCTCACAATATGTCCACAGAATTGAAGTATCTTAATTCACGTTATATACTATATAAACCAAATATTCGTATTCAAGGCAAATATGCGCTCGAACGCTGTCATAATTTTATTTTAAAAAGATTACTTTCTAGTTATCAAGTAATAAACTCACATGATGCTATGTGAGTTTATCACATTACTAGTGTTCCCGTTAGACCCTCCAGCTAAGCTAATTGCTTGGGCTAGGAGTGGGTTCACGCCAATAGTTTAATAGCCAGGATGGGGATTGAACCCGGAACCTCCCAGCTACGAAGGCGGCCCCTCGAACCACTAGACATTCGACTGCCTTTCCGATCGTAAATCTCAATGTTTCATTTATCTAATTGTTCGAGTCATAACTGAAGATGTTCTAGAGTCATCGAAATTGCGCAATAAGATTGACCACTACTATTTAAGAGTCGCATATTGGGGTCCATTCATCTAGGTTTTTTTAAGGAATAAAATGGTGACAATCGTCTCGGTCACTTAGTATTGTCAACCCATCAAAACCAGAGTGAAAGCTGCACAAAAAATGCGACATAGTTAGGTGTGGGTATGGCGTTCAGTTAAAAAATTACCTTGTTTGTATCAGGCGCAAAATTGAATTTGCAAGATGTCGTTCAGTCTTTGTAACTAATTATTTGTTATAGAAAATATTTTGGTGTTATTTTTTACAAGTGCTAGTCAAAGACAAGGGCAAAAATTTGTAATAATAAGACATTATTACAAATTCTTTGGACAAGGGCAACTCAGTGTTTTCATCAGACATCAACATAGACTGAAAAAAATATTTATTATTTTTATTTTATCTACGTCTATTAATTTATCCTGGTGATATTATAAATCCTACTAATATTGTAATTGCGAAAGTTTGTGAGTGTGGATGTATATTTGTTGCTCTTACACGCAAAAACTACTTAACGAATTTGGAACACAGATAGTTAATAACCTAGATTAACTCATAGAATACTTTATGCGGACGAAGTCGTGAGCAGAAACTAGTTATACTATAATATTATTAAAAATATTTGCTACTAGCTGTGCCCACCGACTTCGTCCGCGTAGTATTTACTTTACAAAAAATTCGGGGTTATCGGGATAAAAAGTATCCTATGTGTTAATCCTGGTTATAAACTATGTGTGTTTCAAATTTCATCCAAATCCGTTCAGTGGTTTTTGCCTGAAAGAGTAACAAACGTACATCCACACTCACAAACTTTCGCATTTATAATATTAGTAGGATTTATCGATGCTTATAATACCAAAGGCATTTATCGCACGTTGCTCGCTTGAAGGGGGTGGAGCCGAGGGAGGGGAAAGAAGACGGATTGGCTTCCGGCTCTCTCACTCAGCATACGAAACGCACCTATAATAGCTAAATTACGCCGATCTTCTGTGAGACAGTGGTACTACCCGAGTCAAGCCAGGCCATAGCTGTAGACAACTACAGCTTGTTTTTGTTAAAAAAACATTACTAGCTATGTGTGTTTATCACATTACTAGTATTCCCTTTAGCCCCTCCTACTGAGGTGATGCTTGTGTAAGATATTAGTCTGCATGTACCTTATTGGACGACCACTAAGTACCTATTGATTTTGTTTGTTATAAAATTTTATTGCTATGTCAAATAATATTCTAGAATAATGATTAAGGCAGACAGGTAAACACGACAGAAGTAGGGTTACTTTAGATATGTCTCTCTCTTCACTTTCTTAACAATCCCAGATGTTTAATTGACTACAATTAATTTCAGATACGATCTCACAAATTACAGTGGAATAATTGCAGATAAAAATCTTTGAAAGTACACGTACACAAAAGAACATTATGTAATGTGTAGTTAAATAAACATTTAGTTTTAACAATTGGAGTAATAAGTGTATCAATGAACAGAGCCATTTGTGTTTGTAGATACCTCTTAATTATCGTCCTACATCATTGACAACTGACTGAGTGAGAGTCTTAGGCACATGCGGCAGTCGTGAAGGGCTGTACAAGCCTTGGATCTCTATACTACATAACTGGCTCATACACTTTATTTTTTGACGTCCTTTGGCTTCGCACAGATATTTTTACATCTTGGGTTACATTATTGGAGTTTTAGTAAAGATCCCTAATTTTTTTGAAAATATAATATAGCCTATGTCATCCGAGGGTACTGTAGCTTCCAACAGTGAAAAAATTTTTCAAATCGGTTCAGTATTTTCGGAGCCTATTTAATGCAAACAAACAAACAATCAAATCTTTCCTCTTTATAATATTAATATAGATAATAAATAAAAAAATATCACCAAACTAACACACCAACTGGGGCTCGAGTCTGTGAACCGTTCGCAGCTGCTCAACTTGCTGAATTCGATACGCAATACGTCAATTCTGACAGTTTTCCGTAGTCCACTTACCACTTGCTCATCTGTGCCGACCGATTTCTAGTAGAAATCGGTCGGCCCGCATCCGCTCCTGCTATACAAATCGACGACCATTGGCCCAGTGGCTCGAGCGTACGCCGCTCGCCTCCCTGCACATGGTAGTTGCGGATTCGATTCCCGCCGGGGCAAATTTCGGAAATGACCTTTTGATAATTTGCCCAGGTCTTTGTACAAGCTTTGCTTAGTTTGGGACCATACAGTTGGCGTGTCGGTCTGGCGATATTTATTTATTAAATCCCCATTTCCCTTTCGGTCGGCAACGTGCGAGAAATGCATTTGGTATTGCACGCATCCATAGAATTCGGTAACTGCTTAACATAGGGTGGGTCGTTCGCTTGTTTGTTTATATGTAAAAAAACAAAAACATTAAAACAATAATAATTACACTTGTTCTTTTATTGGGAATTAAAATACACTTCTCATCAGAGAAATCGAAACACCTTGCAAGTTTATGTTTTATAAGGATTATCAGAAAAATGTGTATATCCTACTAATATTACAAATGTGAAAGTTTGTGAGTGTGGATGTATGTATGTATGTATGTTTGTTACTCCTTCACGCAAAAACTACTGAACGGATTTGAATGAAATTTGGAACACAGATAGTTTATAACCGGGATTAACATCTAGGATACTTTTTATCCCGATAATCCCGAAATTTTTGTTACGTTAAATATTACGCGGACAAGTCCGTGGGCACAGCTAGTTTAGGAATATATGTTTAACTAGCTGTGCCCGCCGACTTCGTCCGCGTAGTATTTAACTTAACAAAAAATTCGGGATTATCGGGATAAAAAGTATCCTATATGTTAATCCCGGTTATAAACTATCTGTGTTCCAAATTTCATTCAAATCCGTTCAGTAGTTTTTGCGTGAAGGAGTAACAAACATACATACATACATACATACATACATCCACACTCACAAACTTTCACATTTATAATATTAGTAGGATGTCGTTTAATAGTGAATAATATGAGGTTTTCTCATCCTAATGTTAATGTTCCAAATTCAAATTAAATTTGATGACTGTGTGTGTTTGTGCTAATAAAATGAATAATTAATAATAAAAATATTTATATGACAAATACAAACATTTCATTTTCAGTAGATTTCACCCAAAACAACAGTTTCAGTTAATATCAAAAGTACTGCGTATAAGGCGAAAAAATCATCCTAGGCGAAAGTCAATGTGGTTTTAAAGAGGGCACAAGCAGTTACCACATTTGTGCAGTAAAACACATTTGTGTCTACTACATAATGTGTCTGCGATTAGGTGACGTAGGCTTTCTTTCAGTTATCTGACAATACAACCTTCGCTTATTCAAAATGGTAGAGAAAATAACTTTTGTGATCATCACGCCACCTTTCCTTGGGTCTATCGCGGCAACTAAAGAAATATACAATAACGATTGTATCCCTGAGGGGGTCGGCAGAATTGTACTGTAGAGAACCCACCTAATAGAGGTGAGGCCGACCATTGCGCTGAGAAAAATAACTAGTGTGAAGATGTCTCTTCTAAGCAAGCGTGCTCCATTGTCGACTACATCATCACCTAAAAACAGTAGAGATAATGGTCAAACGCAAGCCTATCAATAATATTAACAAATAATTTCATTTCTTGTATGATTTACACATAAATATATTTTTTGTAAACTCTGTGAACTGAATATTTTCTGTTATTCCAAAAACCTTTAGTAAAAATTACTAAATGAGATACCTATTAGGAACTACGAAAATTATATTCTTGTCCTATTCTTTGGTTGTCAGTGTGCACCAACTACATTTCCACTTAATTTGAGGGGAATTCCGGCCGTAGTAAGTGCGAATTGGTGAACTTCACACTCCTTTCAACCACGTGCAGGTTTACTCACGACGATCATCTTCACCATTCAGCAAGTAACAATCATATATCAACCTTGTTCTTAAATATGAATTATTAGCGAATACTAAAAATGGGAAATTTTATCTTAATGTAAACAGACACAGATTACACAATTCATCTTATTTGGTTTTAAAATGTGGTATAATAACAAAACATTTACCATATTATTTAACACACCTAGTTCTCATCGATGTGTTTTCGTACATAATATATTATGATGAAAACTGATGATTTATTTATTTATTATATCACAATAACACGTCATCGTAACAGTTAAAAATAGACTTGGAACATCGTTTCAACAACTTGTGAAATACTCAAACGGAACTCCAATTCTGAGAACTGCTTATTAAATACTCAATAAGCGTCTCTAACTATATCGATTTCAAGAATAAGTACTTATAAGAACATCATTCCTTTCTCCTGTGGTTTGTTTTTGTCAGGCAATAAAGGTCACATCTTAAACATTTGAGAACCATATTGTTTTCTTATATTTACGCGAATACTACACATTGAAATAAAACTATTTTTCGGATTTTATCGCGTTTATTAAAAAGAAAAGAAAGAAGAAAAAAAGATTAGTCAGTTCTTACCACCTGTCAAGTGTCACATTCCTCTACAAGATGCAGGGGTATACAAACTCGACTGTGAATGTGGACTCTCCTACATAGGGCAAACTAAAAGATCAGTTAAAACCCGCGTAAAAGAACATATAGCTGACGTGAAACACCGGCGCTCCACGAAGTCTGCAATCTGTGAACATGTACAGGACCGCACCCGCCATTATATCAGATTTGATAAACCACAGATCCTCGCAAAAGAACACCGATTCCGACCAAGGATGATACGTGAGGCCATTGAAATTAAAAAACATCCTAATTTCAATAGGGAAGATGGCTGGGTGCTACCACCAACTTGGGATCCAGTAATTAATATAATTAAATCCAAAACCAAGTGTACCATTGCAAGACCTCGAGACACTGTGAGCACTTTCTGCGTGGATCGGACCGCAAACAACAACTTAATATGAGGGTACCCAGTTACTAACTATGACATCAGGACGTCTAACACCTCAGTCCCCCCGTGACCATGGCTGCTGTAAAGCAGCCGAAACGTCGGGAACATAAATTAAATAAACGCGATAAAATCCGAAAAATAGTTTTATTTCAATTTGAGAACCATTTGAGTGTTCGGTCTTTCAAAGCATCCCATAGCAACAAAATTATACTTATGTGTAAATAAATAAACCATATATACTAAGACTTAGTACACCGTCCACTTGCCTGTAAGTAGGCCATTAGGTTGTCCACAAATGCCTACCCGCGTGATTACTGACACCAAATGGTATTTGCTGAGTGCGCAACCCACTCGGCGCGGTATTCGTATGATAATTTTCAACCTTATTGCGTTAACTTTAAGGCCAGATGTGTTGGCCTATTTCGTGATAGTGTAAGGAAAAGAGTAAATTAATTTAGAATATTTACTCTTTACCTAAGGTTTGTTTTATTATTGTTTTTTTAAAAACCAACTTCAAGTGAAAAGTATTTCTTTTATCATAATGGTTTCATAAAATTCCGATTATGTTTTAATAAACATAGTGAAGATAAATTTAATGAACACTATCAATAAAAATGCAATCATATATTCGCATCATAATTTAAATAATCATTATAACTTGCTTACTGTGAAGAAAAACATCTTGAGGAAACTTGCATATCTTAGAAAATCTAACCTTTTTCGAAATACGTTGAAAGGAAAACATTTAGAGAAAACCCTTACTCAGGAGTAGGATATTAACCCTCTTATTAATTAACGTGGATTAGACTTGATTGAACCGCTGGGGTAAACGTGTTCTTGAGTGGAGACCTCGACTCGGCAAGCGTAGTGTAGGACGTCCTCCGACCAGGTGGGATGACGATCTGCGAAAGACTGCAGGCAGATGCTGGATGCGGCAAGCTGAAGACAGGGCGCTATGGCGCTCATTAGGGGAGGCCTATGTCCAGCAGTGGACAAGCATAGGCTGATGATGATGATGAGACTTGATTGGACTTCTTCTTTCGAATGTCAAATTACTGATGACAATAAGGGATTATTATTATTTATTGCAATTGAATTGAAAACTGTGAAACGAGACACATTAATTAAATAGAAAAATCCAAAAGTGTACTTATAAAGTGTAACAAAATAATGCAAATTTTTGTAACCGTAAAGCTGAACCGGTTATACTAAATAATTCAACAGCCCACATGTCGTAATCATCTGTAATAACAGTCACAAAATGCTTTACAAACAGGGGCACGTTGTAATTGACCTACTGAGTACCTGTTCACTATGCGTTTTCTTCATTGAGATCTAAAGGAAACTTGTTTAGGTTTGTGTTTGGTAACACAACTCTTTACACTAACTACAGACTCTCTTACTACAATGAATTTATAGTTAGAATTACTGATTTTTTATTGCGTTACTTAGTTAAGTATCTTGCGATTACTACCAGTGAAAAAAAAACATTACAAGAAATTTCAATACCTTTATTATTAAAATACCTTCAATGAAAATCTGACCCATTCCAATCGGTATAAGAAGATGCAGAAAAAAAAAAAAATTTAACAATTACTAATCTGAGAACAAAAGAAAACATAAGAATCAGAACATTACAAGTCCGGTCAATTATTAAATCGTTCTTAAGTCTGAGACCGAGCTTGGAAATGTCATTCTCATGTCATGCCAGCACAAAATGGCTTGTCAAAAGCCTACTTAAGATCTCTCTCACACTTGAGTTAGATTTATTAATACGTGGCTTACTTATGTAAGCCATTAAATCGGGTAAAAGGGCATAAAATGGTATGATGTGACTCTACCATCAATTCCTGTGAAGAAAAATGGGCAATCTAATGGTAATTACCAGAATTGGCTTGAAGAACACCAGACCCGCTATCCACAACGGAACCGAGGTAAATGTTACGTAACACACAAACATTCTCTCAAGAGGCGTATCTAATAAACACTATGAACCAGTTAGCTACTCGCGGAAGTTACGTCACAAGGGCGCCAATTTCGCTCAGTTGCAATGAAAACATAGAATAATTGTGAGAAAGCGCGTGCGACAGTGACAGTCATATCAGTGACGTCACATAAGTGGTGAGGTGAAAGGAAAAACGATACAAGTGATGAGGTACTTAGTGCTTCAATTAAATGTTAATGTCACAGGTGGATTGAAAAAATAGCTGTTTTACAAAACAGCTTACAGCGTTCAGAAAGATTGTCCACCTTAGATTGTTTAGCGCAGGATTTCAGGGCAGTAGAAAATATAATCCTTTCCTAAACTATTTATATAATAATCCACAACACGTAATCCTACTAATATTATAAATGCGAAAGTGTTTGAGTGTGGATGTATGTTTGCTACTCTTTTACGCAAAAACTACTGAACGGATTTGGATGATATTTGGAACACAGATATTTTATAACCTGGATTAACACATAGAATGCTTTATTTAAGTCTACGTGGACGAAGTCGCGGACAGAAACTAGTAGATAATATACCTGCAATGCATAATATATCCAGATACGCGTTATTCAGTTGTTTTAAATAGCAGTCCTGTTTTGTAAAATAGCTAATTATACAATCCATTGACGTTACTACCAATAGCAAGGTCAAGCCGTACTGATCAGGTGTTGTAGGATTATGGCCTTTATTCCCCTCACATAAGGATGAGGGTCCTTGCCTGGTGGGTCATCTTCTTTCTTATAGTATGACTAGCTGACCCGGCAAACATTGTTCTGCGATATAAATTATTTATAGATATGAAATTTGAATATACCTTCAACCTATTCTCATACCTACCAAATATACATAATTAAATCATAAATATTTGTTGAGCCGTTTCGTAGGAATGCGACCACGAACACTGTGACATGAGATTTTTACATAATATTATAGATGTAGTGCCCAACTCTGGTATTGGAGTTATCAGGCCGCCCGAAAGCCTCTGACATAAGTAATGTTCTGACGGCCCATGGCTTATTGTGCCAAATAAATAAATATAAAGTTGCAAAGTATTTTCAAGAAGAAAGTGGGTGGACCAGTCCTTACGACTAGTACATCCATCCACATTTTAGACAGACAATCTATGTGTGAGTATTCGACGGCAAGCCTACAATTTGACTATTTTTCAGGTCAATACCGCACCTGTTGGGTGTATTACATGTTGTTTCAAACCACTAAACGGTGGAACCTATCGTAAATGATCACGGACGAGCACTGAGCTAACCACAATTCTAGGTAACCTAAAATATACTTTGAACCTAACCGCAGACCTCTCGTGACCGAGATGTGTTAGATAATGGCGCTGATTCCGTTTACACACAAATAAACTTGACTAAACTAAATCTATACATCTATACAAATAAATAAAATTGGAGTGTCTGTTTGTAATATCAAAATAACACCTTTTCACTAAGTGCATATGAAAGTACATAAGACGCCTATAGCCAAAAAGCGATTTAAAAATTTTTGTCTGTCTGTCTGTGTGTTTGTTCCGGGTAATCTCCGAAACGGCTGGAACGATTTTGACGAGACTTTCACTGGCAGATAGCTAATGTCATAAGGAGTAACTTAGACTACTTTTATTTTAGAAACTCAAAATTAAAGAAATGGGTCCTGCCGCGCGTGCTCAGAACGCGGGTGTGGGCGTTTTTGTTAAGTTAAATTTCACGCGGACAAACTCGCGGGCTCAGCTAGTCCAATAATAAATTTACGAACATAAAGAGGTGTATTTTCTAAACATTTATTTCAGGGAGTATTAAATTAAGCACGGGTTGCCGCCGTATGCTGCCGTCCTTTTCCATGTCGTAATGTGTGCAAGATATATTATTAATAATAATTTAGCCCTTTAGACATCCCACTCCTGGGCACGGGCCTCCCCTCACTACGAGGGGGATTCAGGTCGTAATCCACGCTGGCCCAGTGCGGGTTGGCGGATTTCACATGCTTTTCGAAAATAGGTTAGTTTTTCTAAGACATGCAGGTTTCCGCACGATATTTTCCTTTACCGTAAGCGAGTGATAATCATATATAAATTATGATACGCACATAGATTTCGTAAAACATATAGGTGCTAGCCGGGGTTTGAACCCAGGACCTAGTGTCCGCAAGATGCGTGCTTAACCAAACAGCTATCACTGCTGTGCAAGACAACAATATTTTTAATTAAGTCCCGTTTATCTTAGTTATCTACTTATCTTCCCAGTCGGGGTAGTGTTGCTATCCAGCGCTATGAGAATTTCAGTAAATTTGCAATAAGTGTATAACTGCAGATATTTATGGCGTATATTTTATTTCATTGACATTTCAAGACTGGTTTGACTGTGTACAGCTGTCTCTGTCTGTGTATTGTAAATTAAATAATTATACATTATCAGATATATTTTAAATATTCTATTAAATACGCAGTCTCTATACTTGTATACTTCTTTTCGGCAGCCTACAAATACGCTTAGCTATGTCGATAACTCTTGTTATGTTGAAACCAATTTGCATTACCTAGATGTAGCTATTTAATTCATTTAGATTATACAATGAAACAAAGATTAACTTCGTATCCACAAGCGGCTGTCTCTTATTTACATTCATATTTCTGATCTGACCCACTCACTTTCGCCTTCCGCATTTTTTTCTAATTCAGTATGAGGCCGTTGATCTCAGCGTTCGCGATGTAGAAAAACAGGCGTGGCAATATTGTGAGTATGAATTTAAAGATAGAGTTTTGTTGTGATTATGTCTGCCTACATGGGAGGAAACTTCAAGTGGGTCCGGTTTAATACAGAGGATAATTTTTTTGCACCTTCTTTCCTACCTGGATTTTAATGGAATACAATATGATATGCGATTTCTCGCTATTTTGTTAAGTCTTCATTGGCCACTTTCATGAGCTTAATTTTAGTATTAGTTTGATATCCGATAGCAATTAAAGTAAGGCTACATTTCGCACATCTTTACAATATGTAACAAGAGAGATTGATTCGCTCACCTCTACATTTAGAGAATTTCACACCAACATATTTAATTCTGATTTGTTTTTATGATCATGATCATAGAACTCTACTACATAACGGGATCGTGCACTTTAATTGGGTTTATATTCTAAATTGTACTTTATTGACATATTAGGGCTATTTAACTTATCACTCCTGTAGAATGAAATCGAGCTGAGGGAGATATGTCTCTCTGGTGAGAGTATGTCCCTATGATTCGGTTCACTCTCACTGTGTTTTTTTATATTATGAATACGTGTATTCTATACAGCGACATTAGATATACACCACACATACAAGCCTAGTTCAGAAAAAGCAAAAATACGTCTTAGTGCGAAAGTGCATAGTGTTCTCTTTATCTGCGAATAACAACGCCGGGAAATTACGTAAATGCGGTCATCAAAATCGCATCAAACAAAAAATAATTTTCACCAATTTTGTGTTGTCATGAAATTTATTGAATATAAAAAACTATATAAAAGTAGAGTTGTATTGATGGGACACGAAACGGGTTTCTCTACATTCTTATAGAAATCACTGGACAGGTTTTTTTAGGTCGGCATGTTAAGTTTAATTGTGTAACAAAGTCGGCCAACAAGTGTACGATCTACCTGGTGGGAAGTAGTAAGCGTAGCTTATAGATACTTGAAATACCAAATGCGCTGATCGCACGTTGCTGTCCTGAATGGGAGTGGGACAGACGGAAGGGGATTGGGCTGGCTCTCTCTCTCGTCGTACGAATCGCAGCTATAATAGCGACTTTACGCCGATTTTCTGTGAGAGTCAATTGGTATCAGCATGTCTCTACCACTGCTTGTTCTTTTATATAATTATTTACAGCGACTTTATACGGTGCATATCTATTTAATCTCCGAACTGAAAAAATACCAACGATCAATTATTGTGGTTCCTAGTATTCTTTGTTGTATTTGGATTCAAATATTTTTTAATAGCAGCGAATACTTATCTAGTGCCCACTGTTTATGAAACATTTTCTGTAATTACAAAACGTTTATTAAAAATACTGAAAGGTATACTAGACTCTACATAATTCATTTTAATTACTCAAACTCGAAAAGTAGGTCTGAAGTTGCCTGAGGAGCGGGATGAAAGAAATACTTTTCAGCACAAGGGAGAATCACTTTCAACTGACAGCTTTCAAATTATTACAAACAAATTAGTTCTATTTTTACATTTCTATTGAACCAGACCAACGGAATAAAAAAGCAAAATAGGCGGCAAATGGCAATCCGATCTTCATTAGTTTTTTCGAGTTGTAGAGTATTGTTCATACTTCCTTTTATTGTTTTTTTAGCTTATTCCTGTTTTTATTTTTACTTTCCTTGTATTCGTAATGAAAAGCACAGTGTTTACTTAACACCCGAGGTAAACACTGTGCTTTTCATCCTTCACCCCTTGGGTAACAATGTACTATTGATCTTGTTATTTTTTTTCTCCGTAATTAACTACTGCAATAATTAAAATTCATGATCTAGCTGCAGGCTCACTCATTCATTTAACTGAACCATGTGTTCGTGAGTTTATATAACATCCATTCATCGAGGCCTCTCATTTTCACAGCACTACCTACCTGCGTATGAATAGAATAAAAACAAAGCAAATATTTACGCAATGGACGCCTCCGAATATAATAAATGCCTACTCGTTAACGCAATTTTAAGTGGTATTATGTCATTTAGCAGGTGTAATAGTTATGTACATAATGTGATTTGATTACATATAATACATTTTATTTTATATGATTCTATATTTAAAGGAAGTTGATTGCGAAAATTATAAAGACACAACATCCTCTTAAAACAAAAAAAACATCGTTATATAAGTAGTCTAAGGCTTCATATCACTGGCATCCGGTCTTTTTAGATTGGTAACACCATTCTCCTTCGCTGTACACACAAATATGTAATGTGAAAATAAGTAGTAACTCTTCAGTCTTCGTAGGTACTTAAGTAAATACGATAAGTACCCATTAAAACTTAGCTATGTATTATAAAACACAATTTATGACATTTTGTGAACTAAATACCTATTTGAATAAATCGTGCTCCAAGTAATTTAACTTCAGAACAAGTAATCACTTGACTATATAATATTATATTATAATCTTAGTTTGGGACCATACAGTTCTCATGTTAGTCTGGCTATATATTTATTTATTAATATTAATAACGGTCTTAGCGGAGCGTATTTGGAAAGGTAGGTTCATGCACATTACAAGGTCCCATTAGAGAATTAACTGTCTTTTCTATTCGGTCACTGGCTAACCATACCACTTTCATTCAAAATAAATGGAGTTTAATTTTAACGGAGCATTGTAAGTTATAACAGTAGCTGTCTTTATGCTCGTTAATAAATTTATAATTTTGTTGCGCTGAAGTACATAATTAGTTGTAGGTTGATAATTAATCAAACATGTGGTAGAAACACATTACGAGTATATTAGTAGCACAATACATGTTTTAAGCCTTGCCGGTCAACCATTAACAAAAGTTTCATCACAAGCGGGCGAATGTTTTATGCAAGCATTAAAGTACAAAGAAAAGAGAACATTAATTGCCTCCTAAATCTCCTTATTACACCTAAATCGTGCATTACTTATTATATAATGTAAATAGATAAAAGGATGTAATTTATATGTTTCTCCCTTTAAAGGCACAGGGAAATATTATCATTATTATCAGCATAAGCAGGAATTTTCATGGATTATGTCGCACCAAGTCGCACTCTCGCTTTCTTAATGCATAAAAAATAATCCTACTAATATTATAAATGCGAAAGTTTGTGAGTGTGGATGTATGTTTGTTACTCTTTCACGCAAATACTACTGAACGGATTTGGATGAAATTTGGAACACAGATAGTTTATAACCTGGATTATCACATAGAATACTTTACTTAAGTCTACGCGGATGAAGTCGCGGGCAGCAACTAGTATATAATAATTTTGCCCTTTTAACGTCCCACTTTTAGGCACGGTCCTCCCCTAACTACGAGTAGTTATCGCTGCTGTTCAAAATAAAATGACACAAGATCAATTTATCCCAATATTCATCTTGTCATAGACGGCTATGCTGGCCTTCTGAGCTCTCTTAATTATTGACACTGGTGATTTTAAAATGGGACTAGTCCCGCCACACACTCCGACCACTGTAACTCCTGTAAGCCAGGATCGACAATGGTGACCAATAATGATGTCAAGGTTTGACCCTCGACGAGTCCCGGGGAAAAGTTAAATTGTCTTAGAACCCGCACGAATTTAATCGAAAGAAATAGTGGGAGTTGGAAGAAACAATTCCACTTCCCTCCCGTGCAAAGCGCGAGACAAAAATAGCTGGTATGGGCTGATTGCCATAGAAACAAGACTGTTACAGCTGATTGAAGACCAGTTGTAAGGCACCACGGATCGTAATATGACTAATTGGACCTAAACTCGTGAGCTGATTATACTTCGACGGCCCCTACGTATAAAGCGACATGACACCGGTGGTATAGAAAGCCCCCTGAGACTAGACCCTACTACCACCTACCCCTAGAGACTAGACCCTACTTATGAGACTGTACGTACAGATATTATTACGCATATAAACCGCTGTATTACGACATGTGACTAACGAGAATGCAAGTGCCCTTTCTCTGTACAATTCTAGCAAGATATCCCGGTAGGTCACGTCGTTAGCACATAGACTTCCTTGTCATCTTTGTAGCCTTGAAAACTTTGTTTTCTTAAACAAGATTTACAAAGTATTATCATATAGACACTTGGGCCTCTACATATTACTGCTCATACGCTTGCATATGACCTAACTCTGCAAATAGAAAGCAGTGAAACCTAAAAAAAAACTTGCCCGGATCAAAATATGTAACAGAAATGAGAAACCTCATATCTTAACTAATATTATAAATGCGAAAGTAATTCTGTCTGTCTGTTTGTTACTTTTTGACGTCTAAACCGCTGAACCAATTCAGACGAATGTTGGTATAGATATATGTTGGATCTTGGAGAAGGATATAGCATACTTTACTGAAGTCCACGCAGACGACGTCGCGGGCAGAAGCTAGTGATAAAATAACAGTGTAGGCTGTTGGCTACTTGTCATAAAATATAATCAAAATTACGTTGCACAACCCTAGGGTAAGAAAGGATTTCAATTTCCCTGTAGTATGTGCTGTATTTTAAGAAATAAATTGGTTTGTTATTTTTACGGTACGACCTCGTATCGTACTCGACTTCATGATCAGCCACCTAAGTAGGAAGATAGTAAAAAATATTAAAATGTACATCTCTCTCTGTTAATATGTTATTATAATGGTCGTAATTTCCATTTTATTGCATACATACTTCGGAACACAATCTTGACCTAGAAGAATTAATAAGTTGTTTGAGATTTATTTAATGGGGACATTGTTTTAATATACAAGATTACTTGACGACCGCTTGGCGCAGTTCGAGCGTAGGCCGCTCTCGGCTCACTGCAGCTGGTGGTTGCAGGTTCAATTCCCGCCGGGGCAACTTTCGGAAATGGCCTTTTCGGAATTTGCCCAGGTCTGGGTGTCACTGGGATCGCCCCCAGTCCATTGTACGGTACCCATAGTACAAGGTTTGCTTAGTTTGGGACCATACAGTTGGTGTGTTCGTCTGGCGATATTTATATATATTATAATTTATTTACACACGTTTATTCACACCCAGCAAAGAATACGTCAAATTATCAGTACACCTACCTATCCCTGTATACTTACATGCTTCCTAAAACTACCTAAAACCTGTTGCTTTTATACAAACTTCAAAACAGGCTTCTCGAATTGATTTTTATTTATTACTAGCTGTGCCCCCCGAATTCGTCCGCGTAGTATATAGCGTAACAAAAATTTCGGGATTATCGGGATAAAAAGTATCCTATATGTTAATCCCGGTTATAAACTATCTGTGTTCCAAATTTCATCCAAATCCGTTCAGTAGTTTTTGCGTGAAGGAGTAACAAACATACATACATACATCCACACTCACAAACTTTCACATTTATAATATTAGTAGGATGTGCCCGTAATATAGTCACAGAATATAATTAAAGTTCTTTATAAAATAGATTCGACACTTGCCAGTAGATAATGAGTAAGAGTAAGGGACTATCAAACGACAGTCTATGGACCCAAGTATTTAGGACAGTCAGCGAAGCAAAGCGGTGTCGACATGGCTTGGACGTAAAGTGCAACACACCAAATTCACCTCTATATCAATTCTCACATAGTCTTGTACAAGCGAAATAACTAACTTTGTTTCTGAAGCCATACCCACTATAAAGGACCTATGCAAATTGATGTAACACCCTTATTTGTTCAGCCATATGAGTTTAAAGAGGGGGGAACAGAGGTCACATCAAACTGGTTTCACGTGTAAGGCGTTTTACGATGACGACTCCGAGTGACCCATTGCGAAAGGAAATTGTATATATGGATAGTGGTAAAGTAAGCATTTGTTTTTCTTTGTATTAGGTTGCCGGCACTTAACACGTGGGTGTGAAAATATTTGGACAAATAAAATGATAACATCTAAGTATAATAATAAAACTAAAGTCTGTGCATAAATTGCTACATAATTTCGCATTTTTTGAAAGATAAATTTAAATCAAATCATATCATATTGTCAAATGTGAGTAACCGTAAGGCCTTATTAGTGAAAATACTTTATTTAATTCTTGTTTATCTCGAAAAGCTACTATCTTGTTTACCAAAATACCTGCGATTCAAAAAATACTTGTATTTTTTATATATGCATTTTGATATATATGAAAATCCTACTTCCTACTAATATTATAAATGTGAAAGTTTGTGAGTGTGGATGTATGTATGTATGTTTGTTACTCCTTCACGCAAAAACTACTGAACGGATTTGGATGAAATTTGGAACACAGATAGTTTATAACCGGGATTAACATATAGGATACTTTTTATCCCGATAATCCCGAAATTTTTGTTACGTTAAATACTACGCGGACGAAGTCGGGGGGCACAGCTAGTATAATATAAAAATACAAGCAAGCTGGGTTTCTTGCTCGATCTTCTACGTCAAGGTCGCGTTCCGATTATGTTGTATACTTAAGGAAAATACTGTAATAATGTCAATCTAGGCAATATAAGCTTAAATAATATTAATGATTTAAATTTGAAATGACTATAAGTCCAATCAGTCCCAATCGAATTGTTAATAAAATAAGTTTACAAAAATATGAGATAGTTTTTGCTAACATAGATGAACTAATTAAGTTAGTAAAAGCCCTGAATGAAAAGTTTGTATTAGTATCGCGACAGAACTGAACTTTCAAGCGCCAATATCCTAGATAGAAGCTACGTCCGCATAACTACGACTCAAGTTCGATTCTTATCCCAGCCATTAAAATATTGACGTGAGTTTACTCCTAGCCCAAGCATTATAGCAACTAATTCAGTCGACCGCTTGGCGCAGTGGTTCGAGCGTAGGCCGCTCGGCTAACTACCAGGTTGATTCCCGTTGGGGCAAATTTCTTAAATGGCCTTATCGTATATTGCCCTGGTCTAGGTTTATTTACTTATTCGTATGGCATTCTTACAATTGTTCACAAAAAATTAAAATTATAAAGTTATTCTATCTTTTAATTGCTGAATCCATGGGATAGCGTCGTTTTCGAGAGAGAACAGGTCTGTTGGGCAGCCGTGGTACCTTGTGAGTGGGAAGTCTCTAGCTATATGCTCAAGTAGTCCATTATACGGTACCCATAGTACAAGCGTTGCTTAGTTTGGTGTTTCAGTTGGTGTTTTATTTATTTAATTGATAACCTCAAATTTCTAGTAAGTAGGTAATTAAAATAAAACAAGAATACTATGTCACTATACACAATAAGCAGATATAATTTGCATTAAAAAGTCATAGATATTTTTGTTTCATCCACAAAATTTGAAATCAATCTTCTACCGTTATTTTCTAAGCAAACTGGTTTGTACTGCAGTATAACTGTAACTTGGGTTTTCTAAGTTGCTTGATAATGTTAGAGACTAATACAAAAGTATTTGGAATTGTTCATTATTATATGGTATCTTTAACCATTGACCCTTTAGATTTAGACTGTGTAGGCAGGAAAATAAACAGCCAATTGATCTTAGCAAGAGAATATTTTCAAAATGTAGATATAGGACTTGGATCTTTTGTATGCATGTTAGATGGTATGTGAGTATGGAGTATTGTATAGGTTTCACGCACCATCTAAATATATATAACTCAAAGGTGACTGACTGACTGACTGACATAGTGATCCATGAACGCACAGCCCAAACTACTGGACGGATCGGGCTGAAATTTGGCATGCAGGTAGATGTTATGACGTAGGCATCCGCTAAGAAAGGATTTTGATTAATTCTACCCCCAAGGGGATAAAATAGGGGATGAATAATCCCGAAATTTTCGTTAAGTTAAATTACACGCGGACGAAGTCGCGAGCACAGCTAGTTCATAATAAGTTTAAATTAAGTAACTATCTTTGACGGGTAACCTGACTCTCAAAGGTGCAACAACAATACAAAATTCACTGTTCATTAAGAATTTCAGGAATAACGATAAAAAGTTATTAAAAAATACCAAGACTCATATTAACCCCGGAGGCTACCTATGCAGACAACCTACCACTGCGGTGGTGAGTGTACATCATACGGTAACATTAAGTCACTAGTATACTGACGATATCATACAAAACGAACCCATTTCCATTTACCGCACATTAGATAAAATCTGTTACTTTGGATTTCAGAGACTTGTGTGATGCATACCATTTAAAACCACCGACATACATTAATAAAATGTAATAAATGTAAAAAAAATTAATTATGTATCGGTCCTTTAAACTTAGTATAAGTATAAAAAGGTGTCGCGTCGAGGGACCAAAATTAAGCTACCTAAGCGACGTAGGTAAATAAATATAAAAACAACAAAAATATAAAATTGAGTTTGAGTAATTTTTTTTGCTGTATTTATGTGCCAGGGTTTTTATTTATTTTATTTACTTAGTGGTGCACCTTTTCGATTTGACATTGTAATTTTTTTTTTCTTTTAGAGTCAATACCTACCTATATTAGCGATGTATTCAAATAAAAACAGATTGTGTGAGGGTGGATGTGGCCATGCATGATGTGTTCTTGTCCCTATTTTATTAAAGGTTGATTTAAGTTATAGGAGTTAGTCATGTGTGTGTGTGGAAAAATATAATTAAATGAAAAACAATAGGTATGGGTACAGAACTGGAGGTGTTTTCTGCACTTTTAGTAATCACCTCATTCAATAATTTTTATTACTTATAATGGGTCTAAACATCCTAAATTAGGGTCTGGACACTGTGCCCACGTTTTCAATAAATGATCAGCTCCAATCATTATTTAAACTGGTAGTTTATTCACCTAATTGTGGTGCACAATTTTGATTTGGCGAATTTGAGGATTTGTCTTGTTTTTCCATAACAAAAAATAATGGAAAGAAACACCCTGATTACTATCCATACTCACCCTTAAATTCAACCCTCCTATGGCTACAAGGGGAAGGGTGAAGGGGGATACTAGCTCAGTTGCGCCCTAGATTGCGAAGCGATCGCACGCTCCATCGCGAGCTGTAATAAAAATCAAAATATCATGTCGTGAGATCAATTGAAAATAGTGTACCAAAATGTCTTCCATAGCGGCTTGGAGAGGATTGTATACGGAGTATGTATTGATGTTAATGAACTTACATTTGCATCAGTGTAGCCGGATGTCGAACAGGGTGGCTGGAACGATTTATTGTTACGAAATTTAGGGCAGTCGAAACCCAAGGCTTTTAAATTAAAAATATTTTTATTCACAGATTCTCATATTAATAAATAAATCAAGTCAAATCTTGTTCTTATGTATAAACCGAAAAAAGTTTAGTGTCTTTAAACACATTATTTCATGATGTATAGGTAGAAACAGTAAATACAATTATGAATGATCTTAAATGATTCCTAGATTCGATTAAGGGCAAGGTTCATTACTTAAACCGTGCGGTTGAAAACACATCAGATTTCTAACTACAAGTAGTATAAAAATAAAAAAATATTAATAATAGTAAGTATGCATATAATTATTAAGATATACACGCAGAGATTGTGTCGCTTGATGTTATGTTTAAGACACCTGCGTTAGCCAAATGAAGAGCTAGATTAATATTGAGTCAGCAAAGTAAAAAAGTCCGCATTGAGGTAGTTCTTAGCACAAAGTAGGCTATAAGTCTCAATTGATTTTGTAGACAACTAAATTACTATATATATTATTACTATATATATTATTACTACATATATATATTATTTTTTAATATACTAGGTGAAACCAAAAGGGTATACTATTTTTTTTGCAACTTAACTTTGTAAATCTCAAACTATCGGCTTTGTGGGACAGTTGAAGTACTAAAGGTTTTGTAGACTTGTGAAATCGGTCAACAGCTGTATTCCTATAACACCTTTTGTTTTTCAAGTTCCCTCCAAAGCTGATGGTTTTAGAATTACAAAGTTAAGTTTTGAAAAAAAAGTATACCCATTATGTTTCACCTTGTATATAGTTATTTAGGTATTACTATAAATATAATTACTCAATTACTATACTAGGTGAAACAGACAGGGTATACTATTTTTTTGCAACTTAACTTTGCAAATCTAAAACTATCGGCTTTGTGGGACAGTTGAAGTACTAAAGGTTTTGTAGACTTAGGAAATTTGTCAACAGCTGTATCCCTATAACTCCTTTTGTTTTTCAAATTTCTTCCCAAGTTGATAGTTTTAGAATTACAACGTTAAGTTTTGAAAAAAAAGTATTCCCTTTCTGTTTCAACCCGATATTTTTGAACAAAATCATTTGTCATCTGCCACTGTATATTTAATTTTTCAATCATTCGCTCGGTCGCTTCCTCTTATGAGCAAGTGGCCAATTCCGGTGTAAAGTTTCAGGCTCTCGAAGGCCTCATACATTGCTTATCGTCTTGTTTATAGAATAAATGGGTATAGAAGCGTATGACCCGCCTGGCCTATAGAGGCTTGTAACGCTTAACCAATCAGATATTCTAAAAATGATTATATGTTTCGTTTAATTGTTTCAGGCACCAACGAATCAGCTAGTCCATAAAATGCAGCTGAACCTTTCATGACCACGGAGAAAATTTGACTGGTTCCCGAAGTACCCGCATCATTCCAGAGATGGCGCTGTTCAACAACTCGTTCTCCAGGACTTACCATCGGTTGTTTGTGGAATTGGCTGGTAATACACTTTTCTTTGGATATTTAATACCTATACTATTTATTATAAGAACGATATTCTGCATGGTATGGTGCCTTATTAAATGTAAAAATGTCGTACCTACCTACCTTCCTCATGAAAATATTCTGATGGTATACTATACATCTATCGGCACAGCTGGGTCGTAGAAAAGGTCAGCTATTAGAAGGAAAATCAACACATATTTTATTTTGTGGCAAGTTAGTACACCATCTTTAGTATTTCTAAGGCGCGCATGAAAAGTATCGCGCATTAGTGAGATAAGACTTTATATTCTTGTTTCAACATTACTAGAAATGCTAAATGTTCTTATTAGCCCCTCCAGCTAAGCTAATGATTATGCTAGAAATGGGTACACGTTAATACTTTAATGAACGACCCCTCTAGCTATTAGGCTATTGTTGCCTCATACAAATTAATATAGCTCTATGACGACTAACTCTTACTAGTTGCAAGACTCTACGTAAAATATTATTATAGCAAATTGTCACCTAACAAACTAACAATTTGCCATACCAATTTGGGTCTTGTGAAGCGGATATAGATACATACATTTGTTGTACACACTAACAATTTACATCAATAAAAATATACAAACTTACTGAAGTTATGAAACAGTCAGTTCAGTAAGTAAAACTATTTATGATAATAGGTTGTTTGGTAAAGGATGCAATGTGTATTATCTTTGATACCAACACTAATTGAATAGACAAGTAGTCTATTCACAATAAATTAATTATTGCAAGTCAACGAACATCAAAATTCGGCACGGTAACATATCAAGGTCACAAAATTCCATTTTCAAATTCCAGATCCCAGGACAAATGACTGGTTCCTAATTACAAGTCCAGTCCCTGGCCTCACGATCCTGGGCCTGTACCTGTACTTCTCGCTGAAATGGGGCCCGCGGTACATGGCTGATAAGAAACCGTTTCAGATACAGAAGACATTGATCTTATACAACTTCATTCAAGTAGTTGTTAGCTGGTGGTTGTTCCATGAGGTTAGTACACACGCCGTCATAGGGCACCCAATTTCACGTGTCTTCCTGGCGCCCCTGGCGGCGACTTAGCAACTCCTGGATGGTCCTTATATTGATACCAATGAAATAGGGAACGAGCCTATTATTTCTTTCTCAATATAGGGAAGAAGTGGGCATTAAATAAATAAATAATTTAGCCTTTTTGACGTCCCACTCACGTCCTCGGCACGGGCCTCCCCTCAACACGGGAGGGGATTAAGGCCATTATCCACCACGCTGGTCCAGAGTGGGTTGGTGGATTTGGCATGTCTTTCGAAAATTAGTTAGATCTTCTAAGACATGCAGGTTTCCTCACGATGTTTTCATTCACCGTAAGCAAGTGATAATCTAATAGATATTATGATTCACACATAGATTTCGAAAAATATAGAGGGGCGAGCCGGGGTTTGAACCCAAGACCTGGTGCCCGCAAAAAGCGTGCTTAACCAATCGGCTATCACTGCTTAATATATTATATATTGAGCATAGGCATAGGATATAGGGTATTATTTAATTGAATTTAATATATTAAATTTTCCCATTGAATACAAAAATATACAAAATTGAAACTAAGATTGTGCTAAGTGATGATTAAAGTTTGAACAGACTTCAAATTCCGACCCAGTTCCGTAACATACAAATATAATTTATTAGAACACAAAAGATGTTAATTTACGCCGTTTTCTAAAATTGTAATTCAGCCATTATAAACTCCATTCTCGGGTACGTTGTTATGTTATTAAGGTGATGCTAATTATTTAAATTAGAAGTTCTGTTATTCAATTTGAATAATGACTATAAAGTTAATCTTAGGGCATGGCAGTGTACCTAGCTAAGGCGAACTTAGACGGGAGTCGCAGTTATTTTTATATAAGAAGTCGGCGAACAGGCATATGGCAAGCCAGATGTTAAGCAGTTAACGGTAACTGCTTAACATCTGGCTTGCCATATTGCGTCTATAGGCCACGGGGCCTATAGACGTTTGCAATACCAAAGGCATTGCTCGCACGTTGCCGACCAGAAGGGTACTGGGACAAAATGACCATCACTCGTCATACGAACATAGCTATAAAATATATACTTTACGGTGATCTTCTGTGAGTAGCTTGGTTCTAACACGGAAATAGAAATGTTGTTAAGAGAGGTTAGAGATTATAGCTATAGAATAATGGATGACAGTGATTGAAGTAATACTCATAAAATTAATGGTTGTTGATTGCAGGGCCTCGACGCGTGCTGGTTGAGGGCTTACAGTTGGAAATGTCAACCTGTCGACTTCTCAAAATCGCCGGAAGCTATGCGGGTAAGTTCTATCGCGTTTTCATACTACATACGTAAATCTTTACTTTACTTAATTATTCATTACTTGATGGCTACTGATGATAAGCACTTACCGTAGCCTATAGATGTTTGGCGGAAAAGGAAAGATCTTCCAACCAGACGGGTGTTATGCCTGGCGGGGCGGCCGCTATGCCCCGCTGGTTATTCTCGGGATCTAATATATAGTCACGATGCTTGCGAGTCTTAATATCGTGATTCAGTTATTCTATAACGAATTCATTCATTGTATTGAGGCGCTGCATCCAGCGCCATCTATCCGTTCTGTCGGCTTCGTGAATGTGAGGTAGCCAGAGCCACATATGCTTGCAATACCAATGGCATTGCTAACGACGTTTGTCATTATAATATGTTGATAGCATGTTGCCATCATGAAAGAGATGGGACAAAGGAATGGGAAAAATAGGGGGGGAGTCATAGGGTCCTCTTAATCATCACGAGTCTTTGCTCGTTAACGCCAGACTCATTTATGATGCAATTTTTTGACAGTGCTAACGTTATTTTTCCACATTTTCCAGGTGGCCAGAGGCGTCTACATATACTTCCTAGCGAAAATGTCCGAGCTCCTCGACACAGTGTTCTTCGTTCTTCGGAAAAAGGATCGCCAGATCACCTTCCTCCATATGTATCACCATACGGTGATGCCCATGATATCCTGGGGCTCTACCAAGTACTATCCTGGCGGCCACGGGACCCTGATCGGTGTCATCAACTCGTTTGTCCATATCGTCATGTATACATACTATATGTTCTCGGCCATGGGACCCCAGTATCAGAAGTATCTGTTCTGGAAACGGTATATAACTACACTGCAAATGGTAATAAATTATATTATTTGATTGATAAATCCTACTAATATTATAAATGTGAAAGTTTGTGAGTGTGGATGTATGTATGTATGTATGTTTGTTACTCCTTCACGCAAAAACTACTGAACGGATTTGGATGAAATTTGGAACACAGATAGTTTATAACCGGGATTAACATATAGGATACTTTTTATCCCGATAATCCCGAAATTTTTGTTACGTTAAATACTACGCGGACGAAGTCGGGGGGCACAGCTAGTAGTAATTATATATATAATAAACCAACTGTATGGTCCCAGACAAAGTAATGATTGTACTATGGGTACCGTAAAATGGACTGGGGGCGAACCCAGACAATTATGAATCAAACCCCCAACCGATTAGTGCACTGAGTCAAATAACTATCAAGGGAGGCTATAGAGAGTGAGTATAGAGTTTGAAACGCCACAGTACAAGTTACGAAATAATGGATGTGCATATAAGACTGCTAAACTTAAGTGGGGATGGGCGTATCCTGCAAACAGCAGTGATCCGAACACATGGGTAATCATTTAAACTGAATTGGTCCTTAGGATGGAAAACGGCACCGTGAAAATTTTAGTGCCTTCATCTGTGTTGGAATAGAGACGTTATTTATGGAGTATACTAAAGACAGAATCTGTTCTAAGAAATAACTTGCTGTCCTCAATACTCAAACTCATACAGAATTCTTATACCTACTTTTCAGCTCCAGTTCTGCATAACGTTCATCCACTCCGCACAGCTGCTGTTCTATGACTGCGGCTACCCGCGTTGGACAGTTGTATTCACTCTACCCAACTCTATCTTCTTCTACTACCTATTCTACGACTTCTATTACAAGGCCTACGGCAAACCTGGTGATAGGAAGAAATCCGCCAATAAAGGAATCGCTAATGGACACGCAATTACCAAGAATGGTAAACCAAACGGTGTTACAAACGGCTCCGCTAATGGTAAAAAGGATAATTAGATAAACGCTACCATGAATCGTGTAAATATTGTTAATTAAGCTCCAATACCAATTTTAGTTATAGCTAATTTTGATTATTGTCGATGTTTTCAAATGGATATCTAAGGAAGCAGAATTATGGCATGAATTTATTTCGCAATTTGCAAAAGTCTTTTTGATTAAGTCACTTTCTTCAGTCCCTTCACCAAGACCTAACGAAAGATAAACATTCAGGTTTTTTTATTGCTGTCATGATTTAGTTAGATATTCATTTCAAAAGGTCACGTTATCCAGTTAGTTTTTCTTATATCTCATGTAATTATTAAGAGAGTTAAATTGTATATAATAAAAAATATCATATAGTTATATATTATAGGCGGTAGTTTAAGATATTGTTATATTGTGTCGGAAATGCTCAATATTATGCCATGACTTAAACCGTTTTTGATATTTTCCTGGGTATGCTTTCTGATACAATTCACTGCATTGAGTAACAAAAAGCAATACTACTTTGTAAGTGTAAAGATAATTAAATATTATATAGATGGTTGGATGGAACATTAAGTAATTGATTTGAAAACAACAATAAGATTTTTATTGAAATAAAACTATTTTTCGGATTTTATCGCGTTTACTAACTTTATGTTCCCGACGTTTCGGTTGCTTTACAGCAGCCATGGGCACGGGGGAACTGAGGTGTTAGACCTGATGTCATAGTTAGTAACTGGGTACCCTCATATTTAGTTGTTCTTTGAGGTGCGGTCCGATCGAAAAATAGTTTTATTTCAATGTGTAGTATTCGCGTAAATATAACAAAACAATAAGATTTTCGTCAAGATTTTAACTAAGACGTAACAGTTGCCTTTCGATACTTGCAATACCAAAGGCATTGCTCGTAAATTGATGACCTGGCGGGGAGGGGGTCAAAGGGCCAGGAAGGGAGGGTCATTTGACTACATCATGACTCTACCACCGTCAAAAACGATAGATAGAGTTCTGAGATGTCAAATCAAATCACATGTAAACATACTCATGTTACTGTTCTCAATAATTGTGTTGATAATTGAACCTTGATGCTGCAAAATTTCCATTAAAAACTATACGCGTCGAGATAAGGTGCGGCCTTGTTTGTTTGACTTGGCGTCGGCAACGCCGCGCATAAGTACTTTCGTCATTCTATAAGTAGATACATCCGAGTATTAAATGTTTCCGCTTATACCACGGCCAACGAGAAGCGATATGAGTGATATAGATATAATAGTGTTCGAGTTCATTTCGGCGACCGCCGGGTTCGCAAACTTCAGTCAGCCATTTTATAAATTCATAGCTCATTCTGTGTCCGAAACCGTAATGTTGATCAACAACAAATGAAGGCTAAACGAATTTAACATTTTCATTTTCGTTGATTAATTTTAAGTTGGCACTAAGAAAATTTGGTATCTAGCCGTTTGATGGAAATAAAGCTTTTTCCAGTATAATTAGACTGCTTGACTTGTCCAGTATCATGGCATGCAGGACTGCTGATGCAGAATCTTATAGACGCCACACGATAAACTTAAAATTTAATAATGAATTTTATTATCGTTACCACATATTATATGTCTAATAGAATTTATGCAAAAGAATATGTTACTTATAAGTTATTCATTGCTTATACTTACACGATTTTTGGACAACTTGACTGCTTCTTAGTGCAACTACATACGTTCTGCTGTGACTGCGTTTATAGGTGACTAGCGACCGGCCCCGGCTTCGCGTGGCTCTAAAATGATCAGTGTTTCTCTACTATATTATGCATGTATTATACATAAAATCCTTCCTCTTGATTCACTCTATCTATTAAAAAAACCGCATGTAATTGCGTAGTTTTAAAGATCTAAGCATACATACAGGGACAGACAGCGGGAAGCGACTTTGTTTCATACTATGTAGTGATGTTATTATGCTTTTTCTTTATAACAAAGTGGGCAAACAAACGATCCGCTTGATCCTAAAGTTACCGCCGTCTATACTAATGCTTGGAATATCAAAGGTATTTCTCGCACGATGCCAACCTGAAAAGGAGTGGGACAGACGTAGGGAGGAAGAAGAGGGGATTAAACATCCGGCTCATTTACATCGTGCCTCGTTCAGCGCCCCTAGCAGTGAGTTAATGAACCACTTTGTGTATGTGTCGCAGCCAACTAGCTTAATTCGCCGTTCAATTAACAGCCTAGGCACTTTAACTAGTGGCCTGAATGATATTCAGCCATCTGATCAAACAGCTAGGCAAATGACTTGGATCGATGACGTTTAACTACTTGCCTAGCCGTTTAATTACCTGCCTAGCCTGTTCATTTCAATTTTGTTCAACTTTCTGCCACCTAGCGGTAAAACTCACCAAACTGTCAATGTCTCTATATTCTATATTCTCTTTCTCAATATGGCGTCGGAAAAAAACAATTTTGATGGAAAAAAATTATTAGGTACTTAGGTATTTTACGAAATTTTATACATCCCCCGAATCTACTTGCCGGGTGGGATTTCTGTGGGGTCATAAAAAATAACCCTAACCTAAATCCATCCGGGTCGCTCTACTTGGGTAGTATTTTGAAAAAGTTTTGTAGTACTTAAATGTCAACCAGTTGCCTAAGCATTAGCCAGCCAGTTTATTAAATGTTGTAACAGACGAATATCATTTAGGCCGTTAGTTGAACGGCGCTGTTTAGTAAAGTGCCTAGGCTGTTAATTGAACGGCGAATTAAGCTAGTTGGCTGCGACATATGCATACAGTATTTATCTCACATAGGAAGTCCCGCGAAAAAATATGGAACTAAATTGTACATAGTTAGTGTAAATTGTACTGACGACACGCAACTCTAGCGCTGCATCTACGGGAATTCGTATGTCAATTAGACTGTAGTTGAGATCTACTCGACAAATGCGGTTGTCACGTAAACGCATGAAGGTTCATTAGAGGGGCCGTCTCGACAAATTACGTTAAAGTTAATCGGCAAGTCTTGCCGCATTCCTCTCAAATGAATTTTCGGTCGACTGTAATCAAGAGAATCTGGATGTGGTACACTTGCACAATGGCGCTAATTCTGTTGATTCACAAACTAAACTTGACAGAAGTAATGCTAACCTTCTCATAGTAGCAAAATTTATATGAAATTCTTCAACATTTTAAAATAATAATATTAAGATACTACAGTCAATTATACTGTAATAATTGGATATCGTTTTGCAAAACGGAATCAACACACATGCACTGCTGTAGACCAATATCAGCCTTATGTTAGTGGTTCTAGGTTGGTTTCAGCTTGAAGAAGTGTGTGTTGTTTGGTTCCATTTTCCAAAGCTACGTCCAATTATGTACCTAATTTAATTAATAATTATGATACGTCTTCGGAAAGTCTTCCAGCAGTTACCGACACGTAGTATCTTCAGAGTTCTAAGTTGCACAACATAGTATAAATTTACTAAATTATAAAAATAAATGGACTGGTAATTGTTAATTGTTATCATTTCTAATTATCCTGTCCTACATCTACCCCACTCCCTGTAGTTTATCTAATGGACTGGCGGTCGTATTTACAAACAATACTTGTCTAAGTAAGGGGCCAAGTCGTAGGAAAGTAAAACATTTCTGAGTTGCGTTCGCGCGCACTATGAGACCTCACAGTAATGTTTGTAAAAACGGGTGTTTTCTGACGAGCTATCGTCTTGAAGTCTAGGTGCAGCTGCTCTGTAAATGATATTGATCATTTGGTATTTCTGAATATAATCAGATCAGATAATCATACACAAATATTGTACTTTATTCACCAGCGGCATAATTTCACAATTAATTTAATTAGTAAATAAAACAAAAAAAATAACTCACATATTGTTTTAGGGTAAAACTACACTTGGAGTAATTTACATGGCGCAGTTTGTGTACCGTTTTCACATTCAATCTTCAAAGGGTTGTTTTCCTGTGCGGTCGTATTACGTATATAAGCATAATATGCCATACAATTTAAGCGTATTTTACGCCACGATAATTACGCCAAGTGTGACTGGACCCTTAACTACTAAAACTATTTAGGTATGTCAGCAATATGTTGGCAAAAACGTGGTCATAAAAATTATACATAAATATAATAATAATATTTTATGCATAATATAATGCATAAAATATTTAAAAAAAGTATTGCCAGACTAACACACCAACCGCATGGTACCGAATGAAGAAACATTTGCAAGAACCATGGGCATCGTACAATGGACTGGGGGTAATCCCAACTCTTGTAAAATATTACCAACACACAAAACTGATTGTAATATAATGTAATGTTTGTATAATTAATGAGTTTGGTATTCATAGTATTAGTACTATATCACAGCTGAAAATAGCAATTATACTGTAGCCTATTGTTTAATATGATGTATTTTTCGAAATTCACATATTGAAGACTTCAAAATCCGTCATACAAAAACTATTTTATAAAAACTTTGAAAAATCACTTCACAAAATCTAAGTTAATATTTAACTAAGAGAGACCTTCACAAAATATGATTTATTCCCTATAGACTTATCCTATATCTTATTCATCTTTATGTAAACAAGGCGATGGCGTAGTTGCTTCCGCTTCTGTCTTCTGTTGTCTTAACAATTTTCTTTTACTGTAGCTCTGACGGTAGAAGTTTAAGAAGAGAAGAAGAATGACAGCGGTGTTGCAAGATACGAATATAGCCACTCCTTTTGCGGGCGGACACTCTGACACTTTGACTGCCCCTATGTATTGAATTATGATGGAGACAAACTGAATCTGGAAATAAAATAATATTATGAATATTAATAATTATAAAGCAGGAAATCCCGATTGACTGGTCGTCTGACTCATCAACGCAGAGCCGAAACTTGTAAACTAGTTAAAATATAATTATTATTATTTATTTTTTATGACATAGGCAAGCAACACATCTTTTTGGAAATGTATTCCCTATCAGAGTAAAGGATGTTTGGAGTTGATAAATATCGACAGACTAGAACCAACTATATTTAGTGGAGGCGCCAGCGCCAATGTTAGTGGTTCTAGGATGCTTTCAGTTTGCAGAAGTGTGTGTTGTTTGGTTCCATTTTCCAAAGCTACGTCCTTTTATGTACCTAATTTAATTAATAATCATGACTAGGTCCAGACCTAGTAACATTTCGAACAGGGAAATCCAATAATAAATTCTTTATTGATGTATTGCGGAATAACCTCTGCCAATTTTTATGTTATTTTGAAACTTTTTTCAATATTTTAGTAATTTATTTTTATGATGCTATTAAGAAATATGTTTGTATTTGTCATGTCTTACAAGATTTCTGAAGTTACCGAGCGGCCCACGCTCAACACACTGGATCAAGAGTTTTAAGAAATAGTAAAATAATAAATATGAATGTTAGTCGCAGTATTTTTAATCAGACGAAGTAAACTAATAATCAGATTTGTCACTGTTCTGAGAATTTGAACCTTATTTGTTCTATTTCTAACGGACAGTTACATGAGCACCATTCAGTTTACTACGTTTAGCTAAAAATCAGACTCAGATGGTAAAAGAGTGTCCTTTCTGGGAGAACAACATTTTGGAATCTCGATTTTTTCATGGACCATTATTATATTGTTTCAATGAAACATTCTGTGATCAGGTAGGTACTGTTTATCAAATTACAAGGATATCCTGTTGTTGCCTAATGGAAACACAATACTCAGTTATTATTGAACAAGAATTGTTACCTATACCGAAGCTATAATGATAATGTAATTACGAATTCCAGCTACTTAATGAACTGTAGATGGAATTTGTACGTCGTTAGTTGTTAACAATTAATGCATTTAATGAAATACATTGACGGTTACGATTTACGATAGTGTGAAATTTAAAATACGAATCGATTTCTGATTAATGCTCCTAAAAAATAATTACGTATACTTAGAGATAGTGAGAATCACTTACCAGTTGAAACTTTGTCATATACTTTTTCCACGTCAAATATTTGGCCACATTGGGGCCCAACGCCGCCAACCCGTAATACGTATACATAAACACATGCACCAACGAGTTGAGAAAGCCAATGAATATCAACGTGTGCGATGGCCAATATTTAAGCAAAGCCCACGTGGCTATAACCATCACCGTATGGTGGTAGAGATGCAGAAATGTTATCTGATTATTCTTCTTTCGTAGCACGAAGAATACTGTGTCTAATAGTTCTGTTAACTTAGCTGTCAAGTATAGGTATGTGCCGAAGAGTATCTGGAAAGGTAATGAGTTCATACTTTAAAATCGTGCCCAGCGGTGGGGACATGAATAATCTTATTATAATTTCCATTCAGTCATATTAAACTCACTCTATTACGCGAAGTCTCTTCATGCATATAACATTTTCTGGGCACCGGGCCCATCTGTGCTAGATCTAAGAAAAACTGTAATAGTAAAAATACGTAGAGTCAGATAAATTATGTCACCAAAATATAGCAGGAAATTACCACTCTATTCTTTAAAAGTCCACCAACGGAGGAATACTTAGAATACACTATTCAATATTCTTGTGGGTCTTTTCATATACCAGGAATTTGTAACGGATGGAAGTGGATAATGTTCTTAGAACTACCTATTCTTTTCTGTATTAAATTCGTGCGGGTTCCAAGAAAAAATAACTTTTCCCCGAGACTCATCGAGGGTATAACCTCAGCGTCATCATTGGACATAATTTTCAATCTTGGCTTATAGAAGTTACAATGGTGGAAGTATGAAGCGGGACTAGTTCCATTACAAAACACCATGAATCGGGTCGGAGCAGCTTGCTTTGACGAGGGGTCCTTTGCCACTCATTTGAAGTGAGCAGAGATTGATAAAGATTCTTACCCTGCATACTAAATACACTGAAATAGCGACTTGTACGGCGTTATATACCAATAATGTATTGGTCAGTTTGTACGCCTTTCGCTTTCTCATGAACACCGGGCCGATCTTCAATACAAATACTAGATATACAGCAATAATTGTTAGAACGGGCCCTAAGGATGCCATGAATGGAAGGTCGTCTATTTCTTCATCTGGAAATATAAAAAAAAATTGTGTATTAATCAGACCTTCTCAGTGGAAGCAGCATTCCAAACCGGTGGTAGATTATATAAATGCTTTGTTGGCTTACATGAATAAAAACAATTTTGAGTTTGAGTTGAGTTTAAAATCAGGCATCGTTCAGGCTTAGTGGAATTTTATTTAATTTAAACAATGAACAATTATTTCATTTTACAGGTTCAACTCATAAAATATACAATATATGAACGGAATAATTATATTCTCATAATTCATTGTAATAATTAATTTTCATATAAATTGCACAAATTATTAATTTCCTGTTTGGGGCCCTTATATCCTGCCCTGTAAGTATTAATAGTACAGATACCTATTATCTTTCATTTTGATTACAATTATTGGGATAATTATATGAAATTTAAATTGTACACAGGTACCTTCTACCTCAGTTCCTGCGAACAAATACTAACTAAGTAGGTTCCTACTGAAGATTTTCAGATAATGTTGACGTAGTCAGGTCAAGTTAAATCGTTTATTTTATTAAGGTATACGGGGATTGTAACAAATTCTCATTTCAGCAAATTAATAAATTCCTGTCTATCTGAGTGTCTGTGTGTGACAACGAAGCTCTCAAACGAATAATCCTATTTTAAAATAATTTTTGTTTGTATAGAAGGTTTCCTGATCCAGACTGTTCTTATCTTTAGCCGGACGACACTTTGATAAAAATATTTTTACTTATATTCAATTGAAAAGGCCATTACATGTTATTTTTTTAATTTTAACATGTATTTATGTCGTTGTATTAATTTATTGTTTTAATCGTCAGTTACTTCTAATTAATAAGTGCAAACAAAGAGTTGTTATTTGGTAATTAGAATAGTGAATAATAGTGGCTCGATGTGAGTCATTCGACTTATGCGTCCGGGATAGCGGGCTCGATTCCCGTGCAAGGCTTTTATCTCTTCGTAACGTATCTAATGATACACTTACATTTGCTTTTATTCAAATCCCAGCTGGAATTCTTGCGGTTCAGTCCAATCACGGAGTTCATCTTGATTCAACGTCACTAGATCAGCCTCTGAAAAAAAAAACTTGGATTGATTTGATTGTATAGGTAGTGGAATTTGATAGGCATAGATATGCATAGATATAGAATGCCATGAAAATGTTACCATATCGCGTTCATCTGTAAGGAACAGCCATCTTACATAGAATTACCAATTGAAGCAAAGTTAGCTCATCACATAACAAAAAGTATGTCGTTTTTTCAGCTCTATCAAAATGTTCACAGCGTCTCTATCTCGGTCGTTCATCACTTCGTCCTCTATGCACATTATGTATTTATAGTTCATTCATAAACAATAAATATACTTGTGTTTTTTGGGTACCTATATTATTAACTAGCTGAGCCCGCGACTTCGTCCTCGTGGAATTTAACTTAACAAAAACGCCCGCTCCCGCGTTATGAGCCCGCGCGGCAGGACCCACTTTTTATATTTTGTTTTTCTAAAATAAAAGTAGTCTAAGTTACTGCTTATAATATCAGCTATCTACCAGTGAAAGTCCCGTCAAAATCGGTCCAGCCGTTTTGGAGATTACCCGGAACAAACACACAGACAGACAGACAGGTAGACAGACAGACAAAAAAAAAAACGCGTTTTTGCTATATGTGTCGTATATACTTACATATGCATTTAGTGAAAAGGTGTTATTTTGATATTACAAACAGACACTCCAATTTTATTTATTTGTATAGAATGTATAGATTATAGCTCTCAAGTGGTTCATAGAAGATTTGTGTAAAACTATTATAGCTGCGTTTTGTTACAATGAGTAAGAGAGCCGGAAGCCCAACCTTCTCTCTTTTCCTCCCTCTGTTGAGCAGTGCAGTTGGTTTTGCAAGCTTCTATACGCTACGGTAACAGCTTAACCTCAGGCGGGTCATACGCTTGATTGACAAACAACCCTAGCCTATCACAAGTGAACTACTATCTCAGATAATACAATAAATGGATGTAATTTGGTGACAAGTTTTTTTACCGTGCCGTTAATATGGCATCAGTCGGGGTCAATTAAGGAAAAAAAATAAAAATTGGTAATTGCAAGGCCCCCGTAACCATGTTTGCTGTAAAGCAGCCGAAACGTCGGGAACATAAAAAAGTAAATAAACGCGATAGAATCCGTAAAATAATTTTATTTCAAAATTTCTCAGTGATAATAATATCTACTAAAATGTATGTCGGATTATAAATCATATAATAATGACGATTAAGACACACGTGGTAGTTACCAAATCTTTTTTCAGGATTTATCTTGAACTCCAATAAGGGTTCTTCGTTGTTGTAGAAAAATGTTTTTCTGCCACTGAATTCAGCGGTGTCATGGCGACATTTCACAATGATGACATCTATTTTTTGTTGAGAAAGAAAACGTTAGAGTCGTTGTATTTTGACAGCTGCAGAAACGAGATAGATTTGCATTTTCCATTGCATTAGAGCGAATGGGATGTATATAGAACATCTTTCGTTTTGCTCAGTTGGTAATGAAAAAGTTTTTGCGGTTGTAGCCGATCCTTGCTTAATAACAGAGATATTAATAATGATCACAATGAGAACTTAATAGTCGGCGGTGGTACCCAACGTGGATATTTGATTATGGATAATGTGCTGTTAAACAATTTAAAATTAGTTCGATTTTCGTTATATTTTCTATGGGATTTGGATTCAATCCAAATTTAATCAGTTTTTACTTGCATTCAGTGCACTAAACTTTGGTTATCAAAGGACTTAATAAATATCGCCAGACGAACACACCAACTGTGTGGTTCGAAACTAAGCCACGCTTGTACTATGGGTACCGTACAATGAACGAGGTGCGATTCGAGAGACTTATATGCATGGAAGTTATAACTATTTAATATTTTTATTTATAAGCATGATTTTTAGGTTCACGATGTGATTCAGTGATTCAGTATTGAGTGCACTTTCAGCTTTAATATAAAAGAGTATACAGCGAGGCGCTACCATGGCGACTTTAATTTAACACACAGGTAGGGCTAGTGGTCAATAATCATAATAGTAATAAAAAAAAGAAAAGTACGTAAATAGAAAAAATAAAATTTTCGAACAAAATAGATAAATAAAGTAATCAAATTGGCATCACCCTTGAATACCGATTCATTCAGCTACTCTTACGCTCTTACCTACTACTCGGAGCGGGACGAGCTAATAGTATTATTATTATTTCTAATACTATTTCTTTTTCGTTTTAATTTCATTGAAGAAATGTTATTATCCGTGATTTCGGCAGATGACCTCTGCGATAGAGTTATTTACGTACAGGCTGCTCCAAAATGGTATTTCAGAAAATGTTGAATAATTCAATAAATAATAATCATACTAATATTATAAAGAGGAAAACTTTGTTTGTTTGATTGTAATGAATAGGCTCCGAAACTACTGAACCGATTTGAAAAATTATTTCACTGTTGGGAAGCTACAATATCCCCTGGTGACATAGGCTATAATATATTTTCAAAAAAATTAGGGATTCTTACTAAAACTCGAATAATGTAACCGCAATATACCCGTGCGAAGCCGGGGCGGGCCGCTAGTATTATATAAGCTTCTTGTCGGCACCCAATCGGAAATTTTAGAAAAATGCTGGCTAGTGGGATTTAAATTGAAACGCACAGAGCTAGAGTTATTTAGGTATAAGCAACACTATAAAAATATTGTTAGGTATAAGCAACACTATAAGTTCTGTTGAAATCAAATAAAATTATTGGTTGAAATCACAGATATAGATTATTATATAATAATAATCTCGACAAAAATCACAGTATTTATAAGTCTGTGATAAAAATACATAAGTACCTAACCAAGAAACTTATAAGTAGTCGTGTCTAGCAAAGTTCACTGAAATTCCGTTAGATACGGGTTCATCACGTGTTCTACGGTTTTGTAATAACAGCGATAGTAATATGGTTTGCAAATAAATTTGCAAATTAATGAGTAACTATTTTTTTGCAAACATGAAACTATTTGCATCATAATTTGAAGTCCATTGTTCAAGTACCTAAAGCATAAATAATAAGAATTGTTAAAATTCTGGTCAATTTCTCATGACCTTTGATGCAAATAATACGGTAGCAGACACTAATTATAAATTTATGGATTCTTTTAACGATTACTTGTGATATTATTGTTCAATTAAAGCATAAATAATCAGAATTGTTAAAATTCTGGTCAATTTCTCATGACCTTTGATGCAAATAATACGGTAGCAGACACTAATTATCAATTTATGGATTCTTTTAACGATTACTTGTGATATTTAAATTTTAAATACCTAAAACCATATTCTATGCATAAAACATAGTAGTCCTTTTGGACAATTCTGCCAATGTCAAGTGAGGTATATACTTAGTCTGGCCATAAATACTGTTCTAATTAAAAATAAACAAATTATTACATTTGAATTTATAATCTGTCATTTTTATATGATTTTTCATTGAGTTTTCTCATTTTGGCGGCAATAAATTGTACAATATTTTGCGATATTAAAATGGAGTGGGGTGATAAAGAGAACCGAATCGCTGTGATTGCATTACACAAAGTAGGTATGGAGCCCAATGCAATTTTTAAAACTCGCCATACGCTTGGTATTAGTAAAATGTTTTTTTTTTTTATTGGCTCTGCCCTTTTGGACAATTCTGCCAATGCCAAGTGAGGTCAATACACGGTATGCACTGGAGAGTTTGGCCAGTGTGAAGCGAAATAAAAATCAAAATAACGATTTCATGTTGAAAAATCACCACACACAACAAACACATACCATTTACAGGACAATCCTACATATCATTTGCAATTAAAATTTCGATAATACAAACTAAAAACTAGTACTACTAGTAAAATGTTTGTGTACCGGGCTATTATATCCTGTACAAGTTAGCTTGATATTTTTGACAGACGGAAAACTGACATTTATAGGGTCAGGATATAAAAAATTGTCGAAAGAAATTATTGAGGTTTCATGCTATCATCGATGCTAAAAACGAATATTTTAATATAAAATGACATTTATTCTCTTAAAGGAGTACACCCCAAATCCATATCTGGATCAGTTTCTGAATAGCTAGAACAATCTTATAAATGTATTATAAACTTGTTCGCAAATATTATCAAATCGGACGTCCCGCTCCCGAAATTGGATTTTATTTACTCACTATTATTTTAGATCAAGTATGTAAATAATGTTATGATATTAAAATAAACAATAAAATTAAAATATAAATCAAGCTTTATTTAAAATATCGTCTGTGGTCACGATGATTCATCGCCCATCACTAATTAGGTCGGCATGTCCATAAAGTGTAACATTGACAGGTACTGTCTGTACTATTATAGAATTCAGGACTTCATCGGCGTGATTTTACTGACAGCTGGCGCAGAGATCAAGCTATCTTGTACAAATTAATCGGTACAATGAGACCTCCTCTGTTTGTGACAGAAAAAGATCTGGCCGTCCACGTAGTGTTCGTACGAAATAGATGGTCAAAGCAGTAAGGGAAAGAATTCGAAGAAATCCGGTCAGAAAGCAAAAGATTTTATCTCGGGAGATGAAGATAGCACCTAGAACCATGTCGCGTATTTTAAAAGATGACTTAAGACTTGGAGCCTATAAGAGACGTACTGGTAATTTCTTAAGGCTAAAGCGCCCATCTAACCCGCGAAGTTCAAATTTTTTGAGGTTTTTAGAAATTTTTCAAAATCTTACAATAATAAAAGGCACATTTTGTAATTCGCGATTAAGACTGTGTGCAGTGCATTTATTAATATATCCAACTTACTCTAAAACATTTCAAGAACGACAGCTATCCAGATAATCTGGCAATTTTTGGATATTTATTGATTAACTAGTATCATATCCACCGTGATAATATTTAGAGTAAAATAAATGTATTAATAAACGCACTGCATACTGTGTTTGTCGCAAATCACAAGATGTTGCCTTAAATGTTTTCAGATTTTGGATTAACTATAAAAATACTCGAACATTTTGAATTTCGCGGGCTAGACAGGCGCCTTCACCTTAACTGATAATGTAAACAGGAATAGGTTGGTAAAATCGAAATAACTACTGAAGCGGTACGCAAAGGGGAGTCACAGAAAAAAATTGTTTACGGATGAGACTTTTTTTACAATTGAGCCACAGTTTAACAAACAAAGCTCTAAGGAAGCTTCCCAATTAGTCACCAGAGTGCAACGTGGGCACTATCCTACTTCAGTGATGGTTTGGTGGGGTATTAGCTATGAAGGAGTGACTGAGCCATACTTTTGTGAAAAAGGTATCAAAACATCGGCACAAGTGTATCAAGATACCATTCTTGAGAAGGTAGTGAAGCCCCTTAAAACCACCGTTTTCAATAACCAAGAATGGTCCTTCCAGCGAGACTCGACGCCGGGTCATAAAGCTCGGTCTACGCAGTCTTGGTTGGACACGAACGTTGCGGACTTCATCAGAGCTGAAGGCTGGCCGCCATCTGGTCCCGATCTTAATCCGCTGGATTATGATTTATGGTCAGTTTTAGAGAGTACGGCTTCCTCTAAACGCCATGATAATTTGGAGTCCCTAGAACAATCCGTACGATTGGCAGTGAAGAATTTTCCCATGGAAAGAGTGCGTGCTTCTATTGATAACTAGCCTCGACGTTTAAAGGACTGTATTGCAGAAAATGGAGACCACTTCGAATAAGCTTTTTATATTTTAAATTGTTTTATATTTATATATAAAACTAACACACTGTAAAAGTAATAAATGTTATTTGCAATAGAAAAAAAATATTCTTTGTTTCAGTATGTAGGCAAGACTAGGTACACGGTATGCACTGTAGATATTTGATGCGCAGGAACTAACTTATAATATACATTTACAGTTATCTTCTTGCTCAGCTCTCGTTTGTTTGAACTACTAGTGTTACTGTGGTTACTATGCGGTATAATCTGCTGCTTTATCAATTTTCGTTTTCATATTCTTGTTGTTCAAGAGGTGGATCTGAATAATCAAAAATAAAGTAAATGTTAAGTGGTAATTATTGTACTGCGTTATTCCCTTTGCTTATTAGGTACATGAATTTTTATATGTTTACATATTTTATATAGCCCTTTTAACGTCCCACTCCTGGGAACGGGCCTCCCCTCAACACGAGGGGGATTAAGGCCATAATCCACCTCGTTGGCCAGGGTAGTGTTGGCGGATTTCACATGTCTTTCGAAAATTGGTTAAATTTTCATAGCCATACAGGTTTCCTCACCATGTTTACCTTCACCGTAAGCAAGCGATAATCTTATTGAAGTTATGATTCGCCCTTAGATTTCAAAAAGGCCCTAGATGAGAGCCTGAGATTGAACCCAGGCCCTAGTGCCCACAAGACGCGTGTATATGTATAAGCACAGTATAATAAGGCCGTATACAAACGCACACAACTCCAGCCCAGAACAATACAATCAATACAACATTGTCCTTATTCACACCATAAAACATCGTGCGAATCTCCAATAAATATTAATTTTTCCTGATATTTTTTTGTTCAAGTGACGACTATCATTTAGCAACACGCAACTTTAATGACGATATTCTTTTGTTTGAATAATTACCCACCACGCAAATACATATCAACCTTTACTGGCCACTGTATAGCAATTTAGCTTTGTCTTAGACTATGGCGCTGTGATCGCGCGTGATGATAAGGAACTCAAGGACATCGAGGCCTTTACCTTACCATAGACTTAAACAAGGAACTTGTTTAGAAAAAATATTTTTCTTGTTTTTTTCCTCAATAAATTTAGTGGTCTTCAAATCCGTTTTGGTACTTAAAATGTCTATGTTTTCTGTGACAAAGTCGGTAATCCTCTATCTAGCAGTTACCGTAAGAAGATGCTTGCAATGTCAATGGCATTGTTCGCACCTTGCCGAAGAGAAAGAGAAGAGGAGTGCGTTAGCGGGAGGGGAAGGGATCCTGACACATGCACCTCCAAATTCACCCAAATATACGCTATTATTGCTCCAAGAAACCTAGCAGAAGAAAAACTACTACCAACGACTATAAACTATTTTATTTTAATAAAATATTAAAACTTGATAATCTCTGTAAAGGTTTTTTGGGAAATTTGATGACATCAGTCCAATACCGGCTAAGTGACAGTTTATTTTTTTATTACAATAAAGTTTAACACGTGCTGAACACGTTTTACAAGGAAAATTTAACACGACCCACGTTCATCAAGTTTTTAAGGTTTTTTATGTCCGCATAGCTTTGGTGGTTTGGTACAATTATTGAAGCCACACCAAGGCCTATTTGTCTGTCTAATAAGAGGTTGTTAAACAGTTCTGTACTCGGTTAGCCCCAAGCAATTTTAACAGTTGAGTGATTTTCATGGTTCAAGCTCACACAATGCTCAATAACACTATAAAAATGATAAGATAAAGAAACTATTATCAAGTACTATTATCGCCTTTAAGACAACGTTATCGGGCTAGCGAGCTGGTGGCCCAATGATATCAGAAAACCACCAACTCTATGTCCCTAATGAATATCCAGTGAATGTACAATAAAGGACATTATACCTGGACACATTTAAAGTCATTCTCGCATAGCAACCCTTAACTCTAGTTTATGTTCGCACAGTGCTGCTTTAAATAAAATAAATATCTCCAGACTGACGTACTAACTGTATGGTCCCAAAATAAATAACGCTTGTACTATGGGTACCGTCCAATGGACTGGGGGCGATCCCAGTGACACCCAGATCTGCGAAAATTGCGCAAAGGTAATTTCCGAAGTTTGCCCCGACGGGAATCGAACCCGTAACCACCCGGTGCAGTGAGCCGAGCGGCTTACGCTCGAACCACTGTGCCAAGCGGTCATCTTTGTGCACAATAAAATTCTAAGATGTATTTAGTGGGTATGAAGGAATGTACCATGACACTAATAATTGTAAGAGTCGTCTGTGTACATGTCACCCAAGGAAATACGAGTAATCATGTACCATTCAAATATTTTATGTAGAGCCATTGGAGAGCTACAGTATTTTGAAGAAACAGTCACAAAACGTCCACTGCTGCCCCTCTAGCCAAGTGGCTTCGTCTGCATTCGTTTCTACAAATTGTTACGCTTCATGTATGGAAATGACTTAAGTCACGTGATCTACTTATCGTCTTGTAATGTCATTTCCTTACATTTAAGCATAGCGTTATGTAGAAATGCTTGTGGACGAAGCTACTTGGCTAGGGGGGCTGGACACAGGCCTTCCCGACTTCCACATAATACACTATGGTAGAGTCAATCTGTAGACAAATGACTACCGCTAATAATACTAGCTGGCTCGCCCGGGGTAGTACCAACCTCTCACAGAAAATCAGCGTCAATTAGTTTTTATAGCTGTGTTTCGCCCACTCCAGGTCTGTAACGTGCGAGCAAAGCCATTGGTATTGCAAGTATCTATAGGCTACGGTAAATGCTTAACATCAGATGGATCGTTTGCTTGTTTACCGACATTAGTACAATCTATATATATATATAACTCAAAGGTGACTGACTGACTGACTGACATAGTGATCTATCAACGCACAGCCCAAACCACTGGACGGATCGGGCTGAAATTTGGCATGCAGGTAGATGTTATGACGTAGGCACCCGCTAAGAAAGGATTTTGATTAATTCTACCCCCAAGGGGATAAAATAGGGGATGAAAGTTTGTATGAAACTTTGTCAATTTTAAACCGATCCGGCTGAGACTTTGCATGCATAAAGCTACTATGACGTAGACATCCCCTAAGAAAGGATCAAAATTCCACGCGGACGAAGTCGCGGGCTCAGCTAGTTAAAGTATATAATCCCGGTCCCCTGCTTCCACCTGCTTCCTAAAACGCGTGTGACGTCAGTCCACCTTGTAGGCCGTCACTCACAATAACTTCCGGCTCGTGTCCACCATTCTAGGACCTTGATGCCCTAACGGCCGTCGTTATTAACCGAAGTAATTTTTTGTTGATACCGAGAGAAATTTATAAATTTTTTTAAATATTTATCAGAATGAACCAGGTGTTATAATAATAATGAAATAACGACGAAAACACTCACACAGGCATTTTCTTATCACTGTTGATCTTTGCAACGTATCCGACCGACAAATGATCCGATCTATAGTAAAACAAAATATCGCATAATGAAAACAAAAATTTAATTGTATGGTCCCAAAGTGAACAATGCTTCTACTATGAGTACTGTGTACCGGACTGGGGGTTATTCTATTGACACCTAGACCAGGGCAAATAACAACAGGCCATTTCCGAAATTCACCCGGACGGGAATCGAACCCGCAATCACGGCCTACGTCCAAACCACAACACCAAGCGGTCGTCGAATAACCATTACCTACTTCATTAATTTATAAACGACATTTGTTAATATTATATACTGTCAACTATTTATTTTTCCTCTAGCTCTGTCCCTTTCAGTTGGGTGTCTGATCAGGTTGTACGTTGTATTTTGGTATCGAGGAACATTAGTGAATTCGTCATTGTTTTTCTCGGAAACAGTTTCGAGGCGAAGGTTTGATGTAAAAGTTAAGATTCTTAGAAAATAGTGATTAATTTGTATTATTAGAAATTGGTGATGAAGCGTCGGTTTTTACCTAATCCTATATAAAGTCTGAAGGAAAATACGTATGGTAAATTAACCCGATCACGACAAAAATAAAATGTGTCTCCGATTTTCAAATGAAATTTATGCAATTACTGTCTAATAACTCTAGTGGCAAAAAATGACAATTTATAATTAATGCTTACATTCCACAGTCTACTTACTGAAAGACTTATAAGTGACATTTTGCCAAACTTTAGTTATAAATATTGCGTGGCATCGCAACTTCTTCTGAATAGTCAAGCCCGGTTCATATTTTAATTTAATCTACAGTACAATAGGTCTACTGAAAAAAATGTATAAGTATCTTAACAATTTCTAGAGACATCATTTCGTGGGTTTGCTTATAGCTCAAAATTGAATTTAAACACTTACGGCTATGTAAAAATCGAATGGCAGCATTGTACGCTGTAACCTGAGTAACATATGACCTTATTTTGAATATCTGTCTAGGATTCAATTTTAAGGAAATAAAAAATTAAAATATTCTATCTAGTGGGGATCCGATGAGATAAAAAGAGCCTTAATATGTATTTGTTTCTAAAAAGAGGCGGTATTGTTGGTTGGTATGTAATAAGTATTTGAACAAGGAAACATTTACATTGTCCTACACAAAAGTGCCTCATTACTTATTAATATTAAATAAACTAGTTAATACTTACCTTGTAATATAAAAAAAATACGTGCAGAAAGTACAGAATAAAAAAACATCTATTTGAAATTTCCAAAAAGCAACCATAATTAAACCCACCTGTCATTGAAATTCCTATGGGAAATCATAATAATAATAGTTTAATAATAATGGAGTACTCACATTCAACACATTAGCGATAGCAGTCACCACAAAAAATATATTTCATCACAATAATATTCGTAATGTAGCCACCGATGTCCGCGTGTTTCGAACGCGTCTGATATTATGGCGAAAATATTCCCGTTTGATAGTACTTACTTTATGATATTTATAGTACAATGGCGAAGAGAAGTTGTTGCAGATTGAAACTAACAATGGGCGTAAGTCTGTAACAAATAAATTTGACAAGACAGTAATAAATAAATATGTGTGTAAATTATTTGATGAAAGCTCACTCTGGAGTATAATTATAGGAACTAATACCTCATTCACTAGGACTCAGAGGTATAAAACTAATAATTGGATTTCGTAAAGAGTTCAAGCTTATGTCACTAGAGGGCAGTTAAGTAACTTAGAATTTGAAATTATGTTTATTCATTAAATTTTTAAATAATAAACAGATGATTCGCTACATGATACTGTAATTTAAATAATGTACCCATCATAAAACTAAATAATATAAAACATATATAAAAATAATAGATGCACATCTTCGTTAGACTGTGGTTTCTTAACGTAATTTTCATAGCTAGGCTGTGACCTCTAATTAACCTTCTTTCTCTTGGATTGTGCGACGTGGGATAGGACGTGCACAATTTTCTTCCAAATTAATATTTACAATTTAAGAAAAAATAAAGCCTAATATGTAGATATTACGGCCTCCCGACCCATCTAGAATGTGAGTATTGTGATTAAAATTAAAACGATAAAATTTTAATATTGTCAATTAAAACATCCACGCGGTTTCTAATGAAAATTATTTATTTGTTAACGGGGTCGTCTGATAAACTTATAAGGGTGGATTTCCCAACAGCAAAATTTACGCGGCACGGATGAAATCGGTAGTGTGGAACGTTCCTATACAGTTCTATTATTTTTTTCTAACTTGAAGAGGTTTGTGCCTATGTGAGGCAAAATGATTTCTTCATTAGGTTAGCAATTAATTAGGAAAAAAAAATCCTAAAGCCCTGTTTTTTTCATTTCGGTAGCTGTCCGCATTACATGTTTCAGTGTAATTTCCCTCGTACAACAAAAACTATTGGTTATTCAGATTTATGGCAACTTTTATTTTAATTGTGAATAGTGATAGTATTATCACAAAGTAGTTTTATAATAATATCTCCTCAATTTAATAACTGGTAAGTAAAAATGCATGTGTCCTAGAAAGTCCTTTCATTTCGGTGACCTAAAGTTTGTCACGAATATTTTTATATAGAACAACTCTAGCTCCCCCCTCATGTCCTTAAAAGTTACGTACTAATGCTGCCTATGTGCTTATCGTCGGAGGACGTGCGCAGATAGCCTGCGTAGTTCCGAAAAATACGAAAGTATTTCATATCGGTGTGACGGGACAAATATCTTTTCATTTCCGTTTATAGGTATAACTTGTCATCCAATGATCTAGTACATTTAATTAAGTATTCGTGAGCAAGCTTATTGTACTACGTTTAATTGTGTAGTATTCACGGCATTCTATAATAAATAGTTTTCTTATAATACAATTTTTTGTCCCTGTTTTTAATTTCAGTGTTCTCATTTCGGTTGATTCGGTGGCCTAAACTGTCAATGGAAATGATAAAATTCTCACCGTAATGATAAAAATTTTCATCTCGGTGAGTGCTTGGGGTTTCGGTGTATAATATTTTCATTTCGGTGAATTGTTTTATCATTTCGGTTGATTACTATTTCATTTCAGTGAAAATTCAGGCCAGCAGGTGAATTATTCAAAATGTTTCACCTGTAAGTACTATTTTTAAGTACAAGCAGCAACGCAATTTGTTATTTTTTTAGTTTTGTTAAAGTTCAAAGTTTCAAATATAGAAGAGATTCCTTTTATTCACAAGGTTCGCTGATGTTATTATGCTTAGGATTCTGAGCATTGAGCATAACAAAGAATTTGTATAGTTGAATGTAACTTCACGTAATTTGTAATCTCATTTGCACAAAGCCAAAGCCGTATTAAATCCGTAAATAGTTAAAAAAAACATTTTTTTTACTTATTATTTTATTTTACTCCTTTTATTGTGTTTTTTAGAATTTCGGTGACTGGTTATTTCATTTCGGTGAACGGCTGTTTCATTTTGGTGACATCAAAAGTTTAAACACGTATATCTCATAAGTTAATTAAGATATTTTGATGTCATTAAAAATTTGCATTAACTATATCAAGAAGTACAATAAATAACAGATACAATTTTAAAAAAGTTAAAAATAAAAAATTCAACCGAAATGAAAGAAAAAACGACTTTGTTGAAATTCACCCATAATCGTTTGAAAGACTTAATAAACTATTAATAAAATCTAAAGCTATATAAAATGATATAAATAACCCCGAGTACCCATAGCGTGCCATCAGGCTACCATGTGACGCATATCCGACAGGTACTTAACCAACAAGACATACCACAGCGTTCATTATAGCCAATATGTGCAGCTGACGCTGATGCTTACGAAGTTGCCCTGAAGGTTGTGTAAGACTGTACCTAAATGTGATCATGATGATGTGGCCGCACTAACGGAAGATATATTTCAACGTAACCTAATATACACTTGGACTCGGGAACCCTGATGTTTCTTTTGTAGTACCCCAAGTACAGTCCCTGAACACATGTGAACTACCGACTGAGCAGCTGGTGTGTAACTGTGTGAAGGTAGAAAGACACGTTACAACTCATATTAATTTAGTATCTGGGGGCACGGCAGTGCCCCCCCAAGTCGAGCACGGTACGTCGAGCGCGGCACGGCCGTACCATCTTTTCTCGAAGCAGTTCAGGCCATTTCCGACCCCCTATAACTTCATTGTGGATAAAACTAGAACCCTGAATTTTCAGATACCAAGCAGGCATTGTATAAACACGGTATACTTCAAATTTCATTCAATTTGAACCAGTAGTTTAAGAATTATAACTCGTCAAAATTCTTAATTTTGTCACTCACTCACTGACTGACCGATCATCAAAACTCTAAGGCACTTCTAGCAGACATAGAAGCTTCAAATTTAGAATACAATTAGTGTTTAGTGTATAAATCAAGGAAAAACTAAAATATTTTGACATTTCAGTCCAGTTTTCTAGTTACACCAACTGAATAATTAACTTTGTAATCCCATATAAATGTATAGGATAACAAATTTTCATTTGCAGTTAATGAATCAGTGTACATATTATGAATAATATAATGGAATAGGAATGGAATATTAGGTGTACATTGGTACCTAGATATAATTATGTTTAAAGGTAACTTGTAAAATGTTCAACGGAATGAAAAAGCAAAAATGGGACATGTCTTACTTATGATATGAATTGTACTAAAATCCCGCAAAAAAGTATTAAGTAGACTAAATTGCCCGAAATTGCCTTGAAAGAAAGAACAATGTCTACAAAAAGAAATGAGATCCCATCAAAAACAAAACTTGTAAAAAAACCCAAGTCTCGCAACTCAGTTCTCTACCGTAAAAAGAGGTGAGATATATGTAATACCAAGTCGGTTACTTAATTAAGTCCCTACTTAAGGGACCTTCTGTCTTCATTCAGTATTACGTATTACATAACTTGCTAACCTAACAATATCTTATTGTGACCATATCAATATTATAATCTTTTATGTTTTAAATTAAATAGATTGACTTGGCAATCGCACTAAACTAAATACATTATGTTATCATGCGATGTCCAAGTCAATCTATTAAAATTAAAACATAAAAGATGTTCAATATTGATATGGTCACAATAAGATGTTGTTAGGATAGCAAGTTATGTAATACGTAATACTGAATGAAGACAGAAGGTCCCTTAAGTAGGGACTTAATTAAGTAACCGACTTGGTATTACATATATCTCACCTCTTTTTACGGTAGAGAACTGAGTTGCGAGACTTGGGTTTTTTTACAAGTTTTGTTTTTGATGGGATAATTTTTACCCGCAAGTCCCGAGAAGAGGTAGGTATATGTTTTCACAGTGTTTGTATGTATATATGCATGTCTATTTCTTTGGCTTTAATGTTTTTTGTATTAATTGTGAGAGTGACATAGAAGTGGTATAGAGAGGGGCAATACAAAACATTTTTTTTATTTAATAATAAGTCTATGTATGAAATGTAGTACATAAATAGCTAATACTGTTCCAATCACTGATTCACTTCACAAAATAGGTAAATGAATAATTCAGCACTGTTATTATATTATTACTAAAACTTTTTTACTTAACTGTACAACACATTTATAACAAAATTTACCTTATGCTCAAATTATTTTCAGTGTTATATCCATGCTATGTTATTGACATTATTGTGACGTAGTAACTACTATTTAAGAATGTTTTATTTCAATTTGATATAGTTTTATTGAATGGAATCAACCCACCCATATTTCTACAAACTGAAACGAACCTACAGCCACTCGTACTAGAGTAGGTTATGGTCTGTAGGAGTACGGGTGTGTGGGTCGGTTTCATTGTGCAAAACTGCATCCAATTACCAAATGATACGTGTTCAGTTAATTAAAACTAGTATTTTTAACTAGTATTTTAATTATAATTAGTCAATTGACATTTATGCTATTTACTAATAATACATAGAAACTAACTACCACGCTTGAAATCTTTAGAACAACATCAACTACCAAATTTAACTTAAAAGTAATGTTTGCGATTAAGCGTAAATAAAAATAAATCACTATTAGACGCGACGGACAGCTAGGTATATGATAATACTAGTTTATGCCCGCGACTTCGTCCACGTAGACTTAAGCAAAGTATTCTATGTGTTAATCCAGGTTATAAACTATATGTAATTTCATCCATATCCGTTCAGTAGTTTTTGCGTGAAGGAGTAACAAACATCCACACTCACAAACTTTCGCATTTATAATATTAGTAGGATTTTTTTGTAAAAAAGTGGAATGTTTCTGGGTAAAAAAATAAGCTCATGAGCAAAGGTGGGTAGAGAAAATAAACCGACTGAAAAAAGAGAATAAAATAACAAACAAAGTAATAAATCTTCTCGCCTCAGTCGGGGGTACTATAAAAACGCATCGCCATCCTGTTTTAAAAAGCGACCCAGCTGTTATTTATTGGGGTGATATAGGAATTCTAACCTTTTCTAACGATAGGTATCGTTAGAAAAGGTCAACTCAAGTAAATTGATTAACGCGTTCCGAAGTTACAGAGGAATAAGGAAAATCACAAACATATAGAACCTGAATACATTACACTCCTCTTTTGGACTGTCGTGTAATTATCAAACTGCAGTAAAAGGCTTGATTATACCGAAGCGGTATCTGCTCCCAAGATTATGTTGCGCTTTACGAGTGCTTATGATCGCGAGTGCTGTAGGAAAGTATGACTCTAAATGAAAAAAAATATAAGGTCCTTAGTTATTAACAGCTTTTTACACCACCCACATATTTTGAAGTCAGTTCAATTTCTATAAAAATAATGAGATTTTTTAATAATATATTTGTTTCTTGATTTTTGAAGCGAAGCTACCCGGGGACTAAAACGGTGAAAAGCGTAACGCGTAACGCGTGACGCATAACGCGTAACGCGTAACGCGTGACGCGTAACGCGTGACGCGTAACGCATAACGCGTTAATATAATATATCTAATATCTACTGCAAAGCTTCGCTTCTTTCGGGCGTCCCTAGACGGCACTGTTTTTTTTTGTGCTAAATTACATACTGAATTGTTGATGACCGTAAATTGTACATACCTCTTATACTATTCAACTATTTTGATAAAATTTATATGGGATCTGAAGAGTATAAGTACATACCCTTTGACACAGATTTGGACCACAATTGACAGATGAATCGGAAAAACATACGAGAATTTGTAATTTCATCGAACGGCATTCGATGTTACTTAGTGCTTAGTCTAGTATCAACATGGGTATGCGATAGCGCCTATGGAACAGAGCTAAATACGGCATTCCTTTCACTAGCGTCATACCGAAATAAAAGTTTAAAAAATTTATAAAAAACATCAACCTTCGCGACGGTATTTTTTTTAATTATAATATTAATATCACGATTTTTAGTGGTAGACTACTTATTGAATATGATGAAGGCATTTTATTGAAACTATTTTAGTGACCGCAAACATCTCTGAAAATTCACAGAAAAGCAAATTACACAATTTCGTTTACTTGATTGACGTATTTTTTTCAGTTATGTATTTTGATTTAATGCCAAACTACTGAACCGAATTTGAGGGAACTGGAGGGATAACGAAGGGACAACCTTGCAATAAAAACAATGAATTTTCTAATTTTCAAAATATCGATGAACATACACAAAAAAACCGGTCAAGTGCGAGTAGAACTCGCGCCCTGAGGGTTCCGTACAATATTTTATTATGATTTTAGATAGTTTTTCCATTCCTGGATTCCAATATCGATACCGGCAAGATATCTTAATAATATTATATAGTTCCCAAAAAGGCTTTAACAAATTCGGGAACCGAATACAAACTGCAACCAAACTGAATACAAACCAGGGTTGTTACAAAAAAAACCATTTTGTTTTAATCACCTTGTTAAAAACATGTTTAAATCATTTTGGAAAAAAATCATTGAATTTTTCCTCCTGATTTAAATCAATGTTTTAAACAACGTTTTAAACATGATTTAATCAGTACTTGATAGTCAAATAAAACATGTACATGACGCTGTTTTATTAGTAAGTACATGTAGAAAATAAACCTTTTTTTATTTTAAATATTTTATATTATCAAGCCTGCATCAGAATCGTCAGATAAGATTTATCAACCAAATAAATAAACGTTTTGACATGATGTTCTAAGGAAAAACTGTCATGACGCCATATTTTTTGGATAAAAGTTGGGACGATTTTAAACGTATTTAATCACGTGAGTTGTCTGATATTGTGGTGGCCGTATGGCATTATTTTCAATACTTATGCAATTTGATCATGTGCCTTCATTCTTGCCACTAGCTTATGACCTCCTTGTTACATATTTTGCACTAGCTGTACGCGCGAATTCGTCCGCGTGGAATAGTGTCTTTGGGTAGCAATTTTAATTATTTCACAAATAAGACACATACGTATAAATACTTTAATGAGCTATTTGCAGTGTTTAAGTTGGTAGGTAGTAGGTAGGTTTGTAAGAGCTATATTTCTATGCAGACTTTCATCCCCTATTCACTTTTGTTATTTTACACACTTCAGGGTAAAACTTTTACCCTCATGGTCGTCACTTTAAATGTCATAATATTTATTAATGGCGTACAATCAACACCCTAAAAAATAAATTTAAAGCTTCTAGCTCTAATATGACGATATTTCCATACAACTTTTCATCCCCCCCTTTAAACCCCTTACAGCCTTTTTCGCATTAAAAAGTAGCCTATGTTCTTTCTCAGGCTCTGGTCTATCTGTTTACTAAATTTCATTTAAATCAGTTCAGTAGTTTTGGCGTGAAAGACCGATAGACAGACAGACAGAGTTACTTTCGCATTTATAATATTAGTAAGGATTAAACTCTACTAGATTTTAGCAGCCTCACATCCGGAACTTCAATGTAGTGCTTCCAAATATTGTATTCTTTCTTCCACCAGTGGGGATGGAAGGTGCAAAGGTTACATACATGTTGATATAAGGAAATAAAGAATACAGGTCAAAAACATAAATAAAGCTGTATAGCTTGGAAAAATAACAAAATCACTTTTAAAATTTAAAGGTTTTTGACACTCGAAAATCTAAAAAAATAATTTAAATCAGTGTTTTAAACATGAATACATCATAGTAAAAGAATGTGAAAAAAAACATGAATTAAACATCAAATCATTGATTAAAACGAATAAAACAATAAAATCATTTATTATTTCAATTTCCCTGATTTTTTTGCAACCCTGATACAAACCCCTATTTTACACACTTAGGGGTGGAATTTTACAAAACGCTGAAATTAATATTTTTTATTTGTAATAAGTAGCCTCAATACTTATTTTCATGTCTCTAGGTTCATTTCATTTTTTTACCCCATAAAAACTTTCACCCCCTATTTTATGTACTTAGGGGTGGAATTTTCCAAAATCCTTTCTTAGTGGATACTTGCGGTATATAAGGTACTTACTGTCAAAATTTCATGATTCTGACACCAGCGGTTTCGGCTGTGTGTTGATTGATTCCTTTGTTTTGACTAGTGAATTTGCAAAAAGTACCAAAATATGCGACATTAATGCCCGTATTTTTTGATTGCGTTGTCTTAGAAGCCTATTTTTTTTAAACCTGCAAGGGACCATAGCCTTTCATATTTGATATTAATTTCAACTTGATATCTCTATCCGTTTCTGAGAAAAAAATTCTTGACAGACCGACAGACAGACAGACAACAAAGTGATCCTATAAGGGTTCCGTTTTTCCTTTTAAGGTCCGGAACCCTAAAAAATACATACCGACGAACATAGAACCTCCTCCTTTTGGAAGTCGGTTGAAAATATCGAGAAATTTTAGTAAGGGAAACTTTATGCCAAACACGGATCTCAACAGACGGACTGCCACGTTCGTCTCGAGATATCATTATCGGTTCAATTGATGCTAGACAAAGAGTCCATTTTTCTTTAGCCCATGTTTTGCATAGTGTGATGTGACCTATTTATATTGCATACTTTATACTGTATTTAATAAAAACGACAATTATAAACTTGGGTAACCAATAGCCACATCTCAATGTTAATTAGTTTGTTAATATTTAATTACTAGCGCATTTTCTCATATTTTTTTAGCACTGTATTAATAGATCAATCTCAAATCTGAGAGCGGTCTTGAGTAAGCCTTACGTGTAATTTTGCTATGGTGTGACGTATGAATGTAATTTCCAAAATCGCTCTCAGATTTGAGATCGTTTTATTAATACGGGCCTTACATAATCTTGATCTCAAGATTTATCATCTGATAAGTATGTAGTCAATCGTGCATGACAGGTGTCCTTTCAGTTTTGCCAAATAATAAGATAATACAATATGTGTGAGGTTATATAAATCATTTATCCATCGTCCCTATTAGTCCACTGCAATATTAATGATTAGCCATACAAGTATAATATACATAGTTTTCATAGAGACTGGCGACTCTACTCGAACGTTGACTGATGGTAGAGCAACAGTTCTTAGCATAAGTGTTTGTAGCTATTGTTTGTGGGTGGAAAATAAGGTAATTTATAAGATGTTTCAAAAGTCCGAAATATTAATACACAATTACAGTGTCCATGAAAAGTTTTGTCGATTATTTTTCTTAAATATTGGTGGCCTGCACTCTCGGATGTGTTCTAAGTTCACACCAAAGTTGGGAAAGGTCCTTAACACCGAAAGTACTCTAGTTACGTATAGCTTGTCATCGCTAGGGATCTACATTACCAGCTACTATATATTGTACCTTAATTATTATTTCGGATTTATGAAACACACAGTATTTTTTTTTTCATTTACAGCAATATTATGTCAATATTGTGTCAGAAAGTCGGTTAAAAAGCCGAGACGACCAGCAAACAACTAGGAATGGTGCTTAATATTTATTACTGTTATCTCACTGACGGATAAAATACCTTGTATGTTTACTTTAGAATGTTGTATATAGGTAGCTAGATAAAATGTGTCCCGTCTACCGTCATCTGCCTACCCCGGATTAATGTTATAATTTGTGCTGTCATCCTTTTCCCCCTTTCATGACTCTGTACTGACCGACTTCCGAGTGGCATAGACGTTCTCGTGCGTGCTCCTGTGCCAAAATTTCCTTATTGGGTGAAATCTACCTAATTTTCTGTGCATTTGTGTTGTATGAACTTTAAAATCATTGGGAGCGCTCCAGTGTTGTGCCTGTGCTGAAGAACCTGAGGATCCAGCTATACCACCCGAGGAATGCGCCCGCCTCCATCGTGCCGGTAATGTAAACGCGTAACATTGACCTGACCCTTACAGTTCTGCCTCCCCCCTTATATTTCCCTTATTGGATTTAGCCCAGCCCAGCATAGCCGTACCTACCTAATCAGTTCGCAGCACTATATCCGATATAAAATTTAAACGATTTGTTGCAGTATGATGGCTACATTAAATTCAGGATAGCTGTATGTCATCTGTAGCATTCGCTAAGAAGTCATGCAAAATATCATGCACTAGCTGTGCCCCCCGACTTCGTCCGCGTAGTATTTAACGTAACAAAAATTTCGGGATTATCGGGATAAAAAGTATCCTATATGTTAATCCCGGTTATAAACTATCTGTGTTCCAAATTTCATCCAAATCCGTTCAGTTGTTTTTGCGTGAAGGAGTAACAAACATACATACATACATCCACACTCACAAACTTTCACATTTATAATATTATATAGTAGGATGATTCAAATAAGACCTTATACATTTTCAGATATGGTCGTACTTGGTTGATAAAGCAATCAAACATCCGACCATCATTGTCCGACCATACTTTCCGTCGACGGGTGGTCAAGAATACATCCTCGCAGTGATGCCTCGCAGGTGACGAGATGAAGCTGCCGCACCGCATAATTATTGAGAATTACCTATCTTGCTAACTTAGGGCTTAGGGAGGTTTACCAACTAGCGGTTGTCGCGCGATCCACAAAATTTTTGTGCAAGGACAACGTGTGGTTTAGTCGCAGTCAGCGAGTAAACAGCGGATTGTTATCGAATGGTTTACAAGACTTGCCATCCGTATAAGGACGGCTTGCAAACGAGGCGACCCAGTAATGAGTATAAGGCTCGTATTAATAAACCGATCTCAAGTCTGAGAGTGATCTTGAGTAAGCTTTTGACATGTCAATGTATTCTGGTATGACATAAGAATGCCATTTCCAAGATCCCTCTCAGACTGCAGTTCAATTTATTAACACGGGGCTAGGACTCATAATTGATCAATTTTGATCCAATTCTAGTTTGACGCTACACACGATTATTTAGGCTTTTAGAAAACACTGCTGCTAGCTGTGCCCGCGACTTCGTCTGCGTGGAATTTAACTTAACAAAAATGTAATTTAACATACGCGAGTCTATGTTTCGTGTTTTATATACCTACTATCGCTGAAGCCCGCTCGCGCGTTCTGACCCCACGCGACAGGCAACATTTGTTATCTGTTTTTTTTTAATAACATAAGGTAGCTTAAGTTACTCCCTATAACACATACTCCATTCCACATTCTTAAAAGTGCTACTAACTATAGAAAAAATTGCTTTTTCATGAGAGCTCCTGAATACTTCAACAAACTGATTGATACTCCGCATTTAGATATCTTTAACACTACCTCAACTACTTTTAAACGCAATATCACCAAGAATTGGTTTGATACGGTTCAATAATTTTTCGAAGGTTTTTAACCTTTTTTAACATTTTAACTTTCTAATTTAATTTTTTAACATAACTTTTTCTTATTGATTTCTTATTATCTATATTTTTTTTCTTATTATATATATTTCTTAGTTATATTTCAATAACTTTTTCTTAATTTACTTGTATTAAAATTAAACTTTTATTAAAATTAGATATATTATAAACTGTCTAATGTAAAACAAATAAGCAATAATCAGCTAGTAATCTGCGAAAACTGATTAATAGTGATAAGTTATTTATGTAGTTGCTATGTAGAAGTAAAACACTGTAAGTTTTCCGAATAAAATAAAATAAAATAAATAACATCAGCTATCTGTCAGTGAAAATCCCGTCAAAATCGTTCCAGCCGTTTCAGAGATACTTTTGGATTACAAGTTTTTTTGTTTTACACGGAACCCTAATTGTTTTTCTAAAATTAAATGTTGATATTACAAACAGACACTCTAATTTTATTTATTTGTAGTATAGATTCTAGCAGCATTGCATCGTAAAAACTTACTTGTTTAGAGGTTGTGCAGTTACATAATGCTTTGTCTTCTGCTTTTAAATGTCAAATTACTAATGACAGAAAGAAAGCATTTGTTGAGAGCACTTTTCACCGGATATGCAACGTTTATACGTAAGGCAGTAGATTTGTAACAGAAACAAAATCGGGATCAAGGATTGGAACAACAAATTTTACATTTTATTTTATATCTTTTACGTTTTTATTCGTATATACCTAATAATGAGTGCTGAAAAATATAGCGGTCACTTTACATGCCTACAGTTGTGTATTTTTCCGTGTATTCTGATTAAAAACATCCAAATGTGTTTGTAAACTTTATTAATATTGCAAATTATTTCACTGTAAGTAAATTAAGGTAAAGGCACCTAATTCCGCGGTATTTTCACCATAACTTGAAGGAACATTAAAAATTAAGTATTTATTAGACCTTTCTGTATGATTGGCTATTTTTATCAGAAGTATTATTTATCTTGTTATTGAAATATACTCACAGTTTGACAATAAAAGTTTAATAAAAATGTGAAATTATGTAAAAATATAAAAAAGTCCGAAGCACCTAATTCCGAGGTAAAAATCCTAATTCCGATGCATTTGGTTCCTAATTCCGAGTCTACAAAATACAAAGGAAAGAAGGTGGGGAGAATGATACATGATGTTCAAAAAAATCAAGTCTATTTATAATCTTTGAATTTCAAATCAGTCTATGTTTCATATGATTAATAAAATGGCATCACAATATGTAATTTATTTTGATATTAAATAACACTATTTTAAACATAAATGAAAAATAAGAGATTGTTATTTAATATAGCTAATGGATAAATGAACACTCTGTATGTAACGTGTGCCAAAACCACGGAATTAGGTACTCATATACCCTAATTCCGAGTAATAAAAAGTAAAGGTTTTTTTAATCTCATATTAATAAATAAATTTTTAATTACGATATCTTTGAAAAAATATAAAAACACACTAGGGATTATATCAGAACACACTAATAACTTAATTTTCTGTACTTAACGAATTAATAAAGTACCTAAACAAACAATCTTTGACCTGCTATAATTAGTAAATGCGACGCCATAGTGTACCTCGGAAATAGATTTTTATATTAATGAGTTATTTTAGTAATCAGAACTAAAATATTAAGTTCGCAAACATAAAACTGCCGTCAAAATTTTAAAAATAGATAACGTCTATGAAAACGCAATTTCGTGGTATACATCGGTATTTAGGAACCAACTAAAATATTTGGCTCCTAATGCCGCAGTATTTTAAATAATTATTTTCTCCTCAATTTGTGAAGTAAATACTCAAATTTTGAGTGATTCAATAACAAATATAGTCCTTCAAATATTTCGACCTAAACAAAAACTCACACAGTATAAAACTATCATCCAAAACACTATTTGGCAAATCGTATTATTCGCGTGCAAAAGGTCCAAAATGTATGAAGCGCGCGCTCGAGTCAGCTGCGAGCGTCAAATATACCGTTTATTTTAAAACGTACACAAATTAAAGCACTCCTATGCTCATAATAACATAACCAGATAAATTATTAATTGAAAAATGTATCTTGCAGACAAAAATAACTTGTAAATTATTTGAAAACCCCGTTATTCTAAATACATCGGAATTAGCTGCCATTTTTAGAACCCCTCGGAATTAGGTGCCTTTACCTCAATCATTTTCTATCGATTGCTGATAGAATTGTACTTTCTGTTAACAGCAATATTGTCTTTAAGGTATGCCGTTTCAAATTTATACTGCTCTGTCTTCTTACCAACTCCGTTTGAAATACCATTTGCATCATTCCCTGCTTTGGTTTCTCTACCCTTTCCATTTAATTTTGCCTTGGGATCACCATTCTTGGCTTCTGATGTATTCTTCTTAATGTAAGTGTCAACGTAGAATTTACCAAACATGTAAAGGAAGAGCATTAAATTGGATGTCATTGCAAACGTCATTATAGACGATGGTTTGCATTCAGAAATTGCGTTATAAACACAGTAATGGATTAAAATTGCTACGAACTGAATCTGAAAAGAAATAAATATAATTAGCGGCATAGTTCTTTTGTAAATATAATAATTGTATTTTATTGATCTGCATTAAAATCTAAAATAATTTGACACTTGTGTTGACAATAAAATGACGATAGTTTCCGGTGGAACTGTGTCTCTCTATCCTAATTGCCAAGTTTAAATAGCCCCTGTGGTCTCCCTTGTAGAAAGATGCAAACCTATCACTCGTCTCGTTTTGTGTACAACAGTGTTTCCGCCCGTTCGAATAAAGTGTTTGCTTACAGGATTAACAGGTGTGAGTGAGCGGGTGCCAAGTATCATAAAAAAACAAATAATCCCGCTTCCTGATACTATTTTGATAACAGCCCTATTTTATAAGGTCCAAAGTTTGGTTTAAATGAGCTTAAAATACTACGTTTATAACGTATTTTCCGATTAAACAAGTTTGATTGGTAACAGCAGACCCTAAATAATTTCACTAGCAATACTACTGCAACGACTTTGTCCGTTGCATATCTCTCAGGCACCTGGCGCCTGCTCGGACGCAGTTGCCATAAAGTTCGTAGTACTATGTATTATTTGATCCATTGGTAGAGAAAGGAAAAGATGTTAGGTTGAGACGATTTAATATTTATTTTGACAGTTTTTTATTCAAGAGCAAACATTAATTGAGCTCACAAAGCGGGAGACAAAAATGACGACCGCTTGGCGTAGTGGTTTGAGCGCAGGCTACTCAGCTCACTGCATCGAGTGGTTGCATGTTCGATTCCCGTCAGGTAAAATTTCGGAAATGGCCTTTTCGTAGTTTTACCTCAGTCTGGGTGTTACTGGGATTACGATCCCGGTACGGTACCATACATTGGTCTGGGTACGCCCAGTCCAATGTATAGTACAAGCGTTGTAGTTATTTTCTTAGTCTGGCGATAGTCATACGCAATAAAAAGAAACAAATAAAAATTATAGGCAAGTTGTCATGAACACAAGATTTTTACAGCTGAAAAGCTTGCACTTACCAATTGTATAGATGTGATGTATTTTTTCCACCACAAGTACTTTGTCATACTTCTAAAGGAAGACAACCCGTAATAGGTGTACATCAGTACGTGAACGAATGAGTTGGCAGTTCCAAGAAACACTAAAAAGTATTTAGGGTCATACTTCAATGATGCCCAAGTTAACAACACCATCAGTGTGTGGTGGTACACGTGGAGAAAGGAAACCTGGTTGTTTTTCTTGCGGAGCACAAAGAACACAGTGTCCAGAAGCTCAGTGACTTTCGCTGAGAAGTAAGCGTACGTAGCGGATGTTATCTGAAAGTGTTGGTAAAAGATATACATATTTGCCAATAACATGGAAACAAAGAAAGAAAAACATTGTTGCAACAAGAACCGAAATACAAAAAACGAACAAATAGAAAGCCACAAAGACTGCTCGCAAATGGGCCGCTTTAAGCATAATATGCTAGTTGCCTGGTTTTCCATTAGTACCGCCTAGCGATATCACATGTGCAAACCAAAACTACTTATTTTAGTTACAATCAGCTACTTCTGAACATTTTCTTTAGCGACTCTTATTTTGGCACACTTGGCATGATCGGTTGGCTGTATGTTACGTAATTACGTTTTTTCTTCTTCTATGTACTATATTATATAAATGTCAGTTTATGTTTGTAGAGCCAAGTACAGGCCCCAAGCCACTGCTCCAATGCCCCTCCTTTACTTTCTCTCTACTTCCCTTAAGGTCCACGTGCAAGCAAAGCCATTGGTATTGCGAGCATCTACACGCTACGGTAACTGCTTAACATCAAACGGGTCATGCGCTTATTTGCCGAGTTTATTATACTATATTAAAAAATGCATATCATTACCATGTATCTCTGAGCATCTGTTTCCATGACGCAGGTTTTCGGTAACAGCCCATGATTTGAAATCATAGTAATGCACTGAAAAGTAGACAATGGATCAATAAAAATAAATATCTAATAATAAATATCGCCAGACTGACACACCAACTGCATGGTCCCAAACTAAGCAACGCTTATATTATGCGTACCGTGCAATGGACTGGGGGCGATCCCAGTGATACCCAAACCTGGGAAAATTACGACATGGCCATTTCCGAAATTTGCCCCGGTGGCAATCGAATCCGCAACCACGATGTGCAGTGGCCTACGTTCGAACCACTCCATCGTCCATAACTTACTATTTGCAATAATCCACAAGATATCGCTACTTGTATGATATTGTAACAAAGCAGGATGTTCTTTAACTGAAACGGTTTCCGGTTCTTCATAATCTCTGGTCCAATTTTCGTTACGAATAGCAAGTATGCCACAACTATTATCAAGATGGGAAAGGGGGAGCCCATCAGGAACCAGCCATTGACATACGCCACTGGAAAATAAATAAAAAAAGTAAATTGATGACTATAAACTTTTCTGCAACGGACGGACGAACGGACTGGATGGTTTTACTGACAAAAATCTTATGAACTCATAGTCCTACGCAAAATATTTGCCAAATTCTCTGATATTTTTCCGCTACTCATAAAACATTACACTGCTGACTGCGTAATAGTCATGTATGTGTTCTGTGGCCAAATATAAATAATTATGATAAAAATACTATATTTTTACAAAAAATCGACGTCAAAACAATACTAGTGTGAAAAGGCTGGAAATAATCTAATCATTATACAATTTGGAGTCAGTGCCATTTGTAAAGTCTCTACAGAATTTAATTGCAGTGACTCCAAATAACAAAAATAATAGATTATTTCTAGCTTTCTGAGGTTGATTTCAATGTTACATTGTTTTTTCGTTATAGGCAAGTATTTGACCACAATCTCATCTGATGGTAAGTGACGATGTGGTCTACGGTGGTGCATACTTGCCTAGAAGTTACCTGTTCACTCTCGACTTGAAAACATCCAGGTTATAGTCAACCGGGAACAGAGACGCCAGCAAGGTGTTCCATTCCTTTTTATAGTTCAGGATATTTATTGGACTTCTATTAAGTATTTATTAGTCCTATTTTCAATCTATTTGTATTTATTCCTCCTTTTTGTCACATGCCCTTGGCATTGATTATACTTTAAGTCTTTTAATTCTATTACAATTCAAAATACGCATGTTTTGTTCACTGAACAATTATAAATCAGTTTAAGTGCCTCATTCACATTGTGTAGCGCAAATTAACAATTATTTAATGTACCAACGTACTTTAAATATATTGTTAATTCGAATTTCTTGTGCAGACTTACCTACAGTTGTTTAAGTATTCGTTCAGAAAGTTCTATAAGGTCAGTTCGCACCAAAAAACATGTTAGTTGTATTGTAATATCTCGCAACTCTAGTTATTATCTTACTATTTAAGTATATTATCTCGTCTATGTACCACAAGGGGCAGAAGGCAGAAGTGGATTGCAGTGCACCCAAATTTCGTCAGTCGTGTTTTCGATCCTTATGCATTAGTGGGTGAGCCTATTCCTATTATAACGGCCACATTACGATAGGGATTTAGATCATAGTACCACGCTGGCCCAGTGCGAATTGATTTGATGATTGCGAACAGTCGTGCAAGCTTCCTCACAATGTTTAATTGCAAGTGATAATCACAGTTGGGAAAGAGAGTCGCCTTGTGTTCAAGGCTAGCGTTGGATCAATGTGTTATCACAGCTCTACATTCATCATATTTGACGGTGGTAGAGCTTAGCTATGGCGTGATTGCACCTCCCTTTAGCCGGGCTAGCATCACCGGGGTAGTACGAACCTCTCACAGAATTTCGGCGTATGTAGCTATTATGACTGCGTTTCGTACGACGAGCAAGAGAGACGGAAGCTAAGCCCTACTTCCTTACTCTATCCCACTTAACTCAGGTCGGCAACGTGCGATCCGTGCCTTTGGCATTGCAAGCATTTATAGGCTACGACAGATTAACATCAAGCGGATAGTACGTTTGTTATATAAAAATATATATTGATTATCACTACATAGTATAAAACAAAGTCGCTTCCCGCTGTCTGTATGTCCCTATGTATGCTTAGATCTTTAAAACTACGCAACGGATTTCGATGCAGTTTTTTTACATCGATATAGTGATTCAAGAGGATGGTTTATATGTATAATATATGCATAATATAGTAGAGAAACGCTGATAATTTTAGAGCCATGCGAAGCCGGGGCGGGTCGCTAGTATTAAATAAATAACATCATTATTGTGTTGATTTTTATGTCCACGCTCACAAAAGTTTGGTGAATTTCTCGCATCACTTATTCTTTCTCAATGCAAGCATGGTTCTATGGTTTGTCAGAAATATTTTACGCTTTTATTTTTTCATGTGAATATATTGTAAGTGCGACCTCCTAGTTTGAAAAAAAAACTAAAAACTAGCTTCATATACCGTGACCGGGATTAAATAGGTACTTAATGATAATCATTAATTAACAAGTGGACTCTGTACTTATTATAATTAACCCAATTTTGCCCCGTAATTATTACTGTGACCCAAATAACCTATGAGTTTACGGTTACATATGCTTTATAGGTATATACAGTACCAATGTGCGTATGATCGTAATTATTTTTAAACTAAACGGCTTGATCGATTTCAATGAGTTTTTGTACTTACTTATGGAGTCACTTAGACGGTCCTTAGCTTTAGTTAGAGCAAGTAAGTGGCGCTGTTGTCGACACCAATTAAATATAAATCTACGCTAGCGAAACAGCGATCAAAATCTAGTGGTTTATAATTATTCTAATGAGAATCAAACATGACTGTCGGTTTTAAATTAATTCAAATGCTATTCTATTATTTGCACGTTGAGGGGAAAGAGGGGGTTGGGGTCTCACTTATCATACGAAACTAAGCTTTATAGCTGCATTTCTTATAAGCTTTACGCCGATATTCCCTAGAACGGTGATACTACTCTGTTCGGTGCTCTGTCGGTTAAGGCAGCCGGTATATGAGATCGTGACGTCACAGAACCCTCCGGCATGATGGGTCGCCTGTGATAGTCCTAGGTGACATGTGCCGGCTTATATGCGTTGCAGAACAGACAGTACGGCGAGTAAGCTGATTGACTAAGTCAATTGGCGCGTGGCTACCTACAGTGACATGACAGTCCATATCAGCCCGGCAGTGGACATCTTACCAGGCGTATGCCTACCCCAATGGCTCACACACTCGGCCTGCCGCCACTGCCGTCCACCGACTATATGCAGTGCGTTCGATGTCAGCCTTTACCTACGGTTTTACTTAAAATTTACCAGCTTAATATTTTTTCCTTAACTCTACATCCGAGTAGGAACACGACCTCGACTGAGACAATCCGGCTCGAAACGGCCGACTTGTCATTTTACTAACGCATTATTATTATTTTTATCACCGGTTGCTCTATTATAATAGGTTAGAAAAACATGTAACTCAATGAATTATATAGCTCTAGTGTGTGACTTTATATAAAAAAAGTTGTTTGTTCGTTATTAAGGACAAAATCTTTTCTGTTCACATCTGATTGCTTATTTATTGTTATGAAGAAGAAACATAACTTACATTTATCTACTTCCATCGTCTTATTTACAGTGTCACTGACGGCTTCATGTTTCAAATCCATTATCAAAAATATTGATATATACAGAGCGCTGAACCAAGTTCGCTACCTTCCCGGTGTCGTGCTTACTACTAACTACACTGTAACTAATACAGCAACAAAAAGAAGTCTAATGCTGTATTAATTTTTACGTCTGCACTGTGGTTCCAGCGGGGGCAATTTAGTTTGCAAATTTAGGGTAATCGATTTGCATTATTTAAAAATAAATAATAATATATCACCACGCCAGTTTACGTCGAAGGGTATGCAGAGAAAGATGTTCCTTTGGTCCCAATGAATCTATAATAGGTGAAACAGAAAGGGTATACTATTTTTTGGAAACTTAACTTTGTACATCTAAAACTATCGGCTTTGTGGGACAGTTGAAGTACTAAATGTTTTGTAGACTTACGAAATCTGTCAACAGATGTATCTCTGTAACACCTTTTGTATTTCAAGTTCTCTCCAAAGCTGATAGTTTTAGATTTACAAAGTTAATTTGCAAAAAAATAGTATACCCCTTATGTTTCACCTTGTATAATGATCTTCAATCTATTCTTTACTTTATTCATCAGTTGATCTCTACCTTTCTCACACTTCATCTGTCACTCACTCTTACATCTTGACACGATACTGTATCATTTTTCTTACGTCCCTCTATATACCTCTCACTTCTACATATATATATATATACCTGTACCAACGCAACGTACCTATAATATATTCATATTCTATTGCCATTATACGGAACACATCAACTCTCGATACTAGGGAGATTCAAAACCCAGCCCTCATGGGCCAGTGCGAGTAACCGAACTTCACGCGTATTTCAAAAGACATAAAAGTTTTCTCACGACTGACACAAGTTTATTATGTTTAATTAAAACCGCAAAATATGAATAGTAATAATAAAATTGCTACTATTTCAAAGTAAAATGATGTAATTAATTAAAAATAAAAATTGAAATTAATTATCAAGCATAATTATAATACTAACGTGGGAGTTATTTTGACTGTTTTGTAGTGTATGTTTTTACTGTGTAAGTTCAACAGACAGACAGGGATGTCTCAGTGGAAATGATTTGAAAAAAAAGAACAACTCCCACTCCCATTGCATATTTCCGTTACATTAAATACTGCGATCCTTTGTTCCACAATTTATATTGCGACTAGCTGTGCCCGCGACTTCGTCGGCGTGGAATTTAATTGACAAAGTTTCATACAAACTTTCATCCCCTATTTTATCCCCTTGGGGGTAGAATTAATCAAAATCCTTTCTTAGCGTATGCCTACGTCATAACATCTACCTGCATGCCAAATTTCAGCCCGATCCGTCCAGTGGTTTGGGCTGTGCGTTGATAGATCACTATGTCAGTCAGTCAGTCAGTCAACCTTTGAGTTATATATATTCAGATTGCGAGATAAATTCCATTGGGCTTCCGGCTCTCCCACTCATCGTACGAATCGCGGCTATTATACAATACTTTATTATACTTTACGCCCATCTTCTGTGTGAGGGTGGTACTACCATTGTCGACTCAGCCTGTATATAAGCTGTAGTCAGTGGGATACTGCTTGTCTCTACCTACGTCCGGCTTAACCGATTTTGATGATATTTGTTTTGTACTTATGGGATCACCAGGGCCCTAACCACGCTAGCTACTCAAACGCAAACGCTCGCGATAACGTTTTAAACGCTCCGCTTTTGACGTTTTGCTGACATGAGCTTCACGATTTCTACTGACATTGATATGGTATGGTGTCAGCAAAACGTCAAAAGCGGAGCGTTTGAAACGTAATCGCGAGCGTTTGGTTTTCTATTACGATTTGAGTAACTAGCGTGGTTAGGGCCCTGGATGGTTCTTAGCTACAGTTAGATCCGGTAGGTGGCGTAGTTGTCGACATCCAGAAAAAAGAACAAATGAAGTCACTGGTGAAGCCTAGTATTTTATACTAGCTGTGCCCCCCGTCTTGGTCCACGTAGTATTTAACGTAACAAAAATTTCGGGATTATCGGGATAAAAAGTATCCTATATGTTAATCCCGGTTATAAACTATCTGTGTTCCAAATTTCTACCAAATCCGTTCAGTAGTTTTTACGTGAAGGAGTAACAAACATACATACATACATCCACACTCACAAACTTTCACATTTATAATATTAGTAGATAATATTAGTAGGATAAAGTTTGTTAGTTACCTTTTTTTGGAATATGTGTAGAAGTAATTTTGGATTACCATATTGTTGAACGACAATAATACAACGTCATGGTACCTTACTGTGACATTGACCTTATAAACGTATGTACATACCAATACATTATATAAGGCACGTAGTTTCATGTAAGTGGAGAAAATTCAATGAAATACTACTGTGTGGTATTTCATGAGTGATGTAAATTGTATTATTTGTAGTGTACGACTGGCCTGCTCCTGCATGTTTTCTGTTGAGTGTAGGTATTCGCCTATAGACAATTGCCGCTTAGTGAATTAACCCCCATAAAAATCCTACTTAACTTATTATAAATGTGAAAGTTTGTGAGTGTGGATGTATGTATGTATGTTTGTTACTCCTTCACGCAAAAACTACTGAACGGATTTGGATGAAATTTGGAACACAGATAGTTTATAAGCGGGATTAACATATAGGATACTTTTTATCCCGATAATCCCGAAATTTTTGTTACGTTAAATACTACGCGGACGAAGTCGGGGGGCACAGCTAGTGTTTAATATATTTATTAGTTACTTAAAATTAGCTTAATTTTGTACTATTGTTAAAATTGAAAAATTATTCAAAAATAAAATTTTATCAACGTACCACCATCAGTAGAATGAAAAATAATAAACTTTACTTATGTGAAAAATTTAACATTACACATTAAAAGATAAGAACTAAAATCGAATAGACATAACAAAACTTCCCGCAATTATTTTCCGTAGACATCATCATTTAAAATGATTTAATTACAGGTAAAGAGAATCTTTATGCCTTTAAACATATCATTACATTCATCAAAATGTGGACCAAAATAACTCAATAATAACTACAAATTGAAAATCTGTAAAACTCCCCGATGGGAAAACCTTTTAAACTACAAAAGAGCTGATAATTTTCAAACGGCTTAACCGATTTTCATGAAACATATCTCAGAACTCTCTCGAACAGCATTTTTTTTATAAAAAAGACTAAATTAAATCGGTTCATCCGCTTGGGCGCTACGATGCCACAGACAGACACCCAGATATACCTACGTGTCAAACTTATAACACCCCTCTTTTTTATTGTAATTAAAAAAAAACAATATGAAGCGATAACAAGTAACTCACACTCAGGTGAATTGGCCATTCTTGTAAGCCAGGATCGACAATAGTGTTCAATGATGAAGTTTGACCCTCGACGTTACCCGGGGAATAGCTAAATCGCCAAGGAACCGGCACGAAGTTAATCTAAAGAAAGAATACGAGGAGTTAGAAGAAAATTATCAATTTGCTTCCGCTGCAAAGCTAGAGCCAAAAATAACTGTATGGGCTGGTAGACATACAAGCAAGACTGTTACATCTGATTCAAGTGCAGGTGTGATGGACCATGGATTGTAATTAGCCTTGGACTTAAGACTCGACAGCTGATTATACTTGATTCCAATAACAGTTACGGTAGAAGCTCCTGAACACACGGACAGCTCTGGACTCAATAGATAAGCGGGCTAGAAGGAGTGTGCGATGGAATTACACGAGTTAATTCATCCATCTCCATTCTACCATCGGACGACAATAAGCACGGATACAATGCATCCATACACCATGGACATTCCTTCAGTTTGTACCAAGCGTTTCGCTTCCATTCCTTTTATTGTGCGAACTGCCAAGGAATGGAACACCTTGCCGGCGTCTTTGTTCCCGGTTGACTATAACCTGGATGTTTTCAAGTCGAGAGTGAACAGGTACCTTCTAGGCAAGTATGCACCACCGTAGACCACATCGTCACTTACCATCAGGTGAGATTGTAGTCAAATACTTGCCTATATCAAAATAAAAAAATTAAAAATAACAAAAACGCCCGCTCCCGCGCTCTAAGACCGCGCGACAGGACCCTTTTTTAATTTTGTTTTTTAAAAATAAAAGTAACTCAAGTTACTGTTTATTACAACAGCTATCTACCAGTGAAAGTCCCATCAAAATCGGTCCAGCCGTTTCGGAGATTACCCCGAACAAACACACAGACAGACAGACAAAAACTGTTTAAAACGCGTTTTGTTATAGGTGGCGTATGTACTTTCATATGCATTTAGTGAAAAGGTGTTATTTTGATATTAGAAACAGACACTCCAATTTTATTTATTTGTACATATACATAGGCATTCAAAGCATTTATACGAAGCGCCTGAAATATAAACCATATACAAAACCAGTATTGCAGCTACGAAATTTATTGCCATTCTGTTTTTCACAAAAATAAAATATCAAAAAGAAACCCTAATCTTAGGTACATACCGCTGAAAATATGGGTCCCTAAGGTCATAGAAAAAAACGCTAACGCAGGCAAAAATATAACAGCAATCGTACATACACGAGTGTTTGTAATCAAAAGGATCAGAAATGATCTATTCAAAGGAATATGAATTTGAATAAAACAACAACAGACTTTATATTTTAAATATAATGGATGGATTAGCGTAAAACAGAAACTAATCTTAACGAAAAACAATGCTTAGTACTCAAAAATAAAAACGTATTCCTATAAGTGCAATATTATATTATATTATATTATGTATTATTTACAGCGAACGCTTAACCTTAGTCTACAGTAATTGTGCGGGTTGGCAATTTATTGTAAATTTATTAAAGCATCTTCTCACTGGTACGGTATAATTTAAAATTCAATTTCGAATTATAAACTACGATATGCATTTACTTTAGAATTCAATCTTCACTTAAGCCCCGGCTACATGCTCAAGTATCGCTTCACACTACTGGTGTCTTGTGTTAACCAGATTATTAAATACCAGGTTTGCACAAGATAGTAGCATAATTGCACAAACTGGTTTGCACAACAGATCCCGAAGATTTGAACGTAGAACCGGAGCTCAAAGACAATACCATCACCAGACTTAACACCAATTTGGTAGTTTGAGTGAAGCGAGTTTAAGCGTCATTTACATTGCGAAACAAGTGCCATGAATACACCTATCGAAATCATATTAAAACATGAAATTAACAACTACAATTATAGAAATTCATCACAGGACCGTGGCCCCAGCATTTTCATGAAAATTTTATTGTATTTGAATATACTACATGTAACTAATGTCGCACTGTAAAGCGCAGTTAGATGCAAAATTAGTGAATTCATGATAAAACTATAAGTTTACATTTGAATCAATGACATGCCACTAAAGTCGTGAAATGTTTATGTCATTCGTTTCATAATGTAAACCCAGCCTAACTTAAGCATACCTTACATTCCCATCTAGTCATAAAATCTTAGGTTTTACAACAAAACCGTTATCGTCATCACATACATCAGTCTCAATATAACCTGCTAACTGTAGTTTTTGAAAGCGATGAATCATTTCTTTATTATACTATCAAAATCAAATTCTGCACCGAACGCAGATTTAGTGGTGCGCCTTGTGAGAAAAACTTTACCGTCTTTCACATAATCACCACCTGCCTTGTTAACTTCATAAGGTACATCTATATCAGGAATACTTTGATTGTCATTTCCATGTACCCCGTTTTCTTTCTTCTGATTGATACCATTTTTGTAGACACCATTTGTTTCGGGATTATGAGTTTTTTTAGTTTCCTTCTCGATACATTTCCTCTTGTAGCTCTTGGAATAGAAATTGAGGAACAGAAACAGGAAGATTGTGATGTTGGAACAGATGAAGTAGGTGAAGCCAGACGCGTACTGGCAGCGCGGAGAGAAATGTGTCCATGCGCAGTAAGCGAGCATCAGGATGAATTGAATCTGGAATAAATAAAAAATCATTAAAATAACACTTGTTTTGCCCGAAGCGGTAAAGCAAATTTCACCAATGGCATTTGGTCGCAAGCTAAAAGAGTGTGTCATCACACTCCTCAATTTTCCAAGATTATAGTCTCACACTGGCCCACAACGCATTGGCGCCTTTCACGAGTCTCTCAGAAGCCGTACAAGCTACTTCCCTATATTTACCTGTCTTCACTGTTCATTATTTACAAGGCGACCGTTTGAAAAAATTAGCTATCACTCTCTTAATCTTATCCAAAATACCTTTGATAAGTACAAATTGTATCAGTATTAGCGAAATTCACATAATATAAAAAGTTACCACTAAAACTTACCAACTGCAATTTGGTGACATACTTCTTCCACCACAGGTACTTCTGAAACCTCGGTCCCAAGCCCGACAGCAAGTAGTATGAGTACATGAAGACATGAACGATGGAGTTCAATAAAGCTAGGACCGCCCCTTCGCCTCCAGCCGCGAACTTGAGATAACTCCAGGAATATATCGCCATGATCACGTGATGGTAGACGTGGAGGAATGTAATCTGGAAACAGGTGATTATTAGTTACAAAACAAATGAATCAACAAATTAAATTAACCGTCCTACGCCCGGAATTAGCAATCAATTTTAATAAAAATTTTGTAATCCTAATTTTATTTCACAATCCATTTGAATTTACATTTGAATTTTGCCACCAACCAATCGTAGATTGCTTTTGCGGGTGAGATATAAATAAACTATATGCAGCAATCCAAGATTGATGATAATCTTAGATAAAATATCATTATTAATTTTGGGTGATAGAAAACCATAAAGTCACACTATCACATAGCTCACAAAGCCGCCATTAGGGCAGACAAGGATTTTAACAAAATACATAATTTTGACGTATCGAAGGACAGCCCCGACATAGAATGTCCGAAATAATGAGCCTCACAGGAAGCTGGTGAATGCAGGTGGTGGGAAAATTCATGGAGCAGGCCTAAGTTCAACAGAGGATGCCTTTCAGTGAATAGATGGCACTTAAAGAGTTGTTCCACCGAGATATGGAAGTAGATATGTAAAGCCAAAGAGTAAGAGCAAAGAAGCGAATGGAACTTGTACTTATTATTCTATAAATATTATGTAAATTATATATTTTACCTGCTTGTCTTTCTTTCTTAAAACAAAGAATACGGTATCCAATAGTTCAGTGAATTTCGCGAAGAAATACCACCAACCCAAATCTAGTAACTGGAAAAAAGAATTATAATTAGATCAAGGTACTCTATATAAAGAAGATTAGTAAAATTCTGAAAAGAAAGGTTCTCACCAATGCGTTTTGTGTATTGGACGGAAAACGGCACCCTGCGTAAATTATACCATCTCTGAAGAGATTCAGTTTAAATACCTGAAAAAGAGAAAATGAAGTAAACATCTTCATATTAGCAAATATAGAGTCACAATTCGATTGTCTATCGCAAGACACTACTAATGCATAACTACATAGAATACCCTCCACTCCAGTAGTCGTATCCGCGACACTATTTGTGTCTACTTAGTTACATTTAAAAAGCAGCAGTATTGCATCGTTCTACATGTAATATTTGAGAAATACTAACCTTCAAACAAATAATGGTCGCCAGAACAACCTGCGACGCATTATAATACGCGATGAGCTTGTTCATCTGCAACGGGAGTCTGTTCTTCATGATCCTCGGCCCGATGCGGATCAGTATCAGGTAGGCGACCACCACGGACACAATGGGCATCGGGCTCGACATCATGAACCACGAGTCCACCATCGCGCCTGGAATTAGGAAACGCATCATGACGAATGATCAGGTCGCTCAACTCACGGCATTAGATTGTACGAACGGCTGCATATCTCTGTAACTATTTCCAGAATTGGCTGACCTCTCTCAATTACTGACAACCGTGATAAAGAGGGCTCAAGTTATGTAGGAAATGTAACTGATCCCAGAGAACTTCAAGCGTCAGTACTAGAATATGAATGAGCATGTAACCGGGACTTCAATCAAGGTATTAAATAGGTGCTAGTTTTGATGGTACATAACGTAAACTATATAACCATCCATTACCACGGTCATAATTATTGAGCAACACAAGTATGTAGGGTAAGCAGGGGGAATGGCGTTCACTTAAGGAAAACACACTATATTTTTTAAATTATTTGTTTTCGTTTGAAATTTAAAACATTAACTTAAACTTTAACTGTTAAATAATCAACTTTTTAATAGGAATCGTATTTATCTTAGAATTATTAGCAGTAGTAAACATTTAAAAAAAAAATAGGTTTGAGCGTCATTACCCCTGTCATTGGGTAATGCCGCTCAGGCGAAGGGGTAATGATGCCCAAACCTGTTTCTTTGTAATATAACAAGTAAGATCCTTTATCATTATCAAATAAGCATGGAATCAAAGGATACAATTAAAGTAAAGTCTATAATCATAAAATGACACCAAATATTTGGATTTGTACCTGAGATCAGCCTTATACAATAAACAAATATAGCAGTGTGTACCGACAAACTTTTTAAAGGTAAACAAAGACAAAAAGAGAAGCATAAATTATAAAATTGTATCGTTAAGTACATAAATCACAGATGTATCCTTCTGCCGAATCCCATCCAGAACATAGCATGAGACCACAGCCCACATGTTGTACAGTGATACCACATCTTGTATATTTTTTTAAATTCCTCACAAATAATGCATTTGTTATAACTTTTATCGCCCACATTCATTTCGTCATCACTGTCATCGTCACAAATGTTTTCTTGCTCTTCAACTTCACTCTCTGAAGAACTTTTTTGGGATGTTTTCTCTTGTAAGATTTTTTCGTATTTTTATTTTTTTCTTTTACTTTATCGGTATCGCAATTTTAGCGGATTTAAGGTCTTCTTCCTTCCAAGCAGCTTTGCCAATTGTTCTTTGGCTATTTCTCGCCGTGTCTATAAGAATAAAAAAATAAGTCACTAAAGGGTAATGGCGCTCATGTGAGCGCGATAACCCCAAACGGTCGTTTTGAATTTAACTTTAAATTAAACAAACATTGAAATGCAATTGTTGAAAATATAATAGTTCATCATAAAATAGAATGATTAAGTACCCAGGAAAGCTATATTAACAATTTAATAAATATCAAAATACTGAACTTACCGAAAAAAAGATCGTGACGAAAATTAGTTTAGCGCAGCCGCATACAAACAAACGCACTTCACCGTCTTTTGTCAGGAGCTGACTGCCCCTGCGCATCGCTACGTGTTAGATGCCCTTCCCCTCCCCCGTTTTACGTATGCTGGCATGTTGTTACGCACCATTTTCATAGACTTATAGAGGTGCGCGCCATTACCCGGTGAGCGGCATTCCCCCTGCTTACCCTATATGTACGAGTATAATTGTGTTATATTTTGTTGTTCGTAATTTGTAGAAACAGACTCTGTTCCAGTCTAGGTACAAAACCTATTACATTTATTAACAATTAAAAGTGTGTAGGAAATATCAATGGGATGATAATTATAAAAGGATGTATTATGCCACCAATTTGTCTGCATTTTCTGCCTACCTTAACAAAGAATGCTCACCCATCTAAAAACACCAAAAATTTTGCAAATTTAAAAAAAACACTATTTTTTTGTGCTTAAAAGAAATGACTTAAGTGGTCTGGATCCAGCTAAGATCGGATACCGTCTGAACAGATCTAAATATAAACTGTGACGCGTCGCCTTGTACGGTCGAGAGACCATTACACTAATAATGATTGATGAGAATGCGTGAATCCCACATTCACGCGTTCTTTCCTGTCTGCGACCAACTGCGGCTGACTCTGATAATCAGACATTCAGACATTGGCCTTTAAAATTCACCTTAAGGCTAAAGCGCCCATCTAGCCCGCGAAGTTCAAATTTTCTGAGGTTTTTTAGATTTTTTTCAAAATCTGACAATAATAAAAGGCACATTTTGTAATTCGCGACAAAGACCGTGTGCAGTGCATTTATTAATATATCCAACTTACTCTAAAACATTTCAAGAACGGCAGATAACAAGAAAAACTGGCCATTTTTGTATATTTAGTGATTTACTAGTATCATATCCACCGTGATAATATTTAGAGTAATATAAATGTATTAATAAACGCACTGCATACTGTGTTTGTCGCGAATCACAAAATGTTGTCTTATATGTTTTCAGATTTTGGATAAACTATAAAAATACTCGAAAATTTTGAATTTCGCGGGCTAGACAGGCGCCTTCACCTTAAACCATAAACCTATTACTTATGACAATCATGAAAAAAATTGTTGCTACGCGACCGCTGACTGGATGATTAATTAATACCTATACTCCATTTGCTATAGCATTAGACAGAAGTTAAAAAAGGTTATTTTTAGTGTCCACTTTGTAATAAAAGTACAATTAACGAGTTACAGTTACGATTGACGTCGAATTTATTATAATCTATTTATATACCAGCTTGTCATACCTAACTGTAGTAATATTAATTATTTATCTTATTAAATATATTGCCTTTCATTTAAATAATAATTATTTCATTTCAATTTAAAATAAGTGTCGATGCTAAAAACCTAAAAGAAGCATGGGTGAACATACCGGGAACGTTTTTCGTTTCACTATAATCCTACCAAATCTAAAATGTTACCTAATCCCTTCAGAGCTTATGACAGCAGGGTATTTCTAATTTTGTCGGACTATGTTATCTATGAAATTGACGGAAATAATGTGCTGTCAGTGTTTGTCATTGAGTCATTCGCCTGCACTCTAAGTTCCTGTGAATACCTTGTTTGTTATTGTTGTCGAATTTTCGTGATTTAATTGTTACTTGTTACTGTTTTCCTATCAAAAGTTATGTTAAAACAATTTTAATGTAATGACTCTAAATAAAAGTTGTTTTGACTTGGAAATAAAATGTTTTGCATCCCTGCTTCTGCGAGCCTCTTATGTCTAATGTTATAATAAATGGAGTATATAATAATATAACTTTTTGTCCACATACTGAATTATTATTGGTTCATAAACAGTCAGCGTTGTGTTTACAAATTCCACAATAAAATACCCCTAACCTATCGAGGTTAGGGTTAGTTGGTCTGAGGATCCAACATTTATGTTAAACTCTATTCATTTATTTAGCATCGAGGGCATCACAGAAAAGCAATTATCTTCTTATCCACCTCTATTTTATTTATTATTATTATAGTATGTAAACATTTAAATTAATGTAAAGTGTGAGTAGGTATACACAGCTCACTAAACTAGCTTTCTAATTTTAATTCCTAAATCTGAATGAGATTTGATTACTATTTAGTGACAATGGTGTTGCCTGCTCACATTCTGTTGCTGTTGCTGAGAATGTACATCATCTTTTATTCAATAAAAAGAGTAACCATTGAGTTTCTTGCCGGATCTTCTCAGTGGAAGCAGCATTCCGAACCGGTGGTAGATTTTGACTATTCATATATGCTTTGTTGGCTTCATGAATAAAAACAATTTTGAGTTTGTGATCAACTCAGTTGTAACTGTAAAGTATTTTATAAGGTGTCATTGCAAGATTAATACATTAAGATGGATACTTACTTTTTCCAACTTTGAGCGAGTCCAAATATCGGTCCACTTTCTCGAGGTAGCTCATTTTGCTGTGTTTTCTTCTGTAATCAACAATCAAAACAAAAAATGTATTTTTAAACGTCAACAGTGACAATTATTATTCGGATCCCTTTTAAAAAGTAAATCGTGATTTAATTTTCGGCCAGCGTCTTTTTATTTAAAATAAGGTTTTATGATTTTTTTTCCGACGAGTTATTTTTTTATTTTCAGCCAGTGATTTAAGTGAGGGTTCTGATTATTGACATGTTATATATTTATTTATGTAGGTGTGTTGGTCACTAAACTCCTCCTAAACCAATTTCAATGATCTTTTCGTGTGTGTTTGAGTGGATCCTTTGATAGGTTAAATTTACAATTGGAACCGGTAAGTAGCGCTACAATCTTATTCTAAATAGTGTAAGACAACGTGAACCAGGCCCGCGTGTGTAGAATATTATTGGGTCTGATAGATAGGTCTCAACGATGAACTAAGGTTCTCACTTTTGTAATTAATTTTGAGTTTTTATTTTGTTAGACTTACGTAAAGAGCATTACAATTATAACATTACATTACATTAAATATGAGCATTACAATTATAATGTAGTGATGTCATTCACACTGTCTGGATCAGGTATTAGGGGTAGGTCACACGGCAGGTCAAACCTGAAAGGCTTCAGTCTACCTACGTACGAGTGTAGTGATCGCTGTGATGTATCTGACCTATTTAAGCGGGATTTACTGCGGCAGGTAAAAATGAGGGATTATGTAAAAAATAGGTTGAATAATAAATGTAGGTGTAAACGAAAGTATTTAAATAGCCGCGAACTCGCTGTTAAAAAAATAAAAATTGGACAGTTTGAGGACGGTAATTATGCAGATAACTTTGCAGATTTAGGTATAACATAAAAACAAGCCGCCATCGAGGTAAACTGTTTCATTTTAGACTAGCCGAGTGCTTGATATAATTCAATTCAAATTTAAATTCAAATCGTTCAGTTTGTGTAGGCCTACGGGGGCACTTACAAATTGTCAATTTTACATATATTTGGTTCTCCTTTTTTTTGATAACCCCCGTGACAGGATAGGGGATGAATAATTTTCAAATATCCTTACATAGCCAGACTCTAACCATTTATTGTTCAGACCTACAGGGGCACATACTAATTGTTATTATTTATTTTCTTTCTTAGGGCTCATCTAATAAGGAACTCCTGTGCAATTTTTCATGCTTCTAGCTAGACCTACCGGTTTGGGCTGGGGGTTGACTGTCAGTCAATGATTTATTTTTATTTTATTTTACTAGCTGAGCCCGCGAATTCGTCGTTGTGGAAATTAATTTAACAAAAAAGCCCGCTCCCGCGTTCTGAGCCCGCGAGAAACGACCCTTTTTTCTAAAATATAAGTAGCCTAAGTTACTCCTTATAACATCAGCTTTCTGCCAGTGAAAATCCCGTCAAAATCGGTCCAGCCGTTTCGGATATACTCTTTGATGTCATGTGTTTTTATTTTTTTACGCAGAACCCTAATTGTTTTTCTAAAATTAAAGTAGCCTGAGTTACTCCTTATAACATCAGCTATCTGCCAGTGAAAATCCCGTCAAAAATCGGTACAGCCGTTTCGGAGATTACCCGGACACAGACAAAAAAAAAAAATCGCGTTTTTGCTATGGGTGTCGTATGTACTTTCATATGTATTTAGTGAAAAGGTGTTATTTTGATATTATTACAAACAGACACTCCAATTTTATTTATTTGTATAGATGTATAGATCAAGTAGATTAGATAATCATTATTATACCGGGTAACCGGGGTAGTACCACCCTCTAACAGAAAATCAGCTTAACGTAGATATTACAGCTGCGTTTCGAACGATGAGTGAAAGAGCCGGAATACCACCTCTCCTCCCCTTACCCTCCCTCTATACCACAACCCTTCAGGCTGGCGATGTGTGAGCATGCCATTGGTATTGCCAGCATCTATAGGCTACGGTAACCGCTTAACATGAGGCGGGTCGTACGCTTGCTCGCCGACTTTACGGTTAAAGACATTTATTTCTCAAAAGATTACAAAATCACTTACAGAGAAAAACAACTGAGTAAATTAGGCTAACTTAATTTTATTTTAAATAAATCTAGTTTAAACATTGTTGAAACATAGCGGGTTTTTGTATATTAGTAAGAAAAGAAAAGATAGGGTAGTTTGATAAGTACTTTGTAACTTAAAATAAAAAAAATACAAACATTAGCTTGTCTCTTTTACACTCGCGCATAATCCATATGACCAGACGTGACTATTGTAGAAACATTATTTAAAATAACGGTATACCAAAATAAATAAATAACGGTATGTTCAGCAACAATACATAATTATGATCCCTATTTGTCGAACAAAATAAGTATTATACCTCAATATATATTTACTGAGTATTAGTAATAATAGAGAGAAAACTATGGAATTCTTATTCTTGGTTCTCTCTCTATCATTATTCAGTGTCACGACCGAGCCGAGGAAAGTTTTTATTGTTATATGGCCATCTGGCTATATTAAATTTTGTTTGTTTTCTAACAATGCGGAGTAAAAGAAGCTAAAGCGATATCCATGGGTTGTATATGGTGTCAGAAAGTGTGTCGATAAATTTGTGTAACAATATATTTATGAGTTATAGAGAGTTCGCCAAGAATCAGACTCATGTTCATACCTTTACCGTGACTGCTAAAAAGCTGAAAATAAATAATATAATATCCTATTTTATTAGACAAGTAGAAATAATAATAAATAAGTATCAGGTGACCAATAATGCGAATGATTATAATATTATAGAGGTAAATATAATGGGTTTCACAAGCCTTAATACATTATCATCACTGCTGAAGAGACTCGACTACACTCTTCTGAGACATCAATTTCAAATACACGAATCCTAAACTAATTTAATGATGAACTTTAAACATATAGCTATAAAGTCTCTAGTTTTGCTATAAATTCTGAAATGTTTTTCGTTCACTTTAGTAGTTTAATTTCCTTGAGCTCTCTCCGGTTTTGTCCTACTTAAGTGCTTGTGCCGTCTCCTCAATACTTTGTATTCAGTGATTCAAGATGAGTCCGACAGGATGTAAGGGCTTACACATTGACAATGGGCAGGTGAGTGCAGGTGCCTTTGTGATCTATACATTATTATTTATTATGATGACCGTGTGATATTCATTTAGAAAGTAAGTATGTGAATTATAACACGAAGACGTCTGAATCATTGTTGGACGTTGAGAAGGTATTTTTAATTAATTTCTCACCAGTAGGTACAGTCAAAGGCAAAAATAATGTATGCCTATACTTGACCAAACAGAAAGGATCTTTAACGAGGGAGTTATCTCTAATAGTTGTAGATATACAGTAAAAAAGGGTCTTGATACACAGACAGACAGACAGAGGGACAACAAAGTGGTCTTTTTTGGGTACGGAACCCTAAAAACAATAGTTAATTAGAACGCGTTTTGTCTAGTTAAAACTGGTTATTTAATGCTTTTGGTAAAACTAGAATTTGATTTTTAGAAAAAAATAATATAAATTTTAATTGTTACGTAGAAATATGGCCATGGATTTTTGGAAATATAAAGAAATAACCTGACCCTAAACCACCTTTATTGCTTTGCTGAGCTAAGATTTATGGGTGGTTGTAAAAAAATAAACACATGTCTAAACTACCGAGGTGGTTCACGCAAGCTAGAATTTATGGTTGTTCTTAAAAAAATACCTAACACTAAATGGTTTCAGGGTTCATAGCTAAATCTTGTTTTATCATTTAAAGTCAAAACTAAGTATTATTCCTCTGCAAAGGCGCCCCTAGACTCCTCTACTTCAATCTCCTTTGGTGAATGTTCAAGACTATGAAACGACAGGAACCAAGCCGCCGATTATTCTTAATCGCTTGCTTGTATGGAGAATATGCCAGATACAATACCTGTTGGGTCCAATCATATTACCATCACCCTCACGAATTTGTTTACAGTTAGATCCCAATGCACTTATAATGCATCGGGAGTGGGTCGAAACGGCATTCAGTGAAGATGGCAAGCTGTCAGGTGTGAAAAGCAAATAACGAGGTGCTTGATGCGTTAATGATGGAAGTTTGATGCGTTCCAAGCTTTCATGTCCAAGAAAAGGCTATCCGATGATTTTGATTTAGTGCATCAACTTTACGACAAAAAGCTGACTTTAGAAGGTGCCTAAACTTTTATGTAGCTTGTAATTCGACAGAACTTTGATGTATTTATTTACAGTTACTTTATTTCTTGTAAATTTCAATTGTACCAGTATTGAAACGGATGTTTTAAGACATTCGAAATGTATTGGTTTACCTTAAAGTAAGTGTTCTGATAACTAGTTTTTGGAAATTGAAACATATTTTTGTGCGCAGAAAGTCTTTTGTTAATGGTTGATGGGTTGGTATTACAACATTTTATAAGTAGCTTTAGGTATATAACAGTTTCAGAGAACTTCAGTATTGTTTATAGTAAAGTAATAGGCTCAGTCCTGAAACGGTGGCATGACGTCATCGCTTCACCTTGCTTATATCAAAGCACTTAGTTCCAGCCTGTTTTAACGACCAACGTCACGCCATGACGTCACCAAGGTCCGGCGGGTCTATAAAAAGCCCTCGGTGGACTGAGATTGATTGCCTGAAAAGCAAGCAATTGCTGCTGCATTTGCATGTTATTCAGTATACTCTATAAACAATTTAGTTCCATAAAAAAGCATCACAAACTAACCTACCTCTATATCAAAATGAGCAAAAATATTATATTCATTGACGTAAATTTTATGAAGTCTTCCTATCCTAGAGTTCAATGCGGAAGGCCGCCACTCTTAAATGAAGTTTAAGACCACAACGCACAAGTTGTGACGAAATTAAAGTTAAATCATTTAATTTGTAGGTCTATGGGGGCAGTTACAAAATATATTTTTTACATGTTTTCCTAGAAAACTATAACGTCAAATATTAAAAAAAATACATTCGGTCCTGTAACTTACTTACATAGTCACTTTTCCCAAAAAAACAATTTCAGACTTCTGATACATCCAGTAGAAGCAAGAGCGAAAGCAAGTAACCTTGACCTCACATCATATCACCTTGACCAAAAACTTGACTAAAAAGTCCAAAATATTCCAATAATTAAACAGTAATGTCACTCACATCTGTATTTAATTCTAGGCAGAATGTACTGTCATTTAAATTTGAATGGGATTGTATTTAAGATTTTTTTAAATGTTATTCCCTAGTAATTTAGTCTATACAATCGACTGATATGGCTAATTTGCAAAATCACCTACCTCAAAGCAAATCTATGAACCCATGAAAATCCATATTATTATGAAATCACATTACTCGTATCTACATACTCACAATTCAGACAATGATGATTAATGATAATAGAGTCAAATAGCAGGAAAATGCTGGAAAAGATTATCCTGAAAGATGAAAATATTACCTTCATCTTTATTTCTTGAAAGGAACCGCACAAAAATGATTAAAAATCCACGCGATATGTTTGAAACCATTACTTACTATATTCATGTTGTACTCAGAAATACTATTAAAAATTGTTGAACGTTTTACGAATGTTTGCTAGGAGGCTCCTACCAGACAAGGTGTTGTTTATGTTGCTAAGGTATTGAAGTTTGATAGACAGATAGGTAATTAACTAATTTACCGACAAAGGCATGGTTGCCTGTTGCTGTGTGGTGTTGCGCTGGTGCGCATAAGCGATGGATTACACTTTCAAACGGAACAGGAACAAAGTTAGCCTAGTTGGTCTGATAAATACGTGCTTTGGAAGCGAAGGCTTCGATTCGCGGCTTTTTCTTTTTATTTTTTGACGATTGTTCAGTTTTTCCAACCCATTGGGAGGAAACCTTCATGTCTGTAACCTGAGAAAAATAGGAATCTTCGAAATGTGCAATTCAAAATTCCCCGGACAAAATCGTACCTATTTCTAATATCCATCGAAGGGTTAAACAAATACGAATAGTTAACAATCTTATTGATTGAACCAACCAAATTCTTTGCTCATTATGTATTTAGGCCGTAAATTTGCATAACCCACTTGATCTTTTAACATGTCTACAGGGAATTTGCGTGCTTGGCAATCATAAGGTGTAGATCCAAGCAAAACCAACCCTTATTGAAGTGTGCGGAAAGCTTTCCGAGGCACGCGAAGTTGCAAATCGATCAACCTTGCTAAAATACCTTTGGGTAAACTGATTGGTACAATATTCATTCGGTGAAGCAAGTACCAAGTGAAAACAAAGCCAGTGGGGACTACTTGAAAAGTTTATGCCTTCACTGACGACAAATTGGGATTTGTTTTCTCATTTATCGCTAGTAAGAAGAAAGTCAATATCCTTCTTCCAACAACTCCTATTCTTCTTTGATTATAGTCGAGCAAGATCCAAGATGATTAACCTTTTCCTGGTACTCGTTGAGGGTCAGAGACATCATTGGACTTGAGGACATCATTGGACACCATAATCGATACTGGCTTACAGAAGCAACGGTCGTAAGAGTGTGTGGCGAGACCATAAAAAAATTGGGAACAAAGCAGGCAGTCGCACTGAGTGTACACTCTGAGGGAGAGGGGTTGACGGATGTAACATGTATTTCAGAAGGAAAATAGATTTTCTAAGACATGCATGTTTCCTCACGATATTTTCCTTCACCGTAAGCAAGTGATAATCATTATTTCAGATTTCGAAAAACCCAGAGGTGCTAGCCGGGGTTTGAACACAGGACCTTGTGCCCACAAGACTCATGCTTAACCAATCGCTATCACTACTTATCACGGCTGCAGCTAATGATAAATAATAAGTACATCTAAATAAAATATCACCCGGTCACCCTACTCCTATTATTGTTAAGCTATGACGCATTGCGGCGTCTTCATAATATAATAGAAACTATTCTCAGGACCCGCATTACATGAATGCAACTAAATTTGTTTGTCATTACTACTTATAATGAATGAAACCAAGTTTTTCCGCATTTATTTAGGTCAAAATTGTTTATCAATAGCTAAAAGCTATAGACTGTCCCACAGGATTATCTAATTGTACCCAGTTTACTTTCCCAAAAACTGCGATTTTAAGTAATATATTTAATAAAGCATGCAACGCATTATCTAGTATACCGGCAGTTTATTTGTATTTTAAATTTAACTTCGAGTTGGCACTGACGCAAATTCATACCGCAACAAAGAGTTGTCCCTATTCTTCCTATCAAAAACATTTTGCATTCATGAATCCCAAATAAGAGTAAGTATACAGGGTGTAAAGGGATCGTAACAAAAACTGATACCATGGATTCAACTCATGATTCTGGGCCCGCAGAGTTGGATTTTTTTTCGTTGATATTGACATGAATTACGCCAAAACTTTTAAGCATTGTAAAATTTATTTTAGCATGCTATGCGCGCTCGAGTTTATTGAGTCTAAATTTATATTGCCAATTATGTCTAAATAATGATTATTGATTCATTTATGTAAAATTACTTGAGATATACTTGTATAATTATTTCATGCGACAATCCAAAGATGCTGAAAAATTTGAGCATACTTCATGGTAATATCGACGGAAAATTCTAACTCTAATTCTAACTCTCTATTATCCTACGATGCCTCTTACACCATTTATAACATACTTACTTAATAGTGAGGCCGAAAGCAATATATAGTTACGAAATTGCAATTACAAAAAATAATGTCACTAACCTAACGCGTTCCTTCGTTAGTTTCATAATACAATCTACATTGAATGAACCTATCAATTGTGCAATGTATAACCCGATAACACAGATCTATTGTTTACATTCACTAATACATTCATAGTTTAAAGGAAAATGTTAATTTATATCGGAAGGTACCTCTACTTAATTATAAATTACTACATCACTTGCCTATTTGTAGGAGTAGATGGTACTGATAAAAAATAATGTGTCCGATTTGAGAACGAGAATTTAGCAATATAAATCAGAAAAAAAAACAAGTTTGGTTTAATACATCTTTTCCAAAATATCTATACTGTGAAGCAAAAACTTTCAAACGCTTAATACGAAAATTGCGCGGACGGAGGTTAATGAAATTTGGCACACACACAGTTTATATGGAGAAGGAGTGCAGAATGCTAATATTTTAATATTATAATACTTTAAATACATTAAAATCAATAAATAAAACATTACACACACTACCATGAATTAACACACACAAATTTGTAACCGCCACACCAACTGACTGTCTGACTGACAGTTTTTGGAGGGCCAGTATCAAATCGTTTTTGACAATAAAACCTTAATGACGTTAAAATTAAAATTTAAATGAATTACGGTCGAATTTCGACCATTATAACGGGAATACTAGTTAGGCTAAGTCATCGTTGCAGTGAGTACATGTACTAAACTAGGAGCTCATCAAAAATCAATGTACAGTGATGTCCATGAGTACAGTAGCATTCTCAATAAATACTATGCCGTATATTTACAGCGATACAATCAATACCTTGCTATTGCACTTATGAACACTGACTGTACCAAGTCAAGATATTTAAGTTCGCATTTTCTTGACACGTTTTGTAGAACCTCAAAATATCACAAACACGGGTCATGAAACGCTAATCTGTTCAAGCAATCACGGTGGATTAAATATAAAAAGCAATTGGTGTTGTGAACTATTCTGAAATCGTTTACCGCAATGTGGCATGTGACCGCCCTAATTTTTACACGCGGCTGGCATGACTGAAATGTACGGAAACTATGGAATAATATGTATGGAATAAGCCATTAGTGGATTAATCTAAAATAGTGAGGAAACGTGCGTAAGTATTCCTGAGAACAGAAATAATAAACTAGTAGGGAGAAAAAGACGAAGGTTAGGTGCCATGCGATGAAACAATTAGAACAAATCTTGTGTAAGAGGACTTTCTAGTCCAAGAACTGATGATATGATAATGATAATAATAAAATAATTCTTTCTATATTATTCCACTGCATATTACGTGAAAAATACTATGAAAACTATTTAATGTCCTTATACTCGCGTAACTTTAATTGTACACGATGGTGGCACTGAAAGTGACTTCAGCATTCAAGTCCAAAGTGTATTGTATTATAACACTAGCTAGGAGATCTTTCAATATGCCAGCAAACCTACCTGTATGTATGGACATTTTACGCAGCAAAATGATTCTTATACATACTGAAGAAACATCCACACACAATCCTCATGCTATGGCCAATACCCAAACAACTTTGGCACAACAGTACGCTTATGGAAACCCTGTACTAATTTAAATATTGCAACCTCAGAACCGAAATAGTGCAATCAGTTTTTTGTGAGAGATTTTCTGATACATTACAGCATATAAGGTTTAGGTTAAGGGCATCGCTTACACATAACATAAGGACTGCAAAATCGTGTTATTCAACCTTCACATTATTAATTTTTAACAATGTCATTGCAACGGTGTCACTGTCGATTTTAAATGACGCAGCTTTTAGAGAAATTTAAGAATCTACTCTTTTATTTAAACACAACGCTGAAGGAATTGAGAGCAGTGATATGTGTATAGAATTGAACCCTTATGGGAGACATTTTTAAAAACCCTTCCTTAGTACCTACTCAACTACGTTTTATAAAAAACAGATGTGAACAATTTATTGGTTCTAGACCTAGTTCTAGACCACCAGTTGAGGCGGTGCGTTGTCTGTCCGACAGTTGTAAGCATCTTATTGAGTAGAAGATGGACATCTCAAACGAAAATAATACCTTAGACGGAGTGCGCAGAACGAGTAAGGTTAGCTAGTGAATTTCATACCAAATAGCATCAATAAAGTATATTTTTTAAGATTTTCACATGTGTTGCTACTTTTATTACAACGCTACACGGCATTAATACATTTTTTTTGTATCTGATTATTCGCAGGTGCGAATATCCCTATCGCGGGTCTTGAAAAGCGACCAGCAAATCTAGAAAATGATTAATAAAAGACTGCTGTTACTTTGTCTGGCTTCACTCACTAGCTTTATACGCTCCGTCTTAGATATTATTTTCTTCTGCGATGTAGATAGAATAAATATTTAGACACAGCTGCAGAGATGATTCAGTAATCCAAAGAGATGATTTACTACCATTTCTTTAACTTGTAATATACATTGAATATATTGCCATTACTGCAAACTAAAAGGATTACAACCAAACCTTCCTTCTCGCTGTCAACTAAAATTTTAATGAGATAAACGAATTCACGACCGAAGAAAGTATTTTTTTAAGTGTTGTATTGGCCACGACAAGTCCAAAACGGCCTGTGCCTACCTAAATACAGGCCTGTGCTTTAGAAATATTACTACAAAAGAGATTTTTCCGACAACAGGCAGTTAAAAGGACTGGTTTAATCATGATAAGGATTGTTAGTATTTTCATTGATAAATATTTGCATAAAAATAATACACGCGGCTAACCGGTTCCGTTAATCTCGGTACCTTTATTGAGATAATTATTACTGTCTAATTAATATCAGCTTTTATGTCTGATGTATTTGTTAATAACTTATTTATTTTTAATGTCCTTTAAATTATTTGGTTTCGATATGTCGTGTATAACTTTATTTCAATTTATGAACTTTTAACCGTCACTATTTTATTAAGTTTACCTTTCAACCTAAGATATTAAATTTTGAGCGGTATTTTTCAAATTAACAGAATAGGTAACGTAGGTAACGGTTTTTGTTTTAATGTAAAATAAGTGACCATCTAATTGATTCAAACTGCTAAGAAAATCTGAAATTTAATAATCTTATGTAATACAGCAATGGATCAAATAGATTTTAGATTTATTGACTCATAATTACATCTTCCTTATGAGTGCTGTGTGTGTCAAATGTTAAATGTATAGGTATGTATTATTCGAAAGGTTGTTCATTTCTATCTAATTATTTAATGTATTTACTAGGTCTGTTACAACTGAAAATACGTAAGAAAATTACATTTCTTGAGATTTTTGGAATATTCCTTCTAATTTACTTTTCTTAACACTTTGGCATGTCATTAGAAGGCCATTTCAATCTATTCAGTTTTATTTAAATAAAAAATAACTCACCTCACGCACCGTTACGATTTCGAACTTGAGCCGGCAAAGTATCGTCAAAGTAAACTGAATGTGAAACTTTCAGTCCGTGCGTTTGGTACGGGACTCGCCACGGCACTGCGGCGTATCGACCGTGCGGCCAGCGAAATAAGCGCATAGCACGCAATGCTAGGCACGGGTTCCCTAAGATACTGTGCCCTACTTCACTTGCGATTTCTATTCAATTGTTACCTGTAAAATGCTTGAGTAGTGTGAAAATATACAGAAAATAAACCCTAGGGAGTGATAGGAAAATCTATGTTAGTCTGCAAATTTTGTATTTTTACTCGACTACGTCGATGCAAAAAGGAGGGTTATGTATTTAACCGGTATGTAGGTATGTATATAAGCTAATCTGTTCCCTCATAACTTCTAAAAATACTTACCATAATTGGACAAATTAGGTGTCATTGGACGCGTCTTGATCCTCCGCTGGTTATGAGCTATGTGACGTCACATTAAATTGAATTTGGCACCCTCTAGGGATCATAAAGTCATAAACTAAAAAATAAATTTTTTGATGATGCCATGTGGGGTATTAAATGAAAGGGCCTAATCAGCGTATTTCATATACTTATATATACGAGTACCTACATATAAATATACAGGATGTTAGGGGCATCGCAACGAAAACTGATACCACGGACTCAACTCATGATTCTGGGCCACCCAGAATTGTCTGCCAATATTTTCATGAATTATACTTACACATTTTTTTGCATTTTTAAATTGATACGCTAGCACTGGACTAAACATTCATACAAAATATGTAGTTGTCTCTATTTTTTGTTGCTATTACAATATGTGTTGTGAGTGTTTCGTCCAGTGTACAAGCGAGGGGTTATCATCACCTTAGAAGTTGTCCAACATTTCAATAAACGGCAACTTAACAGAACTACCAATGTACTTTTCCTGCATTATTTATAAGATCGCGTGATTCAAACAATTTAAATATTGTTAAGTAATTGATTGGATTTGTGTTGTCTGTGGCTTGTGTCAGGAATCTTGGTGCGGTGACGGAGAAGCACCATTAAAGATTTGAAACTTTAAAAGATGACCCCACCTGACCTTATATTAGGACGAAAAGTGGAAACTTATGTAAATTATTACGTACCTAAACCTTTTTACCGTAATTAGGGATCGCCTAAATTACGTACCTAATTTTAATCACACACGCATCCCTCAGAATAATACCAAATACACAATAAATAATAATAAAACAAATTAAGTCTTATATATTTCAGTACTAGCGGGATAAAAATTCCTATGTATTAATCCAGGTTATAAACTATCTGTGTTCCAAATTTCATCCAAATCCGTTCAGTAGTTTTTGCGTGAAAGAGTAACAAACATCCACACTCACAAACTTTCGCTTTTATAATATTAGTAGGATTCCCTTAAGTTATTTTAACTAACAGGGGAATCTATATATTAATACGTGAAGGAAAAACTTTCAATCGCTGAGTAAGAAAACTGCACGGACGGAGGAGTATGAAATATGGCACACTTATATATATGAAAAAATAAAGTTTGTCTTTATGTCTTTTATAGAATCGTAAACTATATTGTATTTGATCATGTCATGATCTTCAGCAAAGTGTTGTGCATGATCCCAAAAAGGTTTCTGAGTTGGTACGACCAATCTTTGACAGCGCAGCAACGCGCGCAGGGTACAGCCTTGGTACAGCTAGTATTTTAAATAGAGAAGTAGTGCAGAATGCTAATATTTTTATATTATAATACTTAGAAATAAATTAAAATCATCAAATAAAACATTACACACACTATCATGAATTGACACACACTCATTTGTAACCTCCACACCGACTGACTGTCTGACTGACAAACGGTGACAGTTTCTGGAGGGCGGGACTTCCATAGTGCATTCTGCGTGCCAGTATCAAATAGTGTTTGACGATAAAACCTTAATGACGTTTGAAATTTAAATTTAAATGAATTTTGGTCGAATTTCGACCATTACAACGGGAATACTAGTATTTTATTATAACGTAAAGTCGCATCTTTAATTGTTCCAATTTGGTAAATAAATATTAGCTTCATAGTATTTTTTATATTTTTATTTAAAATATTAAACACACAATAATCTTTACAATATTAAATAAATTGTAAATACAAATTGTATTTGCCACTGTTTAATATGAAATAAATATGCCGTTTGCTAAATCACCTGACTACCACTAATTATTGGGTAATTATCGATATTCCGCTGATTGCAAGCGAATTTATTAACATTAGGTACTAAATCACTATTTATTCTTACATTTATTTTAAAATAACATCAATTTGTTTGTCATCATACAAAGGTATATTCATTCAAACTTCTTATATTTTTCTTCATTAAGCTCTATCACTTTTTCGTAAATATTATCCTTATAACCATTTTGGTAACCCGCAAAACCGTTGCTATCAAGTTTATTCAACGTGATATTATTATTTTTATTATTTAAATCATTTTTATGATACTCTCTGTTACTATAACTAACACCATTACCGTTTATAGCGGTGCCGTTGCCATTTTCCTTAGTATTGTTATATTTCAGCTTTTGTTTCGGTGCCTTGATGTAGGTTTTGATGTAGAAGTCAGTGAAAAGGACGAGCATGAAGAAGTTTTGTGGGAGGAATAAGGCACTGATCCAGCGTGGGTACGCGCAGTCCGGTTTGAAGACAATGGTGCTCATGTGGACGACACACAGGAAGAACTGGAGCTGAAATAGAAAAAGATAGACAGGTAACGACAGGTTTCGACGACCGCTTGGCGCAGTGGTCCGAGCGTCGGCCGCTCGGCTCACTGCACATGGTGGTTGCGGATCCGATTCCCGCCGGAGCCAATTTCGGAAATGGCCTTTTCGTAATTTTCCCAGGTCTGGGTGTCACTGAGATCGCCCCCAGTCCATTGTACGGTAGCCAAGGTACAATCGTTGCTTAGTTTGGGGCCATACAGTTGGTGTGTCAGTCTGGCGATATTTATTTATTTATATTTACATACATACCACACGTTACGCACTAGGAAATAGGGTATTTGACTTCTATTTTTATTGAATAATTATATTATACAAGATGAATCAGAAAGCGTATATAGCTACTTTTATTTATTTTAACTATCAGCTTTGGGAGATAGTTGAAGAATAAAAGGTGTTAAAGACTTATAAAATCTGTGAACACCATTTGTTATTTAATTATACTTCCCAAATAAAATAAAATACCTATAATTGGGTTGAGGGTGCTCAAAATTATGTAGTGAACAAAAAAATGCATAAAGTAAAAGGATTAGCCCGCTGAGTTTCTTGCCTGATATTCTCAGTCCGGGTCGCATTTTAATCTCGATATAGAGTTTAGGCAAAATGTGTTTCAATTCTGTAAGATTCAAAAGAAACTTACTATCTGCACTTGTGTGACAAGTTTCTTTAGCCAGATCTTGTTTTTGGTGTTCGGATAAGCGACAGTCAGGAGATAGTAGGAGTACATGATGACGTGGACGAAGGAGTTGATCACCCCTACCAGGGTCCCGTGCCCCCCTGGAAAATTTACAAAAAAATTCATAAGTAATTAAATATAAATCATTATTAATGGAATCTTAGACCTTTAGTCTGGATTTGGCTTCCAAAGCTGTTAGGCATTAGCCATATAAACTACCCGATGTGTGGTTGTTACTTTTCAGCTCACCAGATGTCACCTGGCTGGACTGAAGTTTCACTACTGATACTAATTATCGCGAGTTTGCAAGAGAGGGCGCGAGTTGTCAAGTGTCAATGTCAGCCCATTCTATCATGGCGCCGGCGGCGCCGCCGTGCGACATGTTTTTCCTTATTATTGATGTGTTTTTACGACCTTAGAAAGGGTTTTACCCTAACGTAGGTAATTACTTGTATACTTGCTGATTCCCTATTCAGGTATTTAATTATTATAAAGCATCTCTAAAATTTCATTAACGCTCGAGTATCTGATACTAGATGGCGGTAGTATACAGTTATGTACAAGTAAACCTTGTTTTACTGGGCAAGTTACAGTGCAAGAAACGAGATGGCGCTATTAAATATGATTATATACCTATATAATTACTAGCTGACCCCACATACGTTGACCTGTCCAGGGATATGAAAAAAGATTGTAGCTAATTCTTAGACCTACTGAATATGCATATAAAAATCGGTGAAGCCGTTTCGGAGGAGTATGGTAACTAACATTGTGACACGTGAATTTTGTATTTAAGGTGAAGGCGCCTGCCTAGCTCGCGAAATTCAAAATGTTCGAGTTTTTTTATAGTTTATCCAAAATCTGAAAACATTTAAGACAACATTTTGTGGTTTGCGACAAACACAGTATGCAGTGCGTTTATTAATACATTTATTTTACTCTAAATATTATCACGGTGGATATGATACTAGTAAATCACTAAATATACAAAAATTACCAGATTATCTGGATAGCTGTCGTTCTTGAAATGTTTTAGAGTAAGTTCGATATATTAATAAATGCACTGCACACGGTCTTTGTCGCAAATTACATAATGTGCCTTTTATTAGTGTCCGATTTTGAAAAAATTCTAAAAAACCTCAAAAAATTTGAACTTCGCAGAATAGATGGGCGCTTTAGCCTTAGATAATGTTTCATTTTAATAACGAAATATATTTTGCATAGCGTCTTAGAAAATGTTAATAATGTAGTTAACGGCCACAATAAAACGGTGATGGTTGGTTGATGAATGGATTTTCTGTTGGTTACAGCTGGTTGGTAGCGAATCATTTAGTTTAACTAATCTGGCACAAAGAAACCCTACAAATTAATTGTGGTAGCATCAACTTTACTATTTAAGAAAGCGCCATGCAAAATATCGTGAATTACTTATTGTATAAGAACTTATATAGTGATGACACTGGCAGGAACGAATTACTGAACTCTTCATCTGTTACGCAGCTGTAACAGTTACAGTCTATTTCACATGGGAAGTCCCGCGGAAAAATACGGAACTAAATTAAAAACAGTGTAAATTGTATCGCCGACACTGACTACAGCGCTGCCTCTACGAAACTTCGTATGTGAAATAAACTGTTATTTACGCAGAGCTTCTGCGAGAAGGTAGGCATTTCCCCGGTCGCGTCAGCCCGTATTATAGGCTGTAGTGGCTACCAATAAAACCTTTAAATCTTAACCTCACAGACAGACACAAGGTGAAGGGATGTGGTAAAGAGGTGACCTGGATAGTAGGTGGCGGCTCCCCAAGTCAGCATCACCATCCCGGTGTGGTGGTACAGGTGCAAGAACGATATCTGGCTGTTCTTTTTGCGTAGCACGAAGAAAACCTGCAACAGATAAATTGAAAATTGAAATTCAAACGCTGAGGCGGTTAGGATGGGCGACCTCTAGTGGTATCAACTGAATGCTTCCGTTCGTGCTTCGGGGGGCGCGTTAAGCTGTCGGTCCCGGACACAGATATAGATTTACATAGATAACGCAAGTATCACGATTTGTATTGAAACCAAGCGTGCCGAATTTTTAACACCTACTGTGACGTCATTAGTGACGGGAAATCCAAACCGCTTCAAATACACCGATGCCGCCCGCGCCGATGCCCCTCCGTCCGCTACGATTCTCTCGAGTGATTATCTCGCTCATACTCTTTTTTTTATATCTTCCGTCGCGTGTTTTGCACCATAACGGCGACCAACATTTTTCTGTGTTTAGTATAGGTATCTCTTATATCGTCTTTGAGTTTAATTATTTCCTTTTTTAAATATAGATATTATAATGACACCGTGTAAATTATTTAAATGGAGAGCTTAGTAACGAATATGCAAGTACCCACCTGCCAAATACACTATGTGACCATTGTTTGTTAATTTATAATAATTTGTTTTAAAGGTGAAGTAGTTCATTTACGTAACAATATTGAGGATATAAAGCAATGCAGTGGAGCGACGTCGCCGCGCGCCCCGGTGCGATCTATCCATTACGTTCTGTAATACGATTTCATATAGGTAGCTACCTATAAAACCTACCTAACTATAAAAGCTTCAATATGTAAAAAAAAAACAAAAAAAACCCTTTTGTCGTCCCACTCCTGGGCACGGGCCTCCCCTCAACACGAGGGGGATTCAGGCCATAATCCACCACGCTGGCCCAGTGCGGGTTGGCGGATATCACATGTCTTTCGAAAATTGGTTAAATCTTCTAAGACATGCAGGTTTCCTCACGATGTTTTCCTTCACCGTAAGCAAGTGATAATCATAATATAGAAATTATGATTCGCACATAGATTTCGAAAAATCCAGAGGTTCGAGCCGGGGTTTGAACCCGAGACCTGGTAGCCCGCAAGACGGCTATCACTGCTTCAATAAGTACATGGCAAATATCCTCGATTTAAAAGTGACCAATTATAAGTATGTACCTACATACATCATTAATTTGAATGTACATCCACACATAGGTAATACATTGGAGAGTGTTACTTAAAAATAGAAAAGAAAAGAAAAGGGCTAACATAATATTTTCTAACCACTAAACCCTCTAAAAAGTAATGGCTTAAATAGTCTCGCCGAAATCAGCGTATTCTGAAAATAGTTGTATTTTCTTGCTGAGAATCGCTCACCAATTTATTATTAGATATCTTTTTGTTGTACATCATCAGACCCTCAACACAATTTATTTATCGACTTATTTATCGATTTTTTAAACACGATATCTCCGCTGTTAGTTGGTGGCCAGTTGGGCATCCTAAAGATTCCAGGTGATGCTGCAGCATCAGTTCAAGGCTACCATCTCCTTGCAATATCATTGAAGTAACAGGATACCAAATTTCGGTCGACCAACGATCAGACCTGTGGAAGTTGTTCATATCCCTTCATCAACTAGAAAAGCGGTAATCTTGAAATAACTAAACAGATTTGTTTATCATAGCTAAGAACGCTAAAATCAAAAACGCCTGTCGTACTAAAAAATATAAATTATATTCAGTTAATATTTCTTTGTAATAAAAGTTTACTAGCAATGTGTGTTTATCACATTACTAGTATTCCCTCTAGCCCCTCCAACTAAGCTAATGCTTGTGCTAGGAGTGCGCTCTCGTCAATAGCTGAATGGCCAAGATGGGGATCGAACCCGGAACCTATCAGCTACGAGGCCGGCCCCTCTAACCACTAGACTATTGACGCTTCAAAATTAGCGCGCTTTGGGTGCTATGACGCTGCAGATAGATACATAATATGTTAAGTAGTCAAAGTTTATGGGGTTCCTTATTTGTTGATTGTTATCGATTCCGTTTTCAAAATCCGTCAAAAAGGAGTTTTCATTACTCATACTCGGAAAGTAGGTCTGAAGTTGCCTGAGGAACGGGTTGAAAGTAATACTTTTCCGCCCTAGGGACAACCGCTTTCAACTGACAGCTGTCAAATTATTAAAAAAAAACTAGTTCTACTTTCACATATCTATTGAACCATGTTCCAACTTTTTATACAGACACTCAATTACAGCGCGATGTAAAATTGAAATAACATAAAGTTAAGTATTAACTTAAGAATTATCTTTTTAAATTACCATATTGTAATTTAGTTTCAACTGTTTCTTTAAAATAACATTTGGGCAAAATATTTAAAGATGAAAATGTAAAAAATGGCTGAATAATGAAGCTGGGTGGCCAACGGAAAATAGGCGCCAATCCGATCTACATTTGTTTTTCGAGTTGTAGAGTATTGTTCATATTTCCATGTTCACTATTTTTTTCTTTCGTTATGAAAAGCACAGTGTTTACCTCGAGTGAAAGACTTATTTTGTCCATCGAACTATTGTATTGTAAACCCGTCTCGGGCCTGAATAACTTACCTTCACCCCTAGGATAACAATGTACTATTACCAATTCGACTAGTACAGTCGTAATTATTACATAATATTTTGATACTTATGCATCCTTGAACTAAAGACTTAAACTGCATAAATAAAGTACTTATGCATGTATATGCATAAGTACATTATTTATGCAGTTAAGTAATAATAATTGATAGGTAAGTATACTTTTCCGGGTACATTAAAATTTATTTTAATTTCTCGCGATGTATTTACGTTATTGAAATATTTTAACCTTTTCACAAATTCCTCAATTGAAATTTACAATAAGCAATATACACGCGTGCATACATCAATTGCAGCCTTCAATCTTTTACCTTGAAAACATTCCAAGTCCCATTGTACATTTGTTATCCATAGTTACCTACTAGTCATATCAATAAGCGCACAACCTGAATCTCGACCACCGCTAGTCATAAATACACAGGTGTAGGTAAACTTAACTGGGGTCCGTAGACACCGCAAGGATTCAGAAATAACCTGTCTGCTAACCCTGGGGCGGGGAGCTCACCCATATGGGGCGTCCGCCGCTTTCCCGTGCAAAGCGTACCCGTCACCCGACCACAAAACGGGAATCTGACCGCCGTGGCGTTTGAGTCAGTGGGCCACACAATCTAGCTGCCTCACCCGGGACTTACGCGTATACGTGAGCTTTTCCCCACATTAAAAATATCTCTGTGGGCTTTACTGAAGCGGGTTTAAAAACCGAAGAAAAAATCTGAATTGCTGAATAAGAAATCAGTTTGGCGTAGCTGCGACACACATTAAAAGCCTACTACAACTGGTACATTGTTACTAGTAATCTCTTGTCTATCTCCGAATAAAGGTATCCGTCCTTCGTTATTTTATTTAAGACCACAAGATCAATGATGTAAGTAATAAAAATATTAAGAAACCGCAATTTTGCTGTCGAACATTTTTGATTTGTTCTGTCTGCAGCTCGACTCCCAACGGTTATGGCGTCGTGGTATGTAGGTACCTTATGTTGAAATCGAATCATAGGCAGACTAATAGGGAAAAATGTTACTAACTAACTAAGGCAACAGACGGACAAGAACTCCAAAAAGTCTTGACTAGCACTCAAAGATCCGTCAAAGATCAGAATATTGAATTGGCATTGGCATGTTATTAGTAGTTTACAATACTGTCGATATTATAGATAGAAAATCATAATTAATACTATTGATGACGACTAATATAGTATCGATACATTTTCAGTAGTTACCAATACTTTCGATAGTATCGATAGGGTATTGTACTAAAATCACTTTCAATATAATGAATAGTACTCGGCCTACGAAGGTGATAACAATTTACTAAAATCTCAAACAAAGAAAAATCTCAAAGAGCATCATAAAATAAAAGTGTCAAGAATTCATAATGTATAATTCTATTATTATTATTTTCGAACATAGCGCGCAGAAAATGTAGGTAATATGTAAATGTCTAATGTGCAGGTTCATAAGGTCTAGGTTCAAACATCTCTGGGTCTTTTTGAATATATTTGCGAATCATAGGAATTTCAAAATATGATTATCATTTACTTGGTATAAACAGCGCGAGGAAACCTGCATGTCTTAGAAAGTCTAACCAATTTTCGAAATACCACCACTGAGCCAATGCGGTTAGCTATGGCCCGAATCCCTCTCGCATTGAAGAGAGGTCCATGTGTGGGACATCAAAAGTGCTTGTTATTATATTATACTTAGTCTGTCCATAAATACTGTTACAATTAAAAATAAACAAAATATTAAATTTTAAATCTGTCATTTTTATATGATTGGTAATTATCACGGACACTGGCAGAATTGTGGCAAATAGCTACACTCGCCACTAACAAAGAATAAGAAGAAGAGTTTTCTCATTTTGGCGACAATACATTGTACATTATTTTGCGATATTAAGATCGTGGTAAAGAGAACCGAATCGTTGTGATTGCTTTACACAATGTAAGTATGGAATCAAATGCAATTTTTAAAACTCTCCATACGGTTGGTATTAGTAAAATGTTTTTGTACCGGGCTATTAATAGGTACAATGAGACCTCCTCTGTTTGTGACAGAAAAAGATCTGGCCGTCCACGTAGTGCTCGTACGAAAAAGGTGGTCAAAGCAGTAAGGGAAAGAATTCGAAGAAATCCTGTCCGAAAGCAAATGATTTTATCTCGGGAGATGAAGATAGCACCTAGAACCATGTCGCGTATTTTAAAAGATGACTTAGGACTTGCAGCTTTTAAGAGACGTACTGGTCATTTCTTAACTGATAATTTTAAAAAGAATAGGGTGGTAAAATCGAAACAATTACTGAAGCGGTATGCAAAGGGAGGTCACAGAAATTTTTTGTTTACGGATGAGATTTTTTTTACAATTGAGCAACAGTTTAACAAAAAAACATGACCGTATTTATGCTCAAAGCTCTAAGGAAGCTTCCCAATTAGACGACAGTGTGCAACGTGGGCACTATCCGACTTCAGTGATGGTTTGGTGGGGTATTAGCTATGAAAGAGTGACTGAGCCATACTTTTGTGACAAAGGAATCATAACATAGGCACAAGTGTATCAAGATACCATTTTTGAGAAGGTAGTAAAGCCACTTAACAACACCATGTTCAATAACCAATAATGGCCAGCAAGTCTCGGCGCCGGGTCATAAAGCTCGGTCTACGCAGTCTTGGTTGGAAATGAACGTTTCGGACTTCATCAGAGCTGAAGACTTGTCGTCGTCTAGTCCCGATCTTAATCCTCTAGATTATGATTTATGGTCAGTTTTAGAGAGTTTTGTTTGTTTGTTTTGAAAAGTTCTTTATTACAATAATAATGCTACATATACATTACAGCTCAGTGTAAATTTAGATCCTAAGCGTAAGTAAAGATGGATATTTAAACACTACAGTTCACTAAGCAGTCGCTTATTTAAAACTTTAGGACATATATATGTTGTGTACAGAATCTTAAATATGTGCTGACTAAAGGTCCAAGATCCATTGTTACAAATTTTGCAACTTTTGAGGAAGTTTACAATTTATGCATGCTTATTACCAACGTAATCATAACAAGTATTTAAAAATACCCTATGAATGAAAATTACTGTTGTTATATTTTGTTCCAATAAGTAGTGATAATTTGGAGTCCCTAAAACGATCCGTACGATTGGCAGTGAAGAATGTTCCCACGGAAAGAGTGCGTGCTTCTATTGATTAACTGGCCTCAAAGTTTAAAGGACTGTATTGCAGCCAATGGAGGCCACTTCGAATAAGCTTTTTATATTTTAAATTGTTTTATATTTATGTATTAAACTAACACACTTTAAATGTTATTTGCAATAGAAAAATATTGTTTTCTTTGTTTCAGTATTTATGGCAAGACCAGGTATGATATCTATACACGTTTGTAACAGTTGTACAGCGGACTTTCTTGGAACAAGGACTTTTGTTGAAAAAAAAATACTCACAGTATCGAGTAGATCAACTATCTTCAAAAGATAATACATGTATGCAATGTTTGCAATTGATACAGCATTGGGTGTGTTTGTATAGTCCACTGGCTCGCATATCCATTTGTAGTCCCAGCCCCAGCCTGCTGTTAACGCCTGCAAATAAGATCCAAATTCGCAAGGTTATGTCTATAATTAGTTATTAACTAGTTTCTGCCCGCAACTTCGTGTGCATGGACTTCAAGTATCATAGGCGTTAATCCAGGATATAAAACTATCTGTTTGCCAATGTTAATTCAAATTCGTTCAGCCGTTTTTGTGTGATAATACATAATATACAAACGCACGCACACCAAATTTTTGTAGCTATATACAGGGTTATAGGGTAAGTCGACCTAAATCCTTTAAGAGATGGTAGTTTCCATTATTCCTGACCGATTTGACTAGGAAACCCCATATCCCAAACTAAACCGTTCTCAAGTTATCGGCCTTTGATTTTTTTTTATAAAAATTACAGATTTTTTGTCGATTGCCCCCTTTTTTTGTGTTTTGTGTTTCAATTTGTTTTGTTTTTGCTATTTTTGTGTAGTAGACTAGTTGCTTTATTATTTTAAACCATAAAACTGCAAGTAACTATACTGAGTCGTAGTAGACATTCAATTGTAAAAAAAAAAAAAAAAATTGAAAGAGTTTAATTTTCTTTGTAAGATATTTTTAAAAAAGTCTGACAGATGTGCTGCAGATGTACTATAAAATATCTACGGTTCTTCAGCTTTCCGATAAGGTATAATAACATAGGGTATTATTAGAATTATCTAATAATAACATTGATGAAATACTACCAGGTAGTAGTAAATACTAACAATAATCAAGCGTTGTTTTTGAGTCAGAAAACAAAATAAAACAATCCAAATACATATCAAATTTTGTTTATTGGATTTTTTTTTATGGATTTTCTTTTTTACAATAAAAAATGTTCCACGTGCTCTCCTCTGTTTCGCACACATACACGCATTCTGTGTCTTAGGCCACTTTTTACAACACCAGTCGTTAGTCCTCTTCTTAATTTGTTAGCGGCATCAATAATTTTTTGTCTTAAAACCTCAATCGATTGTATTGGGTTCGGTTCATGGTACACCAAACTTTTCATGTGTCCCCACACATAAAAATCCATACGGGTCAAATCTGGACTCTTGGCTGGCCACGGTATAGGTCCACCTCTTCCGATCCACTTATTGGGATAATTAGTGTCTAGCCACTCTCTGACACTCCTTCTGAAGTGCGCGGGGCACCCATCGTGTTGAAACCACATGTCACGGATGAAGTTTAATGGAATATCGTCGAGCAAACCAGTTAAATCTTGTCTCAAAAAAATTTCATAGTTTTCTCCATTTAAATTTTGAGGTAGAAAGTAAGGCCCAACCAAATGGTTGGAAATTATTCCCATCCACACGTTAAGACTGAAACGTCTCTGTGAACCCTTTATCCTTTTTTTATTGGGATTTCTTTGAGATTTTGGGGCCCAATAATGTGCGTTGTGATAATTAGTTATCCCGTCACAAGATGCTTCTAAAAAAGGACGGATCTTCCAAATCTGCATTGAGCATAAATCTGCTGAAGTCCAGCCTCCTCGCAGGATCTCCTTCTTCGATGACATGTACTGGCGTGTAGTGGTAGGGGTAGAGACCGGCAGTATGCACTGTAAACCACACTTTCCACTGTGAGAGTCCAAGTTCCCGAGCAACAACATTGGTTGACGTAGTCGGATCCTGTCGAAATCGTCGAACTATCTCATTATCTTGCTCTTCACGGTCATCATTAATACGTGGTCTACCCAGGTCTGTTCGTCGCCTTGAAACAGAGCCAGTCTCTCTAAGTCGTCGGTAAACTCCGTCGAAGACACTAATATCCGGTATTCGGCGGCCAGGATAACGTACTATGTATTCTTCACGGGCTCGTAAAGATACACAGTTGCAGTACCCATAACAAATCAAAATATCAGCATATTCTTCGTTCGTAAAGGTCGTCATCTTCAACAGTTCAAAATCAGAAACACCTCACTCGTACCTGTATACATTGAAAGATGTCCCGCTCGCACCCATTGCTGGACAATAGGCGCTGCGCGCAACTTAACGTTTGCTACTTGGGCGTCTTTGTTTGAAGTTTTTTCCGAGAATCCTAACAATACCCTAGCATGTTATACCTTATTGGAAAGCTGAAGAACCGTAGATATTTTATAGTACATCTGCAGCACATCTGTCATAGACTTTTTTTTAAATATCTTACAAAGAAAATTAAACTCCTTCAATTATTTATTTTTTTTACAATTGAATGTCTACTACGACTCAGTTAGTATAGTTACTTGCAGTTTTATGGTTTAAAATAATAAAGCAACTAGTCTACTACACAAAAATAGCAAAAACAAAACAAATTGAAACACAAAACACAAAAAAGGGGGCAATCGACAAAAAATCTGTAATTTTTATAAAAAAAAATCAAAGGCCGATAACTTGAGAACGGTTTAGTTTGGGATATGGGGTTTCCTAGTCAAATCGGTCAGGAATAATGGAAACTACCATCTCTTAAAGGATTTAGGTCGACTTACCCTATAACCCTGTATACATACAAACGGTGAAATCAGAAAGGTTATCCTATTTTAGCCGTAAATCTAAAAATATTGGCTTTGGGGGAAAGTTTAAGAGCAAATGGTGTTCTATCCATATATTTCATTAGACTTCACAACCTACTATTCTTTAAATCAACTACTACACTTATACTTTTAGATTTAATACTGTTTTCTAATGATTGCAATAAGTATCTATACCAGTTTCAATAAATACAACAATAACGAAACTTGACCCCACAGGAATCTCTCCCGAAACCCTACGCTCCTACACTCAAACCTCACCATGTGGCCGTCAATAAATAAATTCCGTATCAAATACAAATACCTCACTGATAGGAATTTAATGAATGTAATGAAAACAAACATGAATAAACATACAACTGCAGCGTTGCAGTTCAATGTAAATAAAACATTATGGAGTGACATAGAAGGACCGTTAGAAGTCACTCACATTTCATTAAACGCTCATATGTATGATTGAGCCACTTTATTTATTATTGGTGTAACAAATTGGGATGTAGGATAATGTTTGTTTATGTCTTACAATAACTGACACGGAAATATATTTAGAAACTAGCTGTGCCCCGCGACTCCGTCCGCGTGGAATGCGCTTTTCTGTTAAAATTTTTCCTGAATTTTCTTTGCTATAAACCTCACGGAGCCCGAGACCTTTCCAACGAATGCAAAACCATGGAAATCGGTTCGTGCGTTCTGGAGTTATAGCGTCAGGAAGGAAAACCCGACTTATTTTTATATAGTAGATAACTCTATAAATTACCAAAATAAATTACCATTTTTCCAGACTGGCTATAACAATATCTTGTGGCGCATATCTTACCTAGATGTTATCTAATATAAATGTTGGAAATACTTTCACAAATTCTCACAAATAATTCTTAAGTAGGTACCTGCTTCATTTAATATAGCAAATAAACTAAATTCGACAATAATACACTAGGTACGTCTGCAATAGCAATAGCAATATTTTTTTACTTACTTTCACAAATAAATACATACAAGCTATCACTTGCAATGCGTTGTATACTATAAGCAGTGCGTCCAGGTTGAACGGCTTCTGGTTCCTCATCCACCGAGGTCCCCATTTGAGGACAAACATGAGATATAGTCCAATCAGTAGTAGTCCCTGGTAGGGCTTTGCAACCAGAGGCCAATTTTTTGTCCTGGGATCTAAAAGAAACGTGGTCACTTACGGTGAACATGGTATAAAAAGCAAAAGTGCAATGAAGAGCGTTATGCTAGAGGTTTCGATACGCGCTGGCATCCGAAATAATAATCCCCTAGACGAACTAAAGTCTCAAACTCAAACTCAAAGTTGTTTTTATTCACGTAAGGCAACAAAGCATTTATGAATAGTCAGAATCTACCACCGGTTCGGAATGCTGCTTCCACTGAGAAGAACCGGCAAGAAACTCAATGGTTACTCTTTTCAATGAATAAAAGATGCTATACATTCTCAGTAACAGCAACAGAATATGAGCAGGCAACACCAATTCCATTAAATAAGATATAGTAAATAATAATCAAATATCACTCAGATTTAGAAAGCTAGGTTAGTGGGGTGTGCATACCCATTCATACTACTGATATAACATAGTTACTGATATATCTTTAGAAAAAGCAAAGGGTCAGTGGGGTACCGTGCAGCACACTGGAGTATTTTGCTCTGACTTCCTCAATTGCGTTCTGTTTTCACAGCTACATGGAAAGCTACAATATATCAGTAAAATAATATAAATGTATTATTAATAATAATACAAATTTACCTGGCAATTCATCGAACACGAATATGTATCCGTGCCATGCTTTCTGCAAGATCGCTGCCATTTTAATCACAAATTACACAATATTATGTTTCTGTAATTATTTAGTTTTTATCACTGTAATTTTTATTACTTATTTTTTTATTTTATTATTATTTGTAATATTTTTAAAATTTACGTATAATATTTCGATAATTGTATATTTATCGGCACATTACTTATTATGTACCATTCGGCACGGTTCGCTTTACTCGACTAGATGGAATGAAAAATGTATAATTAATTAACTCATTTATTCACTGTTGGGTGATTAACATTAATTATGAATACCCACCTATAGATAAGGGTGACCGTCCACTTGAGCCAGGCGGGCCGGCTAGGATAACGAGCCCGCTCGGTTAAATCAGTAGCGTCGCTTAATATTTGCAGCTAAATAAAATAAAGTGATCCTATTGGTTGTAGGAAGCGGGGTCCAGCTAGTCCACCGACCTCAAGTGAACGGGCACCCTACCTAACAATGGGTCGTGACAAGTATTGTGTTAACGCTGACTTCGCTTGCTTTTTACTTTTTTTTTGTTCCATTTTTTTTCTATAAGTATATTAACTAATTGTTACGGTAATACTAATAACCTTTACCTATTTTAAGACCATTTCTAATGGATGTGTCATGCTTCGACAAACAGACAGTAATTCAGTCAATTGTTTAGGATTCATGGAATCAATAATTATATTATCTTTGACTAGCTGAGCCCGCGACTTCGTCCGCGTAGTATTAAACGTAACAAAAATTTCGGGATTATCGGGATAAAAAGTATCCTATATGTTAATCCCGGTTATAAACTATCTGTGTTCCAAATTTCATCCAAATCCGTTCAGTAGTAACAAACATACATACATACATACATACATACATACATCCACACTCACAAACTTTCACATTTATAATATTATAATATAAGTAGGATTTAATTGAGTTCGTAGTACAACCAAGCTGTAGTTGATAACAGCTCATACACGAACTGTTTCATCCGGGCTAGTACCACCTTCTCACAGAAAATTGGCCCAAAGTAAAACTAATAATAGGTACAATACAAGATAAAAATTAAGAGTAGTCAAAATGTTTGGGGCACCACGTCATGCACATTGTTACAATCAAATCAATACTTTGGTACTAAGTGTTTGAGTAAACCACAGGTCTCCAAATCTAAGAATTACTTTCTAAAAGTTGTCTAATGTATTGGCCTAAGCGTGCGCATCAAAGAAATGAATGATACATGTTGTAATTCTACCAACAATAATTTCATAATTGCTTGGCTTTGCGTTAACAGTTATTTGGAATCTTGTGAGTGCGCTTATATGAAGTTATTGGGGCGTTAGGATGTAAAACGTCAAATGGGTTAGTTTTGTTTTGCAGAATGGAACCAAACAACACATATTTCTGCAGACGAAAACCGACCCTAGCGTGAAAGGTCGTAAGTTGGTTTCAGTTTACAGATGTATAATGTTGATTAGTACCATTCTGCAAATATATGTCAAAATTTACTGTATAGTTCGTTCATTTCACGTACACGTGTGCTGTGACTCTTATGACATGGGAATATGGGTCAGTTCTCAAATGAACCGACTATGGTAGCTATTTTGTATTGGTGATTGCAAGAGTACATTCGTACACTGAATCAAAGTGAATCAAACAATTATTTATTCAATCGTTACTTACTATGATTAACATAAGTATTTGAAAGTCATTATAGTTTTTTCTAATTGCCTTGGTCACTGATTTCATTATGCGGTCCTTACCCATCACAGCACTACGAAGCTCCACAACCTGTGTTTAGGAGAACTAGTGATGTGGGGATCAACGGGTCTCAAATCTGAATCCCCATAGTACTACCAAATCATCCCAAAGAGTACGAGGAATATATGAGTACCCTATGCCATTGGAGGGAGGATGATGGCATGCCTGTACTGACTTCGATATCTGTATTATCTTGAGTTCGCACTGGATGAAAAATGTTGGCGAAACATATCGTTTTCTCTATTTTTTGTTTTCATAAAACGAAACGGTTATAAGTATATAAAATTTTCGTGTCACAATGTTAGTTACCATACTCTTCTGAAATCGACCTCCTCGGCTCGACCGATTTTCATGAAATTTTGTGTGCATATCGGGTAGGTCTGAGAATCGGTCAGCATATTTGAGTTTGAGTTTATACATATGGCAGAAAAATATAATTTTCAGCTAGTTTATTAATAAAAAAGTTAAACAAGTCTTGTAATGATGTAGTTGCCTCTGTGTATCTGGGTGATCAATGGGTGATCAAAATCCGCATAGTTTTCACTTTTCTCACCCAGATTTAACTTGTGTTTTTATTCGTTTCTTTTCGAGGTGAACAAAGGACACCTCACTTATCTCACATTGTGAAAACTGTGAAATAAATCAGAACTCAGCAAGATATTGTTACAAATAATTATTACACAATCCCAATACAATTTTAATATATACAACTTAAAACTGATATAATCATTTCACGCCGCTTTCCCCTTCTTGTTCTTGACGTAGCTGTTTTGGTAGAACTTGCCGAACATGTAGAAGAACGCCACGCAGTTCAAGAGCACAAGCATGCTGAGGACCTTGGGGTAGTTGGTGTCCACAGTCATGAGGCAGTTTGTGTTCATGTATACGATCACGCAGAACTGGACCTGGGAAGAAAGACAGGATTTTGAGCTGATATTTGGAGCATACTAAATAATATCGCCAGACTAACTGGCCGTTTCCTCATTGCAAGTAACTGTGAAAGTCTTATTAAAGTAATGGTTGCATGGCAATGGTATTAATATATTGTAAATTTTGACTGTTGCTTTAAGTATAGTTTCTCATGAAGAACCTAGCTATATTGCACTAACTGTATGATCCCGAACGGAGCATCGCTAGTAGGTACAATGGTTAGGTACGGTTGCAAAGGACTGGGAGAGATACTAGTCAAAAGCAGGCCAGGGCAAATTATGAAAAGGCCACTTCTGAATCTTCTTCTGATATCAATTTCATCACATTTGATTTTCATTTCGAAATAAATTGCTCCGACGGGAATCTAACCCGCAACGCAATTCGTTTTCTTTTAGTACTTATCAATGAAGTGGGAGAAGATATGAATTTTGAAGGTCAATACATTCTTGACAAGGAGGACGTCTTTGACCTCTTTCTTTGACTTAAAATCTAAGCAAGAACTGTCAAGTCTCAGCGTACAACGGTTACCTTTGACGTTCATTATACCATCGCCCCCAAAGACCTTTTAGTATTTTTGGCTTCGCGGCCTACTATTAGGGGCATCTATTGGCTTGTCTTTGCATCTGCTGGCTATTCTGCCTATGAGGTATCTGCTCCAACCACTGTCACTTCAACCTTAAAATTCTTAAACTAGTTTGGTTCATTCATCATCATCACTATAACTTCAGGTGAAAGACGGATTTCCCAAGTTGTTGCTATATTAGAAAATAGTATTTTGAATCAACTGCATACTAACCAACTGCAAGGAAGTGACGTACTTCTTCCACCACAAGAACTTTTGGTACTGGGGGCCGAGACTGGACAGGAAGTAGTAGGTGTACATGATGACGTGGATCAACGCGTTTATTGACCCCTCGGGAACGGCTTGGCCACCTAGAAGCATTTTATAATTATATTAGCTGTGCCCGCGACTTCGTCCGCGTATAATTTAACTTAACAAAAATTTCGGGATTATTCATCGCCTATTTTATCCCCTTGGGGGTAGAATCAATCAAAATCCTTTCTTAGCGGATTCCTACGTCATAACATCTAACTGCATGCCAACTAATGTCAATTATTATAATGTCATAACAAAATAATGTCTATTGTTTTCTTATATTTACGCGAATACTACACATTGAAATAAAACTATTTTGCGTGGATCGGACCGCAAACAACAACTTAATATGAGGGTACCCAGTTACTAACTATGACATCAGGACGTCTAACACCTCAGTCCCCCCGTGACCATGGCTGCTGTAAAGCAGCCGAAACGTCGGGAACATAAATTAAATAAACGCGATAAAATCCGAAAAATAGTTTTATTTCAAAATAATGTATCATACTTTTACACAGATTTTCTGTTGATTATTGTATACATTTGATGAAAAGGTCGTCGCATCGGGGGTTTTTAAATTTTCAATTTAGAGTTATCACCTTGGGGGTAGAATTAATCAAAATCCTTTCTTAGCGGATTCCTACGTCATAACATCTACCCGCATGCCAAATTTCAGCCCGATCTGTCCAGTGGGCTGTGCGTTGATAGATCACTATGTCAGTCACTCAGTCAGTCACCTCTGAGTTATATATATTTAGATTACGTAACTAAATATTAGGAATTTCCGGCTTTCCCTTCTTTGAACCACCCTGGTACTACCCAGCTATAATCATTTGGCTGCAACATGGCTTTACCAACAGTAGGCTGATGTATTGTTGTATGATTTTAATGTGTATATTTTGGACCACTGGACGAATACGCGACTACATATTGTGTTTTAATTGTAAATAATAATAAAGAAAAAAATAAAAACTTTATTGCGGCTAGCAGAAAAATAATATAAAAGAATATAATAATTGGAACAAAAAAATACATATTCTGCTCGCCGCAAACGGACCCTATTCAGAATGTGCTGGTTGACAAGAACCAGCGCTGGTCTTCCATTGGGCCCGTTTAACGATTTCACGGACGCAAACCACAAAAAAATTCTTGACAGACAGACAGACGGACAACAAAGTGATCCTATAAGGGTTCCGTTTTTCCTTTTAAGGTCCGGAACCCTAAAAATAACTAAATTAAGACCAAAAGGGCTCGTACCCAAAACTATAAATAAACATAAAACAAAATCAGAAGCTATGAAAGTATACCTGGCGCGTATTTAGCTCCGATCCACGCGATGATGGGCATCGTAGCATGATGGTACAGATGGAGAAATGTGACCTGTCTATCCTTCTTCCGCAAAACAAAGAAGACTGTGTCCAGCAGTTCCGTCATCTTCGCAAAAAAGAACAGCCAGACCGATGTCGCCCACTGGAACAGAGAAGTCAAATAAAAACTCAGAACATGATTGTTTTTTTTTTTGTAAATGGGCAAATTCCGTGTTTGGGTGTTCTAGTAAATACAAAGCTGGAAATAAAAAAAAAATCCGTCCACGAATATTATTACTCTAGCGAAATTTGACACAAAACCTAGTAAAATATATATTATCATTAAATTGTACTAAAAAACTTGTAAGTCTGTATACATGATACATAATCACCTTTCATATCACCAATTTTCTACTGTTCAACATATTATAGCTAAAGTCGTCAGATTATAAAAACCAGTAGGTATCGTGTCCTTAATAAACGGCAATGAACTTAAACAGCAATTTCAATTTAACCAACAATAATTGTTTTGTGACTAAAGGAAATTAAAATAACAAATTATTCTGTTTACTAATGACTGTAAGAGCACAAAAATTTAAACATAAAAAAATATATATTTTCGTAAATAAAGCATTTAAATGAAGGAAACTGACACTGCGACCTTTGACATAATGGTTCGGGCGTAAGCCGCTGGGCTTACTGCACCAAGAGGTTGCGGGTTCGATTCACGTCAGGGCAAATCACAGAACTTACATTTTTGTAGTTTGCTCTGGTCTATGTGTCACTGAGATCACCCCCAGCCCATTGTATATACCCAATGTACAAGGGTCGCTCTTTTTGGATCTGTATCGTTAATAATAATAATAATAAATACGCCAGAGGAATACACTAACTGTATGGTCCCAAACTAAGCAACGCTTGTACTGTGGGTACCATACAATGGACTGGGGGCGATCCCAGTGACACCCAGACCGGGTAAAATTACGAAAAGGCTATTTCCAAAATTTACCCCGACGGGAATCGAACCCGCAGCCATCCGGTACAGTGAGCCGAGCGGCCTACGTTCGAACCACTGCACCAAGCGGTCGTTGATTAGTATTTTTTTTTCTTTATAGAACAAACTTGGCAAATAAGTTTGCGACCCAACTGATGTTAAGCAGTTTCTATAGCCTATAGATGCTTGCTAAACTAATAGTATTGCACGCAAGTTGCCAACCTGAAGGGACGTAGGAATTGAGATCTCACACTTATGATACGAAAACCAGCCATAATACTAGATAACGCAAGGTCATCAGCCTATCGTAAGATGCTATAATATAGTTGTAGTATATAGTTTTAAGTAGATATTAAAGTAACAGTGAAGTACTGACGTATAATCCATTAGGTGTGTTTGAGAAGTCGACTGGATGGCATCCATTCAATGAAAATCCTTGAGTGTAGACAAAAAGTAGGCCCTGAAACAAAAAAACACAGATAAAAAACCTAAATGTTTAAAAAAATAATAACATACTTAATCCTACTAATATTATAAATCCTACTAATATTATAAATCCTACTAATATTATAAATGTGAAAGTTTGTGAGTGTGGATGTATGTATGTTTGTTACTCCTTCACGCAAAAACTACTGAACGGATTTGGATGAAATTTGGAACACAGATAGTTTATAACCGGGATTAACATATAGGATACTTTTTATCCCGATAATCCCGAAATTTTTGTTACGTTAAATACTACGCGGACGAAGTCGGGGGGCACAGCTAGTAATTAATAATAGTGAAATAATAACATAATTACCTATAGCTCAGTGATAGCTGATTGTTAAGCAAGCGAGTGTCCTAATTTCAAATTGCGATTGCGAGTTATTTGTAAAATAATTCGACACCCTAGCCGTGATCCTAAAACTGGCCCAAATATGCAAATTGTGTTTTAATACACAAATTGCGTGATTATATTGTAATTCACTAATGTTGTAATTTTATTCAATCGTCAAATAAGTTACATTTTAATAAAGAATTTAGCGATTTTATAGAATTGCAAAGGCAGCGACAATTCGGTAACACATAGGACCACTATATACTTAGATTCATGAAACAATGTTATACAGGGTGTAAAGGGCATGCAACGAACTGATACCATGGATTCAACTCATGATTCTGGACCTCAGAGTTGGAATTTTCCGACGATATTTTCATGAATGATGCTGAAATTTTTCAATATTTCAACAAAGCATGAAATCAATTTTCAGATCTATGTCAAGTGATTTTACATAAATATGTTAATAATCTATATTATGGACCTAAACTGCAATGTAAATGAAAACTCAACAATCTAGAGCGCGCATTTCATATTAAAAACAATTTTAAATTACTGTTTTGTAATGAAAAATTCAACCGAAAATTCCAACTCTAGGGGGTCAAGAATCGTAAGTTTAACCCATGGTGTCAGTTTTCTTTACGGTGCCACTTACACCTTGTATATTATGCGGTTGAATTCCGGCCCCAACTATTGAGTTTGTTCGACAACGTTGGAATATCAACATCACTAAAATTGGTCAGCTATAATCTCGTGACTTAAAATAAGGAAACCTAAAAAAATATTCTAATAGTGCCAATAATTAAGTATCTGCAACGAAAACGTGTCTCGTCTTTTATTATTTTGTTTGGTGGTTCGAAGAGTAACTTAAATCGTCTGCGTCAACATAACGTGGCTCTTAAAAAGATCATTATAAAAAATAACAATCACGTAATCTGATGACTTATTCGGATTAAACATTCAGATTAGTCTTCTGAGAAATATTATTAGGGTATTCCGTGCTTCTGAGAAACTTGCATCATTATTGCATCCACCATTAGACAATATGCAGACGACGACTATTTTGCTCCGATTCATGGAACGCGCATTACTTACCTCAGCAATGACGGCGCGTGAAATGGTCAGCGTGAGCATAGGCCTTATCATTATTTTTGGTTGGCCAGAATTCGAAAAAGTTTGCACTACATATGTTGGCGCGATGAAATTGAGGCTATAAGCTGTGGTTATGATAAGCTGTGCATGATTACCGTGTATGTATGTAATGCTACCTTTTGCAAGATTTCAATATAGTTTAACATAAGATTAGTTTGTGATAGATATGGCGACACCGTCTGAGAAAGCGTGTACAAAATTAGAACTTACTACCTGTCTTGAGGAAGTATTTTCACTTACCCTATACGTCATAACTGCGCTCAAAAGTATCTGCCCAATGTTGTATACCATAACCATACTTTTAAGTTCGTACGGTTTCCTATCCTTCATGTATTGTGGGCCCGCTTTCACGCAGAAGTAGACATAAGTGACGAGGATCGTCAGAAGAGGACCGGGGCCGATCAATAACCACCAGTCTTTTGTTCGGGGATCTGAAATTCAGAAAGACAAATGTAAAGCCAGGAACATTATCTTTGAAGTCGTTTCGTGTAACAGAACTGTACTTTTTATGGCACAGCAATGTGCAAGCTTTCTTACGCTTCCGTACTTTGACACATCGTAAAAGGTGTTTCCGGGTTTACCTCTTTTATTGGAGATTTCTTTGTTCCACATAATCTAGCATGTGTTCCAGCCAGGCAATAGTAACCATTATCGATATCTTGCAGCATGCGTACGGTTGTAAAAAATAAATAAATTAAATAACTCACCAGACAATTCATCGAACACATAATTATATCCTTGGACGGCCCTTTGAACAACTGTCATTTTCTTTTATTTATTTTAATACTTTTAATTCCTTTTATAGTATATTTCTATTTGTATAATCACTGTGTATTATGTTCCCCTGCGAATTGTGTAACGAGATTTTAACGATTACGCTAATGAATATTATTTTTTGTCAATTAGCGACAACTTTCTGCGATCGCATGTTGTTCGCACTAAAGACTGTAATGAACTGACTTTGAAAATTGAGGAACTATAATATTTATAATGTTTATTCATTTGGGTGAGCATAGAGAGCGGAGTGACATGCGGCTGCTTTTGTTTTATTATCAATGAAAACATCAATAAGCTTTGTAATATATTCAACTGATTGAGTTAAATTTTGTATAAGTACATAAAATGTATACCTACCTATCTACTTGTTTAAATCCGCGTAGATATTATAAAATCATACACGTACGAGTAAATAAAACAACATGCTTTTTCCCTGAAGTTAGAAAAAACTTTTTTTTATAGACTTATTCGGCAAAATATCTGCCTGACTTTAAGGCTAAAGCGCCCGTCTAGCCCGCGAAGTTCAAAATTTTTGAGGTTTTTTAGATTTTTTTCAAAACCTGACAATAATAAAAGGCACATTTTGTAATTCGCGACAAAGACCGTGTGCAGTGCATTTATACCACTGCTAAAACAACCATTAGCTTAACTTGAGGGGCTAAGGGGAATACAAATAATGTGATAAACTTACATATCTAGTTTTTTTTTTAAATAGACTGCTGTCAACTTTATTTTTATTTCAACATTATTCTCTGAAGTAATAAATTCTAATTTAAAACTTAGGTTAGTACCTTCGGGCTTAAGTAACGATCATTAAATTTACACCACGAAACAAAATATTTTTCGTTTTTGAATAAAGCATATCAACTATACTTATTGTTTTCTCACAGTAAACATTAGGTATGATCGAACTATTCTTAGACTTTTAATTTTTTTATCAGTTTTCAGTTTGAAAGCACTGATCGACAAAAGTGAACTGCAAACGATATTTTTGGTATTAAAGTAAGTAAGTAAGTAAAGGTCAGTACCATTATCTTTACACAACGTTAGGACTACTTACTAGTATTGGCACCGACTCCAAATGAAATAAATAAGAAGTTCCCCAATTATTTCTAGCATTTTAGTCTTAGATTTTGGTGCACTCAGGATTTTTTGAAGTCCGTTTTTAGTTTTATATAAATATTTTTTACTAGCGGCCCGCCCCGGCTTCGCACGGGTACGTTGCGGTTACATTATTCGAGTTTTAGTAAGGATCCCTATTTTTAAATATATTATAGCCTATGTCACCCGGGGATAGTGTAGCTTCCCAACAGTGAAAGAATTTTTCAAATCGGTTCAGTAGTTCCGGAGCCTATTCATTACAATCAAACAAACAAAGTTTTCCTCTTTATAATATTAGTATGATTATTTATTTTAATGAAGCACAATCTATATGTCCCAAATGTTTCATCTGCACAAATGAGCTACTTAGCTAATTAGGTTTAAAAATTTTGTATCGATTATAAATAAATTTTATTTATGTTAGTCATTGGCGCTCATTTTCTTGGAACACATCTATAGGTAAGTACTTAATTTAAGTTACTGTGTTGCCAACCTTCTCGAATCCGTAACGTATGAGCAGGACAGCAATACTTTTAGAATAAGCATATTTTGCACATACCGCGATCAAATTAGGGCGCCGACTCACCTGAGCTAAGCCGTGAGCTATACCGAATATTTTGAAGAGAAGATTCTATATGGACGTACGGTGCGCTCGCTACGCGGCCACTCTGTCCGTGCTAAGCGTCAGTAGCGTTACACGACCCATATCTAAATATATATAACTCAAAGGTGACTGACTGACTGACTGACATAGTGATCTATCAACGCACAGCCCAAACCACTGGACGGATCGGGCTGAAATTTGGCATGTAGGTAGATTGCAATAAAACTATTTTTACGGATTATATCGCGTTTATTTTTACTTTTTATGTTCCCGACGTTTCGGTTTTCTACACATTGAAATAAAACTATTTCAATGTGTAGAAAGCCGCACCGACTTCGTCCGCGTGGAATTTAATTGACAAAGTTTCATATCAACGTTCATCCCCTATTTTATCCCCTTGGGGGTAGAATTAATCAAAATCCTTTCTTAGCCTACGTCATAACATCTACCTACATATTGATTTCTTATATTTACGCGAATACTACACATTGATTGTTTTCTTATATTTACGCGAATACTACACATTGAAATAAAACTATTTTTCGGATTTTATCGCGTTTATTTAATTTATGTTCCCGACGTTTCGGCTGCTTTACAGCAGCCATGGTCACGGGGGGACTGAGGTGTTAGACGTCCTGATGTCATAGTTAGTAACTGGGTACCCTCATATTAAGTTGTTGTTTGCGGTCCGATCCACGCAGAAAGTGCTCACAGTGTCTCGAGGTCTTGCAATGGTACACTTGGTTTTGGATCACAGCAGGACGTCTAACACCTCAGTCCCCCCGTGACCATGGCTGCTGTAAAGCAGCCGAAACGTCGGGAACATAAATTAAATAAACGCGATAAAATCCGAATAATAGTTTTATTTTAATTTCTGTTGTTTTTATTTAGTTGTCTTATATCCACCACTTGATGATTACGCTGCTATTCACTTAGTTACAGAGAATGTAACTAAGTGTAATTAGTATATCCATTATTTTTCTTAGGTACCGAAGGTATTCGGGCGCCTATGTATATCACTTTGTTTATATTCAAATATTATAATAAGTATTATGTTTCAAAAGTCCAAAATAATACTTGTGGGTTTTGATGAGTATTGGGCATAGAATCCGACAATATTAAATTGCCACCGCAGACTACTGCTTGGCGCAGTGGTTCGAGCGTAGTCCGCTCGGCTCACTGCACATGGTGGTTGCGAGTTCGATCCCCGCCGGGGAAAATATCGGAAATGGCCTCTTCGTCATTTGCCCTGGTCTGGGTTACACTGGGATTGCCCCCGGTCCATTGTACGGTGCCCATAATATATGCATTGCTTAGTTTGTATGTCAGTCTGGTGACATTTATTTATTTATTTTATTTACTATCGTATATCTGACATATTTCCCTAAAAATAAATCGTTAAAGCATTATTGTTACAAACTTATGCTTGAATACGGCTGCAGTTGACACTGTACTAGGCATTTGGATATGCTCTAAGGCCGCAATACGAAAGTTGTAACGTATATTCAAAGGACCGTATCTCAGAAAATATAATAGTTACGTAGTTATCTTCACTAGACATATCCATTATCGGCTACCTATAAGTTTTGTACATAAACGTATTTCGGACTTTTGAGACAGCTTTATAAATCAAGTAGTTCAAAGGATTTTTTTTACAAATAGTAACAAAAAAAAATAGTAGGACGAGAAGAATTGCAAACACTCGTACACCGAAATTTTATGTTTTACAAGGATATAAAATATAATTACGAGTAAGTCGATGAGGTCAATGCATAACATGTCCTTCAAAAATAAATAAAGTAACTGTTTTACCTCGTATATTTCATTATAATATCTAGCGGAAATGTCAAACAATTTTTTACTGAGTTTCCTTAAAATTTAGTCGGTATTAGCTACGTAAAAGCGTTCATCAGATGCTTCTCCTTATCCTTAAAATAATAATATATCTAAGACATACTAATTATATAGAGCTTACAATAATATATCTCTTTGCGACTAATGATGATGATAATTATACATAAAACCAATCCACGTTTAGTCTATGAACACACTTTTCATAATATTTTTTGTGACGAATCACGAATCTGGCTCAGCTTGAGTTCTTCTTTGAGAAATCAACCACATTCTGAGATGTTTGATGACCTCAATAATATCATAAGAAATACATACCGATCCCAAACAGAATATTACACTACCTATGGTAGATACACACTGCTAAACGCTTGTAATATAGGCGGTATACCGACCAGGAAAGATCACGAAAATCCTATTTCTTTAACGTTTCCAGCTCGGGAATGGAGCCAGAACCCACCCAAATCAGTGCGTGTCGTCAGAGCCCAGGCGAAAAATTTTGATTGGGCCAATGATATTAGAAGTATTAGATCTTGGATTATTTTATATGAATACAAAGATTTAATGCAAACGCATTATATTATTTAGAGTTTAAACTTTGTAAATGTCCTTGTTATTTGTAAATTTTCCTGTTAAAATATTCACTCAACCGCAACCGCCGTCACACAATCGCTTTATGATAACACCAGTGCCCGACGTCAAAGTATTTTTTTTTATATTAATGGCCTATTACCATTAGGTCAGGCCCAATGTGATTCTGCCAAGTCGAGTAACAAATAGCAATACCAAACACAATTAATAACAATACAATACAAAAATGTGACCGTCAATAATTGAACGTCAAAGTAACATTGTCAAATAAAATGACATTTGTCAAATCAAAACGTCAAAAGTTTCAAATGAGGTTACAGTTGATTCATGTTAAATTTAAATCAGTACAGCCCGTTATGCAGAAATAGCAGCCACCGATAAAGATACCAATGATGGTCTAAGATCCGGTCTAAGAAATATATACACTCAACTGGTACTTTTTAGTGATAAGAAATAAATGATATATAATATTCACATTGACACAATGCACATAGGTTGGCTAGTTAAATTGCGGCCGGGTAATATTAAATAGTTAATTTTTTAATTAAATTTATTTTATCTTTTTCCCTCACCGGTTATTTAAAAAAGTGCGTTTATTAATACATTTATTTTACTCTAAATATTATCACGGTGGATATGATAGTAGTTAATCATTAAATATACAAAAATTGCCAGATTATCTGGATAGCTGTCGTTCTTGAAATGTTTTAGAGTAAGTTGGACATATTAATAAATGCACTGCACACGGTCTTTGTCGCGAATTACAAAATGTGCCTTTTATTGTGGTCAGATTTTGAAACAATTCTAAAAAACCTCAAAAAATTTGAACTTCGCGGGCTAGATGGGCGCTTTAGCCTTAACAAGATTGAATATGAGCTAAGTGTTTTCATACGCCTACTATTTTATACCGAGCTGGGTCATCATATATGTGGAAATACAATAGTGCTAATTATGTTAGTAGGCACGCGCGTACGCAACTAATACTTGACTAAACGATTTGATTGTATCAATCCTTCCCTTGATCCAAAGAGTACCTTGTATACAGGTTGAAACAGAAAGGGTATACTTTTTTCAAAATTTAACTATGTAATTCTAAATCTATCAGCTTTGGAGGAAACTTGTAAAACAAAAGGTGTTACAGGGATACAGCTATTGACAGATTTCATAAGTCTACAAAAGTACTTCAACTGTCTCACAAAGCCGATAGTTTAAGATTTACAAAGTAAAGTTGCAAATAAATAGTATACCCTTTCTGTTTCACCGAGTATAATAATAATAATTAATAATTTATTTATCCCAACTAAAAATAATACAAATTTCTCTTAATTATTAACAAAACCATAACAATGTTATAAATTATTTAAGAGATAATGTTAACGGCTATACTAGTATAAACTGTGTTACAGCCGTCAGCATCTTCGACCCTGAAAGGTTTATTGAAAATTTAACAATACTAATTTGTAAACGTATTTGTTTATGAGGTAGGAAATAAAATTTTGAACATAATAAAAAATAAAATAAGAATAAGAATAACCACAAATGTGTGTGTGTTAGTGTGTGTGTGTGTGTGTGTGTATGTGTGTGTGTGTGTGAGAGAGAGTGTGAGTTTAGGTGTGAATAATTTCTTCCGTTTCTGTATAATTTAATTTAAGAAGCCAGTTACGTACTACTTCCTTGCATTTAATTAGGGGCAGAGGATATATATTATTTACTTTATGAGCTTTATTGTATAAGTAGTTACTCATGACGTAGTATTGGCGACGTGTAAGGGCAGTCCTATGAGCGGGTACGTCACAAACCCTAGTACAGTTGCGTCTTGAGGTCAGCACAAAGTCTGTACTTTAGTGTCTCCGGAGGATAGCAGACAGTATGAACAGCTGTCTAACCCTTAGCACAGAACATTCGCTATACAGAAGATCAGTACTGTATCTCCTTGGTTTACCAAGCATGACCTTCAGTATAGCCCTCTGGGCCCGTTCCAAGGGAAGCAAAGTAGTCTTGCCAACACCACCCCACGCGACAATGCAATATTGTAGTAAACTCTGAGCAAGGGCATAATAAACACATTTTAATGTCATAAATTCAGCAGAGTTTCTGAGTTTCCTAAACACTGAAATTAATTTGCGGATACGGCCAGTAATGTTATTTATATGAACAGACCAATTCAGATAACAATCGACAGTAACCAGGTATTTAATATTCGAGGTACGACATAGTTTAGGGCAATTACAATTATTATTAAGTCGGTTACAGGTATGTGCCATAACAAATAATTCAGAAGAAGGTTGGGTATTGGGACGATTAGAAAAAGTAATGTACTTGGTTTTATCTACGTTGAGTGTCAGGAGATTTTCATTAAGCCAACACATTACCTCCCAGAGCGCATTTTCAGTGTATTGTTTGGCCTCATCCCAATCTTTACCATTCACAACCAGTGCTGTATCATCAGCATTTGTAATAAGTTTGCAGTTAGGTAATGATTTTGAGCACAGGCTATTGACATATAGTAAAAAGAGGGTGGGTCCAAGAACGCTACCCTGTGGCACACCGAAGGTTAGAGGTGCTTCTGCACTGGTGTAATTTCCAATCTTGACGCATTGATATAGTATACTAGTACCATGATCGGATTCCGTGATCCATGGTCCTAGCATGATCCAGATCATCGTGCATGTTTCCATGATGAACATTAAGTGTCATTATTATATCTATTAATTTTCAGTTGCTGATTGTGAATAAACCTTAAAAAATTACAAATAGCACCCTACAACTTTTATAATCACAAATGTACCTCTACCATGAGCTTATAGTGTCGCTCAGAGCCAGTTGTAATCACTGAGCGTCTCTATGACCTGGAAAGCATGTAAAGAAGGCGTTCTTTTATCTCTGGTCGTGGCGGATTGCTGTCTAGCTGCTACTGACTCTAACGAGTGTTAAAACCCATGATAGAGCTTTGGTTATTATTTATACGAAACACAAAACGGTGACTTCAAAATCGATAGCAATTTTACTATTATAAACTGTAACTCTACATATCAATATTCAGATAGATTTCGGTGCTTTGTTCAAAGAATCGATTGCAAAAAAATACGGCCAGCGTTTTTTATCAATTGATTTGTTGATGAATGTTCAAAAGTAAATCTGAATCGTACCTATGTAGACCCATAGTTCAAAATGTTGTCTGTGATTTCAAAGTCAGCTAGTAGATTAGGAGATAGTGAAATGTGATAGATCTACTCGCTAGGACAAGTAGAAAGGTGGGAAGTTTTGAGAGGAATTAGGTAGAGACTAATATAGTCAATGAATCGGGTACTCGTATTAATCACTACATTTATTTGTAATTTAAACAATTTCCGTTGCATGGTTTTGGTAACATTTATTAAATCTACAATATTATTTTGTGTTGTTATGAGTCTTACTGCCGAATACTCGCACGGAACTCAAATTTGAGCTGCTTAATATACATTTCTGCGATTTCATTCGTGATTTATGGTATTTTCTCATATAACCTACAACCTACAGTAGTTTAGTGAGTAATGTTTACATAATAAAATGAGGTACGTAAGTAGTATTATATAGTGATTTCAGTTGAACTTGGATGTTTTTTTATAATTCGTGCCTACCTATATTTTTGTGTGTCACCTTTGATTAAAGAAAGGTGTTAACAATCTGGAATATATGCTTATATTATAATGTAACTATATACACTTCTCATCAGAAAAATCGAAACACCTTGCAAGTTTATGTTTTGTAAGGATTATCAGAAAAATGTGTATATTTAGGAATATATGTTTAATGTCGTTTAATAGTGAATAATATGAGGATTTCAAATCCTAATGTTAATTTTCTAAATTCAAATTAAATTTTCATAGGTTTCGTTTTTTGTTTAACAAGTCATTTTTTCCCTGTATGGAGTATGAAGGAAATTGATAAAACAACACACGTAAATGAAAAAAAGGTAAGAAACGATTATTTAATAACTTGTATTCCCTCCCCGAGCTCTTATTACTGCTTCCATACGGTTCTTCATCGATCTATGAGAGTCACGATCAAATGTTATGGCATTCCATTCCATTCCTCTTAGATTGCATTTTGCAGCTGGCTAAGTGTTTCTGGGGCAGGATCTCTTGCACGAATTCGTCTGTTTACTTCATCCCATAGATGTTCAATCGGATTCATTACCGGCCTTCTTGCTAGCCATTCCATAATGGAGATACCGACTTCGGTAACGTAATCTCGGACGAAGCACGCGGTGTGAGCCCTAGCATTGTCATGCACGTGTTCTTACCTTTTTTTTTCATTTACGTGTGTTGTTTTATCAATTTCCTTCACACTCCATACAGGGTAAAAATGACTTGTTAAACAAAATTCGAAACCTATGAAAATTTTATTTGAATTTAGAACATTAACATTAGGATTTGAATTCCTCATATTATTCACTATTAAACGACATTAAACATATATTCCTAAATATACACATTTTTCTGATAATCCTTACAAAACATAAACTTGCAAGGTGTTTCGATTTTTCTGATGAGAAGTGTATTATTAATGTTATGTTATATCCAAATTAATAAATTATTAAATATATTAATAAATTAACCACACAAAACACAGATTATCTTTAACTTTGATGGCCAGTTTGTATTGACATTAGGTTGTAAAATTTCCTTATTCCAACTCGTACATAAATATACCACTATTGTTAAATTTCGTCACAATGCTTTGCAGTCGTAATCTGTTTCTATGGCAAAGTTTTTTTGCTCTTTAGTATTACTATGTAGATTTTTAAGAAAATCATAGTTCGATAGTAAAAAACTGACTAACTTGGGCATCCCTGATATATTCCGCTCTCGGCAGACCAACTAATCAGAGCGATTTCGTCGCTCGCCTAAGCATTCTTATTGGTGTGGTGGCTCGGCCGCAAGGAGCCGAATTCACCGGGGGTGCCTATCGTTAGGTGCGGGTTGCGAAATAACTTTATTCTAAATTATCATAATTAATAAATTCGGTGTCCAATTTCTCGCCTATATACAAGTTTGTACAACCTTGGATCTGTTTATTTAATGGTTCAATACATTATGAAGAAATATTGTCTACCACACGTAATTTACGTTTTAACCCAATTTCTCTTTCCCATTTTTATTTACCGAGTAATTATTGTTAATTTTTTTGGACATGATCTCATTGGCGTGTTTTGCTTCCAATTTTATTTTCGTTTGAGATTCCTTGTTGTAATTTTGAATGTAGAAATTTCCGAACATGTAGATGAAGGCTAATGAATTGGCAGTGATTATGCAGCTAAGAGCTTTCGGGTAATCGCATTGAATCGCAGAGAAGTAAAGGCCGTACACTTGGTGAACGAAAATGATGACAAACTGGATCTGAAATTGAAAAAAGGGCAATCATAAATCTATAAAACGTCTGGTTGTCGCCTAATTCATTTGGAGGCAGTAAATTCTTTACGCAACGTTAGGACAACTTTTTAGGAACTCTTCTTAGGTTCTCAAGGACCCCACTTACTTCAATTGGCACGGACTTCAAATGCAAAAAAATCAAGATCCCTCGTTATTTCTAGCTATCTAGTTCAATTAAAAAATAGATATATTCGTATGGTGATAGAAGAAAAAATCATCACCCTTATCTTTTAAGGGGTGATGATTTTTTCTTTGTGGTAGATGAACAAATATTTTTTGAAAATGCGTCATTTAATGTTGTTGTATAAGGGATGGAAATTTGTATAAAATTTCGATCAGACTCACGTCATGATACCTACCAGCTGTATAATAGTGACGTGTTTCTTCCACCAGATATATTTCTGGTACTGCGGCCCCAGACCGGACACTAGGTAGTAGGTATACATTATGACGTGCACTATTGAGTTTAGGTATCCCATCAGGATTCCTTGACCTCCTGGATATAACAAAAAGTATAGGTAAGGTTTTAAGAGCGAACAGTAGAGTCAAACTCTTTCTAATTGACTACATACAGCCCATACTCGTACACTGCGTTATAGCTGCGTTTGTACGTTAAGTGCAAGCGCACACACCACCCCTTTATCCCCTACATCCCTACTCTCCTTCAGGTCAACCACCTGTAAGTAATGCCGTTGTTTTTGCAAGCATTTCTAATCCACCGTAACAGATTATTATCAGGCGGGTGGTAAGAGGTTTTGCAGACGTTTCAAAAGAAAATCGTTATTTAAATGCTTCAGTAGATAGGTGCCTAATAATCTGTGTACCGATTCGTCATTTTATATTATAATATAATGAGCGTCCCTAGCGGACGGTATCTAAAATTTTACTAATTGGTTTTAGTTTTGCTTCATTCATTAGTTGGGTGTAACTGGGATCATAACCAATTCAATGCCTTTCGAACCATCCAGTCCTACTACAAGCCTTTCTTTAAGACCATACATAATTCTTATGGAGTACTTTCACAGTTTGTCTGGTGATTTTTATTTATTTACCTGGGAAGTACTTCACACTGAGCCAAACGAAAAGTGCCATCAAAACGTGATGGTAAACATGAAGGAAGGAGACTTGATTATACTTCTTCCTCAAAACGAAGAATACCGTATCCAACAGTTCGGTGATCTTGGCAATGAAGTAAAACCACGTACTAGCTGAGTTCTACAATCAAACATTTTTTTTTGTAGTGCACAGTCATCATCTTCTTATATATATATACAATTATCGTGTCACAACGTTAGTTACCATATTCCTCCGAAACGGCTTAACTGATTTTTATGAAATTTTATATGCATACTAGCTGTGCCCCCCGACTTCATCCGCGTAGTATTTAACGTAACAAAAATTTCGGGATAAATAGTATCCTATATGTTAATCCCGGTTATAAACTATCTGTGTTCCAAATTTCATCCAAATCCGTTCAGTAGTTTTTGCGTGAAGGAGTAACAAACATACATACATACATACATCCACACTCACAAACTTTCACATTTATAATATTAGTAGGATTCAGTAGGTCTGAGAATCGGCTACTATCTTTTTTTCATACCCTTAAAAGACAGGACAACGTCTGTCGGGTCACCTAGTTAAAATATAAAGATCCAGACCATTATGTGTGCAAATAGAGATGAAATATAGCTCTTGAGAAATGGCCGCTTCTGTGGGCCTTAGGGATCGGGCCGGTGAGGCGATTGCAATGCAACAACGATTTCATTAAAACAAAACCCCTATTAACCGTATGGCGGTGATCGCATCACATAAGCGAAACTTGGTTTACAACAATAATAATTATATTTTTTTAGGGTTCCGTACCTCAAAAGGAAAAAACGGAACCCTTATAGGATCACTTTGTTGTCCGTCTGTCTGTCTGTCTGCCTGTCAAGGCCCTTTTTCTCAGAAACGGATAGAGTTATCAAATTGAAATTAATATCAATTATCAAATGCTTCTAAGTCTTAATGCAATCAAAAGATACAGCAATTTATGTCGCATATTTTAATACTTTTGCAATAAATTCTGCCTGACGTGCACTTGGCCGGTTTTTTTACTTAACAACTAAAGGATCATGTGTTAGTAATAGCTAAATCGCCGTTAAATTAGTTGCAATCCTTCTTACCGATGTCGCCCCGGCCTTATAACAAAACCCAAGATCATAACGCAATTAAATGTTGAAAATAGTAGGATCCTTCCTAACCATTGAGTTTCGGGCCAGAGCGGAAGCAGCATTCCGAACCAATGGTAGATTGAACATGAATTTGATTTATTTTTAAACTAAAGTTTTCAATTTTTCAATGTTTATGGATAGACGGAATAAAATATGAATTACCTGAATTGCTCTTGGTTTGTTAGAATAATCTATTCCTTCGCATGCCAGGCTGTAATCTTTGTGTAATACATACACTGTTCCCTGTAAATAAGTAATTAAGTCTGATTTAGTAACCTATCTATAGCCAAATAATAAAGGTTTTCTTTTTTCCAATCGATATTTTTCCCGACAGTAAATATTATAACGTAGGTACATAATTATAATAGTTTAATTACAAAATCTTAATTATATATTAATTTACTAGCCACCTGTACCAGTTTCGCAATTTTTTTATCTACTGTTTATAACTTTTGTTAAATTATTTTATACTAGCGACCCGCCCCGGCTTCGCGCGAATGCAATAAATTATCAGTTTTTTTCTACTATATTATACATGTATTATACATATGAACATTCCTCTTGAATTACTCTATGTATTAAAAAAAACCGCATCAAAATTCGTTGCGTAGTTTTAAAGATCTAAGCATACATAGGGACATACAGACAGCGGGAAGCGACTTTATTTTATACTATGTAATGATATCTATAAGAACCTTTAAGGAAATATTCTCATAATACAACTAAGCTGCCAAAGAAATAGCGGTGTCGGCGTTTAAGGAACCTGTAGACTTGTTTTTTGAAGAACCCCATGTTGTAGTGCAATGGAAAGACTTCTGGAGGGAGATCATTCTATGACTTGCATGTACGAGGAAATAAAGATCGCGAACAAGTACCTACATTGTAAGGATACCAAGTATTTTATGGATGAAATGTCTCGCGGCGTCGAAAATTCTAATGGCGGGAAAGTGACTCATATTCATTCTCACTTACTAAATATACCAAGTACAAGCTAAAGCAGACTTGGAAGCCGTTGTAAATTAGAAGTGTTGTCTTCAGTTCATACGGTTTCCGGTTCTTCATCAATCGCGGGCCGAGGGAGGTGCAAAAGTGTAAATATGCGGCGAGAATCGACAGGATTGTTAGTGGGTTTGATACCAAAAACCAGTTCTGTGACCGTGGATCTGGAAATAAGAATATCATGCTGTTACAGTAGAAAAATCACAAATAGTCCCAGACGATGAGTTGATCTATGCCCCGAAATAAGCAACGCTTGTACTATGTTCACTTTCCGCTTAACAACATTGTCTTTAAATACTATTCATTTACTTAGCATGGAAGGCATCACACCAAAGCAATTATCTTATTATCCGCCTCTGTTTTATTAATTATTATTTTGGTTCGTAAACGTTTAATTTGATGTAAGTATGAGTAAGGATGCCCACCACACTAAACTAGCTTTCTCATTGTATTTACATGCCTAAATATGAGTGAGATTTGAATATTATTTACTATTAGTTATTTAGTGATAATAGTGTTGCCTGCTCACATTATTATTTTATGCTGTTCCTGAGAATGTACACCATCTATAATTCATTGAAAATAGTAACCATTGAGTTTCCTGCCGGGTCGTCTCAGTGGAAGCAGCATTCCGAAACGGTGGTAGATTCTGACTATTCATAAATGCTTTGTTGGCTTACTTGAATAAAAACAATTTTGAGTTTTTATGGGTACCCTACAAGTGACTGGGAGCGATCCCAGTGACAAGCAAACCGGGGGGCAAAATACGGAAATGCAGTAACTTAATAAAACAGTAGAGCACATTTGCCGGTCTGCTGCGATCTCTTCCAGACGTCCTTTGGATGAACAGAATTATGTCATGTTGCCAACAGTGTATTTACAGACTAGGTAAGTACCAATTTTTGGCACAAGGATAGGTAATATTAATTACCAATGGTATCCCGATGGAATGGAAATGTTTTAAATTAGTAGTCTTAGGGCTTCAATACAATCTTCTGTAGAGACAGAAGGAAAAATATAAATTATAGTAGATAGATGATAATTAGACATCGATTTTAAGATTATTGAATGTCTCAGGCGTTACTTTGCGGAAATCCATTGTAAAACATTAAATTTAGCAGCAGAAGAATTTTCTTCGAACACAAGTACTTATGGAAGTTTGAATCACGTCTCGCATGGTTCTCGAATTTCATGTGTGAATGACTTTTCAACTTAGATGATCACTTGCTGAACGGTGATGGAAGGACGTCTTTGGAAAGACATGTGCGCACTAGACCAGTTCGGTGGATTATGGCTCGAATCCCCTTTGGCTTTAAGTCTACATTTGTTTAGTTATACCAATAATTTACTTTGGTCTCATGAGTTTATCACCTGGTACAGTAACGAATAATTTCAGTAAGAAATCTAATTGTGTTAATATAATTAGTACTCATGTTTATCGGAGTTCATATGCTGAAGAATAAAAAGAGATCTGGAAGACTGGGGAACAAAGTATTTATTTAAAAAAAGTATTAATTGAACGAAAAACGATAGGTATATTATACAATTTAAGAAACCGGCTAAAATTACTAATTAAATATCGAACTAGTAATACCTATAATAAATAATTAGAATTGTTTACTTACCAGCCAAGTCATACACCAAATAATTATATTTATTAACAATGTTTTCCATGATTCCACTCATTTTAGGACGAATACTTAATAACTTTAATTTGTATAATAACTTAAATTAACGATATAAAATAACCACTAAGCGCACGGCATACAAGCCTCACAGGGACGAAAAACGCGTGCAAGCACTGCATATGGTTAAATGGGAATAATTTATATAGTTAAAGTAATGTTGTTGCTCTGACGTTATTTAAATGTCCCGCCCCTGGGCTCTATACATGATTTACTACATTCTACAAAAGAGGGCAGAGGTTCTGTTAATTTAAAATTCAAATGACTGTACCATCGACATATATTAGACTAACCTGATCATAGTTTATATATTTTTTTAACATATTCGGTGTTATAACAATAAAGGCTAACACGTATTTAATAGTACTCAAAAAAAAAAAGTGGGCTCCAACGTCCGGAAGAATGAGGATTGATTCGATGAGAATTACGAGATTCTAACAGCGGCATTTAGCAAACATCGAGATTGCCTTCGGCAAAATAGCGGAATCCAAAACGATGGTTTAGCGGAAATTAAACGAAGTGACCGGGAGTTGCGTCAGTTGTGTCGGGAAACCAAAAATAGGTGGTGGCAAGAGAAGGCTCATCATGTGCAATGGCTCTATGACACTAACCAGCTTGGCGAGTTCCACGGCGAGGTTCGAAAGCTAGTAGGTGTATAGCTAGATGTTTTAAGGTGCCTTTGAAATCTGCTAAAGGCGAAGCCCTTCTTAAGAGCAGAGAAGACATCCTTAATCGTTGGGTAGAACACTTAAACAGTCTGCTTAACGTAGATCGATCAGCTGATCTACAGCACATTCGCTTGCTCCCGTAACACCCTACTGCTAATCAGCTAGACGAGCCGTTAACACATGAAGAAGTTATTCAAGCTCTGAAACAGCTACAGAATAAACGTGCGGTTGGCATAGATTGTATACCGGGGGAATTGTTAAAGTTTGGCGGTGAGCAGTTGCAGTCCTGGATACGGGACCTCTTCACTCGTATGTGGGAGGAGGAGCGGGTTCCTTCTGATTTCAGAAAGTCCCGCATTAGTGCGCTCTATAAGAACAAGGGTGACCGTTCTGATTGCAACTCCTACCGTGGAATTTCGCTTCTTTCAGTCCCTGGAAAAGCCTTTGCCAGAATCTTATTAAACCGCCTCATGACTCTTTCTGAAAGGCTTTTGCCAGAGACCCAGTTTGGCTTCCGACCAGGACGAGGCACATGTGACGCAATCTTCTCAGTGCGTCAACTACAAGAGAAAAGCCGGGAACAATGTCAGCCGCTATATCTCTGCTTTGTTGATCTTGAGAAAGCATTTGACAGTGTGCCTCGAGAAGCCCTCTGGTTAGTTCTAAGTAAACTAGGGTGCAGTTTTTAAGGCTTCTTAGACTCCTGCATGATGACATGGAATGTTGTGTCGCCGTCGATGGAGGGCAGTCAGCTTTCTTTCCCGTTACCTGTGGGGTAAAGCAAGGGTGCGTCTTAGCGCCCACACTGTTCGAATTGTATTTTGCAGTTGCAGTCAAGGAGGCCTTACAGGGTTCGTCTGAAGGAGTTCATATCCGCTTCCGCACCGATGGCAAACTTTTCAATTTAGCTAGACTTAAGTCATACACGAAAGTTTCTAGCGCCGTGATCACCGAGATCATGTATGCGGATGATTTGTGTTTTGCAGCAGAGTCCCCGGATGACTTGCAGCAGCTAATGTCCCTCTTCCATGAGTCTTGCCAGAAGTTCGGCTTAAAGATCAGCATCAAGAAGACGGAGGTGATGTCGTTGGACATCCGCAGTCATGAAATATTGACTATTAAACTCGGAGGGGACATACTTCAGCAAGTTGACAAATTTCGGTATCTGGGGAGCACTATTTCATCTAAGTGTGACTTTGATGCAGAAATCATCGCAAGGCTAAGTGTCGCAGCTGCGGCATTTGGTAAACTGGATGCTAGAGTCTTTCGCTCACATGACTTAAGACTAGCTACAAAGATCTCGATTTATATGGCCGTTGTGCTGCCAAATCTTTTATATTCTGCTGAAACGTGGTCCGTGTACCGTCGACATATCCGCATTCTAGACCATTTCCACCTAAGATGTCTACGAAAAATATTAAAGATCCATTGGTCCGATCGTGTGCGGAATACCGAGGTGCTGCGACGAGCCAATGTGGGCGGAATAGAAGCTTACCTCATGCGGCGACAGCTTCGGTGGTCCGGTCATGTGTCGCGTATGGCAGACGAACGTGTCGCGAAACGCATCTTTTATTCCGAACTGGAGAAGGGGAAACGGAAGCAAGGTGGTCAACTTCTCAGATATAAAGATGTTCTTAAGCGTCACATGAAAAGGTGTCAAATGAATCCGGCGCAATGGGAGAAATTGGCAGCGCAACGGCCAGAGTGGAGAACCCTGGTTAAGACCAAGGTTCAAGAATTTGAGGAGGATCGGCTTATTGAGCTTGACACTAAAAGAGATGAGCTGAAAGCGCGACCACCAGCGGCTATAACTTATAATTACATAAACGGTGTGCTCACGTGTCCCTCGTGCGGGCGGATATTCAACAAGAAGATGGAACAGCTAATGCTTGTGCTAGGAGTGGGCTCGCGTCAATAGTTTAATGGCCAGGATAGGGATCGAACCCGGAACCTCTCAGCTACGAGGACGGCCCCTCTAACCACTAGGCTATTGACGCTTCGAAATAAACCGACCGATGACAAAACGACACATTTTAGGGTCAGGGTCAGTAAAAGATGGGTGACCATTCTGTGGCAAATTAAATTGAGCGTCTCTATACCCGCAGCACGTAAAGAAGGCGGTCCTGCGTCTGACCTAACTCACTGGTCGTGTCGGATTGCTGTCTAGCAACAACACCCTGAGGATTATTTAGACCCATGGTAGAGCTTTGGTTATAATTTATTCAATAACTCTTAATTGAAAATAAAAAAAAAACAGATTTGTCAACCCTTCGATATTTTTTTTCTTAATAATCAGACGAAATGTTTGTAAGGAAAGAAAACTAACTTAGTGCGATGTGCGTAGCTCATGTAGCTCAATATTCATAGCTCATCACGAAAATTATTCTGGTATGTTTCGATACCAAATCATGTAAGCACCATTTACATGATTAGTTTTAGCTCCCTCATTTATAACCAATGCAATGATAATAAATCAACAAAAATCTAAGTATTTTTTTCATTATCTTCATAGCATATTAGAAGATTACATAGAACATAGATACATATTGACATTAGAAGAGACAACGAATCTAAATATTGATTCCATGAAGGTTTAATTCCTAGCATAAGTTTTTCAATTATTCTACAATTTAATGTAATAGCTCCGGCTCAGTTGGACAGGAGAAGCTCAGGGTCAATTTTCAAAAACTCTAATGTTCTTTTAATATTTGTTTTTTTTTCTGTTTTGTTTACGTTTTGGTGGAGTAGCGCCTGCTAGAATATTTTTGCGTAGTGTTCCATGACCATTATCAAAACAAACAAAATTTAACGCATGCCTGTATCCATCATTTGAATCGTGACTTACGGAACGTCTTTAGTTCATACACAAATCCCAAATAAAAAATAATATCCATTTTTCCAGAATCCGGGAAACTTTTCAAATTTGTAGTATCGTAACAACCCATTAAATGATCGTAATAATCTGATTTAAAAATAAAATAAAGCCAAATCGGTTCCGCCGTTCTCAAGTGGTGCAATTATAGCAACGAACAGCATTTCATTTTTGTTTATATAGATATTCCAATGAGCCAAAATTTCGAATTGATCAGAGCCGTGGTAGTTGGCTTTGGCCGTGAATATGGCTTTTTTAACCCACAAAAGAGCTGATAATCTTGAAACGGCTGAACCGATTTTCATGAAACATAGCTAAGAACGAGTGTTCTTAGCTATGTTTCATCACAATACCTATCTAACAAAGAAAACAACATTAAAAACGGGTTCATTCGCTTGGGCGCTACGTTGCCACGGACAAACACACAAATACATACGTTAAACCTTTAAAACCCTCTTTTTCGGCGGGGGGATAAATAAACAAAACCATACACATGACTATATATTTAATCGCATATTCTATACACAGTGACTTCAAAATCGATTACAATATTATAAATTATGACTCTACATACTGTACATGCATTGATAATCCTTCAATTGATTTGTTGATGAATGTTCAAGAGTAAATATGAATCCTATGTAGAGCCATAGTTCAAAATGATTTCAAATTAAGCTTGTAGATTAGGAGATAGAGCAATGTCTAGTCGCTGGCACAAGCAGGAAGGTGGGAAGTTTTGAAAGGAATGAGGTAGGGACATGGTATATAGACAATTAATCGGCTATTAATCTCTACATTTATTAGTCATTTAAACAATATCTCTTACACGGTTTTGGTAACTTTGTTTTGTTAAAATTTTGTTAAATCTAAAATATTATATTGTATTGTTACTGCCAATACTCGCACGAAATTCCAATTTGAGATAGTTTAATTTGAGGAACCGTACAAAAAGGTACAGAAAACGACGTCTTAAATTAATAAGCGGGGCAACAAAATTTGAGTACCGATTTAGTACTCGGAATTCACATACACGTATCGTTAACATTTATGAGATTTTTGGATTTTATGTGTCATATTACGTATGATTTCGGATTTCATTCGTGATTTACGGGCTTTTCCCATATAACCTACAACATCTTAGTTAGTAATGTCTATATAATAAAATGAGGTAGATAAATAGTATTATGCTGTGATCCCAATTGATCTTGAAGGATTTGTTATAACTCGTGCTTACCTTGATTTAACGGGGGATGTGTATATTCTAGGTTCCAACCTTTGTTTAAAGAACGGTGTCGACAATGTGGACTAAATACTTATATTTTAATGTATTGAAACTATTAATAATATCTGTTATGTTATATCCAAATAAATAAATTATATAAATAAATAGATTAATAAATTCACCACACAAAGTACAGATTATCTTTAACTGTGGTCAGTTCGTATTGACATTAGGTTGTAGAATTTCCTTTTTCCACCTCGTGCATAATTATACCCACAGATATAGATTTACATAGATAACGCAAGTATCACGATTTGTATTGAAACCAAGCGTGTTTTTAAGCCAAATTTTTTACACCTACTGTGACGTCACAGCTGAAATTAAATCCAAACCGATTTAAAGACACCGATGCCGCCGATGCCCCTCCGCCCGCTACGATTCTCTCGAGTGATTATATCACTCATACTCATATTTTTTTATATCTGTACGGACTGTAAATTAGGGGCGGTCAACCTTGACGCTTGGTCGGGATTTCGTACACGCGAAGTACATGCATTTGTGTTATATCTATGTAAATATATATCTGTGAATATATCACTATTGTTAAATTTCGTCACAATGCTTTGCAGTCGTAATCTGTTTCTAAGGTAAAGTTTTTTTGGTCCTTAGTATTACAATGTAGATCTTTTAAGAAAATCATAGTTCAATAGTAAACAAAAACTAGCTAACTTGGGCATCCCTGGTATATTCGGCTCTTTAGAAAAAGCAACTAATGAGAGCGCAATGGTCGCTCGCCGAAGCATTCTAATTGGTGGCTCGGCCGCAAGGAGCCGAATTCACCAGGGGTGCCCATCGTTAAGTGCGGGTTTCAAAAAATATATATTCTAAATTATCATAATGGCTAAATTCGGTGTTTTACTTTTCGCCTATATACAAGTTTGTACAAGCTTGGATTTGTTTATTTAATGATTCCATGCATAATAAAGAAATATTGTTAACCACACGTAATTTACGTTTTAACGCAATTTCTCTTTCCCATTTTTATTTACCGAGTAATCATTGTTTATTTTTTTTGACATGATCTCATTGGCGGGTTTTGCTTCCAATTTTATTTTCGTTTGAGATTCTTTGATGTAATTTTGAATGTAGAATTTTCCGAACATGTAGATGAAGGCTAATGAATTGGCAGTGATTATGAAGCTTACAGCTTTCGGGAAATCGCATTGAATCGCAGAGAAGTAAAGGCCGTACACTTGGTGAACGAAAATGATGCCAAACTGGATCTGAAATTGAAAAAAGGGCAATCATAAATCTATAAAACGTCCGGCTGTCGCCTAATTCATTTGGAGTCGGTGCCACATTCTTTACGCAACGTTAGGACAACATTTTAGGTACCTCTTCTTAGGTTCTCAAGGACCCTACTTACTTCAATTGGCACTGACTTCAGATGCAAGAAATTTAAAGATTCCTCGTTATTTCTAGTTTTCTAGTTCAGTAAAAATATAATATATATATGTCGCAGCTAACTAGCTTAATTCGCCGTTCAATTAACAGCCTAGGCACTTTACTAAACAGCGCCGTTCAACTAGCGGCTTAAATGATATTCAGCCGCTTAGGCAACTGGTTGACATTTAAGTACTACAAAACTTTTTCAAAATACTAGTCAAGCAGAGCGACCCGGATGGGTTTAGGTTAGGGTTATTTTTTTATGACCCCGCAGAAATCCCACCCGGCAAGTAGATTCGATGGATCTAAACAATTTCGTAAAATACCTATGTACCTAATAAAATTATTCCATCAAAGTGGCCTTTTGCCGACGCCTTATTGACAGTTTGGTGAGTTTCGGCGCTAGGTGGCAAAAAGTGGAACTAAATTGAAATGAACAGGCTAGGCAAGTAATTAAACGTCATCGATCCAAGTCATTTGCCTAGCTGTTTGATCAAATGGTTGAATATCATTCAAACCACTAGTTAAACGGCGCTGTTTAGTAAAGTACCTAGGCTGTTAATAGAACGGCGAATTAAGCAAGTTGGTTGCGACGACATATATATATTATTTTTATGGTGAATAAAAATAGCGGTGATGATTTTTTCTTTGTGGCACATGACCAAATATTTAATGAAAATGCATCCCTTAGTTGTTTGTATAAGGGATTACATTTTCTATACAATTTCGATCAGACTCACGTTGTGGAAGAATGAAAAAACAATGATACCTACCAGCTGTATAATAGTGACGTGTTTCTTCCACCAGATATATTTCTGGTACTGCGGCCCTAGACCGGACACTAGGTAGTAGGTATACATTATGACGTGCACTATAGAGTTCAAGTATCCCATCAGATATCCTTGACCTCCTGGATATAACAAAAAATAAAGGTAAGTATCGATAGGTTTTGATTGCTATGGCACGGTCGCTGATCACGAAGAAATTCGTACAATGACCTGTTATTACCTGTCTCAGTCACTCCCGCGTAAATCTAATACGTCTCGCTCACTCAGTTGCCGGTCACACGCCGTTCACGGCAACTGTGTGAGCGAGACGTATTCTATTTACGCGGGAGTGACAGAGACAGGTAATAAAAGGTCATTGTACGAATTTCTTCGTGATCAGCGACCGTGCCATAGTAGTAGAGTCAGGCTGTAGCCATTGACTACGTCCCATATACGAGCCGGCTGACCGGTGTAGTATCACCCAACAATAGATCGCCGTAAAGCGAATTTTATAGCTGCGTTTTGTACGCTCAGTGCAAGCGTACACACCCCCTCATTACCCCCCTCCGCCCCTACTCCCCTCAGCAGCAACGTGTAAGCAATGCTATTGCTTTTGCAAGCATGTATAAGCTACAGTAACAGCTTAACATCAGGTGATAACAGTTTTTGCAGACTGTTATATTTTTTTTCTTTTATTGAATGCCTAAATAGGTAGATTCGTGGACCGATATTATAAATTAATTGGTGCCCCTAGCAAAAGTTATCTAGTTTTACCTAGTGGTATTAGTTTGGTGTAACTGGGATCATAAACAAGTCAATACCTATCGAACCATCCAGTCCTACACAAGCCTTGCTTAAGACCATACATAATGTTTATGAAGTACTTTCACAGTTTGTCTTGTGATTTCTATTTATTTACCTGGTAAGTACTTCACAGCGTACCAAATGAAAAGTGCCATCAAAACGTGATGGTAAACATGAAGGAAGGAGACTTGATTATACTTCTTCCTCAAAACGAAGAATACCGTATCTAACAGCTCGGTGATCTTGGCAATGAAGTAAAACCACGTACCAGCTGAACTCTAGAATAAAACGTTTTTTTCGTAATCCACAGTCATCATTAAAAATAGAAAAATATAAAAAATTGTGTGTGCAAATAGAGATAGCTCTTGAGAAACGTCCACTTTGGTGGGCTTTAGGGATAGGACCGGTGAGGCGATTGCTCGCCTCACCGGTCCTATCCTATCCTATACCGGTCCGGTTCTATTTGCAAAATGCAACAACGATTTTTTGCAACATTCAAACAAAAGCCCTATTAACCCTATGGCGATGATCGCATCACATAAGCGAAAATTGGTTTACAAAAATAATAATAATATTTTAGGGGTCCGTACCTCAAAAGGAAAAAACGGAACTGTTATAGGATCACTTTGTTGTCCGTCTGTCTGCCTGTCAAGACCCTTTTTCTCAGAAACAGATAGAGTTATCAAGTTGAAATTAATATCAATTATCAAATGCTATGGTCCCTTGGAGGTGTAAAAAAATACGCTTCTAAGTCAATGCAATCAAAAGATATGGCCGTTTGTGTCGCATATTTTGATACTTTTGCAATAAATTTAGCCTGACGTGCACTTGCCCGGTTTTTTTTACCTGCCAACTAAAGGATCATCTGTTGCATAAATCGCCGTTACATTAGTTTCAATCCTTCTTACCGATGCCGCCCCGGCCTTATAACAAAACTCAAGATCTTAATGCCACTCAATGTTGAAAATAGTAGGATCCTTCCTAACCAATGAGTTTCTTCTCAGTGGAAGCAGCATTCCACACCAGTGGTAGATTGACCAGGAATTTGATATATTTTTTTACTAAAGTTTTTATTTTCTCAATTTTCATGGATGGACGGATATTTCAAGCAGTGATAGCTGATTGGTTAAGCACGCGTCTTGCGGGTACAGGGTCCTGGGTTCAAACCCTGGGTCGCACCTCTGGGTTTTTCAAATTCTATTTGCAAATCATAATTACTATATGATTATCACTCGATTACGGTGAAGGAAAACATCGTGAGGAAACCTGCTTGTGTTAGAAAATCTAACAAATTTTCGAAAGTCATGTGAAGTACGCCAACCCGCACAGGGCCAGCGTGGTGGATTATGGCCTGAATCCCCCTCGTATTGACGGGAGGCCCGTGCCCAGGAGTGGGATGTTAAAAGGGCTAAATTATTTATCAGTTTTTTATTTATTTATAGAAGGAATAACATACGAATTATCACTAATAATTACCTCCATTGCTCTTGGTTTGTAAGAATAATCAATTTCTTCGCATGCCAGGCTGTATTCTTTGTGGAATACATACAATGTTCCCTGTAAATAAGTAATCAAGTCTAATTTAGTAGTGACGTATCTCCAGCCAAATAATAAAGGGATATTTTCCAATCGATATTCTTCCCGACAATAAATATTATAACGGTATAGGTATATATAATAGTTTAATTAGTAAGTCTTAATTATTTATTTACTAGCGACCTGCACCAGTTTCGCAAAGATTTATCTACTGTTTATAAATTTTGTAAAACTATTTTATATACCTACTAGCGGCCCGCCCCGGCTTCGCACGGGTACATTGCGGTTACATTATTAGAGTTTAAGTAAGGATCCCTAATTTTTTGAAAATATATTGTAGCCTATGTCACCCGGGGATAGTGTAGCTTCCCAACAGTTAAAGAATTTTTCAAATCGGTGCAGTAGTTTCGGAGCCTATTCATTACAATCAAACAAACAAAGGTTTCCTCTTTATACTATTATTATAGTATAATAAGAACTTTCTAGGAAATATTCTCATAACAGAACTAAGCTGTCCAAAGAAATTGCGGTGTTGGCGTTTAGGGGACCTGTAGACCTGCCTTTTGAACACCCGATGTTGTAATGCAATGAAAAGACTTCAGGAGAGAGATCATTCTATGACTTGCAGGTACGAAGGTACTTGGAAGTAAAAGTCGCGAGCAAGTACCTACATTGTTGGGATACCAAGTATTTTAGTATGGATGAAATGTATCCCGGTGTCGAAAAGTGACTCATTTTCTTTTTCACTTACTAAATATACCAAGTACAAGCTAAAGCAGACTTGGAAGCCGTTGTAAATTAGAAGTGTTGTCTTCAGTTCATACGGTTCCCGGTTCTTCATCAATCGCGGGCCGAGGGAGGTGCAAAAGTATAAATATGCGGCGAGAATCGACAGGATTGTTAGTGGATTTGATACCAAAAACCAGTTCTGTGACCGTGGATCTGGAAATAACAATATAATGCTGTTACAATAGAAAAATCACCGATAGTCTTAGCCACAGATATAGATTTACATAGATAACGCAAGTATCATGAATTGTATCGAAACCAAACGTGCCAATTTTTTTATGAATGTTTAACACCTACTGTGACGTCACAGCTGAAATTTTGTGACGGGAAATCCAATAAGATTCAAAGACACCGATGCCGCCGATGCCCCTCCGCCCGCTACGATTCTTTCGGGTGATTATCTCGCTCATACTCATATTTTTTATATCTGTGGTCCCGCTCGCTCACAAGTTAGCGGTGATCAAACCTTGACGCTTGGTCGGGGTTCGGACACGCGAAGTACATGCATTTGCTTTATCTATGTAAATCTATATCTGTGGTCTTAGCCGATGAGTTGATCTATGTCCGAAAATAAGCAACGCTTGTACTATGGGTACCCCACTTTTTTTTTACGTTGGAAACCCCTTAATGGGTCCCCTCACGCCTCGGGGGAGACGAGAGGGGTACCTATGTGGGAGTCCCTGCACCTGAAGGGCGCAGTAAACCAACGGTGTACCACCCTCCGCCATGCAGAGGGGCGCCCCGGGACCATGGGAAATGCTCCGAGACGCCCCGGCGGACGGCCCGGCAGTGGCATGCCGGGCCACAATCGTGCCCGTGGGAAATCGTGCAATAGGTAGTGGGTCCCCCGACCCACCACCTGATTTCGGCTAGTGGGGAGGTAGAAGGCGATTTTAGCGCCTCCTTCTCCTCCCCACACGTCTGCGCCGGAGCGGATCTGCCTGGGGGTCTTCCTCCCTGTCCCGCTCCGCGGCCTCCTTCCGCGACATCACGTCCTCGCAGAAAGAGGCCATCGCGTGGGTACCCCACTGGCCCTACCCCAATTGACGGGGAAACATCCCAGTGACAATCTAACCCGAGTCCAAAATACGGAAATGCCTATTTGAAATTTGCCCGGCGGGAATCGAACCCGCAACCACTCGGTGCAGTGACCGCCCAGAATGTCGCCAAATTAACTATGAACCGATGAGGGCCTCAAATCCACTCATTAATAGTGCTTAATAGAATTAAAAACTATTGGATTTCTTTAATTAGAACAGTTTAGTTGTTTAGGTACAACTAACACTATTTAACTGCTGAATTATGAAAAAGCTGACAACATGTCAACCAGATATTTAGAATAAAATAGAATAACTATTTATGATGCCTACACCAGAGTTCAAATTTGACATTAAGTAACATAATAAAACAGTAGTGCACATTTGCCAGTCTGCTGCGATCTCTTCCGGTCATCCTTTAGATGAAGAGAATTTTGTCATGTTGTCAACAGTGTATTTGTCGCAGCCAACTACCTTAATTCGCCGTTCAATCAACAGCCTAGCCACTTTCCTAAATAGCGCCGTTCAACTAGTGGCCTGAATGATATTCAGCCATTTGATCAAACAGCTAGGCAAATGACTTGGATCTATGACGTTTAATTACTTGCCTAGCCTGTTCATTTCAATTTAGCTCCATTTTCTGCCACCTAGCGCCGAAACTCACCAAACTGTCAATATGGCGTCGGCAAAAAACAACTATGATGGAATAAGTTTATTAGGTACTTAGGTATTTTACGAAATTGTTTAGATTCACCGAACCTACTTGCCGTGTGGGATTTCTGTGGGGTTATAAAAAAACCCTAACCTAAACCCATACGGGTCGCTCTGCTTGGGTAGTATTTTGAAAAAGATTTGTAGTACTTAAATTTCAACCAGTTGCCTAAGTATTAGTCAGCCAGTTTATTAAATGTTGTAACAGACTATACGGCTGAATATCATTTAGGCTTTGATAAAGGAAGGAAAGGATACAGTACTTCATACTTCATTATTATTGAAATGCGATCTCGCGGCAATGACAGTGTGTGTAAAAGCGCGCCCGCGCCGGCGCGCGGGGCCCGGTTACAAAACTGTGCAAATCGACGTCAAAACTATGGATACGCCTCATGATTAAAAGTCAATTACGTGAGAATATTGTTACGTGGCGGGTTATATTCAAAATACATGTACGTTTTGGAGCTTTCATAAAAATTATGGCATTAGTCCATTTTACACGCCTCTCTATAGATTGAGGAAATCTAAGGGAAAATGTTGAATTCACTGTCGTATCTCAAATTAAATGTCTTAAATTGCCCTGATAATAAAAAACCTTTTCGAGATTTTCGAGTTGAAACTGTCGAGAAAAGTGCCCTAAAAATATATTGCCATCGGAAGCGTCATTGAACATGTGTTAAGAAAGCAGAGATAGAGGAATATACGACGACCCTTAGGTAAGCGACTATATTGGACGACTGTGCGACTGCTATGTGATTCGGAAGTTTTCTTTGTAACAAATGTTACTGTACCTACTAGTGCGTATAAGTTAAGTTTGTGGAGAGCGGAATAAACTGTTTTCTACGAAAACGGCATTTTAGTATGTAACAATATAATTTTATAGAAGTCGTATCCACTTTATCCAACCACATAAAATGTATGAAAATATAAATTCTACTTTTTCTTGTAAAATATTGTATTTTAAGGGGGACTCACCGATGAAATGAAATGCCATTCGCTTTCATATGCTTCCAGTTCTTCTACATGATTCTTCTACTTCTACATGATTTGATGATGCAAAACGGCATTTTTTCAATATTTTACGCCGCGGTATTGACAGCTCTTGTATCAATGGTCAATTGCAGACTAGCGGGCGACTGCGCAAATTTTGAATGAAGCGTATTTTTTGGTGGAACAACGCGTACTAACATGCGGTATCCTTTACTTCTTTTATCAAAGCATTTAGGCCGCTAGTTGAACGGCACTGTTTAGTAAAGTGGCTAGGCTGTTGATTGAACGGCGAATTAGGCTAGTTGTCTGCGACATATTTACAGACTAGGTAAGTACCAATTTTTGGCACAAGTATAGGTAATATTAATTACCAATGGTATCCCGATGGGATGGAAATGTTATAAAAAAGTAGTGTTAGGGCTCCAATACAATCTTCTGTGCAGACAGAAGGGAAAATAAAATAGAATAGATATATTAGAATAAATAGATGGAATTAGGCATGGATTTTAAATTTAGCAGCAGAAGAATCTACTTCGAACACAAGGCGTAGAGGTCAAAATCACGTCTCGCATGGTTCTCAAATTTCATGTGTGAATCTCATTTCCAATGAGATGAACACTTGCTGAACGGTGATGGAAAGACGTCTTTGGAAAGATATGTCCGCACTGGACCCGTTTGATGGACTATAGCTTGAATCCCCTCGTCTTTAGGTCTACATTTGTTTAGTTGGATACCAATAATTTACTTTGGTCTCATGAGTTTATCACCTAGTACAGTAACGAATAATTATTTCAGTAAGAAATCTAATTGTGTTAATATAATTAGTACCGATGGTTATAAGAGTTCATATGCTCAAGAATAAAAGGAGATCTGGAAGACGAGGGAAAAAAATATTTATTTAAAAATGTATTAATTGAAAAGAAACCGCCTAAAATTATCCATTAAAACATCGAACTAGAACCTTTTATAAATAATTAGAATTGTTTACTTACCAGCCAAGTCATACACCAAATAATTATATTTATTAATAATGTTTTCCATGATTCCACTCATTTTAGGACGGATAATTTATAACTTTAATTATTATATTAACTTAAATTAAATATTTAAAATAACCACTAAGCGCACGGCATACAAGCCTCACAGGGACGAAAAACGCGTGCAAGCACTGCATATGGTTAAATGGGAATAATTTATATAGTTAAAGTAATGTTATTGCACTGACGTTATTTAAATGCCCCGTCCCTGGGCTCTATACATGATTTGCTAAATTCCACAAAAGAGGGCAAAGGTTCTGGTAATATAAAATTCAAATGACTGTACCATGGACGTATATTAGACTTACATTATCATAGTTTATGTATATTTTTTACACATATTCGGTGTTATTACAATAATGGCAAACAAGTATTTAATAACGGTCATTACTCCTAGGAATTTCATAAGTGTTCGATTCTATTCCGCATTTTTATGTCGGTAATAAAATAATATAAAAAATTGGAGAACTAAGAAAAACTGGATGTTGACCACTGCACCACCAACCAGGTCTAAGAACCATCAAGGTGCCCATAAATACAAAAAATACACCAAAATCAGTCAAGCCATTTAGGAGGAGATGAATCACGAACGCACGCACATCGAAATTTTTACATAGATACGATATAATGGTGGTTACAAACAACGAGTTTTTATTTAAAAATAATCTACAAATAAGAAAAATGTTTTCACATTATTTATCCTGCTTGTGGTTCGTCTCCGGTATGTTACCGCCACTAGGTGCCCATGACACAACTTTACATACATATATATGCCCACTCTATGTCATATAGATGAACAAACAGCTGTTTTACTGAATGACCCCAGCCCTCTCTAGCCCAATTAATAAGTAAATTATATTGTATATTTTTTTCTATCAATTTTATTTTCTTTCAACTTTGATCACAATTAAGTAATTATTTAATTGATTACGGCATTTCCAAAGCAACTAAATTCCTAGCCAAGTTGCTTCGTCTGCGTTGGTTTCTACAAATCGCTACGCTTCATGTATGGAAATGATATAAGTCACGTGATCTACTTATCGACTTGTAATGTCATTTCCATACATTTAAGCGTAGCGTTTTGTAGAAACGCTTGTAGACGAAGCCACTTGGCTAGGGGGGCTGATGTATCCCTAATCAATTATCTACGTCAATAGATGGGAATGATTACGCACACTACATACTCTCACTATTTACGTCAATAAATGCAAATGATTAGGCGCACTACATATTTCAATTAAATGCCTAATGTAATAATTATAATATTTTAGCCCTTTCCCTAAATACAAGGAGGATTTAGGTCATAATCTATCATCCTGGCTGCGTGCTGGCTGACCAATTTTACATGAATTTCGAAAATTGTTTAGATTCTCAACTTTCCTCACTATGTTTTCCTGCACCGTAAACAAGTGATAATTATTATGAAATTATCATTCGCACTTGGATTTCGAAAAACCTAATTGTGAGAGCTGGGCTTTGAACCCAGGACCTTGCGCCCTCGTGACCTTGTGCATGATGGGTGCTTAACCAATCAGCTATCACTGCTAATTACACGTCATGTGATTGAGTTAAAAATGTGGATCATAATCTTTTATTTTGTTTAGGTATACGTTTATAGCGTTATCTATGTAGAATACTATACTGGATGTTTCATAAATCTCAAATATGCCTTTCGTTGTCACATGCATAATTAATAAAACTGGTATTCCCGTTGTAGTGGTCGAAATTAGACCATAATTCATTTAAATTTTAATTTTAAACGTCAACTTTTTATAATCAAAGAGTTTTTGATACTGGCACACAGAATGCTCTATGGAAGTCCCGCCCTCCAAAAACTGTCACCGTTTGTCAGTCAGACAGTCAATCGGTGTGGAGGTTACAGATGTGTGTGTCGATTCATGGTAGTGTGTGTAATGTTTTATTTATTGATTTTAATGTATTTCTAAGTATTATAATATAAAAAATACTAGCATTCTGCACTCTCTCTCTGTCTATAAAAACTATAAGTGTGCCAAATTTCATACTCCTCCGTCCGCGCAATTTTCTTATCAAGCTTTTAAGAGATTTTCCTTCACGTATTAATATATAGATGAAAAACAACTGCTCAGATGAAATAGAAAACTTCTTCTAAACCGGCCCTTAGAATTTGTAAGTTAAATAAAATTTACTGGAGTATAGTTTTTCGTAATTATGCAGCTTACGATAGTGAAACTCGAATTCATTAGCTTAATCTAAATAATTAATAAATGTTAATACGAGTACTCCCAAATAATGTCATGCAATCCTCTATAAATTTTCTGAACCGGTAAGTAAACACTAGAGACATAATCATTGTTGTTTACTGATAGGTTGTCAGAACTCTGGAAAGCAAAGGATTCTTATTTTTATTTTATTTTTTCTATATAGGCAAGTATTTGACCACAATCTCATCTGATGGTAAGTGACGATGTGGTCTACCGTGGTGCATACTTGCCTAGAAGTTCACTCTCGAGTGGAAAACATCCAGGTTATAGTCAACCGGGAACAAAGACGCCGGCAAGGTGTTCCATTCCTTGTCAGTTCGCACAATATAAGTGGAAGCAAAACGCTTGGTACGAACTGAAGGAATGTCCACGGTGTATGGATGCAATAGCGTCAATAGCCTAGTGGTTAGAGGGGCCACCCCGGTAGCTGTGAGGTGCCGGGTTCGATCCCCATCTTGGCCGTTAAACTATTGACGTAAGCCCACTTCTAACATTAGCATTAGCTTAGCTTGCTAACGGGAATAGGTACTAGTAATATGTGATAACATTACAGTGTTAGTATTAAAATGCATTACATCTTTAAAAAAAATACAATAATAATTGTGAAGCTCCGACAGTATTTACTAATATACATTCAAAGTATGAAATAAAACAAAGTAACTTACGAAAATTACCCATTACATTTTATTGTATCTTATAATAAGAAGTCTTATGTGAATTCGTGGTGTTTCCATCTACAACGTTTATTGATTTTACAAAATATACATTAACATAAACATTGTTTGGTACACTTGCAATATTTTTTATTAATTATCATTATTTATTACAATTTATAAAAAATAGGTAACAAAAACAAACTATGATCAAAAAAAGGATGTACTCAGGTATAATTTAATCAAAAATATCATTCATTATAACACAGACACCAAGAAATTTATAATGCAAATTTAGAAATGCTTAAAAGATTCCTACATTTTGCTTACATATTCTTCAGAATATAAAATAATTAGTTAAAATGAAATTTAAAACAATTGCATTGAATATTAATTAAACGTACATTATTTTAAAATAAGTAATGGGAAATTAACAATGCGTAATTATAATTACTTATGGCATCCACACTAGGTAAAAACCTGTCTCGTGGAAGCCAGTTCTAAATAATTGCCATAAAGACATACGTTGTCCGAGATCAAGAAACAATTCGTAAGTAGGTATCAAATAGTAGATAATGTGAGTGCAACAAACAATAAAATAAGATAAAACCAAAACTAAACTCTAAAACAACATTGCAAAAAATATACGTATAGGTACTTAAAAGGTAAGCCATAAATAGTAATGAAGTATCGTCCGGTGGTTTGGTATGTGGGTGTTTAGGGAAGTGTAAATATGATGGTGTGTGTGTGGTGTATATATGATGTACGGGTGAAAGTTTGAGATATGTGTCAGTATTGTATATATATATATATTATATTATATTAATATCTAAGTACTACCCTTTGTAATTATTGAAAATAAGCAACTGGCGATTAAAAAAAAAAAAATACGTAAAAAGACAAGCCCGCTGAGTTTCTTGCCGGATCTTCTCAATCGAGGTCGCGTTCCGATCCGGTTGTAGATATAAGGAAAAAAATATGTAAATTGACAATTTGTAAGTGCCCCCGTAGGCCTAAACAAAATAAATGATTTGAATTTTGAATTGAGTAAGAAGGGGTTGAAAACCATTTAATACAGGTAATTAATTTTATACATAACTCTAAATTGAAAATTTAAAAACCCCCGATGCGATGACCTGTTCATCAAATGTATAATTTACCTAGTTCTTCCAAATAATGATGTTAGCGCGATTTGCGTAGCTCCCGTAGCTCAGTATCCATACCTCATCTCGCAAATTCATCTGGTACAACTAGTTTCGATGCCAGATTATGAAAGCACCATTAAATCATTTGTTTTGGCTTCCTCATTTATAATCTAAGATGTACAATAATCAACAGAAAATCTGTGTAAAAGTATGAGACATTATTTTGTTATGACATTATAATAATTGACATTAGAATAGACAACGAATCTAAATATTGATGTCACGGAGGTTTTATTCCTAGTAAAATATTATCAATTATGATTCAATTTGATGTAATAACTCTGGTTGAGGTGGACGGGAGCAGCCCAGTGAAAGAATTTTCAATAACGCTAAAATTATTTTAAATTTGATTTGTTTTTTATATTTTTTCTCAATGGCGGAGCAGCGCCCTCTAGAATTATTATAACGTAATATTCCATGACCATTAACAAACCAAACAAAATTTAACGCATGCGCGTATCCATCAATTAAAACGTGACTTATGGAACGTCTTTAGTTCATACACAAATCTCAATAAAATTGATAAAATATTCATTTTTTTCAGAATCAGGGAAACTTTTCAAATTTATAATATTGTAAAAAGCCAGTTCAGACTATTACGATCATTTAAAAATATAATAAATCTAAATCCAATCATCTCAAATTTCGACTGGATTCGAGCCGAGGGAATTGGTTTTGGCCGTGAATGTGGCTTTTTTAACCTAAAAAAGAGCTGATGATCTTCAAACGGCTGAACCGATTTTCATGAAACATAGCTTAGAACACTCTCGATCAGAATACCTATCTAACAAAAGAAACACAATTGAAATCGGTTCATCAGCTTGGGCGCTACGTTGCCACAGACAGACACACAGATCCACAGATACACAGATACACAGATACACAGATACACAGGTACACAGATACACAGATACACAGATACACAGATACACATGTTAAACTTATAACACCCCTCGTTTTTCGTCGGGGGTTAAAAATTAGACAATGTAGGATTTACTTACCTACTTCAATATTCTAATTCAATTCTCAGTTTCAGCATATGACTGAGTTAGTAACCATTTCTGCACAATATTTTTAGCTTGTTTTAATCGACTTGATTTGATATCACACATTTTTAAAACTTTATTGTAAATAAATGGGAGCATGAAATCTTGCAAATGTTGAGCGAAGGATGTATTTACGACTTTCGGAGGACATTTAAATATACGTAGCTGTAGAAGTTTCCTGTAAATTGATGACTGGAGAACAGATTTGTGTTGTTTCAGCACAATTTTTAGTATATATAGTTGCCGTACATTAAGAACCAACGTGTCGGAGTATAGGCGATCTGTAGGGTACCTGAATGGTTTCTTAGTGAGGTATGTTTAAATTTAATACATCAACAGGAGTACACGGCGGTGTTCCTGTTATTTTAAGTACAACATGACAATGAATTTGTTTTTTATATAAATTGTGACGTGATTCTATATTAATAACGCATCTTTCCGTTATATCACACGATAAATTATTTATTCTCGATATACGGAGCGGTTTGGTAGCTAAAGTAGATAACTTCAATTTATTTTTCAGGTTTTCAGTTATAAACGAAGATTTGCTGCCGGTATCCAGCAATGCCCGTGCAAGGTGAGCTTCATTAGAAGACTCGTTTACAATTTTTATTACAGCGGTACACAACAACACTTGGTTTGTGGAGAGAGCGGACAGCGTGACTGGTGGCGGAGGGTCTGGTGAAAGTAAGTTAACAGTTAAACTTACTTGCTCATTTGTTTTATTCTGAGTTTTATTTATATGTAATAAACTATTATTATTATATTTACAGGTTCGGCACAGGCTCTTGTAACGACAACGTTTCGCAACGTGCCCTTCTCGCAGGCAATTAGTACAAATATTTAACCTGGAGACTTCCTTTATCCTGCTTGAAACATCTAACTGTTTAAATCTTGCACCGTCATAAATACCGTGACCTTGTTGATTACAATATAAACACAACAAATCACACACATTCTCCACCGAAGTGACAAAGGAATTGGACCCTTTTGGTTCTCTATTGTTATTATTATAAGTTAAATGGTTCTGACTTTTATTCACATAATTTTATGAATTGATAGAAAAAAATACTTTTTCACTAGTCGCTACTGCCGCTATTGTCGCTGTAGCCTCCAAGACATCCGCGCGATTTTGTATAAATGTATAGAAATCTTCTAAGCTTGGAATATCGGGTAGATTATTTCGAAACTCTTCCCATTTCATGTAAGTAACGCTATCTAACTTGTCGAAATCATATAAATTATAAGAACATCCCAATGGTTTGTCTTTTGACCAAGGGTGTTGAGTGATTTGTGTGATTCTTTGACTAGAGGGGTAAAATTAAATAATGCCTTGAGATAGTTAATTATTAAAATCTTTTTATTGTCATATCTACTACGTAACAGGTCCCAAGCAACAGAATAATTTTCCGAGGTAAACTCCAACGACTTGAGTACTTCAAGAGTACCGCCTTCTAGTGAGGACCTTAGATAATGGTATTTATTGATGTCCGGAATTGATTTATTCGCATGAATTAACGATTGGAAAGTGTCACGATATTCTAGCCACTTTAAATAAGTGCCATCAAATGCTGGAAGTTGAATAGTAGGTAAATTAATAGAATTCAAATTTTCAGAACGTGAACAACACGATTCAGACTCATTTTTTGCCGTGTTACTGTGTTTGTTAAGTATATCCGTTAAAGCAGCAATAACAATAATGAATTTATTTTCTGTTTCGGTCCTTAAATTAATTTGTTCGTTCATAAATTCATCATCATCACTAAGAGACTCAATTTGAGTTTGAACTCTGTCAAACTCCCTAAATAAATCTTGACACTTATCGAAACGCAATTGAAATTCTAGTTTCTGTGCACTGGAGATCGCCAAGGCGATCTCCAGTGCACCTCAAGAGGTTAGATTGACTGGTAACATATTGCGAAGTATTAGTCAATCGACCTTTTAAATAAGCGCGAGACCGCACTAATCTACTCAATTTTTCCTTTGACATAATTAAACACAACTGCCTACCCGCTTTTAAAAATATTCACTAAAATAAAATATATTTTGATACTATAACGCGTGTGTCTATTAATGAACTAGATAAATAATACGTGAATCGAATCCAATGATGTTCCACGGTCAGTCGCGCAGCTTAAACAGCTACTATCAGCTGATCGGCGGCCGCTGTGCCGCGGCATGGCTCAGTTCTCAATTTAGGTATGTGAAAAAGGTCACCACTGTGCACCGCGGGACGACCACTCCAGGTACACCCTGAAAACGTTCAGCAAATCGTGTCAAGCAAAGCATACGCTTAGGCGAAGTCGAAATTATAGATGTGATATGATTTACGAAATAATGATTGTTTACATCAATTAATAGGTTTGATGCACAAAGGCAAATTAGGTGCACGCATACTAAGTATTTATTAAAATGGTAGTCGGGCAGGCAGGTGCTAGGGACAGCGCAAATAGGGTAAAATACTTATTACTAAATGTATAGGCAAGTATTTGCCATTAACTAATTAACACAAACAAAATCTACGAATTTGTTCAAACCGTTAAGAATAAATATTTAAGTGTTGGTATCTAATAATCATAGGGAACATTATTCATATTAACAAATAGAAAGGAATTCGGAATAACGGAAATATTAGGAATGATCTACTCCCCTCGGATCGAACCTCCTGAAGCGAAGCTAACCTCTAGAACTGGTACAGAGAGGTTCACCGTACGTAGTTATATTTTAATCGCAGCCGTCCAATTTCCTCCAAATCCTCCAAAATATTGCTTCGACGGTTCCAACGCTCGACAGTCCAAGTCCGTGACCGGTCGGTACACAGCGGCAATGACGATGTAGAATATTCTCCGTGAATAGGTTAGGAATTTCTTCTTTGAAACTTCCAATCTAAACTGCAGAAATCCCACTGTCGGGCGCCAAAAAACTTGTGGGCGAGCAAAATAAAGCCTTAGTCTTAGTAATTAACAATCTTTTAATTTTAAATAATTTTTCGGTCTACGAAATCGAAGAACTTCGCCAAGGTCCGCCGCTGCAGCGTGCCGTCCTCTTCCCGCAAAGCGTTCCAGAGATACTCTTGGCTCGGACGATGTTCACGCGTGAACAAAGTTACTAGATATCAATGCTTTTTAGCCATGTGCAATAATCAAGTTTCAAGTAAAATATATTTTTTTCGAATTTATCCACAAAAACGCTCACTTATTAGATATAATTTTAGCCCTTTTGACGTCCCACTCCTGGGCACGGGCCTCTCCTCAAGACAAGGGGGATTCAGGCCATAATCCACCACGCTGGCGTAGTGCGGGTTGGCGGATTTCACAAATTCTTTCGAAAATTGGTTAAATCTTCTAAGACATGCAGGTTTCCTCACGATGTTTTCCTTCACCGTAGATAAGTTTGCAAATTAAAGACATACTTTGAAACCTTTTTTTAACCCCCGACGAAAAACGAGGGGTGTTATAAGTTTAACATGTGTATCTGTGTGTCTGTCTGTGGCAACGTAGCGCCGAAGCTGATGAACCGATTTAAATTTTGTTTCTTTTGTTAGATAGGTATTCTGATCGAGAGTGTTCATAGCTATGTTTCATAAAAATCGGTTCAGCCGTTTGAAGATCATCAGCTCTTTTGTAGGTTAAAAAAGCCACATTTACGGCCAAAACCAATTCCCACGGCTCGAATCCATTCGAAATTTGAGATTATTTGATTTAGATTTATTATATTTTTAAATGATTGTAGTCTTAACTGGCTTTTTACAATATTATAAATTTGAAAAGTTTCCCTGATTCTGGAAAAAAAGTATATTTTATCATTTTTTATATGAGATTTGTGTATGAACTAAAGACGTTCCATAAGTCACGTTTCAAATGATGGATACGCGCATGCGTTAAATTTTGTTTGTTTTGTTAATGGTCATGGAATATTACGCTATAATAATTCTAGAGGGCGCTGCTCCGCCATTGAGAAAAAATATAACTTTACACAGATTTTCTGTTGATTATTGTACATCTTAGATTATAAATGAGGAAGCCAAAACAAGTGATTTAATGGCGCTTTCATAATCTGGCATCGAAACTAGTTGTACCAGATGAATTTGCGAGATGAGCTATGGATACTGAGCTACGGGAGCTACGCAAATCGCGCTAACATCATTATTTGGAAGAACTAGGTAAATTATACATTTGATGAACAGGTCATCGCATCGGGGGTTTTTAAATTTTCAATTTAGAGTTATTTGTCATATCCGCTTTATTCAACAACAAATCTGCTTTCATATAAAAAATAATAGTAAAATAAATTAGGAAGGCAGATCCAAAACACAAGTTAAAAAAATAAGTCTTTAAAAAAAATGGATACAACATAACACAAGAAACTTCCGTAAAAATTAAAAACAATATATTAGAAAGAGAAAATTACTTTGAATCATGACTCTGTAATCTTAAAAAAACAAATAACATATTGTACCTATATTTATCACAAAACGCAAAGCTACCAAAAGTTAGCTTCTCAATTTGTTCCTAAAATTAATTAAAAGTTAACTTTAAGTCTTTATTTACTAGCACTCTTTCGCTTTGCCATTAGCCTCGATGGGTTGAGCTGTTTCTTTCCTCATTTTGTTTCTGCTCTTCATGTAGTTCACGTAGTAAAAGTTTCCGAACATGTAGATGAAGAGGCCAGCGTTCAGGGACAACAAGAAGTTGATGATTTTGGGATAGTTACAGTCACTGAACATGACGCTGAAGTTATGATAGAAGATTATGCAGAATTGGATCTGAAATAAGAAAATGAACTTTATAAGCTACGATGGTAGAGCCAATTTACTGTAAACTCATACTGGATAAACATGTAGACAGTATTGTAAACAAAGCTTATCAAATGTACGGCTTTGTTATGCGCTCCTCAAAGGATTTTAGAAAATCTACTTCCCTTCTCTATCTTTACTTAGCACTTGTTAGATCACAGCTAGAATATGCGAGTGCTGTATGGGACCCTTTCTACAAAAAATACAAAGAGCAAATAGAGATGGTACAAGTCAAGTTTCTAAAATCGATCCACTATAAACGCTACCACTGCCGCATGTCATACGGCCCTCTCTTAGACACATATAAAATGATATCTCTTACTAATAGACGAATTCTGCTGCAAACTATGGTTTTACATAAATTGTGTCACAACAAATTTGATTGCATTGATTTACATACTAAACTTTGTTTCTTTGTGCCAAGAACTGTTTATAAAAGGCGGGTGCGCGATGGACAGTTGTTTGCTACGGGAGCATCTCGCACAAACTCGGGTCTTCGTGCACCTATTCATAGAATGTGTAAGATATTTAACCAAAAATTTCTTAATGGTGATATTTTTAACAGTAACTCTCTTTAATTAAAAAAGAACGTTAAAGAAATATTGGGAAACTCACTACATTAATCTCATTTTTTTCTTTTCTTATTTTTAATGTGATTTTATTTCATAGTAAATTATAATGAAGCACGTCTCTGCTACAGTTACCACCTGTCCATAGCTTATATTTTTAGTAATATGAGGAGAACGTAGTGGGTTGCACTTTTACTTATACATTATCATTTCCTACTATATGTTACAATGTACTGCGCAACTGTTTGTTATCCCTATATATCAATAAATAGCTCATAGAGGGACTGGCTCAACCGCGGTAGTGCCACCATGAGACGAAAGCACAACCCCGCTCTCTCAGCAAAAAATGTGCGACCCGCCTGAATAAAAAATCAAAGCCAAAGCGTTTATTTTGCTAAGGTCTACAGAACACTCCAAAATTGTCATGTTTACATATTTTTCGAAAATCTACAAACAAAGCGGAACGCGACCTTAGCTGAGAAGATCCAGCCAGAAACTCAGCGGGATTATCATTTTTAATTTTTTAATGTTCGTTTTTTTAACCGGCTAACACACGCATTTAGCTTAGTCTATTGGACTCACGGGACTACTTGTAATGTGATAACTCTAATACGTGTTCAAACCTTCTACATAACATAAAAATATACCTACCAGTTGTAATTTAGTGACGTGCTGTTTCCACCAAATGTATTTCTGGTACTGCGGCCCGAGCCCGGAGATCAAGTAGTATGAGTACATGATGACGTGAATGAAGGAGTTGATCACACCTAGCAGAGTAGCGTGTCCACCTAGAAATTGTAAAACAAGGGTTGGTTAAAATAAATGAACACTGGCATAAAGATATAGAGATTTTCATCTATCTTCATTATTGTATGAGCTAGTGGCCAACTGTCGTGTTGGAGTTTTGACTTAACGACTGTCATTGCTGGGACCGACAACTTAACGTGTCCTTCAACGCGCGAACGGAAGCGTTCAGTTGTAAATGCCACTAGCGGTCACCCATCCAAGTGTTAACTGACTCGAGTGCTTCTGTTTTTAAACGTGGTATGCGCACAAATACTTTTTGGCCCGCGCGGTCGTTTGCTTTTTCGCTACCGGGATTTGAAACAACAAGCTTTTTGGAACAGAAGCCGGGGCCATTCCCACTGGCCTACCTAGAACCTTAATGCGAGACTTTCATAAAATTAACATAAACTTGATCCAAAATGCTTTTGTTTTAAATCATTTATGAATTCCAACTAATAGGGCTAGTGGCAGACTTGAGTTGAGAGCAAAACAAAAATTTGAACAAAAGAAATTGGATTAGGATGTATCAAAACTTTAAAAATACATAAAAAATATTATTGAAAATCTTACCAGGCAAGAATTTAACACCGATCCAAGCGGAGATGGGCATCAAGGAATGGTGGTACAAGTGAAGGAACGTGAGTTGTCTGTTCTTCTTCCTCATCACGAAGAAGATTGTATCCAGGAGTTCAATAATCTTCGCCATAAAGTACCACCATACAGCTGCCGCCATCTGTCACAACTGACTGATTGTATGACAAATTACTTTAAGTAATTTAATAAACAGATAAATAATTATGGTCAGACCAATAAAAGTGTACCTAAATATGGTCCCAAACCAAGCATCGCTGAATCTATAGGTAACATACAATGGATTGGGGGCGATGCCAGTGATATCAAGATGAGAAAAAATAACGGAAAGATCATTTCTGAAATTTTCTCCGGCGGGTATCAAACCCTCCTTTAATTGGCCTTCACTCACTGCGCTTAGCGGTCTTGAAATAATTTATACGTTTATCCCACTTCTCATCCCTTTCCTTTTTCCAAATGCTCCAGTTTATGTCTGCTGTCTAAGATTACAGAATCCTCTATGTAACGATGCTACAACATTAAGATCACTCAAGGAAATAATGTTGAGAGTGAGATCTGCACTGAATTATGAATTTGTCATTGGAAATAAATAAACAACTAAATTAAAATGAATTGAAAACCTCTGCAATAATTTAACCGTTAAGTTTAATTTAAGATTCCGTTAACTTTGACTTCAAATTCCAATGGAGAAACCGGCTTTTACACAAATATGCAATAACAAATAATTACACTTTAAGTATTGTATTATTGCAAAAAAAAAAAAAACTAAAATATTTTTTGCAAGAATAACATCATATTAATGATAAGCAAAACTTACTCGCAATGCTTTAGGATTATTGGAAAAGTCCACTGGTTGACATGAGAAGCTGTAGTCGTTCCACCACCCGGCGTCAAAACCCTGTAATTAATTTTACGAATTACGTGAAATTAAATACATTGTGTCGTAGAACTAAATATAATTATTTTTTATGCGTAATTTTTTACATACCCTTTTAGTTAGAATTTCATATTGCCGTATTTTTAACTAGCTGAGCCCGCGACTTGAAATTTAACTTTACAAAAATTTTATACAACAGAAAATGTTTGTTCAGTTCGCAGAATTTCTTAAAATAATAAAGTTGATAAAGAAACACCTATGCTAAGGTTAATCAAATTTATCTTTATATATACCTATCGCTAAAGCCCGTTCCCGCGTTCTGAGCACGCGCACAAGGACCCATGTGCGATTTTTTCAAAAATAAAAGTAGCCTAAATTACTCCTTATAACATCAGCTATCTGCCAGTGAAAGTCCCATCAAAATCGGCCCAGCTGTTCCGGAGATTACCCGGAACAAACATACAGAAAGACAGACAGACAGACGGACAAAAGTTATTAAGGTGAAGGCGCCTGTCTAGCCCGCGAAATTCAAAATTTTCGAGTAAGTATTTTTATAGTTTATCCAAAATCTGAAAACATTTAAGACAACATTTTGTGATTTGCGACAAACACAGTATGCAGTGCGTTTATTAATACATTTATTTTACTCTAAATATTATCACGGTGGATATGATACTAGTAAATCACTAAATATACAAAAATTGCCAGATTATCTGGATAGCTGTCGTTCTTGAAATGTTTTAGAGTAAGTTGGATATATTAATAAACGCACTGCACACGGTCTTTGTCGCAAATTACAAAATGTGCCTTATATTATTGTCAGATTTTGAAAAATTCTAAAAAACCTCAAAAATTTGAACTTCGCGGGCTAGATTGGCGCTTTAGCCTTAAATGGCGCCTTTGTTTTAGGTGCCGTATGTTCTTTCATATGCATTTAGTGAAAAGGTGTTATTTCGATATTACAAACAGACTGGAAAGTGAATAATTTTCTTTCTTACTCACCATATATACCAAGTACAAACTTAAGCAGACTTGGGAGGCATTGTAAATTAGAAGTGTTGTCTTCAGTTCATACGGTTTCCGGTTCTTCATCAATCGCGGGCCGAGGGAGGTGCAAAAGTATAAATATGCGGCGAGAATCGACAGGACTGTTAGTGGGTTTGATACCAAAAACCAGTTCTGTGTCCGTGGATCTGGAAATAAGAATATCATGATGTAAAAATTGAAAGATCGCCAAAATTCCCAGACGATAACATTAATCCATATCCCAAAATAACTCTATATTGAATATTTAAAAAGTTGAATATTTAAAGAGTTTGGATGTATTTTTGTTACTCCTTCACGCAAAAAACACCTGAACGGATTTGGATGAAATTTGGAACACAGATAGTCTTTCACCGGGATTAACATATGGGATATTACACCTTTCATCCCGATAATCCCGAAATTTTTGTTACGTTAAATACTACGCGGACGATGTCGGGGGGCACAGCTAGCAAATAAATAAAACAATATACCTAGAGTCTGGCACACGAAAGTTGAGCCTGAAAAAGCGCGGCAAATTTAAAAAATCTGCGTGTGTTATCACTAGGTAAGTATATGAGAAATAAATGGTCTTGATACTTTACAAAAAAATAAATATATATTTAGTTTAGATTCGATTTTCCTACATAAAATACGCATGTAAATGAGGTAAAATTTTACCTAATCTTGTTATTATATTCTATTATTCGTTTTATGTATAGTGCTTTTAATCCATATTACTCTGGAATTTTAAATTGAGAGCAAATAAATAGTAAGATGCCGCAGAATGCAGAACATTCTAGAATTTTAATTTCTAGTGAATTCAATTTCTAGTGAGCCATCCGAATCACTGCTATCGTCACATACATTTATGATGAACCGCTATAGAGATATTATTTAAGTATCAAGACTAGTTCTAGTCAATATTTATGCCGGGTGACATTTATAAAAAGTTGCCGTGTAAAAAGTTTCAATAAAACTCAGGTTCAACTTTCGTGTGCCAGACTCTAACAGCAATGGTGGTCTTGTCGCAGGCTGCGATCTTTTTCAAACAACCTTTCAAACAACCAACAAACAAATTTTGTCATGTTACCAACAGTGTATATTTACAGACTAAGTCCCAATTTTTGGCACAATGATAATATTATTAATGAATGATAATATGAATAGTATCCCGATGGAATGCAAATGTTTTAAATTAGCAGACTTGGGGCTTCGATCCAATCTTGTGTGCATAGAGAAAATAAAAATTATATTAGAAAATACTATAATTAAAATTATAAAATTTAAATTTTCATCTGCGTAGCAATGATAGCTCAGAGATCAAACACAAAGTGTGAGTGTTGGAGTCACAGTTCGCATTTAATCTGTGAAGCTTATTTCCAACTAAGAGGAACACTTGCCGAATGTTGAAGGGTAAACGTCTTTTGTAAGACGTGTCAACTTGGCTAAAGTGCACTGCGCCAGTTTGATGGATTATGAATCGAATCCCCCTCGAATTTAAGTCTACATTCGTTTGGTTGGATACCGATAATTTACTTTGGTCTCATGAGTATATCACCTAGAGTAACGAATAATTATTTAAATAGGAAATGTAATTGTGTAAAGATAACCAGTACCAATCTTTATTAGAGTTCATATGGTTAAGGATAAAAATAGATCTGGAAGAAAAGGGAATAAATTAAGTATTTATTTATAAATTATATATTTATTAATATATAAGTATGGTATATAGTTAAATCAAAGAAACTGGCAAAAATACCTATACTAATACATTATTATTATTTTTTACTTACCAGCCAACTCATAAACCAAATAATTATATTTATTAATAACGTTTTCCATGATTGCACAAATTTTAGGATAAATAACACCTTTAATTATTATATTAACTATTTAAAATAACCACCAAGCGCACGGCATACAAGCCTCCTAGTCACGAAAAACGCGTGCAAGCACTCAATATGGTTAAATGGGAATAATTTATATAGTTAAAGTAATGTTGTGGCACTAATTTTATTTCAATACATGATTTGCTAAATTCCACAAAAGAGTGCAGAGGTTATGTTAATATAAAATTCAATTGACTGCATCATTCGCATATTACTTCGCATTCGAATTCGCATAATTTGCGTTTCTGATTCCCAGTCCGCATTTGTATGAGCGTAATAAAACAACAATTTTATTGGAGAACTAGCTGAGCCCGCGACTTCATCCGCGTGGAATTTTGATCCTTTCTTAGGGGATGTCTACGTCATAGTAGCTTTATGCATGCAAAGTCTCAGCCCGATCGGTTTAAAATTGACAAAATTTCATACAAACTTTCATCCCCTATTTTATACCCTTGGGGGTAGAATTAATCAAAATCATTTCTTAGCGGATCCCTACGTCATAACATCTACCTGCATGCCAAATTTCAGCCCGATCCGTCCAGTGGTTTGGGCTGTGCGTTGATAGATCACTATGTCAGTCAGTCAGTCAGTCACCTTTGAGTTATATATATTTAGATGAAGAAAAAGTGCTACCTACCAGGTCTAACTATTGCTAAAAACTTTCCAGGTTGACATTGAAAGTTGACAATAAATACAAAAAATAAACCAAAACAGGTCAAGCCATTTAGGAGGAGATGGATTACGACACACACACATCGGATTTTTTATAAAGACGATACTATTATTATGGTGGTAACAAACAATATATAAACTGAAAATCAAGAAAAATGTTTTCACATTATTTATCCTGCTTGTGGTTCAACTCTGGTCTATTACCTATATAATATGCCTATTCTATGTCATATAGGTAGATGAAGACCGTAGCCCATTGCATTAACGTTAAAGCCAAATAAATTACAATTATAATTTATTTTATATAAGTAAGTACCTAATTAAAATAATTATATTTTATAATCTAAAAAAAAACAACTATAATCTTTCATCTTAAATTACAACTATTATGTTTTTGGTTACGGCATTTGCAAAACAACAAAATTCCTTGAAAAAACAACTGAAAATAGGAAAATTGTTTGAAGATTCGTTATAAAATAAATAAGTTATATAATATAACTAGCTGTACCCCGCGACTCCGTCCGCGTGAAATGTGGACAACCCTTATCACTTAGGGGTATGAAAAATAGATAGTAGACGATTCTCAGACCTACCCGAAAATTTCATGAAAATCGGTCGAGCCGTTTCGTAGGAGTATGGTAACTAACATTGTGACACGAGAATTTTATATAAGATATAGGTAATAGATAGGTACTTTTCGTAGTTCAGCTTATTTATATTGATGAGGTATCCCTAATCAAATTTACCTCAATAGATGCAAATGATTAGGCACACGAAATAAATATTTCAATTAAATGCCAGATCAAAAAATACTAATTTAGCCTTCCCTGGGGACTGGCCACACCTTAATACAAGGGGGATTCAATTGTCTTTCGAAACTTAGTTAGATTTTCTAAGAGATGCAAGGTTTCCTCACTATGTTTTCCTTCACCGTAATCAAGTGATACTCATGTTGAAATTAGGATTCGCACGTAGATTTCGAAAAACCCAGAGGTGAGAGCTGGGGTTTGAACATAGGAGCTTATGTCAGCCAGAGGCGTGCTCAACCAATCGGCTATCACTGCTATTTACACGTCATGTGACGGAGTTAAAAATTGAAATAATAACCGTTTATTTTGTTTAGGTCTACGTTTATAGCGATATCTATGCAGAATATTATACTAAACGTTCCGGATTACAGAAATATGCCTTTCCTTTTTTCATGCATAATTAATAAAACTAGTATTCCTGTTATTATTGTCGAAATAGGACCATAATTAATTTAAATGTCATTAATGTCAAAGACTATTTGATACTGGCACGCAGAATTCACTCTGGAAGTCCCGCCCTCCAAAAACTCACCGTTTGTCAGTCAGACAGTCAGTCGATGTGGATGTTTTAAAATGTGTGTGTGTCAATTCATGGTAGTGAGTGTAGGTAATGTTTTTTTTATTGTTTTTTTTTTATTTCTAAGTATTATAATATAAAAAAAAATATTATCATTCTGCACTCCTTCTCTATATAAACTTTCAGTGTGCCAAATGTCATACTCCTCAGTCTGCGCTATTTACCTATGTATTAAGCGTTTGAAAGTTTTTCGTTCATGTATTAATATATAGATGAAAAAAATGCACGGTTTAAGGAATTTACTTTTATGTTATAAAAAAATATATGTCGAATATAATTTAATAGTGTAATGTAATTATGCAGCTTACAATACTGAAACTTCGAGTTTCATAGATTTTTCTAGAGAATTAATTAATGTCAAACGTTCCAAATATTATTATAAATTTGAGCGTTTCACGTATTTTCTGAACGGGTAAGTGAATTCTAGACTAGAGATGTTGTCGTTTACTGATTGGTTATCAGAACACTGGAAAGCAAAGAATTTGTAATTGATTTTAATTGTAAAGTCCCGAGGAAAAGTAGGTATACATTCGAAGTATGAAATTAAACAAACAAAACTTACAAAATTACCCATTATATTTTATAAATGTATCTTATAATAAGAAGTCTTGTGTGAATTCGTGGTGTTTCCATCTACAACGTTTATTGATTCTACAAAATATGCATCAGCTTAAACATTTAAATTGGTACTCTTGCAATAATTTTTATTATTTAATTGTCATAGCTATACACATTATTGTATATAAAAATAGGCATGTTACAAAAAGCAAACTATTTATGATAAGAAAAAAATGTACTCAGGTATAATTTATTCAAAAATATCATTCATTATTAAACAGACACCAAGAAATTTATTATCAAAAATTATAAATGCTTAAAAGATTCATACCTTTTGCTTATATTTTTATACTTCATAATATCATTATTAAAGCCTATTTTATGTCCCACTGCTGGGCAAAGGCCTCACCTTTTTTACGCCACAGGTCCCTATCTTCGGCTTGTTGTGGCCACGATTTACCCGCAAAGGTGTTCAAATCGTCGCACCATCTTCGCCTTGGTCTGCCGCGACGACGGTGACCATTTTTGGGCGTCCAGGTATTAATACGGTTTGCCCACCTTTGCAGATCCATGCGTGCCACGTGGCCGGCCCAGTCCCACTTCAGCTTTGCTGTTTTCTCGCTCACGTCAGCGATCCGAGTGATGCGATCCGAGTGAGCGAATATCAAATAAATTGTGTTGAATATTCATTACAGTAATGTTCATTATTTACCTAAATTCAAAAATAGTTCTTTTATAAACGCTTTACATTTGATCACAGTATCTTCGGAATATATATTTTTAAGGTTTAATAAAATTAACTACTCCCATTATTTTTGACCTTAACTTTACGTCATCTTGTTTATCTATTTGAACATAATATACAGTCCCTATATCATGGCCGAACATATATTTATATGTATTTATTTATTTACTCATGCTAATTGTTTGTTTCAGGAGTCCTTTGTATTTTTATAGAAGATTATTATTTTTTGTTAAAATAAATAATTCAGAGAAATTTACTTTTATATCGAGTACGGAAATAAACAGTCATAATAATATAATTTAAAGCTTTTTAGCCGTGTGCAATAACCAAGATTCAAGTAAAATAATTAGGTCCTTTTTATTTATTCACAAACACTCTCACAAATTAGATAAGTTTGCAAGTTGACGCCTTACAAACCAAATTTTAAACCTGTTTGTGGTAATATCCGCTTTAAACAACCACTAATCTGCTTTCATATAAAAAATAATTTAGGAAGGCAGCTCTAAATAAATTATAAAATAAGTCAATTAAATAAACAGAATAAAAGGATACAACATAACACAAGGAACGTCCGTAAAAATTAAAAACAATATATTAGAAAGAGAAAATTGCTTTGAATCATGACTCTGTAATCTTAAATCACAAATAACATATTATTGTACCTATATTTATCACAAAACGCAAAGCTACCAAAAGCTAGCTTCTCAATTTGTTGCTAAAATTAATTAAAAAAATAAGTCTTTATTTACTAGCACTCTTTCGCTTTGCCATTAGCCTCGATGGGTTGAGCTGTTTCTTTCCTCATTTTATTTCTGCTCTTCATGTAGTTCACGTAGTAAAAGTTTCCAAACATGTAGATGAAGAGGCCAGCGTTCAGGGACAGCAAGAAGTTGATGCCTTTGGGATAGTTACAGTCACTGAACATGACGCTGAAGTTATGATAGAAGATTATGCAGAATTGGATCTGAAATAAGAAAATGAACTTTAAAAGCTACGATGGTAGAGCCAATTTACCATAGTTAATATACGAGCTGGCTGGGGTAGTGCCACCATGAGGGAGAGAGACGAAAGCCCAACCCCCCTCTCCCAGCAAACAATCACGCGACCCGCCTGGTGTTGGTCAAAGTCAAAGCGTTTATTTTGCTTAGGCCTACGAGGGCACTTTAAATTTTACATTAGTACATATTTTTCTTATTTCTACATCCAAATCGGAACGGAACTGAGATCCAGCAAGAAACTCAGCGAGGTTACTTTCTTACAATCTGTACAAATAATTAAAATTGGAGTGTCTGTTTTTTATTTTACTTTGTAACATGACTCTCAGCACGTTTTGGGAAACTGTGAGTGCTGGAGTACTAAATAAATAAATAAATAAATCTGGGTAATATCAAAATAACACCTTTTCATTAAATGCATATGAAAGTACATACATAATAATACTTGTTCAAACCTTCTACATAACATAAAAATATACCTACCAGTTGTAATTTAGTGACGTGCTGTTTCCACCAAATGTATTTCTGGTACTGCGGCCCGAGCCCGGAGATCAAGTAGTATGAGTACATGATGACGTGAATGAAGGAGTTGATCACACCCAGCAGTGTACCGTGTCCGCCTGGAAATTGTGAATACAAGGGTTGGATTAAAATTAAATGATGACTAGCATGACGATAAAGATACCTTCATCTAGCTTTCTTGTCTTATGAGATATTGGCCAACTGTAGTGTTGGAGTTTTGGCTTAACGACTATCATTGCCGGGACCAACAGCTTAACGTGTACTTAGACGCGCGAACGGAAGCGTTCAGTTGTAAATGCTTCTCGCGGTCATCCATCCAAGTGTTAACTGACTCGAGTGCTTCTGTTTTTGAACGTGGTATGCGCACAAATACTTTTTGGACCGCACGTTCGTTTGCATTTCCGCTACCGGGATTTTAAACAACAACCTTTTTGGGGCACTAGCCGGGGCCATTCCCACTGGGCTTACTAAGACCCCTATTGAGATACATTTTATTGACATAAACTTCATCCAAAATTGTTTTTTCTTATGGCTGGTAAGAGCTAACCAATTTTAACAAAAACTGTATATCAGGATTTTTTTTTAATTCGTTGCATCGTCAGTGGTTCCGATCATGTCTCTCGCGCCATTAGAGCATTTTGAGATGGCCGCCGAATATTTGAAGCTGCTTAAAAAAAATAAACGTTGAAAAATATATAAAAATATTTGATTTTGATTGCTTAAAATCTTACCAGGCAAGAATTTAACACCGATCCAAGCGCAGATGGGCATCATGAAGTGGTGGTACAAGTGAAGGAACGTGAGCTGCCTGTTCTTCTTCCTCATCACGAAGAAGATTGTATCCAGGAGTTCAATGATCTTCGCCATAAAGTACCACCATACAGCTGCCGCCATCTGTCACAACAGACTAATTGTATAACAAAATACTTTAAGTACTCTAATAAACAGATAAATAAATAATAATAATAGATATCGCCAGAAAGACACACCAACTGTACGGTCCCAAACTAAGCAATGCTTGTACTATAGGTACCGTACAATGGACTGGGGGCGATCCCAGTGACACCCAGACCTGGGCAAATTACGAAAAGGCCATTTTTGAAATTTACCCCGGTGGGAATCGAACCCGCAACCACCATGGGCAGTGAGCCGAGCGGCCTACGCTCAAACCTTGCGCGAAACGGTCGTCAAATATCGCCAGACTATCACACATGTATCTAAGTATGGTCCCAAACTAAGCAACACTTGGTCTATGGGCACCGCACAATGCATTGGGGGTGATGCTAGTGGTACCGAAACCAGAGAACATTACGAAAAGGCCATTTCCGATTTTTTTTCGGCGGGAATCAAGCCCACCTTTAACTGGCCTCCACGGTAATCACTCATCGTCAAATAAATTAATCAGTTTATCTAACTTCTCAGAGGCATCCCTTTCCTTCTTCTAATTGCTACAGTTTATGTTTGCCTGTAATACTCTATGTAATGATGCTATAACATTAAGGTATATCAAGGAAATAATATTTAGGATGAGATCTGCACTGATTTCGGAATATGTCGTAGGAAATAAATAAACAACAAAATTTAAATGAATTTAAAACCTCTGCCATAATCTATTTTTATACATTACTATATTGCCAAATTCTAATGAAGAAACCAACCGTTAGACAACTATGCAATAACAAATAATTAAACTTTAAGTATTGGTAATCTTATTGCTAAAAACATTTTTCGAAACAAAATTTTGCAAGAACAACAACATCTAAATATATATAACTCAAAGGTGACTGACTGACTGATAGACTGACTGACTGACTGACTGACTGACTGACTGACTGACATAGTGATCTATCAACGCACAGCCCAAACCACTGGACGGATCGGGCTGAAATTTGGCATGCAAGTAGATGTTATGACGTAAGCATCCGCTAAGAAAGGATTTTGATTAATTCTACCTCAAAGGGGATAAAATAGGGGATGAAAGTTTGTATGAAACTTTGTCAATTAAATTCCAGGCGGACGAAGTCGCGGGCACAGCTAGTAATATATATTTATGAAAACCAAACTTACTCGCACAGCTTTAGGATTATTGGAATAGTCCACTGGCTGACATGAGAAGTTGTAGTCGTTCCACCACCCGGCGACTAAACCCTGCAATCAAATTTTTAGAAATTCATTAAATGAAAAACAATAACCATTTATTCATGTATTACAGTGTGTCGTGGGACTAGTACAATGATTTACTTATATCCTCTTATTCAGCATTTAATATCCGTAGTTTTAATGTAGCTGTATTAATAATTATTTTATTAGTATCTGCTCAAATAAGAGTTATTTGGAACGTACAAACTTGCTATTAATTTCTTTCACGATTACCGTTATCATCATTGATTTTCATGCGGTCTACAACAATGTAAGTATAACGCTTCTGTTCAAATTATATTATACTAAGTTATTTGATGAGAAACTAAATTAAAGGTTTGTACCCTTGGTACACTGTGTGCTTCTGTAAATTCACCGATGTAATTTCTTCAAGACTGATAGGTATTATTACGAGATTAATAACTTTTTATTCTACGTCCAGAAATTGACAATGAAATGCGTAAAGATTATCATACTTACCTCATAAACCAGATATATGCTCATTAATATCTGTGAGATGTTGTAAATGATCATGGTGTTCTTCAAATCGTAGGGCTTCCTGTCTCTCATGTACCGTGGGCCGATGGAGTTGCAGAAGTAGAGATAGGTCACCAAGATGGTGAGCAGCGGCCCGGGCCCAGACATCAGCCACCAGTTCGCCGTTCGAGGATCTGTGACAGAAGGGAGACTAATAATAATGATGAAAACGTTATCTTTTCCCCACAATATAGATGCAAGTTATGGATACAACAAACGCAAGATCAAATAGCAGTTAGTTCCTTAATTATTTACAGTTTTTTATATAACAAGTCGGCAAGCAAGCGAACGACCCGACTGATGTTAAGCAGTTACCTCAGCCTATAGATGCTTGTTTTTTTGTTTTGGGATTAGTCTCGCCACACGCTCCCACCACTGTAACTCCTGTAAGCCAGGATCGACAATGGTGACCAATAATGACGTCGATGTTTGACCCTCGACGAGTCCCGGGGAAAAGTTAAATTGTCTTGTAACCCACACGAAATTTATCGAAAGAAGTAATAGGAGGAGTTGGAAGAAAAATATTTCCACTTCCCTCCGGTGCAGAGCGGGACACAAAAATAGCTGGTATGGGCTGATTGCCATAGAAACAAGACTATTACAGCTGATTGAAGACCAGTCCATACGTAGGTGACATAGACCAGACAACCACGCATCGTAATATGACTAATTGGACCTAAACTCGTGAGCTGATTATACTTGATTCCAATAGATATCCTATAGATGCTTGGAAAATGAAAGGCATTGTAAGAATAAAGACCTGAACGGGAATGGGAGGGAAAGGGACGGTGTTGAGCTTCTAACTCTCTCACTCACCGTATTTAAAAACGTAGCTAACAAAGGTAATTTAGTGAATGAAAGAGGATTAGAAAAATGCTTTGGGATTCATATAAGTAGTTTGTTTGCATTGGATAAAAGGTTCAGAATGCCAACCAGTCTTTTAATTATTTACACAATCTGAATATCACATTCAGAACCTTATATACAGTGATAGCCAATTGGTTAAGCACGCGTCTTGCGGGCGCCAGGTCCTGGGTTCAACCCAGGCGCGTACCTCCGGGTTTTTCGAAATCTACAGGCGAATCATAATTTATATTATTATTATCACTTGCTTACAGTGAAGGAAAACATGGCATGTCTTGATAAATCTAACCTATTTTCAAAAAACATGTGAAGTCCTGCAACCCGCACTTGGCCAGCATGGCGGATTACGGCCTGAATCCCCCTCGTAGTGTGGGGAGGCCCGTGCCCAGGATTAACAAAATTATTTTATTTTTTATTATATACAGACAGTGATGTCTGCCTATAAATTAACAAGACTACATAAGTATGTTAAGGAAGCTAATGAAGGACATCACGTTCATTCTGTGGCAATTTTCTCCGCTTACTTAATTCGCAATGTTTGAACCTTGCCAAACGACGCACTTATCGTTTCGCTGATGAGGATCATCATCATCTTCATTACCAACGTGACCTTATTGCGATGACCGTAATGCTCAAAATATTTTCATAAATATCGTACAGCTAATATCAATTGCGTCAGGTAAAAACAGGCCATAGCGATATCCAGTATATGTACGAGTTAATAACTGGCTATTGTTTGGTTTTCATAATAGTATTGTGGTGTAATTAGCTATTCTAGGTGTAGTTTTGAAATACTCAAATTGAAATACTTAAATCTGATGGAGATTTAATTAGCTTAGACATTTTTTTGTATAGCCAGACTGACACACCAACTGTATGGTCCTAAACTAAGCAACGCTCGTGCTATGGGTACCACACAATAATGGACTATTAGCAATCTCAGTGACACCCAGACTTGGGCAAATAACGAAAAGGCCGGGATTCGAACCCGTAACCACCATGTGCAATGAGACGAGCGGCCTACGCTTGAACCACTGCGCCAAGAGGCCGTCAATGACTAGTGTATTATTCTCTATTGCTCACATTATGTTGCTGTTCCTGAGAATGTATACCATGTTTCTCAGTGGAAGCAGCATTCTGAACCGGTGGTAGATTCTGACTATTCATACAATATTTTAATTTGATTTGTTTTTTGTGACAAACTATTTATTGTTTTCTTATATTTACGCGAATACTACACATTGAAATAAAACTATTTATATTTAAAAAGAAAAAAGTAGCACTTAACGCGATTATCTAGGTAAAACATAATATTTGATAGACGTAACCATAAATATTATCCGTTATCCTGTCACATTATTTACACCAGGCAAAGTTATGCGATGACAATCGTAACAACTATCCGCGCACGCGCACGTCCCGACGCAAACAAATATGAATTTTATTGTAATGAACAGGTGTGAGGCCTTCCGTATAATTAATTCATTTTGACTCCACTCTACCGTGGTTTTTACGCGTGACTTACGCTCGCTAGTCGGTGGCGCCTACGTAAACTATGTGTGGAAAATAGTAGAGCGTGCAGCGTACACCCGAAAAACAATCCTACTTATATTATACTTATATTATAAATGTGAAAGTTTGTGAGTGTGGATGTATGTATGTTTGTTACTCCTTCACGCAAAAACTACTGAACGGATTTGGATGAAAGTTGGAACACAGATAGTTTATAACCGGGATTAACATATAGGATACTTTTTATCCCAATAATCCCGAAATTTTTGTTACGTTAAATACTACGCGGACGAAGTCGGGGGGCACAGCTAGTTTTACTATAAAAATATTCACGTAGGTGATAGCGACTAGCAGCTGTCAGCAAGCCAGTAGATCCACTGTATAACCACTCTACAGTGGCTCTACCTTTGATAAAAGGGCTCTAAACTGGCAGGTAGAGCCACTGTAGAGTAGAGTTGATGTTAACAGTTTAATTGCCAGTATGGGGATCGAACCCGAAACCTCTAAACGAGAGAGACTTTATTATTTTTTATTAAGCAAAGTAAGCAAACAAGTGTATCTACGACCTGCCTCATGTTAGGCAGTAACCGTAACTTATAGATGCTTGCAATACTCGTACGAATGGAATTCTACGTACGTTCCTGTCCTAAAGGGGACTGGGATAGGTGGAGGGATAAGGAAAGGGGTATAATAGGTACTTTAGTTTATCTTTTGTGTGAGGGTGGTACTGCCCCAATCGAGCTAACCTATATATGAGCTGTAGTCAGTCGGCTACAGCTTGGCTCTACCACCAGCTACGAGACAATTGTCGCTATTTTATATTTGCTTTGACAACCTACATCAAAGAATTTACATTAATACCGATCACGTATCGAGTGCGTGAGTGACTTATGAAACAGTTGAATAGGAATTGTTGCATTAATGTTATACCGTCTGTTTATTTATCAAATATTTGGTTGGTAATCAAAATCTGCACTAACTATTGACTTTTAATGTTATTTTACCACCATCCATCATTTTTTTCTGAAAACCGACAAAACTTGCTAGCGAAAAATACGGCTACGGAACCCTGCATTTTGCGTGCCCTGACATGCATTTGGCCATTTTTTTATCTTCAACTGATATCAAAATGTGTTATTTTATTGAATAGATGACAACCCATGAATTGGTTCCATAAAAATACTTTCGAAAATCAAAACCCACGGGGTTTTTTTAACTTACCTTTAATAATCAAATTAATTAATTATCATCAATCGTTATAGTAGTAGACGTAGGTAGATAGGTACTTACTACTGGTTATTTTTGAAGTCGTTTGTTGTATTAGACTCTATATTAGACCACTCACGAAACGGAGCTTGACTACTTTGGCTTATCTTCTCTAATAGGTTTAATTGTACATAAAATTACGTATTCAGTTTAGCCGTAATTTATGTACCTACATTAGAATTGGAACCGTTCTCAAAACCATTAAATTCTCGTGATGTAATAATGGACCCACAGCAAAGACTCATCTTAAAAATGCTCACGTACAATCACACATGTAATTATTTGATCAGAATTACGCATATGTAAATAAGGTACATAATTGTTTGTTTACATAATTGGAATACCTAGTAAATGGGTGGCGAGTGAGTAAGAAATACCTTAACGTTGGTCATCATGCCTTTGTTACCCCGAGAGGTCGGTAGAAGTCTTCTGCAGTGGACCCACAATTCTCATTGTTCTGTTGTCATTGTACTGGATACAATACAGTATACCAATTAAATATATTTATAATAATTTAGCCTATTTAACAACCCACTCCTGGGTACGGACCTCCCCTTAAATAGAGGGGGAGACAGGCCAAAATCCTCGACCCTGGCCAAATGAGGGTTGACACGATTCACATATTTTTCAAAAATTGGTTCGATTTTCTAGGACATGCAGGTTCCCTGACGATGTGTTTTCCTTCACCATAAGCAAGTGATAATCATATTAAAATTATCACGATTTGCACATAGATTTTGAAAATCCCAGAAGTGTTTGCCGGATTTGGAACGCAGGATCTTATGCCAGGGCACGTGCTTACCCAATCGGCTATAACTATATAAATTATTTTTAAAAGACTAGCCCGTCGAGTTTATTTCTGGATCTTGTAGGTTGAGGTCCCGTTTCGATCCGGTTGTAGATTTAAGGAAAATATATAAGAATGACCCTGTAGGTTATGTAAAATAAAAGTGCCCCCGCAGGCCTAAACAAAATATACAATTTAATTTTGATCTTGACTTTGAATCCATCTCAAAATTCTACACATATCGGTAAAAAGTAAGTCCAAGGCAGTGTATCTCTACTGATCCGTTTGGGAAATCCAGGCGTGATGGTATGGTACACCAGTACTCCCAGGGGAATTGGAGCCATAGAAAAAGTTAGCAATAACCTAAGCGTACCATTATACCGAACATTTACGATACGAGCGATACTGTTTGAGGGAGCACAGCTGTACAATAAAATACTTAATGGAATTAAAAATTGTGATAACATGAATGTATTTAAAACTAAACTAAAAGCTTATGTATCTTCTTTGTAACTGTAATCGCACTGGAGATAGACCTATCTATATTTACTGTTATATTATTTTATAATTAAATATGTATACAGTACGTATCTCATTTTAAAAGGACTGTAAGTTCTTATGAGATATAAATTTCTAAAAACCAATTTATTTATGCTCAATAAAAAAAACACTTCCCGCTGTCGTCAAACCCACTCTCATGGAATGTATCGTCAAGTACCCTATTAGGTATGCATGTAAAAGAATAATAATCAGTTGGTATTGACGCAAAAGCGTCAAGCATCTTTAAAACAAAGTTTACGTGTGTTTGCTTAGTATAATCATTTTATTAAAATAATATGGGTAGTTCCATAGTCTGTATAACTCTGAATAATAAGGAAATTTATTCACAAATTTGTGAAACCTATGAGTAAAATCTCAGAATTGGGTATATCTCTATTTATTTATTTCTTGGTTTAATAACAATAATAATTGATAAAGGTGGTTGGTTTAATAAATAACGTTTTGCTCATGTTTAATTTATTTCCTAAAATATACATTTTAAGTACTTATTCAATATAACCAACATCGTTTATCACACGAAAAATAATTGATAAATGAAATTATTGCGTCGAAATCTACATTTTATAATACTTAATTGTACAATGATTGCAAATCTCGATTAATTATCTCAGCTAGATAAGATCGACTTAATTTAGAAAACACATTATTATTTTTTTTGTTTAATTACTTTGATATATCAGGCTATGCAATCAGATTCGGTATTAACCTTTGAGAAATAGTTGTAATTGATATTAACAATGATCATTAAATATTTAGCCAACATCGCGTAACAAATTCAATTTTAAGATCAATTAGAGATATTTACTGCGGTTATTATTCAAAATGTCATTCGGTGAAGCAAGATTTTTATTACCAGCTGGTATGCATTACATACTCAGCCTAGACATTTGTATGCATTCAAAGATTAACTGGATTTCACTCGAGTGGTATTTTTTTAACCTTCAATAAGCATGTAAAACTAACTTTTCTTGCAAGATACACTTTAACGAACTTGAATGGAGACAAATTTTGCAACTTTGCACCTTAAGGTAGACTCGTTGCCGGTTTTTAAGGAACCTGTAGACTTGCCTTATGAACAACCCCATGTTGTAGTGCAGTGGAAAGTAGTCTCAATATTATCGAATAAGCGACTAAAGCACGTCGTTTATCATTGTTGATATTGATCAAGATTCATTTTTGAAACCACAAGTTGGTAAATACACCTTATAATGTATTAAAATCTTTATTACTCACCGCTGTTGCGTTCCATGAACTTCCGGTATGAATCCACGATCGACATGGTCGAGTTTGCACCTGCACAACAAAACAGTTTTAAGGTAAACACTTGGTTTTTGTCTTTATAATATTATGATATATTTTTCTCGATTTAATTAAAATTATAATAATATTCGACTTCACGTACGTTCTTATGCAGTGAAGCAAGCCAAAGTAATACCAAATAGCATAAATGCAGAATATTAGATTTTATATAAGATTACTTTTCATAATTAGCTGATCGCTTTTCGTGACCCATGATCTAGAGCGTATGTTTAATGACACAAGATAAGTTAAGGCGTCAATAGCTTAGTGGTTAGAGGGGCTGCCCTCGTAGCCGAGAGGTTCCGCATTCGATAAAAAAAAAAAAACGAAGCCATTCCATCCGTTCACGCGTGATGCGAAAACCAAGGTAATTGGGATTCATTTTTATACATGGATTGAATAATTATCGCTTTAATACTGAACGTTAGATGTATTTGCTTGCGATTAGAACGTGAGAAAAAAATTGGAACTTAGATAAAAAAATTGTCAACAAACTATTATTATCGCTTTACTCTATACACCTGCAAATGGTAGTTAAACGAGTCTCTAACATAAGCATATTGTTAATATTCATATGTTTTTTTTTTAAATAAAGAATCTCCATTAAATTATAACTTATAGATATTTATAAATAAAATAAATACCTTCAATTACTTTTATTTCAAAATGAAACGAACGTTTACATAACTTTCCACTATCGATATTAGAATTGTGTGACAATTTCACTGTTAGAAGGGAAACGCACCTCCCGGTTAACCAGCGATCGGAAACTAACGCCCGAATAATATTTTGCATTAAAAGTAAATTAGTGTATTGCGAAAAACATAATTAACCTTGGGATGACACTGGCCCACTTGTCTTGCGTATACACCTAACGTGTGCTCGTTCAGATATAAGTGGTATTCGCGTTGAAAATTAAAATGGAATCATACCTGAACAATTTAATTTTCAAAAATAATTAATTAAATAATTAATTTAATTCACACCGTCTTCGATTACAAAAAATATATATTCTACTAGATTTATACATTTTGAGCGTTATTGAGGCGTATGATTTGATTTAAGTATATCGAATAAAAAAAACAAATTAATTAATTAAATCAAATATTGTAATATATTTTTTCTTTAAACACTCCGGATCGCAGCTACTAACATCTGGACAGACCTAAGCTTTCTCTTTTCATTCCTCGCATTATCTAATCTATTCCCATAATCGTTATCGTTAGAATCATTGATGAAGTCATTGCAATTTGGAGAAATTGAGCAACTTTGACACTCAGGCGATCCTTTTGTAATAAACATTTTGGAAATATCGTTGCGATGTAATTACGTGTAATTTATTTGGGCAATAAAATGAGTAATGTTCTCAGAATTGAAAATGAAAAAATACTTTGACTTTATGAAATTATATTTTTCATACTTACGTGAGGAGTATGTGCTATAAAACTTATTCATGTTTTTAATACCTATACAAAAGTAGTTACCTGTCTGCATTATATTTTTATTATCAAAGCTGCGTATTCAAACAAAATCTGGGATCTGATGTAAAGTTTATAAGACGCGTAATATGTAGAATGTGTGTATGAATAAATAAAGTATTTTCACCAACTTAATTCCATGAAATATATATTGCTTGAGATTATTTTGCATAAAAAAGTAATCTATAAATAATATATTTTCTTGATGAAGCCGACCTATCATGTATATTTACAGCAGTACATACTAACTAAGAATAGTAAGTAAAATAAATATTTGAGGATATTAATTTGATAAAGCTACATGTTGATAGGTATATATAAATATTTTGTATCGAGATAATGTCAATTTCTTTATTTGTTGACCGGAAGTAATTATTTGAAGTTAAGTCGTTTAGACTTTTGTAGGAGAGGCTTAGGGTGTGTGGTATTCAAACCCACTAAAATCTCCCCGGTTAGCATGCCCGAGGGGCTCCGGGATCTCCTAACCGAACGCACCAGTGCACACATACGAGCTACATACATAGTGAAAAACAATGCATTTTTCGTAGGGATGAATTTTTTTCAATCAAAACAAGGTAGCGACATCCTTCGCAAATCAATTGTTCAAAATGTTTTTTGAAAATTGCAAATTCAATTCAATTTTCTGATAAAAAGTAAGTGGTGCATATTCTGTTGGTGTACAACCTAAACTTGACTAAGGATAATAACCATATTTCTATTGGCCGTAATGAATGAGCTTGACAGATATACTTTTTGTCAAAATTTATTTTTGTCGTAATTTGCACCTAAAACTACCGATCTCTCTGGTATTCTTAATCCACAAAGTAAATGATGAATTCCTATCCATCATTTGTTTCTTATTCTCAATTACAAACTTTTGATCAGCCCAATGTCTCCCCAATTCCGCCACTCATCTCTATTTTAATTGACTTCCACCCCTCCCCCCAGATAACGGTGGAGGTCATGTCCTCGCCACCTTTCTCTGAGTCGACCACGACGGCAACGGCCGGGTCAAACCGCCGCTGTCTGCGAAACGAGTCATTGCTTAGGTAAGTAGGTACATTGAAGGAACTGACTCGAATTTTCCATCAATCAACTTGAATAAATCAGTCTAGTTACCCATAACTGACAACCTTCACCATACTTCTCACGCAATCTTCAACACAATAGATAAGGCATAAAACACGTACAATTACCAACTAAATGCGATCCGTAACCTGTTATGGTTAAGGTATGATTTCGCTTAATTAATATTTTAATTGTTTATGACGAAAGAGTGGGGAAAATGCAATGTTGCTGGGTTTTTGTTCGTAATTGCATACGCATTCTCGTAATAAGCGTAGGTTCTTGTGGATAGCAATTTTTGTGATCAGCCGATTGCTTACTATGTTACCGTTACGATATGAAATTATGTGCCTTTGATAGTTCCACATCTTATTAATGGTGTCCGTCCACTTGAGCCGGGCGGGCTAGTTGGGGTTCGCTTCGACCAATAGAATCCAGTTAGCCTAACTAACGGGGTATTGACGTTTGGTTATGTCATCAGTCATCAAGTCCAGATTCGGGCGATGATCTTCAAATATTTGACAAAGAAATATTTGACTACAATATTAAGGCACCTCTACCGACCCCCTTAGGGAACACGGGCGTAATTAAGTATGTATTGCTATTAATAAACCTGGCATACAATTAATGTAGTCATTGGTTGCAACATACTGAATAGAAAATACGTGTCATTGACACTAAAGTAATTAATAGGACCATATCGGACGCTAATGGGTCCTGTGGGCACGAGGTGTTATGTGGCCTCGATCGCCTTTGAGGTCGGTTTCTAGGCCTTCTGGGAGGTTAAAAGGCCCGGGATAGTGCAACTGGATGGGTGGCTATACAGGCTGAAATTGAATTCATTGGCCAAACTTCGATGAGAGATCCCTTGTCTAACAAAAAAGTTTGAGAGCACGTAAATAGAGAGTAATATAAACTAAGCTCTAGTTAAATTAGTCAAATAAAACCAAATACATAGTATGAAATAAACTATTGGTTCCACCTGTTATTTTATGAATGAATAATAAAATGACACGATAAAGAATATGTGTAAATACTGTGTGGGTACAACAAAATGACGTGGCATATTTACAATTGATAAAAAAGATATTTTGTATTATTAAATTGGAGTAACTCTTACAGAATTTTCACCGTGTATACTTTATTTTGTAATATCGACAAAGACCCTAAGCGAGTATCATTATTATGTTACCACGAAATGTAATTTGGCTACCACTGGTTTGACCAATTTTGAATTATTGTTGGCAAACAAAATCGAATTGTTAAACCAACACACTAACTGTATGGTCCCAAAGTAATCACCGCTTGTATTATATCGTACAATGAACCTAGTTAACCTATTATTATTCTGCAAAAGGAATTTAATCTTAAACGCTTTCAATTTATAAAGCTTTACTATTTCTGATAGTTTCATCATCGAAAATAGAGCCCAGTGAAGCCCCGCAATCATTTCACGTTGTACACTAACAAATAACAGCGTTTGAACAAAGGATTTCTTAATAAAAATTAAGGAGTAACTCAAACAATGAGTTATGAGTACCAAGTTAATTGTCTTTTCATTGCTTTAACTGCCGCTTTGAGTTGGTAATCTAATGTCATTAGCCAGCAAAAAGAGAGGTACAAAATACGGAGATGGCACAAAGTAAACCTAATGCCATTCGACCAAACCTAGCTTCGGCCATGCATTCGGCTTTGGTCAAAACGATAACTGAAAGAATCAAAGAACGAAAGATTGTTTATGTGGCTGGTACATTTTTTTTGCATTCAATAAGGTACCATGCAAAATATCCTTTATTATTAAAATAGTAATTATCTTCGTATTGAAGCCTAACTTCAAATACACTTATACCAAAAATATTGTGCAAGTACCTAATTCATTTATTACGGTATTATTATTAAAATTGTTATTTATAATCTATGCATTATTATGAAAACAAGCCTTGAAAAAAAGCCAGCATTGATGATAATACATATAATTTAATAATTTGATTGCCTACCGTATCTCACGAGAGTTTTGAGCTGTTTACGACTGCGGTTGCAAAAGATGATTTAAGTTTATAAAATATTTGTTATTTCACCTTGATACGAGGTTTGACTATTATTAGTGGTTCCCATAGTAAATATCATTATGGAATATAATCCGATTTCTGGCTTTGTATCAAGTTTATATGGGTACTGTACTGATTTAGTACTTTCTTTTAGCCGCGACTTCCTCCGCGTTAACTTAAGTAATGTAACCAATATGTTAATCCATGTTGTAAACTTTGTGCCAAATTGCATCCAATCCGTTAAGCTGTATTTGTGTGATTGAGTAACAAACATACAAACGCGTGGCAAGACTAGTCACATGAATAAGCTCACATTACTATTAAAATCTTGATAAAAATTAGGATTACCCACTCTATAAAAAACGCAATATTAAAATTAGCATAATCATTATTTAAACTGTATTACAAAAAAAAATATTTATTTAGATAGAAAATCATCTCTAGTGCTGTTATTATTGAAAGTAATAGTGTTTAAGTACAGGTAATGACAGAAGGTACCTTCGAGTACTTATAACCATTACTTAGCCCAGATCTATCAATCAATATGACTTTATGAATGGCGTTTAGAATTATATTTGCAAGCAAATAACGAGCTAACCTTTGTGTAAATCTAGGTTCTATTGACGACTGGTTTGAGCGTAGGCAAATTATATTGATCGCAACATAGTTACTAAAACCGCCTTTATGAAGTCAAATGAACCACCTAACGGAGAGCTACAGAGCTGTGAGGAAAAATAAGCGCACCACAACTGTCCAATTCATTCTTATAGCTTTGTCTTTATTAGTTCAAGCCAACAGTTTCAATGGCTTTTACTCTGAAAAAAAAGCATTCCCACTGATTTCCTTAGTTCAATTTGATTTTGGTTGTAAGATTATGGACAAACCTTTTCTGCCAACGTTTGGACAAACTCCGTCACTATCATTTAAAGTAATCCATCATACCAATGACTATGAATATACGTCAAGAGACTCGCATTTTAATCGCATTGAAATCAATAGCGATTTGTTAGTAAATATTTGTGCCATTTGTGACTTATTGCTTAATGAATAAGATGTGGAGGTACCTATATCTATTACCTATATCTAAATCTAAACCTATATCAAAATTATGTGAATTTTATGAATATATTATTTAGTTACAGTGTTATTTCGAGATAAAAATATTTTAAATATATTATCAAAACAATTTTGATTATTTTTACTAACACAATTTGTTTATATTCACGAGTTACCTTCAATAAGAATTTTACAATTATCTACATATAGGTACAAATTAAGTAGGTAGGTAACTATAAAAAACATTTATATATAGAAACAACAGAAATATAATAGCAAAATTACATTCACAAAGAAACGGCTCTACATCGTTGTTAATGGAAAGGTCAATCTATATGTATATAACTCAAAGGTGACTGACTGACATAGTGAACTATCAACGCACAGCCCAAACCACTGGACTGATTGGGCTGAAATTTGGCATGCAGGTAGATGTTATGACGTAGGCATCCCCTAAGAAAGGATGCAGGCTGTATAAAGTTATTTTTTTGTTAAGTTAAATTCCACGCGGACGAAGTCGCGGGCTCAGCTAGTGGAACATAAACAAGCTGCATTTCCGTGCTGGAAAAACATATTCTAGGGGCAAAATATAGATAGGCATCTTTGCCTGATAATCAGGCGTAGTATTATTTCACATATTTAACCACGCTGTACAATTTAATTGTATTGCAAAACCAGTTTTAATATTATACTAGCTGTGCCCGCGACTTCCCCCGCGTGGAATTTTATTGACAAAGTTTCATACAAACTTTCATCCCCTATTTTATCCCCTTGGGGGTAGAATTAATCAAAATCCTTTCTTAGCGGATGCCTACGTCATAACATCTACCTGCATGCCAAATTTCAGCCCGATCCGTCCAGCGGTTTGGGTTGTGCGTTGATAGATCACTATGTCAGTCAGTCAGTCAGTCACCTTTGAGTTATATATATTTAGATAGATTTAGCACAATCCTAGTTTATATTATATTATATAATTGTACCCAATTAGTGTTTACTATATTATGGTAGCACCCATAGATTTCTTGTGTAACTGAATTTTTTGGTAAATATGATATTTTATTTTATTAATGTATGTTAAAATCTATACAAATAAATAAAGTTGGAGTGTCTGTTTGTAATATCAAAATAACACCTTTTCACTAAGTGCATATCGAAGTACATACGGCACCTTTAGCAAAAATGCGATTTAAAAAAAAATGTCTGTCTGTCTGTCAGTGTGTTTGTTCCGGGTAATCTCCGCAACGGATGGGTCGATTTTGACGGGACTTTCACTGGCAGATAGCTCATGTTATAAGGAGTAACTTCGGATACTTTTATTTTAGAAAAACAAAATTTTAAAAATGGGTCATGTCGCGCGGGCTCAGAACGCGGGAGCGGGCTTATGTTAAGGAAAATTCCACGCGGACGAAGTCGCGGGCTCAGCTAGTCTATTATAATTTATCACTTATGTAGACAGAAAAACAAAACTAGAGTCCCTGTACTTATAGTTTTTTTTATTTTTCTTAAAAAGATTACTAGCAATGTGTGTTTATCACATTGCTATTATTCCCTTTAGCCCCTCCAACTAAGCTAATGCTTGTGCTAGGAGTGGGCTCACGTCAATAGTTTAATGGCCAGGATGGGGATCGAACCCGGAACCTCTCAGCTACGAGGACGGCCCCTCTAACCATTAGGCTATTGACGCTTGAGTTGTATTTCGTATTTAATGAGTGAGAGATGAGGGAACCCACTCTACCATCCCTTCCCTTCTCTGTCCCATTCTCCTGCAAATCGGCATCGTGCGATCAATACCTTTGGTATTACAAGCATCTATAGGCTACGGGCACTGCTTAACATCAACTTGTTTCCGACTTTGTTGTATGTAGAACAAAAGCTTGATGGGTAACACAGTTATAATGCGATTCAACTAAGAATAGGAATGTCAATAACCTCTATCTGACAAATGTCACTTGAAAAGTATGGTTTGCAGAAAAAATATTTGCATATCAATAATAAGTCTTACATCAAATTAAAATAAAAAGGTTAAATTAGTAGTAAATTGTCTTAGTATAATATTTAATAATTTCACGTCATACTTCGTTTTTTAAAACCATTCGAAGACGATGATAAGTTTTAGTTTTTTTATAAATACAGGTAACAGAATGCCCCTTTTTTATTTTAAATAACAGTTGGCGTAATACATTTTGAAAACCTACAATAATTCATATTTTATTTTATAGTGGAAAACAGCAGTGACGATTTTGTCACTCAACGTTTGCAAATAAATTTTATTTTATTAAAAAAATATATTGTTTTGCTCACCCTACCTAACTGGTTCGATTTGACAGCTATGACGTCACAATATGGCGCAAAGTCGATCCTATTCTTATTTGAATCGCATTATATGTAGGTAGGTCTATGCGTCACCATATCTAATAAACAGGAAGGCAACAATTAAAGTAGTATTTTATACCACGGAAACTTCCCTTAACTATCATGTGTGCAATCAACTTTGTTATGCGATTATGCAACTTGTGTTCCATTCGTTAAGGACACTGCATCAATATAAGTTGTTATTATAATATTGCACGATATTTTGCAAGGCGCCTTAGTGAATGATATAGATGATGTACTTGCCACATCAAAACTAATCTAACCGCTGACCTTTGATGAAATCACTCGCTATCAACCAACAGAAAATACGTATACCATCATAATATTATTTATTTTATTAAATAGGTAAGTAATATTTTGTGGTATACTTACCTATAGGTGGGTTCATAATCTTTAGCATTTATACTAAAGGGCTATGAAAGATATCGTGCGTTAATAACATAAGATGTGGACTTGTTATTATAATCCGACGTTACTTGTATTCCGACGCATTTAAAGTCGTCAAACAAGCCTAAGACTCGTCTGATGTTAAGTAGTTACCGTAGCCTTTAGATTCTGTAATACCAAAGGCATTGCTCGCACGGTACTGACCAGGGCCCTAACCACGCTGGCTACTCAAATCGTAATAGAAAAGCAAACGCTCGCGATTACGTTTCAAACGCTCCTCTTTTGACGTTTTGCTGACACGAGCTTCACGATTTCTACTGACATTGATATGGTATGGTGTCAGCAAAACGTCAAAAGCGGAGCGTTTGAAACGTAATCGCGAGCGTTTGCTTTTCTATTACGATTTGAATAGCTAGCGTGGTTGGGGCCCTGAAGGGGAGTCTGACAGAGGAAGGGAAGGGGTTGGGTTTCAGACTCTCTCACTATTAGTATCATACATCTAAAAGCTATTTTAAGTCTCAATTGTGTGCATTTAAATAATCTAAATATATATAACTCAAAGGTGACTGACTGACTGACTGACATAGTGATCTATCAACGCACAGCCCAAACCACTGGACGGATCGGGCTGAAATTTGGCATGCAGGTAGATGTTATGACGTAGGCATCCGGTAAGAAAGGATTTTGATTAATTCTACCCCCAAGGGGATGAAATGGGGGATGAATAATCCCGAAATTTTTATTAAGTTAAATACTACGCGGACGAAGGAACGGACACAGGTAGTAATCTATATAAATTTTACATAGCTGCAATATATAATATATAATGCAATCCGGAATTGCATTTCAATAGTAGTCATATCATTATAACTGAAAAATTTATATTTTAATATTTATAATTTATATTTATCATTTATTAAAGCCGACGATATAACTGAAAAAATCCTACATTTATTGTATAGGTATCACTTTCATGAAATTAATAACCGTAGGTAAAACATAAAATAACTTTCTTAGTGCATAGGTATAAATTTGAATATTGTAATATAGCAATATTTTAATAATGTCACAACATTTTTTTTCAGTTCACGGTAAAATTTTTAAATATGTTCTTGCAAATGATAACCGCTTGAAGTAGCTAGTAAAAAATATTTTCATTATAGAAATGTCTACGGAGCCCTACATTGTATGTGGCCGGACACGAACTTGGTCAGATTTTTGTTAATTTAAATAAAGACTAGAACCAAACCACACGTCGGTATGCTTGCTAACCAAAGCCAACCCTAATGCAAGTATGTGTGGGTTGGTTTCACTTTACAAATGAATAGGTCTAGAAAAATGATATCAGCAGATAATATAATTTTATTTAAATTAATTTAAAATAAAGTTATATTATTTATTTAATACAAGAATAACATAGGTTTTTAGACGGACGACCGCTTGGCGCAGTCGTTCGAGCGTAGGCCGCTCGGCTCACTGCAGATGGTGGTTGCGGGTTCGATTCCCGCCGGGGCAAATTCGGAAATGGCCTTTTCGTAATTGGCCAGGTCTGGGTGTCACTGGGATCACCCCCAGACCATTGTACGGTACCCATAGTACAAGCGTTGCTTAGTTTGGGACCATACAGTTAGTGTGTTCGTCTGGCTATATTTATTTATTTATTATTTGTTTGCGCGCTCTTGACACGTGTTTGCTGTAGGTACATAAACTGCTGAATCATATCGATTTCCTAAAGTCATTGATATTTGCATTTATTTAAACATGGAAATTTCCAATTAGGGACCCCGTATAAAGGTTAAGTTTATTGTTTTACGTTAACCATTATTTCAATCCGGAAATCTGATTTTGTGTTTAGAAACCCGAGAAAGTACTTTTTACCCTAAGAATCCTCAATAAGAACAAATGAAGTTCTGAATCGTTTACCCCAAGGTCTTCTATAGAACAATTATGCTAACCTCATTCACGTTAACTCCAATTAGGTAGGGAGGCCTTCGCGGCATTAATAACCGTTACTTTCGCGTTTGCAGTATCATCCCACTTCAAACTGTACAATTGTTTCATTTTAACGGATTTTATCGATAACTTAATGTCACAGCCAGTCAATCCTTAATAATTATAAGTACCTATGTATATTTGTTGATACTTGATATATTATTAAGCAAAATAATGAACAAAATTGGCATTGTAATTAAATATATTTTAATATTTTTTTGTTTACTTTAAATTCTGTTTTCGCCTAAGATTTGTTTTAATTAAAATCTTTATTTAACCGCACGTATTAGGAGCCTCCATTAACACTTAGATCAAAGCCGAAATATGATGACGAAAAACGTAAATAATAGCCAATATTTATTCAGTAATTTAACACAGCTTCTATAGGACACTGGCACACTATAGGGTGTCCACACTATAAACATTCCTTATAAGTTTCGTTCTAAAAAGTTATCACTACATGATTGAATAATAATTGTCACTTTCGGATTAATCATCAATATTTAAATAAAATACCTATTTAATATATAATATAATGACGGCTACATGTTGAAGAATATTTTTTTTTTTTTTTTTTTGAATTGACTATATGTTGTTGGCCAGAGTGGCCATAACAACTTCACCCGAACAGAGGGCGAGCGCAAGTGCGCTCCAGCCATAGGGGCAGGGGGGCAGCTAGCTCAAGGGCGTCACTAGGGACACGACCTCGGCTTGGGCCGCTGCCAGGAGAGGTGGCGAGGGTAAATCTACCACCGGATCGGAACGCGACCTCGTTGAAGAATATTTGTTCAACCTATATTTGTATGAATATAATTTTTCATAACATTTTAATTAGGTTAGGTAACCTATTCATACTCAAATAGTATTTTTCGCTCTATCGATAGCCATTTAATATGAACATAACAATGTTCATCAATGATTTTTGTTGTTGACTGTATTTGAACTTAAATAGCGAAAAGTATTTGTTGCTTATCAAGAATTGTGATATTAATGAATAAGAAGTTTTACCTTATATTATTTTTACATGTTTCCTGCACACTTATTTTCCTTATTCAATAAAAATATACCATTCAATTTCAACAATCTGGAGTGGAATACCTTTTTGTTTACAAGTTTTGATTAATTCGGACCATAATATCTACCAATTCTTTTTTACATTAGGTATATTTTTTTATCTCTAAGTAAATACAAAAAAAAAACAACTTCCAAAATAAGTACCTACCTATGGAGTTTCATCTGCTTTTGCGTTCCTTTTGCCTTTTGGTAAAATGTTAGCAATGGTTACGCGCGCGGAGACGCGTTATAGGTAAGATGATACATTACCTATAATATAATATGCTTATATTATATTCAATGTCATACATTTTAATTAAAACCTAGACGTTTACACAATTACTAAACGAGACAGTGAAATCCGTATGTTAATCGGTTGCAGTTGAATAGCAATTTATTTTTACATAAATAAATGAAGTTATAATCATGTTATTGTATTTATAACGATTTTGTTTTCAGGAGAGGGGTTTTCTACTTCAAACGTACTTTTATAAGGCAACGGTATCACGCACAGACCTCGGAAAAAAATCGCTTCAGTATCTACACAAACATTAAACAATAACAATATTAAATAGATATATTACAAAATTTGAAATTTCCCCCGCAGATTCACGCAGATCAAATGTCAAAGTATTAGTAGATCTGATACTCTCACAACTATTCGATGTTAAATAAAAATATAGGATGGTAAGTACCTACCTTCATTAATAAGACATTACGCTATTTATCATTCAAACAATTTTCAATTACATACTAATTCAACAATTCGTTCAGTACCTAACGATTTAAGCATAACGGCTACCTACACTGTACATTAACTAACAGTAATAGTTATTTAATAGTATTATTAATTTTATAATAATTAAAATGTTTTCATCATAACTCACCATTCATGTTTTGCAAATTCCAAGCACTAAACTGGCCGCACACAATAGTATACACAAGCTTTTAATTAATATAATATCATATAAATTATTTCATCAATTATAATGTAAATATTATTTATAATTATTCACACTCGATCACACTGAGTCCAGGTAAAATTTCGTAATAATATAATAATACATTTATTTTTCTAATCATACGCAAGGGAAGCTGTGGGGGCAGCCGCGCTAGTCGTTAGATGAGAACAAAATGCAGTAGAGGTGCGCAGGCGCCGATGTAATAAACACGCGCGCGCCGCTCTCGCGATAAAGATCCCGCAGATCAATACTCTATACGTGATGATTATGTTATTACATCACGATAACGTTTATCAGTCAGGTTTTAGGGTTCCGTAGTCCCTACGAGGAACCCTTATAAGATCATCCAGTCCGTCCGTCCGTCCGTCTGTCTGTCCCGATGCGTCACAAGGTTATAACTTCTACAGTTTCTGACGGAAGTTGATGTAATTTGGTACAAAAATACTTTAATAGTAGATCGCACTTTCAAAATATATAAAATCTAGCAAAATTACTTTTTTTGAGGTACCTTCCCGAACATCGAATGAGGGTTTTTTTTATTTACCACATCATGTGGGGTATCGTTGAAAAGATATTTTCAAATGAAATAGTGTTTACATACAACATGTTCTCATAAAAAAATCCGTTTGCGAGATTTTCAACTTTTAAAGATTTAATCAAAATTTACGTAGTTTATTCCGATACTTCTTACATGTTTCTGTTGTAAAAACATTTGTAAGATTATGCAATCGAAAATAGATACATTGTTCACCAATGCCAATGAAATAACAGCTATAAATTTATATTTTATCTTAATAGTAGGTACGTGTATTTCTGAAGTGTTAATGCACGTGGAAAGATGTCGGTAGTAGTATGTAATCAACTATAGTATTTCAACCTGGGGTGAAATTTTAAACAGATTCCCTTCAATAACCCGGAACCCTTAATTGTGCATGGCTCGACATACACTTGGCGATTTTTTCCTTACCAAAGAGTTACCTACTTGGGTTATTTGTAAACCGCTACACTGTCTTCAATAATTCAAGATCATTGTTGATAAGAATGTTAATTGAACTTACCTAATGAATATTAGAAAATGTGCGTACTAAGTGTATAATGACAGATAGTTAAAATTCTAATGATCATGCAAAATCATAAATAATTTTATGATTAATGAGCATAAGCAGAATCGAATAAGTCACAATAAAGGCCCATAATATGAACCTACATTGAAACATTCAATTTTTACATTCGGATTATATTTTAGTAATACCTGTATTACTAAAATATAATCCGAATGTAAAAATAAGCAGTTGTTATAATATTAAAGATTTGCAGGCAAGCTACAGAGCCACAGAAAATATTCAATTTACAGTGTAATAAAAATAAAACCTTATCAGCTGCTTGTCTACTGGACCCAAGAAAATCGTTTATTAAATGTAATGTCAACCATCGGGCATACGCCATTAGGAACTGAGAAGGTGTCACAGGTGTCTTGTGCATCTTGCAAATAATAACTATTCACAACCATCCATTAATAAAAACAAAATAATAAAAAGCTATTCATAAAATATCGATACCTACTAATATTCTTTTGTTACTTTTGAACCCGTGAACATGTCACAATTATACATGCAATTATCGACCTACGGGAATATATTATTACCAAAGAATGTGTAATAATAAGGCATTACAGATTATTTCTTATTATTACAAATTATTTGATTATTACAAACGGAAAAGGTGTCATTGGCTCTAGTTTAGCAACTTGCAAATAATAAGTAATTATTCTCAATTTCAATATTCTTTTGTTTCATTTGAACCCGTTGACATGAACAATTAGATTCAATCTATACACATAAATAAAATTGGAGTGTCTGATTGTAATATCAAAATAACACCTTTTCACTAAATGCATAATGAAAGTACATAGGGTAGTTATAACAAAAACGCGATTTAAAATTTGTTAGTCTGTCTGTCTGTGTGTTTGTTCCGGGTAATCTCCGAAACGGCTGGACCAATTTTGACGTGATTTTCACTAGCAGATAGCACTTTTATTTTAGAAAAATAAATAAAGAGATATCAAACACTGCCTGTCGCGCGGGCTCTGAACACGCGGGAGGGCTTTTGAGATACAAGGTATATAAAACACGAAACATCGACTCGCAAAAAAGAAAAATGAGATTAAACTTAGCATAGGTATTTCTTTATTAACTTTGCGTAGATTCTGCGAATTGTACGAACATTTTTGTTAAATAATTTTTTGTTTATTTAAATTCTACGCGGACAAAGTCGCGGGCTCAACTAGTAAAATATAAATTAAAACAACGCATTATTTTAGTCAGTTCATTACACGAAGACACATAATATTTTATTTAAAATTGCCCCATATGCCAGTGTTATAAGTGCCAACAGCAATAAATATAGCCAGATACACACCAAACTATGGTCCTAAACAAAACAACCCATCCCAGCGACATCTAGACTAGGAAAAATTACGATACGAACTCGAACCCGCAACCAGCATGTGCACAAAACTGAGGGGTCTGGAACAAACCACTGCGCCTGGCGGTTGTAAATGTTAAAACAAATTCAGAATAAAACTAGCTCTTGATATACTCAAAAGATCACAACTAAAAAGAAGATGAATTACCAGCAATCAAATATGGCATACACCTACAGAAACTCCAGTTAATTACCTTAATTAAACTATGTTTTATTTACTGTACCGCTATACTAACGATACACGTCTCAGCCGCTCCCAACAAACTTTGCTTACGTTACGCAACGTCTAACCAAGGTTGCCGTGTTCATAACTCTCACATGATCGGAACTTGGAGAGATGTGTCAATAAAAATTATTGGTATTTAGACTTTATTTCATGGCCTGTTGAGCTGGTAATTGTGGTGTAAGTGATGGACGGCGTAGGAGTAAAAATGTGAATATCCCATACAAGGTGGACCGACCACACGAGGAATCTGTGGTAGTAAGCAAAGGACCAGCAGTGGATATTTTCGGGATGATGTCCGTCCATCATCTGGAAAATTTCCACTTCTGGTCCATCCGTATGGACGAAATCTAAAACAGTTTGATACCTACATGCAGCCCTTTTATAAGTCGAGTACAAACATTGCACCATCTCTGGTGTTCTGAAATAGATTATCGACCATATCAACCTTCTACCGCTTCTATATTATGTTACATAACCATTAATGTTATGGGAGCTATTAACTGCTACATTGACCTTCAGGCCATTTCACCACGAGCTCCGAGGTCACAGCCTTGGTGAAGACTGATGCGTCGACATTGAAAATTAAAGTTGCCAGTGTTATTATTGAATAAAGTTATGATTGTGTTTGTTTCTTTTTTACCAACCGCGGCGCCCTATAAAGTTTAAATAATCGATCGTATTGTCATTTCAAAATTTTACTTTTCTCCTTTGCTAGCTGTAAAACCTCACCCACCGACTTATCAAACTCTCTTGTTGGCAAAATCATCGACAATCTACGCGATGAAAGCAATATTCTTAAAAAAGTTAATTAAAAGCTATACTTGGATTCCAAAAATATCACAATGGTGCCGATTCTGTTAATATAATATGTATAATTAATCCCGATTAAACTAAAACTTATTATGCAAGCGATAAATATGATAACTTGGTATAAATTTGGCATTGTGTGCTATTTCTGTGGGTTTCAAACTATTTTATTATTTACTACATTTTATTTTTATTTTGTTTCAATTTGCCGCAGTTGAAGAATATCGCTGTCGTGTTCATAGACTATGAGCACAGGAAGAACTTCATTACATGGTTTAGTAAAAGTTATGTTTTGTCAGTGGAAGGAAACAAATACCTATAAGAAATAAGGGAAGTAATATATACGAAAACTTACTAAGTACATTTCTGGATTGAAATTAATGCGACTTTAACAACCACTTGCTACCTTTTAGCGTCCCAAATATTTCCCAGTCCTAGATTAATAATAAAATATTACCTGCGTGGAACCTAATTGGTTAATCTGGTGAGGTCCATGACATTTAGAGTGTACAACCACTGGCATAAGTGCTTCGGGTGTTTTAAGTATATTTACCCACATAAATATTTATAGATTAAAAATATTAGACGCAGATTTTTGGTAAATAAATTTGCGAGTTTATGGACGACGAACACGTAATCGCGTTGTTAATTTATGATGACTAAAATAAATAAATAATCTGAAATTTCACCTAAGTAATATCTATACAAATAAAATTGGAGTGTCTGTTTGTAATATCAAAATAATACCTTTTCACTAAATGCATATGAAAGTATATACGGACGAAATCGCGTTCAGCTACTATTAAATATAAAAAATTCTGGTGTGCGTGTATTCGCATTTCTTCTACTCCTAAACGGCATCACAGATTTTGATGATTTTTGTCTAACATTTGTCACTTGGATTGTTCTTAGTGATAATTTGACACGTTGGGTGGCGCCATTGTCGGTCGACATCCAAAAAAACGCTAGTGAAACTGAGCTCAATACTTCTTTAATTCTTTAGTTTCACCTAATTATCATTCAGAGAATACATAAGTTACAGTTATCAAAATAACTTGGAACGGAACCAATTTAGGTAAACGATCCCCAGTAATGCGTAATTGGTATTCAATTTGCTGATTGAGATGTTACATTGGAATTTCGGAAGCGTCGAAACGTTGATTGGCTGTTATTGTAAATAACGTGTCAAGTGATTGGCTCATTAAATGTAATGATGGTATAATGAGGATCTTTCCATCGAAATGTGCTTTTAAGTATGCGCACTGTGTAACTATATCGAGAAAAATATACAGAGTATTTGAGTTAAGTCCCAAAATAATGTTTTCATTTTATGCATGAGTACCGGGAAAAGATTTAGGCACCTATACCTACTTGTATTTTAACGTATTCCTACAATTTCATATTTTGACGCTGGTATAAAACTGTATAGCCGATTGGTTAAAGCACGCGTCTTGCGGGCACCAGGTCTTGGGTTCAAACCCCGGCGCGCACCTCTGGATTTTTCGGAATCTACGTGTGAATCATAATTTCTATCTTATGATTATCACTTGCTTACTGTGAAGGAAAACATCGTGAGGAAACCTGCATGTCTTAGAAGATCTAACCAATTTTCGAGAGACATGTGAAATCCGCCAACCCGCACTGGGCCAGCGTGGTGGATTATGGCCTGAATCCCCCTCGTGTTGAGGGGAGGCCCGTGCCCAGGACGTTAAAAAGGGCTTTTTTTATGTAACTGTAGTCAAGCTGTAGCCAATTGACTATAGCTCATAAAAAACCTGACTCGACACGGGTAGCACCACCCTCTCACAGAAAATCAGCGGTTAATATTACAGCTGCGTCTCGAACGATGAATGAGAGAGCCGGGAGCCAATCCCCGCTCCCTGCCACCCCTCCGTCCCCATTCTCGTACAGGTCGTATCCGTGCGAGCGAAGTCTTTGGTATTGCAAGCATCTGTAGGCTACGGTAACTGCTTAACACTGTGCGGATCGAAGGCTTGTTTGAAGACTAAGTAGTATAATTATTTTTTTACGATTTTTTTTTAAATAATAACTTATAATTTTTTTTTTTTTTTTTTAATTTATTTATTTAATGTGGTACATGGAAGACTTACATCTAAGTAAACTAAATATAAATAAAAATAACTTAGCGATAGGAAAGCTAATTACAAGTCTTCGCTTATAGCGACTGGATAAAACTTAGGTTTGAGAGGAGTACAGATCCGGGTGAGCCACAGGCCATTATTTAAACTATGTAGCTAACCCAGTATTACACTACTGCCATATAATTCATTATAAGTCAATCAAACTTAATTAAATAAATTTAGAGCTAAGCACCTTCTAGCTGAGGACACACTGGTGACAAAAGGGTCAATATCGTACTGCAAACAAAGCTTATTGAAGTTTCTGCTAGCTCGCACAATGTAGCTGTTCTGCCTGTAATTAGTTGAAGCATTTGGTATGCGTAAAGGTGGGTTGAAACGAATAGATTTATACGGTATATTGAAATAGATTTTAGATAGAAGTTCCGGGCTGTCAATATCATTGTTAATTAGTTTTAATATGAAAACAAAGTCAGCTATTTCGCGACGGTTTATAAGTGGTAACAGGTGGTGCAGGTTAATGCTATTGTAATTTAATTTGATTTCGATTTTATTGATATTTTTATTTTATTTTTATTTATTTGTTATTGTGTTTTGTAATGTTAATTTAATATGGGTATTTGCCTGAAACAAATGGATTTATTATTATTATTATTATAACGAAAAAAATACTGAATTTCGTACTTATGAGAAAGCGGTGGTATAAATCTTGTTGTATTTTAATTCGACTATCACTCACACCTTGCATGGAATAAGTAACTAACCCTGTAGAATAAATTATATTTTTGACATAATTCAGATAATTTTATTTTTTGCCTTCTTAAACCACACGCGTAGGTACACTATCCAACCAAACTATCGTCGTAATACATTCATGTTTATTAATTAGCCATGATCTCTGGAGATGTTTGTGGCATGTACTAAGTTCCATATGACGTCAATAGCATGTCAAAGGGATGACCCTTTGAATGATCACGTAAGTGCACTGAACATTTGACACTAAATATAGCGTCATTCTAAATCCGCAATGGTAAACAATGCAAAATTAAGTTTTGAAAATCATGTATTTAAAATTAAAATTTTGCATGTAATTTGAAAATGTGTGGTGGAATTGGATGCAATATGCAGACAAATATTAGCAGTTATGACTTTATACTGCCTTTATTTTCATCCTTAGGTATCCTACGTTAGGACTGCTTCTTACGTTGGTAACTAACCCCAACTTGAATTGGCACCGACTCCAAATGAAATAAATTGCAAGGTCCCTCCCTAGTTATTTTTAGCTTATTAGTGATAGTGAACTCAGGTTTATTGAAGTCAGTCAAATATTTTTTAACCGATTTCCAAAAAGGAGGAGCTTCTGTGCTCGTCTCTATGTATTTTTGTAACAACTTTTTCTGGTAGGAGTCTTCATAATTTTTGGACTAGTACCTATCACCACACTCTCCCAACACTATTACTCTTGTAAGCCCAGATGTCCATGATGACGCCGAGCTTTGACCCTCGAGGAGACCCGGAGAAAATCTAAATTGTCTCAGAATCTGCACGAATTTTATCGACAGAAATAATGTGAATATGGCAATGATTATGATGAATTTGGTTATGATTTTGATGATGGGCGAAACAAAGATGACAAATATGGTGATGGTAGAGATGGTGATTTTAATGGGCAGTAGGTATAGCAGAGTAATTAAATTTAGTATAATATTATATTCGTTAATTAGTAAACTGACTTGATCATAATGATAGTGTTTAAGCCTTGTACTCATCTATATGCTATATATTATTTAGTAATAGCTTTACTATGAGCGGATGGCGTGTGTGGCAACACCAGATATCAAATAAACCTTCCTTATTTTTAACAAATAAGCCGTCTCCCTTCTACTGCGTATCTCTTCTATAATCTAGAATTTTTAGTCAAATTGAATGTCATTAAGCAAGAAACCACTAACGACAGAGAAATGTAATTTAAAATTCCATCTCTATCACTACTAATTACCGCTTAATTTAGAACGCCAAATACAGGTTTGCTTAAAAGGTTATGTTACCATGGTTATAATCTATTACCAAGGTCGGAAAACGGTGCTCGAAGAAAAACGCATCATCATCTCGACGCATCGATTTGTCACCTGTGAATTTCTGTGTTAAGGTTACGCTTTCGTCACGTTTATTATAAATGGTTTAATATTTATGAATAACAGACTGACTTAAGTGGACTAAGCATATTATGATTAATTAGAAGGCTGTAAACGCGGCGGGAACTATTTTTGTTTTGGCAACTCTTTCAACACAATCCACGTTTATCTGGAGGAGAATAGATACCAACGATAGATCAAAAATAATTAATGTAACCCTAATAAGCTTGTATCGATACACATGCGCGTTAGCATCGCGTCTGTATTGCTAAAAACGCTCGTCAACGACGCATTTAAACAACGTGGACAGGTGTGCAAAGGTCTACAGGCTGCGTCTGACTCGCGTGTGTATCGCGTCTGAATCGCTACAAACGCGCGTCGACGGCGCGTTTAAAAAACGTGGTGAGCATAGGCCCTTACAGGTTGACCTCTGAAAATATTTAACACCATTATTGTTATTTCCAACTCATTTGTTGACCGGTGAAGGAAAACATCGTGAGGAGCGCTGGACGTCTTTCGTAAGACGTGTGAAGTTTGCCCATCCATATAGGGTCAGTGTGTAGGGCTAATGGCCTGAATTTTCCTTACATAGAGGGAGAATATGCCCCTATGGCAATAGACCTGTCCCCTATTACATATAAAAAACACTTGGCAAAATATGAGTGCTCTTAAGTGCACAGCTACCTACCCCGTAAAATATGCGGACGTGATGATTCATTTTAAAACATATAATTAAATTAAGTTTAATAACAAATTTATTTCTTCGAAACAGATACCTGCATTATGAACTTTGCGCGAAAACTAACGTAAAGCGATTGACCTTAAGCACACGTCGCGTCGCGTCAACGCGGCCCTGGCGTGCGCCAACGCATCGCTGTGTCGGGTGATAACACAGTGCAGAGGAAACAGCGGATCCAACAAATAACCATTGCCATAATAATCGGGAAGGCATTCTAATACCAAAGTTAGAACTACATGTCGCAAATTAAGCAAAACTTGTACCGAACAAAATGATCTAAGAATGATCTATGATCCTAACGACGGTTCTACACTAATCACTCTCTTACCCCTAAATCATCATATTCAAGGCTGTGGTGATCGGAATCCGGCCGTTGGAATTGTCAGCAAACAATCTGGGCCAGGTCTTAGTTACTGATGATATAACCACCCTTCTGCCATTATCATCTCTTCCGAGTCCCAGAAGTATTCCTTCTTATTTAATATCTCCGCTCTTCGCCCCATAATGTAATACCTATCTAAACTATTACTATGAATAGTGAACTCAATGATTGGTTTGTCCAGCCAATTTCGAAAATCGGACCTTGAAATTTAAACCGGTCAGATATGCAAATCATACCTGCAGGCCATGCTGGTTTAAATATAATTCGTCTAATGTTTTACTGTGAAAGGCAGCTGCGTTATACGGATTGTGCATTTCATGTAATAGAGGATCGACTTCTAATTAATTTTCTTACGTCTTCGTGTTTAAAAAAACTCATTGTTATTATTGAATAGCCCGACAGACGTTGAATTCGAATTGCTCCATTTAACTTTCTCAATAGTCGTCCCACGAAGCTGATAGGTTTAGATTTACAAAGTAAAGTTGCAAATTGTATAACCTTTTTGTTTCACCTAGTACAGATAAAAGTGTTTCTTTATTTTATTTAATAACTAGCTGTGACCACGGACTTCGTCCGCGTAGAATTTAACGTAACAAAAATTTCGGGATTATCGGGATAAAAAGTATCCTATATGTTAATCCCGGTTATAAACTATATGTGTTCCAAATTTCATTCAAATCCGTTTAGTAGTTTTTGCGTGAAGGAGGAACAAACATACATACATACATACATCCACACTCACAAACTTTCACATTTATAATATTAGTAGGATTATAAAGTGGCCAAGAAACGAATTACCGGCCTGATGCTAAGTGTTTACCGTAGCCTGTGGATGCTTTCAATAGCAAGAGCATTGCTAGCACGATACCGACCTGAAGAGGAGTGGAAAGGATACGAAGGGTTGACCCTCTCTCTCTGGGGTGGTCTACCGACTCTCTCACTCATCGGACGAAACAATTAGCTACATGTTTGTGTACCTTACCATTATTCAGAATTTATTTTCAAGTTAATTATAAATATTGGTTCGTCCTTGTTACTGATTCCTTTTTTTATATAAATGTCGCCAGACGAACACACCAACTGTATGGTCCCAAACTAAGCAACGCTTGTACTATGAGTACAGTACAGTACAATGACTACGGGCGATCGCAATGACACCCAGACCAGGGTAAATCACGACAAGGCTTTTTTCGTAACTTACCCTGACGGGAATCGAACCCACGACCACCTGGTGTAGTGAGCCGAGCGGCCTACGCTCGAACCACTGCGACAAGCGACTGTTTGATTCTTTTTTCTTGGTTCCAATTGAATATGTAGATATTTGTAGTACACTCAAACTAAATGCATTCAAACGTGTTTTCTCTAAACCGTCATTAGGAAGTTTCCAAAAACTTCCACCACATGATGACGATAGAAATATGGATGCTAATGAATCAATTAAAATATAATCTACGTTGTACAGTTATTTTCCAAATAGGCACGTGATGCTTCACAGACATGTTACTAAACGACAGACTCATAAAACAATGAAATGTATTTTAAAATGCCAACATTCCAAAGGTCAACTATACGAACTCAAAATTCGCATCCAAGAAGACCGAAACACGGATCATTTCGAAAGAGCGACCATGACAAAAAATAACAAACTTAATAATACTACGCATAAATATTAATAATACGATTTAGAATTATAAGATCTTACGCGTACACGGTTTTGCAACGTTACAGTCACGGCGAACCGCTCACCGAAAAAAATGGATAGTAAGCTTATAAATATACATTGAGTTACGTAAAATGTTTGGCGTGTCTTTTGAAGGGCACCAATACTATAGACGCCTTCGTGGGACCGGCATTTGGATGATACAAAACACTTTTAGTGAGGTGTGTCGCTTTTATGCTTTCGTCATCATCTTGGTTCTTTGCAGCAACATGAATGGTGACGTCAAACGCGTCATTAAAATTAATGTAATCATTTACTTACTTACCCTCAAATCTGTATTATTCTAAATAGTGTTGTTTCTCACTATTAAAGATTTATAATGCTAATGGTGATAATATAGAAAGGGTAATTTTTCAAGATCTCGGGTGTCTTTCGAAAGTCTTTCTGGTTTCTTGATATGGTTCCTTTTCTGTTTGTCTAGTGATTCGATTTCTGACGTGTTACTCATGCGGCCACCGGGCTATCACTGCTTCATTACTTACATCTACATATGACATCTTCACATATGAGGCTTTAATGTGAATTTTGGTGTACCGATGCACAACCACAAGAATGTTGTACATTAACCACAAATCAAATGTAGGTAACCTAGCTCTGTCACAAACGAGGCAACATGATTTATGGTGCAAAAATGAATAGCTGTAAATAATTACACAAGGACAAAGGAGCCTCTCACTTTACAATGTTAATATTTAGTTATGGCGCACATAGAATCCGTTGAAGCGCCATTGCAGCCAGAAGAAATGGACTGTTAGGAGGTAAAATAAATAAATAGGGTAAAGGAGGAACAATTTACTTACTTATTCTTTCTGAGGGTATTTTTAAAGTCGATTATGAAGATTTGTAAATGCTACAGACAGGTCATATCTAAGGTCAATGCATTATATTGTTCTGCATGAAACCTGTAACGATGTTTCTTAAAACTGAATAATGGAATGGCCCCTTAACAGCAGGAGGTGACAAAGATACGTATCTTGGCGACACCTGTCGCCAAGCGGCAACAATGCTTATTGATATTATTATATGTTAGCTCGTATGCACATAGAAATAAGTAACATGATTCTAATATGGATTGTTATATATCTGTTTTGTCGTTTGTCTTTTTAACATTTAAATATAGAACAACTATAAATTGAAAATTAAAAAAACCCCCGATGCGACGACTTTTTAAGCTTCAAAAGAGCTGATAGTTTTCAAACGGCTGAACCGATTTTCATGTCTAACAACACTCTCGATCAAGATCCTTTTATAAACAAAAAATACGACATTAAAATCGGTTCATCCGCTTGGGCGCTACGATACCAGAAACCCGCTCTTTTTTCGTCGGGGATTAAAAATAGAGAACGTTGTACCCTTTGACCTCATAAACTCAAAAACTTCTTAAATATCAAGAATATGATTTTCCAATAAAAGAAAACGTTTTCTTTAAGCAATCCAGTCGTAGGCTCGTATTGATAAATCGATCTCAAGTCTGAGAGCGATCATGAGTACGCGTAACACCTCACATTTGTACTGGTTTGACATAAGAATGACATTTCATTGATCGCTGTCAGACTTGAAATCGATTTATTAATACGGGCCGTAGACTTCTTTAAGGCTAAAGCGCCCATCTAGCCCGCGAAGTTTAAATGTTTTGAGGTTTTTTAGAAATGTTACAAAATCGGACAATAATAAAAGGCACATTTTGTAATTCGCGACGAAGACCGTGTGCAGTGCATTTATTAATATATCCAACTTACTCTGAAACATTTCAAGAACGACAGCTATCCAGATAATCTGGCAATTTTTGTATATTTAGTGATTTACTAGTATCATATCCACCGTGATAATATTTAGACTAAAATAAATGTATTAATAAACGCACTGCATACTGTGTTTGTCGCAAATCACAAAATGTTGTCTTAAATGTTTTCAGATTTTGGATAAACTATAAAAATACTCGAAAATGTTGAATTTATTAGCGGGCTAGACAGGCGCCTTCACCTTAAAGACTTTTCATTCAACATAGGTAATAATTATTCTGCTCCAAGCATTCAGCAAGATTTTGATCATCATCCTCTTTAAAACGTTAAAATAGTTTGCTACCTTTGCGTTTGCTCTTAGACGGTTATTATCTGTGGTTAGCCAGGCAATTATAAGCAGGCAGTCGTTTATACTTGACACACAAAAAGGAGCATTTGAGGTTTAAACAAAGGTTTAGTTGGGTCACTGTTTTAAGTTCAATCTTTACTATATTAATAAGCAACGTATTTTTTTTTAAGAACTCTTGTGCTTCTATTTAAGTTCTAACTGACCCTGTTCTTTGTGTCCTGTTTTCAAATTACTGTTCGCAGTTTATGAAAAAGCTGGCTACTCTCGTTTTATTTTATAACTAGCTGAGCCCGCGACTTCGCCCGCGTGGAATTTAACTTAACAATAAAGCCCGGTCCCGCGTTCTGAGCCCGCGCGACAGGACCCATTTTTTTAATTTTGTTTTTCTAAAATAAAGGTAGCCTCACTTACTGCGTATAATATCAGCTATCTAACAGTGAAAGTCCCGTCAAAATCGGTCCAGCCGTTTCGGAGATACTCTTTGATTTCAAGTGTTTTTATTTTTTTACGCGGAACCCTAATTGTTTTTCTAAAATTAAAGTAGCCTAAGTTACCCGCTATAAGATCAGCTATCTGCCAGTGAAAGTCCCGTCGAAATCGGTCCAGCCGTTTCGGAGATTACCCGGAACAAACACACAGACAGACAGACAGACAGACAGACAGACAGACAGACAGACAGACAGACAAAATTTTTTTAATTCGCGTTTTTGCTATAGGTATCGTATGTACTTTCATATGCATTTAGTGAAAAGGTGTTATTTTGATATTACAAACAGACACTCCGATTTTATTTATTTGTATAGATTAAGCAACATCTGATACAATACGACTATTGAGTGAGTTTACTTTTCACCAAATGTATACTTTAACAGATTGCTCATTTAACAGCTCCATCTATCAACAACATAGTACGTTGCCAAGTATCACAACATAACATAATTTCAGAGTTTCTGAGACCGTGGGAGGCGAATGCTACGTAGTTTTCAAATTACGCACTAGATGGCAGTGTTACAAGAGGCTGCACTCGGCCTGGACTAAGCGTACGGTCAGCCTTAGACATCTTTAAATTATGACGATTAATTGACATATGTTACACCGTGAATCGTGATATACCTTACCATCACATTATGCGAAGAGACGTGTGATTGCAGCCAACTTTCGTGGGATGACTATGGGTAGAACTCCCCTCGCAATGTGGGAATTAATGCCCAGTACATTGGCAATAGGTTCGCCAAAAATACCCCACTTTCCTCATTCGGTAAAGTAGTGACCTAAAAAATAATAACTTTTTACAAACTTCCTTGTGGAATTGAGAGCTACTTTCCCATCTATTCAAATCAGTAGCCATTCTTGCCACCTCTGCTATTTATTTTAAGGTACTTATACAATGAAAGAAACATTTAATTGCGAGCACGTAACAAGGAAAGTGTTTCAGTACCTACTAACTTTCCGCGGAAAGTTTTTATTCATGAAACAACCCTCGCCGAAACCCATTAGTTGAACGAAATTAACTTAGTGTGGAAACACAGAAACCGCGGTTGCGGGCGCAAACGCGTGGCCTAGTAGGTAAATACAATTATCTTTATCGAAAGGTTTCAATTCCAATAAATCAAGATAGGACTTTCCCCAGCTGTGGTGCATAACAAGTTCATAATAAAATTATAATGATCAATTATATTTACTTATCTAATTATTCGAAGACTGTACTCTGGTATCTTTAACTAAATATATTTCGAAATCGAAATTATAATACAAACAATAATTAAAAACTGTAAATTAACTCTGGCCGTGTGGGATTTAAATTATTGCAAAAATAACACATTTTGTAATAATAATGAATTATTGATTTTATTACCCAATGTTTTATTTAAAACTTTTAATATTAGATATAGTTTTATAATAGGCGATAGGTTTCAAGAATAAAAAAACAGTTTTAATTCCTGTTCTGCCCGATCAGAAGATTGCAAAATAACTTTGTGACTGTATGTTTTCACCCTCGCCTCAGTTGTGAACAGTTGTTGTCAAAATAAAGTCCCCAACAGACCAGCGTGTCGCAAGCAGTCTCTTTATCAAAACTCCAACTTACGTCATCAAGCCGAGGCGACCGCGAAAATTAATTTTTGGTAATTTATTTTAATATATTTGCAATTTACTGAGAAATATCGCCCATTCTGTGGGGATAGCCACATAAATCTAACAATATTGTTGATTTTAAATGTATAGAACGGCCCTCGTAAAACAATTAGTTATAAATTTCGGCGGATTAGCTAGATAACTTTGTTTTAAATTAAGTTAGTTGGTACAGGCAATATTTTGTATTAACTAATGTTTTGCGTATTTTAGGAGTAGGTAATAGTGTTGTGGTAATTTGATTTTAATTATTACTACTCATTCATTTAGCACGGAGGAGGACATCGCACCAAATGATTTCTATATCAACCTTTATTATAAGCAGTGATAGCCGTTAAGCACGCGTCTTGCGGGCGTCAGGTCCTGGGTTCAAACCCCGACTCGCACCTCTGGGTTATTCGAAGTCAATGTGCGAATCATAATGTCTATACGATTATCACTCGCTTACGGTGAAGGAAAACATCGTAAGGAAACCTGCATGTCTTAGAAAATCTAACCAATTTTCGTATGCCATGTGAATTACGCAAACCCGCACGTTAAAGGGACGTCAAAAGAGCTCAATGATTACTACTTAAATTGTACTATAACATCCTGCGGGTGAAGAAATACCTCACTAACTAGCAATAATGTCCAATATGATGACGATTCTATAATATTTTATAAATTCTTATTAGACATACTACTGTAATAGGACAGGTGTTGCCGTTACCAGTTCAATGAGCCAAGTCCAAGTATGATTTGGCTAGCAACACTAAATTCAATCCACTTAAATCCCTAAAAGAAGGATTGCTTTTTTATCTCCAAGCCCACAAACTGTCTCCTTTATAGGAGATTAATAAACCGCGCGGGACCTGCGAACTGTTAGCTCATTTGTAAAGCTGCTCGTTTATTAGAACCTTCCATTATTCAGTAAGTACCTACATCTCATGCAGAGATAAGACAGTGGAATGATTAATATAGTTGACATTTTACTCTTAGTATATTATACCAATTATAGTATATACTGATTTGTGGTGTGACAAGCTGTGAACTAGCTTCAACCGATTTAAAACTTTTAAACAATCTTCAACTTAATGAAACTTAGTATAAATAAATTCATGATGAGTCGTCATAAATAAAGTGTTTTGAAGTGAGGCTTCAATCCGTGCAAATCGTCAGATGACGTAGCGTTACACGATGTCAGAGCCGCGGCGCCTTGCGCTTTATACTAGGTTAAAAGGTAGGTCAGTAATTTATTTTTTGCTAAAAATGTAGAATGCTCGATTTTGCGTATCATCAAGCCGTCACCCATCTAAGTACTGACCGCGCCCGACGTTGCTTAACTTGGGAGATCGGACGAGAACCGGTGTATTCAAAGTGGTATGGACTTTTTTAAATAAAAGGTGTTCGAAAGTAGCGTAGTGAATATTACCCGTACGCGTACCGCGTTTGATCGTATGTTCCGGAGGATGAAATGTATTATTACTTAATTGTATAGTAATACCGGATTATCAATCCTATTTTGACAGATCCGTCTCAACCATGATTCTCCGAGTGCTCTGGTGCCTTCGATGTTCCCTTCCACAACAAAGTGCGCTACGGAAACCTTTACCCGTAATTGCATAGACAATCTAGTCTCTTCTTTGAATGTGCCTCTCAAACATAAATTGCAATCATCCCGCGGCCTAGCTACAGCCATCTTCCAGCTTGACTCTATGTAGATGACATTTTGAGGGCAGTTTAATGACGTCACAGTTTGTAAGCCCCGCAGAACACTTGGCGGCAGTCGCTGAGCTATCGGTGCTGTAGAGCTGCTAACTTGGTTTTGTTATCGTCTAATTTAGTACCGAAACTTGGTAGGACGTCACAACGGTCTGGTAGTTAGGGATAAATGTTTCTTGGAGGGTAAATTTCTAGTTTTTTTTTCCTTTTTATTAATATCTGTGCTTTCTTCGAACATTTTTAATAATTCATTTTTTTTACAAACATCACAGACTTAAAACTACACTACTTCCGTCCACAATGGTGTGAGCTTACCCGAAGATTCTGTAAGGTATATAAACCAAAAAAATAGTTTATACTCATGACATCTCAAAAACTCTTTATTTAAACGTGCTGACGTTTTCTGCATCAGAAATAACAACAGAATTGTTGAAACTTATACAATTTAAAAAGTTTTGCAACAACAAGGTTTGTTTTTATATTATAAGTTCACTTCTGGGGACGCTTCTGCGTTATGTATTGTGTATTAAACTTGTTTATATCGTTTCCTTTTATGTAAACTCTGCTTTTATGCAATCAGAGGAATCTTCATGGAAGAAAATACTGTTGTCACGGCTCTTTGAATACTTTTTACAACTTTCGTGTTAGGTAGACATCCAAACCCCAAGTATTATTTCGGAATTTATAAACGTTCACTAGCTATAATTTATATCTGATACTACCTTTTCAAGTTCAATACGATAAATGATATTCCTATTATCAGCATTCGTTGCCGTTATGTCGATATTTCTGACGAGGGTTCATGCCTTTTTATTGATGATGGTTTCATAATAATATATTATATTATTACTTATAATAGAGGTTATGTGCCTTTTATTTCTTCGACCAGATTATTGATTTTTCATTTAATGCTTGATCGATCATATCGCTCCAATTATTTTCATAATCATCAAAATCAGTCTTCTGGGGTACAGAGCAACTAAAGACTTGATGACCTCGTCACACCTACAATCTTATTCCTACTGATTTTGAAAATAACTGTATGGTAGAACCTTAATCTTTCAAAATTACGGAAATATCGGAATTGTTCGTAATTTTCCCTTTGGAATTATTCATAACTAGCTGTACCCACCGACTTCGTCCGCGTAATATTTAACTTAACAAAAATTTCGAGATTATCGGGATAAAAAGTATCCTATGTGTTAATCCCGGTTATAAACTATCTGTGATCCAAATAAATTTCATCCAAATCGTTCAGTAGTTTTTGCCTGAAAGAGTAACAAACATACATCCACACTCACAAACTTTCGCATTTATAATATTAGTAGGTTGAGGAGGAAATTGTATCAGCTCATCATAATTAATCACAGACAAAGATATATTTATTGAATCCAAGTAATCCAAGTGATTTCCTTTTAACCCCTAGAGTGTCACAAGCACCTACGTCGTCGGTGTATAAGATTTGAATGCTCCAAATGTCGCGTTTCCCTACGTGTGGGTATAAGACGCGAGCGTTCATTGGTTGTTTATTCGCTACGTATAGTAACATCTCAACGATAATAGGGTTTCATAAATCGAGTATGTCAAAGACTATCTGTTTTTAGTAACGATTCTTGTAAGAAAGTTACAGATCGGCACGAAAAAAAAACTAATAATTTCATGCTTCCGAAATACTTATTGCGACACTTGGGGCAGTGGGTGGTGATCATTGGAAGGGTTAAACTCTACTGACACAAGCCTGACGCTCTCCGAATTTTAGCTATGAAGCTACTTGGATAAAAGAAGTACTTGTACTACGGCAGCGTCGCTTTGGTGAACCCAAAGAATTTGTAATAATAAGACATTATTACAAATTCTTTGGGGTTCACCCATAATGAGAAATTAAAAGTGGCATATCTGCGTAATTTTGGCACTAAGGTGTTGTCGACTTCGACACAAATGCAATCAGTACGACACCAGACCTTGTACGAGACACATCTAGTAAAAATGGTGTATTGCAGCATTTCTAATTGCGGGAATTGTTCAGAAACTTGCAATTACACAAATAAAGGGATTACATTGGTGAACCCACTCAATACATTACCGCGTGTCAAAAAAAGATAAGAGTTACGCGATAGAAAGAGAGATCCTGTAGGCACATATAACTTATCGCATGCAGCGCTGTGCGAACTGAATAACGCTTTATTGCATAGTTGCAAGAGACGCTATTTATTTAATTAGCTTTTCGGAGATCGTCATCTGTTCGTGGAACTATTATTATTATCTTCGACTGAAGTATTAAAACTACAAAGCTGTAAAAGGAAGATTGTTCAAATGACATCCACCGAGCTCGCCACAGCCATCTGGCAACGATGCCACTCCTCTGTCGTTTTTATTGCAATCTATCGAATTTTCTATTATTACACAAGTATTTTTATTAAAGAAGGAATTAGTAAGATGGTTAAAAATATTTTGTTAATAATAATAATTGTACTAATTAGTAAATATTAATATGTTTCCTTTGTGACGAGTGGCCTACGCCCGAACGAGTGCAGTGGCACATGGTGGTTGCGGGTTCGATTCCCGCTGGGGCACGTTCGGAAATGGCCTTTCTTAATTTGCCCTGGTCTGGGTGTCACTGGGATCGCCCCCAGTCTATTGTACGGTACCCATAGTACAAGCATACAAGCATTGCTTGGTTTGGGACCATACAGTTGGTGTGTCTGTCTGGCGATATTTATTATTGTTCCATTTATTTATTTGATAATTACTTAATTTTTAGTCAATATAAATTACAATTTGACGTACCAATTAAAATCAAAATACCAAGTGAGACGTTTCAAGAACGAGCGTGCTCCTCGAGTTCATTTTAGTTAATACTAGCTGAGCCCGCGACTTCGTCCGCGTGGAATTTGACTTAACAAAAACGCCCGCTCCCGCGTTCGGAGCCCGCGCGGCGGGACCCATTTTTTAAAATGTTGTTTTTCTAAAATAAAAGTAGTCAAGTTACTCCTTATAATATCAGCTATCTGAAAGTCAGCCAGTGAAAGTCCCGTCAAAATCGGTCCAGCCGTTTCGGAGATTACCCGGAACAAACACACAGACAAACAGACAGACATACAGACAGACAGACAGACAGACAGACAGACAGACAGACAGACAGACAGACAGACAGACAGACAGACAGACGGACAGACAGACAGACAAAATTGTTTTAAATAGCGTTTTTGTTATAGGTGTCGTATGTACTTTTATATGCATTTAGTGAAAAGGTGTTATTTTGATATTACAAACAGACACTCCAATTTTATTTATTTGTATAGATAATTTGAAATACCCATAATATAAAACCTAGAACTACCTACAAAAAAAAACTAAGATTTTCCGAACCACAGTCAGTCAGTTATTAGATCCGTAGTAACAACGCTACAAACTTTGTGAAAGAAAATAAAAATGAGAAATATAAGCCGCCATTTTCAGTGCAATAAAAGGATGGGTTGAGGTGTGTGCACGAAATCAAAATTGAACGCTACATCCCCGGCTCCACGAGATATAATCCCTTGTTATTGTGGGCAGCGGAACTATTCTGTCAGAAAATGATAGAAAAGTTGGAGATTCAAGATTTAGGAGACATAAAGGATAATATAAATCTCCGAACGTATGGAGTTCCTATTTTGGTGAGAACTGTTCCAAATCTTTTAAAGTATACCCGGACTTAGAAGGTGTTAGATTCTCAGCTGTTTGAGAGACAATTTAAGATGCTTTATTCTCAAAGAAAAAGCAACGACTTTTATTGTATTACAAACACCTAGGCTACGGTAACAGCTTAACCTTATAAGCGTGTCATACGGTTGTTTGCTAATATGGTTATTAAAAAGAAAAAAAAAATAGAAAAGCCGCACAGAATTGCATTGTTAAGATGCTTTGTATTGTTTCTACACCGCTAATGTCTAAAACGTAACATTCTGTGCGGATTCAAACATTATATTTTTCCTTCAGCAAATGACGTGGCTTTTTTCTTTCGTTCATATTATCTGAATTTTCCTTTTGTGTCGCGAGGCGTGGTGCAAATTTTAAAAAGTAAATTGCGGTGCACTGTCGACGATACTTGTTGACTTTCCTGTGAATATTAAAGCACGGCCAGAACAAAAGGGTTGTTTCATAATTTCAGCACGATTGTTACAATATTTCCTTTTTTTTTTTTTTTTTTTTTTTTTTTTTTTTTTTTTTAATTGACTATATGTTGTTGGCCAGAGTGGCCATAACAACTTCACCCGGACAGAGGGCGAGCGCAAGTGCGCTCCAGCCATAGGGGCAGGGGGGCAGCTAGCTCAAGGGCGTCACTAGGGACACGACCTCGGCTTGGGCCGCTGCCAGGAGAGGTGGCGAGGGTAAATCTACCACCGGATCGGAATTTCCTTTTTGTAACTGAGTATAATGCCCATAAGAGTCTTGATTGTACGCAAATATGCTACAGAGATCATTATTTAGGACATTTTCTTGTCGTGTTTTTTTTTAATAGGCAGTGTTATAAGTTTCATTTACAACGGGTTATAAGTGAGTTATCTTTGATTTAAAGAAATCCTAGTAAACTCAGTTTGCATTACCAACCGAACTAAAATTAATTTTACTCTCATATATTCCTAGTAATGAGCGTTTCGTCTGAAAAAGGTCCGGAACTCGCTCGCACAGAACGAAAGATTCAATTTAAAAGTTTCCACGGTAATTTAAAACTAAGTTACGAGTTGGTACTCCCGGTAATTTTGTTTTCAGATTTGAAAACCTGTCGCGGCGATTTCGTTAACATTGAAATAAAATTATTTATCGAGTTCTCGGGAGAGTTTAATTCGATTTGGCTGGGGTCCGTGGAGTAATGCAGTCTGACTGCATATAATTATGTTTTTCGTACCTATGTACCTAGGTAGCTAGGAAAAAAACGAGAACTTTTTGGTGAGAGACTTCTACTGCCGCACTTTGGCAGTAAAATCTACCAGTTTGCCGTCACGATACTTAAATGGCATGACACTCTCTCATGCCGTCATGCGCTGCCGGGCGTCTCGTGACGACTAACTTTTTTAATAAGTCATTGCTAGGTACATCAACTAGGTATCATTGGCTGTAGGTCAATAACCGTAGCGCCTGCCGTACACCTAAAGCAATACTATATCTGAAGTCTATTCTGTTTAAGGTAGGCGTAACTTAATTTTAATAAATAAATAAATATCGCCAGACGAACACACCAACGGTATGGCCCCAAACTAAGCAACGCTTGTACTATGGGTACCGTACAATGGACTGGGGGCGATCCCAGTGACACCCAGACCTGGGCAAATTACGGAAAGGCGCTTTCCGAAATTTGCCCCGGCGGGCATCGAACCCGCAACCACCATGTGCAGTGAGCCGAGCGGCCTACGCTCGAACCACTGCGCCAAGCGGTCCTTAATAAAAAAAATATCTCTATTTTTAAGGAAAAGAGAACTCAATTCTAAATAATATTAACTTAAAATGCATAGTAATATAAGGGTAGGTATGTATGCAAATAGCTGGACTTCAAATACAGCCCGCACGTATCGTCTCTTTGAGTTCACATACTATCTGGAGTGCGTTATTGGTAGCCATGACTGGTAACACAGTTTATCTCGTGAACTGAGACGCGGTTGTTTTGATACTTTACTAAAATATTATTGTAGCATTTACGCATTAGTGTTAGTGCCTTTACAGCTCATTGTCGCCCCTTGCAATGGAAGGAAATTCAATTTTCTTCCACCTCTTATACTTTAATCAACTTAAATAAATTCCTAAAGGTTTCAAGAAAATACTATAACCTTCATCGAGGGTCTAACAGCTGCATCTTCGTGACACCAATGTCGATCAAGGCTTACAAGAGTAACAGCGGTAATAGTAAAAAGCGGGTCTTCTCCAATTTAAAAATAAGCTCAGAAGAAAAAAGAGGAGCGCAAGTATCAAGAATATCTAGACATACTCATACGACCGCGTCAGACTCCTATTGTTAACCGCAAGATAAAGATTATGAAAATGACACAACCAGATGCGACTCTCAATTACGATGTAATTTATGGTACATGACATGTGCGTTGACGACGCCAGCCTGTGCTGTAAATTAATTAATATTTTTAATAAAGTTCGTCTAGCCGAGATGATCTATTTAGATTTTAGGGACAACTTTTTTTGTAAGTAATTTAATTAAACCTCGCGCAACTATTAAATATTATGTGATCCACAATTTTATCTTTGATATCGGTATTCCGCTTTAATAATAAAATAGTTATAGGCGTAGGTACTTACAATCTAAACAAATAATATTTTGTGTACAATTACTTGTTCAGGACTTGTTGATTGCAGAAATGAAACTATACAGTTACGTCTGTAGAGTTTGGCTTAGCCAAATTCGACAGAGTTATTAATTACAACAGACAAAAAATCATTTAGTTTAGTTCATGTAGGTAACAACATAATATAATTGAGGTCTCAGTATACCTCTACCTCTAACGTAGTATTGTGTCTCACCTGTTAAATAATCTATGACAAAACTACATCCCTTTTCGATACAACGTTTATATTAAAACTCGATGCGTCCAGGAAATTGCTATCATGCTTGATCTCAAACTGTCACTGCGGACTGGGTGTGACCAAAGAAGAGTGGAGCGATGAGCGAAGCGAGTTTATATCCAAGTTTAGTTTTCTGTTTTTTGTTATTGTCTTTTTGTGTCTCACTTATCATAAACTAGTTTTATTATATAACATAGTTTTCAAATAAGCGTACGACCGGCCTGATGCTATATAGATGCTCGCACTTTGTTCACCTGAAGGGGAGTGGAAGAAGGAGCTGAGGAAAGGGTGCTGGGGCTTCCGGCTCTTTCACTCATCATATGAAACAAATCTATAATAGCTGCAGTACGTCGCTCTTCTTTGAGAGGGTGGTACTATCTCCATTGAGCCAGCCTGTATATAAGCTGTGGTTATTGGCACTGCTTGGCTTTACCACCGTATAAGATAAAACATCAATATTAATTATGGTTGTATACTAAATTATCATCCATTGTTAATCTAGCGAAAATTTCAGGAATTTTAAATATAAATAAAGATTGAAAATTCGTGAATTCGACGCGAAATTGAGAAAAGGCCTCATTTTCGCATTTGGGATCCTTGAGGAATTTCTTAATTGAGATAATTGCTATTAGTTAGCACTCAATATAATTTCTAACTCTGCGCTTTCCGCTATGCGGCTATTAACAAATCCTGATCCTTGCGGCTTTGCAACGCATTTCAACCCCTGCACAAATCAATTGAATAGTAGCTCTATTTGAATTGTGTCAGGATTCATATTACGATACACAATACTTATAAATAGAGATGTTAGTAAAGCGGAAAACGCAAGCAAGGGGACCGATCAGTGTGTTTAGCTGTAGCTTTATGCGCTGTTGGGTTGAATGTAATTCTTACTTTGACTATATACTTTCACCACAGGAAAAGACTCAGCGGGACGATAGAGTTTAAGATTTGAGTTCTTTTTCATAGAATGGATTAAGTATAGTCTTATTCCTCAGTGATGTGTCTATGGATAAATTTCAATTTGCAATTTTGAAACGTCAATAGCTGAGAGATGAGACGTTCCGAGTTTGATCCTCATCCTGGACCTTAAACTGCTGACGTGAGCCCACTCCCAACACAAGCATTAGCTTAGTTGTAGGGGCTCAACGAAATACTAGTAATGTGATAGACACACAATACTAGTAAATAAAAAAAAATTGCGCAATACAAACACACCTTTCATATAAGCGTAAAACATAAATGTCTCTTTGTCGAATTTATGGTAATTTCCGACATGAGATAGAAAATAAATGACATCCGGTTATGACGCGTGGCTCACTAAGGCGTAGGTAATCTTATTGCCTTTTGTGAATTATTTATAGGTATATAAAATACAACATTTGCTTTCATACGGGGAACGTAGCGTATTTTTATGTCATTTCAACCCCTTAAGCAGATGCTGAACTCTACAGATTCCTTATTTTCCATTTTATTTACTCAAACTAATAAAATCTTCAAGCGAATACCAAGAATGAATCCCTTTTGATTGCAGCTATTTATTTCGCATCAAATAGTAAATCTTGTGCAAATGTATCTCCTCTGCAAAAACAAGATAGAGACTAAAACGATCGTCATGGAAGATAAGGGAAATTTTAGAAAATTCCAGTGGATTTGCGAGTATTTTAAATAAATCAGGCTTTATTGGCATCGGGAGGGCCGTATCATTTTACCAGATATCCATTCAGGAGCTATGCTAAACGTACGTGGTTTGAATACCAACTACTGCAATACTAACTTGAATTTACGTTCTTGAAAACTATAAAATCTGTTTTGGCAATCTTATTTTCAATGCTCTAAGGCATAATTTTGATAAGCAAAGGTCCGTTGCAAGTGACAATGTCGTGAGAAGAATTGCACAATGTACCTAACACTATCTGTCAAACCATGAAATAAAGTGAGAATAAGTCGAGATATTAAGACTGTTAAATTCTTGAATTTTGTTAATTGGGTTTGGTTATGGAAAATACAGGATTGGAAATTTGGGACTAGGATTATAATAGATTATTATACTTATAAATAAATTACTGGAGTTGATAGAAAAAAACACTAATGTAACGACAGAGAGTTGTAAAGAACTATGCCTATCTAGTTTTAATATGTGTTGTAATCCGACATATAATAGCAGAGTGATACTTATAAGCTACGAGTAATAATAACCTAGTAATATATTATTCAAGGGTTGAAGAGAAACCTCATAATTTTTCTATACTATATATATATATATATATACGTCCCTTTTGACGTCCCAGTCCTGGGCACGGGCCTCCCCTCAACATGAGGGGGATTAAGGCCATAATCCACCACGCTGGCCCAGTGCGGGTTGGCGGATTTCACATGTCTTTCGAAAATTGGTTAGATCTTCTAAGACATGCAGGTTTCCTCACGATGTTTTCCTTCACCGTAAGCAAGTGATAATCATATATAAACTATGATGCGCACATAGATTTCGAAAAATCCAGAGGTGCGAGCCGTGGTTTGAACCCAAGACCTGGTCCCCGCAAGACGCGTGCTTTAACCAATCGGCTATCACTGCTTATCATTTTTGTATACCTACTGAATTTAATCTATTATATAACGAAAAAAAGTGTACAATATACGAATGACCACTATTAATAATCAAAATATACGGAAAAGCAATAAAGATCATCCCAATATCAGAGCATGGAGTGCTTTTACAAAAATTTACAGCGCATTTAAAATTTAACTGCCACTCATTTGTTTTTGTGCCAAAAATAAGCGGAGTCGTTCCACTGGGGATTTCAAGCTAGCTATGATTTCTTGTGACCGCATTACAACCTTGCGTTTGCCGTTCTCAAAATTGGGGTTTTGTTCGTAGAGGCCTCTATTACGTTCAGCGTAAGACGTCGAAAAGTGATTAAATCATTTTGGTGATGGTAAATTGGGTTTGTTTCTTATGTGTGCATTGCAATACACGATAAATACCGGCGGTGTAACCGCGCTCATAACAGTAAATGGTCCGTTTACAAACGAATACATTAAGAATTTTATCGCCCGGATACGATTTTAGGTGTTGATGTTATTGTTTGCTTACAATATTTTCTCTTAACGGAAATAATATATTGTTAATGTTAATTTGATGTGACGTATTGCATGTTCAATGTTATTTGAATGATAATGAGTATGATGCCTTCTATAACTTTTACGGTTTAATATTTCGATTATTTTTGGTGAAATGTTAGTTATTCTGTTATTTCTTCAATAGCTTCACCTATTTCATCAATTATAATTGGATTGAATCTTAGAAAGTAACGTTCACAATGTTAACCCTACTGAGATGGTCCATTAATAGTGTTTTTTTAAAAGAACCTTACATTTTAATAGTTCTTACAAAATTTAAATGTGTGAGTGCTTGTTCCTTATATGGCTCCGGCCTGAAGTCGACCCATATTTATTGTTTATAACACAGCTTCAACGAGATTATCTTGAGATCCACATTCAGTTCATTCTCAGAAGCGACTGAATAAACGAAGAATAATAAAAAAGGAGATTCTCCAAATCCAAATATTTATAAGTTCACACTTACAAGTTGTTTTCTTTGAAAATATATTGAAACTGACTAGTATAGAGTCACCAAAATTTGTTTCAAATGTGGACAGTATACAAATCAGAAAGAATTTTACTAAGTTGTCTCCTTGCTCAGACGTTTTAATGTACTTATTTCTTAAGTACAACTTAAGAATCAGTTTATTATTAGTTAAGCAAACCTTTGTAGTATTCAGGTACTCCATAAATAAAAATGTATTTAAATTATGTTAATTACCAACCGCAATGAAATTACTGTTCAGAAAAAAAATATGTTTTCAGCATTAAAGCACACCAATATTTATTATTTTAATCTTATTTCTACACTAGCTGAGCCCGCGAATTCGTCCGCGTGGAATTTAACTTAACCGCTCCCGCTCCCGCGTTCTGAGCCCGCGCGATAGAACCCATTTGTTTTTATTTTATTTTCTATAATAATAGTAGCCTAAGTTACTGCTTATAAAATCAGCTATCTGCCAGTGAAAGTCCCGTCAAAATCGATCCAACCGTTTCGGAGATACTCTTTGATTTCATGTGTTTTTATTTTTTTACGCAGAACCCTAATTGTTTTTCTAAAATTAAAGTAGCCTAAGTTACGCCTTATAACATCAGCTATCTGCCAGTGAAAGTCCCGTCAAAATCGGTCCAGCCGTTTTGGAGATTACCCGGAACAAATATACAGACAGACAGACAGATAGACAGACAGACAAAAAAATTTTAAATCGCGTTTTTGCTATAGGTGTCGTATGTACTTTCATATTCATTTAGTGAAAAGGTGTTATTTTGATATTACAAACAGACACTCCAATTTTATTTATTTGTATGTATATGTATGTATGTATAGAAGATATTGTTATTCAATAGAAACGTGTTATAAAATAAAATTAAAGATTTCTGTTATTGCCTGATTACCAAAATTATTTTTAATATATTTTTATATCAAAGTCAAAATCCAAATAAGTTGGACTCACAGTGAGGTCACCCTACACAAGGGTGACACGTCCCGTGTAACCACATGTTGGTCTCGCTCTGTTTTTTATTAGTTTTTTATCCGTTTTTTGCATCCAAACTCCGAAAATTCTTAACACGTGTCAAACGCATAATTGCATGAGGATTTATAACTGTCCGCTTTTGACTTACACTCATGTGATATTAATTTGACGAGACGTTTTTATGTATTAAGGGAGTTAATGTTCAATTTGTTTTTCAACCTGAAAGAAATAAATTTATTTGTCTTTTTTGAAGTCGTTTTCCAGACCTCCTTGGAGTTAAGATAAGACCTACCACATTGTTCGTCCAGCAAAATGTGGTCGGTGTTTACATAATATAGGTTTGTTAGTTAGTTAATATGGAGATGATTAGTTAAGAAAGACTTTAGGTGACTGACAACATTTTCGATTTTACAGGCCTTAGAACTGCATTTTCAAAATTTGTAGTAATATTTACATGTGTCTTGTGAGATAAGACATTTTTTTCATAAGTGGGAAAATATTTGGGTGTAATTCGTCAAAAACTAATAATAATTAATTATGTGCCCGATACCTATCCAAACCCCCGAGTATTATTTCGGAATATTCAAACATCTAGGTCTATACCTACCAAATAATAGATTATTTGTTGTCCCTTTTTAACAGACAACATATTTTATTAATAAAATAATAATAATAATATTATTGGTCAAATTCAAATTCAAGTCGTTTGTTTTGTTTAGGCCTACGGGGCACTTACAAATTGAAAATTTTACAATTTTTTTTTCTTATACCTACAACCTGATCGGATCGCGACCTCAACTGAGAAGATCCGGCAAGAAACTCAGCAGGCTTGTCTTTATACATTTGTCATTTTTAAAAAGACAAGCCCGCTGAGTTTCTTGCCAGTAAGCACACTCATAGACAGTCCACCTAATGGTATGTGGTAACTGTCGCCCAGGATACTTTTACATAAGGGTAACAGGTGCCGGCCTTTTCAAGACTCATAGACTTGTCTTTTAAAGAACCCATTACCACGTAGCTACAATCTACAAAGCCACTGCCCATCCCTGTATTGTACAGCAGTTGCTTCCCCCGTAATAAACCGATGTATCACTGTATACGGTGAAACGATAACACAGAGCCAACATAAACAAACGAAACTTGTGCTTAGTCGTTAACTAATCCGGCTTTATTTGTTCAGTGCACATTGCACACGGGGCTTGTATAGTCTGGTGTACGGACAGATAAACAGTTATGTTCCCTGCGGGTAATTTAATTTGAGGACATTGTAGGTAAAGATATACAGGTTTGTATAGTCGGTGCAATAAATATGTATAATAACGACGATAACACCGCCAGACAAACACACAAACTCACTGAGGGATCATTTTACTGAAAATGATCACAATTAAAGTTTTTCTGCTAGTATTCTTATTATTATTCTATATGAAACATTTTGTAATTACAACAAACAATTTATACTTATTATGCCTCGTATTCAAAAAACGTTTAATAAAAGTTACTAAAAGAAATGAAAATTATAAATTGATGTCATTATAATTTGGAAAAAACTTCTAAGAGTCCTTAATTTGTTTGTAAGTACTTGCTTATTGAATAAGCCTCATTGTATCTCATAAAAAACTACTATTATAACTTAAACATAAGAAAGCAATCAATCACCGCAGATATTAAGAACTCTAACATATTTTTACAGAAATTAATCTTCACGTTGCATAAAAATTTTTCATTCGCCTTAAAAATCGCTCACTATCATTCTGAATTATTCAACGACGTAAAATGTGTTGCCAGGATGCAAATCCTTTTTAATATTTTTATTTTAGCTTTGAATATCGTGTTTATATATTTGTGGCTTCAGTATTAAGGAAGAAAAGTTGAATTTTAATTCAAAAACTTATTATCTTCATTTTGTGAGCTAATTAATAAAATAATTGGAAAACCCGACTTGAGTTTAATTATTATGGACTTACTTCCATGCATTATCAACTATAATATAGCTGACCCGGCAAAGGTTGTTCTGCCATGTAAATGATTTCTAGGTATGAAAAATAGATAGTAGCCGATTCTCAGACCTACTGAATATGCATATAACATTTTAAAAAGATCTGTCGAGCCGTTTCGGAGGAGTATGGTAACTAACATTGTGACACGAGAATTTTATATATAAGATAATAATTTAGCTCTTTTGACGTCCCACTCAACTATACTTAATAGTTTTAAAATTTACATAATTTCATCGATTATATTAACTAATTGTATGTTTCAAATCCCGCAGGGCTTATCGACCAATCTAATAGAGTGTGGTTAATGAATGTAAATTATTAATGACTAACCTATAACCGATAATTACTTGCGCCCTAATTCAATCCACGAACTCAATACCTACTTTAATAATATTATGGTAAAATTAATTTATTACTTTGACTTACACAGGTTAATTATGACTTAATCTTGCTATTTACGCAAGAAGAGAAAGAAATTGAAATGAAAATTAATTCATTTTTATAAATTGGCATTTTTCGGGAAAATATTCGGCCCAAAAGCAGATAACTAACCTACATCGATTAATGTAAAATTTTAAAATAATCGTTCTAATTTAAAGAATATAATGTATTATTATCTAAAAAACTTACATAATTTTAGGAGAAAACTTAATTTAATTTTTAACAATTTCATTTTATATTGTGGCAACACAAAGCGGCACCGTTTAATTTAGTTCTACGGTAGATGGGCAGATAAAGAACTTTATTGGATTTTTTCAGTCGCCACCACCTTTTGAGTCAAAGGTTCGGTTATGATTTGCATGCGGACAGGGTAACTGTTACTGCTGAATAATCGCTTTGTAGGCGTTTGACGAGCGGGCTAGGTAATAGATTAAATTACCACCATCCTAAAATTAAATTCACAAAATGTGCGAACATAAAATACTTATTTTGTCGTCGTTGCTTTTGCTATTATTAAGGCGTCGCGACGCCTTCATAATAGCGTCGTGACGCTTCCATAGTGGCCTCGCAACACACCCAAGTGTGAAAAGGTCAAAGTATGAAATTGTCTTACCATTCAAAGTGCGAAATAGTAATTCCGGTCACAGTGCGAAATAGGGCTAACGGCCAATGTGCAAAATAGGAATTCCAGTAAAAGTACGAAATAGATATAGCATTTAAAGTGCGAAATAGCGCTCCTGGTCTAAGTGCGGAATAATGCTCTCGGTCAATGTGCGAAATAGTGCTACCGGTCAAAGTTGTAAATAGTGCTCCAGGACTATGTGCGAAATAGTGCTACTGCTCTATAAGTGCGAAATAGTTATTCCGGTCAAAGTGCGAACTAGTGCTCATGTACAAAGTGCGAAATGGTAATTCCGGTCAAAGTGTGAAATAGTGCTCCCGGTCAAAGTACGAAATAGTGCTTCCAGTTGGCGTCGCGATGCCAATATGGAAGCGCCGCGACGCCCGCCACTTTGGAAACATCGCGATGCCACTATGTTAACATGGCGACGCCGACGCCACTATGGAAGCGTCTTGTTTATTGAGCTAATTAAAAACGGTTTGCAGCACATTCCGGCACAATCTTCAAGATTTCTAAAAAAAAAAATTTTCATATTGGTGCTAATTGTTTTTTTTTCTGATAGCCGCTTTGTTTTTTTGATTGCGAGTCGCGATTTGCGGCACACCACAGCACATGCCTAGCAAAAGTCAGCACAAGGTTTAGTTTTATTCAAAATCAAAATGGCCATGCTAACTTCTCAGACATCGTTTATGTGTGATTAAGTAACAAATGAATGCAATTCCACAGAAGTTGAGGTAATCAACGAGCTTCTTGAGGTATTGAGATACCTACTCATTACTTCAAAGCGAACTTGTGCAGAGCGAGTAGAAACATGCCTCCCCCATTTCGTAGATATCCGTTACACTCTGGCTACACCTCCGGGCTGTTTACAACTTTCCCTGCTCAAACTTGGACATGATGTTGTTTGGCCTACATTTTGTCCTCGGCTATTGCCAAGAAAATAGCGATGGAAGCACGATACCGATGGAACATTTTGGCACTTGGTAATTAAATTGCGAAAAAGGCGTTGTAATTGTCAAGTTTTTTTTTAAAGGATCGATCGACCTAGTGAGAGGGTATCCAAAAGTTATCTGGAATGATTGGTGGAAGTGGCAGAAAATAAATGAAAATGGGGGACCCATGGCATATGGTGGGCTATGTAAGACCTGTCCTTCATAGAGGTGTCCAGGTTATTCCGCTATCTCCGCTTGGGCCAGCTAGATGCCTGTCTTATATTTTTTGGAATCAGGTAAAAGAGATTTCTGGCGAAAATCTTTAATAATGCAACGGATATGCCTAGCCTAGCCCCATTATCATAAGGAGGTCAAGATATTCATAAGAGTCATCAAAAGGTTAAATAATTCGTACATAGAATAACCTCATTGCCAAAAAGTATGCTTATTTCTATATGAGGGTCACGGCCATTTGTCTGTGCAATATATGAGACAAAGACTCCCCCCGTCATTGTCTCCGTATAATACGCGAAGGGCGGACGATATTCTGTCACGTATCGGTTGTAAGTATACCAGTATCATCCAATACAACCATTATATAACTTAAATAAACTTGAAGAAGCCTCAAGGCCTGCAAGATTGATAACACAATTGGTTGTTATAATATATTACAGTTTCGGGATAGTCTTTGACATGGATTTATAGAATATAGTTGTGTCAATTTTGAGAATAGATTTGTTTTTTTTTTTGCTTTTTTTGGCTTCTTAGATTAATTTTAACAAAAAATGAAATAATTTTTATTTTTAGTCGAAATTTTAAACTAAGTATTGGAAGTTACAATAACAAACACCATTTCGCATTTTTAATTTAAATAGTGTGGATCCCAAATGTATTTAAAAAGAACACGATCTATTTCATTTTGACTGTTAGTCAAGGCCTATTTGGTGAGCTGATATTATAATAAGAGCATCTAGGGTTTCTGTACCATCAGTACGTGTTCATATTGGAGTGGATTGACATCACCTGACAGTTTTAACAGTACCTCTTTTTCTCTTTTCAACCTCGGAATAGTTTACATTTGTAGTTATACTGTGACTACAGATGTAAATTATTCCATGAGTAAAGTGACAAATAACGTCGCCCAGTTCAATCAAGTGACCTCGGGTGAGCTGAAACATGTTTGGCCTCATGAGAGGCCTATTTAAGACCTTAGTGGTCAGCGTAATTTGACCGCCTCTCTGGCCGGTCATCTATTGCGCAAGTACTTCTCCGTTCTCAATGATTTTTCACATTTAACTACATTATGTCAGAATCTATATCCAAATAGCTTTTGCCCACAGCTACACTACTTATAATTTGATTTTCTGGATGTTGACTACTACCGGGTCCAACTATATCAAAGAATCTCCTGGGTAACAACAAAAATACATTGAAGTCGATGAAGCTGTTTAGGAGAAGTATTACGAACACATGCTTATCGGAATTTAATATTATATAAAGATGACACATCTAGTAGTAACTACTTCTGTCTTAAAGCGTCTCGGATCTGTATGCATTGGCTTACCGACCCTATTTGTATGGTCCCGCGCAGATCGGCCCATAACTTACGTTGACAAGCCTCAGATCAAATATTACTTGTTTACAGTTATTTATTACTTTTGACCGCGAACTTGGTAACAGTATCGGTGGGAGGATATATTTTGTTGGTAAGCTTCGTAGTTTTTTTGGGAAAAAAGTTGCGAGTTTATTTTGTGAAAAGTGCTAACTTTAAATTCGATTTTTTTACAGTTTTTTTAGATAATATGTTGGACTTGAACGCTAACGGCTAGTATACATACCTGTACAAGTATGTGCCTAGTAAATAATTTACCTTTTTAGGCTAAATTAGTAAATTATTCACAGATTTTAAATTATTAATCTACCTAGATAATAGATTATTTAAAAATTACACGGTTCTAACTAGGCAATTGCTAAAGAAACTTAGCATATTGAAGGTTATTTCCACAAGCCTACTGGTGTAGGAAGGGTTCAAGTACCCAAGGAGTATTCCTAGTCTTCTGCAGTAGGTGCTTATTAGGAAAATAAATTAATAATTAGTCCATAAATATTATAAGCTCTTCAATACACGATAACCCGAACCCGACTCTATATAATAAATTTCTATTCGATTGCTAAATTGCTATCGATATAAACTATCAGGTCGTTGCGTTGCCAGCTACAAATGTGCACGGACATAGGTAATGCATACAAAATGCACAAACATCATAAATAGAGGAGTTATGAGGGGCATAGCGGTTATTGCCTGGGCCAAGGATACCTTAGCAGTATTAGATAACTAGCTGTGCACACCGACTTCATCCGCGTAGTATTTAACTTAACAAAAATCTCGGGATTATCGGGATAAAAAGTATCCCATGTGTTAATCCCGGTTATAAACTATCTTTGTTCCAAATTTCATCCAAATCCGTTCAGTAGTTTTTGCCTGAAAGAGTAACAAACATCCACACTCACAAACTTTCGCATTTATAATATTAGTACTCGTAGGATATGCTAGGTAAGAGGAGGAACGATGTTATATTATCAATTTTGTAATTTAAACAGCATGCAACATATATGTTTCTAAGATAAAATATACTTACTGTCCTTGCAAATAAATATCTTATCTTATGTTATTTTATGGAGCCGGTTCGAAAAATCTCAAAGCCCGACGTAAATTAAATTTGTCTCATGTATACTGAGAATATTTATAGAGTAAAATTTATGAATTTTAAATCGTCACTTTCGTTTAATTTGGCTCACAAGGATTTTCTGCCCTTCGACTGAAGGCCTATTTAAACTTCGAGAAGTTTAAATAGGCCTTCAGGCCAAAAAGTGTATGTCTAAATTATTCGAAAATAGTTCATAAAATTTAGAAAACTATCTATTAAGATAATTGCGACTTTCTCAAAGATTGATGATACTGAAGTTGCTTTAAGAGTATTTTTTTATACTTATATCACATATAGAAATTTTACAAATTTAATGTAAAATGGAATCTGTTTACTCTGGTGGCGCACATGTTCAAGACTTATTCCTACCAAAATATTCCCACCACTGCCCGTAAATAAGAATATGCGAAAGATTTTTCTACACAAATCACTTATATTTTACATAGGCGCTTTCGACTAGCAACCTTTAATCTCATGGTAGAGCCATAGCTATAGGTTGCTCTACGTCTCTACGGCTTTTTAATTCGTTGCGGTTCGCGACAAATTTTGAGGAATAAATAACAGTTTGATGACTGTTTGAGCCCAAAGTACTTATGTAAGTGGGAAAGTATAATTTTACATCAAAGTTTTGCATGCGTGAGTTGAATTTAAAAGATGATGGTTCCGTATTTCAAATGAGGATAGAGTTTAGAGTCATCTGTATCGTTTGCTTCCATAAAGAAATGAGTCTTAGGGGACTTCTTGGCGTATTATTATTGTAATAAAGGGACACCAAAACAGAGGTGATAAAACCTCTGAGTAGCTAACTTATTCGCTGGTAATCGATCTCAAGTCTGATTGCGATCATGAGCTATGACACGTTATTAATACTGGTATGATAAGAATTACATTTTCAAGATAGTTCTCAGGCATGAGATCGATTATTGAAATAAAACTATTTTACGGATTTTATCGCGTTTATTTACATTTTTATGTTCCTGACGTTTCGGCTGCTTTACAGTAACCATGGTCTCGGGGGGACTGAGGTGTTAGACGTCCTGATGTCATAGTTAATAACTGGGTACCCTCGTATTTAGATGTTGTTTGCGGTCCGATCCACGCAAAATGTAAATAAACGCGATAAAATCCGTAAAATTGTTTATTTCAATGTGTAGTATTCGCGTAAATATAAGAAAACAATATGAGATCGATTAACTAAAACGGGCCTAGGTGACGTTAAAAATCATGTAAGTCCAGTGAGTATTACGTTTATTCACCCTTACTCGTATGTACGCTGCACAAGGCGTCGCTGTCCCGTGATTGATGAGCGAGCAACGAATGACGGGCGACGAATCCAATGATCGATCGCGCCGCATCTGCGACTCACCGTTGGCTTTACTTGATGTTCCATTTTGCATGTATTAGGCTGTTTTAATTAGGAAACTTCATTGGTAGAGGCAATTATTTGTGTAATTCTTGGTAATATCAAAAGGCAACACACTGGAGCTATTATAATATTTATAATAATATATACTACCCTTTGTAATTACTGTTTATAAGCAACTGGCGATAAAAAAAGATATGTCAAAAGACAAGCCCGCTGAGTTTCTTGCCGGATCTTCTCAGTCGAGGTCGGGTTCCGATCCGGTTGAAGATATAAGAAAAAAATATGTAAAATTGACAATTTGTAAGTGCCCCCGTAGGCCTAAATAAAATAAATGATTTGAATTTGAATACACAGGCTGGTTCTGCCGGTGTATTATCACCCTCTTACAGAGAATCCGCGTAGAGTAGCCATTATATTAGCGGTTTCGGACGATGAGTAGGAGAGCCGGAAGTCCAAATCCCCCTTTTCCCGTCTCACGTTGGCAACGTGCAAGCAATGCCATCAGTATTGCAAGAATCTATAGGCTACGGTAACTGCTTAACATCAGGCGGATCGTACGCTCGTTTGCCGACTTTGTTACATAAAAAAGAAACAATGGACGAGCTAGAGCGTGGGCGCATGTTCTCTGTGCAAGGTAAAGATAGTGTAGATACGATAAGTGATAGTGATCTGTGGGTGCTGGGGGCTCCAGCAACCACGGAAGTAAATAGTGGGTTTTGAGCACCCGTGACTATTGACATCAAACCTGATCAGTTTTGATGTCAATACCACACCCGCCGCGTAGAAAGAAACTTGCTTGGACGCGTTTTTAACCGACTTCCAAAGAAGGAGGAGGTATGTTTGACTGTGTGTAATTTTTTTTGTATATATGTTCACCTATTACTTCGATAATTGGTTATTGTTTTGCAGACTGGTCAAGCCATATGCACTGCTGTAGACCAAAACCATGTGTTAGTGGTTCTGGGTTGGTTTCAATTTGCAGAAGTGTGTGTGGGTTGGATCCATTTCGCAAAACTACGTCCAATTGTGGACCGATTTTGAAAATTCTTTTTTTCATCATAATCAGTATAAGTCACACGTCATGTTTAGGTCCAAACAGTCTAAGTACAATCCATGGTGCTACACAACTGATATTCCATCAGCCGTATCGGTCTTGTTTCCGGGGCAATCAGCCTATAAAGTTATTTTTGTCTCCCGCATTGCGATCGTGAATAATTTTGTGGTTGCTTGGTAAATTGGTGCTTTTCTGTTGATTGAATCCATAATTGGGCTTCAATTTAGGTATGATGAAATACGTTCTAATATACAGTTTTGAAGAGATTACCGGACTGCATCTGTCATGAGATTCACATTGATGTTATTAAATTATTTTTATTCATACCAAACCCAAAATTGGTGATTATAAACACATTTATCGGCCCATTTCTAAGCGCAAAGCGGAAACATTCATCTGTTTCAATTAAACGTGTACCGTTAACGATTAGCTTCAAAACCCATTAGCAATCGCATCGACAATGCGCTCCATTTGATATCTGATACCATCAATTGTGTGATACAGTTTTAGGAGGATGTTCGGTGCATGTGTATTTACTTGATAATGCGGATTTAGACCACAAAGCACCCTATTTCAGTGGTACCGGACTTCACGCGAGGTTCGCAATTTAGTTACGTAATACCTGAAAGTTGTAGAGCCATTGCAAATACTTGAACATATCGGGATATTATTTTAACAATAAGATATAATATGAGAACTGCAGACAAAATGAGTTGTGACTCCATAATATTATAGAACAAAGCCAACAAATAAGCATAGCACCCGCTTGATGCTAATCAGTTTTTTTTTAAGCTTTTATTCGTGCGAGTTGATACAGGATGATGCTAATCTGTTACCGTAGCCTATAAATGCTTAAAATACCAAAGGCATTACTCGCACTCTGCCGACTTAAAGTGAAATCGCACTCCCCAAAGGGATAATAAGGGAGAGTGGTTAGTCTTCTGACTCGGTCACCCAACGTACAAAAAGCAGCTATGATAACGAATTATTTAAGCTGATCTTCTGTGAGAGGGTGGTATTACCCCGGTCGAGCCAGTAAATTTATGAGCTGTACTCAATTGACTACAGATTTGGTCTAAATCACTTTAATCTATACCTATCTATATACATACTATAGATATATACATAACTAGCCTGTACCCGGGACTTCGTGCGCGTAGAATTTAACTTAACAAACATTTCGGGATTATCGGGATAAAAAGTATCCTATGTGTTAATCCCGGTTATAAACTATCTGTTTTCCAAATTTCATCCATATCCGTTCAGTAGTTTTTGCCTGAAAGAGTAACAAACATTCACACTCACAATACACAAACTTTCGTATTTTATAATATTAGTAGGATTACTAGTACTCATACTATCTTCACCTCCACCAAAGACATTTGATAAATTTTCGCTTCGCTAAGATATGGCCTCTTTCCATTGGGTCAGGCCCAATGTGATTCTGCCAATGTCGAGTAACAAATAGCAATAACAAACACAATTAATAACAATACAATACAAAAATGTGACCGTCCATTTTGGAAAAAAAAACTTCGCTAAGATATTATACAGTCATCAAAGCATCATCTCTTGCAAGACAAATGTCAAATGAGAAATCGACAGTTGACATAACAAAGAAGTCCAGAACTTGACAGTTCTCGATGTATCTAAAAATAATATTTCCGTTAACGAAATAAGCTTATTCATGTCATAAAATAGACCGACATTACTCGTATAAAAGGTCAACGATGTTATTGCTTTCTTGAATATTTATTGGCACTAAGTTTACTGCCGCGCCGCGCTCTCCAATCGTGCGGGCATCATTTTTATTCGCAGTATAAACGTTGAACGTAAGAGTTATGAGTTTGCGTTAAGTAATGTAACGTTAACGTAAGTATGTAAAGGGGGTAGAAATCTAGAAATTATAATAATATAAATAGGGTGACTCTACAGTCCGTAATAACACATGAGGATTTGGATCACTATCGGAGATAAATTTAAATGTTACCTAACTAAATTTTTATCAAAATTCGAGCACATTTAAATACTGTTAATTTTATAGAAATGAAATATGTGAAGTACTAATTGCAAAGCAATTAAAAATAATTGGATATTCGTGGCTGATAATTCTAAATGCGGTTTGGTCTCTTTTTAGGTTTTGTAAAGCCGCGTTGGTGTTCTAAAGCCGCATCACAAAAGTGATAAATATTCACAGGCTATTCAACCTATTCAACCTTACAAAATATGACAGTTACATAGATGCACCGGATATAGCTGTATTTATGCACTTGAATTATTATTTCGGACTTTTGAAACACTATTGTATACATATAACAAAGTCGGCAAAGTGGCGACCCGCTTGGGTAGCGTGTGTATGCATGGTACATTCTGATACAAAGCAATGTTACGTAGCCTTTTTAACCCCAGACGAAAAAAAGGGGTGTTATAAGTTTAACATGTGTATCTGTGTGTCTATCTATGGCATCGTAGCGCCCAAGCGGACGAAACGATTTTAATTTTGTTTTTGAAGCGAAGCTTCTTTACGGACGTTCGGGGCGCTCGCTACCCGGGCACTAAAACGGTGAAAAGCGTAACGCGTTACGCGTTACGCGTAACGCGTTACTCGTTAATATAATATTATCTAATATCTACTGCAAAGCTTCGCTTCTTTCGGGCGTCCCTAGACGGCACTGATTTTTTTTTTTATTAGAAAGGTATTCTGATCGAGTGTTGTTAGCTATGTTTCATGAAAATTGGTTTAGTCGTTTAAAATCGATCAGCTCTTTTGTAGTTGAAAAAGCCGTCGCATTGGGCATAGTGATCTATCAACGCACATCCCAAACCACTGGACGGATCGGGCTGAAATTTGGCATGCAAGTAGATGTTATGACGTAGGCATCCGCTAAGAAAGGATTTTGATTAATTCTACCCCCAAGGGGATAAAATAGGGAATGAATAATCCCAAAATTTTTGTTATATTAAATTACACGCGGACGTAGTCGTGGGCACAGCTAGTTTTATTATACGTAGCAATCGGTGTTCAGACTTCCTGCCGCCCTTGAAAGCGTTCATTCTCAATGTCGGTCATGTCGTAACACAAAAAAGTCTAAACATATGCTCAACGAGTGATAAGAGCTCAGACCTTTTAATCTCGACAACAAAAGCACCGAGACCGAGACCCACTTAATTACTTCTTCAATGATGGATGGCTCGGTACTAAAAAAAAACTGTTACCAAAACACCGACATGTGTTTTAGTAAAGTTATATTTGAGCGGCTTTAGTGTTAGAATGAGTTGAAGTTTTGGAAAAAAAAATACAATAGCATAATTACAGAGTAAACTGTGTATTTAAATATTTTATTTTCTGTTTTGACGTCCCGTTCCTGGTCGTGGGCCTCCCCTCAATACGACGGGAATTCAGGCCAAAAACCACCACCCTGGCCCAGTGCGGGCTGGCAGATTTCACATGTCGTTCTACAATTGGTAAGATTTTCCAAGACATGCAGGTTTCTCGGAATGTTTTCCTTCACCGTAAGCAAGTGATAACCATATTGAAATGATGATTCGCACATAGATTTCGAAGCACCCAGAGGTGGGGGTCGGGGTTTGAACCCAGGACCTCGTGCCTACAATACACGTGCTTGACCAATCGAATAGCACTGCTACATTAATCTTACTAATATTATAAATACGAATGTTTGTGAGTGTGGATGTATGTTTGTTACTATTTCGCGCATAAACTACTGAACGGATTTGGATGAAATTTGGAACACAGATAGTTTATAACCTGGATTAACACATATAATACTTTACTTAAGTCTACGCGGACGAAGTCGCGGGCAGAAACTAGTAATAAATGTAGGAGTGAGAGGTGTAGAGAGAGACGTAAGAGAGATGACGTAGTTACGTGTCAAGATGTAAGAGTGAGTGACAGATGAAGTATGAGAGCGATAGAGATGAACGGGAGTCCAAAGAGAATACAATACTACGTAAGACGGGAGTCGTAAGCAAGTATTGAAGACGAGTAGACGTATTTAAAGACGATAAAAGAAATAAAGAACTAAATTGAAGATTGAAGAGTTTGATTCCACCCACATTAATAAAAATTGCCTGAAGAATATGACACCAACTGTATAGTATAACACTAATTACTAAGGGCGATCCAGGTGATACCCGTTCTAATTACACTTGACTTACAATTGACTCGCAATACCTCGGTTTTGACATTTCAATCGGACCGAAAATTTCGAAGTACACTAACGATTGCTTCTCGAGTTGAGAGTCAGTATTGGTGGGCGATAATCTCAAATTACAATTAACATCTGACTCATCCGACTAAATTACAATTCGCTATTCACCCTCAGAATTTTCTAAAGGGTCCATCCACCCTCTGAGTCATCGTCCTCGCCATAATTTTGATATCAATCATAAATTGTACACTAATGAGGTATTTGTTGGGGCAGCTCTGATGTACAAAATGGATACAGAAAATGAGTATAGTAATGAGGGGTAAACTGCTGACAACCCAAGAATTGTGGATTCTGAAAGGAGACGAGAAATGTCAATGTGTGATTAGAGGGGGCGAGACAGTAATTTTATTTTTAAATCAAATGCTGTGCCTACTTGTTTGAATCCCTACCATTTACGTACTACTAATATCAGTATTTTATTATGGAACAAAGTCACTAACCAACCGTAAGACTTGTCTGATATTAAGCAGTTAGTAAGAACATTACTAATTTCTTAATCGAATTCATTATTGTAAACGAGCCCCGTTGTCAGGTACAGAGAGAAAAAATATCTTCAAAGGTTGTTTTTAATTTTCATGAATAATTATATTCATACTGTATACGTAGATAAAATTTGTAAATTATATATACACAAGGCGGATTGAATTTTACTTTAAAACGACTCTATGAGGGTTTTAATTTAATTAAACGCCAATATCACACAAGTACTGAGTACCTACCATCGTACAAAGACCTTCCCTCAGTTTACACAAACACATCGCGTTACGGCCAATTATTTTAATTAGTACGTACATTGTCAATTATAATTAATACTCGTCAGTGAGTGGTTTAAATAAAACAATGTTAAGAGTTGATTGATTAATTAAGCGACTAGGTACTGAGTCAGCAATAAGCGTACATTTTTGGAAGCATCAACTTACTTTAACTAACTTATGTTTTATGAAAATATCAATAATTTATTAAGCCAGTATTCCTTAAGGAGTAGACATTAAGTGTCAACGTTATTTCTTCTTTCTTGGTTACAATGTAATCAACGGTGAACCTCTTAACCGGTAATTTGAAGACTGTGTGCTGTTTCTTGAAAATTAAATGATAACACTTATCATAACTCAGGAATCAAATTCAAGCAATCAAAAATCGAATCGTCGACCACAAGACCATTGAATAAGCATAATAACATAAGTAATATTAAGTAGATGATAAAAATAAGATTAGTAGAGATATACAAAAACGTTGTAATCAGAAAGTACATATCTGGTCATATATAATAAAAAATAAAACAGTGATAATAATTTTCGGAGCCATGAGGCCGGTAGACAAATGGACTAGTCATCACATGACGTTGGAACACATCAACGCCGCCGCTGAATTATAATATACTTTTCCTCTCTAGAATGTCCTCCCTATGAATATCTTTAACTAATTTCCTCTGTTCGTTTTAGAGTAAACTCATGAGATATTATAGCGTACAAGCGTGTGCGCTCTCTTCCCTCACTCTCACAGCCCGATTGATGGCAATTCCATACGACTGGAGAGATTTCAGCCGCAGAACCGAAGCGACGGCGTTACATGCTCACTCAGTTCAATTTGCCACTAAATGATCACACATCTCTAAATGACCTTGCCGAGCGTTGCTTTGCCTCCGATCGATTACCGATCATTAATTAAAGCCACCTTTGAGTGTTTTGCTTAGTTTGGCAGCGTAAAGTGTGTCAGTCTGGCGATAACACTCCGATTATAATGACCACAAAATCTAATTTGAACCTGAAATCAGTCCATACCTTCACAAATACCCCAACCTTTCTCAACAGAAAACAATACCAGCTCCCATTTGGCAAGATCTCACAAAGGCCGAGAATTGCGAACAATGTAGCTATAAAAAGCTAAGTGCTTTGTACCTAGTACGAGTAATAATGAAGGAAAGAGTCCATTAATCTCCCGTGCATTACTGGGCACCGACTGATGTTATAGAATCGATGTAGCTGTCGATAGGCGGTATCGAGTACACTCGATTACATAAATAGTAGCATCGATTACCTGATACACTTGCGGGATGTGTTTGGATTAGTGACTGGAATAAAGTAGTTTTTGTAGATCATAAAACAAATGCCGACTAGGGACGCCCGAACAAAGCGAAAGATTATAGTATAAAGCGTAGGGCTCGGCAGCTGCCACTCTGTATACCTATATATATCGTGTTACGCTACTGACGCTTAGCACTGATAGCGTTTTAGCGCCCCGAATGTCAGTATAGAGGTTTCGCTTCAACAATATACCTAACTAGCTGTGCCCGCGACTTCGTCCCCGTGGAATTTAATTGACAAAGTTTCATACAAACTTTCATTCCCTATGTTATCCCCTTGTGGGAAGAATTAATCAAAATCCTTTCTTAGCGGATGCCTACTTCATAACATCTACCTGCATGCCAAATTTCAGCCCGATCCGTCCTGTGGTTTGGGCTGTGCGTTGATAGATCACTATGTCAGTCAGTCAGTCACCTTTGAGTTATATATATTTAGATAAAAAAGGGTTTTGTTGAGCATAATACATGTTAATATTTATTTTATACTTATATGGGCAAAAAAACCTAAAAACATTATTCATTAAGCCTAATGTAAAGTGATCACTACCAGTAGTCAAATACGTGTACAAGGTTTGGCTTCACATTAATAATTTTAATAACTAGGCTGGGGATTAAACCCGGTGGATAGGTACCTCTCTTCGGGTATAAAATGGCCACTGTCCCAAAATATTCACTTTCGCAAAATGACCATCTTTCCCAAATAATTACGGTACAAGGGAGGCTCTACTAAGCACTAGACTGTTGACGCTTTGGATTATATAGTTATTTTACCTAAATTACTGTTCGTCCATCCTTTTATCAGCCGGAAAACGTCCGCTGGCGGACATACGACTCTCCTGTGGACTTCCACACATCAAGGTCTGCGCCTAGCATCCACCGAAGTAATTGCTGTGGTTATAATAATTTCAGGTTTTCAGAATATCCAGGATATTGACTACTGTAATAAAACGTAAAATCTTGCTGATGAAAAGTTAATATAATTTTCTGTAGGTAGATAATGATTTTGAGATGAAATTGGGTAATTATGAAATTTGATTATCGTTGTGTACCTGTTTAAATAACATTTCGATTAAATTAATTACACTTATTGCCATGTTGTATAAGATGTATACTTATTACTACAATTAATGTATAACTGAACAAAGCTTTCATCAACTTTTTCACTCCACGTCTTCTTGATGTCTGTTTTAATCTCTTTTAATAATTGTTATATCCTGTATGAAAAATAAGCATATAAAATAAAAAATACATTATAAAATATAAACGCAACGTCACCCCAAAACGAATGGTATAGAGTGTCAAAACGTAAAAAAAATCGGAATTAATTTGTGCAGTGTCATATATTCCGTGATTTGCATTGGATATCCTCACGCATGGTCACCTCTGACTAGTGATAGATGCGTTAATGAAAAAAACTCGTATATCAAATACTAGATTATCCAATGTGTCCGCTTATTCATAGGTTCAAATTCTGTTGTATACAAATAGCATGTATAATAAATAAGACACAACAAAAATATTGCACAACTCTCATACAGTTTTAAGAACGTAATTATGACACTAACCTTACTCTTCTTCAAAATATGGCCAATCCAGTTAAATAATAACAATGACATCTTAAGAGGCTCTCGTTAGGTAGCTGGATCAAGGGTCAGATCCAGAAGGCAGTACTCCTGGAGACGGCTAGGATAGTGAAGAAGTTCCTCTTCCTGGAGCCTTGACCGCCGGTAACTAGGACCCTGTTCCCGATGCCGGTGGGCAACTATTTTTTTTATTTTTAAATTTATTTAGATAAGATATTTTTTATTTAGATTTAAAAATATAAAGTGATATAAAATAATTAAATGATATAATAATGAAACGTCAGGGCTGCATGTGACGAGCTGTTTGTGAGTAGCGACACCACGGACCCGAGTACCCCAGAGAGTTGGTCAGGGCCCCCACTTCAGCGTGTCTTCCTCGGCCGAATGGAGACCGACGAGGACCCGCGGGACTCTCAGCTCTGGCTTGCCTTAGTTGGCTGTCCAGAGGGGGGCGTTAGAGCTATATGGTCCAGGGGTGGAAGTGTTAAAGGGCATAATGCCGCGAGTAACTTCGGAGAAAACGCAGCATACCTCTACACCCCTGAGCCGCCCACACCCGTGTTGCCACTACCGTCTTTTGATGTTAATATTAGGGGCCCACTTGGAGAGCGGAACTTCACCACCTGCCGAAGATAGTTGGAAAATACTGATTATGGCAGGTGTCCGATTTCGTTGCAATAGCCCAATCCCCAGTCCATCCAAACTCCATCAATATACCTTTCTTTCTTCTTTCTCTTTCCATATTTGTAATAGTTCTTGCACCTGTTGGGGTCAAGTATCTCTATATGTCCCATCATTTGCAGCGGTTGACCTCAAAATGTGCCTTGCTCGACATTAAAATTCTCACAAAGGGCCTCTACATGTTGGACCCATGTCCCCATGCAAGCCTTCCAAAGGACCGTGCAGAGGGCGTGATACAGAGAGACAATAATAATATGGCCAAACTGACACACCGTATGGTCCCAAACTAAGCAATGCTTGTATCGTATGGGTACCGTACTGGAGCGATTCCTGTGACACCCGACCAGGGCAAATTACGAAAAAGGCCATTTCCGAAATTAACCCCAGCGGGAATCGAACCCGCAATCACCATGTGCATTGAGCCGAGCGGCCTATGCTCGAACTTCTGCGTCAAGCGGTCGTCAAAGTCATATTAGTATTCCGCCAGTTCAAGTACTTATCTAACAAATATCATCCTAATCATTTATTTAGCATGGAAGGCATCACACCAAAGCATTTATCTTCTTATCCACGTCTGATTTATTAATTATTATTTTGGTTTGTAAACGACTAAATTGATGTAAAGTATGCACACCCCACTAAACTAGCTTTCTCATATTATTTAAACACCTAAATCTGAGTGAGATTTGATTATTATTTACTATTACTTATTAAGTGACAATGGTGTTGCCTGCTCATATTCTGTTGCTGTTCCTGAGAATGTACACCGTCTTTCATTCATTGAAAAGAGTAACCATTGAGTTCCTTGCCGGATCTTCTCAGTGGACGCAACAATCCGAACCGGTAGTAGATTATGACTATTCTTATATGATTTGTTGGCTTACATGAATAAAAATAATTTTGAGTTTGAGTTTGGGTAATAACACATTTTATTTATAAGAAATCCAAAACAAAAACTTGACTGTCCACTTTGCAAAACCAAATGCAAGCCTAAGCTTATCCAAGTTAAGTTTAGGTTTAACTCAAATAATTTAACTAACCTTCATTTTTTGAGCTAATTAAAATTTTCTTCCTCCTATTTCATTCTAAATTAATTAGTATATATAGTTAAAAATAATGACTGTTTACATATTGTTATTGTAACTAATTTATATTTAGTTAATTAAAATATGTTTGATTATTTCGATAACCTAAATCGATTGATTAGAATAATTAGGTTGGGAGTTTTAAAAACTATATTGATTTCCATTTTAGATCCAACAAACACGCAATATTAATATGGATAAGCCTGAATTCTTTGCAATCAGAAATAATATAGCTAAGATCCAATGAAGCTTTTGGATGAGAGCACACCGTTTGTAATTCAGTTAGCATTAGGCTCCATCTATTTAAATAAACATTACGGCTTCTTACCAAGGAATAACCCACAAATTTATAAAATGTTGGCGAGCTCGGCGGTGTCCGCTTCGAATACGAACGTTATTATAATTTCGTATCGCTTCTGCTTGGCCGTAACATTAACTTTGCTTGGTATGTTGATTATGCTTGTCCTCAATATTCTTTCGTTTCAATAACTTCCAAAACCAGACTGAAACGTTAATTAACTTAATTAATACATTCAAACTGTATAAATATGGATGTATTCTAGTAAAATTTTCATGTGGAGATTCATATCCACCAACTTAGTGGGAGACGCCGCGATGGCGCTGCATATTTGGGTGTTGATTGGGCTCACTTTAGTTGCGGAGGGATATGGTAAGTTTTCATTTATTTAATTTTAAATATATTTTTCATTTTATGGCTCCTATTAATGACCGTCCAAAATGTATGCTTATAATGTCCGGACAGTTTGAGAAATGGGTAATAAGAGAGGGCATTATGCCAATAAGATGTTAAATTGACCAGGCTTTATGAACAAACTCTTTCATCTATTGGGTAGAATAATAATAATTGACCAAGTGCTTGTCACACCATGCACAATGAAGCATTCCGTAGCAGGTATCCCAACCTACTTACATTAGTTGTTTTGTGAGCTCAGGATATTTGGATTAATTATAAAAAATAACCCTAATCTAAATCCCCTATAGATTGTTTTGTCTGGCTAGACTTTCTCGGTGGATAAAGAAAAAAACCCTAACCTATCAAGCTAGATTGCTTTGCCTTTGTTTCATGGGTCATATAAAACAAGTGCACGTCAAGACATGCACAATGAAGGCTTCCGGACCCATTTAAATAGCAATGATTTATCGTATCTATAACCAAAGTAGTGAAACAAAAGAAACAATGTTATATTTGCGGTTGATTTTTGAATCTCAGTATTGAGTTTATTTAGAAACGACGAGAAATAACCCGAACTTTAACTTGGTCGGCTGTTGCTCGTGATTTAGTAAACCCATTTTACCTGATATAATTTTAATTGCAATGTCGTGTCATGTGCTACTGTACAATTTTTTTCTAGATTTTCTGCATAGTGCTCCAAGTTTTTACACCAAGATTTACCTAAAGATATTTTTTTGGCTTAAACAAATTCGGGACCCCAATACAAACTATTTTCCCTTATTTTTCACACTTGAGGGTGGAATATTATAAAACGCTGAAAAACATTTTTTATTTGTAATGAGTCGTTTTTTACCCATACAAACTTTCACCCCCTATTTTATATACTTAGGGGTGGAATTTTACAAAATCCTTCCTTAGTTAATATTTACGGTATAAAAGGTACCTACTGTCTAAATATCACGGTTCTAACATCAGCGGTTTTGGCTGTGCGTTGATTCCTTTGTTTTGATGACTGAATTTGCAAAAAGTATCAAAATATGCGACATAACTGGCCGTATCTTTTGATTGCGTTGTCTTCGAAGCATTAATTATTAATTTCAACTTGATATCTCTTTCAGTTTCTGAGAAAAGGGGTCTTCTGAGAAAAACAGTCAGACTGATAGACAAACGGACAACAAAGTGATTCCATTTTTCCTTTTAAGGTCCGGAACCCTAAAAAACCCTAACCTAAATCACCTAAACTGTTTAGCCTGGCTATACGTTCTGGATGAATATACAAAAATAACTAAACTACCTAGATTGTTTTGACAGGTTTGAAGTACCTACCTATTCTAATTTATGAAATAATCATCAGGATATTACCCCTTACATGTTTACAAGAATAGTTATTAAATCATCACAACCGTGACTGATTACCACCATAATCCTAAGCATATGGGTATATTAGGCTAGGTAGGTAGGTACCTACAAGATTTGTAAGTACCTACCGACCAGAGGAAGAGAGTTTAACCGGTCTAGCCTTGGCAATATGGCTCCATAACTGTTGGCTAGATCATAGGTAGGCCAAATCATGGCATACACATGCTCTCCAGAATGGGACCAATCTGGAGGAACATCCTTTCAAATCGAAGAGTTTTTCAAATCTAAATATATATAACTCAAAGGTGACTGACTGACATAGTGATCTATCAACGCACAGCCCAAACCACTGGACGGATCGGGATGAAATTTGGCATGCAGGTAGATGTTATGACGTAGGCATCCGCTAAGAAAGGATTTTGATTAATTCTACCCCCAAGGGGATAAAATAGGGGATGAAAAATCCCGAAATTTTTATTAACTTAAATTACACGCGGACGAGTCGCGGGCACTGCTAGTCGGTTTATAAATGACGGAGTTCTGAGGTAACAAACATAAAAAAACATTCAACCGAATTGATAACCTTTTCCTTTTTGTAGTCGGTTTAAAAAATCCCCACTTTCGATGCTCAGACGGACGGATGATAATATGATAGTTTCTCGTAGGGACTACGGGACCCTAAAAACTGGCCTGTCTTGGGTTTTTCTAGCAGCCTCAAAGTTCAATTTCTTTGGTCGGCGTAGAATTTGCAAGCCTGGCGCATTGGTGTACCTATATAACATGAACTTTAAGTGAGTTATGTTTAACCGATTTGAATTGAATCCGTTAAAAATCGGTCGAACCGGATCCGCTGGATTACCGGATCCGGTTTTATGGATTGCAATCCATACATGTGTTACACAATTTATTAACTGATATAAAAGCTTGTCGTGAAATTCGCATATGTTATAGAAAACATTTTCTTTCATGGAACTACTTATAACAAGTATTTGTCAAGCAAGACTAGTTAGTACACAGGTACTCCCGACAAGCTTTCATATAATTATATAAATTATGTAAGTAATACATGTAGGTACTAAATTGATTGGTGTGATTCAATTTAAAGATGATTTCCTTCTTTTAGGGCAATCAAATAAAAGCTTGTTTTGATTTTTTTTTACCATTAATTTATTTGATAATAATTACAGGTTCAGACCCGGAATGGCCCTCCATGTATACAGTCAAAGCGACGAAAATACACCTTACTTATAATGTAATTGAAGATTATCAAATATGGTGTGTATTTTCAACTTTTATTTCATACTATTGACAGACTCCTACAGCCGGGGTATTACAAACCAGACATGGCCTGTTTATAAAGCGACCTGGATTCAAACCTTCAAACAGAGGTCCAGCTCGTCTTGCCATACAATTCTGGGCCTGCTATTGTTATCTTCTTCTGCAACCGCAGCGAAGCGCCTTTCATTACCTGCCCGCGGGGCTCCCCTCGATGCGAAGGGGATTCAGGTCACAAATACACTAAGCTAACTAAATATCATTCAGAAATGTTAATGTCATTATTTCAGGAAGTCCAAATCAAAATCAAGGGTAGATTATAATAATGGTGCAGTGAAATCGATTGTAAAGAACGGCAAAACCTACGATGTAAGTTTTATTACACACTCAATGAATTAACTTTTTTAAGCAACTAGGAAAAGTGATGACTAAGATTGAATGATAAAAGGCACCTACGCCATGCCTCGGAAGATATGACGTGGCGTAATACAAGGTCATTTGATCCTTTTTCTCGGGTTTGAATAGTTTTTGCGTCGAGCCATGTAGGGTCCTAAAGGGGATCCTAGGATCCTAAAGGGGCCTCGTTTAAACATTCTAGAGTCGAGGCGGTGTCGAGGTGATGGCACCCATGCGGCGCGCCACGTCTAGGTTTTCTTTAGGAATAATTTATTCCAAAAGAATGTGCTCACGTCTCGATGCCACTGACATTTTGTGATATCGTTACATGCATTTCGATGCTGCTGGAATGGCTCTCTGTCGCCTCGACTTTACTAAAGATACGCCACGCCCGTTGCACGACAACGCTGAGAATCTTGATTGAGCGTTGCGCCTAAGGCACCGCTGATAGTAACTAGAAGAGTGGGACCTAAACTTGTGGGTCGATTAAACTTGATTGATATAATAAGATTTCTGAATTACAGATTCATCCAGAAGCATTCCTAAACCAATCAGTATACACTGTTTGTTCAGTTTCTGATTCCCGCACACTCCACAATATACTGCCTGATACGAATTATCTTGAGCTCGTTGGTGAGCAAATTACTATTTTATTTAACTACCTTTGTACCTGCGAATTCTGTCATACCCTATTTTACCCCATTTTAGGGGTGTAATTTTTTAAAGTCCTTTCTTAGTGTCCACTACGGTAGAACACACTTTTACATTTTAAATACATACTTAAGTATTATTTTAAGGAAATGTAAGATGAGGAGTATTTTTTTTTGTTATAAACACAGAAGGACTCCAAATCTTCATTAAGTTGTGCAAAGTGCAAGAAAGAAACTAAAAATTGGCTACTATTTGAACCAAAAGTAATTTTATTTTACAGGTAAAGAGAAAATAAGAGATAAACGCATAAGAAAATATATATACGAGAATACCAACGATAATAATGTTCGAGTAAAAGAAACGTTATGGGCAATTTACAACCACACAAAAAAGTATTGGTATCCCGTCAGGTAAGACCTTAAAGTCTAAATCAATCACAAAATATTACAATTTCGTATAGTTTTGCAGACTATCCACACATACTTCTGAAAACTGAAACCCACCTTCAACTGGCAACCAATAACAAAACTTATAGTGGGTTGGTTTTGATCTGCTGGAGTATGTGTTTTTTTTCATGCTGTTTTTTTCATTCCGATTTCACTTAACTCTTAGAGTAGATTATCTAAAGTAAAACATATTCAATATGTATAAAAGATTAACTTCTCTTCTCTTCTATCTAATTGGCCTAAATGTTATTTGTTATACGTATTTTGTTATATATATTTTAGGTACGAAAATTTGGAGTTCAACACCGAACTAGGATTTAAGAAGAGTCACGTAATTTGGGAGTTCTCTGGATTTTCAACCACTTTTTCAAAAACGGAAGTTTTCGACTTGACTAATTGTAATTAAGTATAAATTTCTTGTAACATATAAGGTTTTACTTTAATAATGCACCAACATTTGCATAGCCTCTTAATAAATGCTAAAAATGACATAACTACTTCAAATTAATAAAAAAATCCTATGGGTTTCCATTTAACAGCTGATCTTTTTTAAGTCACTCGCTAAATTGCTACCTGTCAGCTGTATTAACTAACAGAAAATATTCGTAAGTACTATCAGGTTTATTTTTGTAGCTACACCATCTTTAGTATTTATATAATATTAGTTACAAGCACATATGTAAATTGTATATTCTTTAACAACAGCTGATACGGCACAAGTCCATTGGAAATAATGTAAAGGGCGGTCTCTTTGTGCACTATTTACCTACTGAGTCGCATATGCCCATTGGGAATGGGTGTGTTTTGCCCATACGTTTAAAAATCATACTATTTTATAAACAACTAAGAATTCTCACTAAGGCGCCATACAATACAGAGCACATTTGTTCCTACAAAGTCGATAACATTTTTGGCAAGATACGGATAGCTCGGATGAATTACCTAACCTTACAAGAGCGACCATATTCAGACAAAAGATAAATCAATTGATATAAGTCCAGGCATATATACCACAATTTACGGGTTAAAGAAGATATTTAAGATTTTTTTTGTGTTCCAGATGACTGTGAGGCAGCTTCTGAAGAAGTTGAAGAAGACAGCGATGCTGTAACAGAAGAATTGATGTTCATTAATCCTGAAAAGGATGACCACGTCAATCATGCTTTTAATGCGTACGTAACCACTTAATTATTAGATCTTTACTAATGACAATTCTTCTTTGTTGTGGGTTTAGCTAGCCTGGTTTGGTCGATTGTCAATATTTGGGGTCTATTCAGACAAGCTGCATCCGGACTGCAAGGCAGCTGCAAAGTTTGGATGCAATTTAAAATTAGGTAACTGCACCAAAACTGTTCAACAATATCCTTAAGTTTCAGGAGAAATGGAATGTCAATTTGATCAATATCTGATATTGATCAAATTGTCATTCCATTTCTCCTTAAGCTTTTAAAAAAGTGGCGGAACAAAGTGTTGCTCACAACACTTTGTTCCGCCACTTTTTTAAAAACTTTTATTATCTCGAGTCTTATGTGAATTATCAAAAAATATTTACACCGTCTTCTCCAAATAAATTAACTATTACTTCTTACTAAGTACAAAAATAAAGGAATAAATCAAATTGATTGTGGTGTAGGCAATTGCAATTTATTTTCTATTATTTTGGGCTGATATTTCTTTAAGGTTCAAAAAGAGGTATGGAAAGAAGTACGCTGATTACAAGGAACACGCGTTCCGGAGGAGAATTTTCCAAAACAATATGAGGTTAGTAATATAATAATAATTAGCCTCTCTATTGTCCCATACGAGGAACAAGCCTCCCCTCAATGCAAGAGGGAGTCGCCCAGTACCAAATTGCTGGATCTCCCACTGCTTTCATCTGTTCCCTCTCACCCTCGCACAGTATATCGGCGTCAAGTAGCTACACTAGCCCAAGTCCCTTATCCATTTGTCCCATTTCAGTCGTAACGTGCGAGCAATGCCTTTGGCATTGCAAGCATGGCAGTTAAGCTACTGTAACTGCTTAACATCAGATGGGTCGTACTCTTGATTGGCAACTTTGTTTTTATTACCAAAAATGTATCTAATCAGTGGTTATATACAGAACGATGTGGTTGCGGAGTAAGTATGTAATGAAATAACTTTTATTCCTCACAGACATATCGTGGCAACCAATAACAAAAACCTGGGTTACAAACTCGCCATCAACCATTTTGCCGATAGAACTCCGAAGGAAATGAAGAAAAGCATGGGTTTGCGCCGGCGCGGCCCGCGCAAGGCGGGCACCGTGCCATTCCCTTACACCCAGAGTCAATTGAAAGAATTGTCGAAAGACTTGCCCAAAGAATACGACCTAAGGCTATATGGTTTAGTATCAGCTATTAAACGTAAGTGAAGTATTTACTTAGACCTACCATAGCCAACGACAAGCAATACAAAAGTTAATCGATATATTTATTAAAAGAGTTGTGTTTAACGTTTCTTGGTCATGTATTTTTAATTAACAGTGCGGTTCGGAAACAGAGTAGTAAATTGCGAATTTATAAAATGGCTGCCTTAATGTTGGAAAGCCTGTGGGTGACCGACTTGATCCTGACCATTGTTACCATTTCGTATGGGTGTTCGTTATCCACAGTATACTACTACGAGTATATCAGAAATAAATGAATGATTTTAGAGATATATTTGCGGATGAATGTCCGAGGATTTTGTTGGTTTGCTTGGTTTTACTGGTGTGGCTGGTTGTAATTTTTTGTGATCCATAAGTTCATATTGCTGTTTTTTTGTGTTAATTTTGATTAATGATTATTCTTTCCTATGTTTATTGTACACAGATCAAGTTAAATGCGGTTCATGCTGGACCTTTGGGACCACGGCTGCCGTGGAGGGAGCGCTCGCGCGGAGCAATGGAGGCAGGCTCTTGTCTCTCGCCAACCAAGCCCTTATTGACTGCGCTTGGGCGTAAGTTTCCTCTACAGTTGTAGTCTCTACCGGAGTCTCTACCTTTAAGTCACCAACCGACCGCCGCGGAAAATTCATACAAACTATCCGCACTCAAAACACAATAAAGGGTGAATGTACTAAGTGCAAATATGAAGATTAAGTTTCAATAGCAAAAAAATGCGTTTGTTGCGTATAGTGCAGAAGTGCATAATGTTTATTTTTAAGAAGTCTATTTCACAGATTGCATTTGGAAAAAATAATCTTTCCGTGCGTCCGGGCGTGGTGAAAATTCCTAATATTCCTTGTTTCATGGTTGCTATAATACCATGTGTGATTGACGTCTAGATATGGCGCATACGGCTGCGATGGCGGCACGGACACTGGTGCATACGAGTGGATGATGGATTATGGACTACCAACTGAAGCTGAATACGGACCATATAAAAATCAGGTGAGATTGGATTATTAGAGAATGTAGGTGAAAAATAGGGATGATTTACAAAAAAAACCTGAACAGAAGCTATTTGGATTACCTATAGTTTTTATTTATCTTAATCATTTTTTGTTAATATTTTGTAAGAATCTAAAAATCATGGATAGAACATGAAAACTCAAAAAACAAGAAAAAATAAATATTAATTATGCATTCTACAAATACATTTCCCTGTTACAGAACGGAATATGTAGAATTAAAAATATGACGAAATTGTATCCAATTCGTGGCTTCACCGATGTCACACCCCTGAGCGTCGAAGCTATGAAGGTAATATCAACTATTTATGTACTATGATCATTGATACATACTTTAGATACAATTATTTTCAATCATATTAAAAATAAAAACAGTGCCCCTGTTATCATAATGCTAATTATACTTAGCGGAGGTAGATCGACCTGTGGCTTTATTAGGATGAATGAGAGAACCGGAAACCCAACCTCCCTTCCTCTCCCTCTTTTCCGTTCCCCTTAAGCATAGCAACGTATGAGCAAAGCCTTTTGGCAAGCATCTAAAGGCTACGGTAACTGCTTAACATCCGGCGGGTCGTACGCCTGTTTTCCGACATTTTTGTATCAAAATCACCCTTAAAAATCGATGCATTCATTTATAAGACTGCACAATGAGGTACTTAATCACATAATGGGCAATTAATAGGGAAGAGCCTGAAAAAATAATGCTTCGACGAATTACATTTTCTCGAAGCACAATTGACCGGTGATATCTTTTGTACAATGAACTCTATGTCCTCGACCTAGGTGTGTCAATTCTAAAATGTCTCTTTCCAGATTGCTTTGATAAATCACGGCCCTCTCTCAGTGTCTGTACACGCCACGGACGCTTTCAAAATGTATTCATCGGGCATCTTCTACGACCCTGAATGGTAGCTATGTAATTTTCATACTTATTGACCCCCTAAGCCTACACTATGAACCTAAACGAAAGAAACACTATGTTAAATAGCTCACAAGTGACATGTAGATTAGGTACTTGGTATATTAGACTGTATGTAAACCGGGAACAATTTCCTTGCGTTCAAACGCTATGCTATGCCTTTATAATAACCAAGTAGTAGGCACCATACTGGATCAGAGTTTTTTTGATCTGGCCTAAATGTTGTTGGCCATAACAACTTCACCCGGACAGAGGGCGAGCGCAAGTGCGCTCCAGCCAGAGGAGCAGGGGGGCAGCTAGCTCAAGGGCGCCACAAGGGACACGACCTCAGCTTGGACCGCTGCCAGGATAGGTGGCGAGGGTAAATCTACCACCGGATCGGAACGCGACCTCGACTGAGAAGATCCGGCAAGAAACTCAGCGGGCTGGCACCACGTCTGGGGTTCAAACCCCGGCTCGCAACTCTGGGATTTTAGATATATGCGAATCATAATTTCTATTATGATTATCACTTGCTTACGGTGAAGGAAAACATCGTGAGGAAACCTGCATGCCTCAGAAAATCTAAGCAATATTCGAAAGACGTGTGTAATCCGCCAACCCGCACTGGGCCAGCGTGGTGGATTACGGCCTGAATCCCCTCGTAGTGAGGGGAGACTCGTGCCCAAGAGTGACACGTCAAAAGGGCTAAATTATTATTTGGAATGAGCAACCTTAATACAAATTTTCAAAGATGTTTTTTTTTACCCAAACAAATTTTCACCCCCTAATTTATATACTTAGGGGTGAAATTTTCCAAAATCCTTCCAAAGTGGATACTCACAGTTAAAAAGGTACCTACAGTCAAAATTTCATGCTTCTAACACAAGGGTTTTGGCTGTGCTATACGTTGATTCCATTGTTTTGATAAGTAAATTTGCAAAAAGTATCAAATTATGCGACATAAATTGCCATATCTTTTGTTTGCGTTGACTTAGAAAACTAATTTTTTGACTCCTTCAAGGAACCACAGCATTTGACATTCGATATTATTTTCAACTTGATTATTCTATCCGTTTCTGAGAAAAAAGAGACTTGACAGACAGACAGCCCGACGGACAACAAAGTGATCCGATAACGGTCCCTATTATTTATTTTTAAGGTTTGAGTGAAATTCACACATTTATGCTCCTCCATGATACCCTGAAAGACATACGGCAATTTAATATAGCCCTGGATTTTAATTGTGGGTGCTGAATTATCGTGCAATCTCACAGTCAGCGCTGCTGTCGATCGAACTGGGGCCTCTCAGTTACGAAGCCTCTCATATAACTAGGCTTTTAAAACTTTAAACACATTATTATTTCAGTAAGGAAACTCACTTAAACCACGAAGTGGCTCTCGTTGGTTACGGCGAACGCTACGGTGAGACATTCTGGATCCTGAAGAACTCGTGGAGCCCGAACTGGGGCATCGACGGGTACATGCACATATCGGCAAAGGACAACGTGTGCGGCGTCGCCACAGAGCCCACATTCGTCGTCTTCTAATACCCTGGTACTTGAATATGGGTGCATACAGATTTTAGCAATCAATTCTTGAAACATTTGACTCTTATTTAACTCTTTTTAATACGTCACTTTCTTTGATCAATAAAATTAATAACAGGATAGTTACTCGACATAAAAACAATCCTACTAATATTATAAATGTGAAAGTTTGTGAGTGTGGATGTATGTATGTTTGTTACCCCTTCACGCAAAAAACTACTGAACGGGTTTGGATAAAATTTGCAAAAAGCAGATAGTTTATAACCGGGATTAACATATAGGATACTTGTTATCCCGATAATCCCGAAATTTTTGTTACGTTAAATACTACGCGGACGAAGTCGGGGGGCACGGCTAGTTCACTTATATGTGCTTTGATTGTTTTGTGTGAAATATTTACAGATTAGAGATATGTATCAAGCTACAAAGAGAATACAATACTAAGTGGCAAGCTAGAAATATTTCAGAGACAAGGTACCTACAAATAAATATAAATGTCAAAACGCTATAATCTATATGCAGGTTGCTACGAATTCAAAATCAATGAAATAACTCCTTAGAGTTGACAGCGGCTAAGTAAGAATGGATTTGATACAATCATTCATTATTATTATTATTATATAGCATATAATAATCACGTGGAAATTAAATAATGTTTAATAAATGTGTGTAAAGTAAACACTTTTCACTTTTTTTCTCTGTGTATATTTTGAAATAAGTTTTGTTTTTGTAAACCCTCTTTGCCGTAAGGCAAACTGATACCTGAGTTTTGCCCATACTGCCGTAATACCATAATAAAAGTTTATTTCGTCTGTCTGATAGAACTGCAAGCAGTAAAAACTCGTGTTTATGTGAAGTGCAATGATACTGTGATACGGAATGGAATATTGTTACAAAACATTATTGTTATTTGTAATATCTCCAATGATATGATTTGGGGTCAGCTTTGGTCTTCATTTGAGCGTAAGCCGCAACCACCGGTATTGTAGCGTTTAAGTAGAAAACAATTATTTAGTACCTATTATGTTAGAAATTGTATTATCCATACTCAATACCTCAAGGAGATATGTAAACCTTAAAATTCGCCAGAAGTCGACATAAGTGAACGGCGCTGTTTAGTAAAGAGGCTAGGCTGTTGATTGAACGGCTAATTAAGCTAGTTGGCTGCGACATCAATACCGCGTTTTTGCTTTATCCAGCAGCTGATCGTGGACGCAGATGCATTGTGGTATGGTTTTTAGTGGTCAGAACTAATCTTTCAGTGTTAGCATTGTCCCTAAATAGTCCGTATGTTTCTATGTATGCTTTTAAGGTCGTCCCTGGACAAATTTTCTTCTATTTATGGAAGAAGGTAATTATTAGTTGCTGTTGCGGCCTGCCAGGAGCTGATGTTTTAATAAAGCGCTAACAAGAATTTCAATATTGGTATCGCTAATTCTAATATTGGATAACAAAATTAGTGATATCACCTGCACTCGTTGTGCCGTTGAAAACGCGAGCAGACCTATCGATTTCGTTGTTATTATAGTCAAAGGTAATCCTTCATTAGGGTAATTCAATTGCCCCCAGTGTCAGTGATTGGTGTGAAAATGCTTCCCTGATAAGCGGCACAAACCCAGGGTAAGGCTTGCAACAAGTCATATTTGGGTGAGAGATATATAACCTCAGAACATTGAAGTTGTAAAAATAAGGGATACCACGCCTGACTCGGCCAGTGAGGAACGACAATAATGCGCGTTGCTTGGTCGTCTATTATCTTGCATTTTAATAGAAGTGAAAAGGGGGAAAGCAGTTAAGAAGTACTATTTTCAATTTAGAGTAAATGCATCTATATCAAAGGCGCTAGGATCTCTTTTCCAGTGAACGTATTTGGGACATTTTGCATTTAGCCAGGAGGCGAAAAAATCGACATTAGGGAAGCCCAATGTCTTCATGATTTCCTAAAACGTATCGAGCGATAGACTCCGCTCCGTATCCACGTTACTACACCTTGGCTCTCTGTCTGCATCTACGTTATCCTTCGACTTTATGTAGGAGGCAAAGATAAATAGGCGACGTTTTTGAACCCATTGCCAAATATGCCGCGCCTCTTTATTAAGATGCTCATATTGGACTCCTCGCATCCTATTGATGAAGGAGATTGCCGTCGTACTATCGATTCTCAAAAGACTTTCTGCATTAGACATGTCCTTTGCGAAACATTTTGACTATCGTTGTATACCTATTTAAATAACATTTCGATTTAATTAATTATATTTACTGCGATATTGTACGAGACACTAAAGTTGTTTATCAACTTTTTCTGAATACATACGTAGATACCTATATGTATGTAGATACCCTTATAATGTCTGTTTTTATCCTTATAATTATTACGCCCTGCATGAAAAATAAGCATCTAGACATGAACGTATAAAAAACTAGTTTCGGCCCGCGACATCGTCCGCGTAGACTTAAATAAAGTATTATATGTGTTAATCCAGGTTATAAACTATGTGTTCCAAATTTCATCCAAGTCCGTTCAGTAGGTTTTGCGTGAAAGAGTAACAAACATACATCCACACTCACAAACTTTCGCATTTATAATGAACATATTAAAAATAGTACATTTTGTAAATATAAATGCAATGGCACAACCCCAATAGCGAATGATATATTACGTGTCAAAACGTATAAAAATCTGAATTAATTTGTGCAGTGTCATACATTTTTTTATTTGTGTTGGATATCAGCACGCATGGTCACCTCTGATCAGTACTGGATGCGATAATGACAGAAAACTCGCACATCAAATACTAGATAATCCGGTGTGTCCGCTTATTTATAGGCGAAAATTATATACAAATTTTATACAAATAACATGTTAAATAAATAAGACACAACAAAAACATTACCGGCTCCCTCATACAGGTTGTGAAGGACTGCATTTAGACAACACTCTTACTCTTCTTCAAAAATATGGCCAACCCAGTTTAATAGGTATTTCGCTAGTAGGTAACACTAAACACATTTATGTAATAACAATATAAAAGAATGTAGCCTTCCATTTTGAAAAACCCAATGCATAATAATAAGCTTAATCAAGTTAGGTTTAGGTTTAATGCTGATAATTTAATTAACATTCATTATTTTAAGCTAATTAAAATTTTCTTCCTCTGATTTAATTCTAAATTAATTAGTACTTTTAAAAATAATGACTGAGTACATACTTATTGTTATTATAATTATTTATGTCGGTTTAATTAAAACGTATTTCATTATTTCGATAACCGAAGTAAGTATATTGATAATAAAAACTGTGTACGGATTTTTTTTAATATATTGAATTGCATGGTCGATCAAACAAACACTCACAATATTAATATGGATAAGCCTGGTTTTATGGCAATCCCAATGATTATAGCTAAGATAAAATGAAATGAATTGGATCAGAACACACTGTATGAAATTTTAAATGCATTTTTTTATTTAAATTAACTTCCTACAAGGCTTGAACCTTAAACTTAAACTTAACTTAAATGGCTGCTTGGATGTTGGCGAGCTCGTCGGTGCCCGTTTTGAATACGAAATTTATTATCATTTCGTGTTGCCTTTCGTTGGCCGTGGCATTTACTTAACTTTGGATATTGATTGTGCATGTCCTTAATATTCTTTCATTTCAATAACTTCCACAACCAGACTGAAACGTTAATAAGCCTAATTAATACAATCAAACTGTATAAATATGGATGCATTTTAATAAAATTTTCATGTGGAGATTCATATCCACCAAGTTAGTGAGAGACGCCGCCATGGCTCTGCATATTTGGGTGTTAATTGGGCTCTCTCTAGTTGCGGAGGGATATGGTAAGTTTTTATTTATTTAATTTTACATAAATTTACAACATACAAATTAATTTTACATTTTATGGACCATATTCTGCCTTAGTAATTGCAAATGCAGTGCTCGCAAAATTATAGTTTCGCGAAAAAGGCTTTTAGGCGTTTTATTAAAATCTCTACTTTAACTAAAATCGAATTAAAATATTATGTTACTGAAAATGTAGACGTGTTATTATTTATTTTCTTTTTTAGGTGACAATTTTTATACTGAGAATGTTGATTACTCTTCTTTATCCATGTATGTCTCCTTAACATATATCTAAATAAAAAAATGCGGTGTGTAAATTGTAGGATTAAGAATCAATCTCCAAAAAACTATACTATACTTACTAAATAGTCTATATATACCAAGAAACTATCTCATTTAGTTAGGCAAAATAGCTTTTACACTCACTTATCTTCTGCAAGCTCGAGTCACAAAAAAATTGGACTCAATCAAAATTAATTCCTGAGTAATCTAGTTGCCGCCCTGGGAAGCCCTCCTGTAAACAAAGCTAAAAACTTAAAGTAACGTATTGAGGATATGTTGAAACCAATAAAAAGAGGACGATAACCTGTCAGCAGCCTATGACACCATAAATATGAAGCGCTAATAGCGGAAGGTGAACATATTGTCGGGGGATTATAACTTGTTAAAAGCCTCGGTGAAACAATAAGTAATCAACGATTTCAGCTCTAATGTAATTATATCAAATATAATATAATCCACTTAAATGAAGACAAATTCAGGTTTGCATAAATTGCATAAATATAGCATCCTCTATATATAGCTGATAAACATTATCCCTCTGATTTACATACTAAGTCAGATAAGCTTGAGTTTTTCAAGTCAATAGATTCGAAGAGGTCGAGGAAAATCCTTTTTTTGTGTCAAAAGCCCATTGATTTTTGCAAAGCTTTCTTTTAATGGGTTGACATCTACAAATTTACTTAAACATGGTAGGCGGCTTGGATCCTTGTAGCACATTTAAACATAATGATTTGAAACCCGACAATAGTTGTGTGTTGTTTGCAAAGATTTGTACTGCGGTTGATACTAGTGTGATATAAGACAATAATGTTGGGGCAAGTAATACAATGTCCATATTTTGCTACTCTTAACTGCAGTATAAACCTTTACTGCACATCTCCTTAGAGACGAACGTAGTTAACGAATTAAAGATGTACAAATTTAAAATTCAGCCAAAGCGTGAGAGTAAAAGAAAGCATTCGTAACTAGTATTAGATGATTACTGCATTTTAACCATGTAGTAAACGTTGTTACTGCATTTAATTCTTGTGTATGAGCATCACTGCATTCTTACTAACAACAGCAGACAATTTTCAGGCGAAGGCTGCATTTTTACTATTTGACATAGTTCCTTAAAGATTTTTTCCGTTTTTTTCGTTTCTATGTTTAGATAAGGGTCTGACGATGTCATTTAAGAAAAAAAAGCAATTCGTATTAAGTACGATTACTGCTTGACTGCATGAGGGCAGTATTAATCACCTTCCAAAATGTATGCTGATAATTTCGGACAGTTTGAATAATGCCTAATATGGGAGGGCAATATGTCAATTAAATATTGAATTGACCGGGCTTTATGAACAGTATTTCATGTAAGGGGCAAAATAATAAAAACTGGCCTTTCTTGGGTTTTTCTATCGGCCTCAAAGCTCAATTTCTTTGGTCGGCCCAGAATTTCTGCAGGCCTGGCGCACTAGAGAAGTTATCTATACCACAACTGTATTACTTATCGTTCCCAGTCTTTACGTGATTGTCATCGTATTTTTTTATAATAATTACAGCAGAATTCGACCTAAAATGGCCCTCCGAATACACAGTGAAAGCAACGAAAATATTGCTTACTTCTAATATAATTGAAGACTATCAAATATGGTGAGTATTTCGACTTTTATTTCAAGCTATTGTCAGACTTCTTCGGCCGGGGTACCTATTCAAAAATAGGCATGGCCTGTGTATAGGCCTATGTATGGTGATCTAGGGTCAAACCTTCAAGCAGCAGTCCAGCTCGACTTGCGTTATCTTTCTGGGCCTGCTATTGTTGTCTTCTCCTGCAATCGCTGCGACGGCCTCCCCTCAGGTTCAGGTCATAAGTCCACTAAGCCAAGTGCGAGTTCGCGGACTCCTCATATTACAAAATATCCTTCAGAAATGTTTATTTCATTATTTCAGGAATACCAAAAACGAAACAAGAGTAGATTATAATAATGGTGCGGTGACATCGATAAAAAAGCGCGACAAATCATTTAGTTTTGGTAAAACCTACGATGTAAGTTTTCACACACTCCAATGAATTAACTTTTTTAGCAACTATGTATAGTAGTTACCACAGATATAGATTTACATAAGTCACGCAAGTATCACGATTTGTATTGAAACCAAGCGTGCCAAATTTTTTACACCTACTGTGACGTCACAGATGGCGGGAAATCCAAACCGATTCAAATACACCGATGCCGCCGATGCCCCTCCGCCCGCTACGATTCTCTCGAGTGATTATTTTTATATCTGTAGTCGCGAGGACTGTGAGTTATCGGCGACCAACCTAGACGCTCTGTCGGGGTTTTCGGACACGCTAAGTACATACATACATTTGCGTTATCTATGTAAATCTACATCTGTGGTAATTACTAAGATTGAATGATAAAAAGCTTTATGCCATGCCTCGGAAGACATAACGAGACGTGACACAACGTAATTTGACGGTGTTGAACAGTTTCCGAGTGATCCTACAGCGGCCTCGTTTAAAACCATTTAGAGTCGAGGCAGAGTCGAGGTGATGGCGTCCATGCGGCGCGCCACGTCTAGGTTTTCTTTAGGAATAATTTATTCCAAAATAATGTACTTACGTCTCGACGCCACTGTCATTTTGTTATTTCGTTACATGCAGTGCTTGCTGCTGAAATTATAGAGATCAGAGCCTCGAACGCGCTGCGAATCTTGACTGAGCGTTGCGCCTAAGGCTCCACTGATAAATTAGATTAATGGGACCTAAACTTGTCAGCCGCTTATACTTGATTGGAATAATATAATTTCTTTGAGAATGTACACCATCTGTAATTCATTGAAAAGAGTAACCATTGAGTTTCTTGCCGGATCTTCTCAGTGGAAGCAGCATTCCGAACCGGTGGTAGAATCTGACTATTCATAAATGCTTTGTTGGCTTACATGAATAAAAACAATTTTGAGTTTGAGTTGAGTTTGAGTTCTGTTTACAGATTCATCCACAAGCATTCCTAAATCAATCAGTGTACACTGTTTGTTACGTTTCTGATTCCGACTCACTCCACAATATACTGCCTGATACGGAGTCTCTTGAGCTCGTTGGTGAGCAAATATCTATTTTATTTAACTACCTTTTTTATTATCATTTAAACACATGTAATATTGTCTAACTACATAACGTACAAAAAACCACTGAGGTTTAGAAATGATGTTATAACATCTACATCAAGAGAATAGGTATATGTAAGTATAACTATATAATATAACGCGAAGGTGTAACAATAATAATAAGCTTTATACCTGTGTCTTCGTCCGTGTCAAACCCTATTTTACCCCCTTGGGGGTGGAATTTTATTAAGTCCTTCTTTAGTATCCACTACGGTAAAACACAGTTATATATTTTAAATACATACTTAAGTTTTATTTTAGGGAAAATTAAAGATGAGGACTATTCTTTTATTATAAATCATTTAGTTGTACAAAGTGACAAAAAAACTGAAGCTTGTATGTCTGTCGCAGCCAACTAGCTTAATTAGCCGTTCAATCAAAAGCCTAGCCACTTTACTAAACGGCGCAGTTCAACTAGTGGCGGGAATGATATTGAGTCATTTGATCAAACAGCTAGGCAAATGACTTGGATCTTGGTTTAATTACTTACCTAGCCGTTTAATTACTTGTATAGCTGTTTAATTACTTGCCTAGCCTGTTCATGTCAATTTAGTTCCACTTTCTGCCACCTAGCGCCGAAAATCATCAAACTGTCAATATGGCGTCGGGTCGTGTGGGGTCATAAAAAATAACCCTAACCTAAACCCATCCGGGTCGCTCTGCTTGGGTAGTATTTTGAAAAAGTTTTGTAGTACTTCAATGTAAATGTTGTAACAGACGATACGGCTAAATATCATTTAGGCCGCTAGTTGAATGGCGCTGTTTTGTAAAATGGTTCGGCTGTTGATTGAACGGCGAATTAAGCGCGTTGGCTGCGACATGTCTACTATTAAAACTAAAAGTAATTAAATTTTACAGGTAAAGAGGAAATATTAGATTTATACACAGTAAAATATAAATATGAGGATACTTACAATTATGGTGTTCGAGTCAAAGACACCTTATGGGCAATTTACAATAACACAAAAATGTATTGGTATCCTGTCAGGTAACACCATAGTCTAAATAAATCACAAAAATGTACAATTTGATGTAGTTTTGCAGACTATTCACACATACTCCTGCAAACTGAAACTATCCTACAACAACTTGTAGTAGGGTTGTTTTTGATCCGCTTAAGTATGCGTGGGTTGTTTTAATTCTGCAAACCTATATCCGATTTGACTTAACTCTAAGAGTAGATTATTTAAAGTAAATATAATATTCAATAAGTGTCAAATTTTAAATTTTTTATCTATCTGATTGACAAATGGTATTCTCATTTCTATTTTTAGGTACGAATCTTTGGAGTTCAACACTGAACTAGGATTTAAGAATAGTCACGAAATTTGGGAGTTCTCTGGATTTTCAACCACTTTTTCAAAAGAGGAAGTATTCGACGTGAACAACTGTAATTAAGTATAAATATCTTTCTTTATTTGAATAATGTTCTTTATTTTGCAAAACCTCTTAGTAAATTCTATAAATGATATAACTACTACAAAATAAAATAAATCATCTAATGGGTTTCCATTTAACAAAGGTCCGCCTTTAAAGTCACCTCCTAAGTCGCTACCTAACAGCTGTACTAACAAACAGACAATATTAATATCATCAGGTTTTTTTCAAGTAGCTCCATCATCTTTAGTGTTTACATACCTACATAATATACAAGCACATAGGTATATTGTACATTCTATAACAACAGCTGATAAGGGAGAAGCCTATTGAAAATAATATAAAAAGGCGGTCTCTTTGTGTACTACTTACATACTGAGTCGCATGTGCCCATTGGATATGGGTTACTGTTGGCCAATAGTACATAAAAAATAATTATTATTTTTAAAATAACTTAGAACTTTGACTAAGGCGCCATACAAAATAGCGCTCATTGTTTTTTTAGGTATTTTTTTAATGATTTTATTAAAATTAAGATTAGATTTGCATTCATAAAGACGACAGCATTTTTGGCAAGATACGGATAGCCCGAATGAATTACTTAACCTTACAAGAGCGAGCATATTCAGATAACATAACATAAATCAATTGTACGAAATAAATACAGACACAGAAAGGGTTTACTATTTTTTTGCAACTTTACTTTGTAAATCCAAAATTATCGGCTTTGTAGGACAGTTGAAGTACTATAGGTTTTATAGACTTGTGAAATCTGTGAACAGCTGTATCCCTGTAATACCTTTTGTTTTTCAAGTTTCCTCCAAAGCTGATAGTTTAAGAATTACAAAGTTAAGTTTTGAAAAAAAACGTATACCCTTTCTGTTTCAACCTGTATACCACAATTGACGGTATTTATTTATTTATTTGTGTATTCCAGATGACTGTAGGGAAGCTCCCGAAGAAGAAGACGACTGCGATAGTGAAACAAAAGACTTGGTGTTCATTGATCCTGAAAAGGATGACCATCTCGATCATGCTTTTAATGCGTACGTAACCACTTTATTATCTGGTCTTTATTAATGAAAATTCTTTTTTGTTGTGGGGTTAGGTGTCCTGATTTGACTGATTGCCAATATTTAGGGTCTGTTCTGACAAGCTGCATTTGCTTTGTAAGACAGGTGCAAAGTTTGGATGCGAATTAATATGGGTAACTGCACCAAAGCTGTTCAACAATATCCTTAAGTTTCATGCGAAATGGTATGACAATTTGATCAATATTGAGCAACACAATTTTGCTGCTACTTTTGAAACCATTTTATTTTCTCGAGTATTATGTAACATTTCCTTAAATTATTTACACCGGCTGCTCTAAATAAATTAACTATTATTACTTAAGTACTACAAAAGTAAAGCAATAAATTCAAATATCAAATAAATACATGCAATTGACACTGTTTTAGAGGCGTTTGGTAGTGTTCTGAGGCCAAAACACTGAAGTTGTGACAAATTTTCAAAGGCCCTAACCTCAGAATGTTATGTATAGTATGTCGTCACTGAGAATCTACATTATTATGCTTCCCGTAAAGGTATCTATACAAATAAATAAAATTGGAGTGTCTGTTTTTAATATCAAAATAACACCTTTTCACTTAGTGCATATGAAAGTACATACCTATAGCAGTACGACACCTATAGCAAAACCGCGATTTAATTTTTTTTGTCGGTCTGTCTGTCTATATGTCTGTCTGTCTGTCTGTATGTTTGTTCCGGCTAATCTCCGAAACGGCTGGACCACTTTTGACGGGACTTTCACTAGACTACTTTTATTTTAGAAAAACAAGAACGCGGGAGCGGGAGCGGTTAAGTTAAATTCCACGCGGACAAAGCGGGCTCAGCTAGTCTAATCATAATAATAATAAGTATTATTTTGGGATGGTATTTCCCTCAGGTTCAAAAAGAGTTATCGAAAGAAGTATGCAGATGACAAGGAACACGCGTTTCGGAGGAGAATTTTCCAAAACAATATGAGGTTAGTAATATAAGTATAACTAGCCCTTCTAACGTCCCATACTCAAATTCAAACTCCAAGTTATTTTTATTGATGTAAGCCAACAAAGCATTTATGAATAGTCAGAATCTACCACCGGTTCGGAATGCTGCTTCCAATCGGCAAGAAATTCAATGGTTACTCTTTGCAATGAATAAAAAATTGTGTACATTCTCAGCAAAGGCAACAGAGTGTGAGCTGGCAGCACCATTGTCCCTAAATAAGTAATTTGTAATAAAATTTCGATATATACGAGGTACGAGTCTCTTCTCAATGAAAAAGGGAGTCGCGCAGTGCCAAATTGTTGGACCTCCCACTGCTTTTATCTGTTCCCTCTCGCCCTCGCACAGTAGATCGGCGTCAAGTAGCTACACTAGCCCAAAGTCCCTTTTGCTCCCATAGTCCCAATTCAGTCGGCAGCGTGCGAGCAATGCGTTTGGCATTAAAAGCTTCATGCTTAACATCAGATGCGTTGTATTCTTGATTGCCAACTTTGTTTTCCATAGTAAAAATGTATCTAATAAGTGGTTAGATACAGAACGATGTGGTTGCGGAGTAAGTATGTAATGAAATCACTGTTATTCCTCACAGGCATGTCGTGGCAACCAATAACAAAAACCTTGGTTACAAACTCGCCATCAATCATTTTGCCGATAGAACTCCGAAGGAAATGAAGAAAAACATGGGTTTGCGCCGGCGTGGCCCGCGCAAGGCGGGCAATTTGCCCTTCCCTTACACCCAGAGTCAATTGACAGAATTGTCGAATGACTTGCCCAAAGAATACGACTTAAGACTATATGGTTTAGTATCATCTATTAAAGGCAAGTGAAGTATTAACGTATACCTACCATAGCCAACGAGAAGCGATACGAAAGTTAAACTATTATTTTATTACATAGTTGTTTTATCGATTACGTTTATTAAAATAGCTGCCTGAATGTTGGCAAGTCTGTCGGTAACCGACTTGAACTTGCCCATTATTTAAATTTCTTATGAGTTCTCTCTATCCATAGGCATAATAACTTTATTTTAAGCTATATACGCTGTATCAGAAATGGATCAATCATGATAGATATGATTGCGAATGAATGAGCGAGGATTTCGTTTGTGTGTTTAAAGCTTTTACGTAATATTTTAAAGTCTGTGGTTTAAAGTTTCAAGTGGTCGCCCGTGGTCTAAATGCAACCATAATTCATTTAAATTTTAATTTTAAACGTCGTTAAGGTTCTATTGTCAAAGACTATTGAATGCGCCAGCATTGCTATTGCATGCCAACGCATAATGCACTATGGAAGTCCCGCCCTCCAAAATAAAGAAAAAAACTGTCACCGTTTGTCAGTCAGACTGTCAGTCAGTTATCAAGTAGAAGTTACAAATGTGTGTGTGTGTGTGTCAAACGCATGGTAGTGTGTGTATGTTTATTTATTGATTTCATGTATTTTTTCATTTTTTTTTTATATTAGAATTCAGCACTCCTTCTCTATATAAACTAAAAGTGTGCCATATTTCATACTCCTCCGTCCACGCAATTTTCGTAAGATGTGGTACAAAGTTTTTCCTTCACGTTTTAATGTATAGATTCTGACGCGTGTTTAGTTGTTATTTTTAAATCCATCTGTCCATTTATTCCATATGAATAAATAAATTATTATTTACATATTTATTTTACACAGATCAAAATGAATGTGGTTCATGCTGGGCCTTTGGGGCCATGGCTGCCGTGGAGGGAGCGCTCGCACGGAGCAATGGAGGAAGGCTCTTGTCTCTCGCTAACCAAGCCCTTATTGATTGCGCTTGGGCGTAAGTTCCCTCTACAGTTGTAGTCTCTACCAGAGTCTCTATCTTTAAGTCTCCAACCGACTGCCGCGGAAAATTCACACAAACTATCTGCACTCAAAACACAATAAGGGAAAAATGTACTAACGTGCTAAATATGAATAAAGATTAAGTTTCTAAAGTGCAAAAATGCTTTTGATGCGTGTGGGATAGCATTTTTTTAAAATGTACCTAGTGCAGATGTGTAAAAGTTTATTTTTAAGAAGTATTTTTCAAAGAGAGCTGTTGGGAAAATTTATGTTGACCGGTGGCGTGGTCAAAGTTCATTATATGCCTTGGTTCATGGCTGCTATAATACTTTGGCGGAAAAGGGAAGATCTTCCAGTCACTCGGTTGTTATGCATGGCGGGGCGGCCGCTATGCCCCACTGGTAGTATATATATTCACGATGCTTGCGAGTCTTAATATCGTGATTCAGTTTTGCTATGAAGAATCCATACGTTGTATTGAGGCGCCGCATTCAGCGCCATCTATCCGTTCTGTCGGCGTCGTGAATGTGAGGTCGCCACAATACCATGTGTGATTGACGTCTAGATATAACGTATCCGGCTGCGATGGCGGCACGGACACTGGTGCATACGAGTGGATGATGGATTATGGTCTGCCTACTGAAGCAGAATACGGACCATATAAAAATCGGGTAATATTCGTTTCTTTAGAGAAAGTAGGTGAAAGATAGGCATAATTTACAAAAAAAAATGCAGAATAGGCAGCGATATTTATATTACCTATTTTTTTAGTTATCTTGTTAGTAATTTAGGAATTTTTATTTGGGTATGAGCGAAAGGGAGTGAGTGCAGAGATGACGGATGATAGGCTTGAATGGAAGAAGAGAACGTGCTCCGCCGACCCCACCTAGTGTGGGATAAGGGCAAGGTGATGATGATCTTGTTAGGAATTTAAATTTCCTCGGAACAGGAAAAGGCCAAACATAAATGAATGTATTCTAAGTACATACAATTCCCTGTTACAGAACGGAATATGTGGAATAAAAAATATGACGAAATTGTATCCAATTCGCGGCTTCACCAATGTCACACCGCTGAGCGTCGAAGCTTTAAAGGTAATATCAAGTATTTATTTACTATGAGTATTGGTACCTACTTATGTAGTATAAGTATATGTGATCGGTACAATTATTTCCATTCTAATATAAAATATAAATAGTGTCCCTGTTTTCATAATTCAAATCACACTTCACGGGGGTACAGCTGACCTATAGCTATCTATGAAGAGTGACATAGCTGAAAATCCAACTTCCCCTTCCCTTAAGGACATCTAAAGGCTACGGTGACTGCTTAACATCAGGCGGGTCGTACGACTGTTTTCCGACATTTTTGTATCAAAAACACCCTCAAAATCGTGGCATTCATATACGGGACTACAAAATTAGGTACTTAATCACATAATCAGCAACTGTCACAGTAGGACCCAAAAAAGGATGCTTCGCCGAATCACATTTTCTCAAAGCACAACTTATTGGTCATACCTATTGTACAATGAACTCTATGTCCTCGTCCTAGGTATGTAAATTCTAAAATGTCTCCTTCCAGATTGCTTTGATAAATCACGGCCCTCTCTCAGTGGCTGTACACGCCACGGATGCTTTCGCAATGTACTCATCGGGCATCTTCTACGACCCTGAATGGTAACTATGTGTTTTCCATACTTATTGACCCACTATACCGACACTAAAACGAAATAAACACTATGTTAAAAAGCTCGCAAGTGACATCTGGAGTAGTACATTGGACTTTAAGTAAAAGCAGAAAAAAATCCTTCAAGCGTTCAAGCGCTTTGCCATGCCTTTATTATAATCAAGTAGAAGGCACCATACTGACCTAGAGTGCCTTACATACAAAGGCGAAGTGGGTCATTTACCGTCTCGTTTAAAAGACCGGGGCCCGCTGGTATCTCGGTCGACTCTCGATACGTCAAAACTGACGTATCGTGTATCTGACACGTCAGTTTTCACAGATTTTCTATCGAAAAATAATGCAAACTTACGTATTCAGAAACACGATGCGTCAGTTTTGACGTAGTGAGAGTCGATTGACGTACCAGTGGTTAACAGAGTTGGGTTCCTGGTGAGTAAGTATAATATAAATATAAATATCGCCAGACGAACACACTAACTGTATGGTTCCATACTAAGCAACGCTTGTACTATGGACTGGGGGCGACCAGACCAGGTAACATTACGAAAAGGCCATTTCTGAAATTTACCCTGACGGTAATCGAACCCGTAACCACCCGGCCTTCACTCGAACCACTGCGCCAGGCGGTCGTCCTAAGTGCGAGAAGAGAAATGCACACAGACCGATATTATAAATACATATTGGTCAATATTATAGCGCCATCTACTAGTTTTTAATTATATTGTCATAGATAACATATATGTGTATATGTATGATGTTTTGCTACCATAGATGTCGCCAGTTTATTGTACTTGTCAATATGTGTCTGTTTGATTACTTCCGTTTCCACCCTGTTCGTTCATCTTTTCTATTGTGTGTAGCACGTTCGCTCATTTTTATACTTATTAAATATAATTGTTTATAACGCACTACGGACTATAATTTAACCCCAGGGCCCGACACAAGTCAAGTAATCAGCACACCCTACATACTCTCCACATATCATATATCATATCATATCTTATGTAATCGTAAAATTCTAATCATAAATCCATCCATTAGTATTCAAGTTATAAGCGAACAGCGCAGTAGGTCGGGTAGTAGAGGTAGCTATCGCTTTAAGCCGATTAAGCCTCTTACTAGTTTTGATATATAGTAGTATATATACTGGTATTTCGTCGTAAACCTTGCAAGGTGTGATAGAGGAGCTAAAATGCAGCAAATCCGAATTTATTTTACAAAGTCAAAAAAATATAATTTATATAATTATTATAGCATTGATAGCCAATTGATTAAGCACGCGTCTTGCGGGGCTCCAGGTCCTGGGTTCAAACCCCGGCTCGCACCTCTGGGTTTTTCGAAATCTATGTGCCGATCATAATTTATATGTCATTATCACTCGCTTACGTTGAAGGAAAATATCGTGAGGAAACCTGCATTACTTAGAAAAACCAACACATTTTCGAAAGACATTTGTAATCCACCAACCCGCACTGGACCAGCGTGGTGGATTACGGCCTTCATCCCACTCGTAGTAAGGGGAGGCCCGTGCCCAGGAGTGGGACGTCAAAAGGGATAAATTACTTTACTTTATATATTACTATTTTATTTTATTTTTAAATATATTATAGCCTATGTCACCCGGGGATAGTGTAGCTTCCCAACAGTGAAATAATTTTTCCAATCGGTTCAGTAGTTTCGGAGCCTATTCATTACAATCAAACAAACAAAGTTTTCCTCTTTATAATATTAGTATGATTATAATCATAACTTATTGAATGACTTTTCATTCATAGTATAAACTTATTGTTCACACCATAAAAATCTGGTATTATTCATAAAAATATTAAAAATACCAAGATTTTGAAAGTTATGATTAAATGTACAATAATTCTTTTAGTGATCAATTAGATAACAACCTTTGAAAATAATGTACTAAAACAATGAATGTCATATAAAAAATGGTTGAGTGCAATTGTTAAATGCCCTGGAAGGAACATGAGTACGTCGATTCAATATAATAGGCCAGATTAACTGGCACTTTTAAAAAGTCAAGAGCTAGGTGCATGCTCCAAAACAAAACCCTATGGAGAAGAACATGCAAGAAACTCCATGGATACATTTTAATTGTGGGTGCTGATTTATCGTGTTATCACACAGGTTGCGCTGCTGCCGACCGAACCAGAGCCTCTCAGTTAAAAATACCCTCCTAAAACTAACATGATTATTTCAGTGTGGAAACATGCTTAAACCACGAAGTGGCTCTCGTTGGTTACGGGGAACGCTACGGTGAGACATTCTGGATCCTGAAGAACTCGTGGGGCCCGACCTGGGGCATCGACGGGTACATGCACATATCGGCCAAGGACAACGTGTGCGGCGTCGCCACAGAGCCCACATTCGTCGTCTTCTAATACCCTGGTACTTAAATATGGGTGCATACAGATTTTAGCAATCAATTTTTGAAATATGTTAATAGAAACATTTACTTTACCATGTAATTTTGAAGACTCTGTTTACTACGTCATCTTCTTAATAACAGGATTGTTACTCGACGTTAAAAAACAATTTACTTTTTATGAACTTTGATTGTTTTGTGTGAAATATTTCAGAGACAAGTTCTAACTAAATACTTATGAGTACATACTTTGAAACACAGGTTAGTGCCTACAAATAAATATTAATGTCCGAGTAAATATACATATCTTTTGCTTATATATATCTATTTAACTTTTTTTTACTAAAAGTTATATTGAAACGCTATAATCTGTATGCAGATTGCTTCCAATTCAAAATCAATTCAATAACTAATTAGAGTTGACAGCGGCTAGTTAGACTGGATCCGAGACAATCATTCATTATTATTGTTATAGCATATCATATTCAATAATCACGTGGAATTTAAATAAATGTTTAATAAATGTCTGAATACTAAACACTTTTTAATTTAAACCCACTCATTTTTTTTGTTTAAACTAAGCTAATGCTTGTGCTAGGAGTGGGCTCACGTCAATAGTTTAATGGCCAGTATGGGGATCGAACCCGGAACCTCTCAGCTACGAGGACGGCACCTCCAACCACTAGGCTATTGACGCTTCAAACTGTAAGATACTAGGAACAACTTTATAGTAGTGATATTATGATCAAAGTCTTAATTCTAACACATTTTTTTTAACTACTGTTATCAGTGTATATTTCAAAATAAGGTTTGTTTTTGAAAACCCGCTTCCCCATAAGAAATACCGAAATTCGATGGTTCGATCGCGTGCGGAATACCGAAGTGCTGCGCAGAGCCAATGTAGGTGGCATTGAGTCATATTTAATGCGGCGACAACTTCGGTGGTGCGGTCATGTGTCACGGATGTCAGAGCAGCGAGTGGCGAAGCGCGTCTTCTACTCGGGACTTGAGGAGGGCAAGCGTAAGCATGGCGGACAACTCCTCAGGTATAAAGACGTGCTTAAGCGGCACATGAAAAAGTGCAATATAGACCCTTTTAGATGGGAGGAGCGGGCATCGAATAGGCTAGAATGGAGAAATTCCAGTAAAAGGAAAGTCCATTGTTTTGAAGAAAGACGGTGCATCGAACTTGATGCCAAGCGTGATGCACTGAACGCCCGACCACCTGCGGTGTTTCATTATAATTATGTGAACGATGTGCTCACATGCCCGCAATGTGCGAGAGCCTTCTTAAAGAAGATTGGCTACATTAGCCACATGAGAGCGCACGACCGACAAAACTTGCAAAGGAGTTGAAGTTGTCGCCATGACCGAAATCGGTCGGATCACATCACATCATCATCACCGAAACCTCATATTTTTTTATCCACACATAGTTCTGTACTACCATAATAAAAGTTTATTTCGTCTGTCTGAGAGTACTACAAGCAGTAAAACCTCGTGTTTATGTGAAGTGCAATAATACTATGATACGGAATGGAATATTGTTACAAAACCTTATTGTTCATTGTAATATCTACAATAATATGATTTGGGGCAGCTTTGGTCTTCATTTGAGCGCAGACCGCAACCACCGGTATTCTAGCGGTTTAGTCTACTTACCAATTATTTTAGAAATGAGTTTTCCGTACTTAACTACACAAGGAGAGATACCTTAATATTCTTTGGTATAAGACATAACCAAAGAGAATATAACACCATTAGACTTGAGTTTTATTTCAATAATTACCTTTAGTATTTTTAATAAGTAACTAAACATTAAAATGCTTAATTGTATTGACAAACAAACAATGTAAAAAGTTGAAAGGGTCGCTCTATAATTGAATATGCAAATAAACTGCACCGCTGCCATTTCTCTGGTTCTTCACTATACGACAATTTTAGCAGAACTATTCAAGTCATAAGCGTGAGCGATATTTGAAAAATAATAGCTTTAGGCTATCAGTGCCTCGAGTGAGAGTTCTTCCGTTAGCTACTAATCCACGAAATGACCGCTATGAATGGAGAATTGGATTGCATGTCTGATAAAATTTACCAGCGCATTGTAATAATAAGATCTCAAATATCTTATTTCATAGTTTCAATTGTATCTTTTAGAACAGAATATGAAAAAAAATCTTACCGCTGTTTTAGGACTAGTTAATAAGACAAGAAAGTAACAGTAACAAAACGGAAATTTGCATGCATTAAGTAGTTCAAAACGGTCACATAATTTTTTTTATACGAAACGGTCGGCAAACACTGTTACTGCCTGACTGATGGTAAGTAGTTACCGTAGCCTATACTATAGATTCTTGTAATACCAAAGGCATTTCTCGCACGATTCCGGCCTGAAGGGGAGTGGAAAGGGGAACGGGAAGCGAAGGGAGATTGTGCTGCCGGCTCTCACACTAAGTGAACGATAACCTACTTTACGCCGATCTTCTGTGAGAGGATCGTACTACCCTTATCGAGCCAGGCCGTAAGTATATGAGCTGTATTTTATCGGCTACAGCATGGCTCTACCCACAGATATAGATTTACATAGATAACGCAAGTATCACTATTTGTATTGAAACCAAGCGTGCCAAATTTTTAACACCTACTGTGACGTCACTGATGGCGGGAAATCCAAACCGATTCAAAGACACCGCTGCCGCCGATGCCCCTCCGCCCGCTACGATTCTCTCGAGTGATTATCTCGCTCATACTCATATTTTTATATCTGTGGTCGTGCGGACTGTAAGTTATCGGCGACCAACCTTGACGCTTGGTCAGGGTTTTCGGACACGCTAAGTACATACATTTGCGTTATCTATGTAAATCTATATCTGTGGCTCTACCACTGTTATAATTTCCCTGGAAAAACAGCGAAGTTTTAAAAGGTACCAACTAAAGTTATATCTTATAGTTATAAACATAAAAGCTAACACATTCACCTAACAGCGCGCACTTAAATCCGTAGACCAAGTCGCCAATTCGTGAACGGACTTTAACCTTTTTTTATGGTCCATTATATTAAGCCGGCGGCTATGAGACGCGTCATTGGCTCTGCGGCTCCCATGGTTGGTTAGTTTCGTTGAAGAACAACTGCTAGAGGGAAGGATTTGTAAAGGACCTTGCTATAATTTATCTTAAAGAGAGATAAGTACCTACTGTGTTTTAGATAAGAAGTCTTGCCTCTGTATCTATAGACGGGTCATTATAAAATACCGCGGGGTCGTTATCTACTTATACAAATAACCATAACGTAAACCAAATATTAGTAAATTATGTAATATAATACCGACAATAAAGGGTGTTGGGACATCGTAACGAAAACTGATACCACGGATTCAAATAATGAATCTGGACCCCCGGAGTTGGAATTTTACGGGGACATAAGTATATTTTCATGAATTATGCTCAAATTTTTCAGCATTTTAAAATAGATTTTAGCATGAAATCAAAATAAAAATCTATCTTAATATATATCATCAATAATCTAAATATATATAACTCAAAGGTGACTGACTGAGATAGTGATCTATCAACGCACAGCCCAAACCACTGGACGGATCGGGCTGAAATTTGGCATGCAGGTAGATGTTATGACGTAGGCATCCGCTAAGAAAGGATTTTGATTAACTCTACCCCCAAGGGGATAAAATAGGGGATGAAAGTATGTTAAGTTAAACTCCACGCGGACAAAGTCACGGGTTCAGCTAGTCTCTCATAAACTGCACCACAAACTGTCTTCTAAGATATTTCTCACGTGGTGCAAGAGTCTAATTGCATTTATTTGTGTATCCGCCGTGTCCCGCATCTCGTTGCACTGGCGTTTTAATGTTCTTAGAGCGACATAAATTACTTGTAAGTATGATTCCATGCAAAATTGTCAAGCATTTTTTTTATGAATACTCGTATGATGGACGTAGTCTTATTTTTGGCAAGAACTTTGAGATAAAACTTGTTCAGAACTGACTCGTCCAGACGGACTTGAACAGAATTGTCTGTGACAAGATTACAATGTGAATTTTTTTCTTGTACAACAAAAAAGTTATTTCTGCATAAACCCAGGTATGGTCATGGGTGATTATGAACAACTCCTGCCATAACACTTTTCCGCGCGTATTGTTCTCGGGTGTAATAAAAATAGTATCTAAAGATCTAATGATCTTTATTGTCAATGTATTTATAACATAATAACTCTAAATTGAAAATTTAAAAACCCCCGATGCGATGACCTGATCATCAAATATATAATTTACCTAGTTCTTCCAAATAATGATGTTAGCGCGATTTGCGTAGCTCCCGTAGCTCAGTATCCATAGCTCATCTCGCAAATTCATTTGATACAACTAGTTTCGATGCCAGATTATGAAAGCACCATTAAATCATTTGTTTTGGCTTCCTCATTTATAATCTAAGATGTACAATAATCAACAGAAAATCTGTGTAAAAGTATGAGACATTATTTTGTTATGACATTATAATAATTGACATTAGAATAGACAACGAATCTAAATATTGATGTCACGGAGGTTTTATTCCTAGTAAAATATTATCAATTATGATTCAATTTGATGTAATAACTCTGGTTGAGGTAGACGGGAGCAGCCTAGGGGAAGAATTTTCAATAACGCTAAAATTATTTTAAATTAGATTAGTTTTTTTATATTCTTTGTCAATGGCGGAGCAACGCCCTCTAGAATTATTATAGTGTAATATTCCATGACCATTAACAAACCAAACAAAATTTAACGCATGCGCGTATCCATCATTTGAAACGTGACTTATGGAACGTCTTTAGTTCATACACAAATCTCAATAAAATTGATAAAATATTCATTTTTTTCAGAATCAGGGAAACTTTTCAAATTTATAATATTGTAAAAAGACAGTTCAGACTATTACGATCATTTAAAAATATAATAAATCTAAATCCAATCAACTCAAATTTCGACTGGATTCGAGCCGAGGGAATTGGTTTTGGCCGTGAATGTGGCTTTTTTAACCTACAAAAGAGCTGATGATCTTCAAACGGCTGAACCAATTTTCATGAAACATAGCTAAGAACACTCTCGATCAGAATACCTATCTAACAAAAGAAACAAAATTGAAATCGGTTCATCAGCTTGGGCGCTACGTTGCCACAGACAGACACACAGATCCACAGATACACAGATACACAGATACACAGATACACAGATACACAGATACACAGATACACAGACACACAGATACACAGATACACATGTTAAACTTATAACACCCCTCGTTTTTTGTCGGGGGTTAAAAACACTAAGATTTCTAACAAAATATGAAGTCCACGGTTTATATTATTGAATACTGTAAGTTTCTTGAAAATACGAGACTGCATAACTAAATTCTTGACTCTGAAAGACTAGCAATCTTCTATATTAAGACAAGGAATGTAATAGACGTTGTTGAGTACAATAAATAAAGCTTTACATAGACGCTTTCAATATTTTATAATCTTCCTCTTGCTCTCCAATAAACTGAAAATATCGCTGTAAAACACTTGAAGATTCTTAAAACAGTAATTAAACTGATTTCATTGCCATTCCCAATGGAGACAAAACTGCAATAAACCGCATCAAAAAGACCGCCCATCTGTCGAGGTGAATGCAAAAAAAACATATTATGAAAAAATAAACAACTTGTCATAACGCAAAATCGGCAAGTAACACCCTTACGAACTTGTCAGTCACACAATATGCGCGCCCCCGAACTACCGTTGCCCCTCCCTAAAGTAATGCTGACAAATCGCCGGCGGTTCGCGCCGCGTGCGATGATTCATGTTTATTGGCGGCTTGCCAGACACTGCTCACCAACCTCAAGTTTGATCAAACGTTTGACGAGCAGCATTTCGTATGAGAACGACCAAACACTTGGGCTCTGGAGTCTGTATAAAATGTTTGGAGATGTTTGGAGATGTTCTGCCAAAATGATGTCCAATAGTGACATTGAAGATTTCATTCGCATACACAGAAATCACTTAAAATTGCAATTGCTGGCCAAAATTTAAGTTTATTGACTGTAATTGATTTCTCTTTTGAATGTTCTGTTTGTAGTTTGAGTCAAAACTTCCAATGTTAGTCACACCTGTAAAATATGCAGGTAAACGATTACAGACTCTATCGAACACTTGCTACATACCAACAACGATGTTAATAACAGGGCTTACCAAGCGATGTATCATAATGATAAAGATAGATAGTACACACACACAAAACAGACACACACATACACATACACACATAGTGCAAAACATTCATGTAATAAGCAAAGCTTACTAAGATTGTAATTTATTCGTCAAATTTGGAACACCAAAGTTGAAGAAAAATGGGCTATTAAAGAGATTTTTTAGCTACAACTTAGCGCAATAATGGCCCAACTTTCTTCGCTCCATGTTGGGTGCGAACAGGGCCAATATTACAGAGGGGTGCGCGAGTCTCTTTAAAAATAGGTATTCTAAATATATACCCAAAGTTTTATTAAAGATTTCGGTTTGGAGTTGTCTCGTGTTGTTTGTTTGTTATGCGGTTTTAGTAATCGTGACCGTTTAGCCTGTCAATAGCAAACAAAATATTTTTCGATTTAATCACAATTTTCTATTAGCAGCAGTGATAGCCGATTGGTTAAGCACGCGTCTTGCGGTCTACCAGGTCTCAGGTTCAAACCCCGGCTCGAACCTCTGGATTTTTCGAAAACTATGTGCGAATCATAATTTCTATTATGATTATCACATGCTTACGGTGAAGGAAAACATCGTGAGGGAACCTGCATTTGTCTTAGAAGATTTAACCAATTTTCGAAGACATGTGAAATCCGCCAACCCGCACTGGACCAGCGTGGTGGATTATGGCCTGAATCCCCCTCGTGTTGAGGGGAGGCCCGTGCCTAGGAGTGGGACGTCAAAAGGGCTAAAATTATAAATTATTTTTCTATTAAGAAAATGTTCCTTCACATTTTTCACTTCCAATAACACCTTCAAAGAGAACATTCTAATTGAAAATACGAAATTGAAAACTTTAGCAATACTTTTATTAATATCTGGGTAAACCCATTCAACGAAATGTTACTAATTATACTTACTTGAAAAAGCACCAACCTTTGAATTATTTACAAAAGTAAATTTTGAACAGCAATGGCAACCGAAGTAAATTTGAATTCCCTAATTGAAAATTAACTTAGTAAGCTTGTCAATGTCGACTCTGCCTCTAAAATATTCACAAGCGATACTCAATTCCTAAATAATTTCCTCCAAGGACATTCCAAAATCACTGTTAGAAAATTATTCGCAAAACGACAAAGATTCTGTTCGAAATAAGATTTTCACAATTTAGTTCTATAAACGTCAGGTTTGCAGATGTTGTTGCGACCTAAATTCTAGCCAACGGAACTTGACCGATATCTTTGGTGCGTTTTGTTTAACCTTTCTAATTAATGCTATATCCCATAGGTCTACTTCAGCTGGTCATTTAAATATTCTAATAAAATCACTACGAGATAACTTTGGAGTTAGAACTCCTTTGAGAATGGTAAAGTTGAAAGGGTAGAGCATGGGATCCCCTTAAAAGTTGTGACGTAATTGATCGCAGCCATTTCAATTTGAGATATCGTATCATTCTGATTGATTTGCTCGCCTTAAACTTTTCGCTTTCGAATTTTGGAATGAAAGCGAAATTTAATATCTGTTTGCGTTTCAGGCCCTTTCATTTTAGAACGTTACCTTCTGAAGATTTGCTTAAAGTAATGTTAATATACTTTAACATTTTCTGGTATCCTTTTATTTATAAAAATACATTTATTCATAAAAGCATAACAAAACTTTATTTTGTCATTTAACTTCAAACCATTACTCGTAAATATTATTTTATTTCTTAAATTGTCTAATCTCACTGTATCAAACTTAGTACCGAGTCGTCGTGTCTCCTGAAGTCTTACCAAAGCGCGAGATAAGCCCCACTTTTTGCTCAAAGACCGCAAGATAAACTCCGAGCAGTCAGTCGTTACAAAAATATTATTCAAACAAACCACGACGCTAGATCAAAGCTTGCACAACTACACATCTTTACAACCATATGACCAACCTCAGATTTATAGCATTATCCTGTTTATGCTTCAATAAGTTTACTGCTTGGCTGAACAGACTTGAACCTTTGCCCGTTTTCGTTGCACTGTATAACGAGCAAACTCAGTTTTGTCCTGGCTGCGGTTGGGGGCGGACGCGCGCTCCCTTTCTGAATCAAGTTGTGTTACGAAAATAGTAACGTCTAATAGACGATCTTCATTTATTTTCGGTGTGAAAGTGACAAATACATTGTTCAGTGCAACTTTCGATGGAGTGATTTCGGTAATTGTTTGTTGATGTTTGAAAAAATTACTAAGCGGTACATTTTTATTTGGACAGGATTTTCTGGACGCAAAGTGAGTATTCTCCGTTCACCATGTTTATAGTGTTTGAATTAAATACCTTCCTTAAATTTTGTAGAATTTGATCATTTTATTTCGTGACAGTATGAACTTATTCATTTCCGAAATATATACTTAGGCATAGTTAAATTTATAAACGACTCCTATGGACAATTTTTTTGTGAATTTATTTTGATTAATTCAAATTTGATATAAACTCTGATTACGTCAGCATTTCTATTATACAATTTTGCAATACAATATATTTTTTAAGCTATTAGTATAATATTTTTGGGTGTCTTTAGAATACAATTACCTATAATGCTACGCATAATAATAACATTGTTTTAGTAGAATCTTAGATGAAGCCATCTCAGGAAATGCTACGAAGTCTCAATTAAATCTCATGAATTCTCACTTCTGTCGTGTACATCACGAGGCTGGCTTGTTTTGGTAGGACAGAATACTTTTAGGTTTTTTTAAACAAGAAGCGAGCCGCTATAACCAACATTGGCATGGATGCTAATATAATTATAAATTTAATTAAAATTCCAACAAAGATGCTTCGGATACGTGCACGACATAAGAAGCATCAAAGAGGGAATTTCCAATAAACATTCAAAAACAAACAAGCCTTATGGGATGCAAATGTAAATGAAAATATTCATGAAATTTTCGCCGATCAAAGCCACGGTATCTGGGGTCAAAGGCCGAGAGGAGGCGGCTGTGTCTACCAGGATCTGATATGAAGAGAGTTGATTTGACATGTTAATCGGTGGTGGGAGTACTTTTGTTGTGTTAATATGAAGGTATTTTATTGATGACCAAAGTAACAGTAAAAACAATAATAGAAACGACTTTTAGATTTGTTGAGATATTAAGTTCATCAATACTTAACGAAAGTACTCAAGTAGCGAATTGAGTAATAATAATGAAAATATTAACAGAGATTGTTGTGAAATGAAATTATTTTCGTTTTTTCTAGTAATTTTGTTACTACTAGTAAACTATAACAATTGACTTATAAGTTGATTGTACCTATATTATGATAACTGTCTGCCCTCTGCGAAGTGTCTAGACTCTTACAACTCTACATTATATTACGTGTGTGTTAAAAGACAATAGATTCAAATGTATTGTTGTCAAGTCAACTCAACTCAAACTCAAATATAATAAAAAAACGATAATTAATACTTTGGATGCTTATAACAAATATTATACCATCTTGACGACTGCTTGGCGCAGTGGTTCGAGCGTAGGCCGCTCGGCTAATGGTGGTCACGGGTTCGATTCCAGCAGGCGCTAATTTCGGAAATGGCCTTTTCGTAATTTACCCTGGTCTGGGTGTCACTGGGATGTCTGGGTTTCACGGTGATGCAGCAACATGTCACCAATATTATGTTGGCCATTATGTGAAGATCGAGGCTATTGTCGTTATATCGGGCAAATTTCCCCTCAATAAGAGAGGGATTTCTATTGTTTATCTCGTTATATGTAAGTACTAGCTGTGCCCACGGACTTCGTCCGCGTAGTATTTAACGTAACAAAAATTTCGGGATTATCGGGATAAAAAGTATCCTATATGTTAATCCCGGTTATAAACTATCTGTGTTCCAAATTTCATTCAAATCCGTTCAGTAGTTTTTGCGTGAAGGAGTAACAAACATACATACATCCACACTCACAAACTTTCACATTTATAATATTAATAGGATAAATGGGTTTCGATTACCAGGGCGAGTGTGATGGACAAAGTGAACGGACCGAAGTATATAATAATGTCTTGTTTGTAGTTGAAAGGATATTCTCTCGGTACATTTTACGCTAACACTGCAAGATTTCTCGAGGGAGTGGTTGTTAAAACAACGAAACTATATTTGTTTTCCAATCGTTCGAAAACAATTGTTGGTTGATATTCGTACGAGATCCTGGGCTGCAGGTCTGATGTTAGCTTCAACTGAATGCCGCGGGAAATTCACGCGAGTTATCCGGTGGTATCTTTGCCAAGGTGAAAACAAACTTTATTAACTTCAAGACTGGGCACATTAAAAAAAAAAAAGCTATTCAGTGCACTACTACGATTTTTTTTTAAATTTATATGGCACTCAGTACATTTTCATTTATTTATTTTGAGCGCGGATAATTTTCGCAAATTTCCGCGGCAGTCAGTTGGTGCCTATTGTCTTTTCCTCGTGAGGAAACGGGTCTGCTTAATGTTAATTTGGTACATAGTGTATACACACACTACCTCTAGTTTAAACTGTCTATTTAAACATATTTTAAATTGTAAATATCAACATACTTTTAAAATCTTTTTCATATTGTTAACAGCATCAATGTAAAACCAATTATATTAATTTTATCTACAACGCCGTGCGTACGTGATCCCAGATGGCAAAAACTCTAGTTTGGAGTGATAAATCGATTTATGTTATTGACGTAAGTTGGACGACAATAATTGGATTTCTCTGATTGGAACAAATTGTATGGAATGGATTTTTCTATGACAATATAATAGGGGACTAATAATTGCTGCGTACGAATATCTTTTCTATTCCTCGCTGCAATCGTCAAACTGGATGTCGATCCCGGCTGACATTAAGGTATTAAGAGTGGTGTTTTATATATATACTAGCAGTGCCCGCGACTTCGTCCGAGCACAGCTACGTCCGAGCACAGCTTCGTCCGGACTTCGTCCGAGCTTTAACTTAACAAAAAATTCGGGATTATCGGGATAAAAAGTATCCTATGTGTGAATCCCGGTTATAAACTATCGGTGTTCCAAATTTCATCAAAATCCGTTTAGTAGTTTTTGCCTGAAAGAGTAACAAACATCCACACTCACAAACTTTCGCATTTATAATATTAGTAGGATATATTAAAGTCGGCCAACAGGCGATCGACCTGTATGTTAAGCAGTTACTCTAGGGTATACAGATGCTTGCAATAACAAAGGCATTTCTCGCACGTTGCCGGTCTTAATGTGAGTGGGACAGAGGAAAAGGACGAGGCTTTAGGCTCTCTTAATCGTACGAAACACATCTATAATAATTAGGTTAAGCCGATCTTCTGTGAGAGGGTAGTATTACTCCGGGCGAGTCAGCCCGTTTATGAGCTGTAGTCAATGGCTACAGCTTAACAATAAACAATAGAACCTCCTAGAAAATTTTTGAAGCTGGCAACTAAAACTAAAGTATTCAGCGAGCTATTTGTATCTCCATACATCGGTTATAACATTATAAATTGATGTACATGTTTCGTCAGTGCAAACGTAGGGTACCTAACATCTACCCTCAGAATTCCATACCATTGAAATTATTACACCAATTACTATGATGTTTGTACAGAATTGTTTCAGGTTGAGAATTCAGGAGATTAATTCGGTGCTGTAAACGAAAATTGTGACCCATTAAATTGAACAAACGGACCTTCGGTCTTAATTGTCTACGATACAATATCGTGGGTTTTTCAATTACGCTACAAATTGTTACGCTCTTGAAGTCTCACTCTACAACGTTTTGTGGATTTAAACGGAATAGAGAGGATGTATTTAACAATCCATATCCCGATTCGCGATCGCTTATTTTTTCTTGTGAAATATCAATATTATCTGAATCATTTCCATAAGAGCTTACTAAGCGATGGTCCAACGTATGGTGCTGTACGGGGAGACCTTTGGCCAACTTTTGGACAACATTGGGACAGTAAAAGTTACTAAAAATTTACAATATCGAGATAAACGCAAATACATGTAACATAACATTCAAATTAAGCGTGCCAATAAAAAAAACCAACAACTTTAAGAAGCCGTCTAGGTTGTAGATTAAGAGTAACTAAGAACAAGATCACTACAGTAATATTTCAGTCTACTGACTGCCTGCAATGAGTATCATAGAGAGGCGAAGCGCGGGACCGCTAGATTAACCAACCCTTTAAAGTGGGGAGTGAGATAATACGGCATTAAACGTATTAGATATTCTAAACTTAACCCAGCTCGGGACCTTTGACTTTTATCCGAATTTCTGACCCTATTTCCAACGATTTAACGCCGACAATTTGATTAAATATCCTAACGATGTTCTCTTCGAAATGGTTAAAATTAATGTTAAGCAAACATTCCAGTGAGCTCTCATTTCATTAAGAAATGATGTGGAGACAAAGGGACAGACATTTTCCTAAAAACCGTTGTTTGTAAAGGCGAATATTTTACTTATACCTTTTTTATTTAAGACGGCATTTTACGAGGCATACTTAAGTGTTTAAGTGCTACCGCGGGGGATGTCAATACGGCTGAAGTGGCGATGTGGAAATATGTAGCTTTTAACTCATATGCTTGAATGGCATGATGCATTTTGATACATATAAATAATATAACAGTCGGTAGACAAGCGTACGATGTTAAGCCTGATGTTAAGCAATCACCGTGGGCTATCGATAGGCTTGCAAAACCATAGCATGACCTGAACAAGAGTGGGGTAGCTAAAGGGTGAGAAGGGGAGGTTACTCTTCTGGCTTTCTCACTTATCGTATGACACGCAGCCACAACACTTAGTTTGTAGACTTCGTTAAAAAAAATATATTAAAATAATGTTAATCCATCCATTTTGCATGTTCGCTCAACAGAATTATCCATTTACAAATCTGCTTTTATATCCATACAGATATAAATATGTTAATATGATCAGATATCAATAAAACCCATTAGCTGCCACCATATTTTATGTAAATTCACAACAAAAAATAACGCAAGACACACGACTCAATTCACAACTCTCCCCGCCATTACTCATCTGATACATTTATTTCTCCCTGAATACGAGCCACTTACGCTCTAAAGAATAAAGCATCCACAAAAAAACTACTGGATTAAATAGACGTCGAAGAAAAATATGGCGTAAAACTAATCAGTGCTGTTGGCTCTGGGCCCATCAGATCTGTTTCTAGTTCATTGTCATTCAGACGAGATGTTATTGGGACTATAGAGTAGATTTAGTTAACTTTTTCTTAACTCTAGAAGCCTTATATTTACCGGGATAATTACTTTATATAAAATAAAATAAACATTGAAAAAGTGTTTTAGATAATACTCGAGTTTAACCTTGCTATGTTTAATTTAATATAATTTGTCAGCCATTATGAGATTGAGGTTGATGTTTTCACATTCGATATCCGGGGATCAAAATCATCTTAGAAATTGACACGGGTTGAAATCTATCATCATGCCAAAATTCGTAAAAATCCTTGTCGTAATTATTGAGAAAGATAATTGTTGGTAAGCCCACAAACACCTTATAGTTTAACTGGATCAAATATAGAGAAAGCCGAACAGAAATGTTAAAAAACAGCAGTTTTGATTTTCGTTTCCATTATAATAACACGGTTATATAAAAATATATGTAATGTACACGACTTTAAGTCTTATTATGTGTATATAGAATTGTGTCGGGAATTTACGATCCGCTTCCCTCTGAGATTTACCGACATGCATGCTTCTTTGCATCGGTGTCGTGAGTAAGCTTGATTTGTGATTTGGAAACTCTGGAATTGGTATCGTTGAGGATTTGAACGCTTTAAGTGGGGATTAGGTGCGAATGATGATAGTTCTGTTTATTTATTGAGTTCTATGAATTCAATTAAGATGGATAAATTTATCTAGAAGCCTGACAAATATAATATATGGCGCACATGATCATCATTGCAATAGCTAACTTGTCTTTAACATGAGCTATATATTTTTATAATCTCAAGTCTAGATAGAAATGAGACATTCTTTAACCAAATGAGTTCAAATGTATGAGGCAAAAACGAATTTAAAAGAAACCATTTTTCAGGTTTGCCAAAAAACTTTCAACATTCTTTTGTTCGGTGTCCTATTTAACATAATGCTTCAACTTCAAGTCTGAAATATTCTTCCATCTCCATATATCTGTTTTTAAAATGTCAGATACAATGCATTATCTGAATTAAGAGCAAAACGAATCTTGCCTTGTTTGCAGTCCGAAAATTTCAGTGCACAAGATTAATTACTTGTTTTCGAAAGAAGCCACACAGATGTACCACCAACCACCATGGATATCTTAATAGAGGTCAGCCAACCATAGATTTGAAGAAATACATAGAAATATAAGTAAGTAATTATACTGCATGTAAGGTATAATTTTAATAATGCAAGATATTTTGCATGACGCCTTGGTAAATATAAAGATGATGTTTCAAACACAAAAAAAATCATCTGATGGTATAAATTTATTCCGTTGGTGAGTACATGTGGTTGGTAGTTGGTATAATATTAAAATAAGCCTTATATAGTGCATATAATGTAAGGTTTACAGGATGCTTGGTCACTATTGCCAATGCTAAAACAAATTCAGACCAAATTAGAATAGTCTTTGGTTAGATATTGTTAAGGTTGTTTATTGTTTAATTTATTGAATAAATTCATGTGATTATAGCACCTCGATCACTCGGGGATGGTAGAGACCACTAATAGCCACTTCTTTCATACATCTTTCCATGAACTTCCATCTTTTGAGTGTGCGTGAAAAGTTCTCCTTGGGCGCTCTCTTCCAAACACTTTCATTTACATTCGGTCTACATTCTTATTCTCGTCACTCGACTTTTACTGATCCACTTCACTTCCACTATCTTACCATACCTAGTCATCCGTTAGCTAACATCAGTCTCTTACCACACTGTGTCTCATCCGATCAGCATGGGTTGACACATGCTTCCTAAGGAACGCTTGTTCAAATAAATATTTTGAATCATAACTGTAGATGTTGTGAATCTAAGTTAAACAGGCGTGTATTGGTTAAAACTACGGCAATAATATTCAGTGGTGCGGTTAAACAATGTCTCATAAGATTAATAATATTATGCCTGAGGTTACGTTACAGTTAAGTTTATATTGGAATCCCTGTGGTATACCGCTGTGTAAATTGTAACAATTGTTACGGTTTTAGACCGAAATCATTATATAGAAACTTATGAAATCAGTTTGCCATTTAGGATATTTTTTTTGGTTAGATCCTATACGGTTCTATAATATAATGGCGGTCGTGACATCATAAGGTGAAGCGTTTGCCCACTTTGTTTGATAAAAAAAGTCTTATGAGTGGACAATGACTTCCACTCAGGGGAGGCCTGAGTCCAGCAGTGAAGGTTATTTCGACTGATCACCAGACAAACACACCAATGTTTGATACTAGGGGTGATTCCAGTGACATCTAGACCAGGGCAAATCACGTAAAGGCCATTTGCTAAATTTGCGCCGACGGGAATCGAACCCAGAACCACTCGGTGCAGTGAACAGAGAGGCCTTCGCTCGAACCAATACGCCGCCGGGCGGTTGTAAAAATGATGTATGGATAGACGATTATGGCTTTTACGATTAGGAAATTTGAAAAAAAAAAAAATTTCTTATTACCAAGGATACATTATTATACAAATAAAAGTATACACTATTTTTTGTACTTATCTACATCACCAGGCCTTCACTTGTGTCTATTTTTCTAAAGCCGTGGTACATCACTAAATATATTTTATTTTGCCCAAAGCTCGTCTGATTTTCTTTATCTTTTTACGTCGAAATTTAATTTTGTATTCCACTCCGTTTATTCGATTATTCCAACTATTCCAGAGTAGTGTCGCATTGTCAACCCTTATCTAGTCTAGTGTTAATATACTAAGTTACAGACGCGAAGCGACAGCTATGTTTTTGCCAAGTAATATTAGTACATATTTTTATTGGTATAAAGATCATGGTAGAAATGTATTATTCACTGTCAACTGATATTTTTTTAACGGTACAGGACATTAATAAGCCGAGGCGCTGGAGACAAGTATTGCTATGCGAAAATGACGTTAAAGACGTCCTAGCAGTTATGTCTTTGAAAACATACAACGTGATAAGCTTCGTGAGCTACGAGTAGGAGAAGTAATAAAATTTTAGGCACGCATTTCTGTTTGAGCCGAATTACACTTTATTGCATCTCAGTAAGTCGTCTTTTTGTAGAGAAATATCTGTTTTTATTGTATGTAATCTGTGACCCATTCTCATTCTCGCTATTTTTTTTAACTCGCGCCAACATTTAGTACGTACCCCTTGTAAAGTAGGCTCAGACATGAAAAAATAGCGTCAGTGGGCCGAATAACATTTCATGCTGGAGGACGCCACTGCCAAAAATCGTCGGAACAGTTTGTTTTTCTCATCCCAAAAGGTCGTCTTTCGAGTTTGCGAGTGCGTTTGGGATTAGTAATAGTTCTTTCTATATTAACGATGCTCGACTGCTCTAAGTAGATTGCTGTCTGTCATAAGCTTAGAAATTATAACCGAACTTTAGTAAAATAGTGGTCGTGGTTTTGGAATTTATTATATACCTACAACTTAATTTAGTGGCTTGAGTATATACTGGTCGGCTCATTGGGTAGCTTGGTTGGCTGTGTGGGTTCCATTCTGTTGGTGCAAGTTTCAGATCGACCTCAAACTACGCAACGCTTGTACTATGGCTACCCTAGAATGGACTGAGGTCCCAGTGATACCCAGACTATGGCAAATCACAAAAAGATGATTTCCTAAACTTTCTCCGGCTGGTATCGAACCCCTTTGATCCAGTGAGCTGAGCGGCCTTTGCTCAGCACTGCGCTTAGCGGTCGCTAATACGGACGCGCCTAATGACGGAGTTATAGTCATTAACTCACATAGGGAGCGGGAAGTTGTACACAGGACTACCTACTAAACATCCTATACAAAGAGCCACATGAGTTTAAAACACACTTTTCCTCCATAAAGTATGTTCAACTAGAACAAGAGCGAAACAGCCCAGCGCCGGTAAAGTTACCTCGGATGAAAATTGTATAATTAATTTGTAATTTGGTAAATATCTACAAGCCCGTCTAACCCGACTCCTAATTATATTTCACGTTAGGAAACATTATTAAGTACGCTGACTAGGTAATTGTATTGAGGTAGGGACTAGGTACTAGATGAGGTGGGGCTGAACGCTATAGAAACACATCGTGTAGAAACCCATGCAGTTTCAGAAGGACGAGTGGAATTCACCAACCCGCACTGAGCTAGCATTTAGTGCACTGCGGCACGAATTCCTCACGCGTTGAGAAGGGGAGGGGGGCAGTATTATAGAAAAAGTGAGCCTGAGACCAAAATACCATTGATTTAACCTAACTTCAATTTATTGGTTTGCCATATCTATTATTGCAATCAAGTAAAATCAACTCAAGAGTTTAGGTCGAATAACAATCCGTGGTGTGGCAATTCAGCCTTATATCCCAATTTACAACGGAAGGAAGTAAATAACTTTCTTCCAACTCCCATTATTTCTATCAATTTAATTCATGCGAATTTGGTACGGTAATAGTGTATTACTTTTACTTTATACATCTTACGTTAAGAAAACAAAGGTATATCTTTGCTCTTATTGTTGTACGGATTAACCCAACCCAGTCCTTCCTTCAGACTTCTTATAAGTACATAATACATAGCAATCCAACCCGTCTCAGTATAAGCTTCTAGACATTTCCTCTCCTCGGCTACTGCGAGCGTGGTTTAATAAAGCGAATGTCACCGCTCGGCCCGACAGGCGCGTGCTCATTTCAGAACTGAGCACAGATAGTACCACCAGATACTAGAACTACTAGATATTCGTAACTTGAACATAAATACAGTGATCTTTGAAGGGAATTAAGTAAGTATGTTCCTTATTTACCTATGTAAATAAGGAAGCTCTATAGGTTGCGGATTAGTTACTCTACAATCTGATGGATTTTTGTTCACTGCCTGCAATAATAGCCTCCTTTAAAAGTATGTAAGAATAAACAACTGTTGTATCCTCGGAATATAACATCGAATATTACGTTTGAGTATTCACAATATCTCGTGCATGCGGCTATATTGAAATCTATTGTTGTCAGTCTACAATAGAACTCAGACGGGACAACGGATTTTCTTGTCATCTTAAGTCTAATCGGTCGGAAAGTAGAGCAAACCTGTTGACAGATTAAATAAATACATTTATATTTCGAATAATATTGAGTGTAATATTTAATAATTAGAGAACCTCTTGGCGCAGTGGTTCGAGACTGTAATCTGCCGGGACACTGCACATGGTGGTTGCGGATTCTATTCCCGCCAGGGCAAATTTCGGAAATGGCTTTTTCGTAAGTTACTGGTCTGGTTGTTACTGTGATCACCCCCAGTCCATAGTACTTTGACCCATAGTATAAGCATTGCTTAGTTTGGGACCATACAGTTGGTGTGTCTGGACTAAAGTTGATTTTATGAATTCAAATTAAAAATAAATAAATGAATAAATTATTTTATCAAACTTTAAACAATTGTAGTTCAAAATTTTAAACATGGCCAAATGGGAATAAGCTTTACACTGTATGTTCTGTTTCATTGCTTTCTTTCAATACTCTTGTACCCGCGTTTATATTAAAGTATTTAGTCGTGCTGTTCGCTATAGTACCTATGTAGTGTATACAAATAATGTAACTAGGTAGGTACGTTTAATCCTGCAATTTTATTAACTCGCTGTTAGCCGCGGCACCACCGCGCGGTGCTTCGTTAAAATAAAAGTTGCCTAATAGGTTACTCCGCATAATTATGAGACAGCGAATCTTCTGAATCTTCAACCCTCGATGAAACCTAGTACATAATTGTTAATACAATATGCACAAGGCAATGATTATGGTCTTATATATTAAAGTTTTATTGTCACTTCACAAGGGATTTTAGAGTGTGATATAACGGCGTCATAGTTTGCATATTTTATTCATGTATACACAGTTGTTTTATGGATCTTAAACGATAATGTCATTTGATTTTAGTGTTCTACAGTGTAAGTAAAATGACTATAGGTAGGAGTTTATATGATAAAAAATAGAGAAAATGAGTTTAAACAAAAAACTTAATTTTAACCGTTTTTTAACTAAAAACAGATAAAAGAATTTTATCAGTAATAGGTACTGTGGAGCTAACTAAAATAAAATCGCAGCCTAAGATATACACGACAAATAAATAGCATCATTTCCTTCCTTATCACTCAACAACCATCCCCAAAAATTTATCGCCGACGACACTCCCCTACACTTCAATTCGCTCCAACACGTTGATAAAATAATTAAAAAGTTTTACAGCACTAAATTTTTTTCAACAGATACCTACATATCTCATCGGATGCGATTTATTAAATCGAACTGAGACAGCGAAAAAGTTTCAGCGGAAAATAAACGATTTTCAAACTGAAAACGATGGGGGTGACCCGCTGCAATTGATTGGAATGCACTGACTCTCGCACCAAAGGGGATTTTTATATAGAGAACTTCTTATACCAAATGAAGATGTCTGACAATTGAAAGAGGTCCGTGGATATGTGAGCTGAATATTACGTTTTTCAGAACTGTATTCATTCGATTCCAACTCCATTCAGCAGAAAATCGGTTTAATAAGGATTATGCTGTCAAGTTGCAATGGCTAGCAACCTTGATAAAAGTATTTCCAATATGCGTCTTTAATAAGTGATATATTTGGGATTATAATGCTATGTATTATTTCAGTGGTGTACAGCCAAATTGGTAGAATACCCGTCTTGAAAACAGAGTGTGCAGTTTGGAACTCCGACTCGTAACTTTGATATTTTTAGATCACATGTGTGATTCTTATTTTCAATAAAGATTATCATTTTATAAATAGTAAAGGAATAGCATAATAATCCTACGTGATGCACTAAATCATGAGTCTGCCTCGCATTGGGGAGGAACTCGGTACCTATATTAATACACTAGCTGTGCCCGCGACTTCGTCCGCGTGGAATTTAATTGACAAAGTTTCATACAAACATTCATCCCCTCTTTTATCCCCTTGGGGGTAGAATTAATCAAAATCCTTTCCTAGCGGATGCCTACGTCATAACATCTACCTGCATGCCAACTTTCAGCCCGATCCGTCCAGTGGTTTGGGCTGAGCGTTGATAGATCACTATGTCAGTCAGTTGAGTTAAGATAATTGATTGACTCAGGCGTTACTTTGCGGAAATCCATTGTAAAACAATTTAGGAGAAGGACCCACCACTCACCCTTGGCTTGTTAACCTCCAAAATTATAAATCAAATAGGTTGATCGATAATGGAAGAGGTCAACAAAACCTAACTCCGTCGGTCGAGTATGTTAGTCAAGAGTGTCAGGGAGCCTAATAATTTGCAATTTTCCGCGGAACAAAGCGAATTAAGAATAAAATTCGACACGTGTTTCGCCTCTGAACGAGACATCCTCAGGAAAGTTGGGCTACGAATGAGCGACGAAGTGCCGCGCGCACACCTTATATAAGCGATCAACTGCCATCATCCATCATCCAGTTGAGTTAACCTTTGAGTTATATATATTTAGATTATTGTAATCAAAATACGACTGCAATGCATCTCTGTGTTACGAAAAAGCAGCACCTCCGACTACCCCTTAGTACTTAGAAGTAATTAATATCTTGTTTTTTTTGGCTTTACCGTAAAGAATCTTTGTAGTAAGGTAAGATCAACAGCAAATTAAACTTCTTAAAATACTCTATAAGAGTCAGTCAGACTCCGAGTGGCATCTACAAGACTTCCGAGTTTAGATGCACAATGTCAGTATTTCGTCTACACGGTTGATACCATTATAAAAATTTTGATACATAATTCATATTTCGACTTGATATGGAAAAAAACGTGGTAAATACAAAGTACTTATTTAATTTAACTTGGGCCAACTTGTAATAGCTTTTTCGTTGTAAGTTTATTCAGAGGGCGTAAGAAGAACATAAAAAACTTGTATTTAGATTACCGACTGATATCAGACGAGTGTATTTTTTTTTTCTTCAATGTATAAAACTTGTAATTTACGTTATTTTATGATGTAAACAACAGGGTGGCCCATAATAAAGTTGACAACTTATTTCACAAATAGGTAAATAGGGCACTAGAAATAATTTTGTGAGTAATAAAGATACAACAATTTTTCAATCAAAGGTTATATCAATTTTATATTGCTGCAAATCGTTTGATCGATCTTCTACCCGCGTGGCGACGCGAACGCAATCTACGCCTTGATTATTTACTCTAAATAATCAAAGAATCTACGATTGATTATTGGCATGGTTCACCTAATAATGGATTGTAATATAATTCACAGATAGCAAAAGATGGATCAACATTGATACTAATTTTGGTTGAAAGAAACATGAAATTTTGCACAGGACTTCTGTATCTGTGTATAAAAGTAGGTGAGCACTAAGAAAGGACATTAGAACATTCATCCCAGATGGGGGTTCACCATCAGACATGCGGCTATGGTAGTCAATAAATAGGTATAATTAAGCCAATCGAACTTGGCATGCGGATATTGGCAGAGGTCCTACAATGCTTCATGCAATGCATGCATCTTAATTCCAGCACTAATGTTGTGTTACAGCTATATACTCAGTTAACTACATTTATACTTTTATGTATTATATACGAGTATTATTCACTTAGAAACCAATTCATTTTATGACCTGTCAAACCCTGTTACTTCGTCTTTATTTCGCTTAAAAGCTAAAAACCTCAATATCTTTATTGAAGGTTTTTTTCATTACATCGATATTCTTGCTGTGGTTTTGACACAATTACGCAATGGTCTTTGGTTACTTTGATACCTAAACGTAAGTCATCCTTGAAATAAAACTATTTTTCGGATTTTATCGCGTTTATTTAATTTATGTTCCCGACGTTTCGTAAGTAATCCATCCTAAACGTAAGTCATCATATCTATCGTAAGTCATCCTTGATTTTTATCTCATGTGATTTTTGATTTGATGTGATATTTTTTGTTGGTTTCGTGAAATATTTATTTTCAATATATGCGAACGTGTTAGATCCCAAGCTACTCAGTATTGAGACCAAAATACCATTAGCGTAATTTATTGAGCACTACAAATACTACAATACATCTCTGTCTACCCCATATTACGCACGCGATGGTAGTGTACTTCCTTTATTTATTTTTTATTTTATCTTGATGTCATCGAGCGTAAATATGCCAACACTTTTGACTTTTGTTGCGGCTCCGCTTAAACCACGCACCCATTCATCTCCTCACTTTGAACCCAGCTTTTATACCTCGTTTGGGAGAAAAGCGTTAATGTGTTTGTGCTACACGTCTCTGAAACGCGTCCTTACCGTTCTTGCCTCACTTTCCTCCATACATTATGTATCAGGTTGAAAATATACCGCCGATGCCAACGCTGTTGACACGGTAAAGTGTTTTCAGATACCTCACATATGAAATAGAAAATTGTTTTTGTTTTTTTTTTCATTTGTAAAACATATTCATTTATTTTGGCAACAAAAAGAAATAAATGAAATTCAAACAGTTTCAAATAGGTTTCTTATTCAAATTCACTCACACGTACCGGGCAATCACTTGGTGACCTCGACAATCATTATAATAAAGTCACATAGCAGTATCAGCTAACGTCGAGGATGAAATCCAAAAAACCAACGAACTCAAAACCATCAGGGAAACACTTGCTGCCCTGTTGAACCAAATGTTAATTATGACCAAAACGCTAGCCAATCTAATTAAAAAATCGTCATCACATTCACATCACTAAAATTGGGTGTATGCAATGCTAATGGCCTGTCAAACCACTCAGAAGAATTAAAAATATTGGTCAAAATCCACCGCATAGATGTTTTACTAATCTCAGAAACCCACTTCACATCCAAAAGCAACTTTATGATACCAGAATATAACATGTACCACACTAACCACCCAGATAACAAAGCACATGGAGGATCAGCCGTTCTCATCAGGTCAAATATCAAGCACCACGTACTACAAAATACTGTAAAAACTACATCCAAGCAACAAACATCGTAATAACAGACTGGATCAGTGACATTACAATATCGGCCCTCTACTGTCCACCGAGATTTACTATCGAGTAGACGGAGTTCAATGACTATTTTCAATCCCTCGGAGACAGATTTATCGCAGAAGGAGACTACAATGACAAACATACGTTCTGGGGTTCCAGGCTTGTATTACCAAGAGGGCGAGAACTCCTTAAATGTATTCAAGCAAGAAATATGAAAGTTATATCGCCTGGTCAACCGACCTATTGGCCAACAGACAGAAGGAAAATCCCAGACGTTATCGACTTTTGTGTCAGCAAAGGAATCGCGAAGAACAACATTTCGTGCAGGAGTTGCTGGGACCTCTCCTCAGACCACTCTCCAATCATAGTAGAACTACTGACTACCGCCCAAGAAAGCGCCAAGAAATGCGTACTACACAACAAAATAACCAACTGGGTCCTATTTCGAGAACTTACAGATAAAGCATTCAAGGATCCAGTCAGTCTGAAATTAAAAGACGAAATAACAGAAGCGTTTCTTTACTTCAAAAAAAGTGTGCAAGATGCAGCCTGGTCTTCAACTCCACCACCACCACATATAAGCATGAACAACTATATAGCAAAACATATATTATATAAAATAACCCACAAAAGATGAATACGGAAGCACTGGCAACAAACCAGAGAACCTGTTGCAAAAAAACAGCTCAATCACGCCAGTAGACAGCTGAAGCACATTATAGACAAAGATCAAAATAACGGACTTCATAATTATATCTCTGAACTGGATCCTACTGCTTCCTCGGATTATTCCTTGTGGAAAGCCACCAGAAGACTAAAACGGCCCATTAGAGTTCCCCCTCCATAAGAAAACCCGACGGTATGTGGGCACAGACATACCAAGAGTAAGCCAGAACCTTCTCAGAACATCTATCAAACGTCTTTATTCCTCACCCATACGAAGGATCTACCATCGATCGATATTAGATTGAGATGAGCCGACATTGATTGACAGTTTCTACTACACCAAATTGATCTGCTCGACTGCTGAATTTTTCATCGATCGAGGATCATAGGAGCATCGAATTTTGCTATCGATCGGTGCTCCTATGATCTTCGTTCGATGACAAAAATCGATCGACCTACGATCGATGTCATTGATCAATCATGAATCGACTGCTCAGTCAGCCGATGCTTTCACACTGACCAATCGACGTCGATCGATGGCGCTAAACGACGGACAAACAAATGGTGTGGCAACCTTAAAATGACTTAACAAGTCAACAGCAGACGTACGCCGCAGACGCTTTCTTATTGAAATTAATAATAAACCCTAGAACATGCTTTCGAACTATTCAATAACAGATTGTTTTGAGTTTGCTGAGCCAAGTGGCTGTGATTTACAAGTCTTGAACGTTGTCAAGAACATTGTTGAAGTTCGAACGTTTTCTCGGTACTGGTTTGGTTTGGACTGTATAGGGTTTTGTTCCAACGTTCTTGTAGTAAATTAGTTTCAAGATTTTGTCTAGATATAATGGTAAAGGCTACTGGGTGATAAGCATTACAGTCGTATTGGGATTTTTGTAATTTATATTTTACTGTTATCTATGTTATTAAAGAAATCTAAACGAATTATCTAGAGATGAAAAAGCGCCCTCTATTTTGTTAAGCAAGCATTTATACTACAGAGTGTATGTAACATAATTAAGACAGATCATTATATGCAAAACATTTAATAATACAAATTGATTAACCATTTAAAGTCTTAAATTAGGTAAATACTAATTGAACCAAGGCAAAAATATGTAGTTTGAAATAGTAATTTACGAATAGTAATTTACGAATTTTGGTGCGCTTTGAAGCGCTTTGAAGCGCACCAAAATTCGTATTTGATTTGCGCCAGCCAACGATCCGTCCGCATCTGATACGGGCCACGGTACACATTGAAAAGACTGCACTGAATTCACAATAGGGAGGCATACCTCACCACTAATGGATTGTTTCTACCAAAACGTGTCCTTAGAACACATGGAATATGAATTTTAAGTGTCAAGTGAAGGAATGAACATCAATGAAAATGAAAACTTGGCTGAATCTATTTTAACGAATCTATTCTAATTTAAACAATTTGCAGGAACAATGATTCTTCTTGGCTTGGGGGGCAGAACAGATAAATTGCAACCCTATATATAGATATATTAGTATTATTTTGGAATAAACGACAAATTTGTAGAAATATTACTATTTATTTTATTTTATTTTATTTATTATCAGATGCTTGTTGCGCTTACAGCTTAGCCAAGACGCACAACAAGCAAAATTAATGCTACTGATCGCTCAAGAAGCTTATACACTTTTTAATGAATACATGTAACTTAGTATTAAATATATCAAGGTCTGGTTTACTATATATTTGCCGCTTATATTTGTCTCATACTTTTGATAACGGAACACAGTGGCCAGTATTCTTTTCTCTATCTTTCAAAAATGTATTTTTCTACATTCGCGAAAACATCCACCCCGAGCGACTTTAAAAGTTATGACTGGACTATGACTGCTTTTAAAGAAATCCTCGTAAAACTGTTATTTACTCTCTTAATGGATCACGTACAATGCGCATTATGCTTCAGATAGTAACCGCGGGCTGTGGCGGGCATCCAGCGGTACTGAAACTTTTATTCTGTCCTCCACTTAAATGTTTTAAAAGTCTTTTGGCGTCGTCTTAATATTGTGGATGGTTTGAATTTATAATGGTGTTCTCTGTTCAAATTTACTTTTGAAACCATAGGTTCTTTTACTCAGTACAGGAAACAGTACAGTCACTCAGTACAGTCAATGAAATTATAGCTTGTTATCAGTTGTATGAACGAGATACACAACACACCTTTACGTTAGAGTGAACGTGATGCTAGGTGTTTCTTGCGTTGTGGTTAGTGTATCGGTAACAATTTCAACCGGCACCAATATTTTGGTGCCACACACAAAAAAATGTCTTCATGCCTTAATTTTGATATTTAATTGTTTATTTTGAGCAACATGAATAAGATTCTTATCTCTTTAGCAACTGGCTGTTTTTCCAATCTCCAAATGTACCTACTAACTCTCTATTTTATCAATAAGACACAGACCTATCTGAATTAGGTTTGCGCTATCTAATTTATACGCGGAGGCTTCTACCTAATTATCTTCAGTCAAAGAACTGGGATTGAACGCCTAAAATTATCTTAGAGTAACCAAAGATTAATGGGGAGATAGCTACACTTGGCGTTGACATATTTTTAGTAGTATGGTTAGTAATAATGTTATTTCAAAATCTTATCAAATCATAACGTAATACACGTTGCTTATCGTAACATAATTGGAATACCTAACAGAAAAAAACACCTAACTTCCAAAAAAAAACATTTAGGTGCTGTGAGTGAATAATGCTGGATTATTCGGTATTCAGAATCTTATCCCTAAGAAATAGATTAGATTTACTGATGCAATAGGAAAATTACAAACACATTTTGACTTATTTTAGATAGTACAAAACTACTCTTATAGGTAAGTACTTAAAAATAATATCTCAAGACTATGGCCAATAAATCTCAAATTTTAATATCATCGTCTAGATCCACCAGGATTTATACAAGAATACCTCCACGACCTTACGGCCCGTTGTCCTCGAACACGAAGGTAGGATGATCAAATATCTGTCGAGGGCGGCCGTATATCAAAGCGCTCCGCGGGGCGCCCGCACGGCCCCGGCTCGCATAACTTAGGCCCCAAGAGGTGTGTTACGTTAGGATCCAACCAAAATAAATGAAACCCAAATAAAAATCCAACCAAAATAAATTTCGAGACGATTTTATTTGTTATATAGGTAACTAGCGGCCCGCCCCGGCTTCGCACGGGTACATTGCGGTTACATTCTTCGAGTTTTAGTAAGGATCCCTAATTTTTTTGAAAATATATTATAGCCTATGTCACCCGGGGATAGTGTAGCTGCCCAACAGTGAAATATTTTTTCAAATCGGTTCAGTTGTTTCGGAGCCTATTCATTACAATCAAACAAACAATGTTTTCCTCTTTATAATATTAGTATGATAAAAGTCGGCAAAGAAGCGTGCGACCCGCCTGGTGTTAAGCAGTTAACGTACTCTGGCGATTCGTGCATAACCACTGGCATTACTCGCACGTAGCTCACCTGAAAGGGCTTTCGGCTCTCTCACTTACCGTACGAAACGCAGCTAAGACATTAAATTCATAAAGCCAGTCAAAGTCTAGACTTTTATATATTCTTATAACAAAGTCGGCAAACAAGCGCTTGACCAGCGTAAAGCAACTGCGTTCCAGACTACGAATAGATCCTGATCCTATTCAAGAAAGATTTTTTAGGTTAGGTACATGAATAAAAAATAAAAAACCAACAGTAGTGAAAATATATTGCGATCAAACTTCTGATTGATGATGTAACAATATAATTGATACTGGATGCGAAAAATAGGAAAATAGTTCATAATACACCTTAAAATTTATGGAGATTATTTATCTCCAAACGAGCGATAAAATTGGTTATTTTGTAATTCCTAAATTGTGAATGTTAATGGCCATATTTTACGCAAACGAATTTCCCCGGTGGGCAATTTCACGAGAACTGTCAATTAAATAGGTTTTTTAATAGCTTCAAAGAGATCAACATCCATCAGTTTTTGTCCTGTTTCAGTTAATAAAAGGTAATATTACAAATGAATAAATACCGGGTACCTTAAAGCAGGTACTTTATTAGAACAGAATTGTAGTAGGAATTTATTCCGTCTTTTATTTATCGTTCGTCATGTCAATGTTTAGGCAATCTCATCTATTAAAGTTTGCTTACACCAGGGCTTGAAACCGGTTTTGAAATACCGGTTAATTTCGTTCATGAAGCGGTTAAAATTTCGTTCTTTGAGTAACCGGTTAATGGAGGGAGCGGTATTGAGCGAAACCGAAAACATTTAGGTTAATCAATTAAACCGGTATTAAAACCTGAAAATAAAGGTTTTTCTCAAAAGTACGACACGCGCGCTCGATTACCGAGAACGGAATTTCATAACATGCGCTAACCGGTATTGAGACTCGAATAAACCGGTTTTTCTCAGAAGCACGCCGCCCGCGCCGCGCTGGCTAGTAATCATTCAAGGCCAAGCGCTGAGTCATACATGCGTTCTCTTTCCAGCATGCGCTGCCTTTAATTTGTTTGTCTCATTCACGCGGATACTTGTGGTTTCTTTCATTTTCGCCGCTAAGGGGATTGAGTTGCGTCTTGCATACACATTAACGTACCGTGACAGTCGTTTATTTTAACAATGATGATAATACTTAATTTTCAGTCAGTCGGTACTCATGAGTTGGGACAAAGCTTTGTCTTTATAATGGAATTAAGATATATTTTTGAAAAAAAACGTTTTAATGTGGGATACATCATTTTCATCCACTATGTTTTCTGGCCAGGCGCCGCACACTGATTTATATGAAGTCGATTAATGTGTGTGGCGCATAATGATTAATGATGTTCACTTTTCTGAGTTTCCGATCACGTTTATCTTTATGAGGATAATAACGTTTATGATAATGTTGGTTAAGATGATGACGACGACGATGATGATGATGATGATGACGATGATGATGACGATGTCACTAATTATGTCGACGGTTATGATGATGACGATGATAATGATAATGGTGATGATAATTATGATAAATTAAGTATATTTTTTAATAGGTACCTTTTTATTTTTAACCTAATTTTTATGATTTTAGTTCTACGCTCGGTAGGTACATATTGAATAGTGTCACGTAGTTTGGCGGAATGCAATTATTGATCGCAGTTATTGAACATTATGATGAATATGATCATCACCATTATCAGTTGATGATAGGCAGGTGCGAAAATAGGTATTTACTAGTGATGTAACGAATATTCGCATTCGCAAATATTTGCATATTTTTTGATATTCGCATTCGCAAGAAACTATGCAAATGTTTGGCGAATGTTTTTGACAAATAAAAGGGAAACTATATACATATATTTGGATATGGAATGTTAATACAACTCGTAAGAATTATATATTTTTTCAACACACTTGTTCTTAATGTTGCTCCTATTGCATCGCTTTTAGGTGAATAAAGCACCTTATTACGAGGGTGATACTGATAGTTCTTAGAAAATCAAAAACTGAACAAACTAGCAAGTTATTCGTTTTTATTATATATTTTCAAAATATTGTCCATTTACATCAATACATCGCTGCATCCAATGGAACCACTGAGAAAAACACTTTTCCCACTCGTCCTTAGGGGTGTCTTCGACGGCTTTTTGAAAGGAAGCCACTGCTTCCTCAGCGTCCATAAAAAGTTTTCCTCGATGTTTTTCTTTTATTTTCGGAAATAAATAAAAATCGTAAGGTGCGAGGTCGGGGCTATAGGGCGGGTGACCCAGTAATTCCACGTCTGTCGTCGCCAAGTAGTCGATTGTTTGCTTGGCGGTGTGCAACGAGGCGTTGTGGTAGTGAAGAAGGATCCTACTGCGAGGTCGTTTCTCCCGAACTTCTTCCAAGACAAATGGCAATCAATTGTTAGTGTACCACTCTGCAGTAACTGTTTTTCGATTCTCTAAAACAATTGTTGCGTAATGACCTGTCCTTCCGAAGCCACCATCTTTTTTCCCGCACTTCGACCTTTCTGCACTTTAGTTGGCAACTCCTCGGAAAGAAACACCCAGATATCCGACTATCTCTTAGTTTCAGAATCATAACAATAAATCCAGCTTTCTTCACCCGTAAGTACATTCAGTCATGAAAGTATCGGGAATGGATGATTTATTTGGTTCTAAATTCAAATTTTGTTTTTTTTTGTTGTTGATTAGCACAACTGTTTTCGAATTTCGTGTTCGGAGTCACTGAAAATGTTATAGAAGGCTTACGGTGAATCGACTTTATCAAACACACGTGCTTATGAGTGGTACAAAGCGTTCAAAAGCGGTCGAGATGTAATAGAAGATTTGTCTCGCTCTGGTGGGCCATCAACGTCTGCAACTGAAGTTAACATTGCAAAAGTGAAGGAAATAGTGACCGAAAATCCTCATTCAACATTGAGAGAGATAGCCGCCGAACTTTCTGTGTCTCACGAGTCGATCCGTACCATTTTAAATAATCACTTGGGTATGAAACATGTTTCCGCTCGGCTAGTCCCAAAAGACCTGAATATTCTCCAAAAACTCAATCGCATGAGAGTCGCTGAGGACATGCTGGAACGAGTCAATTCCGACCCAACATTAATGAAACGCATTGTTACTGGTGACGAGACGTGGGTTTACGAGTTTGACACGCAAACTAGTCAACAAGCTTCGGATTGGCGCCTTCCAACTGAACCGAAAGCGAAAAAACCACGCCAAAGTCGATCAAAAGTCAAAGTCATGTTGACTGTTTTCTTTGACTATCGCGATGTTGTGCACTCGGAATTCTTGCCGGAAGGTCAAACGGTAAATAAAGAATATTATTTAAGCGTTATGCGGCGTTTAAGGCAGCAAATTCGACGAAAAAGGCAAGATTTCTGGAAAGAAAATTCTTGGATTTTGCACCACGAAGTGCGCCTTCGCACAAGGCCATCATTGTGAACGAATTTTTGTCCATATTTGCCAGATAAGGCTCCAGCCGACTTCTTTCTTTTTCCTAAACTCAAATTACCACTTCGTGGCACCCGTTTTCAATCGGTAGAACCCATAAAGGAGAATTCGCGGCGACAACTGAACTCAATTCCGGAAACAGCGTTTGAAAATTTTTTTGATGATTTGATTATTCGTTGGCGTAAGTATATTGTTTCTGAAGGAGCATACTTTGAAGGTGATAAAATAATTTTGGATGAATACAAACATTTTGAGTATTATTCATCTTTTCTCGGTACTTTCTTGACAGAGTAGTATATCGAACACAGCATTTGAGACACCTCCTTTGAATCTTTGAACCATTTCACGACACCAATCTATACGACGGGGTTTTTGGGCCTCTGTCAAATTATGAGGTATCCACCGGGCACAAATCTTCCTGACCGCTAAATGTTCATGGAGGATTTTCAAGTAAATTTACTAAGACGTTGGACGGACGGGCAGACGGACAGATGGACGCGGTGAAACTATAAGGGTTCCGAGTTTGATTATGAAACCCTAAAAGGATACGGTGTGCCAGCTTATTATATTTTTCATTCATCCTGCAATTCTCTAGCTATGTGTGTCTTAAGCAAATTAATGAATTGTGATTTTATTGTCAATTAAGATTTTAATATTTTATATAATATGTTTTACGCGCAATTGTTTTGTAACATGTCTTATGAAATGCGTAAGCGTTGTCCATTGCACATCTTGAGTCCCTCACAGCCCTCGCGTTTGTCTCGGGCTGCAAACTATCCTTGTGTGTAATAAAAGTAGTTACCAACTAAGTTCACTCCATAACATCACTAGAGCCCCGCCCCGGCTTTGCACGGGTGGACATTCAGAGTAAATTTCTAAGTAGTTCTGAAAAGAACTGCCTAACTTAGCCTATTTTATAGATGAGCACACCCCTCTCTCGTAGTTATTGAAGTTTTAGTAGGGATCCCCAATTTTTCTAGTAACAAATATAGCCTATGTTACTCAGGAATAATGTAGCATTCTAATGGTGAAATATTTTTTTAAATCGTTCCTTTAGTTTTTGTGTTAACTCGTTACAAACATACAAAATTACAAATCTTCTCCTTTTATAATATTAGTGTAAATATAGATAACACTATTATTTTCGTCGTATTTTAATATCAATTTGTATAGGCTCGGCTATGTTTGGTTTAAACATATGTCTAACCTGTCTAACATTTTGCGTGTCTTTCATTTGGAAATGAACATTCGGATTCGCGAATATTAGAGGCCAATATTCGCATTCGAATTCGCATTCGCGAATGTGAAAAATTGAAAATTCGTTATATCACTAGATATACGATTTAAATCCAAACAAAACTTTCGCTTAAAAATGCACATTTACTACATAAGTACCTAGGTTGTACCTGCCTAGTAACTACCAACATGACGGCGAAATTCGGTGCATTTCTTGAGAAGCCTATGTAGACTATCATAAGTAAATACCTATCCTATTATGCTGTTTTAATAATATACCATAGGTACCTACATAGGTATATGCCATCTTGATAAACTCCTCGTACTTCCTATTTTAATTTTGTTAAATATAAAAAATAACTCTTAGCGTCCATTCTGGTGGCGCTAAATAGTAGTAGGTACCCTGTCAAACTTAGCTTTTTTTATGCATAGGTACCTATAACATCTATACAAAAAAAAAAAGGATTATCATGTGTGTGGTACCTAATAGGTTTATTAGGTACAAACCTACTAAACCTTTACCCTAACGAAATACAGTCGATAATCTATAAACAGTAAAATATAACACTTCACAGAAATACCAATTACACTTGAAGTAGGTTCCTAACTTCCTATCTACCTATTCAATCTCTTAACTTCACGTGTATTCGTGTAAGAGCGGCTTTTATTCGGTGTAGGTATAAAACTGATGGCGCGTACAGTGTCTGCAAATACCGCCGCATCTGAAATTAACCGGTTAATTTCGCTCACCGGAACCGCAATATGTAATAAACCGGTATCTCAGATAAACCGGTTAATAACCGGTAACCGAAACCTAAACCGAAATCCATTCCGGTCCGGGGTCAATGACCGAAACCGGTTTGGAAAATTAACCGGTTTCCGAGCCCTGGCTTACACTTTGAAAGGCACCTTCTATGATTGTTGTTTATGCATGTTTAAGCATTTATCAAACGTACCATGAACTATATAATTTTCCATCCTTGCCTTCCATAAACCACGTTCAAACATTCAAAAAGGCAACAGCAAAATTTTACAGGAGCGCCAATAAAAACAATGGAGCGGAACAATGAATCTAATGGTTTTATTGCTAGGGTATATTATGCAATAACTCAAGCGTGGAATGCAAGTGTTGGAAAAGTTACGTAAACTGCGACTACAGTTACCGACTAGCGTAGTTCGGAAGTTGAGCGTTCGGCTGACTTGCGCGCGCTCGGCCCCGCCAAATTCGGAAAATGAAGTAATTTAGAAGTTCCCGAGAGGATGGTTTTGAGTTTCGCGTCATTGGTGCCCGTCGAACTGTGGCCCGCAACTTCGTTTGCGTCAAAAGTCGACCATCCCGTTTTTATGATACCCTAGTAAAGTCTCTCCCTAACTATTTGCTTATCATAAACCTTGCTATTCAGATGGTTTATTGATTTAACAGTTCAGATTAATGAAATTACACCGGTTGTTCACCTTATAGTAGGTCCCTTTGTAGTTTAATTTCGCCTTATTATTACCCCTCCTTACTCCCGCATGTCTCGTTTCGTTTGATGGAATACTAAGCTAGCTTCTTCTTTTTTTAAACAACCTGTACTGCAATGGTTAACATTGATCTAGACATTTATCTAATACTAGAAAATCGAAACATTTAAAATTAAATTCAAAATTAAAGTACTGTCGCAAAAAACTTTCAATCACATAAATATACAATATTTATATATAAACATTCCCAAACGAATACAATATCACTTATGAAAACCATAAAAACTTATCGCAGAATACGAAATCCGGAGAACGACAGTAATCCAATTCAGAGCAACAAACATTATAAATAAATACGAAGGACCCCACGAATGGCGAAAACTATAAATAATACGAGCACATAAACATCGCCATTGCTGCACACCATGATATTGATAATAAAAATTCCTTTCCGCTAAAGATGGGGAACAATTCTTCGAGCCACGTACGGAATACCGAGATAAACGACCGAGATATAATAGGTGGTTTTTATATCGCCGTTAATAGGTTATGTTGAGATTTTCATACAGGTTAAAATTTGAACTAGAATTGGAGAAGAAATTAACCCTAGCGACATTTAAGCCGAGTATTAATAAGGATAAAATTATTTGGGTTTGGGGAACCACTGATCAATTGTATATAATTTATATTCTCGATATTTCTATGAAATAAATGATATTCCAGTATATATTTGTTAAGGTTCTCAGAAATTAGTTAACAGTGTAGTCTTCGAACATAACATAATCTAACAAAGGGTTAGAGGTTCCTTAAGAATTGAAAGTCGAAATGGATTCGTTTAAAATCCAATACGAAACAGCCTTTGTCGAACCCTATCTACAAATAACAACCCGCAAAAACGCTCACAATAAAAATAAATTATTTAACAGAAGCGAGGAGCTCACTTGATAAACGTCTTTACTATTAATGGAAGACTAAATTTAATGTCGAAGTTAAATTACTTCGAGTTTCATTGAAGCCTAGTAAGATGTGGGTTTTGGTGTGACAAATTATAGAAGTTTACTATGAAATTAATTTGCACGCAGATTTCTAGTCTTTAATCTTGTCATGACTGAGCCTTCTAATTTGTTACCGTGTTCCTTTTTAACCCCCGACGAAAAACGAGGGGTGTTATAAGTTTAACATGTGTATCTGTGTATCTGTGTATCTGTGTGTCTGTGTATCTGTGTATCTGTGTATCTGTGTATCTGTGTATCTGTGTATCTGTGGATCTGTGTGTCTGTCTGTGGCAACGTAGCGCCCAAGCTGATGAACCGATTTCAATTTTGTTTCTTTTGTTAGATAGGTATTCTGATCGAGAGTGTTCTTAGCTATGTTTCATGAAAATCGGTTCAGCCGTTTGAAGATCATCAGCTCTTTTGTAGGTTAAAAAAGCCACATTCACGGCCAAAACCAATTCCCTCGGCTCGAATCCAGTCGAAATTTGAGATGATTGGATTTAGATTTATTATATTTTTAAATGATCGTAATAGTCTAAACTGGCTTTTTACAATATTATAAATTTGAAAAGTTTCCCTGATTCTGAAAAAAATGAATATTTTATCAATTTTATTGAGATTTGTGTATGAACTAAAAACGTTCCATAAGTCACGTTTCAAATGATGGATACGCGCATGCGTTAAATTTTGTTTGGTTTGTTAATGGTCATGGAATATTACGCTATAATAATTCTAGAGGGCGTTGCTCCGCCATTGAAAAAGAATATAAAAAAACTAATCTAATTTAAAATAATTTTAGCGTTATTGAAAATTCTTCCCCTAGGCTGCTCCCGTCTACCTCAACCAGAGTTATTACATCAAATTGAATCATAATTGATAATATTTTACTAGGAATAAAACCTCCGTGACATCAATATTTAGATTCGTTGTCTATTCTAATGTCAATTATTATAATGTCATAACAAAATAATGTCTCATACTTTTACACAGATTTTCTGTTGATTATTGTACATCTTAGATTATAAATGAGGAAGCCAAAAAAATGGATATATGAAGTAAACTATGGATACTGACTACGGGAGCTACGCAAATCGCGCTAACATCATTATTTGGAAGAACTAGGTAAATTATACATTTGATGAACAGTTCATCGCATCGGGGGTTTTTAAATTTTAAATTTAGAGTTATTATTTTGCCCGAAATACTTTGCTGTGCTACCAATCAATTATTATGTTTAATCATTACCCGGAAGATGTCTTCAAGGAGTTCTTTGTGTCACTGCTTGCTGTAAATGTGAGAGCGCAGCTATTGACCACCTTGCCAAAAACTATCCCACCAATACTAACTCAAGAACTGCTCTGCATTAACCAACAAATTTTAGCCTTCATATAAATATCTGTAGACACACTTGCTAGTTCGATATGTTACCAATATTCTAACATAATCTCGACACCAAATCATATCGAGTATTTGACACAAAGAATCCCTTGAATCCCAAAGCGCCAATTCGTCAATAAAATGACCCGCGGTAAACTCGTAAAGTGACAAAACTTGGTATCCCTCCAGAGTTGACCTAGCGTCGTCATTAATGTTTGGGATTTCTTGGCGTTTTATTTTGACGAACGATTTGATTTTCATTATAATAGCTGTAGAAATTTTTGATTTCTTTATCCTTATATTGTAAACTTTTTGCTATTTTTCCGGATCTTACTGTTAGTGTGAAGAAATAGGATGTAAAAGTTGTTTCCAGCTAATATTTCGAGAAAATTAACTTATAATTGTAGTAAAAAAAGGAACAACTATCAGATTGCCAGCCACAAAATGAACAATTTTACTTTACTTACTTTTTCTGCTAAGAATGATATTTTTGTAACAAGTGCAACGGCATTCCTTTTAATGGAAACTTTATCTGCAACATCAAGCTGTCAGCTGTGCAACTCCTGTAATTGTGTTTTATGGTACTTAACTTTTGTCTCGCTCTGTTTGTGGAAATACAAAGATACAAGTTTAAATGTTGGAAATATTTTAAGTCTTTAATCTATTGTGAGATTTTATTATCAACAGCTGCCCTAAGATCTCCTCTTTAAGACATAAGCCACCCCTATGAACTAACATTTTTAAGGTCGGTTACTCTCATCCATCGGTTTTCTGCGATGTTGCATTAAGTCCTTAACCTATTTGGATCCTCTCAAATTCTCTCGATCATGGTTGCTATCCGTAAACCTAAGCTTGGTTTTAGGAGGTAGTATCTCTCCATTTGTTCCATTGGCTCCAAAGCCATCTGATTCGACACAACACGCGTTTAAAATATGAAACTGCTTATTCACATTTATTCCCTAAAACTATTAACATAATCCTCTCTAAGTTTTGAATATTCGCAAAATTACTAAAGTGCTACAGTGTCAGAAAAGGAGGGGAGAGTGCTTGTTCTGGAAAGTTTTCTTTGTCCCGCTACTATCCGCTTTGTACAGTTGGCTTCACTGCGTCTCCGGCATTATTTCGACGCTTACCTAGAAATATTTAAGTAGTAGTTTTTACTTGAGCATGTCCTACTTTTGTTAGTAGTACCTATCTTTGTTACCGGGGTTTTAATTTTATTAGAATGTTACTATTCAAATTGCATATGGTTGGTGTTTTCCATTCGTATTTGTATGTAGGAGTGAGATGTATATACAGAAACGTAAAAGAGATGACGTAGTAAGGTGTCAAGATGTAAGAGTATGTGACAGATGAAGTGGAAGCGAGAGGGAGATGAAGAGCCGTAATCAAAGAATTTGTAATAATAAGACATTATTATTACAAATTCTTTAGCCGTAATATTATCGCTTTGAAGACAAACTGAAGGATACTAAAGACGATAGAAAATAAATAATAAATAAATTGAATACAGATATACCTTGATATCCCCACATCTACTTATGTATATCGCTTCTGAGGACAAGTTTCTGCCAAGAATTACTGACATGGGCCTGCTTCCTTATAATAATAATAGTATTATTATTATATATTCCCTTGCCTTAATATGGCCAGTCCATGAAAACTCGAATTAAACATTATTTGTCTTATTAAATACGTCTGTTTTGTATTTATGGCCACCTTATAATTAAATATCTCGAAATATTGAAATTTTCTTCTACATTTTATTAGGACACAAATGTTGATTTATTGCGGTGATACTCAGAGACATAAATATTTTTTTTTTGTGTAATAAAACCATGGCATTGTTATTTCTCGTACAGATATTATTGTTTTTGAGGGTTCAAAGTTGGGGCAGTTATCTTTAATTTAAAGGGGATCCCATAGAAAAACATGAGGGAATAGTTTAGGGGACAATTTAGTCAGTTTCTTTTCTTAAGTTATTGAAGGGAAGCTCTTCTAGGGGAGAATGTGTAACCGCAAAGTACACTTTCACTTTCTTCATTCAGAGTTGGAAATCCTTTGTGTAGATTTTTATTACACTGCTATTAAGTTGTCAATGTAATTTTCTGATAAATATCTCACCGTTACGTTTGTAGAAGTGATTTTTATAGCGTTTGTCTCAAGGGCAGTAAAGTGATTTGTGCAGTTTGAACGAAAATATATGATTTAATTTATAAGTTACAATAAAAATATGAAAGTGTTCCACCTACTTACGCATAAGCATCTCATAAAATTTACAAGTGCTTTTATATACATGGGTACTCACATTACATAATTTTCATGTAGCTTCCTAAAATATGTTAAAAGTAATATCCTTTAAATTTCTCCTCAAAATGCCAAAAAGTACTGTTTTAGTGTAATTTTAATATTTATTGTATATATTTACCAGACGACACCTTTGCTTAAGAAAAATAAATGTTTACTACGCAAGGGATTTAGTTTCATAAAATATTATACACCTAAACGTTCAGTGGGTATTTCACAAAGAAAGGCTTTGTTTATATTTCGTACAAGATCTTAAATATTTTCTCGAAAAAACACGTGAATAATGAATTGCTTTTGCTACTTTTCTCAACACTATTCTCTGCTATTTTTTGTACTTAAAGGATTGCTCCAATACATTACTTATTTGGTTTCAGCTGATTGTTTTTTTACACAGTTACATAACTATAGTTTGATAAACAAACTAAATTGTAGAAAGAAAGACAATTTCAAAAGTAAATATTGGGACGAAACGGCTTGGAAACTCAAATGTTTACACCCTTAATAATTGAGAATTAGCGTAAACTTCTATGATCGCTGTTTGGTTCCGAAATATTGACATTGAGATAATTGTCTCCCAAGTCGTTATTAAACCTTATTCATACATTCACGACGAAATTCTACATATCTAATGATTACAGTCAATTTAGACCCTACTATTTTCCTACAAGGTTTATCTTCAAACGTTGACTTTATCATCATTACATAGTATAAAACAAAGTCGCTTCCCGCTGTCTGTATGTCCCTATGTATGCTTAGATCTTTAAAACTACGCAACGAATTTTGATCCAGTTTTTTTTTAACATAGAGTGATTCAAGAGGAAGGTTTATATGTATAATACATATTGATTTCTTATATTTACGCGAATACTACACATTGAAATAAAACTATCGGAACATTAAAAGTAAAAATAAACGCGATATAATCCGTAAAAATAGTTTTATTTCAATGTATAATACATGCATAATATAGTAGAGAAACACTGATAATTTATTTCATCCGTGCGAAGCCGGGGCGGGTCGCTAGTATCACATAAAATAAACAACCGTCGCCTCCTGATATTTAACGATAGGGTTGTATCTATACCTAGATGTCATTATTCATATCAATAATCGTTTTCCGGAGAAACTATCGATATAAAAGTAAGCACATCACTATAACATAGTTAATTTAACCATAAACTTCCCGAATAGGTAAACATTGCTTAGATGTTTGTTTATTGAACATTCAAATTATAATTTGTGTTCCAAATTGTTCTCGGTTTTATTTGATTATGAAAATTGGAAATTGAATGACAAAATGAAATTGGGACACTTATACAATAAGATATTTATAAGCATGATCAGCATTTCTTAAATTATTATAATTACGTCTAATGAGTCATGAAGCAGATAATTATGTTCTCATGGTAGTCACGCACCTAAATAAGTTTGAAGTCATCGTATCTCTTTACCAACGTTTTGTGGATGACATCAGCGGCTGTTTAACTAATAATAATAGGTATAGGTTTCTAACATTGATCAGATTAATTTTGACATTAATAAATAATCGAAGTTTTTTATTCCTGTAGCCAGTTTTATGGTAAGTAAAAATTCACGGGAACGCAAGTTACTTACTTATCTATAAAAAAAACGTGTTACAAACAGGTAAGTACATTACTATCTAAATAGTTGTTATAATTCCTCCATCGTAAACTAGTATTGATAGAATGAGAGTTTTGCTTTTGAATACCTATATATTTTTATTCACCTAAGTACAACAAAACGGTCTGAAAGCTTAAAAAACAAAAAACAGAAAACGCGTATATCACCAGCTCGATGTTAAGCAGTTACCGTGGCCTATATATTCTTGCAATACCAAAGGCGTTACTCGCATGTTGCCGACCTGAAGGCTTGGCTCTATCACCTTAGTTCATTAGTTTGAATGTTTAATGGTACCTAGCTTATGATAGCAGAATAAAATATTAATAGTATATCGAATACTACTGATTCCAGTTTAAAATGTATGAGGTTGCAATAAAAAGGTCATTATGCAAATAAAATACTGAAAATAAAATGAAAATGTTGTAACACTATGATGAAGCGTTTAATCAACAGCACCGTTGCAGTTTTATTTATTCAACATTTATTTTACATTGCTATGTTTAAAGTCATAAAATTATAATTCCCTTTCCGATCGCGTAATGTATACACAATTTGCTTTTCCAATCAACAGCTTGGCATTAAAAACCGCCCTGTTTTTTCATGGCTAGCGTTGTAACTTTGTGTCAGTTTTTCACCTGCGACATTCATTGCTTTATCAGATTCCTTCTACTTTAAAATTATGTCCGACAATATCAATAATATACATTGTCTATATTAAAACAATTATCAAAGTAAATTTAAGTAATATTATCTAGATTAATGTATACATTAATTTTTCGCCATCAGACCATTAAACTATTGACGTGAGCCCACTCCTAACACAAGTATTAGCTTAGCTGGAAGGGCTAAAGGGAATACTCGTAATGTGTTAAACATTGCCAGTCAGCCAGCCATCTGTAAAATAAAAAAATAAATAAAATTCTAACGCTTTTATAAGTACTACTGTATACTGTCCAGGCATGTCTCGTACGTTCGTAAAACATCCATTCTGTTTTCTATTTTCCAAACTTTATTTTTGTCCGACGCACCTACCTTTAAGACCGCTCCTAAAATACCCTGTAAAATAAATGTGTGAAGGCTACAAAGGCTGTCATAAAAAATGTATGTGAATAATCCTTTTGTTCACTAACTGGAAGCTTTAATTACTAAAACAGTTCGGTGTTTAATCGGCGTGTGTATGTGATCATCCTTTTAGAGAACGCAATTGAATTAAATCTTTGTACGGTAGATGTTATAGCACATTTTAGAATGGTATCTTGAGTGGATGGTGATGTACTTATATAAGGAGTCGAAGCTATTGATCTATTTGTAGCAAACAGTGTTAGGGATGTAATTAAAGATGCTATGCTTGGTTTGTTTGTTTTATGCTGAGTTAAGTTCTGTTTGATGTTACTGTTGTTCAAGGCTTTTTGTTTAAAGGTTAAATAATAGTTTATTATAAAATTTTCACGACCACTCAAGTATCACAAAATTTATATTTTTGTGTCTTTAGATTATTTTGTGATTTATTGTTTTAACCAATATTAAAATTAAATTAAATCCAATCTTAGATTCACATAAAACGAATGCTCCAAATTTAGTTCCCTCGTTGCAGAGGTTATTATTTGTATGTGAGTAAACAGGGACTGCAATAAACGTCGCGCAAAAATAGCAGCCCAAAACATAATGCGGATAACCAAGACTTTATTCTAAACCCATAAGAATCATAACAGCTTGCAAAATGATACATATCAAATTGTCGTTGTAAGAACATGCAATACCGAAACAAAACATTTTGCAGATATCATCAACCTTATTCTTGATACCGTAGGAGTTATAATAGCTCGTGAAATTGTATAATTAAATGGTCCTTGTAAAGACATGTCACGCCCGGACGAATATTATGCTCCAACTGTTTTAGCGGCCACAATAGCAATGATTCCTTTGGGAGAACTGGAAGGACACACGGTTCATGTAGTTTGTTGGATATCATATAAGCATCAAATATTTTAGGATTATATTATAGTAAAGAACAGGGCACAGAAGGAGAAAAAGAAGAACGTGTCTTTCGTATGACAAAATATAATAATACTAGCTGTGCCCGCGACATCGTCCGCGTGGAATTTAATTGACAAAGTTTCATACAAACTTTCATCCCCTATTTTATCCCCTTGGGGGTAGAATTCCTCAAAATCCTTTCTTAGCAGATGTCTATGTCATAAAATCTACCTGCATGCCAAATTTCAGCCCGATCCGTCCAGTGGTTTGGGCTGTGCGTTGATAGACCACTATGTCAGTCAGTCAGTCAGTCAGTCTGACAGTCAGTCAGTCAGTCAGTCAGTCAGTCTCTCTTTTGTCTGAGAGTCATCTTTGAGTTATATATATTTAGATGCAAGGTAGGTAATTATATAAAATAAAATAGTAATTATATAAATCAAATATAAATAAATTATATAAATACTTAATTACTTACAAATTATTATGATGTTGTTCCTTCCGGATGTCAGAAAATGTTCCAGGCGTTTCAAAATATTGCATTCTAAGTATTGTCTCCCCTAAAGATGATGCAAGTCAGATCGCTATTTAAAACTATGATTTTACTAAACTTACCTATTGTTAGGTGATTAAGTGCTTTTGATTCAATCATGAATTCCAGTGTCCACGCGGATATCAGCGACGATAATTGGATACTAAAAAAACAAATAACGTTAAAAAACACAATTCGCATAAATTGTGGTCGCATTATTTGCAAATAAATTGCTTCAGGACGAAGCCTACAGATATTGCCCTGCAATTTCCTAATTCAAATCAGACTGCCTTATCTGAGCGTTAAACAAAGCCGTCCTTAGTTCCGGCTCAAGGGTATCTCGGAAAAACGCCGAGATAGAGTGAGGTCAATGGGTCACTATTTGTCGCAGGATTCGCTCATTTGGTCAGGGTGTAGATTTAGGCTTGATGGATTGAATTAAGAAATCCTTACTAAATATCTCATGATGTAATTGCATGCAGTATATCTCGGTGCTTTGAGTAAAATGAGAAAAGGAGTAAAGATTTTCGTTTCTGAATTCTTTATTTCAGTTTCTTACTGATCATTGATATAGACTAGACTTTTCCATAACGCCTGCAGACTGTTGATGAAATAAATATAGAGTGATTTTAAAAGCAGGATGAAAGCTCTATTAGTATCAGTATTGGTTGGGTTAACTTAACTTAGATTATTGAAGAATGTATTTTATTTTTATTTACTAAATGTACATAGCAATTTTGAATTATCCAGTAAAACAATAATATCACGGCACCCAGTAAGCATTAAATGTTAAGTCTAAGTTAATATTCCTTATAGTCCTCAAATGTGAAAATAGACTTGGCAACACTCCTTAATTGGGTGTGCTGTTTACATAACATGTTCATAACTATAACATACTCGACAAACTTCGGTGAGTATATCGAGACATTGGGCTATGGTAACAGCGCGCAATATATTTGTATCGACCGCCCTTTTATCTGTCGAACAAGTTGTAAGAGATGTTTGTGTGGATATCTTAACAGCGCATCTTGGTCACACACTTGCTTCAGAAACATAGGAAGATGATTTACGTCTTAGATCATGCTCATTTTCAGACGTTTGGATTTTATGATCAATTGATTACGGTAAAATATATAAGAATTCGAAAAGGTGTAGGAACTTTTTCAAAGGGTTGATTTGATACGAATGCGTGGTCATCTTGAAATGTATTTATTTAGGAAATAGTAAATATCATAATTGATATAACCCTTGTAGACTGACAGGAACAAATACAAAGGCAAATAATTAACTACTACAATATTTGATCAATCCTTTTTATTACTTCCATTGATAATCCTAAATAAACATTTCTATGAAAGAGCTGTTTATAAAAATAATTATTTTAGATCATGATGGAGATTGATATAAAGGCGCTTTAAGCTCGGGTTTGAATGTCGCAGACGATGAGGTTATTGATCTTTTGTGGCTACAATGGTTGATTCTGAAAGGACTTGAACAAGGAGTTATGGAAAATCGATACCTGCCTAAGTGCTTAGGTGTCCTTATATTTTAAGCTCATAATAATAGTGGAGTATGAAAAGGAACACCTCTATAATCTTGAGATAGATAGGGAATACAAACTACTAAAATATTTATTAGCTTCATCAATTTTGATGACTCATGAAGAGAGTAAATTGTCTTTGCTTAGTCGGCGGAGCTAAATCGAATACTAGCCGTATTATTATAACCTCGTCGTTTTCAATAAATGAGACATTTTAAATAAAAGAAAACAATCAGAGGCATAACATAATCCGATATTTCTACAATTTATTTTTAATACGGCTACTAATTTAGCCATCCATAAAGAATAGAGGTAGATGGTAGCTCTAGAATTTAATTTGAAACTCTACCATTTCATTTCTACATAGAGCCGTGACACAGACCTCGTAAATCTAATCCAAATGTCGTTCTTTTTCTATTCGCGTTTCTGATTGATGTCCCATTCCATTTTGACAATGAACGGAGAGCGATTACATACGTTTTTATCTGGATTCAGTTAGAGTCATGAGTCTTTTATCAGTATTGTCATATTTTAGGCCATCCTGATTATATTAGGATCCATGAGTGTCATTCGTTCTGCCTTAATTGATGGTTTTGTTCTTTTTTACTGGAGATGAGCGGATTATATTGATTACTATTAGTCGATAATTCTTTTAATATTTTGGTTTTGGGTTTTTAAAACTTTATTAAACCTATCTTAATTATCGGTGTCTTGTTCAACTTTTATTGGCAATAGGTCCATATTAAATAGGACTAAAGTCTCAATGTTGGGACCGCCAACCAGTAGCTATTTCCTAAACCTCACAAATGGACTGGCAAGAAAGGGTAGTACCACCCTCACACAGAAAATCTGCGTAAAGTAGTCATTAAAGTTGCGTTTCGCCCAATCCCCCTTAACAAAAGGCAACACACTGGAGCTATTATAATATTTATGTTAATATCTACTACCCTTTGTAATTATTGAATATAAGCAACTGGCGATAAAAAAAAAAATATATGACATGTAAAAAGACAAGCCCGCTGAGTTTCTTGCCGGATCTTCTCAGTCGAGGTCGCGTTCCGATCCGGTAGTAGATATAAGGAAAAAAAAATGAAAAATTGACAATTTGTAAGTGCCCCCGTAGGCCTAAACAAATAAATGCTTTGAACTCTCCTCCCTCTGTTTCACTCCCCTTCAGGTTGACAATGTGCTATGCTTTTGGTATGAAAGCATATTTATAGGTTACGGTAACTACTTCACATTAGGCGGGTCGTAAGCTTGCTTGCCGACTGTGTACTATAAAAAATAATAATAGAACCCCGGGTTGCTAATTATAGCCTCAACAAAAGCTAAACCTAAAAATAATAAAAGAGGTAAATCGAGAAAAAAATTGTATCTAGGGCTCTTGTTCAAGAGTACGCTGTTTATTGTCAATAATACTCGGTGAATCAATTTAGTTACAAAACAAAGTTGACTTAAACATTGTAACTGCAATTAAACTGAATTTTAGTTTTATTTTGGTTTCCAGAGTGTTTGAGCCACTAAATTTGTTCAGGTCATGTTTTATTGTTTTGTTTTTAACACGCTCATGTTCATGACTTCTCTCATACTTATACATGTTATTTTTTTAATTTCAGTTTTTTATAACTTGACTTAGTAAGATTTCTTCAGTCAAAGAAGAATGTTTCATTAAGGGAGATATTAATTAAATTATTTAATAGTTTATTCTAATTAGTTCCAACTAAGATAAATCTCAACACACGTGACATATTAGTAACGAAATATTACTGCGTGTATTTATTTCAAGTAATTTCAGTGAATATTGAACTCTGGACACAGTTGTCGACTTATTGTGTTTTTGATTAAAGCTCTTTGTTTCGGGTTTGTTTAAACTGTAAAAAAAACTGTATGTTTGTGCTTACTGTCACACATCACATTTGGGAGCTTCGCCGTAATCGGTTAAGTTGACTAGAGGCCTTAAAAGCAACTGCGTCAATTTATTGTTTAAGGGATTCGATAAGAAGGGTCAGTGAAAACTGTGAATCCTTTTCTCATAATGAAAACGTAGATAAACGCTAAGACAAAAGTTAGGCCTATAGACTTTAACACACAGAAAATACTTACTGTTTTGGAAAATTCTGGAGGAGCATCTGTAACAATAAATTTAAGTATTTTAAAAACATCATTTTAAATGTTATTCAATAAAAACATGATCTCTTAAGACAGCGTTAATCATTAATGACAGTTTTAAGATGATCAAATAAAAAGTAATGAAAAAGCAGGTTCCATAAAATTTCTCATCTTAAAAATAAATTTTATGGTAAAAAATAATTAAATTTGCTCCTCTATCATCAGGTAAATTACGCGGCCTCAATTAATTGACCTGTCAATAGCGACATAAAATTCTGAGCGGACTATAAAAATATAAAGTCGACGGATCCATTTCAGCGATTTTATATTTTCCCCTCCGCATTTAATAAAGTAGTTAAAAGTATTCCTTTTGAAGATCAGTTTAGAAGTATACTTCGTGGCCGTAGGCTAACAGCAGTTGTTGAAATTTTGTAAAAAGTTCAACTGCGTTCTCGTGATCTGTATTAAGCGGATGGAATATTGTTACAAACTCTGTTATGACCTTATTTATCTTGAAATTTACTTTGGTAAAAGCAATGTCGTGTCTAATAACAGTAACAAAAACAGTGTTGTGAGATTTTAAAGCACAATCTTACTGTAACAAAGATTTTTCGCTAATAGCTTTTGAAACAATAGGAACAACAAAAATCCTTTACAAGCGCTTCTTATCGGACGCACACTAGGATATTTCATAATCCATTTTACGGAATCAAAAACTAAACTAATTAAATGTTCAACTTACAGCGAACAAAATAAATGTCCGAAGTCAGAGACAGCAAACTAGTTAGCGACAGAAAAGGACGTTTAAACTGCTGATCCGTCGCGGCGATCCTGGTTCGGATAAAACACTCGATGAAATTACTTGGACCGGACGGTAATGAAAAGGGAGATAGAGACCATACAGCGGTTTACCGGATATAACGTAACTCAGTTCGATGGGGAGGTAAAGATGGAAATGGTACGTATATCATTTCTTAATCGAGTAGATTTAATCTATTCGATCGATGAAAGCGAACTACGCAATAGCTTTTTTCTTCCTGAGCACGACGTGATTACGTTTTATCTTGTACAAACTACAAACATGATGAGATTTTTTATATTATAACTATATATTTTTATGGTTATGTAATCTTATCAATTGACCTCTTAAATAATTTTACACTATTATTGTAATACTTTATTTTATAATATTAGTGAGTATAACACCACATTACAACTTGCAGTAGAGGAACAATACCTGTGCCATTATCTGATTGATCTATACAAATAAATCAAATTGGAGTGTCTGTTTGTAATATCAAAACAACACCTTTTCAGTAAATGCACATGAAAGTACATACGATACATATAACAAAAACGCGATTGAATTTTTTTGTCTGTCTGTCTGTCTGTGTGTTTGTTCCGGGTAATCTCCGAAACGGCTAGACCGATTTTGACGGGTTTTTGACCGGCAGATAGCTGATGTTATGAGCAGTAACATAGGCTTTAATTTTAGAAAAAACAAAAAATAAATCACAAATATGTCCTGTCGCGCGGGCTCAGAACGCGGGAGCGGGCTTTTGCAATAGGTATGTAAAGAAAAATGAGATTAAACCTAGCACAGGTATTTCTTTATTAACTTCATTATTTATTAACAGATATATTACCATTTCGTAAACTCTGCGAAATGAACGATTTTTTTGTTAAATTAAATTTTTATTAAGTTAAATTCCACGCGGACGAAATCGCGGGCACAGTTAGTTGTATAATAAATCCTTCGCTTTATCCAAACTATATTGCCCAATCCATCCGCTTTAATGTCTCAACTGCTATTGACACAATTCTGATATGCAAATATTAATACTCATCCAAATGGAATCAACGAACCAATACTCTATCAATGCATCACCATGTGGCCCGATCCACCAATTTGTATAGATTACACCGTCCACTTCGCAACTGGGAATTACTTGAAAAATGGTTTTTAATTTATCTCGTGGTACTGAAAGTCTGTGAGCCTTGTAACAAAGAGCTAAAGTTCGAAATTGCCTTTCGCTGATTTGAGATCGAAAACTACAAACTTTGATCAAGCGTGTGGTTGCCAGCAGCTCTCTATGTAATAAAATATCGAGATAGAATCTTATACATGGAAAGTTGTATGAGTTAGCGAGATTTTCTGCATGCATTTTTCGGACTGAATTATATTATGAAATAGTAGTGAGTCAGCTGTTTCCTGCTGTGTGAAGTTGGATAAGATAAAAAAAGTTATGTTTATGTTTCTGTATCACGATGTGGATGATCTGCTTACATATACTTTTAATGCGTTATTCTAATAATTTAAAATTACAATGAATATCATCAGCTGAACGTCTTTTTGCAATACAGATTTTAGGGCCGGGATTATAAATCGATTCTCTTCTGAGAATCTAACCATTTGCAGCTTAACCGCTAACCGCCCGCACTAACTAATCTACGACATTCTTCAATTTGAAAGTAATCAATATTTTATATAAATAGCACCGCATAGGTTATTTTATATTATAGTTATATAGTAATGTAATATAATATATAGCATGGTTATCGAAGCATAGAATCAGCGTAGTACATACCTTCTAAAAGACATAAAGACATAAAATTTATTCCATTATAAATCACATAATATAATTATCATTGGAACTCAAACTAGGCGCGCAGGGCAGCCTGTATCTTGAGACCAAGGAACATAATTAAAATTGCTGAATAGGTTCAGTGAGGAATGTATGAGTTTACAAATTAGTACACTTAAGTGTTGTCTAAGAGTAACTGTTACACGAATATGTAGTGTGTTTGTGTGTAGTGTGTTTGAGTGGGTATGTAGTATGTTTGTGTGTGTGAGATGTAATGAATATGTTAGGGTGTGTTTGTGTATGTGTGTTAGGTACGTCAGGTGATGAAATGATTCTACATGTAATGATTTAGTTTGCTAAACAATATACGCATAAAAACCTTTATTATCGCTACTGTACTCCAGATTATTAATTTTATTACTACATTATTCCTTTCATTCTGAGTTAAAAAGCGTCTTTTAACTTCAGTATTAGCTCTTTTTCCGTCAGTATTCTGTGCTTGTTAGTCTTTGTTGTTTGTCTTTTGAAGCGAATGCAACCACAGCTATAGCCACAGATTCTTTGTTTTCCGAATCCTCTTGTCGTATTTGTAAAGTGAGTTTCACCGATAAAGTCGACTTTTTAAAAGGATTTATACGTTCTTCGCAAATGGATGGGAGAGAAATGTGTGTGCTTACTTTGTTAATTTATTGGTGGTGAGAACAGGAATAGTAGGTATTTGTTTTGTTTTAATTACCTATTGAGTGAAACCACAGAACATTAATGAGATATTATATTTGGGTGGGATGTATCATTATTTATTCTTAAGATTTTTTTTAGACTTATGTTATTAGGTATCGGATTTTTTATAAGACACTATAAGTACAACCAAATTTTCGTACCAACGTAGTAATATCGTCTTTTATCCCAAAATGTCTGTCAAAATGTATGTTTTTAAAGAGTTATGATTTGAATTAAGATACTAAATAAATACTTAAAAGAAGATTGTTAATTTTAAACTCGTTCAAGATCTGTGTTGCCAACATACTACATACTTGTTGTTTTGATATTCGTTTGTGTCTAAAAGCGTTTTTAGTGTAACCAGTGTAAATATTATATATTTTTATTTTGATTTCTGCACCTAATTACACATTTATTAATAAATTTAATCATAATTAATATATTATTCATTATTTAATTATTTTCAATATTTAATTTTAATTGCTGCATTTCAATCATGATACTGAGTAATTAATAAATTTAATCATAATTAATATATTATTCATTATTTAATTATTTTCAATATTTAATTTTAATTGCTGCATTTCAATCATGATACTGAGTAATTAATAAATTTAATCATAATTAATATATTATTCATTATTTAATTATTTTCAATATTTAATTTTAATTGCTGCATTTCAATCATGATACTGAGTAATTAATAAATTTAATCATAATTAATATATTATTCATTATTTAATTATTTTCAATATTTAATTTTAATTGCTGCATTTCAATCATGATACTGAGTAATTAATAAATTTAATCATAATTAATATATTATTCATTATTTAATTATTTTCAATATTTAATTTTAATTGCTGCATTTCAATCATGATACTGAGTAATTAATAAATTTAATCATAATTAATATATTATTCATTATTTAATTATTTTCAATATTTAATTTTAATTGCTGCATTTCAATCATGATACTGAGTAAGTAGATTGAATTCTGACAACTGGTAGGTATATTAAATAAACCTTTTATACTTACTATTTTCTACTAGTTGTATAACGGATTTGATGTCCTTTTGAAAGTCGTAAAAACGCAATTTCCTTGGCATTGGGGATTACATTTTATGGACTTCTTAACACAAGCCAAACGGAATTTGTACCTTTACATACATTTTATGAGTTGAATTTGCTTTTTTACCGGTCGTCTACACCGGTTGAATTTTGAATAGCGTGCTGTGTGACCTATTGCAAGATTTGAACAGTCAAAACGCAAAACAATAATTAAAGTAAGTTCCTCTAGCCCGACAAAAAAAATGTCTAATTTATTTCATCTGAAGTCTTCTGTCGATGAGAAAATATTCTAAACAATTGCTTTACGTTTTTTTGTTGAGCTAAACCAAATACTAACTTTATTGGAAGTTGGCAAGTAATAGAATAGTAAAGAGCACAATTCTATCTCAAATATCTTTAACAATTTGCGATTTCATCTTTTTGTTTGATAAAATAACAGTTACCCAGATCACAGCCTAAAGGACGATAACCTAACCTTTAAATACAATCTACCTACACGTGTATGTTTTAAAATCCATTATACTTCGCTACAATCATGATAAAGAAATATCTTTCTTGACTTCAATAGAAGCTGACAACATGGTAGAGCGTAGAATAATGTCTCATGTAAGTTATTTCATTCGAGAATTTATTGTGAAACCGACGCGGGGTAATTTAAGGACGGTGATGTATCGTCTTTCTTTTCTTATCTAAATTTTAATGTAAACGAAAAATCTTAGTAAAAATTTCTCAGTAGACAATTTTTATAATCGGCTTATTACAAATTTTATACAATATTCAACCCTAGGCGAGGGGTAACTAGATCGAAATTTATAAAAAACGTTTTAAGAATTTAATTTATAAGCGGTGCTGAAAGCTTACATAGCTAGTCTGGTTAAATGGTATGCTTTAGTGTGGAATTTCTTCATATTGTATTGCTTGGTTTTATAAAGATCTTGTGTATTCATATGGGAATCATTTGACGCCCGATTATGAGAAATTTAGCTTTAAGAATATACAGCTAGATGTCAGTGCATCTCAATTCTTTGTATACATCCGGATTCATTTTTACATGTACAGAGCTGGTTCCAGAATATACTATCACACTTTTAATCTCCAAAAGGGTGGAGAGAGATTCTATATTTTGTACCACCATTAGATTTACTGTTCAAGCGTATATTGTTATTCATACGTTTCAGGCTGTTCATTTGATATATAAGATTTAGGTCAGTTCTGATTTCAACTCTAAGAGCAAACTTGTGCACCTTTATGATGTAACAAGAATGAAATTTCAAAATCGCTGCCATATTTGAGATTGCTTTATTAATACTGGCGACAGTCTGATTTGAAATCGACAGTCGAGTCCTGTAAGTACTAAAAGCCTGATGAACTCCATCCCAACGTACCTACGTGTCAAATAGCGTGTAATAGCGTAATAGCGTGTCTTGCCCTACTATTCCGAATTATTTGTGTAATTCTTGGTAATATCAAAAGGCAACACACTGGAGCTATTATAATATTCATATTAATATCTACTACCCCTTGTAATTATTGAATATAAGCAACTGGCGATAAAAAAAATGACTTGTAAAAAGACAAGCCCGCTGAGTTTCTTGCCGGTTCTTCTCAGTCGAGGTCGCGTTCCGATCCGGCTGCAGATAAGAAAAAAAATGTTAAATTGACAATTTGTAAGTGCCCCCGTAGGCCTAAACAAAATAAATGCTTTGAATTTGAATACAGTCACTATCTATAGAAAACTAACAATACCAAATCCGTTGCAATCTGTCAAACAAATGAAGTATACAACCCTGATCCCGGCACCCCGGTACATCTGGACACCCGGACGGCGGCCAATTTTTCCGGATTACAGATTTACGATGTATCTGACGGGACCAGACGGCTATCCGGAAAAAATAAGTAAATCCTTCCCGATTTTAAGACAGCTATTTATTTACACGAAGGTAATACGATGTATTGATAAGAATGAGTTATCGATGAGGATCCAAATCCTCTCGACTTGGAAGCGTTGTGCAAAATGGTATGCATTTTTTTTATTATATCTGCCATACGCTGGGGTTAGTAATGGGTTAAAATGGCCGGTTAATACACAATTTTCCCTGCCAAACGGAATTAATAAACTTATATTACTGAACATATCAGTTTACTCAAGTCTTTTCATAAGGATTTAAATTCCTGTAAGGTGGAGTAGGCAAGAAACAATAATCCAAAAAATGCATTCATGTACGAAATCTATAAAATGTCAGACGGTTTGCAAAAATAAAAACATTTTTTGTGGCTATTACCTGTTCTCGCCGTTAGATTTTCCTACTATTTAACTGACACTCTAAATATAACACAATTTGAACCTTACTATGCGGAACTATAATTTGTTTTTGTATGCCTTAAAATAACTAGCTCTCATCGTCAATGTGTAGACACAAGCAAAGCGGAGTGAATTTAATAAGCGGCTGCAGAGTTAACATAATATTATTCAAATAGAGGCGGAAGAAATTCGTAGGCGTTTGTATAAAATTATGCCCGCGGCGTTGAGATAAGCTCACGGAGAGTATTGGTGGGCACAGACAGATGAAATTAGCTCTACGATGGAAGATATTTCGGTACAAACAACAGTTTTGTAATTAAAGACTAAATACTATACACGAAAGACTACTATGTAAATATAAAAAATGTATTTTCAAGATACAGTAAGATACTCAAATAAATCGTGCAAAAGAGATGGTTAAAAATGTATAGACGAAAAACCCAGCATAGACAATAACGAAATGTCTACCAAAAAGTTAACTAGTCATAATAATGAAAGCACCGGGGCTATCCCGAAATAAAAAAAATATAATAAATGTAATGGTTTTAAAGGCATAACTACTAAACAACATTATATCAGTATTTATAGAACACTGTTCAAAACAGGTGTTCAGTATTGTACTTAACTTTTAATCAGTAAATAGTTCCAGCAGAGGTATATCAATTAATCGATAACATATCCTTGATGTACATCATTATTAAGCATTCAGAAACCAAACATACGGATTTTTGTATTTTTGGCCGTCGCCTTTAAACACTTTATATAAAGATCTGTAATTTTTATATTCCATACCGACCTGTAATTAATTAGTATTGTTTAAGTTTTAGTGCCAAAATCTTTTATATGATTTTAATGAACCCCATCTGAGCAAACCTTTAGGAGCCGCCAAAGGAGAATATTTTGAACGTCTACGTCGATGATTGTCGTTTAGAAGCGAGGCCTCCGAGGAAATTGGGGTAGTTGGAAACGACTATAGTACATCGATAGGTACTTTATCTTCTTATGTGTTCGCATTAAGCTCGAGCTAAAAATGTTTCTACAATATTATCTAAATTGGCCATAGCTTGGTAATGTTGATAATAGTTAACTCAATGAAGATGCGATAAAAATAGCTAACTGCTCGACTCTGAAATGCCAACGATACTTAAGAAAATGTTTAAAAAAATATAACAACTTTATTAAGACGATGTAAACGCAAATGTAAAAAGAACATTTATAAAAATGCAACTAATATATATAAAAACAGCGCCAATAAATAATTGATAATTTCAATAAGCTATCACAAAAACGAAAACATTGATACGTCCGAACAAGTCTTGGAGGTCGAAGTAGAGGACGCTTGATGCATAAAACATGGGTGACACTCTCAAATCCAAAGTCCGTGGCAAAGGCGACGCGGGAGACGCAAACTTCGATTGAACATATAGAACAAGGAATCGCACTGTGTTCACTAAAAGGTTCTTTACAGTTTTCAGAAAACTGCGATCGTGTCTGATACGACCAGAATTTGACTTTGATGTTTGGTAGGTAAATATTTTTAACGATAAAAGGATTGCCTACAAAAGAATGCCTGTAAGAGAAAAGGATAATTGAGAATTGGGCTACGTAGTTACGAGTAGTCTGACTTGAGATAAATCTTCTTCCTAGGCTTTTCCCAATTCCTTTTATATTCGGAGTCTGCTTGCAGTCTACCCCAATTTGGCTGAATACCGATGTATTAACACGGAGCTAATGCCATCTGTACCATCCCATTATTAATAAAAGTTGATTAGCGGTAGTATATTTACACGATGCTTTGTCTTCTTCTTTCGAATTTCAAATTACTGATGAGAAAAATAAATCATTCGGTGTACAACTATTACCGAGCTATACACATTTATTAATAAGGGAGAAAAATATCAACTTGTAGGAGGATTACCAGTAATCGAAGTGTAACTATTTTTATCAGATTTTTTGATTTTTACTGTCTGTAACCTCAGTCAAATATTACATTTCTGATATTCAAACCGTCAAAGTTTATGAAATTATAATTGACAGCAAGTTAATAAATATAAGATCAAAGAAATTGTAACATAGTCAGAAAACTCTCATACAATTCCAAATACCTTCATGTTTTATTGAATACGACACTTACAAGAAGAGGCGCTTAAGTGGCGAAAATTTTCTGTAAATAAACGCTGAAAGACTTATAGAGACAAACTGCCGTCTATAATATTTATCACCGGACTGTACCGACGGCGATATATCATAAACAGACGGACAGAAACACGACGTATTCATAGCAACATGAAAGAAAATTAATAAGTCCACATCCAACATGGTCTTTGAAGTCCGGTGTTCGGCAGACTGTGAAAAACTTATGGATATGTGTGATGCGATAAATGTTTCAAAGAATTCTGCTCATTCGACGACTGGCTGGTTCGCTCGAGTGGATGGTAATCTATAATCTTTTCTAGTATCCTTGTCTCTTACCCGAATTAACTCTGAAGAAGGAGCTTCGAACTAAGCCTGGCACAAGTTGCCATACCAATATCTCACAATATCGGAACGAGTTTTAGGAGATGAGAATGTATATTAAACCTCAAAACTAGTTTAAGTAAAGCAAACTAAACCTAGAAAACTTATTAATTATCTATATCCTAAAACGCTATTAAAAGTAACGTTCTTAGAACTTCAGTGAAACTCAAAGATCTAGAATTTTTATTCACAAGCTTCATTTAACCATGACATTAAACTCACCAAATCTTAAACATATTTCAAATCATATTTCAACCCCTTCCAGACAAAACAAAAATAGTCCGGAAACGAAAAGTAAAACTTGCCTTCTAGGTCACCCGAGTAAAAGGGATAGAAACACCCCTTTACAAAAAGAAGAGAGAGATGCAGTCTCCTAATGACTCCTCATTCGGCACACGTGACGCGACATCCTGAGTCTTCGTATTTATAGTTTCTTTGAATTGCCGTTGATTGTCCCAAAGTGTGTTTAATTGCAGTTCTGAGAACGTCAACACGCACCTACGTATGGAGGAGCAAGCTTGGAGTATACAAAAACGGATGTATGGTTAAAAAGAAATTACCATGCAGCTATATTCATTCCAAGAAGATGTAAATACTACCCCGACAGAATGATATATATATATACCAATACTGTCTCTCTGTCATTGATATACAGACAAGTTGTAACTATTGTTTCTTTTTGTCTCGCCTATTCTTATGCCGGATCCCATAATTCTGTTTCATCACCACATTGATGACCGCGTGGTATAGCGGTTTGGTCTTAAGTCTTGACTTCACAGACCAACCACTCTTAAGCATTACTTGTATAATAATTCCGTAAAAGCGGGAGTGGAGGCAACGCACTGTAACTTATCATTATTAAGCGAATGTGTTTCGGAATTTAATGTATTAGAGTGCAGAGTCCAAAGGTTGGTTGGTACGTATTTGAATCACTGTACTGTGAATTGTAGGGTCTATTCTGAGCATGGATAATTTCCGTTGAACTTTTATACTAGGTAAAACAGAAAGAATATACTATTTTTTTCAAAACTTAACTTTGTAATTCTAAAACTATCAGCTTTGGAGGAAACTTGAAAAACAAAACGTGTTACAGGGATACAGCTGTTGACAGATTTCATAAGTCTACGAAACCTTTAGTACTTCAACTGTCCCACAAAGCCGATATATCACCATTATATCAGATTTGATAAACCACAGATCCTCGCAAAAGAACACCGATTCCGACCAAGGATGATACGTGAGGCCATTGAAATTAAAAAAAAAACTTCATTTCAATAGGGAAGATGGCTGGGTGCTACCACCAACTTGGGATCCAGTAATTAATATAATTAAATCCAAAACCAAGTGTACCATTGCAAGACCTCGAGACACTGTGAGCACTTTCTGCGTGGATCGGACCGCAAACAACAATTTAATATGAGGGTACCCAGTTACTAACTATGACATCAGGACGTCTAACACCTCAGTCCCCCCGTGACCATGGCTGCTGTAAAGCAGCCGAAACGTCGGGAACATAAATTAAATAAACGCGATAAAATCCGAAAAATAGTTTTATTTCAATACCCTTTCTGTTTCACCCAGTATTATATTATAATTCTTTAATTTGGGTTTAACTGGGATCTCCCACAGTCTAGTCCACTACGGTTCTCATAATAAAAGCATTTCTTAGTGTATTTATTACCAAACAGTATGGCGTTTCTCTGCCGATTTAATTATGATAGCTCCCATAGTTAGATTTAACTATGGGAGCTATTAGATTTACATCAATTAACGGCGTCTTTCATTACCATTATCACTCTTTAGCTAGTGTTAAAAAATCTTACTCACACATGTGATTCGTTGGTTGGGTAATCAATCAATTACCACCCTATGACAAACCACAAATAGACACATCAAAAAAATTTTCCCCCTTTATTTAATCGAATAAAATAATATCTTAATAACATTAATGGATAAACAAGTGAGGTGAATCCAACAATTACCGTCCATGACAAAATAAGTTTTAAAAGCATTATTATCTATATTACTGAAGTAATAAAGACGAGAATTGTCCCTATATTGTTGAGTGTTCCAAATGCGGTCGCATCGAACAAGTGACCCCTATATGTGCGTCAATTGAAACTCGTTTTTGGTTCAGTTGGGGTGATGTCTTGATGGTTCATTAATTAACGCAGACCTCAAATTGATGATGTCTTTGATGTTCAACCGATGCTTATGTAAGTACTCCTGATCTGAATAGATTAGAATAATGGTTGATACATCGTAATTGGGAGTACACGACCTGAGGAAAGCGATAGCATTTGCTATTCGATTATTGACTAGAATTTGCATAATCACTATTATTGTGTCTTTAAGTGCCATATTAATAAATCGATATCAAGTCTGAGGGCGATTTTAAGTACGCCTTTGACATGTAATTTTGAACTGGAATGAGAATTCCAAGATCGCTCTCAGATGAGATCGATTTATTAATACTTACGGGCTTAAGACTTTAGTTCTTAAAAAAAACCATTTATATACCTAATAATTACAAAACAGTATCTTATAATAGCTGACGGTTTTTTTAGGAAGTAATTTATGTTAAATGAAGCCTCTAATATTATGAATAAAAACGACTTTTACTAATGATAGCACAATTCTATCACCTTTGTCGATATAATTGAACTATTTTTTTAAGAACTAAAGTCTTTAAGCGCTCGTTGCTCTAATTGACTTGAACGTTTTTATCTTTCAACATCATCAAATTCGTTAAGATTGTTATCGGCTTCACTAAAAGCGCCACTTAATCTTTTGAGTCATTCTTCAAGCTAATTTATTGAGCGTCCGACAATTGGTAATCTCACCCTAATTACCCAAGGAAAGCGCAACAGTTTTTGAATTGCGATTAAATCGATAGTGCTAATTCTGTTCGTGCACAACAAACTGTGACTAAACTAGTTGCGTCAGAATTGGTATCTTTCTCATATTCCTAACGCATAGGTGAGAAAGTCGAAATAATTTGATGCTTCATGTTTTTTAGCGTGTTCGTTTTAGTTTTTATTAGACTACAAATATTGGCATCAATAAATATGTTACAATACCTAGTAACTATTGCCCGCAATTTCGCTAGCGATGGTTTTATTATCTGAATGTCGACAACGGCGCCACCTGCCGGGTGTAACTATCTAAGTTTTATCCAGGTGACTCCATAAGTACAAAAAAGAAAAAAAAATATATCGCCAGACTGACACATCAACTGTATGGTCCGAAACTATGCAATGCTTGTACTATGTGTACCGTACAATGACTCCCAGTGACACCCAGACCAGGGCACATTACGAAAAGGCCATTTCCGAAATTTGCCCCGGTGGTAATCGAACCCGCAACTACCATGTGCAGTGAGCCGAGCGGCCTACGCTCGAACCACTGCGCCAAGCGGTCCAAATACCAATACCAAATGGAGAAGTCGAACTACGAATACACGCACACTAAAATTTTATATAAAGAAGATGATATATATTATATACAATATAGCTGGTAGGTAATCCAATTTGGTGCGGAAATTACGTTGAGATATTATCTCTAGCGTGGGACCCACATCACATCTATTATCTCATACTAGATGGTAAGGCTATCGATTATGGAGTAACTTTCGAAGCCATCGGTCGTTATAATTATGTGATTATGGAAATGTATTTGTACGAAATAGTTTTATGGTATGGAAGACATCTATAAAGTCTCTACGTTTATTCTTATCGCCAGAATATGTTCAGAAGTCGTTGTAAGAAGTGGCGCATTTTGACCCTTCGTATCTCGTACGGAGTAGATATACCTCCCTAGAAAGATTTCTAATTAACGTTGAACTCTCTTTATCACGGGCCTCAATAGTGAATATAACTCATGTTATACTGAATATGTTATCTGAAGTCAGTTGCAGACGATATTACGACAAATATAACTTGAAATAGATGCATCTCATCCGCTAATTATTTCGCATTTCAAGCAGACGTGTTGCATCCGGTGTGTATGATAGTCATATTTCAGGTACTTTCATCAGCGGACATTATTTTTTTTCTCCTACTATGTATGTGCTCAGATAAATTTCCGTAAGTACATTATATTGACGTAGTATTAAATTGTCGTCGAGTTCCAACCCTTTGGGAATATCACAAAAGACAATACCAGAGAACAAAATAGGTCTTTCGAACAAATATTTTCAATTTTTTTTTAACGAAATTGCTTTTTTGTTGACCACCAACGAAGATTAGTAGAAGTACGACCTAATTATTTCATAAAAAACCTTAAATATAAAAATTTAGTAATAACGTTAAATAAATCTATTTATAGGTCTTAGCCGACCGCATCTATAAATTTCGTTCCATCGCCGTAAACCAATTTCCTTCGTGGGAGGGAGCCACCTATGGGGATCTGCCGTAATTAAAATAACGTGACACCCGGCCCCTGATGTGACGAAAATAGTGGTATCTTGACGCGATGACTGATAAAGGGTGATGTAAGGCTAAGTATATATATCTTTGTAATTAGGACTAAATTATAAAGTTTGTGAACAACAAAGGTTTTTGGCGTGCTTGTTGTCTTTAAAATTAACGTAAAAGAACGTCAGTACAAGAGTTTATTGAAATAAAATTGAATTGTACAAGTTAAACGCGCAACGAAACGTCATAAAAGTAAGTTTATTAAAGAACAAATTCCTTCAACTCAATAAATCGCACTAGAATTTTCCAATCAAAATATTTTTCATCGCCGTCCCGCGAAGGCGAAGCAACCGCACGACGCGGCGGAAGCAAAAATGATTTATACTTATCGATTGTTTACTGAAAGAAATCTGATAAGGCAACTTAAAGAGAAATAGAAATACTTGCCTTTAGAAGAACCTCATGCTGTTCCTAATGTAATGGAAAGAAGAGAGATTCGAACGAGAGATCATTCCACAAATTGCACGATTTAAATCGATTACATCAATACATAAGTTTACAAAACCCCTATAATATTGAAATAAAACTATTTTTCGGATTTTATCGCGTTTATTTAATTTATGTTCCCGACGTTTCGGCTGCTTTACAGCAGCCATGGTCACGGGGGGACTGAGGTGTTAGACGTCCTGATGTCATAGTTAGTAACTGGGTACCCTCATATTAAGTTGTTGTTTGCGGTCCGATCCACGCAGAAAGTGCTCACAGTGTCTCGAGGTCTTGCAATGGTACACTTGGTTTTGGATTTAATTATATTAATTACTGGATCCCAAGTTGGTGGTAGCACCCAGCCATCTTCCCTATTGAAATTAGGATGTTTTTTAATTTCAATGGCCTCACGTATCATCCTTGGTCGGAATCGGTGTTCTTTTGCGAGGATCTGTGGATTATCAAATCTGATATAATGGCGGGTGCGGTCCTGTACATGTTCACAGATTGCAGACTTCGTGGAGCGCCGGTGTTTCACGTCAGCTATATGTTCTTTTACGCGGGTTTTAACTGATCTTTTAGTTTGCCCTATGTAGGAGAGCCCACATTCACAGTCGAGTTTGTATACCCCTGCATCTTGTAGAGGAATGTGACACTTGACAGGTGGTAAGAACTGACTAATCTTCTTTGGTGGCTTGAAATAAGTTTTGATTGAAGCACGTTTCAAGATGTAGCCAATCTTGTCTGTGACACCTCTTATATATGGTAGTACAGCAGGTAGACGCTCGACTGTGGCTGGTTTCACTCGGTCACTGTGATGGAGGCGCGGGATCCGAAGCTTGTTGTCATGCAATACTTGCTTGACGTGACGGATCTCGGCAGCCAGGTGTTGCTCATCACAGATCCCTTGTGCTCTCTGAAACAAAGATTTACCCACGGTAGCTAACTGTGTTGGATGGTGGTGAGATTCACCGTTTAAGTACCTATCAGTATGGGTCTTTTTCCTATACACGGTGTGGCCTAAGGTGTTATCAGGATTACGGATTACTAAAACATCTAAGAATGCTAGAGTGTTGTTGGCCTCTAACTCCATTGTAAATTTGATTTTAGAGTGTATGGAGTTAAGATGGTCAAGAAATGCTGTTATTTTGTCAGATGGTAATATTGTGAAAGTATCGTCTACGTACCGCTTGTAGAATCTTGGGGTCACAGGTGAAGTGCGAAGGGCTGTCTCCTCGAAGTCTTCCATGAATATATCGGCGACAACAGGAGAAACAGGGGAGCCCATCGCTACACCATCTACTTGCTTGTAGAACTGTTCATTCCACAACAGATACCCGGATGTGAGGCAATGTCTTAAGAGTTCAGCATATTCCTCTGGCATGTTGTTCTCTGCTAGCTTCTTTGATACTATAGTGATGCAGTCTGCTACGGGTAGACAGGTAAACAAAGACTGAACATCAAAACTGACCATCAGTCTTTGTTTACCTGAACAATGAACAGTTCTACAAGCAAGTAGATGGTGTAGCGATGGGCTCCCCTGTTTCTCCTGTTGTCGCCGATATATTCATGGAAGACTTCGAGGAGACAGCCCTTCGCACTTCACCTGTGACCCCAAGATTCTACAAGCGGTACGTAGACGATACTTTCACAATATTACCATCTGACAAAATAACAGCATTTCTTGACCATCTTAACTCCATACACTCTAAAATCAAATTTACAATGGAGTTAGAGGCCAACAACACTCTAGCATTCTTAGATGTTTTAGTAATCCGTAATCCTGATAACACCTTAGGCCACACCGTGTATAGGAAAAAGACCCATACTGATAGGTACTTAAACGGTGAATCTCACCACCATCCAACACAGTTAGCTACCGTGGGTAAATCTTTGTTTCAGAGAGCACAAGGGATCTGTGATGAGCAACACCTGGCTGCCGAGATCCGTCACGTCAAGCAAGTATTGCATGACAACAAGCTTCGGATCCCGCGCCTCCATCACAGTGACCGAGTGAAACCAGCCACAGTCGAGCGTCTACCTGCTGTACTACCATATATAAGAGGTGTCACAGACAAGATTGGCTACATCTTGAAACGTGCTTCAATCAAAACTTATTTCAAGCCACCAAAGAAGATTAGTCAGTTCTTACCACCTGTCAAGTGTCACATTCCTCTACAAGATGCAGGGGTATACAAACTCGACTGTGAATGTGGGCTCTCCTACATAGGGCAAACTAAAAGATCAGTTAAAACCCGCGTAAAAGAACATATAGCTGACGTGAAACACCGGCGCTCCACGAAGTCTGCAATCTGTGAACATGTACAGGACCGCACCCGCCATTATATCAGATTTGATAATCCACAGATCCTCGCAAAAGAACACCGATTCCGACCAAGGATGATACGTGAGGCCATTGAAATTAAAAAACATCCTAATTTCAATAGGGAAGATGGCTGGGTGCTACCACCAACTTGGGATCCAGTAATTAATATAATTAAATCCAAAACCAAGTGTACCATTGCAAGACCTCGAGACACTGTGAGCACTTTCTGCGTGGATCGGACCGCAAACAACAACTTAATATGAGGGTACCCAGTTACTAACTATGACATCAGGACGTCTAACACCTCAGTCCCCCCGTGACCATGGCTGCTGTAAAGCAGCCGAAACGTCGGGAACATAAATTAAATAAACGCGATAAAATCCGAAAAATAGTTTTATTTCAATGTGTAGTATTCGCGTAAATATAAGAAAACAATACCCCTATAATATTTTACAGCCGCTGCAATTTATGTGATGACAATCAAACTAACCCCTCCTAACCCTTTTCAAAGTTTATCAGAAACATCCACACTCCGGCTAACATTGTAACGAATCCAATCTGGAGCAAGCACACTGGTACTCTCATCTATTTAAGCAGCTATTGGCCGGCTGCCAGCTGAACATGAATCATTCTACTGCACTGTCAATGTAACGTAATCCGATCATTTCGTTAAGTGACTTGTTACATTAACCACGACATGTATTGAGTATTTTGAAATTTAACTTTGGAGTTTTGTGAATGACATCTTTGTCTTTGTGGCCACATGGATTTTTTTCAGTCAGTGTGGTGTTCTAGTTTGTTAAATAATGATGCAAATTATTATTTAGATTAATCTTTTCTGAGTGACGTCACACTTAAAGTTCAGGGGATTCTTTTATAATTCAGTTAATAAATTTGTATTTGAATGCTTTGAGAGTTTTCTATTTAAGTACTTTAATGATAAAAAAGACAATATAATAAGACATGATATACATGAACATACCAATTCACAATAAAAAAACAAAGTGTTTAATCAGACTAACTAAAAGCATAATTAAATGAAATTTTAATTATGAACAACACATTAAAATTAAAATTCACTTACAGCAATTTCGCTCTCGCAAACAAAAGATTAATATTCCCAAAGCGTTATATTAAAATAACAAAACAGTGTTAAATTAATCGCCTTTAAAAGTTTAAGTTTCGGTTAATTTTAAAACACATTTTGTACTGGCTCTAGTCCAACACATGAATCACTAAGTTGAATCTCGGACGATTTGTTACAATTAACGTATCCAGGATCCGACATTGCGCGGTTTGAAATTTCGACCTTAACATTGAGGAAATGGGGTTCGTTCTTCCGTTTTTCGTTGTCATGTCATGATCTAACGTCTACTTAACTGGTAATTCCACTCAGGTTCCTAGGATTGCGAACGTCTTCGCTCGTAAGTCTGTCAGCTTTTACATGTCTTTTGGAACGCTATATTGGACTTGTCGAATATCTATACAAATAAATAAAATTGGAGTGTCAGTTTGTAATATCAAAATAACACCTTTTCACTAAGTGCTATCAAAGTCCATACGACCCCTATAGCAAAAACGCGATTTAAAATGTTTGTCTGTCTGTGTGTTTGTTCCGGATAATCTCCGAAACGGCTGGACCGATTTTGACGGGACTAGCAGATAGCTGATGTTATAAGGAGTAACTTAGGCTACTTTAATTTTAGAAAAACAATTAGGGTTCCTCGTAAAAAAATAAAAACACATTAAATTAAAGAGTATCTCCGAAACGGCTGGTCCGATTTTGACGGGACTTTCACTAGCAGATAGCTGATGTTATAAGGAGTAACTTAGAGTACTTTTATTTTAGAAAAACAAAATTAAAAAATGGGTCCTGCCGCGCGGGCACAGAACGCCGGAGCGGGCGTTTTCCACGCGGACGAGTCGCGGGCTCAGCTAGTCCTATATGAAAACCTAAAGGACAAAACTTGCACTATGACATTTTCTACGTAATTTCATATTTGCCATTAACATTATTAATAACGCTATCATCTGTCTCACACTACTTCGGGTACGTTTAGTTAGAAACATTGCAAACTGGTTCATCCCTAAGTCGCCTTGACGACGCATCTGAAGCAAAACTTACATACAGAGTTCATGTCATTTCATGCATTTCGAAATGATCTACGAAAGGTCAAGTTTTCGATTTTTCTACTATTATTATGATGGCAAATTCAACCTGGCTTACACTATCATCACAAAAATAAACAGTGAAGCGGACACATACTCATCAATACAAACAATTCAAAATTTATTATCAAACGTATCTGATTCTGGAATTTCTGGGAATAAACCTTTGACAGCACTACATGTGTAAACCTGTGTATTTCGATGCATCGAATATTGATGTTCCATAGATTACGATCCTACTAAAATTATAAATGTCAAAGTTTGTGAGTGTGGATGTATGTTTGTTACTCCTTCACGCATAAACTACTGAACGAATTTGAATGAAATTTGGAACACAGATAGTTTATAACCGGGATTAACACATAGGATACTTTTTATCCCGATAATCCCGGAATTTTTGTTAAGTTACATACTATGCGGATTAAGTCGCGGGCACAGGCTAGTGTAAGCTATAAAGACGAACACGATGTTAATTGGTACGAGCCTAACAATTTCGTGTCTTCAGAAACTTAGATTAGGGCGGTAGACACAAGCTATCGCCAACTGACTACAGCTCATAATGGCTAGCTCGACCGGGAAAGTCACAGGATAGCGGCGTTTAGAATTGCTATTATAGATGCGTTTCTTAGGTGTGTGTGAGAGAGTCGGAATCTCCATTCGAAATTGTACTTTACTTACCTGTTTATACATTCTCAATTAATATTAGTGCCTATATATTTTTACTTGGTGTTTTTCTTTTTTAATCTGAAAAATAGAGGCAAGTCTGTCGCATACCCGGGTAAGTAGGTACACATAAACACCGTCGCTTCTACGTCACCTTTAACGACATCACAAAAGGGTTTCAGTGTGTGGTTTCGTTAATTCACAGCCGTACAAGCGTCGTTCAACTGACGGGACTTAACGAGGACGATTAGTGTGAAATCATTAAGCTTTTCATTTAAACGTACCCATATATTTTTGAGTTTGTTTTGTACATTTTATATCGGGTTTGGGTTATTTTGATTCATAAAAAGATAGTAATTTTTACGTGCATGTTTTATATTTTTAATAATTTTAAATTAATGAATTACTTTTGTACCAAATAATGTTTTGATCTGCGATTTTGCGGAAATTGTTATGTAAGTATTTATTTTTCAATATTTTATATTCGTGTTTGATTCAAATTAGGTAAAATGTGTATTTATTTATCGTTTGAGTTCATTATGATTATCTCTTACTCTTATACTAGGTAAGTAATTAGACGCTGGGTACTTTGAAATGTCACCATCTGCCGTATACTGTGAAGTATCTTTCGTAGCAGTCACAATTTTATATTTTACGACCAATATCTTACCGTGATCGCTCATCCCACCTTTGCAATAAAATAAGGATTTTTATAACCTAAACCTCAATCGGAATGTTCCATCTTTTGCGCTTAATGGATCAAGTTGGCAGATGCGTCCAAACTGGGTTTAACTTTACGAATTTGTCTCAACCAGCAATTATAAGTTTCGTTTTTACCTCGGCCGCTGAGTTAATAACTGCCGTGTTTTGTAAAGTCCGCATGGTTGGATTAGAATGCAAATTTGTGAGAATATGTAAATTGTTATTAGGTAAACTTACAATCTCACGAGTTAAAACATTTCTGTAATAAATATTTTTACAGCATAATAATAGTAAATAGAACTGAGTTTCCTGAATTAGTTATTAAGACTAGTTCATGTTGTAAATTTATTCAGCTGCAAATTTCTGTTTTTCTGATTAACATACAGTCGAGTGTATAATTTCAAAAGCTCAATAAATTTTAAATATGTAATTCAGGCATTTAATGGTTTCATGCCTTAGAAGTAAAAAACAAATAAATTATTTCCAAAATGTATTACACCAATGTGTAATATAACGCTATAGGTAAATAGGGTACCTATATCGTAACTCAATGTCTTCTAACACTGCAGCTATTTGGTGGTTTATTATGATATTCGTGGGTTTATTATACACCCACGAATATTATAACATACGCATACTTATCAGTACTTATCAGCATAGAAAAACAACATCCGCACATCCGCAAGATTAGAGCAATATAACAGAAAAGTGTCACAATAGGGGTTGAGGTTGTCGGTTGCCTAGCAACGGTAATCCGTTTGACCGCACGGCCCCCTGTAACGAGAACACGTCAGTTAACTGATTACCTACCTCTAGTTAGTAACAGGAGTACACGATGTAGTGTAGGGTTAATTTGAGCTGTGTTTCCACTGGGTTTAGAGTTTTGAATTGAAACTCATAAGGCAGTTTTCAGAGACCGATAATCTACGCCAACCTTGTGTGAATGTGGTCAGCAGTCGACTGAACTGAAAAAAATATTAATTTACTATTGATATCATATGCAGACAGAATTAGTAGTACCTTGTCTTAGATAGAAACCTATGAATAAAATTTAATATTGGTAGGTATATTCAATTTTATTAAGGTACATTAAATCTTGACCGCCTTCAAGTTGTTGTTAATTCAAACTCAATTCAAGCCAACAAAGCATTTATAAATAGTCAGAATCTACCACCGGTACTGAATGATGCTTCCACTGCTGAGATGATCCGGAAATAAACTAAATGGTTACTCTTTTCAACTGATTTATTGACTGACTGAATTGACATAACGGTATATACGTACCTACATAGGTATACTAGTTACGTCATATGTTTTATCTACTTTCTATTGGCAGAAATATAAAGCCATGTAGAGAGTGTAAGTCTGACTATAGTTCTTTCAAACCATAACTTAGTAAAAGCCACTCTATGTGTATGAAGTGTTTTAACTACTTCCTCTGTTGTAACATAAGTTATTTATATAATCATAATTGTCATAGTGAGGAAACATTCTCTCTCAAGTTACATTCAAGAGAGGAAGATCATTTTTCTAACTAGCTACCTACTCTCCCCCCTTACAAGGCAGTTTGTTATTTTCCGTATAACAACAATGATTCGACATAGTTACACGAGGCTTTTCGGCTTTATCCTGTCCAACGATACGAAATTGATACCGAGTTGGAAGTTATTCGATTACGAAATCGAATCAACGGCGATAAGAAATTATTTGAGACTTCCAATTATTCGGTATAAATAGAAAATTCTCAATACTTAAACATTTTTAACAATATTCCGGTTATTCGTCAAAAGTTTGTTTAATTTTTTTCTATTGTCTTCCGAGGAATTGGGAGAGCCGTTTGAAATGAATAATTAGTTGAGGCTCTGCATTATTCAATACGTAGGAGTATTTTAGATGAATGTAATTTAAATTATAATGAACCATCATTGAATAACAACGGAAGTAATAAGAAATACTAGGAAATAATAACCTATAATTCCGAAAGTCAATTTCTATCCTCCTTGCAACTCCCAAGTGTAGGACATAAAGGGTTACTGTTAATCCCATTTCTTACTGTTTAGACTAGAACTTTAAATACATTGTATAAACTGTAAAACCAATTTTTATAAAAGAATCATAGAAAATATTTTTCTGCAATTAATTATTTGATTCGATAGTCGATTCATAAATAATATACCCATCACTACAAGAATCGATTTGCGGGGCGGTCCATTCTGCAAGTCACCCGAAGTGGGTAAATAAAAAGAAACCCTAAGGCTCTCTCGTAAAACGTATTGCGAATGATTACCCATAAATACATAAAAAATGAAGGACGGCCTTGGTTTACGAACAGTCAATTACAAGTGGGCCGCATGTTTCATACATGATGCATACATTCAGAGGTCATATGAATATTGGCTTCTGTGTTGTCTTAGATAAAAAAATACGTATTTTTTATTAGTGTCCATCAGATTATTTTATTTCTTCTACGAATTATAAAATACATGGAATCGTTACAACGTCCAAAAAACATAGATGATCAATTTGATAGAGATTGATCACATATATTTTATGTGGAGGTGATGCAAAAATAATAATAATAATAATAATAAAATTTATTTGCCATCAATTTCAACTCACTTACATGTTAGTAGGTACATAAACGAAATAAACTAGGGTTATAAAACAATGGTAAGTGAAAAAAGGATGATGTACCTGTGGCTTCCACACTAGGACAAGCCTGTCTCGTGAAAGCCGGCTTAAATTTTGCCTGGGAGCAGTTTCCGAGATCGAAATTAGGTAACATTCAAATGGGGACATTTAAATAAAAAGTTAAAAGCTAAATAATGTAGGTACTAAAATTTGGTAATGAATACAAATAAAACAATATCAAAACATTTACAAAAATAAGACGAACAAACAAACAAAAACAATTGGATTATGTATGGGAATGATTCTCTGTGATTGGTGGTGAGCGAGTGGTCTGTGATTGAGCATTTCATGTGATGTGAGTGTGTGGTGGTGTATATATGTATGTGAAAGGGAATTGTTAGTAAAAGTTGTAAAATTATTAGTATGCTAGTAGTATTAATATTTAGGTTTTTATTAGGCTATCATTCTAATCATACCTTCGGTTTCAGAGTATGACTGAGTGAGTAACCAGGTTCGTATGGTTTTTTTAGCTTGGTGAACCTTTTTGTATTTAATGTCACATATTTTAGCAATTTTGTTATAAATGTAAGTGAGCATAAAGTCCTGCATGTGTTGCGCAAATGAAGTGTTAACAACTTTGGGATGACATTGAAAAACACGTCGTTTTAGGAGTTCAAGGTATTCTGCGGACAGGAGGACGGTTTTATGCTGCTTTAGTACAATTTTTAATATATAAAGTTGACGTACGTTAAGTACCGATGTATCAGAATACGAGTACAAACGATCCGTTGGGTATCGAAATGGTTTTTTGTACATTACTTTTAACACTGAACGTTGAGATCGTTCTAATTGCAGCATTGTGGTGATGCCAATCCCACCCCATATTGATATACAGTAGCTTAGGACTGACTCACATAAAGCCATATATACTAGTTGTAAGGTATTTTCGTCGGCCGAGTTTCGTAAAAGTTTCATGATGTGGATGAGCTTTCTAGTTCGTTTGGCTACTTGTTCTATATGGGGTTTGAAGCAGAGTCGTTGGTCGATAATCACTCCCAGGTATTTAATCGATTGAACTTTTTTAATTTCATCGCAGTTGCATGAAGGTACTGTACAGGTCGGTGTGTGTATCTTAATCTGTGTTGATAGAGTAGAGGCTGATGTCTGGGTTTTGTGAAAACAAATATAGCAGGACTTAGTGACATTGAGGGAGAGAAGATTCAGATTGAGCCAATGTTTAATACTAGTCAAGCCATGTTGGGCCTTTTCATGGGCTAACTCCCAAGAGTTAGCATGAAAAAGAACCACAGTGTCATCTGCGTAGCAAATTATTTTTGCCTCTTGAGACAAGGAGCGATGAATATCATTCACATAAATTAAAAATAGCGTTGGGCCGAGGACACTACCTTGTGGAACTCCGTATAATATATTTCGATATTTACTGATGCAATCGCCCACTCTTACGCGCTGACGTCTATTTGTTAAGTAGGTTTTGAACCAATGAAGTGGAAGGCCTCTGATACCCATTGTCTCTAGTTTTTTTATTAGTATGGGGATTGCAACAGTATCAAACGCTTTTGTGAGATCTTAAAATACTCCTATGCACTTTTCATTATTATCTAGGTGGGTCGTCACAGAACTGGTAAGCAGGCTGACTGCATCTTCTGTAGACTTGCCATGTCTGAAGCCAAATTGATAGTTTGATATGAGGTTATTAGTTTCTAGGTATGATATAAGTCGTTTGTTCACAATTTTTTCCAATATTTTAGAGAAAATACCTAGGAGTGATATTGGCCTATAATTCATGGGGGTTTGTTTAGGTCCACTCTTGTGAATTGGTATAACCGTTGCTTCCTTCCATTTATCAGGAAATATTCCTGTACTTAAACTCAGATTTATAACGTGTGTTAAGGGGTATAATATTTCACTTTTTATTTCTTTTATTAGTTTGGGTGTGAAACCATCCACGCCCGGGGCACTATCATTTTTTAATTTTAAAATAATTTCACTAACTTCCATGGCATCAGTAGGTTGCATAAAGTACTTGCAGGATGATCTTGTGCAGAATTTTTAGATGCAAGAAGTTCTAGGGAATTATTGTTATTATTATTATATTCACTAATGTTTTTAATGGTTTTCCACAATTCTTTAGTGTTATTTCTATTCTTATTTAATTGCTGTCTATCATAATCACATTTAAGTTTATGCGTAAGATTGGTAAGAAAATTCCTATATCTGATGTAAATAAGTTTTTTAAATTCGTTATTGGGGTGTTTCCTTAAATCTAAATGAAGTTTGTCTCTGTGATTCATGCACTTGATGAGGCCTGGCGTAATCCAGGGTTTCCAGATATGTTTAGAGCGGCTGATTTTTGTTTGATTAGTATGATTACTCACAGCTACTGAAAGGATTGCATGAAGTTCATCAACTGCTTTATCGACGTTATTTATACTTAAGACCCTTGACCAGTCAGTAGTTTTTAGTTCATCCATTAGTTCTGGGTAATTTGTTTTGTTTATAATACAATTCTGGTATTTTTTACTAATAGACGACTCCGTCTTGTGTCCCATTACAATTATACGGTGATCGGTAATATCCGCGTCACAAACAATGCCCACCGTAGATTGACTTCTAGCTTTTAAAAATATGTGGTCTAAGCATGAATCGGCTCTGGTTGGTTTAGATATTACTGGGTTTAGACCATGCTCTGCCATAAGGCATAGATAATCTGTGCATGAGTTATCAGTAGCACAAAGGTTGATATTAATATCCCCAGTAACTATTATTGTTGGACAGCTGCTTATAGAACTAAGTAATCTATCTAAAGATGACAAAAAGTTATCGATTTGCCTGTACGAGGGCGAACGATAAATTGCGATTAATGTTATTTTATTTGAAAGTTGAACAATTAAGGTATCAGCATCCAAAAAAACTGGTTCAGATACAGTTGCATTCCATGAATCCCTAATATATATTACTATTCCACCACATTGATTGCTAATATTTTCTGTGTAGTATGAGTTATATATATAAATGTTATTCATGATTTAAAATAAAATCTTCAAATTATATACAATGTCGCTACCTGACTAAAATAACAAAATTGTGTATACAACATCCTCGAATGCACCGTCGATAACTTCGAACATCCAAATATGTCCATTACCATAATATTTTGATTTATGAATATTTTATTTACAAAGTCGTTTTATATTCATTGAAGTATGTCGGCGGCCATTAAAAAGTGGGTGCTTGGTTTCAGCTCCCATTGTTTGCAAGGAACCGTAACTCCGAGATTGATGGCCAGCAACTGGCCCGTGACTGACGGACGTTGCACAAACAACTCCTATTAGCGGCACGTCATGGCCCGAAATGCAATTTGTATCCGATTGACTTGGAGATATTGGTCCATTAATTAATTTGAGAATGACCCATTATCGATTCGTGGAGTGATGTATATGAAACGATTTGCGAATCGATGTTCGGAAATTTAGTGAACTCATCTTCTAAATCGGATCGATTATTAAGATTGAACATATTTCTTACTGTCCTCCCGTAGGATAGGATATAGTGATCAAAATTATTTATATATTACCAGGACTGAATTGTATGCTCTGTTCAAACCCGCGCGGTCTTTATTTATCGATTGCAAGGTACATAATTAAGATTTAAATTAGGCCCTTTATATTATATATAACTGGAGTGACATTATTATTTACGTGATATCCACACCTGAGCCCCTTTTTGCCCAATTCAATCTAGTAATAATTTGGTTTAGACACAATTTTACATGAAAATGTCATTATAATGGTAATTTGAAAGGTTTTTCGTAAAAAAATGAGCAATATTACGGAAAAGCTAACCGGTTTTCATAGTAAATTACATTTCGCGTCAGTATTTGGCTCGCTTCCATTTTGATTTATCTACTTATTTATACATACAACGAAACAATTTAAATATTGTAATATATTTGTTTGGCTGTGTTCTTTTAAAATAATGTTACTATGGAAATATCTAACATCGTAGGTATACTTACCGTTCCAGAAGCAGTTATATTTTTTATAAGTATAAATATAGTATTATCCCGTGAATACCGCAGACCTCCCCTGACTGTGAGAGGTATACCAGCCTATTAGCTTAGTGCGGTGCTTCACATATTAAAAATACAATAGTGTATGATACTTTCACGAACGTTACCTTACCTATAGCAGTGATAGCCGATTGGTTAAGCACGCGTCTTGCGGGCTACCAGGTCTCGGGTTCAAACCCCGGCTCGAACCTCTGGATTTTTCGAAATCTATGTGCGAATCATGATTTCTATATGAATATCACTTGCTTACGGTGAAGGAAAAACATCGTGATGAAACCTGCATGTCTTAGAAGATTTAAGCAATTTTCGAAAGACATGTGAAATCCGCCAACCCGCACTGGGCCAGCGTGGTGGATTATGGCCTGAATCCCCCTATAATATTTATCTAGTTTTCGATACATTGGCAAAGATATAAATAAAAATTGTATGGCGGGGGACCTCAGTCAGAAAGGAAGTTGCACAAAATTTGAAGTTTTTCGATGTTGCACTATTTAGTCACATCAATAAGTCACATACACCATCTATTTGATTTTTAGAGAACTTTTTCACAGTGAACGTTACGAAGTTGCGTATAACGCTATTCAAGCGTGACGATTACGGCTACTTAACTCCTACCGCAAGCCGCATAGGGGAACTTCGTTTCAATTACAGTTTACAACACCAAGACTAAGTACTTTATGACATAAAGATCTTTGAAATCTTGTGTTAACTACATTCTATTTATAATAGTTTGCTTTCAACTAACATTTGTTTTCTCTTTTTCAGATCCGCCAACAAATGTGACAGTGTGCAAGTGTCAAAATGATTCAGTGACGTGTTTACAAAGTGCTTGAGTTGACAGTGCGTTGTCAAATATGTTGTCAAGATGAAGCTGTGGAAGAGTCTCAAGATATCCATAGGCAGTCGAAACGACCCCAAGTCTTACTCCCAGGACCTGCCGGGCTGGGGTGGCCCAGGTTATGAATTGGATGGTAAGTTCTGGTACCTTTTTAACCGACTATGGCAAAATGAAGAGCCATGTTTTTTAGACTACTTCTATGTATATATAATTTTTATGTTACGCCGTACCGCTTTAACTACTCAACCAAGTTTTCTAAATGGAGTGTCAATTGACTTTTTTATTATTGTGTCCAGGTGACATAGGATCTTAGAACATAAACGACTGTTCTAAGCATAGGATACATTTTATACTATATCAATAGGACGGATGTTACAGGCAAAAATGTGGGGCTTGCCGTCATACCGAGTGCGATGTTTAATGAAAGAGGAGAAAATTCTGAGTTCATAACAGAAATATTTATGTATAACTCTAAATTGAAAATTTAAAAACCCCCGATGCGACGACTTTTTCATCAAATGTATACTTTACCTAGTTCTTCCAAATAATTAAGTTAGCGAGATCTGCGTAGCTACCGTAGCTAAGTATTCATTGCTCATCTCGCAAATTCATCTGGTACAACTAGTTTCGATGCCAGATTATGAAAGCGCCATTTACCTACATAATTATTTTTGGCTTCCTCATAATCTAAGATGCCATTCCATTCGATTCCAATGCAATGTACAATATCCAACATAAAATCTGTGTAAAAGTATGAGACATTATCTTGTTATGACATAATCATTGACATTAGAATAGACAACGAATCTAAATATTGATGCCGGAGGTTTAATTCCTAGTATAAGATTATCAATTATGATTCAATTTGATGTAATATAACTCTGGTTGAGGTGGACGGACGCAGCCCAGGGGAAGAATTTTAAATAACGCTAAAATTATTTGAAATTATATTGTATTTTTTCTCAATGGCGGAGCAGCGCCCTCTAGAATTATTATTGCGTAATATTCCATGACCATTAACAAAACAAACAAATTATAACGCATGCGCGTATCCATCATTTGACACGTGACTTATGGAACGTCTTTAGTTCATACACAAATCTCATATAAAAATTGATAAATATTCTATTTTTTTCCAGAATCCGGGAAACTTTTCACATTTATAATATTGTAAATAGCCAGTTCAGACTATTACGATCATTTAAAAATATAATAAAGCGAAATCCAATAATCTCAAATTTCGAGCGGATTCGAGCCGAGGAAGTTGGTTTTGGCCGTAAATATGGCTTTTTTAACCTCTAAAGAGCTGATGATCTTCAAACGGCTGAACCGATTTTCATGAAACATAGCTAAGAACACTCTCGATCAGAATACCTTTCTAACAAAAGAAACAACATTTAAAACGGGTCATCAGCTTGGGCGCTACGTTGCCACAGACAGACACACAGATACACAGATACACAGATACACAGATACACAGATACACAGACACACAGATACACATGTTAAACTTATAACACCCCTCTTTTTTTGTCGGGGGTTAAAAATATACAAAGCGACAGATTAAAATTTTATTTTTATCAAATTCAGCGTTTTTGAATTCTATTAGAGCTATCTATCAGGCAGTTTTCAAAAAAATCGTATAGCGAAATAAAAGAGATTTCCGTAGTCGGTTTATAGTTTTTTAATCATGTTTACTTTTTTGGACACAGCTATTCAGATGCAGATCTTATTTTTAACCCCCGACGAAAAACGAGGGGTGTTATAAGTTTAACATGTGTATCTGTGTATCTGTGTATCTGTGGATCTGTGTGTCTGTCTGTGGCAACGTAGCGCCCAAGCTGATGAACCGATTTCAATTTTGTTTCTTTTGTTAGATAGGTATTCTGATCGAGAGTGTTCTTAGCTATGTTTCATGAAAATCGGTTCAGCCGTTTGAAGATCATCAGCTCTTTTGTAGGTTAAAAAAGCCACATTCACGGCCAAAACCAATTCCCTCGGCTCGAATCCATTTGAAATTTGAGATGATTGGATTTAGATTTATTATATTTTTAAATGATCGTAATAGTCTGAACTGGCTTTTTACAATATTATAAGTTTGAAAAATTTCCCTGATTCTGAAAAAAATGAATATTTTATAAATTTTATTGAGATTTGTGTATGAACTAAAGACGTTCCATAAGTCACGTTTCAAATGATGGATACGCGCATGCGTTAAATTTTGTTTGTTTTGTTAATGGTCATGGAATATTACGCTATAATAATTCTAGAGGGCGATGCTTCGCCATTGACAAAGAATATAAAAAAACTAGTCTAATTTAAAATAATTTTAGCGTTATTGAAAATTCTTCCCCTAGGCTGCTCCCGTCTACCTCAACCAGAGTTATTACATCAAATTGAATCATAATTGATAATATTTTACTAGGAATAAAACCTCCGTGACATCAATATTTAGATTCGTTGTCTATTCTAATGTCAATTATTATAATGTCATAACAAAATAATGTCTCATACTTTTACACAGATTTTCTGTTGATTATTGTACATCTTAGATTATAAATGAGGAAGCCAAAACAAATGATTTAATGGTGCTTTCATAATCTGGCATCGAAACTAGTTGTACCAGATGAATTTGCGAGATGAGCTATGGATACTGAGCTACGGGAGCTACGCAAATCGCGCTAACATCATTATTTGGAAGAACTAGGTAAATTATACATTTGATGAACAGGTCATCGCATCGGGGGTTTTTAAATTTTCAATTTAGAGTTATTAGACACTAGTACCCTACCCAAAGATTATTGAGTGAACACCAGTTAGATCTCTGTTTGAAAACCTACAGAATTTTGCGAGTGAGGCATAAATATTTTTTTTAATTTATTAATCAAATTATTACCGGGCAGGGCTTGATAACATCAAAGCGGATGTCCGGTCGCATCGTAATTGATGGAGGAACTGCTCGTTATTTCCCCGCTGGGGATCGTTGTTATTTTTAATTATGTTTTTTATTTATTTTGCTTTGTAACAGTAATATATGAGAAAATGTTTGCGAGTGCAGATTACATGAGAATATATTGGTTTCTGCCCACTGGGAAAACGGTGTGACCAGATTTTGGCATTAGACCTTTTCCACTTTGGTGACTGACGCTCGGAATGGTTGTGGTGTTGTCTTCTCGAACTACTATCGTCAATTTTTCAACTACGATTTTGTTCCAAGATCTTTTTCTGCCCTTATGTTTCCTTGAATAATATATTGGAGGAACTTATACACCGCATAGCAAATGAACAAAATACTCCAATTTTCTCTTACTTATGTTGTTTAATAACTTTCTGGCCTTCATCATCTGCTCCATAATTATATGTTGGTTTCTCCATGAAATTTTGACCGTTCATATTTTTGGAAGATGTGAAATCAGAAATAAAACTTAATTTAATCATATACAAGTTTATATAGTCAGGATCCAATATCGTTCACTACATGGCTCCAGTCCATGCAGTGATTTGAGAATTCCGTTCGAGACTCTTGCGTTTGAATACTCCATATTGTGCACTGACTTGGCGAATTTAAAATAACAAATGCAATTTTCTCCAAGTTTTCGCCTTTGGTTGGCCGAGAATTTGAGGTCAGAGATATTAAATTCTATGTTAGGTACTGACTGTGGAGGTATTTATTATTAACATCTCATTTTGACGACGTGGTTTGATGACGACCGCTTGGCGCAGTGATTTTTAGCGTAGCGCGTTTTAGCGTAGGCCGCTCGTCTTGCTACACCGGGTGGTCGCGGGTTCGATTCCCGTAGGGACAAATTTTGGAAATGGCCTTTTCGTAAATTGCCCATGTTCAGGTGTCACCGGGATCGCCCCCAGTCCATTGTACTGTACCCATAGTACAAGCTTTGCTCGTGTGTCTGTCTGGCGATATTTATTTATATTAATACACATTTTGCTTTTTTATAAAACCCAAACCACTGTACGGATCGGGCTGAAATTTGGCATGCAGGTAGATGTTATGACGTAGGCCTCCGCTAAGAAAGGATTTTGATTAATTCTACCCCCAAGGGGATAAAAAAGGGGATGAATAATCACGAAATTTTTGTTAAGTTAAATTACACGCGGACGAAGTCGCGGGCACAGCTAGTAAACCATACGATGCAAAGTTGTCACCGTAGCCTTAAGATGATTGCAATACTAAAGGTAATGCTCGCGCGTCGCTGATCTCAAGGGGAGTGGTACAGAGGTATTATAGGGGAAAATAGGGGGACCTCAATGGGAGTGGGACATAGATAAGGGAAAATAGGGGGTTGTGCTTCAGTCTCTCACACTCATAGTATCTACGAAACACAGCTGTAGCTATTTCACGTCGATCTTCTTTGAGAGGATGGCACTACTCCGATCCAGCTTGGCCGTCCATCATAAATATCTCGGAAAACTCTCAGTGAGTTGTGTGTCGAGTGAATTTAATTGTACGGAGGACGATTTTAAGGGTGAGTGAATTCGCACGTGTTAAGTGCGCCTCGAGTTAATTTCCCGGCGAGAAAGGAAAATGCCGCCTCAGTAATATTTTCTCGACGACATTAGCGTCTTAAAGCTGAAATTTAAAAGGCAGGATAATATGTTTTGTTGTGAAACAACAATAATGCTTAGGTAGATACTTAATGCTAAATTTGAAAATAATAAATAATATGTAAATATACATAAGTACCTACCTAGTAAATACGGTACAATAAGGAAATAGTACATTGTTACATGAGTGGTGAAAGTTACTTATTTTGTCCCGAGACGGGGTTTGGCGCCCGAGCGTAGCGAGGGCGCTAATAGTTCGAGGGACAAAATAAATCTTTCACCCGAGGTAAACACTGTGCTTTTCATTACGAATACAAGGAAAATAAAAATAAAAACAGGAATTGGCTAAAGAAATAATACAAGGAAGTATAAACAATACTCTACAACTCGAAAAAAAAAATCGGATTGCCGCCTATTTTGTTTTTTTTTCGTTGGCCGGCCAACTTCATTATTTAGCCATTATTTTTCATTTTCATCTTTAAATATTTTGCCCAAATCTATGTTATTTTAAAGAAATTGTTGAAACTAAATTATAATTAAGTCATTTAAAAAATATATTCTTGAATTAATACTTAACTTTATGTTATTTCAATTTTACATCGTGCTGTAATTGAGTGACTGTAGAAAAAGTTTGAACATGGTTCCATAGAAATGTGAAAATGGAACTAGTTTTTTTTTATAATTTGACAGCTGTCAGTTGAAAGCGAAACTCCCGGGCCTGAAAAGTATTACTTTCAACCCGCTTCTCAGGCAACTTCAGACCTACTTTCAGAGTATGAGTAATGAAAAAGCTTTTTACGAAAAATTGTTTTTGATTTACTTTATTAAATTTTATTACCTATATTTTTATAATGATGAATAATTGTTCAATGTTGCGGAAACGAATACGTTTCCGGGGAATTTTCATTGCTGCAACTATGCAATTCTTACTCAAAATGCATTCAATTATATTGCTTACTAGCTGTGCCCGCCGACTTCGTCCGCGTAGTATTTAACGTAGCAAAAATTTCGGGATTATCGGGATAAAAAGTATCCTATAAGTTAATCCCGGTTATAAACTATCTGTGTACCAAATTTCATCCAAATCCGTTCAGTAGTTTTTGCGTGAAGGAGTAACAAACATACATACATACATACATCCACACTCACAAACTTTCACATTTATAATATTAGTAGGACTAAGCTAGAACCAACTCTGTTATTTCCTAGTTAATTGTATAAATCATTTTAGAAAGAAAGGATAAACATACCTTTTAAAGGATAATAGATAAAGATTTTTACATTAAAAAGTCCTCAAAGACGAGCATAGGTAACCCCCAGCGATAAAACAATGCCATCATAGTAGCCTATTGTACAATCGTTCAGAAGAACATGAATATAATTATCGGATCCCGCGGATTCTGCGTTAAGCCATTCCTCACCCTGACAGCAGTCGTTAGCATAAATTTGAAGAGATAAAAAGGACATACATTTTAACAATAAAATGAACTTTATAAAGGGGACAGAGCCGCTTCATTTGCTTGGTTGTATTTATTGGGTATTATTACTTTTTACATTTTAGGTCCGTATTAATTAGTCGCTCTCAACCATGAGATTTTTGAGATTTGAGTATGCTCGGGAGATGTAATTTTGTTCTAAAAATACATTAGAATTAAATTTCTGAGGTCGTTCGAAGATTTAAAAAGATTTGGCCACCGATTGGTTTAGTAAATGTAAAGTTTTTTTTTTTTTTGGTGGACTTCCCAAGCTGTAACTAATTGACTATAGCTCATACGAGTATACTGGCTGGTTCGACTGAGGTAGTACCACCCTATCACAGAAGATCGGCATAAAGTAGAGCCGGAAGAGCCAACCCTCTTTTCCTCTACATGCCTTGTTATTTATCTCAGGAATGGCAACTGTGCCATTGCATTGGTGATGCCTCTGGTATTGCAACATCTTTGCTGCCTTTATCGTATAAAGAAAGACTGAGATGTCGTTATATAATAGAAAATGAGTATTTATGAGCGCTCTGAAACACATAAGAGATTGCTGAGAGTGAACTTGTAAACGGTTACATAGGATCAAAATCAGCCCAGCTGCTGTACATAACTAATGTAATTTTCTTGCAAATAAATAATTCATCTTTATTCCTAAAATATTTATGATACACATTTTACTTAAGTAGAATAAAATTGAAATACATTGTACTTTCTAGTAATTCATTTTATCACAATGAATATATTATTATCGCATATATCTGATATAACATTGTGTTAACCCTTATAATTTTACATATAACAAGACAGTAACAAATTATTGAACCCCAGTACATTATAAAAGAAATAAAACGTAGCCTCCAGGGAGAGAACATTCTCATAAACTATCTCTATTTTACATTGTATTATGAAACTTGCAAAAATGTTTTCATATTTTTTGGATTAATTTTATATTTTTGTGTAAAGTAATTGGTATTTGTTGAATTGGGTAAATTTACACACATTTTCTTCAATTCTATCAGCCTTTTATGACACACATAAAAACTCTGAGGAAACAAAATAACGACTAGAAACAATAAGAAACGCGCATATAACTACAATAAATGAGATTTTTGGAGTATTTATCTTGCGTATTTGCACACCATGTCGGTTTTTAGTTCAATTGGCACCAATTTCTGGTGTCAAGCTAAATTAGTTTTGGTGGTTGTGATAGTTATTTACATAAAAATAACCAAAACTTGAGATAAAAAATAGCTTTACTTTAATTGTAACTTCTTTGTTGTTTTGTTATCCCTGAAGGTGTATGCAATATTATGTTTCCATGGCATCCCAGTTCTATGATCTAACATGAAGTAAAAAAATAAATCAATAAATTAATCCATGAAAACAGAACTAGTTTCTCATGAGCATCCAAATTTAAAACATGATTTAAAAGTTCAACTATAAATTAATTATACCGAAAGTAAATATGATTATAATATTTAATTAAAATAAAACCGGAATTCCGTTGCATTTCCAAGTTTGCACTTCTTAGGCGTGAGGTAGTGCTCACTAATTAGTCAAGACTTTAATTAAGCATGAAAACCTAGAGTCTAGTGCGCCACTGCGGACGTTGCCCGGATTACATCTAAAAGCTTTTAAATGAGGACTTTTTTCACCTGCAGAATAAAATGGAGGACTTTATGTTTTTCTTTGCCGGGAATGTCGCTGGGGATTCCAGAGAATATATTGGATAGTAGCGTTTAAATATGTCTGTGGAGGACAAAGTATGTTCTTTTTTAATTGAGACTGGGAATATTAGTTTGGGATTTCTTGTACAAAATATTTATTTTGAAATACTTACTTTATCGATCATTTAACATTTTATTAGTAAATTCTATAGAATTTTTAGCGATGGAGTTGGGAATTTATATTTGCAAATTTTTATGTGGCAACATAAAATTGGGGCCGCTTGAACTAAAATCGATATGCTGAAAAAGACAAGACGTTTACACAGTTACCATAACTAGGTATAACTTCTAGTTTGTTTAAAGGCAAAAAACATATTGTAGTCCGAGTAAATCATACATCTGTACACCGGTCATCACTGGTTTAGCAGAGGTGTACGTCGGAATTGACATCTTCTTTGCTAATAACTATTTGGTAAATAGGTTCTAAAACTCTTTCCAATGATCTCTATGAAGATTAGACTCAAGTTTTGGCGGAACATTTTAGAATAATTTCGACACCATCATGGACATCGTAAATCCTATATAATATAAATAATTACTTTTACAGGAAATAACTACGCTTTATAACGTCAAAGGTAGTTCTATTCACTTGATCTTCCCTTATCAATTTGCTGAGAATATCTATTCGAACGGGAATTTCATCAACGTAAGCGAGTTTAGATGCTCCGCCTTTATCTTTGTTTTGGAATTCCGTTAATACATTACTGAATATTATGTATGCTCCAATCCATAAATACTCGTATTATGTTGTGTTAGTTTCTTGTTTGAATAGTACAGGTGCGGTTTAGGGACGAATCGTGGCGCTACAGCTGTATTACAACGGCAATGTACCGTGCATCTCAAGAAGTATTCATCATGTTTAATTGTATGTGATGTCGTATTGTTTCCGTGACTGTGATTGGTTGTAAATCTTTCACCTGCACCTTATTAAGCGTATGTGTATCGAAAACTTTTGTCTTAGAATGTGGTGTGGGTGCCATGAGAGATAAGGGTGATGTTTAATGCTTTGGTGGAATTTTGACTTTGTTAATTATTTGGTACTAATTAAAGCCCAAGTTGGCACAACAGCGGCGACCCCATGATTATCATGTTGACATATTTACGAGCGAAAGTTTAATTTTTACGGCAACGATCACTCAAAGGCCGAGTCTCCACTCAACTTTTTGATTAATTTACTTTTTATGCCGAAAAGGGCCCCTAAAAAGTTATAGACATTTTTTCGAATTTCATGGTTAAGAAACTGCGCCAGTTGACATTAAAACTTTTCGTCGCATCTCGCTCCCGCGGCTTTTATCTCAAGATTGAACTTTGCGAATGAAGACACGGTTCGAGTTGGTTTACCTAACGTTTTTTCGGGAATATTAGCTGAGCGAATTATAATGTGCAGTTTGAAAGAATTGATTGAATTTGCACTTCTGTCAATCAGGCTCTTGTATGGAGTTATTTGAATTTAGTACTCAGGAATTTTAATATTTCTTGTTTGAATCTCATTTTCAACAAAGGTTTACTACTCGCTAGAAGAAAAACATCTTGAAAAAACCTGTGAAAGACATGTGATGTCTGCCAAACCGCTGTGCACCGGCGAAAAACCTCTTTACATTCGAAGGGGAATTCTGAGGCCTAGTCCCGCTATTAGCATCTCTGCATACCCTGGTGGGGAATACAGTAATGATGGTATCTAAGATTTATTTAGCCAATTATCAAAATAATCAGTCATCTTATGCGCATAATTTGTCTGTATACACTTAATCGTTCAAAATCCAATGCTATCATATCTTTCAATAACAACATGTTGCGCAGTCACTAAACTTGTGTAACATATTTACGATAATTAACTAACTATGTAATTAATTTAAACCACACACTTCTATAACACGCAACAGATATTGTTTCATGTCAAAAACAGGTGTCCGTTTTCATTTAGAGTATCGGGAACGATAATTTGCAGCTGTCGTCCGAGATGACTAAAATTTTAGACAAAATAAGGTAGGTATTGGCTTAATTCTCCAATTCTGATAGGTTCCATGCTGAAAGGTTCTCGATAACTACTATAGAAATATCGAAATTCGAGCAGACAGTAATTTGGTAGGACCTCTTACAAAAGGCATTAAATAAAACGCCTCTGTGTACTCATATACATTTTTTACTATTAGATTCATTTACCTAAACTTCGTACATTTTTTTCCATTCCGTTATTACTTATTTTTCCATTTTAGAGCTAATTTGGTATTAAACGCAACTAATATTTTTTAGTTTCTTAAAAAGTTAACAGAACATTATTTCTAACAGACTTGAAAAATGTTGTAATTGTCATTTTTAACGAAGAAAAGTATAAAACCGATACATTTTCGTGGAAAAAAGTTGGATGTTTGGGCAAATAATGGGACCAATTAAAGTGATATACTATTTTGTTGTAAATAAAAACTAAATTGTATTTTTATTGTTTCTGTACGGGCCATGTATTCAGGCTTTAATTTATTTGATTAATACGTTCTAGTCTCTGGCATGCCTTTGTTTTATGAAGATTTTGGGCTTATTTACAACAAAAACATATTAATAAGAATTACAGTGCCTTTGTTAACCAACACCTTTCCAGTTGGTTAACTGGCCCACTACTGGCCTCCCCATGACTCTTCCTTAGCTTCTATTATGTTAAAATGACAAATATTCATTAATAAATATTTATTATTATTCACGCATATCAGTTAACAATTCACAACAAATTAACTCTGTTTATTCGATCTTAGTATACATCATCTTGTTTACTTACTAAACCAGTAGCTAAATCGACTTAAAACCTTGGATTAAATAAAAGATTAAGCCCTGACAGCCTTGTAACTTAAGCCGTTCAATTCTGTTTCAATGCGGATCATCTCATAGCCGAATTAAATGCTGATGATGAATTATAAACTTGTAAATTTGTTGTGACAAAGTCGGAGTCTGTCGGAAGAATTCACAAACAAATTATATAAGGATCTGATTTCGCGGCATTCATTAGTTTATCAAAGGAATTTTGTTGATTGATGCAAATAGCAATGATTTCAATTTGAGAATAATTCATACGCTGTCATTATAATATCATGTTAATATTTTTTACTATTTATATGTATTTTTATGACTACCTAGTAAAAGTATTTCATAGATTTAGAATTTCTTATCAAAAAACAATAATAGAATGTTGTTTGAATCTACAGGAATGTTTGGAATAGATCGTCCTTTGCTGTAAGATCTCTCATTATGCGCTTGCGCATTTGCTATGGTTATCTATTTTATCATCGTTTATTGTAATTACTTTTTTTATATAGCAGTGTCGGCAAACAAGCAACAACCTGCCTTTTGTTAAGCAGTTACCGTAGCTAATAGTTGCTTGCAATACCAGAGGCATTTCTTGCACTTTGCCAACCTGAAAGCGGACTATACCGAGAGAAGAGACGGAGGGGGATGACATACGAATATAAAAAAAATGTGGCTAATATAATAAGAAAGAAACCGTCTGTGGTTAATATTGGCATAACTGGTTCCATTTATTTATGATATACAGATTTATTATTACGATTAAATTACTTAGTACTTAGGTTCCTTTGTCACTACGTTCGATATTAATTCCTAAGTGAGGCGGGCATTTCTGAATGATTCACGAGCTTCGGCGACTAATTATAAAGCGCCCGTGGCTCTTGTTCGAATACCTCGTGGTATTTCTCTGATTCCACATCCTCATTTATAATTGGATGAGTGAAAACGTTATTCTGTCAGCAATGACATCTATCTTAGATACAGGTGTTAGAAAAATAACTAAACTACCTAACATTGGCGCTAATTCTGTGCACACAAATATGAACGAACTAAACTTATCGCCGTATACTCGTCGTAACAGTAATATAATTAGCAAGAGAGTAATATTTTTAGTCGTGTCAAATTAAGTTCAGTCGCAATTTGGAGACAATGGAATTGACATCATTTTCCAGATAATTAAATTGCGCACAAAAAGAAAGTCTCCAATAAAACGTCTTAAGTAAGTAATTATTTTTTATTGAATAAAAAACGCATTTTTATTTCCGCCCATGGACTGGACCTGGTGACAGAAGAGGCGGTGATAATGAAAGAAATAAGGTGCCTAATGAAAATATTATTAGAATTGTCCTTTGTCTTCTTGTTAAGCGGTCCGTTGAGTTAATAGACCAATATTGCAATAAAACGCGCTGGACTAATGTTAAACAAGATTCAGAAGCAGTAGAGAGAAATAATAAACTCATTGGGGAGATATTTTTCATTTGAAAAATGTCGTCAAAAGAAAATAAAATAAAGTTCATTCGATTTGAAGACCGCTAGGCGCAGTGGTTCGAGTGAAGGCCGCTCGGCTAACTGCACCTGGTGGTTGCGGGTTCGATTCTCGCCGTGTAAAATTTTGGTAATAGCCTTTTTGTAATTTGCCCTGGTCTGAGTGTCACTGGGATCGCCCTCGGTCAATTGTACAGTACACATAGAACAAGTGCTACTTCGTTTGGGACCATACAGTTGGCGTGTCATTTTGGCGATGTTTATTTATTATTTGCTACCCCAATGGGCATGATGATTATTTATTAATTGACTTATTATAAATACGATAGGAATTGTCTTATAATTGACTACCAGTGAAATAATAATAACTTTTAAATCGGCATAAATAAAGACCTTTAAAGTTTCAAAAACATATAGCTAAGGTAGTATGACGTCATCAAAAATTCTCAGATTTAATGCTTATTCCCTTAATCTTGCTCTAGTAACTTGCAGGAAGTTGAAAGCTGAACGCTGAGATTAAGTTAATGTAACATATTATGAGCAACGTCTATTCATATATAACACGACTTTAATAATGGTGAGCATTTTAGAGTATAATATAAGTAGGTACTCGAGTAAGAAGTTGGAGATCTTATTGAGGTACACGTTTTGATGTATGGGTTAGAAGCTCCTCATTTGTATTTGATACGTTTTGTACTTTCAGGAAGTGTGGTTCGGTTAGTGAAATTAGATAGGTCACTCAACCTAATTACACACCTATTCGAAAACTAAAAGGTGAGGATTTACGAGAATTTGCGGTTTTCAAACACGTTTTATTCGGGCCCACGCGTATTCAATAATTTGGAATACTTCGGGTAGATTAGCGAAGGGTCGAATCGAATATCCATGAAAAATGCGTCGATGGGGCGTGTTACTTAGTGATTTTTTTATAATTAAAATTGACTTACTTGGTCGTGTAATGGACATCAGGCTTTAATAGCCTTGTCTTTTATCTTTTGACTTCAAACAAACTGAAATGGAAACAAAAAGATGGCATTAAAATAATTATTATTTCGAACTAACCAATAAACATGAGATCGTAGCCTTCCGAGGAATTTAATTAAAGCAGAAAAAACATGCGGGACGGTCACGTCCCACTTTGGGACGGTCGTAACGTCTATCCCACACTGCAGGACGGTCGAAACGACCAAAGAAGGTGTTACGGTCCCCCCGTGTGTACTGATAGAAAATATTTGCAGGTGTCTCTGATTGTACTATGAAACTGAAACATTTGGAAGTAGATACGATTTCTCTGAAAAAAAAAACTTTAGATGAAGATTGATTGAGATGATATGTATGTGGATAAATACGTGGTTTTAAAGTGATGATCACAATAGTTTCGAAACCAAGATTTAATGGAATCATCGCCATAAATTTTAAACATAGTGAAACATCTTGAAAACTACGTCCTTACTACTTATAATTTAATGACAGAGTCTTGTAGCAAAATAAGACAAGCAAAACATTGTTTACGCATGTCAACCCGAATAACAAGTTGATAAAGAGAGGTTTTTTTTGGATTGCACCAAGCAAGCGTAAAATATTTAACGAGACGACCGTACGTCACGTAAACTTCGGTAAGTTCGCGTGACAAAACAAAACAAAACAAGTTTTCCATCAGAGACCGTGGTACGAGCTATAAGCGAGAAAACTAGTTATTCGGAAATAATGGCCACCTAAACCAAATTTTCCCGAAAAAACGCGAAATTGGGACAACTAAGCGATATTTTTTTAAAATACCTTCAATCTTACACCTATGGAATTCCTCTCAGAAAAAAACTTGTGTATAGTGAAGACAGACCATACGTAACTATTATATTTTCTGTGTCATTATATTTTAGAATTAGTTACAACCTTTTTGTGACGGCCTTAAAACACATCGAATGGTCTTGTTATCTACTTTGAGAAATTTCCAATGTACAACCATTTCTTTTTTAAATTAGGGGTAAAAAATAAACAATAACGACTACTTGGCGCAGTTATTCGAGCGTAGGCCGCTCGGCTCACTGCACAGAGTGGCAGGTTCGATTCCTGCTGGTGTAAAATTCGGAAATGGCCATTTCGTAATTTGCCCTGGTCTGGGTGTCACTGGGATCATCCCTGTCCATTGTACTTGTACCCATAGTACAAGCGTTGCTTAGTTTGGGACCCTACAATTTGTGTGTCAGTCTGGCTATATATTTAATAATAAAAGTGTTCTAAAGTCGATAATATTTTTAAACTATTGACTTAATTATTTATTTAATTATCATAGAAACTCTCAAATATGATTTCAGACTGTTAAAACATACTGCATACCCATGAATAATGGAGAATATGATCTAAAGAAACACATGCCTTACGCCCGCTCAGAAGCTAGAAGGTAAATAAAATTACAGACGACGGCGTTCTCCTTTGAAAGAGTCACGTGCGCCCATGGTAATGGATTACGTGATCCTTGGCCTCTGAACGCCTTCATGCAGTACTGACGATCCGATCCGATCTGTATAAATGCACGGTACTACACAATGCTACATTGAATTCAAATTAGTATACTATATGAAAAGTGCAGTAGAAAACTTCATTAGCTGACGCTTTATCATGGAAATAAGTGAACATTGCAATGGAAATACAAACAGCTTCCATGGGTTAGTGATGGTGGTAAAGCTATGCTGTAGCCGATTTTATACAGCTCATAAACGGACCAGTTCTAACGGGGTAGTACCAGTAATTCCTTTAGTATGACAATAATATATACGCTATGGTGACTGCTTAACATCAGGCGTTTCTTACGCCTGTACGCTGACGATAACGTCAGCACAACGTCGTATAATATATAAATATTATCATAAAATCATAACTACATATAAAATAATTGATGTTTTTTGTGTTTTTCATGCAGAGAATTATGCGAAAAGAGAATTAAAGGCTTCCTCGAAAAACTCATAAAAATAGATAAAATATTGATAAGATCTCAAATCTGAAAGCGATCTTGGAAATTACATTCTTATTTCATACGAGTACAAAATTACATGTCAAAAGCGTACTCAATGTTGCACTCAGACTCGACGTAGATTTGTTAATAAGGGCTTTGGTAATGTTTTGTACTTAGCAGAGATCGGATCGGTTGCTGTGGATAATCTTCAACGGCTGGAAGGTCTCAGGGCACGAATAAATGGGGGGTTATCGAGCATGTCCCACTTTTAAAGTATTGTTCTTGAAGGGAATTAATCGAGTTCCTAACTAATTCTGAGAGGCAAATAGTTAATTTGCTTGTTCCATTCGAATACTGTTTACGATTTGTTTTGTTTGAGTTCAGTTTGAAATTACTTAGGTGCTGGCAACGGGAATTCGGATGATGAGGTACAGAAGGGTTCATTGGCTCGACTCAAGGTTTTATTAATTAGTTCGTGAGCATCTTTTGACGATAATAAATCGATGAACAGTATAAGTAAGAAACATTATTTTAAAGATTCTTACAAAAACACTCCTTAAGACCAGTTGTCCCAAAAGGTATGGCAAGGAACTGTTTTGTCCTAATACTCATTTTAAGCCATACATTTACTATTAATTAATAATACATCTTCGTCACAAGGTTTTGACCCTTATATAAAGAGCATATGTTAACCCTTACTATTGAAATGATTTGACAGAAAGACCCACCTCTCACCCTAGGCTAGTCAACCTTCGAAATGATAAACCAAGTAATGTGATCAATAAATCAAAGGGGCCAATCAAACGGAATTCCGTTAGGGTCTGTTTGTCAAGAGCCTCAGAAAACTAAAGCTCTGAATGTGATTGGCGCAATCGCGTCAGGCTGCGATTGACGTGTTGAATTATTATCATTTATTTGCTTATTTCTGCTGAAAATTTCATATTATTAGGGTGCCTGACCCTAATGATAAACGGAGTTCGGTCTTGTTGGCCTCTTCTAGCATCGATCAACATTCCGGTTTATATTTTGGAAGTTGACAAGCCGAAGGCGTGTCATGGGTCCCTCTCCCAAATTATTTTAAAATGTATTTCCGAAAATTAAAGGCTAGTTCAATCAATTATCTAAAATTTCAAACAAGTTCTAGTTGAACAATAAAAAGTGTACATATTTTTTTGTTATCGGCTCCAAAACCGCCATTACTTACCTCAGAAACTTTTTAAACGAATTTCTTTTACTAACTCTAAAACCCTCGTATTTCCCGTGCTCTAATTTCACCAAGACCTCCGCTCCAAAGCACAGTTACATTGATTTTCCCGCCGAACTGTACAAAGTTTCCCCCAAAAGCGCTTCAACAAACAAATGCAGCGACCTCGTTACAGAAAGTTGTATTATCAACAGATTTATGTAGACTACTTGTTAATAAATTATAACGAAGTTTCGCGACGTTATTCTTAAAATTCTATTTAGTGTTGTTTGCATTATAACAAGCTGTAGGTTGATTAAAAATGACCGTTCTCTTGGCCCATATCTAATTATAATCCAAGAAAACAGTGTTTATTAGCGTTATTTTAAATAGCTTTTGGTAAACTCTTAATAACGATCAAACTAGACAATTTATGGTTTTTCAGGAAAGTTGTCCTAGAAAACTTTTTTTTATAGACGCCACCTGTATGTACCGGCCGACTTTATGGTCCCAAACCAAGCAACGCTTGTACTATGTCCCAGTGACACCCAGCCAAGGTATATTACGAAAAGGCCATTTACGAAATTTACCCCAGCGAGAATCGAACCCGTAACCAACATGTGCAGTGAGCCAAGCGGTCGTCGAAATAGGCTGTATTATTCGTATATGAAGCCTAATTATCAAAATAAGTCATCAAAGTTGTTTAATATTGTAAATCGACATTTCAAAGTCAAGCTATTGGACGTAGAGTTTACCATAGAAGAGCCAAGCTGTAGAGAATTGACTACAGGTGATATAATGTCTGGCTCGACCAGGGTAGTACCATCTTCTCACAGAAGGTCAACGTTAAGTAGTATTCTAGCAGCGTTTCGTACGATGAGTGAAAAAGCCCAGCCTTCTTCCCTTCCCCTTCCTAAGTCCCTGTCCCCTTCAGGCTAGCAAACAATTCCTTTGGTATTACAAGCATCTATAGTGTACGGTAACAGCTCAACATTAGGCGAGTCGTTGATACGCTTGTGTTCAGACCTTGTTATAATAATATAAAAATGATTAACCTGGGTGTTTGTGATCTACGTGCTTCAGTTCAGTGGAGACTTACGCATGAAGGGATGTTCTAATTGCTTCGCTTGACAAAACTAACTGGGGCCATAGAGGCAAGTATCATAAAGGTCCGACAGTTCATTGTTTTGCTACTGCTAAACAACCAGACTAAATATTGGATGAAATAATAAAACGTGTTTTAGGTCCCAAACCAACTCCAAAATAAAATGACAATGAGGATGACGCACAACACAAATTAAACTATGTTGAAACTGTACCTAAAACAGACAACATTTTCATGGAGTATTCCGAAAATGCTAATTAGCGTGTAAAAGCAAGTGTCCAGGAATAATACGTCGGTATGTTGCCGTCTCACTCGGCCGGTGTGACGGTCTGTTTAGTATGTGCGGCGTTCCGAACGCGACGGCGTATCTTTCGATGCACAGTCCCAGTTCGTGCAATTCTAACAGGAGACTCTATTAAATGCTATTTGTAAGTCCTTCCGTAAGCTTTTTAGTATAAAATAAACAATTCATTTGATTTTAAATCCTTTTTTTTTAATAAATAATGACTTCAAAACTGTAAGCAAGAAATTCCGATGAATGTAGAAGTATGTTCGCGTCTTCTTCCTGCATCTCGTAATTCACGTAAATCCAGATTCGTTTAAGAGGCTCAATTGAAAGGAGCTGCTTATTAGTTTTAAAGTCCAAAATTAAGTAATTTGTAAGTGCTTAAATTTAACGAAAATGTAAATCTAAATCATATGTATACGCTTGTGATTATTATCTTTAATCGCTTGAGCAAGTTATTTCTAACCGCTCGCACTGCAGCCGCGCGCTTGCTTCGGATTTAACGAGAGCTCCCAATTTACCCATGCCATGTTTATACTTCTTATTTCGCTCCCCTGATGAATGATTCCGCCGGAATGTCAGCTAATTCCCCACTTCGAGGTCGGGGCCTTTTTCAATTTGTGCTTTATTGTTTTACATCTTAGTACGTTCTGTGATTTTTATTTAAAAGTAGGTAATTGCGTTTTGTTTGGGGTTACTTTGTTTGTTTGGTTACTTTGGTTTTTATTTTGTATGTATTTTGTAACAGTATTGGCTCAATGTAACTTATTTTTAGCGGTTCTTACATTTTTATTGCGTTGGTGCCGGTCTAATTTGGTTGCTTACTTATAGAACAGCGAAGCAGCTACAAAATTTTACCGGTAACCTTTCTGAAATGACGGTCATAGAACAAAAAATCAGGCTGAGACTGTCAACTTCTGAAGCATTTTAAAGTCTGATACGATGTAGTATTTTTGTAATAAATAACTTTATAAGACATCGATGAACAATGCTTCCGATGAAACCCGATTCCGAGAAATGAATTTCGGCTTCCTGTGGTAGACTAACTAAAATTACTTACTACAAAATTAATCTTCTATCTATTGTTTCACAAAATATTAGGTACCTATATTTTGTTGTCCTATTAACAAACAAGACGACTCGTAAACAACCTTATTTCCGTCAGATTTAGTCATTGTTTTATGGTCACCTAATTAGCATTTGAAACATAAATTTGAGCTGTTTATTTAATTAAAACTTTTATTAACGAGAAAGGTTTGTTAACATTTTTGTAACATTTTCATAATTTCAAGTATGTATTCAACATTTCTACTTATTAAGCATTATTATTGTTTTTATTTCAAACGCAATTTTAAATATTGTTCCTGAATAAATTAAACTAAAACTGAAACATTATAATTTAGAATATATAATAAACACAAATATTATTGATTATTTATTTTTTAATGCCATTGTGAGCAAGTAATTTCGGAAAATATTTATAAATGGTCTCCGTTTAGATAGTTTTATGGAAGAAAATAGAACCCATGGGTTGCAGAAAGCTATGAAAATCCGTCTGCGATGTTTGCCTATTGTAATTTATCACAGCGCTCTAATTGTACAAAATCTCTGCGGCACTGGCCAAGCGTTTTTTTTAAGTGAAGAAAACCCAATATTTAACGACCAAGAGTTTAAGGTGTGAGTGATAAGACATAAGCGGTTTGTGTTACAGCCTTTTAACAACTCAAAACTTTTTACACTCGTGCTTAGATAATCGACTTCTTCTAACAGTATACGACACCCACTCCGGCTTAATCTGACGCCTGGTTTAGAGAGTCGTAGCTACAGAAAAATACAGTTAGATGACAATGGAGCTCATTTCTTCGCATGGCTCTGTCCCTCATCAGATCAATGTCCTAAGTAGCCTAATGCAATTGCACGTAATTTAATTAAACACCATTAGCTTTTGTTACTTTGTATACTTATGGTAGTCTCCTCATCGCAAAGACGGTGACCTAAATCATCCTGTGATCCACTTCAGCGGCATGCCGATGCCTTTTTGGCACAAACATAATTAATTATTAATGACCAATGGCACCCGATAGAATGATAATGGTATGAAATTAGCAGACTTAGGGATCAGGCGGCTTGGAGCGGAATTAAATGACTTAGCCTGCGTGCTATATGAACGAAAATATATTCCTGCCTCTATCTAATCCTTTTTACTGGTTGTGAGAACCTTATGAATCATAAAATCACACCAAATCTTATCTTAATGTTAGTTTAAATAATCCGCTACATCCTTTGCCTCACCCATCCTAAGAAAACATTACGTAAACAGCTTTTAACTCAAACCTCGACGTTTTGAATTGTTGTTTGCGAATTTCAGCCGCGCCACCGCGAGTCGTTAGCGAAACTTGACGTTTCATTTCGAAAAAGAAGGATTGCTTTTTATCTTCCGCTAATTTGCCGCGGAAGACTCCCATCTAACTTTTTGTCGACGTCCCACGACCCGGGCCCCTTTATATAATTATTCTTATAACGAATGTCATTAATATTCTGAAAGTATTTTTCCCTTTGTTACTGTTTCGCTCGGTTCGTATTTTGTTTAGATTTCTTAAAACAAATTTGGTCATTTTAAACTGTTCTATGAGGATCGTGAATAAAAAAATTCCGTTTAGTTTACAATAAGGTTGGTGGTAATACGTTGTATGTGACAGTACCTACTGCCTGATTGCTATAATAGGGTTCATTATGGCTTGAACATGTACTGATTTGATTGTGATACTAGTATTAAAATAATCAGTATTCAGAGTCCTGTTTATCGTTACGCCTGCAGAGTAAAAGAGATGGGACTTTCCTTTCATTCGTTCCAAGATTAAAAGAAAGATTTTTTATAATATTCCGATCTACGAGTGTCCATGATTATTTTTCGCATTTGTTAATTTTTGTTGTACTTATGAGGTCACCCGGATGTTTTGTAGCAATAGTTAGACCCAGAAGATGGCGCTGTTGTCGACATACAGAAGATAAAATCTATGAAAGTAAAGCGGTGGGCAATACTTATATGTTATTTATAATTCTGTCGTTTCAACCATCTTTTAGTACCATCACATGGCCCTCGCGCCAGTGGTATTAAATCGCATTGTAATATGGGGTGAACCTTGCCAAACTGACCACTTTTAGACTGTATTCAGATAGTCATGTCAAATGAAGACGTCGTTTAACCCTCGACGAGTCCCGGGAAAAGATAAATTGTATTAGGACCCGCACGACTCATCAAAATGAATAATATTCATAAAATTTCCAGAACAACCTAATATGACATTACATGGCCCAGAAATTATATGACGATACATAATCTGCGCATGCACCTATAAATCTATAGATCCGGTCTGCCAAATGCTGATCTATTAAAACTCGCCTTTTCTTTGTTGCAGTGTTCAAATCCCAAACATCGTTGTCGACGGACTCTGGTTTGTGCACCGAGAGAGGATTACGGCGGACACATATAGAGCTAATAAAACCTCCAGGGAAACGCATCGGACTTAAACTGGCAGGTATGAGACATTTTCCATTTTATATCTGTAATAAGCACACATCAGATAAAATAAAACTATTGTGTCGATGTGTATTTGCATCACAGAACATAGAATACTTTAGAAAGGCCTGCAAAAACAATTTGAACCTCGCATGATTATCTCATTATTTCCCCTTCACTGCTACGAATTTACTCCATTTACGTGTGTCAGGAGGCACAACTAGCCCTCTCCGAGTCATTTTGTCTTCCATGAGTTGTACATCCGAAAATACTGTACAAGGAATCCTAGAAAAATTCAAGTAATATCATATTTTCCTGTCATGTTATAATATAGCGACTCGATTTTTTATTTTACCTATAGTCATTGTCTGTTACACACGTACAGTTTGATGAATACTCTTTAACGATACATATCGTTGGAAATTAAGTTCAATAACAGCATCTGTGAGCCACTTTATAAAATGAAATGTCCACCATTTTTTATTCGTGAAGTCATTGGCGCCATATTGGTTTAATGTGCTGTGTCAGTCGATTAATGATACGTCACGCGACCGATACATGAAGCGATTGTTTTTATTTGTACTTTATTTTTATGAGTCAAGTTGGCTTTAACAAAGGTTTATTATTTAATGTAGGTTGGACGACCGCTTGTCACAGTGGTTCGAGCTTAGGCCGCTCGGCTCACTGCACCGGGTGGTTGCGGGTTTGATTCCCATCGGGATAAATTTAGGAAATAGCCTTTTCGTAATTTACCCTGGTCTGGGTGTCATTGGGATCGCCTCTAGTCCATTTTACGGTACCCATAGTACAAGCGTTGTTTAGTTTGGGACCATACAGTTGCTGTGTTCGTCTGCCGATATATTAATATATAGGTAAAATTAGATTTGATTAAATATTTTGATATTATCAGTTACTGTGAAAAATAAAACAAACCAAATGATAGTTAGGGACAAAAGTCCGTTCTCTTCTAAACTTTCCTTGTTCTATGGTGATATCCTATGCTTTTACTTGACGGTATTTTCAAAAACGCAACAATTTCTACTCCACAGTTTTTTTTCAAAATACAAACGCAAACCTTCATATCATAGACATAAAACACAATCATAAAAACAATAGAGTTTCCTGTACGGAATGCGTGGAGCCATAATATTATGGTTTCCCTGTTCCTATAGGCGCCGTGTGTTGCCCATAAATCGTTGGGCGGCTATAAATCTCACGACCGCGGTATTCTTTCGCCTCCATTTTGGAATTAAAAGCATAATTTTTGCGGGCCCACTCCTCGGTGATAGTATTTTATTATGTAGAGAAGGAAAGTTAATTTGGTCTTCGGATTACATTGCTGTTAGGGCTTTTTATGGGAGCTGTAGCTAAGGAACCCTTAATAATAAGGGATTCAGATAACCCCATATTAACAACCAATTATAATCCCTTAGAACAAAAAAATTCTACATCTAAACACTTGTTGTTTCGATCAGCAGATCGGGACAAACTTAATTGTTCCATCACGGACTTATGACGTTCCCATACATTAATTGGTGTATGAGTAAAATTGAAAAATATATTTTTACTAGCTGTGCCCGCGACTTCGTCCGCGTGGAATTTAATTGACAAAGTTTCATACAAACTTTCATCCCCTATTTTATCCCCTTGGGGGTAGAGTTAATCAAAATCCTTTCTTAGCGGATGCCTACGATATAACATCTACCTGCATGCCAAATTTCAGACCGATCCGTCCAGTGGTTTGGGCTGTGCGTTGATAGATCACTATGTCAGTCAGTCAGTCAGTCAGTCACCTTTAAGTTATATATATTTAGATACTAGCTGTGCCCACGGACTTCGTCCGCGTAGTATTTAACGTAACAAAAATTTCGGGATTATCGGGATAAAAAGTATCCTATATGTTAATCCCGGTTATAAACTATCTGTATTCCAAATTTCATTCAAATCCGTTCAGTAGTTTTTGCGTGAAGGAGTAACAAACATACATACATACATACATACATCCACACTCACAAACTTTCACATTTATAATATAAGTAGGATTATAGACATGTCATAACGTCTAACAGGGGTAAGTGGATCTTGCCGGTGCGATTATTATTTACGTTTTTATTTTAATCACAAAAACAAATAAAAAAATTGCGCCCCAAAAATTGTTATGAAATAAGCGTGTACCTATACCAAATTTCAGCTCAATCGATTAAAGATAACTGACTTAAAATTCAGTTTCAAGATTCCACCCGTACGTTTGTACATTGCAAGTTGAATAAAAGCTTGGTACAAAATTAAAACATTTTGCCAGGCATATGACTAAAAAAAATTCAATACAGTTGGCATCCCAAAACTCACTTTGCAAAACAATACTGAATTGCCAAGAATACATTAATAACGTTCAAAAAATGATTACCCACGTCGACTGTTCCGTCGAAATTTACAGGAGCGGGGAGGGGTCTTCTTTCTCCAATCGGGGTTAATCCGGGTAAAATTTACATATTTATTGGGTGCTCCGAGGACAGATGCGGTGTCTAATCGATAGCAGCCAACTTTCGGGTCCGATTGCGATTGGACATGCCCGGGAGTTGAGATGTGTTTAAAATGTAAATTTTTCGATGATGAAGGACAAAATTTATATTTTATCGTATTATTAAATAAACTAATTTGGTTCACCAGTACATTAACGGACATTTAGAGTAGTAGATTACCGATTGTTTGGTATTCTGGTAACAATCGCTTACCGCACTAACCGTTCCGTTAATGTGTTAACTATGTCCTAAGTTCCATGGTTGTCGGTCAAAGATATCTTTATAGTCCAATATGAAAACACTTATTACCTATAGATCTTCTTTTTCTGTGGGCAGTATCCACAAATCGACGTCAACAGTGCTTGTATTGTTTGATGGAGGGTGGTGACCAATTCATTCAAGTTCTGCCAGAAAGTTCCCCATCTTCTTGATGTCGCCCAAGATGTCCTAGACTCTGCCTGGTAAACCTTGGTAGCTTGCCTGATGGGTAACTACTCCGTTATATTCTAGCATGGCGTGAGCAGCTGCTTCTTCTGCTTCCATGAAAGGAATATTATAACCTACGGTTTGTTACCGGCTTTGTGGCATTACCACCCGCGGTGCTGCGTCCGGCACGCAAAAGTGTACTCGAATTAGAAACCAGTTTACGATATCACTCCGCTTCCCTATCGTTGCGGTTTCCGTTACGCATTCAACGTGGTAATCTGTAGCTGTTCTATGAACGTAAGGGTGACCCTCCACTTGGCTAAGCTATGAAACGGTCCCGCCTGCTTTGACCAATAGGATCCCTTCATTTCCTGTCAGCTAGAACTAAGCCAAGTAAGGCTGAAGAAATGAAGGGATCCTATTGGTCTAAGCAGGTGGGGCCGTATCATAGCTTAGCCAAGTGGACGGTCACCCTTACGCTCCCTAGTGGCTGACGTAGGTACCTACATAAAATATTTGTATGGCAATGTGTATAAAAGAAAATTGTACCATCTCTTCCTATGGATTTCAAGACACTTAAGTTTCCCTGGGAGATGTCGAGGGTCAAACTTCCTCGTCTTTGACACTACTGTCGATTAATTAGAGAAAAGGAATACTGAAAACATTTTCTGAAATGTTCCGCACGCTATTATAACAAAAACCTAACCACGCAATCATAGTAACCGACATGTTTTATAGCCAATAAAGTCTAATTTAAGCCACCCAATGTACCTACAGCAAAACAAACACTGATTAACGAGCTAGATTTATTTTCAAATGTTAATTACTAACTTCGTAATTTAAACAACAGGATGTTTTCATTCTAAGGAAAACAAATGTTTAATCAGATTGCTTATTAGACATCGGACCTTGAAAAATAACTCGAGCGACGAAATTTTATTAATTTAGGTATCATTTCCTTCAATCTCTATTTATTTATTTTATTATAAAGTACAATCAGCAACGCAAGTGTTATACTGTCCACTCCGTTTGTAACAGTATAATCTGATTGTATAGTCGCGTACTCAGTTCATAATTATGATGAACTCATAAGATGTACAGTTGAGTGGTGCAGGGCGTGGACAGATTTAAAACGTCAATTAGTACCTCGCGGCTACTCTGAGGGGCGCTAAATTTGTCCTAGGAGGGGGAACGTAAAAATAGTTTAACGTGGTTTGACGGAATAGATGTTAGGTTAAACACTGGATGTGTCTTGGGCGGTTTGGATAACACGTGAAATAAGAAAATAATGAAATTTTAGTTTTTTTTGCGAACGTACTTTTTGAATGGCTGTGGAATTTGCTCTATGGAATTTAATTATATGCATTAAGTAGGTATTTAGAGTTATTTTTAATGTATTAAAACTTAGTTATCTGCCTATTAATAGACGGTTGAGATAAGTACCTAATTTATGAAAAATAAAATAGGGATTAGTTAAAATTTCCTACAACTTTAAATGCATAATTCTTTTCAAGGGGCTTGCCCTTGAAAAGATATATACTTAAGTACCTATTCACATAAACACAGATGAAGCAAAAAGTTGTTGATGCAACAAAGTTTTCAAAGACGCATCTGCTCTCTCTACTTCTTAGTTTCGTTAACACCGCGCAGCTGTTGAGATGTTTCGCCCGGTTTTAAAATTTTACTGGGAGCGAAAAATACATCTAACGACGACTGTACATCGTAAAGTATCCTCATGTTTGGCCCGTGTTTACGACCGGCGGAGTGTTTTGCGATGTTTAGCAAAATGCTTTCTGTCAGCGAGTGTACAGTGTACAGCCAGTTACGGTAATGTTTATAGTTGGTAATTTGAACACCTATTTGCGGTGTGTATGTGTTGAAATTGGGACCTTGCGGGACGTAGGAATACTTTATTATGGGATGAAGGTTTAGCAGGTCTGTTTTGAAATTGTCTTTATGAGTTTTGGAGATGAATGTCCTCAAGTTTTGGGCTTATTATATATTTGTTTTATGGGCTAAAGATAATTGAGGTATAGTTTGTATCTACCCCGTTTATTAGTATTTTTATCTAGCTGAGAAGATAGCTATGATTATCAATAATCTGTTGCTTAAAAGGCACATACATTTTTAAGTTGCTGTTTCTAGCGAAGTAAAGCCAGGTGTATTCATTCAATATGTCGGTATCTATGTATTACAATTGTTAGCGCAAAGCGCAGTTCAACTAATGGTGTGCTTGTTACAACAAAACCAGGAATCAGCATACTTAAACTAATTTCACAACACCTATATATGTTATATAATTAGCATTGTGTCATCGAATCTATATCTTGTGACGAAAAGAATCCGTCGCCCACCAACTTAATAACTTATATTTAACAGAAAGATATACAATCCAGACACTTCCAATCGCAGACACACTCATCGCTCATAAGTTTACTGTGACAAAAAACTTCAACTGTAAGTAACTGTTATGGGAAATTGAGTGATATCAGATTAAATATATAAAACCAAAAGTAGATAAGCTAAATATCTATACACTGAGCCTATAGCTGAGCCCGCGAATTCGTCCGAATTTTGATCCTTTCTTAGGGGATGTCTACGTCATAGTAGCTTTATGCATGCAAAGTCTCAGTCCGATCGGTTTAAAATTGACAAGGTTTCATACAAAATTTCATCCCCTATTTTATCCCCTTGGGGGTAGAATTAATCAAAATCCTTCCTTAGCGGATGCCTACGTCATAACATCGACCTGTATGCCAAATTTCAGCCCGATCGGTCCAGTGGTTTGGGCTATGCGTTGATAGATCACTATGTCAGTCAGTCAGTCAGTCACCTTTGAGTTATATATATATATAGATTTATGATACGTGTCATCATTTACAAGTACTTTAATTGTTAGAACAAAGCTGTAGCACATGTACAATCAACAAACTCGACGCTTGATCACCTTAAGGTTGCATTTTGTATGCAGTGACCAGCAGCCTCATGCGACTAGCATGGTCATAAAAACAATCGAAACAATTGGCTTTCTAAAAAAGGGCTTTTGTCTCATCGGACTCTTTTCGTCTCATTGGACAACAATATAATGGGAGAGGCATCCTATGATGAAAAGTGTTCAAAATTGATCAAGCTTCAACTTTGTTGATGGTACATGCTAGCACGACCAGGACTGCCTGGTGGTGCTAGCATGTACCCTGTATATGACTAGGTGGTACTAACCACCCTTCACATAGGATCGGCATAAAGAAGCTAGTATAGCAACTGCATTTCATACAATGAGTGAGAGAGCCGGAACTCTTATTAATTCCCACTCCCGTTCTGGTTGGTAACGAGCGAGCAAAGCTTTTGGTATAGCAACCATCTACAGGCTGCGGCACCTGCTTAATATCAAGTAGTACGCTTGTTTGCCGACTTTATTTTAAAAAAAGTCAGATACCCAGATAAAACGTAACCCGTATTATCTCTGGTTTTCATGTTACAAATATAGAAGTTGAAGAAAAAGGAATGGAAACTCTTTTTACATCTACTTAAAAATGCTTTTTGCGCGTATTGATCTTGTACAGGATATTTAAAGGTGGGACACGGCTGCTCTAAATTGTAAGCTCAAAATCCCTATTCCCTAGAAAGCTCGGGCTGGCTTATATTAATAAGCCGATTTTAGCCTGCTAGACCCTCTATTTCTGCCCGGCTCCGAGGTATTAAGTAGACGTTATTATTTCGTCGTAATAATAATATAAATATATGGTTTAGTATTCTTTTAAAATTAGAGTGCCTATTTTTTAAAATTAAAAATATTGTTGGTTATTATATGAGTCGTTGAAATAAAACTATTTTACGGATTATATCGCGTTTATTAACTTTTTATGTTCCCTAAAAATAGTTCCGTAAAATAGTAAAATAATAATAGTGTGGCGACCTCACATTCACGTCGCCGACAGAAATGGACAGATGGCGCTAAATGCAGCGCCTCAATACAATGTACGGATTCTTCATAGAAAAACTGAATCACGATATTAAGAATTGCAAGCATCGTGACTATATATACAAGACCCGGAGAATAACCAGCGGGCCCCCCCCCCGACCCACTCACCGCTCTCCTAGACTCAGATGTCGAGGAGAACGACACACGCACACTCCCCGCCAGACACCGACCTCGCCGGCGAGGTCGACGAACCCCCGCTTCCGCTAGAAGGTGCGTCTACTTACCTAGACGCACCTTGGCACCCGACAAGCCCGCTGAGTTTCTTGCCGGATCTTCTCAGTCGAGGTCGCGTTCCGATCCGGTGGTAGATTTACCCTCGCCACCTCTCCTGGCAGCGGCCCAAGCCGAGGTCGTGTCCCTAGTGACGCCCTTGAGCTAGCTGCCCCCCTGCCCCTATGGCTGGAGCGCACTTGCGCTCGCCCTCTGTCCGGGTGAAGTTGTTATGGCCACTCTGGCCAACAACATATAGTCCAGATCAAAAAAAATAAATAAATAAATAACCAGCGGGGCATAGCGGCCGCCCCGCCAGGCATAACACCCGCCTGGCTGGAAGATCTTCCCTTTTCCGCTAAACTGGTGACCCCGACAAGATCTTCCCTTTTCCGCTAAAATAGTAATCCGTAAAATAGTTGTACTCGCGTAAATATAAGAAAACAATATGAGCCGTTGTTATAATCTATTATTATTATGAATATTTCGAAATATTTCGATATAGCTGCATCTCTTTTCGTTTATTATTGAGTCCAAAAGAGACAATGATAATTAGATTTCTTTCTTTCGTCACGGGGGTGACCCTCAATTCCGTTTTATTATGTTGAGTGTTTGAACCGTCCCTATAACGTGGGTAAAACAATATCCACGGCTAAAATAAAATTATGTTTCTACGGTGTCCGTTGACGTGCCACAATTAATATTTTATTTTTCTGTAAACAAAAATAATATGAAACCACAACGAAAACCACAATAACCTCATTCGTTATACCAATCGTCCTTCACGCAATTTTAGACTCAGGGTGTCCCAATCCCGCGATATGGCGGTCCAGGAGACATAACACGGGAGTAACTCCGGGATTTAATCACTATAACCGCTTGCGGCCACCCAATAACATTTGAATAGTAGAGTAATTTGAAGTTAGATTAGTGTGATTGAGTCCGGAAACTGCGGAAATTGACGTATAGTCTGAGGGGCTTTAAGCTAATTTCCTGATACGAAACCAGTAGGACATAATTAACCGACCTGAGAGAACTGAACGATCTCTATTCGTTAACTGTATTTTAGTTGTTTCTGTTTTTCATAATTAGCTGAAGCAAATGTACTGCTAATAAATGTTATATTTGTAAGATTTTTGTTAATTCATTTGTTCTATTTATGTTGTTAATTTATTCTTAGTACCTAGGAAATAAAAAAAAACAAAACTTAAGCACTTATTTTTTTACATAGCAGCTATCAGCTGTATATCGAACACAATTCTTCAAGGACCAGGCGTTCGAACTACAAATGGATCAAAATACGTAGTTTTCTCTACACTATCTCATATAATTCCCACAAACACACTCATATGTACAAACCAGTTAAATTGAGGCATTTATTTAATTAGTGAATTGAGTCCGGCCAGTGAAGATAAACAGACCTTCATAGATGATCCCTTAAGATTACAGCCGTAGCTACCTACTCGTACTGGAGAAGTTTACTTTCAATTGAGAGCGTGTAGGATGATGATACATTTTGAAATGAAACGATGCGATGGTAATATCCAGAATAGTGTTTATGTGAAAATTAGGACGACAGATAGAGCTAGTGGTTTCAAATAACGTAAATAACTCCTTGCAATTGTTTTCCTTATCCAGCGATATTACAACATCAATCTATTGACCGTTGCTTTAAGTAGAAACCGTCAATCGACGTCGACTAATCTCAATCGATCATCGATCGATAGATCAATCCACAGTCGATTGATTGAATTAGGTACAACCCAAAATAGTATATTTTCTGGTCTCAATTACAAGTCCAATAGTAATACTGATATTCCCCTACCTAGACGCCACAACCAGAACTAATTTGTTTAACAATACCGAGCTATTTTGTAAAACACCTTAAAACGTTCAATTGGATTGTCCAAACTAGGTTTTCTAGCGCAAGATTTCTGGATGGTTATTAAAACAAACAGCTAACTATACAATCCATCTTCAACATCAATACAAATACATTAAGGTGTTAAATGAATTATTGAGACACTATACATGTTCCAGCGATAGGTAGACGATGCGATGTTCACAATTAAACAAACTGAATCTCAAATCTTCGAGGACGCCTCCAAATGTACGTAGCGTACAGATGAAGGGAGTCCCTTTATGTTTTACCTATAAGAGCCTGAATTTTACGGAAGCTATGTGACGCGTACAAATATAATTTATTTTAGAAGCCACAGTTATAAACAAGCGTAAATTATGCCAATTTTAGCTAGGTAAGGTACTTTGGGGTGAGGATTTAAGAAATAAAAAATAGGTAGATAGGTTATAAACTCGTGAAAACCACTCAGGGTGGTACCACTCACCCTCTCATCGAAGAAGGGCGTAAAGTACCTATATTAGCCGTGTTTCGTACGATGACTGAGAGAACCGGAAGCCCAATAATAGGTTATAGCAATTCCTTATAGCTGTTTCTAAAGCAATAGAATCAAAACCAAGAAGTTATCCTACATCGGCTCGGTCTGTACAACGCAAAGGGATACCCGAGTCCCGGAGCATTCAAAGATATACAACCTACATATATTTACATGTATTTTTGTTTCGACCCAACATAATCCGCCTTGGTTTAGATATATGAAAATCCGCATTCGGGACGGGAATAATGCATACTTATTAAGTGTTTACAGATATATACATATATATATATTATGTGGATCTTACAAATCCAATATGTATATAATATTAGAACTAATTCTATTAGTTACAAGTTGCGACTGCATTAAATTTAATAAAACTGAAATTTATGCCATCTCGCTCATACTAATGTAAGCCGCCATGAGAAGAAAGGCAATGACTTTTTGGCATTTTTGTTACTCAGGATAATCAGGATTACCTACTCAGATACAGCCTAATCACTTTTCAAATCGACCACCTAAATGACGTGTTCAATAACCTTAACACAGCTGATACAAACTAACTAAATGACATAATATTCAAAACCCAACTAATTTAAACTTTACCCATACCACATAGAGTTTAATCTTTACATACAGAATCTCTAGTTTAACATTATAGTTGCGTATCTCTGCTAACGATGAAAGACTGCCGCCATCAATTATCCGAAAGAAAGATAGGCGTAATTTATCAAGGAGACGGCATGTAAGTCCTGTCCAACTTTAGTTGGCAGTGGCTCGTCAGCTAATCTACTGGGCCTATTCAAATAATCTATCTATGTAAACAGAGTAGATACTTTGCAACTGCTCAAAATTTATTTGAGTAATGTACAAGAAAATATCTTAATTACTTAGTAACAACTTGGACCAAATATCTTTTTATAAGTCAACTGTATTTGTAAACAGCTTATGTCCATATTATATAAGCAAATATCTGTAATATAACGTAATATTATCGCAATGGAAATACCACCATTTGCAAAGTTTCCGATTCCAAGTCCGCGGCGGAACTTAATAATGGAAATTTTAAATTTCAAAATTAGAAAAAAGACCAAATTTGTACCGCCGCTTCCTGCCTCGTGTCTAGAAAAACAGCTTTAAAAGTTAGGGTAAGCTCATACTATTATTTGCAGAAAAATAAACTGACTCGTCAAATAACATGGAATTATTTTCTTGGAAGTTTGCAAAACCAAATAAGCAATATTCGGAATTCAAATAACGAAAGACTTAGGATCACATTATCATTTTTTACAATAAAAAAACTACAGTATTTTGTACCTATTTGTAATCGGTTGCGTATTTATTTAATTGTCAATAAACATGACATTAGTAATCTGGCCCAGCTGTCGGATTAATTCGAACTAATTATTCATTCCGTTTGTTCAATACAAATAATACAACAAATTAACACTGGCCACAATACATTCCGTAATAATTTAATTGCCAAACAGATGCACATTTCAAATCAGATTTACATCAGACCGGATGCTAATTTCGTCGCATAAATTGTCACAAATTGTGGTTTTTAGTGTATGCACAATGCATTTACGTGAAGAATGGGAGACGGGGTTGCAAGCGTTTCCTTTCCTTTTGTTACTGAAACGATGAGACCTTTTATACTTTTCTACCTTTTCATTATGATCGTAGTCATGCTAGATATTATTTTTGCACGGTAATTTATGGCGTAACTTTTGAATTTTCTTCTTATAAAATTTACTTGCTTAGTTAATTGGTCAGTTAGTACCTAACTAACTGTCATGATGATTGTATTTTCAGATGTAAACCCAAAATGTTCAAAAATATTTAGAATTTTGCCAATGTAGCGCTATATATTGGCTTAGCTCTGAAATAAACCTACTTGTCCAATTATACAAGTATCCCAGGTGATAATCTCAAAGCGTGAAAACTAAAGCATGCAACTGACCACTGCTGTAACTTTTGAAATTTCACAAAATGATTTTCAGAAAAAAAAATCGTCCTCCAGTACGACCCTGGCGATCATGACGCATATTATTTACGTACGCACCCCAAGAATTCCACTCAGCCGAACACAATAAATTCCCAGCCATTTGTCGATATACTTGTCGAATAACCAAAAGCGTCCCAACACGGTTTCTGCTCCAAGATTAATCGAGCGTGCGAAAAATGAAAGAGCGATGTTACCTTAGGAACGTGTCGCCATTTATTATGCGAGTGTTCCATTATTACAGTGTACACACGGTTTGATAACACATCGAACATTATATGGAATGCGGTAGGGACTGCTTAAAAATTTCCTGTCCGATTAGTTTGTGAAAAATATTTTATTTCTTGAAGGATCCCATTTTCAATGAAACACATTTGATTATACTTTTTATGTATCCCTACTTTCTCGTTTTAGAATGTTAACCGAATCCCAGTCTCATAATGCCTGTTCACAAGCGCTTTCCCTGTACACACATATATGCCTGCGAGAGCATTTTCTCTGTACATCGCCGTGAAGTAGCTATTATATTATATTATATTATATTATATTATATTATATTATATTATATTATATTATATTATATTATATTATATTATATTATATTATATTATATTATATTATATTATATTATATTATATTATATTATATTATATTATATTATATTATATTATATTATATTATATTATATTATATTATATTATATTATATTATATTATATTATATTATAGCCCCGTTTCGTACGATGAGACAGAAAGCCGGGAGAAAAATCCCCCTTCCTTCCTTTCCAGGGGAGGGGACAGAGTCTGTCAAACAGCAAAGTGCGAGCAATGCCTTTGGTATTGCAAGCATCTTTACGAAACGGCAACTGCTTAACATCAGGCTCGGCGTACTCTTATGCAAAAAGCAGTCAATAAGAGCCAAAACAACTTAAAGTAATGACAGCTGCTTCCATTCCTATTTTTTGGCCCGAAACTCGAAGGCTCCAGTGATAAAACAAAATCATTTAGAGCAAATTAACTCAGACACAGAAGGCAAATATTTTCTAATATTTGCAGAGCCAAGTTTACGTAGGACGAAATTAATTTCTTCATTTTCGGTTACTCTGTTCGGGAATTCGAGTCGAATTTTATGACTTCTTCAATTCTTGATGGCTGGTTGTTTTTGTAACATCTTGAAATGAAATTTCCGTTAGCAATATTCAGGAGTTCATTTGCAAGTGTGTTACAGATCTATCATATCTTTACTTTAATAAAACTTACATCTTATGTTTACTGTTATTGTGATATAAAGATTCTTTACACAATGTACACATAAAATATATTTTTCATAAAATGTTTGCTTGACTTTATTTTTATGCAGCTGTGTTAATTTTTAGATCAGAGGAGTTCTCACACTAACCTGGAGTTCAATTCTCACATTGAAGTAAGGGATTCCACCTTCCTTTGCCACAGCCCGCAATCAATGAAACAGATAACAGTGAATTTCCAATCGGTATCTTTCAATCGTGATTACAGAGCCTGAAACAGACAACAGCGAGTGAATTAATCAAACAAAGCTGTGAAATCACGCGCGCACCCACTAATTCCGTCGACAGGCGAAATGAAAGGGGGAAAAAACGGGAAACATATTACCGATGTTATCAACGTAACGTGTCCCCATTTATCACCGGCGTGAGGTATTGCGTATTATTCGTAGACAATATCAAACGCGAGCTCTTGAGGGACGGGAGGTGGCGTAATGAAAACAAATTAACCTTTGATCGCGAGTCTCTTAACGTTTTGACTCGTTTGTTGCACCCATCAGAGCACAGGCTGTGGCAAACAGTAGTTATGCAATATAATATTTATTGTATCTTATTCATTGGGAATTAGGAAAGAGAGAGCTAGTATGTGCAATATTACAATATTCGTGACATAAGTCTTAAGTCTAGCAGGCCTAGCTCAAGCAGTTTAGCAAGATAAAATGTGATATAACGATATGTGACGAAGGATCGATTTTGTCTCATTCTAAGACCTATTTCTTAAAAGCGAATGTCTCTGATGACTTGGTGCGTTATAATTCTTGAGTGATACACTTCACCGGAGTAGCTTCACAATAGAGTTTATTTCATTGAAGTACATCTGGACCCACATTTATCGATCCTTCGGCAGAAGAATTTTAGATAATGTTCCTCCACCACTCACATCTATCTGCTTGATATCAACAATCCAAAACCGCTCCTCACCAGCTAGTTCAAAAGAAAACCTTTTTTTTCACAGCCAATAAGTAGATCATTTAGTAGCATTATCATTAAGCCACTAGCTCATACGACAAGAAAAATTCCCATTGGACGAAACGTGTAAATGAAAAAGTGGTTGTCTCTATTTTTTGTTGTCATAAAATAGAGACAACAATATGTTTCGTCGAGTGAGAGGTCACGGTTAGGTACCATCAACAAAGTTGACGCTTGATCAGTTTTTAACACTTCGGTTGCAGGCAGTAATCATAGGTTGCCTCGCCCATTATGGTGTTGTCCAATGTGACGAAAAGCGTCCGATGAGACAAAAGCCCTTTGTTTTAATTGTTTTTCACTGCATACAAAATGCAACCTTAAGGTGATCAAGCGTCGAGTTTGTTGACTGTACATTATGCCAAACATGTTCTCTTTTAACTTGCGCCCAAAGGCTGCGTGTCTCGCGGTCTCGGAACGCGTAAGTAATGTATCCTGGCCATACATAATATTGAGTGTAATATATCAAGTCTAGAGTGAGTGCCTTCCCTCTTCACTCGAGCTTATTAGTGTTGTACTGCAAGTAGGCGTGGTAACCTGTTGACGGAATTTGTGAGTGATGGCAATTTGGAAAATTATTTATTAAGTTTTTCCGTGTTTACTTACGCTCTAAATTAAAAATCACTCCTGATCAAATTGTTGGTATCTAAAATTGATATTACAATCCAGTTTCTAGGTGAAGTTTGCCAATAACCGGTCGCAGATAGCGTTTGCGTTGGCCCGCGGATAGGAGATCGATCAAACGATATGCAGCAATCTAAGATTGATTTTAATCTTCGATACAAGATAGATACCTACTGTTAATTTTGAGAGAAAGTCCATTCCACGATACATTGCATCGTCTATACCTATGTACCTAAATTGTAAGATAATAATATTTAATCAACGTAGTAATATTCTTTTATCTTTTAACCAAATCAGGCGCGATAGTCTGCTCTCAAAAACCAAACAATTCGTACTAAATAAAACCCCTGTTAAGCACAAAGCGCTATCACAAGAACTGTTAATTCCCACTATTGTCCGAAGGAAATTGCATTCAGCTATTTCTATGAAAAACTTCCAATTATATGCACCAGCGTCGACAATGGAGATTGGCTCTTATGTTTATATGCATAAGTGTTATGAGAAAGTTAATTTGTTTTTACGCTGTACGCATTTAGTTTTTAGTTGATGTCGGATGCATAGCGGTACATGGAGCTTGGAACAGCTATATTTGAGAATGATAATTGTGGTACGAACAGTTCAATATTGTATGGAAAGCTTAGTTCCATTCGGATTATTTAGCGATTAAACATTGAATATGTGTGTTGTTAATTAGAATGATGAACCATAAATCAATAAATCTCATAGACACATAGTCTCCGCTGCAGGAAAAAAGGCTCAAATGAACTAGAATAATTATGATATCAACTTTGGAAAGCCATTGTCAACAGTTTGTACGTAGTCTTACCCAAAGTGATGCGAAGATAAAAGTCGAAAATCAACCTGAAGCTTTGAGCACGTACAAGCCTGATCTCGACACATGCAAGAGTGTCACAAAGAAAGTCTTGGTCTAGCGGAAAAGCAAGATAAAAACTAGACTGCAAGACCAAGACCGATTTTGGACAATAGTAGGTATTTGTGAAACAAATAATCAACACTGTTGACACAGTAAGGATGTATTCACACAGTAGTGCCATAAACAGAACGGCTCCTGCATATATAAAAAGCATTGTATTGTAATGGACCTACGTAAATTTATATTTCAAATATAGAGTAATCAAAATATAAGTACTATGAAACATGCATGCCTTTGTATGATTAACTTAAGAGAATTACATGATATTTTTGCGGCTTCATGAAATTTAATATTCAGTGTTACCAAAATAATGAAATGTCAATCGCTTTACACATGACTCATAAGCATTTATACAACAAACCTTTGATGTGACTCTCCCTTATATTCCTTTGACATCTCCTAACTTTGTTACTTCACAAAATTACTTCTTACGCAGATATTCAAAATCCAACTTTATAACAGTGCAATTAGAAGCTATGAACAATACATTTTATAAAGTTGTTAGTGGATGTTCATCGTTTGTCCGTCAGTATCCTCTCGTCTGGTTTAATGCAATACAGTTTTAATGAGGATAGATGCAGATTTTAGTTTGTTTACACGTAAAGCTCTTTGAGTTTGCGGGTGACGGACTCAACTTAAATGTGAAGTGTTGTTTCTTAGAATTTGCAATGTTAGTTTCTTGTATTATTATGGAACCCGAAAAATTGTGCTATTTAATTTTTTCGTTCTTCAGGTTCTTATTTATTGAAATCGAGGTTGGAAAAGGAGACTTTTATTAAATAATAATTAGTGCAAAGACGTTTTAAATTGCATTGCCACCCCGACTCAGGAACGAGAAATTCACCTCCTTAAGACGCGCTTTCGTAGGTATATTAAGCAAGTCCAAAGGATACCGTTTCAAAACTCGTTAATTGAATCAGAATAAAGTTTCCAAGGAAGCTGCTGCTAAAACGCGAGGCGTGCGGCAACAAATACAAGTGCGCAATGAAACCAAACAAATTACTTTCGCCCTCATCCCGAATCTCCAATTCTAATCCCGCGGAGCATCATTACGGCGGAAAACTTTTCACTTAGCGCGCTCAATGGGAGCTGCGAATTAAATTTTTGAATTATCAACCGGAATATTTACGTCACTCATTGTTTTCATTAATTTGGATATGAATTTTAAATTGTATAGATTTGACAGGCTACTTATGAGGCAGCATAAATACTTTAACAGATGCTGACATCTTAAATAGCTATCTTGAACGTAATTGTATTCAAGATACTTACAATTGCAAGCTTATGAGTACTTCCAATAATAATACCTTCCTTTATTAATTCCACATGTATACAATCCTACTAATATTATAAATGTGAAAGATTGTGAGTGTGGATGTATGTATGTATGTTTGTTACTCTTTCACGCAAAAACTACTGAACGGATTTGGATGAAATTTGCAACACAGATAGTTTATAACCGGGATTAACATATAGGATTCTTTTTATCCCGATAATCCCGAAATTTTTGTTACGTTAAATACTACGCGGACGAAGTCGGGGGGCACAGCTAGTATTATATATATTGATCCATTCCCAAAATAGCGACCACTTCAACTTTGCCATCCGATTTTTTGCCCGAACATCCACTTTCATCAATAACCTCTCTGATATAAGAGGGCGTATCAAAAAAACTGACGACGGGACACGTTCCTTCTGAAGTCTCAAGTCTCATCGACTTACTGACGTCAGACTTGCGGATCTTGTAAGTGCCAACTCGTTTGGCGTTGAAACCAGTCCGTCAGCGTTTGCGGGCAGCGCTTGAGGCCACTCGATCCTCGTCATCGAAGGCAAAATGCTTCGACGTCACGTCCTTAGGGTCTATAGTCCTCTGATTTTGTTACGGTTTTCTAAATATAGGTTTTTAAAGCCGCGTATTTAAGAAATGACATGAGTGGTTGTGTGTTTAATAACTTTCTGAGAAAACTTTCAGCCTTGACTGTCACTACAGGTCATCATAGCTACCTACTTGACAAGTCAAATGTTTTATTAAAATAATGGTTAATTATATATAACCACTTGGTTTCGGGTTTGGATATCGACCAACAGGCTGCCCAAAATGTCGGGCAACTTATCGAACAACAATGTCGCTCACTGAATAGACGATAGGCTTGACATTATGATAAATAGTGTACATACCGCCCAAGGTGTTCTTGAATAACGACCCCGATTTAGAATTTGTATCGCGCGTAAATTTGTTATGATTTATAGGAGACAATTTCCTTCATTTCAGAGTTTCAGTCCTGTTCAAATGGATTTACTGATGAATGAAATTAACTAATAATGTTTAATTTCCTTTTGTTACAGGTACCTACATTAGACGTCACTTGAATGGATAATGAGCAAGGTTTTCGGAGTTAGGTAATTACTCTGTCAATTTACAGAAAAAAAGGTTAGGTGAAAATAATCTACCGAGTGGCTTGATTTTGTGATCAAATATTTATGATTATTGATATGGTGGATGTACCCTAAACATATTATGAATGCAGAAATAAATTAATATTTTACTATACGACCAGGTATAAAATAATTTGGTACCTAAGTAAGTATCGAGGGTAGGTCCCTACCCTAAAAGGGATTTACATGGTTTTCAATACATTTCGATTATCTATATACAAATAAATAAAATTGGAGTGTCTGTTTCTAATATCAAAATAAGACCTTTTCACTAAATGCATATGAAAGTACATACGACACCTATAGCAAAAACGCGATTTAATTTTTTTTTGTCTGTGTGTCAGTGTGTTTGTTCCGGGTAAGCTCCTTTTATCTTAATTTAAATTCCACGCGGACGAAGTCGCGGGCTCAGCTAGTAATTAATAAAGAAGACTTTGATCGTCTAAAATTTAATAAAAGCGATCAATTGATCGCTTTTCCAAGGCTTCTAGCTTCAAAGACAAAACCATCTACAATTTAAGATGAGTATCTTTTGAGGAAATATTAAACTAGCTTCCGCCCCTTTGCTAGGTAGGTAGGTACCTGCTATGAATTGACTGTCTTCATCACGCTACCGTGCTGAAAACAGTTGGGGTCTATTTATACTGGGAATCATTTTCTCAGACTTTTTTGAATCTTTTCGAGTTTTATCTTGGTAAAGTGTACTATCGCAGATATTTAACTGAATAGTATTGAGAATACTTTAATCCATCAACAGAATTAGCACCTGTTCTAAATGGAGTAAGTACTCCCCTACTTTAAAAAAATCAAGAATCACTTTAAATTATACAGTCCCTAAAAAAACTTTGAAGGAAAACATTAACAGATTAACAGTAATAACAAAGATAGCACATTATTTTTCATACATTGACACAATATAAAATGCGGCAATCCAAGAGACATATAACCGAGGCATCCATAAAACATACAAAGAGATCCCAAATATTGAACTTTTATATTATCTCATTGGACTGTGAAAAGCACGTCACCCGTGAAATAGCGAACTCAATATCTTCTCATCAGATTCTTATACACTCCCTTTCATCTGTCCAAGTGTCCTACATGGCCGACGTACAGTCGGAAGAAGAAAAATGCGGAGACTATCATAAACTTAGGCGGATAAATTTATTATAACTGTTGACTGCAAATGAATACGCCTTTGTAAATTTGAAATTTTATATTCGAAAGGTAATGTTTAGGCATTTTTCCTGTAAGTTAAGGATCTATTTATGAACTTTAGATACCTATCACAAAAAGTAATTCAATATTTTATTAATCAACTGCACTTAGCGAAAAGTTTATAAATGTATTTATTTTCCCAAAGCCGTATACTGCGGAAAGCGTCTGCAAACTGTTGTAAAATTGTTTATAATCTCTAATAAATCAAAACTCTACAGTTTATTTATATACATGAAAACTGATATTGGGGCTCTACGAGTTACTTACATGCAAAAGTTTTAAAATACTAATATTGAGAACCCATATGATGAGACAGAAATTATAACAAAATTTTATTGTCAATAAAAGAGTTGGTGTAATCCTGTCTATGTTTTTATGATGCTAACTATACCAAAAATATCGTAATACTGGCACTTTTCCTATCCTTTTCAACTCTGTAACTAGCACAGAAATCCCTTAAGAGCCCAATGTTTGGGCTGGCTTTTGTCCAGTTGTTTCGCCTGTTTCGATCCCAAACGATAATGTACAAATGTATCGGGAAACGGTGAAAAGTCGTAATGAAGTCACGTCGCCAGCTTTTAAGTGAACTAAATTCAATTGTTATTGTAAATCGAATTTCGGTTTAGTTTTAGTATTGACGTCAGTAACTCTTATTCTTTTAAGTGAATTAATTCATTGCTGCAACTATACTCTCGACTTTATTTTCTTTTCATTCAAGTCATTTTGATGTCTTGAGGCGATTTATGTATGAACTCTGAAGTTATACAGAAATTCGTAGGCCATTTATGGAGTGGAGTCTTCTACCTAGCTACGAGTATCTCCTAATTATTAGAAATTTAATCCATCTACAATTAAACGACAAAGTGGCTGTTTATCCAAATAAAAGTGTGTTATGATGATGTAGGTATAGATTAAAATTAAAGATATGGGTACCCTAAGTGTTGGGCGGTCCTTCCTATAAAACAATATTTTAATCGTAGCCAATAATATCGTCATTGTGACCGCCACCCTTCGCATCGAGTGTTTCACGTCAGCTAACAAACCCCGGGAACTCCGCTCAGGGCCCTCCAACATTTCGCGTCAGGATGTTTCAAAGGCTCTCCACGGCGACAACAAGCCTATTTTTGTATAAGACGCGAGATAAATTTGAAGTAAGGTTTAGAAAATACTTTGGTCATTGAAGTTACAGTGGAATGTCGATGAAAATATGCCTTTATACACTATTAAGTCTCAAAGTAAGTATTTTTAGACATCTTTTTTGTACGTTCAACTGTATATATTTTCAAGATCAAGATTTTGAGATTTACATAATAGTAATCTCCATAGAAAGGACTTAAGCATTTATTCAAAGGATTATTAAAGTTCATAGTAATTATCTTTTATTTTCATCTCTTTGAATATCTATTCAAGTTTATAAATAAGTAATTATATTATTTAATGGTCGTTATTTCTTCTTAATCTAGACTGTCTTGCTTAAATTTGATTATTGTATATCGCATACTCAAACTAATCCTTATGCATTCAGTTATAGAGGGAGGTAGATATAAGCTAATATCAGTAACAGAAAGGGAAGAGGCACAAATTGAATTTGTGAAATACTTACATACGTTTTATTTACTTTCATTGCGTGTTTGAAGGCAATAAATTGTTGTGGGCTTCGCGCTCGTGTTCTTTAACGCTTACTAAGCAATACCATAGAAAATACAATACTAGAAACGACACTATCGCTCATCATATTATGTACTTGCGGAGCGCTGCCCGAGCGCCCTGCACACTCCAAAAAAGCGTTGTTACTATTATTACATAAGGTTACTGTCTAATTTGATGTAATAAGTGACTATTATGTGGAGAGATAGATGGTAGTGGCAAAATAAAGGGAGATTTTTGCAGGCAATGGTATAATGTAGGTTGATGAAAATAAAATAAAATCTGACAATCCTAACATCGCTGCGAGTGATTGCGGTGAGCGGGAGGAAGTAGGTATAACTTTTCAGCATTAAATTTCACAAAGAACGTTACATGAGAGTCACTTCTACACAGTCTTTATTCGTACTCAGTACGTTGTTATCACAGATTTTTACGCTCGACTTCATGGAAAGATTACGCATAACGTGGGATTAAGAATAAATAGACTTTCTTGAGGCTTTCATATTGTACGTGATTTTCGTATGCTTGAAAGTTAATTTTACAGGTGCTTGTGCAGAATCTGTGTTAATTCAAAAAATCAAAATTCAAAGCATTTATTTTGTTTACGCCTACGGGGGCACTTACAAATTGTCAATTTTACATTTTTTTTTCCTTATATCTACTACCGGATCGGAACGCGACCTCGACTGAGAAGATCCGGCAAGAAACTCAGCGGGCTTGTCTTTTTACATGTCATATATTTTTTTTATCGCCAGTTGCTTATATTCAATAATTACAAAGGGTAGTAGATATTAACTTAAATATTATAATAGCTCCAGTGTGTTGCCTTTTGATGTTACCAAGAATTACACAAATAATTCGGACTAGTAGGGCAATACACGCTACGCTTTGACATTATTATTGACTGTCGAGATTTGATAGTCCCAAGCTGTTACACACTAACAGCTGTCTTAGAAGAAATTAAAATCGTTGGTGTTGTAAGCGACCAAGTACTGAGTTCTCCAACACAATAACGGTCAGTTAGAGAAGTGACCGATTGAATGATAATGGTAACATTAGTTTATTGCTTTAACAGTCCGTAAGGTTGCCGGTACAACCTGAAAATTTGGCCTTTATTTTTTTTTCTTTTATGACTTAGTCCCGATGTTAAGTACTTACCGTAGCCTATATTTTATGACCAAATGCATTGCTAGCACATTGCCGGCTTAAAGGGGAGTGGGAGAGGAGTTTTGGCTACCGGCTCCCTCACTCGTCGTACGAAACGTAGCTGTAATAGCTGCTTTCGAGACCGCCCTTATGAGCTGTGTAGTACATTGGCGACAGCTTATTGTCATCAGAATAATTATATCCTAGTAATATTATAAATGCGAAAGTTTGTGAGTGTGGATCTTTGTTACTTTTTCACGCAAAAACTACTGAACGGATTTGGATGAAATTTGGAACACCGATAGTCTATAACCGGGATTTACACATAGGATACTTTTTATCCCGATAATCCCGAAGTTTTTGCTAAGTTAAATACTACGCGGACGAAGTCGCGGGTGCAGCTAGTTAGTAATATATATTACTAGCTGTGCCCACGGACTTCGTCCGCGTATTATTTAACGTAACCAAAATTTAGGGATTATCGGGATAAAAAGTATCCTATATGTTAATCCCGGTTATAAACTATCTGTGTTCCAAATTTCATTCAAATCCGTTCAGTAGTTTTTGCGTGAAGGAGTAACAAACATACATACATACATACATACATCCACACTCACAAACTTTCACATTTATAATATTAGTAGGATTATTGTCTATAAGTAGGTAAGTACCTACTACACAGCTTTCAAGGCCCCAGCTTAAAGTTTACTGTGGCTTTTTCTCATATTCTTTCTTTTTTACGTGCAAAAGAATGTAGCCATGGTATTTTTTTTAAACAACCCGGAGGAGATAACAACTCCTAGAGAGCAGTTTCTAAGGTGACCTCACCTCACCTCATTTCCCTGCCATTCTCCAGAAACAAAGGGCTCGTGTAATGACGGCATATTTCACAGGTTCGCCCCATGGGACCAGGTTTAAGGTGATTCTATGACGGTTATAAAATAAATTTTGCGGATAATATTATTTGGTAACGGAAAACTGTTATAAGAAGAGTTATGAGTTACTGTGGTATTCCTTGTATAAAGTAGCCTCAAGTTGTATGCCCAAGGCTTTGCTTCATTTTAATGTGCAAAAAAATAAATAAAAGCGATCTTATTGGCGGCCTAGCTAACTTAGCTAGCCTGGAAGGCTGATGGGATCGGGCGCCCTAATGGTTTTACGTAACGAATGGGGAAGACACAAATGATTTTAGACGTATAAAATTTAGTTAAAGCTAAAGCGCCCATCTAGCCCGCGAAGTTCAAATTTCTTGAGGTTTTTTAGAAAATTGTCTAAATCTGACAATAATAAAAGGCACATTTTGTAATTCGCGACAAATACCGTGTGCAGTGCATTTATTAATATATCCAACTTACTCTAAAACATTTCAAGAACGACAGCTATCCAGATAATCTGGAAATTTTTGTATATTTAGTGATTAACTAGTATCATATCCACCGTGATAATATTTAGAGTAAAATAAATGTATGAATAAACGCACTGCATACTGTGTTTGTCGCAAATCACAAAATGTTGTCTTAAATGTTTTCAGATTTTGGATAAACTATAAAAACAATCGAAAATTTTGAATTTCGCGGGCTAGACAGGCATTTGGCGATTGTACAGTAGGTAACCATCAAAACATTTTTTATTCAATTATACACATTGTTAACATTCATTGAGCGTACAGCCGCGAGCAAAGGTGAATCAAAAATAATTTTGGTCTGGAAACTTTTCCTCCTCATTTAATCATATTTTTTCTAATATTAAAATGTATCGCTGAAATACTGTAAACAATTTGACCTCAATAAAAGTTTTTTCCGCGAGGCACGTGAGCCACAGAAAAACGTTTTTTTCATATTTTGCTACATTCATAATATGCAATAAGCCTGTTTTTATTACAACATCAAAGAAAATATAAAATATTACTACAAAAGATATTCCGGCGATCCTTTTCCGTTTGAATAACCGCGTTTGTTGTGTTTTTTCGGGTTTTATGTACAGAATTTTAATTCAATAGATTAAGAAATAAGATAATAAGAAATAAATCATTTTATTATTCTACATTGTGCAAAACTGAGGAGTGATAATAAAATACGGTGAATTTTCCTTATTTCAAACGCGCGTTTATATTTGATAGTGAATTATGAATTATGCATTCACGGATTAAGATCCAGGCAAAGACACCAACTCCACGATCTAACTGTCAAGTGGACTGGGGACAAGCCCACTAACACACCCATGGCAAATTACAATAAGATTATTTCTAATGTTCACTGCAGAGCTCATTTCACTAGACAAAGCAGTCGTGGTAAAGTCTTCATCTCATTTATTATAATTTATTCATCTTATCGTTTGAGCGTGCGCAGTAACATCACTGCTGCTCACAAATTACAACTAAACTTCAATACAAATAAACACATTGATATCCTGCTCATACATCACGAGCATATTAAGGAAGATGAAGACACACGCAGTTCAATAAAGTTTAGTTTTTGCACCAATAGTAAAACCGGTGCACTAAATAGTATCAAGTCGCTATCTGCGACTATCTGTCTGCTTAGTCGCTTATTTCTTCTAAACTACGCAACAGATTTGGATGCGGTTTTCACTATCGTTTAGAAAATTCCTTACGGAAGGTTTATGTGCACAATACATTCTAATTAAAATTATATTTAGTGGAGAAAAGCCGTGCGTAGCCGGAACGCCTATTTATTTCATTTTCTCGAAAGATATTTCACACCGGACAAAAACAAGCTTATTTATACAAACCTGGGACACCCTGCATTTGTTTTAATATCTTCGGCTTATTGTCGACATTAGTTAAAGCGGTACCCGTCGCTATTTCGACGTACAAATTAGCGCCATCTCTCGGCGCCGTGGTAAATATCATCCCGGTTACTATTGTGTGCGAATGTGACGCTATTTGTTCTGTTCGTTATGTTTGTTGACTTTCATTATTGCCTTTTGTTGTTAAATCTTTATAGATAGTACAGCTCAGATTAACGAATACGCAGATGACGCGCCTAGAATACAAAAGTGTGTCCACCAAAGCAAATACAAATTACAAAGCGAATACAATCTCGCGTCAGTACTGAACTTCGCGTCACAGCGCTTACACGTCAAAGGTGGTCAGTTGTTTTATTTTGAAAATGCCGTCTTGCGTAATTAAAAAATGTAAAAGTTGTTCACAAAAACAAAAGAAAGCAGATGGCATATCTTTCCACAGGTAACTATTGTTTATTTTATAGTTTTGTAATTTATTTACCCACAATTTGATATCGCTCACTCGGAACACAAAATTTTGATAGTAATTGGTTGGTGTTGCCAATTTACATCGAAATAAGTTTCCTTGAATTAGGGAAATGTGCATGGGGTGTAGAAAGATGATTAATTTATACATTTATATATTATGGAAATAATATATGGGAATAACTTTTAATTTGTAATAATTATTTTAAATTAATAACTTTTTTCAATTTAATGTACCTAATTATGCTTATAAAGACATCCAAAAATCTTTCATGTTATAATGTCCTTGAGTGATAATGCAGAGATCTTCAAATATCGATTTGCAGTAAAAATAAATACTAAGTTTATTTTATTTTATTAGTATTATTCTGTTCAAATACCTACTACTTAAGTACCTAAATTGCGAAAGACCATGTCCAATTTGTAACATTAGTACTACTGAGAACAATCGGAAAAAATATGGGAGTTCGTTTCCCAATATCTGGCAACTTGACACGCACACAGATGTACGTGTCCCTACAGTGCCGCTCCTAGTTGTCACGCACACATTTAATGCTATGCGGCTTCACATCGTTTGTTGCGTTTGCTCCATCTACGTTAATCTGAGTAGTACAGGTTCTATCCGCCAAATATTCGAACGCAACAAAAAATATACCCATAGATACGCGTAGAATAAAAAAAAATAAGATAAAGACATCTCAAAGTCATTATGAAAAATATATTACAACCTTAAATTACAACAGAAAATTATTGTTTAAGATTTGTAATAACAGCATATAATTTATAAATGCGATGCATTTTATAAATTTTTGCGGTAATTAAATAACAAAACGTTTTAAATAACGTGATTAAATAACAAAAAATACGACCACAAAAATCATTTAACGATGTTAATTATTGAGTGCAGCTAAGTGTGTTGAAATGAAGATGATTTAACAATCATTGTATTGCAGTAATCTGTAAAAAAAAAGCTTAATAACGGTGACGTAGGTATCTATAATAAGAAAGACCGCTATGCTAAGTCATTTATTAAGCCAAAGGCATTAATACCATCAACATACTCTATATACCATTTCTTTATTCTTACCATACCATTTTTTCCATGGAAATGCATCCCACGAATAACTGTTCATGTCCCGTTACGTCCACATATTTTCTCATGAAATACAGACGCTACCATAATCCGGAATAATGTTAAAGAATGAGGAAATGCAAATGGCTGAATTATGGTTATCGTTGGTATTTTAGGATAGCATAAAAAGTATGATATATTGTAATAATAAAATTCATGGAAATACAGATATCTTAATAAATAACCGTGATCACATTAAATACTGTCAATAATATTATCTAAGCTTTGTAAAACAAACGCAGTGACGATATTTTATCCGTCAGAAGGTCAGACACTATAAAGAAAATTGTATCGTTTATCCAAAGAAAAGTAAAGCGGTATGTTGATGGTTGATAACGGAAATAAAATCACAAAAAAAACATAGCATCTCATAAACTGAGAGGGAAAATCCGGGATAATGTTACGATATTATGTTATTGGCACTTCTCCAATTGGAGGCAGTTGCACAGTTAGGAAAAGGACCCTGGGTCGGTACGACTATGGGCTGTGAAACGCGCGAATGACGTCGCACTTATTATATTACTGGAAAATGAGGACGTGTTTGTGTTGTGTTTTCCCTAAATTGTTTTTCCATTCTTCGAACTTTTTGGGGTATCATTTTTAGCGAATGAGGTTCTTAATGAACGAATTGCGATCGTGTTTAAAGCCTTTGTTCCTAAACTGGATACCAATTACTAAATTTTTGGTAAGTGAGAACCGATAAATTGTTTGATATAATAAAATATTTTGTTCGTCACTCAAATATAATGGTATTTATTAAATATTTAATAACGAAATGTTTTCAGCAAAGTTATTTAACAATTAGACAAACAGCCCTAAAATTAATTAAAATACGAATTCTATTCAAATTACGTCACTGAATAGATTTTATTAGCAAATAAAACAAGCAACAATTTCGATGTCAGTCTTATCAAAAGCTTTCGTGAAATCCAAAAATGTTCGCGATTCTCAACGATGTTTTAATAACACAAATACGGACTGTCAAAAACCCAGCCTATTTCGTTGCAATCTCAAACGCCCCACTTTGAAGTGAGCGGGGCAGTGAATAAAATCGCAATATGCCCCACGTGCGGCGCATCGGAACATTGCAAATTGAAAAAGTAGCAGCCTAGTAGAGCACCCTGCGGGACCCACTTACTTTGACCGCCGTGAAATTAAGTAAAACCCAAAAGTGAACTGCAGGATTGGTGCTGTTATGATGAATATTGGTGGAGATTGAATCTGTTGCGTATTTGAGGACTGGTCAGTGTTTCAATTTAAAATGTACACGTATAGTAAAGTCATATTGAAATATATATATACGTCTCTACAGTAAGTTCTACGCTAATACCAATTAGAGTTAGCTAGAGTTTATGTAAAATGTTCATGTTGTAAAACGGTCGCTGAAGAACTAACAATGAGACAAATTTTCGCTTATGTGATGCGACCATCGCCATATAGGGATGGCAACTGTTGACAACACCCAAAAGTATGAACTTATAGTAGAGCTACTGCACAGTAGTCCTTCATAAGTTAGTTAATAGAATCAACCGAATATGATTTAGGATTTTAATTTCGCAATCAAATTTCGTTGCACGTGCTGTGATTGGCGATAATTTCATAAAGAACTGAACCCTGCTGACATGTTTGTCAATCCAGTTTGGAATTTCTACGTGAAGCTATGCTCAAAGGCACATAATTTACGTATTCCACACGTACTGGCCTTAAAATACGATCTGCTGTAGTTCATAGAAAAATCACCTCTATAATTCAGTGCTATAGTCTAATTTCGAATGGATAGCGCCTCTCGGTACGGTCCGCAAAAATGGGCAAGCAATTTAAAATCTTGTGCAGCATTCCGACGATTTATATTGAACCAGCAGGAATAGTTTTTAGGTTCAAACGTTTGGAATGAACAGACGCTTTGTAGCCTGAAATCAAGTTGAGTTTTTCGTTATTTTCAGGTATATTCTTGCTTTATATGGTAATAAATTTTCATGAACGCAACGAATAAAATACCTATACATCTACGTAACCTAAGAGAATGTATTTCTGTTTTATATATTGTTCAACAAAAACAGTTTTATTGTATGTAACAGTTCTCTGATAAAAGTATATAAGCTTTTACTAGGTAAGGAAATGTGATAAGAACCCGGTTATTCTTTTTAAAATAATATTAATATTTCACAAAGTAAAATTATGAAATTAATCTACAACCAATATTCTGTGTATTGTATGTTTTTTCTCTAAAGTACTCTGTGATCTAAACAGAATACCATATGAGTAGTTTAGAAACTAACAGAGAATAGAGAAACACTGAGTTAACAGGCTAAAATTATGCTCCAAAATGAACAAAATAATATCGTTCACACGACACGGAAGTGCCTCATGCATCGTTTAAACTGTATAATTAGACATGCATGTATAAGTTTCAAATATGAAAGTTGTAGGTACATTATTTCACAAAGGAAAAGTTTGCTCGCAAATTTATCAAGTTTCTTGATGCATTTGAAAGAAGTCTATTGGCCGTCATATGAAAATTTTAATGACTTATAATTTTATTTATTTCACATTTATTGCACATTGCACACCTCAACCTCAGTCTGAGATTGACTCCATTCTAATTGGCTATTCATAGCCTAGAAAATAAATAAAAGATATTATGCTACTTGAATAGGTAATATCCTTGAGAATTGCACAATTATCTTGCAAACTCATAAAGGTCAAACTTGCTAAATTGTAATATTAAAATCATTAAGTATATATTACTGAAACGATTGCCCGATCCGCATGCAGAATTGACCTCTCTCAACATTGCAACCGATTGTCCACGGTGCACCATTAGCATAAATTTATCGCCACCTGCAGGGACTTCCGTCTGTGAGTCAATCCACTTCAAAGCCCCGTACATCATTGGTTGTTACGCTCAAATATAGCACGACGATTAAATGAGAGAGAAAATATCAAGTCATGATTCTTACACACGGTAGACAACTACTAGAGCATTGATAAAGTCAAGCGCTAAACACGATAAGCATTAAATAACCTACCTACCGAATTTGGGACCAAACTAGTATCCGAACGGAAATAAATGAATAAATAATAAAATAACAAAAATAAGATTAAATAGAAAGCCATAAAACAGACAATGAGATAAATGCAGCAATAGTATAATTATACCCATACAAATAAAAGACAATAAAACACTAGGTGTTGAAATTATACAGAAAACTTTACACAGAATTGTAAAACCAGAATTTATGGGTACGCGAAATGCAATATTAAATCGTGATTTTCTGACATTGGTATTTTTAATGATAATTATTTTTAATTATCACATTAAAATACGGAACGACTGTCGTTATAATCAAAGTTATACCACAACACAATTACAACGCCGTTTGCGGCAATTATTTTAACACAGTTCCAGACAGCTCTGGTTGTCTGAGCTCTGAGCTTTCTGAAGTTATTTTAAATTAAATAACTTGTTTATCGTGATTTACTACAATTGATTTGCGACTTTTAACACCGTTGGTTCTTTTAATATATTTTTTATAAGCAGATGAGGTTACTTATAATTATATGAATTGAGTATTGATTTTTAATGGTAGCGTACACGATATTATCAATTACATTTCTGTATAGGTTGTAGTTAAATCTTTACGTTATTCATTCTAATGTTCTTGTTGGCTCTTCTCAGTGGACTTTGTTGAACTGGAGGTAGATTCTGGTTATTGCTAATTGCTTTATTGGTATTTTCATTATGAAAGTGGTTGAGCTAAACTGTACCTAGTCACCTGAACGGGCTTGTTCCACCGGGTAGTACATCGTCTTACGGAAGGTTGGAGTAAAGTAGCTATTACAGCTAAGTGAGAGAGCCCGAAGCTCCACTCCCCTGCCTTCCCCTCCCCTATCTACTCCCTGTCAAGACGGAATCGTACGAGCAATGCCTTTTGTATTTCAAGCATCTACAGGCTACGGAAACTGCATAATATCAGTGGGACCGTACACGTATTTACCAACTTTGAAGTACTTATAATATAATAAGGGTATAGACAGACAGACAGGCAGACAGACAGACAGACAGACAGACAGACAGATAGACAGACAGACAGGCAGAGAAACAAGCAGACAGACAGACAGTCAATCAGTCATACAGCCAGAAAGACAGATAGACAGACAGACAAACATACAGACATCAAAGTGCTCCTATTAGGGTTCCATTTTTTCCCTTTTGAGGAACCGAACCCTAAAAATACAGATTATTTAATGATCAAACGAACTTCTATAGTGGGGCATTTTTTAATACGAGTGAGTCATATTACATAACAGTCACATGACAAAACGCCCCACCCAAGGATTTAAAAAAATAATTATATTAAAGAATCTATTGTTCCTACTAAGATAGCCGCCTGTCATATTGTTGTCAAGACACCAAATATTTGTATAAAATAAAGAGTTTGATTGTATCTTGTACCATTTATTTTATATTACGTTTATAAAAAAGTGAGGCATATTACCTAGTTTTACCCTACGTGAAGTTCGATCATAATTATACTCGAGGCTCGTCCTCAAGATTAGTAGTAGTAGTATTATATAACACGCTGGATATGGTAGTCACTAGGCGTTACTACAATTGTGTTATATAATACTACTACTACTAATCTTGAGGACGAGGCTCGAGTATAATTATGAATAGTCGCTCGTCTGCACCCTGGGTGAAGTTACCAGCAAGCGCCATAATAACTACATTGCAGACACCTTCACAAACGGACTTTGCGGTAATTAGTTTTGTACAATTTTAGACTTTAATGTCCTGCCTGTCATCCGTGAGCTTGATAATGGCTTCCTGTGTTAATTTATATGTGGCCAGATGTAAATTACGATTATTGCACTGTCGGGGCGTTACGCAAGTGGGGTCCACATTATTTTGGGATAATTTTCTGTTTGGAGGAAAACCTTTTTGGTCTAGCATATGTTATACGATACCGTCAAATATGTGCCATCTGAGTCAGCGGTCCTTTTATTGTTTTTAGGAAACAATATTATGACTTTTAAATGTACCTAACAAGGAATTGGTAATGGTTGCTACTGTTATGATTTATTTTAATAAAAGATTATGTTAATATTTATTGTAATGCTACATAAGCAGAGTATGAAAAATAAGTTATTATCTTCTATGATTTAGGGACGTACCCTTTCTTAATCCTCTAGTACTCCTTCTTATTTCAAATGACGTCACAAAATACTTGAGCTGACCGTATTATATCGAAATACTTAAAAATTAATCTCTATTTCCTTGGTCATCGCGTCACGCGTGAACGGATGGAACGATTTCACTCATTCTTTTTTGTTGTGTTTATTATTGTCAGGAGAAGGTTCTTATGAAAGCAAAAATTAAGTATGTTAAGCGGAACAATTGAAATTCAATATTCAAAGTTAAGACAGGACAACCTCGGTCGGGTCAGCTAGTTTGTAATAAATATCAGTAGTTCAGACATATTAATTTAGTTTTAGTCTCCCCTACGCATGAAACATTTCACTCCTAAAACGCCCATAAACCTTCAGTAATTCATACACCTTCTACCTCACTCAGTTATACGAGGTACGGTTTAAATCAGCCGTACCTATCGCGGATCCGTTTCACGGGTCAGTATTTGAATTTCAAACCGCGAGCGCGCGAGTTAGGTACTGCGACCACGCGGGCTGGTTATAATAACGGATAATGTGATTTATAAAGTTTAAATTGGATAGCTCGCAAGTTTAAGCAATACTGTAAAAAGTTGAGGGTAGCTATTTGATAATTTGATTGATTCTTAGGCGTAAAACTGTGTTCTTACTTATTTAGCTATACAAAATTGAATGTATAATGCTATCTTAAAGATTACTTTAATATTTGCTATAATGAGTTTATACTAATTTCAGCAGTTGAAGAAATACTATCATCAAAATAATAATAATATAAAAAATCATAATATCAACAAAGAAAACTTATTTTAAAAGGCATTATTATGTCTAGATTTTAATTGGACTTATGTTTCCACACAAGCCATTTTAAGATCCGGTCTGAGTGTGATAAAAATGGAGAGTTCGTAATCAGATAAAAATAATACATTATCTGGATGCATCTCAGACAAAGTAGCTCAGTTTATGAATACAGCTATATTGCAAGGATATATATCCATATTTTATTAAAATTTATGAACACCCCACCGCGAGCTTTTGAAGCTGAATTATATTTCCATCAAAAGTGAGTTGTATCGGAATAGTTTTATGAAACTCGTTTTCATCATCTATCAACGTCTGAATATGTGGCTTTCGGTATTCATGAGAAGTAGATTTAGTTGTTTGTTTAAATATGCCTGGAATGATTTAATTTATACTATGTTGTTAAACTTATGTTTTGTTTCTCTAACTTTGTTACACTCTCGGCTAAAGATATTATAATCTACCGATCTATATATTCCCTTATATATATGCAACGCATCACAGGTTAGTTAAAACGGCATCCCAACAGCACGTTCAAGATTCAGATTCAGCTCTTAGAATTTCTTCAATTGCTTTCAGCTCATATATACGAGTACATAATATAAGCTGCCTTGATCGCGGTACCCACAGAAGACAGGCGTTAAGTACCTAGCTATTATAGCTAACAAAAATAATAATATCGCCAGACTGCCACTCCAACTGTATGGTCCCAAACACTCTCTGTGGTCCAAACTAAGCAGCGCTAGTTATAGTACAAGCGTAGCATTATTTGGGACCCCCTATGGGTACCGTACAGTGGACTGGGGGCAATCCCAGTGACACCCAGACCTGGGCGAATTACGAAAATGCCATATCCGAAATTAGCCCCGGCTGGAACCACTAGGTGCAGTACGCCGAGCGGCCTACGCTCGAATCGTTGCGCCAAGTAGTTGTCGAACGCCTAACGCGGCGTAGCTGCGTTTGGTAAGATCATCAGATGGACTGCTTGGCAGTGTGCCTCCCTAAGCTATGAAAAATAAAGTTATGTCCGAGAACCGGAAGCCCAACACTCCCCTTCCTCTTCCTCTCCCACGCCCCCTCAGAACGACTACGTGCGAGAAATACCTTTGGTATTGCAAGCGTCTAAAGGCTACGGTAACTGCTTAATATCAGTCGGAACGCACGCTTGTTTGCCGACTGTATAATAATAATTTAGTTCTTGAAATAAAACTATTTTTACGGATTATATCGCGATATATAAAAAGTAAATAAACGCAATATTATTTACTTTTTATATATCGCGATATAATCCGTAAAAATAGTTTTATTTCAATGTGTAATATTCGCGTAAATATAAGAAAACAATATAATTTAGCTCTTTTAACGTCCTACTCCTGGGCACGGGCCTCCCCTCAACACGAGGGGGATTCAGGCCGTAATCCACCACGCTGGCCCAGTGCGGGTTGGCGGATTTCACATGTCTTTCGAAAATTGATTAGATTTTGTAAGACATGTTGGTTTCCTCACAATGTTGTCCTTCACCGTAAGCAAGTGATTATCATATAGAAATTATGACTACAACTATGTAATAATAAAAAGATACTTTGTATTAAAACACTATCCCTTTAAAACCGTATTAAAAGTTTATCTGTAAATTCAAAAGCAAGTACTAACAAGCATACTTGCAAATACATCCGGCACGGATGAGCATTACATGAGCCTGAGTTGCAGAGGGCGCTGCGCGTGCCGCATCGCTAGCGGTGTTCAGATAAATTTCGGTCTCGCACGACACGTGTGTAAATACGTGTGTGTAGTTCGTTAACGACTTCCGGTTCGGTCTTCGAGTTACGGATTTTGAATAACCGGTTATGTAACACGAAGGTTGGTGTGAGGGAAAACTATCTCACTGAGCCTTATGTTATAGGATTTCACCCCAGATTTGAGGCTGTATTTCACAAACAATATAGGGATATATTTTATTATAGATATATAAGTAACATAGTCAGCATACAAGCGTACGAGCTGCCTGATGTTAAGCAGGTACCTGATCCTATAGATGTTTGTAGGTATATACAAAGGCATTACTTGCATGTTGCTGACCTGAAGGAGATTGGGCCAGAAGGAGAAGGAAAGGGAAGGGAAGGGAAGGGAAGGGTTGGATTTCTGCTTAGTCATCGTACGAAACGCAGCTATTATAGCTACTTAACGGTGCGCCGTACACTTGCCAACTTTGTTATACCTATATACAAAAAAGATTAATTAATTCGAAGGATATGCAAGACCAGCATACACTTGGCCGATCTTTTATGTGTATTACCACAGATAAAGATTTACATAGATAACGCAAATGCATGTACTCCGCGTGTCCGAAACCCCGACCAAGCGTCAAGGTTGGTCGCTGCTAATTTACAGTCCGCGCGGCTACAGATATAAAAAGTATAAAGTATGAGTATGAGCGAGATAATCACTCGAGAGAATCGTAGCGGGCGGAGGGGCATCGGCGGCATCGCTCTCTTTGAATCGGTTTGGATTTCCTGTCACTAATGACGTCACAGTAGGTGTTAAAAATTCGGCACGCTTGGTTTCAATACAAATTGTGATACTTGCGTTATCTATGTAAATCTATATCTATGAGTTATTGCACACGCAAGCAAGTAATACTCAACCTCGAATTGAGAAAGAAAACAGCAACATTCAGCGGTTTTTTAAGCAATTTTCACACGGATCAGTAATGTTCTATAATGTTTAAGTCGTTCCACCTCAATGGGAGGGACTCAATTTAGATCACTCGGCAAACCGGAGCCGTCTAAATAGAGTTTAATTCCATCCGCAAAGCTTCGGTGGGCGGTAAAGCTTTTTGCGAATTTGCATCGGGAGAACGATTGAGTTTTTAAAAGTGGGTAGTTCTTTGCTTAAGAACCTGTTTAAAGTAAGTAAACAGGCGAGGTAAGTAATTTTTTAAAAAATAGTTGTTATTGAGTCATCCGGTGAGACGGGAGTCCATGGCTGACCAGATCATTAAAAAAGTGTAGGAGGTAATAAAAAGTAATAATTTACCCCTGTTGACGTCCCACTCGTAGGCACGAGCCTCCCCTCACTACGAGGGGTATTCAGGCCGTAATCCATCACACTGGCCCTGTATGGGTGTCTGTACATGTCTTTCGAAAATTGGTTAGGTTTTTTAAGACATGCAGGTTTCCTCACGATGTTTTCCTTCACTGTAAGCAAGTGATAATCATTATAAAAATTATCATTCGCACATAGATTTCTATAGAAAAACCCGGCGGTGCGAGCCAGGGTTTGAACCTAGGACCTTGTGCCCGCAAGACGCGTACTTAACCAATCGGCTATCACTGGTAGTAGTTAATATGGAATAAAAATAATTCAGTAAAAACTCAGCTTTATATTTCCCACAAATTTGATGCCCTGGTGTAAATCGTTATCAGCAAAAAAGCGCTGGTATTTGTAAGTTTTCTTAAAACACAAATTTCTTGCAATCAGGCTCTTAAAGTCTTGTGGATCCCATTTTCTTCCTTTTCGAATATTTACTTATTACTTTTTTATTTTATTTTATACTTTTCTAATAGTTAAGTACAAAAACACGACAGCTATGATTTTTTTATTCATCTCCTTTCAGCATGAGTGCTTATAAATTATTATTTTTGGAACAAAGTCGACAAATAATCGTACGACTTGCCTGTTGTATTAGATGCTTGAAATACAAAAGGCATCCATTGCCAACCTGTAGGCGAGTGAGACAGAGGCGACGGGAGGGGGCAAGGCTTTCGGCTCTCTCACTGACTGTACGAAACACATCTATAATAACGACCAACTTTGCGCCGATATTCTATGAGAGAGTGGTTCAGCCAGCCTGTTTATGAGTTGTATCAAATATTTATCATTTCATAAGTTGGGTCTTCCGCCGCTAATAGTTCCGTGCGCATATAACGGCTGCAAATAGCTTAATTAACGATCCCGCAAGAGCTTACAAACTATTCGAGTACTCTGAGTGACGTAATATACCTACCTACGCTCGCAAGCAAAACACTTCACCGAATAATTTATAAACGATATTCCTGATGTATGCTATCTTAATGCCATTTCAGACTGAAATTACTACGCATTGCAAGTTATTATCAACACATTTTTTTAACGTGCAGTGTCACATATAGAATAGAATAGAATAACATGTATTTGTAAAAACATGAGTTTACATACAAGTATGCAAGATGGTCAATTTTACAACACGTGCTTCATGTTTAGCCTTTATGGCGTACAAATTTAAAATATTGAATTAATAATAATAATGTTATATAGACTTATTGTCGGTAGAATTACCCCAAAATATTATACCATATCTTAGGTTCGAAGATACTAAACCATGATGAGCACTAAGTAACGCATCAGTGTTGAGCACTGGAGCTAATTTGAATAGGGCATATATGCTGAGTTAAATATTTTTTTGTTAGGATTTCTATATGTGCCTTCCAGTTTAGTTTTTTATCATTTGTGATACCGAGGAATTTAGCTGTACTAACTACATTAATAGTTTTATCACTGTAACATACATTAGCATTAAACATAGGTGATTTTCTCTGACTGAAAAAAATTTTCGTGGACTCCTCATTATTACACAACTAAGCCACGTCCGTTTTTGACCGTACAAACATAACCAAGCTCCCAAGTAACGTTTTACGCGAAGTGCTTGCGTACACCGCATAGAACAAAGGCTCCGCCGCTGTCTTATCGTTGTAATACTGGTTTAAACTAGTTCCAGCCGGTTACAACTAGCTTTTCAGCCAACTGAGGGCTACTACCTACTTGATTAGGATGAGGATTAACCTGCAAACATGTAGACTTAGAGATAAATAAATATTTTTTCATTTTCATCGTCCATGCGTATTTATTGATAAGCCATAAAATCATAACCGGCTTATTGTTGTCTATCTGTGGACATAGTCGCCGGTGGACAAATACTAGTTTTCAGCCACCTTCTGGGCTACACAGCGTATTGATAATCGTTCGTTCATTCGTATGACCCATGGCTAGCTCTGGTATCGAACTTTACAGCCCGCCCAAAGGTCTCTAATGTATTGCTATATTATTTTTAAGTTAATATGTATATTGTCACAAGTGACCCGTTACCATTCTATTCACAGCCGAAACTTGTGATATACGTGTGTTAAAAAAATTGGAGTACAAAAGAAACAGTGTACAGTTTTATCAGTGCAAGTCAAAGGTGCGGGAGGCTAGGAGATAATAATGATGTGGTTTTTCATATAGTTCGTTAATAAATATCTGCTGTAGACATCCCTACTAGCCACTACAGTACACACGTTACCGGAAGACTTGCAATGAAGTTTGTTGCTCGCAGTTAATTTTCTTTGAGAAAATTCTCATAACTCCATGTGTGTTAATCTTTGAGAATGAAGTTTTAAAGTAAATCAACTTTGTTAATACGTATTTAGTTCTGAGTTTCACGCGGTAGTTCTATGTGCCTTTGCGCTGAAGTCTGAGCAGATGAAGATAGAACTCGTGGAAATAATGAACTTGTTAGTGAAGAGAGTCTTAATAATAGGAAATTTTCTGACTGCAATTTAATATACAGTTTTTAAACGAATACTCAAATTTAAGAGTATCTTCATTTCGAGACGTCACACAAGAATCACTCAAATGTTTGAAAACATTTGAGTACTTTTTCAGTATTCGGTTTATAACATGTTAAAACATGTTTCTATAGAAAAAATAATGATTATTATGATTCCTATATAAACATGTTTTCTTATGCACGAGCCACGAGCATAAAAGCAAACTTAGTGACGTATCATAGTTACGTGTCTCCCTCGAGAATTGACAAACTAAATTTAGTCTAGAAACTGTACGTTTCAACACTATCATTAGATTCTCAAAGTTTTATACAACTATTCAGTTTACGGTGCTATTAGAAACTTCAAAATCCCGTTCCTATGCTCTAAAAGCTGAGATTTCTTAAGTAGAATGCATAGAGATGAAGTTCGTGCTACGTAGTAATACAGTTTTATAACTGCATATAAAGTGTAAACCGCAACCGCAAGGGAGGCGTGATATTCGCTCGCTTTATCGCTGAACGGATAAAATAATGCAACAAGTGCCAACAACCGCAAACATTACGTTACTTGTAAAGGAGAAATAATTTTGCCTAAGTAATGTAATAATGTAAGCACGAATGGATCCGCAAAGATGGGCAAATCGTATCAATACCTGGACGCCCAAAGATGGTCACTGACGCCGAGACAGGCCAAGGCGAAGAAGGTGCGATGACTTGAATACCTTTGCGGGTAAATCGTGGCAACAACTCCCAAGATAGGGACGTGTGGCGACAAAAAGGGCAGAACTTTGCCAAGCAGTGGGACATAAAATAGGCTAAAAAACGTAATGTAAACATCACACAACACATTCCTAATATGTGTTAATTATTAACAGGCATCTGAATACTTAAAATTAGTCTGTGTCACCAGGGTTTGTTTTTTAATGTCTTTTTCGACTATTCCATAAACAAATAGGCGCAAGAAAGCAACTTAGCATGTTGCTGTTTCTTCTTAGAAATAGCAAGATGCCAAGTTCCTTGCAAAAAAGTTGTTGTAAATTCTTATGTACAACAACTTTTTTACTATTTAAAAGAGGAACTATAGTTTCTTACCGGTCTTTCTTAATGGAAGCAGCATCCGAACTGGTGGTAAATTCTGACTATTCAGAATTGAAAAAGCTTAGTCACCCAATCTAAGCAACGCTGGTAGAATGTATGATATTCATTTATAATGTATATTAACAATGAGGTATGTAATTATATAGAAATCAATTAAGTAAATTAGTCGTAGCCCAATCATAGTTTCTAAGTAATGGCTGCCGGATCATTTCCACCTTCCACCCCTACCCGTCGCTCTATGGTGACATCTGACAGATGACGGATGACAGGTGAAGTATGTAGGTTCGTTTAGAAATGGCTCCAACAGGTAGCGTACAATTGACTGTGGAAGATGTTATTTTCACCCAAACCAGGGTGAATAACTAAAAGGCCATTGAACGGATACAAGGGATGGTTGCATCCACTTGCATTCTAAATTCAAACCAAGAGGCCACGGCTGGAATAAACGGTCTCTGAAAAGTTGACGCGATTTAGACTTGTCGACAGTAAAGTTTGGCCAGAACAGTCCAAAAGTGTCTTTCCCCGAACGCGCTGGAATACCTTTTCGCTCCTAAAAGCCCCTTTCGAAGAGTCTGTGAGGTGCTTACTAATGCTCATGGAGAATTTCGTGTACAACATTAGCATACTGATGTTGTACCTGATGAATGTACTCTACATATACTGAACGTAGGTATTTGAGACATTGAAACAAACACTGTGACATTTATAATCATTCTAAATATTAAACACTGTAGATGTATTGACAGGGACTAAATCAATAACTCGCATGCTGATAATCAACAAAAAATTGAGAACTACTTCATTTTGGTGCGTGGAAACTACTAAGGGAAATGGATACGGTGCTTAGTATGAGAAGTCCCTTCTTCTATTTGGTACGTCCACAATTACTGAGCAGGCGCGCGAGAATAAGCACTTGCTTAGAGCGTCTGCTGGGTATGTCTGGATATAGCAATTGCTTGTTATTAAAATACAAATTTGTTTGACAATCTCATTCAAAAAAACCGTCAATGTGAAAATGTTGAATTCTAAAATATCGTTTCCAGGCTTTTGCAATCCGGATTTAAAACAAAAACTTAACGAACCCCTAACGAATCTACGTCCAAAGATAGGGAACATCCCAATATGCATAGCAGTATCATGGCACATCTAATCTATTGTCACCTAGTGTCGTACCGGTAACCGGATTAGCGCACACCTCCTGACTGGGTAACGAACGCCAGGTGACCAGTAACAGGGTTAGTGGAAACATACGGATTAATATGACGAACCAACACGCAGCTTTGTCCATGAAGAAGCCTGTCGTAATGGGCAACATCTTTCGTACGTAGACTTTCCCATCGTCTTTCATCCATTTATAGTCTTGAGCTATCTAATACCTTTAGTCTAGATGAGTGTCAAGGTCATAATTTCCCTTGTTTTTGGGTCTCTTTGACCCATTAGGTTCTTACTCTTGTCCCCTTTCTGGGCTCATCAAGCCTAGATAAGCTCACCCAGTTCAACATGTTCTCTCTAAGTTTGAAATAGTTAAATTCTACGACCCTGCACGACTTAGTTTTATACTATGTAGTGATATCGCCAAACTGACACACTAAATGTACGGTCCCAAACCAAGACACGCTTGTACTATGAGTACCGAAGAATGGACTGGATGTTTAAGTCATATACGAAAAATAGTATCCGGATAAAAAGTCTGTATCATGAGAGTATTTTAAATAAAATCGCTATGAAATCGCAGCGTTTTTGATCAAATTTTCACCATGTATAATTCTAAACTAGAATTCTAGATAGCTGCGTTGCAGTAAGGTGTTCGGCAAACTATCGCACGTGGCTTGAACCTATTTCATAATGAAGTTTCGAAGCTCTGAATTTAATCCTATATCATTTCATGTTATTTATATTTAAACTCTAAGTCATATCAGAATAATATTTTCTTTAGACTTTGATGATAAAAGAATATATAATGACACATAATAATAACATTTGACGACCGCTTAGCGCAGTGGTTCAAGCGTAGGCCGCTCGGCTCACTGCACCGGGTGGTTACGGGGTCAATCCCCGTCAGGGTAATTTTCGGAAATGGCCTTTGCGTAATTTGCCCTGGTCTGGGTGTCACTAAGATCACCCCCAGTCAATTGTGCTTAGTTTGGGACCATACAGTTGGTATGTTCATCTGGCGATATTTATTTATTTATAAGGGAAATGGCGCCTAGGGTGGTATCTGTATTAAAGGATGATAGATTTTTGTAATAATATGACATTGTATTGTCATACTATGATAAGGCTTTAAAGAAGGAAGAACACTAACCTAAATTGATAAAGTCCGTAAACAAACAACGTAACTACATCGCTGATAAACTTCCCCATCGAACTTACAATCCTCATAACACACACTGTAAGTAAACCGTATCTTTATACAGAAGCGGGAGCATCGGGCGTCGCGGCCTTTAGCTGAGCAAACAAGGAAACCACATCAGAATTTCAAATGTCGGCACCTCGCTTTGATGTGGCGTCAAAAAATTTAACAAGCGTGTTTATGGGGAAAAGAAGTAAAGTAATTTGATAAAAGGATGAGAATTAAAGTAGACAATTTCGTGGAATGGAATAATCATGGCTCAATATCGCATTATAATCAGACTCTATTATGAACTTATCATGAAAATATTGATTTTCGAAAAATAATGTATGATTATTTTTAAACTTTACAGAGACAGCACGTCTAGTTAGATGGAGGTTTAAGAAATTTAACTTACCACTCTTAATTAATACATTTGACACTAATTTGAAGCCAGTCCCTATCTGTAATATTTATATAATATATTCCAAATTATTCGATCCTGTATTTTTTGCCAACATGCATTGAACATGCCACCCATTTCCAAATAATGTTTAAAAATAAGTACACGATGATCTAGCTAGAAATGGCATTACCAACAATTTTATTTAACCACCACCTTTTTTGAATTCTCCTCGATAAACACAGCACAGCAGTTCTAACATATTTTCCTATATTCTCCATTCATTCAAAAATACCATCTTCACTGGAAAATAAGTAGTCCACTTCCCAGTGTCGCATTTGAAATTCTAATTCGATATCTTGTTTGTTCTGATGGTGACGCGACGAGTTACGTGGTTGCGCATAGTTTGGTCGGTGATAGGAATCGTACGAACAAAACGACGTTATGCAGCAGTGGCATGCGTTACATGATGGTCATGATGTCGGAAAATGAAATTTGAAGAGATTTTAAAAATAAAAGTATTAACTGCAAATTAGTCTAATAATATCAGAAATACGGTAGTATGTTGGATTACATCTACCACAGGGCTAGACAAAGTGACGTGAAAGAGAGACAGACAGGTTGTATCGATCCACCGTTGGATTAGATAAAGAAGACGTATGTAAGAAGAAGATAAAGACATTGTTAATACTTCAGTTTCTTAATACGAGAAATAAACATAAAAAAATATACAACTTGTATGTATATCTATTATGTTCATGACGGGGAAGTGTTGCCACAAAAGCCCCGATTTCCACTATACAAATGTAAATTACCGCAACTATCTAAATACGGTAGCCGCGACCGCAATTGTTTTGGTTTTGAAAGCGGTTTTCGTGTTAAATTTGCAACGGCTCTAATTACATGATGCCATTCTGTGCAGGGGTGTCACTTACAGCCAGTCTTCGTTTTTACCATTGAGTTTAACTTCAGAAATTCACTGGTTCCATATTATAATGTATTTCAAGTATCTTCGTTGTGTTTATTTTTAATTCTTAGTGAAAAATATTTATGAAGAAGAAAGAAAGAAGAAAGAAAAGAACATTTATTTGACACAGCTCTAAAGACACAATACAAAAAAATAAAAGAAAAACAATAAGTACGATGACAAAATAAAACAAGATAAAGAATATAATATTTATTGTATCATAGATTGTAAGTAATCGTGGTTATATAATACTTATTAGTTGTATTCTGACTTGTTTACTATCGGAAACACTTCATAATTAATGGGTACAAATTACTTATGTATTTCTAGTGATATTAAGAAATCGTCTTCAATCGGTAACGGCCAGACAGACAGTATTTTTAACGAAAGGAAGGGGATATTTATTCCCAACGCCTCCTATAATTTTTTTCCATCAAATTAGTGCGGGTTAATCGACAAATTTAGCTTTTCCTCGGGACTCGTCGAGGGTCAAACCTCACCAACATCATTCGACACCATTGTCGATCCTGGCGTACAGGAGTACTTCAGTGGTGGAGTAGAGTGGGATAAGTCCTAAAAAAGATCTAGCCATATTTAATTGAAAATAGTACCTAATCTTGCACTTTTTTTCGTAGAAGCCCTGAATTCCTAGTGACGTACGCTATATTGTCTGCCGCACCGCGGTGTTCTTGTTTTGTGCTATTTATTTCTTCCGTTATTATTTAACATCGAGAATTGTTCGCGCCGCCGCCGCTCGGACTTTAATAGCTATTCTATGCCTTTGATTTAAGTGCTTCCTGTTTGTGTTTTGTTAAATTAACTTATGCATGGTTTGTTTTATGCAAACGAGCAACTTTGTGAAAAGAATAACAACACACACAAGTTATTAAACTAATAATTATAATACAAATAGGTATCAAGCTTTAGAACAAGAAACGTCGTCTCAAATGTGAGAAACCACAATTATTAGGCAGATATAAAATTATTATCTCAAGCATTCGCAAATACCCTCAACAAAATTAGAAAACAAACTAAAACCCATCTTATAAGTCTCAAGATTTACTCCTTCTGTTATATAGTATACTATAGAGATAGTTTCTCGACAGCAAATACCAAACAATACCGATGCACCTCCCAAAGCCCTCTTATCGATAGTCTACTGTTAAAACGTCTATACTGCGAAAATCGGAAAAAGCTTCAGAAAACTAAAACCTTCAAATGGTCGGTACGTTTAGGGAGCGATAACAATGGCACGGGAATCGAACGTCGGACCAACAGACGTACCTACTCATCGGAAATTCTGATAGCTCTGTCCACTTGGGGAGCTCGCGTTGCACTGTTGAATGCCAATTTAGTTTTCTCCTTTTTGATTTGGCAGCGGGATTCATCCGTTGAAATGCGGAAAATAATGTGGAATAGTAATGGGGGTATCGAAAAGAATTGCGGGGGGAAAGGATTGTGACTTTTCGGATAGTCTCTCTAAAGATTCTGTGTGCCATCACTTCACTTTCTCTCTATTTTATTGCATTAGAGTTCTTTAATCTACTCTGCTTTTAAAATAAGCAGAGGAACTCCAATGATATCTTTACAACGGTGTGTCCAATGAACTCATTATATGGAATGCTTGATCCTTTTGGCTTTTAGGTGCTCGCTACCATTATAGGACAAAGTACAAAAACAAGCGTACGATCAGCCTCATGTTAAGCAATTACCGTAGCCTATACCTACTTGCTTGCAATACCAAAATAATTTGCTTGTGAGATACCGACCTGAAGGGGGAGTGGGACAGAGGGAAAGGAAAGGATTGGGCTTCCAACTATCACTCATCGTACTTTACTATGGCACGTCTCGCTCACACAGTTGCCGGTCACACGCAGTTCACGGCAACTGTGTGAGCCAGACGTATTAGATTTACGCGGGAGTGACAAAGACAGGTAATAACAGGTCATTGTACGAATTTCTTCGTGATCAGCGACCGTGCCATAGCTACTTAACACCAATCTGTGAGAGGGTGGTACTACCACGGTTGAGGCAGCAGCTCGTAAGTAGGTATATAAGCTGAAGGCAATATTGGATATAGTTTAGCTCTACCAATGTAAATCTTCTTAGAAGGTTTATACTTGGCATCTATGAACTCAATGGTTGTAAGTAGTTTAAGTATACGCGTAGGTAGGTACTTATTATACCATCAAACTCAAACTCAAACTCAAACTCAAAATTGTTTTCATTCACGTAAGCCAACAAAGCATTTATGAATAATCAGAATCTACCACCGGTTCTGAATGATGTATCATCCATTAATAGTAATAACACTTGAATGTAATTATTATATTCAAGTGTTAGGAACAGAAACGTAAAAGGATTTATGAATAAAGCAATCTCCTTAAAAGTAAAACCTAGGTTTTTTCATTTTACAAACTCTGAGGATCTTGATTACAATATGAAAAAACATTCCTCTAGAGATGAGATATCATGTCTGATTATGTCAAAAACAATTTTCTCAAAGAAAAATGAACATTCTCGTGGCGAGCGGTGTTAGGTTTTATTATCATCCTTCATGTAAATAAAAACTTAAGATTGTGAAGAACTCGGGGCCAGGTTGACGTCCCCAAACAACCTCTAGTAATATTCTAAATGAAATTCTTAATGGAAAATATTCTATGGCATGATATACGGGTGGCAGATGTAGGTACACTCGCAGACAGGGACATGTAATGTATATTTATAACCTTGGGGAGTTAAGCAAGCAAGAGTCAAGGTATTAAGTTACATTTATAAAACACCTAGGATTTCAAAAGAAATTAGATTCATTGAATCACTAACATACTAATAATATCATACATTTCCAATCAAAACAACAAACCTAAGGATGTACCTACATTATTAAATTCGGTAAGTAGATTAATCAGATAATAAAATAAACAAATAATAAATTATATAATAGCAAGGATAAAATCACGAAGATAACCATACAATTTGGGAAATAATAAACAAGTAACAATCAAAGTGACAGGAGTCGCGAAATTTCAAAGTTCCGCGAAACATCAAAGATTCGCCCCTTTGATGTGTCGGAGATAAAATTTCATATGCTAAATAAAATTAGAGGGTGGGAGCTCAGGGCGGGCACGCTAAGCGTAGCGTGTCATGTGTAATAAGCGTGTAAAAAGAGATGGCAGCTTCAAGTGGAGAAGGGTTACTACTGGTGACGGGACTCGCGAAAGTTTCGTCACTTCCAAAAATAGCGTCTGATAAATGAGAAGATTTAAGTTACCACACTGGCGCCGGTTTCAGTAGTCATATTCTCAGACTGTACCTTGGTACTGCTACTGATGAGCCAGTGCAGGAAAGGAGAGACAGTTAAAAGTAAGAATAATCATATTTGATGAAGTAGTTTAACTTAATGACATTACTAATCCCTCAGTATCACTGTGAACTATTTAGATGTGCAATCAATAATTTATTAGTTCACATTCACCACCATACTTCTAAATTATCAGAAATGTTACAAGGCGATAATTATACAAGAGTAGAATATAATTCTTTTGGACAAGAATATGTAAAATGTCCGGATAATCAGATTCCTTTAAGAGCACAAAGCTTAGAACTTGATAATATCTTTATACTTAGAGTTTTGGTCTAACATACAAATAGTTGACAACCGCTTGGGGTAGTAGCTCGAACGTAGACCGCTCGGCTCACTCACTGCACATGGTGGTTGCGCTTTCGATTCCCGCGCCGGTGCAAATTTCGGAAATGGCATTTTTCGTAATTTGCCTTCGTCTGGGTGTCACTGGAATCGCCCCCAGTCCAATGTACGGTACCCATAGTACAAGCGTTGCTTAGTTTGGGACCATACGGTTGGTGTGTCAGTCTGGCGATATTTATTTATTTTAATGAGTTAATTTTACACACTAACTCCTAGTTCGGATAGTAACTACCGAAACATTTTATCTTATTCAGGAGTGTCAGGCAAGGTTGAGTGAGTTCTTCAACAATAGTACTGGAGCCGGATTATTTCCGAGAAATAAGAGATGATTTCTTCCCCGTTCAGTCTCTCGTGCTGATGTGTTTAACGTAATGCCTTTGATGAATGCAGCCGCGTCGCAGTTAATATTGCGAACCGTATGTGATGTGGTGCAATCAAGGCGAATTTTATCAAGCGCTAAGCTTATTTTACTCTCGAATGATTTGCTCACTTGTGGGTGGAATAAATTTTGTTGGTATTTCGTTTACGTTTGTTGGTATTTAATTTTCTTCGATTTTATATTCAAATATATTTTATGGTGACGAATCATCAATTGAATGACGTCTGAGCAAGCATAGGGAATCTTGTGGTAAATTGGATACTTGACTAACAATTTGTTCAATTCACAGTCTGTGGCTTCATGTTCTTGTAATTAAACCACTGAATGGACTCCTTTCAGCCTTTGCTTAAAATAACCAGTTATTTAACATGAGCTTTCCCAAAGTTCAAAGGGAATTTATAATTCTCAGAAACAATAAGAGGCGTCGGCTCGATTATTACAATTCTAACGAAAATAATACGGCTTCTGATTGTATAGGCATCAAGTACTTTTATTAAACTCTAAGTTGGTAGGGGTCGTCAACCTCTACACTATTATTTTTTCGACTAGATTACAATAAATATGGAAGAGCTATAAATAGGGAAATTACCATCTCTCAAACATTAGTTTCTTCATTATCATCGATGACGTCAGAAGATTAACTTATCACAGCAACGTGAGCTATGGTTTCATGAATTTTCAGGAAAATAAATATGAGATAAGACGACGTGCCGGTTCGATGAGCATAGTACCACTCATGCATAAAAATGTCTTTGTTAAAATTTAAAATTGCCGTGACCGTCGACACAGTTTATTTTGTGCCGGGAGTAAGATTTCTAGTATCATCACAAATGTGATTATGGGAGAATATAGTTCAATATGTATGAAGAAGATGATAATGTTGTTGATTCAAAATGTGATAGAATTTTATTTTGTGTCGCATAAGTAAGAGTAATGATGTGATTAGAAACTGGGTTTAGAAAGGATTAAAATGGCTATGGATTCATAACTGGTGTTGAGGAAAAAGTAATTTTAATGATACTAATTTAAGACCTATAAAGTAGCAAAACAAACATGATTCAAGTCCATCTGTGGACCGTCGAGAAATTATAATAGAACATAAAAATATGTGCACATTTAATTCATAGGTCATTGTCATCTCGAGAGTAGCAAGTTGAAAATTGCGGTCTGAACGTGACCGCAATGTATAAAATCGATTTATAATAAAATTTACATAGATGAAGACATTATGGACTATCAAATAGAGGATTTTATTATATGGGTTTTATATTTTGTTAAGTGGTCATAAATTTTAAACGACTTCAAATTATTATTTTCTATAGATTCGTATTATTGGAGATTATCGGATCAATATGATTTGCTTCAGTAATCTCCATTATCTTAGTCTTTATCAGAAAAATTGTTTATTTATAAAATAACGCAGATTTTTAAGTACAGTAAATGTAATAACAATCTCAACAATAAGTACATTTCCTTCTAACAAGTAACAACTCTACACTGCTGTGTGTTTGAAGCGATTGAAAATCGTGCGCTTAATTGAATGAAAACATTTCGCTTGCATTTCATGGACAACAGTAAAAACTCAGTGCAGACAATCGCGAAACAAAACCAATTACGTTTAGTGTTCGTGCATCTGTCAGTAAACGTTGTGCGTTTTTCTGTGAGATTTTCAATATTTAAGGCACCTGTCTATATATAGGAATGAGTGATTATTGTGAAACCTTTTGTCACAACACTATTTTTTTCATCAGGAACTGGTATTTCAGTAAACGTAATTTTACTCCATTGATTTAATAATTGCACTTTAGTAGTTATGTCTCTTACAAATAGTATTTTTTATATTATTGTATTTCTTATGTTTACAACTGGATCAGAACGCGACCTTGACTGAGAAGATGACTCCAAGATACGCAGCGGGCTTGTCGTATCACCCGGAAAAACGAAGCGGAATTTGTAAAACTTTTTAATTATGCTTTTAATTCAAGACCAAGTTTTTTGGATCATAGAGTTTCAAATGTACATATTTTATTTATTTCAAAGCCTCATCAATGCAATATCAGCAGTCATAAATCAAAAGAAACCGTTGCACAACTATCTCCCTATCACGTAATACCATCACTCCGGAATTCTGTCCTCAGAAAATGAAAATGTAGTCCACCCAAGCATTTAACCAATTACCAACTTAAACAAACTTTTAGAATACACTCTATACAGAAGCTTTAAAGGCGTATTTACCTTACTTAGTTTCAATGTACAGTGGTGAAATAACATTTCGGTAACGTAGATGTCCCGCATCTGAAATTCAGATGGAGTTTTTCAGGACCAGTTTTGGGCAGACGCCAATGTTTTGCGGTCGTGTTGGTTTTCAGTTAATTTATGGATGAGAATTTACAATTATAAAGAGGTTATGAAAATTAAATCTTATATTGCCACGTGTGAGTTAGGACCGTGTGTGTGAAAACATAAATATGTTATTCTAATTAACGTGGGTACATTGATATTTTTTTTCATGTGTATTCCGGTCACGTTACGATCGATAAAAAAAATATCAAACGAATTGTAAAACGCCTTCAGTAGGTATAGAACAGCCAGCTATGACACAAATAAATGAGAAATAAATCGTATTCGTCTTTTTCTCACCTTTCAATTACGAATAAGGGAGAACGACTCGTTACGACACTATGCAAAATGCTTTGTTTAAGTTTTCTCTCTATTTTATTTGATGTGTACTAGTTATTATTCAATGAACCTTAGATAGCCTTTGAAGGCGTCACTGTTCCTTTTTACTACCTACCACCGGCTTGTTACACTTTACTTTCATGTTATTCTAACACTTCTTTAGCGTGATAACTCTCTGTCTCAACTTTTCGATGTAGATAATCCGAGTGCGAATCTAAAATCTTTCCACCTTTATTTCTGACGCTGCATACCAAACAAATTTGGTCGATAGAAAGCCATTTTTCCACCCTGACGCGGGACAGGCATGGTACACAATTTGATTGATTGACGCCGGTACCTGTCGCCGCCACGAGACAAAGGCGTGATGTATGATGCTAAAACTATCGATTAACCGATACTATTAATAACTGTCGATAGTAATTGGAACGGTTTCGTGATGTAAGAATATCTGTAGCTGACTACTAATAAGCTTAAACGTGCGCTAGGAGACTCCAGACACGAGCGTAAATACAAAATAAATATTGCGACTAGTAAACCTGTTACGGATTTATAACGCATCGCGTCGAAACGTAGAAGCTATAATTGCTGCTTCATCTATATTTTAAGTGAGAGATTGGTACTACCCGGGTCGATCCAGCCTGATAAGCTGTAATCATTTGTCTACAGATTCAAACTCATTTTTTTTTCATTCATGTAAGCTGTCAAAGCATTTATAAATAGTCAGAATCTACCACCGGTTCGGAATGCTGCTTCCACTAAGAAGATACAGCAAGAAACTGAATGGTTACTTTTTTCAATAAATAAAAGATGGTGTACATTCTCAGGAACAGCAACAGAATATGAGCAGGCAACACCATTGGCACTAAATAAGTAATATTAAATAATAATCTAAGCTCACTCAGATTTAGGTATTTAAATAAAATGAGAAAGCTAGTTTAGTGGGGTGTGCATACCTACACATATTTACATCAAATTCAACGTTTACAAACCAAAATAATAATTAATAAAACAGAGGTGGATAAGAAGATGCTTAGGTGTGATGCCTTCCATGCTAAATAAATGAATAGGATTAACGACAATGCTGTTAAGATGAAAGTGAGTGGACCAATCCCCGCAAGCAGCGCCCGCGCACAGGGATGACTTGAAAAGTGGCATCACTCCCCTCAACCATAATAAAGGGAAGAGGGTGATTGTCTCTACCACCGCTCTTAAGCTGTAAGCAATCCCTTTGGTATTGCAAACAAGCATCTACATGCTATATTAGCTGCTTAATAAATGAAATGTGTGGTTGGTTAATATTAAACACTCTTACATGTTGTATAGTCTCTCGTATATTATTAATAAGTCCTTCCACATAGCTTACTCTAATCCCTTATATACTAAGTCAATACATTTCCTTATTAACTAAAACGTGTCCAATATCTCATCTACATACCGTCACGTAGTACATATAAGTAGTTTATAACACGTTCTTTTGGACGTGTTATAAACTACTAATTGTAGTATAGGGTGTTTAGCCCTATACTACAATTAGGCGAGTCGTACGCTTGTTTGTCGACATTGTTGAAAATTTCTAAAAAAAGAATTTTACAAAGCTTTATTTTCGTAGAGTGTTACGTTTCATACATATCGTTACAAGAGCATACATCTTTTCGCTGAATTACCTGCTATTCTTAGGCTTATCTCCTCGAGATCATTATTCTGCACACTGCTTACCATCTTTCAGTCTAAAATTACAGCAGGTGCCATATTGGAATACATAGAAAATTTTCGTAATCACATCTTGTATTTTTTAACTCGCTGAAACTATTTAAACCTAACCCAAATATTATGTATAACCATTCTGAAGTGTGTAAGTATGACCACTTGACCAAAAATACAATAAAGTTACTGCATATATATTTGTTTTGTTACCAATGTTATAACGTAATATAATTTGTGGTAAATTAACGAATCTCTTTATTCTTTTTCAGGTAAATTCAAAAAACAACACTTACATCAAATTCGCAAACCTCAGTAACGCAAAAAATACTACTATTTATCTACAGGTATGTAAAATGATTTCCAAATTGTTATTAGTTTCAACTCGGCTGGAAACTTTGGAACATTACAATACCTAACGAGTTGAAATTCAGGCTTTCGCGGTAGGTACCTGTTATAATTCCATCCTTTCGCTTTTAGATTTAATTTTATAAAATCGCTACGCTCGTTTCGTATAGTCTGGAAAGTTTCACTTTGATCTATTGTAGTTTGATGCAAACGTGTAAATTTATTATGGATAGATTGATCGTTTTTATAATGATGGAAGTTGTAGTCCTTTTTATACCGCCTCGGTAACAGTATAAAAGTTTTAAACATTGCTCACTTTTAAGGTCTATTTTAAGCGCTTTATTCCCTTTATTAAGTTATTTTTTTTAAATCGAAGTTAATAATATAAATTAACACTTTACAATATAGCAACCTTAAAGATAACAATCACTTTTGTCGACGTAGCTGTTAACCTAAATAAGCATCATACAATTTCATTACAGCAGGCAGGTGCTCACGAAAATTGAACGTCAGAAATAAGTTCCAGCTAGGATTCAGTTGAAAAATCGCCGTGAAGACCTAGCCTACTTAGCTAGTTATTTATAAATTTTATCAACATTGCCTTCATAACGCCCAGGGGCGGTTGAAATGTGAAAAAAGGCGGAAAAATTGCCGCAAGGCGTCAACTTGAATTTTTCTTTCCACAAAAAAAAATCTACTCGGGAAAAAGTATTTTCAGGGTTGCGTCTGTACGAACAAAAATACCGTAATTGGATTTGGAATTTTAATGATTTAAAAGACTGCGATTTTGGACGATCAAAATATAATTTAAATTAGAATAATACCGTAATTAACTAGCCCAAGAAACGAATTATTTAATGGAGCTCCATGCATGAAATGGTCGAAAAATATTTTCCTCCTAAAGAGGATGAATTAAAATGTTAACACAATCCACCAGTAAATTTTCACCATAATTGAAACATCTGTTATAACACGAATAATTTTCCTTTACGTTTACATACAATTTCAACGTCATATTTTTTCCTTGATTACTTAACTGGAGTGTAGTTCAATCGTATAGTCAATTTAATATTCGAATGAGCTACAGGACATATATTATTATGAGTAATTGGCTACGGAACCTTTGTTACAAAATTGCTGATCCAATTTTATGAACCTCGCACCGCACCATCAGAGCTAACGGGAATTCCCTTTGGGACTTGAAATATTTGTAAAATGGGCAAAAGCTGTTTCCCGTAGAATATAATATTGTGGGAGCCGTGGACTGAAATGGACCACGTAGAGTGTTGGGAATGGGATATTGTTAAAAAGCTTTTCAAGTTTAAAAAGATTTTTCTCAACATAGCACGATAAGTCCTTTTGCTTGACAGCGCGCTTCACACAACATCTGTGTGTTTAACAATAAACAGCTTACGAAGATGCATCCACACAAACTTGGCCTGGTTTGCCTCGCTCAGAAGTGACGAGGTTCACCCGAGGCGTTGCCAACGCCTCGCGCGACCGCTGTTATTTGTCATTCTGGCTGTCAGTGCGCCTGTTTATGTCAACTTAACGCTTCACTTCACTGGCATTCGCGTGCAGCTAGAAACCGTGGCAGCCTCGCGCGGCTGTGTGGACGCGCCTAAAGTGAAAGGTTAAGATGTAAGTCCTTTCTCGTTTTTCTAACACTGCTGTTGAAGCATCATTTTCATTTGGAAGACATATTATATCTTCAAGAACTAGGTCACGATTCTTGATCATCGTCCATTTCGTCGCTTCAATCATTCCAACTATTTGAGCGTTAGTTATCTCATCGCCAGAGCCTATTCCGTTTGCTATTAGATCTGTGATTGAATATTTATCACAGCAACGCTACTCTCACCTCAATAACGGATTTTAAAAGATATTTCCACCTTCCAAATAACATTTTCGTAAGAGCTATTGGCAAGGGGGAGCCCTCCACACACTTATTTCGTAATCTTTGGCCCGCAGCCTCGGAATTTCTATCCTTCGTCATATAAAAATACACTTTGATGTCAAAAGTGGCGGTATTTGATATATGTCGTATACCACGACAATGCTGTGTACTCGCCGAGGGTTTAAAGGTCCTTTTGTCGTGTTTGGAATTGTGTTGTCGATGTTGTAGTGGCCTCATTTGACAGCGGCTCTTGATAAGCTTTTGATCTGAATTTTTATTCTTAATATATAATTTTTGTTTTGAATAAGTACCTATATTGTTAGATTTTTTTATTTTTAACTTTATTCTTGACGTCACTTTGTGTATGGGCCAGTATAATTATAAAACTACCTTGAGTTATAGTACATGCTTTCCCCTAGTGAAATATATCATTACTGTCCTGAATGTCATTGAGCATTCAAAGGAAGACAAAATCATCTTTCACTTTCCCGCTAGCTAAATTTGTTAATACTTTTATCCACATACTTTTAGTACAATATTTGTCGACTAGAAGTGAAGGCAAGGAGTATTTGAATTCCTGAACACGGTGTACGTTGCTTCGTCTTATGCTTAGTCAGGATGGAAATGTCTTCAGCATTCACGCTAACCGAGCTTAGTGGCACAAAATATTCAGTATTTAAAGGGCTAAGGCGTTCCACCCCGCCGTCTTAATCAGGTCGGTGGCTAACAGGGTAACTTGAATCCCATTACGCTAACTTATTATTCGTCGAGAATTTGCCACATGGGCCCACAAGAAATACGAAGATATTAAACGTCAATAAATCGACATTTCCCGGAACGGATTTCAGGCGTTACATTCGCTTCACGTCGCCGCTGTCCTCTCAACCCGAAGCGAACGAGCCGATCAAGTGTGGCATCGGATTTAATATTCTTTTTAACGTAGTAAAAATGTTACGGAAGTAACTGGCAGGGAGCAGCGAAGTAAAAGGCAAGTCCTTGGACTAGCTAATATATGAACCACAAAATAGGTATTTAGCATAGTATCACAGAAAATATCGCAATACGCCGTATGATCTTCCAAATCCAATCACTTTTGGCCATTCATTCAACCATAAGGCGCGTCCAGACTACCAAATGAGTGTTCTTTGCATCCCTACTTAATCTATCATTTTTTTTTGCATATGCAGTGATATACCATTTTTTGTTTTACATATTTGTTAGGTGAAATAAACATAATAAAAAAAACGCTTGTTTAGCTCTCTATATTCAGTCTTAAACTACAATCAGTGTTAGGGTAACGCAAAATTGACACAAACTTGTCGGTGGACAGGCTAACAACAAAAAATATACGCCTCTAACAAAGAAGAAGAACAAGCAAAATGACAAATGACAGCGCTCAAGGGCGGCATTTCCTTCGTTCACCACAAGCGAGGCAGAGTGGCCTCGCGAGGCTGCTCAGACGGTGTGGATGCGCTTATTTAAAAAATAAAGATATTTTCTAGTCACGCGCCATCCAGCAGAAACGGTAAAAAGGCGTAAAACAGTAATTCTGTAACGAACTCCACCCTGGTCATGGACCGACGCAAATGGACTACTAATTTATGGTAACAACGAAAATTGCTTTCAAAAAACCTCGCAAATGCTATGAATAAAATTTCAATTATTCGACCGACACTTCTGGAGACTCGATTCAAATATTTAAAGGGCGCGTTGCGTTGTGTCTGCGATCGTCTGCAGTAAGTAAGTGCGTGAAATTGTTAGCACCAATGTAAATTACATTATCAGATATATATACGACTAGCTGTGCCCGCGACTTAGTCCACGTGTAATTTAACTTAACAAAAAAATTGGGATTATTCATCACCTATTTTATGCCCTTGGGGGTAGAATTAATCAAAATCCTTTCTTAGCGGATGCCTACGTCATAACATCTACCTGCATGCCAAATTTCAGATTCGATCCGTCCAGTGGTTTGGGCTGTGCGTTGATAGATCACTATGTCAGTCAGTCAGTCACCTTTGAGCCTATATATTTAGATTACCAGTAAGCTAACCCTTTTTGTGCACTTTTTAGGGTGACTATCTAGTTGACTGGACCGAATAGGATCGCTTCATTTCCTGTCAACTTGAGCTAAGTTGGGTGAAGCTGAGGAAATGAAGCGACCCTATTCATCGAAGCGGGTAGGCCCGCTTCATAGCACAGCCTAGTGGAGAAGGAACCAATGTGAAGTAGAATAATTTGCTCCTAAAGTGGCCATGCCCAGTCAGAAATTGAGCCACACAGTGGTCCACCCTTGTGTGGCTCAACCATTATTGGTCACCATTGTCGATCCTGGCTTACAGGAGTTACAGTGGTGGTAGTATGTGGCGGGACTAGCACAGCCTAGTGGGCGGTCACCCTTAGGAACGTCGTGGCCGTAATTACTGAAGCACTGGTTCCTGAACATCGTTCAAATCACCAAAATTAAGGATCGCATTTTGATTCGCATCTCTTTGTGTCAAGATATTTCGTGAAATAGACGCATTTTGCCTTGCGCTTATTCTAACAAAACCACATACCAGCGTTGTCTCAAACGTGTGGTTGCTATAAAATGGTCAATGTACATTCTAGGACAGCCACAGAAATACTGTGGACGTTATTCTAACCCAGAAATAACCAGTACAAAATTAAGATAGCGTAGCCTTCAAAAAATAGTTCATCAGTAGATTTTCAGCCTCCATTAACTATAGAGGCCACTTCTTATAAACCTTCATTATACAATATGAGTAGATACATACCTATTCCTTTACTAATTATTTCTAACAAACTATTTAATTTCGCAGTCATTCAGATTCTTCCTTTAAAGAGATACGCCACAATGATCAGTTCCACTCTCATGACAGAGTCTAGTAGAACATTAATAGGCTGTCAGACGTACCAAAATGAATCGCCTATCTCCAAATTCTCGGTCTAAACCTCCTTGTAAGTGAGGGTCCGGAGTTACGAGCGGGCACTTCGATTACTGCCTCTTTCTACCCCGATTTTTATGTGCGGATTAGTGGGACGCTGCGCCTTTATGGACCCAACTGATCTCCATTGATTTTTTTATTGGTTGTAGTGCCACTAATAGCTAGTTATATATTCTCGAGCATAAAACTAACTGTTTAAAGCAGAAACAAAATTGTTTTGCTACTTATTTTATGCCAATCTATACGCCATAGGCAAATCATAGAGGACTTTCTACCTAATACCCATGTAACTTATGGTTTAAAATTATAAATTGAATTGAATTATCGGGTCAATGTAAACCCTTAGGGGCACTTAAAAAAACACCTTATCACACATTCAGGCTCTAGCGCTTCGGCGGCCGCTACCGTGGCAAGATCGCTTCGCTCGCTCTGCTAGCGCGCTGTGGTGACCGTTCAAACCTTCGCGTTGACCCGCATTTGCCGCAAAACTGTTGGTTCGATATAATCATCGTCGTATTGAAAGAAGAGAGGAGTAAATAAAACTCAACTAGAAATAACGAAGCTCTTAAAATCAGTGGGAGATGAAATGATCATCAGAATTCGCCTTCAGAACTATTCTTCAATAAAAGGGTTTACTTACTGCCGATAACTAACTAGACAAGTTTAGCCGTACTCGATAACCTTAGGTCCAATTGTGGAAACCATACATAGCTAGTTTCTTATTCAGCCTATGTCCAGAAAACTAATTTGTACTCCTTGTCACATTGAACGTGACTAGTCTGTCGATATTTCTGGTATGGTCAGAACAATAGTACATTGTTACACGAGTGGTGAAAGTGACTTATTTAGTCCCGAGACGGGGTTTGGCGCCCGAGCGTAGCGAGGGCGCTAATAGCTCGAGGGACAAAATAAGTCTTTCACCCGAGGTAAACACTGTGCTTTTCATTACGAATACAAGGAAAGTAAAAATAAAAACAGGAATTGGCTAAAGAAATAATACAAGGAAGTATGAACAATACTCTACAACTCGAACTCGTTGGCCAGCCAACTTCATTATTTAGCCATTATTTTTCATTTTCATCTTTAAATATTTTGCCCAAATCTATGTTATTTTAAAGAAATTGTTGAAACTAAATTATAATTAAGTCATTTAAAAATATATATTCTTTATATAATACTTAACTTTATGTTATTTCAATTTTACATCGTGCTGTAATGGAGTGACTGTAAAAAAAGTTTAAACATGGTTCCATAGAAATGTGAAAATGGAACTAGTTTTTTTTTTATAATATGACAGCTGTCAGTTGAAAGTGATTCTCCCGGGCCGGAAAAGTATTACTTTCAACCCGCTTCTCAGGCAACTTCAGACCTACTTTCAGAGTATGAGTAATGAAAAATAAATAATAAAGTTGCTGCTATATTCATAATCATATTATAGTCACATAGTAACAGGTAATAAGTAATTAAATTTTCCTTTTGTTTTTTGCGTCAGTTTTCAATATTTCAAATTTTTAAACGATGTACCTAGCAAATTTTGTCTGACTCTGCACGTAAAGTCCATCAGGCTTTCTAATAAATAATAAGTGCCTGGGCGTGTAAAAAGGTAACGAAACATAATGGGCAATGAAGGCAATAAAAATAAACAAAACACGAAATAAAAACATGTCGTTTTATTTTTAATGCGGAACAAAACGTGCCGTGAGTGGATGAAGTTGGAGTGGTTGTGCGTATATACCAGTTCCGTATATAAAATAATAAAGTTGTAAACACCTAGGTAAATAAATTATGATATCAATTGTGGTATCGTGAAATCAGGACTAACCTAAATTTAAACTAAACTAAAAGTATTTCTGCCTTGCATTAAAAAGTGGCAACATAGTTAAGTCGTTATGTTAGTTTAGATATTTCATAAAGAAACAGCACCAATATCGATTTCCTAGTTATCTAAACCTAAAAGGGTTACAAATGATTTTAGCCGCTAATCTAATGAACATCAAATTGATGGGTATCATACAATGGACTGGGGGCGATCCCAGCGACACCTAGACCTGGGAAAATTACGAAAAGGCCATTTCCTAAATTTTCCTAGGCGGGAATCGAGCCCAAAACCAACCGGTACAGTGAGCCGAGCGGCCTACGCTCGAATCATTGCGCCAAGCGGTCATCAACCGCCACTATTGAACAATTGAACAGTTTATACTCTGAATTCAATTGTAAGATACATACATAAGTAAATAATTGAAATGGAACATCAAGAAAACGTACTTCCATATTTCAAGAGGTCAGCGTCCTATTTTAAGTGAGATATATAATATTTAATATGATCACTTACCCCGTTATTGATAAACCTAGTATAGCAGGTAAATAGCTACACACAGAATTATCTCTTTCTGACATTCGAAAGAGGAAGACAAAGCACTATATTACCGCTAGACCTCGACTAAGTAGACGTACAAACCCATACCAATGTAATTACCATTTAATTTTGCATATTACTTACTGTTAAACTTCTTTAATCAGATTACCACAACGGTATCTCATAAACCATCACTTCAGCATATTCTCGGAAAACATAAAGCATTTTACTTTTGAAGCAGGTTGAAAAAAGTAATATACAGTGTCTGGGAAGTCATAAGCTATGGCAGGATCCACTCTGCTTCCTAATAACATTTTAATAATAAACTCGGGTCGAAGGGGAATGCTTCCACTACTTTGGGGTGCAAGGTGGAAGGGAGCAGCGAACGATGTAAAACATTTCTTCACTGCTGATTTATACCTAACACTTCATTCAAACGAATCGGAAATGGTGATGATGTGATATTCTCTATTATTTTTTTCGCCAATTCTGGTGTCATAGTTTTGAGGTCACCCAAAAGCCTTCAACCAAGCTTCGCGACTGCGATACGACAGCTTAATGGGCTTCCGACACACCACAGTAAATATATACAGTATTTCAACTGGCATGTACTTCCACAGGCATGGTGAAGCAAGGAGAAAAGTATCATTTTAATATTGCTGAATAATAGGAGAAATAAATCAGCTTTATTAACTCCTACTCCAAGACAGTTGTCATAAAAAAATATCAGGAAAAGTATTTCTCAGAGAGCTTATTAAGACTAACATTTCACGTAATTATTATGCGAGAGAATACATAATTCAGCCCAGTTTTTCCAATTGTCGCTTTAAACTTGCAGTTTGCACCAGAAAAAGCTAAAAAATAGAGATTTATAGTGGATTCGCACAGCCACAAATCAAGTCAAGGCGTCCGAATTTCTGTGAAAACTATGTATTTTCCCGACCACTCACTGCTTTCTTGCGCAAAATGTACAATGAATTTTGTAGCAACTTATTTGCGCTGTATGTACTTGCTCCCAATGTATTTTTATGTGTTCCGCAAACAGAATCATGATTGTGAACAGGTGTTATTTATATATTTACAACACCAGCATCACCGTTTTAAAAATAAAGGGATGTGAGTCCCATTGCATTCGAAATAAAAATAAATTGAAGTTGCAAGATTTTTTGAGGACTATTGTCATACCTGACATGAAAACTGTGACAGCCTAAATAACGGTGAAGGTTAAATAAATGTAATCCAGAAATAAGACCTGGGGTGCTAGTCTTAACAACGATAATCGATATATATCGACATTTGTAGTGTCTAATCATACTCTAAATTTCATATTTTTATCTTTTTTGTCTTCGTATCAATTACTGAACGAACAATATACAATTTATATATACAATTATTTTTCATTTTGACGGTATACGATGGCAAAAAAGATGAAATTTAGAGTAGGATTCGACACTACAAATGTCACTATAATAATATATCGATTATCGTTGCTAAGAGTAGTACACCTGGATGGAGCAATTAATCGGGTAGCATGTTTTCGATTGGGCTAAGACTATATCCTTTCGCAAAATAGCAATAGTAGGTTTATTTTATAATAAAAGTACTACACATGAATCACATAGGTACAAAACTAAAAGACAAAGGATTCAAGTTTCTTAGTGAGTACTTAGTAATTCGATCGTTTTGTCGTTTTGCTGGTTTGATTCGTTCCAGTCCAATGAGTCCCATCCTATTTGTGGATGGATTAGCTTCAGAAAATAGGTTGGTTGCTTTAATAGATTATCTTGGAGAACGGATATCAAGACCCGCGGGATGGATTAGATCATTGCCTCTAATTGTGTTAAGGAAATTAGTATGGGTATACCGCAGGGAATTCATCGTTGCTTTAGATTGTTAGTAGCGAACCCAGTCACCCGTTATCCAGCCACAGATCTTGCTAGTAAAAAAATATTAAGAGTAACTGAGAGGCGGAAAATTTAGGATTACCTACTTATATGTTTTTAATATAAAAAATAAAAAAGTATACAAAATTTGGTTGGATTTCATAAGAAAAACTAGATGTCGACAGCAGCGCCACTTACTGGATTCAACTATAGTTAAAATCCACCCCGATGACCCGATAAGCGCAAATAAAATATCATCAAATTCGGTCACGCCGTTTAGTAGCAGCAGAATGACGAACACACGTACACCGGAGTTTTAAAAATCAGTAATGATTATCTTTTAGGCCAAGAGGAACATGCGTAGAATATTTCAAGTCTGTAGGTCCCACAGTTTTGGAGATTTTATGAGTCACTTCTTTAATTTATTCACTTTTGTTTTCTATATAAAAAAACATGAAACTATATTACAAAGAAATTTGCTTTTTAACAACTTGAACACTATCGCTCCTAGCTGCGGTGTCCATTTAATAGTATATTGTTACACGAGTGGTGAAAGTGACTTATTTTTCCCGAGACGGGGTTTGGCGCCCGAGCGTAGCGAGGGCGCTAATAGTTCGAGGGACAAAATAAGTCTTTCACCCGAGGTAAACACTGTGCTTTTCATTACGAATGCAAGGAAAATAAAAATAAAAACAGGAATTGGCTAAAGAAATAATACAAGTAAGTATGAACAATACTATACAACTCGAAAAAAAAATAAAGATAGGATTGCCGCCTATTTTGTTTTTTTTCGTTGGCCGGCTAGCTTCAAATGTGAAAATGGAACTAGTTTTTTTTATAATTTGACAGCTGTCAGTTGAAAGCGATTCTCCCGGGCCGGAAAAGTATTACTTTCAACCCGCTCCTCAGGCAACTTCAGACCTACTTTCAGAGTATGAGTAATGAAATAACTATTATTTCCTTCAGCAGAGAAAGCAATTTTAGTATTTATACTATACTACAACTTTTACCCATTACGAAATGAACAGAGCTGGAAGTATCAACGTTTTTTCTGAATTCACAAAGATGCAAGAACAGAACTTTCAGGAACATAATTTATTCATCAGTATCAGTTACATAATTTTGTATTTTAATAAGGTAATATTTCATTAAAAACAAATTATTTTAATGCAAAAATAAATTAAAACAACGACGTTCAAATTTACGAATTCACAAAATAAGTAAACAAACCTCGACGTTATTACCTTTCGCAAAATTCAGATTAATATAATTGAAATAATACCGGCTCGAGTTTCCTGTGTAATCACGCCTAAGTTTTTGCCTTGACTAGTAACAGTAACAAAGGGAAACCATTTCACGTTAATGAAATTAAAGTGTTTTTTTATCTTGAAGGAACAACAAAAAGTTTTTCAATTAAACGAACAGGAGTACTTACTCTTATTGTGTGTTACAGTTCTCGTCCATCTATAACTTTCCTTTATTTTATCTCATTTGCTTAATCTTGCTGGGTTTCTTTAGTTGTAAGGTTGAATCATTTGGATTTTTTGCGCAGGCTCCAATTTTAGGTGGCTATTTACTAAGTAGATGCTATCACAGTTATTTACCAATTCATCAATATTTACGAAGTGTTCTAAATTTTACAACATTTTATTCCGAACGAAAATACGAATTAAATTATATATTATTATATGAATTAAATTATGAAACATAATTATTATGGCAAGCCCTCAATCATTGCAAATTGTAACTAAGGTTCGTCTTCATAAATCGATCTCAAGTCTTAGAGCGATCATAAGTACGCTTTTGACAATTCATTTTGTACTGATATGACATAAGAATTACATTTCCAAGATTGCTCTCAAACTTGAGATCAATTTATAAATACGGGTCTAAAACGGATAAAGGGAAGGAAGAGAGTTAGTTAGTCTACTAAAACTAAACGCAGCAGTAGCACAATACTATGCTTATAACAATACGACCGAGGCCGCACAAACGCTCTGAGTACTGCTGCAAATTATCTTAGTTTTACAGGCGTAGCGCTCTGAATCTGACGCAATGCACACTTTGTTAAACCGATTAGCTGCAACGGTACGCTTTGGGGTGTACCTATAGATTTAACATATATAGTACAGAGTACAACACTATGCTAAATAGCTTTTAATTTATATCTATAGAGTATTCTATTACACAGACTTTGCTACCCATGTATTCTATGTGATCTAGCGTTTTTGATATATTAGAACAATCAACTCACAAGCCATACCTTAACTAGTCTAATACCATACGCGAATCTTTACAATCGGGCTTTGTCTAGTTGTACGATGCCTCCGTGACGCCACTACGACGCCGCCTCAACTTAGGGCGGGCGGAGTTACACTAGTAAGGCGTTTGCGATCCGACTGCAATTTCTAAACAAATTCGCTTATATGATGCGAACACCGTCATGTATTTATGTTTTCTTTTAACAAAATGGTTGTCGTATCGCCTTCGCCTGACCATAGCGGACATTGCCTTAGAAATGAGCGAACCGCCTTATAATACCACACATATGATAGTGAAAGAGTCTAAAAAAGGAAAGGACGTCAAACAAAAGCCTGTTCTGAAATACCGAATTTAAGCGATAATACATTAGATTAATGTTCTTTAAAACGACTCAACCTCAACCATTTAAGTAACACTTAAGACATCGAATAATAGAACATTAGTCTACAATACCTCACCTTGAACACCTAACAAATAACAAAAGGGGAATATTTTCGTCGTTTTTACAAAACCGCTTCGTCAGACATATTGACACCCACAGGGTGTTTGAAAAGGGTGGAGTGCTTAGTCGAGTACTTACCTGCCAGTCATTAGGCGAGTGCACGCGTCAGTGGGCGATAAAGGAACTTGTCAATGGGTATTGATCGGGCTCGAGCGGAATTTGAATTTTATGCCGTGTTTTTTATTTATTTGTTGTGTATTTTAGAGGGATATGGTTTTTATTATTTGACGTTATTTGTCAAGTTAATCTGTATATAATATATGTAGACCAGATTCTAGAGTTTGATGATTGAAATCTATAATGGCGCTTATTCTGATAGCAACAAACTAAAGATGTTCGAACTAGTTTCGGCCATTCAAGTGTAATCGTGTGAAAGCAAGGAAGGAAAACTCATTCTTGTAGAAAGTAAATAAAAGTTTTTCATAAAAATACCTTCACAAAAATGCAATGCAACTTTGGAAATATAAAGGTGAAAGTGGCGCGGAGGGCTGCAATGGCGGAACGGACATCTATGGCAGGTCGTGGGGTGACAGACTTCGCGTTAAAACGTTAGGGTTGTAAAAAATACAAAATATTGAAGTTTATCAACTTCCAAATTGATTAAGATTGAGTTACCATTTTTTTTCAAATAGTATACTATAATAGTAGTACTATTTAATTATTAGTTTGCAGATAATATAAATTATGGCAATTATAAAAAATATCTCACGATCCTAATTTATTAATTATTCTAAGGACTGTTTATTAAATACTTTAAAATAGATCACTATACATTTTATACTTACTAAGCTATGAAACTTAGAAAATTAAGGTCCTTTTGTTCTAACTAAGCTATAAGACTCAGAAAATTAACAAGTCATTTTGTATTGGTAGGACATAAGAATGATATTTCCAAGATCGGTCTCAGACTCGAGATTGATTTATTAAAACAGGCCTTAAAGAAAACAAATTTAAATGCTCAAATAAAAACGAAATAACGTTAAAGAATTCATGTTTCAATCAAGCGACGCCAGCCCTGAGTGGGGCGAGCTGCCAATCTCGCGACAAATAACATTTTAAAATCGCAACTTTGGAAAATAGAGATACGAGGCTTCGGAACGTTTAATAGTGATTTATGGTGCGATAAAAATATCAACTTTCCACATTACCGCGCCGAGTGTGTTCGCCTTAAATTGAATAAGTTCCGCAACGGGGTAAGTAAAAATTATTGCGATAAGGAACTTCAAGCTCTAGGAGTTCCGCGAAAATCATAACTAAGATAAAAATAAGTTCAAAGTTATGGAGCCAAGTACTTTTACTCCGCTCCGGAATTTTTTTTGGAGCTTGAAAGAATATTTTTTAAGCGTTGATATAGTCTTGCTTTTTGTGTAGAATACAATGTAATTAACAAATATAAACTCAAGTTATCGTAATGAAGGGCATACCAGCAAGACAGATTTCTTACCTGAAAAAAAATATGTAATTAGATGTACATTCAAAAAACTGTGAAAAGCCTCGTTTCAGTGCAAATATTAATAATTAGTTGCTATTATACAGATTCCTTTGTTCAGATTCGAACATAAAAAAAAAACTTGAATAGACCGCTATTTCCCACCAATTTGGAAGCCAGGGAAACTCGTAAAAAATATCCCAAAAACACTTTGCTCTAAACGGTTCTGTAGATCAGGCACACAAAACGCAATTGCTGTAATAACAATAAAATATCATGAGAAGATATTTTGCATGCTCAAGCTTTTGACGAACCTTGAGACGAGAAATATATGGATCTGACTCTGATAGGTATATATTATTTATAGAGGGGCATGTTGAATACCATTGGCACGGTTGACATACTGTGGAATAAATAAAATAATGTCTATTATGATTCAATTTGATGTAATAACTCTGGTTGAGGTGGACGGGAGCAGCCCAACGCTAAATTTATTTTAAATTATATTTGTTCTTTTATATTTTTTCGCAATGGCGGAACAGCGCCCTCTAGAATTATTATAGCGTAATATTCCATGACCATTAACAAAATTTAACGCATGCGCGTATCCATCATTTGAAACGTGACTTATGGAACGTCTTTAGTTCATACACAAATCTCATTATAAAAATTGATAAAATATACTTTTTTCCAGAAACAGGGAATCTTTTCAAATTTATAATATTGTAAAAAGCCAGTTCAGACTATTACGATCATTTAATAAAATATAACTCTAAATTGAAAATTTAAAAACCCCCGATGCGATGACCTGTTCATCAAATGTATAATTTACCTAGTTCTTCCAAATAATGATGTTAGCGCGATTTGCGTAGCTCCCGTAGCTCAGTATCCATAGCTCATCTCGCAAATTCATCTGGTACAACTAGTTTCGATGCCAGATTATGAAAGCACCATTTAATCATTTGTTTTGGCTTCCTCATTTATAATCTATGATGTACAATAATCAACAGAAAATCTGTGTAAAAGTATGAGACATTATTTTGTTATGACATTATAATAATTGACATTAGAATAGACAACGAATCTAAATATTGATGTCACGGAGGTTTTATTCCTAGTAAAATATTATCAATTATGATTCAATTTGATGTAATAACTCTGGTTGAGGTAGACGGGAGCAGCCTAGGGGAAGAATTTTCAATAACGCTAAAATTATTTTAAATTAGATTAGTTTTGTTATATTCTTTGTCAATGGCGGAGCAACGCCCTCTAGAATTATTATAGCGTAATATTCCATGACCATTAACAAACCAAACAAAATTTAACGCATGCGCGTATCCATCATTTGAAACGTGACTTATGGAACGTCTTTAGTTCATACACAAATCTCAATAAAATTGATAAAATATTCATTTTTTTCAGAATCAGGGAAACTTTTCAAATTTATAATATTGTAAAAAGAAGGTTCAGACTATTACGATCATTTAAAAATATAATAAATCTAAATCCAATCACCTCAAATTTCGACTGGATTCGAGCCGAGGGAATTGGTTTTGGCCGTGAATGTGGCTTTTTTAACCTACAAAAGAGCTGATGATCTTCAAACGGCTGAACCGATTTTCATGAAACATAGCTAAGAACACTCTCGATCAGAATACCTATCTAACAAAAGAAACAAAATTGAAATCGGTTCATCAGCTTGGGCGCTACGTTGCCACAGACAGACACACAGATACACAGATACACAGATACACAGACACACAGATACACATGTTAAACTTATAACACCCCTCGTTTTTCGTCGGGGGTTAAAAATACGTTAAATATAAAATGACCGCTTAGCGCAGTGGTTCGAGCGAGGCCCACTGCACATGGTGGTTGCGGGTTCCATTCCGGAGCAGATATCGGAAATGGCCTTTTCGTAATTTGCCCAGGTCTGGGTGTCACTGGGGTCGCCCCCAGTCCATTGTACGGTACCCATAGTACAAGCGTTGCTTAGTTTGAGACCCTACAGTTGGTATGTCAGTCTGGCGATATTTATTATTAAAAAAACATCCATTAAAATACCATTGACAAATATCCTTTTGGACAACTTATCAAGAACATATTTTCAGCCTTATGTAATCTTATTTGAATAAGATTTTGCAAGCGGCTTAACTTAATTGTAAATGTTCTAAATTATCTATGTACCTACTCATGATTTTACCTTACCTTTTAAGTACCTTTATTGTTTGCTCTTAAACAGCTTTATGTGACTTAGATAGAGACTCAATAGCTTTCACCATAAAATGTCTATAACCTGACGAGCCGAAAACCTTATATTTAGGGCAAATCAAATTTTCAGTACCTAGATAACTTTTATTGACGCCTACAATTCACAACCCATAGAAATGTTATCAGGCTTTTTGAAACTCAGCAAACACTAAAACGAATATCTTACGCCATCTTAGCATTATGTAGGTACTTATTGGGCCCTATACGGGTACACTATACTAGCATTTAAAGTAAGACTTTTTAGCAAGGAATAGAGTTCACTTTTGTCTGATAGCTTCACTATTTTGATGTGGCAGTGAATAACCAAAAATAAATTCAGTGGGACTACATTCTATTCTATGTGGGATAAAGTTCAATTTGTTTTGAAGGAGTTTTGGTAGACTCTTTGCAGGGGTGTGTAGACCTAGATTTTGTTGTGGGTGTTCGTTTTTATTAGGTATACATAAGTGCCTTGTCGATATTACAGGGAATAACAGTCTGGATGGATAGAATATTTTTATAACTTCCATCAAAATTCTAAAATTAAGTACCTGCTCATTTATAGACACATCTTTTGAAAACATTCTTCTCATAAACCTGTCAAAAATTTAAAAACAATATTCAAAAGTTTAACATCAAAATGTTCCCGATCACTGAAGTTTTGAAATTCGACAGCTCTTTAAAAATGAAGACGTACATCCTCTATGAAGTGCCAGAAGCACGCCTGAAGTTTGAACTTGTAACCCTAGTTTCAAAGATCCTATCAGGTAGCCAATCAATTACAGTGGCTGAAGGAAACAATGTAAATCGTATCGAGTCCTGAAGCGGTTTGCTTGAAGTTTGGCTTATAAATCGTTTGTAAAAATATTTCAATTTGTTGAGACGTTGAAACTTGCAGACTTTTATGGACTTTCGTTTTAAATTTGACGAATATATTTTGTTCGTTGTATTTTCAGTGTTTTGCATTTTTGGTGTTAAACTGTAAATGCCTATTTTATTTGACATCAAAGAAAATGATTAGGAAAGACAAAAGGCACACACGGAAAATACAACAACACGATTTTTTTATACATTTTCACAGCCATCACTGGCATTCTCAATTTTTTATTTTTTATTTATTCGGAAAGCAGTGTTTTACTTCTACATAGCAACTACATAAATAACTTATCACTATTAATCAGTTTTCGCTGATTATTGCTTATTTGTTTTACATTAGACAGTGTATAATTTATCTCATTATAATAAAAGTTTAATTTTAGTACAAGTCAATTAAGTTAAAAAGTTATGTAAAAAAAATAAATTAAAAAGGTTCAAATATATTGTATACTCTAATATTTTTAATTAGGTGCCCATCATTTCAAGTATACAAGCACTATAGTAGTACCTAGTTATTTATAGAATGTAAAGTTAATCCTAAATAACAACATCCTATATTGAAAACCTTTTCAGCAAAGAGCCATACTGAATTTCAGCGTCGCATTAATGACTTCGATCTCATCGTCGGAGAGACGGCCCTGGCTGGCCTATTCGGAACATCCGCGCGGCCATGATTAATTACACCGAGAATAGAGTTATCCGTGCAACAATTTTGCTTAATTAAGGGAGCTTCTCTTAGGCCGGGGTCGCACTGGTTAGACGATTGCAATTTGACGGCAATTGCAATTAACAAATCGCTTGAAAACGCTGTAAACCTACCTAGCGTAATTATTAAAATAACAAGAATATGAAAATACAGACGTTTAAATATTATGTTATTAGGAAATACGAAAAACTAAATGACGTCATATCCATAAGCCAGCGTGTGTGTGATAAAGAGAAACTGTGAGCCCCCACACTCCCCTCCCCACTGCTTGATTTCAAAATATTAAGTAAAATATTCCATTACATTATTTCATAGTTTTTCATAAAAAATTGTAAATAGTACCTCGTTACTTATGTACCTATTAATATAACAAATAAATTAAATTTAATAACGGTCCTACATACTGTTTTATCTTAAGAAAAAGCCTTTGTAATAACAAATAGGGTACAACATAAATTTAAATTATAATCCATCAATCATATCCAGAGTCCCTCGCAGACTCACTACGCGTTTCCAATAGCTAGGTGCGCAGCATCCGCGTTCAGTATGATAATATATTATCCGCCGGATATGGTTATCCGCGCACTTCACTAATTAAAACAGATATTGTAACGGTATTGATACTCGAGGCAACACACGACGATCTTAGTTAATTTGACTATATTATAATATAGAACGGTAGGATAGGGAGGATAGGTATGTGTAAACGAAGCCATTTAATACCAGTATTACACACGGCATGTTGCGGTGTTCAGTATTAAATAATACTGCTATTAGAAATAGCTTTGGTAAGTAAATAACTTATCCTATGTATTACCTACAAGGAGGTATACAGCCCGGCGCTACTATGGCGACATTAATTTAACAGACAGGTAATGCTAGTGGTCAATAATCATTATAGTAATAAAAAAAAACTCCGTAAATAGAAAATAGAAAAATTTCGAACAAAATAGATAATAAATAAAGTAATCAAATTGGCATCACCCGTGAAATCCGATTCATTCAGCTACTCTTACCTACTACTCGGAGCGGGGCGAGCTAATAGTATTTTTATTATTTCTAATAGTATTCCTTTTTCGTTTTAATTTCATTAAAGAAATGTTATTATCCGTGATTTCGGCAGATGACCTCTGCGCTAGAGTTATTTACGTACAGGCTGCTGCAAAATGGTATTTCAGAAAATGTTGAATAATTCAATAAATAATAATGTTTAATAAAATTTAAATATCTCGAAAATCAGAAAATGAGAAGCCTAATACATGTGTTAGTTTAATGTCGCCATGGTAGCGCCAGGCTGTATTCGCAATCATCAGATAAAGTTTATGCTCCAAAAACATTTTATAGCATAAGTAGTACTTATAGGTGATTTCAATACCAAAGGTATTACTCGCGCATTTCCTTCCTGAAGAGAACTGGAAAATAAGTTTAGAAAGGGACTCTCTCTTGGTTGGTCTACTGCTAGAACGATTTAAAGATCCCAGGTCTACTGGCTCTCTCAGTCATAGTATCAAACGTAGCTATATCTTCTGTGATAGGGTGGTGCTAGGTCGAGCCACCACGTAACTATGTGAGATGTGTATAGTTAATTGATAGCTTAGTTCTGTCGCAGCCAACTAGCTTAATTCGCCGTTTGATTAACAGCCTAGGCACTTTACTAAACAGCGCCGTTCAACTAGCGGCCTAAATGATATTCAGCCGTATCGTCTGTTACGACATTTAATAACCTGGCTGGCTAATGCTTAGGCAACTGGTTGACATTTAAGTACTTTAAACTTTTTCAAAATACTACCCAAGCATAGAGACCCTGGGTTTAGGTTAGGGTTATTTTTTATGACCCCACAGAAATCCCACCACGCAAGTAGATTCGGTGGATATAAACAATTTCGTAAAATACCTAAGTACCTAATAAAATTACTCCTTCAAAGTTGTTTTTTGCCGACGCCATATTGACAGTTTGGTGAGTTTCGGCGCTAGGTGGCAGAAAGTACGAGTAGAACTAAAGTGAAATGAATACGCTAGGCAAGTAATTAAACGGCTAAGCAAGTAATTAAACGTCATCGATCCAAGTCATTTGTCTAGCTGTTTGATCAAATGGCTGAATATCATTCAGGCCACTAGTTGAACGGCGCTCGCTGTTTAGTTAAGTGGCTAGGCTGTTAATTGAACGGCGAATTAAGCTAGTTGGCTGCGACAGTTCTACCACCATTAATCAGTTTGACCGTTTTGTGTACAATCTTTATCGAAACATCAAATTTATTTGAGGATAAATTGTATATTAATATTTTGTCCCCAAATGTAGTTACTTATAGGATTAAGTACGATTAAAGGTGGAACACGGAAGCTTATGATTTAATATTCCTTATATCACGTTACAAAGACGAATCCCCATCTCTAAGCTAGTTTATTTACGTTACTTTCCTCATAGTGCTATGTTTGAGTATCTTAAGGTGAAGGCGCCTGTCTAGCCCGCGAAATTCAAAAATTTCGAGTATTTTTATAGTTTATCTAAAATCTGCAAACATTTAAGTCAACAGTTTGTGCTTTGCGACAAACACAGTATGCAGTGCGTTTATTAATACATTTATTTTACTCTAAATATTATCACGGTGGATATGATACTAGTTAATCACTAAATATACAAAAATTGCCAGATTATCTGGATATTTTAGAGTAAGTTGGATATATTAATAAATGTACTGCACACGGTCTTTGTCGCGAATTACAAAATGTGCCTTTTATTATTGTCAGATTTTGAAAATTTTTATTTATTTATTTATTTATTCACAACACTCCTTAAACTATCATTACAGGTGGGTACCTAATGCGATAGAAGGGTCATAAAATTATCATATAAACACTAATTAAACAATACATCAATCAATAAAACATACATCACACAAAATATACAATCTACATTATATAACACACAACTATATATATACAAGAATATATTTTCTAAAAAACCTCAATAAATTTGAACTTCGCGGGCTAGATGGGCGCTTCAGCCTTAAGCGAGTTTCAAAAAATCTGTACCTATTTTTGTTATTATTTAGTATGTCATTTTCGTAACCTTAATGTAAATACAAAAGCATTTAAAAAGACCTTTGATTATAATTAAATGTCATACCATATTCCTATCACAATAGAGTTCATTTTGACCTACAAATTATCGCTCTTTGTCCCGCTAGGCACTAAATCATCTCAGACAATACTTAGTCCAAAGCGCTTAGGTCGACTTACGGCAGACGGTACCAATGCTTAGTATCATGTATAGGTAAGTAGGTTAATGGTTAACGTTGAAAACGTATTTAGCGTTAGGTATGTCATGGATGCGGGGCATGGAATATACGGAAATAACGTATAAGCAACTTACAACTTATTATCCTCGAAAGTCACGGATGGGCCTTAGTTTCTAGCAAATTATTTATATTTAAGGAGATAAAGAGTAAAATCAATGGAATACTATTGTTTAATCGATGAAAGTGTTTGTCAAATAGCGATTACGCAAGCCTCCGGCACCGGAAGTAGCGTAAGTAAAGCAAATATGGCGGCCGGAAGCGGGTCGTAAGTCACGCCGCAAACCCCGCCCGACATCCGGACGGCTGTTGATACACGGGCACGAGACGACTGCGAGACGGGACAGATTAGAGCTTCTGTCGTTTAGTTTATTACCTACAGCGCTTATGGTGTCGCTGGCTACTTTGATAGGTATAAAAACCTTGTAGAACAATTTTATATACCAAGATCTACGGAAACTAATTCTGGAGTTTTTATGCAACTTTCATATGTACTACTAGCTGAGCCCGCGACTTCGTCCGCGTGGAATTTAATTTAACAAAAATGCCGCACCCGCTTTCAGAGCCCGCGCGACAGGACCCATGTTTTTTTGTTTTTCTACAATAAAAGTAGCTTAAGTACTACTTATAACATCAGCTATCTACCAGTGAAAGCCCCGTAATCGGTCCAGCCGTTTCAGAGATTACCCGGAACGAACTCACAGACAGACGGACAGACAGACAGACAGACAAAAAAAATTAAATCGCGTTTTTGCTATTGTTGACGTATGTACTTCCATATGCATTTAGTGAAAATGTGTTATTTTGATATCACAAACAGACACCCCAATTTTATTTATTTGTATAGACATAAGGAATAAAAAAATATTACACTTTTCAAAAACAATGTTAATTAGGTGCAAGATTTTTTGGAACGTGAATATCGATAATACCTTTAGTACGCTTGTAGGTAAAACCTACAGTATTTTATCAAGATTTTATTATTTTAGCAGGTGTCATAGTGCAAATTATATTCACCTTATAAATAGGTGGTATATTGCGGCCAATGAGAATCGATATGAAATGGTTATAATGTTTGCGTTAACTGCTGCTGTGCTTACAACAATCCAGGCGGCTATTTTACAAATTCATGGTTCATTCTCTAATGTAGTATTAATTGAAAATGAATGCAAGCGAAACATACACAGGTATACTATTGTTTAAATAAAGATATATGCAATGTATTTCATATACCTTCTACCTACGTTTATTTACCTAGCAATAAACGATGCACAGACGCATTCAATAATGCTCAGGTAATTATATCAGTTAATAATCTCCAAATAAATTATGGTTATGTAGCCTACATTCCACAAACTGAAATCACTCATACATACATAATAACGCTGAGGAATCACCTTCACAATACGTAAATTGAAAAAACCCCCGATGCGACGACTTTTTAAATTTTCTCACTTTTTAAAATTTTAACGGCTGAACCCATTTTCATGAAACAAAGCTAAGAACACTCTCGATCAAAATACCTATCTAACAAAATTGAAATAGGCTCATCCGCTTGGGCGCTACGATGCCACAGACAGGCACACAGATACACAAATACACATGTTAAACTTACAACACCCCTCTTTTTTGTCGGAGGTTAATGAACCTACGTTCAGAAGATACCTTATAATTAAGTTTAACTAAGTCGGTCTAATATAATTATCTATTCACACTTAATGTCAGTAACAAAAACACTTTTCAACAGTACATTAATTGTCACATTATTTTCACATCCGGTTACGAAAAATACGGCTGTACCAATAAAATAATCGCGCATAAGTTGATACGATAAATCGTATAAACTGTTCAAGGCCCCCTTAATAACTTTTTGATAATGATATAGTACATGTTCCTACCGTCGTCTTTTTACGCCCAACTTTAACCGGATTTATCGCCCGATTTATCCGTCGATATATCATGGTAATATGTACAGTTTATGGGGAAGATGTGATGTCGTATGAAAATGATACTGGTTATGTTATATGGTGAGTGAAGCATAAAAAGCCTAGTGGCTGAGGGGCCGCTTTCGTAACCGAGGGGTTCCGGGACATGAGCCTCCTAGTACAAGTATTTACCTTAGTTGCAGGGGCTAACGGAATTTCTATTAATGTGAAAAACTTTTCTTTGTCGGTAATGATTAAATTAATAGGATGGAAGTAATAGATGAAGCTATTATTGGCTGATTTGTAAAAAGGGCCTGTAATAATCATAAAGTCTATCGCTTTCTATGGAGTGTCATATACACTGGAAGTGCCAGTAATTGATAACTACCCGAACATTATTGGGTTGGCATTGGGTTTCGCAGTTGGTCCTGAAGCGAGCATCGCTTGCATAATAGGCGCCATGCAAAGGACTGGGAGTGATCACAGAGCACCCAGACCGCGGGGGAAATTTAAAATTATGAAACGACAACTTTGAAAATTCTCGACCTATATCAGCGTGAGCGTATGCTGACATTCAGGTGACGTATTTCCCGCAGGACAGGACAGGACAGTTGGACTAACGGCACAGAATCTGCGCCACGCGTATATGTAGATACATGTTTTTGAATTGTGACACTGACATCAATTGTGTAGTTGGAAAAATCTGGAAATAGGTATCTGTGTCATATAGGTGTGTTTCAGCATACGTTCGTGACCTATGTCTGCGATATCATGGCTGCTCTCCCAATTCTGTACTATGCTATGACTCCAGCCCCACCACAGTGAGCTGCCGGACCTACGCTCAATCTCTTTACTGCTACATATCAATCAGTCGGCGAACTTCAATTGTTCAACATTAGTACACCTCCAAATACCTCAACCCTATTGTTTTGTATGTCATAAAAATCATTCGCAAGAAAACACATAAATATTTGAGACAAAAAACAATGTTTACCATACCGCGCAAACACGCCATGCCTCTCCGGCGCCCCTTGCCCACATAACTCTGATTTATAACTTACAACGCACTACAGCCTTCGTTTAGATAATGTTATTTACATAAAATATTATTATATATGATGTCTTGCTAGTGCGGTACACCGAACCCACTATAGAGGAAGTGTAGGATAATAATTTAATTTGCATTTTTTATTTAAATTCATTCCGTACTGCAAATCAATTTAAAATGTTATTATATACCTTATAAGTTCTAAGTATTTTATGATTTATTGAGAAATATTTTTTTTTTAAATAATAATGATAACAGATAAATACGATATTAAAATTTTCTGGAAGCAAAAACTGGGAAGAGATTATGACGTAACGCGCCTTAAGCTCTATCTGTTCCACTGTACGGTTCCCATTATTTTCAGATCTGAAACGTCAGAGGTCTGCATTATGTCGTATTTAAACTTCTTTAGAAAATAACTTCACTGTTAGTAATCGTAAAATATAAATTATGTATTATATAAAATATTAGCTTATTAGCATGTCATGATATTTCCTCGGAACTGAAAAATCTTAGCGGCTACTGTAGATTCTGTCTTACGAAAATAATTACGGTTGCAGATAGTAAGTAAACTAGTCTGAATACGTTTTAATTAATCTTAACACAACCATAATTCATAATAAGAGACGCAAACAGAACAACTAAAATATTTCACTAAATTGCTTTGGCAAACACAAACAACAGCGATTGTTACAAAAAACTTGATGCTTTCATATTAGTTGTCGCCATAACGGCGAACAGGCGTACTGTTATAGTAAAAATTCACAACGAGTATAACTAACGAAGTACAAGGGATTTTAAACCTTATACAACTCTCAAAATAAGAGTGACAGCGCTGGCAAATATACACAAAGTTATTACCAGCAAAATACAAGCTAAAATAATCTTTATTGCGTTGTAAATAAACGCGTTGATGACAGCAACGGGAAGTTTGTCTAGTAATTTTATCATACACGCTCGAATTGGCTGTCAGTAGCGAATGTTGTAAATTTTTTCCACCACTTGAAATGCTTTTGACTTGTATCTCTTTTACGAGAGTTTATTAGATGAACGCATCGTTGCGTTTTAATAAAACATCCCTTCTTATTGGGATTAGCCCAGAATTCAATAAGTTTATCTGTAAGGATAAGGGTATTCCATCGCGTAGTCTTTCATGGTAGTAAGTGCAGGAGATAATAAAAATGCTATGATGATCTTAGTATTGGATGGCTTTTGACTTCGTTGATATTAAATATTTTCACATTGGGTGTAATTTGTCCTAAAAAATAAATAAATAAATATCTCCAGACTGACACACCAGCTGTATGGTCCCAAAATAAGCAACGCTTGTACTATGGGTACCGTACAATGGTCTGGGGGCAATCTCAGTGACACACTGGGCAAATTACGAAAAGGCCAATTCAGAAATTTGCCCCGGCCGAAATCGAACCCGCTACCACCATATGCAGTGAGCCGAGCGGGGCCTACGCTCTCGAACTACTGCACCATGCAGTCATCTAACGAGAATTTATCAAAATTAAAGTAAATTTCAAACCAGTCTCCGCACAGAAGAAACTTAGAATGAACTGAGAAGCACACTCCGTTCTCAAAGACTTCTATCTTATTCTAGGACTAGTTTCGCTGAAATTCAATCTAGTCCTGCATATTAGTTCGAAAACTCGTGAAAGCACGTAGGAGCTCATTACCGCGGAATAACTTGCTGATTAGAATTTTAGTACAACCTTGGTAACTACTGCTATAATCTAGGTTAGGTTTTCCATTCCCAACTTAGCTAATTCATAACCTGAAAGGACCTCTTTGACACTCCTTTGCCCATAAACTTCCAAAATCATTACTCAATAACCAAGGTTAACGCTAAACAATAGCTTGATTTAAATAGAGTCTTCAACCAATGACGAAGCCCTACGCAAGTAATAACTTTCTAAGAGTTAATTAAACTAGTCTCAGGGGATTTGGTACAGTGATTTAGTAGTACTTACGTCAAGTTTTGAAATTAATTTTACTAGTTAAGACGGATGAGGTGGGTGGCTAATTTCATGGTGTTACAACTTTCATTTGAATGCCATTCTTTTCGTAGTCCCCACTATGAACCTTTATGATTATCCAGACCGCCCGTATACAATACTATAACTACTACCGTTTTTTTTAACTGAAATAGTTACGAGGTGTATTTACACCTTAAGCAACGATTACAATTTTAAAAAAAATACTTTTATTAATGAAATTATAATATAATATTGTATTTCCGAGTACAAGGTAAGGTATATAATGTTATGTTACAACAATACAATTATTTCATCTAAATATATATAACGCAAAGGTGACTGACTGACTGACATAGTGATCTATCAACGCACAGCCCAAACCACTGGACGGATCGGGCTGAAATTTGGCATGCACGTAGATGTTATGACGTAGGCATCAGCTAAGAAAGGATTTTGATTAATTCTACCCCCAAGGGGATAAAATAGGGGATGAATAATCCCGAAATTTTGGTTAAGTTAAATTACACGCGGACGAAGTCGCGGGCTCAGCTAGTTTAAGTTATAAAATTTCTTGGTCAAAAAAATAAACCGCTTGAACGACTTGTCCCATTACAGTAATTTCACAAGGGCGGCACGCCCGTAAAATGTTCACTCATGTACAAATTTTGAGGTCAACAACATTATGTATTCGGTGCAAATAAAACGTTTCATTACCCGTTACGTATGTACATAACATGTGTGATAATGTGGTCACTGCGCAATGGTCGCAGTTTAAAAGGGCTCTACCTACCATTATGGTTGTCATTTTAGGATCGGACACCTCTACACAACTTAAACAGCACTGAAACGAGGTCAGCATTTTTTAGATATAAGGGGCCTCGCTCATACGCTCTAGAGTCGACGCGGCGTCCAGGCGCGGGCGCTCGAGTGGTGCGCTGCGTCTAGGTTGGCTTTAGGGATATTTATGGCAGAGCGCTCATCTGACAGAGCCGAGGTGGCGTTTTAGCAGTGCATTCTGTCATTCACGCAACAAGCAACGCATGAAACGAAATCACAAAATAGCTGCGTTGGAATACTTGGAATAATAACTTGAAGGTACTTGAACTAGCATAGGATTTTTCTTTCGGGGCTATGAGTAACTTTAAGGCAGGACTATTTTTGACAGATTTATTTTCAACCTTGTAAGAAGTCGTATCGTTAGTCACAGATGTAAGAATGTACGTGACTTAACGTATAGATCTATCTAGGACGTATACCAAGCTATGGTCCCTTTACAATAAAATAAAATATCAGAGTATCACACCAACTATGCAGCCTGAAACTAAACAATACGTGTTTTATAGGTAGGTATCTCTCAATAGACTGAGGGCTACACCCACGACTATTTACGAGATATTCCCTGACGAGTATCGAACCCGCAAACCGTAACTAATCGAGAGGCCCTCACTCCACCTACTAGCTCGGGTGGTAATAAAATGTAGTTAGTTTCCACTTTGATCCCACTTAACTAAATCTACAAGGGTCATTTCTTAGAAACTAAAAGTAAAATAAGCTTTTCATCCATCGATCTATTTCCGACGCGACCGACTTCCGGCGCGGATTCGTCGCTGATTATTTTCAGTTTGTTTTTTCCACGCCACCACTGAAACTATGAGACGGTTGGCATCATTCTACTGTAGGGTTGCTATGTCTACTGGTAAAGATGGGACATGCCGTTATGTTTTAAAGAATTGAAAAGGTATCTACTAGAATACTACGCAGCATAATAATTAGGCTAATTAATTATAGAATTGAAAACATAATTGATTAGCAAAGTATATGAAAGTTTTTTTTAAAGTTACTGGTATAAAACATAAAATAAAATAACAAAAAATCCAGAGCAAAGAACAAAACACGAATAAAAGACGACTAAACTTTTGCGCATCACCCATCTTCGTTCAAAGACAAAATATAATTATATAATAACAGGCGAAAGAGTGAGATGAAGTGATACAGTCATTACGATATTTTAGAAACCGTGTGACCTACGAACTTCACATTTAGCGTGCATGTGAATAAATGCTTTCTACCTTTAGATACACACTAATAGATGATTTTATTCTGAGCACGCACAGCCGTGAAGCACGGCCTGTATTTTAATATTGCATTCGTTAATTCATCTTTAGTAAGCGATATTGTTTGTATAGCTTTCAGTGATTCATGTCCTGACTTTTTATACATCGCACCTGGCAATACGAGCCCACACTGACATTGGCTTCACAATTCTTCAGTGCCAGACCCTGTTTTTATTTATATATTTTATACGTAACCCTATTAATTTTTCGTCACTTTTTTTTCGTGAGTTCGTTTTGACTTTTCACAATGTCAAAACTCATGTTGACATAAAAAAGCTAAGATAGATACTTTTTGGACTACACACCGAGTTTTTATATATCCTAGAATATCCCACCACTGTAACTCCAGTAAGCCAATGATGGGAGTGTGTGGTAGCTCTAGGCCTATTAAAAAAATTATTAAAAAATAAAAAAAATATTTCTGGTTGGGTAACTCTGGCTAACTCTTTAAAATATCCGTATTAATTTCTACCCTCAAAGTATTCCAAAAGTGGACAGACAATGTATTCAACGATTTATTTCCAAACATCAAGTATTAGAACCCTTACTTACATTAAGATATTAATGTGATGTATAAATAGTTATTCTTATCAAAATCTTATTAATAGTGTACATTAACAGCTGTACTGGTAAATAAAAATCAATCGGGCACGTGTTCGGGAGCAAGTGAAGCGATCCATTAAACTGAGATAAAAGAGCGACTCGACTGTACACAAACGCTATATATAATAGTTTATTGCTGGTAATATTTGTATCTATCATTGAAATAGCGCTTTGTAACTAAACACGAGGCTCTTTAATTAGTTTTATGAATGACTTAAATCTTATGCGATGTTAGGCCGTATACACAAAATATTGTTCTTTAGTCCTGCTTCCTGCTTTATCGCAGGAGTTTCGTTTCATTCTGAAGTGAAGTAAATAAAGATAAGGGTGCAAATGTATTGAGCATGTTTATAATGACACAAATGATTAAAAGTGTGCCGTCCTGTTAATATCAATGCGTTCATGTGTTTTATTTATTAAAAAAGAATGTATAACGACGCCCCGAGCGGACAGCCAGACGCACAAGTTCTAAATTTAAACAGCACGCGTGCTCAGAAAACAACAACTCACAGTAATATAGAAACGAACGCGGGAACGCACGCGCCGATAACCTGAGCGGTGATTGGTGATTTTAAACTCGAAAATGGAATATAGAAAGTGTCAAATGTAAATCAAAATGCAAAAATAGAATACACAACGTTTTTATTCTAAATTGAAAATGGAAACAGTGACAGCATTTATTTTAGTATAACTAGTGTTGGCCAGTTATGTGTTCAGTGTAGTGCCATGTTTTCTAATTTCAAACTGCCGTTGTTAAAGCAAAAAGGGGCTAAGGAAGAGCCGCTTTATTGCTACGGAAGTGTGAAAACTAAGCCGCCGAAGACTCCTACTCTCTCCCGGGTTAAGCGGCATCAAAGACGTAAGTGGAAATTACGTCAAAAGACACACATCATTTTGAACTCATTATCTACGGCATATGGTTGCTATTCAATAGAATTATTATATTATAGTTAACTGTTTTATAATTATTGTTTCAAACACTATGGGTCTTAATTACTATGCACGTTTCGACAAATTCTTTAGATAAATATACTGAGAATGGCATTCATTTATAGAGCTCACATAGCTTAATTCCAGCTGTTACCCCACAACTCAAGGGGGATATTGGGTATATCACAGCACGCTGGCTCAGGGCATCCTGCTAGAGAACTGGTTAGATTATTTAAAAGAACGGTTTCCTGACAATGATTCCCTTCATAATTTAGCTATCTCTCGAAACTCAGATCCACACACGAAATTTGAATGGCAAAATTAAATAGTAGGTTCAATAGTAGATCATTGAAACTTACGCCCCGGTGTTACCAAAGCGGTCTTATGACCGACTTAGCTACCGCTGCTTCTCTGTGCACATTCTTAAACATGCCTTAATTCAATACGTTTGCGTTTATTGCTTCGAAACTTGGATATTAAATGTTTCTGTTAATGTTATGCGCCGCGGGCTCCGGGCTCCGGGCGGGCTTCGCGGCTTCAAGTAAATTGGAACTGCACGGATCCACTCGGATCCCTTTGTGTGGGGATTGTAGTGAGCTGTTGACAGCTTTGATTAGCCTGCAGGGTGCGCAGGTGTCTTGGTTACGAGTATTTGCATTTGGAAGGCGGGATCTACTTCGCATATTGAGATGTGAACATAGCTACTTAGTTTTATTACACACATTACTTTACTACAATTGTTTTTACATATTGAGAAGATTTTGTTTTTCAAAAATATTGAATAGATAAATATATAATACTAGCTGTGCCCCGCGACACCGTCCGCGTGGAATGTGGACCACTCTTAACATTTAGTGGTATAAACAATAGATAGTAGCCGATTCTCAGACAATTCATGAAAATTTCATGAAAATCGGTCGAGCCGTTTCGGAGTAGTAACTAACATTGTGACACGAGAATTGGATATACATATAAGATATTGGTTATGAAAGTTTTCCAAAACTACTCAGTTATAACTTTATACTGCACCAGCTAGAACTGTTTCCGAAACTTAAGACGGTTGTATTAAAAAAAAAGTTATTTTGTGTATTATTTTATTGGTTGTATAAAAATATTAGTTATAATGCCCATTGAGTTGACATTGCTAGTACAAAAAATTCGCGGTGACATGCCTAGACGTGATTTCTTTTCATAAATGTGTATAAAGTTCTACCTTTAGACAAGAGATAATCGCACACGAAATTCCACTCTGTCGTGAAGTTAATACAGTGTAACCTAATCTGGGTAAACAGAACGTTGGCTGAATAAAAAAGTCGTGTTATTTTAAGATTCTTTTTCCTAAATATGTCCAAAACATTCATAACATCAAACACCTACGCCTATAATAAGACTTTAACTTAGAAATAGCAGCTGTATATAACCAATCTCAGCGGCTATTCGGTGTTGCGCTAATAACGGATTGTGTACAAATACACGCTATTTATACTGTAACCAGAACCGTTTCAAACATGATAGGTACCGTTTTCCATTCACAAGAATCATGTGTTTGTAACTTTTTCTTGGTAGCCTTTTTTATATTAATCCTATTTTTCTAAAACATGTCCATCATATATTCTAAACTAGCTGTGCCCCCGACTTCGTCCGCGTAGTATTTATCGTAACAAAATTTTCGGGATTATCGGGATTTAACGTAACAAAAATTTCGGGATTATCGGGATAAAAAGTATCCTATATGTTAATCCCGGTTATAAACTATCTGTGTTCCAAATTTCATCCAAATCCGTTCAGTAGTTTTTGCGTGAAGGAGTAACATACATACATACATACATCCACACTCACAAACTTTCACATGTATAATATTAGTAGGATGTTTTATTGCTCAAATTGAGACGGCTGTGGACAAAATACTCACGTGAGCGGGACGTTTAACAATATATTAACTTTAATAAACATTTTACTAAAGCTTCACTAAAGGTGTAACCCCGAAATGAAGGAAAATATAAATTATGTATTTATATTTGAGGTCGAAATACTAAACTTTAAACGACTGTAACATATTGTTTTCTTATATTTACGCGAATACTACACATTGAAATCAAACTATTCACGTCGTTTAACGTCGGGAACATAAATATAAATTTAATAAACGCGATAAAATCCGAAAAATAGTTTGATTTCAACGACTGTAATAATTTCTATTAATATTCTTTTTTGTGTAGTGCTGTAACTATTAATTGCTTCACCAATATCTCCCTCAAAGTATTCATGTTACATCAACTTTGACTTCAGTAGTGTCAGTTTGAACTATAAATCTCTGAATATAATATCTGATGGTTAACAATTACATATTTTTGATATACCTACATATGAAGCTTTCACAAACTGCACGGGTGGTTTTATGTCGTGTCTCTGACGTTTTACACCTTTATTTGTATTTGTATTGATTCGATTAAACCCATTTCCAGGAATATACACAAAAGTCAAACGTATTAGAAATTTTGAAATTCCAAATACAAATTCTCTCGTATGAATAGAACATATTCAAAAGCATGAAATACGACATCTTCGCTAATTGACTTATGAACAGAGCATTGAATTTGAATTTCGCTATTAAAAAGTACATTTCTGAATTCGAAATTTGAATAAATCATGATATTATTAGTAGGGGTGACAGGCAAGGTTATTTTTATTTTTTTTGTCTACATTCTCTAGTTTGAGATGCTGTCAGTTGCACTGGCCGTTTTATTAAGGCTGAAGCGCCCATTTAGCCCGCGAAGTTCAAATTTTTTGAGGTTTTTTAGCTTTTTTTCAAAATCTGACTATAATAAAAGGCACATTTTGTAATTCGCGACAAAGACCATGTGCAGTGCATTTATTAATATATCCAACTTACTCTAAAACATTTCAAGAACGACAGCTATCCAGATCATCTGGCAATTTTTGTATATTTAGTGATTAACTAGTATCATATCCACCGTGATAATATTTAGAGTAAAATAAATGTATTAATAAACGCACTGCATACTGTGTTTGTCGCAAATCACAAAGTGATGTCTTAAATGTTTTCAGATTTTGGATAAACTATAAAAATACATTGTTTTTCTTAAAAAAACTTTGTCACTGGCATTATTTTTATCCAATTAAAATCATTCCCTAATATACACAGCTCAACATTAAGTACTATATAGTGTTTTATAACTTCCTATTTCCACGTCGAGTCCTTGGAATCTATTATTTTTTTATATTTATCCGAATCCTATTCACGATAATCCTTAAGCCTCTTGCCTGCACAGCCGAGCACTACAGTCGTTAACGTCCAGGCATTCCTCGGGTGACCTAATTCGATATTCGCGTTAATACAACCCTTCGGCTGTGGATAAAATATTTAACAGAAGGGAATTTTAGAGGTGCCTCAGGTATTCGTAAACGAGAAAAAAGAATTAGAAAGAAGTGGACAGTTTGATAAATAAATAATGAAAGACTAACACACCAACTGTAAAGTTCCAAACTAAGCAACGCTTGTACTATGGGTACCGTACAATGGACTGGGGGCGATCCCAGTGACACCCAGACCTGGGCAAATTACGAAAAGGCCAGTTCCGTAATTTGCCCCGGGGGGAATCGAACCCACCATGTTCAGTGAGCCGAGCGGCCTACGCTCCAACCAGTGCGCCAAGCGGTTTATTTAATTTCTTTATTTGTAAAACAGTTATTATTTTCAGTGGTAGAGCCAAGTTGTCCAACTGACTGCAGCTTATTGCAGCTCATCAAGATTGGCGTGAAGTAGTTATTATAGCTGCGTTTCGTACCCTCCCCCCTTCCTCGCCTTCTATCCCCCTTTAAAACGGCAACGTGCGTGCAATGCCTTAGGTATAGTCGACGTTAACTGCTTAACATAAGGTAGGTCGTACGCTCGTTTTCCGGCTTTGTTCTATAAAAAGTGATGTTACACTTCAATAAGATTTTTTTTTATCCATAGGACTGTGCCACTCCTGGGTAAATGACTCCCCCTTTCTCTCTGACAGTTCTCTCTATCGAGGACATTTTTACCACGACTTTAGTTAAGATACTGTAACAAAAAAAAACTATGAAGCCATGTCTTGTGGGAGGAATTCTAAATTTATTTCCTTGATTACGAGTTAAGACGATTGTTATCCAATGTTTTGTTAATAATTATCAATATTTGCCATAACAAAAAGGTTATACAGACAGTTATAAAAGCGTCCATTTTATTTAGTAAGATGAAAAATAATTGGAAAAAAAATCGTGTCAATTTCAATTTACATTGATCATAAAATATGTAAATTGATCATAATTTGTTAAGTTATCAACAAGAGAGACAGCGCTAATTGAATGGCCAAAATTGTGTCAACATCATTAAGGAGGTTGCCACAAATAATACAATGTCATGAGAGTTTTTTGGTCCAGGCGTATTAAATTTAATTATACTCAATTATCATATTTTACGGGCGTATATTTCATGAAATCATGACATTTGCCACTAGAAGATATAACGATGTTTTCACAGCGGCGTTCATTCTAAACTTAGGCTCTCATAAGCGGTATATCATCTTTATGACGTCACGGTACAGCATCGAAAGAAATATGGCGTCTCACTTTATTGAAGTGTCTCAAAAGACATAAGAAAGAGATAAACGGAGTTGAGTGTGACTGCACCTAATGCACTGAAATGTTCAGAAACTTTCATGTCTTCATATTGTTTCAAGTCAAGTTAGGAAAGCTCACTGTTGTAGAACAAAATGGTAGGTGTATTTCGAAACATATCTACTTGCATTCGGAAATATATGGATGTATTCAAAATTATAGTTAGTTCTTAGGAATCCTCAAAAGTATCATAAAATTATGTCATATTGTATGACAGCAAACAAGCGTGCGACCTGCCTAATGTTAAGCAGTTACCACAGCCTATAAATGCTTGCCATACGGCAGGCATTGTAAGCACTTTGCCGACGTGAAGGGGAGTCGAACATAGGGAGTGGAACGGATTGATGCTGGGCTACCGGTTTTTCCACTCACCCTATGCAGCTATAATAGCTAATTTAGGCTGATCTTCTGTGAGAGGGTGGTACCACCCCGATTGATCCAGCTCTTATATCAGCTGGAGTCAATTTGGTACAGCTTGGCTTTACGACCGCAAAAAAAAAAATTAACCGATTAACTTGAAGGCGCCTATCTAGCCCGCGAAATTCAACATTTTCGAGTATTTTTATAGTTTATCCAAAATCTGAAAACATTTAAGACAACATTTTGTGATTTGCGACAAACACAGTATGCAGTGCGTTTATTAATACATTTATTTTACTCTAAATATTATCACGGTGGATATGATACTGGTTAATCACTAAATATACAAAAATTACCAGGTTATCTGGATAGCTGTCGTTCTTGAAATATTTTAGAGTAAGTTGGATATATTCATAAATGCACTGCACACGGTCTTTGTCGCGAATTACAAAATGTGCGTATTATTATTGACAGATTTGAAAAAATTAAAAAAAAACCTCGAAAAATTTGAACTTCGCGGGCTAGATGGGCGCTTTAGCCTTAAAGTTATTTTATGTAGATAATATCGACTAGTGACTCTACCGGACGTACAAACATAATATAGTAGAGCTACCGTTAGCCCATCAGGAGCCGTCCTATGAGGGCGCGGTATAATTAGAGCGTATTGCGTAAAGTAGCCCGCCCCTAATTATGGACTCTTTGGACTGCGGCCATATCGCTAAGAGACGGGAACATTATGACGAGTTTTTCCTGGCAAATGAATGGGTATACTCTTTGGAAATTTTTTTGGAAGGAATTTTTATTTGTTGTTGTTTTAAATTTTCTTGGGCAAGATTTTAATACATCATTCGTTTTATTCTAGAAACATGTACTTTGGTGAATGTTTATAAAATATCCTAATTCTAAAAATAGATTCTGAATACGGCAACGCAATTTGTATGATATGTTTAAGTCCCACTTAGCCACTTGAGTCGACATCCTGACATTATTTGTAGTCTCAAAATTAAGCAGGTTTAGTCTCAAATTTGAGTTGCGATTGAATATTTAGCGGTACCTAAGTCATACTGAATGTTAACACAGACTTGTCTAGTCACTCATTTAATAAAGTGAGTAGGAAGACGACGGCCAAAGGAAAACGACTCTCTTCACACACTATTACGTAAAACATGTTGTTAACAAGATAACATGAGTCTTCAGTCTGTCACAGCAAAGGTCACAATGTCTGCCAATTGACAAAAGGATTTGAAATACCTAATTAGAAGTTTAAAACTTGATTCGTTTGGTACTTCAAAACCACGGAACCGAATTTAATGTGGTTTTAACTACAATTGAGATCATTTCTTTCGAAAGTTTTGTACGTATTATAATACATTCCAGTTACATTTATAAATACTTGAGAAAAGCCGTGCGAGTCCGGGGCAGGTTGCTAGTATAATTATAAGCACAAATATTTCGTAAAATTAATTAGTTAAAAAAATACTTAATCGACGAATTGTGCACCTATAACGCGCGTCAAACCTTTCAACGGACGCGTCAACCCGTAAAAGACCGCGGGGTCCCAAATTTCCAGCCTCAAGCCGAATGCTGTGACCCGGCACTAACGCCCGATCCGCCTGACGTGCCCTGCAACCCAACGAAAATGTGCCCGAATAAAGCCAAGGGCATAGTTGATGTATACCTGGAACTCTATTCAGGTAACATTTCTGACATTAGATAAGCTCTCATTATCACAGGTGTCAATAGTAATGAAAGTTCAGCTTACTCTGGCAATGATCCCTGAGATTCGCAAGCGACTGTACATTGTAAATAAATTATAAATAAATATCGCCAGACGGACACACCAACTGTATGGTCCCAAACTAAGCAACGCTTATAATATGGGTACTGTACGTACAATGGACTGGGGGCGATCCCAGTGACACCCAGACCTGGGTATATTACGTAAAGGCTATTTCCGAAATTTGCCCCGGCGGGAACGAATACGCAACCACCATGTCTAGTGAGCCGAGCGGCCTACGCTCCAACGACTGCACCAAGCGGTTTACTGGTTTAAACCTTTTTAAATTCTGTTGAATTATACAGCAGTTGGTTTATTTACAATGTGAAATGACGATTTATTTTCCATACAAAAACTACCTCACTTGTATTACTAAGTGAACGAAAAGTAGGCGTTATAATATTGTATAGGTTACCTAATGTTTGTTTTAAAAATGTGCACAGTGATATATGCTGAGCTTATAATATGATAAGCTCATATTATAAGCTCAGTTTACATTCATTTCACAAAACAACACGTCGCGTATCTGCACATCACTTTCCGCCGTGTGAAACTAGCTTAAATCGTAACCGATTTTATAGGCCGTTTCCTCGCATCGACACCTCGGGTGAGGCACCAGATGGCCACGCCGAGATGCCTTATACATGTTTTTAGTCTTACGCGGAAAGGACAATGGGACCCTTTATGGCAGGGAAAGGGTTGAAGTTAACGTAAAATATGCTCGCGATGTTACACAAATGAAAATTTTACCATTGACAAAAATGTTTTTATTTTCTACAAAACTCCACGTGGCATAAAAGACAAATGGTGCGAAACGACCAGTTCTAAATGGAGCCTTAACTTAATTAAAACCATAAAACTTGTTTAAAAATAAATACTTACAATTATAATATCACAAAAAAACAATAACATCACACACAATACAATTGCGAACAAAAGCCTATCGTAACAGGAATCGTTCGCAATAATGTATTGATATCATACGGCATATTAATGTAATGAAGATGGATAAGTAAAAGCGGGGAAAGCATTTATTTCAGGAGGAATAATAAGCAGTGATGGGGCAATTGTGTTTATAATCGACTAGCTGTGCCCACCGACTTCGTCCGCGTAGTATTTAACGTAACAAAAAATTTCGGGATTATTGGGATAAAAAGTATCCTATATGTTAATCCCGGTTATAAACTAGTTGTGTTCCAAATTTCATCCAAATCCGTTCAGTAGTTTTCGCGTGAAGGAGTAACAACCATACATCCACACTCGCAAACTTTCGCATTTATAATATTAGTAGGATTACCATATACGTTTTTTATATACCTACATATAAAAAAGTCGGCAAACACGTGAATGGCCTGCCTAATGTTGAGCAGTTACTGTAGCCTATAAACACTTTCATTCAATACCAAAGCCATTCTCACGCTGTCAATCTGAAGGGGAGTGAGACAGGATAGAGGAAGGAAGAGGCGGGTTAGGCTTCTGGCTCCCTCACTCACCGTACGAAAAGCAGCTATACTACTTTACCCCGGTAGTACTACCGGTATATGAGTAAATTTGCTACTTTACTTTGTTTATTTACTTAGCTCTAGACATCACTAATCACAACAAGATTGTATTATCATAATAATCTGAAGATGTTTCTGATAAATGATCTCGTATTGTGTCTGGAATCGGTAGCAAAGGCCCGTTATATGTAATTATTCAATAATAGATTGATATACGATTAGTCTCATTGATTCGTTTCTATGATTGTATTGCGGGTAATCTACATATTAGCGATCTCGTAGTATGTGCTATTAGTGATGTGGTAATAATTATAATAATAATTTTAGCCCTTTTTGACGTCCCACTCCTGGGCACGGGCCTCCCCTCAACACGAGGGGGATTCAGGCCATAATCCACCACGCTGGCCCAGTGCGGGTTGGCGGATTTCACATGTCTTTCGAAAATTGGTTAAATCTTCTAAGACATGCAGGTTTCATCACGATGTTTTCCTTCACCGTAAGCAAGTGATAATCATATAGAAATTATGATTCGCACATAGATTTAGAAAAATCCAGAGGTTCGAGCCGGGGTTTGAACCCGAGACCTGGTAGCACGCAAGACGGTATGGTATGTGATGTATATAATACTAGACGACCCGCCCCGGCTTCCCACGGGTATTCAAGTGGTGATCTACTATATTCCTCTTGAATCACTCTATCTATTAAAAAAACCGCATCAAAATCCGTTGCGTAGTTTTGAAGATCTAAGCATACATAGGGACATACAGACAGCGAGAAGCGACTTTGTTTTATACGTAGTGATACATACATCAAGTGAAATATTAGGGATGTGTAAAGATAATATTTGAAACGTTTGATTTTGTCTGAGTGTGTTCAAAAAGAACCTATTTCAGTTTTGTCAATAGAAATGTGTTTTTATTTTTTCCTGTTTTCCACGAGCGTAACGTTGTTAAACGCTGGCTCGTCAGATTTACAATACGTCAAAACTGACGTATCTCGTAACGGGATACGTCAGTTTTTCTATAGAAAATCTGTCAAGTTTTGACGTATTGCGAGTCGATCCAGATGCCAGTGATTAACAGTTGAGCTCCCGATGTTTTCTTTTCAGCCTTTATTTATAAATAGAACCCCTGAAGTCTTCAAAATTTAGATTCTAATGCACCACAAGTCACTATAAAATCGTACCGGGTTTTATGTGTGTACCAAGATTCGGTATAACAAAATTCAATTTACTACACCAAAGTGCTTTCGAGTAGAATGTTTGTGTAAAACAGAACACACAGACAGACGCGAGAGAGACCTTACAAAGGTTATATTTTGTTTTTTAAACGCAACCCTAAATATTCGTCACCCAAAACAAATAAACATCGCACAGTGCTCGTCGAAATTTTAATTTCAGTAAGTAGTTTACACACAAACGAGTTGAGCAAACGAGCCAGTTCATAACTCACCCCAGTGGCTCTAAAAAATACTGGTTGGCCAACATTGGGAGCGGTTCTGCATGATACTGATTACCATAATCCCAATTACTTCTACTGGGCCTTCGTAGCTGGACCAAGATTATACTGATAGAACCGCTTGACGACTTTAACGACCGCTTGGCGCAGTGGTTCGAGCGTAGGCCGCTCGGCTCACTGCACATGGTGGTTGCGGGCTCGATTCCCGCCGGGAAAATTTCGGAAATGGCGTTTTCGTAATTTGTCCTGGTCTGGGTGCCACTGGGATCGCCATTGTACAGTACCCATAGTACCAGCATTGCTTAGTTTGGGACCATACAGTTGGCGAACACACTAATCTGGCGATATTTATTTATTTATTAAAATTTAAAGAACAATCGCTATTATATGAAAACAAATAAGTATTGTATTGCACTCGTGTTGGCTTCAGTTCTGACGTCACGGCCTAATTGGTTATTTTTCAGCTTATATTTGTGTACGCATAAGCATTTACCATCACACAAGTTCTAGTATTCTGTAAATATGCATTCATTTCAGGAAACGGCCTCCCAGGCCCTTGAAGAATCTTATGCGCGTCACTTTTCATAGGAAAATTTACGCGCGCTCAGATGACTGATAGCATAGTTGTAAAACGACAACGTTGTGCTTTGTACGTGCGAAGGGCTTGCGAATATTACCGGTGTTGTTTTTTTAATAAAATGTTGATAATATTGTTGACACTCGGGTGCCGAACGTAAAATTCTGAGACGATATTTTGTACAAAGTATTTTTTTGGGTTTACAGTTTTAAGGAACCGCTGGGGGGAATGTCTAATATGTTTTTCAGTGTGCACCAAGTTTGTTGATAGGAATTCTATTAAATAATGATAATTTACATAATAAAATTTATGATAAGTCTAGGTGAGTGTTGATAAAATAATAACATTGCATTAAAAATTATTGAAATTTATTAGAAACTAAAGTGGAGCATATTATTTTGAAACAATGCTTGGAAAACAATTATGAGTCACGTTCTCTTAAAGAATTGTAATCACGTACAGTCACCGACAGTCTCATTTCGGACCGTATTAAAAATTCCACTTGAAACACCGCTCTCACCTGACAGAATGGACCAAAGCAATTCGAATGGTTAAAAATTGTCTAAATATATTGAAAATATCATTTTTAATATTGTCTGTTTATCAATAAATTTGTTTAAAATTTCTTAGCTTGGATCCATTATAATTGGTGTATTCGTTGGGATTTATAAGATTATTCCCATTACCAGATCATTGCTGAGACACTGTGGCTAAGAAGCACAGTGGTAAAAGTACATGGCCGTCGAAGCCCTATTAGAAATACAAATCCATTTAAGTATACCTTTCAACTAGATTAAAAGATGTTTCAACCGGCACGCCTTGCGTAGTTAAAAAAAAGTATATATTCAAGTGAATCGCGCGGACACCGAGCGTCTGTAAATGGATTATTCATTTGATTATCGGAGCCACCGTAGAGGAATTCAATTTTGGGTTCAGCGAAATGTAATTGTTGCAACCTTCTCTTCTTGCCTGCAAATAAATTTACAAGTGGAAATGGGTTAGCACCATCCGAGTAAGCACAGAGTTTGCGTCAAATGTTTTATTCAATGGTGTATGTATGGTACTAAATAGTGCGAACACCAATTATGTTTATTGCCCTTTGTAGTTTGACTTTGGCTGTGTGAGCCAAGTTCTGAACTGTTTATATCCTCAATCCCACTTCCTATTGATGTTATATATAAATGTTAAAGTTTGGATGTGTGTTACGTCTTGCTAGTTCTATTGTATGTTTTGGATTAGCTCGGACTGTCAATACCTAAACCTTTTCTTTTTAATTATCCTAATACAGCCTGGCGCTACAATGGGGACATTAATTTAACACACAGGTAGGGCTATTGGTCAATAATCATAATAGTAATAAAAAAAGTAGTCCGTAAATAGAAAAAATAAAATTTTCGAACAAAATAGATAATAAATAAAGTAATCAAATTGGCATCACCCTTGAAATCCGATTCATTCATCTACTCTTACGCTCTTATCTACTACTCGGAGCGGGACGAGCTAATAGTATTATTATTATTATTTCGAATAGTATTTATTTTCATTGAAGAAATGTTACTATCCGTGTCCTCGGCAGATGACCTCTGCGCTAGAGTTATTTACGTACAGGCTGCTCCAAAATGGTATTTCAGAAAATGTTGAATGTTTCAATATATAATAATTTTTAATAAAATTTAAATATCTCGAAAATCAGAAAATGCGAAGCTTAATACGTGTGTTAATTTAATGTCACCATGGTAGCGTCAGGCTGTATATCCTACTAATATTATAAATGTGAAAGTTTGTGAGTGTGGATGTATGTTTATTACTCTTTCACGCAAAAACTACTGAACGGATACGGATGAAATTTGGAACACAGATGGTTTATAACCTGGATTAACACATAGAATACTTTATTTAAGTCTACGTGGACGAAGTCGCGGGCAGGCACTAGTTATTTATAAATGTCTTTGACTAATTTGACGCTTTTATACTCTGCATACATTGTAAGTACCTATATCCATGTTTATACATATATATATATATTATGCTAGGTATAATCAAATTCGAAACAGCGTAACTTATGTTAACATCATTTGACGAAATGTTCAAATGTAAATATTACTTGTGAACAAACTTAATTCCGTCGTCGAGGGAAATGTACCTACTGTAATGCCTACATAAATAATTAATTAGTTCTGCAACTTACAATCTCGGTTTATTTACATTAATTATGTTCTTTGATATTATTATGATTATCCACTATATAGTATTATGTCAAGCGTTACGGAAACTACTCATAATTTTAATGTTATTCTTAGGTATAATAAATAAATAATAATTTAGCCCTTTTTGACGTCCCACTCCTGGGCACGGGCCTCCCCTCAACACGAGGGGGATTCAGGCCATAATCCACCTCGCTGGCCTAGTGCGGGTTGGCGGATTTCACATATCTTTCGAAAATTAGTTAAATCTTCTAAGACATGCAGGTTTCATCACGATGTTTTCCTTCACCGTAAGCAAGTGATAATCATACAGAAATTATGATTCGCACATAGATTTCGAAAAATCCAGAGGTTCGAGCCGGGGTTTGAACCCTAGACCTGGTAGCCCGCAAGACGCGTGCTTAACCAATCGGCTATCACTGCTTATCTTAGCTACTTACCCAATTATCAGTAAAAAATTGTCAATAAAAAAAAAAAAGTTTTTTTTTATAAAATTAGATCAAAGTATTAATATAAAAGATACAACTTGTAAGGAAAGATGATTTATAAACTGTGAGTATCTTGGCACGTGTCAGTGTGAACCTACATTGCGCCGATAGTTCATGTCTAATGTGACATGTGGCGCCGCCCGTCACTCCTTTGAGAGCCACACTCAAGTATTAAAGTTATTATTAACTGGCTTTGCAGCTTTTATATTTAGAACAGAAAGAATAGTCAGTTGTAGCTTGAACTGATCTCTGATATTAGTTCTGATTCTCCGGGTACACACACTAAAAACTTAGTGTATTACTTACCCTTCTTTTATTAGTCGCATTTTTTGATCAGTTGTGTCAATTTGACAGAATCAGCACCAATATATTAAAACTGAAAACAAAAAAAATATAAGCAGATCAGTTGCAATATTTATGTAGAGTATGAATTTCAGAGAGTTTATAACGGTGAATCAGCAAAAACATTTTATTTTAATTGCAGTAATTAGAGCGATCTACCTAGTTCGATCTCAAAGATGTGTGAGTCTATAGATACCTTTAATTATGTCCCAAACAACTCTAAAGTCCAACTGAAACTGTGGCTCGCAACGTCAATCCGATTCGTAATTGACAATTGCGGCCGTGAATTGTCACATGTCAAGTCGACTGCGGGATTTAGAAACGGCAATTAATCGTTCTGCGCGACTGTACCCGAGTAACGCACTTGATTTGACTCACAATCGACTTTTGTCATATCGTCGGACATTTGAAATATTCCTTTATAGATTTTGTGTATTTTTTGCAACTTGTTCGTCTAACGAGACGAACAGGTTGCAAAAAATACACGAAATTACTTTAAAAAATACTTTAAACATGTAATTACAGAGACCTGTTAGTTTTTATTGTGGTCAGATAAAATTATTTACTTGGCTGTTTATTACAATATTTTGTGGTTTTGTGTAACTTAATATAAAAATATTTTAAATCAAAAACATACTACTCACCTTTTTAACAAAGCACAATAACTAGGTAGGTACTCTTAATTGTGCACATGCGAAACCTCACTTCAAATACAAGAATAACATACGTAAGGCAAATTTATAAAAAAAAAATTACTGACGCATTTCCAGTTAACCGTAAAATTTGCCGTACAGAACTTACGTTGTAACTTCACTGATCAAACGCTGAATAAAGTGAAAAAATCCACCCTATATGTTTCTTTGATGTAGCGGTTCCCTAAAAACGTTAAAAATGAGCAAACAAAACTCTGACGTCACGTTACTGAGTGCGAATGACAGTTGTTTTTTACCCCACTAACCTGGCGAGCGGGGGAAATAAAAAAACGCAAAGGACGTTTGCTATTGACTGTACTTCATTTCGGTTGTTTAATGCTAAAAATGTTTGGGGTTAAACGTGAACAATCATGTTTTTTGATGTGAAACTGTTATATGTATCATAAAATATTTGTGAATATTGTTAAAGGTAACATTAATGTTAGGTAGACTTAAACGTTCGCTTTGGTTCGTCAAGGATTTGCGAAAAATTAACATCAATATTATAATCTTAACTTAAAGCAGTAGGTAACAGTGGCGGGAGCGTGTGATGGAATGAAATCCCATAAAAAACACCTATACGTACATGATTTTAGTTTGAAACATTTTAGGCCAGCGTGGACTATGGCTCGAATGTCCCTCGCAATTAGGGGAAGTGTTATCTGTATTATGGCAATCGGCACACTCGTATTTCATTGGTAGGTACCAAAATACCATCATCGAAATGTCCCCTGACTACCCTTTCAATAAATAAAGGTGATATTGTGTATCATGAATACCTACATCTGAAAATATTTCCATACATCCTTTTAATAAGTATAATAATAAAGTAATAAAAACATTAATATTTTCGGCTCGCGCGACGCCAGATTATTGAAATCATTCATTCTATACATTCTCTTGAGACCTCCAGGAATGTACATAACTGGAAACGTTTCTAAAGGAAAGATTAATTACAGACGGCAATTCATACCGGGAGCCGCAATTTCAGCGGAAAACAAAAAAGCCACATTAATCTTTGCCCAAAAATTTCGTATCGAAACACAACAGAATTTAATTACAGTAATACCCAACTTTAGCCGTCCACACTTTATCTTGAAGGGACCCTTATCATGGGTAGTAGCGCCACCTTCGGGCCGCAAACAGAAATATTTATGGAGCCGAAATGCCGGTGGAGGTTGACAGTTCCCGAATTTAAGGTTTACTTACTAGTTTGTTAAGGGGCGGTGCCAAGTTCAATTGAAAATTAAACTTGAACTTCGCATAGGACTAGGGATATCAGTTCAATCAATCATGTTTTATTTAATGTGAGAATTTTAATTTATAATTAACGTTTTTATGTATTCATAACAATTACCTATTTAATTATTATTCCAAAAACACCAACCTCAAAAACCTCACTCAATTTCAATATTATTAATTAAAAAACAACAACAAAGTTTGAGTTTGTTCCTTAGATGCCTTTGAACACCCTGTCGATAAATAAATATATGAGACAAGGATCTTCTGCATTATTTATCACACACTTCAGTTCCGTTGTCCCAATATTTATGTTTATGCCGTACAACCTCATCATATATTCCCCATGCGTCTCGACTGAAAATTCCAATACGTGTCATCAACAATACGTGTTTAATCTCATTTTGCTGACTTGTGGAGAAACCTTTTAAGGGTTTCATATAAAAACTTGATTTTGTACTTAGAACGAATCTAGACCTTATTTCTAAAGCGAGCGTGCGACCAACTGATAATTAAAATGAATGCCACTTACACTTATGGTTTGTATAGTCACAATATCTGTATAGTCCCAGACTAAGCAACACATGTACTGTGCGAACCATACAATAGACTGGGGGTAGTAGTAGTGAAAGTCATAGTGAATAGGCATACTTTTTACTTCAGTAATATGTAGGAGGTTTCGATTCGCTTGTAAATTACAAAACGTTTAGTAAAAATACTACACTTATATAATACTAGTAAGTAACTGTAAAGTCATTTATTGTTTTTTTTTCAGTGTGTCACTCAAAATTTGCAACAGATTTTGCGAGGTTTTATGTCTCATCACCTCAGTGATAATAATGATGCTCAAACGACCAGGGCTTACATTGAGAGTGCGTTAACGCCAGGCCTATGCCTACACGGGTTTAGAATCCTAGCAATTGGTGTAATTGCGTCGCTGTTAGTTCGAATAGTGTTCCCGTTAGCAACTAAACTACAAAGCTTTGAAGCTCTGTCGCATCTAGATTAGACTTGCTATCAAATCCCGGTGACAAACTTGAGCCACACTACGAATATTCACTGAAACAACACAATAAATCAGGTACTTAAATGTTTTAAAATTCGTTGCTTTGGGGCTTAGTACTTATGAGTTTTGCAAATATTACTGATAATGGCCGAGTGATCGAATGTTTGCAGTTTCACAAGTAAAGCTGCACGTTTCCGCTAGGGGCGCTGCTGTAAAATGTATAAGGGCTGCGAATATTTAAAACATTTTTCGGATTTTCATGACTATTTGTCACCCTCATTAACAGTAACACTTTCATTTAGATCCAATTTTTAAAACAGTCTTGTGACAGGTTTATCCCGTGGTTTAAAATGAATACTTTGTCTACTATTCTGAAACGAACTTCCATTTAACGGCACTGACCGACTGGACTATACGTTTAGATAGGTATCAAGTAAACTGAAACTTCAAGCCCCATCTGTTGTGCGCCAATGTCCGGCCGTGTCGGTGAACAACTTGCCGAATTTACTATCTCAATCTCCATCTTCTAGAGTATAAGGCTTAAGCGATTTGGATGGATAGGATTTTGAGGAAAAATAGAGCAAATTCTGTTGCTTACAAACTATGACTAAACTAAATTTGAACACAAAAGGACGGCAATAGGTTCAGTTAAATCAAAATTAGTTTCTGTACCAACAGAATAAGCACCCTTGTCAATTTTTAATCAAAGGGACAATACACATCCTGTAGCTAATATAATTGACTCATTACGAAATCTTTCGAAACCATCACATCTACATTACTGTACTAAGTGGTTGCGGGTTCGATTCCCATCAGGGTAAATCTCGGAAATGGCCTCTTCGTAATTTCCCCTGGTCTGCGTGCTGGGGACCATACAGTTGGAGTTATAGTCTGGCAATATTTATTATTAAAGTTTAGTTCAAAATTCAGTTCAACTAATGTAGAAACCTCATTAGTATCCTTGTTGGTATTCTTGGACCATCTGGAAATAAACGCAATATACCCAAATGACACTATTAAATATAATTTAGCCGAAGGCGATTGTGTGAACGAGCATCGCCGAACGACGCTCTATATTGGATTTTAGTCATTGTTTATAAGTATTGCTGCACTAAATATTTGTAACGAGGTCGGAGCCAAACGCTCAGAGACTGGGGTATCCATTAACAATCATTTTCACTGACGAAACATGTTGTTGTCTGTCTCTACTTTTTCATAGCATAAAATTCTCAAGCCTCAAGTTGGTGCATTACCTTCATCTTTAATAATAATATGTATGGCCAAACACAAGTATTTGTTCTTAAACCTAGAATTTAGTGAGACCCAAACTCTATCTATAAATCTACTTCTTAACTGGTCCAAACTGGTTGCACCAATTTATATCCACGTTTGACAACATGGCCGATTGGCGTAGCGGTTCGAGCGTCGGTCGCTCGGCTCATTGCACCATGGTTGCGGGTCAGTTTAGTAGTATTTTAGTGTCACTGGAATTGCCCCCAGTCCATTGTACAGTACCCGTAGTACAAGCGTTGTTTAACAGGTATCTTAGAATGTGAATAAGAAAATATTTTCATGTTACATCGAATTTCAATATTCCGCATGCGGCCCCCGAACATAATAGATTCCAATAGTGACTCGAATGCACTACGCGAGGTCTTTGGGAGCAGATTTAATTAATCAATGCTGGCCCGCTCTCGGCCGGTATATTTCGGCCAAAGTCGACATTCATTAGTGAAATGGATCACACGCCTTCGAATTCAATTCAATAATAGTCGGAATATTTCATTGTGTTTCATCTGAAATAGAATATTACCTTTATTTCTGATCATAATGAATTAAAATTGTGGAAAAAAATTATGAAGAATGATAAAGCAGGAAAAATAAATGGGGATAAATTGGTGAGGGATTCTTAGTGACTTTCACTCGTTCAATCGATGTTAACATTTGGGATACGATTGGTAACCTTGACTTGATGCTGCAGCATCTGCTGAAATCTGCAGATACCCTACTTCTCACCAAATTACAACAGAGGTATCGTGTTTAGGCTCATTAAAATGGTATCGATGGATGGATGGCAATAACAGACTGTCGATAGTAGCGTATCGTAAGCGTGTATAGGAAATAAAAAACCCAAGAAATAAAACTTAAATTAAAAACCCATTTTAATAACTTATTAAGTTTAATGTAAGTAGACAGTAATATTTAGATCAACGTGCCGTATCGGGGTTTTTTTAATTTATAGTTATTAAAAATGACACACGTAAAAAAAGTCTTTTGAGATACCGCACCAGTCGAATTTCGATAAAAAAAATGTATTTCATCTATATTAAATAGTTATTTAGATCACGGGAAATTGTTACTTTTTTATTCCATTGTCATTTAATAGTTTTCTAGACCAGTCATTGATACTAGAAAATGTCATAATAAACATACGGTTTCATGTAATTTTTCGCATAAATAAACCGGATTTTCATCAACCGTAAACCAGAAAATAGACATTAAAAGCATCGTAAGAAAGGAATAAATCGGTGTTCGGGCTATTTTACACGACGTTAAAGACTAATGGCCCATCACCGTGCTATGGTGAGCAGCGTGTGGTCAGATGCTACGCTATTTCCATTGAAAAAACAAATAATTTAATCTTAGAACCCTAAAAATACGCCTAGCATCTATGCTTACCTAGTAGTCCCGTATTTTAATCGTATAAGTCCAAAACACGCATCTACGCAATATCGCTGCAAAGTTTATGTTAGTTGAATCTGAAATTGTACCTTTGTAATATTTTTTTAAGATAAAAAAAGAAAAATATAAAAAATAGCATTACAATAATAATATGCTGATATTGTTAATAAATTGATAAGTTATAAAATGTATTTAACCTCACTGTTATCAGACACGCAAGTTAGTTTTTAACCGACTTTCAAAAATAGGAGGTTCTATGTTCGTTGCTACTTCTATCTTTACACTACGATAGGACTACTTCATAGGAAACTACCTACCGCTATCAGAATTGGCACCGACTCCCAATGAAAGAAATTACAAGGTCCCTGGTTATTTCTAGTTTTTTAGTGCATCCATGCATTTTTGTAGTCGGTTCAATATATTTAATAATCTAGTCTTCCCTTACCTAGTAGATATACACCAGTAGCAAATCATTCCGCCTATTACCCAACATTGTGCCGATCAGTCTAAACGGAAGCAATTTAAGGTAATTTCGGGTATCAATCAACTGAGGCTTGAAATGAAACCTTGAGAAACATACGGGAATTAGAACGTGCACGAAAATGTTTAAAATTATAGGTTACATTTATTTCATTTGAACCCGTATTTTATTTATAGTTTACTTACACGAATTAGAAATAATATTTTGTTTTATATTTTTTATACCTAATTATGCAAAATCGATTAAATATTTTGAATTCTGTAGGTAGTCTAAACGTGGGATTTTAAATTTTCACTTATTAATTTCCCAAGGAATTTGAACCTAATCCATTTAACGTACCTACGTACGTTACGTAACCTAATCCTTAATCTATTTAACGGCTACATACATATTCGTAGAGCGTGGTGTTATTAAAATTTTCAGAAATATATTTCCATAACTTTGTAACATTAGAATAGCATTTTACGATCAACAAGCCGCATGCTACCTGCTAGCAACTAAAAAACCAATCTCCGTGTTGTTAGATCTTAATCCGGTAACCTTAAATACAGAAATCAATCCCCTACGCTTAGTCATGTGAAATCAACCCCGCTCATCAAACGCATTAGAACTAAAGCGAATCATCAACATTGGTAATTAATTCCTGACAAAACTAAATCCCTAATTTCATCCAGAGCTCAGTAATAACGTTAATGACGCGAATGTCAGCGAGCTTTAGTGCCACAGTATCGAGTTATGATTCAGTAAATCAAGTCAGCTTATGATATTTATGGCAGTTATTACTAGGTATTAAACTTAATATAATCAAGAGTATAGGGTGTGTACTTTTTAGGGTGAGACTATTTTATGAAAATATGTATTTTTTATTTGACAACTTGAATATCAAAAATATTACCTGCACAATTATATTGTTTATAATTATTTACATATGATTAAAAATATATCGATTTCGTATAACTTCAATTATGTTGTTCTTAAATAACTTGTTTCATACTGTGGGCAACCCCAACGTGGCTCTCGCTCTCTTCCGCTTCACCTGGCCTACGAACGGGTCGATATTTCGTGTCTCTAATTAATAGCTTGATTATAATTATTGTGTTGTGTACAAGTTAAAATATATAAGTGCTAGTTTGCGAAATTATAAAATAGCTTAATCGAAATTAAATTAGCGTTTACCTTGTACAGTGGCGCTCGGTTGCCATTTTTATATTGCACGTAAATTATGATTTAATCAAGGGATTCGATGCTCATTGCCTGAGAAAAAAGTGTATAATAGGTAAGAACTCTGTAAATTTTCCAAGGTGATTATTGTTGTAACAACGCATTGACACCAGAAAACCCATTCATAATCGAATAATGATTTCCACCTTGAATAATTATTTTCTGCGACTTCACAAGCTGTGGCTCAGAATTTAGCCAACATACACTGCTGTATGGCCAATATAAAGGGAATTTATTTTAAACATACTTTATATAACAATTCTGCGAGACATAAAATCCAACCTCGTTCGTACGAAATGGAATTACTGTTTATTGTGTACATTGGCGCTACGTCATTTCGTGTACGCGCACGCAAATTATGAGTCACAGTAGTCACGCGAGGCGGGCGTGAGTCAAATTAGCTGAATTAACTGATATTATCAATTAGGATTTTGACTTTGTATTTCAACGTTTTATTTCCATAGACTTCTACTTATTAATGTTTGAGGTCTTTACATTCTCTAAAGAGTTGTATGTTCAGCGATATAAGTCTCTGAACATTCCCAATTTTTGAAACCGCTTGGCTACGTACGATTTGCAGCCAATCTTTTAGTTTTCTTTATGTGATAATATTAAAATTTAAACATGTTGCTAATATTTATTTGGTTTTGAAAATGTTTATTCACGTGTCTAAGATAATGGAAATTAAAAAAACATATTCTGAGACTTATGTCGACTTTACCAAGAGTTTCCCATATCTGTGGGTAGAATTTATTGTGTATTTATACCGATATAAAATCTTCATTTTTGCGTCAAAAATGTTTCGTGTTCGTCTTTATCGTATAGCGGCAAAGTATAGCGGCCACTGAGAAAGCATGCTGTCACTGTCAAACTTATTGATGAAGTCTGTGACGTGAGCGGGATGCACACTGCACACACTTACGTTAACGTAACGCTCCGTAAATAGCATAGCCCGGTTTCAGTTTTTAATCTAATAGTTAACGAATGGCATACATGCAATCCAAGTAATTATAATTTAATTAATTATCGCGTCAAATTATCTTTTCGCTCGCGTGACCTTACGAATTAAAACGAACACCCGCTGACCTAAATATCACCCCTGCCCTCTGTAACGAACGAAATCCCAATTGCGATAAGTTTATGCTATAACAATAAATATATTTAAATACGAAACTAATCGTGTTGCAAAATGTATTAATTTCCACATATTTTTGAAATTATTCTGTGCTTACAAAACACAAAACTATAAATCTGGTACTATTTTATTGATAACATCTCTTCTTTTAGATAGAAAAGTGTATTTTCTCAGCGTGAATTATTGAAGGGGCTTTTCAGAAAATTGCCATCAAATGAAAATGGTGAGGATATTCGAGCGAGATTGTGATTCTGGTCGTTGCTCTACTTATACCCAATCCGTTTCCCGTGAAAAATATTGAAATACACATGGTGGGAAGACGAAAATATATCTATTATTTGGTATCTAATGTGTAAGCAGAAGCGTCTTTATTTTCGATTCACGCCCGCTTATATGTAGAGGCCAACGCTCCGCGCGATAATTAACGAGTTGTTTTGATACTTTTTACATGATAAAATGTAGAGTTAAATGTTTTGGGCTCACGAGACATTCGTGAATGAATATTTTTTTGTAGTGATTGGTGAAAGTAAACGAATATAACTTTTGGTGTGTTTGTGTGTTTTACAACGAAATTCTGTAGTGTCTGATGGATTGCGCAGATTGGAAAGGGGATGTTTAAAGATAGAAACCTACACCTGTTACTGTAGTCCATATTATTTTTCATTACTTATGTACAATAAAGAATAGGTATATTATTATATCTGTCAACTTACAAGTTCCAAAAAAAATGTTACCATCTCTTTATGGCTTCAACTTTTTTTTCTATAAATTCCAAATGATTTTTTTTCACACAGATCGCGACCTTATTTTTCTAATACTATTTCAAAAGAAATGTTAAGAACATTTCTTTTGAAATAGTATTAGAAAAATGAAGTCGCGAAATTTCACCAAATACTTACTCAGAGATAGGCATAATACGTATCTGCTTTATTTTATAACAGTGAAGACTAAGATTAGTTTAGTAATTACTAATATTGCACCGCCCTCGTCTCTCCTCACTTGTGCCACCCGCACTAAGTCGGTTCACTCGCTGAGCTGCTGAATTAAAGATAGCACACGTAGCCGTCGAGCGGAGATATGATTCACTGAGCGGAGTTGACTCACTGTACTGCTGTCATGTACTGTGACTATTGTCTGACTATTGTATCTCGACACGATTAGGTAGATTAAGCTTTCGACTGTGAGATAGCGTTTGGTAGTGTTCGGTCCCTTTGTTTCACCACGAATAATTAAGTGGCTTGGCGCTCGTGATGTGCATTAGCTTTTGATTTGGTAAAGCACGTTGAGGTTCCAACAGTAAGGTACCTATCCATTGCGGTAAGCCAACCCCCCCTTCCCCTCTGTCCCAACCCCTTCAGGTGGTTACGTGCAAGTGACGCTTTTGGTATTGCATGCATCTATAGGCTACGGTAACTGCTTAACATCAGGCAGTTCGTTCGCTTGTTTACAGACTTTGTAATATAAACAAAGTCTCTAGTCCACCTATATATATAGGTACCTGTATTAGTAACTATGTAAGAAAGCGCTCACCAAAGTGATTTGCTTCTGCATCGCGAATCGAGTTTTAAACTTTCACCAGTCGTTACTCAGCAGTTAACTCAAGTTTAGAGAGGGGTTGAGAATTTTAAAGGTGTTTAATTAAGTTGGATGTTTTGTTCGAAGACTGCTTTTAAAAGCAGAGAGTTGCGAGTTCATTTCTGAGTTTGAATAAGTTTGTTGTATTGTAATACGTTTTTTCATTTTTTCAAATGGTTCTGGTTTTGAATTTAATAGGTTAGATAACTAAGGATATTGTTTCTCAAAATATTTGTAACCTGATAGAAAAATAAAAAGGTTTTTAGTTACATGCATACCTAAAATACCATCATAGTGTCATATGGGAGGATCAACAATCAACTGACTCTACTTTCAGACTGTGAAATAAAAATAGAGCAGGTTTATCAGTATAACTAACGTGTTTAACTCTTTACCTTTTTAACTACACTCTACTAAGTGTTTAGCGCTCACTAGTCTAGCATATAAGTAAATTTTTGTATGACAAAAGATTGTATAGCGTCTTTATCGGTCCTCAGAGGAACAAAAAAATTGCTATTCAGTTATTTTGCTTAGACATTAGCGTCTAGCGATTTAAGCGAATATATAAACTCATGGATTAATAACTCATTTCAACAAACGGGCGCCTTGTTAATATTCCATGAATATAACCGAGAGTCACTCCAAAGAGTACTCAAACTCATTTTAAACTATAAGTGCGCATGTAACTGCACATTAAAACAGTGTAACGCGAACGTAAAAGTTTACGTATCACTGTAGTGTAACCGCCAACTTTGGCAATTTGTAGTTAGGCTCGCGGCCATTACACTAACCTTTTATTGTTGTTGTTGCTTCAGCGAGATATCTAGTCGCTTTATTATTTACTAGTGCGATGTCGGTTGCGTTAAGATGTACCGACTATAGAAATAACGTCCGATGGTCATAAGTAGGTCCATCTCGTTCACGTCATTGATTTCATAAATGAGTATGACAGTGACATCATGCTTTTCCGATGACGATACAATTACGTCAATTGACTTTGCTAAAGGTTCTGTGTAGAAACAATGGTACGGTCAGAAAATCGTGTTTAAAAACTTCACTCCTCTTTGCAGCTGAACAAGAATGCAGAAAAGTAGAATATATTGCCTAAATATTGGAATCTATTGTTTTAGCGTAAACCTTGGTTATTCTTAAATAAACTAATAGCAATTATATTTTGAGTCACTATTAAACATACTAAAGCTAAGAAATCAAGGCACGCCTCAAAGCTCAAAGGCGTGGTTATCTAGAAACAGGCGATGCAGCACAGGAATTCCTGTAAACCCCTTCCGCTCTGTACATACTCGTAGCAGCCCAGTTTGAACTAGTCCAAAATATTTAAACATACAACAATAAAACCAAAAAAATCCGTGTCACAAAAAAAAACTTAGAAAATGTATAAAAATATTTACCTATTTATTGGATAATGATGAGATAAAAAAAATATTATAAAACAAGTAGAAGATAATAAAAGTGTTCCTGCGTCGCGCGCAACTAACGCAACAAACAGGATTCCTTTGCAGCTCTTGTTGAGATGATGCAGAGAAAGCTTCAACAAGGGTATTCAGAGGTCACCCCGGTATTCAATCAAATCGCGTCCCTTTCCTTACCTGCTCACGTTCATAAAAGTGCGTCCATTCGTGACGAGCTCTTACACATTTGCGCTTCAAGCTATATACTAGGTGAAACAGAAAGGGTATACTATTTTTTGCAACTTTACTTTGAAGTACTAACGGTTTTGTAGACTTGTGAAATCTGGCAACAGTTATCCCTGGAACGCCTTTTGTTTTTCAAGTTTCCTCCAAAGCTGATAGTTTTAGAATTACAATGTTAAGTTTTGAAAAAAAAAGTATACCCTTTCTGTTTCAACCTGTATAGGTACTATAGGTATTATACTTATTTGTGAATATTTAAATGGATTATGAATTCCGTAGGCACAATACCGACTGTCTCATTGTTTGATTAAATAGCTCCAGTGTTTGAGAGTCGCTTTAATATTTATTGGATTTAATATTGTGACGAGTAATTAAATAAAGTACTTACTAATAAAATTTTAATTGCTGTCATCATATTGTTATATAGACTAGGTACCTACTATCTTCAGATGGTTTAATCCAGGGGTCAAAAGCGGTTAGTGGATAACTGGAATGTCTCAGATTTTTACGGGAAAAGTTTACTTCTGTCATGAATTTTACATGATAATTTTAGAAAGAAAAACATTGAACTGAAATATAGCCAGACTAGTATTTTCCCAAACTAAGTTACCCTTATATTATCCCTAGGTACCGCACATTGCACTGGGATGGATCCCAGTATCTCTAAGATCAAAGCTTCATTACGACCAAATCACTTCCAAAAGCCCTAGTGGGAAGCGGACCCACCACCACCCAGTTCAGCCGGCGTTTTAATGAAATCGGAATCCGATCAAAATAAACAAATGAAATCGCTATCAATGTCGAACTCAAAGTTCAAACAATTACAATTGATTACACATTCCGGCGTCACAGATTCAACATCGGACATGGCCGAATCTGTCTCACATAGGCACGATGCGGGGGCTGCATTTACATATGAAACTACCCTCAAACGCTGTAATCACATTGATATATCCATACAGCTCTTGTTACATTGATCTCAGAGATGGGCTGGACGTGGAATATTGAGTAGCAGAGACACGAACTACATAACTATCTTTGATCAAGTTATTTGTGATATTGTCGGGTGAAACCAATGGAGTTGCGGAATGCTGGTACTTATTGTGGTGATACATGAACTAAACTAAACTAAGAGTATGAACAAGAAAGTAATGTTTTATTTATGCACCTTATATTGTATGCATTATACTGTTTAAAGCGTAACACAATATTTATTTATTGATTTCTTATATTTACGCGAATACTACACATTGAAATAAAACTATTTTTACGGATTATATCGCGTTTATTTTTACTTTTTATGTTCCCGACGTTTCGGCTGCTTTACAGCAGCCATGGTCACGGGGGGACTGAGGTGTTAGACGTCCTGATGTCATAGTTAGTAACTGGGTACCCTCATATTAAGTTATTGTTTGCGGTCCGATCCACGCAGAAAGTGCTCACAGTGTCTCGAGGTCTTGCAATGGTACACTTGGTTTTGGATTTAATTATATTAATTACTGGATCCCAAACAAAAAGAAAAAAGAACACATAGCTGACGTGAAACACCGGCGCTCCACGAAGTCTGCAATCTGTGAACATGTACAGGACCGCACCCGCCATTATATCAGATTTGATAAACCACAGATCCTCGCAAAAGAACACCGATTCCGACCAAGGATGATACGTGAGGCCATTGAAATTAAAAAACATCCAAATTTCAATAGGGAAGATGGCTGGGTGCTACCACCAACTTGGGATAAAAGTGATGGTTTAAAAATGTTTCGTTTCGCTGGTTATAATCTAGAATTATCTAGAAAGCTTAATTCATTAAGAGTGCACAATCCTACTAATATTATAAATGCGAAAGTTTGTGAGTGTGGATGTATGTATGAATGTATGTATGTATGTATGTTTGTTACTCCTTCACGCAAAAACTACTGAACGGATTTGGATGAAATTTGGAACACAGATAGTTTATAACCTGGATTAACATATAGGATACTTTTTATCCCGAATACGTTTTATGCTGTATGTTCCCGTGGGACAATTATCGATCCTACTGAACGGATTTGGATGAAATTTGGAACACAGATAGTTCAAAACCTGCATTGAAACATGGGATACTTTTTATCCCGATAGTATGTTCCCGTAGGACAATTATCGATCATACTGAACGGATTTGGATGAAATTTGGAAACCAGATAGTTCAAAACCTGTATCAAAACATGGGACACTTTTATCCCGAATACTTTTTATCCCGTATGTTCCCGTGGGACAATTATCGATCCTAATGAACGGATTTGGATGAAATTTGGAATACAGATAGTTCAAAACCTGTATTAAAACATGGGATACATTTTATCCCGATTACTTTTTATCCCGTATGCTCCCGTGGGACAATTATCGATCCTACTGAACGGATTTGGATGAAATTTGTAACACATATATATCAAAACCTGCATTAAAACATGGGATACTTTTTATCCCGATAGTATGTTCCCGTGGGACAATTATCGATCCTAACGAACGGATTTGGATGAAATTTGGAATACAGATAGTTCAAAACCTGGATTAAAACATGGGATACTTTTAATCCCGATAGTATGTTCCCGTGGGACAATTATCGATCCTATTGAACGGATTTGGATGAAATTTGGAAACCAGATAGTTCAAAACCTGTATCAAAACATAGGACACTTTTTATCCCGAATACTTTTTATCCCGTATGCTCCCGTGGGACAATTATCGATGCTACTGAACGGATTTGGATGAAATTTGGAACACAGATAGTTCAAAACCTGTATTAAAACATGGGATACTTTTTATCCCGATAGTATGTTCCCGTGGGACAATTATCGATCCTATTGAACGGATTTGGATGAAATTTGGAAACCAGATAGTTCAAAACCTGTACCAAAACATAGGACACTTTTTATCCCGAATATTTTTTATCCCGTATGCTCCCGTGGGACAATTATCGATGCTACTGAACGGATTTGGATGAAATTTGGAACAAGATAGTTCAAAACCTGTATTAAAACATGGGATACTTTTTATCCCGATAGTATGTTCCCGTGGGACAATTATCGATCCTACTGAACGGATTTGGATGAAATTTGGGAACCAGATAGTTCAAAACCTGTATTAAAACATGGGATACTTTTTATCCCGATAGTATGTTCCCGTGGGCCAATTATCGATCCTACTGAACGGATTTGGATGAAATTTGGAAACCAGATAGTTCAAAACCTGTATTATAACATGGAATTATTTTTATCCCGAATACTTTTTATCCCGTATGCTCCCGTGGGACAATTATCGATCCTACTGAACGGATTTGGATGAAATTTGGAACACAGATAGCTCAAAACCTGGATTAAAACATGGAATACTTTTTATCCCGATAGTATGTTCCCGTGGGACAATTATCGATCCTACTGAACGGATTTGGATGAAATTTGGAACACAGATAGCTCAAAACCTGGATTAAAACATGGGATACTTTTAATCCCGATAGTATGTTCCCGTGGGACAATTATCGATCCTATTGAACGGATTTGGATGAAATTTGGAAACCAGATAGTTCAAAACCTGTATCAAAACATAGGACACTTTTTATCCCGAATACTTTTTATCCCGTATGCTCCCGTGGGACAATTATCGATGCTACTGAACGGATTTGGATGAAATTTGGAACACAGATAGTTCAAAACCTGTATTAAAACATGGGATACTTTTTATCCCGATAGTATGTTCCCGTGGGACAATTATCGATCCTATTGAACGGATTTGGATGAAATTTGGAAACCAGATAGTTCAAAACCTGTATCAAAACATAGGACACTTTTTATCCCAAATACTTTTTATCCCGTATGCTCCCGTGGGACAATTATCGATGCTACTGAACGGATTTGGATGAAATTTGGAACAAGATAGTTCAAAACCTGTATTAAAACATGGGATACTTTTTATCCCGATAGTATGTTCCCGTGGGACAATTATCGATCCTACTGAACGGATTTGGATGAAATTTGGGAACCAGATAGTTCAAAACCTGTATTAAAACATGGGATACTTTTTATCCCGATAGTATGTTCCCGTGGGCCAATTATCGATCCTACTGAACGGATTTGGATGAAATTTGGAAACCAGATAGTTCAAAACCTGTATTATAACATGGAATTATTTTTATCCCGAATACTTTTTATCCCGTATGCTCCCGTGGGACAATTATCGATCCTACTGAACGGATTTGGATGAAATTTGGAACAAGATAGTTCAAAACCTGTATTAAAACATGGGATACTTTTTATCCCGATAGTATGTTCCCGTGGGACAATTATCGATCCTACTGAACGGATTTGGATGAAATTTGGGAACCAGATAGTTCAAAACCTGTATTAAAACATGGGATACTTTTTATCCCGATAGTATGTTCCCGTGGGCCAATTATCGATCCTACTGAACGGATTTGGATGAAATTTGGAAACCAGATAGTTCAAAACCTGTATTATAACATGGAATTATTTTTATCCCGAATACTTTTTATCCCGTATGCTCCCGTGGGACAATTATCGATCCTACTGAACGGATTTGGATGAAATTTGGAACACAGATAGCTCAAAACCTGGATTAAAACATGGAATACTTTTTATCCCGATAGTATGTTCCCGTGGGACAATTATCGATCCTACTGAACGGATTTGGATGAAATTTGGAACACAGATAGCTCAAAACCTGGATTAAAACATGGGATACTTTTAATCCCGATAGTATGTTCCCGTGGGACAATTATCGATCCTATTGAACGGATTTGGATGAAATTTGGAAACCAGATAGTTCAAAACCTGTATCAAAACATAGGACACTTTTTATCCCGAATACTTTTTATCCCGTATGCTCCCGTGGGACAATTATCGATGCTACTGAACGGATTTGGATGAAATTTGGAACACAGATAGCTCAAAACCTGGATTAAAACATGGAATACTTTTTATCCCGATAGTATGTTCCCGTGGGACAATTATCGATCCTACTGAACGGATTTGGATGAAATTTGGAACACAGATAGCTCAAAACCTGGATTAAAACATGGGATACTTTTAATCCCGATAGTATGTTCCCGTGGGACAATTATCGATCCTATTGAACGGATTTGGATGAAATTTGGAAACCAGATAGTTCAAAACCTGTATCAAAACATAGGACACTTTTTATCCCGAATACTTTTTATCCCGTATGCTCCCGTGGGACAATTATCGATGCTACTGAACGGATTTGGATGAAATTTGGAACACAGATAGTTCAAAACCTGTATTAAAACATGGGATACTTTTTATCCCGATAGTATGTTCCCGTGGGACAATTATCGATCCTATTGAACGGATTTGGATGAAATTTGGAAACCAGATAGTTCAAAACCTGTATCAAAACATAGGACACTTTTTATCCCAAATACTTTTTATCCCGTATGCTCCCGTGGGACAATTATCGATGCTACTGAACGGATTTGGATGAAATTTGGAACAAGATAGTTCAAAACCTGTATTAAAACATGGGATACTTTTTATCCCGATAGTATGTTCCCGTGGGACAATTATCGATCCTACTGAACGGATTTGGATGAAATTTGGGAACCAGATAGTTCAAAACCTGTATTAAAACATGGGATACTTTTTATCCCGATAGTATGTTCCCGTGGGCCAATTATCGATCCTACTGAACGGATTTGGATGAAATTTGGAAACCAGATAGTTCAAAACCTGTATTATAACATGGAATTATTTTTATCCCGAATACTTTTTATCCCGTATGCTCCCGTGGGACAATTATCGATCCTACTGAACGGATTTGGATGAAATTTGGAACACAGATAGCTCAAAACCTGGATTAAAACATGGAATACTTTTTATCCCGATAGTATGTTCCCGTGGGACAATTATCGATCCTACTGAACGGATTTGGATGAAATTTGGAACACAGATAGCTCAAAACCTGGATTAAAACATGGAATACTTTTTATCCCGATAGTATGTTCCCGTGGGACAATTATCGATCCTTCTGAACGGATTTGGATGAAATTTGGAAACCAGATAGTTCAAAACCTGGATTAAAAACATGGGATATTTTATATGCCGATAGTATGTTCCCGTGGGGCAATTATCGAAAACCACGGCGATGCTGTGAGATTTTCGTGTTTTTTTATGTGCAAGCCATTATAGCCAAAACAGTGAACCTTAAATACAATAAAAATTTATAATTTATTTTGAACTAGCTGGTGGTCGAATCTTATTACCGATTATACTACTACGACTTACTATCAGGATGTACATTTGGTAGTAACAAATCTTAACAAATTAATCCTTAAATCAAAATAAATACTTTTAACTCTGCGAACTAGACAAATATTTTTTGTTAAATAAAATTTTGTTTAGTTAAATTCAACGCGGACGAAGTCGCGGGCACAGCTAGTACAATATAAATAAGGATCTTATCGGTTGAACAATTTGTCCTCAAAGTCACGTCTCGAGATAATCTCTTAATCTATTATTATCTACAGAAGTAAACTTGGTAAAATAAATATTAACTGCACCTTCGGAATAATAATGTAAGTATTTTGGGAGACTACGTTTTGGTTATAAAATAATAGTGAAATCATATTTCCTTAAAAACCATTTAAATAGACTTTTTATTAATTACTGTCGAATTTAAAAAGAATTGACAATCTTTTACAAGAGCAACTTTCAACTTGTAGCGTAAGTAGATAAAGTACCTATTGTTTTAAAACTAGTATCAGTATTTATAATTCGATATAAAATAATTTTCCAATACAAATCCATTGAATATTATATCCATCCTAGCTCGCAACACATGCCCAAATCAGATCGACGTAACAAATTCGATCGATTCAATTTATTCGATTCCAATTCGGCGCCGACAAATCTGATTATCCGTCGCTTTACACCCATTAGACGGAGAGTTGGTGTCCAAAACCCAGGTATACACTTCACACTATTATCTATTTTATAAAATCATTTAGGTACAACAACCGACGGTAACAAGCAATGCTTTAAAATTTAGAAGAAGTGAAATAATTGATGAAATTACTAGTTTACTGTGAGCGTATAGTTTCGCTTTATGATTAGGTATCTATTCTACCGGAGCATCTTTTAAGAGGGGACGTATATTATTGTTACACCACTTAATATAATAGTAATATATTCAGAATTTTGCCATGTAATTATTGAGTCTTTGATAGATAATGATAAATTAAATAGCACACAAATATAAAAGCATTAAATAGATAATAGTGGTGGCCGATTGGTTAAGTATGCGTCTTTCGGGCACAAGGTCCTGGGTTTTTCGAAATCTATGTGCAAATTAGAATTTCAATAAATAGGTGGTAAATAGGTTTCCTCACAACGTTTTCGTTCACCGTAAGCACTTGCGTACGGTGAAGGAAAACTTTGTGATGCCTCATGCCTGCTTGTCTACGAAAATCTAACCAATTTTTTAAAGACATGATAGATTATGGCCTGAATCCTCTCGTTTTGAAGGGTCAGTTCAATGATTATTTCAAAATACTTTTTGATTATTTTTCGACCCACTAGCTCCGAACCTATAAACAATTATGGAATTTCGTTTCCATCTAAATGGCTAATATTGATGCATTAGCGAGGGCAGCGGTACAATCAACGTCTATTAACACCGCCATTATCGACAATGCCCTCTGAAAATTGCCATGATGAATTGATTGAATATGAACTTGGTGTGGAACACGGCTCATTCTGTTAAGCTATTGACTGTAAACTGAAACGATACTCAAATGTTATAAGGGCGTGTGTTTAAGGTGGATATTTTTTTGGTTATCTAGCGACCTGCCCCGGCTTCGCAAGTGTATTTAGTTTTAGTAAGGATCCCTAAGTTTCTTAAAAATATAATATATTCAATTCAATTCAAAGCGTTTATTTTGTTTAGGCCTACGGGGGCACTTACAAATTGTCAATTTGACCTCGACTGAGAAGATCCGGCAAGAAACTCAGCGGGCTTGTCTTTTTACATGTCATATTTTTTTTTTCATCGCCAGTTGCTTATATTCAATAATTACAAAGGGTAGTAGATATTAACATAAATATTATAATAGCTCCAGTGTGTTGCCTTTTGATGTTACCAAGAATATAATATAGCCTATGTCACCCGGGGATAGTGTAGCTTCCCAACAGTGAAATAATTTATCAGATCAGTTCTGTAGTTTCGGAGCCTATTCAATGCAAACAAACAAACAAATTATCAAATATTTCCTCTTGATAATATTAGTATACCAGATAAATTAATCTAAATTCTGAGAGCGATCTTGGTAATGCCATACCAGTACAAAATCATGTCAAACGCGTACTTACTCAAGATCGCTGTCACGCTGGAGTTTTTATAACATATAAATATTACTAGCAATGCGCCGAATTTGTCGAAAATATTAATATTTAGTGTTCCTATACTGTACTTACATACGCTGGTAAAATAACTATCTAAATGCATCCTCTTGAAAGCAATAAAACTTCCACACGGAATCAGGTCTAGTCAGCTCAGATAACTGCCGGATACAACATCAGCATACGACCACGGTTTATTCCACCTAACATGCAGTTTGCGGCTTCAACGACTTCGGAATACCCCTAACAGAGCTGTTTGAATCGCGTCCAAAGCGCGCTGCGCACGTAATGGGGTGGTATTATAGGTTATTCCCGCGATCACAACAAGCAATGTATGATTGTAATAATGATTATGGCGAGATTTTCGTTAACCTCAAATGTTTGCGGGTCGGATGTTTTGTTGGCGACGATGTGACTCTTGTGAGTTTTAAGCTCTAGGTAATATAGGTATTACCTAGAGCAACATTTTTTAAAAGTCTTTGCCGCTAACATTCCCAAATTCTTACCTTAAACTGAAAAAATATATGACGGGAAAAGGATTTTTGTAGTTATTATTTTTCTATTTATTATTTTTGCTTATATTCTACACGACCTCAAAATATTTAGTAGGTAACGTAACACACGTGACATTAGATTATAGGTATACATATAAGTTTTGATGTTTTTTTTTGTAATAAGAACACTACAACACTTCAGATTTTCGTCCATGTTATGATGCATACGTTATATTGGTGTCAAATAAAGAGTTATTCTAGTAACTATCTTATTTTTAATTTTCTATAACGACTATTTAAAGGCCTAGAAAGGAAAGTTGGGAGAGTGGCAGCCCACTAGCCAGACCCTGATAGGTTTGAATAGATATAAAGATATCATGAAGGCAGTACCAGTATGAGAGAAACATAATAAATCTTATTTTTTCCATCTCCCATAATGACAAAACTATATCCGTGCCCAGTGATACGTAATATTGTTCTGCTACGCTATGCTTTCCGGTTTCCTGCCGAACGCGAGCGGAAATTCTAATTTATGTTCACATATTTCGTTTGAATGTATCGTTGTGGTCGACCCAAGATAATAATATTATGTTGAAAATAATGGGCGAAATCAATGCCTCTATGTTTGATTTATATTGCAGTCCAAAGACTAAGCGAAATGATTAGTACAATCAGGATTATAGAGTAATTATAATAACCAATCATGATCCAACACAGATCTCTAGGTAATTTCTCCCTTAATCATATCGTTAGCGAGAAAACATGCCGTCACTTTCAATGTTATTTATTTAATTGTAATCTGAGTGGGACGGACCACAGTTAGAGGAACGTAACGCTACGTTACTTGATCCACTACTCATGATCGCACTGAAGAATGGATGTTCGAAGCGTTGAAATTATCGACCAATAGAAACACGTCATTTTGAAGCGATGTGATTGGTAAATATATTGCCAACTGCTTTCTTGTAGTCCACTTTAGTACCTACAATACGTAGTAGTCTAATTCATTTAACGAACACACGAAACTAGGCGACACAGTAACTCAACGTTCAACCCTTATCAAGGGAATAGAAATTCCCACAGATATAAAACTGTACAGACTATTCGATTTATTATCACGAGCTAGATAGATTCTAAGGGCGACCGTCTGGGAATTGATGCTTTGGTATCAATTTGTTTACAAGTTTTGGAACTTATATTTATTCTTTTAAGAGAAACACGCCGTTTCTCAAAAGTTTTTTTTTATACAATTTCATATTATGTATACACTTTAATCTCACAAGTACCTATAGTTTTTCTAAAATGTTAACGTTAACGTCAAATAATAAATTTGTTAACAAGCATACAAATAAGTAATTTAATTCCAATCGACTCTTAGTAAAAGCAAATATTTCCCCAAACCTAAATGAAATTGGGTGTCAGAACTTTTAAAGTAAAATTTGCAGATATTTATCTGTTAAATTAATTAATGGTAATAATCATTAATAATATTATTATTTGTTTAAGATAAGCATTATTATAAGTATTGTTTATAGACAGCATTTTATAATTTTGACATTACTTAAGAACAAGGCTGAACATGACTGTGTTTATAATACAATTGCGATACTCATACATTGACTCTTAGTCGACTTGACATCATCGTTCGACGTACCATTGCAATACGCGATCCAAACACTTATATTGATTTACAAGCAAATCTCAGCTAAGTAACGAGCTGTGACATGAACATTTTGTTTGTTCATCTTAACAAAATAGCAATAGAACACCGCGCTACTGCCAGCACATACATTATTATAATAATTAAGACAATAATAATAATTAAAAGCAGTGATAGCCGATCGGTTAAGCACGTGTCTTGTGGACACAATCATGGGTTCATACCCCGGCTCGCAACTCTGAGTTTTTCGATATCTATGTGCGAATATTATACATTTGATGAACAGGTCATCGAATCGGGGGTTTTTAAATTTTCAATTTAGAGTTATATTTAATAAAAAGAATGTTCCAACTGTCATATATTTTTTGGCTCCTTACATAAGTATTTGACGATATTTGTTTTTGATTTTGTAAAAAAAAATAGTTCAAGTTTTTGAAACTCCTGTAGAGGATTCGTTGTGAAATATATTATTTATATGATTATCACGATGAAAGAAACCCGCATGTCTTAGAAAATCTACCCAATTTTCGAAATACATAAATATATATGCAAAATCAGCGAACCCGCACTGGGTCAGTGTGGTGGATTACGGCCTGAATCCTCATCATATTGAGGGAAGGCCAGTGCCCAGGCACAGTCAGACAGCCAGTGGGACGTCAAAAGGGCTAAATTATTATTATTTTATTGATAAGACTGTCTCGTCTATACATCTTTAGTGACAGTGTAGTAATATAATGCCACAGTTTATGTGTTGACGTGTATAATAAACAATCAGGAAATAGTCGCAAAGAATAACAAAGAATTTGTATCCTAAGGACGTTAAGCTGAAGTCACAAAAGCAATTTAAAATTTTGTTTACCTACACCCCGCAAAGATAACGGGGTTTACACCCAAACTATTATTACTGTCGACCCTAAATGGCCGGTCGTAGGTGCCATTCTATATTTACGAGCCATTCTGATACTTTTATGATGGTACAAACAGCTTCATGTTTATAGCACTTTTAGCGCTGGGCCATTCATACGTAAAATGCTGTGAGGTTCGCACCAATGAATGCGAACATGTGACAATGAAGATTAAGTTTATTAACAATAAAAATAATCAGCGTGCTATACCATTCATTTTTATTTTGTTGATATCTTTGCGCCAAAACCCCTCCAATCAGTTCTTTATTTGAAGCGGAAGTCTAACTCATCTTCTGACCCTGCCGTGGTTCCGTTCAGCTAAGTGTGGAGCCCAGTCATAATTCCAGCCCAATAATCGTTTGGCATGCGGCAGATATAGCCGGCCCGGGCCCATTTTAGCTTGGCGGCTTTGTAAGTAACGTCTGCAATTCGGGTCGTGGAGTACAGTGCAGTGTCTTTGATACCTCAAATATGACCCGCTGGCAAAATGTGGTCTAGTACCGCTTTGTGAAATACCCAGTCTTAAGATTTATTAGTTAGGATGAGGTTACTTAAACCTCCAAGAACGCCCTCTTGTGTATAACCCAGTGACTTGGCATCTGCCACATCTACGTATAAGTTGATTATTTACGATAACGCTTACATTGTAACGGCTTGTTTTTTTCTTGTACAGTCTGCTACATAATTGATAGCCAAGTTTATGGGAGGCTGGACGCTCGTGTTTTATTATAAGCTTTATTGGTGCTTTTAATTCTACCAATGGTGTGACTTAAGAGGCGGCTTTGTCGCGTAAATTGGGGAGACGAATTTACACGATATATACAAACTATAAATTTATTTCCGTTTACAGTTTACGATTTCAATTTCACTCGCTGTCAACGAAAAAATAAAAATGCCTTGACGACAAACTCACAAATAAAAAGTCCTGCTAGAAAACAACAAAACTCAAACTTAGCCAAAAAGTAAAAAAAAAAAACAATAAAATTGATACCTTATCAACTTCCACCAACTCATTAGAAAAATCAAACAACTATTGGTAAAAGTTACATTACAACCCTCTAAATTTCTTGCCCACAGGTCGATCAGAACCCGGTATCGTACCATCGATCGTGGGCTTCACCAAGGACTCCGTAGCCCACGAGTCGGACCGGCTGGCTCCTGGCGACAGGATCTGCAGCGTCAACGGCATATCTACCGCAAGGCTCACCAATGATGAGGTGCTGCGGCTTCTGGATAACGTGGAAGAGAGGGCGTCACTGGAAGTCGAGTATTACATGCCTAACTATGGTAAGCTACTGAGAATTACATTTTATAGCCTACAAGCGAAGAGCTATTTATCATTGGCTGCCTATTGCCTTGTACTTACACTGGTATTACTGTTATACAACTTCCTTGTCCTGTCTTAATATTGAAAAAAGTTTTCAAAGAATCTACAGCTAGACGCCCTAAGCTAAATGTACCTTTTCTAAACACCCACCCGATCTAAATTTTAATGATCTTTAAAAGATTACATTAGATTTCTAGAAGTTAGTTGCTAAGCGGCAATATCTTATTCAAAGCGGTACTCCCAGAATTATCGGTCCTACAATAACAAAAGTAAATTCTTGGCCTTATCTTCAACTTTATTTGAGAATTCGGGGTCGATAGTAGAATTAAGTTCTGAGTGCTAATTTTAAGTGACTTCAAAGATGATTTTGACGGAGTATAAATTGAGTTTGAAGTCCTTTGGTGGGCTAACTTTATTGGTGCCGAAGGAGTTTGTGATCCATAGTAATTTGATATTAAATTACTAAACGTTTGAATTCACTTCAATGCCCAAAGAATGACAAAGTTATATAAATAAAAGAACCAAACTTAAATTATACTTCGCACATCAAAGTATACTGTTTTTACGTAATAATAAATTGTACCAAGCCAACATATATGTGTGTATTATGATAATTATATCTCAAACAATATTATGACATAGATTTTGCAATATTTGAATTTCAATATTTACAATATTCATAGAACATTTTGTAACCTACTAAAATGTCTCTTAAATCCATATTTAACTCAATAATCTAACTCGCACTTCACATTCGTTTCCACGCTATACTCGTCTTCAGTGACTTCCAAAATGGCTTTTCTGATCATTAATTTAAGTCTTTTCCCATTCCGATCGCTCAAGTTCCTCAGTTCTGAAGCAACGTATTCCCCAAATATACGGTGGTCCTCGTCAGTCGCCTTGGTAGCACTGTTATCATTGGGTATAAATATCCTGTCTGTCTGATTTAATCTCGGTGTTTTAGACGCGGGCTGTTCCTCATAATCGTCATCTGATTCAGATGACTCTACTTCTATCTTTGTTACTATTGGTGCTTGGTTGGGTGAGGCCTGAAATAAATAAAAAAGTCACATACAAATTTAGAATAGTAGGGTGGGTTGATAAGGAAAAAAAAGTTTTAACATTTTACAAAATCAATTAAAACTTAGAAAGAACAGAAGTTAAATAAAAATAAAATTATGAGAATTAAATGACAAAACTCAACTAAATTGTTTTCTTAGCAACTATTTTAATGTGAACTTCAAATTTAATTATAATAACCGGCAGAGAATCCTTATTCATATTCCTAAATTAAATTTGTTATAAATTCATAGAATTTTCTAGCAGATACGAGACCACAGTTCCATCAGACTGAAGAGCATCGCTTGGGTACTTTAATTCTTGTTAATTGAAAGGCAGAAAACCTTTATGTTCTTCCAAGTACGCATTACAAAGTCTTTAGAAATAACCCAATTATCCCCACACAATATAATGAACTCGATATTACGGCAGACATTCAAACAATTTAGACAGACGTCGTTTAATCAGCATCGGAGTTCATTGCATTTTCATAGGCTATGGAAATCCTGGAGCCTGGCACAAGGGAGATATTCTCACTACTAGAGACTATGACTGTGTGGGTGGGTATTAATTTGTGTATAGTGTCTGACTTAGGTATAATCTGGCTTTGAATGCTTGATTAGTAGGTAACAGAGTCAAAGTCATTTGTTGAGTTTCAAACGTATCGATGTTATCAGTGTGAATTATGTTCTAAAATTAGTAAATAGTGATTATATAGACACAGCCATCATCAAGCCAGTAAGTATCCCACGAATGGATAAACAGATGGTGTAATGAAGTGCACACATATTTCACCAATGGTATTCTGGTCCCAATGTAATATGGAGCGAGTTTGTAGCCATTATACCAGGCACTTTCCACCTCATATTAATAAAATAAATAAATATAAATCGCCAGACTGACACACGAACTGTATGGTAGGTACGAAACTAAGCAACGCTTGTATTGTGGGCAGCATACAAAGGACTGGGGACGATCCCAGTGACATCCAGAATCGGGCAATTTACGAAAAGGCCATTGATAGACACATATCTCAAATTATCTTGATTGTTTTTTAATAGTACATTGTTACATGAGTGGTGAAAGTTACTTATTTTGTCCCGAGACGGGGTTTGGCGCCCGAGCGTAGCGAGGGCGCTAATAGTTCGAGGGACAAAATAAGTCTTTCACCTGAGGTAAACACTGTGCTTTTCATTACGAATACAAGGAAAATAAAAATAAAAACAGGAATTGGCTATATAAATAATACAAGGAAGTATAAACAATACTCTACAACTCTAAAAAAAAAATCGGATTGCCGCCTATTTTGTTTTTTTTTTTCGTTGGCCGGCCAACTTCATTATTTAGCCATTATTTTTCATTTTCATCTTTTAATATTTTGCCCAAATCTATGTTATTTTAAAGAAATTGTTGAAACTAAATTATAATTAAGTCATTTAAAAATATATATTCTTGAATTAATACTTAACTTTATGTTATTTCAATTTTACATCGTGCTGTAATTGAGTGACTGTAGAAAAAGTTTGAATATGGTTCCATAGAAATGTGAAAATTAAACTAGTTTTTTTTTTATATAATTTGACAGCTGTCAGTTGAAAGCGAAACTCCCGGGCCTGAAAAGTATTACTTTCAACCCGCTTCTCAGGCAACTTCAGACCTACTTTCAGAGTATGAGTAATGAAAAGATTATTATTCAACGAAGAAATAGTTTTACAAGTAGGTACCTATCTACATCCGATATAAAACTGATGAATTGTAATCAGTGCTCACCATTTAACATACCTACCTATCTATAGTTCAGTATTATGGTAAGTTCCTACCGAAATATCGCAGCGATTTGAGAGAGCCGGCAAGATACCTATCATTCATAGATCAATTCTCGGCAGATTCTTAATGATGACTATTTATTTATAGGCTCGCACTCGCGCTCTGATTGACAACAAACTTACCGTATCATTGAACTTCCTAGAGGGACGCACAATGTACACTTCGGCCAAGAAATTCAACTGATCGAAGTACTTCCACTCACTGTAGATCAAATTCTCCGCAATATTGTGCTCCACACTCTTCCTTTTTATCTTTCTCAATTCGGCGTTGAACTGACATCTCAGGTTATGTATCTTCCTTCTCACTTCCTCCGCAGTAGTATTGAATTGTTCTGCCAGCGAATGCAGGGTCCTGATTTTCAGTTTTCTATTTTTGTATTCCACGCTGTTATGGTTCCATAACGTTGGGGATATTTTGTAGGCTTGTATAAGGGAAAGGACTTTTTCTTCCTCCCATTCCTTTTTATCTTCGGACAGCGACGTCATAGCGTGGCGGCACTCGCGAGACTGCGAGAGCGGGGCTGAGTGGGCTTCTAGAGATAGGTATGGGAATGTCTCGTTCGCGCGCTGTGCCGATATCGATAATATGCAATTTTGTAGCAAGAGAATTAAATTTTGATGAAAACAAGCTCAATATTAGAGACAAACATTGTGCTATTACGAAATGTGCCTCGCATTAAAATAATAAAAAAAATATAAATAAAATTTACTCATCATCATCTTGCCCTTATCCCACACTAGGTGGGGTCGGCGCAGCACGTTCTCTTCTTCCATTCAAGCCTATCATCCGTCATCTCTGCACTCACTCCCTTTTCGCTCATACCCTCTTCCACGCAGTTCATCCACGTCTTTTTAGGACGTCCCCTACCCCGACTACCGCTCACTATCATACCCATCGTCCTTTTGACCGCATGATCATCCTCTCTTCGCATAACATGTCCATACCACGCTAACCTTCCGCTCTTTATTTTCTCTGTCACCGGCGCTACTTTCAGGCTTCCCCTTATATACTCATTTCTAATTTTATCCATCCTTGTTACACCACACATCCATCTCAACATTCGCATCTCTGCAACATGCACTCTTCTTTCATCCACCACTTTTGTAGCCCAGCACTCTGATCCATACAATACGACAGGCCTTATAACCGACTTGTAAATTTGTCCCTTAAGTTTAAGGGGCATTCGCCGGCATTCATAAATAAAATTTACTAATTTTGTAATACTCTGTTTTATTAGTTTATTAAATTTGTGTAATTCATTAAAAAAAGTACCTAGTCGATATAATACCATACGAACGTTTATTTTTATTGTTGTAAAGTTGTTTTAATAAACTTGTACAGGCTGTACTTTATAATAAAAAATCTGATATATGAATATAGCCTAGGGTACCTACCTAATAAGTACAAAAATTAGATTTCTTCTTTAAAAACTCCACTAAAACCAATATTTTTTAAAAAAAACTTCAATTTGTACTGTAGTAAACCTAATTTAAGAATCATTTACGTACTTATAGCTACTAATTCTTTACCGAATAAAAACATTTATCGATATCTGCTATAGCCACATCACTATCCGCCAGCTCTCCACTTCACCGAGCGAGACGAAACGAACACTCGAGTGCGTTCGAGAGAGAGACGGAATATCGGTAACATCGACCTTGACGTCGCTCTAGACGTCGCCGTTTGATCGAATGTCTACCAAGAATAATATACCTACCTAATATTGTATTGGAAATTTCAGCAGATCTTATGCTTTAATTAGGTAAATACAGATTTATTATGTTACTACCTAGTTTAATCAAAAGTGTTATTATAACACCGTTCATCTCGCAAGAACGGCTTAACAGATTTTAATGAAATTTATATTCAGATAAGTACTTAGTAGTTACCAATTGAAGGAAAGTAAATACTTACATAAAAACATAAGGTAGTGTGTACTTAAGGACGTCTTAGTTGCAATGATAGGTAGCCAAGTGATCGAACGCACGAATTGGAAAAAAAGTGTACCGACTAGCTTCAAATAACTATTGGCCCGCATCCTAGGTACCTATTTTAGAATTTCACAAATCGCGTATTGGGCCTTTTCACATTTACCGATAACGACATCGACCTGATAGCGGGAGCAATTTCGGTGACTACACAGGAAGACGGACGACGGGTGAGTGTAGCGGATAGAGGGGAAAAGGATCTGTGACGCAAGCGCCGCACTTTGTACTAGACGTTTAAAACAATATCTAGTTTAAATTATGAAGTCACCGATATCATTGTCAGCCAATGTAAAAACGCCTATTGGGTCCAAAATAAGCAGCATCAGTGAAAATTTGGGTGCACTGTTAATAGTTGCGTCCACCCTAGCATGGATTAATATCAGACTTGATGTTGTGGCTTCGGGTTCAGGCATGACGGTATAGGTATATATTTCGTGTTCTCCTCAGAAAGCCCTTTCATTTGATAACCATACTGTGGTAGTGCAGAAAAAATACTAGTCCACCATATTGGAATTAGAATGACGTCACATAGCTAAGCATACATTGTCATCCAAAATACGCGTGTATACCAAACTACAGCTCAATTGGTTAAAAATAACTGATTTAAAATTCAGTTGCAAGATTCCACCCGGACAAACATATATTGCAAGTTAAAAAAGAGCTTTTAAAAAGAGGTGAATCAATAGGCAGCTAGGTACCTTACCTACCTGCGGAAAGATTGATGGCACAGCACCGGATTTTATTTTTTTCCTTGCACAATACGGATCAAAATCGTCTGCTTTGAAATGTTCGCTGCAAATCACGGACGTCTTAGAGATTTTCCCGGGAATTAATTTCAACCATGTTTCTTTCATTGTTTCATCTTTAGGAAACCTATAAAAATGAGTCACATCACAAATATAAATATTTATTACACGCAGCACAATATTCCTTTGATTAAATAAATAAATATCGTCAGACAAACTAAATAACGATTATACTATGGGTAGCTTGGATGATGTACCGTGAAATAGACAGGGGGCGATCCCAGTGACATCCAGACCTAGGCAAATTACGAAAATACCATTACCGAAATTTGCCCTGACAGGAATCGAACCTGTAACCACCCGGTGCAGTGAGCCGAGAGGCTCAAACTACTGTCCCGAGCTGTCGTCAAATTATACATTATGCCCGTCTTATGTTCAGTTAATGGAAATTGGTTAGAGCCGTTCTCATTATATTCAAATAATTACTTAAACTGTCAGGTATTTTAGGAATAACAAATTCAATTAAAACTTACTTAGTAAATATCAAGTAGGTCACTTCTATTTTGTAAAACCAAAAAGTTAGGAGTCCATAGACTTCTTAATGCGATTTTTCAAAACATGTTCTGGTATACCTTTGCCCTTATATTGCATTGTTTACAAAACAATGCAATGTCACTAACTTATTTGGCCCAGTGCTGGTGGTCAAAGGAGGAACTAAAATGTTCCACAGAGAAATGTCACATTTTGACAGTCGTGTATCGACACTAGCGACGCTCTCAGCGGGCCAGATAAGTTCTTGAGACTGTGTTTTGTTTCGTGAAATAATTTTGTAAAGTACTTAACTGTGGACGGACCAGCGGCAGCCAGGATAGGACTCGTTAGAGCACCCTTTAACACAGCACGTATTTACCATTTCAGCTGTTTTATACAGCACAACGAACCAACACAACAAAGTCTCCAATGTTTATCCGTAACCATACTGTCGCGCTTGCGCGCCGCTTGCACTACCCCGCCCCGCCCCGCCCCGCTCCCCAGACGTCACCGGGGGGGCGCGGGGCCGGGTCCCGCAGCCCCCACTGCGGGCACCGGCGCTCTACTTGCGCATTACAGCCGCGACCAGCGCTGCCAACTTAGCGATTTTAGCGCCAAATAGAACTTATTTTTTGTTTTGCAGCGCGTTTTAAGGTGAAGGCGCCTATCTAGCCCGCGAAATTCAAAATTTTCGAGTATTTTTATAGTTTATCCAAAATCTGAAAACATTTAAGACAACATTTTGTGATTTGCGACAAACACAGTATGCAGTGCGTTTATTAATACATTTATTTTACTCTAAATATTATCACGGTGGATAATTATGATGCTAGTAAATCACTAAATATACAAAAATTGCCAGATTATCTGGATAGCTGTCGTTCTTGAAATGTTTTAGAGTAAGTTGGATATATTAAGAAATGCACTGCACACGGTCTTTGTCGCGAATTACAAAATGTGCCTTTTATTATTGTCAGATTTACAAAAAAATTCTAAAAAACCTCAAAGAATTTGAACTTCGCGGGCTAGATGGGCGCTTTAGCCTTAACGCCTAGTACTTTTTGATATCACATCATAGCATTACCTAGAACAAACAAAAACAACTTTTAGGAACTAGAAACGCTGTAAATAACTAACCTCATTCCGGCTCCCTCACTCATCGTACGAAACGCTGTCATAATATCTACTTTACGCCGAGCTTCTGTGAGAGGGTGGTGCTACCCGGTCGAGCGAGCCCCTATATGAGCTGTAGTCAATTGACTTAGCTCTACCACCATTGTCTTGTCGCTACCTGCTGTGCTAGGCATATCTCTTATGGAGTATCCTACTAATATTATAAATGTGAAAGTTTGTGAGTGTGGATGTATGTATGTATGTATGTATGTTTGTTACTCCTTCACGCAAAAACCACTGAACGGATTTGGATGAAATTTGGAACACAGATAGTTTATAACCGGGATTAACATATAGGATACTTTTTATCCCGATAATCCCGAAATTTTTGTTACGTTAAATACTACGCGGACGAAGTCAGGGGGCACAGCTAGGCATTAATAACGCGATCTGTGTCCATCGTATTTCAAGTCAGATGCTAGACGTTAGAACCGGAATTCATTATGTACTGACACACCTCTTTCAACTCACGCTTCGTCGTTAAATTGTGGAGCACTTGCAATTTATGTGACAGGACTTGTTGAGGCTTTTGGAACTAATATTGATAACTGACATAGCTTGTTCTGACGAGTGGTAGACAATAATGGACCGAAAAAAGTAAATAAGTTTGTGAAGGAAAGTATTATTTTTATTTCTAAATTATTTAGCATTACCCTGAAGTTTTGTAGGTTTTACACTTATTGATACACTTTGGAGCCAACTTGGCCAAGAACAAAATGGAAACGAGTTCACTCATTGCCATCTGTCTCTACGATGATCAAAACAACAAGTTAATTTGCGGTATTGTTAATTTTGGTATTACCACCAAATTGAGTATTGATTCTGGTTGGTCCAAGAAAAGATGGATGGATTGTATTAAGAGTGATATGAACGAGGTTAGAGTGGATGTGAGTATGTCAGGAAAGTGCGATAAATGGAAGGAGAAGATATACTGCGCCGATCTCAGATAATGTGAAGACCCCAGATGATGATTTGGTTTGGTTGGTATTACTAAAATAACCTTTTTACACAATGTTGTTATCTTCGATTTAGTAATATCACCAAATTGATATGTAGTCACTAAAATACAACCGGATTTGCCCGATCCTGCAGTCAAAGCTGTGATTGAGATTGACAGGTCTCCAACAAAGGCACACAGTCCTCGTGGCTTTGTGTGTCAAGCCGCTGAGACGAAAGATGCGGGTCCAACCCATTTGAGGCCAATTTTGGAAACAAACTTTTCGTAATCCACCCTGGTCTATTATTGGGTATCAAAACTTAAGTTATATTATTTTAATGAATTATTATTTAAGGATGGAACCTAATTGTTGATCACGAGATAAGAATCCCAGATCGTGTTATATCCCCTTGCTTGCACTAACACAACATTTACACTAGTTTATCTTGTTGTCTTTAGTTTTTGACCGCCTGAAAAAAAACATTACCATAAATCTTGTTAAATGTTTAGTCTATAAAAACGAGGGGTTATAGTCTCCAACAATTCAGTGGCAAATATACAGTATCAAATATTTTCTGTCTCCTTCTAGCATCCCAAAACTCCCTATACATCACAACGAAGTTAGCAGAGGTCCCGGTCGAAAAAGTCAACGGGTCCCTTGGGATCACCATACGGGGTGGTCTGCCAGAAAACTCAGCGCCAAGCGCTGACCTGGTTCTGAATAGCAGGTCCTTGGATGCCCAGCCGCTGGTGGTGACGCATGTTAGGACTGGTGGCGCCGCCTATAACACGTCCAGGATCAAACCTGGTGACAGGCTGTTGAAAGTTGATCATGTAAGTGTTTTCTGCCGGTTTGTTTTCTAAGACTTACAGCTGCCCTATGGTAAATAAACCACACGAGATTTTAGAAAAAGAATCAATGATATAAAATTCACCATCTCATAAGTAAATGAAACAGTCGAAGTGCAAAATCCATTACTGTACATGAGAGCTCATATTAATATTCATGTGTCCTTTAACCTTAAGAGATTACACACTTTACTTCTTTCATTTTAGCTCATTATAATAAGCTTATGTACTTTTTTCTGAATTCACAGATAACCCTAACAAATAAAACGCTCTCCGAAGTCCATCAGATCCTTCAAAACTGTCCTCAAGTCACCAGTCTCACTATAGAGTACGATGTCTCTATCATGGAATCAGTCAAGTTAGCCACAGGGCCGCTTCTCATTGAGATCGAAAGGCCCTGCAATGAGGACCTGGGCTTATTCCTCACGAATCAGAGGTGTTCCGAGGATGTCTACAGTTCCGGCTCCGACACCTATCAGAGAGTTGGGACGTGTAATGCTATCTATATTGATAGCATACTACCGGCTAGCATAAGTGATAGGTAAGTATGTATTTTATTTATTGTCATTAATGATGAACTATGAAAAACGGGTTTATTGAAATGCAGAGCAGATATAGAGTCAGTTCTCAGCTTTCAAATTTCTTCAAAAAAGTCCTCTTTACATACTAAGTACTATACTTAGTATGTAAGTAGCTACCTACATTTTAACAAAAATTTCTCATCAAGTTTTTCAACAAAAAGCATTTTGTAATTAATTAATATTTAATTTTCCTTTGTTAAAACTGAATACACTTATAGCCGTAAATCGCATTAAACGCAAAAGCACTTAGACACCAACGGCTATACCTTAATCCATTTGTTGCGAAACAAAAATTTAATTAAGAGTTTTTTTCTCTTTTTGGTCAACGAAATTACTTTCGCTTTATCTAGTGTTCGCACGTCTTCAGAAGGTCTAACGTGGGCTCTTTCAATTCAGAAAGTTCAATTGGCAGGCAACAATGTATCTTTAGACTTTTTCTATTAATTAAAAACTTTTCTTAACAAATACCTAAATTTCGGTAAAAGAAAACCATTTGCAAAAACTGAAATATTTTAACACAATAACAAGCGAAAAAACATTAACAATACCTCAATTAAAAAGTTCGAGATAGCCGTGAATAATGAGCCGCGCTCAAAGTAAACTGTTAAAGCTAGCGCTCAATTTTTGGGTTTAACGCTTTAAATTTATTTTTCATGACATATGGATAAATAAGTATATAACTATGTATCTCGTTTGTCATACAAATTGCATTTTTTTTGTGAATAGTAGCAAAAAATAAATTAAATGGACAAAATCAATCATGTGACCGCTCAATAAAAAAATCGAAACAATAAAAAAAAATCTAAATCTTTCATTCATGTAGGCCAATAAAGAACTCATGATTAGTCAAATCTACCACCAGTTCAGAATGATGCATAAAAAAAAAACATACTGTACATTATAGTGTGTAATTCCTTGGATGACTTCAGAATGTAGGAATCAAACAGCTCAGTGCAAGACGATGCAGCGGAAGAAAATTCTTGAAATTATAATAATAGCCGATGATCCCGTAGTCCATACTGACAAATTTACATTAACAAACTTAAGAACTTTATCCTATCCAGATGCGGAGCCCTGCATCCTGGAGACCAAATACTGGCGTTCGACGACCACGTGATCGATGGCAACAACTACACTGCCGAAGAGGTGATGTGCTACCTTGAGAACTGTGAAGGTGGCTTCAGCAGGCTGCATGTGGCACCGAGACACGTGGTCGGAAATTGTGGAAGATATACCAGAGGTGAGGATAATTAATAATTAAAATGTTAGAGGGGCAGCCTCGAAACAGAGAGGTTCCAGGTTTGATTGCCATCCTGGTCTTTGTACTATTGATGTGAGGCCACACTCCTAGCACAAACATTTATCTCAGATGGAGAGATAACGAAACTACGTCTTGTTTAGTAATATCTTAAAAAAATACTTAATTTCACTTTAAAACACTGACAAAACATGTACTTGTATTCTAGAAAATCACCTAATTGATTAAACCAATCCTACCGAAAGCTTAGCTCGTGGTATTATTCCTATTCTATGGAGCGAAGAACGAAATTTCCCTGAAAATTCTCACGACCCTTCCACTACAATTTCTGCAACAGCACCTTTCGTAAGCAATTCTGGGTATAATAATTACCGAGTTAATTCTTCGCAAGCCCGGGGCGAACTTACGTCGAATAGCCGAACTTGGCAACTAACGCATTGCAAGTTAAGGGCGAAGTGGCATATACTGGTTTTTTACTGGCCTGTTTGATACATCTCCTACCATAATTGGCACTATTCTTAGTGGGTATACGACGAGAACTCAAACTTTTTAGTGTTGTTAAAACTTATTGTGTCGTATCGAATGTATTTTCCTGGAGTATTCTGGCTCTATTATTATGATGACGCCTGAAATAGCTGAATAACGACTGCAATAGCCAGAATTGACTGCTTAACGTGCCCTGCGATGCACGAAAAATCATAAATAAATACGCTTGATCAGAACTACAGCTTTTCATCGCATGATATTTCAATTTTCTTGTAAATTTTGTTCCTAACAGCAAAAAAATAATAGGTCTTTGTTTATTAAAACCACAATTTCTTAAATTGAATCTCTAATCTGAGAGCTCTATTGTCTAGAGTACTTTCATTGTAGTAAGCTAAGCAGAGTTGATAATTAAATAATGATGATGCAAGGTCCTCTCCCACAACCCCTCTAACTTCTCATCCCTTGCACCGCCACTTAACAAGAACGAATATATGAACATCAAACTTGGCTCGTATAACTCAAAAGGCTTAAGTTCTGATGTCTGTAATACGGTTCCACTAATGTACAGAGCAGGTACATTAATTCAAGTTTAAACTTCAGTTTCGTAAGTACCTCTCCGTTCAAGTTCCCTTTGAAGCGGTTGAGTTATTATATTTTTCAAAGGACGACAATTTTGCATGTCTCGGATTTAGATGATGCTATGGGAGTACTATCGTGGTGGCCACTACTTTCTTGGAAATATGAGGTTGTTATTGAAAACAGCACATTTTATTTCCTAACGAAAGTGATACCTTAATAATACGATTTAAAGTTTCATATTTTGTCTTACCGATAACGGAATCTGACAAAGTGGACAATAAAATACTTACTACCATACTACCATAATTATTACCTTACTACCATAATTTAAAAACAAGGAAATATATTGTTGTATCTCAATATAGGTACTACATAGACCATACATAGTAATCATATCACAGTATAATAATATCTAGGAAACTAAGATTTTATAATTTGAACGGCACGGAATGAACGGGTACCCCACTGCCTAGTAATTTACTCCACAAACTTTGTTTCAGAAAACTCAATATCCGGCACATCAACGCTGAACACGAAGAAGCATCGCGCGAGAAACTACAGGCAGAGCTCGATGCCTAAATTAGGTTTACAGGACGATTACGGTGAGATATCGAGCAGACAACTCGATTTAAGACATTCTAGACATAGATAAAATACCCTTGAGGGCAGTAAACTAGACTTAACTAGTAGCAATAGAAATTATGTTAACGCTATACTTAAAAATGGTTGGTAGAAGAATTGGAATTGTATGAAATGCCTTTGAAACTTTAGGGATACATACCTACCACGTGGTGTGTATGTCGCCGCCAAATAGTTTAATTCGCCGTTCAATTAACAGCCTAGGCACTTAATGATATGCCTGAATGATATTCAGCCATTTGATCAAACAGCTAGGCAAATGACTTGGATCGATGACGTTTAACTACTTGCCTAGCCGTTTAATTACCTGCCTAGCCTGTTCATTTCAATTTAGTTCTACTTTCTGCCACCTAGCGCCGAAACTCACCAAACTGTCAATATCTCTTTATTCTATATTCTCTTTGGTCAATATGGCGTCGGAAAACAACAACTTTGATGGAATAATTTTATTAGGTACTTAGGTTTTTCACGATTTTTTTAGATCCACCGAATCTATTTGCCGATTGGGGTTTCTGGGGGGTCATAAAAAAAATAACCCTAACCTAAACCCATCCAGGTCGTTCTGCTTGGGTAGTATTTTGAAAAAGTTTTGTAGTACTTAAATATCAACCAGTTGCCTAAGCATTAGCCAGCCAGTTTATTAAATGTTGTAATAGACGATACGGCTGAATATCATTCAGGCCGTTAGTTGAACGGCGCTGTTTAGTTAAGTGCCTAGGCTGTTAATTGAACGGCGAATTAAGCTATTTGGCGGCGACATGTACACCACCTTATATACACCAAGGATCTGTGGCCTAGTTTAATCCAAAAGCTATAACATATTCTCTTTAGTTTTCACTTGCAGATTTCTTGAAGAAATAAGGATTAGATTTTTTTTTCATAAATTATTTGAGCCAAGAAAATGAGATTCTAGTCTGAAGCCCTCCAATCAAAAAGCCACTCTATTGTGCCACACCAATTTAGCGGAACATTTTATAAATCTATAACAAGATGAAGCAGTACGCTAAATTAATTCGAATCAATTTCAATAGTTCGCCTCGAGTGTATCAGAACTGGGTCGATCCACTTCACCCTTGATTACGTTGTAGTTAACTGTGCTTTTTGTAACATGTTCAATATGTCCTATAAACAACAGAAGCTAATGGATATATTAATAACATGAATTGTGTAAGAATTTCCTGTTATTAAACGGAACATATTTTACCGAAATGTGGAAATACATAAAAAACTAGCTCATTTAAATCCCGATTAAACTATTATTTCTGTAGTTACAGAGCATTGAGTTTAGAATATCGGCAACTAAGTAATTGTCATCGCCCGTTTTATATACTTACTTACATACTTATATGTTTATAAACGTTTGTAAATAAAACACTGAGTCATTAAATATATAGAATACGTAATGGGAAATCAATAACAAAATATATCAAAGTATGAGTTAAAAGTTTCAACAAAAATTCAAATTTGCCCAATAAAATGTCGCATCATTAACCTTATCCCAAACAAATCCCTATAAATACAATAAGGCCAACATACACCTTAAAATAAAGAAGGAAGGATATACGAGTAATTAATTTGCACCAGAAAAACAAACCTGTCCTACAGGATATTTGTTTAGGGTCGACCTCGTTGTAACTTGTTTGGGTCTAAACATGTTGATGTTAATTATGGTGATTGGCCCGACAGATAGCCAACAGAACTACATGAGTATGGGAGTCTGTAGGACGGAGTCTCTGAATATTCAGCTGGAGGTCCCACCGGGTCAGAGTTCAGGATTGGCTGTGCATGAAGACAATGCTATGCTGGTAATCTCTCATGTTGCAGCTCAGTCGCCAGCTTACAGGTGGGTCAATATATTAATTGTATCGGGAAATTCATTTGTTTTATGATGGCTACATAAAAAGTTTATTTATAAAATCATAATTGGAATCGAATAATTTAGTTGTTAGGACACATAGTTCTGTTCAAAACAATTATAGATGATTGTAATAAACACTGAAGACTAAAAAATATAGAAACCAAAGTAAAGTAAGTAGTCTTTCACATGAAGTATGTTCTTCACTTTCAGATCTGGTTGCCTCCAAATTAGAGATAGAGTGATGTCAATAAATGGACATGAGAACCTCACAGTGGATGTTGCTAACGAGATCCTCCAAAGAAGAAACGATTCCCACAATCCTAAATATTTGACGCTCAATGTGGAATTCAGTATGCCAAATACTATAGAAGCCTCAAGTGGAGTGTTTAACGTTAAGCTTGCTAAGACCACTGCTGGGCTTGGTGTTACTATTACAGGTAAATATTGGGAGCCTACAATTCATTATAAACTTGAGTGTAGAGTTATAATTCAAAGTAACTCTTGAATTTTTATTAACTTATATTTTCAGTTCCATTGTAATCAAATTTTCTAGGAAGTCATCTGAAATTATGTGATTCTAACAAACCAATGCACTACCTGAAATAAGTCATATTTATTTACAGGTTGCAAGCAAAAATTACTAAGCAACGAAGAGCCCATGGTTATATCTGATATAAAACCAGGGTCTGTTGCTCACAGAAGTGGTGCATTAGCTCCTGGAGACCAACTACTAGCTATTAATGGACAGCCACTGCACAATTTATCTTTAGTAAGTCATAATTAAGTTGATATTAGTCTGACACTCACATAAGCGCTCGTAAACTTGACTTACGCCCAACATATTTCAGGATACAGCCTTCAATATACTTCAGAATTCTCCAGAAGATATAATTACATTGAAAATTCGTAAGCGCGATCTCACAGAAGACTGGTCTAATATCCATAAACATAATCCTAAATTAACACTACAGAGCTTCAGTAACATTGAGATAAAAGCTGTTGTGCATAGTGGGGAGGACTCTGGTCATCATACTGAGAGTCCTAACAATAGTGCTAAAGAAAGCGAGAGGAGTCACGGAAGTAATGAGAATGGGAACACGGCTGTGTTCCCTGTGGAACTGATAAAGCAAGAAAGTGGTCCATTGGGTTTGACGATTGCGGGAAGCGAAGATGTCACGCAGCCTATTTTGTTGAGTGGCCTTGTAGAAGGTAAAACTATTATAATATATTATATAAGTAACTTTGAAAATCACTGGATTTTGCGATCAACGAGATCTAACAAATAAACTTTGAATTAAGTTGTCAAAATATTAAAGTTCTCTCTCTTTTAGGAGGTGTCGCAGAGAAATGTGGGAAATTAGCTATAGGTGACGAACTGCTTAGTATAAACGGTGAAAGTGTCCTAAATAAGCCTCTCTCGGAGGCGATTAAACTTTTGCAGCAAAGTGGACAAAGGGTCCAACTGCAACTTTGTAGGAAAGTTACGGGTAAGTTAAGATCCTACGACATTGTTCAAGGATTATATACCTTGTCGTTGTAGGATTACGTTATTTCAATGAATTCGTCATTCATGTTCAATTTTGATGAGAGTTTTTGAATACGATGTTCTTTTTTCAGGATCGATGGAAAGTGCTGAGTCTAGCGCAAGAGATTCTAGTCATTCAACCTCAAGTCCCGGCCTATCCAATGATAGTGCTGTTGAATCCTGGGATCAGAATACTCCAGTTAGAACAAGTGCTAACTGTGGTAAGAATATAGATAAATGTGAAGATGCTCATTATATATTAAAAATAACCATATTTATAATATTTTCAGTGTACGTTATAGGTAACTCTGAGGTAATAGAATACGCGGTCCCCGATAAATCAAGAATGTTGGATAAGCAACCGTACTCTCCAACTGATGAAGATAAACTTCTAGCTTCCAACTTCAACTCGGCAGCCCCGTACAGTGTCAACGATCTACCACTACCAAATTATTCCCTGAACAATTCATTGAAAACTTTCCACTACGAAAACACATGCATCATTCCTGAAAATACTTTAAAGAATAAGCAGAACATAACTAGAGAAGATGACGTACAACAGATAGAAATATTGACCTCGAACATGAAAGATTGTCAGTTACACAACATGGAAAAGTCTTCGTGTAAATGCGACTACGTCCAAATGAGTCCATACGGTATTGTGTCACCCAAAAGCAGAAGACCAAATTGGGATAGCGATTATTTGAATAATGGAATTTATACTGTGACTACGCCTCAAAAATCGCCGCTAAAGCCGAGCATGCCCGGCACCAGTTTTCAATTCTCATCGAGTCCTATTTATGAAAATGATGTCCCAGGTAAGTTCAAAACATTTTGCATGAGCAATTCCACACCATATTTTCTATCAACTTTTTCATTCCTGAGTTGATCATTGATAAGGATCTTAGATTTTCTCCATAATCTATTCACAGGGCTGTACAGCTCAGAAGCAATGTCACCTGCTCGAGGGTCTGTTCACCACGTGATCCTGTACAAGGACGCCATCTACGATGACTATGGCTTCTCAGTATCGGATGGCTTGTACGAACGAGGTGTCTACATCAATCGAATAAGGAAGGGCGGTCCCGCGGATATTGTTGGACTTTTAAGGCCGTTTGACAGAATTTTACAGGTATTGATTTATAACTTACTTTAACATTATAGTTTGCTTCATTCCAGCGCTAATTTTAATTAATTACCTATAGTCAAGAGTACATTTGATTGGAATTGTTTGTTCAATTTCCGACATTGAATGCTGTTAATTCACATTTTAACAGGTCAACGGTACCAGAACGGTGGACTATGACTGCTGTCTTACTGTTCCATTGATAGCCTCTGCTGGGGACCGCCTTGAGATCATAGTGCAGAGGCTCGTCACCTCTAGGGTAAGAACAATTTTATTTGTTAGCAGATAACAGTGTCAGTGATAAAAGAAAACATTATTCAAAATGATCTGAGTGATATAATTGATCAACAAAATCAAACAGTATCTTAAGCACTTGTGTGTAGAAAAGTGTTTACAGGCAAAGGAGTTGATAAAATAACAACATCTTTCACAATTGAAATACGTATCTATAATTCCTGTAAACATTCCAAGAGGAAACATTCAAACGTTTTTATGCCCGAATACCCCCGAATACAAATTGATTTTCTCATAAAGAAAATAAACATAATAGATCGCTACAGCTAGTGCAGCTTCGGAATGTAAAGTTAAAAACAATTATGTTTTATTTGTAAGTGATTGTCCCTTCGGTTGATAAATCCTTGTGATATTATAATATGTACATCAACCAAGTGAAATATGGCGTAAATATAAACCCATTTAAAAGGTTGTCTGCCAGCTTTTACATAGGTATCCTGTCCTGAGATAACATATTGAAATGTCTATTGAAAAGTGTCTTGAACATGAACTATATATAATAGGCTCTTTTTCTGTTTCAGGATCTGAAAAACCAGCGGTTGGATGACAGCTCGAGCCCGAGCGACAGTAGTATAGTTTCAAAGACAATTTAGTGCATAACCCGACTGTAGTGAAATCACACCAAAGACTCTGAAACACTAGCTTTAAGTACACCATTTGTTTGGTCGTGTAATATTAGTATTTAACTTTAAATACTGTATTATAGAGGTGTGGTTCATAATAATTAAGGCAATGGACAATGTGACACTTTGAAATGTGGGTCACTATAAAGTTACATCTTAATAAGTCGAATAGGCGCGGCCACACTGACTGAGCAGCCTGACTTTTGCCTCGCTCAGTTTTACATAAGTCGTCCTGTCATGCTAACTGTTTATGTCAATTTCACGTAAACTGATTTTTAACATCCTTGTCTGTCTCGTACGGCTGCCCGGTCAGTATGTACGCACCTATTGGGATTTAAATTTGTAGCCTTCATAGATATTGATGACATAATTATTATGGTTGACATATAAATTAAAGTAATATTAATAAATAGTCATTATAAAAAAAATACTTGTTTTCACAAAAGTGTTTTCTATAAAATTATTTTTCAATTATTCGTTAGAAAAGAGGATCAGATAAAAAAACTGATTATTAATAAAGTGATTGTTTTAGATAGTTATGTAATCGCCAAAAAAGATTGGTAGCGAATAATCTTAAGGACCTATCGATTATTAGTCGAATGTTATTAGTTTTAAGATGTTGTTTAGTAATCCCATAATGTGCCTACGTGATGCGATAATGCCTGGACTATTGGGCTATAAGGAAAGTTAGTGGTAAGATTTAGGAAAATTTGTAAGGTTTTGTATATATAAATATGTACTTACGAATGTCTTGTGACCTGTATATAATACTAAACATTTCTAGTTTCTTCATGGAGCGTATAGAAACCTTATTAAACCTACACATTTCCGATAAAGATACAACAACAATAGCATGCTTGTGCTTTATTAAGTTCCTACAAAAATGCTTATGGGTTTTTTGTTCGAATAAATATTTCCCAGTTGTAAAAGTCATTTAAAATAAATTTACATTTTCAAACCACTATCGTTTTAATAGAATAACAATAGTATCGTAGATACATAATATGTTGTAAACTTACCAAATGGATAGATGACATTTTAAATTATAACGTTTAGACGTTATAATTTAAAATAAAGATACATTTTAGAATTTATCTTTATGGCAGCTTTCATTTGGAAGGAATCCAATATGCAAATTCTTATAGTGCACCCAGATACTTGCATTAAAAATGTGGAATATCCTGAACATCCGGTTATGAAAATTACTTATTAAATTGTAAAACTTTGTTGTAATGTAAATTAGTAGGTACCTAATTAAATAATAAATAACTTTCACCAAATGAATAACCAAAATGTAAATAGTTATAACTGTGTAGTTTACCTGTTGTTGACTCAGACTGATAGCGATTTTAAATAAATAGATATTTAGTAAATGTATAAAATAACATTATTATACTAGTAAATGAACATTTTAGCGAATTTGTGAACTATTTTTTTTTAAGTTTCATTTATTCCATTTAATTTTCATTTATAATATATTGTTCTAAATGTGCTTATGATTATTTTAGCCTTAAATATTAAAACTACTGAAAAATTTAGTATACTGGTAATACCGATTAAATAATTGTATAAAAATACTTAACTAACGATAAGATTTGTTAACATTAAAAATCTTAGAATACAAAATACTTTGTAATCTAATAGAACTAAATTAGACACAAGGTTTGTTGTAGATAGAAGAAATATTATGTAATAAACTATCTAAGAACATTATTATTTCCTGGACACGTTTATAGGTACTTCAAATATAATTGCATTATAAAATATAATGAGTTTATTTAAATAAATTATCCATGATTAATAAATTACTATCATTTTTGCGTATTACGATTTGTAAAATTATTGTAATTATTTTACGATTAAAAATGTATTGTTTTGCGATTTTTTACTTTGCAGTTAGTTTGCGTAGCATTCAAACCCGTAATAGAATTATGTATGTAGATAGTTTGTAATTTTTTACATTTTATTTTTGTACCCTTTAATTGTAAGGATAATTTATATATTATTGTCAATTAATGTGTAATTAATTGAAAATAGAAGAGAGCCTAGCTACAACACTCTTAATAAAATATGCGTGATTGAAAATTATCAAATTTTTATTTTCCCTGTACATTCTATACATATCATAAACTCTTTCAAATACTCCATTTCGAAAATTGTATATTGTTGTTGATACTAAGGTGCCTATTTCATACTAATTAGATACTAGTATGTTAAAAATACAACTAAGACCTAGACACATCATTGATTAGTAATCTTACCCTAATTACTGAATTAATTTCACAAAAACCTCGCCCTTACAAAGCCTCACCTAGCTCGGACCAGATAACGAAGTATTAGGCACAACGTGAATAATAAAATTTACGAGCCGTATAATAAAATCAGTGGCGCAAAACCTATTAGTCGCACCATGCCGATGAAACACTGATTCAGACGGGAACTGAACGCGTGACCCACCGCAGTTAGCCCGCGGTGACTCATGGAACTGCTGAAATAAAATTTAAGGGTCCGTCGACATTTCTGGACGTATAAATGCAGGTTGGGGAAATAAGGTTAACAACGCCATTTATATTTGATATATCTTTGTATATCATGAACTTTAACAATTGTAGAGGTGAATGCCTTACATTTTCATTTCTAGAAGCAATAAAACAAATTAAAAAAAACTCCAGATCCCTAAACTTACAGAAATAATTACCTTATAAGTAAACGCAGATTTAATTTACATACTTATAAGGTAAATAAATTGAAAATCGATTTATAAATGTACCGGTACAATATAGAAAAACAGAAAGACGTATTTCGAAGTCGCCGCTTAAAAATACTTCTTTACTGGCGATGTTTTAGTTGTACAATATTAAACAACTTGAGATTTTTTACATTGTAAGTCTAAAATATGGCACCATCGGGACTACATTTTGTGCGTTCACATAAGGGTTATTTTAGGTTAATTTCAGCACAGTGGCGAGTGTTCGTTAACCGCGTGTCAGTCAAGCGCAGTGAACCGTGATTGCGATTGTGGACGCGCATATAAATGACAATGAGCCGGTCACGGGAGCGACCTTTATAATAAAACCAGCGCTGACAACGGCTTAGCACTTAGCACTCATTCCGTTTACGCAAACTAAATTAAACTAAACATTTGCCATCTTCCGTCTATTTAGGTCGATACGTATGAGGAAGGTCATGTTATGTAATATTTAGTTTAGGCGTCATATGCATACATCGAAATTGGTGTCGTTTAATCTAGTCCATAAATAAAAAGGTCAAGCTTTTGAAGCGCAACTTTTTTCTTTGCAAAAATACCCCTAGTTACCTGCAGCAACGATGTTGGATGAGTTTTAATTTAACAAATAGATGATGTAAACAGAGTACAGATTATTCAGGTATTTAAAAAGGAAGCCTGAATTCCGAAACGCTCAAATGGACCACGTAATCACCATTGAACTGGGATGTTTGGTTCATATTTATAATAAACAACATCCACCTTTCCTTCATTCAAAATGCTGCGAATATTCTCATCACGTCTCATGCGATCATACTTCCCTTCCTTACTCACTACCACTTGCAAATTTTAATATTTCATAAACAACATCTCTATAGCAACTATAATAAAGATCACGTTCGTAAGTTTTTTATGGTAAAAGTACTTTTTGAAGACCAAAATATAAAGTTGTCGAGCAGAGCCCGGAGGCAGCACAAAATTTCCATTTTCCACGCGATTTACCACAAATTAATGCCTCGAATCCGTCGGCGCCTCGCCAATTTATAGAAGGATTTGCATCTAACCAACTTGGAGTTGAGTTTTTCCCGGTCGAATGGCGATTGTATGTTATTAATAGGGTAATACTTCGCCTAGCAGCTTCATAATCTTATTTCGCTAGTTGGCAGAAGTTTCCTAAGCTAGGCAATATATCCGTGATCTGATTAAAGATCGCTGAAATACGCTAGCTCCAGTATAATATACATACTTATAGATACCAATTATCTAGGTGTGTGCATAGATGCATCGTAAAGTACAAATTAAATAATCATATAAAAAACATTAGTTTGGTTTAGGTAACCATCCAGATGTTGAAAATAGGACATAAGAAATGCTTAACTCATTTTCCGTGCATAAAATTTTGTGCGCATTCAAATTTCTCTGTTATTAGTTAAGGCATACAATTTACCTAATCTAGGTTAAATTAATAGTCGATTAATCAACATAGATGTAGTGTAATTAGGTGAGAAACAAGTTACGAAAACTGTTACCCCGTACTATGTTTTCAATATTAATTTGACGACCGCTCGGTGCAGTGGTTCGAGCGTAGGCCGCTCGGCGCACTGTACATGGTGGTTGCGGGTTTAATTCCCACGGGGCAAATTTTGGAAATGGCCTTTTCGTAATTTGCCCAGGTCTGGGTGTCACTGGGATCGCCCCGAGTACAAAGTACAAGTGTTGCTTAGTTTGGGACCATACAGTTATTGTGTCAGTCTGGAGCTATTATTATTATTTAAAAAGTCTTTCTATCCAAATAGTAGACTTTCCAAATGCTTTTTATACAGAAAATAGATATCCAATTACGTATTAAACCGATCTGACTTTATACAAATACAATTATTTAATCCAAGCGATAGTGGGAGCCTGCCACGCTAATTTAAGTGTGCGCTTATACCCGGCCTGAGGCGGATAAGTCAAGTAAGATTTACTTTAAGCTTTAGTATTAACGTAGTTAGATTGTTTACTGCTTGAACCAGGTTATCGAGGTAAAACGATAGAAGAGACTTTAATAAAGTCGTTTTTTAGTAGTCCGATCAAACTGACCAGGTGCTAATGCCATGTCACATTTCACCAATTAGCAATATGTAAAACATATCTCTAATAGGTATTTAAAATTCCCGTGTACGTGATTGTATTTTTTCTCCTCCTAATTGGCTTGATCAAATTTGATGTTTGTTTTTGTACTTATAGGCTCACCTGGTTGGGTCTTGTTATAGTCTGTTGACAACAGCGCCACCGGATGCGCTGTTGTCAACAGAAAAAATATCTACGCTTTTTTTTTTCGATATAGGCAAATATTTGACCATAATCTCACCTGATGGTAAGTGACGATTCGGTGGTGCATACTTGCCTAGAAGGTACCTGTTCACTCTCGACTTGAAAACATCCAGGTTATAGTCAACCGGGAACAAAGACGCCGGCAAGGTGTTCCATTCCTTGGCAGTTCGCACAATAAAAGTGGAAGCGGAACGCTTGGTACGAACTGAAGGAATGTCCACGGTGTATGGATGCATTGCACGCTTGCTTGATGGACCTTCGTGGTTACCTATTTTATCCAATCCCAATTACACGCTTGCAGGCTTGAAAACATTTCCAAAAACTCTACATCTTTGACACTATAAGAGGCTTAGTGTCTAAAGTGTTGGTACGTATATTGGACACGAAAAATGTGTATCAATGGCAACCCTATTCTCAGCGACCATATAGTTATACAAACACTTAACTGGTAGCATCTTTACATTCTTGATATATTCATTATTAGAATCAGAATGGACTGCTGAAGTTATACTAGCTAGTTACAAAATATTAGGTAATCAGATGTTCTATTGTTTTACGTGGTAGTTTTTCCTCCCCTAAATCTATTTGACGGCGTACCTATTTGTACATTAAAAAAATTGTCACCACTCTATGAATGTTGTCAAATTGCAGTTTGAAATAGATTCCGCGAAAGGCGCTGTGGGCAAAAGCTAGTTCAATAGAATCTTGTAACCCTACATTAACCTACATCCAATTGTAATCCCTTAAATAATTACCCAGTGGTGTAATTTAAAACCAAAATCCCTCACGAATAGTCTCATCTTTTGAGGAAAATGAGAGCGCGCCGCGGCAGGTAGGTAATTTAATTAAAATTCAATTCGATTGAACTGAACCATCTAATCCGGTTCATCTATATAAACAGAGGTGGATTTTGAATTTATCTGGTTGGCTGGAGTTTCTATTTTCATTTACTACGCTTTGAACTTTTTAATTTACTTCCGGAAAAGTTTAAACTGAAACATTGTTGTATGAAACAGTATTAGATCCTGTTTTTTTGTTATTTATATGTAGACTATATCCGTTTAAATAGTAATCATTATAAATAATCATTTTTATGATTGTCAATAAAAAAAATAACGGTGTGATGCCATAGTCCCCTTTGGTACACCTCCACTCGTAATCATTACCCAAAACCGGTGGTTATTTCGAAAATATAATGTATCATGAGAGACAAAAGAAAATAAAAGCAGCAGCCCTGTCGTCGAACTATCCTAAATACTAGAGTCCATACTACTCTATAGTTGATGACAAAAACAAATCAATAAAATAAAAAAAAATAATGACATCACTTAATCCGTCTCTGCAATTAGTGAAGTGAAACCGCTGTAGAGAGAAATTGTTCGCGAATGGGGGTCCTTCGACGAATTAATTCCTAATCCGAACCGAATGAATGCCCGCCCAATCGTCGGCCACTTACCGGCTATACCTTCGTTAGTTCTAATCAAACGAACCGGTAATTAGGTAATTTTAAAAGTTCTTTTTCGGATTTAAGTGGAGATCACGAAGATGACCTCGCCCTCGCTATGTATTACTATAGATTGCAGCCTAGCTACTGAAATAACGGGTTCCGCGTGTGTAAAAGGTTCCTTATTTAATTTATTAAGTACGTTATAAAAAAGCTTTGATTTTAGTCCAGCTTTATCATTGTTGCAAAATGAATCGGGCATGAAGCAGTCAATGCTAAAATTTGGCATATAAGTTCATGTATAAAGAATATGAGTAGGAAAACTTTATTGTCTAATAATAATACAACATTACTTTCCAAAAAAACACTTCACTAATCTAATCCCTGCCTGTAGCTAGTGAAGCGAAACCGCGGAATCTCGAGCGAAATTAATCGCGTATTCGTTGCCCCGAACGAATTAATTCTTAATCCGGCCCAAATGAGCGCCCGCCCGTTGTCGGCCACTTACCGGCTTCGTGTGGCTAATCAAAACTCCGCGATGAATGGTGCAATACTGTTCACTTAGTGCTGTGCGTGATTTACAGAGGGAAAAGTCTTGTAAATAAAATTGGGAGGTGCTTTGGTCTTCGTTCTTTCTTATAATTTCTAGTTTTACTTGTATATTGAATAGGTTACAAAATCTTACAATTTATTTTTTTAAATTTTCTTTCTTCTTAAGGTACTTAGTAACGAATGATATATACAATGCACGTTCAATTAAAGGAAGGTAGTTTAAGATGTTTTTAAATGCATAGGTATTACTTATTTCCGGTAAGCTTCCTTGTAACCTTATTCCGATTTCAGAATAGTCTAATTTTATTAATGTATAATTTCAGTTAGGTTTAATAATAATAACAAAACATATGGGATTAGGAGAATTTGCACTCCATGTTCTTTTAAAAATCTACACTGAGTAAGTAGTCCCGAGTTTCCAAAAACAAAAAAATCCTTGACTAATTAATTAAGAAACAGGGGCCATTAACCTTCATCAAGCAGATTACAAGCACCTGCAATATTAAAAACAAGAAGATTAAAAACCGCAACCAAATTAAAGCGGGAATCGTTACCGTAAATATCTTCGAGAGTTTCTATTGAAAAGGAAATGGTTACCAAGAGGCCGGGATAGTCCCGGGATTTTTCTTAGTATTGCAGCCCTTTTATTGTTCGCTATTAAATTTTTGGTATTGACTGAGGAAGTACATTCAAGTTCACTTAGTTATTAGACGGTTTTTTTAGTACAAAGTATGTGTAGGTTGACCACGTCTTCCCAAAAACTGATTAGGTACGTTTTATTGGAAAATGCAGACTTCCTCAAAATGACTGAGGAAATCAGTTACAAGATAGAAAGGTCCTCAAAACATTCCTATAGACCTGGCAACCCCAGGGGTCACCTTTCATTGGCCGAGTTCACCTGCAGATTGCGGCTAAGCCTCGCCAATTAGGAGCCGCGTTCATAGATTACGCGGTTTTTTTGTAACGAAGCTCTCGGGGTATATTGGAACATTAAGTCGAGAGAAAATTGGATGGTTCCACACTTTTTCTTGGCAATTATTATTATTAGGGGGCTGATGGTTGAAGTAGAGTTTTGTTGGTGTTTCAAGTTTTTAGAATTTTTGCAAGAAGGGTTTTTAGTTTTTGTAAAAAGTGAAAATTTAAAGGCAATATTTTTTTCATTAAAAATTTGCATGAGAAAATAACATTACCGTAAACTACTTACTAGTATTATCTATTTTTTTTCTTTAGAAAAGAGTGCCTATTGCATTTAGATAAAGTTTTATCAAACACTGCCAGATACGAAAGGACACAAAAATTATGATACACCAACTCAATGATCCTAAAGAAGTTCAATCTTTACAGAGGAGGTATTTCTAGTAAATATCTCTTACTCTTATTATCTCACAAAATATAGCCTATTTTTATGTTAGACAAATCATTGGAGTGTATATTTTGGATTGACATGGAGCATGCTGGTTCGTTATGTCACGTGAGTGTAGCGACTGGAATGATGGATATCTACGAAAATAGAAACATAATTGGATATCACTATGAATATTTTCATAGACATGTGATATCGGAGTATGAGTAGTTACATTACAAAATAATTTATAGAACTGTGCGCTTATGTGCTTGAGATTAAAATCTAGCGTTTTTTTATATTTATAAACATACTCTACAATAATAATAATATGCTTAAAACGCAAAACAAGTTATTTTCAACAAAACCTAGAAGTGAATCACATCAAAGGGCATGGTTGTCGAAATATCCTTAATTATACAGGTCAACTCAGAAAAACAAATACGTAAATTGTAAAAATATTTTGGTGGAATCATGAAAAAATATATTATCTTTGAAATTATGATTACAAACAGTAACGTTTTATACATTACACAAATCGCACAAATCAAGTATTTAAATACTCACACTGCAAATACAATTAGCGCTCATAATAAACGCGTAATACCTACTAGTGCTGCCATTAGCCGAGCAGTGTCTGGACGGAGACGAAAAATGTAAAAATAAAAAGGAAAGAAAAAACCTTCCATGTCCGATGGACCGGCAACCGGTTTGTGTCCGGATAATCTCTCGGGAACGTCTGAACTGACGGATAGCGCGATTTTTTCTGTGAAAACAAATGGTATCTGATTCTTTTTCATTCCGGTATGGGAATGGAAGATAAATGTTGGGAGTATAAGCGGTGTTTTAAAAGTCTATTTTGTAGGGAACGAATACAATTAATTGTTAATAGTGAAATAAAAGTCTAAATAAAAAAAACTGTCACGAGCTATGACGTCACGGGATGTAATTAGAAATAGGTCAAGCACATGTTTTTGTATAGTCGCCGGATGGATTTTAATGATTACATAACTATAACTTAGATTACTTAAAATACTTTAGTAGTCTAAGCTTTCAAAAGTACATGTTTTCGGTTGCTATTCTTCTGGAATGACTGCCAAACCAAACGGATGACTTTAATCGAATGCACGTCAAAAAGAAAGATCTCAAACGGTTCAGCTGCACTTAAACATGGGGTTGGGGATAATAATATCGGCAACAATAATAATAGACTGACACACCAACTGTATGGTCCCAAACTAAGCTTGTATTATGGGTATCGTACAATGAACTTTGGGTGATCCCAGTGACACCCAGACTAGGGCAAATTACGAAAATGGAATCGAACCCGCAACCACCATGTGCAGTGAGCCGAGTGTCCTACGCTCGAATCACTGCGCCAAGCGGTCGTCAAAATACTGTGAGCTCAGCCATGTGTACTTTGCATACCAATATGCCTTACTATAAGGTCTCGTTCAAAATGGACGTCGAACAACAGAATATAACACCAACTCTCCCGGGGAGTGTTAGCGTGAGAATAAATATCCACCAGATCACAAGTAACGAGGCCCCCGGGATTTATAGGCGATTTAGGGGTAGCTAATGAATTAAGCGCCCTAACATTAGTACTGTTAAAACAAATGCTTTTTTTTCTTTGTGAAAATAAGATGCGAGACACACGGGATTAAATTACAAACTTTACCGTTACGTTTTGAATAAAATTAAAGACATGTAGATTGCTATATTATACGCCGTATCAGTATGACAGTTTCATGACCGGATGACATTGTGGATGATATTTGGGTCTAATTTTGTTGATCTAATATTTATTTAAACGGATATGCCTATTAAAATAATTCCTGATGTAATTAAATTTTTATATAATGAATAATAACATTCAACTATTTGAAAAATTCTGAAGGTTTACCTCTCCATCGTGTTATTATCAGTACTTACCAAAGAAATAAAATAAAATATATTTTTATTATAAAAAAACATTGGGACTTTTGACGTCCCACTCCTGGGTTTCAGCCTCCCTTCACTACGAGGGGGATTCAGACTATAATCCACCACACTGATTATATTGATAAGGAAATGTAGGTAACTATTATATATGTTATGTTAACCCATTGGCCGGCAACGGTATGTTACCTATATTATTTCACGGGTTAAATCATAATTTCAGCCCGTATGTATGTCATCACAATAAGACCATTCTACTCTACTGCGGGGTATGAACACCCCTAGAGCGTTAAAAAGCCGTTCCTTGTTTAATTTCGCTTGTGCTTAAATGTCGTCATGAAAAAACATTGCGGTGCGTTCGGATCCACTACGGGTTATAATGTTATTTCAAAAACCGATTAGGATGTACTATATTTTTATTCAAAGGTTATGTGTGATTTTATAACACTAATGAGTGAAATAGTATCAGTAAAACTGGTTCAGAATTTCTGTAGTAGGTACCTAATGAATATTGTTATTTAATATATATCTAAGTGCTGTGTGTTGAAAAAAATAAAACACTAAGTTACGTAGGTACATAGGTATTGTGTAAAAAATATTCAGCGTACATATTATAGGAAACTCCGGTTCCGTAGACGGCTGAAGAGTATTTTATCTCGCGCGGATGGATAAATTACTATGGTGTTAATTCTGTTAGCTACATAAGTACTTAGACTACACTCAATTAGACTCAACTCCTGTTATAATGGTCGAAATTCGACCATAATTCATTTGTATTTTAAACTTCATTAAGGTTTTATTGTCAAAGACGATATTTGATACTGGCACGCAGAATGCTCTATGGAAGTCCCGCCCTCCAAAAACTGTCACCGTTTGTCAGTCAGACAGTCAGTCGGTGTGAAGGTTACAAATGTGTGTGTATCAATTCTGTTATGTATTATTTATTGATTTTAATGTATTTCTAAATATTATAATATAAAAATATTATCATTCTGCACTCCTTCTCTATATACACTATAAGTGTGCCAAATTTCATAGTCCTCCGTCCGCGCAATTTTCGTATAAAGCATTTGAAAGTTTTTCCTTCACGTATTAATTTAGAGACGTTGACTCCCTCATACATAACAACCATGGCAACGACGACGGCAATACACTTACTTACGTCAAATTTAGTTAGCACCTTTAAAATTACAAATACTCATTGATAAACCTCAGCCATGATAATATGCCGAAATAAATTAACGAGCGTTAAATTAATTAATATCATAACAAATTATACACGTAATGAACTCAATCATCTATATATAATTATGAAACAATAATATTTCCACTAACGTATTAAGTGATGATTAATACAATTTATGAGATCAAAGTAATTGGGACTTAAGTAGGGCTTAGGCAACACTGAATGTATCTTGAGTGCTTATCAATAATATTAGACGTTGCTCTAGTAGCGAGAATAATGTTTTTGTAAGACAGAAGCCCAAATATGTGTTTTTGAAAGTGCTGCCATATTTCGTTTGAGAGTTAATAACTAATTAACATTGTTAGTAACGCGTCTATGAATACTAGAAACGTCTCATTCATTATTTTTGTTACGATAAAAGTAAAGCTTTATTAGTTAAAATGGTACAAAGAATGTATTAAAAACTATTTTACTACTGAAAATTCAAAATATTTATCATAATTTATTATAGAGAAAAATATATCACTCAAAACTGTTCGCTATCCCAAGTGTATTACATTTTTGTTTATACTACTACCACCTAAGTAAATTTCGGAGGCACTTTTATGAATTTTCCGAATAAACATGTCACCCCTTTTCCGAGGGAAAGTTGTTTACCGCTATCTATGTTAGCATTTATAAAAAGGGTGGAAGATGTTGTTGAGGCAGGGATCTTGTGACTGATGCTGTAAATCCCCGGTACATACAAAATAAAATAAAAAATATCTTAAATAATAATCACTTACTAATTGAGGACTGCCAGTAGTCGAGTGACGCGTGCGGCTTGATAAGCATGAGGATCAATTCCTTAGTCTTTAAACGTCTATAACTAAATATAATTCAAATTTCAACCGACGTTGTCTAAAGATGTGCCCAACAATGTATGATTATAACTCCGTTCTAAGGACTTTATTTTCATTCCCGAATTTGAAAAATGGCTAAATACTCAAACGCTGCTCAACTGCTTAGTACCTAGTAGTAGTGGCTGTTGGACACATCGTTATCATGAATGTTTGTATGGTGCGTCAAATTAAACGAGTTTCAAATCTGAGTTACAATACGCAAAAGTGCGTCTAGCAACATTTTGACCAACATTTTTTCCTGGATGCTTCTGACGGATATCCACAGCACAGCCACTAAGCCGTCCAGATAAATTGAATAGTGGAAATCAGAGCCGGAATAAAATGAAATTGCCGACTACAATTATCTACTGAGCTCATTGTAGGTCGAAGGTCAGTTGGAGATACTTTTACACCGTTATGTAACATTTGTTTGGAAAATTTCAATTCATAAATAAATATTTAAATAATTCTACAACTATGACTATTTCTTGGACTACTCCCAAATTTATGGAAAGTTTAATCGATAAAGAAAATCATTTTCAGAATATGCTTTATTGTGACACTGTAAAAGCATTATAAATTTAAATAAAAAATTGAGCTTGATGTTTATTGCGTCTTGTATTGAGAGTTAACGTATGTAATAGACGTAAATTGAAACGACTCAAGTCGGTAAATGAATACCCACTTAATAGTAATACTCTTTCGAAATAGAATCCCAGATCAAACTTCGCCACCCATTCGATTCCCTAATACGGTGTAAATAAGCCCGCCTCACGTTAAATGAGTTCTGTGTTTATGTAATGGAAGCCCGTCGGCCGTAATTGATTCAGAATTAATCCGGGCCAGTGATAAAATTCACGTTTTAAGCGGCTGGAGCTAGCTGCGCGGTGGAGCCTTATTACTTCTAGAGATTTAAAGCTGTGAAGGATTGTTTTTATAATTATAACTATTATTGAAAGTAACTAAGGTGTAATGTAAATATACGACCGCTTGGCGCAGTGGTTTGAGCGTAGGCCGCTCGGCTCACTGGACCGGGTGGTTGCGACTTCGATTCCCGCCGGGGAAAATGCCAGTAATTGCCTTTTCGTAATTTTGCCCAGGTCTGGGTGTCAGTGGGGTCGCCTTCAGTCCATTGTACGGTACCCATAGTACAAGCGTTGTTTAGTTGGGGACCGTACAACAGTTGGTGAGTCAGTCTGGCGATATTTATTTATTAAACTAGCTGAGCCCGCGACATTTAACTTAACCGCTCCCGCTCCCGCGTTCTACGCCCGCGCGACAGGTCCCAGGCCCAGGTTTTTCTAAAATAAAAGTAGCCTTACTTATTGCTTATAACATCAGCTCTCTACCAGTGAAAGTCCCGTTAAAATCGGTCCAGCCGTTGCGGAGATTACCCGGAACAAACATACAGACAGACAGACATTTTTTATTAAATCGCGTTTTAGCTTTAGGTGTCGTATGTACTTTCACATGCATTTAGTGAAAAGGTGTTATTTCGATATTACAAACAGACACACCAATTTTATTTATTTGTATATAGTATAGATCAAGTGGCTATTATAGCAGGGTTTCGTACAGAGACTTGATAGCGATGAGTGAGAGCCGGGACCCCAACCCCTTCCTTTTTCCCATTCCCCTTTAGGACGGAAAAGTGCAAACAAATCCTTTTCTATTGCACGTATCCAGTATTTTTTATGGGACTTGTCCCGCCACACACTCCCACCACTATTACTCCTGTAAACCAGGATCGACAATGGTGACCAATAATGACGTCGTGGTTTAACCCTCGACCAGTCCCGGGGACACTGTTAAATCGTCTTGGAACCCGCACAAATTTAATCAAATGAAATAATAGGAGTGGGAAAAAACATTGCCACTTCCCTCCGGTGAAAAGCGGGAGACGAAAATATCTGGTATGGGCTGGTTGCTATAGAAGCAAGACTGTTACAGCTGATTAAACACCAGTTGTAAGGCACCACGGATCATAATTAGACTAATTGCACCTAAACTCTTGTCTTTAGGCTACGGTAACTACTTAACATCAGGCGGGTCGTGTTTACCGACTTTTAAATACTGAAAAACATCACCTAGGAAATCGGGAGCCAACAAACCCAACACCAACGTAACATATTTCTACTTCACTGCAATAACAATCTCGATGAATCGCTCAACATCACACCAAAACTCGCTCGGGAATCGGCTAAAATCAAACTTAGCCCATAAAACAACACACGGCATATCGCAGACGTTAAAAACTCTTTAATAGTATCGCGCTGTTGAACACAGCCGGGAACAGATCGGGCGCGAGTTGGGAACAGCGCGAGACCATTACCGCTAGTTTCGACAACTCGTTACGGACTCAGGCGCATGCTGAAAAAGTTTCAGTGGCACCGCTGAAACCGACCCCACGCCATAGTGAATGTGAAGGAGTAAATCAACTATATTCTTTTTATCGGAACAATTATCTTGTATTAATTTTATAATATTTTTTTTCCAAATCTTCTTTTTATTCAGGGACTAGGCCCGCTATTACTTCTACTACTGTTACGTCTGTGAGCCAGATTCGAAAGTAGTATCCAACAATGAAGCCGTGACTTCACGCTTGTCGTTTAAAAGCATTACTTTTTTATTTTTTCCTAGCAAAATCCTTGTCGAATTGGGCCTCACATATTTTACGTATTTCATACTCTTCGGGATACATCAAAACCATAGTCAATACAGTCATAGCGGGCCGATGGATGGTCACTAATGGTCGATAATTATCTGCAAATTTATAGTATTTAAATGTTTTTTTTTTGTTTGTAATGTAAATGCCTATGTTTGTAGGAGATTTTTTTTAACTTATAGAAAGCTATTATACTTTTATTGAGTGTCAAGGGCTATGTTTAAAATTACTACGCTAGTTAAACCACGGAGAGCTAGTTTTTATATAACTTGACATACTGAAACACCGTCGCAGTACAATGTCGCTGAACACCTGACCTTGCGCTTTTTTCAGAGTATTATCGGTGATTCAGCAACGCTGCAACTGCAATTTGCAACACGCTGCAGTAATAAGTTCCTACATCGCACTATATATTGCGCTGCGCTCGGGAAACGTTTTTAAATTCACGGAATCTCCATTGACAATGAGAGTTCAGTGAAAGGGAAATGCGGACAACGATTTCCTGATGGAGGAACTTATTTGAGAATAGATACATTTTGTTTTTGTTAAAATGTAAGTACCATCAACAAAGTTGACGCTTGATCAATTTTGAACACTTTTCACTTGCAGGCAGTAATCATAGGATGCCTCGCCCATTATGGTGTTGTCCAATGAGACAAAAGCCCTTTTTTTAGAAAGCCAATTGTTTCGATTGTTTTTATGACCATGCTAGTCGCATGTGGCTGCTGGTCACTGCATACAAAATGCAACCTTAAGGTGATCAAGCATCGAGTTTGTTGATTGTACTTATCAGTGAAAAATAAATAGATAATTAAGTCTTTTCAAAACATATTAACCAACTCTTATTAAATGTTAAAAATAAATCTCCATTCCGTTACTTGGAGTTGGTGTCAATTTAAGTTAACCCTATTTTGCATTGACCAAAACAACATACTGAAACATGTTGTTGTCTCTGTTTGATGCGAACAAAAAATAGAGACCACAATATGTTTTGTTTTCATTCCGTTCAAAGCAAGGGTAACATATACCTGTTTACAGCTATATAATCATCCCGACGGTGTATTACCAATTGCGGTCTCCAACTCGCTCATTAGCCCTGCTCGTGGCATCAAAGGTATAGTTAGTAATTGCCGCTTCAACATAGTTAGGGCCGTTACATATAGGTACATATGTTAGACTGTAGTACATAATGCTATTGCTTATACAGGTGAAATTTAATTCAATACCCAAATTTTTGTGAGAGGAAACGTAAGTCTAACCAAAAATGTAAATTAAAAAAAACTAATCTCATTGCTTGACACATTTGGTGCACAAAGGGGTTAAAAAATTACTATTATATATACGCAAGTTTCTTTTAAATTATATAGTGTTTCTATTTTAAAACTAAAATATTATTTGTGGATGCTCTTAATGCGCCCACTCAATCTCTTTTACATTTTCTTTGAAATGAGTCTAGAGCTCTTTTATGATAAAACATAACTATGGTTACCTGCGCAATTGTCCAGACTAGGCTATTCGTTTAAAGCCTATTCAAAAGGTCACTTGAGATGAGAGTTATGACCTATTAAGATAATATTTTTCATTTTATTATTGTGATAATACCTACATTTTTATCACAATATTTGTAGAAACATTTTAGTTTAATTTGTTGTCTTAAAACATACCTACATATTACTATTCGGTACATTACTCTCTGGCCCCGCCGACTTAATATAATTTTCGAATAATACAGATTCAAATCAGCGGCAAGCATCGCGATAGCCAAATATTGCCATGCAAAAATGACCATAAAGGTTTCCAGGAGGCAGTATTGGCACTATTACAATACACCACATAAATCACAAACTTTCTTCCCCAACGAATTCTACGTGCAACGGAAACTACTGAACATTTTGTTTCAACTTCGAACCGAGATTAACCCGAATATGACCTATTAAGTAAGATTCGCAACTACGTGTAAAGAATCGCTGGAGTACGTGATCGGAACGGAACGTTCTAGTTATGGGGTGTCTTCAGATCAGTACCTACAGCGAATACAAACGAATATAAGAATAAGAACAAAAACTGACTATATAATGTTCCTTCGTTATCGTTCTTTCATTAAAAATACGGCTCACCCAGTTTAATAGATATTTCTCCAGTATCACCTAACAAATATCAATGATAAACACATTTAATAACAAAACAAAAATGTGACCGGTCCACATTAGATTACCAAAATGGACGCCAACAACTTTTTCACAGCAAGGTATCCAGTGATATCCGAACATATAGCGTCTTCCAGCGGTCTGCTTACAGCCAGCAATGCTTCTGTCTGTATCTATACAAATAAATAAAATTGGAGTGTCTGTTTGTAATATCAAAATAACACCTTTTCACTAAATGCATATGAAAGTACACACGATACCAATAGCAAAAACGCGAATTAAAAATTTTTTGTCTGTCTGTCTGTCTGTCTGTCTGTCTGTCTGTCTGTCTGTCTGTGTGTTTGTTCCGGGTAATCTCCGAAACGGCTGGACCGATTTCGACGGGACTTTCACTGGCAGATAGCTGATCTTATAGCGGGTAACTTAGGGTACTTTAATTTTAGAAAAACAATTAGGGTTCCGCGTAAAAAAATAAAAACACTTGAAATCAAAGAGTATCTCCGAAACGGCTGGACCGATTTTGACGGGACTTTCACTGTTAGATAGCTGATGTTATACGTAGTAAGTGAGGCTACTATTATTTTAGAAAAACAAAATTAAAAAAATGGGTCCTGTCGCGCGGGCTCAGAACGCGGGACCGGGCTTTATTGTTAAGTTAAATTCCACGCGGGCGAAGTCGCGGGCTCAGCTAGTTGATGAATAAAACTTAATGAATGGGTAAAGTGACTATTTGTTTTCTCTTACACAATTATAATATAAGGTATCTATTACGATTAGTAGGAGTGAAATAATTTTGAAAATATCTTTAAAATTAGCAAATATACCGATGTTTATAGTTTCGAAAATGGTATACCTATGCAATAGCATAACTGAGTAGTTTTATTATTTATATTATATTTAGAAAAACCAAATCACCATGTGTCAAACACTAATAATTGATACTTGGTACATATAAGTAGACCTTGGTATCTAAGATGACTGATATTGAATTCAGTATAATATTTCTGAATTTAGTCATCATAACCAGTTCACCGGCAATGTTTATGTGGGACTCCTCTAACATAAAGTACCAACGTAAAGAGCTTAATAACTTTCGGATGTTTGTTAGATTGCAACGCAAAGTGAATCGAGAAACAGCCTCTAAGGGCCGCGGTGGATTTGGAGGGCGGAGATGGGGGTGTTTACAAGTGTTTTGTTTCGCTTTAATTACTCCCTTGGTGTTTGCAAGGGAGTTTATTTACTTGTGTACTTTATGCTGGTATACCTCGGTGGATTGGTTAATAAAATCTGTAATTCATTAGCTTATTAATTTAAGGCTTACATTATTTAATATTTGCTGTTACAAAACGCTTGGTAAAAATACTTAAAAATAATACCAGGCAGTACAAATATCATTCGTTGTAGTTTTTTTTTCTTATTGTACGCCATCCTGAATTCAGGGTGCTAACTATGTATTCGTAGTGTTGTCACCGAAATGTTACCTTACTCGGACTCGAACCCACAACCACTCGTGCAGTGCCACGAGTGGTTTACCCTTGAACCCTGTTAGGCCAAGTGGTTGACGAACGTAGATACATAGAATTTATGAATCTTGAAAATAAATTCCATAGTTTAGTGCTAATGCGTCTGTGGCAATCATTCTTTATTCAGTTATTTCTGTATTATATTCTTTCATCTAAGCTTTTACCTAGGACTTGTCGCGAGTCAAGCCTCGGCGTCATCATTATCGATCCTGACTTACAAGATTTTTTTAATATTATTACAATTACTTTAGTATCGGGCCTAGTCCCACAGTATCGCTAAATATAGCAAAGTAGAGGTTCAAAACTCCGAAGTCTACTAACCCTTAGAAAGGGCGTCACTGTAAGCACAAACACACATTAATCAGTCCCTTAATTAAACTGTAAGCAATCATTTATCTTATATCCGGCGTATCCACCGCGTGAGCGTGACGCGATCAAAGCCGCTCGTAATAAACGATACCATCATTAAGAAGCTGTAATTAAAGTTTATTATCGTTCGTCGTGTAATTTCATACGGGATCAATAATGTATTTTATTAAAATTATTTTAATATTAAATAACAGTATTTTTTTCAAGTATGGACGAGGGCAGGACTCGTCCTCAAGGTCGGAGGAATCGAACTCAATGCCGAAAACTTTTATTCAGAAGCCGAATAACCGGAAAATTCAAGTCGATATTTTGAAAAACCACAACCGTCAATTGACGTTGCTTGATGACTACAAAGACAATATGCGTTTTCCTATAAAAATACGGATAACGACATCTCAAGTAGCTTGGAACGTAATTTTCTGAGTAGTATTTCAGTATGCGGTGGAGAGTCTACCTGAAAACCGTTATTACTTAATTGGTTAAACATATATATGAAACAGAACTTCCCCTTTTACAAGAATAAGCAGATTTATTTTCTTTAATAGCATTTAGTTCACCCAAACAAAGACTGGGGTATGTTAGGAAACTCTGTCTCCATACGGAAGTAAAAAAAAATGTTAAGATGGCAAAACTTTATTTCAATAATGAACATTCGCTAATGTATGAAAGTATCTCAAGTGACAATGAGTTATGATGATGGCAGCATTTGCAATATAAATCACCCTTCGAGCCCCATTAGTTAAATATTAAAGGAGGGAAAGTTGGAAACATCTATAGGAAGTTATTTCCTAATTCGAGGCGTTATACATACCTATATGTATGATACTCGTAATAATCACTTTATTAAAGGTTAATAACGTGATAAGTCAATAACCAAGTTATTCGATTTCCACACCATATATGCGCACTACCAAATCTATTCAGCCGTTTTTGCGTGATGCTCAGTCAAACTCACAGACACAAAAATATTTTTAACCAATCGTAGGTCCAATGCATACACGTAGGTTCAGGTTCATAAGACATTAATAGTCCTTTTGTTTTTTTGTGATACACGACGGAACCTACAAATTACTTGACTTGAACTTCAATTACTAATTTTAAGTCAGAAGAAATATTTCCTGCGGGGTCAAATATTTTCCCAAATCGAAGTTAAAATTACGATAATGAGATCCCTAAACCAGTACCAGCTTTCGTTACAATTTGAAAGTAGAAAAGTATTTAAATGAGACGCAGTCATTATGCGAAAAGTTTTGGGTGCTTCTGGTAAAAGAACGATTTTCAACTGTATCCATTACCTCTATCCATTATCTCTATTATAACGAAATCAATTCTCAATTAGGTAGAATTCTTAATCAACTCAGTACTCAACATAAAAAAATATAATATCAAATAAAAAGGGCAAGAGTTCCAAGTATTCGCAATAAGTGTCTTACTCATACCACCAAAAATTTACTGCATGTTTTTTTCTAGTGATCAGTGCCTCAAGTATAATCAACTCAATTGCAACAATGCCTAATGAATGCTTTTAGCATAATTGAATTCTAGCTAAGCGTAAAGGCTAAATTACGCCAGAACTTTAAAAAATCTACTTTACAATTTAAATAAATAAATATCGCCAGACGAACACACCAACTGTATGGTCCCAAAATAAGCAACACTTGTACTATGGGTACCGTACAATGGACTGGGGGCGATCAGTGACACCCAGACCAAGACAAATTACGAAAAGGCCATTTCCGACATTTACCCTGACGGGAATCGAACCCGCAACCAATGCTAGTTTTTAGCCATACTCTATATTTGCCCTATTTTATCTAATTTAATAAAATGGGTCGCTATCAAACACTGGCTCAACTCAAACAGAGTTTCTGTTATATCAACCGCCTACCCTTACCTACAACATTATGACACCCTCCCTGGTAAATAATATGATAATTTCTAGAGTCCCACTTCTTATGCCGTTTGCATAAATTGTTAGGGCTTTGAGTGGGCAGCGTTTATCTGTGACGATGTTAATGTTTAATGGCTGCTTATAATAATCGTGAGGCTTAGTCAGTACTAAGACTTAGACCAGTGTCTAAAGTTATATTATTTATTAACAGCATTCTACGGGCGAATATACCACTTCAAATATCGAACTGTCTTCTCATGTTTTGTGAATGAGAGAACCATGACGTTATTAAGATAGCTTTATAGTACTGTAACGTTTGTTACATAAAACATCATAATCAAAAATAAATATTGTAATTTAGCATGTTTTGAAACTGTTTACATTTGTGAATTCTGCTGTTTTGGCCATTAAATAAATAAATCCGAAATTGGAATATTTTATGCCAATCACAAAATCATAAAATAGATTTCAATGGTTTTATAATAGTTTTATTAGGTCGTAAACTCGAATTAAAACGCCGGCAATATGGAAGAAAGAGATGAATTAGCATTTAATATCGATGATAATATCCAGAGATTTTTCCATTTGTTAAAATATTCCTCCGAGTTTTCTGTTGTATGACGTAAGAAACGAACGATGTAAGAAGACACAATGGGCAATCTTTAGTTCGATTAACTCCCGGGTATACTATACGATAGGTGGTCTACCAACTTTTATCTATACTGATATGCCCAGGTATGACTCACCACAATGACTCAGTAAGGGGTTATACAGACGGAATCGCGTGTTAAGCGACCAGCGTGCAACATTATTAGCAAACGTCTAGGGTTGGCACGCGATGCATTCGCAATAATGAAATGGCCCCGGGGTGAATAATTTGCCTAAAGGGTTATAGAGGGACACACCTATCTTGTTTTATGACTATTGAATCGAACAGTCTGTTAAGTAATAAGGTTGAGACTGAAATAAAAACCGGTCAAGTGCGAGTAGAACTCGCGCCCTGAGGATTCCGTACAATATTTTATTATGATTTTAGATAGTTTTTCCATTCCTGGATTCCAATATCGATACCGGCAAGATATTTTAATAATATTATATAGTTCCCAAAATGCTTAAACAAATTTGGGAACCGAATACAAACTGCAACCAAACTGAATACAAACCAGGGTTGTTACAAAAAAATCATTTTGTTTTAATCACCTTGTTGAAAAAATGTTTAAATCATTTTGGAAAAAATCATTGATTTTTTCCTCCTGATTTAAATCAATGTTCTAAACAACGTTTTAAACATGATTTAATCAGTACTTGATAGTCAAATAAAACATGTACATGACGCTATTATTTTAAATATTTTATATTCTCAAGGGCCTGCATCAGAATCTTCAGATAAAATTTATCAACCAAATAAATAAACGTTATGACATGATTTTCTAAGGAAAAACTGTCATGACGCCATATTTTATGGATAAAAGTTGGGACGATTTTTAAACGTAAAGGGTAAAACTTTTGCCCTCATGGTTGTCACTTTAAATATCATAATATTTATTAATGGCGTACAATCAAAACCCTTAAAAATTAATTTAAAGCTTCTAGCTCTAAAAATGACGATATTTCCATACAACTTTTCATCCCCCCCTTTAAACCCCTTACAGCCTTTTTCGCATTAAAAAGTAGCCTATGTTCTTTCTCAGGCTCTGGTCTATCTGTTTACCAAATTTCATTTAAATCAGTTCAGTAGTTTTGGCGTGAAAGACCGATAGACAGACAGACAGAGTTACTTTCGCATTTATAATATTAGTAAGGATTTAACTCTACTAGATTTTAGCAGCCTCACATCCGGAACTTCAATCTAGTGCTTCCAAATATTGTATTCTTTCTTCCACCAGTGGGGATGGAAGGTGCAGAGGTTACATATATGTTGATATAAGGAAATAAAGAATACAGGTCAAAAAAATAAATAAAGTTTTTGACACTCGAAAATCTAAAAAAACATTTTAAATCAGTGTTTTAAACATGAATACATCATAGTAAAAGCATGTGAAAAAAAACATGAATTAAACATCAAATCATTGATTAAAACGAATAAAACAATAAAATCATTTATTATTTCAATTTTCCTGATTTTTTTGCAACCCTGATACAAACCCCTATTTTACACACTTAGGGGTGGAATTTTACAAAACGCTGAAATTAATATTTTTTATTTGTAATAAGTAGCCTCAATACTTATTTTCATGTCTCTAGGTTCATTTAATTTTTTTACCCCATAAAAACTTTCACCCCCTATTTTATGTACTTAGGGGTGGAATTTTCCAAAATCCTTTCTTAGTGGATACTTGGGGTATATAAGGTACTTAATGTCAAAATTTCATGATTCTGACACCAGCGGTTTCGGCTGTGCGTTGATTCCTTTGTTTTGACTAGTGAATTTGCAAAAAGTACCAAAATATGCGACATTAATGCCCGTATCTTTTGATTGCGTTGTCTTAGAAGCCTAATTTTTTTAAACCTGCAAGGGACCATAGCCTTTCATATTTGATATTAATTTCAACTTGATATCTCTATCCCTTTCTGAGAAAAAAATTATTGACAGACCGACAGACAGACAGACAGACAGACAGACAGACGGACAACAAAGTGATCCTATAAGGGTTCCGTTTTTCCTTTTAAGGTCCGGAACCCTAAAAAAGAACACATTCCGAATACCTATTTGAAACAAAACTCATATCTCATTCTTTATAAGGAAACCTTTCACATATGAGTCAAACCTTGGTATCAAGGTTTGACTCATAGAGTGTTAACAGGTATCTGTTAACACTCGTTTTACTCTGGGTCGACTGTGCATTTTAAGCCTTTCTAAAGGCGCATGTAGAAACTCAAAATTCTAATTTCTACGGCCAGTTGGCTGCTACAATTCATTGACTTATTATTGGACAACCCTCGAAGAAAAAAAAAAAGAGCCGTCTAGGGACGCCCGAAAGAAGCGAATCTTTATATTATATAGCGTTTTTAACGCATACGAAGCGTTAGAGGCGCTAGCGCCGCAGCTGCTACTCTATATAACGCTATAAGTTGTGTAACGCTACTGACGCTTAGCACGGACAAAGTGGTCTCACGGCGAGCGCCCAGAACGTCCGTATAGAAGCTTTGCTTCAAATAATTCCATATTCAAAAAACATTACCACTACACACAAGTATTATATACATTGCTACTATCCGGTAAAATAATGACAGTGAATTTATTTCATCAGTATTTCAACTCCATGTCGGCGGTTAAATCGCACAGCGGAAAGCGGATTGATTACAAATAAACATTAATTAACACCAATTTAAATGAAAAAAGAAACCGTAATGAAACAATTGAGTTTTCACTTCGTTTATCGTGATTTTTGCAATGTGTCCGTTTCACCGATGAAATTCGGTCCGCTGGGTCCAATCAAACATATTAATTTATATTTCGCATTAATTCCGTCCGATTGCGTTCAAATAAAACGAATGCGATAGCTTTTGTATGAACACCACCGAAAGTCAGATTAAATGAACGACGTTGTTTTCGTTACAGTAGAGAAAAATTTACAAAAAAAAAACATTTCTTGCTTCTTGTCTTTTAAAAGATAAACATAAATTCACGGCAACTCATTTTATTTATCTTAACTTTACCTTACGCCCACTCAGTTTTTAAGTAAATGAAGGTATTATTTTCTTATATTTACGCGAATACTACACATTGAAATAAAACTATTTTACGGATTTTATCGCGTTTATTTAGTTTTTTTATGTTCCCGACGTTTCACACCTAACACCTCAGTCCCCCCGTGACCATGGTTGCTGTAAAGCAGCCGAAACGTCGGGAACATAAAAAACTAAATAACGCGATAAAATCCGTAAAATTGCTTTATTTCAATGTAAATGAAGGTAGTAGAGGCGAGCTGTAGCTAACTGAGTACTGCTCATATACATTGAAAAGGGTAACCATTGAGTTTCTTGCCGGATCTTCTCAGTGGAAGCAGCATTCCGAACCGGTGGTAGATACTGGCTATTCATAAATGCTTTGTTGGGTTACGTGAATAAAAACAATTTTGAGTAGAGTTGAGTTGAGTTATACGGGTCGGCTCCACTGGAGTAGTACCACCCTCTCACAGAAGATCTACATTAAGTATTACATTTTAACTGCGTTTCGTATCGTACGATATGTAGCACAAACCACCCCTCCCTTCCCCTCCCTCTACCCCCTTCAGGTTGGTAACGTGCGGCCAATGCCTTTGGTACTTATTGAAGCCTATAAACTGCCTATCATCAGGGGGTTGCACGCTTGATTGCCGACTTTGATTTATAAAATAGGACGCCTTTTGCAAAGAAGACTGTTTAAGCGTATTCCAAGTTTAAAGTGTTTGTTATGGACAATTGTCACTAGATGGCGGTATACCAAAATTAGATCGCGCTAACGTTTGTGGTAATTTATTTAGTAAGGTTCTTTGAAGTTTTTTGATTTGTATGTATAGTTTTCTACTAGTTCGCTTGCTGAATAAATCTTCAGTGTTAGTTATAAAGTTCGTTTACATTTGAGACCTGGACCGTGCGTGTTCAATAGTACATTGTTACATGAGTGGTGAAAGTGAGGTTTGGCGCCCGAGAGTAGCGAAGGCGCTAATAGTTCGAGGGACAAAATAAGTCTTTCACCCGAGGTAAACACTGTGCTTTTCATTACGAATACAAGGAAAGTAAAAATAAAAACAGGAATTGGCTAAAGAAATAATACAAGGAAGTATAAACAATACTCTACAACTCGAAAAAAAAAAAATCGGATTGCTGCCTATTTTGTTTTTTTTTTCGTTTGCCGGCCAACTTCATTATTTAGCCATTATTTTTCATTTTCATCTTTAAATATTTTGCCCAAATTTATGTTATTTTAAAGAAATTGTTGAAACTAAATTATAATTAAGTCATTTAAAAAAATATATTCTTGAATTAATACTTAACTTTATGTTATTTCAATTTTACATCGTGCTGTAATTGAGTGACTGTAGAAAAAGTTTGAACATGGTTCCATAGACATGTGAAAATGGAACTAGTTTTTTTTTTATAATTTGACAGCTGTCAGTTGAAAGCGAAACTCCCGGGCCTGAAAAGTATTACTTTCAACCCGCTTCTCAGGCAACTTCAGACCTACTTTCAGAGTATGAGTAATGAAAAGACCTTTTGCAAACCGTACCGCAACGTGATTTAAATTATATTCTAACAATCCTGCCGTAATAGAAATAATCGAACTAATTTATTTTCCCTTGATATAAAAATGTGGGTGTTTCAAAATAAACTTGATATTGTATACTTAGTAAGCGGCAATTCACACGAAGAATACGACACCGTTGTCTATACATTTTCGGGAGATAATGGCCGTATTTGACATCACCGCACAGTAAAAATGCCGGGTTAACCGTGTCAATGTCCGATTAGTATTAAAATCCTTGGATTTATTATAATTTCTTTAATCCGTCATATTTTCAGTAACTCAGGTTTTTCAGCTTTCAGATTTTCAATAATTAATTTCGTCTTAAACTTACAACGATATCAGAATCTCAATAATTAGATCTCAAGATAAACTCAAGTTTGCTTTAACTTCAGAATTAAATTATCCTTAAGCGATCATTTAGTCCAAGTAATGACGGCCAGGAAACAGGCTAATCGTAGTTCTGTTGGGTAGAGGAGGAAGGGTAGGTAGGGGGTGAGGGGTATTGTGTGCGTGCCCCTGACATGAACCCGAGGGAAAGAGGGAGTTCTGAAAGATTTTTAGTTTGTGTTAGACGTTGAATTTTGATTGGTTTAAGTACTTGTAATTAATTATTTGTGTAATTTTTGGTAACATCAAAAGGCAACACACTGGAGCTATTATAATATTTATGTTAATATCTACTACGATTTGTAATTATTGAAAATAACAACTGGCGATAAAAAAAAAAAAAACAAAAATATCACATGTAAAAAGACAAGCCCGCTGAGTTTCTTGCCGGATCTTCTTAGTCGAGGTCGCGTTCCGATCCGGTTGTAGATATAAGAAAAAAAATATGTAGAATTGACAATTTGTAAGTGCCCCCGTAGGCCTAAACAAAATAAACGATTTGAATTTGAATTTGAATTTGAACTTGGGATGACTAGCTGAGCCCGCGACTTCGTCCGCGTGGAAATTAACTTAACAAAAACGCCCGCTCCCGCGTTCTGAGCGAGCGCGGCAGGACCGATTTTTTTCTAAAATAAAAGTAGTCTAAGTTACTCCTTATAACATCAGCTATCTGCCAGTGAAAGTCCCGTCAAAATCGGTCCAGCCGTTTCGGAGATTACCCGGAACAAACACACAAACAGACAGACAAAAAAATATTAAATGGCGTTTTTGCTATAGGCGTCGTATGTACTTTTATATGCATTTAGTGAAAAGGTGTTAGTTTGATATTACAAACAGACACTCCAATTTTATTTATTTGTATAGATAATAAATAATTGAAAGATTAATGTGAAAAGTAATATTAATTGAAATGACATCAAGCCTATATTTCCAGAAGAAGCAGCTGATTAACACCATAATAAAACCGTATTTTGAAATTCATAATTATTGCAAAGCGAATACTCATTTTCAAGTAACTTGACGTCTGATATCTGAAAGTGGTGGTGTATGGAAAATTAAGTACTTGTAGTATGACTTCTCTTATCTTTAATGTTTATAATTGCTTTGCACAAGAAAATACCATTATCTTTACACGAAAAGAAGATAAAGAAAATATAAATTACTAACCTACAAGTTTCTTTAAATACTTGAGAACATCTCACACGCTATCGTAGATGATGACAATGCCAAACAAGAATGGAGACACAAACTACACCTGGGTACAATTCTCGAGAAAAGACCAATTGAAAAGTCCAAACGCAGTCTTGTTAGCGGATCCTCGGAATTTTCTAAGCGACAACTTTTCATTGTGATTGTACTAGAGAAGGCATTGAAGAAGACGAGTTTGAATAAAGTTTTTGGTGAAGCAATTTACTAGACTGCGACTGGATGCAAGTCGTACCACAGGACCGGTTGTGAAAAACCTTAGGGAGGCCTGTGTCCAGCAATAGAAGTCTTTCAGCCTCTAGTGTTGGTGTCACTGGGATCAACCTCTGTTCAATAAATGGTGTTTACATTACAAGCGTTACGTAGATGATGAGGAAATAACAACAGTTCCCGTACCTAAAGTAAGGCAATAAGTTTATAAACACAATGAGGATTTATGTGCAAACCGGTTGTAAGTAAGTCGGTAATGTTGTCTCAAGCCGGCAGTTAACGACTTATCTTAATTTAACAAATTTCTTTGATTATTATTGTGACTCTGAAACATCAAGTTAGTTATAAAGCTGGCTACTGCTTATGCGACTGTGAAAGCGACAATAATTATAATAATTTTAGCCCTTTTGACGTCCCACTCCTGGGCACGGGCCTCCCCTCAACACGAGGGGGATTCAGGCCATAATCCACCACGCTGGCCCATTGCGGGTTGGCGGATTTCATATGTCTTTCGAAAATTGGTTAAATCTTCTAAGACATGCAGGTTTCACGATGTTTTTCTTCACCATAATCAAATCATCATATAGAAATTATGATTCAGAGAGGAAAAATACAGAGGTTCGAGCCGGGGTTTGAACCCGAGACCTGGTAGCCCGCAAGACGCGTGCTTAACCAATCGGCTATCACTGCTATTGTCAAAGCGACAAATAAATAAAAATCGCATCACTCAAATCGTGTGTTGCAGGGAATTCCTTCAGAACCTAAGTCATTATGAGCTATACATTAAATTCACTTAGCATAACTCTAAATTGAAAATTTAAAAACCCCCTTTAAAATTTAAAATGCGTGACATTATAATAATTGACATTAGAATAAACAACGAATCTTAATATTGATGCCACGGAGGTTTCATTCCTAGTAAAATATTATCAATTATGATTCAATTTGATGTAATAACTCTGGTTGAGGTGGACGGGAGCAGCCTAACGCTAAATTTATTTTAAATTATATTTGTTCTTTTATATTTTTTCGCAATGGCGGAACAGCGCCCTCTAGAATTATTATAGCGTAATATTCCATGACCATTAACAAAATTTAACGCATGCGCGTATCCATCATTTGAAACGTGACTTATGGAACGTCTTTAGTTCATACACAAATCTCATTATAAAAATTGATAAAATATACTTTTTTCCAGAAACAGGGAATCTTTTCAAATTTATAATATTGTAAAAAGCCAGTTCAGACTATTACGATCATTTAAAAATATAATAAATCTAAATCCAATCATCTCAAATTTTGAATGGATTCGAGCCGTGGAAGTTGGTTTTGGCCTAGAATGTGGCTTTTTTACCTACAAAAGAGCTGATGATCTTCAAACGGCTGAACCGATTTTTATGAAACATAGCTAAGAACACTCTCGATCAGAATACCTATCTAACAAATTAAACTAAATTGAAATCGGTTCATCAGCTTGGGCGCTACGTTGCCACAGACAGACACACAGATACACAGATACACAGATACACAGACACACAGATACACATGTTAAACTTATAACACCCCTCGTTTTTCGTCGGGGGTTAAAAAGACTTAAGATCGATTTATTAATACGGGCCTCTTGCAGGTAAGTAGGTACTTAATCATTGGAATGTCACTTGCACCAAAATATATCACTATCAGTTAACTAATCAATACTGTCTCAGCCGATTGGTAGTAAAGTAATGATTATTATTTAGTATCATTAAAAAAGCGCCCGAATTTGTAGTATCCATTTCTAGTCTGATTTCAATGTAAAAGTAAAAGGGTGTCGCCCATGAATGGCGCGCTTTAGAACTCATAATGATATTTATCTCATAGGTATCGTACTCCCTCTTGCTACGTAAATAATTTTCACGCCTAGTGGCCTAGAAATTGCATTATTATGATTAAGTAATTTTTTTGCATAATGACGCTTTGAATCTGATAACTGCTTACTTACGATGAAAAAGCAAAAGAAAATAGTGGTCATTGAAAGTGGAAATCATTACAAGGTCTTAAATATTATGTTTTTATGATTTATTAGCCATGACACAAGGGCAATCAAGAAATCTTCATAAATAAATGGTATTCTATAGATATAAGTAATGCAACTGTCAAAAAGGGTCAAACTGTAGGTAGATAATGATACTATTCTTTGATAGTTATTACTTTTGTAATTATCGTAACAATTGAATAAAATTAGTGGCATAGGTAATTATTCAAAAACAAGTAATTACTCTTCTGTAGCTAGTGGGGCTAGACCAGCCACGGTCTTATGACCTGACCTGAGGGTTTTAGTGCGAATAAAGAAAAATCTAGGAAACGTAGGCAGGAATACATTGAAATCGTGGACGACTTAAGAATATGTCAGAAAACCTGGTTCTAACATACCAACAAACAGTCCCAGGTATTTCAGGAGCAAGAGGAGATTAATAGGTGACTGCCACAATCAGATACCTGCCGTTTCATACGCAACCCTCCGCGACAAAGATGAGTGATGGCGTTTTTTATTATTTCCCCGTAGAGTTCCGTAAGATAAGCGGTGGAGGCATTTTTTTTGTATTTAGACTTTTTTTCTCGCATTGAGACTGTTTTTCTTTTGTTTCCAAATTCGCGTTGATGGGTGGGAGTGTTTTTGTTTTAATAAACGTTTGTTTGGGGCGTTTTGTTTTATATACTGTGTACTCTGTAGTGCTGTGTGATCAGTATGAGTTTTGAACGTATTTGAACATCGTCTGCATACTTTTTCCAGTTAAGCTGCATGTTTCCGCTGGGACGCTGCTATAGAATATTTTTTTTTATATATATCACCAGACTGACACACCAACTGTATGGTCCCAAACTAAGCAACGCTTGTACTATGGGTACTATACAATGGACTGGGTTCCCAGTGACACCCAGACCTAATGGGCAAATTACGAAAAGCCATTTCCGAAATTTGTCCCGGCGGGAATCGAACCCGCAACCACCATGTGCAGTGAGCCGAGCGGCCTACGCTCGAACCACTCACCCAAGCGGTCGTCAACATGTACATTAAGAAAAATAATGTACATTGAGATTCAATTACTCCTTTGGTGTTTGATTCTGGCAAAACTTGTACTAACCTCCTTGTTACAAAAAAAATCTGGCTTCTAACTGAAATGCTTCTGTCACAGTAAGACGCCCAATGCGTTAGCGACACACACAAGCAAGATGCTCTAAATGTGTAGTTCAAAATATTTAACAACATCTTCAAAAACTACTTGCCTAACGACTGCTATTTCTACGCAGATAAAATTTAATGGCGGTCTAAATCGCGATAGCAAAGTTGTTCAACTACTTAATATAAATTGAAGTTCGCGAAATCTCCGCCGAAATTAAACGAAACCTCTAAAAGTGCTTCAGAAACTTTAATTCCGACGTAAAATAACATTCAAGTACCTAATAGATATTGTAATAACATTTTTGTTGGCCTATTAAATATATTGCGAAATATCGGTGGTCAGGGTCAATAGTTCAGGGTATTTTGTTATTTTGTTTTCACGGCTTGTGATTACAAAGTATCCTTTCAGTAGATACCTACAGAAGATTAGACTTACCTATGAGTCGTGTTGCATATTCAGACAAACGCAAATCAAAATCACAACACGGCACTTTTAGGAAAAAAACTTTCTTCATGATAAAATTTAAATTTTTATAAAGCACAAATGCAAAAATAATATTGTCAAAACGTGCAAATACTGTTCTGAACCGATTTCGGTTACTCTGACAAACAGTACGGTAATTCTACTTAACCCTTTTCACTCACTCAGTACTTACTCTCCTAATATACTTGAGATTGTCACAAGGTCCTCACATGGAATAAGTATCAAGACCAGTCTCAATACGCAAGATATTCCCTGGCGTTGTTACCCTGGTCTTCTTCTTCTTTGTCGTTCCCTCACTGCTGAGGATCGTGACCATATATGAGCTGTCTCCATTTGCTCCTGTCCTGCGCCATATCAAATAGATCGTTGTAGAGTTTCTCCTGTTGCCTCTACAATACTCTTAACCCATCGCATTGGAATTCGACCTCTGGAGTGCTTCCCCTGCATCTGTCCCAGGATCAGCTGCTTCTCCAGCTCATGCCTATGCGACCGCATTATATGTCCAAAGAAGCTTAGTTGACGCTGTTTCCCTGGTCCTGACATGATAAAGAACAGGGATGCTACTCTTAGCAACGATAACCGATATATCTAAACATTCGTATTGTCGGATCCTACTCTAAATTTCGTATTTTTGCCGTCGTATCGATTACTAAACGAACAATACAAAATTATCGTTTGTTCAGACGATATACGACGGCAAAAAATATGGAATTTGGAGTAGGATTCCACAATACGAATGCCACGATATATCGATTAACGTTGCTAAGAGTAGCGCATTCAGTTCGTCTATAAATGCAGAGCAGGTAATGAAAAAGACACGGAACCAACCGCAAACTATTCCGCTCTGCCCGCGCCTCTTGCTAATATTTCGAGACATCAATCTTGTATCAAGAATACAGGGGCGACACCATCAAATAACCATTACCCACGGCGTTTTAAAGCTATTACATTGCATGGGGCACGGCATGGCGCCCGCGAATGACGTATTTGAATTTCATTGCCTTCTCTGATGGTATGTATGTGGTGGAAAATTTTATGGACCGTTTGTGACACAAGTTTGATAAAGGTATTTATGAAAAGTTTGTCGATTTTATTATATTGTTATACAAAATAGTAACATAAGGCATAAAATGTGCAAATAATTTCAAATATGCATAAATTAGTTCAATGCTATTTTTGTGGCCAAGGCCGGTTATGATACGACGATTTACAGCAACGCCTTCTACCAATGAAAAGGTCTTGAAAAGGTTTCAGTGTGCAGCTAAACTTGGCCATAGCTATGTTTTAGACCAGTAGTTTCCAAACTTATTTTGTATACTGCCCACTTTGAGAATAAATTATATTTAGCGCCCCCATTTTTTCACCTACTTAAAAACCACTACAACGTCAAATTAAATTAATTTATTATTGTGAGCTACACAACGCGCCCATTTTTTTTGGCTCTCTAACCGCCCCCCTGTAGACCTGCAGCGCCCACAAGGGGGCGTTATCGCCCACTTTGGGAAAGGATGTTTTAGACATTGTGTAAGACTCACCGAAATACCGATGCATGTGAATTCAGTTTATATTCCAGTGTTAAGAAATTATCTTCATCTGGCTTACCCTTTTTTATGTAACACAGTCGGCAATCAAGATTACGATCCGAATTATGCTAAGCAGTTATCGTAGATTATGGCCGGGGCTTGGGTTTTCAACTCTCTGACTCATCATACGAAACGCTCCTATAGCACGAATATCTACTTTTCGCCGATCTTCTGTGAGAGCGTGGTACTGCCCCGTTCGATGCAGCCCCTATATGAGCTGTAACTAATTGGCTTCAACTTGGCTCTGCAAACTAAAATCTTCTTATCTTGAAATATTGAAATAAACTATTTTACGGATTTTATCACGTATTTACATTTTTATGTTCTTCATATCTTACTGTTTATAAGGTAAATGTCAAATAATACCTACCTTCTCCTAATAATATCGAATAATTATAATTTAGCCCTTTTGACGTCCCACTCCTGGGCACGGGACTCCCTACAACACGAGGGGGATTCACGCCATAATCCACCACACTGGCCCAGTGCGGGTTGGCGGATTTCACATGTCTTTCGAAAATTGGTTAGATCTTCTAAGAGATGCAGGTTTCCTCACGATGTTTTCCTTCACCGTATGCAAGTGATAATCATATAGAAATTATGATGATGAATCGCACATAGATTTAGAAAAATCCAGAGGTGCGAGCCAGGGTTTGAACCCAAGACCGTGCTTTTAACCAACCGGCTGTCACAGCCAAACCTTCTCCTAATCCTACAATAAAATAATGAGGTACTCGTATTCAGCCTCCAAGGATTCACCTTCTAATAATATAGTGAAGCTGGTAGCGGCTTTTTTTTTTTTTTTTTTAATTTATTTGGGTAAACTAACAGTGACACAATACATATGGAAATAATACATTAATTTTGATATTATCAATTGTGACACCAACACCGTTTACCACAGATTACTCAACAATGTTACATTAATTAAGCGTGGAAAGATGGTAGTATCACAGTCTACGTAAGTCTCTATATTAGCTTAGAGCTAGTTGTTAGGGAATTTATCTATTGTTCTGTTATTGCGAGTATAGTCGCGATCTCACTGCGAAGTTACAGACGCCGCTGGATTGTATTTCAGCGAAATAAAGTCCCGCTTAAGCCTGAAACTGTGGTCCGTTTTCGAGCGGATATTGAAGAAAATGTAACTAAATAACTTTTTGTATCATTACCGCTGTATTATTACTCGTATAAACACTTAAATTATATACTAGCAGTGCTGTAGTAGTTAAGGATGCACGTCCACTTGAGCTGTGTAAAATGAAGCTATTTTTTTTGTCGAAAGCTAACCCAGCTAGCCCACCAAGCACAATTGGATGAGCACCCTAATAATTTATATCAATGTATTTTTTAAATGATTGCCAGCTATGAGAGTATCCCATTTCTAGTATTCCCGTTAGCCCCTCCAGGCTTCAATTAGGAGTGAGCTCACGTCTAAATTTTAACGGCCAGGATGGGAATCGAACCCTCAACCTCTCAGCTACGAGGAAAATAAAATTAGAATGCAACAAACATAGACAGACATGGACCTTGGTATAATATGTTTGTATTTTATATCGGTTATAATTTAATTTCTATAATGATACATTTTGTTACTCAATACTCTGACTACCATCATCAGTGGACATCTGCATCTAAAGTCATTAAGTACTAAAGCGATAAAATTGTAGGCGTTTCTGGTTTGTATTTTTTATTCAGGATACTCGCTCTCAGTGAAACCCCGCCCCAAATATTGCGCAGGATCGTTCGGGGATTTACCGAAGAATTTGTTCGCGGTTGAAATGGGGAAAATTAAGGTTTTTTTTATTAAACGCGACGCGTAAATAAATAACTTTTTGTATTGGGTCCTTGGGAGGTTTTTAAAAATGTTATCTGCCGTAGACGTCTATGTTTTGTTTACGCCAAGTTGTTGAAAATAATTTAGAATTTATTAAAATTGGTAAAATAAAAGAAACCTTTTCAAAAACGTGAGTTGAGATAGTGATTGATTATACATATATTGGAAACGCGTATTTTTTATATTTTATTGTATATCTAGCTTTTGCTTTCTCTAGCTCGCTACCTAGATTATAAATTCTGGATATCACCAACAACAGCGCCAACCTACCGGGCCACTATAGCTAATAATCATCCACATGAACCAATTAAATAGAAAAAAACAATCATCAAAATCGTTCAAGCCGTTTTGGAGGAGAATAATAACAAACACACGCACACCGGAATTTTATATATGTACACATAAAGACTAGCCTGTTCCATGTCACTGCGTGCACGCGCAATATAATCAATTTCTTGCAGAAGCAGAAAGGATTACCTAAACGCCTAAAGGGCGAAATTAAGCATTAACAAGAACCGCACGTGCTGTCAGCGGAAGCAGTCTTACCTGCTCCAAATCCGTTTGGAAACCCTCTGCCTACCGTCTCAAGCTATAAGGTCGCAATGTAGTCTAACATGTAAAGCAACAAACAAGTTGTTTACAACGACAATCAACACTGTTTACCGGGCAAGGGAATTCTCGTAACTAATATTTGCAAGGGTGATCTTACGCAACTAATTAGCTAGTTGGTATTTGTTCAGGCCGTATTTAGACACGAGCCCGGGAATCTTAATTGGGTGCGTGGAAAGAATCTGTGGGATGGTCATTAGAGTCTGTGGAAGTAGATTTGTGGGCGCGAGGGAGGCTGTTTAGTTGTTTTTAGGTAAGGCTTGTACAATACGGCAAAACTGAAAACCCCAGGGATCTTTCTCACTTAAGTTACCGTCTTCACACGTCAATGAGCGACCGCTATGTTATGTGTATGGCGGTTTGTTTTAATGAAATCGCCGACGTATGGCGATCGCCTTACTAATGCTTGGGAATTGCAGCTTGGGACTAAGCAGCTCAAATCTCGACAGTCAATAATAATGTCAAAGCGTAGCGTGTCTTGCCCTACTAGTCCGAATTATTTGTATAATTCTTTATAACATCAAAAGGCAACACACTGGAGCTATTTTAATATTTAGTACTACCCTTTGTAATTATTGAAAATAAGCAACTGGCGATAAAAAAAAAAAAAAAAAATGACATGTAAAAAGACAAGCCCGCTGAGTTTCTTGCCGGATCTTCTCAGTCGAGGTCGCGTTCCGATCCGGTTGTAGATATAAGGAAAAAATATGTCAATTGACAATTTGTAAGTGCCCCCGTAGGTCTTAACAAAATAAATGATTTGAATTTGAATTTGAAAATGCAGCCCCGGCCTTAGGTAAATATGATTATTTAAACTGGATAATCTAGCTACTAGTTGTTAATGTAGAGACGAGGTATTGGTATCGATATAAAACAATATTATTTTATTTAGAATTTTGTGTAAGTAGGCGCTTTATATTATAGGTCAATAATATTTTTATTATTAGCTATTAATCAAGGATATTCACTGTGATCACAACGGCAGCTCTCTCTTGGGTTCACTCCAAAATAGAGTGTATGTAACTAGCCGCAACTCTATATTGAGTTCTTACGTTCGATTGTTGATAACGTTTACGTTGCATGGCAAATTTTACAACCCTCTTCTCGATCCCCTGAGGAATTTAATATCGAGCATAGAAATATAAACTTAAACGCTTGACTAGCGACCCTAGCTAACGTATACACTCAGATAGAGCTGACAGTAGTTATTTAATCATTGAAATAGGTGTCTCTCTCTTACTCTTACTCTTAATATAGAGAATGGTCTTATAGATAGATACCGGATACAATAATTAGTAAATAATCCTTGCGTGCTCAAAATACTAGCAAGCTCAATACACACTACACTTGTGAGCAATACTTTCCTATACAAAGCCGCCATTAGGCATCGAAAAGTGCCAAAGAACATTATGCTTTTGTATCCGGTTCCTTTGCCCTTTATTTCATAAATCCCAGGGGCTTACGATAGTATTACAACCTTTTGTTGGTAAGCTCCCTTCATTGTTTTTATTCGCTTTTATTTGGCTTTGTATTTGTTCGTGATCGGTGTTTGCTGACCCTAATGTGGCCATGATCTAGTTTTGTTGCAATGCGGAACGCGGTAATTGTTCCCTATTGTATTCTGTAGCTCTACTATGTTATTGTATTTTACACATACGCTAGGGACTTAAGGGCGCCTAGTGAATGCCCGACGTAGAGCTTGCCCCTGTGGGCAGCACTAGATGAGAGATATGACACCATCCTTTGCAGTTTAGATTTAGGATGTTACTACCTACCTGTTTCAGTATTCATTTCTTTGAATAGTACTTTAAAATACAGTAGGTGTCCTTATAACATCTAGATCTCAAAGCTACAATTATCTACATTCGTAATTATTGAAATTGAAAGGAATCATCAATTATATACTATTATTATGTTACTTAAAATATCAAAACCAAAAAATTTGTAATAATTTTTGCTCTGCACAAAAAGATGACTGTACATATTACGAAATGCAAAAACCGTGTATATTTTCATTTTTCATATTTTTCAGCTGGAAGAATGAAAACAGAATATCATTCATCATCCGCGGTGACAGAGGACTGCGTATAACAACACTGGGACTTGTTGTGTGATCAGGATTGATACACATTGAAGCGATATGCGATTCTGTGATCACGTAAATGGTACACTAACAAACTATTAACAGCTAAATGCGTTATTTTTTGCAGTATAATTTATAAAATATTAATAATTCTAAGAGACAAAAGCACCTCTTCGCTACCACATCTCTTAGATGTGTCTGTCTTTAATCCTTAGCTTACTACTAATACTCCAGCATCCAATTCTATCTTATGTCTATTTCAATAGAGTTCAATTTTATTGGATCTAACTGTGCTCTACACACCCGAAAAATAATTCAAATAACCTTTAAAGTTACGAAGTTAACGTTTAAAATTCTGTGGTCTAGGTGTAGAAATAAGTTGGTCAAGTATAATGACCAGTGGCCCCCAGCAAGAGAACCCCGACGACACGAACAAATAGTTCCAATAGCAAGAAATTTGTACCGAGTCGGATTATGATTGCATCATTAAGAGTATGACACACTCTCCATAGCGTTGGCAGTAACGAAAGCTAACTGAAAAACATTGATCTTCAACCGGAAGGCTTACGATGGTGATAGGCAAATGTGGCGATCTTATTGGATAATTTAAAACGCCGTTACCGTTATGGGTTGGCATTATGTGAGTTTCGTTATGTACAAACAGTTTGATGATGCGGCACCATTGAATAATGCCTCGTATTCATAACGACGCCCATAATAATAACCCTTAGGGCGACCGTCCACTCGGCACTCGGCTGCCCGTCCACTCGGCTGTACTATTAAGCGGGCCGACCAATAGGATCGCTTCATTTCCTCAGCTTCACCCGGCTTCGAATTACTGAAACATGGTAATACAAGTGACAGAGCTGACATTTGTCCCATCTAACAGTCTCACAGTCAGTCCAATCAACGCGCTATCTGGCTAATTGCAGGTGGTGTAGGGTAATAGCGCACATTTGTACCGTGTTCTGTGGCCACAGCCAGCTGCCTTACATATTCATCGTTTTACTTGCATTAGTTGGCTACACGAGAGGTCGATGTAGATTCTAGAGCGTTGAAATGTGTACAGAATCTATACACATAAATAAAATTGGAGTGTCTGTTTGTAATATCAAAATTACACCTTTTCACTAAATGCATATGAAAGTACATACGATACCTATAACAAAAACGCAAAAATTTGTGTGTCTGTCTGTCTGTCTGTCTGTCTGTGTGTTTGTTCCGGGTAATCTCCGAAACCGCTGGACCGATTTCGACGGGACTTTCACTGGCAGATAGCTGATCTTATAGTGGGTAACTTAGGCTACTTTAATTTTAGAAAAACAATTAGGGTTCCACGTAAAAAAATTAAAACACTTGAAATCCAAGAGTATCCCTGAAACGGCTGGACTGATATTAACGGGATTTTCACTGGCAGATAGCTGATGTTATAAGCAGTAACTGAGGCTACGTTTATTTTAGAAAAATATAAATAAAAAAATGGGTTCCATCGCGCGGGCTCAGAACGCGGGAGCGGGCTTTTTTGTTAAGTTAAATTCCACGCGGACGAAGTCGCGGGCTCAGCTATACTGAATAATAGAATAGTGTACCCATGGGTTTTACGCTCGTAAGCATCTTCGTAAAATATTTGTTTAGCAAATTATACAATGCCTGAGCAGAATTCAATTTCCAAGAACAACTAATTACTACAAGTTACTATCAAGCGACAATTGCGAATTACAAATTACATTATGACAGAACCGATACAGAATCACGAGCGCGTGTATTATAAGATTCGTTAGTTATAATGTCGTTCCTCTAATTAATAGTATCTACATAGGCACGATACCTTTGAACGGAGAATCGAATCGGTTTGCTAACAAGCCACTTTATGTCGGATAAAATAACGTCTAGTAGTAATATAATGAGTCTAAAAATGATTTCACAATTTGCGATTTCAAAATTTGTGGACCGCCTTCAGAAAGAACGCTAAACTATATTTGACGAACGCTTAGCGTAGACCGCTCGGCTCACTGCACCGGGTGGTGCACTGGCATCGCCTACAGTTCATTGAACGGTACCCATAGCACAAGCGTCTCTTGATTTGGGTCCATACAGTTGGTGTGTCAATCTGGCGATGTTTTTTAAATGACGCGCAAAGTTATAAATGATTAGAAATCCTAATCCTTAATCAATCCAAAATAAATGCTTATAATAACAACATCTTTTAAATAAGCCTAAGGAACGCAGAACAAAGATCCCCTTCTCACATTACAAGTAACTCCACTATTTATAATAATTTTTACTCTGATATTTGAGGATGAGAAAAACGCTATTATATATAACAAGCTCTGTTGCCAGCTTAATCAAATCGTTAAGAAGCTATCCGTTTCCTTCAGGACTTTGGAATACACATGTAATATAAGTTTTCTTATTTATATTCTAGAATACATTTATCATACAGATACCTGCAGCTAGAGTCTCAGTATACCAAGTTTCAGACGTAGAGTTTGTGTGTTACTTCGCCATCTTAATGTGAACTTAGAAATGTCAACAAAGTTTTATTATAGTACAAAATTACATTATTAGAGTTTACTAAAATTTGCTCAACGAGTTGAGATTAATTTAGGATTACCGCCCTTTATCTATGACTCGAGATGAGAGTTAAATGTAACTTGTTTATATCATTATATCAAGAGCTCAAAAAACAATCAATTAACTACAACACATTTGTACCGTGTTCTGTGGCCACAGCCAGCTGCCTTACATATTCATCGTTTTACTTGCATTAGTTGGCTACACGAGAGGTCGATGTAGATTCTAGAGCGTTGAAATGTGTACAGAATCTATACGACTCGAGATGAGAGTTAAATGTAACTTGTTTATATCATTATATCAAGAGCTCAAAAAACAATCAATTAACTACAACATTAAATATATAAAAACTTAGCCCTTTTTGATGTAGTGGGAACTCCTGCGCACGGGCCTCCCCTCACTATGAGGGGGATTCCGGTCGCAATGACCACACTGGCCCAGTGCGGGTTGGCGGATTTCACATGCCTTTCGAAAATTGGTTAGATTATCTAATACATGCAGGCTACCTCACGATGTTTTCCTTCCCGTAAGGTCCGTAAGCAAGTGTTTATCATACAAAAATTATGATGCAACCACAACAATTATGCAAAAAAGAGGAAGACTATTCTTTCCGCACTAAGTGAGAGCTTCCACGCGACAGCATAATAGCAGTACCCCGGGTGTTGGGCGGCGCATTTTCCTTTGGACGCCATTATGCGCGCACACGTCACGGTAATGAAGTGGCTGGCAGTGGGCGAGTGTGTCCGTGACGTCACCACGACACAGTTACGTGACCAAACGACACCGGGCCGAATTAGTTCAGGGACGAGTTCGGGACAATTAGGTTTTTTGAAGACGATTTACGTTAAGTAAAAGTTAGAGGATGCAAAAAGAAAACATCTTGAGTAAAGTAACTACAACTGATTGTTGGAATACTATTCCAATATTAACGATTTACGTACTATAATAGCTGCGTAGTGATCTATTGTGTAACTGTACGAGGCTGCCTTGCGAGGCTACACGCTTAGTCTATACTAAGCGTGTAGGGGCTATCCCCACGTATTTAAATAATCAGCCGGGCTGACAGCGAGGCAAATAATATTGATGACAGCGTTAGGATTACCTCGAATGAACTATACTCTATAAGATCTAGGTAGATCAGTCAGTAAACAGCTAATGGCTAGCCTATTCATTACATATCTCTAATTTTAATTGTTGAATTTTTTTATTAAATCAACCATCTCAAGAGCTGAATTTAAAATCTAAATAACCTGAATTCCAGAAAAACAATATAGATACAACCCCGGCCCCTCAACCAATGGAAATTAATTTGAAATTTATACCGTTTTATTGTCAAAAATCTTTGCACTCAAATGTCCTTAATTAAGCAGATAACAAAATGTTAAACGATTAAATCCAAAATACTTCACAGATGAAGGAGATTCTTAAGATTTTAATTAAATAGAAACAAAGATTGAACAAAGAAGAAGAATAGTTTTCAATTTTGGACAAAAAAAGATAAAAACAGGGTTTAATTACGCGCTAAAAAATCACGCCTTGAAATGATAACAAAGGGTTCGGTCCCCTTGAAAACAATTTTGTCGGTTTAATCGCCGGCTTCCTTTGTTAATAATAGACGGGGAAGGTAATAAATAATTTTAATTATGTTGTCACCCTTTGGCCAACACGGAGTCGTTTTCGGGTCAAACGCAACCCCAACGTAAATAAAGTAGGCTGGTGTAATCGGAGAAGCACGGTAAAATATTCCACTCGCTTGGGGAGAAACAAATCTTGATTCCTCTTTTAAAACAGTTACCCCAGAAATGTGAAAAAAGCAGTGATAGCCGATTGGTTAAGCACGCGTCTTGCGGGCTACCAGGTCTCGGGTTCAAACCCCGGCTCAAACCCCTTGGGTTTTTTCGAAATCTATGTGCGAATCATAATTTCTATATGATTATCACTTGCTTACGGTGAAGGAAAACATCGTGAGGAAACCTGCATGTCTTAGAAGACTTAACCAATTTTCGAAAGACATGTGAAATCCGCCAACCCGCACTGGGCCAGCGTGGTGGATTATGGCCTGAATCCCCCTCGTGTTGAGGGGAGGCCCGTGCCCAGGAGTGGGACGTCAAAAGGGGTAAAATTATTCATTATTTTATTTTTACCCCAGAAATGTATATAGCTTCTTTTGTGACTTAAGATTTTACGTTGTTTTCTTTGTAATTTGGATTTTTGTTTCTCTTTACATAAATGTAGACTATTATCACTAAAGTGCCTTGAGGAGATTTGATAAACGAGTACTATCAGCGATCACCTTAATTATGTATTTTATTTCAAACGACCAACGGACGAATAGTAACAATCAATCATTTTTGTGTCGAGGCTATTATAGAGAAATGAGATAAATTTATTGATGCTACTTCTAAAAAGTGAAGATACCTACTATCTAATACAAATCCTTCGTCGAAAGGATTCCTAGAAAAAACGTAGCGAAGAAACTAAGTTACTATGTTGCTTCTAAGTGATGAACTCTTGCCGTTTTTATCTACTTTATCCGGTAGAGCAATTTTTAAACTCGACAGCTATTTGCTGTCGGGGTTTTTTGCTAGCAGTAAGAATAAAGTTATAAGAAATACGTGCATTGAAACAATTAAAAGAGTTCGTTAGTATTGAACGTGGCTAACTATATAACTAACTTTTGGAGTGTCTCAATGCAGCTTTACGAAAGCCAATACAATTAATAAACATAATTATATCTTTTACTTTGTATTTTTTAGATTAAGACAAAGAGTATTTTTGCCAGATAACAGTGGTAGAGCTTAGATGAAGGCAACTGCGTACAGCTCACATACGGGCCGGCATGACCGGAGTAGTACAACCCTCACACAGAAGATCGATGAAAAGCAGTTACTATAGCTGCGCAGCTTTATACTATATAGGCTACGGCAATTGCCTAACATCAGGCGGGCCGACGCTTTGTCGTACTCAATCGGTTCTGCGAGGTATGTTCTCATTGCTACTTTAACTATTGTAATTTCTGAGCTTATCAGTTTCTCCATACAATCTTATTACATCCTCACAAATCCAGTACCAAATCAGCGACAATCTCCACAAACCGGCAAACAAATCAGCATCCATAATGAATGATGATCACGTGCGGTGCCGCGGTGTTGTCGCCAACTATTCGCGGATTAATCTCTCCTTTGTCGGCATTCCGGTCACGCCCTTCGGTGCACAAATAAGGGAGGTCGCGACGTGACCAACTCGCATCCATTTACTTGTTTAATGTGGGAATTATGAGGGCTTTTAATTAAGATGATTAATTAACAGACTTCTAAATATTCAACTTTTCAGTTGCTTTGCTATATACTTATGATGTGAAATAGAAGAGACAAGGGCAGTGGAACAGGTAAAGATATGTACCACAAGTCAATAAGCTCTGCCTTTGATTGGTCAACATCTTCTAAAGTAAATTCTTTAGTTGAGCCTAGTTTTTTCACTGAGTTATGATATTTACGGAATATAATTACTTAATAACAAGGAATCCTGAAATCCGCCAACCCACGTTGTGCCAGGCTGGTGGATTACGGCTCGAATCCCCTAATAGTGAGGGGAGGCCCGTGCCCAGGAGTGGGACGTCAAAAGAGCTAAACTAACTAATAAATATTCCCATTCCGACTTATAATATTTACCCGCGATATTTTAACCTAAACGGCGTTCGCTTTGGAGGCGGGTCAAAAAGTTTATACTTACCTATTAAAATAATTTTTTCCTCTTGATTATAACGAGATATATCGCTTGGTATAAATAAACCTCGCAACAAAGGCTTAAATCGGTTCCGCCCTCAAAGAATCCTATTTGGTGTTCTATAATTGCGTTAAATCACACTCTGCCTGGAGTAAGCTCGTTACGTCGGGCGGGAACGATGTTCCAGATTTATTTTATAATCAGGGTCCTTGTTGTGACTTGCTTGTTTGTATATATAGCAGGACTGTTACGTGGACATTTATGGTAACTGTTCAGGTCTAGGCTATGAAACACCAAACATATTAGGTAATTCCTTAGAGGACTGTATTAAAATAAAAATTGAAATAACAACAACATTGTTGTAACAAAATGTAAATGAATAATAATAAAACAATGGCGCCCTGTCTTACTGACTTTATTATTTGTTATCTGTCAGCTGTCAGCTGTCATCATGACAGTTTTTGTACGTTCAGAATCGTACAGTAACTTGAAACTAGGCAGTTGGATGGACCAGAATAGAGAAATTGTTACGTACTTGTTAGGAAGTTTCGGAGGACCAAGGCAAATGGAAATGATTAAGAAATTAGGTTTCATAATTTTATTTAATAATTTCGAAAGCGTCTAGACAACTTTAAATAATATTCTCAGCCTGATTAAGAAGTCTTTAAATTCAGAAATAAGTTCTAAAATTGATTAAATAATTTTAATAATCATTGTTTGAAATAATTTTGAAATGGTCCAAGATTAGTTTCAAATTAGCTATTGGCCTAATTAATTAATAGATGCTAAATACATTAATTTATTCAGGTCAACAGTAAGTCTTATTGGCTGACAATAGTACATGAAATCACCTTGAGATTCTTAATTATAAAAGTGGGAATATCGCTTAACAGATTATTAAATATAGCCTCGTGGTAATTTACTTTCCGACTAAACACTACCATCGCTAGTACTTCAAAAAGACGCCAAAATTAAACCCTTAGCCCTCAGTTGAAAATTACACTGGTATAACTAAACAGAAGAATCAATACTAAACTTGATTTAATATTAATACGATAAGTTGCATCCTACAAATAATTTTAAATAGGGCACAAGTGACCAGGAGAACATAAATCAGAGGAATTTAAACTCAGTCTGCTTAAAGCCCGAGGGGATAAATTTAGTACACCCATGAAGCTCGCAGTGCCGTCCGATAATGTGGAAAGTGGTAAAAATATGTTTGAAAAGATACCGAAGGTTGTTGACTTACCTCCATTTTATTTCCGCAGTAAAAATAGGTAATACCTAATATCATTGACCTGAAATATACTAGTATATTCAATGCCTAATAACTACAAAAGAAATGTGTATAAGGTTTTAGATTTTTTTGTTTAAATCAGTTTGAGTGTGTTAGAATGACAACAGCGTGTGATTACGAGTGTCGGGTAACTTAGCCATAAAATTAAAATCAAACTATAAAACCATAGATAATATTTCGATGAAAGCAGATATTCTCATTTTCTCCTCTCTGAGTGAACTTGTCGAAGAAACAAAGCTACGTATCTCCTCAAATTCACAAATCTACTTACTGCGGTTTCCCCAATCCTCTTATTTACATAAACATGGACTCATTAACTATCTCCCTAGAAGGCGGCCTCTGAGAACATCCACACAGCATCAAGGCAACGAGACCGCATTAATATTTTTGATCGTTACTCCTTAATGGTCGCAGATATGATTGCTTCATTATGCCAAAAGTGAAATTGTAACGGTAACGGGCACGTCGTACCGAGCTGTGCCCAACGATAAGTGCCGTAACAGAGGGTAGGCCGCGAGGGCCCCGAGGGCGGCGGAAGACACTAGGCGGGGCATACGTTCGGAAATAAAAGTAATGTAAATTACATACCCATACTACTATTTAGAATGCACTGAGAAAATAAATATAATAAATAATAATAATTTTAGCCCTTTTGACGTCCCACTCCTGGGCACGGGCCTCCCCTCAAGGAAAAGGGGGATTCAGGCCATAATCCACCACGCTGGCCCAGTCGGGTTGGCGGATTTCACATGTCTTTCGAAAATTGGTTAAATCTTCTAAGACATGCAGGTTTCCTCACGATGTTTTCCTTCACCGCAAGCAAGTGATAATCATATTATAGAAATTAGGATCGCACATAGATTTCGAAAAATCCAGAGATTCGAGCCGGGGATGAACCCGAGACCTGGTAGCCCGCGACACGCGTCCTTAACCAATCGGCTATCACTACTATTAAAACAACAATAAATTATTTTTGTAGTTCCTAGTATACCTTTTAGTATTTCATAGAAAACATTTTATGATTATATACAGCAAAATTATTATGAGTGAGTACAAGACATTATCAAAATCTTGTTTGTAATTACCAAACGTTTAGTAAACCTTACTTCGATGCATTGTAGAATATAATTTTACTAAGTAAGTATCCGAAGTAAGTATATTTCAAAAAGTATTTTTATGGATTTCATGGCCTCACAATACGACAATATCTTTATTAGACTCCTGTTAAATTCGCAAATGGTATAAACGCCATATAGCATTAAGAGCATTTTGACAACGTTATGCATAATTAAATATCTCAAAACGGTTGATAGACTTCTTTGAATTGGATTGAGTAATTCATTGTCTTAGAGCAATCAAGGAATTGCGAGTTTTTTTAATATATTTAAAAAAAAACTTTACGTTGCAACTAGTAACGGCCATTCCGGGAGTTCCGGGTAAATAGGGAGTTCACCATGAGGGTCACAGCATCATTGGAAATTTTCCCAATGTTTTCCGGAAACAGCAAATTATAACGCACGTTACAAGCCTACAATATTTTTCATCGGTTTTTTCAGATCGACTATGTGTTGACTGCTCCATTCGACTACGTGCAAGCAAGGTCAGACAACATGTAAATAACAGCCCAGATCTGTAAATAACATCTTCTAAAACAAGACTAGTGACGGCCAAATGTTTTATAAGATAGGCGACTGGATTGGCGTGAATCAGAGTACGGATACCGTATCCAAGAATATTATAGAATCTCCGCAAGCCAGCGGCTCTGCCCTCGGATCCAATGAATACCTGATCAGGAGTGCGGGTGCCAATTGAGGAGCGTATTGAGTGAACCAGGGTCGTGACGTGGACGATATTCAGTATTCCTATATAGTTTTTTTTACTGGGGAGATTTGAAAATATAAAATTTACAAGACAAGCGTAATACCCGTGGTCAGTCTTGTTAGACGGATAAATCTGCTTTTTAACTAATAAAATCGCATACTTGGTGCATAGACCCAATAGTGCCAAGGATCAAGCAACTGGCGATAAAAAAAAAATGACATGTAAAAAGACAAGCCCGCTGAGTTTCTTGCCGGATCTTCTCAGTCGAGGTCGCGTTCCGATCCGGTTGTAGATATAAGAAAAAAAATATGTAAAATTGACAATTTGTAAGTGCCCCCGTAGGCCTAAACAAAATAAAAGATTTGAATTTAATTTGAATTTGAATCTTAGTGCTCACTTATCGTAGCACAACGGTGAAATGGGTTTCAGTCTAACTAAACATACACCATAACAGGGATGTTCAAATTTTGAAGAATAATAAAGAATACAGTATGTACATATCGTCAAATAAACATATGAACTGTACGGTTACAAACGAAGCAAATTGAATCATGGCTAGGTACTGTATAATTGACTGAAGGGATCCCAGTAATACCTACTAGGCAAAAATATGAAAATATAATTCCCTATATTTACTTTGAATCTTACGCCTCAAGAGCGATCTTAAATACGATTTTCACATGTCCTTTTTACTGGTATGATATAATCAGACTTGAAACTGATTTATTAATAAGGCTCAAGACCAGACTGGCAAATCAAAAGATGCAAGCGTACAACGGTGCCCCTATTCCCTTCAGGGAATACAAGGAGGCGCGATGAAAATTGGGTTAAAGAACTTATTCTCCAAAAAAAGCACTCATAGCCATCTCAAAGTACCCATGTATCATGTTCTTGAAACCAATCCATCTAGATCTAGACCTTTGATTCAGACTCACACCGTGCAGTCCATTACTCACCGCGCGCTGAACACACTGTCAACGAGTCACAAACACTGGCTTTATTTCACTACATTTTGTACGTGACGTGTCATTCTAAAAGATCTTGAAGAGTTGAGAAACTACATATAAATGATTTTTAGGAGAAAATTACAGTGGTTTTAGTTATATAGAAAATGATATACATAAATCATAAACCTACCTATAATGTGTAGGGGCGTTATCTACCATCAAACATAATCGGTAATCTGTTGTTCGATATCAACCCGGGTGTACGAGAGGTTATTTAGTATTCTTGTTAGGTTTTAAAAATAAAATATGTTTTGATCAGAAATTTGCAATCAATTCGCCTCTTAAGGTCCTAACTTCTAGATAGAGCCTTTCCTATAAAACTAAATGCTACTCCTTCGCTTTAGTAACACACCAAGCATGGAATATTGAACCATATGTGTTTATTAATATACACTTAACTTCAACAAACGTTGGTACACAAATTGAATCACAAATACAAAGACAGTGAACTACCGGGAAGTAAGCAAACAATCCCGGAGTGTAAATATAGTTTTAAAATCAGCATCCAGGTGGGATGAATAATTCAAACGGCGCGGCGCGGCGCATCGCTCGCTCTTTCAATATTAAATCTTTGACATCGATGCGCTGAAAACAGTGGCTGTATAACAGATGAACGATTTAAAAACGATACACAAGTTCTACGTGATAGTTTCGAGGAATGGTGTTGATGAAGTGTGCTCGCCAAACCCAAGAGGTTTGCAGCAAAAAGGTTCGACGACGAAAGGTACCACGATTGTAGAGGACGTAGCGCTGGTCCCGCAAGAGATAGACAACTTTGGAATGCGAAGGGTGAGACGAGAAGACGCATTATTCCACCAAAAGACGTACCTATTCCGATTAATAATTGGATGAAAATATACAATTCCGATATTCAAGAGATGTCAAAAAGACTGGTCGACGCAACCGGCGACCCAAGGGCAGAGCATTTCATCGCTCAGCGACTGGCTCTAGCCATTCAGCTAGGGAATGCGGGTAGCATCTTGGTTACGATTCCGCACAATTTTTCAATAATTAGTAAGTTTTGTAAGATTTGGTGCATTATTTATTTTATTTAAAATAAATTCAACATTATTCCGATATTATAAAGTTGCCTTCTTGTGTTGGTAATTTATTCTCTTCATCATCGTATTTACATCCCTATTCATACAGCCTCTGCTTTATCACATCCCTGGATATCTCCACAAACAATAGCGACGTCTTCGCATCCGCCTCAGCTCAGCTGAGCTGTAGCGATATCAACAGAGCTCAGCATTCAAAAGCTCATTAATTTACTTAAATTATATGGATAGCACTAAGTAAATAGTTTCTATGGTGGAGGCAAGAATCATAATCAAGCTCACGAGTTTAAATCTTATAATTATTTCACCATACCTATGTTGCATAATGAATCTACGATTCTTTTAAACACTTCCTTGCCTTGCAAAACCTACTTAAGTTGTATTTGAGGAAGCGGCTTCACACAGGTTTGTACCGCCTCTTGTTACTCGTAAAACTCCTGCGCATACTGTGGGTTTAAAAAAAGATTGCCATGATTTCTACAAGATTGCTTTTATACACTGGTTTATACACTCTTATTCGATATACATGACACGCATAATAATAAACAACATTAATTTATCATACCCAAACATAAGTTGATACATTATGTACCTATAACTCGAAGAGGTCACATAATTTTCAGCCCAACCGAAACATGTTTCAATTGGTTTCCAAACAATAATTATGCGGGGCAATACGACTACACAATGCGAAGTTAAACACAGTTGTAACAGTGAAGCAAACTACAAACAACCGATACATCGGTTTGCGACTTTAATATGCCGGCCATTTATATCATGAAAGAGAATTTTGCATATTGCCGTAATAACTATGTGAACATATGACTCGAGTAGATTTTTTTTCGAACCGTAACATAAATGTCGAGCTTTTACAATCCCGCTCAAACCACAATGTTGTACTACACTATATTTTTTCAATGTCTGTAAGATTACGTTATAGATTTTCGTGCTGAGATTTATACACCCGTTAAGGGAATAAAGCTTCAAAAAAAAATTTTATGCAGATTGCGAAATTGTTGCAAATCCGGTATAGCAATATTTTTCGCGTACTTATAGAACACCAGGAAACAAGTGCTCGAACGCTGTGGCGGGCGGAGGATAAACTGAAATTATGCTAGGAATTTCAATACTTGGGAACTACCTCGTCGATCTAGTGACTAGTAGTTGCAAGCACGCCTTGTCATTTGAAATGCTATGTTCCATTCCAGCTCGAGACAAAATGATTTTGATTTTACTACTTATATTTTCTATATAATAAAGTCGGAAGGTGAACATTGCAAAACTCTATTCCCAACAAAGAATGTCAACAATTTTTTAAAACCAATTTTGTGTAAAAGCCGTACATTTTAAAATATCTAGGTACTAGCGGCCCGCCCCGGCTTAGCACGAAACATTGCGGTTATATTATTCGAGTTTTAGTAAGGATCCCTAATTTTTTTGAAAATATATTATAGCCTATGTCACCCGGGGATAGTGTAGCTTCAAAACAGTGAAAGAATTTTTCAAATCGGTTCAGTAGTTTCGGAGCCTATTCATTACAATCAAAAAAACAAAGTTTTCCTTTTATAATATTAGTATGATATAGATTGTATACCGGTGACGCATATTTATAATTCAGGGGGCAATTCATTTGGTGGTTTGTCAGCCCCTAAAACATCCCTTAAAAGTTTATGTGCCAGAATATTCCACCGTGCCGGTGTATTCATCGCGGTACAGAGTTGTCTGGGCGGTCGTTGCGGGACGAACTTCCCATATTTTATTAGTTAACCGGATTTTAGTTGAATAATTTACTGTGCGGTGCGATAGGCAAATGAGTGACTGGAGGGTTTTAGAAAGGCTTATATTTTGGGGGAAAATATGAGTGCATGAGACTTTTTTCTAGTCATCTTTTTTTTTCAACATGACATCGTGTTTTCTATACCAACCTACATTTATACAGATAATGGCCACATTCTAGAGTATCTGTGCGAATGACTGCTTATAGTGACCCAAAATAATATCATACACCTGTGTTTCCCATTTGGAAGCATTCCTCGTATTAAGTATTTGAGTTGCGTATGAGTATCTGGCAATATTTCATGTTTGCTAACCTCCATTTCATATTTCTCCATCCTTTCAAACTTGCCTATTACTGTCTCTACATTATCGGGCGTAGTTCCTCTCACATATTTCATAAAGAACTCCACTACTATTTGGCAATGAAATTCATCAACAAAGCTACCATTCGGTGAAACAAATGCAGTGAATCGCGTCGTCAGTCTGGTGAATTAATAAAATTCTCGAGCTGCAGTGAGGCGGGCGTGATGAATGGAATGGATGCACGGTTGTTCTGTTCGCAGGTGTGGTTTGGCCACAAAACCTGCGGTAGCAATACTATCCTGTTGGCAAATAATTCTCAAAGAATCCTTTCAGTAATCCTCTCTACTCCCACTCTCTTTAAGGTCGGTAATGTGCGGGCAATGCCTTTGGAAACATCTATAGGCTACGGTAACTGCTTTATATTGACGGGTCGTACGCTTGTTTGCCGTCTATGTTTTATAAAATAATAACCGTCCGAAGTACCTAGGTTATGTTCTAAATTCAAAAGTATATTAATAGTTTTTATCCTCGAAGTCTACGGGTCGCTAATTGCTAGCAGGATTCTAGAAATATATCGCTTTGCATGTAGTCTAATTAAATACCCGCTATAACAAAGAATGATGAAGCAGTGATATCCGATTGGTTAAGCACGTGTCTTGCGGGCACCAGGCCCTGGCCCTTGATTGACATGATTATCACTTGCTTACGGTGAAGGAAAACATTGTGAGGAAATACGTGTGAAATCCGCCAACCCGCACTGGGCCAGCGTGGTGGATTACGGCCTGAATTTCTCTCGTAGTGAGGGGAGGCCCGTGCCTAGGAGTGGGACGTCAAAAGGGCTAAATTATTATATTATTATGGTTATAACAAAGAAGGCCTCAGCTGACCCCCAATAGTGGACAGCAGCATTACCATGATGATTTTTTATAAAGTTATTTATTATACGCCGCAGTTCTAAGGGCCACAACTGACGCGGGTAGGGCGAGTTAGCCGGGTATCTCCGGGAGACATCAGCGGCGCCCGCACTGTTCCCGCCGCGTTAGCATGCACTGTACAATTAAACGTTTATGTTGCGCTAGAGCTTAGCTTTGCCTTTTAGATTATATTTATATTTATACGTGTTTGTCTAAACACACACGTAGAAATATAACAGCTACTAATAGCTTGATATTTCACCACTACCATTAAGAGCAGAGGCTTCCATTGATTACTAGCTGTTGATAAAATAAAAGTTACGCCTTAAGCCTAAGTTACGCCTTATAACATTAGCTATCTGCGAGTGTAAATCTCGTCAAAATCGGATCAGCCGTTTCGGAGATCAGCCTGAACAAATTAATAGATAGACAGGCAAGAATTTAATAATTTATTTTTGTTATAAGCACCGTATATACTTTCAAATGCCTTACTTTTACCTCAACTCTTACTTTTTTTCGGACCCGTGACTATTAAAAACAACTCTATAAGAAGCTCCAGCTAACGTAAACATTTATGATAGAGTCGCTGGTAGCTAGCGCCACGTGAAATATTTTCCAAATTGTTTTATGACCGATACCATTTATCAAACATATATTTTACGAAGACACTACCGACTAGCGACCTCGAAAACATAAACACTCAAGTTAGAGTTATTTGTAAATAAATAGGCAAACCGTCACGTATTAATAACAAAAGATGATCTTAGACAAGAAGATTCCCATTTCGATTACTAACTATAGCTTTGTCCCTTTTGGTTCTGGTCAGATTACTCATCTGTATCTCCTATTTATTATTCTGAGCCTGTACGTAACAGCTTGTTTCCACTAAACTATATTTCCGCTGGTCGGGAGCTAGACAAAGAGGAATAGAATATTAAAACACGTTGACGTCTAGACTCCGACCGCATCGTATGTTAAGCCACCTGAAAACTGACAGTTTACAATTTACATAGAGGATGTCTTGACATAAAGGCTCATTGCGACCTTACAATTACATAGCTAATCTGGTTAATTCAAACACGTTTCTCCATAATAACTGGAAAATTACGTTAATCTATTGCCCCCAAGCCGAGGTCGTGTCCCTTGTGGCGCCCTTGAGCTAGCTGCCCCCCTGCCCCTCTGGCTGGAGCGTACTTGCGCTCGCCCTCTGTCCGGGTGAAGTTGTTATGGCCACTCTGGCCAACAACATATAGTCAATTAAAAAAAAAAAAAAAAAAACTATTACAGGGGTACCTACAGGTCCTAGTAATTCTCCAATCAATATTTTATTTAGACGACCGCTTGGCACAATGGTTCGAGAGTAGGCCGTTCGGCTCACTGCACATGCTGGTTCGGGTTTGATACCCGCTGGGTCAGTTTTCGGAAATGGCCTTTTCGTAAATTTCCAAGGTCTGGGTGTTACTGGGATCACCCCCAGTCCATTGTACGGTACCCATAGTACAAGTGTTGCTTCGTTTTGGACCGTACAGTTGGTGTCTCAGTCTGGCGATATTTATTTTATTCATATACATGTAGGTACTAGCTGACCCGACAGACTAGAAGTTGTCCTGTCTTAACTTTGAATATTTAATTCGAATTGTTCCGCTCAACTTTCTTATTTTTTTCTTACGTAAAAACCTTCTCCTGACAATAATAAACACAACAAAAAAAATTGCGAAATCGTTCTATCCGTAAACGCGTGATGCGATGACCAAAGAAATAGAGATTCATTCAACAAATTCGGCCTTTTAGCGTACGACCAGCCTGAATCACAGTAACCGTAGCCTAAGATGCATTTATTTATTTATACGTAAGTACATGAACAATTTTACAGACATACATCTAAGACGTTGTACAGTGCAAAGTTATAATAAAAAAAACAAATAAATTATATACAAATATAAGTAGTAAAATGTGTGAACACTAAAGAAATGTACACTTTAAAATTGTTAGAACATAAATAAGTACATACATTCAAACAGGAAAAGAATAATTATAATAATAAAAAAAGCTTATCTCTCATGCAATACCAACGGCATTTATCGCGCGTTGCCGACCTGAAAGCTATTGGGATAAGCTATAGGGGAAGGGAGGGGGATTGAGCTGCTGGCTCTCATAATCTTCGTACGAATGGCAGCTATAATAGCTACATTAAGCTGATATTCTGTGTGAGGGTGGTACTGCCCCTGTCGATGTGATCAATGGTGACTTTAAAATAATTCATAAGGATTGCTAAATATACGGTTAGCATCTAAGCATTCTCATAAAAAAAATCACCACAAATTCCGTACCATCAAACATACAAATCCATAAAAAAACAATAACATACAACACAAGAAGTAAAAACAAATGCCAACTTAAGACCGCCCGTGCACGGACTAATTACGGCAAAAAAACAGTATTAGTGGAGGGAGCACAGCTTTAATGATTTACCGGAAGATATAAAGAAATGTGATAATATTAACATATTTAAAAGTTAACTTAAAAAACATGTAGGTACCCTATAACGTCACCAACGTCCCAGAGGCAAATAATATCATTATTAATCCTACTAATATTATAAATGTGAAAGTTTGTGAGTGTGGATGTATGTTTGTTACTCCGTCACGCAAAAACTACTGAACGGATTTGGATGAAATTTGGAACACAGATAGTTTATAACCGGGATTAACATATAGGATACTTTTATCCAGATAATCCCGAAATTTTTGTTACGTTAAATACTACGCGGACGAAGTCGGGGGGCACAGCTAGTTATACATATAAATAACTCTGCATCTCATTTTAAGTGAACTGTTAGCTATACGTTCTTATGAGAAATAAATATCTTTAAACCGAACAATCTTTATAGTTGACGTTCTTGTCCGATTCGTATGGAGAATTGAATGTTTTGAATACCGTCCGTCAGTCAAGTTAGTCTTTTAGGTACCTGCACATGTCGTTAGTTAACTAACGATGAAACTCGCTGGGAGCCTCACATCGTTACATATGCGTAACGTTAATTCAAATTTCACGTTAAACGAGTTAGGTAAATTGTATTTAAAGCGAGCGTTGCACTCGGTACTAAGTGATCTTAAACTAACCAGACATTACATCCGATAGCGCACACTTTACGGAGCCATAACTAACACAATGCAATCCATATCACGTCACGTTCATCTATTTGATATTAATTTTGCTGAACAACCAAGGCGACAATTTACCTAACCTCGCCGCAACCAGTTTATTCGTTGCGTGAACTGAATTGTTTTAAGATAAAATGGTTAGTATATTTTTGTTAAATTCTCGGGTCAGAAGCGCGGCAAGAATTGTGAAATTGTCAAACATTTGTACGCAATTAGCGATGTTTTATTCCATTTTTCGTATCGCGCGCTAAAGAATGAAGCTAATACTATCTACTATAGTCCATTTCACTTAGCATGCAGTAAGTACAAATGAAGAAATAATGACAATAATAATTTGACGACCGCTCGGCGCAGTGGTTCGAGCGTAGGCCGCTCGGCTCACTGCACACGGTGGTTGTGGGTTTGATACCCGCTGGGAAAAAAATCGGAAAAGGCCGTTTTGTAATTTGCCCTATTTGGTCTAGGTATCACTGGGATCGCCCCCAGTCCATTATACAAGCGTTGATTAGTTTGGGACCATACAGCTGGTATGTCAGTCTCGCGATATTTATTTATTTTTATATTAATACCGGAATATCTTTATTTAGGAACCTCAAATTTTGTATGCACAATATAGACATTATATTAAGGGGACTAAAATACCATGGGTGAATGGATATACTGAAGTTATTCAGTAAAAACAATAGATAGAATATAGCCCACACGCATTCACAAATATTATTATGAAGTCTCACAGTGCGCGCGAGCAGCGCATTGAGGAATCTTAAACATTCTACAGTTTCGTTCCCCTACTTAGAAAAGTATGTATTCTATGTGAGTTCGGCAATAAGACGCGAAGTGAAAATAGCGTAGTATCAATGGAAACATACCAAATTTCGTAGATAGGTATTTGATTTCTCGAAATGGTCATCCCAGATAACGATTTTACGAGCCCTAAGAAAGTTACCCGCACTACGAGCGAGTGCGTAAAGGCGGACACCTCGCGTAGGCGTAAGGCAACAAGCAAATACAATATTCAGTGTTATTTGAGAAAATGCTAGTACACGCGTCTTCTACAAATATTTATAGGGCACGATCAAACTAAACGGTAAGATCGCCGTTGCGTATCATAATAATTGCGTTCTTAGCACACATCGTGTCTCGCTCACACATCGTTGCGTCTGTGACATGCGAAGTTTGTCCCAATAGAGTAAACATTGGAAATTTGGTGGCTTTTCTCAGGAATAAAGTAGGTACATACTGTCTTCAGAATAAAGTTCGGTAATGCTGTAAAGTCTACCTCATCAGCATCACTGCTAAACATCATCATAAGTCTTGTATGTTCGACACAACTGAAAATAACTAGAATAATACCCTTGTTCATATACCTACTAAGATCGTGAGCTCATATACGACCGGTAGTACCACCCTCTCACAGAAGATCGGCATAAAGTAGCCTAGTAACCTATAGCAGCGTTTCATACGATGAATAAGTGAGCTGGCAGACCAACCTCCTCTCTATCGTTGCCTCTGGTCCACTCTAATTCGGTCGAAAACGTGCGAGCAATGCCGTTGGCATCATCACAAGCATCTTCATTTCCAAATAAACGATCACCAAGCGTTTTTCGCACGCCACATTTCTACCGCGGCCTTATGCCGTACCACGCACAATATTCGCGGCGTTTATTAGTGATTTCCCAAAGGTTCCGCACACACCGCCTCTGGGATTGCTGTATTGTCTACTGAACCCCTTTTGTACAAGTTTGTATACGCTAACACAAGTGCGGTTTCACTTAAACGCGAATTCAATATTAAACGTACTATAGTTATGTAAAAGCTTCTTTGTTCGGAGTTCGGTGGGCGAATGTCATTGTGTTAGTAGTTCGGAATGGTTTGCTTTACGTAACTTCCTTGTGACATTTTAGTGAGCTTGAACAAATATTGAGTACTGTTTAATGATTCTGTGTTCGCAATGAAGACAAAATACCCTAGAAGAGAATATATATAGATGTCAAAATATACAGTTTATACATAAAAACATAAAATGTTTTTATATATAATGAATATGTCCGACGCGCACTTAGCCAGCTAAGTGCGCGTCGGACATATTCGTTAAAAGAACTTATTTTAGCAATCAACAAAAGAAAACCCTATTACTTATAACTTCAGAATGTCATTTCAGTACAAAATTACATTTCAAGTGTGTACTCAAATTCGTTATCAGAATTGAGATAGTTTTAGTACCATAACACCAGTCTTTGTCTTTGAAACCAGGGCATGTGTCTCCCTTCCTATTAAATTATATCTATAGTATGATTTAATAGTAGTTCCCAGAGCCTCACAAATTGTTTTTATTAAAACTCAAGTTAATAAAAAGCAATTTGCAACTAATGAGCACATCGATCGGACGGGCGAGGCTACTTTCAACAGTGGTGTGTAAACACAGACACCGCAGCCACCCTGTGAAACAATCAATTATAGGCAAGGAATGTGGAGCAAAAACTCCTTTTAACACTAACTACGGTATACTTGTAACAGAAGGTTATTTTAATTAACACTTAAAACAGGATTTGTAATAAAAAAGTAATATTGTCATCCTTCATTAATGAGTTAGTAGTTTTATTTTAAATATTACTAGTAAGTATTATTAGGTTATCAAAATACTAATAGTCGTGTTCGCTAACAAAATTAAATGCTTGTGCTAGGGATGGGCTCACTCCCATAGTAGGGTAAAAGCCGGATAGTTGCCCCACTTTTCGAAAAAGCTTTATTTAAAAAAAATATGAACTTGCTGAAAATTAATTAGTATACATCTCAAAACATAGGTCTTTTATCTTCCATAATAGCCTATTTTTGTATACATAATTAACAATGGTTTTGAATAAATACTGTTTTATTACACCTCTCAGAAAAGGGATAGTTGCCTACTATGGCGGATAGTAGCCTAGCGTGGAAAATGCTTCGCGGGATACTTGCCTCGTGCGGGGATAGTAACCTCAGTATGATTTTTATTTTGGATTGAAAGAAATTTATATCAATTAAAGTAATATTTATTAATTATTTAACAGTCTTTATAATTTACTTCTGTCAGGAGGAAAACCGGCGCGGCGTCTCCGAGCTTCAATATATGAGGTACCAGTCTTTTTTCATTCTCGAAGGCAAGAACATGATATTTTCCTTGATTTAGCAGTTGCTGGTTACTTTTTTCGTAGCGTCTTCTTAAGGTTCGAGAGGATATTATGCATGTTCGAAGAATTTCATTGATATTTTTTTCTGTCTCAATTCTTCCAAGACAAGTGCTGAGCTATCTTCTGTCCAGTTGATGTTGCGTGGCACCACGCCTGGTTTTCGCTTATATTTGAGAGGCATTTTGCTTATCTGGAATAAATATATAAAACAGTTAAGTAGATATTTATTTTATTTACATCAAGTTAGATTCACAGTAAATTGGAAAAAACAACAAAAAATAAAATCCGTCTTTTATTGTTAAACAATATTTAGTCACTCTAGGGGCAACTATCCGCGAAAGTAAGTAGGGCGACTATCCTTTTTGATGCGGATACTTGCTCTTTTTATTTACGAAGTAAATAAAAAATATTTAGCTATAAAACATAATAAACAATGTAATTTAAACTCTAATGCATGCAAAGAAACAAAAAGTTGAGTGAAACCACGATCAGTAATAAAAATATTCAATAGTAATTACTTACCAATATAATTATAACGCCCGTCAAAGTTTCGCAGCGGAAGGTTTTTGCTCACATGGACAAAACACTTGCACCTATTCTGATGGCTTAGACAGCACTGAGGCCTGCGGGGGGTCACTACTTATTGTAGTAAAGCGCAATCACAACTCATGTTCCCAACATAGTGTATTAAAAACCGGGGCATGTATCCCTCCGAGGCAACTATCCGGCTTTTACCCTATTTTAATGGGCAGGTCGGAGAAACTCAGAACACTTCTTTCGACCACTTATTGTATTTGTTTGAGCGTAGGCCGCTCAGCTCGCGGCACCGGGTAGTTGGGGGTTCGATTCCAATCGGAGAAAATTTTGGAAAGAACCTATTTGTAATTTACTCTGGTCTGATAGTCACTGGAATCGCCCCCAGTCCATTGTATGGTAGGTATCCAAAATACATCCGTTGCTTAGTTTATTTGAAGTTATTTATATATTTTTATAACCCCGGTTACGAGAGCGTAGGTCTCAAGATTACATGGTAAAATATGTTATGACCAGTATCCAACTTATTCATGTTTTATCCAAGGGTTTCATCAAAACATTGTTTTATTAGTTACTTTTATATCTCTAATCTATTCTTATTAGTAATTCTAGAATCAACTAGCGACTAGAATAATCTATATCCATTACGTCGGTGTCCATGGTAACCTGAAATGGAGACAGTTGACGAGCATTAAAATAAATTGTCTAGACTTTAGCCTCATCAGTCTAGACCTTTTTTTGATAAGAGAGTAATGTAGGTAGATAGGTTACTTCTATAATTTATACTATTGTGTAGGTAGGTATATTAATGTCTAATTTAAATAGAGTTGAATTCATTTTGGAGAATTTCATGCGTATAAGAAATTTAACTTATATTACAAGAATTAAATAATATAATTATATAATAGTGCGGGTTGGCCAATTTCTTACCTCTTTTGAAAGACGTTCAGGTTGCCTCCACCGTCCAGTAAGTGATAATCTCAAGTCAAAATGAGATTCGCAAATGTAATCTGAAAAACCCAGTGCGAGCCGTCATTTGAACCTGCTCAGCTTGTGATCTAAAGCGTGCGTTACACCACTGAGCTGACACCGCTATTAAGATTTCTAGAATGTATTCATAAAAACACCGAACAGTAGACAGCATTACGCAACATATAATAGGTCCTTGTTATACTGTTAATATAATAATAATAATAACCTCGGCGTCTTCGTTGGACACCACTGTAGGTCTTGGCTTACCTACAGGATTAACAGAACTTGGTGGCAGTGTGGGGCAGGCCTATACCACAATAAAAAAGTCCATAAGATTGAATCTTTAAACTGCAGTGCTAATGAACTAAATTTACGAAAAAAAACACGTACGTAACATAATTAAACCTTTTATTAAGAGAGCGCTAAACTTAAACCAATATAACAAATGAACTATACCATAAAATCGGTTGACTACTACAGCACCTACACAAAGACACTTGTTTATAACAGTCCCTAAAGATCTGTGATTGTTGCGGCGCACACCACATTCTGTCTACCATCCAATCACACAAAATTCGACCTTGATGCAATCGTTCAAAGGTGTATCAACATGTAAATGTTAAGTGTGTATTAAAGTAAGCACTGTTTCACTATTCAGGGCGCGTGTAGGTTTGCGACACGGGGAAATAATAGGGGGTGGTTCCCTAATGACCTCTAGTCTTTAAGAGCCGGTGTAAATTCCCAGGGGAAATAGTTCCGAGGTGAATGGCATTAGGGCTACAATACTTTTGGAATGGCTTGAGCCAATCGTGATGATGACTGCTGTTAAGTGGGTCGGTTGCTTTAGAGGCAGAGCGTGTGACACGGAATAACAAAATAAATAAATATCGCCAGACGCGCACACCAACTGTATGGTGACAAATTAATGAACGCTTGTACTATGGGTACCGTACAATGGACTGGAGGCGATCCCAGTGACACCCAGACCAAGGAAAATTATGAAATAGCATATCCGAAATTAACACTGACGGGAATCAAACCCGCAATTACCGAGCGACCTACGCTAGAATAACTGCGCCAAGCGGTCGTTATATTTTACAACAGTAATTTAAAACCAAGGTAATATCAGTCTACGTGAGAGACGAACTAAGCATTCTCAACGTAAAGTATTACAACATAGAGTATCTAATGATAATTCAAAAAAGATTCACAATCCGAACTACATAATAGTTGCGCGACACCAACTATGCCATCAATACTGGGGCAAGGACCTCGATCACTTCCAGAGTGATTTACTGATGGGTCCAAATGCCCAGAGGTCTTTAATTCGTTTGGATTCTTTCATTGATTAATAACGATAACAGATATTTCTGGCTTAGAGTCTACTGTATACTGGACTCCAGTTCATTATATCTACTGTATAATGGACTGGAGGCGATCCCAGTAGCACCCAGACCATGGTAAATTACGAAAAGGCGATATTTCTAATACCTGCCCCCATGGGAATCAAACCAGGTGCCGGTGGTGAGCCGAGCCTACCCTCAAACCAACTCAAAGCGCCATCTGAACAAAAATTAGCAAACTAATATTAATACTTTAGTGTTACCACTCAGAGGTTTTGTACTTAAAATAGATGGGGACACTATTAATTCACTTTTGTGTCGCTAGATGGCGCTATACGTTTGAAAGCATGAGTACGTATTATGTTGTTGATACCATTGATTAATTTATGTATTACTAGATGGAGTTGGTTGGTATTTTCAAAGGGCTGTTGCCCATAACTCTCAATCCGTTACTATTTTCTATACCTACTTCCTACCTCTTGGCTGGGGGAATTGTAAGTGTCATATCATCATATGTGATATGACTAAAGAATTGTATTTCTAAAATTAAATTCTTGCACATCTAATGGAAACGCAAATGCCTTTGGATGATTTATAGTTGTGGAGATTCGTGGAGTGTAAGCTATTTCGCTATACCTACATATATAAACCAGTTAGGTACAATAATTAATACGTACGTATCACTCACCGTATTTTAGAGTAAAAAGATATTTACAAAAAATAACTTCATCATATTTTTTGTTTTATCCCTTATTAGATATCTATCTATCGATTGATCTGCCTTGCACTACGATACACCCTAGACATAATTCCTGGATGTCTTCTATAGGTACTAGTGATGTAACGAATGTTGGTTTTTTGACAATGCGAATGCGAATATTTGGCTCCAACATTCGCGAACGCGAATGCGAATGCAAAATGTTTACTTTTGAAGAACTCTAAATTAAAAATTTAAAGATCCCCGAAGCGACGACTTTTTAAACTACAAAATAGTTGATAATTTTCAAACGGCTGAACCGATTTTCATGAAACATAGCTAAGAACACTCACGATCAGAATACCTTTCTAAAAAAAAATACAAATTTAAAATCGGATCATCCGCTTGGGCGGTAAGACGCTACAGACGGACACACAGATACACATGTTACACTTATAACAGCCCTCTTTTTAGTCGGGGGTTAATAAAGAGCGCGCAAAATGTTAGACTGGTTTAACATTTCGAGTTGGCCGAATATAGCCAAATGCATATAGGTTGAAAGAACGAAGTTAGTCCCATAAAGTTAATACGAAGAGATTTGTTTTGAATTCAGGGTAGCTTAGTATTATTGCATAAATACAATTTAATTGATTTTCAAATTTTATTGTTAATATTTTAATTAGACTAGCAAGAATAATAGGGAAAGATCCTAAATAGAATTAATTGCCTACCTCAAGACTTCAAATATAAGTAATCAATTGAATAAGTGCATTATGTACAAGTGAGCAAAGTGGATCATTACATTACGATCGAAGCTGGTTTGCGGACCGAGATTAACACGAGGGCTGTGATGGAGCCAAAGTGTGAAATGAACAATGCTCACGCTTTTCATACGACATTTTACAACACACTTGCGACATAAATATTACAATAATAAAAGAAAAAAAAACACAATTCACGAATTTGCTTAAGACCTAGTATAGGGTTTGCAAATGAATCTTACTAAAACTATGACAATGACGAATAAAAGGAGAAGATTAATAACAATTAATGGAGAGCCACTTGAATATACAGATAAGTACATCTATCTAGGGAAGCAAATCAGTTTTGACATAAAAAATAACGAACTTGAAGTCGAAAGAAGAATACAACTAACATGGAAAAAATACTGGAGTTTAAAGGAAATCTTTAAAAGTAACTTCCCTATAACCATCAAAACGAAAGTTATGAACTCCAGTCTTTTACCATGCTTGACGTACGGCTGCCAGACGTGGAAGTTCACCTCAAAACTAAAAAACAAAATTACAACCTGCCAACGAGGACTAGAGCGCAGCATGCTTAACATAAAGAAATTATATAAAATACGACACACAAAAATAAGGTCAATAACCAAAGCAACAAATGCATTGAATTATGAACAAAAACTCAAATGGAAATGGGCGGGGCATGTCGCAAGGCTTAAGGATCAGAGATGGACCCTAAAAGCGACATTTTGGAAAGGTCCTCCAGGTAAAAGGAGCAGAGGAAGACCATTGACACGTTGGGATGAAGAAATTGTAAGGACAGCCGGCTCAAACTGGAAATAGACCGCACAGGACAGAGATAAGTGGACATCTTTGGAGGAGGCCTTCACCCAATAGGGGTTCCTACAGAAATAGCTATAAAAAACTAAATTATGATAGGTTATATTATTATGTTATTTAAAATGATTAGTTATAATAATTAAAGCAGAAATGGAAAAACAACTAGATAAGCATATTATAAACCAGTACTTAACTCAAAAACAATGTAAAGTAGGTTATTTGTAGGAAATAAAAGGTTTTTTATTTTATTTTATTTATTATAGGGTTTTGCAAGATTAATGAAAAATAAAACATGATGGCGCGCCGTAACTTTTAGGGTTGGTTAACCTGTCGGTCCGTCTGCCCGTCCCTCTGACATCACAGTAATTTTATCCAGATACTATTATACCTCAATTGGCAAAAAAATTTGTTTATGTACCGCTACAAAACTGTATATTTAAATTATGAAAGCTAAGTTATTCCATTGTACCTCCCGTAGGTACTTAAGAAAGGGTAATGATAAAATGTTTACGCACCCCTCGAGTGAGGTATTCAGTAGGTATTTTAAAATAATTTGAAGATTTCTTTGACAGGTTTTTCAATATTAATTCCCGTTTACGAAATATTGAGCTCCAAAGTGGCCTTTTGTATGTGAGTAACGAGATTCATCGTTTAACTTAGAACCACATTATAAATTGTTTATTATAGAAAATAAATAGTTCTTTACTATTAAAAATACATATAAATAATTTGAAAATAACGAAAGTTTGGACTGAGTTTCAAGCGCTACTGATTGTGCATCCAGTCTAATCACAACTTAATTATTTGAATTAAAACTACTTCTAAGAAATTTTCAACAGTCCAGAAAGAAAATAAGCGTTTATGTGACTTTGCTTAAGATGTCTATGAATTCCGGTTTAATAAATGTAGTAACAGAATTTCTTACTATTTTATTCATAAGGTAGCCAATAGCTTATTTATTTCGCAGCAATTAATCGGTTGAGATGTTCAATATCAATAAAAAAGAAACTACTTTAATTTTATGGTTCCATATTACCTATCGAAAAGTGGCGGGATGTCTACCGAGCCTTATGGTATGCGTAGTCTTACATGCATTTGGCCAGTTATATTTATCTATGGGTATGGCAAGGCTCCTAACAATTATTATAATATTTGAAATATAATAAATCTAATGATTATAATAATTTTTAAATAATTAATAATATTTTAATAAACATTGTTTATTTATTTTATAAAAATGCTTAATATTTTAGGATAACTCTTTACTAAGATTTAAAAAATGGTAAAGTCAAAAGCACTAGTGCGTAATAAGCTGCTTAATGAACCTAAAAGCAGTGCAATAAGGGATACCCTATGAGCAAGATTGTTGAAAAAATATATAATGCTTACTTCAGTGCGTACTACGTATTAAATTCCATATCCATTTATACAATATTTCCTTTATGTATTTTAAAAACATTCGCCAAACATTCGCATAGATTCTTGCGAATGCGAATGCGAATGTCAAAAAATATGCGAATATTCGCGAATGCGAATGCGAATATTCGTTACATCACTAATAGGTACAATAAATTACGAAAAACTAGTAATAAATAGGGATTCATTTACTTGAAACACCAACTATAAAAGTTCATGATTTTCATCTGTATCTTAATAAGTAAATTATTTCTTTCATAATAAGATTACAAATCGCACGTACCGGGTGAACCATAGAGGATAGTTAATTCCGAATGTTGTTCCCTGACTTCTAGTAGCTGTTGCCCACAAGACAAGTTGCTGTTTAATTCTAAGATGAGGTACTCAACATTTGGTATTCTATTTTATAATCTATTATTACATTTTAAGTCCTTAATTAGCCCCAATAATATTGTACAAATAATAAATACATAATTGTAGTTACCATCAATTTGAATCTTCCTTTACAGCCGTAAATCTCGTGCAAAACTGAGGCATGTTTTAAAAACACGGAGATATAGAAAAATATAGTTAAATGACAGTGTATCTCAGTGCTTTGATAGCTCTGTCCCTATTCAGGTGAGGCCGCCTTGAGTGGGATCGAAATTCAACGGAAATTCAGATCAAGTTCTAATTGAATTTGGGTAATGGGAATCGGTGATACACAAGCACTTAAAGTTTAATGATCGGACATTTTAAAAGCTTGCCTCTTTATCGTTAGCAATCTGCATTTAAAGTAATTCCTAAAAATCGTAAATTCAAAGTAAGAAGGCTCATTGAAATAGCTTTTCAACATACTTGTTACCCTAGTTGATGAAAGCAGACAAAATCTTGGCAACCCCTGTCCCAGTTCAGGTGAGTTCAGTCAACCCCTGCTTCCCGGGTGCAGGCACTCCCGCGCCGCCAGTCCAGTGCGCAAACGCGAACTAAGCTGTTTCATTTACAAGGTGAGTGCTACGTATATTTAATTTTTTCAGGAAAAAAGAACTTAAGAATCTATAATCACGTTATAATAAATCGAAAAGCAAAAAAATATATAATTATTCGAACACAAAACTTTTTTGTTAAAAAATATAAGTGTTAATTGACATACACCAGTAGTAGACTAACGTAGAGAGCTAACTTAATACAGTTTTGGTGTGTAAAGTTGTTTGATTTTACAATACAATATGTCTACCATCGCCAACAAAACAGTGACTTAAGCTAGATACTATCAATACTACCTACTTAGGACTCAAAAAACGATATCAAAGCTCTACAGGATAAACCCAAAAAATACGTGGCTAAAAGTGGTTCATAATTCCCAATGTATTTAGTTAGGTACCTACTAATTCACTTAACTTTTTAGTGCTCTAAACTTCGCAGAAAGAGATCATAAACTTAGTACTTAGAATTTTTTGCATATCTAGTCGTGCGATGAGGAGGATCAAAACAAAACCTAAACTTTATCATCATCTAGTACATTACAACCCATCATTTTTTATGATATCCATGTAAGGGCGTAACCAAATACTATAGGTATCAAGCAGGTAGCCATTCATTATTCGTTTCTGCTCAATTTTATTTATCTGAGACCTGTAAACAAAACTGGTACACATATCTTAAGTCTCCAATTACGGAATTCATTAAATAAATTATAGATGATTAGTTGACCTCTACTATACAAATAAGTCGACGCTATATAATGCATTATTGAATTGAATACACCGGGGTATTAAAACCACAACCCATAAACCGGCTTCTGGGCTACTAGACCAAATTACCTTTTGCACTGTCATAGTGTTAAATTATTTGATAATCAACCTCAATGCGTAGTCTAAAAAAATATGTTCTGATTTCCTACAATGCAGGCATTTCGATGAGTCTACCTGTATTGTAAGACATCTATTTATTATTTAAAATACTCCTTTTTCATTCCCAGATGCAATGCTTCATCTGCGTTACGTACATGATAATACTATGTGGTGCGAGTCCATCTGGCACTCGGGAGATGGCAACAACCCACGAGAAACGATCCCTGTTTCGAGACGTGATCGAATCTCTACGCATCCGCGCACAATTGCCTGAAGATATCAATCATAATGACGACAATAATCTTGCACAGAGCTATGATATTTACGATAATGAACCATCTTACATGCCGAGCGACACTGACTACATCCCAAGGAGAAACGACAGAATCGAATTGCCACCAATGAAGTACCGATTCCCAAAGAGCGTAGACATCAACGAAAGCAATATTAAAGGTACGGCCAAACCGCAGCATGAAGTCGTCTTATACATAGATGATCCAACAGAATCAACAACACAGAAACCTAAAAATGAAAAGCGGCCCAAACCTAATCAAAATAAAGTTCCAAATAAAAACAAAGAGAACGAAGAGACAGAAGCACAGACAGATAACGCGCCTTTCGCTAATAATATGGCTGGGCAAAGCCAAATCGGCAACAGGGAATCACAAACGGTCGTTAAGCCGACAGTCATTGTGAACATCCGAGGTTCGGTAAATCATAAAGACGGTGAAATAAAACTTCATAGAAATCGAGACAATACTACTAGATTTTATACGCCACTAAACGTTTTCAACATTAATCAAGATGTTAGGGTTCAAAAGGAAGCGATTGGGAAAGGTTTAAGGTCTGAAATTGAACACGAAGTCAAATTACTTGCTGATACTTATGCGAAAGACGAAAAACAAATTGTTTTTGAGACTGCTACTTGGGGATCTCAAAATAATCAGGATGATCGTAAACCTGAAAATGTTTTGCAAATCCTCTTGTCACTTTAATTTTTTTTAAATGTGCTCATTTATTATAAGCGTTTTAGCTATAATTTTCAGTTTTGATAATGATAGATTAAGTATTTAAACTAGCTTAAAGTGTGATAGACTGAATTGGTGATAAAATACTTCAGTTGCAAGAAACTTCTAATATAGCCATGACGTTGGCATTAAACTTTCTTGAAACTGAGCGATTTATTGATTTCTTCTGATTACTTAAGTAATTTTACTTGATAGATTAATAATCAAGTTATTTTAAACCACAATGTGCTTCATAATTTGATTACGATCGTGATACGCGATCTTCTAAATGTAATGTAATGTAAGTATTATTTGTGTAGGTCAAAGCTTTTAAACACATTATCACTTAGTTATGTAGAGTATTCCATCGATTAAATTAATAAGTATTTCAATTAAAATTATTTATTTCATTTCTTCATGTTTACTAATATCCTTACAATAACATGTTTTGGGGGACGGTTACGACTTACCATCAGATGGGCCGTATGCCTTAGGCACACAGGCATACGGCATTAAAATAAAACTTAGCAATCTTGATTCTCTTTTGAAGATATTCATCGTTAAAATTGAATCTTTTCAACCGAATTAGTATATTGGTCTTCACGACTGAGTCGGATAAATCCACGTATTCAAGATTACCGGGATCACGAGTAATCGTGGGAGAGAGTTTACGAGTCACTTATCGACAGGACCACCAGGACCAGACCTCTGAAAACAGCTGTTTCGGGTTATTCACCCGTTTTACCTTTTATTAACAAATACAAGCACCTCTTCTCTAGTATTGAACTGTTAATTAATAGGGTAGAAAACAATGATGTATAGATTGAAGAGTAGTGTACAACTCCTGGTTGAAGATTGGTAGCATTGCAATTGCAAAGCTTTGATGAATATCCAGTTCACCAACTCTTTCCATATTGAACGGACTATACAATTATATCCTTTTTCATCCACCGGTTACTGTTAACCGTTATCAACCCACGCGGGGTTAACCAAAACTGTGGAGCTATTAACTTTTTGGGCATCATTTAAGATTACGATGACTGTGGTCACTTTTAGGTAAGTATATATTATTTTTAGACCATTGAGAAAAATACAAATAAGATACAGAGGTGAGATAATATAGTGGAATCTTAATTTATATCAGTGAAAAAATTATTCATTATTTTTATTATTAGTAAACAATCGTATTATAAATTGCAAGGACACCCTATCAAAGTTTTTTCCGGCTATAGTGTAAATGTATATAGTTTAACCGTCCCAGCTTTAGTTAGTACCTAACACCAAGAGACCAAGAAAATAGTGGTTCAAAAAGTCGCAGACTTAATTAATTAAATTCAACAAGCAATTGATATTCCACTCCATTTATCTAGACTGGTGTCTGTCGCCATTTAATCCTATTTGCCAATAAGTACTTAATTAAATTCAATTGAATTATTGAGATAGGATTAAGGTTATCGCGTAGTACTAGTAAAGGTAGCCAATCGTGATGGAGAACAGCGTTTCTCAAAGTGCAAGTTCAATTTGCTCACACCCTTGTAATGGCAGCTCGACTTAGAATCCAAAACACCAACAATGGGTACAATTTTTTTTCTGCCGTAAATCTGCAGTGACGTAATATTTACACCGATTTATGTTGTTGTGTCTAGTCTTGAGAGCAGAAACTAAAGACAATCATATTATTATTATAAACCAGTGTATAAATATTGTCAGTGCCATAACAATGGTTTAGAACAACGTGATAAGCATATTTGAAAAACAAATTCTCAAAACGGACAAAAGGAAGTAGGTATACAATTATAAATAATAAGAAAGCATAAACTATAATAATAGCTAATCCAAATAATAAAGCAAATAAATTTTTAAATAAAGGTTTACTATCATTGTAGTTTTTGTCATAATTGTGCCCAGTAATACAAGGTCTTTCCAGTGCAGGTACATTAATAAAAATCCTTGGGAACCTCTGCCTCGCATTACAAAAAAGCTGCCATACTCCATCCGCGATGGTAACCTATTTTAATGTTGGGCGTCAAAATGTCACCGCGTAATGTCTTCCTGCAAGCAGCCGACGACAAGGCCACCTCAGCCTCCGTTCTAATGCCTTAAGCAGGCAACCGCCGTTGTTGTTGCAACATGACAAAAAATAGTCTTACTGATAATCTAATAGAGACAATTCATATTCATAATTATGTTCTCTGTAGCTTCGCTCTTGTATGTAATTCTGTTCTTAGAAATGACAAGTTATTAATATTTGTTTGATTTTCAGATATTTTATTTTGTACGACGCGTTTCATGACGAACACTCATAGCCGTTTACGGGTAAAGCGACTGCTAATAGACTCTACCTTTTAAAAGATAGTACAGAAAGCTCTCGTAAAATTCTTATTAATTTCGTTTAATTTTTAGTCTGTCCCATCCAACTGTTGATCAAAGGCTTTCGTAGAAAAAGGAAGCGGGATAGATTATAGACAAATTATAACAGTAATGAACTCTTAAAATATTTACTTGCCATAATAGAAGCGATGGTTATGTAATTGACAACAATTGTAAATTATTTGTCGATCTGCATTTTTAAAATATCATTATTTTGCTCTGTATTAGTAGAAAACCTTATAACAATCCTACATCTAATTGCAAATTATAACTTGTCACATAAATGTATCGTAAATTAAACTAGTTTATATCAATGTCGTAAAAATCCAGATCAACGCTCTACTGCAATAAACAAAACGGTATCATTAATAAAATTTATAAAATGTTTCAAATTCTCCGTTACCTGAGAGATGTTTAAGGATATACGAGTACCTACTAAAATTCAAAGATCCTTACATTTTATACTTTAAAAGGATATGTGTATAGCTGTTCTACTGTTTTGGATTGATCATCCGACTAAGCTTCACCAAAGTTACAGATTCAAAAGTCGTATACTTAGACGACATTATTTTAGTTGCTTCAAATTTCGAAAATTGCCTTTTTTAGTATGTTCTCATTTTTTAGTTCGTTCGTTCTAATTACTAAGTGCTTGCTCTAATGTATTCCAAAAAAACCTTTTTAAACATTAACTTAAGTTCAATACTCTAATAATGTGCTCCGGATGTTAGAATAGAACTCGTAAAATATAAACAACAATAAAAATGTCAGCACATTACATCATCGAATGATTGAATTCTTCAAGATTATACCAATTAAATAATTTGTCATTTTTGTCCAATTTTTTTATGTTATCAGTCCATTTCGCGTTTCTGAATGTACCTGATTCATTATTGTATTCAAATCACTTATAACCCATACATACGCTTATCTACACCATCAAAGCTTAGGGGTATTTGCTATTGCTTCTAAATACCGGTCCCCAATCCAATATAGCAATTATCTTTAATGACCATCTAAAATAATTTTTAATTCACCATAACTGACTATAGCGAATTACTTATATTCATTATAACTATAAACAAAAACTTGACGTTGATATTTGGGTCACTTTTCAAAGTGCAAGGTCAAGTTCAAAGACATTTTTTTAATGATTGTACGGTATTCCAGTACACCAGCGATGGGCAAACATTTAATCGATGTCGATAACTTTGTAATTTTACTTGTTACCTATTTTTCCACCATTCGATCATAAAATTACTAGGCACGTACTGAGCACCTGTTTGGTGGCAATATTTATTTTTAAACTTTTTATAATCTAGCATGCGCGTTTTATATATTATTATCGCAATGATTATGTTATCGCTCCAAAATCGACCTCATATTTTGTATATTTTAACAATATGTAGGTATCAGAATTTCGCAGCAGATTCGGCGCTCTTGTCTATGAAGTGAATTTATTAAATTACAGAGACAAGCTTACACGCCCCCTTAAGTTCGATTTAAGTTAGGTACATCCACAACTAGTTTTCTTATCGCAATATTATCGAACACTTACTAATAAACTTTGATGAAGTCATTAAACTATAACGGAGAAACACAAAAGTGACAACTTAATTACTATTAAAGCGTTAATAAAAAAATAAAACCTTAATGATGACGGATAAGTAAGTATAATATTTTATGAAAGGGACAGAAATAAGAACCCGTTGCACTTGTCCATCAAGCTGGATAAACCCGTAAGATGTAGACACCAGTAATTGTGTTAAAAATAAACAACCTATTAGTAGGCATGCAATAAAACAAAAAATATATATATTAATTAGCCGCAAGTTCGACTTTCACATTTCGCATCCCTGTCCGCTGATAACTATAATACTATTGTAACTCGATCGATGCGTATACGAAAAATAATTTTGTACGTTTTACAGAAGATATAGGTACCTATTTCCAGGCATTAACTTAAAGTGATACTTAAAATTAAAAATATACTTAGTTATTATAATAAGCTTAATTTTCCCCACTTTGTTTTGAACATAGGTAAAGAAGTAGTAAGTAAGTACATAGTTAAAGATTTCAAAAAATATATTAATCTTATGGACCAATGAAAGGTATCAAATAAATAACAGACATACATATTACAACAATGAAGGAAACATGATTGATCGTTGCCAATACAATTCCGATTCATTTATCGAATTCTGAAGTGAGAGGTGCTTAGTAGTTGTCGGATACAATCGAGGCAAAAAGCTGGCGAGCTGTGATCAAGCTCCGAACTCGCAAGTGAACCGCGCGAGTGGACGCACGTGCTCATCACTATTAAATTATATTCGAAATACGAACTTAAAAACGAATCGAATGTTACCATCGATATTTTGGTTTTCAAGATGACGCAACATTGTTTAATTGGATTATTGGTGAGTGGTCAATCTTCTTTTTTCAAATATTATTTATTAATAGCAAAACCTGCAAAAAGAACAATAGAGTTTTTTGTACTGATAGGTGTTGACATTTTGGATAACATCGAAGCTTAACAGGTCGCTAGATACCCGTTTTTATTAACGTTAGGTTTTACAAATGATGTACTAAATCATCAAATTATATTAAGGCTAAAGCGCCCATCTAGCCCGCGAAGTTCAAATTTTTTGAGGTTTTTTTGTAATTTTTCAAAATTTGACGATAATAAAATGCACATTTTGTAATTCGCGACAAAGACCGTGTGCAGTGCATTTATTAATATATCCAACTTACTCTAAAACATTTCAAGAACGACAGCTATCCATATCTGGCATTTTTTGTAAATTTAGTGATTTACTAGTATCATATCCACCGTGATAATATTTAGAGTAAAATAAATGCATTAATAAACGCATTGCATACTGTGTTTGTCGCAAATCACAAAATGTTGCCTTAAATGTTTTCAGATTTTGGATAAACTATAAAAATACTCGAAAATTTTTAATTTCGCGGGCTAGTCTGGCGCCTTCACCTTAAGCATATTTTTGCCGCATTAAAGTGTATAAATAGTGATAATTATAAATATAAAGCCTTTTCTACTACCTATTATATTACTGTAAAAGATTTCCCCAGATCATTAAAAAAAACCCAATGTGTATTTTTATTTGGTATGTATATTTTGAAAGGTGCTATTTTCTCAGTACATATGAATTAAACGGGTTTTAAAAGAGAAACTACCTTTTTAGATATTATTAGTAGTAATGGCATTACATAGATCCGCCCTCTAAAATCCACCCATAAATTATTTTTGTGAAATATGTACCACGGCCTACTCCTACGGGTAATACGGGCGTGATGGTGTACTTTACTTTCTTTGTAAAACAAAGCCTAACACCTTTATAGAATAATAAGCTGAAATGAAACCCATGTTAACCCACTCAGCAAATATTTGATCATACATTTTAGGAGCTCGTGTAGGTACATACATTGTCTTAACCTAAGTGTGTTTGTTAAGGTCAAACACCACAGGCTGGGTTGATTGACATTTGATGAAGAGTAACATAAGTTTATGATTTATATACCTAATGAAACAGTGATTCATGAAACGTCTTTTAAGTTTTTATATAGGTATACATACGACTGACTTGTTACCTTAAAACAATATAAATCAAAGAATAAGATTTAAAAACATTTTAATTTTACATCATCATCAACACTTATATTAATTGGCGCATCTGCATGTACCGAGCAGCGTACCTGAGCAATCAGTTTTGACTTCTGACCACGTAGACATAACCAAAGACAATAATAGTTTTATGACTAGATGTCAAAAAAGGTCTCTCTGAAAAGACGATTAAATAAATAGAATTAGATTAAATAAATAAAAGCTTTACTTGCAGTAAAGTGCCATTTAGCGAGCAAAGCGCTGCATGAGTAAAATTATGTACCTACAAGGGTCTTTCTATCTATCGCGTTGCTCTTATTTTTTCCAACGCGCGGCAACGTATCTTCATCAAGGTGGAGCCGCCGATGTACTTAAAGATTCATGGCCTGGCATATCGTCTAACCAATTGCTCGGGTGCGGATGCTCGGTACATGTGGACGCGCCTATTGAGGGAAGCGCCTATTGACTATGTTACGACTATTATACTTTACCATATATGAATATACATACACCATTTTATCGCTTAGCGGTCAAAAATAAACCACAAACTTACTACATAAAGTTTTCTACTATAAACAAGCTTTCTTCATGTTATCTCATACCATCGCAAGACATAACTCGACACGAGAAGCAGCATTATAAGCATTGCGTGCGCGTGCGTAAAACACATTACCCTCTTTACTGCGCCGTCAGTTGGGTGAGACGTTTCCAACTTTCCACTGTCAAGTACAACAAGTTTTCCGGCGGGTTTAAACTTTTACCGATTACCACCGCATTGTTCATAAATGATAGCAATAAGAAACAGCAACCATACCTTTAATTAAAAACAATACGTATCTATATTGGAATAGTGGCATTTAATATCGCGCCTTGACCGATCTCATTCACAGCAAACGTCCTTGTCACACAAAAATCCTTGTATTAGACGTTCTGTCAGACATGTCTGGTGCCAGTAAGTCGGACATGTATTGTCGCTATAATGTTGTACAATATTACCTACCAACCGAAATAATTGTTAGTTCTTTAAAATAAGCTCATTGTATGTTCAAGTTAGAGCTGTGTTTCATACCAATTATTTTCACCAGACCAAATCGTAAGCAAAGGTCGAATCTAACGATAGCATCTCTACATTGTTCGAGGTGTAAAAGGAAGAAGAAAGCCTTAAAGTTAAAAGCTGTTGATCCCTTTCTGCCCTAAGGTTTTTTTTTTCATTTCTCCACAAAAGTAGAGGGTCATGAGAGGAAGGTTTCAGGATTTTGACATTTCCAGAAATATATTAGATACTAGCTGGGCCCGCGACTTCGTCCGCGTGGAATTTAACTTAACAAAAAACCCCGCTCCCGCGTTCTGAGCCCGCGCGACAGGACCCATTTTTTAATTTTGTTTTTCTAAAATAAAAGTAGCCTAAGTTACTCCTTAAAACATCAGCTATCTGCCAGTGAAAGTCCCGTCAAAATCGGTCCAGCCGTTTCGGAGATTACCCGGAACAAAAACACAGACAGACAGACAGACAAAATTTTTATAAATCGCGGATATGTAATAGGTGTCGTATGTACTTTCATATGCATTTAGTGAAAAAGTGTTATTTTGATATTACAAACAGACACTCCAATTTTACTTATTTGTATAGATGTAGAGATTACTATTCACCACGCGATTGCATTAACAATATAACAATTAAGATTACGTACACGACGCTATCAGACATGGCACTGGTGCAGATTTAAGATAATTCTAATTGGTATGCAGCACAAATATAACCCTGTTATCCTCAGAATAAAGATTTCGTCGTTTTAGGCATTACTGCTAGGAAATCTAGCTAATAATATTTATATTACGGTTAGACTTAGACTTAGATGAAAGATTAGATATTATGTTGGTGTCGCCTGTCTGTCACATTGATGTAAGGAGCCGGTCTTTTGATCGGTTTATATCATGGAACATCTTACACATACTTCAGAGCTCTCGAAGATTTATTCTGATAATATTACGTATACTATGATGGATCCATCATCGTCATCAATACAACATACCAATTCTGAGACAATAAATAACAACATTATCAATGTAGTTTCATTAGTTAAATTCTTATTTTTATTTTATTATTATTAGTTTTTTACATAGTTTTGGGTACGAGCCCTTTAGTCCTAATTTAGTTATTTATTTATTGTTTTTTGTGGTTTGCGCCCATGAAATCGCCAATCGGGCCCAATGGAAGACCAGCGCTGGTTCTTGTCAACCAGCACATGCTGAATTGGGTCCGTTTGTGGCGAGCAGAATTTTTAATTATTGTTATTTCCTTTTTTATATATATTATTTTATTCAATCTGCTAGTCACAATAAAGCTTTTCTTTCTTTCATATATCCCTCTTAGTATTTTTACGAAATATTTTGTAATTACACCAAATAAATTAATAAAACCGAGGCACCTCATTTTTTTTTTATCCGTGATAATATTACTTATCCCGCAAGTGTGCTCTGTGCCTATTATTTGGGGCAATATATATATATATAGTACCTACAGACGTGATGAATGAATCAACAGTCTAATAAACGAGTGAACTTTCCAAAAAAAACTATACTATATGATCATACACTTGCAAGTTGTTGACCCAATTTTCAGCGCTGTGGCTTAGAATGTTGGTCGCAAATATTTTCAAATAAGTACACAAATAACGGTAAGCGCGTCGGACACCCACCGGCGATACATCTCGCGCGACCCAGTAATTTCACCTTTTACGGGTGATGCGCAGGCGCCGCCGCTCACTATAAACACCATTTCACCGCCAATTGAGCCATTTTTGGACGTTAAGCACAATAAGTTTTTAAATAAACGTATGTTAATATTGGCAGATCAAGATTTTGGTTTTATAATGATAAATTTTATTACGAATACTTGCTATCAATTAATACGAATAATGTTAGATTTTACGAAGATTGAATATTAATCGTTTTGTATGTAGCCGAATAAATGGTTTTTCTTTAATGATCAGGCATAAGAATCTTTAAATCATGTTTATTTTCACCAAGGACTTAAGGGACCTCTTATGACAATGATTAGTACACTGAAGTGCCGGTTTTGATTTCAGAAAGTTGCACAGGTCATCTAATTCATGAAAATAAATTGCAGTGGACGTTGATTAAAGAGCGGCACTTAATTTTGGGGTAGGAACCTACTCCGTCGAAATGAGCATTAGTAAACAAAAAAAACTATCAAACAAAACCAATATGACTCAAACATTTAACTTTATTTAATCAACAAAGGCAATTTACTTTTACCCTAAAACGTTGTTTATCTCATGTATTTCCTCACTGAATTCTCACCTCACTCGGGCCGTCTGCCAAAAGTAGCTCCCACGTGAGATTCGACACAGTTACTTTTATCGTCACGTGCTTATTTGCCTTTGTTATCCGTTATGCCTACAACATCTTTATTGGAAATGCCTTTCTTGTATTCTTGTGGAAAGTTCCGTGCCTATTTCATTTTTTTTTAAATAGCATGGTGAGATTGCATGATAAAATCTGTGAGATAACGACAATAATAATATATTCAATGCTCATTAGGTACTAGAAAAAATCTTTGCAAATAAATAAATTATACGCAATTAGGCCAATATTGTAGGTAGATGATTCGAGAAAAATATTAAGCTTTGCAACACACATTCATCATTAAACATTCAAGTATCAATTATTATTTCTGCATTATGTACACCTGGCTGGCGTTGATAAATGGTTTTAAAATCTATGACCGGTCTTGAGTACGCTTTTGTACTAGTATGACATAGGAATGACATTTCCAAGATCTCTCTCAGACTTAAGATGATGGAGGATATTTCCTCTGTGCTTGAGATTTATAATTAATTGCCATTATATTGCCAAGCTGAAGACAGGACGCTATGGCGCTCATTAGGGGAGGCCTATGTCCAGCAGTGGACAAGCATAGGCTGATGATGATGATGATGATGATGATATTGCAATTAAGACTGTAGTTAAAAAAGCATAAACGTTGAATTCAAAGTAAGTAGTAGCAACCTTTACAGTACAAAACATAAATATTACACAAGTTAAACAATTTTAAGATCAGAAAGACAATTTGTTCAAGATCAAGGTCTTTCCACCTGCAAACCAGATCCAGAGGTTACTGGACCAACTTTGTCAGAACAACATGCAAGGAAAACACGTCGAGGTTTTTTAACAAAAAGAATAAATGTCGCGGCAACTACATTGTTTAATGACGTTTCGGTCTCGACGTTATTATAATAATACATAATCAATTATCAATAATAATAAAACAAGTGATTGTGTATTACACATAAACTAAATAATTTCCTATCAAAAATGACCCTATTAGTTTTATAGGAGCGATCGGAGCGTCAAATATAATTGTAGGTACCAATCATTATGGATCATGGATCTGCAAATGGTGCTCATTCTGTTGAAACACAAACTAAATCTGACTAAACATACTGTATTGCTATCCTTGTCATGGCCGAAACATTATGAGCAAGACGGAAACATGTTTAGATGTGTGAATTTATTTAAAACATGAGATAACGACACGAGAAATACTCTAACATTTTCAATATTCAAAATTTCCTACCAAGAGCATAGAATTGATATTTATAAAAATGTCAAAAAATCATGAAACATACAAATGCCAAGCTTGACTATCGGAAACTGGTTTCCGTGCCACCTCAAGTATAGTTTCACTTTAGAATATTGTAAATCGGTTCACTTTCTTTTGGTCTAGATTTAAAAACAGAAAAAATAACACAAAGGTGTTTATCGGGAATTGGACCCAGAACTGCAATTATTAACATTAATAGTACATTGTTACATGAGTGGTGAAAGTTACTTATTTTGTCCCGAGACGGGGTTTGGCGCCCGAGCGTAGCGAGGGCGCTAATAGTTCGAGGGACAAAATAAATCTTTCACCCGAGGTAAACACTGTGCTTTTCATTACGAATACAAGGAAAATAAAAATAAAAACAGGAATTGGCTAAAGAAATAATACAAGGAAGTATAAACAATACTCTACAACTCGAAAAAAAAAAAAATCGGATTGCCGCCTATTTTGTTTTTTTTTTCGTTGGCCGGCCAACTTCATTATTTAGCCATTATTTTTCATTTTCATCTTTAAATATTTTGCCCAAATCTATGTTATTTTAAAGAAATTGTTGCAACTCAATTATAATTAAGTCATTAAAAAAAATATATTCTTGAATTAATACTTAACTTTATGTTATTTCAATTTTACATCGTGCTGTAATTGAGTGACTGTAGAAAAAGTTTGAACATGGTTCCATAGAAATGTGAAAATGGAACTAGTTTTTTTTTATAATTTGACAGCTGTCAGTTGAAAGCGAAACTCCCGGGCCTGAAAAGTATTACTTTCAACCCGCTTCTCAGGCAACTTCAGACCTACTTTCAGAATATGAGTAATGAAAAAGCTCATTTTATGTTTCTGTTATTGCCGGTATAACCGTTATTGGAACAGCATTAAACGTTGTAAAGTTTCTTTTTGTTTAATTTTCATCAATAGTATTTTAACATATTCTCAACTTGTTTTAATCTATATTAATAGGTACGTTTGAGTTTTGAATAAAAATTTATTGCCTTAACAACTATGAATTGGCTAAATAAATACAAAACGTAGGATTCTATTAACATATCTACAAAATCATCCAAATAAATGTTCCGTCACTGAAATAGTTTTCCTTGTGGCTGTTTTTTATACAGTAATTTTAGTAAAGCAGGTTTTTTTTAAAAAAAAAATGCATTATTGTATATTATTCCTTGTATGTATAGAGATAACCATTTATTTTTAAATATTTATAACGTTACAGGTGTTGGTGGCTGCCTCGGTCATGGAGGTGTCATCACGGCCGTCATCTAACGAGTAAGTAAAATTATTTGTAAAATTAATAACTAGTAATGTAATTAATAAGAGTAGATGTTTAATATTATATTATACTTTAACTACCTGACAAAATAACTGTAATTGAATTTGTTATTCGAATGTCCCTGAAACTAACAAATTTTAATAATTTATGACAAATGGAACTGATTTCATTAATATGAAATTAAATCGATGCTCAATAATCTGAAGCTATCAAAACTTCTTCTCAAATCATAATATGATATCAGTTTCATAATGCAAACTGTAATTTTAGTAAAATCATAAAATCCAAATGTAATTTTGATGAAATTATAATATTCTCTTCAAAATCACACACTTTGACTGGCATTAAGCTTGTAACGACTTTACTGATTGTCAACAAACTTTAATTTCCAAAGCACCTTTATAAAAAGCACAACTAACAAATGTAGTAAAAGCAACAATATTTCAAAAAGTATAGTACTAAGTACTTTTTTAAATATTATTGAGTAAAAGGCTTAGATAATTTTTAATTTGTGAAAAAAAACAACGTAGTACACAGCGCAATGGTTCAGGTATGGTTCGATTTCTGTTTCATAAGCTTATACACTGCTTTCTGACGTGTAAATATACGCTAATTATAATGCTTAAGGATAACGGTTTTAGCATTTTTTATACTTAACTTAAGCACAAATAACAATAAACACTAATGTCACTGTCATTTTCAGACCAACGACACCTGTTGAGTTCATGACAGAATTGCCTCTAGAAAAGGAAAGAGCCTTAGCTTACGATGAAACTAATACTGAAAATGTTGAGATAGCTAAAGAAATACTAGAGAAAATAAAAGCAATTAATGATGGATTAAAGAAACCGAATAGAAGACAACAGATAAAGTGGAACATACAACCCCAAACTGGGGGTGGATACATTGTAGATAAGGAAATTTTACAAAAACTTCAGCAAGTTATTGCTTCGGGTAAATTAAATTCAAATGCAAACACAATAAAGCAACTAGAGATGGATGATGAATATAATGAGGACTTAAAATATAATGAAGACTTAAACGACGTCAGATATTCGAAACAGATATCGTCAATGTTCCCAGATAGTCAAGACATGGCTTTCATGAATATTCCTATGAGCCAAGAACAGGTTAATGATGCTCATGAAGGACACAATGACTTGAGATATTCAAGACAAATGTCGCCTCTTTTCTCTGGTAATCAACCTATGGGAATGGTGTCTATGCCATACATGATGAATATGCCGGTGCTAGTGGTTCCTTCACCAAATATGATGGGTGGTTATTTAAACTCGAACTCAATGGGATTTGGTAAATATCAAACTAGGGAGGGACCCACCGGGAGCTCACCGTTTGACTTTCAGTGGCCATTTGCATCGTACTTCCCTATATTGATAAGAGACCCTCTACTTACTATGATGAACGGTGGAGGATGGAATCACTTTATTGAATATGGTCAAAGTGCTGACGTTTGCAATAGGAAGCAAAAAATAAAAAGCAACCAAGTGAACATCGAACCTGTCACTTATGATGAGAGCGAGATGGAGAAGAGTGCAAACTTTTTATATCGTCAACATAATGAGTTAAAATCTAGACAAAAGCGAGCAGTAAAGAAAAGGACAGTGCCTCAAGGAAGTACTGGACAAACAATTGAATCCCCGAAGAAAATTCAAAAGTTTTTCGCTAAATCCACGACTACGACTACTCCAAAATCTGCGCCTGATACAAAAACTAATAGTGAGAGTGAAGGCGACCTACGTTTTCCATTCGGGGACTTCACGTGGTTTGGGAATAAGAAGCCAGTTGCGCCTAGTCCCGGATTTTTCATAAACAGATTAAAAGTGAGGAGAGGTGGTGTAGCTATTGCTGGACCAGGAGGGGTAGCAACAGCTGGCAGAGGTGGCACTGCAATCGTTGGGCCTGGTGGTCTGGCTTATACGCAGCCCGGAGGCGTCGCCGTCGCTGGACCAGCAGCTCGTGTCGTAGCATTATCTCCGAACGCAGATCTAACGGACATCGTCTCCCGCCTCCAGGAACAATCAGCTATAGATGGTTCTGTACCTCAATTATTACAAGCTATACCTGAAGGAAAAATTGTTGCTACCGGTCCTATTATTTACTACCATCCTAACGAGTGATATTTTCTGACTAACCTGCCTTCTAACAACTTTGATACTATCATCTATCTAACTTATATATCTTTCTTAATAGAGTCAACCGATGGCCAGGATGGAGACGAGAGTATGGAGGATGGAGCGGACATAGCAAGAGGGACGAGTACCAATACAACGGATTGAACTTTGTGAAAGGGCCTATGAAAATGGATAAAACTTCATTCACTCTGTATGTACAACCAATAGCACATGCAATGAACTCCAAAGGAACGGCTATGGCGATCCCTATATCCCAAGTAATTATTGCTAGGAATCAAAGTGCTACAATAGTTCATGAACCACTAGCGACTGCTGTGGTTGGACCTGGCGGGGTGGCCCATGCTCAGTCTGAACTTTATATTTATGAATATGTAACTCTGTAATACAATACTTTTATACAATATTCTATTATGCCTATAGTATTATTTCAATAAGTATATATTTTCCTAGTTTTGGAAATTAATTTCGACTATTCACTTGAAATTGCTTTCCAAATTATATTATGGTGTGTTATTTAGACTATGTAGTATAATTGTGTTTGTCAACAATAAAAGGAATGTAAATGTTATTAATAAAATGATTTTGTTTCATTTATATCTCGACTCATCCACACTAATGTCATGGCCAATCAATTTGCCGCTAGGTACTATTGAAATGCCAGTCGTAATGTCAAATCTTGTCCTAATCGCACTGGGTGACAAATTTTGGTAATTTATTGATACCAACAGGTACAGAATATGGCCTTTAAATACCTATTTAAGTTAGAAAGAAACACTATACAATTCTCAAAGCATACTAGGTCAACGTAATGATAGCCTGACCTTTCACCCAGACATCGTTTGGCATACCTACTTAACTATGAATTCAATATAAATACGTGGGTCGTGAAAGCCGTTTGTAGTAAAAATAGACTTATGAGAAAGTAGATAAAATATATACGTTTTCTAGACAAGTGAACTACAGTTATTATAAAAACTAATATTGCAATTAACCTTTCTAGATTTGCAGTCCAATACATACCATTCTACGGAGGCGCAAAAGGTCAATACTTAGAAATAAAAAAAGACAACACAGGTCGCATTATGAGCGAAAAGATTGTGTCAGAAGACAATATAAGCAGCGAGAATGTGTTAAAAAACAGTAATGAGAACCTTATTTCTAAAGTGCTTGCAGCTAATTTACAAAATCTGAGATCTTTGTCTACGAACCTTTTGAAGCTGCATAATCTTGGCAGAAAGACTGGGTCACTAGGCTATACTGAGAAGGCAAGGTTTAAGAGTCAGTTGGCGTCATTAGGGGAAGCCGCTTCGAATGTCATTAAACTGATTGAAGAATTGGATGATGTTGATATGCTTTTTAAGAAGAACGCTACGCTAAGGAAGTATGATGACTCTGATGATTATGTAAGTGCACATTTGATATTAATAAATATTTTATTTGCGGAACCGAAATCCTGAAAAATCGTGTTCTTAGTGAGGTGAAGATTGAAAACTGAACGAAATTAAATAAGAAAAGGGGCTAAGACGTTGAGCTATAGTATTTAACCCGTCGTACTTTTACGCAGGTAGCTGATGAGGGCATTGGTGTGGACGCGCCGAGCGACGATGAAGATGACATATTAGGTGGTGGCACCATTGCTGAAGCTAAACCTGTGGGTAAGTAAATTGGTGTTATTCAAACTCAATCACTGATGAAATTTAATTTTATCGGTAATGCACTCTTTAACGTAATTTAAATGATATAATGATCTATAGATTCATGTCATTGCCTTGATATTATTATTCAAGAAATAACAGGTCACTCATTTATGGAAGTAGTTTAAAAGATGCTACAAAACTTTTCACGATGGCACGAGTCATCTCTCATTCATATTAGTCTGTAGTTTTTTTCGACAGAGGTCGTTGTTGTTTATTGCGCAAGTTTTATCAATAGATGTCGCTACTTGCCACCGATCCTGAGCAAATTAATATTTCAATTGAGTATTGTTATTGAAACGTTTCAGGTCTTGCAGTAATAGGCGAGAATGGTCTCGCCGCGTCTAGACCTATGGCGACAGCTGTGGCCGTGTCCGGCGTGGCTGTGGCCCGGCCCATAGCCACGGCCGTCGCGGGGCTGGACCCCACGACGTTGGGCATCAACTTCCAAATCAACCAGGCGTACTCAAGGCGCACCAAGCATTGAACTTAGAAACGAGACAAATTGTGGTTATTTCCATATTATACCCTGAACAAAATGGAAAACTTAATGTCCAATGTTCACCTTGGATTGATCACCTATACGTATAGATCTTAAATGTAAGAACTAGATTAAGTTTTGCCAAATTTTAAGTATGTGAAATTCAAATGTGTGTGATATAGTCTTGTGAAGACTAAAAAAAAGATTATTTATTGTTATTTATAATTATATTTTGCAATGGATTGTTGTTTTTTTTTATCTTATATTTGAAATTAGACCAAAACGCTGTACATTTGGCAGGTACGTAGTGACTTCTTCTCGAAGCACATACATACCACATCCAGGTCTGTGATATGCAAATCCAGGATATGAGGTATAAATGCAAGCTTTCCATCTTCGAAACGTTAAAATGCACATGAAATCAGTTCAATTAAGATAACATCTGCACCAGTTGTATTGTACTATATTAATGGATATGTGATTTGAAATGCACTGTAGATGCTATATTTACTACGGGAATATGAAATGCTAAGTCAGAAATATTCAAGTCAAACTCAAGATGCATCTGTCTGCAACAACATAAATGCAATCGTTGTAAGTTATGTTGCGTCCGAACGTTAGTAAAGTGGTTTCTTTTCTAAACGAAATTATTTCGGATTTCCTCGATGACTCAACAGGCATACTGTTTTAATCGATACGTGCTCGCATTATTATGATCTTCTCTAGTATATTATGTGTAAGCATAGAAATGGCATAGTGTGTCATTAACCCCCGATGAAAAAAGAGGGGTGTTATAAGTTTAACATGTGTATCTGTGTATCTGTGTGTCTGTCTGTGGCAACGTAGCGCCCAAGCTGATGAACCGATTTCAATTGTGTTTCTTGTGTTAGATAGGTATTCTGATCGAGAGTGTTCTTAGCTATGTTTCATGAAAATCGGTTCAGCCGTTTGAAGATCATCAGCTCTTTTGTAGGTTAAAAAGCCACATTCACGGCCAAAACCAACTTCCACGGCTCGAATCCAATCGAAATTTGAGATTATTGGATTTAGATTTATTATATTTTTAAATGATCGTAATCGTCTGAACTGGCTTTTTACAATATTATAAATATGAAAAGTTTCCCTGATTCTGGAAAAAATGTATATTTTATCAATTTTTATATAAGATTTGTGTATGAACTAAAGACGTTCCATAAGTCACGTGTCAAATGATGGATACGCGCATGCGTTAAATTTTGTTTGTTTTGTTAATGGTCATGGAATATTACGTTATAATAATTCTAGAGGGCGCTGCTCCGCCATTGAGAAATAATATAAAAAAAAAACAAATCTAATTTAAAATAATTTTAGCGTTATTGAAAATTCTTCCCCTGGGCTGCTCCCGTCCACCTCAACCAGAGTTATTACATAAAATTGAATCATAATTGATAATATTTTACTAGAAATGAAACCTCCTTGGCTTCAATATTTAGATTCGTTGTCTATTCTAATGTCAATTATTATAATGTCATAACAAAATAATGTCTAATACTTTTACACAGATTTTCTGTTCATTATTTTATACATTTGATGAAAAGGTCGTCGCATCGGGGGTTTTTAAATTTTCAATTTAGAGTTATTTTTTGTCAATGGTTAAAAAATATTGACATATTACTTGCATGCTGCGTCGCAGCTCCAAAATGGATGAAAATCGTTATCAACATGCACCTACTTATTTTCAGACTTGTTTTCGGGTTTAATACTGCTAATATAATACTGTAAAATAATATAATACTGTCATATTACTTACAGTATGAAATATAGATTTCATACTGTCATTAATATGACAGTATTATATACGATGAAGAATAAGCAAGAATAGCAAGCTGAAGTGGCAGTGGGCTGGCCATATCTCGCGAAGAACCGACAACCGCTGGGGTAAACGTGTTCTTGAGTGGAAACCTCGACTCGGCAAGCGTAGGTAGGACGCCCTCCGACCAGGTGGGATGACGATCTGCGACTGCAGGCAGATGCTGGATGCGGCAAGCTGAAAACAGGGCACTATGGCGCTCATTAGGGGAGGCCTATGTCCAGCAGTGGACAAGTATAGGCTGATGAAGATGATGATGATGATGATAATATAGGATGAAAATGTAATGATAAGATGATAATAGTACACTTGTCGTTGGCAAAATCATAGATAAACGATGGAAGCCATAAACTAAATTGGAATTGATAATAGTATGGGAGACCAAAATATGGAATATAGAATGCACCTATATTTAAAATACCAAGATTTCTTAGCTTCAGTTCCTTTTCTTAGTCATCTAACTAATAATACTCCTCGTTGCTCCTTGACAATAATAAATAAATAAATATCGCGAGATGAACCCACCACCTGTATGGTCCCAAAGTAAGCAACGCTTGTACTATGATGGGTACCGTACAATGGACTGGGGGCGCTCCCAGTGACACCAGAACTGTGCAAATTACGAAAATTTCCCAAATTTGCCCTGACGAGAATCGAACCCCCAATCACCAACCACCGAGCAGATTATCTATATTTTATAAATTATAATTACTTAACTACGCCTGTTTCACAATTTCTTGTACAAGCTAATTTACGCACGTGTGGTCTAATTAGTCCCGTTGCAAGTATTTCATCTCAAAATCCCAGCGCTAGGAATTCTAGCTAAAACAACTTCGCAGCATTTATCTTTAATGTTCTAAGTTAAAAGCCCGCAAATTGTAGTTCGTGATGATTTGTAAATAACTTTTCATTACTCATACTCTGAAAGTAGGTCTGAAGTTGCCTGAGAAGCGGGTTGAAAGTAATACTTTTCAGGCCCGGGAGTTTCGCTTTCAACTGACAGCTGTCAAATTATAAAAAAAAACTAGTTTCATTTTCACATTTCTATGGAACCATGTTCAAACTTTTTCTACAGTCACTCAATTACAGCACGATGTAAAATTGAAATAACATAAAGTTAAGTATTAATTCAAGAATATATATTTTTAAATGACTTAATTATAATTTAGTTTCAACAATTTCTTGAAAATAACATAGATTTGGGTAAAATATTTAAAGATGAAAATGAAAAATAATGGCTAAATAATGAAGTTAGCCAACCAAAAAAAAAAACAAATAGGCGGCATTCCGATTTTTTTTTTCGAGTTGTAGAGTATTGTTTATACTTCCTTGTATTATTTCTTTAGCCAATTCCTGTTTTTATTTTTATTTTCCTTGTATTCGTAATGAAAAGCACAGTGTTTACCTCGGGTGAAAGGCTTATTTTGTCCCTCGAACTATTAGCGCCCTCGCTACGCTCGGGCGCCCAACCCCGTCTCGGGACAAAATAAGTAACTTTCACCACTCATGTAACAATGTACTATTAAAATCTGCTATAAGCAAAATGGTGATGCATAGTCTTTAAAACTTCCGGAAAGGAATATCAGTATTCTTGCCACCATCACACGCGGACGGGATTTGTTTGATTAGGGGTAGGTTTTAATTTTATTTTATCTTAATTTTAATTCTATTTAAAATAATTTGTATATATTTATCTTAATTTTAATTAAATGAATTTAAAGTGATATCAATAAATATTAATTAATTTTACCAAAATAATATTAATCTGCGTTAAAGTCAATTGATATGTAATCCATATAGGTTACGCCAAACTAACATAAATTTCACATTATTCACCGACCACTCCCACCTTTAGTCATTGGAAATCGTCCTGCGTACGTTTGAGATTAGCTTGTTTACTATCATGCGCTATATTTAGTGCGTAGTAGATCGAGTTAATAGTATATTTATGACTATTACCGATACCACGTGTCAATCATTACCATTTCAATATGGTCAGGTGGAATACTTGTCTAAGTGTACCACTTTTTTCTTGCATTAACTAGCTTTTTAGATTTTCCTCTTATCCGCAATTTGTCCCTACCATGTGACTTTTTTAAAGAAATATTGCACTACTTAAAATTTTACTTATTTTAAACTCCGAGCGCGAGGCAAATACGGAATGGCATGGAAAAAACGGTGTCAAACTCGTCGTGAAAATGACCGCTTAGTGTTACATAGAATAGATTACCATCTGCCCAAAACTCGATAGCTGTATAGTAAAACTCTCCCGATCATCTAAGGGTTAAATAGCTCACATAATAGTTTCAGGCTTCTGGCCCAAAAATGACTCGAGCAGTTCACAGTTTACAATTCACGATCATTAATTTAAGCCTGGACTGTCTTGTTGAAATAAAACTATTTTACGGTATTTATCGCGTTTATTTCGTTTTTTATGTTCCCGACGTTTCGGCTACTAAGATAGTTTTATTTCAATGTGTAGTATTCGCGTAAATATAAAAAAACAATACCTGGACTGTCTTGTTTTTCTTCCAAATCCTCCTATTCCGTCTTTATATTAAATTCGTGCGTGTTCAAATACTTACATTTAGGTTTTCCCTAGAACTCGTCGAGGGTCAAACCCCGACGCCAACATTGGACACCATTGTCGATCCTTGCTTACAGGAGTAAGCAGCGGTGGGACTTTTGACGGGACTTGTCCCATAAAAAGCTTGATCTGAACGGAACAACATAACAAAAATATGACGTCAATTACTATGAAAGTGTCAATTTCCGACCGCATTTGTTTTTTTCCATTTACCTACTATTTAACCACATAACTAAATTAAGTAAAAATGATGTAGGTATTAACATAATTTAACGTCACTACTCGTGTGAGTCAATCAAGTTCAAGGAAAGCCGACTGAACCCCAGCAAGTACTTATTCCTGGTAACAAGGAAACTTAACATTGGTTTTGGCCATTTGTCATTATTGTGTGAAAACATACAATATTTCATGCTACATTGTGGAATAAACTATGGTCACTTATGGGCCATCTAAAAGCTTCACTCACAGAATTACAGGTAAGTAAATTTTGATTTTTCCAAGGGTATTTTAATATAAACAATTAGCTACTTTATTCTACTAAGATAGTTTGATAGAGTGAATTGGCTAATACATTTCTGCAATTATTAATAACTAAAATTGAAAATTTAGACTACCCCCGATGCGACGACTTTTAAAACTAAAATAGCTGATAATTTTCAAACGGCTGAACCGATTTTCATGAAATATAGCTAAGAACACTCTCGATCAGAATACCTATCTAACAAAATTGAAATCGGTTCATACGCTTAGGCGCTACGATGACACAGATACACAAATACACATGCAAAACTTATAACACCCCTCTTTTTTGTCGGGGTTTAAAAATACACTGGTGCCAATTCTGTTCGGTATAAATTTGGACGAAACTAAACTTGATATAAGTATATGTAAATATTTATACCTATGTTGCTCATACGTTACCATCACCATGATAAAGATAGCAATTTGTTAAGTCAAGTTTAATTAGTTAGGTACCCTTTCTTTTGATTTTCTTGATGAGTTGATTGGAACACGAATGAAAGGATGAAAGGAGGATTATGCCGAGCAGTGGGTAACAAGATGGACGGATATTAATAACTTACCACTAAAATAAATTCGTAAAATCAACAATTCATCTTCATTCATTACTAGTTCTTTGTTAACAAAACAAAGAAGAATAACTATAACATAATATGCTATGTTTTTGTAACTGCTAGAAAAGACAATACTTTCAACCAATAGACAAAACGATATGTTTTACGTGAAAATGTTAGGTCATTGACATGCCATAGCAGTATTGTTGAACGTTTGTAAGAAAGAGTTTCTTGAACAAAAAACGAGGTAACCAAACAACAAGCATATTATGTAAACCAAATTTATTTTATTGCAACGAGTAACCATTGAGTTTCTTGCTGGATCTTCTCAGTGGAAGCAGTATTCCGAACCGGTGGTAGATTCTAACTATTCATAAGTGTTTTGTTGGGCATCTCCAAATCTCATTAATACAGTTTGAGTTACTTCTGATGTTTATCCCACCTGTCCCCATTTTACTACCGGTGTGAAGTTGGCGGCCTAAAGTTGGCGGCCCTTTATAACCCGACAAAATTATAATGTCCCGAAATATTATTCAAATATCATGAAAGAAAATCTCTGTACGTGATTAAATAAGGGAAATAGGAAAACTGTGGCATCCTAGGTCGGAAAATTTTCAGGGGAAAACTATTTTTGAACGGATTTCTCTCATTTGTTTGTATCGAAACTTGCGATGAAACTTCAACTACTTCTGCCGAACTGATTTTCTAGAAACTTTGCACACGAATACAGTTCTCAAGAAATAATGATAAAATGATATTAGAAACCTTCAATCATGAAACCCTTATGCTGCAGGGATACTGCCTGCCTAAACCTAGAGTCTGGTGAAAATTTGGTCACGAGTTCCAGTCCAGACAAACCCCAACGACGATACGCAAGGGCTTGTATGAGAGCACTTTGGAAAGCTCTCAAGACAAGGAAAGCACACACAAGCCACAAAGTGACAACTTGCTCAGTTTCAGAATTACGAGATCTGAAAAACCAGCGACTGAAATTTCACCCCACTTTTCACACTTTTCGGTCAAAACAACCCCCAAGGACGATTCGCAAGGGGTTGTTTGGGGTCTCGTTGGAAAGCTCTTGAGTCATGGAACACGCATGCATAAGTCACAAACTGACAACTTGCTCGGTTTCAGAATTATGCGATCTGAAAAACCAGCGGCTGAAATTTCACCCCACTTTTCACACTTTTCGGTCAAAACAACCCCCAAGGACGATTCGCAAGGGGTTGTTTGGGGTCTCGTTGGAAAGCTCTTGAGTCATGGAACACGCATGCATAAGTCACAAACTGACAACTTGCTCGGTTTCAGCATTACAAGACCAGAAGATCCAGCGGCCTATTTTTTACCTAACTTTTCACACTTTTCGATCCAAACAACCCCCAAGGACGGTACGCAAGGGGTTGTTTGGGGTCTCGTTGGAAAGCTCTTGTGACATGGAACACGAATGCATAAGTCACAAACTGACAACTTGCTCAGTTTCAGAAATATAGACCAGAAAAACCATAAAATGGAATTTCACCCCACTTTTTACACCTTTCGGTCAAAACAACCCCCAAGGACGATTCGCAAGGGGTTGTTTGGGGTCTCATTGGAAAGCTCTTGAATCATGGAACACGCTTGCATAAGTCACAAACTGACAACTTGCTCGGTTTCAGCATTACAAGACCAGAAGATCCAGCGGCCTATTTTTTACCTAACTTTTCACACTTTTCGATCCAAACAACCCCCAAGGACGATTCGCAAGGGGTTGTTTGGGGTATCATTGGAAAGCTCTTGAATCATGGAACACGCATGCATAAGTCACAAACTGACAACTTGCTCGGTTTCAGAATTATGCGATCTGAAAAACCAGCGGCTGAAATTTCACCCCACTTTTCACACTTTTCGGTCAAAACAACCCCCAAGGACGATTCGCAAGGGGTTGTTTGGGGTCTCGTTGGAAAGCTCTTGAGTCATGGAACACGCATGCATAAGTCATAAACTGACAACTTGCTCGGTTTCAGCATTACAAGACCAGAAAATCCAGCGGCCTATTTTTTACCTAACTTTTCACACTTTTCGATCCAAACAACCCCCAAGGACGGTACGCAAGGGGTTGTTTGGGGTCTCATTGGAAAGCTCTTGAATCATGGAACACGCTTGCATAAGTCACAAACTGACAACTTGCTCGGTTTCAGCATTACAAGACCAGAAGATCCAGCGGCCTATTTTTTACCTAACTTTTCACACTTTTCGATCCAAACAACCCCCAAGGACGGTACGCAAGGGGTTGTTTGGGGTCTCGTTGGAAAGCTCTTGTGACATGGAACACGAATGCATAAGTCACAAACTGACAACTTGCTCAGTTTCAGAAATATAGACCAGAAAAACCATAAAATGGAATTTCACCCCACATTTTACACCTTTCGGTCAAAACAACCCCCAAGGACGATTCGCAAGGGGTTGTTTGGGGTCTCATTGGAAAGCTCTTGAATCATGGAATACGCTTGCATAAGTCACAAACTGACAACTTGCTCGGTTTCAGCATTACAAGACCAGAAGTTCCAGCGGCCTATTTTTTACCTAACTTTTCACACTTTTCGATCCAAACAACCCCCAAGGACGGTACGCAAGGGGATGTTTGGGGTCTCGTTGGAAAGCTCTTGTGACATGGAATACGAATGCATAAGTCACAAACTGACAACTTGCTCAGTTTCAGAAATATAGACCAGAAAATCCATAAAATGGAATTTCAACCCACTTTTTACACCTTTCGGTCAAAACAACCCCCAAGGACGATTCGCAAGGGGCTGTTTGGGGTCTGGTTGGAAAGCTCTTGAGTCATGGAACACGCATGCATAAGTCACAAACTGACAACTTGCTTAGTTTCAGAAATATAGACCAGAAAATCCATAAAATGGAATTTCACCCCACTTTTTACACCTTTCGGTCAAAACAACCCCCAAGGACGATTCGCAAGGGGTTGTTTGGGGTCTCGTTGGAAAGCTCTTGAGTCATGGAACACGCATGCATAAGTCACAAACTGACAACTTGCTCAGTTTCAGAAATGTAGACCAAAAAAACCATAAAATGGAATTTCACCCCACATTTTACACCTTTCGGTCAAAACAACCCCCAAGGACGATTCGCAAGGGGTTGTTTGGGGTCTCGTTGGAAAGCTCTTGAGTCATGGAACACGCATGCATAAGTCACAAACTGATAACTTGCTCGGTTTTAGCATTACAAGACCAGAAGATCCAGCGGCCTATTTTTTACCTAACTTTTCACACTTTTCGATCCAAACAACCCCCAAGGACGGTACGCAAGGGGTTGTTTGGGGTCTCATTGGAAATCTCTTGAGTCATGGAACACGCATGCATAAGTCACAAACTGACAACTTGCTCAGTTTCAGAAATATAGACCAAAAAAACCATAAAATGGAATTTCACCCCACATTTTACACCTTTCGGTCAAAACAACCCCCAAGGACGATTTGCAAGGGGTTGTTTGGGGTCTCATTGGAAAGCTCTTGAATCATGGAACACGCTTGCATTAGTCACAAACTGACAACTTGCTTAGTTTCAGAAATATAGACCAGAAAATCCATAAAATGGAATTTCACCCCACTTTTTACACCTTTCGGTCAAAACAACCCCCAAGGACGATTCGCAAGGGGTTGTTTGGGGTCTCGTTGGAAAGCTCTTGAGTCATGGAACACGCATGCATAAGTCACAAACTGACAACTTGCTCGGTTTCAGCATTACAAGACCAGAAGATCCAGCGGCCTATTTTTTACCTAACTTTTCACACTTTTCGATCCAAACAACCCCCAAGGACGGTACGCAAGGGGTTGTTTGGGGTCTCGTTGGAAAGCTCTTGTGTCATGGAACACGAATGCATAAGTCACAAACTGACAACTTGCTCAGTTTCAGAATTATAGACCAGAAAAACCAGTAACTGAAATTTCACCCCACTTTTTACACTTTACGGTCAAAACAACCCCCAAGGACGGTATGCAAGGGGTTGTTTGGGGTCTCGTTGGATAGCTCTTGAGTCATGGAACACGCATGCATAAGTCACAAACTGACAACTTGCTCGGTTTCAGCATTACAAGACCAGAAGATCCAGCGGCCTATTTTTTACCTAACTTTTCACACTTTTCGATCCAAACAACCCCCAAGGACGGTACGCAAGGGGTTGTTTGGGGTCTCATTGGAAATCTCTTGAGTCATGGAACACGCATGCATAAGTCACAAACTGACAACTTGCTCAGTTTCAGAAATATAGACCAGAAAAACCATAAAATGGAATTTCACCCCACATTTTACACCTTTCGGTCAAAACAACCCCCAAGGACGATTCGCAAGGGGTTGTTTGGGGTCTCATTGGAAAGCTCTTGAATCATGGAACACGCTTGCATAAGTCACAAACTGACAACTTGCTCGGTTTCAGCATTACAAGACCAGAAGTTCCAGCGGCCTATTTTTTACCTAACTTTTCACACTTTTCGATCCAAACAACCCCCAAGGACGGTACGCAAGGGGATGTTTGGGGTCTCGTTGGAAAGCTCTTGTGTCAACACGAATCTTGTAATGCTGAAACCGAGCAAGTTGTCAGTTTGTTACTTATGCATGCGTGTTCCATGACTCAAGAGCTTTCTAACGAGACCCCAAACAACCCCTTGCGAATCGTCCTTGGGGGTTGTTTGGATCGAAAAGTGTGAAAAGTTAGGTAAAAAATAGACCGCTGGATCTTCTGGTCTTGTAATGCTGAAACCGAGCAAGTTGTCAGTTTGTGATTTATGTATGCGGGTTCCATGACTTAAGAGCTTTCCAATGAGACCCCAAACAACCCCTTGCGAATCGTCCTTGGGGGTTGTTTTGACCGAAAGGTGTAAAAAGTGGGGTGAAATTCCATTTAATGGTTTTTCTGGTCTATATTTCTGAAACTGAGCAAGTTGTCAGTTTGTGACTTATGCAAGCGTGTTCCATGATTCAAGAGCTTTCCAACGAGACCCCAAACAACCCCTTGCGTACCGTCCTTGGGGGTTGTTTGGATCGAAAAGTGTGAAAAGTTAGGTAAAAAATAGTCCGCTGGATCTTCTGGTCTTGTAATGCTAAAACCAAGCAAGTTGTCAGTTTGTGACTTATGCAAGCGTGTTCCCTGATTCAAGAGCTTTCCAATGAGACCCCAAACAACCCCTTGCGAATCATCCTTGGGGGTTGTTTTGACCAAAAGGTGTAAAAAGTGGGGTGAAATTCAATTTTATGGTCTTTCTGGTCTATATTTCTAAAACTGAGCAAGTTGTCAGTTTGTGACTTATGCATTCGTGTTCCATGCCACAAGAGCTTTCCAAGGAGACCCCAAACAACCCCTTGCGTACCGTCCTTGGGGGTTGTTTGGATCGAAAAGTGTGAAAAGTTAGGTAAAAAATTGGCCGCTGGATCTTCTGGTCTTTTAATGCTGTAACCGAGCAAGTTGTCAGTTTGTGACTTATGCCAGCGTGTTCCATGATTCAAGAGCTTTCCAATGAGACCCCAAACAACCCCTTGCGAATCGTCCTTGGGGGTTGTTTGGATCGAAAAGTGTGAAAAGTTAGGTAAAAAATAGGCCGCTGGACCTTCTGGTCTTGTAATGCTGAAACCGAGCATGTTGCCAGTTTGTGACTTATGCATGCGTGTTTCATGACTCAAGAGCTTTCCAACGAGACCCCAAACAACCCCTTGCGAATCGTCCTTGGGGGTTGTTTTGACCGAAAAGTGTGAAAAGTGGGGTGAAATTTCAGCCGCTGGTTTTTCAGATCGCATAATTCTGAAACCGAGCAAGTTGTCAGTTTGTGACTTATGCATGCGTGTTCCATGACTCAAGAGCTTCCAACAAGACTCCAAACAACCCCTTGCGTACCGTCCTTGGGGGTTGTTTTGACCGTAAAGTGTAAAAAGTGGGGTGAAATTTCAGTTTCTGGTTTTTCTGGTCTATAATTCTGAAACTGAGCAAGTTGTCAGTTTGTGACTTATGCATGCGTGTTCCATGACTCAATAGCTTTCTAACAAGATCTCTAACAACCCCTTGCGTACCGTCCTTGGGGTTTTTGGATCGACAAGTGTTAAAAGTTAGGTAAAAAATAGGCCGCTGGATCTTCTGGTCTTGTAATGCTGAAACCGAGCAAGTTGTCAGTTTGTTTTTTATGCAAGCGTGTTTCATGATTCAAGAGTATTCCAAAGAGACCCCAAACAACCCCTTGCGAATCGTCCTTGGGGGTTCTTTGGATCGAAAAGTGTGAAAAGTTAGGTAAAAAATAGGCCGCTGGATCTTCTGGTCTTGTAATGCTGAAACCGAGCAAGTTGTCAGTTTGTGACTTATGCATGCGTGTTCCATGACTCAATAGCTTTCCAACGAGACCCCAAAAAACCCCTTGCGAATCGTCCTTGGGGGTTTTTTTGACCGAAAAGTGTGAAAAGTGGGGTGAAATTTCAGTTTCGGGTTTTTCTGGTCTATAATTCCGAAACTGAGCAAGTGGTCAGTTTGTGACTTATGCATACGTGTTTCGTGACTCAAGAGCTTTCCAACGAGACCCCAAACAACCCCTTGCGTACCGTCCTTGGGGGTTGTTTTGACCGTAAAGTGTAAAAAGTGGGGTGAAATTTAAGTTTCTGGTTTTTCAGATCGCATAATTCTGAAACTGAGCAAGTTGTCAGTTTGTGACTTATGCATGCGTGTTCCATGACTTAAGAGCTTTCCAACTAGACCTCTCACAACCCCTTGCGTACCGTCCTTGGGGGTTGTTTGGATCGAAAAGTGTGAAAAGTTAGGTAAAAAATAGGCCGCTGGATCTTCTGGTCTTGTAATGCTGAAACCGAGCAAGTTGTCAGTTTGTGACTTATGCAAGCGTGTTCCATGATTCAAGAGCTTTCCAATGAGATCCCAAACAACCCCTTGCAAATCGTCCTTGGGGGTTGTTTTGACCGAAAGGTGTAAAAAGTGGGGTGAAATTCCATTTTATGGTTTTTCTGGTCTATATTTCTGAAACTGAGCAAGTTGTCAGTTTGTGACTTATGCATTCGTGTTCCATGTCACAAGAGCTTTCCAACGAGACCCCAAACAACCCCTTGCGTACCGTCCTTGGGGGTTGTTTGGATCGAAAAGTGTGAAAAGTTAGGTAAAAAATAGGCCGCTGGATCTTCTGGTCTTGTAATGCTGAAACCGAGCAAGTTGTCAGTTTGTGACTTATGCATGCGTGTTCCATGACTCAAGAGCTTTCTAACGAGACCCCAAACAACCCCTTGCGTACCGTCCTTGGGGGTTTTTGGATCGAAAAGTGTAAAAAGTTAGGTAAAAAATAGGCCGCTGGATCTTCTGGTCTTGTAATGCTAAAACCGAGCAAGTTGTCAGTTTGTGACTTATGCATACGTGTTCCATGACTCAAGAGCTTTCCAACGAGACCCCAAACAACCCCTTGCGAATCGTCCTTGGGGGTTGTTTTGACCGAAAAGTGTGAAAAGTGGGGTGAAATTTCAGCCGCTGGTTTTTCAGATCGCATAATTCTGAAACCGAGCAAGTTGTCAGTTTGTGACTTATGCATGCGTGTTCCATGACTCAAGAGCTTTCCAACGAGACCCCAAACAACCCCTTGCGTACCGTCCTTGGGGGTTGTTTTGACCGAAAAGTGTGAAAAGCGGGGTAAAATTTCAGTCGCTGGTTTTTCAGATCTCGTAATTCTGAAACTGAGCAAGTTGTCACTTTGTGGCTTGTGTGTGCTTTCCTTGTCTTGAGAGCTTTCCAATGTGCTCTCATACAAGCCCTTGCGTATCGTCGTTGGGGTTTGTCTGGACTGGAACTCGTGACCAAATTTTCACCAGACTCTAGGTTTAGGCAGGCAGTATCCCTGCAGCATAAGGGTTTCATGATTGAAGGTTTCTAATATCATTTTATCATTATTTCTTGAGAACTGTATTCGTGTGCAAAGTTTCTAGAAAATCAGTTCGGCAGAAGTAGTTGAAGTTTCATCGCAAGTTTCGATACAAACAAATGAGAGAAATCCGTTCAAAAATAGTTTTCCCCTGAAAATTTTCCGACCTAGGATGCCACAGTTTTCCTAATTCCCTTATTTAATCACGTACAGAGATTTTCTTTCATGATATTTGAATAATATTTTGGGACATTTTAATTTTGTCGGGTTATAAAGGGCCGCCAACTTTAGGCCGCCAACTTCACACTGGTATTTTACTTGCGTTCCCAATGGTCGTACATCTGACGAGGATAATATTTTTTTTTTTAATGGAAATGGAATATTCTGAATAATCAATTACTATCCGACGACCGCTTGGCGCAGTGGTTTGAGCGTAGGTGCTCGTCTCACTACACCGTGGTTCTGGGTTCGGTTACCTTCGGGGCAAATTTCTGGGTGTCACTGGGATCGCCCCCAGTTCATTGTACGGTACCCATAGTACAATGTTTGCTTAGTTTAGAACCATACAGTTGGTGTGTTGGTCTGGCGATATCTATTTAGGTATTGTGTTTGACGTATTTTCCTATTGTTGATTGATAGACCATCACTATTCTTTAGATATAGTCACCGTTTAGTTTGTAGAGACTATCACAAAGAAAGGATTATAATCGCCTATTTCCGCATCTCCCGGCGAACCTCACCGCCAACTAAGGCATGCAAATACAAATTTTGGACCCCTGCCAAGCCACAGCTCATCTAAGCATCGCTAACTACGGAAAACTGTATGTTAACGAGATCTTCCGTCAACACACTCATAGATTACGTATCGATTAGTATTAGCTGCACTAGGTAGAGCCTGTGACATTGCCTGTATCAGGAATAATACATTTTTTATGAAATTCTGCTTTTTTGGTATTTTTTACGGCTGGAAAATAAATGATATAGAAAAAGCAGTTATCTCTGATGTACCATTTACTCTTAAGTTCAGTAGTACAATGAAGATCACCATCATCGACGTCACCGATAGATGACGTCATTCCCCTCGCGATTGCACCCCTAATTAAGTCTAATCCAACAAGCGATTAACCCTCCACACGGCGGCACTCAACTCCGCCAGTACCTAATATAAACAAGTGCGGTCGTGCGTTAGCGCATTGTTCAATAGAACCCGCGCACGCGTCCTCCCGTCTGGCTAGTGTTTGTGAGTGAGCGAAGATGTCCCGCGTATTGTGTTTTGTAAGTTATTCTTGAATTATTATTTTTAAACCAATGAAAATTACAGCGAAAGTAAGAATAGCATAAACAAATACTTTTACAACATTGGGAACTGATAATTATTAATTTATTATGAATTGCAATTAGAATAGAATAGAATAACTCTATATTGCACACAAAAGTTCGGAATATATCTAATAAAATAAAAAAACAATAGTGTACATTGGGCGGTCTTATCGCAGACTGCGATCTCCTTGCATTTTTGCTAATATCGTTAGTGGCATTTACAACTTAACGCTGCCATTTATGCTTCGGAAAGCACGTTAAGCTGTAGGTCTCGGCTATCACAATCGCTAACCCATGTCGGAGGTCTTTGGGCGGCCTGAACAATCCACCACCACAATTGGCCGCTAACTCATACGAAAAAAAGAAGGTTTTAAAAGCATAGGTTCCTGACTATATCATGAAATAACATTATAGTTTACCTACTGAACCAGACTAAAAAGGAAATAGTACTTTATGATAAGTATATCGACAGTTGATTTTCCACTAAACATGAAGAAGAAAATAAAGAAACGTGACACCTAAATGTTCCAATAATCACAATAATAAGACACTGAATATATTACCACGACATCCTCTACCAACCACTAGGAACATGAAAGAGGGTCGTCGCCAATTGTAATACACCATCAGAATCCAACGAAGCGGGTAATCGCTTCCACAATTACACATTTCCAACTGTTTTGTCGCAACAGAAGGAATCATACGGCGCACGGATACTTACTAACATAACATGCGTGTGACAATCCCATTGTGAGGTTTAGCAACGGTGTCGCAAGACGATGTGACCAGTGCACGAGGTAAAATAACAGGGGTATGAACAGCCATGTAAACTGTTGCAAAAAATAAATGAACTGGATAATGTTGCATCGAAAACGACTAGAATATAATAAGCTCGAATTATATACTTCAAAAACCTGAAAGAAAAATATACGGGCTGTGTGAGTACAAAATCTTCTTAAATGGTGATATCATTTAAAAATTTGTTCGTTATGAAACAATATAACGAAATTGTGAAATATCAATACTTACCTACCCCTGGCAATCTAGGCAGTCAGTGAATATGCGTTGTGCAGAAAGTAACTTCATTGTCAATTATTTTAACATCAAAAGTTACCACCACTTTACCTGACTCATTTATACATACAAATAAATAAAATTATAGTGTCTGTTTGTTATATCAAACTAACACATTTTCACTAAATACATTTGAAAGTACATATGGTACTTATAACAAAAACGCGAACAAAATTGTCTGTCTGTTTGTTCCGGGTATATACCTAATCTCCGAAACGGCTGGACCGATTTTTACGGGAACTTTCACTGGCAGATAGTGATGTTACAAGCAGTAATTTAGGCTACGTTTTCTGTGAAAAACAAAATACATAAAAAATGGGTTCCACGTAAAACATTATTTATTATTATTAACCTTTCGAAAATTCTGCGAACTGAGCGAATATTTTTGTTAAAAAATTGTTAAGTTCAATTCCACGCGGACAAACTTGCAGGCACAGCTACTGAGTTATATTTTTGCCAAAAACACGTCTCGAAAATAAATCAATCATCGCATGTAACTTCTGTCAAGATAACATCTATTTGTGTCCCTTAATAAATCGACATATACGTGACAAACAGAGGAACTGAGTTGAATGATCCCTTTATGAGTCAGGCTGAGCCAAAATTATACTAACAAGGTCAAGGGCGGGATAAGACATTATGTAAAACGTCATAACACGTTTTATGAGTGGTACGTTTTGTGTCAAGTATTTTAACTTATGACTTTAATTTGGTCCACAAATTTGTGGAACATGGATGATGATTTATAATAATGATAAGTAAATTAAATTCCTCATAAACAGCAGAAGAGTCGTTTTAGGTAAAGCGCCATCTAGCGATATTTTTTGTATAGGTACTGCCGTGTGGAAAGACCATTTATAAATCTCACAATGTCTTACAAATGAGCTACGTACACATCACCTCCGCCATGTACCTACCTCTAAACTGGAAGTCATAAGGACAAAGGAAACATTGTTTTTTATTAAGCGTCATCAAATGCAGAAAAGACAATTATTTTGAGGAAACTTATGCGTAAAATGTAGATTTCTACTTCGAAATTGCCAGCGTTCATCCTTAAACCATTACATACCTAAAGGTTTCCTGAACCAAGGACAGCTTCGGGATTTCGTTCATGCTCACACACCTCAGATTTAGTTTGATCAATAATCAACATAGCTCCATATCTAGAAATATTTCTTTGATTGCAACTCAACAGAACGACATTGTCATCAAGTCTCTTCCCAATAGCAGCAAGGTCCCATCTCAGTCGTTACGTCACTATGTGATATGATGGTGTGTAACGACCGCGGCCGGTGATGTAGTTCAAAGTAGGTGAAGGTTTACCCATCACTCACATACTAATGATGTTACTTACTCACGGCTTCCTTCCGTCAAATGTAATGAAATTACACAAATGATGTTATGTCCGGTAATAGGTAATATGTTATTACCTTCAAAGAAGTATTTTTGTAAGCTTATTCAATAATTGTATGAAACCATATTTTTTTCTATTCGCTAGAGTTTTATGGGCCCACTTCATCATTCTAAGCTTTGCTATTATTTTCCATCAAACTTCTTTGGCCCTTTAATAATAATAATAATAATAATAAACATCGCCAGACGAACACACCAACTGTATGGTCCCAAACTAAGCAACGCTTGTACTATGGGTACTGTACAATAAACTAGGGGCGATCCCAGTGACACCCAGACTAGGGAAAATTACGTAAAGCCCATTTCAGAAATTACCCCGGCGGGAATCGAACCTGCAACCACCATCTGCAGTGAGCCGAACGGCCTACGCTCGAACCACTGCGCCAAGCGGTCGCCAATCTTTCCCTAACTATTATTAGCCCTTATAATTTGAGATCCGCATCGCAACTTTTCTACATCGATTCCCGATCCTTGGAATTAGTGAGAATAATCCATTCCTAATTATCGGCTCTCTCAAAATTCATCCATCTTCCTTCGGTTTTGTGTCATTCCCTATAAAATTCACAATTCTTCTAGTGACGTGATCATCTGTTCTTCTTCTATCTTCATCAACGTACCAGTATTAAATGGAATTCATCTCATGAGATGATCGCTCATCAGCGGCAGACAAACAAATAGTATTTAATATTCATGTTGATTAATTTATTCGTCGTCTGGCGACATGGATTACGAATGCCTATGATAATGGCGGAATCGATCGACGGATGGCATTATTTTAAAGTTTATTTTTCTCAGGAATATCCTTAGATTCATTAGCTCTGTATCCTATGGTCCTATTAAACATTTAGAGCGAGAGACGTCCACGGTTGGATCTAGGCTTTCCGCAAAAGCTACGTTATAATTTGAAATTGATTTGATGAAATTCCATTACGCCAAATTTGGAGGTAAATATGTTTCAAATCATTAGGGGAGGTCCAGCAGTGGACAAGCATAGGCTGATGATGATGATGATGATGATGTTTCAAATGTTTGAATTTGGTTCGCTTTCATGGAAAATAAAATTATTTATAATAAACGTGTCAGCTATCTCAGATAGGTAGATACCAGCACTGAAGCATGCAATATACTTTCAAGGAAATAAGGAAATTAAAGATATTAGCGCAGATGAAATCATAATACTTTCTTTTTTGCCCAATAAGTAATTCATATTTGCATTTTTTATCATTTTGCTATGAAGAAGGTTTATATATATCTACGTCGTTATTCATACAAATATGCGTCAAAATTCGCGTGTGTGACGATTTTCGTAACTGTCATACGGCGACCATACAAATGTTACTGTCCTCAGGTGAACCTTATACAAGGTTACTGTTAGAGTCGACACATGAATTACAATTAGCCAGAGATTTGAGATGTAGCGTAAAGATAACACAGGTTACTGTTACGACACGAGTAAATAAATGATGACCTACCGATATAAATGTCAGTAAAATAGTATGATTGCCTATCTAATACCGGGGCTCTATCAGTGAATATATAATAATACTAGAATAAATATAATTTTGTTTAAAGTACCCTTCTACCTTGAGTTTATACCTTGAGTGTGCTAGAGTCACTGGCAGTAGCGCATGCGTAAAATATGTATATATATATATATATATGCCAATTTGTTAGTAACTTGGATGGGTAACAGGAGAGCTCCATTTTAATTGCCAGACGAATATTAAATTACCTAGCGCATTAAGTTATGTTAGACAAGATACTTGGGAACGGGGGTGACCACTATAAAATTTTTGATAGGCATCAAGTTTTGCTCGATAATATCAAATCCCTGATTCTCATATAACATTTTTTTAAATTACAGTATATTATCGCAACTGTGTTCATCGCAGTGAGTGCCTTCCCCTCCGCCTCGCAGCGTATGTACACTCAACATGCGCAGGAACAGCTCAGCCCGTAAGTTATTGATAGCAACCCTCAATTAAGACGGAATGATTGGTTGATAGAAACTTACATGACATTTTATTACAAGAATAATTTCTTATTTTTTCCAGCTTAAACTACTACCTGGACAGCCAAGACAACTACTTTGGCCCCGATCAGAAACAAGGTGAGTCAATAAAATAATTCCAAAAAGTTGAGTTACCTATGCCACATTTGGTTCTTTGAATTTGGCGGAGACACTCTGTGACACTCAAAGTTGGGTTTAGGGTTCAAAATCCCTGGCTTGGTAGTATAATTGATCTTCTTGTTTCCAGACGTGAACCGTGCCCCAGCACGGCTAGAGACTTTGGAGCCCGATAGTGAAGTAGAGTTGGTACCAGGAGTGCAGCCGCCTCAGCAGCCTCCACAACAGGTAGCACAAAATTACTAGAGAATTGCCTTCAAGATTTAATAAGCAATATTGAAAACCCAACGTTGCCTTATGAAAACGCCCAGGAGTCGTAACCACTTTGTGTTTTATCACACAAAGCATTTGCTGGTGCTTTAAGGAGCAAGAAATACTTTGACACTCTTGTGATCAGGATGTTCTATTAATACAAAAATCATTTTATTTACCCACGTTCCTTTTTAGTTCCGAATCTTTACAAAACCTTCAGTTGGTTCCAGTATAAGTAGATACTAAGGTTTGCGCAAATTGATATATTAATTTACTTTTTTTTACAGCAGCCTGTAGCTCCAAATATACCCGGTCTCCTGCCCGGGCAAAGAGTGTACATAGTTCACATGCCCGTGCCTGGATACAGGTAATAAAACTTTAACCTAAAACTCTACTTTCATACCAAATAAACCTCTATCACAGCAGGTTGAAACAGAAAGATGGTATACTTTTATATACTTTTTTCAAAACATAATTTGGTAATTCCAAAACTATCAGCTTAGGAGGAAACTTGAAAAAAAAGGTTACCGGGATACAGCTGTTGACAGATTTCATAAGTCTACAAAACCTTTAGTACTTCAAGTGTCCCACAAACCCGATTGTTTTAGATTTACAAAGTAAATTTGCAAAAAAAATTGTATACCCTTTCTGTTCCACCTAGTATAACCAAGTATAACTGAATAGACGCTCTTCCACCTCGGTAATGCATTAATGCTCTATGCTGGCATAGAGCATTAATGTAAGTAGCCTAGTTGAAATGGTCGCCTGCAGAATTTGGCAATTCTCTTGGTGCCCTTTCTTTTTATTCCATCCATGATCCACTTTGATCTAGTACTATGAACCAGAATACGCACACTCCACTAAACTAGCTTTCTCATTTTATTTTAATACCTCAAGCGGAGTAAGATTTGATTATTATTTACTAAGTATTACTTATTTAGTGACAATGGTGTTGCCCGCTCATATTCTGTTGTTGTTCCTGAGAATGTTCACCATCTTTTATTCATTGAAAAGAGTAACCATTTCTTGCCGGATCTTCTCAGTGGAAGCGTATTCCGAACCTGTGGTAGATTATAACTATTTATAAATGCTTTGTTGGCTTACATAATAAGTTTAAGTTTGAATGAATATCTTAGTGAATTATTTTCTCTCCGGCAGACCGGGCACAATTGCAGGATACCAACCAGTTTACATTGTCGCTGCTGCACCTCAAGGCAATGCAGGATATCCTGGCAATGGTAAGATGATATATTGTATATAAATCACCATAAACTTTAAATCATCATCATCGCTCTATCCCCACCGTTTTTCCAACTTCACATCTTCTCTATCCTATCATTTTTCAATAATCGTCATTCTCTAATTCATCTATCTGCGTCCTATTTTTTAATCAACATTTTCTAAAATGTCTCCTTCTGTCAGGTTACCAGAACGCAATACTACTTGACCAATCAGGGCAACCAGTGTCTCCTGTGTTGGGCTACCAGAAGACCGCAGTACCAGCTTCCCAATCTAACCCTGGATTCATAGTCGGTGGCCCTCTTGCACTACCCAGACCTTTGGAATTCGGGTACCAAGACTATGCTAATCCGTGAGTTATTTGTATTACCGCTTTAAATGAATATATATACGGTGCTAATCATGAAGCAATTGTAGAAAATGAGAATTATGAATCATCATCATGAGAGAAGTAGCGAAACAAAGTATTTGTGGTTAGGTACTAACTTATACTCGTATGCAAATCTAGACGCAAATGCATCAATAGACTTGAAAGTGCATTTACGCCTACAAAACCCCATGATAAGTAAACAACTTACTAAATAACTAAGCTAAGTTTTAAGAAGTATAGTACAAGTTAGAAAACGTCTGCTATTTCCATTTCACAATCAAAAACAATTACGTAAAACGTAATCACAAAGATATACAAAGCGGTGTACAACTTTTTACAATAGTAGAAATACAATTGACCCGCTAGTCAATCGTCTCTATAATTTCAGTGAAAGTTTTGTTTTTTTACGAAAGTAATATCTTTCAACAAAATACCAAATTCAATCATCTACATTTTTCTGAGTGGATATCTGTAAATAATTAAATAGTAATAAACTTGCAGGTTTTAGAACCGAACATCAACAACGCTATAGTCATTTGTAAACTTTCTTCTGTATTCAGGAGATCGTTTCACTTCGTGCCTCGTTACTACTGGTTTTGTAGTGAACTCCGTAAAGCCTATGGATAAGTTGCTCAACTGGTTGAGCAGCGTCTTGTAGGATTTCACAAAATATAGACAAACACTTTACTGAGAACCTAGATCTAACAACAATAATGGATGTTTTCAATAAATAACAGTAGGTAATATTAATATAGTATTCTAGAATTAAATCATACATCAATTTAGACATATTTCTTATTGGTTATATATTATAAGCTGTCCATTTATAACGAATAATCTTCTTGAATAAAATATAGTAACTAACATATTATTAAACTTAAACTCTATAGAAAAGCGTATTTTAACTCCTCAGAGCACCAATCTTTCAAGCTGTCGACGGCATCAGAGGCATACAAGTTGCACAAATTGCACTGCAACCTGCAAGTCAGCCTCAAAGAACTCCAGTTGAACCTGTACAACAGGCGAATGCTGCACCATCTCCAAACCGTGCTGCAGGAGAGAGCGGTTAACAACCTTATTATTTACGTAACAAGGATCTAGTTGAAGTGTCTTGGAATGTACCTGACAATAATCGGGATATACCGAACAGTTAAACAGACTATACACACACGCTTTGCCAAAATTAGATATAGGATAACCATATATGTGACAGGCGGTGAGCCTATCGTCGCTATTCGCTAATATGCAGTCTCTATGGAATGAATATGGTGTTAATTGATCAGTTGCCTTTTGCGGTATTAAATAAATTAGGGCCCGCATTGATAAATGTATCTCAAGTCTGGGAGTGGTCTTGAGTTCACGTAAGATATGTCATTTGGTACCGGGATGACGTTCGGATGATATTTCCAAAATCATTCTCGGCCTAAAGATCAATTTATTAATACGAAGGAGTCATTATATTTTAACGAACCAAGGGTAATGATGATTTGTTTTGATCATGTTTTTTTGTCAATTCTGTAAGGATATAAACATAATTGTAAATAGGTAGTTATATTATTAAATAATGAGTTTGAAATTAATATGTTGTAATTTAATTCCAGAAGCACTCCTCGCGGCCAAAGACTCTCCGCAAGCCGACAAAGAAGATCCTCCAAAGTCCAAATTAAGGTCAGGGGCGATACCAAGAAAACTGATCATCGACTTGAATTAATTTACGATTGAACCACAATTAGCTCTACATATCAAGATCAAAATAGAATCTCATTGAACGATGTAGGATTTAATTGATTGAATTTGTCCAAAGCCTTTAGAAATATTGCCAGTTATGATGTAAGTTAGGGTAGAGATTTCTTTCAGCCAGCCTGCACCAAATCAAATAGCCCTATCCATGTTTTATTATTTATCAATATCTTCGTTGATTTCTTCTTCTTTTCTGCTATGTTATATTTTATTTATATTTCATGGCTGTAATAAGTCTCAATTACTGTCGTTTAGCGAACGAACAATCGCACATGAGTTACAAAATATGTAAAAGTATTAGTTTCTTATATTTATATAATTAAAATAAAATGGTATAATTAGAATTCCGTGTTGTTTATTCCCCACCTTAGAAACGTGCATAATTTTAACCACTAACTATAACCAAAAAAATTACTACAAGTTCAATGTTCAACATTATCTAAAATCCATAGCCGAAAAACCTCATAAGTATGTTACATCTCTTCAAGCGCCACACAACCCTACTGTCAGGTACCTACTCGATAACCTAAAAAGTCACAATCTCCATCTTCGTAGGCAGTTCAAGCATAGCAGTACCTGTACAGATATGGAGCGATAGCCCCCCCATTAACGGGAGGGACCGGTAGCCCGCTTTCTACAGCGATAAATGAACAGACACTGCGCTCGGAAAATAACGAAGACGTCTATCGTGAATTATGATGTTATTACAGAGAAATTTAGTTTATAGTCGATTCGAAAATCAGCGCTGGAGAAGATTCGCTGCCTTTCAGCTCAAGTGAGCTAAAATCCCACAATGTGGCACAGATGACGAAGAGGAAAATATTAATCTAGCTATTTCCAGTGTATTTCGTCTCTTTTCATACTCTTTCCTGTGCCTGGGTCAAATAAATGTTTCGATTTAATTTATATACAAGATAAGCTTGTGTAAGTTAAATGTTAAGTCGATCTGATAATGCTGTTTAGGTACTCACTTAATTATTCCGTATAGCACAGTGGATAATAGGCAAGTATATGATTGGTTTCGATAGAAAATACTATAGACAGCTTCCCGTATTCAGTTATGTGTATTCCTAAGGCTGTAAGCTTGCCGCCTTGAAACTAAAAAGAACGCCAGATTACAACCGGTGTCCTGTCTCATTCGTCAAGCGACAAATCCGACTGGAGTCGCTTGACGAATGGAACAGTCGTTTCAAGACAGGAGCGTCGGTAACTAAGGTGTTCTTCCCCGATGCGATAGAGGCTTACAGTATTGTGATGAAGATGGAGATTGACCCAGTAATGACACAAGTGTTGACAGGACACTGCAGGTTCTCCGAGTACTTGAATCGCTTCAACCGCAAGGAGAGCCCGGCGTGCATCTGCGACCCGGAGATAGAAGAAAGCGTGTTGCACATCATAGTGGAATGTCCGGTCCACTGCAAAGAAAGATCAGAACTAGAAACAATAAAAAATAACAATACCCGAAATATAATAAGAGATAAAAACACTAGAAACTTTATAAAATATTGCAAGGAAATAGCCAGTAAAGTGGCACACAGAAATAAATAATGCTCACATATAAACGACAATCACATCAAACTTTAACTAAATAACAAACTTATTTAACAAATTAAAAAAACGCTTAACTTACCACAATATCACTGCAACTTTAAAGCGTACGAACTTGTTCATTTCTCTTGACGCTTATGTCGTTGAAAACATTTTTTGTGTGGGCACATGGCCGTGCCAACTATGACGGAGTAATAGTATTTGAATTTAATTAAAAAAATAATTTATCGTTCACTATACACCTATGTGTATAAATAACGCGACACTATCCATACTAATCTGACACGTTCCTACGGGGGTCGCAATAAACACCAGCCTATTAGAACCGTTAAAACAGTCCGGTACTTATAAAGCAACCCCATATTTATAACCTAAAGGATGTCAAGTATTAATTATACTTGTCCACTAATTAAATATTTCCTATATAATTATGGTTCACTAAATTATTTTTTAATCAAGTTCCCCACCCAGGTTTAAATTAATATTTCCTCAGAATCTTATCTTTAGTCTGTAAAACTGCTACCGTTAGTACCTACTCAAAGCTCTACTTTATCGTCAGTAACGGGTCGCCTTCCTGTATCAACGTCCATTCCAATAAGTATAACGTCTACCAACTTATTTTGCCAACAAATATGTTTAGAAACGCTTCTTTGGCTTTCAATATTGATACATTTTATCCAAGATATCATTCGAGGAGTTGCAAAGATAAGTTTGCAAACGTCCAAGTGCGTTATCCAGTTTACGATCTGTAAAGGAATCAGACATAATTATGACCAATTGGAGATGTTGTCGGACATAAATAACAGATAATGGACGCAAGATAGACGTGAATAGATTTTAATTCAATTAAATTGTAATTCAATTCCAATTACACTGAGTTATTGGTTGTCTGACTATTATTTTCAGTTATAATGTTGCGTCCGTGATACTTTTGGTAGTCCATTCGCAAATTATAGGTCTAGATTCCGTAGTCGGTAATGACTTTGACGATTTTATTGCAATTTTTACGATATGAGATTTAGTTGGTTTCTCCAGAAAATGACAAGATATGTCCAATATCCAACGTAGTCAACACTAAATCGTTATTTCAACATTTATGACGAATGTAAAATCAGTTTTCCATAAAATGCTATAGGTGCCATATTAGAATCAATGAATATTAGAAACGTAGGCTCTTATGGAGTCAAAAAGTTTAATATCTCTGCCTGATAAAATAGTACATTGTTACACGAGTGGTGAAAGTGACTTATTTTTCCCGAGACGGGGTTTGGTGCCCGAGCGTAGCGAGGGCGCTCATAGTTCGAGGGACAAAATAAGTCTTTCACCCGAGGTAAACACTGTGCTTTTCATTACGAATACAAGGAAAATAAAAATAAAAACAGGAACTGGCTAAAGAAATAATACAAGGAAGTATGTATAAGTACTCTACAATCCGAAAAAAAAAAAAAGATCGGATTGCCGCCTATTTTGTTTTTTTTCGTTGGCCAGCTTTATTATTTAGCCATTATTTTTCATTTTCATCTTTAAATATGTTGCCCAAATCTATGTTATTTACCTTGTTCCTACTTTCAGAGTATGAGTAATGAAAAAATATATAACGAACTAATAACATACTTTTTTAACCGACTTCCAAAAAAGGTGGAGGTTATATATGCGTCTGTATTTTTCTTTTGATGGACAGAATTAACAGTCAGTGGACAGCTTAAAACTGGAAACTAGGCAAGCTGAACCTGTCGGGGCTAGAAACTGGAAATCATGCATTGAAACTAAAATAAAGAAAAAATCTTGTTGTTCCTGAGGACGCATAAAATAACAAACAAACCATTTAATCATAGAACATTCTCTTGTACCGATATAAACATGCAGAGTGAATCTACTGTACACTTTTTGTACTCATGCAATTTTCAAAGAACAGAAAACTACAATTTGTTCCCGCTAATCGACCATCAAAATTTATATCATTATTATACAAATAAAAGCTAAGAACAATAACCCAAGTTCTAAAAACCACATTTTGTTTATTATCATCGACCCGCATTGTGGTGACCTTGATACTGCATCATTATATTACCATCCACCACCTGCTGTAATACTTGATCTTGATTGATTTACCTTGATGTAAGATTGATGTAAGTAAATATAACTTAAAAACTCCATGTGCAGTCAATCACAAACTGTAGCAACTTCCAAGCAATCTAAAATCAACCTTAGAATATTAAGATACAGGCGAAGCCTACCGCAGATTATTTTGCAATAATCACTTCAGCATCTTTTTTTTATTGACACTTTAATGGTCGATCCACAACCAATCAAATCGGACCCGTACCGCTGTTGGAAGACCACCTGGATGCAAAAGAATTCGAGAATCAACATACCCTAGCGAAGCTCACAGATATTTGGGCGTCGGATAATGATGACTCACTTGAATTAAGATGGAATCGCTTTCCAAAGGAAAGGTGTCGAGAGATCGTTGCAATTATCAGTCGTTCGGTACGTAGCGAGTCAATTATGATCTTTTTGCCGGAGACCCGTTATCTTGGCTTAGATGCGCGGCAAAAACGCAGCGGGCGCAGTGCAGAGTCTCTCGCCGTTGCGGGCGCACGCTGCCTACTCACCCTGAATACGCCATCACAATGTCCGCTCGCGCATTGCTTGTGGTTCTCGCTGTCGCCTGCGTCGGCCAGGCGATGGCTCGACCGGTCAAAAAAACGCTGAACTTCAACATGTTTGTGCTGAGGCCGCGAGAGGACGCGCCGGACCGCTTCTTGCTCTCAACTGATGGAGTATCGAGGTTCGGTCCGATATTGGAGTATTTGGTGCAGAGGGTGCAAGGGCTGATGTCCGTCAGACTCCCTCATGATAACTTGGATGCTTACCCCGCCCCTGAAGTGACGACTGAAACGCTTCCGATACCCGACGCTGCTGAAAATGAAGTGGACAGCATCCAGGAGTCGAGGATGCCAGGTGTGGTGGTGCGACCTTCGCGAACGAAGCCGGGCACTTATGAAGTGGAGATTAACGTCGAGGTTGATGATGGGCAGCCAGAAGAGAAACCCAAATAAGTTGGACTCTGACTTTGGCTTGATTTTAGAAATTGCAGAAGTGAATGCTCTTATGGTACTGATTGGGTACAACAATATTTGTGGAGGTCAAAAAATATGATATTTTGAGTTAAGTAACTTATAAATATAATATGACAAAATACCAAGCTAAGTGCTTAAAGAAGGAATTAAGTACCTTCCTAAACATGATTCCTACTTATGAGCTTACTGTTTGGAAATAAATTATTTAGTTTAAATTGCAATGAATTATGATTGTACACAATTATTTTGCAATCAGCGATGTTCGCTTCTGTAAGTTTTGTCGAGGCATCTCGTGATATTTTCAGCTTGCATTTATTATTGTAATTAGCTGTAAGTACAAGTCGATATTTATTATATTTATTCTTGCCATATCATTAAGTGAATGTAATAAACGTTTTTACAATTGAAGTTTTGAATTTGTTGTGGTAGGTTGTACAAGGGCTTTCAATACGATTTTAAGTATTTTATTGAGTGAAAATTCGACCACTGTGTGAATCCCGTGCGTGACTAAATAAAAGAGCCCTACAATCGCGTTTAAGGGCTCTATGAGCAGCGCTAGTCTATGTCTGCTAACAAGCTGACTATGACAACAAAAATAGAGACAAGAACATGTTTCGTCCAGTGCAAATGCAGGGTAATAAGTCTATAAATAAATATCGCCAGACGAACACACCAACTGTATGGTCCCAAACTAAGCAACGCTTGTACTATGGGTACCGTACAATGGACTGGGGGCGATGCCAGTGACACCCAGACCTGGGAAAATTACGAAAAGGCCATTTCCAACCACCAAGCAACCTACGCTCGAACCTCTGCGCCAAGCGGTCGTCGTCGGTCGTATGCTTGCACTACTGGCGATAAATCATTGTCATGAGTTTTCTCGCAATTTTTTTTTGTTATGTACTCAGACTGGCTACTTTCATTTTCGTCCATATAGCACCGAGCGTCTTATTTCCAATACTTTCTCGAATAAACAGCAATCTGGATAACAAGCACGTATTTATTGGAAACCACAACCCATCACTTTTTGCATGTCTGCCAATATAAAGCAACATTTCAATTGCAAATTTAATGAAATTTGCAATTGAAATAGTGAAACATTTTGTTAATCCAGGTTTGATCTCTGGTCCACACTTCTTAAAGTTTTGTTCTCCAAATATTAAAAAAGCAAAGAATGGCACATACATTATTATAATTAGCCTAGAGGTTCTAAGTATATAGAGTTCATTTTAAGATCAAACAGAAAAGCTAAACTTACAGATACAAACCGCTCAAGTCCAATGCTAACACAATCACTTAGTAGCCAGCCACCTTAGATTATAAGTTTATGTCGGCCACAAACAGTCTTAACTGTATTAAAAAACGTTTCATGATTTGTTAGATTTCATTAAATTTTTATTAAATAATTAAAAAACTAAAATGCTTTTTTGCACGTGTTCTAATAGACAACTTTGCACACAATTTTGCACTAATACATATTTTCGTCTCCGTTTTTTGCACGTTCGAAATTCAAATTATTTTCTACTGCCGCAGACTGTATTGAAATAAGATTGGATTATTATGGACATGGATAAATAAATTAAGCCAGCCGTGCTGCAAATAAATTCTAATATGTAGCAGCGCGGATTCCGTGCTGAAGCCGCGCCACTGAAATCTATAAGCTTTTACGCAAAGTAATTATAGCCCAATTAACATTTATCTCCTGTTTAATAGCGTAGATGTAGACTATGCTTATATGGCTTCGTAAGTTAACGGTAAGCGTAGTTAGTTCAACCGCAGTCAATTAGATGCGGTGACGGTAAACTTTGCTATAATATTACACGGTACAAAATTGCGTACACGCATAATTATGTAAATGGTTAAAAAAACAATTTCTTATACCTACCATAGACCATGGAAAAAGAAAATATTAATGCACAATTATTAATGACTAGCTGTGCCCCCCGACTTCGTCCGCGTAGTATTCGGGATTATCGGGATAAAAAGTATCCTATATGTTAATCCCGGTTATAAACTATCTGTGTTCCAAATTTCATCCAAATCCGTTCAAAAGTTTTTGCGTGCAGGAGTAACAAACATACATACATACATCCACACTCACAAACTTTCACATGTATAATATTAGTAGGATTATTCATATCCAAATCATTGCATCTTTACATCAATCATTTACATTTACGATGTATACATTGGACCCCGAAAAGAAAGCCTCGCAAGGTCAGGACTCCAGTCAGTAGGCCACCGTTGTCACCAGACATGAATAATAATAAAGCGTTGCTTGAATATACGGACACACGCTTCCTTGCTGTCAGACACACGGACGCTGGATTCATTGTTCTTTTAGTATATTAAAAAAAGAAACTGAAGAAAAACAAATTGTCAGTTTTGCATTTCTTTTTTAATTTAAGTGCAAGTTTTATCCTGCGATAACAAGAAACACTGAATATTTTTCCGAATTAATTTAAAAAAATAGTTCTTTAACACGTAATAGTGAAGTTACCCATTGCTAAGAGTGTTCAATTAAAACTATCAAAGTTACTGTGAAACTATAAAATAACGAGGTGGATAAATATACACTTAAACATAATATAGTCAAACAAGTGATCGTGAATTTGTGCCATAACTAAAAGGAACTATGAATTACAAATCGACAATAGTGTTGTGTTTGCTAATCGAGTTTATCTACAGTGTTCCGATACAGTTGTTGCTACCATTGCAGCAGGTGCAGCATGGGATGCTGCAAGGACCACTCATACGGCAAATGTTACCAACAAATATGAACTCTCCGGTTGTTATGTAAGTACATCGATGTTATTGTTTACTCAATCGATAATATACTTAGTTTGAATATTGGTATAATACAATACCAGGTCCCAATAATATATTTAGTTGTCTAAATGTTAGTTTATTCCTAATCTCAATAATTCACTCCAAAACTGTAAGGAATAGTGAACCATGCTCAAAAGAGTCTTGAGGATATTTGGATGAAAACTAAAACCGCAGCATTCGATTTTTGAAAATATTTTTTTCTGTCTGATATAAAATCTGTGTACATTGTACTTGCTGATAGGTAGTCTCGCTTATACGGATTACAATCAATGCGGGATGTAATTTCTGACGCCGAAGAAAAAGGTCATTTTTTAAGAAAAGTCTTGCAATGAATAAATTTATCCAAGCAAACACACCAACTGCAGGATCCCAGACGAAGCAACACCTGTACTAGTGAGTACTGTAGGTATTATATACTGGGGCAATCTTAGTGAACCCTAGATCTTGGAAAATTACGAAAACGTCTTTTCCGAAATTCACCCTAAAGAAAATCAACCCGCAAACCACTGCGCCAAGCGGTCGTCTTTGCGTGAGAATGTAGATGAAGGCTAAAAGATAATGCTGATTATATTTTTACAGGTATCCACAACAACCATTGATGATTTTTCTCCCCAAAATACCCACAACTTCCGAAGATAACGACAGATACAAGAACCTTAATGAACAGAAGCAGGAAGACCTCAAATCCAACACCGGTTACATAGACGAGGACTCAGATGCAATAGTACTAGATGCCGAACCTAATACTGTGGCAAGCGGTATTAGTAACAAACCGTTTTCAACGAATACCTTAGAAAACGGTATCAGGAATGCAGTTTTACAACGCAATCAAGAGAGGTTTTCAATAGGTAACATAATTTCATATATACCGTTCCTGCCTATAGAAATTAACGTACCAGACACTTTATCCTGGATTTACGACCTTATTACTAGCATCGGTAATAGGAACCCGTTCAGGCCTCAGCAACCTAGTGATAGTGTGAAAAGGGTATCGAATAAAGGCCCCATGGTGCCTGTTATGGTGATGCCGTTAGGTGGAGGTATGTTACCAATGCAGGTTTGAATAAATATTATTATACAATTGTATTTCATTTGGATTCTTTTTACGAATTAATATTTAGCAAGATATCATTTTTTTTAATTGTTTTCTAAAAAATAACGCGCGCTTTTTTGCTATTTGGCCAAGCTTGATATAATATGATCAGTCACCTTATGGGAAAACTAAAATTGCGAAACACGGAATTTAAAAATAGGACAAATTAAAAAGTCTGCAATTCATATGAAAAATGCTTTATTATTACAATTAATACAAATTGCTATCGCCGGCTATTTTAATGATTTTTACAGTACTTCTAATGATATGGTAACAAACCTTAATAATAGCAAGACCGGGTTCAAGAGTTTAACCAAAATTACCCACGGTCATATGTTTTAAGATAAAACAAACGACAAAAGGAAAAATTAACATAGACCAAAAGAAAATTAAGTTACACTTTCAAACACCGACCAAGCTGATTCAAAATATTTTTCAAAACCAAAATTCGATGTTAACAATCTTATTAAGTAAGATAATAATGAGCACAATCTAAACATCAAAATGTTAAAGTAGTACATTGATTTTGAAAAATTCATTACACAACAATTTAAAGAACACAATTTGTAAATTCATGCATACAAACTAGTTATATCCTATCGTAGTAAATCCAGATCCGGATTTAAAATTAGTTAATGTTCCATCGATTAAAAACTTATAGGTACTAAAAATAAATCATATCCTAAGCTATATCGCTATCGCTAACTAGAATGGCAACTTAAAACAAACCGATAGTCATACCATTAAAAACATATAAAAAATAATTACAACGGCATGTCATACAAACGACCTAATTAGACTTCCATCATAAAATATGGCAACATTAATGTCCTGATGACCAATTTTGTTTTCCACCTGCTAATGCAGGAGAAATCAAATGAAGGACCGAGAAAGTTATGAACTAAATCTAATGACATAATTACATATGTATATTTGGAATGACATTCGCTTTCTATCCTTGTACTGTTGGCTAATTCCAACAAGGCATTCTAATTTTAAAACAAGCCTTTATCGGTCGACTGTCCTCAAATTCCGAATTACGAATAATCCCAAAATATTTAAGGCGAGCAGCCAAGGCTATTTTATTTGTATTTGTGTCTGCAAACTTCCAGGTCCAAATTGAATTGACACCTTATCAGTAGACTCTATGTTTATAAACAAAATAAACAGAACAAATAAGACCCAATTTGGATCTCAAGGTGGTCAAACTATTCTGTACGGTAACGTCGAGTTTGTATCAAATAATGGTTTATTGTCTGCCAATGCCGACGGTGTCTTGGTCGACAGGGTAGCTAGGGCTGCCTTCCTGAGCATTCTTCGGCACGATGATGGAGACGGGGTATGTGAAGCTGTAGAAGAAACCGTGAGGGGGACCCTGGAGAGAATGAATTTTGATGATAAGTATTTAAGAAAATATTTTAAAAATATAATACTATGAGTGAATTTACAATGACAAAGGCACTTACAGTAGGCTCAGGTTCTTCGTATTTGTTTTCAAGCTGTTCTTGTCCAGCTTGACCTCCGTAACTGCCTGCAGCCTGGCTACCATAGCTGCCCTGGGAGTTGCTCCCTTGGTATTTGCCACTCTGGGCTTCCCTGTAATTGTAGGCCTTTCCTTCACGAGCCTGGGTTCCTTGTGGGGCGGCAGCTACGACCTCTTGAGTCTCCGAGGCCTGGGTCTGGTAGGGGTCTTGTTGGTAGTAATTGTTGTTGTTGTTGTAGGGGTATGCGCTGGAAAGGTAAATACAGTTCTACTATTAATTCATATTACCCTGAAGAGTCAGGGTTGGAAATTAAACTATGTGGGTTGCCAAATATTATATCATATTGTCATGTTTAGAATTTGGATTGGTTTAGAACTACCATGCTCTTACGAAAAATTCAAATTTAATAAACTGGAGGTATGTCAAATTTTAATTATAAATATCTATCACGTGTTTAACTTTTTTGTAATAACAGCGCTAATCCCTAATCAGCGCTAATCCTTAGGGCTAGCCCTAAGCTCATCAAGTTGGGTAAGTGATAGTTAATAGTTATCTATCTATCTATCTGAGTAAGTAGATACTATAAATTTTCTAAAGAAGTAATAAAATCACCTTCTACATAGATATAAACGGCTATGGCATGAACAACCTTTATCATAAGTCGCCCAAAGGTTACATTACAATCCAGGTACATAGTATTACATTATACTTACGGAGCTACGGGTTGTTTCTTGTTAGCCTCCGCAGCCGCATGCCAGGCCTTCTCGAAGGCAAGGCGAGCGTCCCTCAAAGCGGGGGTCTCTTCAGCAGGCTTCAGTTCGACCTTGGGCAGATTGTCCTCTTGATGGAAGCCTTGGCTGTCGGCCCAGTAACGCACCTGAAGTAACAAATAATGTAAGTAAGTACTATGACTTGAAAAAATCATTATCATATACTTAAACTGAAAGCATTGGACATACTAGAAACTAAAAATGCCTCTTGTTTTTAACGACTTATGGTTCATAGCCAAAATATTAGATGGTTGATGAATTTATTTAAATATTGATTTCCTGAATTTTGTATCCACTTACCTTTACAAGGTTGTCGTTGTCAATTGGAGTGGGGCTCTTGTAGACGTAGGAGCCAGTGATCACGCCGGAACCCTCACGGTTCTCGACCTTCGAGGATTCAGGGGTTTCGTAACCGTACGCGTATCTGCCTAGGCCATCCTGACCGTGGTACTGAGCGGCGTTGTAGACCTTAAATTTAAAGTTTTGGGATCAATTACTTTTGTACCTATTTGATTCAAGAAACAACTTTCAGGAAACTTTTCAACTATGTACCTACGTTCTAAATAGTAACGGCATATTTGTACTGTTGTATTATTCTAAACTAAAGATGTAGTGAGTATCTTAATAGGTACTTTTCATGTTAAACCTAGCTCTACACTACATTACTATTATTATTATTTATTCTGTGTCCCTGAATTGAGCCTACCTCTTCGACGTAATCCTCTGTGTTCTGGATCTCTTTGCCGTTCTTCCAGTAGTGGCCGAGGGTGGGGCCGGCCTCGGCACTGCGAAATCTAGGGTCATCATACCGGACCTGAAATATCATAATAGAAACATTTAGAAATGGCTCCAACAAAACACTATGCGCACCAAAACGGAAAGTACGCCATGAAGATCGGGTTACGTGGGATATGAAGGTGGGCGTCACCATCGCGGCAGGCCCAGGAAACATTATCATGATACACTTCAAGAGTATTGGCCAGGAATTACCAACAGAGAAGCATAAAGACTTATAGGAAACACCACATTGTCGGCCAATTTCCTTAATCTATTTGCATAAAGATTCTGCTGTTCTGCATTATGAACCTCACCAAGGGCAAAACAGCGGTGCGAGCGGACAGCTGGGGGGCAATGAAGGGCAGGTTCTTCAGGTACTGCTGTGCGTCCTCGGGCGTGATGTCATTCTTGAACACGATGTTCGATTGGGGTTCCGCGGCAGATAGAACCACCTGCAACGAGAACAATCAATTAATAAATAAATAAATATCGCCAGAGAAACACACCAACTGTATGATCCCAAACTAAGCAACGCTTGTACTATGGGTACCGTACAATGGACTGGGGGCGATCCCAGTGACACCCAGACCTGGGCGAATTACGAAAAGGCCATTTCCGAAATTTGCCTTGGAGGGAATCGAACCTGCAACCACCATGTGCAGTGAGCCGAGCGGCCTACGCTCGAACCACTGCGCCAAGCGGTCGTCTATTTGAATTTCAACTCGAGCTCTCTGTTTCCACTTCCCAATGGAGAGAACAGAATTTTCTTACAACTCCTATTATTTATTTTGTTTAAATTCATGCGTGTTCCAAGACAATTGGTTTTTCCCCGGGAATCATCAAAAGTCTTGGCGACCTCGTTGAACACCATTTTTGAATCTGGCTTACAGGGGTGACAGTGGGAGGAGTGTGTGACAGGCTAGTCTAAAAATACTTTCTGTTTTAAGTTCTTCAAAGAAATTTGTAAAACTACCAATGATTAATAAATTATTTCATGGTTATCATAACATACAGATAACATTAGTGGAATATTAAGTGACTCTTCGCACATAGCCTATATATAAAGTAGAATGTTTAATTAAATATATTGACAAGTAATAATATTTGTCAGATGCTTTCTATGACGATAAAATCTACATTATGTTGTTTAGTGTCAATAAAATACACAAGACTCTAGACTGTAGGTTAATTACTGCAGCAGAATAAGCAGGTCAAGTGTAATATGCCTATAAAGACCACAGACGATAAAAGTAGCATTAAATTATGATCATAAACAGGATACACCCAAGGTTACAATTACTACGCACAATATCAGAGATGATCCTTAAATGATAGGTTCGCTGGTCAAAGTTGAGTCACCAAACGTTCTTTAGAAGGTCAAGAGCAAAACGTTCATTCACAACCGGAATTTGATAGACCATTACTCAATAATTATTATTATTAGGCGCGATTAAATATATCTAATTTTACCTAGATCGGTTTCGTATTTATTTTTTGTATTATCGTATGAAGAATTTCTCAATGTCGCTAATTTGTCGAAATTTGTACACTGGCAACACCTCTTCTTATATTTTATCTCATTGATGACTTACCATAGATACTGAAATACGAGTAAGTATAGTATATTTTTTAAATTAAGTCATAAGCGCTAATTCGTATTTTTTCATTGTTACGAATAATTTTTAAATATAACATTTGCTATTATTTTTACTATAACTACCTACTAAGTTATGATGTCATATTTTACAAGTTGTTAATGTTTTTCGAAATTTTAAACGTCTGAATTTTTACCAATGTTAAAATAATTTTAAAAATTATGTCACTTGTAAATAGTAATCGTAATACAATACAAAATAATTATTCAATAAAAATATGCTTTATTTCAATTAGTTAAAAGTCTTTTGATAACAAGTCCCCTCTAGACAGGTAAACACTCTCTACAATGTTTCACACGTTGATGTCGTTTCGCATGAACTCATCGTCCGCCGCGCATGATCCTGTTATAGAACATCAATTATCGCCTCCATAACACAGTTACCTACTCTCCGTGTTATGCAAATAGTATATTATACTCTGTGGCCTTGTCCCACCGTTCTACAGAGATGATAAAAAAATAGTAAATAGTTAGGACGTATTTATTACCCGAAGTGGTGTATTGTTTGCGGATGCCAGTGGCTCTAATTTAATAGATATTAACATTAACCAGGCACATTTGACAGTACGATTTTCTACACTGCACGAACATCCAAATAACACTGCACCTTTTAGGGATCGATCCTACAACCTCATGGCCCTTCGATATCAAAGACTATAGATCATCTTTTAAGTAGGGAATTATTTTCTTTAAAAGAAGTAAACTCTATGCTATTATTGCACCATCAACCCCATATTCTCTGAAGAAGTTATTTTATTATGAGTATTCTACCATATTTTACATACAAATTATATTAATCATGAGTGTTAAAATTAAACGCATTACGTTACAATGCGTATTTGCATGCACGTGTGTGTCGTGTTATTTATTGAAGCTCGTCCGTGAAACGCAAACCAGTTGAAATGGACATTATTGCGTGACGCCACCGATCTCATTATCGTCGCCACTGTCGTCTATTATGAAGTGTGCTGGCTCTACCATAGGCTAAGGCCATCAGGCTAGCATCATTCGGATCGCGGATAAACTTATTTGTCGAAATTATAATGTATAAAAGCCTATAGATGCTGGCAACACCAAAGGCAATGCTTACTTTATGACGCATATGTCGAAACGATAATAATCCTAGCAGTGTGTTCCTAAATAAGTGTATCATTACCATGGCAGTCAATACAAATGTTACTGAAATTAGAACCCATTTTGCGGGAAATAGCCAGCGTTTATCGACATTTCAATGTAATAATAATAAAAAAACTTACCTATAGTATGTAATCTCATAAAAAATCAAAGTCATTGTTTTTATGAGCTCACTAGGTTTTGTAGAAAAAAAATACTTTGCCGTCGTCCAATACAATCCTCAACAATAATAAGCTAACAGATGAACGGATCAGTATAAATTTAAAATATATTAATTTTATTCTAGAAAACACGGTCCTGTATCGAAAAGAGATAGATAATAAATTACGACTTCTGCTTGTGATATATTCGAAGTAGAGTCATTCGGAATTAATAAACACAAGCCAGTTTAACTTGTTATTAAGTAAATAAGATGTTATTAATTCATGATTTAACAGGTAGATAGATGCTAGGTATTAATTAGCTATTTACACTTATTTACATCTTGACTAATTAAGTACGTAATATAATAAACACACAGAATTCATGAAAGTACTGTTAAATCAAAACAGCGTTTAGTTAGAGTCTTAGCATAATTTTTGGCGATTCATGAGACATTACGAAAATATGTATTGTAGAGTCACGGGTACTAGGTGCTTACTAAAGGAAGAAATACTTGTAACAAGTTTGACTTCCTGCAATGTTTTATTGATAGAATAAATCAATTAATAGAGTCGACTATATTTATCATAACACAGGAGTAACTGACCGACATTTAACCAAATACCAGTGAACCCGTGACAAAGATGACTGAATCCATGTCGTGACTGTGTGATTTACATGCTATTGTACTACAATGTACATACTTATAATTATTATTATGTTGCTCAACTGATGATTAAATTATACAATAATGTTTGCAAGATAAATTGCTTTAGATGATCTTGGCACAGCTAATATTTATTAGAAATTAATTTAGAGATCGCCTTGTTAACCTGATCGTCATCAGTGCAAGCGCAGCCTTTGAGATCAGATTCTCAAATTATATTAAGTACGTAAAGTCAGGAAGATGAAACGTATTTTATAGGTTTTTAAAACTGATAAAAACATAAACAACTTAAAAAAGGTTTACCATACCAATCACGAATATCACATAAATTTTATGAGTTTATTTTTATTCTGCTTACTTTATTTTAAAATAAATTCTGATCTCAGAAATGAGTCGAAATATTTTTTTATCATCGTCAGATTTTTAAAGCAAGCAGGTAAATAAATCTTGGCTCCACTAAAAACTAGAGATATTTACATATAAAGGGTAAATTTTATGTGTTTTACACTAAAACTTGTTTGTTTAATGTCTTCAAATATACCAAAGCTATATACTATACATGTTTTAAAGGAAAACAGATTAGGTATAATAATTTAAAATAACCCCTGAACACCTGCTATAGTGAATTAACAGGTTACTAATACTCCAAAACAGTTTTACATTAGCGGTTTTGGATATTATATTGTTAATACCTACTTACGGCTTTTACGGGTGTTCGAGGTAAAATGTATTATTTTTTGTTCACACATTTATGATACGTTGATACTCTATGTCACCGCAAAGGTCAATAGAATGAGCCATTAGTTCCGTGTTATTAATTAAATATTATTAAGATTTTCGCAAAAAAGCGCCTGTGATGTGTTAAGTATAATTATCCGTACTTATTTATTCCTTAGTATAGTACCAAGATATTCTTAAGTAGGTATGGATGGGCACCTAATATTCAAACATGTATCTCACGAATTGTGCGTTTTCCGTGATTTTTCAACGATTTTAAAAAATACAGTGTTTCAAAAGTCCGAAACAACACTTAAGGATTTGCATAAGTATTGGGTACCTATAGAGTTAAATGACGACCACGACGACCAGTTGCCGACCGCTTGGCGCAGTGGTTCAAGCATGCCCGCTCGGCTCACCGCACCGGGTGGTTGTGGGTTCGATTCCCCAAGGGAAAAAAATCGGAAATGGTTTTTTCGTAATTTGCCCATGTCTGGGTGTCACTGGGATCACCCCCAGTCCAGTGCACGGTAACCATTGTACAAGCATTGCTTGGTTTGGGACCATACAGTTGGTATGTCAGTGTGGTGATATTTATTTATTTAAATTATTTGAACATGTTATTGAAATTCAAACAATGTTTTTTAAACAGGTATCTTTCTCCTGCCGATTAAAAAAAATGTGTATGTTAACCAAGAAATAAATGATCCTAGATATTAACCTAATTTTTTTTATTCATCTGCTAATAGAAAAATCGCGAAAATGAATCGCAGGAGTACGTACATAATATAATTACATAGTAAATAATGTTAGTACTAAGGAGTGTAAGGACAAGGAACCTATAGACAGAAGATGCGCGAATACTTAACCTTGGGCCGTCTATTAAAAATATAAAAAGATACCTGTTCCATTACCTACCTAAAATATATCAAAATGTATCGGTAAAATATATACATTTTACTACCTATCTACTAGATTTGACAATTTACATTTATAATTCATTTAAAAAGTTTAAACACAATTCTTTTCAATTAAGTAACCACAATCTCGAACTTCGACACATGAAATAAATTTTCTTTTTTTATATAAAAAACTAGTTAATTTATGACCGAATCGTTTTAGTCAGACTCCTCTTTTTTCGGAGACATTAATAAAATTAATAGATAATAATTAATGTTTCAAATGGTGACCTTTAAATTGAGTCGGGCTCGTGATCTTCGACTGTCAAGAATACGAGGACAGATTTGTACTAATATAATAGTCTAAAATTTAGTCTAGAATCATCTAGGCTCGCGCTATTTGTATGCAGATTGAAAAACAACCACCTACGTATCAATCACAAGCCTTCAACTTTTTTCAAATCCTCTTACGGAAGAAAATGAAACTGCCTTAATCATAGAGCAATGACATAACTGAAAATATCCAGATTCTTTGAATATAATCAAACCAAATATTGTTCTACCATGTTCAACTTCCTTCGTACTCCTCCCCCTTTCCCACAGCCTTTTAGGCCAGCAAGTTGCGAGCAATGCATTTGGTTACAGGCTACGGTAACTGCTTAACATCAGGGAGGTTTACATACGCTTGTTTGCCGACTTTGTCATATAAAAAAGTCGGCTTATACAGCACGTTTGAATAGCAGAGTATTATCTTATCCAAAGCAGAGTAGGTAAGTATAATAAAGACTCTACCAAATATTTTTTCATGTTCTACACTATTGTATTAGGTAAAGAGTTCATAACCGAATTATTTCTAAAGGTGTTGAGAATCAGCAGAATTTTTGTACGTTGACCGTATTTTTAACCAGCTTAAAAAGTCGAGGCACTCACATTATAATCATACTGTGTTAGGAAATGCGATATTCTTAAAGCGATCTTAATCATTCATCCATGGTTATTTTGCATCAAAGTGACAAAGCGCATTTATCATTGAAGTGTGTGCAAGATTGAAGATAACAAGAGCCGGTAGAGCACATGTCTCTACAATATTGCGTGTTTGGGCAGCTTCTCAAAAACAGGTTTGAACATCCGTGAACTTGAACTAGCGAGTGGCAGTTGAGCCATGAAACTAGCGAGTAGAGAATGAGCTGGATAATAATAATAATGTTATATTAAATCGTTTTTAAAATTTAATTCAATATCGTTATTCTGCTACTACGAATGTTCATTATTTTGCGTTACACACCTACGGCAAATAAAAATGTAAACTTTTTACAGATTTTGTTTTTTTGTTTATAACTAGGCAACAGTGGCTACATCATTTTTGAATCAGGATTATTCGTTATTTTTACGCGTGGTGTTCGTGTTTCTTGTTTAATTCTTATGATTTTTCAAAATTGTTATAAAATTATGATGATTAATAAGTCTCCAACACTTTGTCACTTCGAAGTTTACATATAAAAGCTGTCAAATTCTGACAATAAGTCTAAATCTAGGGTAACTAATAGGTATCAATACTGGTTTGGTCTCGGAGGGCAGATGGTAGTATACTCCATATTATTATAAATATTGTAAATCAATTAATATAAAAAATACTTCTTAAAAGCAGATGGTTTTCATAAAAGTTATGTAAACCATCTGTTAAAAGTTTACCGGAATTAATAGAAAATGCTTGTACCTACACTGATGTAATATCCTAAACCGGCGCGGCGGCGCCCGAGCACGGCCTTGTGCGTTCATCGGTATTCAATGTGTACTCGCAATTTCGTGCCAGACCGTTTGAAAGTCCACAAACGTCACACTGACGAAGACCACACCCGAATTTTCAAATTCCTAGATATTCCTTCTAAGAAATAGAGAGCTACATATGAATATACTAGCTGTGCCCGCCGACTTCGTCCGCGTAGTATTTAACGTAACAAAAATTTCGGGATTATCGGGATAAAAAGTATCCTATATGTTAATCCCGGTTATAAACTATCTGTGCTCCAAATTTCATCCAAATCCGTTCAGTAGTTTTTGCGTGAACGAGTAACAAACATACATACATACATCCACACTCACAAACTTACACATTTATAATATTAGTAGAGTTTCTGCCCGAGACTTCGCCCGCGTAGACTTATGTAAAGTATTATATGTGTTAATCCAGGTAATAAACTAGCTGTGTTCAAAATTTCATCCAAATCCGTTCTGTAGTTTTTGCGTGAAAGAGTAACATAAATACATCGATACTCACAAACTATCGCATTTATGATATTAGTAGGATTGTATTACATGCTTAACTGGAGACTATTCCCCTTGGTCCTGGTATGGCAGCTGTACATTGGCTTTACTATGTATACTCTACCTACATAAATACTTTTCTACGTTTCTTTATTATTACAATTACGTGAATGGTAAAAAATGTAATATTGTTAACGTAAAAAAAGTGCTATTAGAAAATACCAATTGGATGTCGAATGCACACAGGTAGGGGCATGACTTAAATGATTGTTTTCTTTTATTTGTTACATACGACGCGACGGGTTAAACGAATGGGGTAGAATTTCAAAAATTTTGAATATAGAAAGGAGATAATTTTTTCTAAGCGTTTTTAACATAGGGGAACGGAAAAGTCTACGAATTGAACATTTGAAAAGAAATAACTACATTGTTTCATGGCCAAACAGGCGCATTTCATGCCGTCGTGAGATTTAATGGCGTATTTGAAAGTACTTATTAGCCCTCCAAGGTTCAGTCGAAGGTCAGCAGGAACCGAGCTGACGCTGATGAATATATGTCCATCTTTGATTAAAGAAAACAATGTCCGTATGAACATTGTTCCATTGAATCCATGAATATGTATATATTCATGTAATATACCGAGAATGGAAACATTTCTAGTAAGTATATGAAAACGTTCACCACTCTGTAAAGGAAATGTTAGGTCCTTAGACTTATTCCCATCAATCTTGGTAACGTTTCCAATGGAACAGATACAGTAGCTCTACTAAGAGTTTTATACTCGCTAGTCGCTTGGGACCACGTACAATATTTCTATGACAAATGTATAAGTATCAATCACCACAAGGACTAACAAATTTTTGAAATAAAAATGTTAACTAGACGCTAGCAACTCGACTCTGTAGAGTCACTGTAGAGCCATATATTTTATTGCTAATTGTATCATTTACAGTATCTACATGTAATTCCATTGGGTTTTCCGATTCTGTGTAGAGTAAGTAAATGTTACATTCCACTTATTGTATGTACTACCAACTCATTTAACTCAGTATTATAAATATTAGTTTATTAGAAGGTAGAGTTTATAAACTTTTAAGTTGCTCACGAAAAAATATTAATAGAAAAACAGAAATATGATGATTATTTCAAACATAACTCTATCGAATATGATCCCTCGAAAAACAAGTAATTATCATAATTATATTACTACGCGCATCAATCAAGTTATGGATATCCGTGAAAAAATAAAGATAAAAAACATATCCAATACTTTTAGTTTAAATAAAAAAACTTTGTAAACACGCTTTAGCTTTTTGCGTTTTACTTTATAAATTTAATTATAGACTAAGGTTTTTCCAATTTGCTATCTTCAGATCAAGGTGTAGAATATAGGCAAATCAATAAAATACCTATCATTCTTGGTAACTTACCATCTTGTGATCTTGATTAGGTACAAAAACTATTATTTTCCGTAGATTCATGATCATATTTTTGTTAGTCCGAGGCTTTTTAATCAGCCGTCATGCGGGAACTGAATAAGCCTTTTAAAATATAGTTTAGCACCCTGCTTATTTTCTAGACTATTTACTTACCTAACTGAATACGTACTTACTACTTACCTAACGAATTAACAGTAGCTAGACAAACGTAGCTAGAAAAGAAACGCATTTCTGTGTCTCTCTAGAGTTGAGTCTATTGTCTAACAGTCTTGTTTCCATTCCTTAGTAAATAGGTGGTAAATAGACATGCATTGTTATGTAATATTAACTGAATGCGACGTGAATACATTAGCCTTCGAAGCGTCTACTCCTAAATTGCACATTATATAACCAAGTCCATTTAGTCTAATATATATTAGTAAATGCAACATTTTGTTTAAACCACACATAATAAAGCATGAACACTTCTTGAGATTTCCAAAATGATAATACTTCGCGCAAATTTACCTATTCCAAACCCGACAGATGTTGCTTCTGTTAGTAATTTTCTATAATAATAAAGTCAGTAGTCATATTTTGACAGAGAGGTGTTAGATAGATAAATGGACTAAGTATTTTGAGCACACCTAGGAGCAGACAAAGTTGTAATTTTAGCAGAATTTTGATATTTACTATAAACATTACCGTGTTCTTTACAGATATGATTACGAAAAGCATGGCAACACACTTAGTTTAGTCAAGTCTGGTTATTTTATCCTGGATTTTATACTAACTATCTGTACTACTTCGTCAAGACATTACCTTCATAAATGAGCTTGTTTACAACAAAACATGTAGAAAACCACAATAGTATGGATGACAAACGGGAGGTCATAACTTGTTTTTGTGACGAATATAAAGTTTAGGCCTTCGAAAACCTTTAACATCAACATTATTACTCTCGACGACATAACGACCCGTGTAATATTTGGATGTACTTATATATCAGACCTATAGGTAACTAAGTATAATAGTCCCTCAGTTGACAATAGCAATAATGCAAATCAAAGAGAATGCAAATGATGAATGTTATTCAGTCACATCAGAGTGAAAGAGCGGAAGCCGTCTCAACAAAAGAAGTCGAAAAATATTTAAAAGAAAATAAATACAAATAGAATTGAGCAAAATACTCTTTCATGGTACCATAACTGAAGTCAAAGAGAATGTCACTGCAGAAGTCTAAAATGTCACAACTACAACAAAAAATGTCGAGATTGTGTGAAAAATTATTGTGAAATACATATTTGTTACAATATCCTGAGTCAGGTAAGAATTGTATGTATAACAATAAGTATTACACCACTTACAGGGTTTCGGGGAAACTAAGTTTAAATGATAATCTCACTGCTAAATTCATTTAATTAACTATCATATCAAACTGGAATAAACTTACGCTAGCCCTTAATAATACTTTGCTTTTCATAAAAACAGAAATACAATATAGCGTTAGATACATGCTGAAACCGGACACATCTATATTCATCTCATATATCTTCCTGTCCTAAGGCATGCGTGCACGCATGACTTATAATCAAATTGGATCGTGGATAATTTGATAAATTTCCAAACATCTCTCGAATCAGTCCCCGAATTTTAGTCACGGATGTTATTCGAATGACATTTTCAATGGATTAGCATTAATTCGTGGGTGGTGCATAAACAGGTAGTATAAATAAAAATAATAACTATAAGTATTTTGTACACCATATTTGTTTTTTTTTCCTATAGTAATTAGAACTCTCATTTGTTGTGGTCTTTTACGATCGTAGTTTCAGACGTAACTATGTTTTAAGTATATTTTCATAAGTTATTTTGGCCTTTATTATCTTTATTCAAGGTTCACAAGACCAGAAGTTTCTGAATACTAACAGTCATCTTATTATTTTATGCAGTCACACACATACTTATTATTATTATTAACACGACAATTACTAGTAAACTAGTAAACACCATTGTTTGATGGTTTTTTTGTTAGTGAAACAATATGTGGACTGTTTAGTTATAGATTAGGTAGTAGGCAATAAATAGTAGCATAGCACCTTATTAATCGGTGCTTACTCCGTAAGAAGCTTAGGGTAATAAGTATCATCAAATACTTTGAAGGGCGTCTTAAATTAGGAACTGTTCTCGATTTATATTTCATCTCAGTCTTATTTGTTTTTACACTTGAACCCTAAGTAATGGTGTAGATTAATCTTAACAATAGAGTATCTTTAAATGAAAATCGAACCAATAAATTGTACAACCTCTTACTCCAGAATTTATTGGTGGAATACCTGCTACAAAAGTACGTTACTAACTTGGTTATTATCCAAAAATATCTCTTAATACAACTCAATCGCAGAAGTCTATGAACCACTGCAATACAAAACTATTTTCCAATAAATCAACTCACCGCCGCGGCCAGTAGTGTTACGAAACGCAGCATCTTCGCGCGCACAATAACTCACAAAATTGAAATACTTGACCGTATGCGCCCGCGCATCTCCTATATACCGCCGTAGCCTCCTATGACGTCACACCCCCCTCGCCCCTCCCGGAAACCAGTTCCGAGACCCATCTTTGCGACATTTGACCTTCGTTTGATTTTCATCGACGATTTTATATGTCGTCTTTACTAGTATATTGTAGAAGCGTCGATGTATGACGTTGATATGAAACTACTAATTTGTTGGTTGTTATTTGGTTTGGATATATTTTAGTAGCAAATTGAAATAGTCCTAGCGGGAACTGAATGAATATACTTTGAGAGATCAATTACCATTGCGTCATGGCGTATAGTATGGTATATTAAAATTTGAACACCTTTGCAAGAAACCTCAGAGCCTCTGACACCTCAGAGCAGAGGTGTCAGAGGACTCAGAGGTAGTTCATTTAACTATCGTTCTAAACGAAAATTCGTTCCATATCAGTATATTATTAGGTATATTTGTTTTACATTTAAATGTATATCGACGTTGCCATAGTGCTATATTCTATGTCAATTTGTCTCGTCTCAGTCTGCTATGAATAATTACTACCTAATAATTTTGTTTAGGTAATATTCTTCGATTACATGGTTTTTAGGTGCATTATTTTATTTCTTAGGGCCTTATTGTTGGTCCTAATAAATAAAATAATGTACCTATTTACGTATTTATTGAATTAAATAAATTATATTTTTTTTAAAGCAGTGAGCCGTTTGGTTAAGCACGCGTCTTGCGGGCTACCAGGTCTCGGGTTCAAACCCCGGCTCGAAACTCTGGATTTTTCGAAATCTATATGCGAATCATAATTTCTATAAGATTATCACTTGCTTACAGTGAAGGAAAACATCGTGAGGAAACCGGAAGCATGTCTTAGAAGATTTAACTAATTTTCGAAAAACATGTGAAACCGCCAACACGCACTGGGCCTGCGTGGTGGATTATGGCCTGAATCCCCCTCGTGTTGAGGGGAGGCCCGTGCCCGTGAGTGGGACGTCAAAAGGGCTAAAATTATTATTTACTAGCTGTGCCCCCCGACTTCGTCCGCGTAGTATTTAACGTAACAAAATTCTTATTAATTGAAGGGATTATCGGGATAAAAAGTATCCTATATGTTAATCCCGGTTATAAACTATCTGTGTTCCAAATTTCATCCAAATCCGTTCAGTAGTTTTTGCGTGAAGGAGTAACAAACATACATCCACACTCACAAACTTTCACATTTATAATGTTAGTAGGATTATTATTATTATAAAATTTTTAGCCAATATTCCACCGAAGTTATCCGCCCGAATTGAGTTATAGTAGGTATCCTGTGTTATCAACATAATCTTTAATATTTCTGAGAAGCCTGTCATTTGTCATTTTATTTTGAGAAATAATGTCAAGTTTCTACTGCACATTAGTTAGGTACTAGTAGGTACTGTATTCTTTGCTAGTGTCATGTTCAACAGGAAAAAAAATTAATTCAGAAAACGAGCAGATAAAAGATTAATTTTGCACGAGACAAAGATCGCAAAAAGTTAACGCCCAACAACTATAAAACACCCTGCGTAAAAACCATTTCCTTATGGTGAATTAATAGGTACCTAGCTGACTTCATAATTGGAATTCAATAGGCCTACACCGCGATATATTATCATCAGGTGCTGTAAATAACCGAGGTGGGTCTACGGGCTCTATGTACTTACTGGATAGCCAGGTAACGAACATAATAGTGTTTCTCAATGCATGCTGCTTTCAGGAAATACCTAAAATTCCTGTTTCTTACTCAGAAACCATTTACTGTTTAAGACTAGATTGTTATAGAACCTACGGCCTACAAACCTGAGCCTTTTATCATAACTGCCCAAGGTATAATGACGAGATAAACTAAAATAAAATTTTAAAATGTACAAAGTGATTGTCTACCTCTTACTAAAACTATAACAATGCTAAGGATAATTACTCAAGACTATGCTCTTTACCAAATCTTTAATTAGGCAAATCACAAGTATAGTGGTAATAAGTAATAAGTACGAGAAGGTTAGTAGTCAAAAAATAAACGCGTGGCAATTTTTTGTCAAACAAATATTTTCTGTAATCCATGAATACGGCGCGCGGCGCCCGTACGCACGACTATGCAAATTAATTGAATAATGCTTTATTTTCGACCGTGACAATGCACTGATTTCATACACAAACATCCTTGAGTCGGCTCTAAGTACTAGTAGAGTAAGATTAATGTGACTCATTCCACGCATAATCTTTAAATTATTTACTTAAAATACGTACTCTACATCCAAATATGAATCGTGTCTAACATTTGCTTAATGTTAAGCAATGTGTCTTTATATCACCCGGGGGTATTTTTCTCCATCTATTCATCCTATTTTTTAATAGAATAACATTTATTTGTGAAATCATGAGTTTACATACAGGTATGCAATATGGAAAATTTAATACACGTGCTTCATGTTTAGCCTTTATGGCGTACAAATTATTGAAATTAAAAGAAAATATATATATTGAAAATAATGAAATTGTAAAAATTAAATCGTAAACTATTGAATTAATAATATTATATAAACTTACATGTGAATTAGGAGAACTTATAATAATAATAAACGTTTTATAAAATGTTATCTTTTAAATAATCTGTTATATTATAATATGCTTTGTTCATCAAAAGGCTTTTTAATTTGGTCTTGAATGGCACAGCGTTAATTTCTCTCCAGTCCTTTGGTATCTTATTATAAATGATAGGTGCCATACAGAAGATACTATTCCTCACAAGTGCAGTCTTGGAGTCATGTAGGCAGAGCTTATTATCACGCCTGTTGCGTCTTATCAGATAAGCGAGGAAATAGATGTGGATTACATTTTACAAACATGGCAGTTTCTAAGATATATAATGAGGGCACAGTTAATAATTTATATTGTTTAAAATATGGTTGACAGCTGTCTGTTGGAACCAGTCTAAACATGGCCCTAATGCATCTCTTTTGAGCCTTAAACACTCTTTCTTTCTTTGCTTCAGTTTCTTTCTTAATCTGGCTCATTTACTGAAGAGTTCAGGTTTGTTATAAAATGGAAATAAAATAAACAAAACAACCAAAACTAAATCACGAAATGACACATTTTAATCAAAACTAAACTCCGAAACTGTTAGAGTTTGTGGAGCTTCAGAAATAAAATTTCCGATAACATTGAGAAATGTATCCGGGTATAATTAACATTATACACGAAGAGAATATGTGGTTACTTCTTCTTTTTGGTCCAGGAGCCAATTTTATTGTCTTGTAAATTGTAAAAGACAATTTTAATTCTTAATAAAGTAGGCAGAGTACCTACATTATTATTAAAATTAACCATTTTCCTGTCTTGTCTTCGGCATATAAAAGACCTGTCCCAGACTAGGCAATTTCACTGTTCATCAACACTTTTTAACAACAAGAATTCTTACTATAATTGGAAGAGACGGCATATGAGGAGGGATAACGATTTTGAATAACTTCAAAATGTGGAACCAACCTTCCAACGTTCACGGTATATCTGCATCAGTTATTTGGCGCTATTTGGCCAAGAGGAAATCTCAGATGCAGCATCAAAAACACGAGCGTTAAAAGCCTTTGGAATTTATGCTGTAACGTACCTAATTACTGGTTCGGTCATATCATAAGACGAAGTTCTTTTTATATATCTTGTTGTGCAATTTATTGGCTTTAACCCTAAAAATAACATGTTATCGAAGTTCCTACATAAACATCAAGTCTGGTGCCTATAACTTAATCCTAAATATGAGATAACAAATGCACCGCAGGGGGTCCGACTTGTGGTTCTAACTTTACGCCGTTGAGGGCAATGCTCCTTGCAAGAAATTGTTTTACATAAGACTTATCATTTGTAATAAACAGCTTCAATGATTTGATCTTAATGCTGCCTAGTAGTGCCTAGATACACTTCTCTATAAAAGCACGGCAAACATTGATTACAGAAAATATTATATAGGAAAATAATTTTCTAATTATTCTAATTCTATATTCTAATTATTCTACGATCTAGTAGAAACTGTAAGTAATTATTATGTGCGATAGTTGGCGCTTGACCTGACATATAATATGCGGTATTGTATTAAAAAGGTTCTAAAATTATTCAACGGTTTTTAAAATGTAGGAATGTTATTTCCTTTACATTTTAAAGTAGGTAGGTAAATATTTAATTATCTAGGTGATTCCAATTCTTAATAATTCTTGCTCACTGTTGTGTTTTCATTATACCTACGTATTATTATTTTGAGAATCAGGAACTAGCGTGATGGATGAGTAATACGGCTGTAGGTACGAGGTAGATACGTTTATGAATTTTGCGTTTATTCAATGAAACATGAATGCGGTCTGAGATTAGTTCCGCGAAATTTACTTGACATTTAGGTACTTAATGTTGATTTTAGTCAAGGTTGTAAAGTAGGTAGAGAGCCAATATTGTACGTTATAAAGTAGTAAGTACAGATACATTAGTAAATATTAGGTAGTCTGTAGCTTTACCATGATATAAAACGTTCGCTTAAATTTTCAGGGCCGAGCTCACTAAAAGGTTCATTATCGGAACGCTAGAGCATTAGCCAAATTGTTTTATATACCTGCAACAATTTTTACTCTTCTAACCGACTGTTAGTGCGCTGGTGAACTCGGCCCTCAGTTGAAAACGTCTAAGTACAATATATTTTGTAAATATGGAATTGGACATACAAGTAGAGTCTTCAATCACTAAAGGCCCAGTTCTTCAACACAGGTATAGGTTGCCCATACTTATGTCAACCAATCAGTGACTGCTCTAACGGTGCGTTAGGTTGTTAGTAATCTCAGCCTCTACATAATGGGTCCAAGAGTAGGTTCCAAGTGTTACTGGAGAAAAGAAAAAATGTATCCATGGAGTTTCTTGCATGTTCTTCTCCATAGGATTTTGTTTTGGAGCATGCACCTAGCTCTTGACTTTTTAAAAGTGCCAGTTAATCTGGCCTATTTGAAATAAAAGTACTTATTTGAGTTTGAGGTCATATAAGATAAATCTTTAGTTAAATGGTTCCCGGCGGCTATGCGCCAGTCATACCTACCTTTTTAATTGTGCTTTAGAATCTCAATCCCTGTTACGTCATTACACGATAATTGCAGACGTTGTCAATAAATCAAGAATTGATAAAGATCTCCCATCGCCTCGGTTTGGTGTGTTGAATGAATTGTACATGAGAATGACTAAGCAAACGAAATAATGGATGTTGGATTATCTGCCTCTACCTAGCAGGTCTAACTTAAAGTACCTACACATTCGAAAATTGCAGAAAATGTAATCAAGAACTGTTATCTACTTGTTTTGCAAAACAAAAAATATTTATTAATTAAATAATATGTCATCCTCTTGATGACATTTAATACTTACAATACCTACCTATCTACTGTTTGAAATGTCATAAATTAATTGCTAACGAACCCGGAATTAATTAACTTTGAAAATGATGATAAGTACCTAGAACATAAATCATCATCAAATATAGAAGACGTCTCATTAATTTGTCACATACCTAATATATAAAATACGATGTAGGTAAGTATGGGTTAATCTCTCTCTATTTCTAAATAATATAACAAGTCGGACGGTACCTACTAATCTTTTCTAATATTTTCGTCGCCCCTAGCGGAAAAATATGGCGTTCTCTTTAAATATAAGTACTGTAAGGAGGTCCATGTCGGCGCACTAGCCACTGGCAATAAGCGTTCCTGGCCGACAAGAATATTTGAATTTAGAAAAATATTGATTTTAAAATTGAAAGCTCTAAGGTGCGCTGGCAGTGACAACCGAGAGACCACTAAGATAGGAACTATATTTAAATAAATGTATTAAAAGTGAATATTATAATAAAATTTTATATTACCCAGCAACCTGAGTTACTAATTGAAGCCCCGGCGTCACAAATGGAGGAGGCGCCGGGTGTAAGAAGTACCTCTCGCAACAAAGAAGACGACGCACAAACAGGGAGTATTAGAATCCCAAATAAATATTAATTGGATAAAAGTGATTAAAATGGAACGAGGACATGGATGAGGTTGAGTCAGGCCTACTGGAAACACATACGTCACACAAACATCTATAAGCCTAGAAATCCATTTTTTTCAATCGAAAATTCGAGAAAGATGCAGACGTCATGTCAATCAATTGTTTACTGGAAACGCATACGTCATACAAACATCTATAACCCCAGAAATCCATTTTTTCAATCGAAAATTCGAGAAAGAAGCAGACGTCATGTCAAACAAGGGGGTTTCAATCAATAAATAACTAATGCTGGGTAATATAAAATTTATTATAGTATTCACTTTTAATACATTTATTTAAATATAGTTCCTATCTTAGTGGTCTCTCGGTTGTCACTGCCAGCGCACCGCAGAGCTTTCAATTTTAAAATCAATATTTTTCTTAATTCAAATATTCATGTCGGCCAGGAACGCTTATTGCCAGTGGCTAGTGCGCCGACATGGACCTCCTTACAGTACTTAAGTTTAGAGCTTACTAATAGGTATTAAGATTAGAAATCGAATATTGTTTTTGTAAGCCTAGATATCTAAATTCAAGGAATTAAAAATATTCAGTTCATAGAGCTCATAAATAAGGTTCAGTTAGGCACCCACTTCAGGCCTCCGTTCAACGGTGAACTAGCTCGCCTACTCATTGTTAATGATAATATTATTTTCAGATACAACAAATTTGCAACATGGGTAATGGAGAGTCTGTCCGTGCGACGCATTTCCAGCGGCCAAACAAAACAGACCCAGCAGACGTTGAAGCCGACGAACACCACATTAGCATATCTAACAAAATGGTAATATAATTTAGAGCTTAAGATTGCCTATTCCCTTGAATTTTCCATTACGCGTCGGGACATAGGTAAGCCACAATTAACTACGCAGAATTCGCCTAGCGGCTACCCGAGGAACTAACCTCTGCCATAAATAGATTTTACGTAGAGGCTAACGTCTTGACTCCAAGCGAACGTGAAGCTCATGTTAGAGCTACTGTTAAGTGAATGGGTTTGGTTTAACAGCGAGAATCATGCTTATACGTACTTATTTACCTTACTTGTAACAGTATTTTTCTTTCTAACTTACTTATTTCCCACTGGGAGATGGCCGCTTCTAGACATGTCCCGCCATTCTGTAAGTAGGTACACAGGCCTAATTAAATCAAAGCGAGTAAAAGCTAGGGTGATGTCGTAATTGGTTGTCTCTATAACCAGGTGGAGCGACTAGTAGAGGACGCGACCCTAGCCGGCGGCGCGGCGGCGGTCTCCACACCGCCAACGCCTAAGGGTGATTACAGGGACAAAATCTTCATTGAAAAACTCAAATGTTTGGATGAAAACCATTCTGAGAGACTTGGGTAAATTCTTAACTTACATTTATTTACACATTTGGCCATATTTTATATTTCGGTCAAAAAACTAGTAAGGATACAATTTTTTTTGAAAGCTGTAGCTCAATTTTTCGTGGTCTCTATTTTTTGGCAATTTTAAATAAGAGACAGCGACGTTACTTTGTATTGCAACTACTAAACAGTAAGACCGAAAATACGGTTAGCTGACACGATATATTTATATTATCTTAACTTAAAGATCCATACGAAATATGAATATATCGCTCCCAGTTTAGGAGTCGTGAAGGAGACTTAGCAAAAATCAAATTCACCAGAATAACAGTAGAAGAGCTGAACGCAATAGCGGCTCGCATCGACATGCGGACAGCGAACATGGTGAGCGCGGAGCCGGTGTGCGCCGACTACACTGAACAAGTGATCCAGTGCTACAACACCACCGACTCCGTGGAGGACACCATTAAGTGCTGGGACACTGTCGGTCAGGCACTTTAACATTTTATGCCCTGTAATATGTTATACCACTCTCCTTAGCTGTTCCAGGTCTGCCTCTCAAACTGATAGCCTTTAGCATAAGTCGTATTGTCTTTAGGAAGTTACTCTTTTTACCACTTGAACAACTTTCCTTGGTTGCCACTCTCGTCCACCGTCCATTAACTTCCAATGAGGCGCGTGATATAATAGCTCCACTTCGTGTTCTCAGCTTATGTGAGAATTATACATATTAAATCCTACTAATATTATAAATGCGAAAGTTTGTGAGTGTGGATGTATGTTTAGTTACTCTTTCACTCAAAAACTACTGAACGAATTTGGATGAAATTTGGAACACAGATAGTTTATAACCTGGATTAACACATATAATATAGAATACTTTACTTAACTCTACGTGGACGAAGTCGCGGGCAGAAACTAGTAACGATATAATGAGCAGCAGGGCGACTAATTATTATCTTTCGATAGCTCTAACTTGCTCTGCTGGATGGTGGACCCGACCATTAAGAAGAGCTTATTATACTCCTACCTGCCGTTAGTAACAAGGATGTAGATTATTAAGGTGAAGGCGCCTGTCTAGCCCGCGAAATTAAAAATTTTCAAGTATTTTTATAGTTTATCCAAAATCTGAAAACATTTAAGACAACATTTTGTGATTTGCGACAAACACAGTATGCCGTGCGTTTATTAATACATTTATTTGACTCTAAATATTATCACGGTGGATATGATACTAGTAAATCGCTAAATATACAAAAATTGCCAGATTTTCTGGATAGCTGTCGTTCTTGAAATGTTTTAGAGTAAGTTGGATATATTAATAAATGCACTGCACACGGTCTTTGTCGCGAATTACAAAATGTGCCTTTTATTCAGATCAGATTCAGGTCAGATTTTGAAAAAATTCTAAAAAACCTCAAAAAATTTGAACTTCGCGGGCTAGATGGGCGCTTTAGCCTTAAATTGTTTTGGTGTGCAGGTGCGTTCAGTCGGTGCGTGCAGGAGGCGGGCGCGGCGCGGCTGCGCGCGCGCACGCAGAAGGAAGCGCGCGAGCTGGCGCGCCGCTCGCGCCACGTCGCGCACGCGCGCGAGCACGCGCTCAGGGACCTCGGCCCGCCCTCCGCGTAGCACGTTATACTTACACCTTCCGACTCATTAGCATTTCGCCCGGGTCGGATCAACTGTCCAACAGACAGAAATAACACAGGTATTCGAAAAATAGGCAGTTCTCGTGCGTCTCATTCTATCTTGAAGTTCCATTTGGTAATTTGCCCAGGTCTGGGTGACACTGGGATCGCCCCCAGTCAATTGTACGGTACCCATAGTACAAGCTTTGCTTAGTTTGGGACCATACAGTTGGTGTGTGAGTCTGACGATATTTATTTATATTTTGGGCGGTTGGTAGAACCCTTTGGGAGGCTTTTGCAAAAAACAACCTTCTTCAAGGTACCTTATGTTTGCTGCATAACTGCTGGCGTGCAACTGGGCAGTGCACAGTTAACGAGTTGACTAAATAGTTACATGTTAGGTAAGTGCGATGTTACCAGTTTTTTCTACAATTTGGGCGATGCAACCCGCTCAAATGTGCGCATGCTATTTTTAAACACTTAAACACCCGTTTTGAGCAGTGTCGCGGTAGTGCAAATTAATGTCGGCATCGCACTAAAAATAATATAAAATTAGCTATCATACGACAATTTATTGTTTATATAAACACCTGTATAACACACAATTTTAATCATTCATTCTGCGAACTATTTTATAACAACCTACAGTACCTTGTGTAATATTCGTGGAATAAAATACCGATAAACTAATCATGACTTTTATTTATGTATAGAGATAATTCGTAGATGACTCACTATAATGGACTTATAACTTAGACCATTTATTTATCTATGGACTCGACTTACATGATCATTCCCCTCTGCCAAGGTATAAGAACAATAAGGTCTAACACGTTTATAAAAAGTGTTTATGGAATCGATTTAATCAAAGTCAGTATCGTTTTCGATGTGAAAGGTGCTCCATAAAAAATGCCGACCTGCGCTATAAACCATTGCAAGAAGAGGTCAAACACCTCTAATCTACAAAAAAACGCAGTAACGTTTCATATGTGTTTTTGGTGTAAATAATCCCTTATTTCTAACTAAAATAAATAAAATATAAAATGTCATAAAATCGAAAACAATATCGATTAAACAATCGAGTACGAAATAATTGAAAAGTGTAGTATGGTATCTCGAGTTCGCCATTTTGAATAGTGTTGCGGCAGTGATAAATTTATGATTGTGGATGTGAATCGATAAAATTATATTTTTTGGAGTTTTTATTATATTTTACTTTAAATTATATATAGTAAAAATATAATTACTTATTGTTATTTTTTTACTTTGGGAAATCTGGAAAAATAGTGGACTATTTTTCCAGATTTCCCAAAGACCCTCAATTAAAACCAAATGGGAAAAATCTTGCAATAGAAAGTGGGGTTGGGAACCTACTCGCACAAGTATTATTTGTTCAGTACACTTTGATTCGTCGCAATTCCAATGTTTATCTAATAAACGACGAAAAAATAGTAGATAATGTCGTACCAATATTATTTTTTAGCTGATGCCGTAAGTATTTTATTTATACTTCTGCTGACATGATTCTAAAAAAATATTTCACTGATATACACACGTGAAGTATATATATTAGTGATGCAGTAGAAGTTTCACCTTGTATATTGTCGTAAAATATTATTTATTTTAAATGCTTCATTACCACATCGAGGGATTTTTTCAAAGTAATGCATAAACGATAAATCATCGTACTGTCTAGGATACCATAATATACAAAACAAAACAATATTCATATTTTGTATTAGATGAAGAAATGCACACGTCTATGCAATATTTTTGTGATGATGAGCAAGTAAAACTATCGATATATCTAATTAGAAATATCGATATTGGTTTCTCCCTATTGCACTTAGTGTCTTACACTCGTAAATTCTTGCATGTTGACGTATTTGACCGATTAGTGTGCGTAAAAGTTACTAGTGTTGAATATTTATTTAAGTGTGCATTCATAATGACACAATTTTTTTTTAGTAATTGTGCATCATTTCTTTGTAGTGGTTACCTCGTCCCCCCCAAAATCTGACAGAATTTTTTATTAGTAAAATGAAGCACGTTACGCCTCCTTTAGTTAACACCTCTCTGACTTATAATTATGATTTCCTCCGTATAAAATAAACAACATAGTATTTAGTTCAACCTTATCAATTAAAAGACACTTTCTTCTTCACATCATCAGGTACAGCTTTCCTAACTTGAGCTGGCATTTTGGGTATGCGACTATCAATCTTATTGTCTGTATCAGTAACGTCCGGTTTCCCCTGGCGCGCGGGCGCGGCGAGCAGCGCGTGCTTGCGGCGCAGGTCGCGCAGCTGCGCGGCGCCGGCCAGCTGCGCGGCGCCCAGCGACACCACCTCCGCGCGGAGCTGCGAGCACTCCGATCTGATAGTATAAATAAACATGTTTCGGGTCCGTATTAATAAATCTATTCCAAATCTGCGACCGATCTTGAGTATGCTTTTGACGTGTCATTTTGTTCTGGAATGACATTTCCAAGATCACTCTCAGACTTGATATTAATTTATTAATACAGGCCTCAGAATGAACAAGGGGGTGTGAGAGTCCCATGGGAGACATCAAACCTATTTCAAAGGATAACCACAATCATACAATTTTCCATGTTCCCCCTTATAGAACTCAACACTGGACTGATAGACCATGGAAATCGATTCTAAACCAGTGGGCTAAAACTAGAACATAGCTATAGATTTTTTTCTGAAGCTACAAATCATGATATTTTCTCCAAGAATTCCTTATATAATATTAACGTAGGTGAGCACTAAGGATTTTTTAAGTAGTCAGTTGACAACAGCCAGACTCTGACACCATTATATAGGCATAAGCTGGTGCTTTTCTCATATATCCAGGGCCCTAACCACGCTAGCTACTCAAATCGTAATAGAAAAGCAAGCGCTCGCGATTACGTTTCAAACACTCCGCTTTTGACGTTTTGCTGACACGAGCTTCACGATTTCTATTGACATGGATATGGTATGGTGTCAGCAAAAATGGTATGTTGTTTGTAGGGCGTATAGTATTATAGGCAGGAGAGAGCATACTTCAAATGGTCGAGGACTCCGGACAGCCATCCGTTGGCAGTGGGCTCGCACAGCTTGCCAAACCATTTAGCTAGCTCCCTCCTTTGTCTCTCACACAGCCCCTCCAGTTGCGTGATCCGGTCCTCATAGCTCTCTGCAATATAAATAAAAGTTACTCAATAAAATTTGAAGTCAACATCATTTTTAAGGGAGTTACAAATTAAATGAAAAGCAATTTTTAACAGACTTCAAACAGGTTCTTATTTTCACTCATATATTGCCTATTGCTTGCCTTCCTGCCAAATGCTTACTAAAGTCACTTATCTGCATATATTTACTGTTGTTTTATTTTTTTCATGTTCAAGGTTTGTTATTCACTGCCCGGCTTCAAACTGATATTCAAAATCTATTGGATGGGTTTGAATTAATATGCTGAGGATATTAATGATTAGTATCACCAATCAGGCCGTGACTACTCCTCACCAATAAGCTCCCTGTCATAATGTGCTGAAGCCCCCGACTGCTGCTCCCAGATGTTTTGTTTCTCATGCAATAGACTATCTATTTCAGCTTGTTTGTTTGCTAGTTCTCTTCTTAACTGTAATTATACAAACACATATAAGTCTAATTGATCCTAGGTATTTTGTTTGTTATACCATTATGTAAGTACCAGCAAATTTACCCTAGAATTAGTTTGTTTCATTTGAACGAGATTCTTCACCATCTCTTGTCTTTTGTCTTCCACTTCAGCAAATATTGAGTTGCCTTTTGCAGCTGAAAATGAGCGAAGATATTCTTAAATTTTACAAGTGAGAAATTGTTACAAGTTTTTCCAGCGAGTCTTTCCAGTAGGACTGCTGGGAATTTTCTTACTAGCAAGACCACAGGAAAATGTTATTCTCAATAGTCCTACAGAAATGAAAATTAAACTGGCAGCACCTATTGGGCAATAGTGAACATTCACTCCGAGTAGTAAGTGAGTACTAGGGTTATTTAGCATAATTAACTGAAAATAATAATAGTAGCATAACATAACATTAAAGGGTGCTCCATAAAAATCTGAAACCCTCACCATGTGGTTGTAAGTCCTGAGAATCAGTACACTGATGCAACATAGCCCTCGCTTCGGCTAGATCGGCCAGAGCAGCAGCCTCTCGCTCGTTAGCTGCCTTCACTTCCTCTCTACGGAGTTCAGCCGCTGCACGAATCTCGCCCATTTCAGCAATCAATTCCTCCGCTTTCATACGCCACTGTGCGACCTCCATTCGGGCTTCCTCAAGCGCTGTTTTCGCTGCAGAAGCATCAGACAATGCCTTATTCGCCGTAATACGAATCTCTTCTAGCTCCGAATTATCTTTCTCGGGACTTTCGCGCGCTTTTAACAGTTGTTCCTCCTTCAAATTCTGTATCTGCGTTTCAAATATTTTAATTTCCGCAACATGACGCTCGGTTATCTCTGTGCGTTCCTCCCGAAGCAACGAAATTTCCTCTTGTAGCGTTGTTATTCGACAATTCAATTCTGATCTTCGCCGCTGCTCATCAGCTTGGTAACTTTCTAACTCCGCGTTCAAATGCTTTTGCACGTCCAGTGCTGTTTGATAACTGCGTCTTGTATCGTGCAGTTCTTGTTTTATGGCTTCATAACTGCCGGAAACATTGTCGAATTGTTTCCTCAGTAAATAATAACGTTCGCTGAGCTCGCCATTCGTTAATTCCTCGGCTTCTGTGTAATTGGTTTTATTGCTGATTGTAGAGTAATCCATCTCAAGGGAACAATCATAGGATTTAGTACGCTCACAATTTAAAACTTTATACTTCACAAAATCTAATCCAAGAATACGGAATAGGAATAGGAAAACGAACTTTTGTTTTCAAATTCCGAAAGAGTTATTGTCAAGATTGACTTGACGACCATAGACAATGATAACAAGATTTTGTTTTTTATTTAGACCATAGACTAAAGTTTTTGTGTTCTAATCTCGGCTATGATTCTTAAACCAAGAATTTTATATTTATATTCTTCTTGTTTTTATCCCCTCTATGAAAAGTGGTATTTTTGGAAATATTTGAGTTCATCACTCTTTTTTGTATTATTTTAACATACAGTGTCGTTATTATTTCAGCCTATATGAAAATGCCGAATATCGAATTTTCAGTGATTGTTCCAATGAAAAGATAATAATATATATTTATTATCTTCTTGGTGGTCTGTAATAAGGGATTTGGCGATGGGAAGAAACATTTTTAGAGTTCCCAAATAAATTATTATGCTACCAATATCGATATTTTAATGGAATCGACCAAAAAATAGGTACCTACCTAAGGTCTATTTCACATACGAAATCCCCTAGACAGAGTGCCTATAATAGTACATAACTGTCTGAAATATAATTTACACTGTGTACTTACCTAATTCTTTTGAGAAACAGACTTTAGTCATAATTATTTATAAAAAGCAAGTAGTGTACCTGCATCGCATAAACCAATAAAAGTCACAGCCTTAAGAATTAGCTTCTCTGACAGGTTTTCAAAAATATATACTGAAACTAGTCACATTCCTACCCATGGATAGGCATAAAAAACCATAAATTAAGTATAATTAGGATTACTATTACCTACTGCATACGGTTATGTTTTACATTCGAAATTATTACGACCGTCGAGAATTGAATAAATCCTAAGTTATAGGTATTTAACCGACCCAGTAAATGCAAAATTAATTGCGTGCTATTGCTGAAAATTCATTGGAAAGATACAAATGAGGAGCTCCGGAACAAAAACCGATAAATCCACTTTTCGTAATTTTGGGGAAAACACAAAACATTGATTGTGATTGTCGGATTTTGTTCTGGCTGCCCATCTTTAGAGTCTCATTTAGTACGTTTTTAACAGGTTTTTGATGCGTCCGATTAAAGTATGGCATGTAAGAGTACTATGAGAGTCGGAAAAAAAAAGTGTTTTCATCAAAAGTGGATTTATCGGTTTTTGTTCCGGAGCTCCTCAAATATGAACCGAAATTACAAGCCTTTTGTTTATTTTAGCTAAATTATGTACCTATGTATAACTTTAACTTATAAGATACAGTGATGTACGGAACCCTAAGGTATGTTTGGCCCGATACGCACTTGGCGACTGGTTTTAGGTATTCGCCGAAATTTATTTTTACTGTAGCTAGAGCTACTGCACCAAAGACTTACTGCACCAATAGCGTAGCCGCTACGCGCCGCCGCCGGCCGCCGCGCCGTAGCGCATAGATGGTATTGTATTCTCTTTAGGTGGCTATATCACAGAGTAGGTTAGGTACCTTATTGTACCTCCTGGCAAAACTTAACACAAAGAATAAGTACCTGGGTACCTATCTATGGACCTATTAGGTACTTACCTATATACTCGTATTATGAGCGACACATAATATTTATATACTTATCTAAGTAAGTACCTAACTTACCACCTCATAGAGTAAAGTAATGATTAGTTCTTATCAAAAAAGAATACTTACCTCTGTACCTGAGTAGAATAAATAAGTTATTTACTTGAGTATTAGGTAATCCCAAACTGATGTGCTGGTGATTGCCCTAAGGCATAGTTACAAGTTAATACCTATGCTTTTTGTATCTACATACACCATAAACTTTTTAATTTTTATGGAACCATTTTTAGTAATGAAGTAGGTACTTATTTAGGAACAGCATACAGATACCTATTTATATCAATATAGCCTGAACTCAGACCTGCCTTGGTTTAATATAGTATTAATGGATGGTCTAACTTGGTACCAGGCTGGACAACTGCACTGACGTGCTTCACTCTATGAAAACAATACTTAATAATGGTTGGCTGACTATCTATAAACATTATGTTAAAAGCACCACTTGTTTTTAATGAATTCATATGTCTAAAGAACAGTTAAAGATCACTGCTGCTGACACGTTAAAGCTTTCTCTTGTGAATAAAGCATTGTGAATTGTGGCCTGAAAACCCCCACACATCTCCCAATGTGTGGGGGTTTTCAGGTAAAATTTCACTCTTTGCTCATATACTTACTTACTTACTAACCATGTTGCTCCCAGTATCTACATTCTTTAAATTTACCAAAGGCCGGTACCACCTCCAGCAATAGGTGGCAGGAGGCATACCTTCAATACCAAACTCTGATGAACACCTTTTTTATTAATTGCACACAAGAATTTCTACAAATCCGAATAAAACCCTGGAATCGCACTCACTCAGTCAAAACTTAATTATTGATAAGCCGCAGTTGCGATCAAAACTTACTAAATAAGATTATACTCCTCTATCGAGAATATAATGGTAAGTACATATCTTTAATCTAGGTTATTAGACTACCACATAACACTACGGAGCGCTTTTACTTTACAAGAAACTAGCTGTGCCCCGCGACTCCGTCCGCGTGGAATGCGCTTTTCTGTTGAAATTTTTCCTGAATTTTCTTTGCTGTAAACCTCACGGAGCCCAAGACCTTTCCAACGAATGCAAAACCGTGGAAATCGGTTCGTGCGTTCTGGAGTTATAGCGTCAGGAAGGAAAACCCGACTTATTTTTATATAGTAGAATAACGACAAATTCATCATCATTGCGGATTTGTAAAAATGTAAAGGGTTATTAATCCCGTGGTTGATAAACGTCAAACTTGAGTAGTAAAAATGTAAACATTAGCGTAATTAAACACGTGGGTCACAAACTTCAATCTTCGGAATAGATAGCTTTTTTACCTGGATTGAAGATGATTGGTTCAAATTTAGTCATTCATTATGAAATTTACCAATCACAGCCCCTTTCCATGCGAGTTTTAAATTTCATTCATAATTGTGTGGCGCTAGTAGGAAGTTTTTTGACAGTAGAGTAGTAAATTTGACATTTAAGCGTTCAAATTTGACAGTTAAGCGTCCAAATTTGACATTGACAAATTACCTTTGATTGTTGACAGCTGTCAAATGAAATCCGCCATTTTTTCCCCCACCCCTAAACTCATCTTGGAAATAGATTCGGCCTTCAAATTGACATAAACTTTTGATTGACTGTATATTTTGACGTTTTAGTTTTGACGTGGTTCTGTTTACCATAGTCAACCTAGATAAAATGAAGAAACAATATTTATGTTTTAGCCACAGACTACTACTGTGGTATGGCTACGTTCCACTTCGCGTTCACAACGATCACGCTCACGACCGCAGTTTTTCCCGTTCCACTTGCTTGTAAGCGTTACTGTCGTAACCTCAAGTGGAATGGATTATAGAGCGTTTTGAGCGTGGAGGTAAATAATACAAACAGCGAGTTTGTAAAAAAACCGTGCCGTCTAGGGACGCCCGAAAGAAGCGAAGCTTTACAGAAGATATTAGGTATATTATTAGTGGCGTTCATAGGGTTTTGAAACAGGGTAGGCAAAGTGTAACATAGAAATAAATGAAATTAGGCATAGGTACCCACCAACCTTGAATTATTGCTCGCTAGCTTATTCCAGATTTTCATTTAGGCTATCGTACCTATTGAACGAAATGGGACATATTTGCAAATATAAATAATATAAATTGCAAAATTTCTAAGGGAAAATATTTAAATCTTATATAAATCAAAAATTCAATTGATTGTGTGGAGGCTTGAACGCCCTTCTGTTACCATTTAAGCGGGACCTATTTCCAACTGAGTCACCTAAATATTAGAAATTAAGACGAAATTATCCACTATAGGGCAACTAAAATATCGTATTGTAGATACGGGTCACTTTATTCAGAACTTTTATCAACAAAGTCCATAGCACATTGCATACATCGGTTCTCGTCCCATCACCGAAGTTAAGCAACGTCGGGCACGGTCAGTACTAAGATGGGTGACCGCTTGATGATACGCGAAAATGTGAAGTATTCTTAATTTTTTGATATATTTAAATTATTACCAATGTGCAATTTACCTTCAAGCCATATTTAGCATAAAGCTATGAGCGCCGCAGCTCTGACGTCATCGTGTAACGTGTAACGCTACGTCATCTGACGATTTGCACGGATAGAGTGCCCGGGCAGCGAGCGCCCCGAACGTCCGTAAACAAGCTTCGCTTCAAAAAGAAAGCAAAATATTTAATAGGTTTGGTTATATAAACTAAAAACTAAAATAAATATTTTTTGTTTAAATCGATTTATATTGAAAAAAATAATTGATTTTTTTAAATAGCAGTGATAGCCGATTGGTTAAGCACGCGTCTTGCGGGCCACCTGGTCTCTGGTTCTAACCCCGGCTCGAACCTCTGGATTTTTCAAAATCTATGTGCGAATCATAATTTCTATATGATTATCACTTGCTTACGGTGAAGGAAAACATCGTGAGGAAACCTGCATGTCTTAGAAGATCTAAACAATTTTCGAAAGACATGCGAAATCCGCCAACCCGCACTGGGCCAGCGTGGTGGATTACGGCCAGAATCCCCCTCGTGTTGAGGGGAGGCCCGTGCCCAGGAGTGGGATATCAAAGGGCTAAAATTATTTATTATAATATAAGTGGTAAATTTGATTAATCTACGTTCAAGTGTAATTAAAATATCTTTCAAATTCACTTCTACTAAAATATCTCTTGCCGCATGAAATAACGTAAGTTTCACGGTCACCATCTTTGATGCTTTGACTTTTGAAAATCCCGCTAATTTTCTCAACGATCACTACAACCCACCTTTTAAGATGGGTCATCGTGAGCTTCGCGTAAGTGAAAGTCATGAGTGACGTTTTCGCCGCAACCACAACGACCGCGGTCGTTATGTGGAATGCCTAAAGGAGCATTTTGATCGTTGTTAACGCTAAGTGGAACGCACCCATAGTAGTCGATGATTTTGCCAACAACAAAGTTTGATGAGCCACTAGATGAGGCTTTGCAAAACCAAAAAGATTGTATAAAACAAAACATAATTATATTTAATAATATCAAGATAATAAGAATAATAATATTATCTTTTTGAGCAAAATTATTATTTATTTTTTTATTTTAGTGGCCTCTTATAATAACAATACAATACAAAAACCTGACCGTCACAATGGTTTTCCCAAATGGATCCCTGCAAAGCTATATATTCTATGGTGATTCTATGAGCTGTCTGACAGTGTCATACGCAGGCTACGTTCCACTTGGCGATCACAACGATCAAAATGCTCCTTTAGCCGTTCCACATAACGACCGCGGTCGTTGTGATCGCGGCGAAAACGTCACTCATGACGTCATGACTTACGTTCACGCGAAGCTCACGATGACCCATCTAAAAAGGTGGGTCGTGATCGTTGAGAAAATTTGCGGGAATTTCAAAACTCAAAGCATCAAAGATGGCCACCGTGAAACTTTTCACAATCATAATTTGGTAAAATCGTATTCCATTCTTCATCTGAACTAGTACTTTCTGGATAATTATTGCGACCTCTTAACAAATGTCCAAAAATCATTTTCATTACATTTGGACGTAAATTAATGAAATACAGAACTAATATTAAAAAATATGTATATATTTTCAATATGAATCGATTTAAACAATAATTGTTTAAGTTTATTTTCAAGGCTTATAGATTGTAACCTAATCTCTTAAATCTTTTGCTTTCTTTTTACTAACTCGCTGTTCGTATTATTCACCTCCACGCTCAAAACGCTCTATAATCCATTCCACTTGAGTTTACGACAGTAACGCTCGCAAGCAAGTGGACTGGGAAAAACTGCGGTCGTGAGCGTGATCGTTGTGAACGCTTAGTGGAACGCACCCGCAATCAATTGAAATTGACAATGAGTGACAGTGACAGATATAGGGGTGGCGAAAATTGGAACGTTATCTATAAAAAACTCATTTTACAACAAAATAAGAATATAAACAATTAAATTTGATATTGTAAATAATCGAGAATGTCCTCGCCTCCTCCTCCTACTAAACCCCCTCGCGGGGTCAAACAAGGAAAGGAAACAGTAAGTGAATCAAATTGTACCTACATCATCATGTTTCCGAAAGATAAAGTGAGGAATTTATTAAATTACAACATTAAGTCTACTTTATTTTAATTATATCAATCAGAATTTGACTTATTTTACGTGCGCTAAGTGTCTAGCAAAGTTTTCGTATTAGGTACACTGTAATGCTCCTCTATCTATCCTTAAGGGGACTACAGGCGTGTGATGTCATATAGTGATAAAGTAAGTCTGTACCTTCCCATTTCATTAGACCTATTTTTCCATGTAATATGTCCATTCAACAGAGTGGGCTGCTAATGTCAGTGATCCGAACCCTCTCAGCGAGTGAGACAAACGAGCAGCGAGAGAAGGAGAGAGCAAAATTAGAGAAGGAGTACAAGAAGAGTGATGTGAGGCTGGATGAACTGGTTGCTGCCCATGCACAGGAGATAATGGATGTCATGCAAGTGAGTTATGATCTCTTTTTTCTCTACTTGATGGTGATTCTTCCCAGCAATGAGTGGGTCTACCTATTTGAAGTTAGCAATTGATAAAATAAATAAATAGCACCGGCCTAGTACAACAACAATATAGTCTGAAACAAACGACACTGTGTACTATGATAGGTATGTGGTACAATCACAGACCACCCTTTGGACTCCGAACTCTAGGCCAAAAGTTTCCAAAACACAATATCTTAATAGGGTAGGGAATAAGATTTAAGATCAACCAATCACAACACATTACTATTCTCAATAGACCAATCAAAATACATTGCCTCAGCTCCTGCGTGACCAATCACAATAGTGTTGCCTCTGCTCCCTCCTAACAACTTTATATGCAAGTTATTCCTAGTGTTGAGTCCTAGGTGTGGTGGTACCCTGCATAGGATGGATTGGGGTGATCCCAGTCACAATCAGAACAGGTATGCTGCAAATTATATTTCTATATTATACAAAATTTGGGTAAATTTAGGTCAGTGTCTTGCATAGTGGTTAAAAGGGTGCAGCCTCTCACTGAAAGATCTTAGGGTTGATCGCCACCCTGGCTACTGAAATTTGCTGATACCACTTCTAGTACCTACATACATACCTATCTATTAGCTGAGTTGGAAAGGCTGATGGTATTAATAGTTATATTGCACAATGGAGGTAACGCTTCAAATATGTTGCTATAACTTTTTTAGAGAGAGTAAAAATTGATCTATATAATATTTATCTTACATGGCAGCATATTGATTAAAAGATACTATCTGAAAATGTAAAAAAAAGTTTATTTTTTCTAAACAAACTAGGTATATCAATCCTAGCATTCAATCTAGGTTTCCATTAATTGGTGATTATACAAATATGATAATTTTAAAGTGCCATTAATAGCTTATTCTATCTCAAAAGTTATGTTCGGCATTGCACGGATTTTCTACTAGGTATTTATAAATTTCATGATAATGTATCACAGGTACATAATAATGAAACCTTCGTATGAAAATCTCTAAAAGATAATGTGAAAACCCCATCATAATCCGTGGTGGAGTTTGGGCGAACCTAGCTGATAAACAGACAGACGGACGTGGATATCAGCTGTGTTGATTGTATAAGCATAGAATCTTAATATATATAACTCAAAGGTGACTGACTGACATAGTGATCTATCAACGCACAGCCCAAACCACTGGACAGATCGGGCTGAAATTTGGCATGCAAGGCATGCAAGGGGATAAAATAGGGGATGAATAATCCCGAAATTTTTGAGTTAATTACACGCGGACGAAGTCGCGGGCACAGGTAGTTATAAATAAAATTGGTTGAGATACATTTCACGAATTGTCTTAAGTAAGTATCCCACCTACAGATTTTTCCGTGACATAGCGTTGCGAGTATTAAGAAATTGCTGAAGTAGTTACGAAATTTGCCAGCAACTAAAATAATTATACGGTAAAAATTAAATCGTCTATGATGCAAGGTGAATTTTTATTTTTTCTTGGGATTTTATTTCTATCACTGGCTTAATAACACATTGCAGTGAGTTAAAGAAAAAAACTTGTCTATGTCTCTGGAATTCATGAATATCGAAGTTAAGCAGTCAAGGGCGAGTAGCAGGCATATTGAAAAAAACAGTATTTTTGTACTTTGGCTATTCTATGACTGATTCATTTTGTAATTTCTACTGACTTCGTCTGAAATCGATCTGTACTTACTCCGAGACCGTAATGAGTGTGACCTCGATAAGTGTGTAATTTTGTACAAGAATTACATTTCTAAATTTTCCAATTTCGCTCGTATGTACTTTAACGTAAAAAATGGAATCTGCGATATTGATCAAAAATGTTGGATATGTAGGTATTCGTTTAAAGAGTGAGTGAACGTGTATAGAATAACATTACTGAATTTTATCTCACAAGTTTTGTCACGCCGCGCTGGGTCTTTCTCGCGTTCTAAGCATGGGTATATGGGATTGAATGAGATAAAATCTATATTTGTCAAATATTGTCTAGTCAGAGACGGCCACGTGTTGACCTTCACTGGGAACGCCTAATGCTTGCCTAATATAGTTCAACACAGCCGTTTTGGTAGCGCGTAATTTGTGAGTTGCACTGCAACATGACACATAGTCGGCGCCTCTACTCTATGGGCCGGGACAAACCGATATCAAGTTATTTATAGATTTGTTGTAGGAGGGACTACCGGCTCTCAGTACTCTCATTCCTTTCAGTTTAAAAGTGCTTTGTGAAGAGTCCAGCGATATAATAAATTTAATATTGCTTCTGCATTGTTCTACTTACCGATAAACTTCAATTCAAAGACGACACAAGTAAGTACAAAGGCATGATATTATGTACCTACAGACTTGAATTTTTTGGGTTTTTAGAACTTGAGTCGTCCTTTGCGAACCACACCCTTCCACTACTGTTTCTCCTGGAGAGTATTCACAATTTATCGGAAAGTTTCCGATGTTGGAAACGACAGCTTCCACATCCTTATTTTATTAAATGAATTAGAATAAGAATAGAATCTGTTGTTATCGACCATGACTTTCTGTGGACTGTGTATACTTACCCTGCCTGAAAGCCAGGATCGAGAGTGGTATATTATTTATTTTCGCAACGATTATAGCACCTATGTAATTTGTTTTCTTTCGTTCTAGGATCCAAGATGCGGATACTTTTATTCCCAAAGTACATCAGGGAAAAAGAATTACAGGCGTGTGTGTTGAAGGACTGTTCAGTCGTGATCGACGGACAGAACTTCCTGTACAATATGTATGAAGAGAGCAAGTTGCCTTTCGCCTTCGGCTGTGAGAGCGACAAGTTCGCTGCGTACCTGAAATCACGCCTCAACAAATTCAAAAAAGCAAACGTAAAATGCTACTTCGTGTTCAAAGGCGGTGACCTGAACATCGAACGGAAATTAAAAAAAATGGAGAACAATAATGATGGTGATAAATTTGATTTCGTAGAGAATAACAAGTTTGTATCGCCCTTATTCATGAAAGAAGTATACAAACAAGTGTTAGATGAGCTGGGTGTTCCATACGCGGTTTGCGAGTTTGAGTCCAAGAGGGAGTGTGTCGCACTGGCTGAGCAACTGAAGTGTGCGGTGGTCAGCAACGACATCGAATTCTGTTTCTTGAAAGCACCATATATACATTATCAAACGTTGGCATACAACCAGAAGATGAAAAAATTCGACTGTCTACAATACAGACGGGACAACTTTCTCAAGAAACATTTGTTGACGGAACAAAAACTCGCCATTTTTGCCGTGCTCACCGACACGAACCTGTTCCCAGCCGATTTCTTCAATGATCTCCTCGAATCATTGGAAGCTCTGTACTCAAATTTTTACGAGAGATATACCGCGCTATGGCAGTGGCTTTCTAAGCAAGATGAAACTGTCGCCCTAGAATATATTAATAATTTCTTAAACCAGGGCGATAGAGAAAAGTTTGCCAGCGAAATGTACAGCGTCATGGACTTCATGCAAACCAAACGGCAGAGTTCCGTCGCTGATTATCTTTTGAACGGAGGCAAACTTGATATCAAACCTAAAGACCCTATTTGGTTTGAAAAGGGAGTTGTTAGTAAGCAAATTGCGATACCCTACATCAATTTATACAGTTACAACTATTTGATCGGACAAGACACTGTGGAGAGCAAAAGCTCTAGAAACTCCATGCTGTTGTCTATGGATATAGTGAAGTATGCGTACAACCTGCTGACTGACTTCAAAAGGGACGAATTTACATATTTAATTAGGAGTAAAGAGGTGAAGATAGGGGCTAAACGTGCGACGCCAAAGGCTATACAGAAAGCATTCACAGATGGTTGGGTGGATATTAAGAAAATGGGATTGTTTGAGAACTTTTTGAAAGAGAATTCAATAAGCGAGGCGCTAGTAGCGCAGGTGCCCGACGACGCGGCCATGTTGATCATAGCGCTGGTGTATTTCGCTCGTAAGAAGGCGGCGGACAACGTCACCGTCGACAGAGAAGTGTATAGCGTCATAACTTGCTTCGTGATGTTGGCGGAGAACCGCGATATATTGAAGAATGATCGCGATGAGGCTAGCAAGGCGATGCGAGCTTACTTCAACGTCAGTAGAGGAGAAGTTATGAGAATATTCGACAGGGAATTGTTGCACAATTTTGTTGAGTTTCAAAAATGTTTGCAGCATTTGAATTATTTGAATGTTCTGTGCGGCTCGCCGTATAAGCCGACGGTGTACCACAGAGCATACAACGGCACTTTTGTGTACAAGTTGTTCTATGAGATGCGTAGCGCTGATGATTGTGCAGATTTCGTAAACAATCTACTGAATGGTTTTACACCCGTTCTGAATCATGTAAACAAGCTTATCGACTTGTACAAAGAAATATACTAAGTTTTCGTTTTGTACTTATGTAACACAACAAACATACAGGTAGAACTTACTTGTTTTTGACTTTATTTTGACAGCTTGCACATTTTTGTAGTCTGTGCAAGCAAGTAGCGTTATTTTTGTACAACCACTATCCATAATTATTATTATTTAGTTTAAGATTAAAGCAACATCACATTTAATGTGTCAAATTGTTATAAACCTTACAATTAAGACATCTGCTTGTCGACATAATGTCATAATCTTGTTCATTTAATTAAAGACTTTGGTATATACCTTTTATACTTCACTTTTTATCTAATAAAACATGTTATTTCCTCATTTATTTTTGACTTATTTTCTTCCTTTTCTCTCCTAGCAATAAGAGGAAGCCCATGCCCAAGAATAGAACATAAAAAGTCTACTTATTATTTTCGGTTTTTTAGGGTTATGTAGTCCCTACGAGGAACCCTTATAAGATCATCTAGTCCATCGGTCCGCCACAGTGTATCAGTGCCATGACTTCTACAGTTTTGACAGAAGTTAACGAAACTTGGCATAGATATACAATAAGGGCAGATCTCACTTTCAAAAATGTAAAATGATGTAAAATTAGTTTTTTGTTCCCTGAAGATGGAAAGTGGGGATTTTTTTGTATCTCCTCCAGCATGTAGGGTATCGTTGATGAAAAGGTATTTATAAATTAAATAGTTTTTACCTACTCAGAAAGTTTTACTACCAGTTGTGCCGTTTGCGAGATGTTTATCCCTTATGGATTTAATCAATATTTACGTCATTAAATTTGAGACATCTTAAATGTTTGTGTTGCAGAAAAACGAATAAGATGATGCCGACGAAAATTGAAATTTATTCATTATTAATCAATTCTTAATAACAAGTTCCTGTTTAAGTAGATATATAGATACTTACAATAAGTCGTTTGGGTTTGTTTTCCCACGATAACTGAGGAAGCCTAGCTAGCCAAAAACAACATTTCGATATTGAAATGGCTACGGAATCCCACCTTGTACGTGGCCCGACACGCACTTGGCCGGGTTTTGGTAGCCAACCCACAGCTGGCATACCGGTGTGAATCGCGGCTTATTGTTGCGTACAGAAGTTCAGCAGCGTGGTGTCGGCGCTGGGCGTGTGGGGGTCGCACTGCGACGCGGTGGTGGCGCGGCTGGGCGCGTGCCGCGGCCTGCTGCGGCTGCGGCGCGACGACCTGCGGCGCCTGTGGGCCGACGCGCGCACGCACCACTACGCGCTGCAGATGCTCACTGACATGTACGTACATACAATACATACAACACTACCTATATACTCATCGGGATACAAGTATTTTATAGTAAACAATCTTAGCATGACTTTTTGATGTAACTCGTCTTTCAAAATTATTAAAAGACATTTTAATAATTATATTAAAATTTTTCAACCGAATACCAGTTTTGGGAAACTTGTAATTTTAGATTATAAACAGATATTTAATAATGAAACACACACCTCACTAAACTAGCTTTCTAATTTAAATACATAAATCTGAGTAGATTTGATTAGTATTACTGTTTACTTATTTAGTGGCAATGGTTCCTGAGAATGTACACCATATTTTCTTCATTGAAAAGTTTCTTGCCGGATCTTCTCAGTGGAAGCAGCATTCTGAACCGGTGGTAGATTTTAACTATTATATATACCTAAATGCTTTGTTGGCTTGCAGGAATAAATATAGATTGAGTTTGAGTTGAGTTGAAAGTTTGAAACATTAATAAGGCATGCCAAGATTGTTTAATAAATCCGCATCGTAAGGAAAAATACACCGTCTCTGTACCACGGCCAACGACAAGCGATATGAAAATTAATGGATTATTTTATTAAATGAAGTATATAGGTACCTACCTAGTTGTTTAATTGTTTTTTAACCGACTACGGCAAAGCCAAAAGGAAGGGTTTTGTTTTTGCAGTCTATGTATAATGTATGTTTGTAACATTTTTATATTCCACCGTAGCGCCTAAACCACCTATCCGATTTTGGTGAATGAAGTGTCAATCGATTAGTTATCATGGTCCGGGTGACATAGGCTACATTTTATACGAACAAAATCTATAGGATAACCGGATGTTACTTTTTAAAGAGCGGGGTACCTGATTTTTATTTTTGCCTTACTCGACATGTGTATGGGATTTAGAATAAAAGAAATAAATAACTGAGTACATGAATATAAATATACTAAGCGACCGATAAACTATTTAATATGTTTTATAATTCAGCGTTTATAAATACTTCCTAACACTGTTTAAACGTTTAAGTTTACTAAACCTACTTGTTAACTAAACTTACAGTTTCCGACACAGAATGAATGAGCAATACTTTGATATTTCTAGCATGTATCCATAGGCAACAGTGCCTGCTTAACATCGGGGCAGGTCGTCCGATTGCTTGTCCACTACAAAGGAAAAAAATATCTGTTGGTCACAGCGAACGCGTCGTAGTGTCGGAACGCGAGACTCGCGAGTCTTTGGCGGCGGGACGGGTGCTGGCCGCCGCGCACACTCTGAAAGCCGCTCTCGACACCGCTGACACCACTCTGTCGCATGTCGATGCTCTCAACACTACTAGACAGCATTTGGAGGTAAACATTTTATTTGTATACGGTCGCGTAAGTACAACTTACTAGGGACATACACTAGTACTGGGGCCCAAGTCTGTTAACCGCTCGAAGCTCGTTCGACTTGCATTCGATTCGCAACTTTGACAGTTTCCCGTAGGTAGTAAATAAACCACTCGCCCGCCCGTTCCGACCGATTTCTGGTAGAGCCCACCGGTGCCGACCGGTTTCTATGAAATCGGTCAGTAAAGTGGTTATATAGTGGACTAGCTGAGTCCGCGACTTCGTCCGCGTGGAATTTAAGCTAACAAAAAAGCCCGCTCCCGCGTTCTGAGCCCGCGCGACGGGACCCATTTATTTAAATTTTGTTTTTCTAAAATAAAAGTAGCCTAAGTTACTGCTTATAACATCAGCTATCTACCAGTGAAAGTCCCGTCAAAATCGGTCCACCCGTTTCGGAGATACTCTTTGATTTCATGTGTTTTTATTTTTTTACGCGAAACCCTAATTGTTTTTCTAAAATTTAAGTAGCCTTGGTTACTCCCTATAACATCAGCTATCTGCCAGTGAAAGTCCCGTCAAAATCGGCCCAGCCGTTTCGGAAATTACCCGGAACAAACACACAGACAGACAGACAGACAAAAATTATTTAAATCGCGTTTTTGATATAGGTGTCGTATGTACTTTGATATGCACTTAGTGAAAAGGTGTTATTTTGATATTACAAACAGACACTTCAATTTTATTTATTTGTATAGCTTACGAAAAATTTACAAAACTGACGTATTGCTAGTTGAGTACAAGTCGATTGACTAACGGAATTGAGCCCCTGAAGGAGTGAGCGGTCTTTTCAAGACCTGATAAACAAAATACATAATTTTCTAGTTCAAGCATTGGCCGTAATAGAAGTTTAGTTTTAGATAAAGCTTCTCGAGAAATGTACGGGAGCGAATAATTCTGATGTGTTAAAAATTATCCGTGGGTAAAAATGCTCGAAGGTGTCTCGGGCCCGATTACACCACTAGATATCGTTAATAAGGATCAAATTCTGGGAAGTATTGACATAAGGCAAACTGTGTACGTGTTAGGCAAAGAAGACCGAGCTGGTAGAAGTGATAGTTCGCCGGCTGAGCGACGCCGTGTACCGCGACGAGAGGGCGCCGCTGACGAGGCGAGTGTCAGCGCGCAGGCGGACTGCCTTGTTATTGGCAGGTAATAATTAAAAAATCTATGACGTCAGCAACTAGCGTTGCGAAGCTGCAAATTCAATTTTAAATTCTCAATAATAACTCTATAATTTATTATCTCACTTATTTTGACACGCATGCGCGCCTGGTTGATACATTAAATATGGAACAACAAAAGGAGAATGAAAATAATAATGAAATAATTGCTATAATTTATATTGCATTGGAATGCTTTTGGTTACCAGTGAAGGCCCTAAAACTTTACATTACTATTTTATCAATTTAAATTGGCTGCCAATAGAGCTAGTGATCGTAAACTAAAGTAAACTAAACTATAAATTGCCGCAGTCCTCTTAGGGCCTTATTAATAAATCGATCTCAAATCTGAGAGTGATCTTCGAAATGTCATTCTTGTCATACCAGTAAGTACAAAATTACATGTCAAAAGCGGTCTCAAGCCCGCTTTCACACTTGTAATTGACTTATTAATACGGTCCTTAGACGTAAATTAATGCGCATCACAATTAAAATATTCTTAGTCGTGCAAATTTTGTTAAGTTTATTTCTCGCAAACAGCAGAATTTGCACCAATATCTCCGCAATCTAAAATTGGCATGGCCGGGGCTTCTCGCTAGTTATTTATATAACCATGGAATTTAATTTTCCTTTGTAGAGTTAACCAAAAGCGAGGAAGTCACTGACGCATATTTACAAGAAGTGACCCCGGAATTCGAAGCATCGCTCTCCGAAGAGGACAAGACCTTTGAGACCACTGTCATGATATCATTGGAAGCTCTCGGCGTTTTGGAACAACTGAAGGAAGCTACAGATGTACAGTATTTCATAGAATATTTTGATTTAATTTTAGTGACATTCTATCGCATTTGATTTAGCTAAAATAAAATTTAGTAAAACATCCTATAGCCATTATTTTGTCGCATCGAACTGCAACTCTTATAAACTTAGTCGTTTTATGAGCTTGGCGGATAAATTGATAACTTTTTTACAGAAATTCAAAGTTCAAATCCAAAACGAACTTTTAGAAGTTATAGACTCTGTGTCCCGTCGTATCATTGACGAAGGCGAAGTGGAAGCCGACGTAGAGTGCGAGGAGGACGGCGAGATACCAGACGTCGAGTGCGTGGCAGAGACGGGACGACCGCTCGCTAGACTTGTCACTAGTCTTGGTGAAGAGTTTAAAGCGTGCGCTACTAGAAATAAAAGGTAAGAAGATTTTTCTCTATCTGGTAGACGAAATTGTTTTTTAAAATAAAAGTGACAGAAATAGCTATATCCAAGCAAAGAAAGTGCGAAAGGGATAGCCAAATTCCTGTATTTAAAATCGTCATGTATCAACTTAAAAGCAATTTTTCTTTCAGACTATTACAATTATGGCGAGCGTCTCTACAAAAGTATAAACTCTCAGATTCATGTATACATACTGAACAACATTACTGGAGTGCTGTACAGCAAGTTGTGAGTTCTTTATGTATAACCCAAAATAAGTCGTGAGATATCGGAAGCAAAGTTATATTTACGGTTGATTTTAATTATCACTATTGAGTTTGTTCAGAAACGACGGGGAATCAACTTAAAACTTAGTCATCAATTGCTCGCGAATCTTGCTGTAAAAACTTGAAACAGTCTGCAGAAAATCTGGAAATAATGAGGACACTAGCACATGATAAGACATTGCAACGAAAATTATAACAGGAGACATGGGTTCACTGAATCACGAGCTACAGCCGACCAAGTTAACGCTAAGTTAATTCCCCGTCGTTTCTGAATAAACTCAATAATGAGATTCAAAAATCAACCGCAAATACAACTTTGTTTCTTGTATTTCACTGCTTTGGTTATAGATACTATAAATCTTCGCTATTGAAATGGGTGCGGAAGCCTTCATTGTGCATGTCCTGACGTGATTTTTAGATAGTTTTAGATATATGTCAATTTGCAGCTGCAGCTGCTGCTGACGGAGTACCTGGAGATAGAGAGCGTGAACCTGGCGGCGGGGCGGGCGGGCGGCGCCGCGGCCGAGGGCGGCGCCGAGCCGCGCCTGGCGGACTACTTCAGCAGGAAGCGGCCGCCGCGCCGCCGCACCAAGCTCTTCAAACTGGCCGGTGAGCGACACCGATGTTATATCAAGTTATTTTTCATTACGCATACTCTGAAAGTAGGTCTGAAGTTGCCTGAGGAGCGGGTTGAAAGTAATACTTTTCCGGCCCGGGAGAATCGCTTTCAACTGACAGCCCAAACCCAAACTAAGCGACGCTTTGTGGGTACCGTACAATGTACGGCAAAATAGGCGGCAATCTGATCTTCATTTGTTTCGAGTTGTATTGTTCATACTTCCTTGTATTATTTATTTAGCTAATTTCTGTTTTTATTTTTACTTTCCTTGTATTCGTAATTTATTTATTTATTTATTTTATTTGGCTCTTCAACAATGAGTACACTAAAACAATTACAATAGATCACTCCAGAATTAAGTTTAAGTGCCTCATTACTTAAAGAAGAGCACTACATGCACTAAATTGTACGCATAAACATCTATGGGAACAAAGAGAGAAAAAAATAAAATTACAACGTAAAATTGCAATTTAGAATTATACACATTAAGTTAGATAGGATATACAGTAACAGTAACTGTTTAACGACAAATATTTTACGAAATGCACCTAAAGATTCTCTTCATGATAGGAACAGATGTAAGAAATAAATCAATATCTTCGTGGTGTATTTTGTGTAACGTGGTGTATTGGTGTATTTTGTTTAAATTGGTATTGCTTTTTGGCATGCAAAATAGCCTCCTATTGTTACTTCTTGGTAGGTTTCGCGGCACATGGAAGGATACTTTACTAAGCAACTCAGGACAGTTCAAAGCGCCTGTTACCAGTTACGCTTCTCTAATGAAACAATCCCAAAATACTTAAATCTGTCCTGGTGCGATTTGAGCCTTTTGCCCATGTTACAGTGATAAGTGAGATGCCATAAGAATCTTTTTTGCAATCGTTCGATACGCTTGATGTGCACATCATATTTAGGGGACCAGACAACAATACAATACTCTAGGTGACTCCTGACTAGCGAGTTGTACATAATGGTCTTTGTTCTGGTCTTTTTGAAGTTTTTGCACTCTCTTATAACGAAACCTAGTATTTTTGATGCTTTTAAAGTAATTTTGTCAATATGCTCCACAAATTTTAGCTTTTTGTCAACTTGAACGCCCAAGTCTCGTATAGATTCCACTTCTTCTAGCATTGATATTATATACTGTGGGTATAACATTTATTTTTTTCGTAAATTTGATGTGCTTACATTTCCCTATATTTAAAGACATTCTATTGTGCTCACACCACTTACTCAGTCTATCTAAATCGCACTGAAACTGAACCGAATCAGCAGCCGTTCTTATCTCTTTTATGGCTTTAAGATGGTCAGCGAAAATATATATATTAGAATTTAGAAAGCACTTGTGGATATCGTTGATGAAGAGAATGAATAAAGGTGGTCCTAAATGAGATCCCTGGGGAATTCCCGAAGTGGCTATGTATGCATTGGAGTTGCAGCCATTCACAACAACCCTTAGCGTCCGTTCCGACAGATATGACCCAAACCAACTCAACAAAGGATTTGACACACCATATGACTTTAGCTTTTCAAGAAGTAAATTGTGATCGACTGTGTCGAATGCCTTGCTGAAATCGGTGTAGACTGCATCCACCTCTGAGGATCTGATCTTGAGATATTGTTATTTGGCTCAAAATATTATTACTGAAACAGCCGTTTGAGTTCACATGCACATCCCTTTGGTCAGTACGATACACTTTACAAAAGTGAGTTGCAAAATAATTACAAATTTCATTTATATTCTCAGAACTGTTCACACCATCTGTCATAGAATTAGGATAGTTACTAGCCCCACCTCTCTTTATCTTTAAATAACTCCAGAAATACTTAGGATTCGATGTAATTTTGGCCTCTATGTCAGCAATGTATGAATTATAGCAAGAAGTAGCCATACGGCTGCATCTTTTTCTAAGTGACTTCAAAGCAATAATATCTAGCGGATTTTTGTACTTTTTTAATCTAAGTCGTAAGCGGTTCTTTTCATTTAATCTTTTAATGAGCTCTTTAGAGAACCAGTATGGATACTTGCTTACCCTAATTGTAACTTGTGGCATGTATTTCCTTATTAACTCATACACTATATTATAGAGTTTGTCAAAGTCACCAATTATTAAACAGTCATCAACATGCTCCAATACATTGTTTGTATTATCAACAAACTGCTTCAACAATATAGGCTGTATTGGTGAGGGAAGATATACAGTACAAAGATAAATATTTTTTGGTTTTCCACCCACTTCGAGCGCTAACTTGACCCAGAGATCCTCGCATGAACTTTCAAAATTGTCCAATCTATGAGATTAAATTTTTTTGGAAATTGCTATTAGGACGCCACCACCGTCGGTTTTGTTATTAAAAACATTTATGTTCCGGTCTCGCCTATAAATGGTATATCGCCCATCCATGATCTCTGAGTCAAAGATACCACTCAGTAACCACGTTTCAGTAAACACAATAATGTCATATGAACAGCAGGCGATCGCTTGGTAAATGTCATTTAGTTTTGATCTGATGCCTCTGACATTCTGGTAGTAAATTTTTAAAGAATCGAAATGTATAATCTTAACAAATACCTTATAAAACTACAATTTGGACTATTGTAATTTGTCTAACGTTTCGGTGTCCTTTATATATTTGTAGTCTGCGCCATCCGTTTTTCTTACAAATATCCTTCCGCCACGAACCAATACATCAGTATGTATGGGTTCGTGGCGGAAGTAGTTGGAATGGAATGGAGTTATCTGTATAACCCAAACTCTTGGCTTTAATTCTGGTTGCGGCATGCAGGGCTTTGTTTGCAGGAGACAGATGTTCCACAATGTAAACATTTTCTCTTTTGCCACCAATCCCAAGCAGAGCAGTGTTGAGTTTCTCATCAGGAGTTTTATTCTTGTTGAACTTAAAAGAAGCAGCTAGAAAACTGTCTCTAACTCGCGGACAGCTGAATTGTACAACAATAGATTTTGGGCGTTTGCTGGATGGGGTTTGTTTTGTTATTCTAGTAACATGATGTATGTTGTTCTCTGTTAAGTCACCTTGTATAACTCTGTTAATATTCAGAACAGTAGATACTAGGTTTTCATTGTTGTGCTCAGGCAGACATTGGATTTCCAAGTTTGAAGAACGGGCTTGCTGCTCCATCTGGTTCAATCTCACGCTCAAGTCTTTGACGGTGGATTTGAGTTGTTCATTTTCTTTCTTAATGTCTGACACAACTTTGGTGTTCAGTGAAAACACCGTCTTCATTTCCTCAAATTTCTCATTCATGAAGCCCATCGATACTTGAAGGCCTTCTACTTTGTCTGTTATAGTCTTCAGTTCTTTGTTAACATAGTTGGCTAAAGTCTCGTTGAGGTGCCGCATAAGATCGTCGATCTGCTTCTTCATAATGCGACTGACTTCGGTTGACGTAACAGGCGCTTCCGCGGGCGTTACACTGCTTGATATATTTGCCGATGCTCCTTTCTTCCGTAGTGTTATGTTCAAATCACCACCTGGGCTATTGCGTACAGGGGTGTTATCTGCGTTTCGCGTCTTTAGCCTACAGGTCGGACACAGCCAGGTACTCTGTTCACACAGCTGAAAATCGGAACCCAGCAAATTTGCCAAGCATGAAGAGTGGTATGGCTTCTGACACGAAGAGCACCTAACAACAGAACTTCCTTCAGATATAATCACACTACAGAACTACAGTCACAGTTCATATTGTTGATTGGTTTACAAAACGAAAGACGGCGAAAAATAAAAGTATTATGCACGTTAATCAATTGCACACTAATAAAGGCCCTCAACGAGTCGACGTGCGTGAGTCCGTGAGAAGAAGGTCGTAAGAGCCGTGGGATCCGCGTCACTTACGCGTTTAACTCAATCAGCTGGTTATCACACTTAATGTCGGTATTTTAAGATTACTTGCCAATTGTTTTTAGTCACTTAGTTGTTGTTTATAGCACATAACACACAATTTAATACTAATATTGGCCGTAATTGATTGGGTTCTTATCAAAATAAAGTCACTGCAATCACTTTTTGCCAGGATAAACAATTTTTCTTTTTTCTTTTTACGGATCAAGGTGTTCCGCGAACTCGTCCAAAATGTCTATATAATGAAAAGCACAGTGTTTACCTCGGGTGAAATACTTATTTTGTCCCTCGAACTATGGCGCCCTCGCTACGCTCGGGCGCCAAACTCCGTCTCGGCACTAAATAAGTCACTTTCACCCCTTGTGTAACAATGTACTATTATTGAAGCGAAGCTTCTTTACGGACGTTCGGGGCGCTCGCTGCCCGGGCACTAAAACCGTGCAAATTGTGACGTAGGGTTCCGCGTAAAAGTAGCCTAAGTTACTGCTTATAACAACAGCTATCTACCAGTGAAAGTCCCGTCAAAATCGGTCCAGCCGTTTCGGAGATAGTCTTTAATTTCATGTGTTTTTATTTTTTTACGCGGAACCATGAAGGCAAAGAGATTTTATTTCGATTGAAATTCCAATCCCACATTTATGTTTTTTTTTACAAGTATCGATACTAAAACATATAGGCTTTGACATAATCGATCTATGAAACCCTAATTAACTGTTCAATGGGGCCATAAACGTACCGACAAATAATGTGAGTGTTCACATGAAAGTGTTCACTTAGTCACTAAGTACAAATTTTGTTGGTTTGAACTCTAATGCAAAAAGTTTCGATAGGAAGCGTGCACAAAAAAAAATTCTCACGCGCTCTCAAAGGCACGCGTGCCATTGGTTCGCTATCCTTGCTCCTGGGATTAACAATGCGTATATCCTACTAATATTATAAATGCGAAATTTTGTGAGTATGGATGGATGTATGTTTGGTACTCTTTCACGCAAAAACTACTGAACGGATTTGGATGAAATTTGGAACACAGATAGTTTATAACCTTGATTTACACATATAATACTTTACTTAACTCTACGCGGCTAAGTCGCGGGCAGATACTAGTAAGTAATATGATGGTGTGTTGCGGCGCGGTGCGGCAGGTCCAGCGGCGGCGGCGGCGGGCGCGGCGCGGCGCGGCGGCTACCCGCTGGTGGCGCGGCCCCACCCGGCGCATCTGCACGCCGTGCTGCCTGCGCTGCACCGCCTCACGCAGCACATCGAGCCGCTCACCGGGTCTGTGCATTGCAAGCTTTATATCACAACACAACCGTTCCACATCACACCAACACTTAGTCTAAATCTGTTCATTGGTATACATATAAAAATAGAAAAACTTTATTACGACAGATACAACAACAAAAATACTTACGGCTCCAATTGAGAATCTCCTTTTTTGAAGTCGGTAAAGTAGACTTCAAGTATAACATGGAGCAGAAATTAAAACTGATATAACAGCAATTGCTTTAAAAATATAATTAGGTAGGTACTTATACATAATCTAATTTGCAATTGTATCCGTAATCATAAAGAAAAGGCGATGCTCCGCGAACTAGCGATCAGCGCGATGAGACAAAAAAAAACTGTGTCTACAAAGAGTTGAATAACCATTTTTTTATTTTTAGGACATTCCTGAAGCGTCGTGTTTTTCTTTTAATTTTGTAATTTTATTCAAAATATCATTTAATTTAACTTTTCACTGTAAGCGTAGTATCTAATTTGTGTATGTGTACAGTGGCGGGGAGTGTTCGCTCCGCGCGTTCATAACGGACTACGTCCGCACGGGGGAGAGCGAGCGGCTGGCGGCGGCGGCGCGCGCGGCGGTGGACGACGCCATGCGCGCGCCCGCCGCCTGGCGCGAGCGGGGGCCGCCGCCGCACACTCACATCAAGTCCGGGTCAGTAACTATCTATATATTGATACGTGAAGCAATAAATTTGTACCTCTTTTACGTAAATTGCGTGGACGGAGGAGTATGAAATTTGGCGCACTTACAGTTTATGTAGAGAAGGAGTTCAGAATGTTATTATATAATTTAGCCCTTTTGACGTCCCACTTCTGGGCACGGGTCTCCCCTCACTACGAGGGGGATTCGGGCCGTAATCCGCGATGATGGTCCAGGGCCGGTTGAAGGATTTCACGTGTCTTTCGAAAGTCGGTTAGATTATCTAAGATTTGCCGGTTTCCTTCAGAAAAACTTCTTCACCGTAAGCGAGTGATAATCATGAAAATTAGAAATTTTGAATCGCACATAGTTTCGAAAAACCCAGAGGTGCGAGTCGGGGTTCGAACCCGGGATCCGGTGCCCCCGGGACGCGTGCAAAATATTGCCTTCCAATATGTTTTTAAGCGAAGGGGAGACGCCGCTCACGTCCACTATGTATATGAGAATGCAATCGTTAAAAGTCGGCGGCAACCTTCGATCGGTCGACCGTTCGAGGTCGAGTCGGGATCGGGCAATTCCACATATGCGTCTCCGGCTTACTGATCTGCGGCACATATCGCGGCGGGGTTGTCTGTAGAGCGCGGCACCGCGTGATATTCTCGTGCTGCGCGGCGGCGTGGCGCGGCGTGCAGGCGGCGGGCGCGGCGGCGCGGCGCTGCGGCGCGTGCGGCGGCGGCGCGGCGCTGGCGGCGGCGCGCGCGGCGCTGGCGGCGCTGGCGCTGCACGCGCGCGCCGCGCACGCGCGCCTGGCGCCCGCCGCCGCGGCGCGCGCGCAGCGCTGGCTCGCCGACGACGACATCGTGCGCTTCCTGCAGGCGCTGCCCAACTGGCGCGCCGCCATCGAGCCCGACGCGCCCGACACCAAGCAGAGCGCCGACGTGAGTACTTCTACTCGAGTGTACATTCGCCGTTGTGTACATTGTTGTCTGATCCCGCGGTTCTCATGTTGTTTGTAGTTGTCTCGGCGAATTGATTTAATACTTCCATGTCACTTTTTTAAAATTAATAACCGCGTCTCGGAACATTTCCAATGGACCCGGGGCGCCCCACTGCATGGCGGAGGGTGGTACACCGTTGGTTTTTAGTGGGTATACTGCGCTCTTCTGGCGTAGGGACTCCCACATACCCCTCTCATCTCCCCCGAGGCGGGGACGCATAAAGGATTTTCCAAAGAAAAAAAAAAGTGCGTGTCAGTAAACCCGCCCCGAGGCTCCGACTGTAAAATTGTGATATTTTCGGTACCAGTTGATGCAACAAAAATATAAATGAACTTATTGAATTTATTTGTTCCTCATTGATGGGATAGAAACCGTTGTTAAATCGCCTCTACGTTTCAACACGTGTAGCGTCCTCCCCGTAAACTAAGTAGTAATTCACCCTCAAATTTACCACTATTTCTAAACTATTATCTCTTCCAAATCATCGTCATTGCCACCGTATCCCGACAATTCCATGTTATTATTCATATAATTGTATCTATGAACAGGAATTAAAACAGGCGTACGAGCGCGAAGCTGAAATCCTCGGCTCCAGTTTAGGGGACGGCGCCGTCAGTCGCAAGGAGATCATTTCCGACATCAATGCGCTGGCCGACTTGGCTGTGCTGTGCGAATCCATGGTGAGATATAATAATAAATAATAATAAGTTTACCCCCTTAACGTCCCGCTCCTGGGCATGGGCCTCCCCTCACTACAAGGGGTATTCAGGTCTCAATCCACCACGCTGGCCCAGTGCGGGAGGCGGATTTCACATGTATTTCGAAAATTGGTAAGATTTTCTAAGACATGCAGGTTTCCTCACGATGTTTTCCTTCACTGTAAGCGAGTGATAATCATGTAGAAATTATGATTCGCATATAGATTTCGAAAAACCCACAGGTGTAAACTAGGTTTCGAACCCATGACCAGATGTCCGCAAGACGCGTGCTTAACCAATCGGCTATCACTGCCATGGTGAGATAACATTCTTAAAATATTTTATTGACTAACTTAAATTTGATAGCTGCTTAATTGACGCGCCATACAGCTAAATGACACTTAAGCATTTAAGTGTCGTTTGAATATTCGGCCCTAAAAAGACTTAGATCACGATTCCGGCTAATAATTCAATAAACTATTTGAATATACGGCCATAAAAAACTTAAATAAATGTTAGTGTTTTACCAATAACCCTGTATGAACATCCCACTTCAGGGCATGGTTTCCCCACAAGGGTCCATGCTTCCCTATTGGCCAATTAGTTTTTCCTGTAGCGACAGTGCCACAATATATACCATGTACACCATCTTTAATTCATTGAAAAGAGTAAATATTGAGTTTCTTGCCGGATCTTCTCAGTGGAAGCAGCATTCCGAACCGGTGGTAGATTCTGACTATTCATAAATGCTTTGTTGGCTTACGTGAATAAAAACAATTTTGAGTTTTATACTCACTGCTTGATCCTTGGTACCTTCTCCCGTCCCCAGGACTGGTTAAGTGCTAACATCAAGAGCCTCCCCTCCATGGTGGGGGCGGGAGGGGCGGTGAAGCTCTCCGACAAGTTCCTGGCCGACGTGCTGGCCTCCGCGATGATATTCGACGAGATCTCGCACAAGTGCTTGCTGTTCTTGCATCTAGAGGTGAGTATGCACGAAATGTGTACCTAATGGGGGCCTATCTCTCCATCATAACAATGATTAGAAAGACAGTTACATAATTCGAGATTTTTTTTCTGTTTTTTTTTTTTTTAAGATCCTTATAATACTTTGAGTTTAATCAAATTCCTAGTAGCCGCGTTAGTCCCTTCCAACAATTTAATTAATCAAAGCTTCCAACTGAAATAAAATGCTTCTGCTAGGAGTGGGCTCCCGTTAATGACCAGGATGGGTGTTGAAACCGGAACCTCTCAGTTACTGAGATCGCCTAACCTAACCGTAACGATATTTTTTGTTAGTGTTTTTTTTCAGAGGGCTATTTCAAGGTACAAACAATTCAATTGAACCATAACGTAACCCAAGTAAATGGTATTCCATTTGAAACTGTCACTGTAATAGTACATTGTTACACAAGGGGTGAATGTAAGGTGAATGTAGGGCGCCAATAGATCGAGGGACAAAAGAAGTCTTTCACCCGAGGTAAACACTGTGCTCTTCATTACGCATACAAGGAAAGTAAAAATAAAAACAGGAATTGGCTAAAGAAATAATACAAGGAAGTATGAACAATACTCTACAACTCGAAAAAAAGAAGATCGGATTGCCGCCTATTTTGATTATGTTTTCGTTGGCCGGCCAACTTCATTATTTAGCCATTATTTTTCATTTTCATCTTTGAATATTTTGCCCAAATGTATATTATTTTAAAGAAATTGTTGAAACTAAATTATAATTAAGTCATTTATGAATATATATTCTTTAATTAATACTTAACTTTATGTTATTTAAATTTAACATCGCCCTGTAATTGAGTGACTAGAAAAAAGTTGAAACATGGTTCCATAGAAATGTGAAAATGGAACTAGCTTTTTTTTAATAATTTGACAGGTGTCTGTTGAAAGCGGTTCTCCCTAGGGCGGAAAAGTGTTACTTTCAACCCGCTCCTCAGGCAACTTCAGACCTCCTTTCCGAGTATGAGTAGTGAAAATAAATTTTGTTGCGTTTAATACTAGAAGAATCAAGGAATAAAATATCTGTTTTATAAATATTTTATTTGCAAGTTGTGTTTAGGATTTCATAGAGTGTTGTACTTGTGTTCCAGATGCGTATAGAATGCTTCCACTACCTGGGGCAGGAGGAGCGGGAGGGCGCGGAGGGCGCGGAGGGTGCGGAGGGGGGCGGCGCGGCGCAGCTGGCGCACGCGCTGCTCGCCTTCCACGAGCAGGCCAGCCACGTGCTGGCGCCCGCCCGGCTCGCCGTCAGTCACATCATTATACTAATATACACACATATTTTTATGACACCATTACTATTTATTAATATTTTTTTATAAAAAAACATAATATATGGGTTTATAACACTTTCGCTCAACTCAAAAATAAACTAAAAATAGGGTTTCTACATCGCCATGTAGAAATTCATCGTAGTGCTGTAGTTTTTTGACACTATTATGGATTTTGGATAACAATACATTATGACTTTGATAGGATGGTAGGTTAACATGGACAAAAAAAAATCTAACATTGTTATAAAACAATAAACTTTTTTTCTTGTTTGACCAATATCCATGTATATTACCTACCTAACATTTTGGCTACGCCAAGTCTGCGGCGGTTCCTATAACGGGCCGGAGTACTAAACTGAGCGCTTGTTTCCGTGCGCAGTACATAATGAACGGCGTGGGCGAGATGATGTCGGCGGGCGTGGTGTGGCGCTGGCAGGGCGAGCCGGGGGAGGCGGGCGGCGCGGGGGGGGCGGGCGGCGCGGGGGGCGCGGGGCGGCTCGCGGCGCTGCGGCACTGCCTGGCGGCGCTGCAGCTGCCGCACCACGGCCTGCAGCGCGCGCACGCCTACCTGCATCTGCTAGCTTGCGCGCCGGAGGTTAGTTTTTTTTTTCACGTTTGGTGGTAAACGCAAGATCTTCCAGCCGCCTGGCTGTTACGCCGCTATTTTTTTTAGTTGTCTTTGTCAAAATACGAAAAGGTAGGTTTTGGATTAAGCAATATTCTCTTTTGCAGGAAATAATAACGTCAGTACGCGAAAAGGGCGCTCAGTTCACTGAATTGGAATACTTGAACGCGTTCAAAGTGATCGAGACCCGTCGCGGTATCCCCCCAGCGGAGATGCGGATGCATCTCAAACAACTGTCGGCGGCTCTCGGGCATGTCGGGGTTACTGTGTAATAATTCAGATTAAATAGAAAAAATGTTTAGAGTCTGGCACACGAAAGTAGAGCCTGAAAAAGAATGGCAAATTTAAAAAATCTGCGTGTGGTATCACTAGGTATATGAGATATAAATGGTCTTGATATTTTACAAAAAAATTAATAAATATTTAGTTTAGGTTCGATTTTCCTAAATAAAATACGCATGAAAATGAGGTAAAATATTATATTATTAGTTTTATGTATAATGCTTTTAATCCATATTACTCTGAAATTTTAACTTGAGAGCAAAGAATAGTATGCAGTAGTAGTAGTAATGCAGAACATTCTAGATAATAAAATGTTATTGTAGATATAAATAAAATAAAAAGTTAACTGTATAAATATTAATTTATTTTATGAGTCATAAAATAATCAGAAACTAAAAATTCAATTTCTAGTGAGCCATCCGAATCACTGCTATCGTCACATACATTTATGATGAACCGCTATATAGATTAGATATTATTTAAGTATCAAGACTAGTTCTAGTAACTATTTATGCCGGGTGACATTTATAAAAAGTTGCCGTGTAAAAAGATTCAATAAATCTCAGGTTGAACTTTCGTGCCAGACTCTAGTCTGTAAGACATCCTTCAGATGAATGGATGCATGCACACATTCCACCTGTTCTTTTAAATAAGCAAAGCACGTATGACATAATTATAAATCTACATACTTTGTATTGTGTATGGAAGATGTTATTTATCAATAAATTTTTATTATAAATCATAAAGTAACCATAATCATAATTATTATATTTTTATTTGTAGTTAATTAAAGAAGTATACTTTGTGAAACCAAATGTTTTAATCACAAAACGTTATCATATACTACCTATCGAACTTTGATAAAATTTATCAAAGCTATCGAAGGATTCATAGCGAATACAACACCAGCAATAGACCACAGAGTTGTAACGTATTTTTCATTACTCATACTCGGCAAGTACGTCTGAAGTTGCCTGAGGAGGGGGTGAAAGTAATACTTTTCCGCCCTAGGGAGAATCGCTTTCAACTGACAGCTGTCAAATTATTAAAAAAAACTAGTTCCATTTTCACATTTCTATGGAACCATGTTCCAATTTTTTCTACAGTCACTCAATTACAGCGCGATGTAAAATTGAAATAACATAAAGTTAAGTATTTATATTTTAAATGGGCCCGCGACTTCGTCCGCGTGGAATTTAACTTAACAAAAAAGCCCGCTCCCGCGTTCTGAGCCCGCGCGACAGGACCCATTTTTTAAAATTTTGTTTTGTCTAAAATAAAAGTAGCCTAAGTTACTGCTTATAACATCAGCTATCTACCAGTGAAAGTCCCGTCAAAATCGGTCCAGCCGTTTCAGAGATACTCTTTGATTTCATGTTTTTATTTTTTTACGCGGAACCCTAATTGTTTTTCTAAAATTAAAGTAGCCTATACTCCATTTGTTATAGCATTAGACAGAAGTTAAAAAAGGTTATTTGTAGTGTCCACTTTGTAATAAAAAAGTACAATTAACGAGTTACAGTTACGATTGACGTCGAATTTATTATAATCTATTTATATACCAGCTTGTCACATCTAACTGTAATAATATTAATTATTTATCTTATTAAATATATTGCCTTTTCATTTAAATAATTATTATTTCATTACAATTAAAAATTAGTGCCGATGCTAAAAACCTAAAAGAAGCAGGCGGGAACATACCGGGAACGTTTTTCGTTTCATTATAATCCTACCAAATCTAAAATTTTACCTAATCCCTTCAGAGGTTATGACAGCAGGGTATTTCTAATTTTGTCGGACTATGTTATCTATGAAATTGACGTAAATGTTTGATTCATTTTTTGTTGTCAGTTTAAAATGTGATACCTACGATGTTATTACGAATAAAACATAATATAAAAAAGTACTTTTATTTTGTTTATCGTAGTATTTTAGATTTATATATTAAAATTTATGTTAAAACAATTTTAATGTAATGACTCTAAATAAAAGTTGTTTTGACTTGGAAATAAAATGTTTTGCATCCCTGCTTCTGCGAGCCTCTTATGTCTAATGTTATAATAAATGGAGTATAAGTTACTCCTTAAAAAATCAGCTATCTGCCAGTGAAATTCCCGTCAAAATCCGTCCAGCCGTTTCGGAGATTACCTGGAACAAACACACAGACAGACAGACAGACAATTTTTTTTAAATCGCGTTTTTGTTATAGGTGTCGTATGTACTTTCATATGGATTTAATGAAAAGGTGTTATTTTGATATTACATACATACACTCCAATTTTATTTATTTGTATAGACTAGCTGAGCCCGCGACTTCGTCCGCGTGGAATTTAACTTGTCAAAAACGCCGCGTTCGGAGCCCGCGCGATAGGACCCATTTTTTAAAATTTTGATTTTCTAAAATAAAAGTAGTCTAAGTTACTGCTTATAACATCAGCTATCTACCAGTGAAAGTCCCGTCAAAATCGGTCCAGCCGTTTCGGAGATCCTCTTTGATTTCATGAGTTTTTATTTTTTTACGCGGAACCCTAATTGTTTTTCTAAAATTAAAGTAGCCTAAGTTACTCCTTATAACATCAGCTATCTGCCAGTGAAAGTCCCGTCAAAATCGGTCCAGCCGTTTCGGAGAATACCCGGAACAAACACACAGACAAATTTGTGAAATTTAGTGAAAAGGTGTTACTTTGATATTACAAACAGACACTCCAATTTTATTTTATTTACTAGCTGAGCCCGCGTCTTCGTCCGCGTGGAATTTAACTTAGCAAAAACGCCCGCTCCCGCGTTCTGAGCCCGCGCGGCAGGACCCATTTTTTAATATTTCGTTTTTCTAAAATAAAAGTAGTCTAAGTTACTCCCTATAACATCAGCTATCTGCCAGTGAAAGTCCCGTCAAAATCGGTCCAGCCGTTTCGGAGATTACCCGGAACAAACACACAGACAGACAGACAGACAAAAAAAATTTAATTCGCGTTTTTGCTATAGGTATCGTATGTACTTTCATATGCATTTAGTGAAACGGCGTTATTTTGATATTACAAACAGACACTCCAATTTTATTTATTTGTATTTGTATATATTTGTATAGATATATAATATTTAATGACTTAATTATAATTCAGTTTCAACAATTTCTTTAAAATACATAGATTTGGGCAAAATATTTAAAGATGAAAATGAAAAATAATGGCTAAATAATGAAGTTGGCGGCCAATGAAAAAAAAAACAAAATTGGCGGCAATCCGATCTTTTTTTTTCGAGTTGTAGAGTATTATTCATACTTCCTTGTATTATTTCTTTAGCCAATTCCTGTTTTTATTTTTACTTTCCTTGTATTCGTAATGAAAAGCATAGTGTTTACCTCGGGTGAAAGACTTATTTTGTCCCTCGAACCATTAGCGCTCTCGCTACGCTCAGGCGCCAAACCACGTCTCGGGCCAAAATAAGTTACATTCACCCCTTGTGTAACAATGTACTAAGTCGGTGCGAATTACGACTAAACTCAGTGAAATGCTAAATCTAATTTGAATTATACTGGCATTATGAAAACAGACACAATCGTACACATCAACAATTAAAAAGTACAAAAAAACAATATGGCAGGGATGGATTGTTGTATATTTGGAAAAAGTAAAAAACGAGTTTTGTTCTAATTTTAGTATAAAAATAGAGTTAGATTAGCCTATAAAAGTAATTCTTAAAATCACAGAGTTAAAAACTCATGACCATGGCCGATTCTGATTTAGCAGACCTTAGAAAACAGTGCATAACAAGTTTGTATTTATGCACTGATAACATTTCCAAGTATTTAGATAACGAAAAAGAAACTGAATTCGAAAAATTGAAGATGTGTGTTCAACAATATTGTACATTAGAAGCACAGCAGGAGGTTTCTATAGAAGCTTTGGAGAGGGCAAAGGTGAGGTGATATTTTGAGGTTATATTATTTATTGTTTTCTTTGCACTACTCCTCCATACGAGTGTTTTAAATGTCCCGTAGTCGTAAATAGAACATTTAGCTAGTGTGAGAATAAACACTTCATATTTTATACCCACAAAAATTTGTTACAGAGTGAAACGGATTCAACAAATGTGAATACTCTTGAAGAGAGGTTCAATTCTCACCTGAGCAGTCTCGCAGGAAGGCGGCTAAGGGTTGACAATCATCCATACATGTTAGAGTTCAAGAAGAGATGTGAGAAGGGACTGCAGGCTACTAGACGTAAGATATTTTGTTTTATATTATGTCTCATGCTAAACAGAATGTCATATTACACATGGTGCTGCACACCAGTTCACTTGAAATTAGCTTGACAGTCTACTGTGGGTCTAGATAGTAGATTTGTAATACTGGTATCTATATTGTACGGATCATCATTAGGGAATATAAACTAATCATGCTTCAAGTAATAAGTCTCCATGCTTTAGTTTTCTTTTCAATTGTCGAGGACCATGTGTATTTATAATTTCATACTTTTAGAATGTTTCACTATATTATTTATTTGTTGTATCTATGTTGGTGAGAGAAGTTCCAGTTATACTAGGATATAAGACTACAATCTTTAAAATAAGCTACACAAGAATTGCAACTACTTACTTGACTATGAGGGCCCAATAGTGGGCTCCTTCTCAAATTTGTTTAATTTTTAATGAAATAAGGTTTTATCTAATATTAAATTGCATGGGAAGGGTTAAATTATTATTAAATATGTACAACATTTTATTTTTATCATTTCTTACAGAAAACCTAGATGAATCTGACTTAGCTATAACAGAATCACAAGATCAATATGTAAGTAAATCACCATTATTTCATTGAAGTTATTTATTTCATGTTCAAGTTAAAATATACCTACCTTATTCCTTAATATGCTGATTATTTGTGTACATCCTCAGTTGGATCCAATCACAAAGAGACCCATAGTTGACCCGGTAAAGAACACAGTGTGTGGCCACATCTATGAACGTGAAACTATTATCAACATGATTATCTCAAAGAACAGGACTAAGTGTCCAGGTAAGCCCTCATTTACATTATTTTCCCAGATTATTATTTAAAAAAGTCAAGATGATAAAAAACTTTATAAAATGTTCAATATTCTTATGCACTTTAATATGCATGAGTTATGTCTGAATGCTAAAACACTGAAATGGATAGGGCCTGTGCACACGCACGTTTTTTAAACGCGGGTCGACAGTCCGCTTTTATCCTATAAAAGCCTACAGTCTAAAGTCGTCATACTGCGTCTGACTCGCGTGCGTATCGCGTCTGTATCGCAACAAACGCGCGTCGACGGCGCGTTTAAAAAACGCTGGCGGGCTCTTAAAGGCCGCTGCCTGTTGAGATATTATTATCTGCCTTTTGAAGAGTGCATCAAATGTTAGCAGTTCTTTTTAAGTGGTGGTCAGAGAGCAATATGTTAGTCATTCAGTAGTCATAGTTTGAACACAACAATGTCAATGAAGTTATTTAATTCTTGACAATGAGTGGTGTAGCTAAAATATCTACCACTATTCAGATCAGTTATGATCCTTATTATGATCATGTCAAATGTATTAAGTGTTCCAATTTGCAGTGGCAGGCTGTGGCAACCGTGGGCCTATATTGAAAGAGCATCTCATATCAGACGAAGAGCTGAAGTTCCGATTGACGATAACGCAGCATTCCACCATGATACAGGAGAAGTCCATCACAAATCTCGACTTATCTATATGAGATGTAACTTAAAAATGTTTTCTTTTTTCTTTTGTTTTACGACAAACTCAAGTGAACTTACAAGATTCATTTTTAATTTAGAGGTACAGAATCTTTATAAGAAGAATTAACAAAATATTATGTGCCTCGTGGGACTATTCATTTGCTGCCTCTATTGTCTTATACTTTGATTGTAGCCAACAATTGAACTCGTTATAAGTAGGAAATTACGAATAGTCCTTATTTGGCAGAGTTCCAATAGATTTATCAAACTGTGATAAATGAAAATTATGATTTACAATATGTTTTTTTTTTATTCTTGGAGCATTAGTGTAAATAACATAACAAGTACATGTAGAATATAATATATTTAAGCGAATATCTATAACAATGCATTTTATCCCAATACAGTTTCCATCAAGATTTCGGATGCGTCGATAAATAATCGTAGGTGAAGAGGTAACACGTGTTCACACGTATTTGCGGTCACTGAACTGCGGGCAGCTCGCCAGGTGATCGGAAATAAACAAAAGTATACAATTATTAGGAACTGCAACATGCTTGCTTAGTTTACAAGTAGTAGGCACTGTAATTTAGTATTTATTGCTACAATATAACAAAAGTTAATTCTACAAATCTTGATGAAAACATACAGGTTTTATAAATATTGGTCCATAAAACTATATCAATAAATGTGCATTACTTAACACTATTAAACTATTTGAAGCTCTAAATACCTACATAGAAACATGAAGGACACTAATCGTGCGATGTACCAGTTGAGATACCAATAATAATGTACAAAATAATCCAATATACAGTGCGGGGTGGTATAAAATTCATAACAAGTAGGTACTAAGAAATATAGCACTTTCACAAGAACAAAATCTACTAAAAACAGTAGCAATTTTTTCACCTACAATACTTTGCCTACCTTCTAATGATAATGAACCTAGAATTTTTTAACTTTTGGTACAAGTACTAATCTTGATATCCAATTAAAAGTTTACTAAAACCAGATTCTAAAATCCAAATCACCTTCACACATTTTTAGACTTGGCATTACAAATAATGTTTTTCAGTGAACACACAGCAGACTCTAAACATACTAAGGTATAGGCCACCACGAATCAAGCCTCAATTCAAACTATTCAATAAGTGCACTATCGGATTATCAAAAATCTTAGCTTTAAGTGACTTTTTGAAAAAATCGCCCCTATTTGACTGAACTGTATTGAATTATCGACTTTATAACTGTTGTCTTTGAACACAAATGGATTTAGGGCAAGTAGGTCCTGTTCCTATGCTATCCATTTTCTGGATTCTACACTCATCCTTTAAAATTGAATACCGATTTTTAAGCTAGAGGCGCATTTCCTAATTACTAATGTTATAAGTTTTCAAAACGATTTATTTATTCATTATATAAAAACAAAATTTCGCGGATTATAAGTATATATTCAATAAATATAGTTTTTTTAAATTATTATTATTAAATTGAATTTTTATAGTTAAGTTATACTTACTATGTGAGACTACATTGTACTCTGAGTATTCCGTCAGTATTGCTATTAATTTGTATGAGGCTATAATAATACAACCGTGAAGAGTGACACTTGGTCAGAAAATAACACAGAAAATCAGAAAAGACACCCTGTCATACGAATAATGTATCGTAATCTCCTAAACGTAAGGTTCAAAATCATACATCTATATATTGTTATATTTTCAGATCAAATGTACAGCAAGCGTTTGACATTATCATAAGTTAAATACGAATGGAATGTCAATACAAGATAATCGAAAAAATAACTTCCTTATATTATAAAAATACGCTTAATAATTATTACACAATAAGTATGTTTTAAATGCAATAAATTCTAGCAATAGAGAAAGTCGTAAACTATGACTAGAAATTCTTAAGAAAGCTTTAGAAAACGTTAAATAGAATTATATATAAGTAATATATATTCTAACATCTCGATTCACCAATCACACCAATATGAAAGTGGTATATTAAAATTATGAGATTGTTCCAAAAATGAATTACAAACAGCTTTATACATGACCAACTAAGTAAATACACTAAAGGCCAATTTCTTCATGAACAATTAAAATAAAAAAGAAGTATAGGCAACAACTAAGATTGTGAGGAAAATAAGCCATCCTAACTGTTACTTTTATTTTTGCCATAACCTTAGCGATTTTGGTGGTCAATTATTAAACGGATACTTGGAAGAATATAGACTGTTCGACAGATTTCCAATATTATTGGCATTACATTTTAAACTCCTAACAACATCTATTGTAGAAAAATATAGGGACTTGTGTGTTAGTACACTTGACACGTATGAAGTGGCCATAATACTACAGAACAAGCAATCAAAATGTGTACCAATACACCAACAATGAAACAGTTAAAGTAGAAACGCTAAACAAAACATCCAACAATTTCTTCCGTAAATATTAAAATTGGCCATCATTTTGGCCAAAGAAGCCTAATATACTTGGTGTTTGTTACTTAGAATTTTGGCAAAGTGAATGGTACGCTTAATTCCCCTTCCCCTTGTCGGATATAGCGGCAATCACACCGGCGATACATAATTTCATGTCTTCACTTAAATCATTCCTGGACTCTGAAAATTTCTTCAAAGACTCGTGAACTTTAGCTTCCTTATAGTCAAACGCTATTTCATTACGTTGAGAAGTTATGTCCAAAAACGCCATTAAATTTTCCGCAACTTCGACGGGCATTTTGGCGCAATTTGTGTCCATTAGTATAGTGATGTGCTTACCGATTTCAGACTTTATTAACTGGTCTTTAAAGACTTTCTCGTAGTCGAAGTCCGGTTGGTCGTCGGGTGATAGTTTTTTGAAGGATTCTATTGCGAGTAACGTGAGCGCGAGGATTGCTTCGTTTTGCATGAGCGAGTGTGATGCAACTAGCATGTTCACTAGACTCGATATGCAGCCATCCACCTGAACAAATAAAGTTTACAATTGCATTATAATCGCCACGAAACAAAATATAATAAAATTAATGCTTCAGGAATTTTAAGTCCATTTGATTTTACAACAAGGGTTCATTCGCAGTTTCTAAAGCTGGCGGATTACGGATTGGTTTTTTAAATACAAAATACTTTACATGGGTGTTATACTCATATAAGATAACTATAGCTCCAAAAAAAGATAGATGGGTGTCGTCCTTCATGACATGGCGTGGAAAACAGCTAGTGTAGTGTGACATTATAGCTGGGTAGTTGGAGTGTAATGTAAGTAAATGTAATAGGAATATACGTTTGTGTTTTAATATTTTTGAATCGTTACTTCAGAGTTAATTTAAAATTATGGGCTAAATAATAATTAAATATCGCCAGACTGACACACCAACTGTATGGTACTAAACTAAGCAACGCTTGTACTATGGGTACCGTACAATGGACTGGGGGTGGTCCCAGTGACACCCAAACCTGGGCAAATTACGAAAAGGCTTTTTACGAAATCTGCCGCGGCGGGAATCAAACCAGCAACTATCCAAGTGCAGGGAGCCGAGCGGCCAACGCTGGAACATGAAATAATAGTCATGATGGGCATTGCATGGGTATGTAGAACAGGGGGCCCTAGCGGATGTGACCTGCAGGAAGTGTCGATCAGTGGGCCCTAGCGGGTGTGACCTGCAGGAAGTGTCTCCAGTGTCGGCGCTGGCACAGCTGCTTGGCGGCCCAGGCCAGCAGGCGCGGCGCCTCCCCCGCGGCGCCCGCGCCCCCCCCCCGCCAGCCCCCAGCGCGCCGCCGCCCGCAGCGCCGCCGCGCGCGTCGCCAGCTGCGCCGCCACGCCCTCTGCACCCAGCCATACATCATCACTCGCATCACAACTATCACGCGTATAGGTGGTCACACACTGAGCGCTATAAACGCTATAGTCATTTAGCCCTTTTGATGTCCCACTCCTGGGCACGAGCCTCCCCTCACTAAGAGGGAGATTGGCCCAGTGCTGGATGGCGGATTTCACACGTCTTCGGAAAATTGGTTAGATTTTCTAAGACATGCAGGTTTGCTCACGATGCCTTCCTTCCCTTTAGCGAGTGATAATCATGTAGAAATTATGATTTGCACATGAATTTAAAAAAACCCAGAGGTACGAGTCGGGGTTCGAAGCCAGAACCTGGCAAGACGCGCGCTTAACCAATCGACTATCACTGCCGTAGCTATATAAACGCTTTACGGGGTGAATTTATCAAATAGGCGTGGATGGCCAAATGCGAAACTATGGGAAATAGAAAACAAATCTGCACCATAATATGAATTATTCGAGCCGGGAATCACTCCTGTTAATTTTAAACGGAAAACACACCCCGTATTATACTATTGCATCCGTATTACCCTACTATAAAGTACCCTTTTAAAAGGCCATTATGAAATACACATACCTTGTCCGTCCACCAACATCCTTAAAGCCGCGAGTAGTTTATACGCGACGTGGTGGTCCTCCACCGCCGGCAACGCGTTCAGTAGGATAGGAGCGGCGCGGCCCTGCGCGGCCGCCACGCGCTTGTTGGCCGCAGGCACGCTCAAGTTACGCAGCGCCGATAGCACACCGTGTTGGATTTTAGTCACTGTCACAGAGTCAATAGGGTGCAGTTTCGAGGGGTCCTCTTGCATGCGGACTGCGAAACCGTGGTATACTTCAAATATATCTGGAAGTAAAGTTGGTGGTGACAACTACATGATATACCTACCTAAATAACAAAATTTCAAAGCAGTTCAGTTTACGGCGAAAAATGCGTGGATTTTTAAGAGCATCTCACAATAAATTAAATTTGTTTAATAATGTTCCTACATTTTGAAGTTCATTATGTCCTAAGAACTGTACCTACTGAACTATAATCCGCACCAGGCTTGTTATCAGTGGCATTGTAACAAAATATAAACTTGTCATAAAAAAAATGAAGTTTCGATAATTCTAATAGACCATCATGCCTGACAAGAGGTAGGCAGCGATATACAGGCAACCAGATATCGATGCTATTGTGGTCGCGCCAATTGTTATTTTACACGCTTAATTTCTTTGGCATCCACTTGTATTTGACAATTAATATAAACTTCTTGCTTTCAACGAAAAAAATAGGAGATCAGTATACATGACTGATCTGCTATTTTTGAGTTCTTCCTTTTTATGAGTCCATAGGCAAGAATCTTAAAAGCATACCTTGGAAACATAGAAGAAATCGAAGAGAGTACAAAGAATATGTGGTCCCATTGATCCTATTTGATTACCCATTGCCAACTCACCAAGCAGCTTGTCAAACAGTCTGTCTTCCATCATCTGCGTGCAGTAGTCGTCTTGCCGCGCGAAGTTGCCGACCGCAAGCACCGCCGTTGCCAGCAAGTGGTAGTTCGGCGAGTCCAGCCACTTCACCATGGTCATATACACCTCCCCAACGCCGTTGTTGTACAGATGATGCATCGCTTCATCTGAGGGCAAAACAAATTTATTGTTTTTTCAAATTCAAATCCTTTTTTTTTTAGTCCTACATGGGCTCTTACAAATTGTCAATTTTACATATTTTTTTCTTATATCTACAACCGGATCGAAGCGCAACCTCGACTGAAAATATTGATAGAGCTGAGAATGTGGATAATAGTGGTAGTATTAGTAAGACTCATGGCTTACTTACTTAATGATAAAAAGTAACCTAAATGTAAATCTATACATAGTGTAACCACCTCTGTAACAAATATTATTAAAATCCATTGAGGCATTCTGGTATGGTGCTCATTACAAACTTTCACATTTATCATTAGTATGGAGGTATTGCCTGACCTCCAGTCAGCACGATGATGACAAGATCACAGGCCTGCTTCATGATGGCCTCCACCTCGGTGTCGTCTAGCTCCAGGCCGCCCACCTCGTGCCGGCTCACCAGCTGCTCCAGCCGCGAGCATACCAGCTGGATACCACCCTCGTGTGCGAGGAGGGTCTTCACTGAATCTGTAATAATTATAATTAATATAATTATCTTGACTTGTACTTCACTGAATCTGTACAATATGGTAACATTGACTAGTAGTCCTGAAGAACTCGGACAAATTAGCTTATTGCTAATTCACCCTTGGTCAGGCAGCTTGGAGCATTTGAAAGCAATATGCACAGGGTTACTAGTCTAATATATTCCTTGTAGGGTATGAGAGAGGAGCTAAGATGGAACTAATCTAACCCCCAAGTATGGTCCATGGAAGTTTTGTAGTTTTCATAATATTATAATAATTATTTAGTTGGTTAAATTAGGCACAATTATCTACTATAAATTTATTGGTTCTAGACTGAGCAAAAATATTTTACTGCAATTCGTAGGAGAATGAAATAAATAGAAGTATCTTACCATGTTCAGCCTGTGCATGCAAATGATCCAAACACAGTTCAGAGATCTCAATGTTGCTTGTCTCTTTCAAAACACTCAGCACTCTTTTATTAACTTCTTCATCATACAGGAAGTCCGGTGTATTATCATTTATCACACTCAATATCAACAATGTAGTTGATACCATCTCATCATTGAAATCAGCATTGTCCAACTCCATAGACAATACTCTATCTAGTACATTTATCAAACCTCCTTGGATCAAAGAATCTGTAAAGTGCTGGCCACCAATTGCAAAGTTAAGCAACAATTTGCTTAGCAACAGTCTAATTTCAGCCGAAGACAAGAATGCACTTTTTCTAAGCAATTTTATTAGTACAGGAACACCACCACAGTCCAGTATTATTTGCCTAGAACTGTCACAATCACAGCACAGGTTGCCTAAAGCTCTGCAGCATTGTTTTACAAGTTCCATTTTGTCTGTGATGGTCTCATCTTTTAGGATATTCAGAATGGGTTCTATAATATCTTTGTGTGCATACGTCTCGCGTTTTTCTTCACATTTAACCAGTTCTGACACAGCTTGTATGCTAAGAAGTACGATATCTTGATCGCTCCTGTTCACCAATGACTTGATGCAGGAAGAAACATCATATTCGTAATCCTTCCCGGCCTTTATGATCTCATTTAATTTTGCTGTCAATTCTTTCACGTTAGTTATGTTTTGTATCACCAATGTCTCTAACGACGTTGATTTCTTAGCCGAAGTGCCTAGAAATAAAAAAAATTCAATAATAATTAAAAATTAATGAGAAAATTGCGAATCACTGCAAGTTGTACATACCTTCCATAGTAAGGGCTTATGATTAAAAAGTTGAGGTATTAGTAACACAGACACAGAGTACCTTGTATATACTAGAAATAGAGACCAATGTTATAGGTATATAAGGGAATGCATAACTAGCGCCTCTGGATTTTAAGTTAGGAACTAAATCAGGAATGTGGCTATAGGTACCTAGTAACCTGTATAGGTGCTATTAAATATATTATCTATTGAAAATAAAATGCTACATTATTAGAAACACATTTATTTTTAATAAAATAGGAAACATAAAATTGACATACAATGATAGTAGATAAACAAAATAAACTGTAGATGAACAAATGTAACTTAAAAAAACAACAACCAGCTAGCTACAAACTACTGAAAGTAGATTTTATCAGCATACATTATACAAAATAACAAATTAAGTATAAAAGAAAACTAAATTCTAGCGAAAAATAAACAAAATAGCTAACATAATGGACGAGTTTACTTAAAAACATAAATTGTTGTATGATGCCTACAGTAGGTAATTGCTTACTTTACAACGTAATAGTTAAATTAATAGCCTATTATTAAATAAACTTAAAACTATAGATAAACACACGCCTTTCAGATTTACACAAAAATCAATACCAAGGAATGCCTTTATATATCTACTACTTTAACTTTCTACGTGCATTAAAAATAGAAAATAAACACAATGCTATTAAATTATATAGCACATAGTTTATAATAAATATTCATCATTAAATGGTATTTGATAAAATATTTATAAAAACAGGAAATATAACATTAACATACAATGATATTAGATAAACAAAAACTGTAGTAGTAGTAGATGAACAAAAGTAGGTACCTTAAAAAACAACAAGCTAGCTACAAAGTACTGACAGTAGATTTCAGATCAGCATACTTCTTGTAAGCATTTATAATGCCTAGCGTAACGTACATGGAAATAATTCTCAATCATAAGTAAATCAAAAATTAAAAAAATACCACACTTCGGAAAGCCCTTATAACAATTAGCAAAATTAGAACAATACACAGATTTTAGATTAAGTTTAACAATATAAACGAAAATGTACATTATAGAAAATAAGAAATTAAGTAAAAAAGATAACAAAATTCTAGCGTAAAATAAACAAAATATCTAACATAAAATACTAGATTTGAGAGTTTACTTTAAAAACCACAACAACAAATTTACCAACCTCAAAAAACAACACTGAAAGTAGATTTTATCAGTTTGCTTTTGGATACATTTACAATGCATTTGAAAGTTATCCTTATGATAAACAAACATTGAAAGTAATTAATTATTTGAAAAACAGCAAGTTATTAAAGTACCTAAAACTAACAATTAATTCAATGACAACGAATTCTCGGTACATTTGGTTTTTATTAGTAAAATTTAACATATTTTTTTCGCTTACAACATTTGGCTAGAAGTTTCTTAGCTTTAACTTGATAAACGTCTTCATAATCATTTATTTGTTTTTCCCATACATATTTATTTAAATTCTTACAATAATTAAATACCATAAACCTACCACAGACATTCATCAAGTAATTTATCAATTTTTGTTTGGGCATGTTGCATGTTATGAAGTCAAAATCTAATAATACTATTAAAGCTGTATTAATTATGTCTTTCAAGCATTTTCTTTCCAAATGTTGTTTCAAAATTATATTGATTACATCTTGAATATTAGAAATTAATTGTATTAATTCAAGACTAGGAGAACAAAGCCACCGTCTTCCGGCATATTCCCTGTACCTTATATATTCTAACTGATCATCACTCATGAAATCTTTTTTACATTCCGAACAGTTTTTAAATATTCGTGTTTTAGTCTTTTTTAAGAAATACCCGCTCACATACTGTAGTGGTGCTATAATGCGGGGGTCTTTTTCTTTCTCCTCAATAGAAGTAAACTGTGTTAAGAATGCTTTCAAAATCGAATTCTACTGAGCTGGTCTGGTCTGGCTGGTCTCCAATGAGGAGGGTGTGTAATGCATCACATAAATCATTCTCGCAATTTTTACCACGACTGTGTATACTTGTTACATTGTTAATTAATAATGTTGTAAAAGCCGACTCGAATTGTTCGCATGTTGGATTATTGTTACGGCATCCATGACTCCTAATTTCTCCCACGAAGTTTTCTAGGGTCTTGATTCATCCATCTGAGGTTCACCACAAAATCAACGCTTAGTTTCTTCAATAAAACTTTTACAGCTTCCAGTGTCCACAGCCAGTTATTCACTGTAGGAACAGGCTCGACTTTTCCAGCATCGTAATAAATTTCATTGATCAAAATATTTTTCTTCCTTCCATCCATATTTTATGGTGGCTTGAATTTGTTGTTACGGCATCGACTGGCGGTTTGGCTCTTGGCAATTTCATGAAGCTCCCATTCAACTAATCAAATATGTTGTCTAGGAATAGGAATAAATCAGTGGTCTCCTGGCATTCTGCTAAAAGAACTGCTTTTCCTGAAAATAAACACGACAGTTATATTTTTAGAAACGGTAATCTTGATTCATAAATTGCGGAGATGCAAAAATAACCATTTTGGTCACTAAATAAAAGCATATAATGTTTATTTTCTAGAATTTTGTGGGTTATAAAAAATATTTAATACTAATTGAAACTGATGAGAGCAGTGATAGCCGATTGGTTAAGCACGCGTCTTGCGGGCTACCAGGTCTCGGGTTCAAACCCCGGCTCGAACCTCTGGATTTTTCGAAATCTATGTGCGAATCATAATTTCTATATGATTATCACTTGCTTACGGTGAAGGAAAACATCGTGATGAAACCTGCATGTCTTAGAAGATTTAACTAATTTTCGAAAGATATGTGAAATCCGCCAACCCGCACTGGGCCAGCGTGGTGGATTATGGCCTGAATCCCCCTCGTGTTGAGGGGAGGCCCGTGCCCAGGAGTGGGACGTCAAAAGGGCTAAAATTATTAATTAATTGAAACTAAAGTACGCTGATAGTAAAGTTTCCTATCTACAGGTGAATTTTTCAAGTGTGCGTGGGTGGCTTGATAAGAAACTATAGAGAATATCGAAAAATGCTTAAACGGACCTATAGACCCATTTTGATTAAACTAAAACAGCATCATTTGATTCTTGAAAAACAATTTATTTAGCCAGGAATTGAACCCGTTGATTAAGAAAAAGAAACAACATTCTGTACTATTGCACCATCCGATTAGGATCAAGTTCTGTGAAGTAATGAAATACGAGAAACTAAAGAAAGTATTTTTTTTTTTTTAATACAGCTGTATTTTCATACATTTATTTAAATTAAACCTTTACGTTATCAATTGTTCAAATTGTCTTTGATTATGGTCTAACCGCGAAAAGATATTCTTACAAGAAATAAGAACGGTATACTTTGCACGGTTTTTTATCAAAATATGTATCATAATTATATTAAAAGTTCTTTAGTTTGCGGTATTTCATTACTTGCCAAAACGTCATAACTTACTAGAGCCACCCGGCACCCAACCAGCTCCGCCTTGTCGTTCAGCGTCTACTCGTTGTCGACAGGAGGGTTACGGGCGCGCGGTCTACTCGAGACCCGATGGCAATGCGCGGTCAATGCAAGACGAGCGAACTTTATTAGCAACATTATCGGATGGTACAATAATACACCATATTGGTTTTTGTTTTCAAAATCAACAGGTGTATTTCATAGCTAAGGAAATTATTTTATATGAAATATATAATAATAAATATCGCCAGACTGACACACCAACTGTATGGTCCCAAACTAAGCCTTGTACTATGGGTACCATACAATGGACTGGGGGCGATCCCAGTGACACCCAGACCTGGGCAAATTACGAAAAGGCTATTTCTGAAATTTGCCCTGGCGGGAATCGAACTCGCTACCACCTGGTGCAGTGAGCCGAGCGGCCTACGCTCAAACCACTGCGCCAAGCGGTCGTCGAAATCTACATGCATATGTATTATTGTATTAATGTGTTGATAATATTATAGTAATAGTAATTATTTTATGTTTAATTCAGACCACATAAATGATCCATGCATATAAATAAATTTAATTTAAAATCACAGCTGTAATACTGCAACCCTAATAGTAGGTAACCATAGCCACGTGCCACCAATATAAATATTATGAAGTAATTGCTAGCTCAATTGCTAATTACGTTTTTATAATTTACTACTACGTGGACATTGTTTGTTGCAAAGAAACTTACTTTGATTTCGTTGAACATCTTTTGTAGAGATTGACGGGCTTGACGACTGACCTAGGTTGGTAGTTAGTGTCTGATTCTGGTATCACAGCCTCGAGCACTGGATCTGAAAATATAATAATACAGGTTAAATGACATTTTGTGTTAGGGTTCCTTACCTCTAAAGGTAAAAATTGAACCCTTATAGGATCACTTTGTTGTCCGTCGGCCGCCTGTCTGTCTGTCAAGGCCGTTTTTCTATCCCGCAAATATTGTTTCGTGTATTTCACTACTTTGGTTATAGATACGATACATATTGGCTATTGAAATGGGTTCGGAAGCCTTCGATATGCATGGCCAGATGTACACATGTCCAGTTTAAAAAAAAAACAACTTTCAACTCACCTTATTTCTTATACTGCTGCTGCCTGCAACTTCGGTTGTGTATCAAACAAATGTGTAAAATAGATAAATAGTTACCTGCTGATGTTGATGGTTTTGTAAGAGCAATTTTAGTTTTAATTTGTTGCCACAGTTCTCTCTGCTTGATATATTTCAGTGACAATGGATCTGAAATGCAATGGGAACATTATTGAAACACTAAATCTAATATGGTTTGGATTTTATTTGATAGACATTTTAAATTTACTACTACTGGTTACAGGATTCTGTTTTATGCGAAAAAGATTCAGGACAAGGATTCAGGATTCAGTTTTAAAAAAATGCATAGTATAAATAACTTGTAAATACTAAATAATTGACGGACATGGCTAGATGCAATATTTTTTATAAAACTTAAGATAAATAAAATATTATGTACTTAATAATATTAATACAAACCTGGCATATATAATGTCGGAATCGCTTATCTTCTTATAGCGACAGAGATCTTCAAAGTGTCGTCGACGACAAACACAGCGATACTTATATATCAATTCATTTTTCAGCCCCACAATGTCACCACCAATTTGAAAAACCCACTTTGTTGAACCGTTCGCTATCTTTCTCTGGATATGGAAAAGAATGAAGAACTTTTTCTGTCCCTAAAATTAATAAAAAGTTGATATTATTATTAGTAGTTGATATTCCTTGGGCAATTTTACAACTTGAGCTTAGATTATGGGCACCACTGGCTACATAAATTACGTAAGTAATTAATGGGTTGGAGTGTAGCCTTAGGGGCGCTATAACTTAGGTTTAGGTTAGGTTAGAAGAGTGAACAAAACGCGGGAGCCGAGCGAGCGAAGCGAGCGCGCCGCGGCAGCGCCCGGTGAAGCGCCAGAATCCGAATGTGTCATTAGGTTATGTTAGTTCCCAGTTAGGGGGGCTATGGTGCCAGGACTTAGACGAATTTTGGAAAAAAAAATATTTTCGTTTTGGTCACTGTTCTAACCTAACCTAAGTCATAGCGCCCACACAAGGCTACACACTGACCCTGAACACATTTTCGATACCGATGCCGATGCGAAGAAGATAACACAGGGACCAATTACGAGGACTCCTCTTGGTAACTAGGTAGATAGGTATTTGAAAAATATCAAACAAACCACCGGAGGAACACAGCACAGACTTACCTTGTATAAACGCACAGGCTCAACTCAACAGTAATTCACAGTGCAACAACGTAGGTTGATCGTAAAATCCAAAGAAACAAAGTTAAGAGTTTAATGAGAAAACAATTAAAATTACCGTTTCAAAAATATAACACGACCACCATTTTGATTTTGAGCTGTTTGGCGTTTTTTTTTTTTAATGTTTTTAATGTTGCCAATTTACAATAAAACGAAATACCAAATTCGTATTAAAATTTCTACATCCATAGACCATACTAATATAATAACAGCTTTTATTAATTAAATTATAAATTAAATAAGAAAAGAAATCTATAAGTATATTGAATATTGACACAAAACATTGGAATAACACAAAAAAAAACATACTAAAGTATGAGGTACTTACTTACCATATTAGGTATTAAACATATTATTCTCTAAACGTTTTCATGTCATTTGTTTACAGCGCCAGAAAGTGGGGAATGTTTTTAAAGATTATTTAAAAACTTTAAAAATATACTATTTTAGTAGATAGTATTTTCAACTGGGCCATAGGACCAAGAAGCTTAGAAAAGCACTGAAGTTCTTGCATAGGTATTACTTTGCGTGGAGCGACATCTTGTGAATCGATGAGTAAATAATTTGCATAACTTATAAAAGTGCCATCTGTATTATAAGTTTTTTAAAAATAATCCAAATAAATTAAAAAGCACCAACTATCCTTTTGCTGAAAAGAATGCTGTGTGCATCGTAATTTAGTAGCATGACTTCCCTTACATTCCCTTAATTTTGTTCTAAGATTGAGGACCCTGAACACAGATGATGCGAATTACATAAGGGTAGTTATACGAATCATAATTAATTTATAATAAATTAAGCGGAAAATATTAAGTAGAAATTCGACTTAGCAAGACAACCCAGTTAATCGAATATGTCACTGTCAAATACGTTATGTTTCTACAGTGGTGCTCTAAATACAGTAAAAGCCTGTGCGTGTTGTTTAAAAAATCTGTGTCTTTATGACCATACACGGTTTGGGGGCCGGCAGAGTGTAGGCGCCGGCATCTATAAAAAAATAGTTATTTTGTAAATTCATACCACATCCTACCTAAGTATGTGATACGGTAAGTAATGTGAACTCCCAGCGGTTTTTAATTAAACATTGGCTACAGCAAACAATCATAATTCGTAACGACTCCATGTAATGTTAATTGTTACAGACGATTTATTCTTACAATAAAATTAATAGAATTCACAATTATTACGTCCTTGAAGATTTCTAAACTCCATATGGTAGAAGTCGTAGGCGTATCGATAAAAGAAACTCGTAAAATACGCCGCAGGGTATATCGGTCGTATAAAATACCACAGACTCGCGATATTTCAATGAGCTCATGTTTTCGCTGTAAATAATACAAGCATCATTTTTCATAAATCGTTATGAGGAATTGTTTATTATGAGACTATCTATAGATTTATTTATCGCTCTGTGTTATGCAATACGCTTAGTAAATTCTAAGGAAACATATTTTTATGAAAAGATGAATAATTTTGGTTTAGGTAATCCAATCATGTGAGTATAACCATGTTTTTTTCCTTTTTATTTGATTTATAATTAAGTAAGTAGTATAAGAAACAACTTTTGAGGGGTACATGTAGCACTAGTAAGTACGTTTTGCAGCGATGGGGTCGAGAGCTACTCACTATTCTGTTCCGATATCTCAACATATCCTGAAACAAATTGCTGGTCATAACTACACCACTGATAGACTCCTGGGGGGTGTTCACAGTCGTCGGAGTGTCCGTGTCGGAAACAACAGCTCTTCCATTATTCTTCTAATTAAATTATAAAGGAGGATGGAAGCTGACGGAAACGACATCGGAACTTTTCGTCAACTGTAAATACCTACCCCCCTGTAAGCCTAAATTGGAACTTTTAACCTGAGGTCAGCCAAGAGCTACAATGGTGTCTGTCTATCAATCGAATCCGCGAGATTTAATACTCGTACTCGGATAATCTCAGGTTAAAAAACTTGTTTTGTCAGCAACGAATTAGAACAAAAAAATATTTTGGAGAAATTAGAACAAGCTAAGCTGACCAGAGAAGGAAATTACTTTCGTTCGCAGTCCAAGACCCAATGAAATGAATCACCGGCGATTTGGGTTCATGGATCGGCAGCAGTACCCACAGCCACTGCCCACCATGAAGCGGTCACCTGTCGCCGCGATGCGCTCGCCATACAGGAGACTGTACCAGGGCAGTAGGGTGGTAAACGACACGAGAGTCTACAGGAGAAACTTCCAGTATTCGCCGAAAGATAGCGGCCATCAAGTGCTATGTGAAGGAATGTTCGATTGCACTGTGAGTTGTATTATTAAGAGAGATTAAAATTAAATGGGACTAAGAGCTATAGTACATAGCGTCAGCCTTTTTCACAGTTACAGAATATATTTTGTAAAATACCTTTCTAAAAAGCTATAGCAAACTGCTGGAATAAAACGATATTGCTATTAAATATTCACCAGGCACATTCTACTACCTCGTCGTGAAAGTAAAGCTAGGTAGTAAGAAAGTACTTACGTAGGTACTTAATTGTTAGCACAATCTAGAAGACTATGCATTCACTTCGATCTGCGTTCAAGTTTAACGAAGCTTTCCGGAATATAACTGATGTAGGTAACCGACGCGCGACGTAGGTACGTAGGTACTGACGTAGGTACTGTATCTGTGGAAATTTGAAAGCACAAGTATTTTTTCATTCTTATTAATTCCAGATAACGCACATGGCGATCGAAACAACAGAAGCGATACCAGTCATCCTCCGCGGTGGCGCTGGCTACAGGTACTTCATGGTGATCGTGAAAGCCAAGCCTGGCTACGAGCTGAAGGGCACAGTGAGGGCTTACTGCAAGAAGAAACAAGTTTTACCCATAGTACCCGATACTGATATTTTGCCGCCTAGGGAGTCGGTTCATAAATTTATCTGAACAAAAATATTTGTTTTCGTCTGTCGTACCTACCTAGATACCAACTATGTCAAAATAATGTGTTAAATATAGACTTAAATCGCAACTAAGGAAAAAAAACAACTGCAGAAAACGTGGATAATAAATCAGTCTATTTAGTAAGTAGATCGAAAATGCATAACCAAACGGATTTGTCTCCACTAATGAAGGTCCCCTTTAGCAACGTACTCGTTCATACTCCGCGCGTGCCTTAATTGCCGTCTATCTGTGGGTGTCGACGCGAGACATTCGAACTGGAGCGACCGTAGCATAAACAATTAATATCGTTCAGTTCCCGCAGGATTGAGGCGGTTCTAACTAACCTACGAGATATACAGCGTGTGTTTTGATTACCTATGGGTTATGTCTCCATTTTCCCTACCGATTGGGGTGTAGGGAAATATTGATTGCATAGGGAAATAATCGAGGCTATAGCTAGTATTTAGAAGTCTGTGGGCTTTAGTCACTTACCTGAAATTATTCAGTACTTTGACCTGCATTAAGAGCGCGAAAAATCGCCAAAGGGATACTAAATCTGCCTGCCTACCTAAGCTCAATGACATTGATAACATTATGATCAATCAAAATAAGTACTTACCTTACTTATTTATTGAGTAGGGAAGTAGGTATTTACCTAAAATAATATGATGTTTTGATAATAATCTATACAAATAAATAAAATTGGAGTGTCTGTTTGTAAAATCAAAATAACACATTTTAACTAAATACATATGCAAGTACATACGACACCTATAGCAAAAACGCGATTTAAACATTTTTTGTCTGTCTGTGTGTTTGTTCCGGGTAATCTCCGAAACGGCTGGACCGATTTTGACGGGATTTTCATTGGTAGGTAGCTGATGTTATAAGCAGTAACTTAGGCTACTTTTATTTTAGAAAAACAAAATAAAAAAATAGGTCCTGTCGCGCGGGCTCAGAACGCGGGAGCGGGCTTTTTTGTTAAGTTTAATTCCACGCGGACGAAGTCGCGGGCTCAGCTAGTTCACAAATAAGTAAGTAGTAGGAGGTAGGTACTTACTTATCGTGACTTTTTTATTATCGTGTAGATCAAATATTTTAGATTTTCAAACGCCCTGTGTGCACGCGCATTCTCACAGTTTATTAACAAACCAATAGTCGAAGCAAGTAGGTACAGGCACAACGTCACTGCAATTGGTGCAATACCCTCAAATCTTATGTTATTGTTTGTAATTATTTTATCTGTAGTTCAATTCGAGTTGGTGAAGGTGATAGTGGTGTGATGTATCTGTGCGGTATTTCAGAGTTTTTTCGGAGGAGACGACCTAATATTGAACGGGTGAGTTTTTCTTAGTTTGATTTGAACTAGGAATGTTCGATTTTATAAAAATCACTGGATACAACATAGGTATTACTCACTTACTTAAAATAGGTAAGCTTAATAATTATCAATAATATAATAATTATTAAGCTAATAATATAATATTTATATGATAATTATTAAGCTTCTTCTTATATTTCATGCAGGGTAGTCATGTAGTCGTAAACGGTCCTATAACAATTTAAAAAAATAGGTAGGGACATACTTAATATACTAGGTAACATGTTTCATAATAGGTAGGTAATCCATGTGCAACATTTCCGATACCCAAGGTATTAGGTATATAGGTCACCTAAATCTGAAAAAAATATAACGTTTTACTTCTACACTTTGTGAGTAATGGGACTATGACGTCAAATGGTATTACGTGTTGACTCAGTGTCAAGGCCCAAGAAAATAAATTGTTGATTTATAATTTTATCCTCGATTTTGAAACATCGGAGAAGACTGTGGCCTTCCGATTTTAACAGACACAGGACAGACAGCAATCTATATTCTATTATTAAGGTGAAGGCGCCCATTTAGCCCGCGAAATTCAAAATTTTCGAGTATTTTTATAGTTTATATTCAAAATCTGAAAACATTTAAGACAACATTTTGTGATTTGCGACAAACACAGTATGCAGTGTGTATATTAATACATTTATTTTACTCTAAATAACCTTATAAAATTTGAACTTCGCGGGCTAGATGGGCGCTTTAGCCTTAATTAGGTACTCGTTCGGTCTTCTCCTCTCGAAATATGTATCACAAGAACCTCAATGTTAAGAGTCAGTACAACATATATAGGTACCATCTTATTAACAAACGTGGATTAGACTTTGTGTAGTTACACCACACTTTGTCTTCTTTTTTAGAATGTCAAATTACTAATGTCGGAAATAGATAGTTCGGTGTGTAACTATTCGCCCGCTAATCCATATTTATTAATAAGGGGGTTAAAGAATAGGTAAGTACTTACACATCTGCTTTTGACGCATGTACCATTTAATTCACAGCCACTAAACAAGAATAAGCACACGGCACATAGGAATACACAACAATTATATTTTAAACACTGCGTAAACAAAAATATCTTTCAATACACAGGCCTTCCCAAAATAATGACGATATTTATAGAGAACCACATATTTTGAGTTCGACTGCCACTTAGACCACTTCTAATTTATCTCCCTTTGAACTATCGATAGACAAGTGTTAGTTTCGTGTTCAGGCGTGCCGTAAACCATTCATTATTGTAAATGGCGCCGAAATTAGATGTACCTACAGAAATACAATAATACTTATGACACGGACCAAGTACAAGAGCGATGTCAACAAACTGCGGTTGCGCGGGAGGCGGTCTTTTGTACCTGTGCCAAATTGTAGTTTTCTTCGATTTTAATATTTATCGTGACAATCGGCGCGTTTGGCGGGCGCACATTGAGCACCTACCTAGTAGTAACTATGTTAGATTGGAGACACCGGATTCTGCACTGGGAATAACTTGTATCGAAATTATTCTGAAAAAAGGTGGCAGGGCGGGAGCGGAGGTAACGGAGTGTAATTAGTCGATGGTAAATCTTACACCTTATTAAGGTGAAGGCGCCTGTCTTGCCCGCGAAATTCAAAATTTTCGAGTATTTTTATAGTTTATCCAAAATCTGAAAATGTTTTAGAGTAAGTTGGATATATTAATAAATGCAATGCACACGGTATTTGTCGCAAATTACAAAATGTGCCTTTTATTATTGTCAGATTTTGAAAATTTTCTAAAAAACCTCAAATAATTTGAACTTCGCGGGCTAGATGGGCGCTTTAGCCTTAAGTGCAGTATTTCGAAAACTTTTGTCCTAGAGTGCGGAAAGTCCAAAGGGTGGTCAGTCTGATATTGGAGTTAAAGTTTAGTTTCTGAATGTTTGTTGTCTGCAGTCTTTTCAGAATAAAATGGCAAACGCTCAACCCTATTGTGGTTTAGCGCGTCCGAGCCTCGAGTAAGCCGAGGGATAATTACCATCTCAGCTGAAAGGCACCTTTCTGAGATACCTACCAACTTTACATATTGGTGTTGCTTCTGCCCCAATACTTGCGCAAAGTAGTGTCTCAGCCTCGCAGCCTCTGCTTAGTTAGATGTAAGTAAATGACAACAACGATAGCCTTTAGGTGCGAGTGCACTGCACGCAGTTCATTGATAACTGAAATGTTTACACAGACACAAACGCCAAGAAAAAAATTAAAGTGAAAAAACGTTGTCCAGCCTCCTGTGCTAATCCACGCACGGTCTGATCCAATTTTAAATGTCAGATAGATAATTGTGCAACGTTTTGGCGACCGATCAACACGGTTTCAGCAGTAGACCTGTCTCCCGCCGAAACACTTTAGTTGTTGCCTTTTTCCCGACGCAGCAGCCGCGCGGTGCGACCGCCGAATCGCGCGATTCGAACGCCGACATATTTTTTTTATTGTCCTGCTTTCGCGCCTAAAATAAACCGGTGAAAATTCGCGGCCAGTGACAAATTATTTGAAACTATGTTTTTAAAATAGTACGGGCCACGTACTGTGTTCATTTGGATATTTTTTTCATTATTCATTTGAAAATGGAAAGGAAAAGGTGATTGGTTTTGTTAGATTGGTTATTGTTTTCCAAATTGTTAATTAAATTTATTCAAGCATCTCTTTTTTTATTAAAATACATGCACGCACTTTCATTGCCATTAGCCCTTACCCTATTTACCCTTACTTATCCATCCAAAGAACCTGCGTAGGTAATCTATGTATACCTACCTGAAAATGACATTAACTTTCACACCAATAATGATGCTTTCACATTAATGAACTAAAAGAGGAATAGGTTTATTTGTTAAAAAGTTACATTTTGTTGTGCGCACTGGCGCATCTACGCTAGTGACAAGAGCCTGAACTTGAACTTTAAAATTAAATCTGAATTAACATATCTAATAATATACCCATTACCTAATAATACTTATATCATTTCAATCTAAATAACTCTTATCGTGGGTATCATCTTTTATTGATACTTATGGGATTTTTAGTTCCATAGGTTTCACGAGTACCTATCCTTAGTTTGGAAACGCTACTAAACATTTGCTAAGTACCTACCTACCTACCTATCTTATACATTTGTCCTAATTAGTCATATTCTCAATATCACACTACAAAATTTCACCTATTCCTACTAATTATAATGTGCAGTCAATAAAACTCTCCACATTTTTTTTGATGATAACCACAAGTTTGTCAATCAAAAATACTTGAGAGTGTTGCAAACATGTTCCGTCCAACACTATTCCGAGGCTTGAGCCTGGACTCTGCTGATGTGTCCGGCTATGGGGTTACCAGGAGCCGGCGGGCGTCGCTGTCGGCCGAGCAGCGGAGGAAACTGAGTATGCTCAGGACCTCCAGCATCCCATCTCCGCTGACGCCGGTGAGCCACATATACCATTTGGTACCCTGCCCGAGAAAAGACTGTAACCAGGTATACACATCCTTAGCTGTTATGCTTGGTGTTACGTGGCTAAGTTTGTGCTTTGCTATGTTATAACATCTGTCACTTGATCTTGAGCCTGAAAGATTAGGTCTATGTTGTTTTTTGAAAATAGTCTGATTAATAGCTGGATCACAGTGGAGACAATTTACTTTTCGATATTAATAATAATTGTTTAATTGATGTAATATCATCGCCAATGAGGTTTTTCTGTAAGTTTAACTGCCAGCCAATGTAATTAACCAACCACTCTACGTATACATTTCAATTTCATAAGTTTCAACCATCCATTCTCATTAAACTTAACCGATAAAATTATTTGCTATGACTAAGCTATTAAAAATTCAAGATCTATTCAATATTAACAATCGCCCTATTTAAGAAGACTTCAAAATAACCCAATGCTATCACATGACAGTAATTACAAGCACAATTTACTCCATCCAGCCTCACTAATGGACCAGCTCCAAAAATCCCGAATGCCAATCACTGATGATCGATGGCGCGTTAATTTTGCCGCGAGCCCATAAGTGCTACCCAAATATTGGGCATAGACTAAACAGTTTCTGGCCAGTTTATGCATTCCTGTATTAAGACTGCACCTGCGAAACAATACAAGATTTATTGTTCCTAATTGACGTGTACGGCGGTGGCTTGCTGCATTGGATGAAGATATTATCTTGCCTTTAGGTGATCATATACATACATCTTGAGATCTTTTTCTAACTTTTTGATGTCTAAATTAGACCTTCAGTAAATATATTTGTGCTTTAACTTACTTGGATTTGCGAATTTTAATGCAGGTTTAAACTTTGATATACCATTCATGATGAAGAATGTAGATATTCTCTCTCAAATTTTGCAGTAGTTTTAGATATTATCAAGGTTTTATTTTTAGAATTATGTTATCCCCCACACCTCCCTCACTCACTCCGAGGTTTAGCTTACGCGTTTCAAGCGATAGTATTATAGGTGAGCCTGAATACTATCTCAAAATGTCCAGGTTCCGCTTGTTATTTACCTGGATTTGGCCAGTATTCAGCTCTTTTAGCCTCTGGCAGTCTGTAATACTCTCTGAATTGGCATGTCTTTGGACCCACTTGTTTTTATAGTCATTAGGGTCATTTATCCCAACCTATATTTCTCCGAGTAGAGCTGCCAAATCATAACAGCTCGAATAAATCCCGCGTTAGTGGAGCAATATTCTCATTGTCGCGACAGATTTAGCGCGGTCCACTCCAGGGTCTGTTATGACGTCACTAACGCGTGCGCCGCCGGCCTTTGCCGTAAACAATGTAGTATTAAACGATTGTGATACGATAGTTTTTTCTATTTTATGAGGGATGAAATTAGACGGACACATTATGGACCAACGAACTGCATGCCTGCAGCGTTATTAAGCCCATAGGTTCACCACGTATGCGGTTCTCTTGTAATGTAAGCATATACCTCACAAGAAAATTAATTTTCAAATCCAAGACTGTTTTCAACCTCTCCAACAAATTTCTTAAGTTCCTGATATTAAACACTAAACAGGTACACCTTTGCCTCTTCAGCTACGCAATCAGAGGCCTTGTGCCACCTTGTTTAAGATTGTATAATTCGCGAATGACGTATGTAAATGCCCTGCCTTTAATCTACTTGGGAATAAAAGAAAATGTAAAACAAATGTAATAATAACTTCTGTAGACAATAACATAGCATGATGCGTGAACGAAAATTCAACGCTCAGAGAAATAAACATGAAATCAATTCTTTGTATCAGAACAAAGAATTATACTTACTTACATAATTATAGGAAACGATTCGTTTATTTTTAAATGGCTCAAGTCGATGTGGAACCTACCTTCTTGCTCCTTCTTGCTTCGTCGCTCATTCGTAGCCCAACTTTCCTGAGGATGTCTCGTTCAGAGGCGAAACACGTGTCGAATTTTACTTTTAATTCGCTTTATCCGCGGAAAATTGCACATTATTAGGGTCCCTGACACTCATGACTGACAAACTCGACCGACGGAGTTAGGTTTTGTTGACCTCTTCCATTATCGATCAACCTATTTTATTTATAATTTTGGAGGTTAAGATACCAAGGGTGAGTGGTGGGTCCTTCTCCTAAATTATTTTACCTTCTTGGAGGTGAATTCGAGTCAGTTGAACAAACATGGGCGCACTTAGCGCTTGCTATCTTAGCTGGTGAAGCTGTAAATTCTATTCACAAACAAAGTTATGGAACAAGCAAAAACTTTTCGTCGAAAACAAGTGCGCATTCAACATCACAACAACTCTTATAATTTTTCCTGAGTAATCAAACAAGCAGTGGCGAAGCAATTTACCTACTTAACCCAGGGCTCCGGGGCAAAAATGTAATTGGATATAGCGGTATAATTGATATAATAATAATAAAGGATGGTATTTAAACTAAACTAAATATTTTAAGGGTGCAAAACTTCTTCATCATCGCCTCCTTATCGAAACTCAAAAAATATTTATTCATCTAACTAGGATATTTTAAAACTTTTACGAACGTCGTTTACAGAGGCCGAGGGGCCTCGCCTAGCCCTACGGTAGCAACGCCACTGAAAACAAGCCACTTCAATTGATCACAGCATTGTAGCGTAGCCGCGTCGCTGGCAGAAACATCAATAAAAAGATAATTAAGAGTGACATAATTTATAGTCAGCCGGTCAGCTGGATCGGATGTTGAATTGCTGTTATAACAAACTAAGCTCGAACTGGGTTTCCTTGCGTCATCATTCCCGCAGACTGTCTAGCAGATTTTATGCGTTTTCTCTAGTATGACACCCACACATGGGATCAATAGCAGGTTATCCACACAAAAAATTGATCTGCTTTGTGTAAGCCACGCCTAAGAATTATTTAGAAGAGAACTGACTTGCGGAACAAATCTAAAATTAAACATCTTACTACAATTAGGTGTACATGTCAAATAGGCAGTTAAAGAACAGGGCGGTAGCCTTAAATATACTTACGCCATCAAAAAATATGATAAAAGTAGCTGAAGCTCGACAGCTCTGTATAAAAACATATACACCGCAGAAAATTTGAAGTTATTGGGTATTTGTTAATATATTAGTCATCCAAATTATGACTTTATTAATTAGACTTCATTAGACTTCATTCATTCAATTTGTAATTTATTAAGTACTACAAATTCAGCAGACTATAGCAGAATTTTGAATAGTAGTTGGCATAATGTTCAATTTAGAAATGGTCACACTGCGGGTCGCCGGCCGCATCAATTATGCACATAATTATTAACATAATATGAAGCCGATCGAGCACACTAGTGCCTTAGACATCCCAGTGACTGAATGACCAATAACCATGACTAATTTGTGTGTATTGCAATTTGCACCTATATACGCATACTTTGAATGTGAGCGTAAATACAATAGATAAACGCGCGATTTTAGTTTAGACGATCTCGACTTACTAACTCTCTACCTACTAACTACGCGAGCAAAGAAAATTTCGTTGGTGTAGCATATCGTAAGTAACTTACTGCTGCTTAGTGTTGTGTTATCCCCAATACCGGAAATCATTGGGATTCCACGCCATTTCAGATACTTAATCTAAAGTCACAAATTACGGTCACATGAATACGCACGTTACATCCTTAATCAACCCATTATATAAGTATACATTTTGAAAAACACAAAAACATTCACAGTAATGTTCGGTCATGACATTGGTTAAGTTTTCACAGTCAAATTGCGCGTCATCCGCGAAAATTTGCAAAATGTGTTGAATGACAATTATTACGCCATTTTATCTCACTCACCGGCTCTTCCCGCGCTCCTCCAAGGACGACTGACGCACTTCGAATTTTGAGACATTTGAAAATAGAATGTGTTTCTCAATTTATTTTGTAAGTACCATAGAGAGATATAGTTATGTTTTCTATTTCACGGAACTTATCTTGGTACTTAATCTAAAAAATTACTTTATAAATGTAGGTAAAATAACTTTGCTCCAAACATTTATAAAGTAGGCATAAGATTGCAAGATTGTCTTAATATTTTTACCTAGGTACTGTGTTCAATATACGTCAGATAGAAAACTTATTAATCATAAGAACAATTTGTTTACCATAAGAATATTGTTTACTCGTTTTCGTATGCATTTCCTCACACATTGCCAAGTTTAACCTAAACAATGTGAATTATAACTCAACGAAAGACAATAACGTCTAGTTCCGAACGATGAGTCTAACCTACTTTACGACGTGATAAATAAATGATAAATCATTTTGGTCCGTTTGCAACTTAAGGTAGGCTAACATTTTTACGATGTTAGTGTATCTATATCGTAAGGTAGAGATACATTAAATACTTACATTGGCTGCAGTTCAGGAGCCTTGGAGTTAAGTGGCTATCTGATTTAACAATTGATAGAAAACTTTGGGCCACAGACAGACTGATACCGTAATAAGTACACTTATCCTACTAATATTATAAATGTGAAAGTTTGTGAGTGTGGATGTATGTTTGTTACTCCTTCACGCAAAAACTACTGAACGGATTTGGATGAAATTTGGAACACATATAGTTTATAACTGGGATTGTCATATAGGATACTTTTTATCCCGATAATCCCGAAATGATTGTTCCGTTAAATACTACGCGGACGAAGTCGGTGGGCACAGCTAGTATTTTCATAATCACGGGTTGTATTTGGTAACCTTTCTGCTCCCCTATCATAACCGTAGTACACCCAGGTATCATGCCAATAATTTAAACCGCTCCATATATTATGCTGACCTAGTACCTACTGTTTCAGTGACCGCTGAATGTACTCTGCTAAAAATAAGAAGTTCAGAATATACAAATTACCAACCTAATTATCGAATGATAACATACATAATCTCCTAATGCATGAGCGTCGGTTCTCAAAGCGGTGGAAATAATTCCATTCCTTCGCTCGGGTCCTGAAAATCAGAGGTGGAAACACGAATTGATTGTCCGCCTAAATATCTACGCACTCAGTGCCTACGCATTTATAAATTATAAATAGGTACCTAATAATGAGGTCGTCTTGTATTATTTGGCAAGACTTTAACATGATCAAAATGCGGAGTATGTCTACAGCGAAACAATAATATACTAAAACTCAAACTCAAAATTGTTTTTATTCATTTAGCCAACAAAGCATTTATGAATAGCCATCATATCATCTCGCTAGAGTAGGGAACGAACGCCAAAGAGCTACAGTAATTAGTAAAATTCATAAATAAAATGAGTTTATAATAAAACCGCCATTTCGGAAGTTATAAACGATTAGCAATGGCATTACATAACTCTAAATTGAAAATTTAAAAACCCCCGATGCGACGACCTTTTCATCAAATGTATACAATAATCAACAGGAAATCTGTGTAAAAGTATGAGACATTATTTTGTTATGACATTATAATAATTGACATTAGAATAAACAACGAATCTTAATATTGATGCCACGGAGGTTTAATTCCTAGTAAAATATTATCAATTATGATTCAATTTGATGTAATAACTCTGGTTGAGGTGGACGGGAGCAGCCCAACGCTAAATTTATTTTAAATTATATTTGTTCTTTTATATTTTTTCGCAATGGCGGAACAGCGCCCTCTAGAATTATTATAGCGTAATATTCCATGACCATTAACAAAATTTAACGCATGCGCGTATCCATCATTTGAAACGTGACTTATGGAACGTCTTTAGTTCATACACAAATCTCATTATAAAAATTGATAAAATATACTTTTTTCCAGAAACAGGGAATCTTTTCAAATTTATAATATTGTAAAAAGCCAGTTCAGACTATTACGATCATTTAAAAATATAATAAATCTAAATCCAATCATCTCAAATTTTGAATGGATTCGAGCCGTGGAAGTTGGTTTTGGCCTAGAATGTGGCTTTTTTACCTACAAAAGAGCTGATGATCTTCAAACGGCTGAACCGATTTTTATGAAACATAGCTAAGAACACTCTCGATCAGAATACCTATCTAACAAATTAAACTAAATTGAAATCGGTTCATCAGCTTGGGCGCTACGTTGCCACAGACAGACACACAGATACACAGATACACAGATACACAGACACACAGATACACATGTTAAACTTATAACACCCCTCGTTTTTCGTCGGGGGTTAAAAATACCTTTGTTCTGAAAATTGTGCAAAAATGACGTTAGAAGTCTCTCTCAGGGTTCATGTGTTTATCTCAATTTGATGTATAGTTAGGTATTTACAAACATAAGAGCTGGATTAATTTTATTGTAAGGGCTACTTGTCACATAGAGTTAAACGCGTGAACCCTGCAGTATGCGCATACGCAATTCAGTTTTTGATGCACTTTGATGACGTTTGTTTTTCAGAGATGACACTAACATAGTGTCTTGTTTACAATCGCACAAATTTTATACGTTGTACGTACTATGTACGCTGTGTGAGGATTTTGTAACTTTCTTTGATTGTGTCAAATAATTAAAGTCTGTCGGATTATGGTATATGTTTTATACATAAAAAACAATAGTTATACCACTATTATTAAATCTGTAAGTTATACCTACAGTGACTGGTAAAGATAGGCAGTAAGGAGGGAGGGGGGCATCAAGTGAAGCGGCATATATTAAAGGAAGCATAGCATCATTATTCTAAGTTTAATTAAGTATGCAATAATAACAATAATAGTACCTAAGGGCCATACAGTCAAGGGAGACATTTATGTTTATTATAAGTACTTATTAATCTTGTCAATGGCAGTAAATTTACGATAGATCCACACGGTGTGCACAGTGGCACGCGCGCAAGCTAAACAAACGAAACGGAGCGTATTCGTTACGATACGATCGCCGATGATACTGGCACGTGGACGATATCGTCGGTAGGGTTGGCAGGATGGCAAATCACTCGACGGGATAAAATAAATAAAATTGGAGTGTCTGTTTGTAATATCAAAATAACACCTTTTCACTAAATGCATATGAAAGTACATACGAACCCTATAGCAAAATAGCGATTAAAAAAAATTGTCTGTCTGTCTGTCTGTGTGTTTGTTCCGGGTAATCTACGAAACGGCTGGTCCGGGACTTTCATTGGTAGATAGCTGATGTTATAAGCACTAACTTAGACTAATTTTATTTTCGAAAAACAAAATATTAAAAAATGGGGTCCTGCCGCGCGGGCTCAGACCGCGGGAGCGGGCTGTTTTGTTAAGTTAAATTCCACGCGGACGAAGTCGCGGGCTCTGCTAGTATAATAATAATATGGCCAGACGAACACATCAACTGTATGGTCCCAAACTAAGCAACGCTTATACTAGTACCATACAATGGACTGGGGGCGATCCCAGTGACACCCAGACCAGGGCAAATTACGAAAAGGCCATTCCCGACATTTACCCCAGCGGGAGGGAATCGGTACCGCAACCACCATGTGCAGTGCGCCGAGCGGCCTACGCTCGAACCATTGCGCCAAGCGGGCGTCAATATCTACATTAGAAGGCTGAATCAAGTCATGGTGATGGTTAAATGTAGTAGAGTCACGTTGTAGCGAATTAACTACGGTTGACCAAGCAGTATCACCCTCTCACAGAAAGTTGGCGCTAAGTAACTATTACAGCTGAGATTCGTACGATGAGTGAGAGAGCCGGAAGACCATCCCCCCTCCCTTACCCTCCCTATTTCTTACGCCTCTTTAGGCCGGCATCGTGCCAGCAATGCCTTTGAAATTGCAAGCATCTATGTATAGGCTACGGGACTACTTTACATAATTGCATTATGTTTATCTTTCTTCATTTTGATGACTTCTTGATGGAAACTTTGTCTGGTCTGAGCATAGGCCGCTCGGTTCACTACACTCGGTTTCGGGTTTGATACCGCTCAATAAAATGGCCTTTTCGTAATTAACCTGATAGTCTGGGTCTCACTGGGTCTCCTCCAGTCCATTGTACATTACCTATAGTACATGTGTCGCATAGTGTGTTATTATGGCGATTTGTTTAAATATGCATCTCTGTGTACACAACTATAATTGGATTTTTCCCAGAGGAAGCGAAATATTTAACTTATCATTTAACTGACAACCCTAGGTACCTAATGGAGTTTAGAAAGGTTAAGATTGATGTTCGCTTAAATAAATAATTCTTGACATTTTTGCAAGTTATTTTACATGGTTTTGTGGATACTTCAAATGTATAAATATAAAAGCTTATAAGTAGTTTGACAGTATTTGTATATTAGACAAACTAGTTTGCTGCTAAGGATGTACCTGTACTAGAGAACACTACTCTCTGGTATAGGTCTAGTATAGTATAGGTTTCGTATGCTTTACGTAAAACAGGTGCATTATTGAAAAAAAAGATCTATAAGCGTTGGCGTCATATAATTACAAAAATATTTTTATATTACGGTTAACGATGAATTAACGACATTATCTTACCGCAAACGACGTGCGTGAACCGTAAAAATATCAGCAATTTATCGATTAATGTGTATGATCTCATCCCTGGCTTTGATCTAGTTGATCGCGTCGGTTTAAACTAATATTTTTGTCGTAATCCTATAGTTACTGAGATTGTAATGATGTAAGCATGGGATGATAGATAACGTCACGCCTTCTCGAAACTCGTGTATTGATGAAATAATTGAGATTTTAGAGATTAATGTTACTTAAACGATAAACAATGGCACTTGCTAAATGGTGAACGTAAACTAATAAAAAAAAATTACTTCGTAAACGTTGTGAAGAAAACTAAACTAAAACCTCTTGTGAAATAAGTATATATTCACCAATTCGTACAAGGCCTGCGTAGTAGACGATTGTTGTCGAACATCAGTCTTCTCAAACCAAGACAGGAACAAGACAGAGCCGAATACTGAAAATTATTGACCCTATCAACGCTTTCTTAGCGATGCGGCTTTGCGACTGAGCTCGAGTGAACCAAGTAACCCTGGTTAAATGTTTCACTTACGGACCCCTTATGACCTAGGATATCTATTTTTTTTCTTTAATCAAAGATACCTAACTAATTGATTGGACCTGGTGCAATGGAAATAGATATGCCCCTATCAAAGAGAATATAACCACTACTACCCTTCCCTTTGCTGCCGCCATTATTATATTTTACATACTTCTACATCCCATAGTCTCGTAGTGTAGGATGGCTATTCAACACTCTAGCCACTAAATTTAAACTTATTTATCTCTCAGCAGCTGATAAATACATTTAATGTGTTACGTTTATTTATTTTAACGCCGGCGCGAATAAAGTTGGTGCCGGCATAATCACAAGTGAAAACGGTAAAAACAATAATAAAAATATTATTAGTCTCTGGAAATACGAAATTGTTAATACTTACTTACAATGTCGATGCAAAAATATTGTATGCATGAGTAATGCTGCCTACCCATTGACGTATTAGATTAAGTATTGATGTAATTTTAAATGCAGATTGTAATTAATTTATGCCGAGTGCATGTGTTTTTTTTAAATAATCTCTCAAACTATCGGATCGACTTGTGCACGTTTTTATAAATATTTAATTGTAGAGTAAAGTGTGTGATTCTTAATTAAAACTTGTTATAGGAATGGTTTCATATTATACTACCTGACCCGACATACGTTGTCCTGTCTTTGAGTATGAAAAATGGATAGTAGCCGATTCTCAGACCTACTGAATATGCATATAAAAATTCATAAAAATCGGTTAAGCTGTTTCAGAGGAGTATGTTAACTAACATTGTGACACGAGAATTTTATATATAAGATTATATGTATATATGTATTGCTGTTATGCATTCCTCCTTGCCTGTTAAATGTAGTGCGGGATTAAATTATATATAATTCGAAACCCCAGTTGCAAGCATGTTGCTCATATTATAATAATGTTGCGTAGTGCCCAAACCGAAAACCAAACCAAACCAAACCAAAGTCTAAAACGTTGGTTCTGGTCCTCATTTCCTGGTTCAACTGCAGTCCATGTTGAAGATACTCAATGTAATCGTTGGCTGCGCAGCGCCCGTGCATCAAATAGGATGATTGCTTGCGACAAGCCATTTATCTATTTTTAGAGACGCCTGCGCAGAAAATATTCACAGATTTAAAAATAGTGTTGTTATTTTTGCGAAACAAAAAAGTTTATTGACGTTTTTTTGTAATGTTTTCAAGAAATCTGATAACGGTAACGAGTAGTTGCAATATTTTTATGAGATACCTATTTATCAGCAGATTTGGTAGGGATGTGATAATTAGTTACTGCAGATTTTGTTAATGACCTACGACGATAATATCTATACAAATAAATAAAATTGGAGTGTCTGTTTGTAATATCAAAATAACACCTTTTCACTAAGTGCATATGAAAGTATATACGACACCTATAGCAAAAACGCGATTTAAAAATGTTTTGTCTGTCTGTCTATCTGTCTGTCTGTGTGTTTGTTCCGGGTGATCTCCGAAACGGCTGGACCGATTTTGACGGGAATTTCACTGGCAGATAGCTGATGTTATAAGGAGTAACTTAGGCTACTTTAATTTTAGAAAAACAATTAGGGTTCCGCGTAAAAAAGTAAAAACACATGAAATCAAAGAGTATCTCCGAAACGGGTAGACCGATTTTGACGGGACTTTCTCTGGTAGATAGCTGATGTTATAAGCAGTAACTTACGCTACTTTTATGTTAGAAAATAAAAATGAAAATGGGCCCTATCGCGCGGGCTCAGAATGCGGGAGCGGGCTTTTTTGTTTAATTAAATTCCACGCGGACGAAGTCGCGGGCCCAGCTAGTTTATGATATATTTGACCACGGGAATTGATCGATCACACAAAACATCATAGTATTTTAAAAACTATTAGGTGTATTTATCTAGTCGTTTTGTAGTATTACCTCAGAAACCAGTGTTTATTTTTTACCCATTCGTTTTTAGTCGTTACCTTTAAAATCGAACCTGCGACCATCCGACAGCCGTCGTGCAGACAATACCTACCACGCACCATACATCTATTCTTATACTTAATCTAGATATTTCCATGTATGTAGGTAAGGCAAGCATAATGGAAATAGCCGAGCAATTTGAAATGAATCAAACCAATTACGACCACTTACGCTGGTTGATGCTAAGAATAGAACGTCAGACGGCCGAGCCCCCGGTGCATTTTATAAGCAGGCCCGATGTCTGCTTTACTTAGGTACCTACTTAAAAACATGTTTTTTTATATATTAATCTATCAAAATATTTATTATGTGTTAGTCATGGGGTTTTTGGATATTTTTGAAATCGATGCTACCAGTGTGTGGACCGAATGTTCATATACCGTTGCTGGCTGCCGATACGATAGGTACATTGTTAAGACGCATCTCATCGAAAACGAAATATTGTTGAGGTGCTCACTGAAAATGAAATGACTACGGCTTCAAGTAAATAATTAAAAAATATGTTTATCTTTAAGTACCTATTACAATTTATTAGGAGAAGTTTTCAATTTTCAACCTTGTTTGTTGGTAATTAAATACCCGTTGTCAACATAACACGGTATCGAATATTGGTATATGCAGTAGCTTCGATGCCTGGTATCGGTATTGTAAAAATGCCCATATCCAATAATATGTATCAGGATGTTCAGCCTGTTGGCACGCAAACTAAATTTGAATAAACGAACTATTTTGTCATCATGCATGGTCCCAAACTAAGTACCGCTTGTGCTATAGTACCGTACAATCGACTGCGCGGGCGATCAAAAATTACGAAATACCATTTCCGAAATTTGCCCTAACAGGAATCGAACCCGCTACCACCCACTGTGACTGCGCTAAGCGGTACATCGTCAATTCGATCGTATTTATTTATTTGGTACTTTATCGTTAGAAGCAGTTCAAAAAATCTTATTGGCATTGATTTAAGATAAATCATGTCGATGATCGTAGGCGACTTTTACTACGGTAAGGTGTGCTACGCGCGGCAAACGCTTGACGTCACTCCCCTATGCCAGTGGCGCCTCGACCGGAACATTTAGGAACTACGTCATACGTTTTCATAGATAGTAACGTTTTTGGCGTTTCACGCTGAGAATCAGCGCGCTTTTCACTGTTTCCTGGAAACTGGAGAAGATGGCGTTAGTCACGAATTATTATATTATTACTGGGCTATACATATATTATATGCATCCATCCACATCGAAACCAAGTCTGCTTAATTAAGTCGTATACCTAACGAATTACTAAACATCGTTAATGTTATTAGAAATAACTTGTCCACAATTTTCATATACCACCTTTTTCTTACGTCAGCGCTAGGATGATTTCAATCGTTCTAATGTCAGCGTCACCCTGTACATTTCTCCATATTAATCCCACAAACCAATTACTTACTGGCCATCCATGTCCCACCGCAGTCTCGATAACCGTCCCTCGCAGCTTGGAAGGAAGCGGGCCAATTAGCGACCGACCCAATTACCGTGCAATTGAGTGCCACCGTTCACCTACCTAGGTATCCACCGTATCCGATGACACGATACCCCTATTCAATTTTACCTACCGATATGTTTAAAGTGCTTTTGAAATTGGCAACACTCATTTGCATCTTTTACTTGACTTGGGCCTTAGTAAAATTAATAAAGCGATCTCACACGATCTTGAGTACGCTTTTGACATGACATTTTGTATTTGTATTTTGTACTAGCTGAGCCCGCAACTTCGTCCGCGTGGAATTTAACTTAAACGCTCCCGCTCCCGCGTTTTGAGCCCACACGACAGGACCCATTTGTTTTTTTATATTTAAAAGTAGCCTATGTTACTCCTTATAATATCTGCCAGTGAAAGTCCCGTCAAAATCAGTCCAGTCGTTTCGGAGATTACACGGAACCAACATACAGACAGACAGACAGACAGACAAAAACAATTTAAATTGCGTTTTTGCTATAGGTGTTGTATGTACTTTCATATGCATTTATTGAAAAGGTGTTATTTTGATATTACAAACAGACACTCCAATTTTATTTATTTGTATAGATTGGTATGACACAAGAATGACATTTCAAAAATCGCTCGCAGGTTTCCGTAGCACATACAATGAAAGACATTCTACGGCTATGTTTTTATACCTTAAGTTACATTATTGAAGTTTTAGTAGGGATCCCTAATTAGTAAGTAATAAATATAGCCCATGTTACTCAGGGATAATGTAGAATTCTAATGGTGAAATAATTTTTGAATACGGTCCAATAGTTTCTGAGTTTAATCGTCACAAACATACAAAAATCCAAAAATTCAAATCTTTTCTCTTTATAATAATAGTGTAGATTAACGTAATATACTTACCGTTTTGGGCCCAGAATGAACCGTGAATTTATCAAATGACCGCCCCAATGCTGTCAAGCCCGGGGGTGACCGACTTGAACTTGAAAAGTATTTATCTGTTATCGCTTCTCGTTGGCCTTGGCTGTAGGTATACGATCGCTAATAAAATCCTGTTACCAACACATTTTATTTCTATTTACTCAGCCATTACTCTGTAATGGTCGGCCCATAGCGACGCGAGAGCATCGCGGCGATACATTTAACGTGTTTTGTGTATAGATCCAGTTATATAATCAATGATTTAAACTATCTACGTGTTAGGAACGACGTACACGCAGCGATGTTCACATTCAAATATTGCTTGCTGACCGTCCGGATAATTATGTTAAGCTGTCAGTCAGTCGTTAAGCCATGTCGAAGGCCTTCGGGCGGTCTGAAAACTCCATCATTAGACCTGGGGCCCAACTCTGTTTACCGCATCTCGCTCGACTCGCAATCGAATCATACCACTTATAGATATTATGCGATAACTGTTCGATTGAAATTGGTACGGCACCCTTCATTGTGCATGGCCCGACATGCACTTGACCGGTTTTTGACTTATCAAAGTTGATTCTTACCTATACCCAGTTGTGCCTCGTTTTAAAAGTACAAGAAGCTAAAGAAGCTACAGGTAAATGACGTTTCAGTTATAAAATAAGGGATCCAATCGTAAAAATTAAAATGCAAGTGGTCTAAATCTCCGAGCGATTTTTCCTCCCACTAGCCATCGCGGGCTTATACGGCATCCCGGTACCACAACACGCTCCCTCACTGCACTCCCGACTCTCCAGTGAAGTGGACGTGGTTCAGACGAGTTCAGTAACAGTTCGCGTCATGGCTGAAACCGATGAAAAAGGAGTTCAGGTAGGTTTCGCTGTTTTTTATTCGGAAAATTACCCCGTATGGAATGCTTTAATTTAAACCATTCACAATGATATATTACGAAGCATTTTTGCCCTTTAAAATATTTTATAAAGCCATTGTGAATGAATTTATATTTGGAGTTAAAGTTTATTAATAGAGTTGATGGAGTTTTCTGTACGGCAATAGTTATTTTTGTTACGATTAAGAAACCAGAACCGTCTTAAAATAAGCAGATTGTAAGTTGAGTGTTACTAACCTACATTACCTTCATTGTTGAGGCATATCCATGGAGAAAACTTACTTCTTTGAACGTGCATAAATCTGTGTCGCGTCGTTTATACATCGGAGGGTATGATATAATAGTATTCATGGTCGTTTGGTTGGCTATAAATTAAGTTGAGATATTCAATAGCCACTGAAAGTATTGTTGAGAATTGGTATAGTGCTTGTTTGATTTTAAGCGATAAATTAAATCTATTAATCGCAGTGCGTTCTATGCCTAAGCTTATTTAGGTTTTGTGGGTTTATGTGTACGTAAATAGTCCGCGACGTCGTTTTATTGGTTTGACCAGGATTTTGATCTTATTTCGAGCACATAATGTATAAAGTATGGTTAGAACTTCGGTCTACAAAGTAAGTAGGTATCCACTTTTTAGGGTCCAAATGGAGCTCTACTGTTGTCCGAACACAGTTCGTCCGTCCGTTTGTCTGCCAAACGCTCCTGTTTCACCATTCCTGTGGCGTACTTTCCATTTCGTCTTTCCTGTCTTCATTATACTTTGCCCATAAAAAAAGAATCTGGGGGCACGGCAGTGCCCCCCCAAGTCGAGCACGGCACGTCGAGCGCGGCACGGCCGTACCATCTTTTCTCGAAGCACTTCGGGCCATTTTCGACCCCCTATAACTTCGTTGTGGATAAAACTAGAACCCTGAATTTTCAGTAACCAAGCAGGCATTGTATAAACACGATATATTTCAAATTTCATTCAAATTGAACCAGTAGTTTAAGAATTATAACTAGTCAAAATTCTTAATTTTGTCACTCACTCACTGACTGACCGATCATCAAAACTCTAAGGCACTTCTAGCAGACATAGAAGCTTCAAATTTAGAATACAGTTAGTGTTTAGTGTATAAATCAAGGGAAAACTAAAATATTTTATAATTTCGGTCCAGTTTTCTAGTTACACCAACTGCATAAATAACTTTGTAATCCTATATAAATATATAGCATAACAAATTTTCATTTGCAGTTAATGTATCGTTGTACCTGTACATATTATGTACCTATATTATAATAATGGAATGCAATAATAGGTACCTAGATATAATTATGTTGAAAAGTAACTAGTAAAATGGTCAACGGAATGAAATAGCAAGAATGGGACATGTCTTACTTATGATAATTATGAATTGTACCAAAATCCCTCAATAAAGTATTAAGTAGACTAAATTGCCCGAAATTTATATGAAAGAAAGAACAATATCTACAAAAAGAAATGAGATCCCATCAAAAACAAAACTTGTAAAAAAACCAAGTCTCGCAACTCTGTTCTTCTACCGTAAAAAGTTGTGAGATCTATGTAATACCAAGTCAGTTACTATATTAAGTCCCCAATTAAGGGACCTTCTGTCTTAAGTTATTTTAAGTAGGTCATTAGCTTACCTAATAACATCTTATAGTGAGAATATCAATATTAAAAATATTTTATGTTTTAAATTAAATAGATTGACTTGGCAATCGCACTATTAAACTAAACACATTGTGTTTTCATGCGTAACATAGTGTAAAAAATAATCTTTCTTTCGATGAAATTTGTGCGTGTTCCAAAACAAAGCTTTTTCCTGGGACTTGTCAAGGGTCAAACCTCGCCGTCATCATTGGACACCATCGTCGATCCTGGTTAACAGGAGTATCAGTCGCTGGAGAGTGTGGGGGCACTGTAAGGATTGGAAAAATCACAAAACTCAAAAGGGTACTCAGAGATATTTCAATTAGTTGAACAGATTTGAATTCCGTTTTCCTCAAAATTTTATAGGAGTAGGTACGACATAATCTATTAAAATGTGATTATCACTTTTCTAGTTCAATAGTGGTGATTCCTTCACTCGCCTTTGACTACATTCACAGAAACACTGGGAGTGGTTATCTTGACGAGTATTATTCTAATTTATTGGAAATTATAGTAGTTTGCGTATGAACAGGGAATGCAATCAATTTTCCATCGCTGAAGTCTGTATTACATACAGACCTATTTCGTTTGACGACTTTTGGACAAGGTTACCAGATTTTGTGCCAAGGATCCGAGTTCAATACTATAACTCACGGCTATTTAGTTTTAGTTTTGTACGCTGATTATTAGCTAACGTGTGTAGTAGACGCACAGAAGGCTAATCTGTCAGGTAATTCCAATTGTTACTATGTAGGTATACGTTGAGTCAAAGAATTTGTAATAATAAGACATCAAATTCTTGGGGTTGAGTAAACCAATCATATCTACTTTAATTGCTTTTTATTTTCATTATTTATTGATTAAATAGTTCAATATATTTATTTCCAAGTTCAGACTCCAATGCTTATATTGTTTTGAGGCTAGGGCAATTGGTATTTCTAATTAACTACAAATAAAAATATGAAAGTTTTTTGTTTGCATGACGCAGTACGGCTGAACGGATTGTGATGAAATTTTGTACAGGTGTTACATTCTCGATAAACATAAGGCTACTTTTAATCCTAGAAAGCCACGAGGAACGACACATCGGTAAGAATAATAAATAATTTGTCAAATCTTGGTTTAAAGTTAATACAAAGAGAATACTAAATTGACTTGACTACGTGACCCACGTTGAAATTCCAAAGTCTTGAACTTTTGTAATCTGTGGCAGAAGTTTTTTTCAATAATGCCCGTGGCCTATACAAGGTGGGAATAATAATGAACCTCGTGTACCATATGTTCAGGGCATTTTTTGGTAGCAAGCTTTAATAGGTATGTAAACAAGCATGGAACGAAATATATTTTTGGTTTTAATGAGTTGAAAGTGTGTTAAAACATGGTTCTTACAAAACATTTATTAAAATCTTTTTCAAGATAAGTAAGTGTTCAAGATAAGAGGTACGTTATACATATAATAATAGGTAATTCTTCGCATTTTCCCGAACATCGCTACCTACATCACGGATGAAAAACAGAATTATTATTATTTTGTTAATAATTACTCAATGGATTAAAATTAAAAGTAAAAGCATCAAAATCGAATAAGTTAAGTACTTTGTAAGTAACAATCAGCCTACATTACGCTTTAAGTCCACGCAGACGAAGCTAAAGTTAATCCCAAGACAGCTTCAAGCCTCAAGCAGTAAGAGGATTTACTTCCTAACTACTTGGAAGTCACATTATAACGCTCTATGTAATCTGTCCAATCTAGTTTTTTTCCGCTTTGAAACGTATCTCTGAGGTCCGACTGACCTTTGACTTATTTCGACCTTATTCCGAGCTGATCAATTAAGTAAGCCTCATCAAAGGTAAAATGATTTAAGGTTTCATTATTTCTTTATTTATAAAATTTTCCTGACATTATTTAAGTATTGAAATAAAACTATTTTTCGGATTTTATCGCGTTTATTTAATTTATGTTCCCGAGTTTTATTTCAATGTGTAGTATTCGCGTAAATATAAGAAAACAATATATTATTTAAGTACTAATATTAGATAATATAATAATAATTTAGCCCTTTTGACGTCTGTTGTGACGTTTTGGAGTGCCTGGGCACGGGCCTCTCCTCAACACGAGAGGGATTTAGGCCCTAATCCACCACGCTGGCCCAGTGCGAGTTGGCGGATTTCACATGTCTTTCGAAAATTGGTTAGATTTTCTAAGACTTGCAGGTTTCCTTCACTGTAAGCTAGTGACAATCATATATAAATTATGATTCGCACATAGATTTCGTAAAACCGAGAGGTGTGAGCCAGAGTTTGAACCCAAGACCTGGTGCCCGCAAGACGCGTGCTTAACCAAACGGCTATCACTGCTGTTATCACTAATATTAGGCTGATATTAAGTGTTATAATACTCTTTCTTCGGAATATTAAGTCTCGCTTTTCAGTCTTCCAAAAAAATCATAGTTTTATTTTGTTTATAAAAATTAAGTGCCGCCCTCAATTTTATTGGGTCCACAATGCCATTATCAACGAATTATGGATGCGCTGCATGCATTATACCTGTCTCCCCTTTTGAAGTTTGTACATGCCTGATGTTTAGGTATTAAAATATAAAGTAAAGTTAAAAGTTGTATGTTGATGTATCATCGCCCGACCAGATGTCCCGTACCTACATCCAAATATTTTCAGAGTAATCACACACTATTGATGCAATAAAAGCTTAAAATACTTCTGTGCAAACATTATAATATGGAAGCGGACTGTAAAAATAATAATATTATGCGAAACAAACCACCGGATGTGTTATGTTAAGAAAGTACATATGTGTGGAAAAATGATATGGGTATAAATAAACAAATATTGTCAACACATCGACTTTATGGTCGTCACAAACGAAGCAACGCTTCTAGTATAGGTATCGTACAAAGGACTAGGAATGATGATATCTGGACCAGGGCAAATAAGCAAAAAGGCTTGATAGGAATCGAACCCGCTGGCTACATTTTCTAGACTTTAATCAATAGGCGTTTAGCCATAATTTCTTGTTATTTTTCATAATTATGTTTTCGGCCTAAAGTAGTACATACCTATCTCCATAACTTTTCCAATTGTCTTATAATATTTATACTGTTGTTAAAAGGGCCGCATGTATTGAAAGGAGTATCTTTAAGTTTTTTTTTTCATATTATGTGCTTTGCTGATTTGCATGAATAAAACAGAATGATATGTCTAGATTTAGATTTTAGATTTATTAGATCACGTGGGCACTGTTAAAGTTATAGACAGATCATATCTCAGACCAAGTTACATCGCTGTTACAATATAAAAAACTACACCTCCACAGATTCGAACGAGTGTTGAACGTAAATTGTTTGTAAACAGATTATTTTAAGCCACAGACGCACACTGATTGTGGAGTATACAGAATCGGGAGTTTTAAAACAAATTCCTTGCAAGTCGACGAACCACGAAACAAGTGTACAGTAATGTCAAGCTTTATGCGTTAAATAAATCATTGACTACAAGAATGACAATTGACCTACCTAAGTATATACAGTTTTAACCATTGGATACATTATTATATTAAAGCTATAACTAAGAAATAATAATACTTGACTCATCTTGCTAGCACCAAAAACAAACTATTGAAAAGTAAACTTCTCACCAAAATGTCTGGAAGAATCGAATAACAAAGAGTTGTGACCATATTTTAGGCACTGCATTTCTGCTGGCCATTGCAGCCAATAAAAATGAAATTTCCGGAAATAGGGTGCCTAATATTATTGAGAGATCAATGCTTTTAGAATTGCATCTGTAGACTACAGTAATACCTTCAAATCAGGCGGGTCTTAATCCTGTTTGCCTTTGTTTGGTTATGTATTAAAAATATCCACAGAATACAGGGATTGGTATTGGTTTAGGTTGGACTTGACACCATTTGGATATTCCATAAAAGTATTATTATTATTCCATATCAAAAGGTATGCATTGATTATGCGTAACACGTTTTATCATAATCTTACACAAACTCTCGAAGCACCCAAACAACAGCGATTTATCTTAGTTTTCATGTTTTTCATACTTAATCCGCCTGATCTGAGTCTTGCATCTTAGAGAAAAAGTTTTCCTGACGCTTGGAGGATCAAGTTCTTTCATTGGCAGTTAGTAGTTACGCGTATTTAGTAGCTGATGTCGTGTGTAACCTTACCTGGTGGGAACCTTCCCGAAACGAATGTCAAATGTGTGCGTAATGCCCGAAAAACCGCGTAAAATACCGGGAAACAATCTGAAATCACGAGTACTTGGTTTTAAATGTCTATTCTGCCACCTTCCACTGCCACCTCATATGTTTACAGTTTCCATTTGATTAAGATAATGTATTTTCCTATTTCTTTTACTACCTCAACGATTCCTTATTTGGTGACCTAATTTATCCAGAGATGTAAGTAATTGTCGGATTCCCTTTTATAGTTTTCCGATCGTTTAAATCCTTATACTCAGCAGTGGGTGGGCGTGTGGTTGGATCCTACAATTTGTGTTTGATTAAAATGTAAATGAAGCTGGACTATCTCAAAGATACCTACTCTTTGTTCGTTATGATTATTAATACATCATTTAATTTTGTTGAGTGAAATATGTACTAACAGGTATCTGAGTGAGAAGTATTGCAGGATAATCAGAAAAAATAATAATTACTCACGGCCACACTACGGCGTTGTCAAATGTGAAGGCTGTTTGCATCTAACCAGCAGCGACTTAGTTATAACCTAACCTAACTAGTTATGCCTAATTTAATACCTGTATTACTACTTACTACTTATATCTAATCTTGGCTATTGATCGTAAAAGATAACATGTACTATGCATAGAGATGAAAGAGCCAAATTCTTATTGATAGTCGGTTCTTTTAAAACACTTATGTTATTCATATCTTCGCGTAGAGCGGTGTGTGTGTACAGTCTGGTGTATCCCTGAAACCTCGTACGCACTCTGCACTGTTGTACGCAAGGGCGCGGTCGCGGTTCGAACGCGAGGATCTATTTCGGTGCGCGCGCGCAAACACGTATTGTTGCTGTTGTTTGTTTACCCGACGTGTTGGCCTTTAACATTGCACGCACCAGGGCGAGGGTGTTCCAGAGCTAGGACTCAATTAGATGGCTGAATGATTAAGCACGATACGAACCGAAGCAATGAGAACCTTTAGATGCGGCCTTAGGGTTTAGTGGCCCAGGCCATAAAAATGGCATACCTAACAAGCGCCTCTAGCAAGAATATTCGCGATTCATATGTATAATTGAGTAATACAATTAATGTTTAAATGCTCGCAGGAGAGAAGTGTAGCTTCACTGCTCACATTAATTTTCAGAGACTGAATGCTCTGAGAGAAATGATTGATGCGTACTGATATGGATAATTACTGAAACTGTATCTTTAGTGTGGGTTGCCAATAGTTTGCTTATCTGAAGACACAAACACTATTATTTTCTGTCCCTTTTCTTAATTATATTATACTATCTTAAAGTACCTACTTAGCTTGAAAGAACTGCTTAACTATGTCGAAATCTCTAGTCATTGTAAGGGCCAACTGCTCATTTTCTCATCCACTCTGCATAACGAATGCCGTCTATTTCGGCGCGCGCGCATAAACTCGTATTGTCGATGTTGTTTGTTGATTCGCTGAGTTAGGGTCGCAATTATAGTGTCTCGGACCGTGGGCATGGGTTGGCAGTTATTGGTAGGTAGGTATATTGCGTTTTCATAATCCTGAAGCTTGGTAGGAGTATGTACAGTAAATGTACGTAAATAAGGTATCATTTTAATAATGCACGTTGTTTTGCATCGCACCATAGTAAATTCTGGTTGGTAGCGAGTTTTTTATTCAACATTCAACTGTTGGAAAGTTACCCATTAGTTCAATATGTTTGGGGTAGATGGCAGGTACATTATCTTTAGATGAAGGCATCGTGCAAAATATAGTGCTTAGGTATGGAAACCTTTACCACCTTATTAATAAACGTGGTTTAGCGGTTGTATAGTTACACCATACTTTGTCTTCTTCTTTCGAATGTCAAATTACTGATGATTGAAAGAAATAGTTCGGTGTTTATAACTATTCACCCGCTAATCCAAGTTTATTAATAAGGGTGTTACGGTTTATATAGGCTTTACCTTTTGTAACTTGTACAATCTACTGGCATAATTTTATAATAATTAAGTAGATATAATAATTAAATATACTTCGTCGTACAATTTATACAAGAATATTTAGCCCTGTGTTATTGTATGCATTATAATTTTAATCGTTGGCTGCTCTGCTATAATCTAGTGCCAATATTCTACCTATGCGATCTCGAGCTGCTAAACCACTTCATTGTGCGCCTATTTCAGTGCACAACTGAACAATGTTATCAAGCGCTCAATAATATTACGCATTAGATGCATCATCTTGCAGTCAAAAGTCGTCCTCTGCTGGTCATAAAACCACCGGATGAAAAATAAAGGCTTTAAAAGTAATATTTCATTGGAGGCTGAGTACACAGCCGTAAATAAATAAATAGTACCGTACAATGGACTGGGGACGATCCCAGTATCACCCAGACCTCGGCGAATTACGAAAAGGCTATTTCCGAAATTTACCCCGGCGGGAATCGAACCCGCAACCACCATGTGCAATGAGCCGGGCGGCCAGCGCTCGACCCACTGCGCCAAGCGGTCGTCATTATATTCCACTGCGTCAAGTATCATTATCAAACTGCGCTCCTAAAAGTACTAATCTCATAAAACAAAGCATAAAACCAGCTATGTCTCTGTTTTTCGTTTATTTGGCATTTCTATGATTCACATTTAATTTTGTCGGAGTGTTTGTTGGTTTGTTGCCCCCGCAAGCCTTGTGCCAATTTCAATGCATAAATGCCAGTGAGTCTGTCAAACCGCAGGCGCAGTGAAACGAACGTGTACGATTATAATTGGCAAGCTAGCGCCATTATGAGCCTATTCGCTCAAGCCTGAAGGTTACGAAGAAGATAGTTTGTTGAAACTTCACAAAAAAGTGTAGGTAATCATACTGAATATTTTGTAGTTATCGAGATTGACAATGTCTCTATTCATAGTGTCCATCATTTTAATTAGTTATAGTTTTGGTTTTTTACCATATTCTGGCGCTGCTCATGATAGTTTATATTTTAATACGTAACAGACTTCTTCATTATGACTCGGTAAAATTGGGAACTTTTACTACGACTGACTGTTCAATATTATCCTAATATTCTTGGGAACAACGACACATAAATTTATTCATAAAATTATTTATTGACCACATACTTATAATATCAAGAAAACGACGACCGCTTGGCGCAGTGGTTCGATACTAGTACAAGCGTTGCTTTGTTTGGGACCATACAGTTAGTGTGGCAGTCTGGCGATATTTATATATTTTTAGATGATCAAACGAACTTACTAAAGTGAAGTTCGATCTTAATTATCTTGACTTCTTCGAAGAGATTTAATCCATTACCTTATGTAGTGTAGCTAGCTACCTACGTCTCTGGCGCACATAGTTAAGCGTCTCAGGGTAGAAAGAGAAAAACTGTCTTTCCTCCCTCACGACGCCATATCCGATCCGGCTGTACTTCATTATTTTAGAGAACTCACTGTCTCAATATTGCGACACCTAGGGTTCAGATCATATTATCTGGGTGGGGCGGGAACTTAAATCTCTTCGAAGAAGTCAAGATAATTAAGATCGAACTTCACTTTAGTAAGTTCGTTTGATCATCTAATTATCTTGACTTCTTCTCAAGATTTAATCCATTACCTTATGTAGATGTTTGGAGTGATTAAGCAATATTGAGAAAATAAATAAATTGGATCAAGAAATGAAATGAACATCATATTATACGAAATTATTATCGATTTATTATAAACAACAACTCAAAAACAATTATATTCAGCCTTTGATTTTAAATAGTAGATTCATTAATCAACAAATTACAATTAGTGTTCACAATGGGCCTATTATAAAAATTTGCAAAAACAGCGGAGCGGTCGGACCAGCCAGCCGATTTTCTAATAACATCGACACTAAAACCAAACCGAGCTGCGGCGGATGTACTCGCGTGTCGAGTGCTATGAGCACTGAAGGTCCTGGTATCAACACCACTGTCATGAAGTGTCTGCTTTAACCAACGCCCAATTGATTGCGAAGAAGCAGCTTTATAGGGTCTTCTGTAAGTCAATATTAATTTATCGACATTATGGTCCCTGATACCAGCAGTAACGGCTATATAAGCTTGTAAAGTTCTACCAGGGCAGATATTATGATTATTAAAGAAAGGTATATTAATGATTGGCTGTGCCCGACCAATTCCTGAAGTTTTAATCATGTCAGTGATTACTATTATAATACGATCATCGTAAATACTTAAATTTGATAACTTAATTAAAGACAAAGTCTGGGTTCTTTGTCCGGAGGCTAGAGCTAATAACATAACATTTTTCTTTGTTAACATTTCTAAGTTCGCCGAGCTGTTATCTATGTTACTTAAATAATCTAAAACAATATTTGGGTCCCATACCGTAGTATATTTCGGGAAAACCGGTTTCATCCTAAAAATACCCTTAAAGAATCTTCTTAATCTATCATCTTGTGAAAAACTACAAGTTGAGATAAGAGAGATTGCCGATCTATGGTTGTTGAGCGTACCATAAGAGGCTCCACAATTAAAGCTCTTCATTAAAAAATCTAACAGGTCCCTAATTCGTACGTCATAGAAATCAACTTGATATTTTTGGCAATACTGCCACCATAATTTGAGACTACTCGAATATTGAGCATAAGTATTCTTCGAGATTGAACTTATCATTACTTCTATCGCAGCCTCTGGAATTTCTTGTCGTACAAATGCTTCCCTGATAACACAGCTGCTGCCAGGGAAAGGTGCTGGTGCAGTGGATGCCTCGATCTAAATACAGAAGAAAGAAGACCTTCATGAGGATAAAATATAATTGGTTCCGATACACAGAGAGATTTAAAAAGTGGATACCATGGTTGGGATGGCCATTTGGGCACAACCACGATACCAGTGGCCTTATCAGATATAATTTTATTAAGCATTTTTAAAACTAAAGAAAATGGGGGAAAGGCATAAAAGAAAAAAGGTGCCCAGTCTATTGTAAAAGAATCGATTTCGTATGCAAAGGGATCTTTCTTCCATGATACATATCTTGCACATTTTGTATTAATTCTGGATGCAAAAAGATCAATATCAGGTTCACCAAAACATTGAGTTATATTTAAAAAGGCTTCTGTATTAAGTTGCCATTCAGTGTCTACATTAATCCTTCTTGACTCTCTATCAGCGTTTACATTTAACGATGATTTTATGTACGATGCAAAGATAAATAAACCTCTAGATTCACACCACTCCCATATTGGCCGAGTGATAGAATTTAGGTGTTCGTACTGAACACCACCCATCCGATTAATATACGAGATGGCAGTAGTGTTATCTATACGGAGAAGTATACTACAATTTGTGACATCCCTAGCAAAAGACTTCAATCCAAAATAGGCTGCAAGTAACTCTAGATAATTGATATGAAATTCTTGCTCATAACTATCCCATTGGCCACCAGTATTTTCGTTGCCGCAAGCGGCGCCCCAACCTGTTGTAGATGCGTCCGTGTATATCTCTATAGCAAAGGTTTTGGGTTCTATATATCTAAGTGTATTTGATATATTATTTCGCCACCATAATAAATCTTCGCGTAAAATTGAAGATACGGTCATGTTTTTATTATAATTACCGTTATTATGTATAAGTGCCAAGTATTTTGCCCTTTCTAATCTTTTAGTATGAAACCATCCATAAGTGGTAGCCGGACAGGCAGCGGTGAGACAACCTAAATACTTGGCAAATTCTCTAATCAACATAAACTCAGAAGATAATACCTTATTAGTGAGGTTTAAAATAGTCTGAGTCTTCTTTTTGGGTAACTCTAATGTCATAGAAGTAGAGTTCAAAATGAAACCTAAAAACTTACAAACCTTAGTAGGAGTCAAGGTACTCTTACCCCAATTTAGTATGAAGCCTAACCGAGTTAAGCATTCAATTGTTGCATTAGTATTTCTAATGCAGCTATCTTTTGAATCACCTATACACAAAAAATCGTCGAGATAACGGACTGACCTAAATCCATGCGACCGTAGATATGTGGCAACAGGATTGAGTAGCTTTGTAAAAATATACGGGGCAGAACAAAGACCGAATGGGAGTACAGTAAATTGGTAAAGAGTATTCCTATAATAGAACCTTAAATACTTTCTATGTTCATTGTGAATGGATAATAAAAAATAGGCGTCCTTGAGATCAATGTTCGTCATGTAATCATTGTTATATAAAAGCTTTATGGCAGTTCTTATATCCTCCATCTTAAAATGTTCTTTATTGACGTATCTGTTAATTTTTTTAAGATTTAAAATAAAGCGAGAACTACCGTCGCTTTTACGAGTAGGTACTATGAAGATATCAGATATGAACTGCCCTGAAACATGTCTCGATGGCGCCAATTTCTAATAAACGAGATACCTCTTTATCCATAATATCTAAGACTGACTTATGAATAGTTGGCTTAGGGTACTCGGTCGGTAATTGATCTGGTGTTACTTTGAGTGGAATTCGGTAACCAGCTATTGTGGATAATATAAAATCATCACTTGTAATAGACTTCCATTCCTGTAAGAAATATTGAAGGCGTCCTGTTTGTACCTGGGATAGATTCACAGTTGCATCGAACGATCTGACTGCGCTGGCGGACGGCGTGATGACGACGACGTCTGCGCTGTCTGGCGTCGGGGTGGTGGGGGCGGCGGTGCAGGCAGCGGCTGCGTGAAGCCCGCCCGCCTCTGTGTTGAGGACTGCGGATATCGGCGGCCCCTCGTGAATTGAGTTCTTTGCCCACCGCCTCTGGTGACTTGATAGTTGTAATTCCGCGCCGGGCGTGCTCGAGACGGTGGGCCCTTCCAGTTTAACGGAAGATTGGAAGTTGTTGCTTGCATAAGGTTACCCGTTCTTTTAATTCCTCTGGAACTCTTCACCATTTCGCCTAGATTTTCTCCAAATAACAACTCGTCTCTTTTGCGATCCTTCATAGGATCAATAAGGGGCTTATCCACTAAAGGTATTACGAGCGAACGGCGGGTATAAGTCTCAGCATAGTGTGAATCAGCTATAAGCTGGCTGCAGTCATTTAAATTACGCATTACGTCCTGAATGTTAGGGTTCCTTACCATTAGGGAAGACATTGCCTTCCCCAAGGCGGATAGAGCTTTTCCTAATTGGTCCTGCTTATTCTTAATAATTTTGTCACGGTTCTTATAGGTATCAGATAAAATTGACGATAATTCGGGATTTAATGTCGGCGCCTTAGACAAGGGAACATTTTTAGGAAAAAGGTATCGCTTATGCAGTTCGTCTTTTGTTTCCTTTTTGAGCCCGTTCAATAAAATATGTTGAAAGCGTTTTCCTATCTCCTCCAGCAGGTCATCTCCCCACTCCACAGTATCGGGCTGGAAATCTCCCAGGGTTTGGAGTAATTCAGTATCAATTTCCGGTTGCTGAATACCTTCAGATGGGATTATTACCTCGGCTGGAATTATGGGGGTAGATAGAAAATTTTCTTCAATTCGACCACCATTGTTTGGTTCTATGAAACTGTCTCCGTCAGGTACCTCATTCGACCTTTGAAAATCATTCTCGAGTCGGGCTTGATTTGTATCTGCAAACGATAATAATGCTTATAAAGCAACACACAATGCATTTTTTGCATTATAAATGCACAATAATAAGGCAACTTCTAATAGTTATTTTTGTGACACGATATATTAAAAGCAGATTTTTTGGTAAATAATACCCACTTATATAAATTAAACTGTTTTGTAGAAAAATATAAAGAAATATAAAAATATGGGGGGTATAAAATAAAGGACAATATGTCCGCGCCATAATATAAGGCCCGTCGTAATAATAAGGAACGAATATCGTTCTATTACCATGTACTGGTGTATGTACGGAACACGAATATCGTGTAGGCAATATGCCATAAAGCGTATACAAAGTGGTGACGACATGACAACGTTAATGTTAACCACATATTGGGTATCACCATAGTAGTTCGTACACAAACTATCATCAAATTGCATTGAACGGTATAGCCCCAGGAATTAGTTTTCACTTTAAGAATTTTAACACATGCTGTGAATACATTACGATTTCGCAGGGCTAGTTTATAAGGTCATTCACCTAGAAGGACCAAAAACATTTAGATTTACCTACATGCGTAAAACAAAACCAAATAAAAAGTGCGGCTCAGAAATCATCGGCTACTTAGAAATATCACAATATTGTTGATTAAATTTCGACCTTATTACCATAACGTTAAACTTCTTATTATTATAAGCAAATGAATATTTATGAGCTGTACTATTCGATTTGTAGTCGGCATAGTGTAAACAGACAGGAAGATGGCTACGTTGCCAATCAGACACCTTTGCACAAACAAAGTAAGAGTAAGTAAAAATAGTTTATAATCACTTCCGCATTTGGAAGAATTAGTGTGCAAGAAAAGGAAAGAAATCGTCTGGGGTTTTAGGCTTTTGCTGGAGTTTGTTTTTTATTCCCGATCACCAGTGCGTGACTAGCTGTCCTTGTGAGAGCTCGTTTTTTTAATAATTTCAATGTGTTAGAGTTGTTAGGCGCGCGGCCATTGTTAATTGTTTTTGTGTAAAATTGGACATTCCTTTTCTTTTGCCGTAAGTCCATTTAGTGTAGATCTAGTTTTAGTACGTACTCTTATGTTATTGATAATACGATTGTGTTGTTTTAAATGCCGCGATTTGGGAAGGCGGTGCGATGCCTACCAAATGTGTACTCGTAAACAAGAAATAGTGTGATACCGGCTTAGTGTTAGGTACCTACCTAAATATTGTGTTTAAAATGTGACTACTTAGTGATTAATTAACGTGAAAAGTGTACCTAGTGTTAAGAAAGATTATCTACCTACTTACCTATTGGGAAGACGGTGCCAACCCAATGTGTAAACAAACAATAGTGTGATACCGCCTTAGGGTAAGGTACGTACCTAAATATTGTGTTTAAAATGTGACTATTTAGTGATTAATTACCGTGAAAAGTGTACCTAGTGTTAAGAAAGACTATCTACCTACCTACAATGTTTTAAAATAAACACTTGCCAATCCACGGGCGCCCGCCCGGCGCGCGGCGCCCGGGCGCGGCGCAGAGCGCGCGGGGCGCGGTGCGCGGACTTCGATGCCTACCTACATGAATGAAACTAGATAGGTAAACCTACAAAGATACCGCGCGCACGTGTATACAAAAGCGATGTTGCCGATCTTACCCGTAGTGCCTACAGGTCAGTTGAGGTCAGTAGATAATATTACTAAAGGGTGTTGTGTTTCGTTTAGATTATTTTCGGAATTAGTTTGTTTGAAAATTTCGCTTTTTGTATGTTGATGTAACAACCAATTTCATTATCATAAAGTATTTGGATTGACTAGTAGTGATGGTGTTTTAATTTAACGTCGTTATGTCGTCTCCACCCTGTATGCTTCTAGCTTGCAATATGCAAGAACATAATTATGATAACCAATATGGTAATAGTAGTATCGTAACTTGCCTTCGTTTAATGACACATCCTCGTCACTCGAATAAATGATTCTCCTGCTTCTGCGGTCAGTCTTCAATTTGTCCTCATATTTCTTCATTTTTCTTAGCCATCTGTCTTGCTTAGTCTCGTCACTCTTTCTTTTAGGCATGTTATACCGTTTAAATTATTTTATCGGATCTTCCAACTACGTGCGTTCGACGCAAGCGCTCGCACAATAATGAAGTACAGCCGGATCGGATATGGCGTCGTGAGGGAGGAAAGACAGTTTTTCTCTTTCTACCCTGAGACGCTTAACTATGTGCGCCAGAGACGTAGGTAGCTAGCTACACTACATAAGGTAATGGATTAAATCTTGAGAAGAAGTCAAGATAATTAGAAAATAAATCGAGTTCATTCAGTATTGGCATTTATATGGAATTCTGTTTCGTACTTCAATGCTTATTTGAAAACATCAGTTCGTTAGTTTTGCCGATTGCAAGGCGTTGACGTGATACGACCGATTGACGTAGTTGGTTGATTGATTTGCATTGTGCGCGTATGTAATTTGACATTCGAAAAAAGAAGACAAACCATGATTTAACTATACAACCGCTAAACATAGTTTATTAATGAGGGGGTGAAAGTGTAGGTGGAGATACTCTGAGCTCCAAGAATAACTCTGAGATTAATTGAACTTTGATTAACATAGAAAAATGAATTTAATGTAGTATATGAGAGCAAATAAACGCTAGTGTGTGTGAAGCCTAACAGCTTACATGCGTCAATAGCCAACTAATTAGATTGGTTTACGATCGCCTCCAATAATGTCGAATGTCGGTCGAGCAGTCGACCAAGCTATTTGTTGGGATAGCCGAATGCAATGTGTTTCAGGAGTCTGAAACAATAACTAGGTACTCACGTATAATAAACTTAATAGCAAAAAGGCAATTTTACTAACTTGTACTATTCCAAGTCTAACAGATTTATAACTTTTTGCTGAAACAGAGAATTTGGGATAAATACTTAAAAGCATGAACTCAGAAACTGAAGTTAGCGAGTTTTTTTTATTCATCTGTAGTAACGAATTACTATGGATAAGATAACAAATGTTTGAATGCACAATCTGAACGCAAGTTTCTTCTGTTACAGAAATATGTCGTCAGCACAGATCGGAGCGGGGACATTCATGTACATGTTCAGGTAAGATTATTTGATGTACTCTATTTGTGCCAAAGCACTACACAAGTTTAGTTTTTATGTAACAAAGTCGGTGAGCAAGCGTACGGACCGCTTCTTGTTAAGTATTTACCCTACCCTAGATCATCATCATCAACTTAAGAGCGATGCTCTTGTCGGTGGAGTTTATTCCATTCACGGCGATTTTCTCCCAGTCCCTTGACCATTTGATACGACACGACATTCACTTTTTCCTTCACTTGGTCGAAATAGCTTCTCCTAGGTCTTCCTCTTCCCCTCTTGCGTTCTATCTTCCCTTCTATGATTGTTTTGTCGTATCAAATGCGCGATCATCTTTCCTCTTCTATTGTCAATGTTGGTCAACAGGCCTCTCCTTTCATCTACTCTTTCTAGTACTTCTTGGTTATCTTTTCCGTCCAGCTTATTCTTTCCATCCTCCTCCATACCCTAGATAGATGCTTGCAATACTAAAGGTATAGCCCGCACGTTGCCGACCTGAAAGGCAGTTAGGAGAGTGGTACTAGGTACCCCGGTTAAGCCAGTGCATATACGAGTATAAGCTGTATTCAATTGGGTACAGCTTCGTTCTACCATCCCTTAAAATGTTTCACCTTCTCAACCGTAAAAAAGCTAATTGACATTTATATTTCCCCATTTTTTGCGAAAATGATAATAAGCGAGCGCAATCATGGATCGTCACCGCAAATTATATTTCGCGGAAAATTAGACGTTGTTCCACCAAGTCTCAATGAAGTGGGTTAAGTGGGTCGATGAAATAATAATATTAGGTAGGTGCTAACATGGGCGGGAAATGTTTTTCTATTTTTATACCGCACGGGCGGTAACTTTGTAAATGGGCGCAAATTGTTGTTAACACGTTCAGCTATTGCCTTAGTATACAGAATACGTAAACGGATATACCTCGTAGCTGGGTGGAGTACTGTTTATGTTTGGAGTTGAGATGAGCTATTTTTATAAATTTTGTATTTTTATTTTATGAAGTAGGTGGGTACATAGTACCTCAGAAGGTTGTAGCCTATTAAATAGCCGATTAAAATAGTATTATAATAATAATTATTGCTATGTAAGGAAAACTGTCCTCATGCGGCCGTGAAGGGTAGTCCAATATAACATTGATTGACCTCCCTTGATTTTTTTGAGGGCACATCAAGCTGGTTTTTGAGACTTGAGGAGTTTTTTTAGTCTTGTAGAATATCTAGTAGATAATTAAATACAATTATTTTATTTTTTCACTGCAAATCAGGGAGTCCTCCCGCTGCATAATAAGGTAAGCAAAAAACTTTGAGATGATGCGTGTTGTCACGGGTTTTGCCAAATTAAACTACGTCTTATATGAGATTTATAGAATACGCACAAAATACGCACTAGCATTATATTATAATTGTTTCAATTATATTTGTATATTACTATAATATTACGGTTTCTGTCAGTTGGTTTTTCGCGATTCCACTGCTTCACACTTGGCACATTGTAGATTACTTTACCCCATAAATTGTATGAAGCAACTAATGGAATAGTATTACCTAATGAGATTGGATCCCGCACTATAAAGCGCTAATTTATTCAACTGAAGGTATCATCCATTTCAAATACACTTCAAACCGAGCTCCATTAAGTAATTGCAAAGCGGCTTGAGAACATAAACCTAATCAAAAACCTACCTTAATACATTCAATTTACGATCCCATCTGTATTTCCCAAAGGTGCAGACAGAGACTGTTGTAGTCACATTGTGCATGATATTTGCGTATGAGACTGTGACCAATGAGGCAGGTGTATAAACCTGTTTGCTGTCTCTGAGGTGAGGTGTTGGTCATGCTCACTTTAATTTCCTTGTTTGCGGTGGCTTTGTGGAGCGGGTCACCCTCTTCCCTCTATGGTTGAGGAGAGTGATGCCGCTTTTCAAGTCATGCTCGTGCGCGGGCGCTGCTTGCGGGGATTGGTCCACTCACTTTCCTCTTAACAACATTGTTGTTAAATACTATTCATTTACTTAGCATGGAAGGCATCACACCAAAGCAATTATCTTATTATCCACCTCTGTTTTATTAATTATTATTTTGGTTTGTAAACGTTTAATTTGATGTAAATATGAGGAGGTATGCACACCACCTTTAATAAAATAATCAAAGCACACCACACTAAACTAGCTTTCTCATTTTATTTAAATACCTAAATCTGAGTGAGATTTGATTATTATTTACTATTTAGTGACAATGGTGTTGCTTGCTCATATTATTTTTTCATGCTGTTCCTGAGAATGTACACCATCTTTAATTCATTGAAAACAGTAACCATAGAAGCAGCATTCCGAACCGGTGGTAGATTTTGACTATTCATAAATGCTTTGTTGGCTTACGTGAATAAAAACAATTTTGAAATGTCCATAAATCTCTATTGTACAACTAAAATAACGTAGATTATCGGATGTGCTACTTGCTACTTGTTTATTTAGGACAAGGTAGATATAAAGCTTTCTCGATCTCCCCGGGAAATGGCTATTCTATTGTGATAACTGAACAGTACACGTGTCAGACGATGGGCTACATAGATCCACGTAGCGATAGAAAGTATAAGTGTAAGGTGTAAAAGAAATAATACAGGAAATGTCTGGTGTATTTTATGAATTAAGAAATTAAATTCTAGTGAAACAAAAAGGGTTTTTTATCTGCAGAGTTATAGAACAGCAATATATGTTTTGAATATCGCAAACCGGTTTTCAAGTGTGATTTTAAATTTATATTCAAGCAATCAGTTGAAAGTTTTCAGTTTTTATCAGTATTAAATAATGGGACATTGTGCGAATTACTTAACATATTTTTCTAAGTTTACACATTATTATTTCAGGGGGACCTCAGCCAGCAAGATAAACGATGTGTCTTCCTCACCGTGCACGATCTTGGCACTAACCGTGAGTTTCTTAAAAACTTTTCCTCACTTTTAACAATTGAGAAGATCCCTACCGTTTCTTTGTGATTTCAAACCTTGGAAACAATTGTTGAGAAAAGTAACCATTTAGTTTCTTGCCGGATCTTTTCAGTGGAAGCAGCATTCCGAACCGGTGGTAGATTCTGACTATTCATAAATTTTAAGTCTTGAATTTTTTTTTAGATTCATCTCTAGTGGACTTTGCGAACAGTCCGGCTATGTCGGAGATCAAGGAGCGGTCTTGTTTTATACACGTCGACGTACCAGGTCATGAGGAGAATTCACCAGATTTACCAGACTCGTGAGTTGTCAATAAAATACCGATAAGACTGACGAACATAATAAATATTAATCAGATTCTCAAACGGATTCAGGTACGCAAAGCATAAGCAGTTTTGCAATTGAAACAGTAGTTTAAAAATAAGCAGAAGTCTTGTACGAGGCTACTTACAAGTCAATTGAACTGGGATAAAAACCAAATTAGAATAAGTTCGTCGGAAGCTGAATAAATTGATGGTATAAATAAATATTGGAGAGGATAATTAAAAATGGTTGACATACAATGAAAATAAATTGATAGCAATGATAAATTAAATTTAATAGTGTTTATATTTTTTCTAACTATTAGCTTGTGTTCCCAAAATCTTTGCACTGTTTTCTTTTCAATTCCATCCGACGAAGAGACATAATATACTTACCAGCGTAATACTATGTTGGCGATAATGCCGGCCGTTTCTAGTAGTTTTATCAAAAGTCTTGCCAGTTGAACTACTGTAAATATTGTTCCCTTGTTACTTGTTGTATTTTGACTTACTGACACGACCATGGAAGCTTTAAGTACTACGTACAGTACGACTCATATCAAACGCAGCGCAGTGGCGCGCATTCGTGAGCGTCCTCCAGCATGCATATAATATGTCTTTGTATGTAATTAAAGTAAACTATATGTAATTATAGTGCATACCATACCACCCAGCCTATGCTAAATTATAAATGCGCACTGCTGCGCTGCGCTCTACTCTATCTGAATCATATTGACCTTAGGATACCTTTTCACCCACATATTTTAGCTTAAATTATTTTAATCTAACTAATTAGTAAAAATATTTTTTGACAGTTACCAATTCCCCTCACTCCAAACACTAGGGGAAGATCTGATCACAGTCCTAGACTTCCTCCACATACGTTATGCTGTCGGGCTCGGCGAGGGAGCTGGGGCGAATGTCCTCGCCAGATGCGGGCTCGCCCACCCTCGGCGACTCCTCGGCCTCATCCTGGTCAACTGTACAGCATCCACTTCGTCTGTAGCTGATGCATTCCGGAGCAGATTCTCTAGATGGAGGGGAACGGACATCTCCCAGTCTGAGGAAGACTTCCTGATATATCACAAGTTTGGCCACGTGAGTTTTGAACAAGAACACCTTGATTACCGCTATCAGGTATACCCTCTTCTGTTTTTGTTACTAATTTGTACTAACTGCTCGTTGGAGCTATTCTTTTGGAGGTAAATTGTGCGGAGTGTAATTGATGTAATTATTTTATCTGGTTTTATCGAATAATATTTACTTTTTTCTTGCCATGCTAAAATATTTTTTCTATAGAAAAGTGTTAATGAAGTTGTTTTTGCGGTTGAATTCTAAACTTTTGGTTAATACTCATTGTGAAGTTATTATACGTTTCAACCGTGTTTCATTTCTGCTATTCACTTAATTTTAATTGTCTTATTTTTCTTAAATTCTACAGTTACAACTTTTAAAATTAAATGTAAAAGAAGTAACTTAGTTATTTTCATTGCTTGTAGCAAGCATATTTCCTTTCTTACTAATATACTAACTCACCTATTAGTATAGCTTTAAGTTTGTAGCATGCCTAAGATTGAATAAACTTTAGGTTTGTCTTACTCCCTTTACTGTGCTAACTTTAGTTTAGATTGACTTGAAATCACTTAGGTATATCTTTTGTTTTTGTACGGTATAATATTCTGTAATCTATTTACATCAAGCTCTTTGCATGTTGTTACATATTTTCATTCAATAACATTATCGGTTAGCTTGTTGACAAGACTTATAATACTTGTTGACAAGTATTATAAGAACTCCATGAGCTGCCTATGTTTTACCTTTGTCATCTATTCCCAAGTTTTTTGTATTAAATGAGTGTATGTGTGCTTACAGCAAATCTCAAGCGACTCATGTGAGGTGGGTGAACGCGACCGCATGCTCATTGAGTACCGGTCGCGGCTGCGTGGGAACCTCAACACGCACAACATCAAGCAATACGTCAAGGCTTTCATCAAGTGAGTTCTTTTATTTCTCGAAACTATTCCTACAGCATTGCACTACTTCTTGACTTCGTCTAAAATTTACTTCGTCATCGACATCGTCAGAATTTTCATGATAGACACTGGACACTAATCATTGATAATACATCCAACGTTCTTTTCTATCAGGGATGGATAATATGAAACTGTTAACTGTTTCTAATACTATGTCACTTCATTCTGATTTGTCATCGATGTTTTTCTATTTCAGTCGCAAAGACCTGATACTGCGCGGTTGCCAGCCAGACATCCTGCTCATCACGGGCATGCTGAGCCCCTACTCCAGCGTCATAGAGAAGATGTACAAGGAGCTGGACAACAAAGACAGGGTCACGATACTGAAGGTGGACCGAGTTGGTGACGTATTGGCTGAAGCGGTAAGTTAGAAGAATATCTCTCTTACGCTTTAAGTTACTGACGGAACATTTTAAAGACAAGGAGAGCATAATATTTTCATTTAACTAGCATTTAGTATGCTCTATTAAATGTAGTAAGGAATTCTGTAATAGTATGATCCTTGGATTGTATGATAGATCAAATCTTATGAAAAGTTCGCACGATTCTATTGAATGAATATTTCACGTATTTTTCCAAGTTATTATGTAAGTATAAATACATTCATGTTCGCTATGCGTGTGCCCATTCCACGTTGCCCCACCACCACCTCTACAGGTATCACGGTAGAGCGCATTTCCCTCGTCCGCTGCTACACGCACGCATAAGTAAAGCAAAAGTAAAAGGGATTGGCGTCGCTGACGACTACCTTTGACAGAGCGTTCATTGACTTCGCGAGAAGGCGCACGAACCATGCGCATGTTTTTGTAAACAATAATAAGGCTTTAGTCTCATAAAGTAGTGTTAAGATCATGGTAAACTATTGAATAGTGAATAGCTCAGTGATCAAAATGTCTCTGTTTCTACTAATCCTCGAAATAGTAATCATCGGTGGTATGATAGTTGGTTTGTACCAAAAGAATACCAATATGGTTTGCAAATCGAAAAAGAGATACGACGGGAAGACTGTACTTGTTACTGGAGGAACCACTGGTATGGGATTGGAGATCGCAGCGGATTTTGCTCACAGAGGCGCCCGAGTTATCGTTGCGTGCCCTTACGAAGATGAAGGTTTTCACGGAAGGAAACTCATTATCAGAAGTTCTGGCAACGAAAATGTGATATTCAAGCTACTGGACTTGGGATCCCTGGATTCTATACGTAAATTCGCCGCAGATGTCCTCAATACTGAAGACAGATTGGACATTTTAGTAAATAATGCAGGCGTCGGAGTACCAGGCGACTTCATTACATCCGACGGGATGAACTTTATAATGCAAGTGAACTACTTCGGTACTTTCCTTCTCACAATGTTGCTCCTACCGCTTCTGAGTAAAACGGGAACACCGTCTGAACCGAGTAGGATTGTCAACACGTCGTCAATTATGCACAAAATCGGAAAGATTGACTTTGATAAATGGAACAAATCTGGATATTGGTACAAAGTACAACTTTATGGGAACAGTAAATTGTGTTTGGTGTTATTCGCTAAAGAGCTTTCGAACAGAATCAAAGATTCCAATGTTATTATCAATGTAGTGGACCCAGGAGCAGTTGGGACAAAGATCTTTGATAGTACTGGAAGGTCATTTGGGAGTTTCATCGCATTTATATTCGGGATCCTATTCAAACATCCATGGGAAGGTGCACAAACAGCTCTGTATGTTGCTACAAGCACTAGAGCTGGGAAAGTCAGTGGAGAGTATTTCATGAACTGCCAACTTTCTAAAGCCGGTGGGATGGCTAATGATGACAAATTAGCTGCGAGAGTTTGGGAGGAAACCGTGAGACTTGTTAATTTGAGTACAGATGACCTAAAAGAGTGTCTTCATTGAGTAACTATAGAGTTATTGATGTGAATTTATTTTTCTCTGCTTTCAAATGTGTGGTAACTAGATGTCTGTGGGTAACTATATGTATCTGCGTTTGTTTTAACCAACCCAAATTTGTAATAGGTCGGTAAACTTGTGTAGGAATGGTTATATACTCTTTGTTGAACGCAAAAAATCAAGATAATAACGACCAAAATATTTTTGGATCGTCTGTGCTACTTCTCAATGAGTATTAAAATGATGTACACCAGGACTGTTGAAACCACTAATGCAATACCTATGCTGTTTGATGGGGAAATACCAATCATAGTATATTGCAAGCCTGTTCTGCGTGGTTGCGCGTGCGCTTGCACCTACACCGATAAATTACAAAATGACACGTTGCATGTCTTCGATAATTGTGTACGAGTATAAACAGGTGTTATAGTTTTAGTGATAAACGGTGTGTGCACGGAAGCTGAAAACCGATGTATTATCGCATGGTTTAGTTACAGTTTTTGAATTAGGTAAAAGCTATAATATTGTAATATACCAAGAAGGATGATTTTACTTATCATACGCTATTTACTAATTGAAATAAAATAAAATATATGAAATGTGTATTTTATATTTATTCCCGACTACTTATTATAATATTATTATTATATGATCGCAACGTGTGAGTAATACCTATGATTTTTAAAACCTCTATACTCGTATGCTACGGTAACTGCCTAACATTTCTGGATCCATTAGCAGAAGAGAAAATAAATAAACGCAACGTAAACCCACAATCAAAACATGACTTAAAAACACAAAATCGGGAGGTAAAAATATCATTAAATAATCCTTTGACTAAGGCCGAAGGGCCCCAAAAATTACTGGTTAACATTAGGCAGGTATCGTACGCCTGTTTGCAAACTGTTCTAAAAAATATATATAGGTGGCATAGATATAATGAACCTAAATTAACCAGGCAGTCCCGGATGTGATGTAAGGTTGTCCAATGATCCAATATCCAAATCACAATTAAGTGTAGGCCTGTACTAATAAATCAATATCAAGTCTGAGTACGCTTTAATGTGTCATTTAATTTTTTACTGCTATTAAAATAACATTCCTAAGATAAAATAAATATCGCCAGACTGACACACCAACTGCACGATCCCAAACTAAGCAAAGCTTGCAGTATGGGTACCGTACAATGGACTGGGGGCGGTCCCAGGAAAATTACGAAAAGGCCATTTCCGAAATTTGCCCCGGCGGGAATCGAACCCGCAACCACCATGTGCAGTGAGCCGAGCGGCCGACGCTCGAACCACTGCGCCAAGTGGTCGTCGATCGCTCTTAGACTTGAGATTGATGGTCATAGTGCGAAGTTAGTATTTTCTACAGTAATCATTTTTTTTATTTTCAGCCGGCCAAGGTCGCGCAGTCCCTCCTGCTCTTCTGCCAAGGTCAAGGTCTCCTAACCTCCCTCCCCCCTCCCGGGGTCGAACGCCGCATGTCCCGAGCCATGTCCATGGAGGAATACGACAAGCCAAACATCCGGCGGCTTTCCTTGACCGCGAGCGTGTCGGAGTCTCCCCCGCCGAGGAAGCTGTAGCTGCTGAACACCGACTCCTTGCGGGAGGAGGAGACGGTCTGAGGATGTGAGGGTCTGGTTCAAGTGCTTCTGTATGGTATTGTGGCGGGGCGGTTAGATTTGAAACTGGGGCTAGATTACGGAACGGATTTTGAATTCCAAGTGTTATGTACACTTTATGTTCATCAATAATGTGGTAAAAAAAGTTATAATTAATTGTAATACCTATATTATAATCCGAATTGTATCGTGTGGGCTTACGCCCATAAATTATATATGTCTTTATATATATAATTCCGGTGTGCGTGTGTTCGTAATTATTTTCCTCTTTAACGGCTTGACCGATTTTAATGAATTTGTACTTCTGGGGTCACCTGGATGTTCTTAGCTATACTTAGTTGGGTCCGGTAGACAGCGCTGTTGGTATCCAGAAACACTAGCGAAACTGCTGGCAGAAGCTAAGTTACATTATGAAATACCATCCTTTATTATCTACCAGATTAATTTAAGAGGTCATTAAATTATTTGAAAATATACCTATCGTTACTCAATGGTAGAGATAACTCTTAGGTAGTATGTGTGGTGTAGACTCAAAAGTATCGTAGATAGTGGTGCGTATCGGTGTTTTGAGATAATACCTACATAATATCGTGAGCACATTATTGATGTTTTACTTCCGACATCACTTATGTATTCTGTAAGAATAAATTAATAGGTTTTCGGCAGTATACGTGGTGGATACAAAAAATAATGTTTGTATTTACTTATGTATTTCTTTCGTGTGCATGTATCGCGGGATTTCACTCTTCGAGTCATGGGAATAATAAAAGCCTACATTATCCAAAATATACTTGTGAGTAATGTGTAATATTTATTATTAGTGGTTATATGAATCTATTTGTGGTATTTTATTTATGTAGGTATGTGATTATATTTATAAGAATGTTGTGTAACAAGTAAGCCCATAGAGAGTTACGACATATTATGATCCTACAACACGATAAACCGACACTACTTGCCCGCTGTAATTCTTATCTTGATATTATGGACCAAACCAATTGGATGCAGTTTTGCAGAATAGAACCAACAGTCCCTCAGATCAAAACCAATTCTATAGTGAGTACCTAGTTGGTTCGTTTCAGTTTCAAAACTACATCTAATTTAAACCTACCAGATGGAATAATTTGAATGGAGTTTTATTTTTATATACATTTTAAATTTATGAGTAATATAGGAAACTATTGTATTGTAGTGTACAAAGTAGGTACAGTTGAATAAAATTCAAAGAAATATTTAATGTCAAGTAGGTATGTATAAATGAGGAAATATACGATTACTGTGTATGTTCGTGTTTCACTACTTGACCAATGATACAAGAGGATATTTAAAATCTGGACATTTTATTGAAACGAGGACATCAGACGGTACACTGTTAAACTTTTTACATAATTTTCACAAACAGGGACGTTCACAAATATAAGAAACATTACACTTACAATAAGCCGCGTTAGCACCGCACACTTCGCGATTCACCACTTAACACGTCAAAAAAATTTCATCAAAAATATAAAAAAAAATATGTATAAAAATACCAAGCGCTTCTCCGTCCAGCATTTGCTAAAAAAATTTAGAAAAAATGCCGAAGAAAAAAAAAAAAAAGGACGTCGCAAGACTGCTCGACGGAGAAACTAGTGAAGAAAAAACTTAGGGAGGCACCAGCATCACGCCGTGGAGCCCTCCCGCGGGGAGTGTTGGGAGCAACCCGAGCATCGTCCGACCTCAGCGGACATTTTCGAACCTTTAAAAAATTTTCGCAGTTCTGCAATATTCAATAGTAATAAACGTGCGGCCGCGGTTTTGTGGCGTCCGCTGCGGCGGCGACGCTGCGCAGCCGCCATGCTCGCGACGTGCACAGAAAACCGTTGCACAATTTGAATTGCGAATCACCGAACACGAGCCCCGTGCACTTGTACGTAGGTCAGCAGGAATTAGACGAGTCACTCAATGCATCTTTGCACAAGGTCTTCACTCGAGTACTGTGTGCAGTCGGTGCACTGTGTCGTGGTGCGTGGTGCGCGCGCGGTGCGGCGCGGTGGCGGGCGCGCGCCGTGACGTCACATCTCGTCGTCGCAGCCGGGCTGCATGTCCGACGTCTCGATGGCCACCTCGTCGTAGTCCCGCTCCAGCGCCGCGAGGTCCTCGCGCGCCTCTGAGAACTCGCCCTCTTCCATGCCCTCTCCTACGTACCTACAAATAAAATGAAACAGTTATGACAATGACTGGTCAAGGAAGCGCTGGTCTGTGATCTTAAAAAGGGAAAATACATTTCAGAGACTGATTTCAAAAAAATGGTCCGATAAGACGATTGGAAGTATTGTTAAGTAGGTGATTATTATAATATCATTCGTCAAGCTGCTATGTTAAGAAATCTAGGTATAAAATGATACATACCAGTGTACAAATGCTCTCTTAGAATACATAAGGTCGAACTTGTGGTCGAGCTTGCCCCACGCCTCGGCGATGGCTGTGGTGTTGCTGAGCATGGAGGCGGCGCGCTTCACCTGCGCCAGGTCGCCGCCCACCACTACTGATGGCGGCTGGTAGTTGATGCCCACCTGCGGAGAACCCAGGTTCAAGTAGGGGAAAGTGTATGCATCTTACTTGGAGGAAAAATATTAAGTAATGTCCATATCACACGCAAAGTCAGTAGTTGTGAATCCCGATCATTGACAAAGCTATGATGTAAACCCTCAAGTTATAATAATAATAAATATCGCCAGATAGACACCAACTGTACGGTCCCAAACTAAGTAAAACTTGTACAATGGGTACCGTTCCATGAACTGGGGGCGATCCCAGTGACACCCAGACCAGGGCAAATTACGAAAAGCCCATTTCCGAAATTTGCCCCGGCGGGAATAGAACCCGCAACCACCATGTGCAGTGAGTAGGCGGCCTACTCCCGAACCACTGCACCAAGCGGTCGTTGGTTGGATCTCCAAATTTAGACTTTCAGCAATTCCTATCTATCTAACCCTTATGGCCCTTAATGGTGGACTCAAACTCCACTAACCTTAAACCCAGTGGGACACCAATCCACAAATCTGATCCCGGCTCTGCCCTTCATTGCTGCGATGGCTGCGTTCACATCTTTGGGCACGACGTCGCCGCGGTACAGCAGGCAGCAAGCCATGTACTTGCCGTCTCGAGGGTCGCACTTCACCATCTGGTTCTGCGGCTCGAACAGCTCTGCTGTGATCTCCGACACCGACATACCTTCGTGGTACGCCTGCCAGAAGAAAAGAGACTACAGGACAATATTCTATAGTCATTTGAGGATACATCTTAAAATGGTTAGGTACATTGCTAGTGTTCAAAAATTTCAAAGAAGTCATAGCGCTCGTCATTTCCAACAAAGCTTTGCAATTAAGAGGGGCGTTCAATCAAAAGGCGATCCTTGACAACCGAGTAAAAAAGTTGCTAAGAAAGAGTCTGATAAGGGCAGTAAACATGGGCATCTGAATAATTATATCCAAGGCTATAATGAAGATGAAATACTCTTTACCTTGTCTGCGGAGACGACGGGCGCATACGCGGCGAGTGGGAAGTGGATGCGCGGGTATGGCACCAAGTTGGTCTGGAACTCCGTCAGGTCCACGTTTAGCGCGCCGTCGAACCGCAGAGACGCTGTGATTGACGACACCACCTGCGCCAACAAACATGACAAACTAGGGGGCTTGTATAAAACTAGATGTAAGAGTATCTTGCTTAAGAATTTCGCTTACCAAGGATGAGGGTGATTGATTTTTAAAAGAGGGTGATGGTGGTGATGGTAATGGTGATGTCGAAAGTTACTTTTATAAAGATATATCACTCACTTGTGATATAAGCCTATTCAGGTTGGCGTATGACGGCCTCTCGATGGACAGTCTCCGCCTGCAGATGTCGTATATGGCCTCATTGTCCACCATGAACGCGCAGTCTGAGTGTCCGATCGTGGCGTGTGTCGTCAGCACCGCGTTGTATGGCTCCACCACAGCTGTCGAGACCTGCAGGGGGAATGGCTCAATGTCCTGTCATACGGTAACTTTAAACTGGAACCGTAATTTTAACAGACCTACCTAGTTGACAGCATCTGCTCTACTGATTTGAAACAACTTTTGCCGGAATTCACAAACAAACAATAATATATTCTTATTTATTATAGATATAGATTAGCTGCATAAGTGGCTTAAGATTTATAGAAACCAAGCATTTTTAATTCTTCTATCCTCGGTTTGAAACGGTCCTAACAAATGGTTTGGTTGGTTGGTAACAATGGTAGGTAGAGCTTCAAATAGAGTCGACACGCAATGCTGTATCTATAATATGTACTAAGGTAGTTGATTATAAAAGCTCACCTGTGGTGCCGGATAGATAGCGAACTCCAATTTGCTCTTCTTGCCAAATTCGTCTGAGAGTTTCTCCATCAGTAGTGAAGTGAAACCAGAGCCCGTGCCGCCGCCGAACGAGTGAAATACGAAGAAACCCTAAAAGGAAATTGGTTCCTTGGTCACACTTCAAAGTACTTAATCCTACTAATATTATAAATGCGAAAGTTTGTGAGTGTGGATGTATGTTTGATACTCTTTCACGCAAACACTACTAAGCGGATTTCGATGAAATTTGGAACACGGATAGTTCATAACCTGGATTAACACATATAATACTTTACTTACTTTACGCGGACGAAGTCGTGGGCAAAAACTAGTAAAATATAAAGGCCAACAACAAAAACCTTGAAAATGGCAGGACCTCGGTGAAAACGTGATAGTCGTGAAGGTTATTGGAATGGATGGATGCTTATGAAAATGATCTTGATAATTTGGTCTGTTCTTCCTAGAAATTGGACGCCAGTGGCTCACCTGTAGTCCAGTGCACTGGTCTGCGAGCTTCCTCACTCGCTCCATGACGGGGCCGAGCACCTCGCGGCCGGTGGAGTAGTGGCCGCGCGCGTAGTTGTTCGCCGCATCCTCCTTGCCCGTGATCAACTGCTCGGGGTGGTACAGTTGCCGATACTCGCCATTACGAACCTCATCTAGACAAGAAAATGTACATCCAATATCCGTTTAAGGCACGTTCTGCACGTTTCGCATCATTTTGACTGATCTATATAGGCCCCATATTTTGATGATGATATGAGAAATATTGTTTTCTTATATTTACGTGAATACTACACATTGAAATTAAACTATTTTACGGATTTTATCGCGTTCTTTTACTTTTTTATGATCCCGACGTTTCCAATTCCAGTTCCAATTAAACCCCGACGTTTCAATCAAAACTTATTTCAAGCCACCGAAGAAGATTAGTCAGTTCTTACCACCTGTCAAGTGTCACATTCCTCTACAAGATGCAGGGGTATACAAACTCGACTGTGAATGTGGGCTCTCCTACATAGGGTAAACTAAAGATCAATAAAAACCCGCGTAAAAGAACACATAGCTGACGTGAAACTCCGGCGCTCCACGAAGTCTGCAATCTATGAACATGTACAGGACCGCACCCGCCATTATATCAGATTTGATAAACCACAGATCCTCGCAAAAGAACACCGATTCCGACCAAGGATGATACGTGAGGCCATTGAAATAAAAAAAACATCCTAATTTCAATAGGGAAGATAGCTGGGTGCTACCACCAACTTGCGATCCAGATAATTAAATCCAAAACCAAGTGTACCATTGCAAGACCTCGAGACACAGCACTTTCTGCATGGATCGGACCGCAAACAACATCTAAATATGAGGGTACCCACTTATTAACTATGACATCAGGACGTCTAGCACCTCCGTCCCCCCAGAAACGTCGGGAACATAAAAAAGTAAATAAACGCGATAAAATCCTTAAAATAGTTTTATTCCAATGATGATATGAGAAATTTGCTATGCCTAAGTCTAGAATACCTTGGAACTTATTGGGCAGTTCATTCATACAGTGAACTTACATGATGCTGCAGGTGCAATTTTATACTCGAGTATCAGAAATTTGTCCCTTACAACTTATAACCTGAGACTCACCAATAACTGTAGCCTCTAAATCCACCATCACGACTCTAGGCACCATCTTCCCCCGATCAGCTTCAGAGAAGAAGGTATTGAAGCAAGAGTCGGTCGCGTTGGGGTCCGACTCGCAGGTCGGCAGGGTCCCGTCGGGGCGGATGCCGTGCTCCAGGCAGTACAGCTGCCAGCACGCCACGCCCATCTGGACGCCGGCCTGGCCGACGTGCACTGAGATGCACTCCCTCTGCTCGCGTATAAGGATAGTAGCACGTTACTGACCAACTCCCGATATTAAACACCAAGCCTGTTTTTTATTGCAATCATAGATGTACTGTACTATATTTTGAACGACGCGTAGGCGTTCGCGTTAACACGCGGATAGGAGGTCGATCACACAATATGCCGCAATCCAAGATTTATTTTAATTTCTCAATATGAACTGGATTCAATAAATAAAGAGTTTCATTATTATGTTTATGTTATAATGAGGTTTAGATGACAAACATTCAGTTGAAAAGATCTTTGAATTTAAAAGTTTAAACGTTGTCAATGTAAAGTCAATGGTAAAATGATAGATTAGCATTCAAATCAAGTCTTCAAAATTTCGGGATCGTCTTTGCAACCCAGTGCTTGCCTTTTAGAGTCAAGTAAATAGGACCGGTATATAGGGGAGCAAAAAAACAAAAAACAAAAGGTTGTCAATGAATTCCAGTAGGTCATCTGGACCCTTATGACAGCGCTAGCTTCTTAAAAGCTCTATATAGGTTATAGTACTTACAAAAATATGTTGATATTACAAATTGAATGATCAATGAAATAATGAAAGATTAATTTGCAGTTACGTAAAATGGCCGACAATCCTTGACAGTTTGGCCATCGGGAAAAGAACACTACTAAATGCATCAGTAAAACTACAATACCATTATTACAAATACATACATTGAGCTACATAATAATTTCTCTACACTGGTTTTGTCGTAAGCCACTGAAATATGCTACCAGTACAACAAAGAATTCATAATAAATTACACTTACCATAATGAAAACTGGTAATTTGGACGATCCTAGGCGAATATAAGTATAAAAACTGTAATATAAACGTTAATATACAAAAATTTTGGTTGAACAAGGAATTTTGAAAAAAAAATTGCGAATCTACGTCCGCCTGATGGGCCGCTTGGATCTAATGTTACTTTTTATTCCATGTTCGAATTCGTATATGGTTTACGAAACATTCTGAGAGTGCCAGTATCGTTTTAACAAACTAAAAAGTTTTTGATTCAATCAAAAGAGTTTATAATCCTTTACCTATTTTATTTTACTGTTCTAGAATTTTATTTTTTTAACAGAAAAGGATTTTTTCACAAAATTCATCCAATTTATAAATTTTATCACAATGGTTCCGTTTACTCTTAAATGATGCAGAACCCTAAAAAAGGACTACTTAAACCAAGGGTGGTAAGTAGGGCCCCAAGTAGGGCAACGCTGTGGGGTAGGCCCCACAGTGGACCATTAGGCCAACAATAGTGGATCGAGGGGTATGCATTGGGGCGGGGAGTTACCGTTCACCCCTCTTTGGACTGGTGTAAGTTAATTTGCATTTTTGCACTGTTATGGGTGGTTGGAGAAGTTAGGTATTTTTATTAGGAATTTTGTTAAGTACCTAGTTGTTAAATTAATGAAGATAAAAATGGTGTGGGTTAGGATTTATTTGTATGTTAATTACCTATATTTTCCAAAAGGATGTGAATATTCAGTTTTCATGATTTTCCATTGTTTACACAAGTACTTAGGTACATTTATTGGTTAGATAAAACATTCAACACACATCATAATGTTTGCGCTATTTTGAGTAGAAATAAGCTTTACTGTTATAGAGAATCTATCCATCAATTTATCAACTGCAATGCACCCTATGATAGCGTAGCGTTCCCCAATGACTTCCACACAGTACGTAGCAATACTAACTTTATTGTTCAGTATATACACTCACGAGGGATTTACACTAACTTAACAACAAAGATCCGTTCTATTTTATTTACCTACTTACTTACTTACATGAAATATATATGAATTAATTGCGAGGGCATCAGCTATGGACGAAGCATTACGTTTGTTAAGAAATAAATCCTTATGGTAAAGATAGGTTTACCAAAAGCTCATAGCTTTCATAATTAAAAGTACCTTGAACCATAGCCTGTGTACCTACCAATATTAACCGTCCTCAAAAACAACCAATTAAATTAAAATCCGTATCCACAATAAATCAAATCACTGTCTTTTTAACACGTAATCCGTTCGTTCCCCGCGCCACCGCATTGTTGATCCTTATAAACATCTATTGAAATGCTAAACTTACATCTGACCAAGTGTTTGTACTATTTTGAATATTTAATTGCGTGACATTGTCGCTGTGGTGTGTGTAAATAATGTGTTCAATCGATTTGACTCGCTTCACGAGTGGTGGGTTAAATGAACTGCCCCCGAACCGAACACAGCACGATTCTAGCGTAATTGTATTGGGATCCAAAATCTTGGTGTCTGAACATAACACTTAGCTCACATTAACGTAACGCTAACTAAAAATATTGTGCTTGCAACCTAGACATTAGTGTTACTTCGTTTGCAGCGTTGACTTTGCTCTACATCCCAAGCACGAGCTTTTTCGTTAACAAAATGCATACTGTATAGTGTGCTATTTAGAATGGAAAATTATGCAACGCCACTTAGTAGATTATACCTAAGATTCAATTCTTCATAAAAAATATACGTGGACTATAAAGTAAACGGTTAGCTCACAAGAAAACTCTCACTTGCGGTAAAGTATCATAAGTTATTTTTATGCTTATTACGTTTTATACTCAACAACTTTCATCGTAAACACCCTAATGACAGAAATTTGACAAATAACTGTCGCGTACGAAGGGGGCAGATCTAAGCAAACGATAGGATTGTGAATAGCGATTCTTATCTCTCGGATTATCGCTAATGTGTAGAGATATCATCTAAAAGGGATGGTTGTAGAGACAGATTTAGGTAGCAAAATGCTTGCATTCCCTAACTAGGTAGAGGCATGTAGAGATAACTAAATGCTGGATTCAGGTCCAGTTTCCTGCTATAGGTACCTAACTCTGCGACTGCACCTTGAGCTTTAGTTGAGTCTTGAGTTAAAAAATACCTCTATGTATAATATTTATTTTGTAAGTACCAACAGCAACTTTACCTTGAATTATTGTAATAATAATATACCATCACGTCTATGTTCCCTAAAGCGGTTAACAGAGGTACACTGTAATGCACCCACATTTCACAGACGGACGAGAGGGCGAGCCTACTGTCATATTATACCAGGCACACTTCCCCTTATTACAAGGGGGACTTGGGCCTTAGCGCACGACGCTAGCCTAGTGGCGGTGGTTTTATTGATATAACATTAAAATCGTAATTGGACTAAAGATAATTTCAGTGCCATTCCTTTTGATCCCTAAAACCCATCGCAAATCCATCGGGAATGATCATGAATATCAAACGCGCATCGCATTAGGGTTCCGCAGTTATCTGATCCGGATTAAGCCGGTAAAAAGCGTCATTATTCCGCCTCCGCGGGTGGAATTGGATTTTTTATTCCGTGCCACACCTCGGGCCATTGTTGCTCTGGATTGTCACTGGCATGGAAGAATTCACTTTTTAGTAATGCAGGTCTTTTGACCAAATAGGGGATCACTGTACAGTACAGACATTAGATCGCTTGGCTTAGTGGTTCGAGCGTAGGCCAGTCGGCTCACTGTACGGGTACGATTCCCGTCGGGGCCGATTTCGAAAATGGCCTTTTCGTAATATGCTCCAGTTTGAGTGGTACTGGGATAGCCCCCAGTTAATTGAACGGTAGCCTTAATAGTACACACGTTGCTTAATTGGGGATAATCTCAAACTAAGAAACACCTGTATGTTGATACAATTGTTGTGACTCTATACAAATATCAGAAAATGAACCTCAACAGCAGTGATAGTGGTTAAGCACGCGTCTTGCGGGCACCAGGAGCTGGGTTCAAACCCCAGCTCACACATCTGGGTTTTTCGACATCTAAGTTTGAATCATAATCTCTATAATATGATTATCACTTGTTTACGGTGAAGGAAAACATCGTCAGGAAACCTGCAAGTCTTAGAAAATAAATAAATTCAAAAGACATTTGAGATCCGCCAATCCGTACTGGACCAGCGTGGTGGATTACGGCCTGCATTCCCCTCGTAGTGAGGGGTGGCCCGTGCCCAAAGTTTTATTATTTAAACCTATATCAACCAAATTTCTTACCTCCTACACGTTGGTAAAATAATAAAACCAAACAGTAGCTAGAGGATAAAGGCAGTAATTAAATCTTAAGGGCAGCGGGTAGCGGGTGTGAGGGTGCAGGGTGCAGGGTGCAGGGCACAGGGTGCAGGGCGCAGGGTGCACACAATGCCGCAGCCAGGTGCCTGCGGGACAATGGACTTGGTTGACTTTATTTCATTCGTGATTTAGTGGTGGTCGTTGATGGAATGGCTTGGAAAATGGATTGTTGCTTCCAAAGCAAGAATTTGTGAAAGAGCTTATTTCAATAATGCACTATATTTTGCATGGCGCTTCAGTAAATGCTAAAATTATGTAGGTACATCAAAAAAGACGAATCGTATAAATTTTCTCTGTCGGTTGGTACAGCTTGTTGGAAGCCAGTGATTTAACAAAAGGTTATCTGTTAGAAATAAAGTCATATTTTATTTTGTTGTAAATCATTTATAAGCATTTACCAAGATACCATGCTAACTATCGTGCAATGTTAAAATAAGTCCTGATATTGATAATATGTGTAGTCTTGGAATTGCTGAAAGAGAGAAAACCCTACATACTTATAGATAAACGATACATTAGAGTAATCTGAGAACTATGCATGTCAAGAAACTTGCATAGATCATCGCTTAATATTTTTTTTTTTTTTACTTTTATTTCCCTAATCACCGCGACTTACCCTACCTACACTTAAAACCGACACTTTCACCCAACCATGTTTTTTGGGTCGAAATACATTTTTTCGATAAAAAAAATCGCCGTATGAATAGGCGCCATTGTTCGCGGTGCATCGACGCATCGCGACAGATGGGAGCATGATGTTCCATGGCGATAAGGGTAAACGGTTTGACACCGCGGCAATCGGTCAAATTGTTTATTGCATGCCGTTTAGAAAATACTAAAATAATTGGCAAAATGTGGGTGCACCGCGATGCATCTCTGCCTGCCCTTCGGGGAATACCAGCGTCATGATGTGTGTGGTAAGAAAAGGAGAGTCCAAACCTTTTTGTTAAAGGGTTCGATTTTGTTACGTTGCCGAAAATCTGCTTTCTTACTCATGATTAAATGATATGGACTCTACAACCATTCGGAATGATTGTAAATTATTACAATTTCTTTGGGATGCCATATTTTTTGAAGCTTGAATTTACCAGATTTACCTTGGTGGAGACAGATATGAGCCGTATCACAAGCAAAACAAATATTGTCAATTGAAAAATTTCTACAAATCAGGAAAAATATTTATTTCATTTTCCTGTCCTGTCAGGGCTGTCGACGCCATTGGGATACCTGCGGGTAGTCTAATTTTAAGGCACCTGGGGTTGTATTAAGATAAAACTAATAATTAATTATCAGAAATATCATGAAACAATTATTATGCTAAGACAAGACTCTACCACCTATTTGGAATGCTATTCAAATATTTAAACCCAGTCGTTTCGTGTAAATATTGGTAGATTGGAAACCGACCACAGCCCACTACAACTGGGAAAGATATGGATACATTTTAGAGAAAGGAATTACAGTGGCAGTGCGTGGCTAACCTAGACCAATGTTCATTCAAACTGTCATTTATCCTATTATCCTGATGGCCGTGACATTGGCGTGTTATTGGCAAGTTAGTCACGCGTAGGAGTCGAACGGGACCTCTCTATTTAATATTTATTTGTTGGTATTCATTTTACGCTTATTTAATTTTAATTTTGATGTTAATAATTTGGCATGTATTTATTATTCATTGTAAGTAGATTTAGAATAAGAAAACGTAGCTTGTACTTCCTACTACTTATATTATAAATTCTACTTTAGTATTCTCATATTCTGTTCGGACCAATTTTAATTTAAGTAGGTAAGTACTTACATAAAATAACACGTGTTTTGATAAAAGTTACGCAGTTGGCCACTAGTACCTATCCATCCATAGTTAATTGACACTCAATTAAAGGACTATAGGCCGCAATCTGGGTATTATAAACAGTTTATGATATGACACACGTACGACACGCGTTATGCACGCTTCCAACACGCGACCGGCACGCTTTCGCACTTGCATCCATCGAAGTACGACGTTCTTCAGTACACCACGCGATGAGTACATCGATTGACAACAAATTGTTACATAAATGAGTACAAAACTAGTCGTAGAGCACCAGCAAGTACTGCACTCTAATATATAAGCACTGTTTGTCAAATACACGAAACAAATGGACCGTGTGTCCAAACACCAGAGCGTTATTTCTTGTGTATCACACGCTCTCCTTTCAAAGTATTTTAGAAGAATGGACTTCCACTTCCAAGATCTATGCAACTGAAGCAACCAGTTATTGTATTAAACGCACAGTAGATTTGTTACAAAACAATCAGTTGTATGATAAGCGACACGCGGCCGACACGCGGCCTGCACGCGGTCGTCACGTTTTGGCACTTATTGACACCCTGTCGCTGTGGCGTTTGAAGATCATTACACGCGTATTTAAACTTATTACTATATCATTGATACCATCAGGCAATTAGTTTGACAACATGTTGTAAGTACTAAGTACGAGCCTTTATTCCTAACTAGCTGAGCCCGCGACTTAGTTCGCGTGGAATTTAATTGACAAAGTTTCATACAAACTTTCATCCCCTATTTTATCCCCTTGAGGGTAGAATTAATCAAAATCCTTTCTTAGCGGATGCCTACGTCATAACATCTACCTGCATGCCAAATTTCAGCCCGATCCGTTCAGTGGTTTGGGCTGTGCGTTGATAGATCACTATGTCAGTCAGTCACCTTTGAGTTATATATATTTAGATAGATATGAGTGAATACTTACCAGCTTACTTAGCCATTGATTGGTTATTACAAATAAGAGTACCTAGTAACTAACTAATATCCGGCGGCACAGCAAGCCATAAAACGGACCGGACTATTATAGCTGCGTTTCGCACGGTGAGTGAGAGAGCCGGATGGCCAACCCCTTTCTTCCCTTCTACTCTATCCCACTCTCTTTCATGTGAGCGTGCGAACAATGCCTTTGGTAATACAAATATCTGGTTGACACCAGGCGTGTCGTCCAGTATGCGTAACCGTCTGTGAGAGTTCCAGTACATCTGTATGACCGTCAACGTACAGGCTTCTCTCGAGGCGATTGACCCCCTCAAGAGTCAAACCGCGGCGTCATCATTGAACACCATTGTCCATCTTGGCTTACAGGAGTAACAGTGGTAAGTGCCCTTTTTTGTTAGACTTTTTTGTGAAAAAAGTATATTTATTTCAATACGTTAACAACCCGTGAGAATCACGATATTTTCACACATACCGATTTTGCGAGCAGTGATCCTAAAATGACACTTGAAACACGCTAATCGGCTCGCCGGTACTTTTTACCACTGAAAGTGACACGCACAGACTCAAGTGGGATAAATATCAACAATTACATGATTATTAAAAATCTATGAGTATGATAGGGTTACTTAGGTACATTGTCAACGTGTGAAAGTTTGATTTGACGATTTTTATTAGTGGTTTTTTATAATTTTCTAGTGGACACTTAATGAGTATTACCAGTTCAGAGGCCGTGGGAATGGAATTGACTGATGTTTTATTATGAAGGTACGTATTAGATAATATTTAAAATGGATTGTCTCCCTTCATCAATTTAACGAATTTTCTTTGAAAAACATGACGGAAAATTTCGCCAAAATTAATTGTTTTGCTCGTGGTTCGGCCCATGTCTGTCATCGCAATTATCAGTCTTTATCTAAACAAATAAAAAATTGGGGTATCTGATTGTAATATCAAAATAACACCTTTTCGATAAAAGCATAATATATGAAAGTCCTTTTTTTGTTTGTCTGTCTGTATGTTTGTTCCGGGTAATATCCGAAACGGCTGGACTGATTTGTACAGGACTTTCGCTGGCAGATAGCTGATGTTATAAGGGGTAACTTAGGCTACTTTATTTTGGAAAATGAATTAGGGTTCCGAGTAAAATAATAAAAACACACGAAATCCAAGAGTATCTCCGAAATGACTGGACCGATTCTCTATTTCTATTTTCTATCTCTATTTCCTTGGTCATCGCATCACGCGTGAACTTTTAATCTATGCGCGTGAACGGATGGAACGATTTCGCTAATTCCTCTTTTGTTGTTCATTATTGTTAGGAGAAGGTTCTTATGAAATAACAAATTAAAAAAGTTGAGCGGAACAATTCGAATACAATATTCAAAGTTAAGACAGGACAACTTCTGTCGGCCGTGCTCACTGCCAGGCCAGCCGCTGGGGCGTCACAGTTGACGAAGATCCTGTGGCGCTTCGTATTTCAGCGGCGAGGTCAGACCGCTGGGTTTTAGTGGGTAGGCTGGACAGTCGTCCAGGAGTCCCACATATCCGTCTGGGTTCCCCCGAGTCCAGACGGAATGCGTAACAGCATTTCCCAGCGAAAACAAAAAAATGCTAGTCTATTTATAAATATGGTTGCAAAATAAAAGAAATCCGCTGACTCCACAGATGCTGACACGATGGTAGTGTAGGTACAGTCAAATTTACAAAGACATGCAGTTATAATTATAATAGGTATTTAGTATGAGTCCTTACTTTTACCAATTGCGTGGTCTAATCAAGTAAAACCCATGCAGATGCGCTCTCGACTCGATGCTGCAACCACTATTATCTTTATAAACAAACATACAAAGATATAGTTAGTTTTCAATCAGCCTCAAGTAGCTGAGGGTACGAACAACAAAACATACCAAATGTTACTATAACTCGTGGCAACCCTAAAATTACTGGCAATGTAAATTCAACTTTAGCACTTACACATTTAGACTGATATTTGTTTGTGAAGAACTGACCATATTACAGAACAGCGTTTTAAGCAAAACGTATCTTATTTGATTTCATCGAAAGTGCAATTTAGATTGCTTTGGAAAAGCGGTTGTAGGTAAATGAAAGGTTTTCAAGTGTTTACGGTTGGTGTAGAATAAACTTATCGAGGTTATGACCAATGATGTAATGGTTTTGATAGCTCAACTTTATTAACATAGGTAACGTATTCTGTTCAATTTACATTAACTGGCAAGATTATCTTAATATTCCTCAGTTGGAAGCAAGTCTCTTCATCACTCCCCATGACAAGGGGGATGTAAGACTACTAGTCTTACACTAGCCACGTTTAATTTGGCCTAAACATTTTGTACATCACAGGTATAACCTACCTACTTAAGTAATGGAATTAAGTATCTATAACACTAAAGTGATTTCCCCAACATAGTTAGGTACTTGCTAAGTTAGTAAGCTTCTCACAATACCCTCCAAAATATATACTTACGTGATGGTAATAAAAAAAACTAAGTAGGAAACTACTAGCTACCGTACATGCATAGAATTTTAGATATTTTTATCCTCTTTCTTATGTAAAAAAAATACCTACTGTTTGCTACGTAGGTACCTACCATTACAAAAATATTGATTAAAAGTCTATAAATAATTTATAATATTTGTTCCATGTCAAACCACTAAGCTCTTGGCTCCCTATTTTATAAACGCCAATATTGCTTGGCCTCCCTAACTGCACTGTTACCACGACCTGAGGGATTGAGCATCAATGGTCACTTTGTATATTGCTGTAAATTTTGAGTCTTATCGAACTGTGTTATGGTATATATTCGATTGGTAATTGTAAGATAAATACGTAGTCAGATGTACAGCCAATTTGTGGTGATGCCAATTCATCTTCTGGTATTAAATGTGGAGAATGACAGAATTGATTCTGTTTGATATTCGTATTAGTGGGTGCCATTTAATATTTTACATGGTATGAATAGATTTTTTTTAGTAAGTAGGTAAGTAGGTAGGTTCTTAATTATACTATATGTTCTCCGTTCATTACCACTTTTATAAAAAAAAAAAAAAATATTTGGGTAGGCTAATGTTGTATGCTCAATATGTGAACATAATTTTAACTCACAAATTATTCCAACCACACCTGTAAATGGTATGTCCAGATAGTAAGTGGTAACCGTCACGTAGGTTATCTGCAATCTGCAACATAAGAAGAGCAGACTCAGTGCCGGCCTTTAAGGAACCTATAGACTTTCCATTGCACTACAAACCCCTGTTCTAGTGCAATGGAAATACTTTGATACGAAATGGAGATCTAATTAATTCATTTTAGAGTGACTCAATGAAAACAACATTAAAAAAACTAAATAAAAATCCAATAAAATTACCCCTACCGCTTTAAAAAACTTAAACAAACTTCAATATTAGCTTAGTGGACTAAACAAACAACTGCCCCCGGCGCTGCCCGGACTGATGAATTTTAAACAGGGCAAAACAAACAGACAGACAGAGTAATTAGCCCGCGGCCAGGATTCAGGACATACGATATTTAACAGGTGTATTTGATTGGGTGGCTTTTTTCCATTAACTAAACACAGTGGTATCAAAGTTTACTCATTTAGACAAAGATAAAAAATTCACAAATGTACCGTTTTGGGAAAATCACTGTAATAATATGTATAACTACGTTACTTTTATGTGGTACATCTAACGTATTCGGTTTTACCATTTCATAGGGGAACACATTCCCCGAAAGCGCGGGATTAATAGTCATGGTTGGATTGTGGAAATTGCCTACTACAGATCCACGGGAGATACTTTTAATTAGGTACGACATTTAAGCTATATATTGTTAAGTAGAATATTTTATAATTATTTTAATAGGTACTTACTTATTCCACAATCTTGTGTGAAATCTGCGATGGGTACCGAATAATAATAATCCATTGTTTTAAGTACTTACGTACCTAAAAGTACGTAAGTACCTAATATTAAATAATTTATGTGACGGCTAGTTAATAACTGCAGAATTAATTATGAAACATCACCATCACTCTAGAATTCAACACAGTGGTTATGTTACAAACTAATCGGGACACAATTCAATATTGTATTTTTCCTAAATTCAGCGTATTTATGAAACCTGTCTACAATCGATTATGACCGCCAAAACTGTTAATATTAAGAATCAAAATGGCTTGTGCCTTTATACATCATAGTTGGGGTGCAGGCATGTATTTAGCTTCTGTTTGAGCCGTGATAATCCATTTGGTTTGGGTACATTGTCGGTGGACACGGCTGTTATACTATTAAACATGGCATTGTGGAGTTTGAATTAAGTCCAATGCGAGAGGTGACCAGAAAGTTCTTGAAAGATTCTCCATTTCAACGGAAATACATATATATATAGGTATACGCTCACGGGGTCGCCCGGTCGTTATAAATGATGAATAAGAAATATGGAGGATCTGAACTTGAACTTTTAGTTCGTATATAAGAGAATTACATTGAAATTTGTAAAGTATACTGTGTAGTGTTACTGTAGGTAAGTATACTGTAGCCATGCCTTGTCGTTAGAAGAAACGTGAAGTTACTTGTCATTTGGTTTAAAGAAAGATATTTACGGTGACAGATGGATTTCATGCAGACCAGAAAATTATGTTAAACGTAGTGTTTCGGAGTTTGTAGAATATATTAATAGAATTTCTAAAACTTGCCCCCGATCGGAAGTTAATTTCCTGTTCGTACTGTTTCGAATCAGAATTGCCAACGCAATAGTGCGTGACGAAAGCACAGATTTGTTCTGTAATTATTATAATTAGTATGGCAGTTGTCAACTTAAAATTGAAGGGTTTTGGTGTCGTTTCCTTTTATAATATTGAACTATAATTTTTAGTAACTTAGGTACGTGCAAATACCTTTTTATTACATTCTTAAAGGTCTTCCTTTCTTATTTGTCTGAAAATATATTAAGTAGGTACTTACTATTAAGTACAAAGTATGAAATATTTTTAAGTAATTCTAAATGTAAGCTAGAACAGCAACAATCCATCTCGAAAATTGTATGACATCCGAATAATTGGAGCGTACATAGATATACACAACATAAAGGCCGTAACGAATTTCCAAAGCAAACATTAGTTTTCGACGTGTTCGTAACTCGATCCCAACGGGTGCCCCTATTTTGTCCTACAAACTTATTAATTTGTTCAGTTTGGACTTTATCACATTGATAGAAGAGCTATTTTTAAGAATTTTGGATGGGGGACGAAATGGTTATGTTTCTAAAGGTACCGAACAAAGCACTTGCATAGGGGTGCGCCTAAGCATTCACAACTTTTCGCTCTTTAACGTTCATTGTTCCAATTTGATTTATATTCATGGCTCTTGCTTAGTATTATTACATAGTGGTAAATCAAGCATGAATTTCTGCCGTTCTGATCATTCAATGAACGGTATTTTTGACGTAAAGGAAATGAAAAATAAGAGGGATAAAAAATAAAATTTAAGTATATTTTTCAATTTCACAAAAATGACTAGCATAAACTTTACAGAATCAACTTAGTTTACCCTAAAAGTAGGTTATTGTCTTTGGTATTATACAGATTGATCCTTAATCTACTTGTATAATTATTATTATCAAAAATATTTTACACAATGACTAGTTCATACACATCGTATATGATTTAAATTTGAGCATTTACAACACTAGGTGCTCTATCATAAAAGTTTCTGTAACATCGTTGATTATTGTAATAATAGCCATTTGGGTAATATTCATTATTTTCTCCATTGTAGCAATTATTGTACGCGTTCAGAGCGCTGTATTTTGCGTAATCATTAGTATTCTCATATTTTCTATTTTTGGCATTATCAAATGCGTTTTTAAATATTTCGTAATTCTTCTGATTGAAGTACTCCCCGCCGCTGGTCTGTCTCGTGTCATACACACTTTCACTGTAATTATTAGCTCCATTTTGATAATAGTAGTTTTGTTGCTCCAAGTCATCACCAAAACTCGACGGATGTGTGAAGAACCCTGTGCCAGTTGTCGATGTAATGCAATTCCCACCTTTATTGTTTACCGATACTGTAACATTTCCAACATTTATAAGGACGCCTTCTGAAGTCTGCATGAAATTAGATCCGTTGGGAAAAGGTTTACTAAATCCTTGGAAACTGCGATAACTACCATCAGTACACCCGTCGCTTTTATTGGGAACTAGAAACATGTCTCTAAACGCATCTTTGGTAATTTTTTCACCAGTTATAGAATAGTTTTGGAGTTTCTCGATATTTAAAGACAATCCTTCAGGCGGAATTTGTCCAGAGTCGATATTATCTAACGATTCCAATGTTTGACTCAATGCGAAAATGTAATTATGAGCGAATCGTAAAGTTTCAATTTTAGTCAACTTGGTATCTTCAGGAAACGTTGGTAAGACACATCTTAGTCTATCCAAAGCTTCGTTCAACATATGCATTCTATTTCTTTCCCTGTCGTTAGCTTTCATCCTTCTGTTCCTCTTAATCTTCATTAACTGCGTCGGACTTTTACATCTCGTGATTCTGTTTTTTCCATTTGCGTATTTCCTTTTCGGTTTATTAGGGTCTTTTGGTTTCCTTTCTTTCTTAGGAGTGGATGTGTGCGTACTTGGTATATTAGTCTCAAAAGTTTTTATGTCTTCAATAGCGCCTTGGTACTCATAACTGTCGCTAAATAGTTTCCTTCTCGCATGGCTTTCTTTAGTTGGTGTGACAGAAATCCCAAGGTCTGAAGTATCGTGTTTTAATGGAGTATGAGTTGCAGATGTCGGAGTGGCGAAAGCCTCTGTATAGGACCGGTCGAACCCAGAATCGGTACTGCAGATGCTGTCATTGAAGTCACAGTAGTCTTCAAAATTCGTGCTAAACATCTGGAAATAATAAAATCAAATGTTAATACAATACATTAACATACAATATTTTTATTTTATTTTACATTTTGAGGACTTGAATTTGGTTGAAGTAAGCAGTGATAGCCGATTGGTTAAGCACGCGTCTTGCGGGCTACCAGGTCTCGGGTTCAAACCCCGGCTCGAACCTCTGGATTTTTCGAAATCTATGTGCGAATCATAATTTCTATATGATTATCACTTGCTTACGGTGAAGGAAAACATCGTGATGAAACCTGCATATCTTAGAAGATTTAACCAATTTTCGAAAGACATGTGAAATCCGCCAACCCGCACTGGGCCAGCGTGGTGGATTACGGCCTGAATCCCCCTCGTAGTGAGGGGAGGCCCGTGCCCAGGAGTGGGACGCCAAAAGGGCTAAAATTATTTTATTATTATTAAGCGTTTTATACTTTATTTGTAATTCCAGGTAGTATTTGTTCGGTGGACTCATGAAGTGGACCCCAGTGTTTAATTTCATGTCAAGCTATGACAGGTGACCCACCCCTTAAGCTTAAAACCTCGCGTGACCAACATGTTACGGAAAGTCAGTTGAACTTTATCACTTCCAACTTCCGGTGTGATTTCCGATTTTGGGGTGCACTCTAGATTAATCATTCGGCACATAATTATTAAAATCTGTTAAAAAAGGTTTTTTGTTTCGTCACTCATCGGCGTTTCATAAAAACATACCTAAGTTTAAGTAGTATCAATCCTAATGAGTAGTAAAATGAAGTAAAAAACACCTGATACCTAATAATAGGTACACCTGACACCTAAAGCTCATGGACCCAATAGTAATACAATGATATGAAAACTTTATACAAAAATAATCCGGTTAATCGGTATAAATTATAGGTAAACGAAACTTATAAATCACATAATAATTCTTGTAAATAATTGACTTTTTCCCTTGACCGGTGGCACAACCGCCCCCCGTGGGACACCTGTGCGGCGCACACGCGACCGGCACGCGACTTGGTGTCTCCCATACATTTGTTTATAATTATGTTTGTATAGTGACCACTGGAGCGTAGACAGTTGGTAAGTTAATTATAAAGTAATAGACTATTACTAGGTTCTTAATATTTCAATGTAATATACATAACATTATTAAAATAATTAATTAAAATCGATTTAAACGAAAATCGCTATCCGCGAACAAGATATTAGAAGAAATTATAACTCGCTTCCTAGGTAGTCCAGTAAAAAAATATGCTAAGTAGGTAGATTGGCAGCGCGGTATTTTCTTCTTATGTATGGTATAGGTGACATTATTAACTCTTAATCTTTGTATTTACCAAAGATTTTTGAATAATTACAAATTATTTTGTATTTTTGGAGGGCTTGGCGATTCTAAAATTACGATAAATGACACTTCGTAGATGGAAGAATACTCGTATTAGGGACCAAGTCTGGGCTTAAATTGATAAATATTTAGTGATAAATTTCATTATTTTCAAACAAAATTTTCAACTTCAATACCCATAATTAAACATATTGAAAGCTAAACTAATCTCAATTAAACTTACTTTAAAGTATCACACTCAAAATCCTTATAATATCACTCTTATTAAGTAATTAATCAAATCACCATCAGAAATACACTATCTAAAACTCACAAAATTACAATAAAAAATTATATAAAAATATGTTTTTTGTCCATGACTAGAGGATGTTGTGCGACTGTGCGGGCCGCGCGTGCGTCGCTGCACTGTGGGCTGGGACGCCACGCCACCCTGTTTTATGGGTTGCAATGCCAATAGGATAGTGAAGCCACGCCTCCTACTTGAGTTTCCAGCAGTGGCGTATTTACAAATTTCCAAGGTATAGGCTTTAAAGTTTTTGCCACCCTTGCCCTTTACAATTGTCATATCCTACATTATTTTTACAATCCAAAAATGTCCTTGAAGTTGCACGTAAAATGTTTTTTGGCGCTAATCAAAGCTCAGTCATGTACAATTACTAAAGGCAGGGTAATGTATGCTACTTACACAAAAACAGAAAGAAAACCGTAATGGAGAAATCTTTTTGATTTCTATGCGGTAGCAAAAAAAGAATCGGTCCCCAACTTTGCCGCAACAAAAATCTGCCGCCCTAGGCTCCAGCCTACTCAGCCTGTTCGTAAATCCGCCACTGGTGACCAGAGAGGTTATCGGAAAAACTATGGGTGGTAAGCTACCTATCTGTTTTTGTCAGAAATTCATTAGAACAAATTGAAGTTTTTCTATTCTCTTTCTATTTTTTTCTATTTTCATCGCAAGCAATATTTGTGACGTCATCTACACATATTGTAGAGTGAATCGAAATTCTTGGTCTCTATATATTTAACCCTTTCTATGCTGTCGCAATAAATAAAAGAGTACTAACAGAATAACGCGCTTGTAATCTAGTTATGCCTGCACCTTCCTTCATATTGCTTTATTTAATAGTTTAATAGCGCGTGCAAACTGTGCCATTTTTTATTGCCGAACCCTTTGTGGATATTGACAAGCAATAAATTATTATAAATATTTGATCAGACACGCATCCTAGAGGCGTTCGCCACAAGCAAAACGTTTCATTTTGAATATGCAGAATTTAAAGAGTTAAAATATAGAGAAACTTATATTTGATAAGACATTTTGAACCCTTGTTATAATTTTCTTGATTTTTAACACAAATAAATTATGCTGAAATAAATTGTTTTCCAAGTTAGATTCAAGCCATTTTTTTACTGTGAATAGAAATATCGAATTCTAAGTGCGATATTTATGTTGAATTCATGCGTTACTTAGAAAGTTCTGCAATTAAGATTTTTCAAACACATCGTTTCGTTTTTTTTTCATACACCTTCCTCAACATGAACCCAATGATTGGTCACAGTTTCCGGTTGATCGGCCGACAAACAAACGTACAAAGCAACGTTTTAACACCAAATGTTCGCGTCACGGATCAATAGCGATTCCTTGTGATCACAAACTGCGTCACGCATAAGCATGTAAAGGGTTAGATAAATGTTTATTTCAATTGGTGAAATATGACGCATTTGACCCGTACCCAATCATCCTTCCTACGTATATACGTACGTACACAGAACATTTCCAAAAAAAAGTATTTTTTTCTGTAGAAAGAGCGAACGCACTCACATTCGAGCTATAAAAGCTACCTGAAAACAGTTGATCATTAATATTCCATAATTATACTCGCGCCTCGTCCTCGAGATTAGTAATGTAGATTTTATTGACACATGTAGTTACGCATAGATGTCACCACTCATGCACTTAGTTGAGAAAAAAGGTAGGTATTATATATTTTTTTTTTTTTTTTTTTTATATGTGGGTACTTCGTCCTCCTCCGATCTCAGACCATGTCGCCAGTCATTCGCATTTTAGTGCTCAACCACTCAACACCTATTAAGCGTCTTCGCACTGTTAGTTATAAGAAATGCCGAAACGTAAACGTTCTAGGTCTCGTGAAGGCGATATAAACCATTATAAAAATAAAATAAGAAAATTAGAACGTAAAATTCGTAAAAGACAAAATAGTGCTTCGGAAAGTGTATCAACCGTCGAGGAAGCTGTAGTCCTACAAGATGAGGATACTGGAGCAGGTATTTCCATACTTATTATTGTTTTAAAGTGATATCTTTTTCTTTCTTGTTTACGTATCTACGGAATAATGATATTTAGATGCAACCTGAACAGTCACTGAGACTGTTTTCAACGCATTAAAATACGGCATTCATTGTCTAAAGACAATGGACTTTTTATGACCACTTAAGTAAGTTATTTAGCTTACCTACGTATTTTGGTCATGGACTTATTTATGTCCGCCTTTGAAGTAAGTTATTTAGCTTACGTATTGACATTATCATATCTATGATAATTTCTAGACACCCCCGCACTGCGGCCAGATGATTGGTTGCTGGAATGGCCACCTCAGGACGACACTGTTCGGAACACCTGTGAACCTCAACCAGGCCCTAGTACCGCCACAGACGTGCCCCCCGAAGAGCCTATTGCTCAAGAAAAAATCCTACCGGATCTAGATACGGAAATATTAGAAATTCTAGGAGACGATCCTACCAATACTGACAAATACGGGCCAGAAATACGCAACGAATTGGCAAATCGTTTGCTACACATTGTCAAAGACGGCCTTAATAAGGAAAATCGAAAGGATTTAATTTCAAAATACTTGCTGCCAAAAAATTGTGTCCAGCTAGATGCCCCAAAAATAAATCCGGAGATTAAAGCGGCAATTGCGGATACCGCACTAAAACGCGACAAAGGCATAGAGAATAAACAAAGACAAATGTCTAGTGCGATAGCTTGTTTGGCTGATATCATAAATTCTCAACTATATTCGAAATCAATAAGCAATGACGTATTGCAAAAATGTATGGATATAAGTAGAATTTTATGCGATTTACAACATGCAGACTCTGTCACACGTAGAAATTACATTTTATTTGCCCTCAAGAATGACATGAAAGAGCATCTTAAAAACACGAAGTTGGACACTTATCTCTTCGGTGAAAATTTAGCCGAGACACTAAAATCGGCAAAAGCTGTAAATAAATCGGGGATAGAATTGAAGGCCGAATCCAGCAACAGGACTGCGAACACCAATTATAAAGGACCGGCATCGAGAGCTTTAAACCGCAAAGCTCCCCCCCAGGCGCGCAGGCCGCCTGCGGGGTCGGCGCCGCCAGCGCCGTGGAGCCGCGAGCCTGTCGCGATGCGCGCTCGGTATCCCCCGCCGCCGGCGCCGCCGCCGACACAGTACTTGCCGCCGCACGCGCACTCATCGAAGACGTCATTGCGGGGCCATCAGTCGACGTATCCACGTCGCCGCTACTAGATGCAGTTAAGTATGCAGGCCGGTTATCAAAATTTTATCAACATTGGGCTTCGATTACGAACGATCATACTATATTATCTTGGATAAAGGGTTATAAAATACCATTTAAATCAACTGTTGTACAACATAGACTTCCTGTTAGACCAACTTACTCGGCTAGTGAAAGACTGCATTATCTAGAAACTATTAATTACCTACTTAAAATAGGTGCCATATCAGAATGCTTTCCTCGTGAAGATCAATTTGTGTCAAGTACTTTCTTGGTACCAAAACCATGTGGCAAGATGCGCTTTATTTTAAATTTAAAAAATCTTAATAAATTCGTTAAAACGGATCATTTTAAATTAGAGGATCTAAGAACGGCACTAAAAATTGTAACTTATGATTGTCATATGGCGTCAATAGATCTCAAAGACGCTTATTTTTTAATAAAAATACATAAAGAGTCTCGGAAATATCTAAGATTCTATTTTGACGAAAAATTGTTCGAATTTAATGTCTTGCCATTTGGTCTGAGCACAGCACCATACGTTTTCACAAAATTATGTAAACCTATAGCTAAATTATTGCGCTCTGCGGGCCTGCTGTCCACAGTCTATTTAGACGATTGGCTTTTATTTGGATATTCCCGCCTGGAATGTCTAACTAACATGGATCTCACTAAAAAACTATTAGTGTCACTCGGCTTTATTATTAATGAAGAAAAAAGCGCACCTTTTCCTTCGACCAAATGCAAATTCTTATGTATGATTATAGATTCACATGAGTTTCAGATTAGCCTACCAACAGATAAAAGATTACGAATTAAGGCGCAACTTGAAAAGTTTTCAAAATTAAAGTGTTGCAAAATCAGGACTTTCGCTCAGCTATTAGGCTTATTAGTATCTTCTTGTCCAGCTATCGAATACGGATGGCTGCACACTAAGGAAATGGAGAGATGTAAATATCTCAACTTGAAAGGTCATGATGATTATAACAAATTTATGAATTTACCTGAATCACTTCAACCTGACTTTGACTGGTGGATAAACAAAATAGAACATTCTGTCCATCGAATAAAAATCGATGCCTACCAAGTTGAGATATTTTCTGACGCCTCAACGACGGGGTGGGGGGCCGCATGTGAAGGTATGTCTGCGAGTGGACAGTGGTCGAATGACGAACGAGAAAGGCACATAAATTATTTAGAGCTGCTTGCCGCATTTATTGCCTTAAAAGTTTTTGCCAAAAACTTTTTTAACTGCCAAATATTACTACGCGTTGACAATTCAACGGCAGTAGCATATATAAATAAAATGGGCGGTATACAATACCCCCACCTCACAAAAATAACTCGTGATATATGGGACTGGTGCGAAAGTAAACAACTTTTCGTTTTCGCCTCGTACATAAAATCTAGTGACAATACAATTGCAGATTATGAATCACGTAGAACTCATCCAGACATAGAATGGGAGCTGTCCAATTGGGCCTTTGACACTCTCACACGCACATTCGGTTATCCAAATATTGATTTGTTTGCAAGTCGCATCAATAATAAATGCGCCACATATATATCCTGGCACCAAGACCCAGACGCATTTGCTATAGACTCGTTTACAGTTTCATGGTCAAATTATGATTTCTACGCATTCCCCCCTTTTTCAGTAATACTTAAGACACTTAGAAAAATCATTACAGACAAGGCTCGAGGTATCATGGTCGTACCTCTTTGGCCAACTCAGCCATGGTACCCCGTGTTTAGATCCCTCCTTATATCGGATACTGTAACATTTCCTCCTAAAAGCCATGCCTTATTATCTCATTCCAGCTCCCGTCGAATACACGACTCGATTACCCTGGTGGCAGGTTTATTATCCGGGACGCATTCTCAAGGCGAAACATACCGGAATCATCACTTGAAATAATGTTGGCGTCACTAGCACCTAACTCCATGAAACAATACGACGTTTACTTGAAGAAATGGTGGGATTTCTGTAACACTAATTCGGTGAATGTTTATGATGCGCCTGTACCCACAGTTATTTACTTTTTTACCCAACTCTTTAATGATGGTTGCCAATATGGTACACTCAATTCGTGCAGGTCTGCTCTTTCGCTGGTGCTGAGCCGAGAACTAGTTAATAATGATAGCATTAAAAGATTCCTAAAAGGGGTTTTCCGGCTAAAACCACCAAGACCTAAATATGATGTTACTTGGGATACCAACCTAGTATTAGATAAATTGAGTTCCTGGCACCCCAATGAAAAACTAACCTTAGATAGGCTTACAAATAAAACCATCACTTTACTAGCTCTGTCAACTGCACACAGAGTTCAAACTCTCTCGAAAATAAAGGTTAGCAATGTTCAACACCTCTCTCAGCATATCACAATTAAAATTCCCGACATTATAAAGACTTCTAGACCGGGATTTCATCAACCTATTATTCATTTACCCTTTTTTATTGAAAAGACAGCCATATGCCCAGCCACTACATTACTATGTTATTTAGAACGCACCTCACCAGTAAGAACTTCTGAGGATTTATTTGTTGGAATCAGGAAACCTCATAAACCAGTAGGAACGCAAACACTAAGCCGCTGGATAAAACAAACCCTCGGTGAGTGTGGGGTCGACACGAGTGTGTTCAGTGCTCACAGCACGAGACATGCTGCATCGTCCCGCGCGTACTCGCTCGGTGTTAGCCTAGATACTATCCGTAAAACGGCAGGCTGGAGTAGGAATTCCACAACTTTCGCTAAATTTTATCAGAGAATTATTGTTAATCAGGATGATAGTACCTTAGCAGAATCAATATTTAACCAACATCCATTATAATGTTATGTTTAATCGATTTTTATTTGATTGTCATCTACATAGTTCTCTTCAGTTAACTATGATAGTTATTATAAGAATAATTATTCCTTAGTTAATATTCATTTATGGCTCAAATTATTGTCAATTATCCAAGAAGTACAAAGCTGTTCGTTCTGTTTACTGATTGTACCAAAAGATATAATAATAAAGTTATATTGATATTTAGGTACAACATTTATTACTCATTGATGATATTCCCGCAATACTCTCAATGTCTACATGTGTCAATAAAATCTACATTACTAATCTCGAGGACGAGGCGCGAGTATAATTAATGATTAAACGAACTTACCTGTACGTGAAGTTCTATCATAATTATACGAGCGCCGAGTCCGAAGAGATTAGTAATCCCACCCGCCCAGTGTTGTACACACCCCAAGTGTTCTGGAAATACATCAATGAATCTCAGGATCTGCTACTCTAAACTAAATGACTGGCGACATGGTCTGAGATCGGAGGAGGACGAAGTACCCACATATAAAAAAAAAAAAAAAAAAAATATATAATACCTACCTTTTTTCTCAACTAAGTGCATGAGTGGTGACATCTATGCGTAACTACATGTGTCAATAAAATCTACATTACTAATCTCTTCGGACTCGGCGCTCGTATAATTATGATAGAACTTCACGTACAGGTAAGTTCGTTTAATCATTAATTATTGAACAAAGCAATTTGCGTATTTTATAACTTAAATCAAAGACTACAGGTGTCCGTATCGCTAACGACTCTCACCCTTGCTCGTAAATCTTAGAATTATAACAACGCTATTTAAAATAATAAAAATACCGTGCCGGGGGTTGGCGGGCATTTTAGTTACTTTGCCGTCGCCACGCTCGAGAGCCCATGAATGCATTAAAATGTTCTCTACATGTGCAGAAGGGTTAGTGCTGATTTTTCGATATTTTTTATCGATGTACGCCTGTTGTATTATTTTTAATATTTTCTTAAGTAGATTTAGATTTTGACATTTTCAGATTTGATCAGAGAGCTAACTAATCTTGTTCTTATCCATTAAGCACGGGGAATTGGTAGCTGAGCTTACAGCCTTGGTCATCATATTTTATATTAAACCTACCAATCTACTATCGTAACGAAAACTTGACTTAATTCCATATCTTTATTTACTCAGTATGTATACAAATCCATAGTAGGTAATCTTTTTTAAGCATTTATAATGTTACTCAACATATTTGACGACCGCTTGGCGCAGTGGTTCGGGTGGTTGCGGGTTCGATTCCCGTCAGGGTAAATTTCGGAAATGGCCTTTTTGTAATTTTTCCTGGTCTGGGTGTAACCGGAATCGCCCCAGTCCATTGTACGATACCCATAGTACAAGCGTTGCTTAGTTTGGGACCATACAGTTGGTGTGTTCGTCTGGCGAGATTTATTTTATTTATTTATATCGACCTTGTGGCAACCCTACCCTGCAACCTACCCCTTCGCGCACGCGCGCCCCACAGCGAGGCGGCAAACAACCCGCGCGCCACCACCGAGCATAATTCTGCGGACTTAACCCGTCGCATGCGATCATTATTCGCTTGTTTCCGACTTCATTCGCTCTCCGATGAGCTGTTTGATGTTGCTTATATTGTTTATCAGTCTTGTCTCTGTAGAACCAAACCTATTATAAGGCTATAATAGCTACCTATTATACCTATGCACGATAAAATCATGCATGTTGACTATGGTAATATGTAAGGCTAATATAAAAAGTAATAGATTGGTTATTATACTTAAAAAAAATACAATAAAATAATAAACATAAATTTAGCACCTAGAACTTAGTTTAATAAAAAATATTCAAGAATTTATGCATCGAAACAAATTTTAGATAACTATACAGCAAATAGTCTTTTAAAATTGTTATAATATTATACACAAACAGAAACATTTTAATCTAAGAAATATTTACCTATAGGAGCAATAACATGACGCTAATCTTTTAAATATTAAAACATTTATTTAGAAGAGTTGCACTTAATCCATGTTGGGTTGAAAAAAACTCAATACATCATCTATTGTGTGTCGCAGTTTTAAAATGTTAAAAAGGTTTGTTGTTAAGGGCTTATCCAGGAGGGTTGTAAATAATGACGGTGCAACTCTTTATAGAAAACTAAACGTTCACTAAAAGGGTTAGCTTTTGAAAACTGGGTATTGCTTTTTAAAACATCGAAGGTAAAATAACATGAATATTTCCATACTGCACCTGTGATTATTCTCTGAAAACCTAAGATAAGTACCTACCTAATGACTTTTATCATGTTTCCTAATTAAACAGTTAGCTTTTTATAAACTATAACTATAATTATAATGTATCTAGGTATAATTATTTATTATTTTACTAGTCAATTTAAATTTTTTAAGCGTAGTTATGTTTAATATTTTCATATGATATTTCAATAAACTACAGTAGGTACCTACTTGTAATAATGCATCGCCACCGCTGTATATCAAAATGTACTGACGTTATCTTGACATTGCATTGACATTACATCAAAACCTGTCATCTTTATTACACAATTATATAAAAAAAACGTGCTTGTGTCAAATATTTCGAGTAGATAAAACGCATGTATGTTCATACAAATCACAGCCAAGCTCAATAATTATTAAAATATGCCGTATTGTTGTAGATAAAACCGTGAGAAATACATTATCCAGTCCAGATGTGACTGTAGATAGTGGATCTAATAATTTTCGCAATATTATACTTTTTGTTTGATTCTTAATATTTTTGCCAGTTGCGTTTGCAATTTGCACCACTGTGCGATTAGATATTTTGCACTTTATTCGAAATATTACAATGTTTTTGTTTTTATATTAATTATTTTCATTTTGATCGCCAAGTGCTGTATGTAATCAGGCCATTACAGTCCCGGAATATTTATTACTTTTGGGAGCATGGAGTCGATATTTTAGCAGAATGTTATGCTACGAAGCTAGATGACTTTTTAAAATGTACCTTTCCTCTTTCTAAATTTGTTTATACAGATAGGAAGAATATTGCTTATTCCTCACACGTGTGATATAATCACCACCACACACAACATGAATGAGTGAAGACACAAGAAGTTACTTAGCCCGGTTTTAGTAAAAATGTAGGGATCCGCAATTCTTTTGATGTCAGACGTGTGCAGAGTATACAGAATATACGTAAATATTGTTGGGTAACTCTTGAGATAATGTTGTCAAAAACCAATAGTTATGTACCTAACTATTTAGACTTGTTACTACTTATAAAGTATTATCCATCAATATGATGCTTATGGTCAACCCAAAAGCGAAACCAAAATCTGTGCACATATTGAAATAAACCGAGCTTCATTCATAAACTTCAACATCATAGCGATCAAGTGCTTAAATTTAAATTTTCAACTTCTTCTTGATCTACTTGACACATCTGGCCTGGGCAATAAGTGTGCTAATATTATACTTAGGTAAGTTTCTATTCCATCAAAAAATAATTGGTCATTAATACCTATTATTTATCTTCATAATGAAAAATCCTTACCGGTCAAAATATTGTCTGCCAGTGAACTGCTCACAAAATGGTGTTGGTTGCGTTTTAAGTTAACGACTTTAGAGCTATAAGGATTTAACAACTTGATATAAGATACTTAGGTACTAGATAAATTATGTATGGAGCAACAAAAATAGGTAAGTAGGCACTTAAGTAGTTACTTATATAAAATGTCCTTATATATAAACCTTCCAGATATATTTCAATATTAATAGGAACAAAATGCAATATGGCACGCTAATTCGTACGAGCGCTCATGCCATAGACTCGTTGCGTTAGGAACGCATGGGCTCCGACACACAGGCCTTGCGTATACGCACCGTCTAACGGCACACCTGCAAAACATACAATTGTAATAAAAACCCTAAAAATAATAGTAAAGTAAGCAAATATAAATAAAATATATCCCATTTTATTTGCACAATTGTACGACGACGACGCACCGCTCAAAAAAATCGTTCTAAAATAATTCCTGGCCACAATAAAATTGATAATCGTGCTAATCCTTATTTACACTGCATGTGGGTGAAGTGGGTGACTTGATAAGCCAGCAGGTAGACGAAATCAGCAATTTCTATTGGTGAATTTTTGCGTTCATATCGCGACATCGGAGTCGCCCTGGTTATTTTTCGACACGTTCGGAGGGTTATTTTATCATAAAAATTGGAATGTGTTTATTAATAATATAAATATAAAAAATAACGAATATGGCTAATTTGTCGAACTCAGGATGTGCGCTTATAGTGGCATACATAATTTTCCCCTGCATGGATAGGTATACCATCGTACCGGGAGCCGCAATACGGTTATATCTTGCTATTACAATAATCACAGGTGCTCATAGATTACGTTTTCGAATTCGTAGGATTAGAATTATTTAAATTGAATTAAGTAAATCAATAAGTGCAAGTGAATTTGGTGAATATAATTATATTATAGTCAAAGACGGTTAATAGTTAGAGAATAAAAACCAATTAGACGCGCGCGCCAGTTTAAATTTCACAAGTTCTTCTTTATTTCTTTTAAAATATGGTGCACCCAGTTTAATAGATAGGTATTTCGACAGGGTCTAGTTATAAATAGCAATAACAAACACAGAAATGTAACATTCCACTTTGGAAAATCAAAATGGAGGCAAAACCTTCAATAAAAGTTACTCTTTTAGAATCTACTAGCTGACCCGACAGACGTTGTCCTCTTTTAGGGGTATGAAAAATAGATAGTAGCCGATTCCCAGACCTACTGAATATGCATATAAAATTTCATAAAAATCGGTCAAGCCGTTTCGGACGAGTATGAAAACTAACATTGTGACACGAGAATTTTATATACTAGGTGAAACAAAAAGGGTATACTATTTTTTTCAAAACCTAACTTTGTAATTCTAAAACTATCAGCTTTGGAGGAAACTTGAAAAACAAAAGGTGTTGTAGGATTACAGCTGTTGACATATTTCACAAGTCTACAAAACCTTTAGTACTTCAACTGTCCCACAAAGCCCATAGTTTTAGATTTACAAAGTTAAGTTGCAAAAAAATTTGTATACCTTTTTTGTTTCACCTTGTATAAGATGGTGATATTGATGATTCTATAAAATAAAACTGACGTGATTTAGCTAAGTAGGTATTTATATTATAACTTCGCGCCAAGAAGAAAAAAGGCCATTGATAAAAACACAAATCAATCCATCCACCAATAACAACTCTTCCTAGTTTGATAGCTCAAACATAGAATGTTGCCATCCACAATTAAGTCATGTTGATGCAACATGAAGTTTTCGATGTCACAAAAGACAGCTTCCTTCCCATATACGTATATTTATAAGTCAGTGTTCCTTACTTATTTTACAAATAAATTAGAAGAAGGATGAAAGCTGTCGTTTTTGACATTGGAAACTGAATTGGAAACATTAGAAATTAAATTTAATAATTATTATTTAATAATTTCAGTATATTATTATAATAACTTACAAAATAAAATGTTCAGATATTGTTATATACTTCCTCGGAAACAAGGAATAAAGTTTTAATTTCGGGGTTTTCAATTTCATTTGTGATCTCTCTTAGGTCATTCTATAATTATCTATTTTGTTCTGGTGGTGGTCGAGTAAATATCCTGAGGAAACCTCTACCTCTAAGTTCACCAACTCACATTGAACCAACCTAGACAGGCTGGTTCAATGTGAGTTGCATAGTCATGCAAGACATGGAATGCTTGGGCTTTGTAATCTGATGCGTTGCTGGATATTCACTACTTACCGTTTTACTCGTAGGTACTCCATTTCTAAGAGAATTTACTGATAACAGAATTAACATTCTGTCAATGGGTCATTATGTATAAAATAAATATTGATATTAGCTTGTTATCATCTCCACTGCGGCTGGCTAGTGGAAGGTAACTGGCAGCACTCTATCTGTCATACTTCAAAATTGACATTCAGAAAAAAAACAAAACTTTTTCTGTGAGTGAAACAAAAAAATTTTGATTTTATGTTTGTTCAATTGTATAAAAGCATTAAATAATTAAATTCGTGGTACCTACTTTAATTTGTGATCTGCGCGTGTGAAGTAGTATTTTAACTATGTAACTACACACACACACATTATTCAAATTAATGTATTGTTAAGTACTTAGGTATTTCGTTATGTCAGAAATGTTTTTAATTAGGACTTTAAAAAGATTCTTGCTTCGGACGAAGCAAAACGTTAAGTATTATACGACTGTTGAAAAATCTGCATTTGTGATGGTGAGTATACTTATTTGAATAATAAATAATTACAGTCTAAGCAAATACCTACCTTCGACCTTTGACTGCATTCTACTTTTGATAATCGGATATAGTTTTGCAGAATGAAATGGAACCAACTCGCATATACTTCTGCAACTGTCTTCTGCAACCAACCTACAACCACTTGACTAGTATGGTTTCGGTCTGCAGAAGAAAGTATGTAATAACTTTTACAGATATAAGTACATAAGTAAGTACGTACTTATGTACTTATATAGTTGTAAATTCTGCAAAACTATATTTGTTATTGTTTTATTAGTTAGGGAACATGGGTATTTATTTACCTATTACTTAATTTAAATAAGTAAGTACTAAGTAGGCACTTATTCATCTAGTGCTCTGGCTACAGCTAAACTATTTTCTATATTATGGTTCTCAAGTTATCTTATGTAATTATCCCATCTTCTAGCTTCATGGCTACATACCAGTATTTTATTACTTTACTCCCATCGATTATATCATATTATCTCTGTTACTTCACTGCATTAAGTTAGCTGCAGATTGTCCAATTGCAGATTTTTTTATTTACTTACAGATTATAGGTATTAAATAAGCTGAATTATTAATTTGTTGAATGTTCAAATTACCAATTTATCACTAATATTTTCCAAATGAATTACCTAAGTACCTCATTTAAGACTGTACTGTAAGAATGTAATTTATCTTAGTAACTCATATAAGATCCAACTATGTGGAAGAAACCTGTTATTGGCAGTAGGCAATGTATAAAAATATGTAATTAATATTATGAATGCATAAGTGCTGTTGGTTTTGTGGTAAATAAATTAAAAAAAAAAAAAAAAAATTTCAGACCATTTGTGTTTTACAGGAGAACCCCATAGTGACTGTAAAACAAGGCAAATTAAAAGGCTTGGTAAAGAAGCTGATAGATGGAACTCCATACTACAGTTTCAAAGGCATCCCTTATGCACATCCCCCTGTCGGAGAACTCAGGTTTAAGGTGAGTGCAATACTTATGTGTTGTAAGAAGATAACCAGTCTTTGTAAATTACATTTGCTCCTTTAAACTTATAGAATACTCACATAGGTACTTATTTTAGAAATGGCATTTCTAAGCAATTTTGTTTTAAAAATAGCCATTTTAGTGGAATCCAATTTTAAGTTATCTGGTAAATCTGTAGGGAAACCTGTGATCTTAGCAAAGTTGTGAGTGGAATGTTGGAAATTTAATATTTTAAACTAAGTACCCATTGTATAAACCTTCACTACTTACTAATTGCTAATATCATGTGGCATGTTCAACATTGATTAGTCAAGTAAATTATAAAGAATAAATTCAAATTCTAAACCTTATTAGATTTATTTTTTCCGTGGAATTCTGACATTTCATAAGTGTGGCAAGTTATACAACCATCCCACCAAGGAAGGATCACATAAAGTGAAATTTAAAATATGGGTTGCTTATTTTGAGATTTTACATATAAAATGATAAGTTAAAAATGTATTTGACATATTAACAATATTGTTTAATTCTTTGCTATCTCATTTTCTAAGTTCCATTATTAGAAAGGGAATTATTTTTAACAGCTTGTATCTCTCACCACTTTATCAGATGTAACAAACATTTTGTATTATTTTAAATTTAAATCAGCTTCGCCGAAATAAAACATGCATTAAAACAAAACGCCACTAAAATGAATATAAAAGAAGGCTTAGATAATGTTTCTCCTAACGATTGGGGATATTATTATCACACAACAACCATGTTATCAAAGAGGAGAACAAGATGAGCACTCTTGATGACATAATTGACAATATCTGTGATTCTTTTATAATTCATATGAAAGATGACGATGGCGAAGAAAGTGACACTAGGTGAATAGTGATTAATAAAGTTTTTAATTTAAACATGTTTTTCATTCATGCTTCTTTTGTCGTCCAAACTGGATTTCCGCCACCTACATAATTATAAATGTGAAAGTTTGTGGGTGTGGATGTATGTATGTATGTTTGTTACTCCTTCACGCAAAAACTACTGAACGGATTTGGATGAAATTTGGAACACAGATAGTTTATAACCGGGATTAACATATAGGATATTTTTTATCCCGATAATCCCGAAATTTTTGTTACGTTAAATACTACGCGGACGAAGTCGGGGGGTACAGCTAGTATATCAAAATCCATTTTCATTATTGTTATCATTTAATTCAATATGTACCTACTTAAAAATAAGAGTCAACTAAAAAAGGTTTATTACATCTGAAATGTCAAAAAATGATAGCTGTCGGAATTCCATGGAATAATAAATCCCATTTTAGGCACTTGTACTATTTTATTTGTAGGCACCACTACCACCGAAGCCATGGGAGGGAATTAGAGACGCAATAAACCATGGTCCCGTGTGTCCACAGTACAACATGAGCACCAAAGAGCTCATCGAAGGAAGTGAGGACTGTCTCTTCCTTAACATATACACAAAAACATTGCAATCTGAATCGAAAACGCCTGTAATAGTCTACATCCATGGTGGAGCCTTCATGTCCGGATCAGGTGATGCAGACTTGCTCGGGCCAGAATTTCTTTTGCAACATGACGTCATCGTCGTGACTATAAACTACAGGCTCGAGGTTCTCGGTTTTCTTTGTCTCCACACCCCTGAAGTCCCCGGCAACGCTGGTTTGAAAGATCAAGTTGCAGCACTGCGTTGGGTCAAACTAAACATCGCCCAGTTCGGTGGTAACCCAGATGATGTTACTCTAATGGGGGAGAGTGCTGGCTCCAGCTCGGTCACGTATCACATGCTATCGCCTATGTCAAAGGGGTTGTTTCATAAAGCAATAGGTCAAAGCGGTGTTTGTTTGCAAGACTGGTCAATCGCGAGCGGAGCGAGAGAGAGAGCTTTCAGAGTCGGAAAAGTACTAGGCAAAGACACTAACAATACCGAAGAATTACTGGATTTGTTAAGAAGTGTCCCTGCTGTTAGTTTAGCCAAAATGACTCTTAAGACGAGGACTGACGATGAGAAATACAGGGGACTGCCTATGCATTTCGTTCCTGTTGTTGAAAAGAAGTTTGATGATGAAGAAGCTTTTTTAACTGAGAATCCGATGGACTTGCTATTAACAGGGAAAGTGAACAAAGTGCCGTTGTTGATAGGGTACAACTCGGCGGAAGGACTGTTAATGTTCGAGGACCAATTAAGGAAATCAGAGATAATTAACAACACACCATCTTATTTAGTGCCTAGAGAGATCGCTCAGAGAGTATCACAAGAAGTCTTACAAGAATTCGGAGATCGTATAAAGACTTTCTACGTCGGCAAAAAGGATTTATCAAATGACACAGTACAGTCGATAGTGGATATACAGACAGATATTCACTTTACATACCAAACTCATAGGTTTATCCACTTTTACAATAGATACGCACCTGTGTACTTGTACAGGTTGAACTATGAGACTGAGATGAATGTGCTAAAGAATTTGCTCGGTTTGCAGGATATGAAGGGAACCTGTCACGCTGACGATCTCTTTTATTTGTTTTATAGCGAGTTGAACAAGGACCCTTACCTCGCAGATGATAAATTAAAACAGATTGTGTTCGAAGTGACTAAGTTCTGGACGGAATTTGCGAGGACAGAGTGAGTAGTAATTTAATCGTGTCGTCTTTATGGTCAATTTGTGACGCAAGTATCTACTGCATTGTGATTAAAAATTAGATCTCTCACAGGAATAATTTGTGCATGAGTGACCTATTATTCATGTCTTGCTTGACACAAATGATATTCAATTTTACGTACATAAGCAGGTACTCACTGCACCGTGTGGGTTCGATTCCCGTCAGGGTAAAATTTGGAAATGGCCTTTTCGTATTTTGCCCTAGGTTAAGTGTCACTGGGATCTCCGTCAGTCCATTGAACAATACCCAAAGTACAAGCTTTGTTCAGTTTGGGACTCGCATGGATTTAATCGAAAGTAAAAATAGGAGTTTGAAGAAATTACATAAGTATACAAAAAATACATACACTTTGGTTAGAACATAAAAGTACAGTCTAAAAAAAATGGTTTTTCATTACTCATACTCTGAAAGTAGGTCTGAAGTTGCCTGAGAAGCGGGTTGAAAGTAATACTTTTCAGGCCCGGGAGTTTCGCTTTCAACTGACAGCTGTCAAATTATTAAAAAAAAAAAACTAGTTCCATTTTCACATTTCTATGGAACCATGTTCAAACTTTTTCTACAGTCACTCAATTACAGCACGATGTAAAATTGAAATAACATAAAGTTAAGTATTAATTCAAGAATATATTTTTTTAAATGACTTAATTATAATTTAGTTTCAACAATTTCTTTAAATTAACATAGATTTGGGCAAAATATTTAAAAATGAAAATGAAAAATAATGGCTAAATAAAGAAGTTGGCCGGCCAACGAAAAAAAAACAAAATAGGCGGCAATCCGTTTTTTTTTTCAAGTTGTAGAGTATTGTTTATACATCCTTGTATTATTTATTTAGCCAATTCCTGTTTTTATTTTTATTTTCCTTGTATTCGTAATGAAAAGCACAGTGTTTACCTCGGGTGAAAGACTTATTTTGTCCCTCGAACTATTAGCGCCCTCGCTACGCTCGGGCGCCAAACCCCGTCTCGGGACAAAATAAGTAACTTTCACCACTCATGTAACAATGTACTATTACTATAATGCTAACAGAATTATTTATTTAGGACCTATAGAGTTAGTTTTTTCTCAGGAACCCAACGCCCAGCAAATGCGAAGTGGTGTGGCAGAGGTACACCGCAGCAGGCAAGGAGTACATGGCACTAGAAGAGAACCCGTCCATGAGACACTACGCTGATAGAGACCGAGTCGAGTTTTGGAACAAACTGTACTGTGAAGCCGGCCTGCCTTGTATTACGAAATCGACTATTTAAGTATTGGTTCTCAGTCTGCTAGTGCACAACTGTACTTGTATAAATAAAGGGTGTTACGACACCTATCGATGATCAGTCGACGGTCAATCGATAATCGATGGAACTTATTGGGTATAGGAATTGTTGATCGACGCCGACTCATCTCATTCTACCATCTATTAGTGTCGTAACACACTGGGGTTAGGAAAACTTTGATTTTTAGTTTTCCCATAGAATATCTGTCAAAAATGACGTATTCAAATACACGATTCGTCAATTTTGACGTTAACAGTGTTGGGGCCCCTGTAATTATAATATCATTCCCATGGCCGTAGCGGACGAGCAAGACAGATTCCCCAAACCAACATAGGTACTTAATATTTTACGTATTTTAAAAAAGAAAAGCTCCAAGTATTTTGTGGTGTATGCAGTAATAATTAAACAAGTATATGTATGTAGTAGCAGTAAGGTGACAGGTGATTTTATTTTCAAAAATGTTAATATGATGTTCCGAACGCTACTACTAGCGACATCTATTTGTGATCAATGATAACTATTATAGTAAAGTTCAATTAATTATTTATTCAAGTGTGCAATTGTTATTATTTACCATTGGTGATCCCTATTTATCATAATAATATTATGAATACGAAGTCTTCCTTATTATTACGTAGTGCCCATAGCTAAATCGAATCACACTGTGTAGGTAATATCATCAAATTGGTTTATATGTGGGTATGATTGGTTTTTCTACTAAAACTACCTTTAAAACTCGTCCAATGTGATATTGAAATAATTAATTTGTTAAAGTTGATATTAATGTACTTCCTAAGTGATGTTATATTTATTCAGTTTTCGATTTTTTTTGTTGTTTTATACATATTTTTATAATTATACAAATATAATGTTATTGTTAAGTAATACGTATGTCTTTTTATTAGTCTACAATTTCATTAAAGTATAGGTACGCAGCTCATATACTATTAAATACGGATATGAATGGTACTTACCTCTATTCAATAAAACGCAGTTCTAGCATTGACTGTTTAGCTGTGGTTGCACCGTCAGCTTTAATCATGACATCCGTTCTCTGTGCATCCGTCAAATAACCATAGAATAGAGTACTATCCTATCAAATAGGTCGCATAACACTCCCTTATTCTTAACCGAGCTACTCAATAAGTAAGAATCGTACACTAAACATATTAAAATAGATGTTTGGTAGTTGACCCTAGCCTGATTACGCTGGGGTCAGGCATCGGTAATCGCATCTGGTACAGAAGCTTACAGAAACAACTCCTCATCATTGCATTGATGTACGGAAGGTACAGCTGAGTCTATAGTCTTTAGTTCCGCATCGGGACTAGGAGCGGAAACAATCGCAGTCTAGGCGCCAAATTCTTAGTAACCTCCTCCTCCAACTCTATCGGAAACCAAAACGCTACCATCATAAGCTATAACCAACTCGTTCTTCTGAGACTAAAGTCTCACCAAATAATTGTGTTACAAAAAAAATACAACCTAATTGAGAACCTCCTCGTTTTTGAAGTCAGTTAAAAAACACAATGTTAGCACAGTACCAAAGTAAATTTGCTTTGATTTTCATGAACAGGTGTAGTGGCACTCTTGATTTGATTGCATCATAGTAAATACCCGTTATCTACTTCAGATATTCGTCTATTGATGATAATATTATTAGTAGCTCTACCAGGGGCACCAGCTTTTGGAAAACGAGAGTCCTTGTTCTTCTTTCTTGAAAAATATGGCCCACCCAGTTTAATAGGTATTTCGCTAGTGTCAAGTAACAAATAGCAACAACAAACACATTTAATAATAATACAATACAAAAATTTGATCTTCCGCTTTGAAAAATGGGGGCCGTCATTCTCGTTAGTGTCAGAGGGGGTATTCAGAGTTGATGTAAAGTTTCCGATGTAGGAAACGCCAGCTTTCATCCTTCTTTAACAAATGGATTATAAGAAGGATGGAAACTGTTATTACCTGGACCCCCGAGCACCCGTGGATTCGGAAGCACTGAGTGTCTCTACCAATCGTGTATTAATGTTCGCAAAAATTGCTAGAATCATAACTTTAAAATAATTGCCATCCTAGGTAGTTCCAATGCCAGATTCACCAATGCCATAACAGATTTGTTTCGGAATAGAGCATGTGGAGTATCTTTAAGAGCATTCCACTTAAACCGTGAGGTAGCCGGTCATCAAATACTTATAATTCTACAAATATTGACAAATCGTTTCGTCCAGGTTTCGTCTATATTTGTCACACTATATCCTTACAATTGTCCACAGAGGACGTGTTATAACTTTTAAATAATTGGGCTTTAAATATATACATTTTATAGTATTTTTGTGCATCCAAATCTATATTGATTGTCATAGTTCTAGGTTAGCAGAAACAAATAAGAATGTTAGGTGAAATAATCGTAGTAGTTATCATAATATGGGTGTTGGTACAACGATGGCAAAGGAAGGGAATGGTTCGCCTTTCCCGTGTACTTGGCACCACCAAATTTTTGAGATTGCCCTTCGTGGGACATGCGTACATATTCCTTGGAAGTGATGAAGGTATGTTTATTCTTATTTTATTTGTTGCTTTTTTGAAAATAAACTTATACTTACCGTCCAAACATTTTAAAGAAAAGAGTTATAATGGTGTAGGTATATTGCCGAGTCTCCTCAGTAGTTAAATCAAATGAGTGATAGGTAATATTGCACGAGTACCTATTATTTCCTAGTAGGTACCTATTGTGACAAATGATGTTGCTTGCTCACATTACGATGCTGTTCCTGGGAATGAACACCAACTGTTTGGGCCAACTTTTCAGTGAAAGCAGTACTCCTAACCGGTGGTATATTGGGATTTCATAAGGTTTAATACAACAAAATCTTGCTTGCTAAATATTTTTCAGACCGGATGACAACTTTTCAGAAGTTGGGACGGGAGGCGATCGAGAACGGCGGCGTCACGACGATATGGCAAGGGCATAAACTGTACTTAAGTAAGTTACTCTAAGAATAATGATGCAACGATATTCACTGAAAATTATGCTTTATTTTGAAGTTATTGAACCGCATCTGTGTAAAATAGCATACCTACCTATTTATTAGGAGACAGAAAAAGTTAATGTTATAAGTAGTAACCTACCTATATTTCTCACCCCTGAATACTCGAACGCAATTCGAACTTGTTGAGTCACTTTTTGAACAGCTATAAAAAATAAACAAATAAAGCCGTCTAGAACGGCTAATTGGAGTAAAGTTTCCTTCGGCCGTCGCCTTTCTTTGATCACAACATTTAGATACGTACTTACTAGGTAAATACCATACCTGGTTTGCTTTACAGTGATAGCAGATCCCGTACAGGCCGAGTTTGTCCTGAAGAGCTGTCTGGAGAAAGACGACACGATGAAGTGCTTGCAAGTACTGACTGGGAACGGGAGTGTATTCGCGCCGGGTGAGTACTCACTCTGCTGCAGTTACATTTACCGATAGTTATTAAAACAAAATTGTTAAAATAAACTTAATAACACGATTGTGCAAGCGACTACTGCAGTAAAGAGATAAAAAAATACTATCAGACCTGTCCTCTCTGTTTACTCCGGCAAGATTTTAGTGAACTCATTTCGAGTGTAAACGTGTGGGGCGCTTTCTCTCAATTAATGATTTTGCTTCACAAATGCTGTTGTGAGATGTGTGTTATTATTAAATAAATATCGCTCGACTAACGCGCCAACGGTATGGTCCTAAACTAAGCAACGCTTGTATTATAATGGGTACCGTACAATGGACCCGGTGCGATACCAGTGACACCGAGACCTGGGCAAATTACGAAAAGGCCATTTCAGAAATTTGCCCTATTAGAAATCGAACCCGTCACTACCCGGTGCAGCAAGCGGCCTACGCTCAAACCACTGCTCCAAGCGGTCGTCAAATATGTTATTTTTCTTTGCAGTATCCATCTGGCGTCCGCGTCGCAAGATTCTGGCCCCGACCTTCAGCCCGAAGAACCTGCAGCACTTCGTGGGCATATTCTCCCGCCAGAGCCGCGTCATGGTGGACCAGCTGCAGGGGGAGGCGGGGAGGGGCGCCTTCTCCATATGGAAATATATCACCTCATTCTCTATGGATTCGGTTTGTGGTGAGTACCTTGTAATTTTCATCATGACCAATTCTACTGCCTTACTGATAAAGTGAACCACCGTGTTAACTGTATTTCCAGATGTGAAACGCAAAGGTACACTGCCTAAATACCTAGAATTGTTGCTACATTTGACTTCAGTATGAGTACCTAGATTTTTTAGGTTTGATGAGCTATTTTGTTGCCAGTGTCAAGGACTGGGAGTAATTCCAGCAACGCTCATGCTAGGGCAAGTTGGAAAATGAGAAGTTCGAATAGTTTTGAACCCACGCACCTTTGAATGTTCACCCGGTATATTTACATCTATATGTCTAAATTATAAACTATTTGATAGAGTCGCAGAGTCAGAGCGCCGCCGCGCCGCCCGCCGCCGTTGCCGCGCGAGCCGGTTTCCCCTTCACCCGTCGCGTTACATGTTATTCACATCAAAAATATGATTATGGACCAAATAAATTGTTATATTTCCTACACTGGCTGTCTCGGCAAACGTTGTTCTGCCATATAAATTACTAGCTGTGCCCACGGACTTCGTCCGCGTAGTATTTAACGTAACAAAAATTTCGGGATTATCGGGACAAAAAGTATCCTATATGTTAATCCCGGTTATAAACTATCTGTGTTCCAAATTTCATCCAAATCCGTTCAGTAGTTTTTGCGTGAATGAGTAACAAACATACATACATACATCCACACTCACAAACTTTCACATTTATAATATTAGTAGGATTCCTTGGTGTGAAAAATAGATAGTAGCCGATTCTATGATCTACTGAATATGCATAATATAAAATTTCATAAAAATCGGTCAAGCCATTTCGGAGGAGTATGGTAACTCACATTGTGACACGAGAATTTTATATACATTATTTTATACAAGATTTTATTTGTTACTAGCTGTGCCCGCGACTTCGTCCGCGTGTAATGTAACTTAACAAAAAAATCGGGATTATTCATCCCCTATTTTATCCCCTTGGGGGTAGAATTAATCAAAATCATTTCTTAGCGGATGCCTACGTCATAACATCTACCTGCATGCCAAATTTCAGCCCGATCCGTCCAGTGGTTTCGGCTGGGCGTTCATAGATCACTATGCCAGTCAGTCACCTTTGAGTTGTATATATTTAGATTGACACAGTGATCCTTAGGCGAAGTTGTAATATTAAAATTAATTTGTTATCGTCAGAATCGACCCTAGGTGTCCGCGTGCACGCGCAGCAGCACCGCGAGCGCGAGCAGCCGCTGCTGGCGGCGTTCGCGCGCAGCGCGCGGCTGGACGCGGCGCGGCTGTGCCAGCCCTGGCTGCACGCCGCGCCCGTGTACCGGCTGACGCGCGCGCACGCCGCGCACGCGCGCGCCCGGGCCGTCATACTCGACTTCGTCAACCAGGCGGGTTACACTATACTAGGTGAAACATAAAGGGTATACTAATTTTTTTGCATCTTAACTTTGTAAATCTAAAGCTATCGGCGTTTTGGGAAAGTTGAAGTACTAAAGGTTTTGTAGACTTATGAAATCTGTCAACAGCTGGATCCCTGTAACACCTTTTGTATTTCAAGTTTCCTCCAAAGCTGATAGTTTTAGATTTACAAAGTTTAGTTGCAAAAACAATAGTATACCCTTTATGTTTCACCTTGTACTTGTTGATAACATTGAGCCCTTTGTCAATCAGTGCGAGTTTGTCAGGACTGGTTAGCTCTTCTGTTCTGGCAATATTCTGGGCCTATTACTTACTTCATTATTCGTGATGCCTTATGCATTAACCTACATTGTCCTCACACCTCTGATTATATTATATTATTTAAAAAGAGAAAAGAAAAGATGTATCCGTGGAGTTTCTTGCATGTTCTTCTCCATAGGATATTTTTTTTTTTACATGCACCTAGCTCTTGACTTTTTAAAAGGGCCAGTTAATCTGGCCTACTTGAAATAAAAATATTTCAATATGAATTTATACTTGTGCTAAATACTCTATTAATACTAAAATACTACTAAAGTAAAACCTAATCAATAATTCCAAAGTAATAATCAGCTCACGAGTTTAGGTCCACTTAGTCATGTTACGATATGTGGTGCCTTACAACTGGTCTTCAATCAGCTGTAACAGTATTTTTCTATGGCAATCAGCCCATACCAGCTATTTTTGTCTCCCGCTTTGAACCGGAGGAAGTGGATTTTATTTCTTCCAACTCCTATTATTACTTTCGATTAAATTCGTGCGGGTTCCAAGACAATTTAACTTTTCCCCGGGACTCGTAGAGGATCAAAACTCGACGTCATTATTGGTCACCACTGTCGATCCTGGCTTACAGGAGTTACAATAGTGGGAGGGTGTAGCGGGACTAGTCCCTTTAAAAAAAAATCTAAAGTAATACTAATTATATATAACTCAAAGGTGACTGACTGACATAGTGATCTATCAACGCACAACCCAAACCACTGGACGGATCGGGCTGAAATTTGGCATGCAGGTAGATGTTATGACTTAGGCATCCGCTAAGAGAGGATTTTGATTAATTCTACCCCCAAGGGGATAAAATAGGTGAAGAAAGTTTGTTAAGTTAAACTCTACGCGGACAAAGTCGCGGGCTCAGCTAGTACTAAATAAGCCGGAAGCCCTACACCACACCCCCTCTCGCTAACTATCCCACTTCCCTTCAAGTCGGCAATGCGTTTGGTATTGCTAGCATCTGTAGGCTACGGCAACTACTTAACAAACTTTAGTATAAACTAGCTGAGCCCGCGACTTCGTCCGCGTGGAATTTAACTTAACAAAAAAGCCCGCTCCGGCGTTCTGAGCCCGCGCGACAGGACCCAATTTTTTTAATTTAGCTTTTCTAAAATAAAAGTGGCCTAAGATACTGCTTATAAAATCAGCTATCTACCAGTAACAGTCCCGTCAAAATCGGTCTACCAGTTTCGGAGATACTTTTTGATTTCATATGTTTTTATTTTATTACGCGGAACCCTAATTGTTTTTCTAAAATTAAAATAGCATAAGTAACACCTTATAACATTAGCTATCTACCAGTGAAAGTCCCGTCAAAATCGGTCCAGCAGTTTCGGAGATTACCCGGAACAAACACACAGACAGACAGACAGAAATACAAAAAAAAGTTAAATCGCGTTTTTCTATATGTGTCGTGTCGTATGTACTTTCATATGCACTTAGTGAAAAGGTGTTATTTTGCTATTACAAACAGACACTCCAATTTTATTTATTTGTATAGATATATTTGAGTCTACTTACAGCAGGTATTATCTTTAACGCTACGTGCATACTCGTTATCTTCATAATACTGACCCACACTGTTTTTTGCAGATCATCACAAATAAGAGACGAGCCTTGATTGAAGATAAGCACTCGAAAGCGGAATCTGACCAAAGTAAATAAGAACAATATAGTAATAGCTAGGTATTTAAGAAGAACAGTTAATGGCGGATAGGTATGTATTTAGCTTTTAATTGAAAAAAACTGGAAGGTTTGAAGTGACACGGGCTCCTGCACGAGATGCTGGGATTACATCGAACCTCACTTTCTTTCTTTAGGTACACCATAACTTTGTTCATAAGAGAGAATGGGACAAAAAGTCTGCTCTTTTTCGTATCGCTTGATCGCTTTCGTATCGGTTAGATTTTCTAAGACATGCAGGTTTCGTCACGATGTCTTCCTTCAACATAAGGGAGTGATAATCATAATAATATGGCAATTAGAATTCGCACATAGATTTCAAAAAACCCAGAGGTGTAAGCCGGGGTTTCAACCCAGAAACTGGTGCCCGCAAGACGCGTGCTTAGCCAATCGGCTATCACTGCTTCATGCGGTCATGGATGTGAGAAATGTTTTCAAATTCTAGATGCAAAACATGAGGGTCTCAGGACGTTCCTGGAGCTACTGATAGAGTCGTCGGGAGGCGAGCGCGGGTACAGTGACGTAGAGCTGCGCGAAGAGACGCTGGTGCTGGTGCTGGCCGGCACCGACACGTCGGCGGCGGGCGCCGCCTTCGCCGCGCGCCTGCTGGCCGCGCACCCGCGCGTGCAGGACGCCGCTTATGACGAGTATTTATAATAATAATAATAAATCCATTTATTTCAGGCAAATACCCATATTAAATTAACATTACAAACACAATAACAAATACAATAAATAAAAATATCAATAAAATCGAAATCAAATTAAATTACAATTACAATAGCATTAAATAAAAATAAAAATAATTCCAATTACATTAGGTCACATTAAGTTGCACCATATTCAATCAACAATCGACAATTTGTGTTACGATCTATAATATCATTATTAGGTATATTGCATTATATTATACTAGTGCACCAAGGTACTTTATGCCTGCTGATTTTTCTACTATTATTAGGTACTGTGTAGCTGTGCCCGCGACTTCGTCCGCATGGAATAGTGTCTTTGGGTCATTTTCAATTATTGAGGCTAATTATTTTACACCCTGGAGGGTAATACTTTTACAAACTTTGAATGTCATATTTATTTATATCGAATCAACAGCCTAAAAATAAGTTTCAAGCTTCTAGCCCTAAAAATGACGATACTTCCATACAACTTTTCAGCCCCCCTTCTCAACCCCTTACAACCCTTATTCGCATTAAAAAAGTAGCCTATGTCCTTTCTCAGGCTCCAGGATATCTGTGTACCAAATTTCATTTAAATCGGTTCAGTAGTTTTGGCGTGAAAGCGCGACGAACATACAGACAGAGTTACTTTCGTATTTATAATATTAGTAAGGATTCAGTATCACGGACTCTGCTTACTCCCTAGGGATAGAGGCGTGAATATGTATGTAGAACCCAGGTAAAGTATTTGCAGTAATTACCGCGTGACATCGTCTGTTATTTGATTATGCGACCTGATTTATGTTATTTACACAAATGCGCCTGAAACTATATATTAGCAATGACTAATTTATAATAATTGTTGCTAATATTTATAACAGGCGTATTAAAAAAAGTAGGTACTGATCTGATACTGAATCGATATTGCGCCGTATAATATTTATGTATAATGTTGAAGGTTTCATGGAAGAAACGATTTATAGACTTTTATGGACAAAGCGTGACCGCAAGCTATGGCGAAAAGAAGGAGAGGCAATTGCACAGTCGACTACGGGAAATCATTCAGGCATTTTGTTGCTAGGTTGCACGAAGTGTTCGGCGACTCCGACAGGCCCATCGAGAGCACAGACTTGCCGCGGCTCAAGTACTTGGAGGCGGTGATCCGGGAGACGCTGCGCCTGTACCCGCCCGTGCCTGTGATAGTCAGAAAAGTTGATAAGGAAGTCACTTTGCGTGAGTATAATATTTATAAATGGCAGGTTCTTCAGACCTTATTCATTTAATGTGTAGGTTGTCAATTGGTATGGGATATAAAATTTATTCTCAAATTTATGGACTAATAGTAAATGGTATTTGGTTAGTATGAAATGGAACTCCAGTTCAAACGTAAGATGACCTTTCATGACATTTTCTGGGTGGCTGAGCTGAGGTCAAGTTAGATTGAAATAAGGATTATTAGGTAAGTCTACACCAAAGAATTTGTAATAATAAATGTCTTATTATTACAAACTGTTTGGTCTACACTCACCGAGCAGCCGCGCACGGCAAGTGCTGCGTCTTGCTCTGTATGATGTCATATTGTTATCTCGTGATATCTGAACGCAGCCTAAGAAGAAGAATGAGTTGGTACCTTTGATAAATCCATTATCAAAGGTACCTACACTTGTAAAAAAAATATGCGTTCAGGGGAACGCTCCGTCAGAAACGAAGGTATCTGTTACGTGTTTGACAGGTACAAAATTATAAGGTTTTGCATTTAGCACTATCCAGTCACCTGAATAACTCACTTACGCCATCTAGTTGATTTTGAGATAACTTTGTCACAGTAGACGTTATAAAATAGTTTTCAAAATTACTAACAGATACTTGGATTCGAGGGGTCATAACGCTTTTCAAGCGTGACGATTTCTGCCTTTGAACTCTTTCCACAAGCCGCGTAAAAATTAAGCATCATGTAAATAGCAGATTATTTTTTTTATATCGCCAGACTGACACACTTACTGTATGTTCCCAAACTAAGCAATGCCTGTACTATGGGTACCGTACAATGGGCTGGGGGCGATCCCAGTGACACCCTGCCCTGGGAAAATTACGAAAAGGCCATTTCCGAAGTTTGCCCCGGCGGGAAGCGAACCCGCAACCACCATGTGCAGTGAGCCAGGCGCCCTACGCTCGAACCTTTGCGCCAAGCGGTGGTCTTTATGTAAGTATATTTTTTCTCCGTCCTCAGCATCCGGCGTGACTCTGGTGAAAGACTGCGGGCTGGTGATCAACATCTGGGCGGTGCACCGCAACAGGCGGTACTGGGGCGACGACGCCGACCTGTTCAGACCGGAGCGGTTCCTGGACTCCGCCCTGGATCACCCTGCCAAGTACATGCCCTTCAGCTGTGGCCCCAGAGCGTGCATAGGTAACGGTGACGAAGAAAAATACTTTGGTTGTATTTGACATAAGAATAGGATTGAAAATCCGCCATCATGAGCCGCATTAGTCATAACTCCTGATGTTTTAGTACGGCGTGTAACAAAAGTCAGAGATGTACTGAGACCGAATCCAAAAATGGTATTTCTCTAGATTATAGGTTATTCAATTCGATCATTACAATCGTTTTTACTGCCCCCAAAGAACAGATTTCTTAAATTAGTCCATCTAAGATCAATTTCTTACGAACGTATTACAATTAATCACATTTTTTTTTACTATAACATAGTAATTATTGTGTATGTGCTATAACGCTACGTACGTATCTGTAGTAGGTATCGATACTATTGAGGACTGTATAATATGTCAATAGTAACTATTGTAGTGTGTTTTAATAAAATCACTATAAATACTTCCGAAAGTTTTCAAAACTATAGATCGATTGTATTATCGATAATAAGGCAAACTAGCACAGCCTAGCCCTTCAGGAAGTTCAGGTGATGGTGTAAAATCTTAATTGATAAACGCGTGTGTAACGGCGGTGGTGGCGGCAGGCTATCAGTACGCGATGCTGGCGATGAAGACGGCGCTGGCGGCCCTCCTGCGCCGGTACCGCGTGCTGCCCCCCGCTGCGGAGCGGGGAGACGCGCCGCTGAGGGTCTGCTTCGATATCATGATGAAGCACGTCGACAAGTTCACCGTCAAATTGGAGGCCAGGACGCAATAAAAATAATGTTAAAATCACATCTTTTTAAATGGTTTTACCCTTACCCCCCGTTTGCTCTGACGGAATATTTATGTCGCCGCCAACTAGCTTAATTCGCCGTTCAATTAACAGCCTAGGCACTTAACTAAACGGCGCCGTTCAACTAGTGGCCTGAATGATATTCAGCCATTTGATCAAACAGCTAGGCAAATGACTTGGATCGATGACGTTTAACTACTTGCCTAGCCGTTTAATTACCTGCCTAGCCTGTTCATTTCAATTTAGTTCTACTTTCTGCCACCTAGCGCCGAAACTCACCAAACTGTCAATATCTCTATAATCTATATTCTCTTTGGTCAATATGGCGTCGTAAAAAAACAACTTTGATGGAATAATTTTATTAGGTACTTAGGTTTTTTACGATTTTTTTAGATCCACCGAATCTATTTGCTGGGTGTGGTTTCTGTGGGGTCATAAAAAAATAACCCTAACCTAAACCCATCCAGGTCGTTCTGCTTGGGTAATATTTTGAAAAAGTTTTGTAGTACTTAAATGTCAACTAGTTGCCTAAGCATTAGCCAGCCAGTTTATTAAATGTTGTAATAGACGATACGGCTGAATATCATTCAGGCCGTTAGTTGAACGGCGCTGTTTAGTTAAGTGCCTAGGCTGTTAATTGATCGGCGAATTAAGCTATTTGGCGGCGACATTTACACCGATTTATATTGTTGTCTCTATTTTTGTGGCAGCAGAAGATACGGCGGCCACATAAATATCAGAAAATTTTCTGTTAGAGCAAATCCCAGTTCAGTAATCGATACAACGGCAAAAAATATGGAACTTAGTAGAATTCGACACTAAAAATTTCACGATATTCGATTATCGTCGCTAAGAGTAGCAACCCAGTCCTGGAGGTACACACGCATTATAGTGTATTGAACACGGTGAAACAGAAAGGGTTTAGGTACTTTTTTGTAGTAAATCTGTAACTATCAGCTTTGGGGGAAAGTTGAAGAACAAATAGTGTTGTAGGGATATAACTGTTCAAAGATAACATAAGGCTACACCTCCTTTAATTCTTAAAATGTTTCCCACACCCGATACAATTTCTGTTTCACCTTGTATAGAACAAGAGATTATTTTAAATCTCATTATGAACGCTCAATAATTTGACTGTCAAACTTAACAAAATAACCATAAAAATGATTTAAAATTGGCAGATAGATATTTTTTATGTTCTAAAGTTAATTAACATTTAGGTAAAATTAGATGATGCAATATTGCAAATATAAATATTATTTATCGATTTCATTAAAGTTTAATCGAATTATGGAACTACATTATTTATTAATTTATGCATCTACTAGGCACGTCTCGTCTTCCAAACAAACTAAGTTTGTTGTACTCCCGTTGGTAAGTGTAAAACAAAATGTTTTCTGATCGTGAATTGAAATTATTTAATAACCGCGTAATCGGTTAATCTTGACTTGCGAACAAAACAAAACTATTAATGTATTAAAATAAAAATCATAATAATTCCCAAATGTTATTATGAAGTTAATACCTATTGTGTCCGTGACAGGATTATTAGTTTTAAGTGGGCTTTAACAAAAACGCTTGGCCAATTCTGCTGTCGTCAAATCACGACTAAACTAAATACGTACCTATATTGGTTTATTCATGCGTGACCTGAAAGGATGGCAATACCGTGGATTTAGCCAATTTGTTTAGTTTAATTAAAATAGGGCACATTTGGTTCAAATGAAATACCTACATTGAGATAAGAAACATAAAATAGGTAATCATTTAAAGTCTGCCTCGCTCTGAAATTGAACCCGAGTGCGCGCGTTGCAGTGGCCAAATAACTAAACAAACAGTTGTCTAAGATCAAATGGATAACTTCATGAAGCTAACACAATAAGGAACACAAATAATTAAATTTAATCCTCTTAAACGCTTAATATTACCGGTTCTACAAAAAATCTTAATGGTTGATAACTTGAGAACGGTAAAGTTAGAAATTTAGAATCGCGACTGCAGTTGACGGGGCAGTATGATTGGCGAATTCCTTGTGATATCAGCGTTTGTGTTCCTCTTGTGTTGGCGATGGAGGAGGCGCCACTTGTACAGGATGGGGAGCGAGCTGGGCTCCGGACTGGTGGCCCTGCCGTTTGTGGGACATAGCTACCTTTTCATCGGCGGTGGTGAGAGTAAGTACTAATATCTACCTACTTAATAAACAATTTGAACCGACTGACAGCCGACGCACTCCTAGGCCCGAATTAATAAATCCATGTCAAGTCTGAGAGCAATCTCGGAAATGTGATTCTTGTGTCATACTGGTTTTGAGAATGGACACCATCTTTAATTCATTGAAAAGAGTAACCATTGAGTTTCTTGCCGGATCTTCTCAGTGGAAGCAGCATTTCGAACCGGTGGTAGATTCTGACTATTCATAAATGCTTTGTTGGCTTACGTGAAAAAAAACAATTTTCATTACTCATACTCTGAAAGTAGGTCTGAAGTTGCCTGAGGAGCGGGTTGAAAGTAATACTTTTCCGGCCCGGGAGAATCGCTTTCAACTGACAGCTGTCAAATTATAAAAAAAACTAGTTCAATTTTCACATTTCTATGGAACCATGTTCAAACTTTTTCTACATTCACTCAATTACAGCACGATGTAAAATTGAAATAATATAAAGTTAAGTATTAATTAAAGAATATATATTTTTAAATGACTTAATTATAATTTAGTTTCAACAATTTCTTTAAAATAACATAGATTTGGGCAAAATATTTAAAGATGAAAATGAAAACTAATGGCTAAATAATGAAGTTGGCCGGCCAACGAAACAAAAAACAAAATAGGCGGCAATCCGATTTTTTTTTCGAGTTGTAGAGTATTGTTTATACTTCCTTGTATTATTTCTTTAGCCACTTCCTGTTTTTATTTTTATTATCCTTGTATTCGTAATGAAAAGCACAGTGTTTACCTCGGGTGAAAGATTTATTTTGTCCCTCGAACTATTAGCGCCCTCGCTACGCTCGGGCGCCAAACCCCGTCTCGGGACAAAATAAGTAACTTTCACCACTCATGTAACAATGTACTATTTTTAGTTTGGGTACCTACAAAATAACATATCACAAATGTACTTAAGATTGTTGTCCGACTTGAGATCGATTTGTTATTACGGGCCCTACACTAGTGAGTCTAGAAGCATGTAATATTGCACACAAGTTCTTTATTAAGCGTAGGTGAGCACCAAGAAACAACTTAGCAAATCCAAACTTAAGGTGTAAAGGAGAAAAATTGTATTGGCACCTCATCATCATCTGCCTTACCTTTTCCCATTATCTGGGGTCGGCGCAGTATGTCTTTTCCTTCCATACATCGCGCTTTCCCGTCATACTCACATCCACTCCAACCTCGTTCATAACATTTTTATTACAAACCATCCATTTTTTCTTGGGCCTTCCTCTGGCACTGTATCCATCCACATTCATATTCATCACTCGTTTAGTCACATGCTTCTCATCCCTTCTCATCACGTGTCCAAACCATTCCAGCCTCCTACCTCTCACTTTATCTGTTATTGGCGCTACCCTGACACTACCTCTTATATACACATTCTTCACCTTATCCATTCGCGTCACTCCACACATCCATCTCAGCATTCGCATCTTGGCACCTGAATTTACTTAGTCATAGTCTTAAACAGCTGATTATTTTTTTATATTAATGCGTTATTATGGGATCAACCAGAGTACCTATTAAATAAGTGTTTTTTCCATTCAAAAAGTTATTGACTCTAGTTTATTTTGTCTTTATAAATAAAACACAAGTATCGAAGTATCTTGAAAACGACTAAATTTCGCAGAATACGAGTAGGTGCCTATACGGGCAAGTTTTTTTGCATTTTCACTCCTCTATCACCCGCAAGGATACGTCGCATGACAAGCAACCATCTAGGCATAACTAATTTCCTTTTTTTTTAAGATTACTTTCTAGCAATGTTGGTTTATCACATTACTAGTAATCCCGTTAGCTCCCTCAGCTAAGCTATTGCTTGTGTTAGGAGTGGGCTCACGTCAATAGTTTAATGGCCAGAATGGGGATCCAACCTGGAACCTCTCGACTACGAGAGCGGCCCCTCTGACCACTAGGCTATTGACGCCTTAATGACTTCTTAATCTTACCTACACTATAAAAACATACTAATCTCCTCGCACTTGTTATCACGTGACAGGGCGGATGAGAGCACTGCAAGTCCTTGGACTCGACGCGGTGAGGAATGGCGGGATGGCATCGTTATGGCTTGGTACTTCCCTTCTGGCAGGTAAACATTTTAGTTTTAATTACCAGACTTACTAATTATCGTCAGATAATTACGTACCTACTAATTACCTACCTATTTACGTATTACATTTTCTTTGTTTGTTTATTAATGAGCTATGAAATTGTGATGAAATATTATATCCTGTTACGTCCATTATGATCATGATTAATGGTATACATATACATATATTCCTACATGCTTTAAACATATCAAAGTCGAAATCCTTGAATAAAAAAAACTGTGCCTAGGGACGCACGGGAGCAGCAGCCCAGGGGAAGAATTTTCAATAACGCTAAAATTATTTTAAATTTGATTTGTTTTTTTATATTTTTTCTCAATGGCGAAGCAGCGCCCTCTAGAATTATTATAACGTAATATTCCATGACCATTAACAAAACAAACAAAATTTAACGCATGCGCGTATCCATCATTTGACACGTGACTTATGGAACGTCTTTAGTTCATACACAAATCCTACTTCCTACTAATATTATAAATGTGAAAGTTTGTGAGTGTGGATGTATGTATGTATGTATGTATGTATGTTTGTTACTCCTTCACGCAAAAACTACTGAACGGATTTGGATGAAATTTGGAACACAGATAGTTTATAACCGGGATTAACATATAGGATACTTTTTATCCCGATAATCCCGAAAGTTTTGTTACGTTAAATACTACGCGGACGAAGTCGGCGGGCACAGCTAGTCTCATATAAAAATTGATAAAATATCATTTTTTTCCAGAATTCGGTAGACTTTTTACATTTATAATATTGTAAAAATCCAGTTCAAACTATTACGATAATTTAAAATATAATAAATCTAAATCCAATAATCTCAAATTTCGATTGGATTCGAGCCGTGGAAGTTGGTTTTGGCCGTGAATGTGGCTTTTTAACCTACAAAAGAGCTGATGATCTTCAAACAGCTGGATCGATTTTCATGAAACATAGCTAAGAACACTCTCGATCAGAATACCTATCTAACAAAAGAAACACAATTGAAATCGGTTCATCAGCTTGGGCGCTACGTTGCCACAGACAGACACACAGATACACAGATACACATGTTAAACTTATAACACCCCTCTTTTTTCGTCGGGGGTTAAAAACAGCTGCGGCGCTCGCGCCACTCTGCTTACTTGTATAGGTATAAGTATGTCGTGTAACGCTGCTGACGCTTAGCACGGATAGAGTGGACGCGCGGCGAACGTCTTGAACGTCCGTATAGAAGCTTCGCTTCAACAATGATGCTTTCAAAACATATTGACATAATATATTGACTGAGAACCTGAAATATCGTTCTGCTCGTGTTTCGGCTCCGGTTTTTATCATAATGTTCATCATACGGACTATAGGTACCTATTAACTACCCACTCTGTGATGTCCGGTACTAATCGGGCGATTTGTCCGCAGTGGTGGCGGACCCTGGTCCCGCCGAGGTGGTGCTGAAGACGTGTCTCGAGAAGGATGACATCATGGCCATGGCCACGACGTTAATCGGAAATGGATCTATTTTCGCACCGGGTACGGAGCATCTTGTTCTAGTGACCAACACTGGGGGCGCATATGAATATTTGTCGCCAGCCAGTTTACGCTGTTAAGTGAACTGCCTAGACAGGGAAATTATTACCACGGCCAACGAGAAGCGATACTTAAGCGAATAGATTTTTTTATTAAAATAGTTGTTTTTAATGTTTCGCCTGAATTTACTATTATTTTATTAAACGTTATGGTTTCCAACGTAGAATGAAACGATAAATAATAAAGAAGGTCAGTGAGCCCGGCGCGCGGTGGCCAACTATACTCGGACATTATTACGATTTTGCATAGCTTCTCGTTGGCGTGCTGCAACTTTGTGAATTCTATTTTTAGTTAGAATATGGCGTCGTCGTCGCAAGGCCGTGTCACCCAACTTTGGTATGAAAAACCTGAAGCACTTTGTGTCGATATTCGCCAGGCAGAGTGCGCTCATGGCGGATAAGATGAGGACCGCTGCTGGAGCGGGTACTGTGGCCATGTGGAACTACTTCACCGCTTATACCATGGACTCTATAGCTGGTGAGGATCAGGGCTGAAATATTTATGGACCTAAGGACCATTGGGCTTAAGGATCTATATAACTATGGAAATGGACTATTGTTGATCTAAGAGGGTAACAGAGTAGCCGCGGGAGTTTTTGAATCCATTATTAGGTACTATCAACTGGGTTTGTTTTAGTCACTCGCATGACGACCGCTTGGCGCAGTGGTTCGAGTGTAGGCCGCTCGGCTCACTGCATAATAGTGGGTGTTGGAAATGGTATTTTCGTAATTTACCCAGGTGGTGTCACTAGAATCGCCCCCAGTCCATTGTACGGTTTCGATATTACAAGCGTTCCTTAGTTTGGGACCATGCAGTTGGTTGGATATTAAAAAAAATAAAGCCCTCATTACACTCAAATTGCTCGTGAATTTTTTTTATGGAGTATACGTAATTTATGCCGGTCTGGCTACTATGCCATAGCATGGCACATACCCATAAATCACTAATTAACGTCAGATAATTTCGTACCTACTAATTACCTACCTATTTACGTATACATTTTCTTTGTTTGTTTATTAATGAGTTATGGTGTTAAATTGTGATGAAATATTATATCCTGTTACGTCCATTATGATCATGATTAATGGTATACATATATATTCCTACATGCTTTAAACATACCAAAGTCGAAATCCTTGATTAAAAAACATTGCCTAGGGACGCCCAAAAGAAGGGAAGCTTTATAGTATAAAGCGTAGGACCTAAGCGCTAAAAACAGCTGCGGCGCTCGGTTGCATAGTTTGGGTCCTCATCTTACATACATTATTTCAAATAGGTATTTATTTTATTTCAGAGGCAACCCTAGGCTATGATATGAACGCGCAAAGCACCCCGGACCAGCCGTTCTTGAAAGCATTCGATGAGGGTTTGTCCTTGACTGCCGCGCGCCTTTGCCAACCCTGGCTCTACAATGACACACTCTATCATATGCTGCCGGCGTACTGGAAGCAAATTCATTCTAGGGATTACTTGTGGGGTATTGTTACTGAGGTGAGTTCAAAGATGTCAGCGATTTCAGATGTAACTTCAACTAAACATAATTTCTTTCGTTTACGTTCTTCCATAATTCCTTCTTATTTCTTTAAATAACTCTAAATTGAAAAATTTTAAACCCCTGATTCGGCTACCTTTTAAACTACAAAAGAGCTCATAATTTTCAAGCGGCTGAACCGATTTTCATGAACACTCTCGATCACAATACCTTTCTAACAAAAAAAAACAAAATTAAAATCGGTTCATCCACTTGGGCGTTGCGATTGCTTGGTTAAACTTATAAACCCCTCTTCTTTTCGCCGAGGGTTAAAAATTTGACACACCCAGTTTCATACGTATCTCGCATGTGTAAGTTAAATTACAAAAACAAACACATTTAATAACCATACAAAACAAAATGTGACCGTGCTGTTTGGAAAATCAAAATGGAGGCCCAACATCATTTAAATGAGGGAAAATACAAATCACCAGATGTCGCCCCACTGTACTGGTTGTAAAACGTGCTTGATGTCCCATAGCAGCAATGTTTAATGTTCAATGATGACTTCCGTTTCAGATCATACAATCTAAAAGAAAGTTATTGAAGGAGATCGATAACTGCCAACCGGACTCTGACACGGGTTAGTATGTTAGGTATATATGTCGCAGCCAACTAGCTTGATTCGCCGTTCAATCAACAGCCTAGCCACTTTACTAAACAGCGCCGTTCAACTAGCGGCCTAAATTAAAATAAAGATATACGCTATAAAGAAATACGATATTAAAATATATATATAACATTTACTAAGCGCCGCAGTGCCTGACAGTTTGAATTAGTTACCCTTCTGTCACTTACGCATTGCATTTCGCATTAGAGGAGGTTTATTTAAATTTTCTGTAAGTTTATAAATCACTCCATCTCAGTGGCGGATTTACCAGCAGGCTGAGTAGGCTGGAGCCTAAGGCGGCAAATTCGGGGACCGACTTTTTTATTATTTTGCTACCTCATAGAAATCAAGCGCAATAAAGATTATTCACGTTTACCGAATGTAGGTACCTACATTATTGTGTATGTAGCATTAGGTACCCCGCCTTTATTAATCGTAGGTACATAATTGAGCTTTGATTAGCTCAAAAATGAAACCAAAAATTATTTTACGTGCAATTTCAATGATATTTTTGGATTTAAAAAATAATCTAGGACATGACAATTGTAGAGGCAAAGGCGGCAAAACTTTACAGCCTATACCTTGGAAATTTGGAAATCCGCCACTGCTCCATCTCTATCCTATCGCTGACTATTGCAGGACCAGCTCTGTGGGCAATTCTGTCTAAGTGACACGTGTCCATTATTTGTTCTTTTAACGTTTGTGAAATAAAAACCAACAAAAAATTAATTAATAATTTAATCAAAGCACATTTGAATATATACCATATTTACATTCTGTTCAGATTTGCTAGCCAAAATAAAAATTATTTCCTTTAACATTAATTACTTATCTTTCTGGATAAACTGTACTTAAAGTAATGGTTAGGCAGGTACGTCATTGATATCTGTGCCGAACCGACCTATTCTTCATCAGATCCACCAAAAGACGGTCTCAGAACGTTCCTGGAGTTAATGGTCCAGTCCAACGAAGGGTTCACCGACTTGGAGGTGTTAGAGGAGATGATGGTGATCCTTATAGCTGGCAACGACACGTCGGCGGTGGGCACTGCCTTCACGACACTCATGCTGGCACGGCACCAGGAAGTTCAGGAGAAGGTTTATCAAGAGTAAGTATAATAACTAGCTTTAGTACCTCACACCTCTGTTTTCATCGATATGGTAGGTAGGGAAACTCTGCAGCGTACCCAGATTTAGCTGATGGTATTTTGATCCCAATATAATAGTGGGAGGGTCTATAGTCGTCACACCAGATAGGTACCTCCCCTCTCAACGAGAAAGGAGTTCGAGCCATAGTCCACCATGGTGGCCCATCATCGGATGGCTAACTTCACACATTTTTTTTAAGACGTGCAGTTACATCACGATGGTTGTCATCACCGTTCAGCAAGTAATAATCTTAGTTAGAACTGAAATTCGCACTAGAAATAAAAAAAACCATGGGCGCGAGCCGTGAATTAATCTGCACACCTTTGTATTCCAAAGCGTGTGCTTGACCACTGAGCTTGTAAAACCGCTAGCCATAAGGACAAAAAGGTAGAGTAGCTAGGAAAACCAAAAGCCATTGGAACAAAAAGGGATATAATTTATCATGAGTAGATGGAAAATCTGATAGCTGGCAAGGAGTACTATTTATCAAAACAAATTTGAAGGACTATACGGCTTCGAGCAGCTCCTGGAGGACGTTACTATCTTTTACCAAGAGTATCTCGTAAAATTAATGGCCGTTATCACTGAAATGTATAGAGTTTAGCAGAAGTCCTTAACTTGCAGAGCCTCTAGGGTAATTTTCGTGTAACAATACTTAATGTTAACGTCACAGCTTGTCAAAGCCTATATACATACAGGTTGAAAGAAGTGTTTGGCGAGTCCACCAAGACCGCGACGATGGCAGACCTGCCTCAGCTGAAGTACTTGGACGCAGTGGTGCGGGAGACCCTGCGGCTGTACCCGCCTGTCCCTGCTATCGCCAGGAAAGTGGACAAGGATGTTGTCCTCCGTACGTCCTGCCAACCTTTTTCATTACCCAATATCAACACAATTTTAAGATACAAGTCAATTTTGCTATTCCCCGTTAGGTAGGTACATTTGCGTAAAATATTTCCCACTGGTTCTTTGGTCGGATTTAAATCGATTTCAAATCTGAGTGCAATGTTGGGAATGTAATTCTTATGTCGCACCAGTACAAAATGGCATGGCTGAGATTGATTTATTAATATAAGTTTCGAAAGCATGTAGACCGCCGCGCCATCGGTTCCTAGGCTTAGATCCTTAATGCCTTGTTACACGTAATAAGAAATAAAATAAACTGAGAAATAAATAACGACAACTGGATCGGTACAGCGAATGGTGTGACGCTGGTGGCGGGCAGCGGCGTGCTGGTGAACATCTGGGCGATGCACCGCAACCCGCGGCACTGGGGCTCCAGCGCCGACCTGTTCCGCCCCGAGCGCTTCCTTCAGCCCCAGCCCAACCCCGCCTTCATGCCCTTCAGCCACGGGCCCAGGAACTGCTTAGGTGAGGATACATTGTATCACAATACCCTTAAACCCTAAATCTACCAGTGTGCCACCGAGCCAAGAAGTGTGCTCCAAATTTGCTGCACCCGTTTCGTTCGCTTCTTGAACTATAGTTTCAGACCATAGCTGCATGAGCTTTATGGTAGTTGTTTTAGCTATTATAATGCTTCTCTATACATCAAACTTAAACAGCCTAAACAAAACACGTTGGCCGTAAGTCAGTCCTTAGACAGATTTATTGTGCTACTTGGGATATCAACTCTTGTTCTATGGGAACCGTACCTACAGTAGACTAGGGGCAATATCAGAAACACCAAGAAATAATCACGTATTAAGTCAATTTCTGAAATATGTCGCGACGGGAATCGAACCACTCGGTGCAGTGAGCCGAACGACCGATGCTCGAACTCAAACCACTAGTTCAAGCAATCATTGACTTATCAAATATTCTTTCCATAGGTTATCAATTCGCAATGATGTCAATGAAAACGGCCCTGTCGTCATTGTTGCGGCAGTACAGAGTGCTGCCCGTCACTCAACCGACTTCAGGCCAAGCAGATTACCCACCTTTGAGGCTCAAGTTCGATTTGATGATGAAAGACGTTGATGATTTTCAGGTTCAAATCGAATGGAGGAATAAGCCTAATAAGCGTAACTTACGCGGGTCAAATTGATTCGCAATGAGGGCAAGCCACCTGCAGCTCACTAGATGTCGCTTGAGTAAACTAGGCTGACGTTATCTGTCATTTCACTTCTGTCAGTGTCATTACAAAATAAATTATTGCGAGTTCGGAGGGGAGAGACCCTGATTTCAAAATGAGCCTAAATATAGCACTGAATAGAGATATAATAACCTTTTCATTACTCATACTCTGAAAGTAAGTCTGAAGTTGCCTGAGGAGCGGGTTGAAAGTAATACTTTTCCGGCCCGGGAGAATCGCTTTCAACTGACAGCTGTCAAATTTAAAAAAAAACTAGATCCATTTTCACATTTCTATGGAACCATGTTCAAACTTTTTCTACAGTCACTCAATTACAGCACGATGTAAAATTGAAATAACATAAAGTAAAGTATTAATTAAATAATATATATTTTTAAATGACTTAATTATAATTTAGTTTCAACAATTTCTTTAAAATAACATAGATTTGGGCAAAATATATAAGATGAAAATGAAAAATAATGGCTAAATAATGAAGTTGGCCGGCCAATGAAAAAAATAAACAAAATAGGCGGCAATCCGATCTTTATTTTATTTTTCTAGTTATAGAGTATTGTTCATAGTTCCTTGTATTATTTCTTTAGCCAATTCCTGTTTTTATTTTTACTTTCCTTGTATTCGTAAAGAAAAGCACAGTGTTTACCTCGGGTGAAAGACTTATTTTGTCCCTCGAACTATTAGCGCCCTCGTTACGCTTGGGCGCCAAACCCCGTCTCGGGACTAAATAAGTCACTTTCACCACTCGTGTAACAATGTACTATTTACACTGTGATTCGTACGTGGCACATAATATTGCGTCAGACTGGCTTGGGACGTTATTTAGAATTAGATGTGGGTGTGGACCTAATGTATTGTAACGTGTTTTATCTGATCTTCACACAGTTACACACCAGCAGCTCAGTCAGTAAACCTCATGTGATCAGGGAATGTACTTGGGGTACTACAAAATAAACGACAGGATTCAAGATACAAGTGTATATTCTATTTGTTATTTCACATAACAAATAGAATTTCAAATTCTAACTTAATACACTTCCATCTAGTGACATAAACTTGGCCTCTTTAAGAAATTCAATTGTTCGTATTCTAATCTCTGAATTTTTGATATACTATCCCATGTATTATTTTAAAAACACCAGAGACACCAGAGTGAGCTTTTATCAATGAATCTAAAACATATTAAGGTGTTCTTCTTCTTCTTCTTCTTCTCTACGGGCAGTTTCCACAACTCGACGACTGATGCGCCTATTTTGTGTGTTGGAGGGTGGTGAGCCGGTCATTCCAGCCATCCAAGTTCAGACAGGAAGTTCCCCAGCTTCTTGATGTCACTGAAGACTTCCTGAAGGCTACCCGGTGTACCCAGGTAGCTTGCCCGGTATGTGGCTACTCCGTTGCATTCCAGCAGGACGTGGGCAGCTGTTTCTTCCGCCTCCATGCAGGCTCTGCATAGGGGGCTGTCCGTGATACCTAAGTTATAAAGGTGTCTGTTAAAGTTGCTGTGCCCTGTCAGTGCACTTGTAACGAGTCGTAGGCGTGATCTACTTAGCTGTATGATTGCTTTGGTGAGCCGGCGGTTGACCCGCGGTAGAGCAAGTCTCGCTTGTCTGCAGTCTGTCAGGCTGCTCCAGTAGTTATCATGTAGCTTCTCGGTGCGCTGTCGCATGCACCTTCTAAACCAGCTGTTAGGGAGTGGTATGATGGGCTCTGGGCCATAAGGTGCGAGCTCAGATCCCTTTCTAGCAAGTTCATCAGCTGCATCGTTGCCCCGAGCTCCACTGTGTCCCTTAATCCATTGAAGAATGATTTTGTTAGTTTGGTTCCCTACCTCATTCAGAGCAAGATGACACTCGTGGATCAGGCTGGATGTCATGACACTGCTATTCAGTGCCTGTAAAACCGCCATGCTGTCAGAGAGTATCCTTATCTTCTCTCCCTTAACTCTCCTGGCGGTGATTGCCTTTGCAGCTAAAAGTATACCCATGCACTCTGCTTGGAAAACTGTATTGTACTTACCTAGAGACATTGAGAGGTGTATGTTTAAGTCTTCCGAGAAAACCCCCGTACCAGTCCCAGACTTGGTTTTGGAGCCGTCCGTGAAGATACTTAGCTCGTTGTGCAAGGTTTTAGAGTCATTGCACTCTGTTAAATGAATTCTGTATTTTTTGTCGAAGACGAAAGCGGGCTCGATCTTGTCGGTTGCTGCTTCGACCAGTGGTGTGTCTACCCAGTCCTTAAGAAGAGTTGTGGTGTGTCTTACCTGATTGAATTTCAGTAGTTTCAGGTGCTTCAATCTGAGCGCTGAGAGTGCTGCTTCCTGTTGTATGAATAGATGTAGGGGTGTGATGCCTAGCATGGTTTCCAGGGCAGCTGTTGGTGCCGTCCTCATGCACCCCGTTATCGCGCAGCATGCTAGTCTCTGTAGGCTCTGTAGCTTGGTGTAGCAGGTCTTTAACGTCGTCCTGGTCCACCAGACTAAAGAGCCGTAACTTACCATTGGTCGGATGATTGTATTGTAGAACCACAGAAAGATTTTTGGAGATAGGCCCCATCGTTTGCCGGCCATCCTGCGGCATTGCCAGAGAGTGATGCCTGCGCTCTTTATCTTGTGGTCTATGTGGTTGCTCCAGTTGAGCTTGCTGTCTAAAACAACTCCTAAATACTTTACCTCGTTTGAGAATTTGAGTGTAGTTCCGAACAGTTTTGGAGCGTGGAAGTTGCCCAGGTTCCGTTTGTTGGTGAACATTACTAATTGTGTTTTCATTGGGTTTACCGACAGGTTGTACTCTCTGCACCAATTTTCTACCTGGCGTAAAGCTGCATGCATGGTGTCGCAGGTTGTGGAGGCAAGGTTGCCGACAGTCAGGATGGTGATGTCATCTGCATATCCTACTGTATAGAAGTACCTAGAGTTTAGCCTAGTAATAAGGTCGTTGACTACCAGGTTCCATAATAGGGGAGATAAGACTCCTCCTTGTGGGCATCCTTTGACGACGAGGGCCCCGTTGTTGTCGCCTTCTGTCAGTCTTACGACCCTGTTGCGTAGCATGTTGAGTATCCAGCCGATAAGCAGATCCTCCGCTCCGTGCCTTCGGAGTGAAATCTCTATGCTGGAGAAGTTAGTTTTGTCGAAGGCACCTTCTATGTCTATAAAGATGCCGAGACAGATCTGTTTGTTGTCTAGAGTAGATTCAATCATACCTACCACCTGGTGAAGGGCTGATTCTGTTGATTTTCCCGAGCTGTATGCATGTTGGTGTTGATGGATGGGAGCATTTCGCAGCGCGTTGCTCCTTAGTTCCCTGTCGCACAGCCTTTCTAATGTTTTGAGTAGAAAGGATGTGAGGCTGATTGGCCTGAATGATTTCGGGTTGGTATAGTCGCTCTTACCTGGTTTAGGTATGAACACGACCCTAACCTCCCTCCATATCAGTGGTGTATACCGGTGGGCCAGACATGATTGCATGATCCACGTTAGTACTTTAATGATTTTTTCCCCTCCCCACTGAAGTAGGGCCGGGAAGATGTTATCTATACCTGCTGATTTATAGGGTAGAAAACTGTCTATCGCCCACTTCACCTTTTCCGGTGTGGCGATTTGTTCCGCCCTTTCCCAGCAATGTGTAGTTGGTTTATGTTTGTCGTCGTTCCAGTCCATGTGCTGTATAATTTGACAATCGGGGAAGTGAGTTTGCAGGAGGAAGGTGTTATTATTGTGTCAAATTTATTTGTTATTTTTTAATTATGTATTAAGTATATAACCATCTACCTATTAAATTTAAAGTGAATGGGTTAAATTAAATTGTTTTTAGGGTTCCGTACCTCAAAAGGAATAAACGGAACCCTTATAGGATCACTTTGTGGTCCGTCTGTTTGTCTGTCTGACTGTATTGTATGTGACTGTTGAAAAATTCCAACCCTAAATGTATAAAATAGGCGATATTGTATGGTGTAAAGCAACTCTGAATTTAGAGACGAAAATGAAAACTAGTTTAAAGGGGCTCGGAAACCGGTTAATTTTCCAAACCGGTTTCGGTCATTGACCCCGGACCGGAATGGATTTCGGTTTAGGTTTCGGTTACCGGTTATTAACCGGTTAATCTGAGATACCGGTTTATTACATATTGCGGTTCCGGTGAGCGAAATTAACCGGTTAATTTCAGATGCGGCGGTATTAGCAGACACTGTTCGCGCCATCAGTTTTATACCTACACCGAATAAAAGCCGCTCTTACACGAATACACGTGAAGTTAAGAGATTGAATAGGTAGATAGGAAGTAAGGAACCTACTTCAAGTGTAATTGGTATTTCTGTGAAGTGTTATATTTTACTGTTTATAGATTATCGACTGTATTTCGTTAGGGTAAAGGTTTAGTAGGTTTGTACCTAATAAACCTATTAGGTACCACACACATGATACTCCTGTTTTTTTTTGTATAGATGTTATAGGTACCTATGCATAAAAAAAGCTAAGTTTGACAGGGTACCTACTACTATTTAGCGCCACCAGAATGGACGCTAAGAGTTATTTTTTATATTTAACAAAATTAAAATAGGAAGTACGAGGAGTTTATCAAGATGGCATATACCTATGTAGGTACCTATGGTATATTATTAAAACAGCATAATAGGATAGGTATTTACTTATGATAGTCTACATAGGCTTCTCAAGAATTTCGCCGTCATGTAGGTAGTTACTAGGCAGGTACAACCTAGGTACTTATGTAGTAAATGTGCATTTTTAAGCGAAAGTTTTGTTTGGATTTAAATCGTATATCTAGTGATATAACGAATTTTCAATTTTTCACATTCGCGAATGCAAATTCGAATGCGAATATTGGCCTCTAACATTCGCGAATCCGAATGTTCACTTCCAAATGAAAGACACGCAAAATGTTAGACAGGTTAGACATATGTTTAAACCAAACATAGCCGAGCCTATACAAATTGATATTAAAATACGACGAAAATAATAGTGTTATCTATATTTACACTAATATTATAAAAGGAGAAGATTTGTAATTTTGTATGTTTGTAACGAGTAAACACAAAAACTAAAGGAACGATTTAAAAAAAATATTTCAACATTAGAATGCAACATTCTTCCTGAGTAACATAGGCTATATTTGTTACTAGAAAAATTGGGGATCCCTACTAAAACTTCAATAACTACGAGAGAGGGGTGTGCTCATCTATAAAATAGGCTATTAGGCAGTTCTTTTCAGAACTACTTAGAAATTTACTCTGAATGTCCACCCGTGCAAAGCCGGGGCGGGGCTCTAGTGATGTTATGGAGTGAACTTAGTTGGTAACTACTTTTATTACACACAAGGATAGTTTGCAGCCCGAGACAAACGCGAGGGCTGTGAGGTGAACAACGCTTACGCATTTCATAAGACATGTTACAAAACAATTGCGCGTAAAACATATTATATAAAATATTAAAATCTTAATTGACAATAAAATCACAATTCATTAATTTGCTTAAGACACACATAGCTAGAGAATTGCAGGATGAATGAAAAATATAATAAGCTGGCACACCGTATGCTTTTAGGGTTTCATAATCAAACTCGGAACCCTTATAGTTTCACCGCGTCCATCTGTCCGTCTGCCCGTCCGTCCAACGTCTTAGTAAACTTACTTGAAAATCCTCCATGAACATTTAGCGGTCAGGAAGCTTTGTGCCCGGTGGATACCTCATAATTTGACAGAGGCCCAAAAACTCCGTCGTATAGATTGGTCTCGTGAAATGGTTCAAAGATTCAAAGGAGGTGTCTCAAATGCTGTGTTCGATATACTACTCTGTCAAGAAAGTACCGAGAAAAGATGATTAATACTCAAAATGTTTGTATTCATCCAAAATTATTTTATCACCTTCAAAGTATGCTCCTTCAGAAACAATAGACTTACGCCAACGAATAATACAATCATCAAAAAAATTTTCAAGCGCTGTTTCCGGAATTGAGTTCAGTTTTGCGCCGCGAATTCTCCTTTATGGGTTCTACCGATTGAAAACGGGTGCCACGAAGTGGTAATTTGAGTTTAGGAAAAAGAAAGAAGTCGGCTGGAGCCTTATCTGGTAAATATGGACAAAAATTCGTTCACAATTATTGCCTTGTGCGAAGGCGCACTTCGTGGTGCAAAATCCAAGAATTTTCTTTCCAGAAATCTTGCCTTTTTCGTCGAATTTGCTGCCTTAAACGCCGCATAACGCTTAAATAATATTCTTTATTTACCGTTTGACCTTCCGGCATGAATTCCGAGTGCACAACATCGCGATAGTCAAAGAAAACAGTCAACATGACTTTGACTTTTGATCGACTTTGGCGTGGTTTTTTCGCTTTCGGTTCAGTTGGAAGGTGCCAATCCGAAGCTTGTTGACTAGTTTGCGTGTCAAACTCGTAAACCCACGTCTCGTCACCAGTAACAATGCGTTTCATTAATGTTGGGTCGGAATTGACTCGTTCTAGCATGTCCTCAGCGACTCTCATGCGATTGAGTTTTTGGAGAAAATTCAGGTCTTTTGGGACTAGCCGAGCGGAAACATGTTTCAAACCCAAGTGATTATTTAAAATGGTACGGATCGACACAGAAACACAGAAAGTTCGGCGGCTATCTCTCTCAATGTTGAATTAGGATTTTCGGTCACTATTTCCTTCACTTTTGCAATGTTAACTTCAGTTGCAGACGTTGATAGCCCACCAGAGCGAGACAAATCTTCTATTACATCTCGACCGCTTTTGAACGCTTTGTACCAGTCATAAGCACGTGTGTTTGATAAAGTCGATTCACCGTAAGCCTTCTATAACATTTTCAGTGACTCCGAACACGAAATTTCATTGGCGATGCAAAATTTAAGACAAAATCTTTGTTCGATGTTTTTGTCCATTATGAAATTCGCAATACACACTAGATATGATATAACTAAAAACAGCACTGTCTTTAATATAAATAACAGATGCAACTCAAACTCCGCACCAAAATAGAAAACAGTTGTGCCAATCAACAACAAAAAAAAACAAAATTTGAATTTAGAACCATAAATAAATCATCCATTCCCGATACTTTCATGACTGAATGTACTTACGGGTGAAGAAAGCTGGATTTATTGTTATGATTCTGAAACTAAGAGACAGTCGGATATCTGGGTGTTTCTTTCCGAGGAGTTGCCAACTAAAGTGAAGAAAGGTCGAAGTGCTGGAAAAAAGATGGTGGCTTCGGAAGGACAGGTCATTACGCAACAATAGTTTTAGAGAATCGAAAAACAGTTACTGCAGAGTGGTACACTAACAATTGCTTGCCATCTGTCTTGGAAGAAGTTCGGGAGAAACGACCTCGCAGTAGGATCCTTCTTCACTACCACAACGCCTCGTTGCACACCGCCAAGCAAACAATCGACTACTTGGCGACGACAGACGTGGAATTACTGGGTCACCCGCCCTATAGCCCCGACCTCGCACCTTACGATTTTTATTTATTTCCGAAAATAAAAGAAAAACATCAAGGAAAACGTTTTATGGACGCTGAGGAAGCAGTGGCTTCGTTTCAAAAAGCCGTCGAAGACATCCCTAAGGACGAGTGGGAAAAGTGTTTTTCTCAGTGGTTCCCTCGGATGCAGCGATGTATTGATGTAAATGGACAATAATTTGAAAATCTATAAATATAAAAGAAAGTCGTGTTAGTTACACTATTTATAACTCGAGAACGGCTGAACGGATTTGACTGAAAATTGGTGGGGCGGTAGCTTAGAACCAGGAGAAGGTTATAGGATACTTTTTATCCCGTTCCAGTGGAACTTAACATAAAACGTGAAAATGTGTTATTAACGAAAATGACAGCCAATGACAGCAAAAAAAATATGAATGAAAAAAAAGTCTAGCCGTTGATTATTTACAAATGGTATAAAAAAGGAGAATCAACAGCTAAAATGTCGTCTATAGTTAAATATGGTTGATATTTGATAATTTGAAATTTTGAAGTTGACAGTTGATATGTCAGTTTCGAATTTCTATTAGCTTATTGTACGGATATTATCATTAGCAATACGATGCCGCGTCCAAGACAATCTGATCTTTCGCGACAAAGCCGTAATGCAACTAGGATTCGAAACATTGCGAATGAAAGAACTGAAGAACAAGAAATTGGAAGCGAAGAGCACCGCGGTAGTATGGCTCGAATTTGTGCTTCTCAATCACAAGAGCAAAGAGAGGTAGCCCGTGAAACGGCTCGGTTGGCAATGAGGAATCGTCGAGCAAACCTCAGAGATCAAGAACTAGATAACTAACGACGCACAAGAAGAAATTTATCAAGTACTGATTGTGGCATGTTCACGGGTCGGAAGACCATCAGCGTTATTTGTTCTTGCGCCTGATAATAAAACGAAAAATGTAGTCTATCACAAGGTGCTTCAATGAAGAGTGAAAACGAAGCACCAAAATACATGGCAAAGATATTGTTACCTAAAATACACAAACCCGAGGACCCGCTGCGTCCCATTGTAAGCCAGATTGACACACCAACATACAGTCTGGCCCAGCACGTAGCGAAGGTGCTCTCACTACTAAGAGGACACACAAGAGCACATACAAAGGATTCATAACATTTTGTAAGTGAGATTAAACATATACATCATGCTAACAATTAAACCATGGTCAGTTTTGATGTTCAGTCTGTGTTTACCTGTCTACCTGTAGCAGACTGCATCACAATAGTATCAAAGAAGCTAGAGGAGAACAACATGCCAGAGGAATATGCTGAATATACTTAAACGGTAAATCTAACCACAATCCAACACAGTTAGCTACAGTGGGTATATCTTTGTTTCAGAGAGCACAAGGGATCTGAGATCAGCAACACCTGGCTGACGAAATACATCATGTCAAGCAAATAGTTGTCAGACAATTTCTGCGTGGATAGGACCGCAACCAACAACTAAATATGAGGGAACCAAGTTAATAACTTTGACATCAGGAAGTCTAACACCACAGTCCCCCGTGATCATGGCTGCTGTAAAGCCACCGAAACTTCGGGAAAATAAAAAAGGAAATAAACGCGATAAAATCTGTATAATAGTTTTATTTGAATACATTAGATGGCCAATAAATAATCTTTATATTTGTATTTTAAAATGAATATTTAATTAATCATTTTTTAAATCAGCACATTTATAACCTCAATGGCGAAACAAAGTTTGCCGGGACAGCTAGTATATAATAAAAACGAATAACTTGCTAGTTTGTTCAGTTTTTGATTTTCTAAGAACTATCAGTATCACCCTCGTAATAAGGTGCTTTATTCACCTAAAAGCGATGCAATAGGAGCAACATTAAGAACAAGTGTGTTGAAAAAATATATAATTCTTACGAGTTGTATTAACATTCCATATCCAAATATATGTATATAGTTTCCCTTTTATTTGTCAAAAACATTCGCCAAACATTTGCATAGTTTCTTGCGAATGAGAATATCAAAAAATATGCAAATATTTGCGAATGCGAATATTCGTTACATCACTAGTACATACCTATTTTCGCACCTGCCTATCATCAACTGATAATGGTGATGATCATATTCATCATAATGTTCAATAACTGCGATCAATAATTGCATTCCGCCAAACTACGTGACACTATTCAATATGTACCTACCGAGCGTAGAACTCAAATCATAAAAATTTGGTTGAAAATAAAAAAGGTACCTATTAATAAATATACTTAATTTATCATAATTATCATCACCATTATCATTATCATCGTCATCATCATAACCGTCGACATAATTAGTGACATCGTCATCATCATCGTCATCATCATCATCATAATCATCGTCGTCGTCATCATCTTAACCAACATTATCATAAACGTTATTATCCTCATAAAGATAAACGTGATCGGAAACTCAGAAAAGTGAACATCATTAATCATTATGCGCCACACACATATTAATCGACTTCATATAAATCAGTGTGCGGCGCCTGGCCAGAAAACATAGTGGATGAAAATGATGTATCCCACATTAAAACGTTTTTTTTTCAAAAATATATCTAAATTCCATTATAAAGACAAAGCTTTGTCCCAACTCATGAGTACCGACTGACTGAAAATTAAGTATTATCATCATTGTTAAAATAAACGACTGTCACGGTACGTTAATGTGTATGCAAGACGCAACTCAATCCCCTTAGCGGCGAAAATGAAAGAAACCACAAGTATCCGCGTGAATGAGACAAACGAATTAAAGGCAGCGCATGCTGGAAAGAGAACGCATGTATGACTCAGCGCTTGGCCTTGAATGATTACTAGCCAGCGCGGCGCGGGCGGCGTGCTTCTGAGCAAAACCGGTTTATTCGAGTCTCAATACCGGTTAGCGCATGTTATGAAATTCCGTTCTCGGTAATCGAGCGCGCGTGTCGTACTTTTGAGAAAAACCTTTATTTTCAGGTTTTAATACCGGTTTAATTGATTAACCTAAATGTTTTCGGTTTCGCTCAATACCGCTCCCTCCATTAACCGGTTACTCAAAGAACGAAATTTTAACCGCTTCATGAACGAAATTAACCGGTATTTCAAAACCGGTTTCAAGCCCTGGTTTAAACTAGCTGTGATTGAAATAATTGCCCGCTGTACCTACTCTTCATTTTGAATGGCCCGACATACACTTAACCAGCTTTTTATTTCCATCCTGTAATTATTTGAAATATTATTTAATATTTAGTTTTGAATTCAAATTTACTGTAGGTAGTTCCTTAGTGGTATTTTTCCCAAGGTTATAATTTAATATTATTTCCTGTTCTTTCCTATAATGAACATAACAAGTTGTACCTAATCAATTCGTTAAACTTGTTAAACAGAAATAGATACTACCATGTAGTAGGTAAGGTATCTAACGTATTTTAAAGGTGTGTTCACATTCTCGGTTTGCGTCGTCCTCTTTCGGAAAAGTTGTTGCAGGACGCCTTTGTAATCATAATTATGATCTGTATATTTACATCATTAACATTAAGTACTAGGTGGTCATGTGAAGTTCTGATATGAAAGTGATAAGTAGGTATTCAGCGTTCTATATGAATGGGCGTTACTCAATGATATTAGAAGTAAAAAGGTTTTACTTTTAATATAATTGGCGTTACTGTAGTCGCCGTGCTGTTTGCGCGGACACACTACACCTATAACTAAAACCTCCTTATGTGTTCGTAGGTTTATAGTGTGGTCGCTTTGGAACGGAATATATTTTGTTGATAGGTTAGATAGTTGTCAAGGGCAAACCAGTAGCTTTGCCCTTGTATTACGCACTGCCAATAGGCAAGATTAATAAACATACCATAATAAGATTATGTTTATTAACCTTGAATTCTTTACCGATATGGTAATTTAAGAACCACTTGGTGTAGGTAGGTCAGCTCACTGTAAAGGGTGGTGGTTGTATCGACAAACTCATGGTCTAAGATCCGGTCTAAGAAATATATACCCTCATCTCTTACTTATTAGTGATACGAAATAAATGATTGATAATATTCACATTAATACATTGCACATATGTTGGCTAGTTAAATTGCGGCCGGATGATATTATATAGTTAAATTTTAAATGCGAGTGGTGAGAGTGAGAAAGATGCGTTGCGCGCGCAACTTCATGACAGACAATGGTAGGGTAAGTTCGCTAGTTCACCGACCACGTCCAATTACTAGAACATTTTTATTTCGCTTCCCAAACTTGCCAACTCCACTAATAAGTCGAGAACTAGCGAACTTACCTTATAAGGAGATTTTTTTTATGAAGATTTTTGTAATTACATCATTAGCATATTCATTATTAAAATCAATTATGAAAGCAGGCAAACTTACGTTATCAATTCTGTTGGTTATAATCTTTTACCTAATGTACGTATTATTTTGAATAACCGGGAATATTCCCTCAAGGGAAACAGATAAAACAAATTTAATTAAAACATTAACTATATAATATCATCCGGCCGCAATTTAACTAGCCAACCTATGTGCAATGTGTTAATGTGAATATTATCTATCATTAATTTCTTATCACTAATAAGTAACAGATGAGGGTATATATTTCTTAGACCGGATCTCGTACTATCATATCTCACGCGTGAATCCGTAGGTGAAAATTCAAATTTTGGATTGAAGAATGACATTCCACCATTTGCCTGAGTTTAACCGGATCTTGGGAAAATTATAAAATATCACAACTTTCTAAATGTTTATTTTTGTATTCACAAATGCAATGGAAGTAACGACATTAAATGCTGACTTGTCTAATGCGATATCTAAATTGTCTTAACCGGCTTAACAGGCTTCACAAGATTCTAAAAAGTTTTGTAGCTTACCCTAACTGTCGCGAGTGAATGGCCGTCCGATGCGATCGTGCTACTAGTCATTTAGCCAGTCTGTATAAAAATAACGACGCGACGGCGCAACGGTTTTAAACTGTTGCGAACGAATTTTACAGAGAGTTGTTGTAGTCAAACATTCGCTCGTTTCAGTTTGGGGTTGCCTTATTTGTTAATACATATTAAACTTGAACTTGAACACAGACTGTTTTAAAATATTTTAATAATATACTTGCAGTTATTAAAATATATTACCATCTAGAAACTCGTAATTGCACTATTGAAAATACTCTCCAATTCCTTTTCCGTCAATCTCACAAGTCTCACGGACTCTTCCCAAAGTATTTCATTAGTCTTGTCGTTCGACCGACGGACGAACTGACGGACTTCGCAATTCTTAAAGTACGCACCACTGATCTCTCCCGCCGCCTTGTCCAAAGCTACATGCAGCGCCGTCTGGGCACCTTGCCACGGCGTTTTGAACAAAATAACGAAAGCGATCCTCAAAAATGCTCCAGTTATTACGTCCACGGAGTCAAATATCCTCGTCCCGACCGCACCAGGATCCACATTATTGATCACTACGTGGGATCCTTTCAATCTTTTCGTCAGTTCCCTCGCAAATAAGACCAAACAAATCTTACTGTTAGCGTACAGCTGTAGCCTATACCAATAGTTACACTTGTTAAAATTTTTGATATCCATACTTCCGATCAAGTGCAGCACCGATGCTGTTGTTATAATCCTGCTCGGTTCTTCAGTCTTCCCTGTCTTCTTTAAAAGCGGTAAAAGTAAGAGAGTAAGCAAAAACGTACCGTAGTAATTCACTTGCATGATAAAGTTCATTCCGTCGTCCGTCAGTGAGTCTGCAGGCACGCCGACGCCCGCGTTGTTAATTAAAATGTCCAGCCTGTCTTCAGTTTTTAGGATATCAGCTGCAAACTTCCGAATGGACTCCAGAGAAGCGAGATCTAGCAGTTTGAAGACGACGTTCTTGTTTTCTGTTTCATGTACAATTCGTTTTCTTGCGTTTTCGCCTTCGTCTTTAAAAGGGCACGCGATGATGACTCGAGCTCCTCTATGCGCCAAGTCCGTAGCTATCTCCAGCCCCATCCCCGCGGTGCCTCCGGTCACTACAACGGTCTTCCCTTCTAACCTTCTTCTCGACCGACATATTGCATTCGTACTCTTCTGGTATATTCCTACCGTGAGAGCGATAATTATTATGATGGCTATTATTAAGAGAGCGCCGTACATGCTTGTCAAGTCGTATTAGCTGAACTATGGTAGAATGATGGCTTTATACGTCGAACATGAATAGTAATTCAAATCAGTAAGCGGTGCGCGGGGCGGGGGCGGTTTCTCACACCAACGTTTGATTATTCGTATAATTTCGGAGCATCGACCCGTGACGTAAGTACATGTATTACATCCTTTGATCTAGATTGATTTAATCGTTTTAATGGTTATTCGGTAAACAAAGGCTTATAAGATCGCTAACGATTAGCGCAGGACGAATAGCATTGACCGTAAGTACTGAAACGACCCCGATACAATGTATTGGAATGTAATGCGTAGAACTGAAGTTTGTACACTTATATTAGGTTTAGATATCCTGGCGAGCATATAGGTACAAAAGATAAGTTTGGTCGTTGTATTTTGGTAGTCATTGCTAACTACTATTTAATTATTACCTACTACAGATCAATAGCGCAAAGCTTGGTAATATATTACTTAGCTACGTAACATGTGCGTATCAACTTTGTATTTTTTAGATTACGTAACATATTTATTTGTAACTAGCTGTGCCTGCGACTTCGTCCGCGTGGAATTTAACTTAACAAAAAAGCCCACTCCCGCGTTTTGAGCCCGCGCGACAGGAGCCATTTTTCTAATTTTGTTTTTCTAAAATAAAAGTAGCCTAAGTTACTGCTTATAACATCAGCTATCTGCCAGTGAAAGTCCCGTCAAAATCGGTCCAGCCGTTTCGGAGATTACCCGGAACAAACACACATACAGACAGACAGACAGACAGACAGACAGACAGACGGACAGACAGACAGACAGACAAACATTTTTTAAATCGCGTTTTTGCTATAGGTGTCGTATGTACTTTGATATGCACTTAGTGAAAAGGTGTTATTTTGATATTACACACAGACACTCTAATTTTATTTATTTGTATAGATAGCTGAGCCCGCGACTTCGTCCGCGTGGAATTTAACTTAACAAAAAAGCCCACTCCCGCGTTTTGAGCCCGCGCGACAGGAACCATTTTTCTAATTTTGTTTTTCCAAAATTAAAGTAGCCTAAGTTACTCCTTTTAACATCAGCTATCTGCCAGTGAAGGTCCCGACAAAATCGGTCCAGCCGTTTCGGAGATTACCCGGAACAAACACACATACAGACAGACAGACAGACGGACAGACAGACAGACAGACAAACATTTTTTAAATCGCGTTTTTGCTATAGGTGTCGTATGTACTTTGATATGCACTTAGTGAAAAGGTGTTATTTTGATATTACAAACAGACACTCTAATTTTATTTGTTTGTATAGAAGACTAGCTGTGCCTGCGACTCCGTGCGCGTGGAATTTGACTTAACAAAAATGTAATTTAACAAAAAAAATCGTTTAGTTTGCAGAGTTTACGAAAAGTTAATAATTCTGTTAATAAATAATTAAGTTATGAAAGAAATAACTATGCTAAGTTTAATCTCATGTTTCTTTATATCGCAAAAGCCCGCTCCCGCGTTCTGAGCTCGGGCGTCAGGACCCAACGTTTTTTTTGTTTTTCTAAAAGAAAAGTAGTCTGTTTATAACTTAACTGCTTATAACATGAGCTATCTGTCAGTGAAATCCCCGTCAAAATCGGTCCAACCGTTTCGGTGATACTCTTTGATTTCATGTGTTTAGATATTTTTACGCAAAACGCTTAATGTTTTTCTAACATTAAAGTAGTCTAAGTAGTACCTTAGAAAGGAGTACCTTATAACATCAGCTATCTGCTAGTGAAAGTCCCGTCAAAATCGGGCCAGCCGTTTCGAAGATTACCCAGAACAAACACACACAGCAGACAGACACACAGACAGTAATTTTTTATAAATCGCGTTTTTGCTATTGGTGCCGTATGTACCTACTTTCATATGCATTTAGTGAAAAGGTGTTATTTTGATATTACAAACAGACATTCCAATTTTATTTATTTGTATAGATAGATGTAAATATAGCTACTAGGTAAGCGGGTATTTAAATATACTATTGACGCAATCTCCTACAGTTTAAGGCATTATGAATTCATATAATATAGTTAAGGCTAAAGCGCCCATCTAGCGCAATATTATCACGGTGGATATGATACTAGTAAATCACTAAATATACAAAAATTGCCAGTTTTTCTGGTTATCTGCCGTTCTTGAAATGTTTTAGAGTAAAATAAATGTATTAATAAACGCACTGCATACCGTGTTTGTCGCAAATCACAAATCACATTTTGAATTTCGCGGGCTAGACAGGCGCCTTCACCTTATCATTTTTTTTACATCTTACAATGTTTTACGATAAAGTAGGACAGAAGAAGGGGAAGGCAGGAGGTTTGAGCTTCCATCTCGCTTTACGCCGATATTTTGTGAAAGGTAATTGAGTAGGTATATAACCTATTGGTATTTGACGACCGCTCGGCGCAGTGGCTCGAGCGTAGGCCGCTCGGCTCCCTGCACATAGTGGTTGCGGGTTCGATTCCCGCCGGGGCAAATTTCGGAAATGGCCTTTTTTTAATTTGCCCAGGTCTGGGTGTCACTGGGATCGCCCCCGGTCCATTGTAACTACCGGTACCCATAGTACAAGCGTTACTTAGTTGTTTGAGCAAATACATTTATCTTATCTTAGTTTGTGACCATACAGTTGGTGTGTCAGTCGGGCGATATTTTATTTATTTATATTGATTAAGTAAATATAATAGGTTTACCTAATCTGTTATTAAAATTTGGAGTATTTTATCACCTTTGTAAATTTGAAGCGTCAATAGCCTAGTGGTTAGAAGGCCGCCCGGTAGCTGTGAGGTTCCGGGTTCGATCCCCATCCTGGCCGTTAAACTTACGTCGTGCGACTGAGTGCATGTGCTTGTGGACTGATACTGTTTCTTTAGTTAAGTCTGGTGTTATAATTTTTTTTGTTATTGTCTCACTCATTTTGCTCGAAAATGAGTAAACGAGGCGCTGTCATACATGGGAGAGCTCAAGTGATTGTCTGCAGTATAGACAAATACTTTGAAAGCGAGAAACAGCAAAATTTAGAATTGATGCAACAATTAAAGGCAGCATATCTTGTTTTGCTCACCCTACCTAACTGGTTAGAATTGACAGCTATGATATCACAATATGGCGCAAAGTCGATCCTATTCTCATTTGAATCGCATAGTAAAATAACCTAAACCAAGTAGAACAAAGGTAGTCTGTGAAATAGAAGTACTATACTACCTTTAGGTAGGTACGCTAAAACACAATCGAGTTTTATGTATATATATTACCTATGTATAATAACTTACGAACACTTGAAACATTGTTGGAGTTCATCATCAGTCAATTTAACGAGCCTTACCGATTCTTCCCAGAGTGTCTTCGCTGTTTTATCATCATACGCTCGAGGAACAGCTCTGCTGGCCTCACAATTCTTGAAATATACTCCACTCACTTGACCTGCCTTCTCATCTATAGCTACGTGTAAAGTCGTCTGCGCACCTTCCCGTGCATTTTTAAACAAACCATTGACCAATAATTTTAAAACAAACCCTTTGTATATGTTTCTGGAATCGAAAATTTTCGTACCAACTGCACCCGGGTCTACGCTGTTGATCACCACATTTGTCCCTTTCAATCTTTTGCTCAGTTCATTGGCAAACAACAGTAGACATAACTTACTGTTACTGTAGATCTGTATTCTGTACCAATAGTCCGTCCTGTTCATATTTTTAATGTCCACCTTTCCAAGTTGGTGTAATACCGACGATGTAACTATGATTCTGCTCGGTTGATCTTTCGTGTTTTTCAAAAGTGGCAGAAGTAGGAGAGTGAGCAAAAATGCTCCGTAGTAATTCACTTGCATTATAAAGTTCATTCCGTCTGACGTCAAGAAGTCGCCGGGAACTCCGACACCAGCATTGTTGATCAGGATGTCCATCCTATCTTCCGTCCTTATAATATCTTCTGCAAACGCTCTAACTGATGCAATGGAAGCTTGGTCTAAATATTTGAAGATCACATTTTCATTACCCGTTTCTTCTATGATTGATCTTCTCGCATTATCTCCCTCTTCTTGAAAAGGACATGCTATTATGACTCTGGCTCCTCGACGTGATAAGTCCATTGCGATTTCTAAACCGATGCCTGTGGTACCTCCTGTCACTATCGCACTCTTCCCGTCTAACCTAGCCCGCGATAGGCATACTGCATTTGTATTTTTCTGGCTTACACCAATGAATAATAATATAATAATGATAATAGATATTACTAATAGTACCGCGAGCATCGTTTTGGATGTAAATATGTAGACTGGTGTGTTGTTTGCTCGAGGTTTGGGTTTTTAACTCTATTTATATGACAACAAAAACGACAGGGGACAAAAAAGACTTCGTTAATCTGTAAATTTCAGTTCCAACCTGTTGAGATCACGGCGAGCTGGCAATTCTAATCGACGGAAGACATAGAAAACAAGTTATAAGTACTTTTTGAAAATAAACTATTATTTTCGCAGCTAATTATATTTCCATTTGCAGGACGAATGTTGACTAATTACTGGTATTTTCGTGTCAACGTAGAATTATATTTTTAACCCCCGATTAAAAAAAGAGCGGTGTTATAAGTATAACATGTGTATGCTGTTTTTTGTTGGATAGGTATTCTGATCAATAGTGTATTTAGCTATGTTTCCTGAAAATTAGTTCAGCCGTTTGAAAATTATCAGCTCTAATGTAGTTTAAAAAGTCGTCGGATCGGGGGTTTCAAAATTTACAATTTTAGTTATGTTTGATTGGAATATAAATATGTAGTTGTTTGTTTGTACCAAGTCTTCCCGCATGCGGTGAACGGGTTGCATGGCGCAATATGGTGAAATGATCTATTGTCTATGGCAAGCTACTTGATTTCTTTAATCAAAGATGCCACCACATCGCGGCTGGTATCTATGCTGTTCATGTAATCTCATTCGTCAACTTGAAATTTATGGCCGGGGTACCTAGCACCGGTTTGGCAATAGGTACCTTTTTATACTACAAAGTCGGCAAATAAGCGTTCGACCTGCCTGATGTTAAGCAGTTACCGGTGCCTATAGATGCTTGCAATACCAAATGCATTGCTCGCACTTCGCTGACATGAAGGGAAGTGGGACAGAGAGAGAAGAGAAGGCGGTTGAGCTTTAGGAGCTCTCTCAGTCATTGTATGAAACGTAGTTATAATATGGCACGGTCGCTGATCACGAAGAAATTCGTACAATTACCTGTTATTACCTGTCTCTGTCACTCCCGCGTAAATCTAATACGTCTCGCTCACACAGTTGCCGGTCACACGCAGTTCATGGCAACTGTGTGAGGGAGACATATTAGATTCACGCGGGAGTGACAGAGACAGGTAATAACAGGTCATTGTACGAATTTCTTCGTGATCAGCGACCGTGCCATAGCAACTTTACACCTATTTTCTGTGAGAGGGTAGTACTTACTAACCCAGTCGAGTCCGCTTATAGGTACTACAATTGTTTTGGGAGTAATATGTAACGTAATTATTGAATCATTCCATAAATATTGAAATGCAATTAAATAATACAGACGAAACAAGAAACAATTAATTTAATAACTTATTACCTAAACACACTTTGTTCTTTATAACACATTTCATTGCGTAATAAATTATTAATAGGTAAGTATTCCTTAGCGGTAATTCACACGGTTAACCCGGCACCGATCATTTTCTTACATTTTGCTGCACGCGGTTGTCAAATACGGCCATTATCTGGCAAAAATGTAGAGACAAAACGTTGTCGGCTTCTTTGAGTGAATAATCGTTTAATAAAGGTAGACATATTTTATGTTAGTACTCATTAAAAATAATATATTTGACTTAGAAATAAGATATAAAAATCTACAATTATTATCACACTATACGGTCATGACACATATTATTTATTTTTATAAAAATGATTGACTTGTACACTTCTGGAATCTGTCACATTATTGTTTATTAATTACCTGTGTATTTCAAGGTGTTTACCTTCAACCCACATCGCGCTATGCCAGGGTTAGGCATTATTATTCAGTGATTGATCACTTCTCGTTTTTACAACATTGTTGTTAAACTCTATTCATTTATTTAGCATGGAAGGCATCACACCAAAGCAATTATCTTCTATCCATCTCTGTTTTATTAATTATTATTTTGGTTTGTAAACATTTAAATTAATGTAAAGTGTGAGTAGTGTGCACAGCTCACTAAACTGGCTTTCAAATTTAATTTAAATACCATAATCTGAGTGAGATTTGATTACTATTTACTTATTTAGTGACAATGGTGTTGCCTGATCACATTCTGTTGCTGTTCCTGAGAATGTACATCATTTTTTATTCATTGAAAAGAGTAACCATTGAGCTTCTTGCCGGATCTTCTCAGTGGAAGCAGCATTCCGAACCAGTGGTAGATTCTGACTATTCGTAAAAATGCTTACAAAAATAAAAAATAAATTGAGTTTGAGTTAGAGTTAAAAGGCGCTGTGTTCACACTAATTTATTAACATTATACTTACCTATATAAAATGAATATCTATATACAATAAAATTACTACTAAGCCTATGGCCCACAATATTTGTCCCTTTCCACACTGATGTGGAATGTTACAAAATAGTGACGTGATCTTTTTCTTTGATGTTGCCCACTTGCAGCCGAATAGTCAGATATTGAAAAAAAACACTTGCCCCTCAGTTGTTTGTGATGTCTAGCTTATTTCTATGAGATGTTATAGTTAAAAAGTCCACATATTTTAACTGCGCTAGAGTATTCGGCGCGGAGGGTGATTTGTACATACACCATCAAAATTATAGTTAAATCAGTGGCAATGTCTCAGGGTCACGTGGTGTACAGTGGTTCGGCGTACATTCTCGTCGGCACCGAGATATTGCTGGCGGCCACTGGCGGCGGCTCCCGGCTGATAAGGAGCGCCTCTCTCGCTCGTTTCTTAGCTGCGATAAAGAGAGCAAAGTTAGTCTGATGTGGTGTTAGAACTTGATCGGCTTGATGAGGTTTGCCAGATTCCAAGTTAACTCTACTTGTCAACTTGTCAAACTTGAACCATCTAAATGGGGCATTGGGGCCCACGGCTAGCGTTCCTTGCTAAATATCGGTAATTAGTCAAATCAGGGGTCAGGGGAAGGCGCAACCATCATTTTTCTGCGCATCTTTTTACTCGATTACGGCAAAGGAAGGGTTATGTTTTAACTGTCTATGTATGTATGTATCATTTTAGCGCCTAAACTACCTATCCGATTTTGATAAATGAGGTGTCAATTGATTTGTTATTATGGTCCAGATGACATAAGCTACCTTTTATATGAACAGAATCAATATGACGGATGTTACATCTAAAACAGCGGCGGTACTAGATTTTTAACTATCGTACCGAGTAGGATGTCTAATGAAAGCAGGGAAAATTTGAGTTAAATACCTAGTAACTACTCGAATATAAAATAGACCAAGCGACAGAAAAATCAAGTTTTACTATTTTTCAGCATTTAGGAATACTACTAGCGCTATCTATCGGCAGTTCTGAATATAATTCGTGTAATTTCGTAGTCGGATTATATTTTTCAAAAGTATTTACTTTTTGAACCACGAGTAACAAGTAAAAAACTTACCACTAGAATGCATACAACACAATACAAGTGTCGCTATAAACGCGGCGAGTGGGAGCACCCCAGCTAAAGCCAGCAATGCATGCTGCGCAGGCGAATGTTTCGTCCTAGAGACGCCGCAGCTAGTGATGTTATGAACATTGAAATTCTCCAGGATCCCTTGAAACTCAGTGCCTAGCGCGCGGATGGTGGACTTCATTGCTTTCGGCGTCAAAGCTTCACCAGATTCCACTTTACGGAATTGGAAACAGGGTCTGTGAAATTTGAGTACAGATGAGTAATATATTTGAATTAAACACTGCTTGGTTTCGTGGTTTGAGCGAAGGCCGCTCAGATGGAGTGGTTCCGGGTTCAATTCTAGAATAGAATAACATTTATTTGTAAAAACATGAGTTTACATACAGGTATGCAATATGGAAAATTTAATACACGTGCTTCATGTTTAGCCTTTATAGCGTACAAATTATTGAAAAAAACTATATATATATTGAAAATAATGGAATTGTAAAAATGAAATCGTAAAATATTGAATTAATAATATTATATAAACTTATATGGCAATTAAGAGAACTTATAATAATAATAAACGTTTTATAAAATGTTATCTTTTAAATAATCTGTTATATTATAATATGCTTTGTTAATCAAAAGGCTTTTTAATTTGGTCTTGAATGGCACAGCGTTAATTTCTCTCCAGTCCTTTGGTATCTTATTATAAATGATAGGTGCCATACAGAAGATACTATTCCTCACAAGTGCAGTATTGGAGTCATGTATCAGAGCTTATTGTCACGCCTGTTGCGCTTAGCCACATCAGATAAGCGAGGAAATAGATCTAGTTGGAGTAAATTTCGGAATCTTGTCTGGGTGTTACTGGAATCGTAACCAGCCCAGCCCATATATGGTATCATAGTTTAAGCATTGCTTTGATTGGGACCACGACCTTTTGTTGATATGCAGTCTAAGCAGATGGCTTTTAGGTGTCATCCTAATGAGGCTTGAATTCACGATTACAGTATCAATCAAGACTTAAATGATTTAGAAATAAAAACTCTTTCCCAGTACAATAATTACAAATGGCCTTGTTACTTGATCACTCACCCAGGATTAGTGAAAAATGCAGTATTTGCATCATGTAGCTGCATTCTCAAGCCCTTCTGCGCAAGCGTAGCCGTCATTCTATCGCGCAGATCGTTGTACCGCTGCCTAGTGCCGCCTGGCATCACGAGACGCAGGAGATCACGTTCCCTCACAACTACCACCTTGTTGGAAAGGCAAATGGTCACTTATGATTTACTGGTGATGAATTAGTTGAAGAGAATGAAGATGAGTCTCAAGGTGATGATTATAATAGTGTTTTGGATATGACACATACACACGAAGCGCCTTTTGAAACAGTAGTCAATTAACTCAAAGAAGGATAACTATTGTTAAAGCTTACTTACCTCAACAAGAACATCGCTAAATCTCTCCGGGTCGTTTGAGTTATTAGCACGAATTACCAGTCTAAAACAAAAGTAAACATAAGGACGGGAGCTATATTAATCTCTAATTTTATGCAGTTGGATTAAGATTTTAAAATCATCAAAAATTTTAAGTTTTAAGAATTCCTCCATGAAAATACTTAACTTTACGCAGAAAACAAAATGAACGATATCTTACCTGAAAATTCCATCAGCATAATGTATCAGATTCTTCATAATCTTCAAATCACCAGTAATATTATTCAATATTATAACATCAGTTATATTATTCAAAGATTTACTTTTGATCGGTGATTCAAACCTTGTTTTGACTACGCTGTATAGTATTGGCTTCGCATCAGGGTCTTTGTCTATGGCTTTGACAGATGCTATTAGGGTGTCTACGGGCACGTTAAGTCTGACACCAATGGTCATGTTAGCGCTTTCGAACTCTGGTAGATGGTCGTCTATGTCTATGAGTTTGATTAGGACTTGGGTCTCTGAAGGATCCTGAAAGCAAAGAGATTTGTTTACATCAATGTCACTGCCAAAGTGAAAGTTTTATTGGACTTGCTTATGTGTTAGTATTAGCTTCGATTATTTCTCATATAAAAATAAATTCAGCTATAATTTGATTCGATGTTCCTTTTATATATCTTCATCATTTACCTTCTGTCGTTTCTTAAAGTGATTCTATGTTATTGATATATACTCACCAATCTATTATACGATTTGTTCAGTCTTGGTTTCGTTCCATACTTAAAGCATTTAACGGTGATCAATAGTTTGGCAATAGCTTCTCTATCAAGTCTTGCAGCAGCTACTATTAGAGCTTTGCTGTCGTTTGTACGTTCCAATTTCACTAAAGCGAATTCATTGCCAGCTGGAAAAGAAGGTGAAAACAGTCATTGATATGACACTGTAGGCTGTTAATGTATTAACAACAGTATCGGCACTTGGCCAATATAGCTGCATGATCCACATTTTATTAAAGCCAAGCAAAAGTTCAAACTTCTATACCTGTAATAGCATAATCTACAGCTGCATTCTCGTCAATGTCTTCATCGATAGCTTCTAACTGTCCAATCACTGTTCCTATTGGGACCTCTTCTATAGTAGTCATCAGTACGGGAGGATCATCCTATAAAATATTATTCGTCGTCAGACATTTTGATTTAAACGCTGTAAATTTCTCCTGTTACTATAATAATGGAGGCATTACAATGATTAATTATTATTATCTTACCAAGTTCCTTCCGAAATGCGGTTTATGGTCATCAACGTCACTGACCATCACAGTAACTATTCTAGTACTCTGTTGCGGAGGTTGACCTCGGTCTGTTACCAGCAGAACTAGTGTATAAGATGCTTTGCGTTCTCTGTCCAATGTCTGGCGTGTCGTTATTAAACCTGAATCAGGATCTAGGAAAAACGATAGTATTGATTCAGATTCTCGAAAAATATAACAAAATAATAGTAAATAGTATGCTGAAAATTACCGATTGCAAATATCTTTGCATCCGCATTGCTCTGTTGTATGGAATAGAAGAGCTGTCCGGATGGCTGCGTAGGGTCGTCTGGGTCACTCGCTACTACTTGGAAAACTGGTGAACCGATAGTTGCATTCTATAAATGTTATAAGAAATTAGAAATGGTTATATACATTTTTAATTAAACTCTTGGAAAGTTACATTTCAGAAGCCAAATATTATGTTCAATGGAGTTTTAGGATGTTATAAATAATTTGATAACACTTCCGAACACAGATTACATCAACAACTATACATGAAAATTTACAATTACATTACTCACTTCGCTAACACTAAGCACTTCACCCGCAGCAGGTCTAATAAACCTAGGTACACCATCATTAGCACTAACATCACCAATGTAGAGTGATAGTGACGTATCCCCCGTATGACCGCCGCCGTCAGTTGCTCCTACTAACAGGCGGTAAGGGTCTGTTCTTCCACGACCCGTGAGATCTTTGTGTGTGGTTACTTCGCCAGTTACTGGGTCTATCATGAAGAAACCTGGAATTGAAAGGGTGATTGGTTTGAGTTTTATAGAAGAGTTTATTATCATTACTGTTAGTGTCACGGACATCTTATTATAACTATGTGGTAAGTGTATTTTTTATCGGTTTGATCGGTACGATCTACTGCTAGCTAAACTGAGCTTAATCAGACGTTTCTTCAAACTAGCTGAGGTTTAGTCTATACTTACGTATTGCTTGGAAATGCCAATTAAGCTGACTTTTGTTAAGTATAATTATTGATGTTGGATAATTTCTTACCACTGGCCTCGCCTTCATCCAAAAAGTCGTATTTGATCTCTCCACCCAATCCTTCATCAGGATCTGTTGCGGTTACGTTAATTACACTTATACCAATGGGTACATTTTCTGGTACGACAGCTACAAACAAGGAGCGATATTTTGATCAACAAATAATAATTTGGCACTTAGAACTAAAAATGTTTGCAAGAAATTGAAAAAATAAATTTTCACCTGTGTAAACGTTTTTCTCAAATACGGGAGAGTTATCGTCTACATCTAGAACATCAACGAGTATTGTGGCAGTAGATTTAAGTCTATCTGCTCCTCCCTTTGGTATGTCCACGGCTTCAATCTCGAAGCGCAGTACTGACTGGCGCTCTCTATCCAATGTTTTATTAGGAGCCACCTAAAAAAATGAGAAAATTGTAAATATCTTCTTTTAATTTACTGTTTAGAATTAACTGTCTCTAAATATCTCACCTGTATAGTACCAGTTATGTTATCAATCCTAAACAAATCCGAGTTTTCACCTTTCAGTGCGTATCGTACTTGGGAATACCCCTTCATTTTGTCTTCTTCTGTTAATACAGCATCTGAATCATGCGCTTTTACTGTTACTATTTGCTCTGGATATTTTACTGATTCGAGCACACTTACTTTGTATAGCTGTAAATAAATTAAAGGATATTTGAAGTCTTTTAACTATTCAATATAAAATTAGTTAATGTCTAATTAACGATTTTGGATACATACGTCTTTTTCAAATATCGGCGGATTATCATTTACATTAACAACTTCTATGATTATTTTTGCTTCACTGTGCTTACTACCGTCATTGCTAGTCGCTTTGACAGTCAATGTTAAATTAGGATACTTTAATTCCTCATAATCAAGATGTCTCGTTAGAACTACTTGACCGCTTAGTGGGTCGACTTGTAGTAAATCTGTTTCAGAGTTAATTACTTTGAAACTGGATACTAAATGGCCGGATATAGGGTCTTCAGCTGTTAAAACAACGACGGTACTTCCTAGGGGTTGTTCTTCTTTAATTTTATGATATATTATCGGCTTAGCACTTGTCCAACCGGAATTAGTGAATTGAGGATTCTTATTTGCGTACGGTTGTATATAAATTGTATGTTCAGTTATCGCAAATTGTTTCTCTTTATTAAGCTCAGCATTAACATCAATAACTTTGATTGTGAGTATTACTATAGATGCTTGACTGTAATCTAATGTTCCGTTCACGTAAATTTCACCAGTTTCTTTGTTTATGTTAAATAGGTGCTTGTAGTCATAATGTGAGTTAGGTTTTAATTGTACACCTGCTTTCGAAAGTGCTTTGAATGGTTCTATGATACTATATTCCAGTTTGGAATTTACATCAGTATCAAAAGCCACAATTTTAGTTACTAAATCACCGATTTTAGTTTTCTCTGAAATGTAAGTAGTAGATTCTGTCATGTTGAACTTTGGTGGTTTATCATTGACATCCTGGATAGCTACAAAGACAGTGGCGGTGGCAGTTTCTGGGATTGGGGTTCCACTGTCTACTGCGGATACAATTATTTCGTAACGATCTGGATTTATGTCCCGATCTAGGTTTGCATCATTTGATACAGTTATTAGTCCGGTTCTATAACAAAAAGTACAATATTAAAGATAAACATGATTGTGTATTTGATGTCTCATTTATATTTATGAGAGAAACTTATGGTAACTCATAATAAAACTGCCATTATAACTGGCCATAAATTACGACCGTAGAAGAAACTTACTTTTCATTAATCACAAAATTGTCCTTTGAACCTGATACAATATGATATTTCAATAGATCATCCAATCCGTCCGGATCGTTAGCCACAACAACGGTAACATTTTGACCAGGCTCAGCATCTTCTCTGATACTGGCCTTATAGTTCATAGGGTTAAGATCAAAGGTGAAATCTTCTGTAGTATCAGGATCGTGTTGGGAGACGGTGTATTTGTAATGCTGATAGTTGCCTTTAAAAGTGGGACGCTGGTTCCCTGGTACTCCTACACGGATGTAGACACGAGTTTCGTTGTGAAGTGGTGGTATTCCTGTAAATAAAACATCCAGTGTATGTCCTATCTCATAAAATATATGATAGTATTGTAATGCAAACAGTAATTAAGGAATAACATGTTACACGGGAACATAAAAAAAACTAAATTTGATACAAAGGATTTCTCACCATAATCTGTAGCTCTTACGATCAGTTCATACTGTCCGCGAGGAGTGTCCATGCTATCAACGTTATCAATAATAGAGATTTCACCAGTATCTTCATCTATTGTAAATACGTGGCCTTTGCGACTGATACTGTTGTCGGATTCTAGCGAATATCTCACTCGCCCGTCTCCTTGAGTAGGACCATCTGCGTCAGTAGCCTAGAGAAAGATTACTTACATTCACTTTAATTTACTATTTTAAAATTGACGTAAATAACCAATGTAGTTAAATAAATAAATAAAAAAATTGTAATTCTTACCCGAACAACAAGCTGTGGTTCAAAACTAGTAGCTCCATCTCTTATAGTTCTGCTGTATTCTGTAGCCTCAAACATTGGAGCATTGTCATTCACATCTGATACATCAATGAAAATACTTGATGTTGATCCTTTACCGCCGCCATCTTTTGCAAATAGTGTCAGACTGTAACTCTTTTGTTTCTCATAGTCCAACATCTGCTTTACATACAACCCACCTTTACTTCTATCAGTCTTAAAGAAGTTAGATCCAAAGCCCGTTAAAGTATACTCGATCTCTCCGAATATACCATAATCTTTATCCGTAGCAAATACATCACCTATTTTACTACCAACACTAGCATTCTCTGGTACGTTGAATTTGTAACTTGATTCTTCAAATATGGGTGAATTATCGTTCATATCTAGTAGTTTAATATTAACTCTTGCTGATGATAATTCCTTGCCATTAGTTGTCGTGACCATATCAAAACTAAACAATCTTTTTTCATCGTCGTCTACATCGTAATCTAGTTTAGAAGAATCTTGGACTTTTATACTGATAGGAGTACGTCCTTCACCGTGTTCGGTGCTTATGGAAAACACACCTTCCGAGTTAAAAATATCTCTGAGTTTTAGATCATATTTACTGTTCTGCCCTATATCATAATCTTCCACGTATATGGACAGACCAGGGATGGGACTTCCGTTTTCAATATTTTCTGGTATCGATATATCGTATACTTCTTTGTTGAATATTGGTACGTGGTCGTCTACGTCTGTTACAATTATTGTTATAGTTGTCACTGTGTAGTCGGATGGTACTTCGTTATTAATTAGTTCTGTTGCCTGAAAATAATTTGTGCTTAATAAGACTATTTGTTATTTTACCAAAATGGAGATAAATATACTTTAGTCATAATTTATATTTCTAAATACATACTAGTGTTCTTTTTTTACAAATTACCTTCACAGAAAAAGTATAAGCTCCACCATTCTGCATGACTGCATCACTTTCTCTATCAATAGGGTTTTCTGTAGCGACCAACGTAGCACGTCCGAGTGGCCTGTCTGGCAGGAGTTTGAAATACAGCTCGGTGTCTCCCTCTAGTGTCAGTAAAACCGGTCGAGGATTAGCCGTATCTCCATCCTTTGCTATAATTTCCATTATGCTTGTGTTCTGAAATTATTCAGGGGGATATATTATTGCAATATGGAATATTGTTAATTAAATCGTTATAATACGAGTAGAAGCGGTAGATTCTAAGCTGATTTAATTGCTGGGCTAAAATAGCTCCAGCCCTGGTATTAAATAACCCCACAATTAGCAGCAACATGTCTATTCTATTACTGTATTTATGCAATATTACGAACCGGTAGAGTATTTTCCGGCACTGTCGCAGAATACGGCGCATTTACAAATATCGGTGGCTGATCTTGCACGTCCCATACTGCAGCTGCCACACTAGCTACAGCCCGAAGGGGCTTCTTTGATGAGTCAGTGGCTTCCAAGCTTATGACGTAAGCAGATCTGCTTTCATAATCTAATGGTTGTTCGAGGTAGAGTCTGACTTGATATTCGTTTGGTGATACCTGGATAATGGAAATTTTACTGTACTTGAATTGTAACAACATTATTGTAGTCGATATAAGGTTGTCGGATTATCTACCATATCAGTTTCAATTCTGAAAGTAGAACAGGCTTCAGCATCGCTTCCTTTCTCTTTGGTTGTACACATCACACGTATTCTAGCGTTCTCTCCTTCATCTCTATCAGTTATGATTATTTTGGGTGTCACCTGAAAAAAAAAATATTGTAGCGTTCTATTGCGTGACTGCGAACTGGGTACGTGACAATTTTTACACCATGTCGATTGAAATGTTTGACGTCCGATTTGTCGTTCAAAATACTCACTTCGATTTCGCTTCCAACTATAGTTGCTTCGCTAATATTCACGATGTAGGGCCTGTTGTGGAATACAGGAGGGTTGTCATTGACGTCCCTCACGGGAATCACCCTCCGTAATGATACTGTGTTCGGTTCTGTATTCGCTATCCCTTCATCTGTAAATATAATTATTTATAAAATTTAGCAATTGATTATCCCGTCCTGTTGAGCCAGATATTTCCGTATTCAAGGACACACTTGAATCTATAGCTTTATCTCCCCTGTTGTTTAAATTGTCTCTACCACATTACGACGATTCAATTAATTACCTAATAAATCTTAATTAATGAACCGTCATTGTTTTTGATAATTAAATTTAACATTAAATTAATTATGCTACCATAACTACATTATTATCTTATGATAAGACAAAGTTTCTTATAACAGACTTAAGGAGAGTTCCGTTGTAGGGCAAAAGCCTCATTTTACTCCACACGCCTATTTAATTAAACAAATTAACATATAGCTCATAACTTTTAGTGGTCTGACTCAGATACCGGGAATCATAGTATAAATGTGGGGTAATGAACTTTCAACAGAGCACGTGGATGAGAGAATAGCTTGGAGAACAATAGGCCTTATTACCCAAGAAACAATGTTGCATTTTAAAGTTGCAGATATTTAATATTTAGATTGTTTGAAACCCAAATAAATTTCGAAGGTTTTAAATTCAAAGATCACTTACCAGTAATACTAATGATGACTTCCAACGAGTCTTGCTCCTCTCTGTCCAAAGTCTTGGCTAATGTGACGACTCCAGTCGAGGAGTCGACGGAGAAATATTGACCAGATATTGAATACCGCAGTTGGCCGTTTTCAGGATCCACTCCTGAAACCCAAATGAGTTACCGGATGTAGGTCGTTGGCACAATAATTATGAACATACGAGGTATACATTTTTTGAATCATCATTTCCTATTATGTGAGCAGATGTAACTAACAGTAATATAATTCAAATAATTAACACCTAATTATACCTATTGCCCTTGTTTACTGAAATGTAATTAACGTTGAATAAATTCTCTGTAAACTATTTAGCAATTCAAATATAGTATGATGACATCACACACAATGCAACCGGCCAACCTCATAGCCAACTGCTTACTAAAAGTATAAATGTCTGTGTATACCCCTTCAGGGTAGACGAGCGCGATGGTAGAGAGTAATTACCTTTTAAATGGTAAACAGGCGTCCCGACAGGTGTGTCCTCAGGCAGACTGAATTGTGACATGTCCCCTATTGAGGACACAAATTGAGGAGGTCTGTTCTCCACCTGGCACCAGCATGACTGAATCAAGCAGATGATTAGCAGGATTATGAGCGGGTTTGGGTCCGAGACCACTGTTGGAATCTTACGCCGTTGGAATATGATTTCTGCCATCTGGAAATAAGGTTCGCTTTTATTTTACAGAACAAGTAAATATTAAACACAGCACATTTATTTATATTCTTACAGGCATTGCGATTAGCTTCCACCCGATGGATTTGGCTGCAATGCGTACATTTATACGGTTGTTGTAGAGCCTAGCTCTATCAAACTCAAACTCAAAATTTGTTTTTATTCACGTAAGCCAACAAAGCATTTATGAATAGTCAGAATCTACCACCGGTTCGGAATGCTGGTTCCACTGAGAAGATCCGGCAAGAAACTCAATGGTTACTCTTTTCAATGAATTACAGATGGTGTACATTCTCAGGAACAGCATAAAATAATAATATGAGCAGGCAACACCATTATCACTAAATAACTACTTAATAGTAAAAAATAATCAAATCTCACTCATATTTAGGAATGTAAATATAATGAGAAAGCTAGTTTAGTGTGGTGGTCATACCTACTCATACTTACATCAAATTAAATGTTTACGAACCAAAATAACAATTAATAGAACAGGTGGATAATAATATAATTGCTTTGGTGTGATGCCTTCCATGCTAAGTAAATGAATAGTATTTAACGACAATGTTGTTAAGAGGCAAGTGAGTGGACCAATCCCCGCAAGCAGCGCCCGCGCACGAGCATGACTTGAAAAGCGGCATCACTCTTCTCAACCATAATAGAGGGAAGAGGGTGACCCGCTCCACAAAGCCACCGCAAGCAAATTGACTACCCTCTCATAGAGGATCGGCGTAAGGTAGATATATAATAAATGCTTTTCGTACGATGAGTGGGAGAGTCCCTTCCCCACCTTTATTCCAATTCCCACTACCTTTCAGGTTGGCAACGTGCAGGCAATGCCATTGGTATTACATTAATTTATAGGCTACGGTACATGCTTAACATCAAGCGGGTCGTACGCATGTTAGCCAACTTTGTTTTATAAAAAACAATACTCACTTATCATGTTTTTATCAGGTTTTAACATTACCTACGTTATTCAGTGCAATTTACTCAGTAGAAATACACTACGACATTTTGTCTCTAAAAGAGAACATAAAGGTTGCCTATCTTATTACCTCTAAACTAGATCGCTGGTAGGTACTGTTACCCAACACCGACCACTGACCGAGCCACGGTTTGCTCACACCGGTTCTAATTAGCTTGTCATGTTATTGCTGCCAGAGTCTTTGTTATCATGTTTAAATTTTCAGTAAACTAAGCTACTAAAAATAAAATTTCTTATTTTTTTTGATAAAGTAAAACAATCTTAGATGTATTTTTACAGAAACACCCTTTATTGGGCACGGGCTTCTCCTCAATGCGAGGGGGATTTAGGCCATTTGATTTGGATTTCTCATGTCTTTCGCAAATTGGTCCGATTTTCTTTACCTAAGACATGCATCATGCCCGCTTTGCAACGGAGGAAGTGGATAACTCCTCCTATTCTTTATTTCCATTAAACTTGTGCGGGTTCCAAGACAATTCCCGGGTATCGTCGAGGGTAAAACCTCGGCGTCATCATTGGTCGCCATTGTCGATCCTGGCTTACAGGAGTAACAGTGGTGGAAGTATATGAACTATTGTTTATGTGGTATTTAATTAAAATAAAACTTACTGGTTTTAAACACTTTTCCTTCCACAACACAATTTTTAATGAAATTTTACCTTATTTATTGCGGGTAGATATAATTTTTACATTGAAACTTTTTTCTCATCACAGATTAATTTCTTCTACCCTCAACAATAATGTTTAAGTCAGTATAACGTAAAACGGACGTATACGCTTGTCTTGTGGTAAATAATAATCCCATCAAAAACAAAACTTGTAAAAGGTAGAGAACTGAGTTGCGAGACTTGGGTTTTTTTTACAAGTTTTGTTTTTGATGGGATCTCATTTCTTTTTGTAGACATTGTTCTTTCTTTCATGGCAATTTCGGGCAATTTAGTCTACTTAATACTTTTTTGCGGGATTTTGGTACAATTCATATCATAAGTTGGACATGTCCCATTCTTGCTTTTTCATTCCGTTGAACATTTTACATTTTACCAATGTACACCTAATATTCCATTCCTATTCCATTATATGATCGGTCTAGTTTTTTTTCCCAAAAATGTTCCACGAACCCCCTGCTCTCTGTCAATGGGTGTCAGTGCGAAGATATGTGTTCACTACTGAATGACTTACCCAATGTCGGACCGGTGTCTATCGTTTTTCGGTCACTCCAACTGCATTCTTGTTCTAACGCTTACGTCAGCAAACTATTTTGTAAGCGCGTGTCGCGGATACTGCGGACTCTGTTAAATACATTACCGGTTGCTTTCTAACGTTTTCGTAGTGACGAGTCAATAAGCGTCTATGTATAGCGAGTTGATGTAATTTTTCGTGGGTGTTTCGAGTGACGTGGTTAAGCTTTTGTTAACGGTTTCTTGGGTTTGTTTTTGATGGTATCAGTATGAGATTTTTAAAGCTGTTTTGGGTTACATTTTGTTTTGCAATTTGCTATGAATAACTAGATCACATTGTTTAGTGAGAATTGCGATATTGTTGTTTTACCTGCAGGTAGTAGAGTAGCTCTACCATGAGTTTATATGTTCGCTAGAGTAGCTGGCAAGTAGCTCTTCTGCTAAATACATATTTTTAAGGTGAATTTTTCATTCCTCTGGTGGCCGATAGATGTGCTGTACAATTTGTAATATTCAATTTCTGGGCGAAATATATCCTTATACCATGATATCACAATAATAATTAAATATATAATAGCAATGCAAAAAACAATAAAAACACTCAATTATTTTGCAACACCAATCAATTTTAGTAACACACTAAACGAAACTATTCAATAGCCACAATATTTCAATTTTACAATAATTTATAACAAATACTGGTAAACCTAGCTGTGCAATTAATTACTGATACATCACTTAGTATAATTCAATAATTGTTGTTTATACGAACATTGCTAACTAAGCTGTATCTACGTCACGCGACCAATCGTGTCAATTCACATTTTTTGTGCATGTTATCTGATTTTGTGATGATTATTATTATAAGGCGATGACGTCGGTGAGCGGAAGAGTTGCAACATAAGTCGCGAACATGTTAAGCAATTTTCTATGCCGGCCTTTTCAGATTTTTCCGGTAAGCTCGTGATCTTATACCCTATGTTTGCACTGGACGATCCATTCACACAAAACATACGTATTGTTGTCTCCGTTTTATGATAGCAAAAAATAGAGTGCTTTGTATGTTTGTTTCGTTCAGCGCTAATGAGATTCATCCAATATTAATTATGGACTTTACTAAAAAGTGCCGTGAGTTGCTTATCGCTAGAAAATAAAGACATGCAACTCTGAGTCGCATGAGATTTAGGCTAACTATTCGCTCACATCTACGTTTGGTTTAGTTAAGTTTTGATTTAACGACAGCAGAATTGGCGTCGGTGCCTATTGGATTCGACTTCAACGCGCTCGTAATCGAACTCAGGTAACTGAGATGCAATGACGAGATACTTGTGTCGTAAATGAGTCTAGAGCTGTTTTTGCATCTGATTTCTTAGTAAACTTTCTTAAGCATTATGTAAAATATTGGAGTCAGGTGAAGTGTTAACATTTTATTTATTTATTAGGAAATCTAAATTAGGTTATTTGATTACCTATGGATGATGACGCATTCCCAAAGAAATTGTAGTAACCTCTCATTATCAAAATTTATTTGAGCATACCAGATAGAAATGTCTGTTAATAAATAAAATCTTATATGTAAAATTCTCGTGTCACAATGTTAGTTACCATACTCCTCCGAATCGGCTTGACCGATTTTCATGAAATTTTGTGTCCATATCGGGTAGGTCTGAGAATATGCTATTATCTATTTTCCCACTTTCCACGCGGACGGGTAGCGGGACACAGCTAGTAACAAATAAAAAATCGACCACTTATTTTTTCTTTCTATTAAATTCGTTGTGGGTTACAAGATATTTTAACCTTTCCTCGGGACTCATTGAAGATCAAATCTCTACATCATTGCAGAACACCAAAAGATGGATGCTGGCATAAAAGAGTCTCACTCAAACATTCTGTATGTACCCAGTAGGTAGGCACTATTTCTACCATACCCACCTTCATAGCCCGTCCTCAATCAATGCCCAATAAATAGTAGGTTGATAGCTATAACAATGGAATGGAACCCGTGACCTCGTGTCACTGAACCGATCACAATGCCGCGTGAGAAATCGCCGTAAGTGTGTACTTCTTGGCATAATAGTTTTTTAGTGTGAGAGGAAATGGATTCCATTCCTGGCGCTTTCTTGTTACATTACTAGTTAGTAATAGTGTTTTAGGAATCCGTAGGTAGTTCTAATTTCTAGTAAGTTGCGATGAAGTGTACGACCCTTTGGTCTAGTAGTTCGGGCATAGGCCGCTCGACTCACTGCAACGGGTGGTTGCGGGCTCGATTTCCGTCGGGGGAAAATTTCGGGCCTTTCGTAAATTGCCTTACTCTGGGAGTCACTGGGACCGCCCCCAGTCCATTGTACGGTGCCAATAGTACAGGCGTTGCTTAGTTTGGGACCACTGTTACTTCTGTCGTATGTCTGCATCTACAAATTGTCTCCTACAAAGAAGTGAGGTTGTATTGTAATATCGACTATTTGATGCGTCGAGCTGTTGTTCGCCACATATTTACAATTTCATACGGCCATATACTACAGGTATCTACTAAATCTATTTCCATACTTAATGTTATCCAAGATCTCTCAATTAATCAGAAGATACATAAGTTATCGTTCTAAAGTCTTTTAATAATAGAAACGCTATTCTCCAGTTATCAAAATGTCATAGAATAAAATTAGATCCGCAACAAAGGTCAGACTTCACGAGATAAATCGTAACCTTCATGACTAACTGTCATGTTATGCAAAGAAAGTGCAGTGTAAACACGCCCTAATTCCACCGCTGACACGTATTACACGTACCTTTAATAAAACAAATCCAATAACTGATTCACTTCACAAATCACTTAACATTACATTATTTTTATTTATAAATAATAAAAACACTTATAAAAACTAAATACACTATACTCCAGCCAACTCCTCCGCTAACTTTGATACGTACTGTCAAAAACTTGCACCACCGGTCTCCGATACCGGATTAGCACTACACCTCTCTCTGCCACGCCTCACTGCGAACTATACATCAAAACGAGATAGCAGTAGCACGACAGCTCCGTCTCGAACCCTTCGCAGATAGAACCTTTTTGCACGGGTAAAAGTAACGGGGTTTTTCTTGAGATGTGTCTTGTGAGACAGAGTTAGTGAGGTCAATGGTGTTGGAGTGGGACGGGAGATGTTCTAGGTCACGTTTTGAAAGGGTCCGTTGCATTCAGTGAAATGTTTTGGATGTGAAGGGAGACATGGCGAACGGTTGGTCCTAAGTCCCAATGTTTTGGATAATTGTCTTCTGGGTTTTGGTCTGCTTTTGGGTCAGAAGTCTCACTTCCATCTTCCCAATAACCTACCCTAGTCCAATGCTCCGATCCACTATGAATTCATTGAATGGGTCAACAACTGTCGTTACGGTCAATGAGCCACTAACTGAAGATGATTGTGATGATTTCACAGTATGTTAAAAATTTATGTACCTATATAGTAAATTTACAAATTTACTTAATCGCCTAAGTCTTTTTTGTTTGAAATGTGTCTTTATTTTACTCCTCTCGAAGTTCTGTACCGGCAGTATAGGATTCTGAAAATTACCACGTGATCATCTGATAGCCGAATGATAAAACACTACTTAAATATTTAAGTCCTCGCGTCCAAGCTGTTCGTGAGTCGTCTCAAAATTAAGAAAGTCTCAAATTTGATCTGCGTTCGAATCTTCACCGGTGTGATTTGAACTCTGACTTGGAATCCAGGTTTTATAGGTAAGTCGACTACCCCTAGTCTATGTTATCAATTCCTACAGTTATTGCTTCGCTTAGGTTTTTTTTAATTTTAGGAATCTGCACATTCTTTTATTGATTCCTAATATTTTTTTCATCAATAGGAGAATATGTACTTAGGAGCGATAGTAATAATAATAGAAAATAAATATTTAAGGGTCATTTGCAGAGCCAGAGATTACCAGTATTGCGACTGTATATTTATATTTTAAATTTTCACTGAAGATAGCGCCACCTATGGAATCTTATCAAAACGAATATATATCTACTAGTTGGGACTGGATGTAAACAAATTAATTTGTTCATATGACGAGGTGTGGCGCTGCAGCGACTAGAATATGAAATTGTATTTTTCCTTGATTTTTTCTACACCTTACAGACATGAAAGTATGGTTATAATTAGTTAGAACAAACTGGATCATTTATTTATTTATTTACAAACGTGCCCACGATTTAAATTTAGCCCAAGAGAAATACTTAAAAAGAATATTCGGTGGGACACAAACACAAGATAAAAGATAAAACACTTTTACAAAAATACATTTCAGGTGCACCATTAGACATCAGTGTCATACCCAATCTTAGTAATATTCCTTTTAATTATCGTATACATAGGAACATATGTACGAATATCTGATACTGACATTTCCAATCGCTTTTTCCTATCAATAACTGGATTTACTATTACATTATTTCTTTGGTTAATGCTTCTATAATGTCCATTAATTTGAGGTACGTAAGTCCAAGTTGTAACTTTATCAATATCATTTGCTGTTGTAACAGGTACGGTATTAGGAGTATTTGTAGTCGTAACAATCTCATTTTGAAGCTTAACGACCAACGTGCTTGGTTCATTATTGACATCGACATTGCCAGAATATCTGCTACTAATATCTTTATGCAGATAATCATTCTTATTCTGAAATGCCAAGTATTGGTCTGGAACCTTAGCGTCTTCGTGACTAAATTTTATAACTTCAGGAAGCGTCGGTCTAAAAGATATTTCAGTAGTAGTATCAAAATTTGGTAGCAATGTAGGTAATGCAGGTGTATTTGGTTTAATTTCAACTGGTAAATATCCTGAACTGCCGCTGTGGTGGTCTTCAATTTGTGACGTAGATAATTCTATAGGAGCTTTACTGGTATAAGGATTCACTTGAGTTATTGGTACTATTCCGTCAGTTTGGTTTTCCATGTCCATATTTTCATCGGAACTATAAACTTTAACATGTACAATCATATGGGTACCCTGATTAATTTCCGTACTTGTTACAACTTTATCATTGTTAATTTTGTCTTTATTGTTTTCAAGTTTATTACCTACCGTTTTATGTGTACTCAAATATCTTGGTCTTTTATAAACAGGGTATATTCTTCTATAAGGCACTGATTTTCTTTTGAAATGTATTTTAGGTCGTGATGTTGTCAGATAGATCTTATCCAAAGGTCGAGTTGTTGTTGTAACGTTTTTCTTTTTATTTTCTATGCTAATTGATGGTCTAATGGGAAATAAATTGAGCATAACACTGAATGATTTTGTAGTACTTAACGGAGGTATATCTGTTTTTACGGTCTCACCGCTTTGTTGTAAACTGTCCTTATAATTTTCCTTGCATTGGATACCAAGACAATTCTTGGTATAAAAAGGAATTTGCTGTTTCAAAGTAAATTCAGAACTCTCTATGGAACTAGGTGCGGGGATAGGGGCGAATCTTAAAAAATCATCTGCCAATAAATTCACATCTCCTGGATTTTCAGGCTTGAAACTGAAAAGAGGATCTGCTTCATGTTTAGCTTCAAATTTATTTATTTGATTTGAACTTTGCTGTTGCAAATTTAATGATGACTTTAAATCAGCCCCTTTATCTTTGTTTTCTAACATTGGCTCTATATAAACACCAGTAAATGCTATTTGATTGTTCGATGGCTTCGTTTGAATATCAGCAACTTTTGCGTTAATAGTTTTCTCAAGATATGTGATTAATTGCCTAATGTTCTTCAATCTTTCTTCATTACGGTAACTTTCGACCCAACTTTTAGATCCATAAATTTTGCTGAAGGGCATCGGCGTTGGACTTCTATACTCAAAGAAGAATGGTCTGGGACTGGTTCTTCTTATAGTGTTGTATTTGTAACTTCTAGACCTTACTGTGGTTGGTCTCGTGGTTGTTATGTTAAATTTTCTTGTTCTACGTAATGGTCGAGACATTTCTAAGATTGGGTCAAAATAGCTGTTTTCTTGTAATGAATTGATGAGAAGTGGCATTCGTTCTAAGTAGTCTTGGTCGAACCCGAAAAAGTTTCCGTCAAGTCTATCGGCGAAGGGTCCTGTGACGTCATTTCTTATTTTAATATGTTCTTTATTTTGTACTTTATTCCATTCTACAGCAATCGTATATTCGTAGATTAGTAGAATTACCTGAAATAAAAATAAGTTAAATTAAAAAAAATACCTCATTATCTAACCTGGCTAATACATTTCTTATAAAACTAACTTCAAATAACATATTCACGGACTATGATAGTTCTGATATTGTCAAATCCCGACAAAAAAAAAATCCATCTTACAATACGATCATGAGAAGGACGGCTATATACTTAGTTGGGTCAAGTTTAGTTGATGCACCAACAGAATAAGCACCCATACCTGTTATTTATTCACGTCTTGGAAGTGTTTTTGCTATAAAATAATAGACTAATGCATATGAATTATTTATTTCATTTTCAATCGAAGTTATTAAGAATAATGACAGTAAATAAATATTAACACAGATAATAGAAATTGGATGTGAAAATAAAAACACTGGATTAGCCGTTGTTTAAATATCGGACATCTCGAATGCATTGTTATTTTCGGTAAAATCATAATCATGATGATAGTCATGTCTCCAATCACTAAAACGCTGAACCTCTAAATAAACTGGTCGTATGGGCGGCAACATCGATTTTAATGGTTTATTATTGTACCTAAACATGTTTAATATACCCAATAATTTAGAGTTATTATAATCTGAATCCGAAGGAACCTCTATTATATTGTCTAACTGTTTACTACTCGTTTCTTCTGGAAAATCATCACCTGGTACTTTATCCAAGTCTGTATCAGCTATAATGCTATCGACGTTTACGTCTTGTTTTTCTATTGTATCGCCTTGAGTTGTAGAATCACCATCCAGTACTGTGCTATTTGTAGTTAAAAATGTGAAAATATTTCCAGTTGCTCTCTTATTGCTACTATTTGGATCTACTAACTCAGCCTTATTTGTAAGGCTTATTTTTTGAAGAATTACATGATTAAATTGAGAGTCCGTGAAGGCTGTTTGTGTTGCCGGTGTCGATACAGGTTCAATCACTTTCTTAGGGCGTGAATGTGTAGTAAGCTTCCTTTTTCTTATATTATAAAAACCTTCGCTTCTATTAAAACCCTCGTATTTTTTATTCAGCGTGGAAATAGAGTCCAAATATTTCGATAGTGGTCCTAACTTTCTGAAGGTATTCCCATCAAATTCAGGTTCTTTCGTCGTAACTAATTCTGATACGGGGTTCTTAATATTTTTAAAAGCCTTGATATATTTAGGAGTTATTGTTTCATTATCACTATCGTATTGAAAATAATCGTAATCTGGAAGGATGTTTGATGTTTTCTCAGGGTTCTTAGTGCGTTTATCTTCGCTAGTGGAGGTATATGTTACTGGAGTTACTTTAACTTGGTGCAATAAGTGTTCAGTAGTCGTAGGTACAGTCTTATCTTTGTCTGCAATTTTTTTATTAGTAGTCCTAATGGCTGGGTCTTTAGGAATCGTTATGGCCTTATAGCCATGAAAACTATAATATCGGTTGTAGTCTCCTTTAAAATATGGCGTAAACGGCGATGCGTTGTCTTCTGGATAATATATTTTATGGAAAATTATATTGCCATCTTTACTGGAAGATGTGCTGCTTTCAATCATTTTAGGGACATTTTTTTCAATGGTACTATGTGTGCTATTTGAAGGATTTGATTCAGAAGTTGTTCTAAAAACTGAGTTTTTCCAAGTGTGAGTTATTTGTCTATTTTTTACGAATACTCTATCAGTGGTCATTCCTGTGTACGCTTTGTTCTCATGAGAGATAATATTATTACCAACAGCATTAGGAATAATTCCTCTTAAACTGTTATGAAATTTATTTAAAACTTCTTCTAAGTTTTTAGGGCATCTGCAATTGATATCTTCATTTTTATCATCTTCTGCAGGCTCAGTAGCTGTTTCATGTGTATAGCTTGTTATGGGTGGAGTGATATAGTGTTTCGAAGTAGGGCTATCTGTTGATTCAAATACATTTGTATTTATTTGTTCACTGGACCCCTTTTTATCACCAACCATTTTATCGAAATAGTTTAACATTCTCTGATAATCTTTCATCTTTCTTCTGTTTCTAAAGTAATTTTGACTGTTAGTTGGCAGTTTGATCAGTGTAGGTGATGATTTATAGTCTGTTGTGTAAAGCCTTGATGTTGGCATTTTAATCCATTTCTTTTTATTAAACACATTTTTGTTGAAGGCAAACTCAGTGGTATCTTTCCTTTCATAAGCCGGGCTGGTGCTGGAGTAATCATCAAGCAGCTTCTCTATATATCTATTTTTGTTAAGCGCTTTTATTAAAAGTGGTAAAAGTTTAATCGTGGTCTTATCGATGTTGATTTTCTTTGTGAATTTGGAGTTAACTTGTGTGACGTCTGTGCTTTCATTCATGAAGGCAATCCAGTTTGGTTTTAACGTGAATTTTTTGTTGTGACTCGATTCTCCGTTGATGCTGTACTCGTAGACGAGTATGACACTCTGGAAAAGAAAACAAAAATAGTCTATATTAATAGTTACGATAAAGGTTGTTTTACGGGTTCGCGCTTCTAAGATTGTCATACTTTAAGAAACACAATAATATAGGTATACAGTAGGGATGAACAGTGCTAGCCGATTGGTTACGTCGATTGGAAACATCCTGAATTCAAACCCCGGCTCATCCGTCTGGCTTTTAATTTTTAAATTTATGAGTGAATCATAATTTTAGTATTAATGATCACTTGCTTACGGTGAAGAAAAACATCGTGAGGAAACCTGCATGACTTAGAAATACAAACCAATTTGCGCAAGGCATTTGAAAACCGCTAGCCGTGAATTAAGACACTAATCCCCCTCGTATTGAATGGAGGCCAATGTCTAAGAGTGGGGCGTTAAAAGGGCTAAAGTATAATTCTTATTCCTATTTCATAGCAATGATATCTACCATACAAAATAAGGAGTTGTACTTACCAATAATAACATACAGTGAAATATTAGTTACATTATGTTTAGTTTACAAGTTTAATTACTTTGATTCACATTACAACTATTTAACCAAACACTTTTATATACGTTTGAGTGTAAATAAACTTTTGTTATTAAAGAGTAATTAAATTAATAGTGCTAAGACGTGGTACAATTAGTTCAAGAACAATTAAAGCCTTCAATAATGCTATTGGTAAATCAAGTACACTTCCGTCCACATCAATTCCTATCTATTCTCACCCTGTAATGTTGGGATCTGAGAAATCATCAATCATCAATTGCAATATTCGAACACGTAAAAATGTCGTAAAACAATTATATGCAATAAGACAGCAGGTTACGACATTTTATTGACAATTTAATTTTTAAATTGAAGCGTATAATGTACTTTGTTACACGAGTTACAACGTAAAGATATCATAGTGTCCATTAAAAGTGTAATGCTATCATTACGGTTTTATTTGCATTCGTAAAAACTGCTTTAAAAACGGTAATACTTGTGTTGTACTTCATAGTGACTCGACCATGATTATTTTGCGGCCGTATTCACATATAATACTTGTCAAAGTAAGAAACCAACCAATAATAAACTGTGTATATCGAAAGTTTGACATTTCTCGATGGGATGTGTGTTAATGCGCACTGTGAGCCCTCAGAATACCTAGGTAACGTTTGTGAATGAACAAATGAACAAATTTTCGCTTATGAGATGCGGCCGGCACCAGCATCTGCTTATAGGGGTTTGTTTTAACGAAATCACCATGGCCTTGCCGATACTGTAAGAAGGCGTTGGCAAAAGAACTCTTAAACTACTTAAAATGGAAGGGAGAACAAAAAACAGAGAACATATTAATGGAAATCTCGCCTACAGATAGTGAAAAACCTGTAAATCTAGAGAAATCTAACAATGGATGTGATATTAAAGTGATAAAAACAGCAGAATTTGTATTATATCTTCAGCTATGTAGGTAAAAGGGTTGTAACTCTATTTTAAGACAATGACTTGCAAATAAAAGAGGGCTTATAAAAAGGCCATAATGACATTTTATGTACCAACCTACGTATACGCATTTCTTGTGAGTAACATTTCTCAGACCATTATCTTCAACAGTGATTTCTTTTATGATAGAACGAAAAGTTCAAATTGGGGCATTTAACCACTAATGTTGTAACATCAGCAACACGCTCTTACTGTATAACTTTGCTATTGTATTTCCTGACGCACCTACAAGCTTTCTAATAATCAATTGACAAAAATAAAACCACAAAATTTTACTCTACGACTAATGTGTATTTATCAAATATTTACCCAAATCCCTGAAACTGAAAGACCTACCGATTTTCAAGGCTGTTTCTCACTGTCTCTATAAAAGTTTTGATTTGTGCGCACGGAAACAGCCAAACTCACCTTCACCCTCATCACGAAATCGCAAAGAAAAAGCCAGTTTTGAATAGAATCATCATAAGAAAGTCATTAGTACAATTTACAAAGGTTACATATTTACTATGTGTATGCTGAATATATAACTATATGTAGCAGTAACATGTCATGTCAGTAAATCATGAAATGTCCACAACAATGTAGTTTGCATACTGTTTGCATGCTTTCTGCTTTCTTCAATGGGGCACTTGTGCCGCGCGCATTACCGTGAAGCGATGAGATAGCTCGCGATCTAGCGTTGTATCTCGATATTGATTTTAGAGATTTTGTAGATCAGTTAGTTTTTCGCGTGCGCTTGTATGCGAGTGAAACACATGCGGATAAAATCGATGGTCATTCAGGGAGAAAGACGGAAAGGCGGCCACGAGCTGAAAGGCGTAGATACATGAAGACGATGGATTTCCACAGAAAGCGGATGCGAATAGAGTAGGACTATGTCCAGCTCATATACGGGCAGGCTCGGCATGGGTAGTACCAACCTCTCACAAGAGATCGCCGTGAAGGAGCTATAATATAGCGTTCCGTATGATGAGTGAGAGAGCGGGACGCGCAACCCCTCCTATCCCCTCCCGCTATTCCACTTCCTTGTAGGTCGGCACATGCGAGTAATGCTATTGGTTGTGCAAGCATCTATAGGCTATGATTACTGCTTATCATCAGGGCCCTAATTACGCTAGCAACTTCAATTGCAATTGGAAAGCAAATGCTTGTCAAACGCTCCGCTTTTGTCGTTTTTCCGTATTCTACAAACCACCGGTTGACACGAGATTCCCAATTTCTACTGACATTGATTTGGTATTACGTAAGCGTTTCTTAGCTTTTGAACTTGAGCTTGCGACTGACTTCGATTTCTAAGTAAATTTTTAAAAATCAAGCTGCTCTGTGCATTTCGTTACGATGTAAAAAATAAAATAAAATAATGATAATAAAATAATAAAAAAATGTATCTACCTACCCATTTTAAAAAATATATATATGTATGAAAAATAAATAAAAATTAATAAATAAATTAAAAATAACAAAAAAATAATAATAATATATATTATAAAATATTATTTTATTATATTGTATTATTATTATATTTCATTTATTTATTTCTAGTAAAATGTATTATAATTTTATGAGCATTCGCCTAATAGCCAAATGCAATAATCCAAATTACCAAGCGTTCGATCGCAATTCAGTCGCTTGTGGAATACCAAATATTTGCCTAAGTGTTTGAAAGCAAATTTGTGTCCAATCGCTTGCATCTGCTTTCCAATTGAAATTAAAGTAGCTAGTGTAATAAGGGCCCAGGCCGGTCGTAAAAGAAAATATCTGCCAGGTTCTGGATGGTTATGCATATAGAAATATAACACAATAGACCAGCCTTTAAACGAGATTACTCAAACTCAACTCAAAATTGTTTTTATTCACGTAAGCCAACAAAGCATTTATGAATACTCAGAATCTACCACCGGTTCGGAATGCTGCTTCCACTGAGAAGATCCGGCAAGAAACTCAATGGTTACTCTTTTCAATTAATTAAAGATGGTGTACATTCTCAGGAACAGCATAAAATAATAAATATATGAGCAGGCAACACCATTATGGAGTTACAGGAGATTGTGAATAAATAAATAAATACATTATCACTAAATAACTAATAGTAAGTGCCAATAGTGTTCTAGGTTTTTAGGTATCCAATCTAGTCTAGTTTGTTCGCTTCGTAGACGTAATCGTGCTCGAGTACGTTCGCGATGCGACTGTTATTTATGAACAAATTTTCGCTTATGTGATGCGGCCAGCACCATCTGCTTATAGGGATTTGTTTTAACGAAATCACCATGGCCTTGCCGGTCCCGGCTTTACAGCGAACATTACCTACTGTTGGTTAGTTTATACTGTTTTTTACCACATTCGCTGTGTTTTAAGGCATGTATCTCAGAAAATATGATAGTTACGTATAGTCTCTCTTTACTTTAGTGCCAACATATCAGCTACCGTATAATTATACCCAAATTAATGTTTCTGACTGTTGTATATAATAATACGCTGTCTGATTGTATTTATATATTGTACAGATCGACAGCGCAATATGTGCGTGTTAATGATTTACGAAATTAACGAGGAAGCTAATGACCAATTACCATATTAAGTGTTTATAAATAAAAAAATAGAATGTAAAAACTAACAATGGATGTGATTATGTACACAAATGATGCTTCGTGTGTTATTTCATCGTGCGCAACCGGTGACTGTATATTTGGTATTGTATGGATGATTTAATATGATGATTGATGGGTCATTAATTAGCTAAAATCTGCCTTCTTCGGAAAATAGAGCTCCTTTTAAATACATTACATTGCTAATATAGAGGCCATATATTGATTATTTCAATTTATTTCAAAGCCTGTAAAGTTCTCAGGATGCCCATGAACTATTCACATCCCGCTAATGGTTTTTAAGTTATTGCCTGAAGAACATATTTGGGACGCATTGAAAATGTGTTTACTAATTTATATTTATATTATATGAATAAATAGTTAGATAGTTTTATCTTCTTGCACGATATATGATTTTTTTAAATACGCTTTAAAATTTATTATAAAAATAGTATTTAAAAAATAAATAATGAATCATTTTAAAATAATAGGATCCAATTAAGTACCTATCAGTGCACCAACACAAACGTACTAACATAGGAACAAACTACACATAAAATTATTTTTTCACAAAAAATAAACATACTGTTCCAACCAATTAACAACATTAAAAAAAAACCACATAAATACTATTCATCTCACATACAAATAAAATGACCAATTCATAAAAAACTTACTACAACAACAGTAACCGTGATTGCTGTAGAGACAGCTGCGCACGCGCATCCCTGCCTTATCTGCCTTTTTCTGGACGCCCTTAAAAACTCCTCAGTTCTCGCATCGATACTGCGATACAACCCGAATTGCCTGATCCGGGACACGCTTGACATCACCGATCCGTCACTCGACATGTTACCAGGTCCGCCACATCACTACTTAGTAAATGTTTGTTTGTTCGCGCGCGCTCCGGTTGCGTCCGCGCAATAATATGTGGCGGATTCTTTGCGAGTGCACGCGATAATGTGTTTTCCTTTGAGATGGTTTTAGGGATGGGATGTGGACTTTCATTTTGTCGATGTTTTTTATTTATATTACTACCTGATGATAAGCAGTGATAGCTGATTGGTTAAGCACGCGTCTTGTGGGCACCAGGTCCTGGGTTCAAACCCCGGCTCGCACCTCTGGGTTTTTCGAAATCTAAGTGCGAATCATAATTACAATATGATTATCACTCCCTTACGGTGAAGGAAAACATCGTGAGTAAACCTGTGTGTCCTAGAAAATCTAATCAATTTTCGGAAGACATGTGAAATCCGCCAACCCGCACTGGGCCAGCGTGGTGGATTACGGCCTCGATCCCCCTCGTAGTGAGGGGAGGCCAGTGCCCAGGACTGGGACATCAAAATGGCTAAATTATTATTATATTATTATTACTACGAGTACCTGAGTATTTAGGCACTATCGAATTGGTAAATGACTAAGTTATGTCTGTGCAGTTTGATTCTAGCAGATGAGGATTTTTTAATTAACCTTATCACCTTTCTTTTTAAGACAACGAAATAGCGTATTAGTGCGTTTGGATTTTCTGATAAATCTTCAAAAGAGTTTGTAATAATGTTGGCGTACCATTAATTTCGTTGGTACCAAATCTCTACCTTACACTTAGTCACCTGGTTCACTTTTAGTTTTCGTAATTTATTATTTCCTCACTTTGATAAAGGAAGAATTCCTCGTAGGTACTATTCTAAATCATTGTTTCTTCAAAATGAAATTATTTGAGTACAATGCCATAAAAAAATCTAGTCATTTATCGACATACTTTTCACAACACTAACGTCCGCTAGCACAGGGCACTGGAGCGTGCCGGCGGCCGTCGCACCAACAGCGAAATATTCTAACGGACTGGTGAAAATCTCTATTATGTGTAATTTATTCACATCACTAATTCTTAATGCTCGCTTTACCAACATGGTTGTGCATGCAATAATCTATTAATCTGAAACGCAATGTCAAAGGAATTGTTAAGTTTAAGACATTCGAATACAGTTTTATTTCACTTGCAGGTAGCGTGTACAGTCAACTCATTATTGTTTGAAATCATCCATGTTCAGTAGTACTTGTAAGATTATTACACCATGTATAATTCTGTTGTCTTTTCGTGTAATATCTGAAATTACTCGGACCATTTGTATAATAGTTTAGTTTTAGAGAGTATTTTATGTTGACATGCACGTCATGGCATTGGGTAATGGTCATTTTGCTTTGCTTCGGTAATATTGTGAGTGAGAGGCTTGCAAATCGGTTTGAGAAATTCAAATATCGTTAGAAATTTATAAATTATTTTTCTATAATTGGATCTTGATTTGAATCTATTAATTGCCCTATTGTTTTCAAAGTATAAATAACATCCGATGGACATTTTAATTTCAAATAGGCTCATTAGGCTAGTTGGTATGCATCAGAAGGGATGACTCCTGCTATGTAGGTAATTATGCAATATCGTGAACATACGCATATGTGTTTTATATTGAACTGTACCTCTTCTCCGTTTAATTGAGTTATATGTAATAATCTATTCGTACTTTCTTTCGTATAGAATACAAATCTGATGAGTAACTGTCAATAATGATGTATGGTAGTTGATTTATTAGATAGCTTGCAATGTGTGTAATTTTCTATATAGCAAGCCGATTGAACAATAGGCGGTTACGTTATGTTATTATTTGAATGATCGATTTAGAACATCAAGTACACAACATATAGCATATAGCTTAACATTTAGTAATCCGCTATTTAAATCAGTTTTTCATGAAATATTTAAGATAAACTGTTTAATAATAGACTTTCCTTCATATTATCGCGACATATTGATGAATTAATTGTGAACAAAGATAAATGGCTTATAGACAACTCAGTGCTTGTATGAAAATATCCGCCGACACGCATCGGCGCATGCGACTGATTTATCGCATTCGAAAGAAGTAAAATGAAAATTAATTCGGAAAAGCGCTGTTGAGTACAGGGTTTTTACGTGTTATAAAGTAGCAGACATGTCAGATACATAATCTATGACAAAATTATTTCCCGAACTAAGTTTTCTGATTTCCTGTATGACTTGCCGTTGCTTTCATTTCCCTTTGTTTTATCGTATTCATTACTATTGGATTGTTCTCCGACCGTAAAATTGCGGTAAAATCACACATTTAACTAATTTTAAATTGCGTTTCAGTTGTCACACGTCTCGTTGCCGAACTTTCCAAGTTATATGATAATGGATGCCCCCTTGATTTATACTGAACTCATAACTGACCGTTAATTTGTACCAGTCCACTCGAGAATACGGAAAGTGAAACATCGAAATATTTCTCATATTTTTTTTATTTATAAAAAGTATTTTACACTCTTAAAACGTAGAATTAGTTAAAGGCAGTGATTCCGCTATCGTTTTTGAGTATTACCGTTACATACATATAACTAGTTACTAATGTAGAATATACATGAACAAAACATATTACTTATTAACAAAGAAAATTAATATTTTGCGACTGTAAGTACGTCGTACTTTGTTTGGTATCACAATTTTTATGGCAACTTAAAATACACCTGATTACACCAACAAATATTATAAATGATGAAACCTATTCAAATAATTATCGATAACTACTTTGGACGGAACTATAACTGTCAACACAGTTACAAATACAAGTATCATTTACCTCAAATAGTTTTTATTGCACTTAATCAAAATTAATTCAAATTAATTTAGCTAAATTAATCGAATTGTTTAATAATTTCCTATATGTAACCAATAGTTTCCAAAATTAACTTTCCTCTAATAAAAGTTAATTCATGAGACGTTATTTACTAAATATTAAACTTGCTGTTTAATTGATTTGAGTCGGTGTAATCGGCTGTTAGTCCTAATTTAAAATACGAAGGGAACTTGTGGCCGATCGTAGAAGTATCCCTTGTCTTCTACAAACGGCGGTCGAGTCGTAAACGGTATTCTTGTCGTTGAAGGAACATAGACAGGTGGAGGCCGCGTTGTGGGAGGAGTAATGTAGACAGGAGGCTTGGTTGTCTGAGGCGGTATGTATACAGGGGGTCTAGTTGGAGGTGGCGTGTAGACAGGTTGTCTTGTTGTCTGTGGAGGGATATATACAGGAGGTCTAGTGGGAGGAGGAGTATATACAGGAGGACGTGCGGTTGTGGGGAAAGTGAAGGGAATCTTAGGGGTGGGGTAATCGTAACCAGTTGTTCTGGGAGGTGTGGGTGGTCTGGTCGGAGGAGGAGTGGGAGGCCTTGTTGGAGGTGGTGGTGGGGGTCTGGTTGGTGGTGGTGGAGGTGGGGGAGGGGGTCTTGTTGGTGGTGGAGTAGGAGGAGGAGGAGGTCTAGTTGGTGGAGGAGTCCTTATCGGAGGTAAATAAGTCGCCGGAGTTTTGTACGTAGGTGGCAAGTATGTAGGTGGTCTAGTTGGTGGCGGCGGTGGTGGTGGTGGCGGTCTGGTTGGAGGAGGTAAGTAGATTGGTGGTCTAGTTGGTGGTGGAGGTGGTGGTGGAGGTGGTGGTGGAGGTGGTCTAGTCGGAGGCGGCGGTGGAGGTGGCGGTGGTCTGGTTGGGGGAGGCAAGTAAGTTGGCGGTCTTGTTGGAGGCGGGGGCGGCCTAGTTGGTGGAGGAGTCCTTATCGGAGGTAAATAAGTCGCTGGGGTTTTGTACGTAGGTGGTCTAGTTGGTGGTGGCGGCGGTGGTGGCGGAGGGGGTCTAGTTGGGGGAGGTAAGTAAGTTGGTGGTCTTGTTGGTGGTGGAGGTGGTGGTGAAGGGGGTCTGGTTGGGGGAGGTAAGTAAATTGGTGGTCTGGTAGGTGGTGGGGGTGGCCTGGTTGGGGGAGGAGTTCTTATCGGAGGTAAATATGTTGCCGGAGTTTTGTAGGTTGGTGGGAGATACGTAGGTGGTCTAGTTGGGGGAGGAGGTGGCGGAGGTGGTCTGGTCGGAGGAGGAGTCGGGGGCCTTGTTGGCGGTGGTGGCGGTGGCGGTCTCCTAGTAGTCGTTGTAGGAGGCAAATAGGTGACTGGAGGGAAAGGTCTAGGAGTAGTAGGGGGAGGTGGTCTCGTAACTGGAGGCACGTAAGTTGGCGGCCTTCGGGTCGTTGTAGGGAATGTGAAGGGTATAATAGGGGTTGGGTACGTGTAGCCCGTGGTTCTGTAGTTCTCAATTATGGTTGAGAATGTAGGGAAAGTCTGTGGAGGTCTTCTTGTGGTGGGTTGTGTGAAGGGCACCCGGGGGGTTGTGTACACGTAGCGTGTGGTTGGCGGACTCGGCGGCGGTGGAGGCCTGTAAAAAAACGAAATAACATTTTGTTTAAAAAATGCAAAGTACTCGATAGCTGAGAGTAGTTATTTGAAATAGAAACTAGATAAGGTCATCATCTAATCCTGATGCACTTTCGTCATGTAAATTTATACCACCATAATTACCAACTATATTATAACCGGTTCTAGATACCACTATCAGGTGATATTCTAATTCAATTGTACCTAATATATATTTTTTTATATCACTAATCTAGATTTAAAGAGTCTTGTAGAACTAGATACTAATGAAATAAAGCAGTACAGGAGCTGTCCTTTACCTTGTCACTGGTGGCGGCGGTGGAGTTCTTGGCGGTGGTGGTGGCGGAGGAGGAGGTGGTCTTGTCACCGGTGGCGGAGGAGGAGTTCGTGGTGGCGGCGGTGGTGGTGGCGGTGTCCTCCTAGTTGTAGGAAACTCAAACGGTATACGCGGCGTATTGTAGTCGTATCCTGTCGTCCTGGGCGGGAATGTAGGCGGTGGGGGCGTTCTTGGTGGTGGTGGCGGAGGAGGAGGAGGTGTCCTTGGTGGAGGAGGAGGTGGAGGTGGCGGTGGCCTCGTCACCGGCGGTGGAGGAGGAGTCCTTGGTGGCGGAGGCGGTGGTGGTGGAGTCCTTTTAGTTGTAGGATATTCGAAAGGTATGCGAGGTGTTTCGTAGACGTATCCAGTTGTCCTGGGAGGGAAGGTAGGAGGTGGTGGCGTCCTTGGTGGCGGCGGAGGTGGAGGAGGGGGTGTCCTTGGCGGCGGAGGAGGCGGTGGAGGCGGTGGTCGTGTTACTGGTGGTGGAGGAGGAGTCCTCGGCGGTGGAGGAGGTGGCGGTGGTGTCCGTCTAGTTGTAGGAAACTCGAACGGTATACGTGGCGTCTCGTAGACATACGTCGTCCTTGATGGGAAAGTAGGGGGTGGTGGCGTCATTGGCGGCGGTGGAGGAGGAGGAGGGGGCGTCCTTGGTGGAGGAGGAGGTGGCGGAGGAGGTGGCCTTGTTACCGGTGGCGGAGGAGGAGTCCTCGGCGGTGGAGAAGGTGGCGGTGGTGTCCGTCTAGTTGTAGGAAACTCGAACGGTATACGTGGCGTTTCATAAACATATCCCGTAGTTTGGGGCGGTGGCGTTCTCGGGGGTGGCGGTGGCGGAGGTGGCGTCCGTGGCGGCGGCGGTGGCGGCGGAGGAGTCACCGGTGGGGGAGGGGGGGTCCTTGGCGGCGGAGGTGGAGGAGGAGGGAACGGTATCTTCGGTTTCGGGTAGAAGTACCCATCCTCGTTGAGGGGGGCGTCTATGGGCGCTCCGAGTACTGCATAGTTTTGGTTGGAGTCGAATTGTATCGCTCGTTCAGGGCGATCGGCCTTGCAGGTGTGGTACACCGCAAGGATGACTACCGCTATGTGCAGTGACAGCCTCTGGAAACAAGGAAAGTGGACCATTTAGAAATATGTGTACAATACAATACTATCACGCATATTATATTCTCATGGGGTAGATGGGGATTTCAAATTAATTTGCATTTTGATTGCAAACAGGCCGAAAAGGAATAACAATTAATGAAAATTCACTGTTATTTTTCACATATTTTTTACTGTTTATGCGGTCATTCACTGAGATTTCGTTGGTGGTACTTTGGTCCCAATGCGCCTAATATTAGAATTAAGTTATTGAACTTCGGACTAATAGAATGATTATTTGTACAAAACGACCATTAGAAGATCGGTTAAGTTAAGTTTAGTTTATTTTGAATAGTTTGGTACCCAAAATAACTAAACTTACAAGGGCAAAGTACAGTCAACAAACTCGACGTTTAATCACCTTAAGGTTGCATTTTGTGTGCAGTGACCAGCAGCCACCTACGGCTAACATTGTCATAAAAACAATTATAACAAATGGCTTTCGAAAAAAAGGGCTTTTGTCTCATCGGACGCTTTTCGCCTCATTGGACAGCAACATAATGGGCGAGCAAACTAAGATTAAAGTGTTGAAAACTGTCAAGCGTCAACTTTGTTGATGGTACATCGGTACAGGGCCCTAACTACGCTAGCTACTAAAATCTTAATAGAAAAGCAAACGCTCGCAATTACGTTTCAAAGGCTCCATACCATATCATACCATACCATATCAATGTCAGTAGAAATCGTGAAGCTCGTGTCAGCAAAACGTCAAAAGCGGAGCGTTTGATACGTAATCGCGAGCGTTTGCTTTTCTATTACGATTTGAGTAGCTAGCATGGTTAAGGCCCAAGTAGGTAGTATAAAACAAAGTCGCTATCACGTCTTTCTATCTGTTTGTCCGCTTATTAGATAATTAAGATAAATTTTAGATTTTTTCGTCCGGAGAGTAATATCTATATATCCTAGATGAATCAATATAGAGAAAATCCGCGCGTCCGGGGCAGGTCGCTACTAGAAATTAAAACGAACATTATAATAGCCTTTAAATTAAATAGAATAAGATTTGAAATTATTATATCTGGGTCATTAACGTTTTATACTCATAACACTTGACAATCTAAAGATGTTTAGACGTGAATAATTAATTAATCATTGTAATTTTTTGTGCAACGTGAATGCCAGTAACATTTTGATACGACGTTTTAGATATATAAATTTACATGTATCATCAGTCATCACTTCATCAGATCATAGTTTGATATTTGCAAAGAGTCAATTGAAAGCCTACCTCGGCGATTTTTCTGAATGAGAATAATTGAATTTATAAATATTTACTCACAAGCAATTATTTTTTAAAAAGCACAGTAAATGTTTACCTGCCTAAAAAAAATATTATATTGTGTGCTCCTTCTCAATTTTGTATGTTTTATACCTACATAAAAAGTAGTAAAACGATTTTATTATTTTCCAGATATCCACCAGGATCTTAGATAATATAAATACTCTATGACTGATATACCTACCTATTATTAACAGCCGGACTGGGGTCGAATTTCATTTTTCTTTATTTAAGGCCCCTATTTATAAGTTGATCTCAAATCTGAGAGCGATCTTGGAAATGTATTTCTTATGCCATATCAGTAGGTACAAAATAACGTGTCAAAAGCACTTTCAAGATCACGCTCATACTTGAGATCGATTTATTAGATATGGTATTATTATAACTAGCTCCATATATATTAATATACTAGCTGAGCCCGCAACTTCGCCCGCGTGGAATTTAACTTAACAATAAAGCCCGGTCCCGCGTTCTGAGCCCGCGCGACAGGACCCTTTTTTTAATTTTTGTTTTTCTAAAATAAAAGTAGCCTCAGTTACTGCTTATAACATCAGCTATCTAACAGTGAAAGTCCCGTCAAAATCGGTCTAGCCGTTTCGGAGATACTCTTTGATTTCAAGTGTTTTTATTTTTTTACGCGGAACCCTAATTGTTTTTCTAAAATTAAAGTAGCCTAAGTTACCCGCTATAAGATCAGCTATCTGCCAGTGAAAGTCCCGTCGAAATCGGTCCAGCCGTTTCGGAGATTACCCGGAACAAACACACAGACAGACAGACAGACAGACAGACAGACAGACAGACAGACAGACAGACAAAAAATTTTTAATTCGCGTTTTTGGTATTGGTATCGTATGTACTTTCATATGCATTTAGTGAAAAGGTGTTATTTTGATATTACAAACAGACACTCCAATTTTATTTATTTGTATAGATTTTTTTTACAAATAAGTAGTAAGTACTTATTATATATAAACAGGTCAAGGCCAACATTTTACAATATATGTTTATTTACTATTATAATGATTTGAATAACAAAATTGTTGCAATACCTAGCATTTAGTAGGAGTAAGGTTAAGTTATTCAGACGACCTGAATTCCTCGCTGTATGAATTTGTCACGAACATCCGAAATGGAATCGGTTTTGTCAATATTTACCTATACTCATAAAAATATTTTTTCGTGGAATTACAGTTTTGTTAGAATTTTGTTTGTTTATTACTACTTAGGTACTTTTTATTTTAGTTATACTCAATGACAATATGTGTTTTGTTGTTATATAGGTAAGTACCTACATATAGGTAAGTAGGTATTATCAAACTATATATGAGAGTCATTGAAATAAAACAATTTTTACGGATTATATCGCGTTTATTTTTACTTTTTATGTTCCCGACGTTTCGGTTGCTTTACTGCAACCGTGGTCACGGGGGGACTGAGGTGTTAGACGTCCTGATGTCATAGTTAAAAACTTTTTCTTAGATGTTTTAGTGATCCGTAATCCTGATAACACCTTAGGCCACACCGTGTATAGGAAAAAGACCCATACCGATAGGTACTTAAACGGTGAATCTCACCACCATCCAACACAGTTAGCTACCGTGGGTAAATCTTTGTTTCAGAGAGCACAAGGGATCTGTGATGAGGAACACCTGGCTGCCGAGATCCGTCACGTCAAGCAAGTATTGCATGACAACAAGCTTCGGATCCCGCGCCGCCATCACAGTGACCGAGTGAAACCAGCGACAGTCGAGCGTCTACCTGCTGTACTACCATACATAAGAGGTGTCACAGACAAGATTGGCTACATCTTGAAACGGGCTTCAATCAAAACTTACTTCAAGCCACCTAAGAAGATTAGTCAGTTCTTACCACCTGTCAAGTGTCACATTCCTCTACAAGATGCAGGGGTATACAAACTCGATTGTGAATGTGGGCTCTCCTACATAGGGCAAACTAAAAGATCAGTAAAAACCCGCGTAAAAGAACACATAGCTGACGTGAAACACCGGCGCTCCACGAAGTCTGCAATCTGTGAACATGTACAGGACCGCACCCGCCATTATATCAGATTTGATAAACCACAGATCCTCGCAAAAGAACACCGATCCCGACCCAGGATGATACGTGAGGCCATTGAAATTAAAAAACATCCTAATTTCAATAGGGAAGATGGCTGGGTGCTACCACCAACTTGGGATCCAGTAATTAATATAATTAAATCCAAAACCAAGCGTACCATTGCAAGACCTCGAGACACAGTGAGCACTTTCTGCGTGGATCGGACCGCAAATACCAACTAAATTTAGGGTACCCAGTTTTTAACTATGACATCAGGACGTCTAACACCTCAGTCCCCCGTGACCACGGTTGCTGTAAAGCAACCGAAACGTCGGGAACATAAAAAGTAAAAATAAACGCGATATAATCCGTAAAAATAGTTTTATTTCAATGTGTAGTATTCGCGTAAATATAAGAAATCAATATATGTATGAGAGTCACTTATATTTAAATTAAAATCCAATAATTTCATTTTCCTGAAATACCTATGTCATATTATATTAGCAAAAGACTAAAAAAAATAATTGCTGCGGTCTATCAAACAGGCGCTTCCAAATAAAGAATATCCTGCTGTAAAAGTGTATTTGTAAATATCAAAAACTTGTTTTAAAAATGCCATAAAATAATTAAATTATCATATACATATATTATAGTATCTCATTTCGTCCATTTGTGCGTCACAGTGAAATACATTTAGTGGAAGAAGCTCAAGGCGTTCCGGTAATCAGCGGAGGAATGTGGCCCGTATGGTGGCCCAAGGCAATTGCGAAAGCGGACTTTAAGACAATCGCAATAAAAACACTTATTGTATAATTCATCGATTTACATGAAGCTCCTCATTATTTTTGCGATGACAATTTATTCTGAATTATTCTTATTACTAAGCAATTATTGCGGAATATTTTATGGTAAACGCATAAAACGTGGTTATAACTGCTACCATTCATTGTATAATAATCAAAAATAACTACACAGATCGTATAAATTAACTGAGGGCCACAAGGATTCAACCTAGTGTCAAATAATAATAGATTGAAGTAACTAGATGCCGTCCTTGTTTTTATTGTAATAAGTGTCCCGGGTGGTCTAGTGGTTTAAGAGTAGGCCGTGCGGTTGCGGGTTCGTTTCCCGTCGACGCGAATTTTGGATATTATTTTATTTATATAGCCTCCATAATCTATCGCCTCCACAATGGGTTTCGTCCCACGCGCTATAACGACATTGATGATGTATTTTGTCACTAACAATGACTTAATTAAGTCAACACAAGCCGCTTCATAGTTTTTGTTTGGTAGCTGATTGGTTATTATGCGCCACCGAACGTCCTTCGTTTAATTTGAACAGGGTTTCTACATCGCTAGCAATAATAATTTTTGCGTTTTTTTGTATGCCTAAGTAAGTAAGAAGTAAAATTTATGTAACTTTATGACGTGCATGAATTAATTTTTTTACACTATCTCACTTATTTATGACTGCTTATTAGCAATATTATTACGGAGATTAACCAGGGCATACTTCCTATCATTATGATATAACATACTCTACATATGGCGTCTTCTGTGATAAAAGTGTGAAAAAATGGTAAAACTTAAAAGGTGTAGCGCTACCTACGTCACAAAGGCAGTCTGAACTAAATAACTACAATAGAAATTACCCCCTTAACCTTCGTTACCTTCGCTGCTCTAGTATTAGCTGCTAAAATACTATAATTCGGCAAAAAAAACCGTAAAATGCATAGGCTGTGGTTACTCAGTGCGAGATAAATCAGAGGTAGTGATAAAACAGTGTAACCCAAACCTACAATTATAAAACAATAATATAGTGTTCAGTTCCATTCTCGTATGATGTACCCACATAGTACACCATCTCTATCTACCAAAACCTTTAACTCGCGTCAAAAATTACTTCTGTAAGTGATCATGTTATATACAATTAGGTACGTTGATGTTTGAATTTTGAATACGCTGTTGACTACTAGGTACCTTGACAACATACCATAATTCTCTCCATCCAAAGGTTGTCTGGAAGAGATCGCAATCTGCGATAAGACCGCCCAATGTACACTATTGTTTTTTATGTTATTTGATATATTCCGAACTTTAGTGTGCAATAAAGAGATATGTGGGTATTGAAGTTACTAATTTCGATGCGCCAGTGGCGCATTGTTTACGCACACCAAATACCTATACGGCCACGTAATTATAAACGTTAAGCACACGTCATAAATTAGTTGCGAACAACCATATAGTTAGGTAATAGTATCGGAGGGGTAGCTAAGTAATTATGAGACCTAGATGAGAGCTAATGTAATTAAGCATCATAAATTACTACTATCACTTCATAGATGGAAAATCTTAAGCAAATTATCATTCGGTAAAAGTCTATTTACTTATATTAAGTAGGTACCGATACCGACTGCGAAAGTACTTTGTACACATTACATCTAATATTATTCTGACAAACTAGGAAGCATGTGTGCAGTTCTGCCTACCCTTTCTGGGTAACGGGTGTGGCTGAGTTACTCAATGAAGTGCCATAACATCATAACTATAATCCTCTTTGAGCGACGACGTCTTAAATTCCGTTTATAGTAATGACCGTCAATATTTAATCTCCACCTAGGTCACGCACATTAGCGGTATGACACAGTTATTACAAACCTGTGCATGTTAGGCTCGGTGGACATCGGTGAGCAAGGAAGCGAAAACAAGAAAAACAACGAAAATATAGCATTACATATCCCACACTAAGGCCTGTAGTAATAAATCGATCTCAAGTTTGAGAGTGATCTTGAAAATATCATTTTTATGTCATACCAGCACAAAATTACAAGTCAAACGCGTACTCAAGACCGCAGGCCGATCTCAAAATTGTTAATACGAGCCTTAGATATGTACCCATGTATCGACAGTCGATCGATCGATCGATCAATGGAAGAATGACATGAATTGACATTGAGCGACAGTCTCTACATAGAGCAACGGTGGATCGATTGATGTGCTGACCCTATTGAGTGGGATTTCCGACTTCCCAATTTTTATTGGGGTCAATTGAAAGTCTACCCCAAATAACTGAAAGTATAAGCCCTCTGAAACAGAACTAATTCTGTTAGGCTAGTTGTCAGAAATTTTTAGCCATGTGCCTGTCGTATCTTAGAAAGATACCTAGAAATATAACATGCATTCAGATGCAATTTTGCCATCCCTACCCACTCTGCCTAACACCGTGTTCATGCATACGCAGCCTTATCCAAAGGTCGCTTGCAATGCTAAGAATCTATGCAATTATTTACCCAAAATATATTATAAACAAAGCTGACCCCGGGCTGGTTGCAACACTAACAGCGCTACCGTTGAAATGTTTATCGCAAAGTGCAGCTTTTAAAGAAGGTATTGCTGATTTCGTTGTATTATATTTCTACTAGCTGACCCGACAGGCGTTGTCCTGTCTTTTAGGGGTATGAAAAATAGACAGTAACCGATTCTCAGACCTAGTGAATCTGCATATAAAATTTCATAAAAATCGGTTAAGCCGTTTCGGAAGAGTATGGTAACTGACATTCTGACAAGAGAATTTTATATATAAGATTTAATCAAGATTTAGGGGCACATGTTTCTGTATGGTGCAGCCTGTAATGATTTTACATTGGACTGACTAAATAGTCTGAAATAAGTTCAAAATTAAGGCTAGCAGACTTGCCAGTAATCAATGTAGCTAAAACCATACCTATATTCAACGATCAGTAGTAACGACATTTTATTAGATATGGTCATTGTGAAATTATTACAACTAAGTAATACAAATTTACACAGATTTAATAAATAACATCACAGCAAAAGTGTCCCAATAATAATTACCCAATTTTCCTAAACTTGAATACGCAATACTAATATATATTTTAATTGCATACTGTTAAAGATGAAATTGCAAAAGAAAATTCTTAGTGGTTAACTGATGGAAAATGTCCAGTTGTTCTAGTTAAGTTTGGTAACGGAGAAGTGGTCGAGTTCAGATAAAGACAAGTCTAAACGGCGTGCTGAATCCATTGGACACGGCCGTAACATGTTGCATAATATATTGTTAGAATATGCATCGTTACAACAAAGAAATGACGTCCCTTTGTAGAAGAAACTTGTTTAGTTCACCTGGAACAGGTAGAGACATTTTTTTTGTGATTTTAGTACCTAATTACCCAATGTACGGCTAGAAGTAGGTCGATAATGTGATCGTAAGATATCTTAAAACAATAGGAAGTCATAAGTCACAATTCTTGGTTGCCCCTCTTAGCAACGATAATCGATATATCGTGACATTTGTCTTGTCGAAACCTACTGTAAATTCCATATTTGTTGCCGTAGTATCGGTTACTGAACGAACGATATAAATTTATCGTTCGTTCAGACAATATACGAAGGCAAAAAAGATGGGTTTAGAGTAGAATTTGACAAGACAAATGTCACGATATATTGATTATCGTTGCTAAGAGTAGCACCCTTGTGTGTGGAGACTGAATATTGTTGAACATACTATGAACAAGTAAAGTTTTTTGAAATCATCACCTTGGTCATTACATTTCATAGGATAACTTTACAGATTTCGTAAAGATAACGAAGTAACTTAATGCCCTTTTCTCAATCTTTCGAAACTTTTCTATCTAATGAGTCAAAGTCAAAACCGCGTCAAGCAATTTCAAAGCAAACAGCGTAATGCATTATGCAAAGCTGATTTGCCGCGAGCTAACGAAGTGTCGTCATAACGGAGACATTTTCATTTCTTCATCAACATACTTAATTACCGTTAATGTTGGGTTCCCTATTTCATAAGTAATTGCCTAAATTAGACGTTAGTAAATAATGGTTGATACATTGCTGTTCAATCCGTTATTTTTTGTTAGTTTAGCGAAGTAAGTAACGGCGACGGTTGTCACTTACCTTCGGGTGACTGACTTTTAGTGTTAGGCACACTAGGCAGTATTGAAGAATTTTGCAGAATATTCAGCATAATCAAATAATTTACAAAAAATAAGTATTACATAACCACTCAAAGTAAATACAAGTGAGTAAACAATAGATGCTTCATTAGCCTCCGCTCAATTAGGAGCGTGACATAAGCACCGCTTGACACCAATGCGTCAACAATATTATCAATCGGTTTAGTAAACACTTGAGGATTGATGCAGATTTGAAGTTCAAGTCTGAATTCAAAGCCGAGTATTGTGATAAGATTATCAAGATGACTTATGAAGGCCAAATGGATGGGACCTCCCTGAAGTACATAAATAAGCTCATAATATTTTACAATGTTAATCCAAAGGATATACGGTAATAGAGCCGCCATATTACGGTTTACAGTTGGATTGGAGGATTTGGGTGCCAAACTCAAGCGCAGATGGGTCACTTGACCAAAATCATCCCATACAGGTGCCAAAATTGCAACTGAATAGATATCGAAGAAACAAAATGCTTTCACAAACAATTGACTTGACATAGCGAGGCGTTTAACTTACAATCTTTTGAAAACTCATTACACCTAATAAGTATACATTACATCATAAAGCGGACAATAACGACGCCCCAACAATACTCTAATAGAGATTTTTCAAGACATTTATTAATTCAATTTAAACTATTAGAAGCCGAACAGTTGCCCTGAAGGTAATGCTGGTATTTATAACGGGTACATTATAAGTGTTCCGGTAAACGTTGAAAGGTGAAGGTTGGAGAGCATCGGTTATGACTGGGCTTACCCGTAACCCTTGGGCTTATCGTCTACTAAATTGCATGGAGCTTAAGATAATTGAGGTAAAAAGGCATAAGAAGCACGTACTTATTTCAATGCGACGTTTAAGTAATATGCTGCAGTGCCTATTATATACACTTATTGTTTAATACAGTAAATTGTATTGACGTTGAAGTGTGTTACAGGAAATGAAAACTGAAGTCGTTAATGCTAATTTAAATAAATAATAAAAAAACTTCCGTATCGTACACAAAGTTGTATGCATTCTGGTAATATTTCAATAATAATAAACTTTTATAAAACCGAGGTTTACTAATTTTTACTTTATTTTCTAGTCTATTTGAACCACACAATATCCATTTGCATTTTTTTTTAAATCTCATACTTTCATTCTCTCTTACTTTTCAACGAAATTGCATTTTCGCTAACACACGCTCCTGTTATTTCTAAAGAAGTCTGGACACTTGGAAACAATGGCTAGGTTCAAGATTGCGATAAGTCACGTACATGACCCGAGATATGTAGAAAGACATTTCAAGGTTTCCTTAAAATTTGATGTTTAGACTATGTCTCAGTATTATTGTAATATGCATTTAAAGCAAATTTAAACTGATCTAGCGTAAACAGTTTGTAATGGATGTAAAAATATTGCATCACTTAGAAAATGTTTCAGAATATTTTTTGCATATCCATTTGTTTGATGTTTTATTTGTCAATAGCATTAAAATTTGTGAAATCATATATTTATGAAATTGTAAGAATAACTTATACATTTTATTAATTATGTTGGCTCTACTGTTGGGCCAAGGTGCACATTGCACTTGCTCTGCTCTTGTTTCTTTTGAGATTTCGGTTAAATCTTCCTGAAATACATTAAGGTCGTTACGCCTGATACAATTATATATTGAAAGTGACTATATTATCGTCAACCTTTTTTTATACAAAAGTGGCGATAGCTGCCAACGTACGGCAATACATTACATTTAAATCAAAATTAGTTGGTGTACCAACAGATTTCAAATACTTGTCCAATAAAATAATAAACACTGTCCTTAGAACCTTTCATCATCGTGATTAACCTCGCATAGCCCTTCTACAGTTTCCAAATTAAATCTCATAGTTTCATCAAATTTTATTGGCACTACAGATTCAATCGCACCGAATTTTATTGTTTTTCGGTGTCATCATCCAACACCACATATGGGCAAGCCCAACGCCACATGCCAAGCGGGCACTTACGCAAGTGACACTTCGCGAGCTTTTGTTGGATGAGTAGTAATGAGCGAGTGTGTATGGTACAAGTCATTATGGTCGAGACGTCCGTTTCGCTGAATAAATGGCTTTTGGGTAAGATTTTATAGGGATATTATTCTGAGAAATTATCTTTATGATCTTTAGGTAGTTGCCCAATGAATTCCAATAAAAAATCAACTGCTAAATATTGAAGTTCTACTAGTTTGTTTAGTTTATTTTGTACTAGTAAATTATTAACTGCCTAACCTTTGGATTACCTGTTGTATCAGATGCCAACAGATCCGGGGTTATACACTCAATAGCATTGAAAGTAAATGACTTGCAGGAGCTATCGAACTGATGTGCTCCTAGATATTCTGTTACAGCTTCCTAGTAACACTACCTCGCATGGATTGTTGTTCGGGTAGAAATACTTATTTCTTCGCTATGCTTCGCTTGTTTAACACGGTTGTGACCTTAATTCGAATAATTTATGCTTGCGAACATCCTAGAGAATCCCATACCATTGTTATCTTGGCCGCCTGCCCATGCACTACCATTGTTAAGTAAGTTTTGAACATCACTGTAGAATTACAGTATTAAGTAGCTGACAGTTGATTTTATTTAGGTAATAAAGAGCTCAAGCTCAAGATATTATTATAAAAAATAAGTATGTAAGTATGTATTCATTAAAAGTTCTGAGAACCAGTTTCAAAATCTGAGATGCTTACAAAATAATAAAAAGTCGGCACCAGTATTTTAACATCGCCATTCATAACAAATAAGCTTCTCCGTAGATAATCTTGTTACCATAAAACAGCAATTTTAATAAAATTTAGATCATCCATATCAGAATGATTTATAGATCTCTCATATCAAGTAAATATCATTCGGAATACTTTGCCGAATATAGTGGCTATAAATCAAGCCGTATGGTTGATTCTACCACAATCGGGGACCTTGACATTTAGAAGTGATGTCTCGAATTCCCCAACCTCGCTCCGGTATTTGTCCGGATGAAATATGGAGATCCGGGTTGTATGTAGCAATATGTTGACGCATCTTTGTATCTACGAACGGAAGAGAAACTGCAAAGTGCTTTAGGAAATTGCAACTACGATTTTCATGGTAAAGGAGCATTCAAGTGTGATGTAACAACTCGTTATGATGAAGAAAATAAACATTTATAGTAAGCACAAAGGCTAGAGAAGTGTGCAAGAAATATATTTTCAACTACTTTTTGGTGAAATTTATAAATTAAATTATTAAATTAAATTAATAAAGCAAATTCAGTAAATTAATAATTGTGATTAGGAAATTTAATACCTTCGTATGATATGCCGCAATTGCAGACCGAATAGAAAATCAAATATAACAATCTGGATTAAAAATGAAATTGTTATACACTGTTAAAATTTACAAGAATGTCAAAAGGTTATTTTGATTCCAAAAATGGTTGGAACAATGTTGCTTTGGCCCCTGACCACAGCGTTGAGTAATTGAACACGCTCTATGTCAACGGATCTCGCTGGGTGATAGATGAATGATATTGTTTTGAGGTCGCCTGTCAATCGCAACTCGGATTTTCGGTTGCTGTAACAAATTCTTAACATTAAGATACGTAAATGTAGCCGACCTTTGAACGCATCTGCTAACATTTCGTTATGGTCCAGCATCTGTTAATAAATACATCTAAGTATTTCTTTGACACTTATTTAAGATCGATTTGTGTTTATCTATGATCCCTTTAATTTTTGTGTGGATAAAGATTAATATTAATGTTTAATTTGTCATCATATTTGTAGGATTCTTCAACATTAATCAAGTTACAAGTCAAATTGTAAGCAATTTGATTTTAACCGAAAGATGTGGAATGCGCTTCCTTGTTCCCAAAGCGAGCATTCAATGAATCACCAGATACATAATTTGCATATAAGTATTGTCGTTTCTAAATATCAAAGTAATTTTCCGAATAACATGCTTACAAATTCCTATGAAATTATTAACATCCCGGATCAGAAATTGATGAAAAAAATGCAATTAGTCCGAGGATCTAGCAGTAATTATTTAAACAATTTCAGACATATTTGGCTGTAGGTATAATTCTATTTTGAATTGCTATAATTATCATGTTTTATTGATCTCGATTTTATGATATTAGGTACTACAGATGACTTATGGACCAAATATTGTAGAATAGATTAGCTAACATTATTGCTTGATTTTGATAAACTCTGTAAAATAAAATTAACCCTTTGATATTTTCAATGTATTTCATAGTAAAATTTGTATATTCACTTATCTGATTGGCAATAGGGTCGAATATAAATGTCATCTTTTAAATATTTAAACTGTGATCTTTGATGATCTTGCGATTATCACATCCGTCTGCATTTTTTCTTGCGAACTATATTTTATTTCTTTCCGCATTCTCTGACAGCATCTTGATCATGGATCTTATTGGCGTTTCACCTTCTGTTGATCAACATTTTATGGAAAATATAACGATAAATCCTGCCTGATTCAAAATTTCGTTAAATGATACCATTATTTATTTATTTATTTAATTTGGTACATGGAAGACTTACAGCTAAGTAAACTAAATATAAATAAAATTATCTTAGCGATAGGAAAGCTAATTACAAGTCTTCACTTATAGCGACTGGATAAAACTTAGGTTTGTGAGGAGTACAGATCCGGGTGAGCCACAGGCCATTCTTTAAACTATGTAGCTAACCTAGTATTACACTACTGCCATATAATTCATTATAAGTCAGTCAAAGTTAATCAAAGAAATTTAGAGCTAAGCACCTTCTAGTTGATTATTTTTCTGTTATCTAGTTTTTGTTTCATTGTTTGGTGTAAACATGTCTCTTATTACCTACATGGAATTAGCGAATTATGGCTATACAGAAAATAATTTTTTTTTAACAAGGAATGCAGTCATAAATAGTTTGCGTTTGTATCTTCTGGCATCATCTTCGATTTGATACAATTCCTCGTAATAATATTACAATTAAGATTTCCAATTTGCATTTGACATTGACAAGGATCGCGAGCCGAATCGTAAACAAAGGATTGTATGATTGCTGTTTAGCGAATATTATACGACTGTGTATTGAATAAAAAAACTTATTGTCCATTCAATTATGTTCACGCATTGTTGATAACTGATAATTATAATGTCTGTTAACTTGTCTTTTATGACGGATACCACTTATTTCATGAGTACCCTTTATTTTTTTTATTGATCTCTAAGCACTAGAATAGACTTTCTTGCTGAGTCATTTATTAGTCATAATTTTTTCTATCTTTATTTTGTTATATAGTTTGCATATTATTTAAATGATTTATTTGTCAATTTTTTCGTGTGCAATAATTATTTAAATTAATTTCCATTAATTTATAATGATAAAGCCAAATAAATAAGTGTGAAGGAAGTGATTTGCACTGATTTTTAGATAAATGCATCTTGAAACGGGTTAGCTTGCAGTGTGGCAAGCGTCTTGATGACTGTCTGTATTTGGGCAGGATAGTTACGGATGCGCCTACGTAGCGATGGAGACCCCAATGTCGTTTTAACTATGCAATGTCACTGTTCCAACATACCTTTTCGTGGGCTATTGTAATTTGAAATCTAAAGTTCAGTTCAACCGATTTTGTGAATTCGTTTACTTTTGATTTCGCTTTATAATCAGAACCCGTTTCTAAAGTATATCTGCTCCGGCCTCACTATAATATTTTACTATTGCAATATTACTATTAATAAACTAAAATTATTTTGCTAAAATCACAAATTTGACTAGGCTCCCTAAGCTACTTTTTTGCATAACTACACAAAAGTAGTTTTTACGCTCGAGCAAATGCTAGTATGTAGTTATCTTCTATATATAATGTATATATGTACTTGTCAGTGCTGTATACTTTCATAGTTGTCTCTAAAATCATCCTGTAGGTACTTACAAACTTGACTTGTTGCTTATCGGGTAGTTATTGGCAAATCGCACAATACCTACCTTTAAATTTCATTGTCAGTATTATGTAATGCCAAATTGTCGAAACCTGAGGTCAAAAGTATTTTCGGGTGCGTAACATAATGTGCAGATTGATAATTTATTGTAATTTCTTTTTTATGGCGTCCTATACTTTACTTCTTTTTACCGACTTCAAAAATGGGGGAGATTCTCAATAAGGCTCTTGATTTCTTTTTCTATGTAGGTATGTTACGACATGTCTCCGACAATTAATGATTTGTTTATTATTTATCTATAGGCTACCGTATTTTTTATCAATAGGTGCCTCGTACGCCTGTTGGCCGACTTTCTTAATTGTATGAAAAGTATCCGAGTAACCTTTAAATAGGTACACAATAACTGGCATTCTTCTCATAACCAATAATTTTGCGGTAAATCTTAATCACTTCTTCGGACGAAAATAAACAGTTTACAGTTGGTTTCGACACTAATCCATTCGTTATATCCACCATACAAGCCGCTCACGTCCCTCAACCTTTTGTGAAGAATCATGATAGCATTTCGTTACTTTATTGAAGATGTCGTTAGAAGGAGATGAATGACTTTGGTTTTTGCTTGTGATAGTTCAATTTGTCATAGATAGTGTTGTTTGCAGGTATGTGCAAAGCTTTAATCTATAAATTGTGTTTAAATTGATTAGTTGGACACACGGCAGTGCGTCCGCCAAGTTCTAAGATCAGAGTTTTTAAATAACAAACTCATTTATAAATAAATAAATATCGCCAGACGAACACACAAACTGTATGGTCCCAAACTAAGCAGCGCTTGTACTATGGGTACCGTAACAATAGACTGGGGGCGATCCCAGTGACACCCAGACCAGGGAAAATTACGAAAATGACATTTCCTAAATTTATCCTGACGGGAATTCAACCCGCAACCATCCGATGCAGTGAGCCGAGCGGCCTACGCTCGAACCACTGCGACAAGCGGTCGTCAAATTATGATTTCTACTTTACGGGGACTGGTTATTCTGACACTTCTGACGTACCTGTTATGTCTCATCTTCTGTTGTCTTCCAAACGTGCTTAGATCAATTAATTACCATTCATGATTAAAGTTAAAAATCGTGTTTTTATTGAATACTATAATATCATTAGCGGAAAGATTTATATTACGGATATCGCCAGTCAGTGTGTAACTGTCAAAAATGTTTAAATTTGTAGTTTAAATATCACATCACCTCACTTTTTTTTAATATATGGCTTTCATCGTTAGGTAGTCGATGATTTTGCCAACAACGGAGTTTTATGAGACTGATTGTCGGTAGGGGTGGCTTTTTTTTTAGTTTAAATATAATTTATATATAACATGTGACATTAATTGGACGAATACTACAGATCTTTATTAAATCACAGAATATAAATTTGTAACCTACAAAAAAAAAATCATAGACTAACTATTTTCGGATAAAAATATCTTAAAAAAAAAATTATGGGGGTTTGATTAAACTTACCTACTAAATAAACATGTTTAACATGGACTATTGTTCTACAGGTAAGTAAGTTTTACTTTCATCATCAGAAATGGACACACCATATGTACAAATGAAACCGAAAATACTCATTGGCATAATCGTACGAGGAAAACAAAATAATTGCATAACGCACGCCCACGATGTACGTAACGGCACTCTTGCGCACTCGCGTCAAAACATTGTCAATTTGTCAGCTCAAACTTGACCAGTATGACCATATGACCCCATCTCTTGAAGTATAATACTACCAATTTAGGTATTTACCTGTGTCTGAATTCATTTTGGAGTTAAACTATTAATAACTATTTATATATAGTTTTTTATTTATGTATTTAGCAGTGATATCCTGGTCCAGGTCCTGGGTTCAAACCCCGGCTCGCACGTCTGGGTTTTTCGAAATCTATGTGCGACTGTGAATCATAATTTCTAAATGATTATCCCTCGCTTACGACGAAGGAAAACATCGTGCATGTCTTAGAAAATCTGACCAATGTTCGAAAGACATGCGATATCCGCCAACCCGCGCTGGGCTAGGGTGGTGGATAACAGCCTGAATCCCCCTCGTAGTGAGGTGAGGCCCGTGCCCAGGAGTGGAACGATAAAAGGGGGTAAATTATTATATTATAACATATTATTTTATTATTCATAAGTCTAAATATCGCATCCAACTAATTTAATTCGTCGTTCAATTAACAGCCCAGCCACTTTACTAAACAGCGCCGTTCAACTAACGGCCTGAATGATATTCAGCCATCTGATCAAACAGCTAGGCAAATGTCTTGAACCGATGACGTTTAATTACTTGCCTAGCCTGTTCATTTCAATTTAGTTCCACTTTTGCCACCTAGCGCCGAAACACACCAAACTGTCAATATGGCGTCGGCAACAAACAACTTTGATGGAATAATTGTTTAGATCCACCGAACCTACTTGCCGGGTGGGATTTCTGTGGGGTCATAAAAAAGATAACCCTAACCTAAACCCATCCGGGTTGCTCTGCTTGGGTAGTATTTTGAAAAAGTTTTGTAGTACCTAAATGTCAACCAGTTGCCTAAGCATTAGCCAGCCAGTTTATTAAATATTGCAACAGACGATGAGGCTGAATATCATTTAGGCAGTTAGTTGAACGGCGCTGTTTAGTAAAGTGGCGAATTAAGCTAGTTGGCTGCGACATATACATTGTCAAAGAAATTCTCTATGATAAAGTAGTGACATCAGGAAAAGTGATTAATACGCAAATAAATTTTAAACATTGATAAACCAGTGTTAGTAGTTTTGAACAAAATGTTAATCAAGTCATTAATTTTTACTTTTTCTTAATGCTCCTTGTCGTATTTGTTTTTTGCTTTTATTCAATTATTTCATTCCACCATTAATGTGTATCCATTTGTTACATTAATATACAATTAATTAAAAAACACAACTTGAATGTTACTTTTAAGATTGGATATTCTTAGTGTAAAATTACTATTAAGTTGGAATTGAAATATGTAGTAGGTAATTAATTTAAAAAAATAGACTAACACATTACCCTACAACAGAATTTTGAGGTTGAATCGCGTTAAAATTTACCTAAGTCCCTACTAAGTTAAAAAATGAGGATTGTTGATGTCATAGCTTTAACTATTTAATAGTAATTTTTATCTTATATCTCCATTAAAATGGTCACATAAGAATGTAAATATCACTTTATCACCATGTGATATTAATAATACCATAGATAAAATGGCCCATGTGCGATGGAATTATATAAAATTTCTATATCCGTGTTCTTAAACTGGTTTATTTGGGTGGATGTATATAAATATTTGAGTATTTTTTTCTTTTTTAATGCACACTGATATGGTATTATTTCATTTATTTAACTAATATAATATATTGTAATGTATCAGTTATTCAGTTGAGTCGATTACAATGGATATAATATTTTATCTTCCATACTATTAAGTAAACCAACCGTAGGCGTAGGTAAGGTTAAATTGAATTTCAAGTTCAATGAACTGAATTGAGAAGAAATCTGCGATGATGTATGTATTTTAACATACTTATAAAATGGAGGAGTCTTAAAATTCAACATTGTATGTATCATTTATTTTTATTTTCTTATATTATTAATGTCTCCTCCTTCGTATAATTTGAAAATTATAAGTAATTAATTTGAATGAACAGAACATTACGTCAGTGTCCACTCGTGCTAGCGTAGGAGTGCATATTGTGCCTACAGAACAAAGCCTTAATATGGCCGGATTGTCGTAAATCTATTATTAATCGGACACTTTGATGCGCACGCCCAGCCTTGGCGTAAATAAATTAGAAAATTAAATTAAATTGCGTTCTGTGGTCATTAATGTCTTTCTAAGTATATTTCAATGTTCTTTGATATTTTATTCGTCTCATCTATACTTATTTATTTTTATAAAATTTTGGTTTTTTATAATTAATGTTTTCTTATTGGCTCTCGTATATCTTGTTACTAGAATAGGTATACCTATTAAATCAGGACAGAAGAACTTATCTTTTTAATATAACAAGTAAACTATTTGCTTTGGACAACTTTTTTAAAATAACGCATATGACAAATAATACCTATTGGTGCTACCAATTTTTTCTGAGTGTGTATTATTAAGTTTCATAAGTAGGTCCCTGTGGTTTATTAAATAAAAGTGATAAGTAGTAGGTATCATGAGCATTAAAAATAAATGATATTTGTTGTTATTCTGACTATTACCTTTAGTGTTAGTTATGCCGAATATTGACTTAAATATATTGTATTCTTAGTCCATATATAGATGCGTATATTTTAACCAATACTCAAATTTTATTACTGTTCCAATAAAATAGGTATATATTTTATTTTATTTAAACGTTTTATTTGTCTAATAGCCGTAATTTATTCTCAGTTTTATTGCACATAGATTTATGTTAATAGAGCGAAGATGGTCGTACGCTTCGCTACTAATTAAAACCAGGACTTAAAAGTTCAAGGTTGTTGTCCATATGTTAATATTCAAATTATTAATTAATACTTATTTAGCCTACAGCGTGATTAAAATAACATTATCCTAATTTTCATCCTAATTGAATTATGATAAAGCCCATTTTGAATTGTGTATTTTTGTTTCGTGTAGACGACACTTCGGGAAACCTTTGACTTACTCTGAAGTTTTTTTTGCGCTTTGACAATTATTGTTGATTCAATTATCAGCTCAATTGTGTTTCTGTTAGGAGTTGTTCGCGATTGTACCATTTGTAATTGTTTTCTGCTAAGTGTTTTTATCAATTAGGTAATGTATGTACCTACGATATGGAATAGGATGTGTTGTGTTTGATCCGGTTTGGGTCTATGTAAATGTTTTCTTTGAAACCACCTCAATAGTTTTGTAAATGCCAGGGTATTCCCGTACCTTTGTAAGTATCTTGTCGTTATATGTATCTACTTATAAAATCGTAATGCTATATATTTCATGATTATAATTAGGACAGTCTTGGTTTCGTCAACAGACTCGAACTAACTAATTAAATTATAGCTCCAAAAATAATCCAAATTGGTTCAAGATTTAAAATACAATACCTTGGAGAACAAATACCTAATTAGTAAGAAGATAGCAACCTTTTAGTAAATATTGTGAAAATATACTTTATTGGTCAATTTAAGTTCAATTAATAATGATTAACGTATTTATTGATTGCATTTTATGATCGTTTAACTAAAATACTGGCAGGCAACTACAAAAGGTATCCATAATTATACCTTTTAAAAATTGCAAGTGTGTAATGATACAAGCTTTCTGGAAATAGGGGTCACATAATAATGAGTAATAAATTATTTATGATACATGCACTTGAAAGAGGAGAGCTATAATATCGAAACTTACATTCGGAGGTCTTTTTAAGTACTTAGGTATTTCATTTACATACTTAATAATGAATCAACCACATCTTAGTCGTTGATTAATAAATAAAACTTAAGTTTATTCATTAGCTATTAACGAATGAAAACTTGAAATAGCCGCAATGTTCATTGGTTCATTTTCTCTACATTAAGAGTAGGAAGGCGGCTAACGTTTATTTCATTTTAATATTATCTACGGATTTGCATAAACTCATAAATTTTATCATTTATTTCAAGACAGAATATAACTAAAAATATAGTTTAAGTCCGCCTTAGTAGATAACTGCCAATCATAATTTCATAACCATGTCAGCGGTGGCGCTACTCGTCTTGCGACAGCACACGCGTACACTCGCGTGCACAAGTGCTTTATGTCACTGAGTTTATCCCTCTCCTCATTTATGGATAAGATTAAAATAAATAGTTTACGGATTTTTTTAATATAGTCGGTTTTGGTAGGTAGGGCATTTTTTTCAAATTATTAACATGATAACTTTTCTATAAAGACCCATATTTTTAAAATGCTGTTTCCTTTTTTCTTACCAATTAGGATTTTTTTAATAGAATAGTTCACTCACAAAAATTTTCCTTATCACTCATCGCTACATTCGCTACCGGTAATACGCTATTAATTCTAAATGACCTTCCAAATGATGAATGAACAACTTAAAGTTTTTATCAAAAGTGTTTTCTCATATAACTAGTTTGTACTAGTTTGACATCTATAAAATGACTAAATTATTTACATAACATATAGCAGGTTATCTTTTTGAATAACATGTTTCATCCCAGAAGATTTATAAAAATATTGCTAATAATAAAATCGAACACTTCTATTTACGACGGTACCTACTTCAGAGTATTTATGATCAAGATTTGCGATAGTACAACGCATATAAATAATTTTCTCATTAATTAAATGTATGAAGTATAATTATATTTTTCATGGGTAGTTATTTTTATTAAGATTTTATAAAAAAACCCTTACCGTTTATAATTAAAAGGTCTAGGTCTTATTTTTTCCACGATTTGATGGATAATGTCATCATTTATAGTTTGTAACACAATACTGTGGTTTATAATATTTATGTAAATTAGATTTTGTACAGATAACAGAGATTAAAAAAAATAATAATCTTACGTCTCTATTTTAAACATCATTAATTATTTATTTAGAAACTTTTGTGAAAAACCATGTCAGGCTTTTTCAATTTATAACTCTGTTGTATTTTATAAATATATTATATATATATATATATATATATTAATTTATTTTAATTTTGATATGTTTTGTATTAACAACTTACACGCAATGTCATGAATATTTATATTTATCTTTATGCCTTATAGGGTAACCAATGTCAGTTACTTATATAATAACTCGCGATCAACATACCATCTATATAATGAAGGAAGTATGCTAATACTATTTAAATATTTTTTAATAAGTAACATAGCTAATGCAGAAAAATAATTGAGTGATGACACATTCAAAAATACGTAGTCACTACCGCATACCATTTTTTCTGCGTAAGGTTATAACACTTCAACTAATCGCATGCAATTTATTATCGCTTAAATTAGACGTAAGCAGCAAATAGTAACTTTACAATATCAGGATTTAAATCGCGGTCGGACTTAAGACTGAAAAATGTCAGCTAGGTAGACTACTTTTTAATCGATGCTGCCCTCGTAACATTGTCTTCAATCGACTTTTTTATCACCGCTTTACCACACCTTACCATACCTTGATGAATTTAGAAGAAGAATGTTTAAATTTACTTCACAATTTCAATTGTAAATGCAATTAAAAATATCTTATGTCATGCATGAACTTTGAAGCAGCGTCATATATAAATATTGATACGAATCACTTGTTAACGCGAGCGTACGCTGTCAGGTGGTCGAACAAAGCATACAGCACAAAACTATCAACGGTTACATCTCGCATTGTGTGTCGTACGGTGCGTGCCTACACATGCCTTGGAAATGGACTAAGTTATACACTGAAGACGAATATGAAACAGTGAAACTGGATTTTTTTAAACCTATGAGAATTACTGTTGTGACTACTGTTTGGGTTAGTGGTTCAAAGGGGGTAGCAGGCCACTCAGCCTACTGCACTGAGTGATTGAGGGTTCGATTTGCCCTTTTATGGGAGTCAATAATATCAACTCCAATATATGTAAAGTAGTACCCATAGTACATACAAGAATTCCTTAGTTCAGGACCATACGCATGCAATATTTGTGCATTTTTTCTAAACACGCAAAACTATGCCGAAATACTGCTCTGTTACATCGAAGCATTTTTTTATTATGCTCAAAACTCATGATTTTCAAAGAAATTGACTATCAAAATATACAAATTGTGTCAAAAATAGAAGATCATATCCCTTGGCAAAATATTTTATCATTGTTTTATTTTGCTAGCGCTGCCGCTATCATAATGAACCACAAATACCTACTAGCAAACCAAAAGATATTGGCAACATTCCTCACCGCTATTGTATACCTATGGAAATATTTTGCCCAAAAAACTTGTTTTGTTTAATCGAACAATGCTGATTGAATTTACAGATGAGCGGTAGGAAATTGACCGATTTTTTTTTATTGTTTGCATTCGATACGTACCTTCTAAAATGGAAATACAATGGTGTGTAACATAAAATAAATTCTTATAAATAAATATTGCCAGGCTGACATACCAACTGTATGGTCCCCAACTAAGCTTGTACTATGGGTTCTGTGCAATAGACAGTGACACATAGAGCTGGGAAAATTACAATAAGGCAATTTCCGAAGTTTTCCCTGCCGGAGTAGTGCTGCAGTAGCTGAGCGGCCTACCCTTAAACCACTGCGCCAAACAGGCCTAGTATTGTTGAATAAGTAGCTATCAGTATAATTGTAAAACCAACTACAATGGGTTTTTTTGCCCGCAAAGAAAAAACAGGAGGGTCTGATGCATCGTAGCTATCAAAGGGATGGACTGATTTTAACGGGGCTTATTTTTCCAAAGCTGGTGTCTCGGAAATGTATTTTTATATCCATACAAATAAATAAAATTGGAGTGCCTGTTTGTAATATCAAAATAACACCTTTTCACTAAATGCATATGAAAGTACATACGACATCTATAACAAAAACGCGATAAAAAAAATTTTGTCTGTCTGTCTGTCTCTCTGTCTGTGTGTTTGTTCCGGGTAATCTCCGAAACGGATAGACCGGATTTTTACGGGAATTTCACTTGAAATAAAACTATTTTTACGGATTATATCGCGTTTATTTACTTTTTTACGTTCCCGACGTTTCGGTTGCTTTACAGCAACCGAAACATCGTAACGTAAAGATAGTAAAGATAGTTTTATTTCAATGTGTAGTATTCGCGTAAATATAAGAAAACAATATGGGAATTTCACTCGTAGATAGCTGATGTTATAAGCAGTAACTTAGGCTACTTTTATTTTAGAACGACAAATTTCTTTTAAAAACTAGCTGAGCCCGCGACTTCGCCCGCGTGGAATTTAACTTAACAATAAAGCCCGGTCCCGCGTTCTGAGCCCGCGCGACAGGACCCATTTTTTTAATTTTGTTTTTCTAAAATAAAAGTAGCCTCACTTACTGCGTATAACATCAGCTATCTAACAGTGAAAGTCCCGTCAAAATCGGTCCAGCCGTTTCGGAGATACTCTTTGAGTTCAAGTGTTTTTATTTTTTTACGCGGAACCCTAATTGTTTTTCTAAAATTAAAGTAGCCTAAGTTACCCGCTATAAGATCAGCTATCTGCCAGTGAAAGTCCCGTCAAAATCGGTCCAGCCGTTTCGGAGATTACCCGGAACAAACACACAGACAGACAGACAGACAGACAGACAGACAAAATTTTTTTAATTCGCGTTTTTGCTATAGGTATCGTATGCACTTTCATATGCATTTAGTGAAAAGGTGTTATTTTGATATTACAAACAGACACTCCGATTTTATTTATTTGTATAGATGGGTCTTGTGGCGCGGGCTCAAAACGCGGGAGCGGGCTTTTTTGTTAAGTTAAATTACACGCGGGCGAAGTCGCGGGCTCAGCTAGTTTTAATTGATATAAATTGTTTAAGCTATTTGTAAATTACACGTACCGAGGTTTTTGACATCAGGTTATGGTTAATTTGGTCTTTTCACAAATATTTTCGTCACCAAACTGTATATTTTGTTTATTTTTCATGGAAATCTTTGGGTTCTTAATTGCATGAGTAATATGGTTGAGCTATTCTCCATGCTTTTAATCTATAAAGTATTCCTATAAAGATTTAGCGCGTGTCTTAAAATTATGTCCATCTATGCCAGCTGTCAGATGGTTTGAAAGGTCACGAGTCAAACTAGAGTTATATGGCTATCGTACAATTTATTTAATTCTTGTCTAACTAGTCAACCAAGAATTCTTATTGAATTTTAATTCATTAATAATTTTATTACATGTTAAAATACTATATAACACAAGCAATGCTAATCAAAGTTTAGTAAAATTAATCCCTTTTAATGTGCACACATCCCAAACACATTTAATTAACATTACTAAGTGACCAATGACACGAATCATGAGTTTACGTAACATGCAACCTTGGTGTGTGGTTAAACGATTTTAAAATATTCCGAGATTACCTCTGATGAACGAATTTAAATATTATTTGGAATTCAAACGCCAATCGTTTTCAAGAATTCCTTTGTACAAACAATACATGTTTTTATTTTGCTAAAATACCATATAACAAGATTACTTATCTCGGACTGGTTTTTAGTTTAAATTAGCGTAATAAATATTAAAATTATCATTGATTCAAAGTGTTAATGGTATAATATCATAGATGAGAAATGGTGCTGTATTTTTGTATATAAGGAAGTATGGAATTCGCACAAAGCGTTTTGGATAGATTTGTGAGTAAAATATCATTTAACTTTAAATTTAACTAATCCTGTGCTTGATTGGGAATTTTGATGGCTAAAATTATGTCGTGGGCATAAGCCTTTTTTCAAGACGAGTACTTTATTTATATATATTTTTTTAATATGTAACGTTTCATTGTCACATGTATTCCAAAAACGGATTAGTAGGTCTTGGCCGTATGGTATTTGCGTATAGTATGAGGAATCTTTTGGTATATATTTGTCAACATAGTTTTCTTTAACTAAACATGTTAATGCAATAGTTAAAAATCTTTATTAACTTAATTATGAATGAATAGTGCGCACGTCATTGATATTTTTTATTCCCAGAAACTATATAAATCATGATTGGCAAATATAAAGTAAATCCGCTTTTCAAAGTCATGGCTGGCAGAAAATATAGAGACATCGACAAATGCGTATAATCCAGGCGGCAGCGGTTGGATCTGTCGTTCGGCCCACGTGACCTTTACACTGCGGCCTTCTGCGTTGCGTAACTTTGTCCTCCGGTACAGACGCATCTCCGCGCTATCTAGACTCTACTAAAGATTTTGCTTAGCTGGGACTATAATTGCCTGGTTATTTGTTATGTTAATACAATTATTTATCAATTAAATGTTTACAAGCAGATTTTTATAATATAAAATAAACTTTTTGTAAAAGCTCATCATTAGGAAAATTTATTTCGATACCAACAACTTTTCATTCGTTTATTAAGTTAGACAACATAGGTATTTAGCTATTTAAGCATCATGACGTAATTTTAAACAGTTTTTTATTGCTTATTATGATGAAAATAAAGAGATGTCTCACAAGTCCGACATTATCCAGGTGCATGTACGGCTGATGCCTAATGAGTTTCAGGCTATTGAATACTAGTTACAACTTACGTGTTGGGGCCTTAGAAAACATTAAAAACTGCATCTTGGACTAGCAGCCACCAATATTCAGGAACAGTTTGTACAAAAAAAAAAGCATAGTACCCACTAAACGTATGTTCGAATTTCGTTCTGATATTTTATAAACCATTTAATTCAGTGCACGATACTTATTAATACTCTTCTAACCTCCAAGTATTTTCTCGCACTTTTGAGACATCCTGTAGATAAATCTCAGCGAAGACATTTTAAATTCAAATTATTAGTTATAAAATCCGATAAGTTGTTCGTAGGTGTATATAAAACAGTTCTGTCTCGTAAAAAATGGAAATGTCAAGTTCGACTCTTGCGCATCATTAAAGTATTATCCATATTTAGCAGCATTGAAAGGTGCAAAAAGTGAGGAATTGGTCAAAACATTAAATCGATAATCGCGCTAATGGCGACATCATTACGTTAGAGTACGGCACCAACAATATTTGAATAAATGCCAAATTATCAATGAAATAGTACTCTTCAATTGCTTAAGATACTAGTATTATAATATAAAGATTCAGTATTTTTCTTCAGAGGTTGAACATTATTTTGCATTGCAAGATTGTCAGCAAATATGTTTTTCAGTTTTATGTAACATTTAAAAAGCTTTATAACTTAATAAATCACTAGGATGTAATGCCAGGACACTACACAGAGGCACTGTGTTGAAATAAAATGAAGTAGGTACCGACACCACTTAGAAATTAATACTTACATACCTGTAACATTCTTATGTTATCATATTATTTTTAATGATTATGGTCAAGTCACGGTGTTTGGTGTTAAAACACATATAACATTGTTAAGGTCACCTTTGGGTGTATTTTGAATTTATAATGATTAACTCAAAATATGAGCAGTTTGTTATTAAATATGCATTCATTTATGTTTATTTTATAAAAAAACCGTAATTAATTTTACCTATTTAATATACAAAAATATAATTATGTAGAAATCCTCAATAAGTTAACATACACACTCTATGTCTTAATTTTATAAGCTCAAAAAACTATATTTTTTTTAAAGTTTTTGCATTCGGTACCACTAATAAATAAATTTATAAAACCACTAGCACAAAAAAATGCGTAAAATCACCACTCACCATATTTCCTTCGGTTGACTAGCACATACACTGCATATTACTGATCGATAGATCACACTACACTGAGGCGTCGAACATGCGCGCGCGACCCGTCTGAGCTTCACCCGGCCCTGCGCATATCATATATACCGCGTATTGTATTAAACCTGAAAGTTTTGTGACATTGGTTCGCTGAACATCGGGGGTCGTCATTGTTTGTTGTGATAAGTGACGCTAAATGCGGCTAGGTCCGCGGCTGTGTGTAAATGGAAGTTATCAGTTCAGTTCAATAATACGGTACCTTACTACATATTTAAATTTTAATTAAATAACTGAGAAGTTGATTGTTTAAAAATTAAATTAAGCAGTTTGGTAAAATAATGGATGGTAGAGTTTATTGATTTATTAATTTAACTTATGGTTAACCAACAGCTACATACAAAATATTAAGCATTTAAGTCTAACAACAGAAAGCAAATTAAAGGAGTATTGTGCAAACACTTAAAAGCACACAGAGATACTAGAACTAATGACCTATTAGAGGAAAATATAAATCAGAAGTTATTGGAAGAATGTATGGTTTAGCTGCTTTCTTGCTTGTTTACTATTAGTAACAAAGGGATCAAAGCAGAAGTCCTTGCACAGTTTATTAAAGTATTTTACTCTGCTTGCTCGCCCCAAATATGAATTTAGTCTATACTTTGAGGAAGAAAAAGGTATTGAGATCGGTGAATTTTGTCTAATTGACCTATTCGGTACATTTGTGAAGAATATCAGGATAAACAATTTATATTTATAAAATATTATCTTCTACTTGTAGAGCCGAGTCCCATTGGAGGTTAGCTATTATTATAGCTATTTCTCCTTTAGTCTCCTTAATTAAATAATGAATAATTCTTATTTCTCTACACAAATAAAGTGATAAGTCTTGAGTTCGGCTCGGCTTGAACTCGGGCTCGTACCTATGGGTTTTCAAAGATTTATTATATTATTATAGGTACACTATGTACAAAATATAAAATAAATACTTTCCTAGTAATAATATTTACTTAAATAAAATACAATAATAGTTTCAATAGGCAGTGATAGCCGATTGGTTAAGCACGCGTCTTGCGGGCTACCAGGTCTCGGGTTCAAACCCCGGCTCGAACCTCTGGATTTTTCGAAATCTAAGTGCGAATCATAATTTCTATATGATTATCACTTGCTTACGGTGAAGGAAAACATCGTGATGAAACCTGCATGTCATAGAAGATTTAACCAATTTTCGAAAGACTTGTGAAATCCGCTAACCCGCACTAGGCCAGCGTGGTGGATTATGGCCTGAATCCCCCTCGTGTTGAGGGGAGGCCCGTGCCCAGGAGTGGGACGTCAAAAGGGCTAAAATTAAATTTATTAGTTTCAATATGTCAATACTTATGGTGAAGGAAAACATCGTGAAGAAACCTGTATATCTTAGAAAATCTGATAAATTTTCATAAGACATGTGAAATCCGCTAACCCACACCAAGGTAGTGATGGGGATGAATGGAGTTGAACAGGGAATGGAACGTCACAGTAAATAGGGCAGATCCTACCACCACTAGGCTATTAATTCCTCTACAATTTTGTCTCTAGACTCATACGACCGCTGATACCAACACAGGTTGAAGATGATTTGTTTAGTCTATTGTAGTCACCTATTGCTACACTCTTTGCAACTAGAGAATGTGTACTTTTATTTCTATTATTCTCTTAAAGCCATCGCAACGAAGACATTACTGGCTTTTAAAAGGATTGTGGAAGACTTTTAAATAGCTAAAAATGTCATATGTAATTGGTGACCTTGATTTTTTATGACCACCCATTTTAGATCTGAAAACTCATGAAAAAACATAAAAAGAATCCAATTATTCCTTTTTAACCCCAATTTTTCAAATAGTGATGTAAATTTAGTTATATTAATCATTTTTGTAGTGATTGGCATTTCTAAAACTGAACTGCTTTGTTGAGACACACTACTACACATGGCTGAGTAGTGTCTATACATGTCATAACATTATTATATAGGTACAAATACCTAAGATGCTCTAAATATTGATTTAAATATTTAATAATTATATTAATTTCAACGGTGACATTAAATACAGTATACAGTATCAGGCTTTGTGGAGCGGGTCACCCTCTTCCCTCTATTATGGTTGAGGAGAGTGATGCCACTTTTCAAGTCATGCTCGTGCGCGGGCGCTGCTTGCGGGGATTGGGCCACTCACTTGCCTCTTAACAACATTGTCGTTAAAAACTATTCATTTACTTAGCATGGAAGGCATCATACCAAAGCAATTATATTATTATGCACCTGTTTTATTAATTATTATTTTGCTTCGTAAACATTTAATTTTATGTAAGTATGAGTAGGTATGACCACCACACTAAACTAGCTTTCTCATTTTCTCTACATACCTAAATCTGAGGGAGATTTGATTATTATTTACATATTATTATTATTTTATGCTGTTCCTGAGAATGTACACCATCTGTAATTCATTGAAAAGAGTAACCATTGAGTTTCTTGCCGGATCTTCTCAGTGGAAGCAGCATTCCGAACCGGTGGTAGATTTTGACTATTCATAAATGCTTTGTTGGCTTACATGAATAAAAACAATTTTGAGTTGAGTCGAACAAGTCCTCTCCCTATCAATCATAAAAAAGGAAAACGTGCAGACAAACATAGAACCTGTTTTCTTTTTTAAAAGTCTGTTAAGAACTTTATAACTTTGCTAAATATGTTTTCTATCTTAGTATATTTCACTTTATTTCCCAAACGGGTGTAAGGGGTAACTATTGCACACCTACCATTTGTTTTATCGATAAGCTATTTTATATTATTCAACTGACCACGACCTCACACTTTTTTCTAGTATCCTCTTGCTTATAATCAATTCCGTGACCTTATGACAAAACAAAAAGTAAAAGTGGCGAACAAAATGCAGACCACAAGAAATATGTCTTATTATATTTATTGGGATTAAAAATCCCATTGAAATACTTTGGACCTACTTACCATCTTCATGCATGCGGCAATCGTCAGACATTCCCATACAATATATAATGTATGTATTTGCACCCTATTAACCTCGCATAAGCTGATTATACCGATTGTTGTAACGTCTGGCACCCGTCTATAGGAAATAGCAAGGTCAAAGGAATCAACGACCACAAAAACTAGTTCTCCAAATATAGGTAGATATCTAGAGAATTAATGCCGCAATCGTTTAAAAGATGGACAAAAATTGGACATAAACCAGGAACTTCAATTTAACTATGCCGAATAAAGAATAAATATTTTAAATGATTGTCTTGTTTTTAATTACCTACTTATGCTATTCGTTTCAATTCAGGATAGGCAGAGGTAAGCTACTGCATTTTGTCAACCAATCCTGATCATCTTCATCGCCATTTCTTATCATCTGCGTGGGGTGCTGAATCTTCACCGTTTTGGTCTTGTTCCCGTTCATCTCAATCTTATTGATCACCTTTAACATAATACATCTGATACCCTTATTCCTCTTGCTTTTAAAATTACACGCTACTATAAGCTTTTCCGTCAACGTAAGTGAGCGTTTAATACCTAGGTAAGTACAAAAAAAACAAAAACAATGCCGTCTAGGGACGCCCGAAAGCAGCGAAGCTTTATAGTATAAAGCGTAGGAACTAGCGTAGAAGCTATAAACATCTGCGCGCAGCTGCAACTCTGTATACCTACCTATATAAATAGCACAGGAAATTTAAATTAAGACCATTTAATTACAATTAAAATACAGCTTTTAATAAAAAACTAGCAATGTGTGGTTATTACATAACTAGTATTCCCTTTAGCCCCTCCAACTAATGCTTGTGCTAGGAGTAGTCTCACGTCAATAGTTTAATGGCCAGGGTGGGGATCGAACCCGGAACCTCTCAGCTACGAGGATGGTCCCTCTAACCACTAGGCTATTGACGCTTTTGACATTAGACAAATTTGAAAGTTGACATTAGAATTTAAATTTTACATGCACGAGTGCCACTTTTGGTTAATTAATTTATCCTTATTCTAGTATAATCTGTTCGTAACCTAATATCTGCCATGAAGCTGTTTCTCAGCAATACATGATTCATATTTAATCAATGTTTGCAATATTTAAATGCACTATTACCATATTTAAGTGACATAATCGATTCGTTAAGTTTATGTGATATATATAATAGCGATTTGAAATAAAACTATTTTACGGATTTTATCGCGTTTATTAACTTTATGATCCCGACGTTTCGGTTGCTTTACAGCAGCCATGGTTACGGGGGGACTGAGGTGTTAGACGTCCTGATGTCATAGTTAGTAACTGGGTACCCTCATATTTAGTTGTTATTTGCGGTCCGATCCACGCAGAAAGTGCTCACAGTGTCTCGAGGTCTTGCAATGGTACACTTGGTTTTGGATTTAATTATATTAATTAAATCCGTAAAATAGTTTTATTTCAATGTGTAGTATTCGCGTAAATATAAGAAAACAATATAATAGCGATTTTTACAAATTGAATATAATGTTCTATTCATATATTTCATTTTTTTTAATATTAATTATTTATTTAAATCACCCCCATCCATTAAATGTAACCATTTTTAAAGCGTTACTTAGTTTGGGACCATAATATTTTCATATTATATTATAATGAGTTGGTGTCTGTTAATTTAGTTATTGAATATAATTCATAGAAGAAAAATACACATTTACTTATCATCTTATAAAAATTGCAAATAACTCTATCATAAGATCAGGATCCCTACTCTATCAAACTCTACCATAATGAAGGTGGGTACATATTTTCAAAAAAACCTGAAAATCCGTTACCAGACATCCGTTTGGCTTAGAAACTCCTACCTCATCCCCCGAGGTCAGCAGTATTATGTTTTAACTACTGAAGCGTTATGTTTACGAGCTGTGTATTTAGCGCTATTGTTCATTGAGTAAATAGTCTGTTTTCTCGTAAACTATTGAAAATAGTTTTTGTAATTGCGCGTTTCGAGAACCCAGTCATTATGTAACTCATTTTGTAAAACATGCGAAGTTGTATGAAACGGGAATTGTTTACTTGAATGACTTATTATCGTATGAGGGCACGCCCAAAATACCAATTTTTAACATAGGGAAATATTTATGGTTACGCGTGCACGAAGATACATGTTTTGTCATTGAAAAGTGACACTGACATTTATCTAGTTGGGAAAATCAAGTAACATCTGGGTCATTCAGCTGCGTTACAGCATAGGCTTACCAATTCTATACTAAGCTGTGCTGCGTCGCTTGTCTGTCAGGCACACGCTTAGCCATGTTATATTTTTTTTTATAGAGACTTGACCCGACAAGTATTATGACCGAGCAATAGAGTGACAATAGTGGTGATAATTCCGATCAGCGGACATTACCATTAATTATTTTCGACCATATTCAATAAAAGGTAAACGTTGTCCTCATAGCTTGCTTATGATTTTGCATATTGTATTATAAACCTTGAACAATGCTTAAGAATTATACTGTGACCGTCAGTTTTTGACTAAAAACTTTGATATTCTTCAATCCATTCATATTTTATTATGTACTTTTATAATCTGTATTAAGCGACCCTAGAATTTGATTTATTTGTGATTTAATTTCCATATCCAATGATTGATTATAAGATCGATTTAATCTGGCATAAGCAGCCATTTCATGAAAATATGAGGTTAGGTATACATTAATATTTCTGAATACAAAAAATATATATCTGAATATAAGTACAGAGAACACAATTAATAAATATACTTACCTATTTATAGTAAAAATGCAGCTAAATTAGGACAATTTGCAAAATTTTACCACGGTATTTGAAAAATCAAAATTGCCAAATTATCTGTATAATCAAATTTACATATAAATTGTTTACAAATAATAATTATAGGATATTATCTTAAAAATTGGTTTTTGAAATGAAGTATTAACTCTAGATTAGACTTTGCCCGCATATCCGTTTTTTCCTTGCATTTTATTCTTTAGAATTAATCAAAATGTTATTTATTTTGTTTATATGTAGACTCTTTGCCGTATAGAGAAATAAATGCGATTTCTGGTTTAATGGTGAAACTTAGGTATTTGAGGCAGAGTTACTGTATTTTTTGGCGCGTCAGAATAAACATTACCCAAATTTAAGTTCGTTCTTTTCAGGGCTCTACGTGTTAATAAATATGTTCACATTATGCACTAACTAGGATTGAAGCTTATTTGAAGTAATACGTCTAAAGGTTAAGTCAAGAACATACAAATTGAAAGTGTCTCATTAATTTCAGCGTTCATTCGGTGTTTGAATTTGAACAATGTATGAACAATGTATTTCGACACAGCCTAGTGCATGACAGTAGTGATGTACAACTCTGAATAAATCTGTGGGATCGGTGAAAGGATAGCTTGAACTTTAGCTTTTCGCAACTGTAGCTAACTTGTCTTCAATCAAACATGTTATTAATGACACTTTAGTTGTTGACGTTTATAATTTGGGATAGTGAAATAATTGTTCTTCAATCTTGCACCGTCCAAGTTAAGCCCTGGTACGTCTCTCGAGATGCACTTAAAGCTTAACCCCAAGAGTGTTGCGAGCATCTACGTAGGTGTTTAAGATTTTGATGCTCCAAGTGTCGCGTTTCCCTCCGGGTGGGTATAAGACGCGAGCGGCAATTGGTTGTTTATTTGCTACGTTTAGTAACACGTCAACGATAATAAGGTTTCATAGATCAATATGTCAAAGTCTATATGTTTTAGTATCGATACTGGTAAAAAAAGTTACTGAGCTGCATGAAAAAAAATCATACCGAAATAATTTGACACTTGGGGCAGAGGGCGCTCGCAGGTAGGGATCATTAATATACGGAAGCGTTAATATACAAAAAGTTATTTTAATACGCAGCTAATAATAGTACATTGTTACACGAGTGGTGAAAATAAGTCTTTCCCCCGAGGTAAACACTGTGCTTTTCATTACGAATACAAGGAAAGTAAAAATAAAAACAGGAATTGGCTAAAGAAATAATACAAGGAAGTATAAACAATACTCCACAACTCGAAAAAAAAAAAATAAGAACGGATTGCCGCCTATTTTGTTTTTTTCGTTGGCTTGCCAACTTTAATATTTAGCCATTATTTTTCATTTTCATCTTTAAAACTTTTGCCCAAATCTATGTTATTTAAAAGAAATTGTTGAAACTAAATTATAATTAAGGCATTTAAAAATATATATTCTTCAATTAATACTTAACTTTATGTTATTAAATCAGCTCTCCTCGGAGAGCCACCGGACTAGAGATATTGGACCTATTACCCGTATCTGCCAACTTAATATAGAAAGTATTAGCCAAGCTAAATGCGAGGTCGTAAGTAAGATTTTAGTAGAAAATTACATAGACGTACTCCTTTTACAAGAAACTCACACTAGAGATGAACAGGACCTACATAAACGTGGTGCTATCCCGGGATACTAGGTACCTTGCTCATGCAATTAACCACCCGCAATATGGCATCGCCACTTATGTCAAAGACGGTATTAAACATGTCGCTGCGGAGACTTGTCTTGGGGGTCCGGATGTATTTGCCTCTGCAATAATGATCAATAACCTTACCATTGTAAACGTATACAAACCACCGAACTCTTCATGGACTACCCACCTCCCCGCTTTCCCACACCCATGTCTATATGACGGCGACTTCAATAGTCATCACACGACCTGGCGATATAACAAGAATGATGCAAATGGTGAACACCTCGTGCAATGGGCGGAGAACAACAACTTACACCTGGTTTTTCATGCCAAGGATAGAGGATCGTTCAGGTCAGCAAGATGGAAACGGGATTATAATCCAGACTTAACGTTTACTACCTGTGACATCAACCGAACCCCATTACAAACCACACGAAGAATTCTCTCAGACTTTCCGAACACCCAACACCGACCTGTGCTTGTGGAGGTTGGTATTAAGATCCCCCTAACAAACTCCATGCCTTTGCCTCGATGGAACTTCCACAAAGCAGACTGGTCCAAATTCAGCGCTGACATGGATGCTGCTATCAGATGGATACCTCCCTGTGCCGAAAACTACAAGAGATTTACTAAACTTATCATCGCAACAGCAAAAAAGAGCATTCCCCGAGGCTATCGCAAGGCGTACATCCCTTGCTGGTCGCAAGAAAGCGAAAAACTATATGATGAGTACACGCGCACGGGTAACCATGAAATAGGTGATGACCTTCTGAAGTCTCTCGACGAAGGGCGTCGAAATAGGTGGCTCGATACCGTGGAGTCAATGGACTTTAAGACTTCCAGCAGGAAAGCTTGGAGGGTGCTCAATGGGTTGGCAGGCAAGACTGGAACAAACTCCCGTGCCGGATCTGCTCCACTAGCCAACGCGATTGAAAACAGAATAGTGGAGGTGTCCCGAGTTAAAGGCAGGAAAGATGATACCCGGGCGACACGACAGTGCGCTAAACAGCTCAAAGCGTCGCTACCAATTGACTACCAGCTGTCAGGAGAATTCTCCCAAGATGAAACCGATCGCGCCTTGAAACTATTGCCCCCTAATAAAGCAGCTGGCTTCGATGGAGTCCACAATGAGTTTCTAAAGCACCTGGGCCCAAAATGCAGGAAATGGCTGAAAGAGTTCTTCTCAGATATCCTGTTACGTAACAAATTGCCTCGCGACTTCAATAGATCAAAGATTATTGCTATACTGAAACCCCAAAAACCTGCAGACGATCCTAAGAGCTACCGTCCTATCGCCCTTCTGAGCTGTGTCTATAAACTCCTGGAGAGACTAATCTACAACCGCATTATGCCTCTCATTGATAAGGTGGTTCCAGTGGAACAAGCTGGCTTCCGATGTGGCCGTAACTGTACCGACCAGGTGTTGTCCCTCACAACCCACATTTATTTATTTATTTTTTTATTTATTAAAAAAGGTCTACCAACAATTGTTACAATAATTCAAGCAATAAAAATAACTTAAAAGTAGTATTTAGCTAATTGCACAATTACTTATAGGTAAACACCACAAATCCAAAAGGAGTAACTTAACAGATAACAAAAACACAAAAAATAGTCTAAAAAGAGAGTCTAAAGTTAATTCGATATTGCATCCAACAAATGTTTGCGGAAACGGTACAAAGACATGGAGAAAATATCAATGTGGCCACTGTATGTATTAAACAATTTGCTTATTCAGGCTACCGGAGAATTAGAGCCAAGCACAGTCCTTCGAAATGGGGGACAAAGTAGGTGTAGAGGGGAACGAGGGTATTTCCTAGGTATTCTAAAATTTAAACAGCTAAGAATCTGGGGGCAGTCTAATTTATTTCGTAAGATTTTAAAAAGGTAAACTAGGTCAATTAATTTTCGACGTTTTTCCAATGAGTGCATTTTGAAATATTTGAGTGTATCAAAATAAGAGAACTTTCTGCGTGCTAATTTAGAATTATATGACAAATGCCTAAGAAACCGCTTCTGCAGTCGCTCCAATCGTAACGTGTGAGTGGCATAGTGCGGTCTCCAGACTACACTACAATACTCCAGAGTACTGCGTACTAAAGCATTATAAAGTAATAATTTTGTTTGGTATTTGCGAAAAATCTTACCATTTCTAATAAGGAACCCTAGCATTTTAGAGGCCTTTTTAACAACATGCTCATATTGAGGTACAAACGTCAGTTTATTGTCAAGAATTACTCCTAAATCTCTAATATTGTCCACTTCGGTCAAAATAGTTCCACTAATGTTGTACGTAGACAGAATAGGGTTAGGCTTTCTACAAAATTTAATATGAAAGCATTTTTTAACATTAAGCTCCATTGAGTTGGCTTTACACCAGTATATTAATCTATTCAAGTCATCTTGCAGCAATTTGACGTCTGAGTTATTTATGATTATACGAGAAAATTTTAAGTCATCTGCATAAAGATAGGGTTTAGAGAACCGAAAACTACTGGTGATGTCATTAACAAAGATGTTAAATAAAATAGGCCCTAGGTGGGACCCTTGAGGCACACCCGATGAAATGTTAGTAATATCTGAGTTATACCCATCGAGGACCACATAAAAAGAGCGATTAGTCAAATAAGATTTGAGCCACTCCCCTACTCTTCCAGAAAACCCATAAATAGCTAACTTCTTGAGTAGCATGTGATGTGGAACTTTGTCGAAGGCCTTACTAAAATCTGTGTAGATGACATCAACTTGTTGATGTTCATCAACAGCGCCTGTAAGGTCTTCGACAAAAGCAACGAGGTTAGTTGAGGTTGACCTATTTTTTACAAATCCATGTTGGTGGTTTGTTAAAAACTGTTTAAAGTAGTTTTGTATGTGAGGACAAATTATGGATTCAAAAAGTTTAGCTAAACACGACAGTAACGAAATGGGTCTATAGTTTAAAACTAAGTTATCAGCCCCAGACTTATAGACAGGTACAACCTTCGCTAGCTTCCAAATATCAGGAAAGATTCCTGTAGAAAGCGATTTACTTATAATTGTATGTAAGGGAGAAGCTAGGTGATTGGCACATCTTTTAAGAAATATAGGCGGCAGTCCATCCGGACCAGCGCCTTTGGACGTGTCCAAAGTTTTAAGTTTACTGAGTATGGTATCCTGACTTACGGTAAGTATGGAAAAACTGGAGATCCCGCTCATAATTAGGTTAGAGTCAGTCATTTCAAAGTCGGGATGTATATCCAAATCATCATTATACACTTTGGAGAAAGAGCTAGCAAATAAGTTACAGATGGCGGAGCCCTTGTCTGCTATGCTTATACCATCCGTCATAGATGTAGGATAGACACTGGAGCTACCTCGTTTTGCTTTGATAAAGGACCAGAAAAACTTAGAGTTTTTTATAATCATTTTCTCAATGTTGTCTATATACTTATTATAACACTCACCTGCTAACTTTTCACACCTCTTATTAAGTATTTGTAGTTCAATGGCATCCAATGGGTTTCCATATTTCTTATATCTCACTCTAATGTTTTTCTTTCCATTGAAGCAGGGTTTCAAAAGAAACTAAAGACGGTTGCTGTTTTAATAGACCTGTCTGCGGCATACGACACAGTTTGGCGCCAAGGATTGGTCTACAAGCTCATGAAAGCGGTGCCATGCAGAAAAATGGTGGGGCTGTTAAATAGCATGCTTAGCAACCGTGAGTTCATAGTTTTTCTTGGCAACAGTGAAAGCCGTACCAAAAAGCTGAACAATGGATTACCACAGGGTTCAGTTTTGGCTCCGCTGCTCTTCAATCTTTACCTACATGACATACCTGAAACGCAGAGTCGTAAATTTATGTATGCTGATGACATAGCACTAGCTTCTCAACACGAAACCTTCAAACCATCCGAAGGTATCCTTAACGAGGACTTAAGCATACTAGACAAATACTTTAGGAAATGGAGACTAGTACCAAACACTGCCAAAACCGAAGTAACTGCGTTTCACTTGGCTAACCAAATGGCAAAATACGAGCCCAATGTTGAGTTTGCTGGAGCCATGTTACACTACAACCCCACGCCGAAATACCTGGGCGTGATTCTCGATCGGAGTCTCACGTACGCTCCGCACATGGACAAATTATCCAAAAAGCTCCAGACCAGAAACAACATCTTGCACAGGCTAGCGGGCACCACTTGGGGCGCCAGCGCCGATGTGCTGCGTACAACCGGTCTCAGTTTGGTGTACTCAGCAGCAGAGTACTGTGCACCAGTATGGTCAAATAGTGCACATGTGCTGCATGTGGACACCCAGCTGAACCAGACCATGAGATGCATATCTGGAACCTTAAAATGTACCCCTCTCCAGTGGCTCCCTGTTCTAAGCCATATAAGCCCACCCCATTTGAGAAGACAACAAATACTACTACGAGAGGCCCAGAAGATCTACGGAAATCCCAACCTGCCAGCTCACGCGGAGTTTACTGATCCGCCACCCCACCGTCTGAAGTCACGTCACCCACCATACCAGATCGCAGGTGAACTCGTGTCCGGCGGATTTAACACCTCTGCTGAGTGGTTGCAGGAATGGAACGCAAAACCCCCTGATAGCATGGGAGTTACCATCAACCCTACACTTAAACCTGCTGGTTTTGCGCTCCCAAGAAGGGAATGGTGCCAACTGAATAGGGTAAGAACTGGATGCGGGCGAAGCAATGCTTTCATGTCCATGTGCGGGTGGAGGGAATCACCGGAGTGTGAGTGTGGAACTGCTGTCCAGGATGTTAAGCATATAGCTAGAGACTGCCCACTCACAAGGTACCACGGCTGCCCAACAGACCTGTTCTCTCTCGAAAACGACGCTATCCCATGGATTCAGCAATTAAAAGATAGAATAATTTTATAATTTTGATTTTAATTTTAATTTTTTGTGAACAATTGTAAGAATGCCATACGAATAAATAAATAAACTTTATGTTATTTCAATTTTACATCGTGCTGTAATTGAGTGACTGTAGAAAAAGTTTGAACATGGTTCCATAGAAATGTGAAAATGGAACTAGTTTTTTTTTGTAATTTGACAGCTGTCGGTTGAAAGCGATTCTCCCGGGCCGGAAAAGTATTACTTTCAACCCGCTCCTCAGGCAACTTCAGACCTACTTTCAGAGTATGAGTCATGAAACATATATTTTGCTAAATTGATCCAACATAAGGCAATAGTAACAACTGTACAAACATTAAAGCGTGAATGTGCATTGCATCAACATTTTCGAATGACGCTAATATCACCGTTTTACGATACTTACAAAAAGGGCAACCTTTGAAAACATTGTACCGAGATATATCAAAGTCAATGAAGATGACTCGAGAACGTAAAGTGTGACCTTACAACTGAAAATGTTGCATTCACTATTGATATAAATAAAATATTCACATAGCTACTTGCTATAAAATGTCTACTTCTCCCCATCTCCCCTCATTAGTATGGTCGTGGAAACTTCACTCAGAAATTATCCGGATCCGGACCGGATGTTGAGTTCATATTTCGACATTCAGTATGTTATTAGTCCACCATAAACTTTGAATACCCATCATAGCTATTATGATTAAAACGAAATTAAACCAGAACTTCCCACTTTATCCTTGATCTTCCTACTTTATCACTATTAAGATTTATGTGATGATACTATATACAGAGTGGTGACGACATGACAACATTAATGTTAACCACATATTGGGTATCACCATAGTAGTTCGTACACAAACTATCATCAAATTGCATTGAACGGTATAGCCCCAGGAATTAGTTTTCACTTTAAGAATTTTAACACATGCTGTGAATACATTACGATTTCGCAGGGCTAGTTTATAAGGTCATTCACCTAGAAGGACCAAAAACATTTAGATTTACCTACATGCGTAAAACAAAACCAAATAAAAAGTGCGGCTCAGAAATCATCGGTTACTTAGAAATATCACAATATTGTTGATTAAATTTCGACCTTATTACCATAACGTTAAACTTCTTATTATTATAAGCAAATGAATATTTATGAGCTGTACTATTCGATTTGTAGTCGGCATAGTGTAAACAGACAGGAAGATGGCTACGTTGCCAATCCGACACCTTTGCACAAACAAAGTAAGAGTAAGTAAAAATAGTTTATAATCACTTCCGCATTTGGAAGAATTAGTGTGCAAGAAAAGGAAAGAAATCGTCTGGGGTTTTAGGCTTTTGCTGGAGTTTGTTTTTTATTCCCGATCACCAGTGCGTGACTAGCTGTCCTTGTGAGAGCTCGTTTTTTTAATAATTTCAATGTGTTAGAGTTGTTAGGCGCGCGGCCATTGTTAATTGTTTTTGTGTAAAATTGGACATTCCTTTTCTTTTGCCGTAAGTCCATTTAGTGTAGATCTAGTTTTAGTAAGTACTCTTATGTTATTGATAATACGATTGTGTTGTTTTAAATGCCGTGATTTGGGAAGGCGGTGCGGTGCCTACCAAATGTGTACTCGTAAACAAGAAATAGTGTGATACCGGCTTAGTGTTAGGTACCTACCTAAATATTGTGTTTAAAATGTGACTACTTAGTGATTAATTAACGTGAAAAGTGTACCTAGTGTTAAGAAAGATTATCTACCTACTTACCTATTGGGAAGACGGTGCCAACCCAATGTGTAAACAAACAATAGTGTGATACCGCCTTAGGGTTAGGTACGTACCTAAATATTGTGTTTAAAATGTGACTATTTAGTGATTAATTACCGTGAAAAGTGTACCTAGTGTTAAGAAAGACTATCTACCTACCTACAATGTTTTAAAATAAACACTTGCCAATCCACGGGCGCCCGCCCGGCGCCCGGCGCCCGGGCGCAGAGCGCGCGGGGCGCGGTGCGCGGACTTCGATGCCTACCTACATGAATGAAACTAGATAGGTAAACCTACAAAGATACCGCGCGCACGTGTATACAAAAGCGATGTTGCCGATCTTACCCGTAGTGCCTACAGGTCAGTTGAGGTCAGTAGATAATATTACTAAAGGGTGTTGTGTTTCGTTTAGATTATTTTCGGAATTAGTTTGTTTGAAAATTTCGCTTTTTGTATGTTGATGTAACAACCAATTTCATTATCATAATGTATTTTGATTGACTAGTAGTGATGGTGTTTTAATTTAACGTCGTTATGTCGTCTCCACCCTGTATAAAAAATACTCAATAGTCTGTAACCAATAATAATACCTAAATATCGCCAGACGAACACACCAACTGTGTGGTCCCAAACTAAGCAACGCTTGTATTATGGGTACCGGACAATGAACTGGGGGCGATCCCAGTGACACCCAGACCAGGGCAAATTACGAAAAGGCCATTTCCAAAATTTGCCCAGGCGGGAATCGAACCTGCAACCAGCATGTGCAGTGAGCCGAGCGGCCTACGCTCGAACCACTGCGCCAAGCGGTCGTTAACTACTCGTAAAGTTTGCAATCTCATATCAAACATTAGCAACCAGTGAAGGGATCAGCGGGGCGCACCGAATTGCCGTAAGCCTGTGCGATGCGCCTGCGCATTTGTGTAATACGCGCACCATAGTGACCTTATGCACCATAAATGTGATTGGCGTATTTCCCAATTGACAAGAGTATAAGAAACAAATATAATACCATTGAATCCACATTCATATCCTCTTTACGCATACGGCGCGACAGCGAATTGGTGCGTTCACATGTATCGAACAGCGCGCCCGAGCAATCAATTTGACGTCTGACATGTAGACAAAACGTCATCTGAACTGTCCCAAAAACCTGATCGTACAGAAGTTCATCGATTGCCTTGTTGGTGGATATAGGTGCGATTGCATACCCATGTACGCACAGGCTTCTGAAGCACAGAGATTTAAGCACATGACTACCTTAAGATAAATAAATTCAGGCCACACTTCATCACGAAGGCCTGCCCAGCTTACCATAAAGCTTATACATACTCAAAATGGTTCACTGAAATGTGGACCCATTGTGTACAGAACATCATTCATACAATTTACTATGTTCATTCAGTGCACTGTATACGACCTGTGCAACCTGTCGACAGGGACGACATAGGTCACAGGTCAGTTTAATAGACCTGTTTGATTTGACAGGTGAGGCTACTATATTGCGCTTTGTAATTACGCTGTTTTGGTAGGCGTCGATGCGAGAATGAGCGTTGAGCGATTTTAAGATTAACTTATGTGTGATAAAAGGAATTTTCACAATGGGGATTGGGAATATAAAATACTTGATTGCTTGAAACTTTTATTAATTCAACAAATATTTCGTAAAATACAAATATTTAACATCATTTAATGTTAACTTAATTACCTATAACTTGCTTTGTTTCTGATAAATTCATACTAAAGACACTAGTAGAATACACGTCATATATCAGGAAACACTCCTGTGAAGTTGTTCACCACAATAATTATCTAAATTTATCCGTGCGCATTGGCCAGAAGAAAAATATAGCATTTATTTGCTGACTATGAAAGTGAAATAAGACAATTAATGGCCTCTCGCGTAGCGATGGTAAGAGACCAGACGGTATGACGCTGATCCCTTGGAGGGTGGGACGGCCTTTGGTATGGGACGCAACATGCGTCGATACCTTAGCACCGTCCCACCTTCGGGAGTCCAGCATTAAGGCTGGTGGTGCCGCCGCCTACGCGGAATCCCTCAATCCCTCAACTTGTTTGAGCCGTTTGAGGTAGAGACCCTGGGTCCGTGGGGCCCGGGCGCCCATCGCATTTTTTGCGATTTGGGAAAGCGGCTGGTCGAGGCAACTGGTGACCAGAGGGCTGGCACATATCTCGCACAGAGAATTAGCATTGCTATTCAACGTGGCAATACTGCCAGTCTTCTGGGCACTTTGCCAAGCGACAGCGGTCTGGCACAAGTATATTTTTTGTGAAATTGTAATTAAATAGACCTAAGCTTTTTTTATATATATCTGTACATAGTGTATATATTTGTCATATAGGAATAAGTTTACCAACATGTAAGTGAGTTGAAATTGAAGACACAATTGGTAATAGGAGATTTTTTATTTACAAACATGTTTGGTTATCATTCCCGCTGTCAATGACACCCAACCGGATACTAAAACCTCAAATTACCATACACTACATTCTTGATGACTTGAAAAACTGATGTCGACTAGTCGAACCATCATTCAAGGATGTCGTTTATGGCGTTTCGTCATTTTCACCTCCAAGATTGTTCCAAACTCATCTGAATATGAATTATTTAATCTGAATATTTGAATTGATAGATTGATGATTGACCAGTTTAACACAGCACACTATCCATGTGCCATAAAATGCAGATAAATCATAAATCTATTAGGTACTGGAATTTATGGTCTCTTTATGGTAGTAAATAGTGTCAAAATATTATTAGGCGCATGATTCTGTTTTAATAAGGGATTGGATTAAGTGGTTAATTATTTATTCTTTTAAAGAATTATTTCAAATGTTAATTGTTATATTCCGAACTTTAGTGTACAATAAAGAGTTATTCTATTCTATTCTACCCCCGATCACTAATCTACAATATTGCATGAAATATATTTTTAACAAACAATAATCATTCTAAAGTTTAATACCAATAATTTGATTAATTATATTGGACCGTATGGTCATGGCAATTAGATTCCAATTACATGCGGTCATGAATAAGTTTTAAATGACCACTTGAAATGTTTATGTTTTGTAATTTTTGTGTCAGCAATGAGTTACGTATGATCGTTTACCAATTCGAATTGAGCCCTTAATTAAGGGAATACGCGTATCAACATTTATAGCTCTAAATAATGAATGGCGAATAAAAAACAGGTTAGATTCACCGCCCGCCCCCTTGCGCTAAGTCATGATGTAACGCACAGCCCCGCGACACATTAACTAAAATTACAAATTTGTTTTTGATTACATTTCAACTTGACATTTAATTAAGAGTTTCGACAAACAGGCGAAAACCTTCGATTTCAACATTGTTTGTTGACGTCTTATCGTCATATATATCAGTTTAAGTTTGTGGGCATTCCCGCCTCCTAGGGTCATCGTTACCGCAGTAAGAATAGCCATGCCTTGCGAGCTGAAGGGAGTGGGTTCAAATCCTGGTAGCCGTTGATAATTTGACTTATAAACAAGCGGGAACATATCGCATTACTGGAAAATTGAAGGGGTTGAATAAAAAATCGGTTAACACCGACTGAGTTTCGATCTCTACAAATATTACCTCAAAGTGACCATTATTACATTTGTAATAAAAACGAAAACGTAATTGAAGAGTACATTATTGTTGCTGTTTGGTTAAAACGCAAAATCATCCGTCAAACGCCTATTACCAACTGAATGCTATTTTATCAAGTGGAAAGCTATTGGGCATAAGGTCGATCACAGACGGGCCTCGATGTTAGGGTCCGTTCACAATGCAAGCGGGGAATACACGCGCGTGGTTTGTGGAAATTTTTGCTAATATTTCAAATTGATTGACTATACATTAATGTGACATAAACCTGAAAACAACAGAGTTAGCATTTATTATATAGGTAAGTCAAAATTATTCGTGCTTATTTCAGGGATATTTAAAGTAATCTAATTTGTTAATTTTTTAGTCATAAAAAAGTATTGCACAGGATTTCAAAATCGTTCTGAAGAAACATACTCGTATATGTTTCTGAATTTGTAGCACCCATTCTCGGACCCGCGCTCGCGCTCGCTATTTCATTGTGGCTAGCTTAAGGTCCACAGGTCGACATAGGTCACAATATGACTTCATAAAATGTTTATCAAATCGTTTTATTCAAAACTATCTTTTTATTCTAACGACATCGTATATTTAGAATGTTAGAAATTCGAGATCTAGCAAAGAAATAATAGTAATACCTGCTCTACGACATTGCAGGTTCTGATTTCAGCAATTGCTAATTTATAAATATTAAGAGGTGCCTAGGGATCTACATAGGTAGTTAATAATTTCTTCCTTTACGAATATTGTATAATCTATATTTCGAAAATAACAGGAACTAAAATTGAAGCGATTTCACAACCAAATCAATAAACTTAAGAATGAATCTGTTCCATACAGATACACATATTACTTAGAATGATAAAAACATAAATCTAATAAAACCATTCAGAAATAGATTAATATTGTAGTTTGACATTTCTGAGTCGAACACCCCCCTCTTCAGTGATTGTTATAATTTTATATTTTGTTTTATGATATGAGTCTGATTTAAGACACACGATACGACATCGTTACGACTAGATATTATTATCTAAATAAAAAGAGACTTAGCAAATTAGATCAAGGAGTAAGTTACAATAAACAATATATTCTTTGACTTAGAAACTCCTTCTTCATGGGTACCACAAAACGATCAGTATGGCTTACTTAGTATGTTCTCAAATGCAAAAATACCTTTGGTTTCCATACCATACTTTGATTTCCTTTATTAAACACTTATAACTTACGTAAAACTTCTCATAACTTGCCAGATGATGGAAGAACAATTTTAAGGCACAACAGATTTTAATCAGACTAATAGGACCTAAACTCGAGCTGATTATACTTGATTTCAATAATAGATATTGATATTTATTCTAACTTCCACTAATCTACATCATGATCGTAACATCTAAATATCTCAGTTGTCACTATGTGTACCTAAGCATGTAGTATGTGCTATGTTTTAATTCCATGGCCGACCGGTGCTATAAAGTTCGGAATGATAATTAGGAATCCGAGTGCATCAGTTCGATACAACAGTGTATTGGAACCATTATGTCACAAGGCAAGTGTAGGATGGACCATTTTGAATAATTTATTGCGTCAAATTGCGAGATTGAGTTGTAGGTATCGATACTGTTTATTGTAGTTTGGATATCAACAACAGATTTTTTAAACTCTTTAGATGATTATATTGTTCTACATTTGACATTCATGTGAACCGATGTAAAAAAGATAAAAATAACTACATATTTCCTCCCACGTAGCGCTACGTTGCACGCTTAGAAAGGGAGAGGTGGCGATAACGAGAGAGCTCTTTCGTAGGTACATTGTGTTATTGCAAAAAAAAAAAAAACTTATTTAATTAAATTGCAGTGTCAGTTCTATACATGACGTAATATTAAGTTTATGCTTTCAGGTAATTGTAACCTACACCCTACTTAATTGATCGACTACCGTCCACATTTTGTATGTGACACGTGATTCCAGGAATTAAAGTTATTTCACTCCTAAAAACGTCAATTACCTATTATCATAATAATGAGAAAATAAAGTTATTAAGCCATCATCATAATTTATAATCAATAACACATCAATTTTATAGCCGCGTCCTCGCGCACCGTTTTGGTAGCATTCATTCGTTTAGGAAATAATTACAATGGCGATGTAAATGTTTAATGCGATCTTAATGTGCGTCCGATAATTAGTTGGAGCGTATTTGGAAGTTGTTTACAAACATTATTATTTTAAAATTACCTACATATTATTACATTATAATTATAAATTTACAATACATATTTGAGAGCTGCCTACAATTTTACGTTATTTCCGTAGGTGATACAAATCCGTATGTTTTACTCATTTTGCAATCCTTTGTGTAGGTACATATAGGTAGAAGTTGAAGGTAATTTTATTTTTATTTCCGAGATTGTTTTAACTTTCAACATTCCGACTTCTATCGTCTATTTCACATACGAAGTCCCGAGACGCGACGCTATAGTCGCGTATCGCCAATACAATTTACTCTGTGCACAATTTAGTTCCGCATTTTTCCGTGGGACTCCCTATGTGAAATAGACTATAAATCAAGATATTGCTAGAGGTAAATGTAAGCAACAAAGGTGTCATAGCTACGTGACTTTTACTGAAATAAAGATTCACTCGAACCTATTCGAACAACTGTAATTATTTATTTTACGAGTTGCTCCCGAGCGTTAACAATCTTCGCGTTGACGCCCGCCGCGGGAGAATGGGTACGTTGGACCTCACAACCTTTGCACCGAATCGATGTGCGCTCGTCCGAGGCCGTGTTATTTATAACATTGTCGCTAATTTTGCATAAAACAATTGTATCTATAAATAATCTTACGTCAATTATTGGCATTGAATGATTAAACAGTATTTGTTTGTGGACATGAGATTAGCCTTTTCATACTAGGTATAGAGACTCACAGAGATGACCCATGGGAGTAAGCTTTCATAACCTAGTCAGGAATATGCAGCTCATTAAATTATAACTTCTGTAACACATGTTATCCTGGTATTTCAAATGACCGTATAGGAGCTAAGACATCAATTATCTCTTAAGACATTTTGAACAATAAAATATTTTAAAATACGCCTAACATAAATTCCAAAGCCTATAAAAGGCCGTTGCGTTGCTAATTCGTTTCGTCAGGCTTTGCGACTGCCAGCCTATTGGAGAATGACAATCGTAGACTCCACGGATTGCTTTTTTTTCAGTAAACAGTCAAACTTTTGGTGATGTGCGTAGGCTCAAATTTAAATTATGTTAATGAAACATCTAAAACAAACGTGTTGAAGTACTCAGTGGTATAAATATTACGCAAAATAACACGAAATCCGTCTGTAATACACCCGCTTATTTGACTATGCAAACAATTCGTAAGAAATACCCGAGAAAAATGCAAACATGCGCACAACAGTTCAATAATACGGCATATTAAAATATTAATCGCAACTCAACTAGGTTACGAGTGGGCGTACATTATATTAATTATGTTACAACATAATTATGTTGATTTGTATTATTGCTATGTTAATTGGAAGAGGATGCAATAAAGATATAAAAGCGGTTAGTCCGTTTTGGCGACATCCTCCGCGGTTCTCCAAAAATACCAATACACATATAATTTAAAGAAGACTTATTAAGTATTATTCTTCAAATTATTTTTATTACTTTATACTATTTTTTTTGCATTGTTTAAAGAGTTACATTCTTAAGTGTTTTCCGCAATTCTGCACCAATAGCTGATATTATATTAGAATTTCACGTCGCCTATATTTAATAAATAAAAATGTCTGGGCTACCCCTGGTTTAGGCCCTTATTGTAGAATTAGTAGGTATATTCTGTAATTACAAACAGTGAATTTTTAATCTTGAAGCGTGATCGGACATCCGGGTAAAAACTAGTATAAAGATTATCATGTCTATAGCAACAGCATTCCGATGGTATATCAGTATGGTGAACAACGTGTCTGGTATTTATTTACTCTGTGACATTTATTGCGTAAATCGACATCCTGAGTTACGCGCGTAGATATAAGTACTGCTACAATGCAATGTTTGTTATGTATCCTGTAGCTACGCACTACACTGAGAAATAAAAAAATGTTTTTTTTATTTTAATATTTCTTACTAAAGTTTGTAATTACAGCAAATAATGTACGAGTTGTAACATAAATATTTGCGGTAATTATAAAACTTTTAATATAGTTTGAGGCGTCATTGGGCTAGTGGTTAGAGCGGCCGCCCTCGTAGCTGAGAGGTTCCGGGTTTAATTCCCATCCTGGCCATTAAACTATTGACGTGAGCCCACTCCTAACACAAGCATTAGCTTAGCTGGAGGGGCTAACGGCACTACTAGCAATGTGATAAACTCACATTGCTAGTAATCATTAAAAAAAATAGAAAAAATAATTTTATGTCAGATTTTTTGGCCTAGAGTTATGTAGGGCTGTGTGTTCTTATAAGGCAATGCCCTTTACCATGACATTCTTGAACATAATAATTGAATTATCACATTGTTTTTATAAATAACAAATCCTTACGTAACATTGTATACGAAATACTTAGTATACACGTGTGAATGCGTTGTCAATGTTTTCATTGGTTCCACTAGGATCAAACGGTTTACAAAAGTTGTTGACTACGTAAAGCCCTTTATAACAGGATGTCTATTGTGGTATGCGGCCACGTACAATAGCAAATCCTACTAATATTATAAATGTGAAAGTTTGTGAGTGTGGATGTATGTATGTATGTATGTATGTTTGTTACTCCTTCACGCAAAAACTACTGAACGGATTTGGATGAAATTTGGAACGCAGATAGTTTATAAGCGGGATTAACATATAGGATACTTTTTATCCCGATAATCCCGAAATTTTTGTTACGTTAAATACTACGCGGACGAAGTCGGGGGGCACAGCTAGTCAACTATAACTTCAAAAGTTTTATAAGTGAACGTTACTTTTTAAAACAAAAATTGTTTTAAAGTATATCAACAATAAAATTTAATGTGGTGATAGTGAAGATCCTATTATCACGATAAGTGCGACCTACTATCCTATTATCAATACTATGCGACACATCAATACAATACATCACATAAAAAAGTTAATAACCGCTAACCAGTTTCTAAAGGTATCTACAAATCACTTGGTCCTCACAACTTCTGCAATTTTATGAATGTTCAGAGGCATTTATCGCAAAAAATCTCAACATTAGAATAGTGCGAGTTTCAATAATAGCTAATAGACAATAACCTTGAATAGAATGTGTCGTCGCTATGAATAAAACTGATTTATCAAGTTGAAAAGTTACGACACTATTTGGATACATACGTAGCGACATCAGCTGGCATCTATTTTGCTGTCGCTCGCTGTTCTAAAGACATAACGAGGCGAAAAAATACACGCGATCAAAATTGGGATGCGACGATAAACATACTTTTTTGAAATGTGACTTTTTGTACTGTGCTAAGTCACAGTAGATATTAAAATGTTTTCCAGCTAAACTGCACTTTATTTGTTTTATTATTTCAATTATATTTATATCACTATATAGGAAATAAAGGATTAGGTTGTTTATTAGGCATGTACTATCATAGAATTTAACTAATCATGAAATTCCCTATTGTTTTAATAAATTCAGGGAATTCGCAACTAATATATTATAAACACGCGTTACTAAACAAAAAATATCAAACAATTATTCATCAAAAATATCGATTGATTCACAATACGCACCCCAACAAGTAGATTGTCAACAAATATAGCGGAGGCATGTAATTCGGCGCCCGCGCAGCCATCATCAAAGGTCACATTCCGTGACCTTTCCGGAAGCAAGGCCGTTGTTATTAGGTGAATAGAGAATGAGAAAGATGTCAAGTCTAATGGTAATCTTTGAGTCTCTTTCGCCTAGTTAAAACTAAACTCTGTGCAAAGGGTTATTACAAAATTTTGAATTATTTGGATGATAGATCAGCTTAGTACTGAGCAGCTCAAATCTCAACAGTCAAGAGCTATCTATAGCTATATATTTATATTAATATCTACTATGTAATTATTAATAAGATAAGCAACTGGCGATTAAAAAAAAAGAAATATAACAAAATGTAAAAAGACAAGCCCGCTGAGTTTCTTGCCGGATCTTCTCAGTCGAGGTCGCGTTCCGATCGGGTTGTAGATATAAGAAAATAATATGTAAAATTGACAATTTGTAAATGCCCCCGCAAGCTTAAACAAAATAAACAATTTGAATAGAATTTGAATTACCTGTAGGCCCGGCGGCGCCTCCGGCAAGATTATTCAAAAAAGTTTACTTATTTCAAGAAGCGAATGTCGTCTAGCCCCAGATATTGGTGTTATATATCTTTCTTTTTCCATCACTAACAGCAGGTGTTTTAATCAATTCTATTATTATTTTAATACTTTATTTGCATGAGTTGTTCACCTTTTAAATATTTATTGGTTTAAATAAAAAAAACCATAATACATATGGAATTAAAATACAAAAGAAGGATTATCGATCATTAAGTAATTAGAATACCTTTTATAAAAATAGAAAAAAATTATGTCAGCTTGTCTGGAAAATATCAAAATGTACCATTTTATTACCATGAGCTTATAATATAACATTTTAAATTTAATTATCTATAAACCATTCATTTACATATTATATTTAGTAAAATTCCTGGCACATTAGCTCTAGATTACAAGAAGTATAAACCATTTTTCAAACCAAATTCACATAGATACATTATTATCTACGCGAACACCAAATTCCTCAAAACTTGTTAACTAAATTATTACTTGTCAAATAAATATTGAATATTTTCTGCTACTGATCATCCTACACGAATTGAAAAGTCATTTTTGTATACATGCAGGTGACGTTTACAAGATGCATGTATTTGTACAATAATCAAACAGGTTTTAAACGCAATAAAAAAAATGATAATATTATAAACGGATATTGTCGTCACTTTAGATTTATTACGTCATTTGTACAGACCAGGTATGACGTACCTATGGCCGGTAGTTGAATTGGTTGTAAACAGTTGTTTTATTCCAATTGATTTCGTGATGCCTCTACGGGAAGAGCTCTTAGTTTTTTTTTTGATTGTGGCAATATGTATAAGGCCATTCTAATGAATTATTTTCGTGGATTGTATTTTATATTATTATTTATACAATTAGAGGCCTCTACTGTCGTTTATAAGGATGGTGTTATAGCAAAAACTTAAGCTAGCTACTCTACCTGCACTTTTCTATTGTAGCCAGTAGATGTCGCTCTTTTCAGTGCTCAAACGCTCCTTGACAATACATAATTATAATATAAAAGACATAAACGGGTTCCCAAAAATGTTGTTTCAGTAGTTTTTAAAACATTTCTAATAATTTAAGGGCACAACCTTTGATAAAGGAAAAGGGCACAACTGAATATATGCTTAAACTACGTAAATGCGCCTTTTAAAAACTTAAACGCAACGAAAAGCTTAGTCAAGGTAGGATTAAAATAGGTATTAAAAGTAATCTACGAAAATAAACACGAAATACTCATAAATCACAATTTAATAAATATACTGTATCTTAAAACACTATTTATACATTACAATACACGTTAAGGCAGCGATGCAGGGTTTTAAAATTAAACTTAAGTTTAACGTAGACACTTGCGAATGTATCTTACAAAACAATATATAAAACATATTATGGACGAACATTTATGTCTGAAAGTGAATTTAAAATAACACATTTATTTAGTCTAAGTTAAGAATGAGTTACCGAATTCTCATAACGGTTAGGTTCAAACGTAACCGAGGACTGCCAATACGCTATTGTTACCCGTAACCACGTGAATCGAATAACCAAATAACTCAATAACGGTACGTACAGGTACTCCGCATATAAATCCCCTCTGCAAGTCCGGGAAGGGTTACTGTACTTGAGAAATAACGATATATGAGACAGGATGAAGAAAGGTCTGATCTGAGATTCATCCGAAAATGATACATGAGTAATAAAATATTGGAGCAATATTGAAAAAATACATAATATTGTCTGCAATGCCATAAAGAATATCGTTAAATAAATGTCATTACTTCAATATAAATTGAATTCATTATTTCGGAACAAAAATATATATTTAGTTCCCAAATTAAATAAACGTAAAATCACAAAATGTTATTCAAATTATACTACTCTATCCTACACTAGGCTTAATCTAATTACAATATACAAGTAGGCAAGCAACGTAAGTTATGAGATTATATTTTAACAAAAGATATGAATACGTTCTGTTCATCAAATAAATCTTGGTTGTATAACATAAAACGTTGTTATAAAGTGAAGAAAAGTGTCGTACAATGTACCTGAGCTTAGAACAGCAGAGATCTAAATAGTAGAAGTACTTAAGCAGTAGTAATATTTGTCAACCATTTTCTCAGGTTTCAAAATCTTCAATGATCTCGTACTTAATTATACAATACCGGCATTACTGGCCTTCCAAACTACCTCTAACTTACTACTAACATTTTACCACCAGTAACCATGGTTATGACCGTAATACCCCCCATAAGGCCAATAACCATACCCGTAGCTGTAGCTTGGCCATCCCCAGTAGCTATACGAAGGGTAGTGCCCGCCCCAGTGGTTGCCGTAGTGGCCGCCCCAACCCCCATAATGCCCGCCCCAGTGCGACGCCGCGGTATTCAAGTCTTCCTTCTCAGCGGTTACTAAGTCTTCTTTTTCAACTTCAACCGGCTTCTCCTCAGCGGGTGCTGAGAGAGATAAAGATATGAGTAAGAGAAGGACGGTGGCGAAGAATACGATCTGAAAATAAGAAAATAAAATTATAAAACTTCAAAAATTACCGTTACAGTTGATGTTACAATCTAAACTTGAATGTATTAAATATGTTGCCATATTTTACACAATCCTAATTAAATGTACAAGCAAAATTTATCTGAGTTGTGTTAAATTTTGAATTTACGTTATTTCAGATAAGTATCACAAAATGGAAATAATTGTTAACGTAACACTACCTATGCTGCGAAATCATTATGAAATTAATATTGGGCATAAACCTAATAAATAAAAAAAAATCATTTTATAAACTTAGGGAAGCCTGTCGTTGAAAGACTACTACGATTTATTTAGAGTGCATTGAGTCGGAATAAGCTTTGACCATGAGCTTGGAGGTTCAGGTTCCAATCAGATGGGGTTCAAGGACTGTATATTGGACCAGTATATCTTGCTCGGGAATGCAGCTGTAGGTTACTTGTTTCTTTTATTTTCACTTAATGGTTATCCCGGATTTGCAAGGATTTAAAGGATAGTTGATAATTAATTAATTTGTGTAACCACAACTTGCTAATAAACTTTTTTAAATATGAAAATCCAATGGTTTTATTATCTAAGCGTAAAATTAAATAACTTTATCCTTAAAGACTAAAAGAGTAAGCGGTCATTCACTCGATACCGATAAGTTTCATACATTCTTCTGTATCCGGATGCCAAATAAGGCCATTTTCTGGAAAAGTGTATAGAAAAACGGTTTCGACTTCACAATAATCCGTGGCCATTTAGTAGAGTTTTCCAGGACATAAATAAAGTTTGACAAATACGGATACTAAACAGCATGTTTCTCCATCTGTGACGTATACGTTTCTGTTATAACTAAGTAACTATCTAATAGAAAATAGTAAAATATGGATGGTCCCAAACCTATTTCACTACTAGGTATTAATAAACCCTAAGATTTGTGTCCCAGCGTAAACAGTAGATATTAGCAAAACAGTTAAGCACACATATCTCACATCTATTGAAAATATTCTCCCACACACGTACTTAGTATTCACTTAGCGTTAATAATAAGCCACTTAGGTACGTTCATTAATACTGTTGTGAAATAAATTGCTACTGAATTTGCTGCTATATACTTAACATAGTATATTACGTAGAAGTTATCATAGATGAAGAAAATTGCTATTTCAATATAAAATAAAGTATGAAACTCATTGTTATTGAAGAAAAACGCATTTTCTTTAGATAATAGTTTTTGAACTTCTAAGGGAACACTTTTTAGTAGGTATAAGTAGATAGCGATAAAAATGCAGTTATGAATTTTAATAATATGAAGAAAACATTTTGAGAATCCTAATTAATGGGGAATTAGTCCGATATAATGGCATTAGGGCGCCCCTATTACATTGATTCCAAACGAAAATCGTCGAAATTTAGGTGCATTGCACCTCCACCTACCCCTTGGAGGGATACAGGCATGATGATGTTTATTTTATAATACTGGTTTTATAAATGATTCTAATTAAAGAAAATAAACAAAGATGCTGACAAAGGCACAATGTTCCCATGATATGGTATGTACCGCCACAAATTAAAATATGTATAAGAATATCACTCACACAAACTACAATATAATTATACTCTAATTAATCTTAAAATGCCTCAAAACGTAATTCAAACAGTACACCCAATCCCCATTGAAAATCCCATATAACAATTCCCGTACTTACTTTAGCCATGTCGCCAGAAGCACTTTGAACTCCTCACTGGCAGCGCACACGCAGCCCCGCGTTATATATGGCCACGGCGTCCTAGACTCACGGATGGCTGGGCTTCCTTTGGCCCATTGTCAGGCAGACAATGACCTTATGGTGGTAGACCTGTCATCTTTGGTGAAACGCTGAGTCAACTTTAAGAATAAAAGGGTGTTAATTCAAATTTAAGAGCTGTTTAAGTTTGAAACGCTATAAAAATATAGTTAACAACTAAATAGCTAAGTCGCTCTTTAATATTTGAATAGAGTTTCAGTATTCAGCCGTAAGGTCTTTCAATAAATAAGTCAATACCTAAGTTAGTTGTTTTGAGATTTCCCCTTTCAGTAGTTAATAAAATAATGATTTGGAACACAAAATATATTTAATTACCCTCTCACAATCATGCATGCAATTCACAGCTCATTTGACTGGAAAATTGAATGATGATTTGTTGTGCTGTCTCAACAATCAATACTAATTATCTATTAATATTATATCTTCCTATTATTGTTTTATTATTATCTAACTATTTACTTTATACAGAAACAAGAAAATCTTACTATACTATACGTATACTTTTATTACACTTCTATCAAAAAATGCAAATCGATCCCTAAGAAAATTATTCAGTGCTCATTATGACATTGATTAAAGACGTTAATTACCCCGTAACAGATAAGAATCGTGAAGATGACATCTCATGCGAAGGGCCAAAGGCGTGATGCGTGAAATTACTATTGTTTACAAAAAAATTCATGGGAAATTTTATTATACGCATATAATAATATCAATCATTGAAGTGGTATATCACGCCTGCATCCCCCGAGGTAAGAGTAGAGGTGCCAATACTGTTCCTAATAAGGGGCAAGGGTAGAGACACATATTGCTGATATTTTTAGAAAAAAAACTCATCATGAATGTTGTTGCACCACTCTGATATTCCCGAAATGTTTTTTCGCGTGATACTAAATCCCATTGCAAGAAGTTAGTAGCTCTATCAGTATATTCCTACCTAAAACTGTGCAAGGACAAATTAAAATATGAAAAATATCACACTAATGCAAGTCGCCTACCCATCCAAATCTCGACCTAGTCTATCACCTATTTACGAAATATGCAATAATTTAATTAGATACATCTCATTAAAATCTCGCCGCAAAATGATGCCTTATTAAGACGAAGATAGGTAATATTATTTTCCTTTCATAAATACTTTATTTTCGTGTTTATAATTAGTCGCTAGTATACGATGGTTATTGTGAATTTACAAAAGTTTGAAGCAATAATTCGACATATAATGTTGAGTCGGTATAAATTAAAAACGGAAGCGATCTTTTAGTATCATTATAGGTAACTTCGTAGATATACAAAAATGTGTAACTGTTAATTTTACTTAAAAAGTAGAGATACTTACCGAAAATGCTCGTAAGGCCTACGGAACCTTAAAAATAATCATATTTTTCTAGGCTTTTTACTACCAGCCCAGCATAAGTTTAATCGAAAATAATCTAGTAATGATAAATATCACAATTTTGATACCATCCATCAACCAAGAGTTAGTTAAGATATTCAAATGTTGCTCTTCGAAATTTCCCGCTACCACTTAAGTCTTAAAGCACAAAACGTAACGGATATTGTCACCGCCGAACTATAGCCTCCATCCTTCCTGCGGGCCACAGAGGTCGTCCCGCCGATTAGCCATGCCTCTGTCATTGAGATGGCTCTCTTACATCAAACGCGAATCTACGTCAATACGAGATATAACCTTTGTCAACCGCTTGGTTCGAGCGTAGGCCGCTCGACTCACTACATCGGGTGGTTGCGGTTCAATTCCCGTCAGGGTACATTACAATACATTATACGGTACCCATAGTACAAGCGTTGTTTAGTTAGGGACCATACAGTTGGTGTGATCGTCTGGCGATATTTATTTATTTTAAATAAAAAAGTCGGGAAGCATGCGTACGAGGCGCCTGATGTTAAGCAGTTACCGACAGTATCGAAGCTTATAGATTCTTGTTATACCAAATGCATTTCTTGCATTTTTCCGACCGAACTTAAGGGGAGTGGGATAGAAGGAGGGAATGGAAGAGTAGTTGAGCTATCGGTTCTCTCACTCATCGTGCGAAACGCAGCTACAATAGCTACCTTACGTCGATCTTCTAAGGAAGGGTGATACGACACCGGATGATCCAGGCCGGATATGAGCTATAGCTAGACTCTACCAAAATAGAGACAATAGTTAGACAATAACAGTGTTTGAAAGAATAATCATACTAATATTATAAAGAAGAAAACTTTGTTTGTTTGATTGTAATGAATAGGCTCCCAAACTAATGAACCGATTTGAAAAATTCTTTCACTGTTGGGAAGCTACACTATCCCCGGGTGACATAGGTTATAATATATTTTCAAAAAAATTAGGGATCCTTACTAAAACTCGAATAATGTAACCGCAATGTACCCGTGCGAAGCCGGGGCGGGCCGCTAGTGTAGTATAAACAGATTAGAGGCCAAGTAATATTTTAAAAGTAACGTGACACCCAGTGGATCCTTCTCTTCTGTAAGATCCTAAATCCGCATAGCAGCCGCGGTACATGGCGGCCATAAAATACTATCTAATGCCAGTACACAGCGCATGCGGAATCACAGATGCGTCGGTGGGATGACTCAAGTGTCCGACCGTAGCGTACGTAGAATACATATCTTTTACGATAAATACGTGAAGTTGATTCCCAAACTTGGTAAATCGGTTACTGGTATGTGATCTTGACCATACTCAATACTTATGAATGATTTTGTAATGTGATCTATTTTGTGTGGCTCATAAGATAGGTGAAGTATTTTTTGTTGAAATATTTCATATTTTTGCTAATAAATTTAGTGGTATGTTTAAATTTATATATCATCGTTGTTGTTAGACCTGTAAGTCTCATTTTATAATAAATTATCTTACCTTTTAATTAACGGTTCTCCTACTAATAGGGTATTGGATGGCAGATATCAATCAATTCGTCTAATTTATCTGTAACATTGGAAACCAACACTCGAAAAAAACAAAGACAGCCTGGAATGGAGGCCTTTATTTTGCACGTGTATTTATTCCATAAAGTGCCCATAAAATACAACTAAGTTCGGCCGAACAAGCCATTGTTGTCAAAATGTTACGTAACGGGAACGTATCAATGATCGAAGCCCGCCCATCCGTATTCTAAGCCGTTTCGCCGAAACCCAACTTTGGACGTGGTACATTCGCCAAACGCGTCACAATACCCACTCAAAATACCATACGAGGTGCTTATAGAATACACAATCAGGAGGTAGAGATATGGCGAGTGTTAAAAAAACCAGAGCGAGATTGCTAAGCTGGAATTCATTAGAATACATAACAGGTGAAGAATTTACGAAGCCCATGTATTATTTTTATGAATCTCCATTCCCCTTTATAATGTGAAAATGATTTTAGTTTGTATTGAACAGGTTCCAAATTCTAACAGTATTTCAGTCCGGACTGTCAGTCCTTATTGTCCGTGACGTCACTACAGTGTAGGCATCCATTCATTCAACAACAACTTTATATTCAGATCGTGTAAGTAGTATTCTAAGTGGTAGGTATTGTTTTTTCTGTGAGAAGATATTTTCCCATGCTGATCTATGAATGGGTAACTCCCGTGATTAGAACATAAATATTAGTGAATCTACCAAATATTTTTTAAAATTGAATTTATAGAAAAAGCGGTGTCTCTTCTTCGTATGAATGACCACTTACATGTCATTCTCTTCAGATAACATGAATACCTACAATTTCTTCTTATTGAAATCTTTTGTTTGCATTGTACTTTGTCCAAAGTTTAATTCTGTCTGTTACAGAATAATAGAATAATAGTCTAAAAGGTACCTACAGTATTACTCAAGAATAAGAAAAGAAGGATTCGGTAGGATAGTTACATTTCAGAAACACAACCAACTTTTTATGCACAAACATTTCGACAAGTATAAGAGATCGCAACCGTTAATTAACACTAACCTTACTTAGTACCATTATTTTTGACTTACAATAGTAAGGGCGAGTACAAATAACAGATGACCATATCAAATCCTGAATCGAAGCCATCCGTCATCGTCTATTGTGTCTCGACCGCAAAATCGTAAATCATTCGACAGTTTATTTTTTAGCCATTTTTTCAACTTTGATTGTGTTGGCAACAGATGTCTTAATTATTTGATTGTATAAGTTTTTCACAAAGACCTAGATGCTATGAAAATTCTCTCAATAAGTAGACATTTTAGAATTGACATTGAAATTGGCATTTATTCAGTTCCAAAAGATTTTATAACTCTCCAACTTCTTAACAAAGGCCATCTCTTTTCACTTCAAGGCAAAGCAATATCCAGCTCAATCAATTTGCCATTATCTTTTCGTTCGAACTCGAGGTTAGGATTTATATTCCTCACGGTTCTACTTTTCAAACTATCATTTCAATTACTTTCTTAAATCACCATGTTATAAAACACCGCGTTCTTTTTACGCAAATCATAATTACCCAAAACACGACGTACTTGTAACAAATAATGACATAACATGGCAGGCACAGCCACTAGGTCGCCACGGTCGAGCTGCCTCCACTGTGACATTAGTCTTGAATAACTCCTTACACGGTGATTACCGGACACATAGTATAGTGCAAAATGGGTCAGTACCATGGGTGTGCAATGACGTTGCTAAACTCAGACCAACATGGGAATATAAATTATCGAAATATCGGATCTATGTCATTGGAGTTAAAATTACGAGTCATTAACTTTAGTGTAGATCTCTCTCTGTGCTAGTTACAAGACACATCTGTGTCTTGGAAATAGCAATAGCAATAGATATAACGTCCTTTGCATTGAAACCTAATACAATGCACCCTAGTAGTTTGAGGAAAATTTGGCGAATTGATTTACAGAGACCTTATTTTTTCATGATAATTTTATTTGCATTATGTTGCCTTTTATTAATTGTATAAAACTATCAGTTTAAAAAATCTGACGGCAATCTCTTCGGACGCCTACGAAGTGCACGAGATAGCTATAGTAGGGTTATTAACTGGTTAGTTAAATATACTATATTTATATCGATTAAAAATAAATATCCAGCTGAATTTATTATGAAAACTGGTGACATAGATCGTATATATTGTAATGTCCAGGTTGTATTAAAGTAGGTAAAAAAAACTTAAATAATAAAAAAGCCTTATAAAATGTACAAAGTCGTAATCAATTATCATAATTTCACCATCAATACAATATTACTGTAACGCCAAAACACTCGCAGCAACCGCAGTTGTGGGAATCGACGTTTGGCGAGCTGCCAACACGACTGGATTTATAGTCGATACCTGGAGTCAACTTTACCTCAAAAGTTCATCTGATAAAAGTCACTCGACTCGTTAATTATTTTCTTTAGTTTATATTCGCTGCAGATTGTGTTAGGATTTATTGTGGTCAGTGATCACCGCATCTTTGCTTACAGTAGTTACAGAGGTGGGAGTTGTGGCGAGCCGATTAGTTTTGTTTGTATCTTGGTAATGTTGTCTTAGAATAGATCGCAGCTTGCGATAAGGCCGCCTCATGTACACTAGTGTTTGTTTATATTTAATAGTCTGTGTGATAACTGGTGTAAAAAATAGTTTTATATCGATCTACCTTAGAGTTTAGTTGTCAACGTCCTTTATTTCATTTATATCTCGTTTGATCATTGGACAAAAGTTATGAGCCATCCTCAAGACGTCACATGACGACCGCTAAGTCTAGTAACTTAAATGTAATCCTATTGGCTTACCTACAGTTATATATGTTTGAGAGTTGGTTTCCCTTTGAAGTAAATTTTACAAATGGGCCGTTCGCAATTTACTGTAGTCGAGGTCTCACTGGACTGGTCCATTGTGCGGTTCCCATATTGCAAGCTTTGGTAGCTGATATTTACATTTCCAATTAGTAGAACTGCTTAAGAACAAGCACTTAAGTTAGTTGAGACTGGAATTTTATTGGCAAAAGATTGGCACGTTCGATACAGTAGCTTACCACAATGGCTCACCATGAGAACTGAGTTGTAATGAAACAATAGGCGTATAATCCAGCTTGAATGGGACACCGCTCGGTATGTTTTTGTCAACTCAATACAAAGGACCCTTGGATTCAATTGGGTAATGACTAGATCGTGAACGTTTCTCTGCGCATTTTCTAAGGTAGGTACATAGACTTGGAGGAAAGGTAGGTAGGTATAAAAAGGAACAAATTTTCTTATGGCTAATTACTGAAACACTACTCAAATGTTTAAGTGCCACGCATGGATTTATTTTTACACATTAAAATGTGTTATACTTTAACACTTCTGTAGACAGAAATACGAGCCGAGGGAGATAGTCCCTGTCTCACTCCTAGACGCCATACATAAATACCCCGAGCGTCTACCGTCTCCCGTCTCCCGTTGATACCCTAGTAAAAAGGGCCACAGTCCCACCAGGAGCCTCACACTCGTTTTAGAGCAACAGTAATTCCCTCCTGTTTGAATAATGCTTTATGGTCCCATTTGAGATGTCGTTATATGTGTCATATTTTCTAAGTGTATGGTCAAGTTGCCTTCAAGAATTCGGCGTCTGTGTAAATATTATGTTGGATTAACTTTAATTAATAATAATATATCATTAGCTAGCTAGGTAGGTAGGTACGTAGGTTGCCAATGAAATGATGGCACAAATAAGTGAGATTTATAAAAGATATTGACTTTTATAAACGAACAATAATATTATTATAAAAATGTAAAAGGTACCATGTACAAACTATGTAGAAGGATATAAAAATACATACAATAACAAAATCTATAACTAAACTATTAGCTAACAACATCTATCTCAAGTACTGTTCAATAGGTGCGTAATCCGAGTTCGAGTTTCCGGCTAAGCTCAGCAGCCTGCCGCTAGATGGCGCTTGTCGCTTGAAAAATTCCGCAACGTTTCCGCTCACACTGCCGTATGGAATGCCGCCTGTAAAAACATAAACATATTAAATAATTATGAAGAATACACATAAGAAAACATCGTGAGGAAACCTGCAAATCTTTCAAAGGTCGTGTCAAGTATATACTAATTTACTAATCTGCTCTCTGCAGGTCCAGCGTGGTGGCCTTTGGCCCAAATCGCCTTAGTGAGGGAGAATGAACCCGATACAATTGCAATTAATAGACTCCCGCCTTATTGCATTGGGGCCAAAATAACATGTAACTGTCTGCAAATTAAGAGTTTATAATAGGTATTAGGGTTACGACCTCTGCCGGATCTGTGCACATATTACATTATAGTAGGAAGCAGATAATTTGAGCGCGCAATTTTGGAGATTTGCGTACACATCACACTCCCCCCTCTCTCATTGTGTATATTTACAAAGTTATACACATAATAAGTACCTCACTACATCATGGAACAGACCTTATTTTCACCCACTGATGCGTAAGCGATTACTTGCAAACAGAAGCAAAGTTAGGTGCCGCATATTGTATTTGTTTGTTTCATTTGCCCAACCCAAGTAATTATTCACGATTTCATTCGATACCGTCGACAAGAACTCTCGATATACTAATTCGAATTAGGTAAACTGAAAATGATTCTGTATGCACCTGCGCGTAGTGTTGCTAAACGAGGTTGTCGGTTCTAATCCGAGTGACTTGAACAATTTAGTACCTAGTAGTATTTGCTTGATACATTTTGAGTTACCTACTTATTATCATCAATTTATTATAGTTTGTGCAAAGTTAACATAATTATTAAGTATGTCAATGCGTCAAATTATTAATCTACGTATCATACTAATATTATAAAGAGGAAAACTTTGTTTGTTTGATTGTAATGAATAGGCTCCGAAACTACTGAACCGATTTGAAAAATTCTTTCACTGTTTAGAAGCTACACTATCCCCGAGTGACACAGGCTATAATATATTTTCAAAAAAATTAGGGATCCTTACTAAAACTCGAATAATGTAACCGCAATGTACCCGTGCCGTGCGAAGCCGGGGCGGGCCGCTAGTAACTAATAAAATTGAATTCAAAAGCCAACAAAGCATTTATAATAGTCACAATCTACCATCGGTTCGAAATGATTCTTCCACTGAGAAGACGCGGCGAGAAAATCAATGCTCAATCTTTTCAATAAAATAAGGTTTGTGTACATTCACAGAAACAGCAACGCAATATTGGCAGGCAGCACCATTGTCCCAGTAGAAAGTACTAGTAATAATTAACTAGTAATTTTAAAAGCTATGCTCACTTCACACTAAACTCAATGTATAAAAAATGCAAAAAGGTCGCTAGGATATGCAATATAATTGCTTTGGTGTGATGCCTTAGATGCTTAAATTACTTACTTGTGACTTTTTTCAAAATTAAACCATTATATAGGCACTTACCATAAGCAAGTCCTGGTCCAGGCAGTGGGACATTCCCGGCGCTGTCAGGGAGCGCCACTGCAGTCATCACCAGCGCGCAAACAGCACACAGAAGCGACAACTGGAAGCATTTAGGATAGTTCCATTAGTAAAGGCAAAACAAGACTTTTAGGTTGAGGTTATTCTATTTCCAGTCTAATGCTGGCTTTTTATGGACTTAGGCCTCTTCCAATGTAAGCCACAGAGTTTGGTCTTCAGCTTTCTGCATGCAGTTATTGCAAACCACTTTCCGTGGGCTTGCAACTTTCGTCATGCCATTATTTTATTTTGTGCCTATCATCCCACTCTAAGGCACTCTTTGTGTTTATGGCTCTTTGGTACCAATCCTTTAAGCTGGAGTCCAGCTCCTCTCGTCATCTCATTCTGACCCTACCGCGTTGGGACTTATAACAGGATTTCTTTTGCTCATAGTGACCGTGGCCAAAGCCAGCAATGTATTAGACACTTCCTACAATATTCGTAACTTTTGTCCAGTGTTGGGCTGGCAGTTTTGAAATGAAGTCATTAACCTTGTCGATACCAGAAGTGCTTGTTAATGTAAATTGGTAAGCAGGCGTATCCGCATTGAAGACCTTTAGCATTCGAAATTATTGTTTTAGTGGCTTCGTGTGTATTACTGCAGTTGTTGTTATACGTCCCGCATCAGTAATCTAGTAATAGCTCTAGTCCGTGCTATAGTTTGTTACAAGTACAACGTCTGCTTATAATGTGAGTACATCGTACAAGGCGCCAAGGTTCCAATAATAAATGTCAGTTGTACCAGACCAATGCGGTCAGCTTATATATCAATGTAGTATTTGTGACAATGCCGACTTGATATAGATCTCGGTTAATCTATTGTACCTACTATTTGAGAAGGTCAAACTTACAAGTAGATAAAGTTATTATATATTTCCAATGAAATGCCTAATTTGCAGAAGTGGCATCTATAAATAAAGCCTGGTAAAAGTAAACATTAAAAATATATATACCCATTTATAAATTAGGTTACTGTGCCTGCAATTAGTGTCTATGGGTAGCATTTTTAATTTTTAATCTATATTTTTTTTAATAAAATGTTGACTTAGGGTTTAACTGAAAGAAATTGGTATCCCTTCTAGTATGCCTTTAAGTTATTGTTGTCCACTCATTCACAATGTTGCCTACCTTGGAGTTAAAGTTAATGTGTTATAGTCGAAATCTATAGTGCCCTAATCATATATATTAATAACGAAAATAGAGAGATTATTCTCTTCTACACCACGCGTATTGCTCATTAAATGTAGGTGTCATAGTTTGACTTTAGTTCCAACCTCTGTTCGCAATCACACAGGATACTCGTATGTACATTATTAACAGTTCTTGTTTGAAGTTTTGGAATTCGGTATGCGTAACTGATCGCGAGGGCTAGTTCAATTAAATTGGCGTTATTGGCATTTGAAATCGTGATTTTTATAGAAATTCAGTCAAATATCTTACTCACTTGATTTGAAAGGTCAAAAGTCAGAACTAGCTATTAGAAATCTAGTTAGAAGTTAAAACAAAGGAATCTTAAAAATGCTCGCAAAGTTGATCAATCTATACAGTAAGGATATCCCTTAAGAAAACCTTGAGGGATTATAAAAATAAACAGAGCGAACGTTCATTCTGCAATGTCGAACAAGACCTTACCTTACGTTACCTAAGGCTGACACGAGTGACGTATAACCTAGGTGTTATGGTAATGCGAATGTCATATATGCGAATGCAAGTGAACTTGATCTTGGTTTAATGTTACTCGCCTTGGTTGAGGCCGGCTTTCGAATTAAAATTGTCATGTAGAGTAGGTACCTACTTTTAAGAAACACGCCCAGGATTGAATAAAAAGAAATTTTGCCCCTTAAAACATGTGGACAGTTGAACGATATGGTATTGTTTATATAGAGACCCGAATCTTACTCGAATTGAAGGGGCGTGTCCGGCATAGTGGCAATAGGCTCGCCTCCATTACATTGGGACCAGATGCCACCATCTATGATGCACTGCAGCTCTGTCTTACACCTTCGGGGAATATTGGTGTAGGTACTAATATTAATGTTCATTGTTCAATTATCATCGAAAAAACATCCAGCTGTTTGTTGTGTTGTTGTGCAAGCACTTAAATATTCCGATTTTTGTATGAAAATTTACAAAAGCGTTATAAATTTATATAACAAGTATTATTGGGTGCGCCATTCTATATTTAACACACAGTTAACGTACACACCATTACATTATAGGACTTAAACCATAAAAAGAGTTATTGTGTTAAATTGTAGCTTGAGCATACCGATGTTAGTTTAGAAACAAAAGATTAAGAACATACACCTAAACACAACATAAAATGTACATTTTATGACAGCAGAGTAACTGATTGAAGAGACGTTAAGGTATCATTATTTTAGATAATTTGACTGAACATTGGTACTCTATTGTATATATTATTTGAAATCTAGGGATGTCGCGAAAGGAGGTCTTAAACTACGATTTTGGTTTCTAAAAATATAAATCCAATTGAGGTACTTATTAGTTTTGCCTTTAAAATCTTTACGCTTTTATCAAATAATCAAAGGTGCTTAATATAAGCTAAACCACTTACCCGCAAACAAAACATGATGCCAACAAACTTTGTGCTTAAGTGACGCGCGCGCCAATCCTCTCTCTATTTATATTGAAGCCGTGACCGTCACTGTATGTCTCTAAAACTATAGCTATTATCTATTAATTCTTCAGTACTAATGACTTCTTGTTTTAGATTATAATGAATTGCTAATGGAACTTATTGTATTATGAAAATGTATAAAAGTATTGGTATTTATGGGATACCTTTGGCTTATAAATAGGTTCTAGTTCAGGTTGTTGGCTATAGTTGTCAAAAGATGGCGTTGATTTAAGTTTACATGAATTAGTAATCTTATCGAAACTAAATGTACGTATATACTTTTTTTCACGTATAATTATAGTAGGTATTAGTATGTGAGCGCGATGGCGTTAGTTTTGGGCATGTTATTCTTAAACATCACCTAAATTATTAAAAATCGGCTGCTTTTAAGTTGTCAACATTTTAATATAGGTTTCAAGGTATTATTGAATCTTTATTTTCTCCTGCTTCTTCTTCTGAAGTTCTTGAATTAGCTCATAGATGGCACTGTATCTAAATATATTGACGTGAAAAGCAGTGCGCAGTGGATTGCTCGTAGGCAGCTCGGCTCTCTCCTCACCGGGTCGTTGCCTTGTGGTTGCAAGTACAATTCCCATCGAAGAAAATTTCGGAAATATCCTTTTTGTAATTTTCCTTGTGCAATTTCACGTATTCCTCTCTTTTCCGCATCTTTGCGCCACTGGCATCGCCGCCAGCCCATTGTATATTCTCTACTCATAGTACAAGAGTTGCCTAGGACCTTCTAATTGGTGTGTTAAGCCGGAGATGCGAGTGGTGGGGGACCAAGATATTTGGAAGTCATCGGAGAAGGCTTGTGTCCAGCAGTTGTCGTCTTCCGCCTGATAAAAGGAGGAATGGATCCAAGCTATCACTTGACAGGCTACACCGCAAACATGCTAGTATAATTAGACGATCCATGCTATAAGCACTGACTATCATACCAGAAAAAGTTAGTAACGAAGTTTTAAATTCGCTTAAAAGATATATTAAAACAAAACTGTGATAACTCACTGCTTAATGGTTTGTTTATTGATTAATCACGTTGGTTTTACACAATACTTAGACTGTTTGAATACACTACTTACGTTTTCAAACCTCGCCACGGTTAAATTTGCGGGATCTTTGTGCTATTTTAATACAATACTGTACGGGGTGCTCAGTATAACAAGGCGTTATGCTCAATTTTAAATATCGTCCGAAAGTAAATTAATACCATCACCAAACAGCTTATCGTTAAGTAGTGAAATTACACAATTGAGCGTCGGTTCCTCAACTCTAGGAGTTTCAGATTTTCTAAATTATCTACGTTTTGTAAAACGGAACATGTTAAAAAACAATTTCCTTGACTCCGGAGTTTCCAATCTGCTTGCAACAGTCATTTGGAAGTTACTAAATGCAAATTAAACTGACATTCAATCGGTTAGAAAAAATGTAACAAGACCTGTCAATATTAAATACAGGAGTTCCGTACACACCAATAAAAATGGTGCATTTTAAATATAAACCTCTTTAATTAATTATAGTAGAGCCAATCTGTAGCCTACGTCTCTTAAGTTAATGTGGCTTTTGAAATTTCAATTCGCAAGCATCTATTAGCCACGGTAACTGCTGACTATCAGGCGCGTCCTTAGTTTGTTTGCCGACTTAGTAATAAGTAAGTATATATTTTTTTGTTTATAAACAAATAACTTGGTACTTAACTGCAGAAATATTATAACTTAAAATTATTAATATGGCTACCATAGGTGTATCACTTCAGACTGAGCTAGTGAGGTTGCAGAGATCCTACTCTAACACGCGATTGCAATAATTTCAGTCGATGCAGCATTGCTATGCCTTGATCCAGTATGCCTATACAAGGGACGATTTCCATCCGTCCACGCATTGCGATTGATGTAGTTATTGTCTAAATACCCATTGAATGAGGTGGTTTATAGAACCACTGACACGAATTGAAAAATAATAAAAAACTAACGAAACCACGGTACCCCAAAAATCGACGCAGCACCGCGCTACAGTTTTCGGTAGCGTTTCCATCGTAACGAATCGTTACAGAAGATCAGAGAGCATTGCAAATACTTGTAGTTACAGGTAGGCTGATAAAAATATAAGTGTTTATTATAATATTAATTAATTATAAACAACATTTTAAAGAAATAACATTATTAAACCGTGTTTCGCCACAATAGCGAGACAATTCGCTAACTTCCGATACCTTTCAAGTATGCGAAGGGCCCAAGCCATTGTTTCCACCAATTACATCAAGTCCAATGACCGCTATCTCTACCGATTGGTAACCGAATTACATAAAGGTATTCTCGCGTTATTTCACAAACTTACCATTGAACTGTTATCGCCATTGCGTAGAGTACCCAAACTAATTTTCATGAATTAGATACGATTCGTTTTCATCAAAGGTTTAATTATAACGAATATTGATTAGTTTGTTTTTTGTTTCACCTGCAATTTAAAGGTTTTTTTTGGTTAGAGACACACACTTAGTCGGCGTATTGGTAGGAAGTAGCTTCAGCGGATGATAATTTCTACGTCATAAGCAAAACAAACAAGTATTTATTACCGATTTGAAAGATTGATACATTTCAGCGAATGTCGCAGACTATACCCATTACTTTCATTCTTCATATAGACAAAGACAAAAGAGTCTACACTTATAGTTACCTGGCGAAATAAATCAGGGTAGATACTATTTTAAGAACTCATACGAAGTCAGCATAATACGATTCAGTACATTAATTAATAGTATTATGTTAACTGCAGACTGTTACTGGTTCCAAAACAAGTGTTTAAAACATGCGGAGAGCGATGAGCCCAACAGATATGATTCAATGGCGACCGTTTGGTTTAGTTGTTTGATCTTCGGCCGGCGAGATGTGATACGGAAATTGATTATTTTATAAATGATGATGATTATTATACCATTTCGCTTATCATTCATTTTTATTTTACATTGAGGGTCGGATACAGAATTTACCACGAATGCATAAAAATAGCTACCCGAATAACGGAGAGCAGTGATCGGCTTGAACACAAGCATTTCGTATCAAGCACTTCTCGTTGGCCGTGGTACATACAATTAGAAATTCCTCAACGCCAGAATGGTTCGCAGATCGTAACGGATAGGCCTCTTGCGGGGTCTCTTGTTACAGGTGGAGGTACTTTAATTGAAGCATGATATTTAATTTCAGCGTCCTTTTAGATATTTAACGAGTTTCCACGCTTCGTTACGGGAATGATACGCACTGCTATCTGGGACGATGTCATTTCGCAATACACTTTACAAAACATGATCTTATTATAAATTTGTCTTTTTTTCTTAATATTAGGAAGTCAGCAAACAAGTGCACCCGCCTGATGTTAAGGTGTTACCCTAGCCTATAGCAGCTATAGATGCTTGCAACACCAAAGGTATTACTCGCATGTTGCCGACCTGAAGGGGAGTGAGACAGAGAGAGCTCGTAGGGCTTACGTCTCTCTCTCTTATCGTACAAAAAGCAGCTGTAATAACTACTTTACGCCGATCTTTAGTGAAATGGTGGTACGTTACTATCTCGCTCGAGCGAACACGTACGTATATGACCTGTAGTCAAGTAGCTGTAGTCAAGTAGCTGTAGTCAAATGGCTCTACTACCGTAAAACCGTAATGTTTATAGGATAATGTTTTGACAAGACAGTATGGAAAGACTCTACCGCTTATTTGTAGTCGTAGATATGATAGCTCGGTCTGCCTAGTCCTTTCACAAGGAGTCTTGTTAAAAAAATCATATTTTTGAAGGGACCGAAGTACATCCCCTATTCATTATTAACAATAGTGATTGAAATATGAAAAAAATATTTATTTATCTCTAAGTCTACGTGTTTGCAGGTTAATTCGTTTACAAATGATGTCCGTAGACTTGAGAAACAGAAAAATTAATTATGTAAGAGTGCTTAACTTGTGACCCTTAAACTAGGCATTGCCTGCATCTTAAGGGACAGCATTATTATTGTTGTTAAATATTCTCTAGTCATGTTATTCCGTTTATATATTACCTCCTCTCAAATTCTCAGCTCCAGTGTGCCAAATATTAAGAAATTGGACCAGCTCTGAATAAGTCCGTGATTACTCGTGCTGTGAAGTAATCATTAGAATCCGATGTCATATTCTTGTTGCGCTCCGTCGTGATTGGCTATCGTTACTTAATAAGTATTATTATCATTTCTATGAAGTGGTATAGGGTGAAGTTGATATTTATTGACCATTGTTATCATTTTCCTTTTAACGTTTCTATTTTTGACTAGTATTTTGAATTTACCACGGTAGTGTAAACACCATTTGTTTCGGCTATTCCAAATATTCTTTGGGACACGTAAAACTTTCAATTTAAAAAAGGTTTCGTTACACCTGAATACCCCGGAAGTAATCATTTATGTTCTTAATAAATACTATGGTACGCAAGTTCAGTAAAGTAGGTTGGTCTAAAATAAACTCAGTACAGATTATTTACTCGGTTGGCCAATAACTGGTCGACGCACCTCTCCGAGTCACAGTTTCATCATGTACGAGTTAATATGATTGGTATTTTGCTCGATAATAGTACTCACTACTGAAATACATTGGTAACTGGTGTCGGACAAAACCTCCTTTCCCCAACCAACTGAACTTACGTTAAATTCCTTACAGGCAGTGTAAAATATATTGAATTTAATGATCATTTATACATATTAATAATCATTTAATCGAATAAAACACCGTCGGAATAGGACATCCTTGTGGGTATATTATTCGTACGAATTTCTAAAAAGTAGGTATATAAGATCTTATTTTCGCGCGCCTTAGATCCCTATTAATACATCGATCTCAAGTTTGTGTATCTTATGTATAATATTAAGTTACCTACTCTTCTGACATGTAATTTTGTTCTGGTATGACAAGTGGTCATGCTCAGTCTTGAGATGGATTTATTAAAACCGCCCTTAGTAAATGCTAAAATTTATGCCAATTCATTTGCAATCAAATCACAACTGAGCTAAATTTAGAGAAATGTACAATTATCTCTACCCAGTTTACGTTTCGTTCAAACGCGGGAAACTCGCCAATGTAGTAAGTTTTGTCAAGTTTATTGTATTATTTATTGTTTCTTACTTAGATAAAATAAACGTAGCTTTAGTTACTCGTTATCAAATCAGCTATCAGCCAGTATGATTTCCGTCAAAATCGGTCCAGTCTTTTTGGAGACTGGGCGAACAGACACAAACATTTTTGAAATTATTTTTTGTTATTATCTATACAAAAAAATAAAATTGGAGTGTCTGTTTGTAATATCAAAATAACACCTTTTAACTAAATGCATATGAAAGCACATACGACATCTATAGCAAAAACGCGATTAAATATTTTTTTGTCTGTCTGCCTGTCTGTCTGTCTGTATGTTTGTTTCGTGTAATCTCCGAAACGGCTGGACCGAATTTGACGGGACTTTCGCTGGTAGATAGCTGATGTTATAAGGAGTAACTTAGGCTACTTTAATTTTAGAAAAACAATTAGGGTTCCGCGTATAAAAATAAAAACTCATGACATCAAAGAGTATCTCCGTAACGGCTGGGGTTCCGGGTTCAAAACGCGGGAGCGGGTGCGGTTAAGTTAAATTCCACGCGGACGAAGTCGCGGGCTCAGCTAGTTACCAATACTTTTGTATACATTTAGCAACATACTGTTCTTTTGATATAACAAATACGCACTTCAATTTTATTCATTTGCTTAGATAAAAAATAAAATAAATAAAGCATAATTTTATCACGTTTAACCATTACAGAAACGTACTTAATAATAATATTAAAGACATAGTAACGCGCTATTGCCTGCATTTTTCTATCAAACGAAGCATGCTATAAGCATTACAACTATGCTATAAACTATGAACAATGCAACTGTCTATTGCACAATTAAAAGTAGGTACGTAATCTAAACTTAGGTATCTAATAATTGTTATCCCGATTATCTTAATCGATTAAAATCGCGTCGTTAAATCGTGCGCGGAATTTTGTGCGTCCGCGCAACTGGCGTGGGTTACGCAAAACGGTATTACTAATTCCAGTAACTTCGGATAGAGAGGCCCTATCCGAACCCTCGTTAAGTCGTTATACTTATCTCTTTCTAAAGCTGGAATCGTTAGAATATCAGTTACTACATTAATATGAAGTAAAATGTTAAATGAAAGAAATTAAATGGTTAATCTAGTTTAGACAATGGCTATGCAATGTACATTTTGGGCAAGCCTAGGTAGCCCGCTCTGTCTCGCGCGCTTTCGTGTAGATTACTTAAATAATTAAAGATTTCTTGTTTTATGTAGTTAGAAATTTAATTTAATAACTTTCAGATTAACGTGGTAAAAATAAAAAACGAATCATTAAAATATCACCCATACGTCATATCTACTTTTTCTCAAACTGAAGATGTTATGAAAGTGAACTAACGAGCCAAAATTAGGATTCCATACGTTTTTTTTCTTGTTTTAAAAGGTATGAAAGAAAAATATTCATGATAAAAATTACAATTAGTGGTTTACAAGTAGCTACGTATAAACCACTGAAACAGATATCACAAATTTTGTAATAATATTGTAGAAAAACCAAATAATTGATGTCAAACTTACTCTGATATAATGTACCAAATCAAGTACATTTCTGTGCAAATTATGTGTCTATATTGGATACACACAGACTCTGATGTAAAGGCGGTCCGGCAACTTCACGATTATGAAACTGAACTAAATACAGCCTTTAGATAAACACTAGATACCTATGACCATTTCTAATATGGTCCAAGGTGTATTTTATCTAATTCACCATTACAATAAAGCATTTCTATAAGTAAAAAATCGTCATATCTAATGATGTATATCAACTTTTACGATGTAACAGAATTCGACAGTACTTACAAAACTTAATTAGCCCAAAGTTTGTCGCCAGCGACTACATTCTCTTTTATGGACCCTGCATTACGTACTACAGGGCAGATAATGTAGGATTGAGTAATTAGGGCGTAGTGTCATAAATCATAGTTTTCACACAATCTCGCGTCATCTACGGCCTTCAGCATCCGGCTGCGTGCTCTCTTTGTCGCTACATTTGGCGGGTATAATTTATCAGTTTCGTTAATCGTCAAAGTTGCATGTACCTTTTTTTCTTAATTTCTCTCTTAGGTTTATCATGGTACAAGTTAAAAGAGATTTGTGGTATTCCATTTGTAGTACTGATTACTTCACTGAAGTTTATTTAATCAGGGATAGGTGAATCTGGGTAATTAAATGTGTTTATTAACTGTTTGTAGTTACTACTCGAATTACAGTGAAATTAGAACTAGACCTTTCGTTATTGCGTATCAATTTAGAAAATAATTCATAGAATTATGATTCTATGAATTCTTATCATTATCTACCATTGAGCCGGTTTCTCAGCAAAATCTATGATTATAGAAATACAAACGCTTCCTTCTGTAAGTTGATCCACACGCAACTAAACAAAGCGAACGGCCAAGTAGGTACCAATCGGTCCGCAACGGACGACCGAGGAGATAAAAACGTTCGGTAGCCCATCGACCTGGTTCAGTCAACCACTAGCCACCGCCGCGATCCGTGATGTGAACAATGTACATGACCAAAGTGCCCACTCTACTCCTAGTGCTCCAGTGTTGTGATCTGTGTCTGACTATCAAGGTCCCAGTAGTGTGGGACAACGGTGCTGGTAGTGATGTGAACGAAAATGACGATAACAACCAACAGGAAGCTCAGGAGCCAGCGAAACCTCAGAATCCCCAAAAGAATATTCCAGTGGAGTACTTTGAATATAACGCACCGAAACCGCAGTTTGCCGTCGATGTAGCCAGATTCCACGGAGTACCAAATCCAGAACAACATTTCAGATCATATCCTATTATACCTTACACAAATAAAGAGCAACCGCAATATGGTGTCCATCATATGCTGGATGAAGACAAAAAGGTATTTCAACCATATCAACAGTACCTCAATAAGAATGATGGAATCAGAAGTCATGCAAAGCCAGCTTCTACTGAATACGAAGTATTTCATCCATACAAAGCTGAAGAACCAGCATTGCAAGCCATTTACAAAGATCCTGTGTTAGGTAAAATAAGAATTGATTTACATAACAGCAAAAACAGGCTGCAAAACTATGAAAAAGAAGCAGGTAAACCTCATATCACTAAAGATGAGTACTTGGAAAGTCCAGAAGAAACTGATAGGAAACTTTTCCCGCAACATAGTGTACCCGCACCGTATGAAATTCATAGACCTGAGAGACGACCTACGTACTACAAAGCTCCTATACGATATAATCCAAGGGAGAATATATTAAACCAAAAATTCAGACATCCTTTGAATCAAAACTATGTTAAAATTAGACCAGTGCATTACCGCCCACTGAAAAATCATCTACAGCAGTTAAGACAACATCATGCTATTAAATATGACGATGAACGTAATGAATATCCCCAAGTACATCCAGCTGAATACAATGCTAAACCAGAGGAAGGGTATGATATTTATGAAAAAGGTAGGGAAAAGTACACGCAGTTAAGAAATAACGTTGACGAATCTATTAACAAGGCTGTAAAAGAAAATCAGCCAGTTGTATATCAAAAACTAGAACTGCAAAATGACAAAACTAGAGATAATGATAATGATGACGACGCTGAAGAATTTGTGCCTATCAAAAATTACGCTCAAGTCAGAAAAACAGAAGTTACTAAACATTTACCGAGAGAAGCAGCTTTTGATGACGCTGAAACTTTAGAAGAAATATTAAACGCGCCTCGTTTGAGAGAGGCTGTGAAAAGCAAGAAAGCACAAACAGTATATACAGAAGAAGGTTATGAAGATGCCGCATACGATCACGCAGGTGAACTGAAACATGCAGCAGAACACGAAGGACATGGTGGATACCTCAAAGAGAAACAATTAAGTGGCGGATTGTATAAAATTCCCTCTGTCAGTTCAAAATATGAAGACGGTAAAGGATCCGAGTACCAAGACAAAACGTTACATGGTGAAAAGTGGAAGAATGATGATAAAGATGAGGAGGAAGTAAAAGAAGATGAAGATTATTCGGAAGTAGAAAATGAGCAATATGTTGGTGCAAAATCTTATAAAGATGAAGATCCCAATGATACAGGCTATCGAAATAAACGAGATGGCAATACTGATGCAAACAATGATCCGCTATCACACGCTGATACTAAAAATAGCTCGCAACATGAAGTAGGTAAACGAGAAGTTAATTTCAAAGTTCCGGAAATCAATTTCACCTCAACATTTTTAACTGAAGCTGAGATTCTCAAACTTGCTAGACAAAAAATAAAACCAAGGAAAGATGAACTAAAAGAAAAATACCCATATTATTACAAGACTGTGAAAGGAATACACGAAAATTCTCCATTAAGATATGCGGAAAACTTTAAGTTCATTCCTAAAAAATCAAATGGTGGAACTGAATTTTATGACTCTAGATCTAAACTTGAATGTACTGAAGTAGAAGATGTAGATCCATTACCAGAAAAATTGAAAAATGGGGAAAACCCCACCGAAGATGAAAATAACTCAGATGAAGCAGGAGCAACATCAAAAAAAGATAAAAATTTTGAAACCGTTAAACATCAACCACGTCTAAAAGGCTTAGGTGATAAAATTGATTGCTTTAAAGCAAAGTATTTTGGAGAAAATCCTTTAGATAGTCCATTTTTCAAAGAAGAAGTTATATCCAACCCTGAGCCAATTATTGCTCCTAAACTTGCTGCATACACACTAGAAAAAAAAGAACAGACTAACGAAGTACCGAAGATCGGTAAGATATTTGACGAATACGAGAAATATAAGGATGATAAAACAGATGTATTTGTATTATTAGATAAATTCAGAAGTGACCAAAATAAGATACATGAGCCATTGATAAAAAAAAATGAAGAATATACTAAATCACTGTACTCTTCACCTGCTACTTCGGCCAACAATACCAAACTATCGAGTCTTTACAATGACGTCATAGAAAATATCAAGAATAATATACAAGCAGCGCAAAAACAAACCAATGTTAAAGATTCAGAAACGTTATTGGCCTCCAATAAAACTGCTCCTAACGTTACTTACAACTATTATCAAAACAAAGAGGATGTAACACAACCACCTCAAAAAATAAGAAGGAAACGCGCAACACCATTCGTTTATGAACCATATAAAATATTAAGAGATGGTCAAGTTCCAGAGTCAAAGAAAACTACTACGAGTGCCAACGTGAGCCCACTTATAAAACAATTACAATCCAGTAGAGTGGTTGACATAGTTAATAAATCAAATCAAGAAAATGAAAAGCAAGTGAAACGAAATGCTAATACCCGTACCTATGTAGACATAGGAAAAAAAGAGAGAGAAAAGTCTACATCCAAAGATAATAATAACTCTGAGAAAACTATTGTGGATGTTAGTGTAGACCCACGTAGAGGAGAACCACGGTATGAAATAAGACCTGCTAATCATAAATTAGAATACACCCCTGTCGAAAATAAGAAATCTATGTCAGTTGAAGACTATAAAGCTCAAACAACTACAGAAAAAACAACAGAACAATCTGCTGTAAAGAGGGAAAATGTTAGTACAACCCCAAAACCAAATAGGTCTGCACAACGAACTCGCATTAGAAAAACTACTGTCCGACCTGTCTATGACGCATCTCAATTTATCTCCAAACCAACTGAAATTCAAAATGTGGCTGCCTCAAATACAGTTCGAAAAACAGTGACCACTTCTACGCCTGAAATGGAGACTAAAAACGTAAGAAGGCCTAAGAAAGAATCTAAAGTAGAAGTTAGTAGTGAAGAGGAGTATGGGGAATATGAAGAAGAAGAAATGAGTACTACAACAACACCTAAACCGTCATTTAGAAGAAGAATTAGGATCACTTCAACAACTACTGAAAAGCCAAAAGAACAAGAAGAAGATGTAACAGAACCTGAGTTACCAAAATTGAGATTGATTACAAGATTCCGTAATACACCTACTGAAAAAGCTAAAATGAAAATAGAAACTACTGAAACGCCTACTGTAAAAAAATATAGTGAAGAATATGATATAGCTGTTCCAAAATACAGGGAGAAAAAAAAGAAAAGTTCCACAAGCACTATCGTGACTGATACTCAGAAATATGGAGATGAAGAAGAAGATGATGACATGAGAAGAGAAGAAGTAGATGCTTTGATCGGAGTCACTGAAAGTTTAGATGATTATATACCGCTATATGAAAAAGAAGCTAGACAAAGAAGAATTCAAAACCAATCTAGTGAAGATGATGATGAAGATGATAATTCTGATAATGATGATGATGATGACGAGGATGATGAGGAAGATGAAGATGAAGAAGACGGTGATGAAGAAAGTGAGGAAGAAGACGAACCAGAAGTAAAAATGACAACTCCAGAACCTACTAAACGTACGCTGGTCCGAACGACTGACGCACCTGCTCCAACCACTGCATCTCGTAGTGAAAAACTACAAAACAAACCAATTGTCACCAAGAAAAAGATTGAAATACACAAAGAAACACCGGTCAATAAATCATCGCCACATGTCTCACAATTTAAACAAGACATCAAAGAAGTTGAGATCATTAAAGAGATACCATCGGTCTCCAAGAGGAAACCACAAAAGAATGCTGAAGTTTTAGAGATATACAAAGATGACAATTTAGCAAAAGATGTAAATAAGTTGAGTGATGTGGAAATCTTCAGCGAAAATATAGATCTAGATTTGGGGCCAAAACATGGCGGAAACTACAGAGTAGCGACCAAAGAAGACATAAAACAGCTCGCTGAATTGAGAAAACCAAAAGATGCAGTAGCATCACAAAGCGAAAATACAAAACATATAGAATTAGATGAATATGCTCCCAAGAAAATGCATGGTGGTAATCTCAAATCTATAAGTGATATTCAAAGGCCCAGACAGAGAGGAAGAAACTCTAAATTAGTCGAACTAAGTGATCCACCAATTAGAGGAATGCACGGTGGTAACCTAAGGTATGGGAATAAAGGGAGGCGCGGTGGAAGAAAAAGTGAAAAACTGGTTGAAATAGACGATGATAAAGATGATAATAACGATCATAGCTCATCATCTCGTGAAAATAATTTCAAATCATTCAACACACGACATGATAGGATGCATGGAGGTAACTATAGAAGCGCTAAATTAGTCCACGCGCCCGAAACTACAACAGAAAGTAAAAAGGTGGCAAGGAAAGACGCAAGAAAGAACGGCGCTGGATTACTTAATAGCTTTGCTCAAGCAGTGCCTATACTAACCACTACACCTGGATATATCTTAGATCCTAGCAAACGTATGTATTATTACGTGGATTAAACTCCAAATTTTTTTACCCAATTGTAAATATAAAACAGATTTTCCTAATATTAAGAAAATCTAGGTGATTGTCGTTATAGAGGACCTAAAAACTATTGCAATGATAATTTCGAAATTTGTGAAACTTAGCCTTAAATTAATTTCAAGCAATATTTAGCACTATAATTTCAATTTAATTGTACACTGAAATCGCTTATTTTTTCATGAAAATTGCCAAATGTTTTATTAGTAGTCTATTGTCGTCGCAGTAATGCGATGGCTATTACAATTTCATTACTTTTAAAATTGTCTTAAGTTTATTAGGTCCGGCCAAATCATTGCAAATGCAAGCAGCTTCATGTTTTATCTAAATATATAACTATTGCGGACATAAATAAGGAACTATAAATTATTAATTTCTATATTTAAGTGTTTTTAAGTTCGGCTATTGATTTTTTCGAAAGTAATTAGTGTATTGTAATAGAAAGTGCCACATAACGTATCGCTTATCTAACACAAAAGTCTAGAGAGTGAACGTATTGAGTTTTTTATCGAAATAATCTTAATTATTCGCTATTGTATCGAATATAAACTGTGATAGATGTAATTGTTAATATATTTTTTATAGCAACTATACACTTACTTAAGAAACTTATTTATAATATTGTTATTTTTATAAATAAAGTTTGCTTTAATTGTAAATTTATTTATGTATTTTTACCAATTGCCATGCAAATCAACATTAAAATAAACTATATTATAACTAGCTGTGCCCGCGACTTCGTCCGCGTGCAATTTAATTGACAAAGTTTCATACAAACTTTCATCCCCTATTTTATCCCCTTGGAGGTAGAATTAATCAAAATCCTTTCTTAGCGGATGCCTACGTCATAACATCTACCTGCATGCCAAATTTCAGCCCGATACGTCCTGTGGTTTGGGCTGTGCGTTGATAGATCACTATGTCAGTCAGTCAGTCAGTGAGTCACCTTTGAGTTATATATATTTAGATTAACATTGCGCCCATGTCTATAATCAATTTCCTCTAAAATGCCACAAGTTGCGACAATTTTATTTATGTTGTTACCATAGAAAATTATTTATCAATTGTCAATAGGAATTTTTCTTTCACACAATGACTTGTCTCAGTGCACATTTGGGTTACGTTATTAGTGTCACAACGGCTCAGTTTTTGTATGAGTGTTACACAGTCGGGCTTATACAGACCGGCGCTCGAGATGTCTTCACGTAGTGCGTTCAACTTTGCAGTCCGACCACTTTCACTTTCAACGCTATTTAACTGTATCCGTTGTGAATTTTGGTTTTGTGTTTTGTCGTCATTTGTTTTGGATAAATACTTTACCTTTTGTGTGCCACAATACTTATTTGAAAGTTAGCACTAATAAGGCCTAAAAAAATTGTTACCTATATGAGTTCTTTTGTTTATATTTTTCAAAAAAATAGACTTGTTCCTACGAAAGAGTAAAGTGATATCATCAAACTGGTATTGTGGTATTAAACATTCTTCATACGGGCTCAACGGAGCGGAACGCTTTGTAATTGAATCACTTAGATAGGAAGTGATATAATGTTATATTAGATTTCAATTTTGTGCATTCTTACCTCACTGTGTTCATCGCGTCATACTAATTGATGAATTAACTTCTTCAATATTATGGCAATATAGTCACACTAAATGCAAAAGAACTTTACAAGTTGAACACTTTATTTCCGTGGCAAGTCTTACATGTAGGGCAAACTTAAATCTATGATTGAGCTACATTACATAATTTAAATAAATTATCATATAATTTAACAATAAATATAAACAATTCACATTGCAACTTTGATTTGGTTTCGTTCTATCAAATAATATTTTACCATATGCAACTTATACCTAAAATAGTGTATATTACTAGCAGTATAAAAACAGTTCATAGTTTAAAAGGTTTGTTTCAAAACTAAGTATAATAGTCATAATAATTTTGCCCTTTTTATCATCCCACTCCTAGACACGGGTCGCCCCTCAATACTAGAGGGAATTGGGCCATAATCCATGACACTGGCCCAGTGTGAGTTGGTGGATTTCACATATCTTTCCGTCACCAACTGATAATCATGCTGACAGTACGATAGCTTAGGACATAGCTTTTGAAGAATCCATAGGTGCGAGCCAGGGCTTAAGCCGAGAACCTTGTGCCCGCAAGACGCGTGCTAAACCAATACTAAGTTGTAAAACGAAGTCCAATAAAGTTTTATCCAATACCGAACAAACTTTAAAAAAAAAAAACTGTCTTCATTAATCATTAATTTTACCTAACCATTCCTATTAAGCCTTAAGTACTTATTTATCTTTAAGTACTTTACTTATGTTTCTTCCTACCTACTGAATTTGATTGGGTACTTATAGAAGGTGGATGATTTATAGGCTTCCATTCTGATTCCGATGTCTGTATGTAACTTAGCTCACTATCCTCTCTATCTATGGAATCATTATTCATTTCTTTTTCTTCATCAAAGAAATCTATAATAGGATGGTAATTATAATTTACTCTTTTACCGTTTACAGTGTAACTGTCACTGGCTGTGCTCTGGGCTTTCGGTTTAACTGTTGTTATCTGTTTTTCTGTAGTCATGGCTTGTAATTTTGGAGCAATAGTTACTCTAATTTTCGGAGGGTTGACAGCTTGTCCAATATCGGGCTCTTCGTAATCATTCACATCTTCTTCAGTATCAGTACTGCTACTTGTAAATGATTCAACAGCAGATGTACCTGATGATAGTAAATCATCAGGTCCACCTGATATCTTCTTTCGGATTGGTCTACGGCTAGGTCTAATTGTTCTTTTAAACTGACTGCCTGGTAGCTTAAATTTTGGGTTATCTTTAACAAAATTGAATGATGAAGTAGCTTCAGGTGTTGGGGGTTCTAAGTAGCTAGGTAAAGTCACTGAATCCAAGCTGGAAGGATTTCTAGCTGATGGTGGTCTTTTTACATTTCTTATTGAGCTTGCTTGGTTAAATGAATCAGGGAAATAGGTATTCCCATAAGAGTCAACAGGATTCGATGAGATCGAATCATCATCGCTATATTTATTGAAAGGTAAACCAGATATTAAATTCTGGTTATCAGTGAACGGTGGGAAAGACTCTAATGGCTTTTTGTGTGTGAATGGCGGTGATTTGAAATGTGGTCTTTGTACTGTAGATTGCACGGCTTCTAATGCATGGTTGCCTTGTTCTGAAGATAATTCTTCTCCAGGGAAGTGTTCTGAAGACGTTTCGTGGAGTCTTTGGCCTAGTGGTGGGAATGAGACGCTGTATCCTTCGATGTGACAAGAACAACATGTTGGAACCTGTAATAATCAAAGATACACCAATAAATCGTTTAAAAATATATATATTATGCTATTGTGAACAATTATTGAATTATTTGATACCTTGAAAATGTCCATGTGCAATCCGTTCTGCTGATCCCAAGTCAACAACCGGTGATAGTTATACACTTGTACGCATTTTGACTTAAAGTTATCCGTCAAATAAGTGCAAGAATCCTTGGGTTTTCTGAAATTATCAGATAGATTACATTAAAATGGTTGAAATTGTTAATGCGATGAATATCTCGAATTATTACGCAGTCTTTAACTGATCATAAAATCGTAAAGTTTGCAACTTTTTAAGGACTGATAATTATCGCAAGTTCGCATAATTTGATAAAATCTCATTTTTTATGAACACCTTTGATACTTTTTAACTTTATTAGCAGCTGTGTCAGGCTGAAATAAAACGACTTACAAGCACTTTTCTAGCCTCAACGTCTGCGTATGCTCCCCGGTGTTCACGATGTATTTCCACTGGCCAGAGGTGGCTCTGGCCCGCTGAGGCCGCGCGTACTTCACCGTGCTCGGGCACATGAAGCCAGCTTCACCGGCGCTGGCGAAGTCACGGTTGGCCGTGTCTCCTCGCCTGAGGATAATAGAAACGATACGAGTATTATGATATTCTTTTGTTATGAAATCAAATATAATAACTATTTCATTGTGTGGAAGTGTTACACCGTTCTTTGTTGATTCCCTTTTGCAATAACCAATTGCGTGGTTATAGCAAGTCTTTTGAATATTTCAAACCTCGTCGTCAATTGTATTAAGTTCAAAGCTAGTGCCAGGTGGGCCACCCACGAGTGCCAGGGCAATTAGATTCAGACAGCCTTCTATTCAGCCATGTTTCCCGGATATAAGCAGAATAATTGGAAAATAACGTTGCAATAAATGTCAATAACGATTGGTAGATTTTATAAACAACATTTAATTTGGTTTACAACACTTCGCTTCTTTAATAACGATACTTTATATGAAATCCTTACAATACTTTATTTATTTCGTCATTGACATCATCAATATTAAATCGATTCCTTATAATATACTCCTGAAGTTCTGAACAAACGTCAAAATAATCAATAAGTACATTATTTATTTTTACAATTTGATAGTTTTCTTCTTATCTACTAAGCGATCATTCACACGAAGAAGCCCTTCTGTCTGCATATATTTTTAACAAATAATAACCGTATTTGAAATCCGTAAACGGTAAAATTATCGGTGCGGGGTTCACCGTGTAATGATCTATTATAATTACTAAAGCTCTACCATAAATTTATAAATATAATAGTTACAGTTTCTAGTAACTAGTAACAAATCCATTTAATATTTCTCCAGTTTTTGTTTTTGTTCCATGGTTGACGCTCTGTATTTACCATACCAATATATTTCGTAGACGCTAGCGGCTATCGACTTTAGTAGATGAACAACTCGCATAAAACACATGGTAGACCTCTAACAGTAACATATTTTTTTAATCTATGGGAAAGCCATTCTAACCTAATGTCATTTTATTTGAATGTTCCCACCTGTTTGACACTAGATAGTGTTGCTCAGTATATTTAGCCTCCTGCGCCGCCGTGACGCCGTCCACAGCGCCATCTCCCGGATCCCTGAAGTCCGCTAGTAGAGCCGCAGCGGCCGCTTTATTCCGTCTGATTGATTGTACTATAGCTTCTCTGAAATACAGTACAACAGTTTTTATTATATAGAGTAGGTGATTATTGAGTTTTTAGGGTACTCTACCACCATGTACTGAAACTCTACTCAAATATTTAAGTCCAACTGAACTGCAACTTAGCTATTTGAGACCCGCTATCCGTAATTATGAGTACGGCAAGTTTTCTTCGAGTAACGTCCGAGTATTTGGCAGTCAGCCTACCACACTCTAAGGGTGCCCATCCGCTCGCGCTGGGCGGGCTGGCGGGCTAGCTAGCCCGCTTGGCCCAAGTTGACGGTTACCCTTACTGGTAAACTAGGATATACCTATGTATGATGCCACCGAGTTTAATCTATCTGTTCTAATGTTAGTACTCTCAGTCTGATATTCTTATTTGGTACATAACACGTAAAAAATTGTTGGAATATGTTTTGAAGCTCGCAGTATCAGGTTTCTATCATAATATTATCAGATTATTTAAAAGTGTAATAGAAAATGTTTTTGGTTGTACTTTCTAAAACCGTATTTGGATCTTTATCAAAGATTTGGATCGATATTTAATTACCGGTTTCTGTTAAAATTATGTTTTGTAGTTATTCCGTATTATGGATTTAATTAACCTTCTAAATAAAAAATAATATATTATTTCTTGATTTTATTTTCCGAGTGTTGGGCATGATTTTAATTCTTACAACGCATTGTATTGCGGGGCTAAGGGACTCTTTACACGAATTAAGAAGTAAAAATAATAGACTTGAAATTAAAGCTACCTGTCCTAAAATGTGCGAAATAAACCAAACTTAGATACAGTGTGAACATCGTATTTTGTATTTACTTAACAGTGTCCAAAACCTCCCACAACAGAACAAAGACTAAATACATAATCTTTACGAACGTTCGTACATAATCGTAATTCATGAATCATTCACATAATTTCCCACCGTACTAGACATGCAAATTACCAGGTTACCATGAAACTAAGACGGTCACGCGTACAGCCATGAGAATGACTTGATATTTTGCACTAACATGCCAAAGAACATGACACTTTCGCCACGAGCTAGCATTTGCTTTCGGTAATATCCTAGTTACGTCACAATTGAAGTTTAGGGTTGTAGACATGGAATTTTTATTGCATATCATTGGCCAGTACATATTTTGATGAATAATTATGGACGTAAGTCAACAATTTCCGAACTCGAGTAATTACAAACGTAATTCCTAATATCGCCAGTGGCACGCAGACTAGTAAAATTGATGAAATGCTAATTTTAGAAATTTGTCCCTACGGGAATCGAACTCCCAACCACCTGGTGCAGTGAGCCGAGCGGCATCACGCAAAAGCGTATGAATTATTTGGGCAGATTTACAACAAAATTGTCACCAGACGTCATCAGAAATGAAGTTCCCTACTAAGCAAGCAGTTTAGCATGGTTCAATCTATCATCCGTCGTAGATCCTTTAAATAATTGTATAAATCAAACATCATATAACAAAGTATCAACTCACGTAGGATAATCCTCAGACTGCAAGCACAAGGTATTAGTAAATAGTTCACAGTTGTTCGGATCTGCTGGTTGTGAAGGCAGCTTCCTAGCAGGAGCCGGTCTTCTCTTGGATATCGGCAGGTGTGCGGGCTCAGCTGTGGTGCGCCGGGGCACCAGTGACATTAGTGGTGGCTTGGGCTGGTTCGGCGTGTAGATCCCACGCCGGAATTGAGTACCTGGTGATGGAGAAAGATATTTAGATATCAAAGTATCCGAAATAAGTTGCATAATTAAATTCATAATCAAACTCTGCTGCCTGAGTAATTGTTAATCAATAAATAATCGAAAGAAATAACATTAATCCTACTAATATTATAAATGCGAAAGTTTGTGAGTGTGGATGTATGTTTGTTACTCTTTCACGCAAAAACTACCAAACGGATTTGGATGAAATTTGGAACACAGATTGTTTATAACCGGGATTAACATATAGGATACTTTTTATCCCGATAATCCCGAAATTTTTGTTAAGTTAAATACTACGCGGACGAAGTCGGGGGCATAAACTAGTATAAAATAATTTTGCGACTTTAAATAAAGTAATTAGGACGCAGACGTAGACACAATCGTGACACGAGATAATAATAATTTCCAGTTATGCTAGAACAATCGTCCTTTAGTGCTGTCTCCTGCCAAAGGTTGCTAATCATTAGCCCTAAGGTTTATGTCCACTTTGGGGATGCAGTTTGGGATAGTTGGGTGTTGACTTTTGAAACCATTCATCAAATCATATACCGTAGACCTTACAGATGCATTAGTCTTCTTTAATTTATTTATACATATATTTATTCTTCAATAAACTTTACGTGAATCAAATTTCCCTAATTAATAAAGTAATTGCAGCACCACTAACCTTTCCGATTCGTGTATCTACTCAAAGCTCTCAGCTTCTCGGCAACCGGCAGATCTTGCGCCAGCGTCTGGTTTGTGGAATCAGCTATCAGGTCTAGAGTGCCATTGTCAGGTGCCCTGGACCCTGGACCTCTAGTTGTTGTTCTCATGGATGGAGTTGTTGATGGCTCCGTTGTGGTTGACCAAGCTGCTCTCGTTGCGTTTCTCTGTACAAACGAAATCATTTCTTATTAATAATACGACAGATAGCCACTTCAAAATGAATTTAATCCAAATTATTTCTGCTTCTTTGGAATCTTTTTCGTATTTTATAAAGGCAGCAGTAATAATGAATTAGAGCCAGTGGTGTTGAGTGATATTTTCAACGTTACTGCAATCTATGTTTGTTAATTTCCTTGCGATGTTTTTACCTCATCTACTATTTTACATGCTTAGAACAAGGAATATTGTATCAATAAAAAATCTTCTCGTTGACGACTTTGTTGACAACTTTTTCATTCATCTGATAATTTATTGTTGTTATAATGATATAAATGATGTTATTGTATTCTCACGAAAGCTCGTTGTGTTAACATCCTACAAAAAATCTACTTTTAAACTCTAAGACAAATATTTCAACAACATTTTGGTTTTTAATCATATCAGAATAATTAAAAAAAAATTCAACTAATTTTTTTTCAAATGCCTATTTTGGTTGTCTACCATTGTCAAGCATTTCATTACTTACATTAACTCTAATATCTGTATGTGTTGTATTGGCTGCTCTACCATGTACTTTGTCTTCAGTGTTAGTTTTATATGAGTCCTGTCCCTGTAAGGTCCTACGGTCTTTTATTGCTTGTGTGGATGTCTGAACGCCAGTATCAAACAGTTCATCGTCGAGGTCTTCAACGAATGATCTCCTTAGGAGCTGTGGTTGTGGTGGGTAAGGCATTATGACTTCTCTACGCTCTTTGCCGGGCCTCACAGCGCGCCGGATGAGGTTAGCAGTGTCTAACAGTATTGGAAGCATGAGTTCTGATGTGTTTGCGCTGTTACCGAACATTGATCTCACCTGGAATGTAGATAAAGTGCTTTTAATACCAGGTTTAAAATTGTAAACATTAGAATCTTAGTTTTTTTTTTCTAATATATGAAAAAGTTATAATGTTGAAAATATAATAAAACAATTTAAATTGCAATCGATTTTAGATCTGATTTAGTTTAAAATAGTTTATTGATTATTGTGTACTTTAAATGATAAGATAAGTAAATAAAGGAAGATCTTATAAATGTATACCGTTTGTAGTAGAATCTGCGAATACCTCGTAGTAAAGTAAACATCTGGACATCAATGTTATCACACATAGTTACGACTACAAAAGAAGTTCATACTAAAAAAAATATGTTATCATTTGACACAATTACCATTTCACGGTCATGAGAAAACCTAGCTCCAGTTTCGTGAGACCAGTTATTCTTGACTGCATAGTAAGGTTCGGATAGGAATCTCTACTGAACACTACTGTTCAGCAGCTCTACCATGATTATACGTTCGCTAGAGTCGCAAGTCGTAAGCGTCTAATATTTGGATGACAGATTGTTGGTTCCTCGGGTACCAGCAGTATACAATTTGTCCAGCAAGTATTTTACGTAGACGCTAGCGACTAGCGAGCATACGAAACGTTTGAAACTCACAGCAGAGCGTAGTTAGATCAGTTAAGATACTATATCTGTTTTATTTTTTATATAATAGTGGACTGTGTTTTTCTGTTTGTAAGTACCAACAATGGTTGTTATGTAGGTTAGTCACTTTACTACTTTGTAGACAGTTTGAGGTCTGTAGGTAAGTGGTTAGAGGGACCGTCCGTCACCAGGAGAAACCGGTTTCCAGGTCCATATCGTCCATTAAACCTGACGTGTAATAAATTTTAGATAAAATCCTCTGGTTTTTGGATTTTTCGGTTTCAGCAATAATCTAGGTTAAAACATCCTTCAACTCAAACATCGGCATTGACACGAACGTGTTCCGCTGTCGATTCATATTTGCATTGTCAATATTAAATCAATTTCACTGTTGTAAAGGCAGGTCGACACCGGCGTATTTATAAACAGCATCGAAATAAAAGTAATATTATTTTATTTCATAGTTAGGCTCCCGTAGCTTAATGTGATGGCTAAAAGTGACAACATGAATATTATACGGTCGTTATTCATGAATCGACTGCGACTCGGATGCAGTATTTAAGTATACTTTGAGATATTATTTTGTAGTTGAATGATTATAAAAATGAAATTTAGAAGTCCACTATCAGAATGTATGTTTTATTTATTAATGCCGGACTAAAAGTTGTTGATCGCGAAGCATAAATAAGTAAGTCCGGAGAAACCGGATTCTATGTCCATCTGGTCCATCTGATGATGAGTAGCTACCGTAGCCTATAGGTGCTTGCAATACTAAAGGCATTGTTTGCACGTTGCAACCCTAAAGGGGACTGGGATAGTGGGAGAGAAGAGACGGGGGCTTGGGCTTCCGGTTCTTTCACTCATCGTACGAAACGTAAACTTAAAAGCTGCTTTACGCCGATCTTCTGTGAGAGGTGGTACTACCCTAGTTAAGCCTGTAAGTTAAGTTGTAACTATGGAGAACAATAAAAACTTAAAAATTCATTTTTAAATATACCGTGATTTTGATAATTTATGCCACTGCAATGTGGAGAAATTTGCAGACAACCAGCTAATTAGAATATTATTTTATATAACGCATACATAATCTACACAGTTTGATTGAGCATGACAATTTCATGTTTATTAAACTAACAGAGATAATACCAGACGGGTAATGGACCCGGTATACCTAAAGGCGATCACAAGGTGATGTAACAACTGGTTTATGGTCTCAGATGATTTAAAAGCCATAATGTAGCGAAAGTTTTGACGTAAGCTGAATGAAAACGAAAGTAATCGGAAATAGCGCCATGAACTTGTAACGAGGTAAAATAATACACATTTATTTGTTATCTATGTATAGTAAATTAATGACATTATAGTCTTATTATGTTCTTTAGCCGCAGTACTTAACCAATTCTGATCCATTTATCCATTTCATTGGAACAGGGCGTTGTTATTAGAAACATATCATTAACATGATAATTTATTGTGATATATATTCCAGAACTTCAATCAGTTATTTAACTGTATATATACTTGGAATGAAAATATCAAAATTACTGTAAATTCATATTCTCTAAAATATATTTAAAGACTTTGATATTTGTTTTATGAATATTGCAATGTTAATTATTATCTCACGCCAATAATAGCTTAGAAAGTTTTGAGTCGTTATAAAGTCGTTTTATTAAAATAGACTTAAATTTATATATCATACCTTCACTTTTTGTTTTATTCAGATGTTTTCAATATGTTTATAGTATTATAAGTATTCTAGTGTTTGTCTAGACTTTAAATTTTGAACTTGTATATCCAGGAAGACTTTGAACTGAAATTAAACTTATGTAAAATTAATGTATCCATCAGTCTGAATACGTTCACTGTAATCCTACAGTGGATGTATTATTAACTTTTACATACCTATTGGGAGTATTCTATGTCCATAGGGCCCTCCCAATAGGTACCACACATGACGGACCTCCGTCACTTCTAACGGCACACGACCGTAAATATACCACATTGTACACCGCGTTCTCATTTCCTACTTAATTTGATTATTCTTACCTATCTTGCGCAATGGACAAGTAAAAAAGAGAAATAAGTTTTAACCGCAATCTGTTCTGGTTAGTTTTTAGTGCAGTTTTATAATACCATTATTTGATTTAGTATTTTATTGGGTAGGTAATTACGAAATAAAAGATATTATAATTACGAGAGGACACAATTTGGTTAACAATTTATAGAAGATATTTAAAATCTTAATATAACCAGATAACGACAACAATATAGCAGTTCTAGCAACATTTACTACTGCTTATAACCTCCACGTTCAATATCGTAACTAATAAATTAAAATTGTGTTTTTTTTTACAAATAGACCTGATTTGATTCTCCATATCCGGTATGAGTTGTTTTTTGAAAAAATAAGGAATGCAGTTTTTAATCTCTAAAATATTAACGACATTATTCCTTAGAACTAATAAGTAGTTACGAAGAGCCCCACACTGACCCTCCTCAATGTACCGACCTGTATAGAGCAAGACTTAAAATAAATGTGCAAAATATTTAAGGAGACAAATGTACCTACCGATAATTTGTACCTACCATGTGTAAATAAATTGCGGTTTTCTAACAAAGAGAACTTCACCGTGCATCTAATAATAGACGAATATTGTTTTTTTTTTCAGTGAATGTGTTTTTGTAACCGTACCAATTGCTAAATAATAGAACCCCAGCTTATTGGAGCTGTTGTAGGTGACCCACTTCATTGTCTGAACTGAATCTTTTCAGAATAGCGGATAGTTTTCCTCACTGGCACAGCGGTCCATTCGATACATATTCATGCAGTTAGAAATACTCAGAGCTCAGTCAAGTGCATCATATCGGATGCCTCGCACTCACACCCGCCGTACACCGAGGTGAAGAAAGCGCATTATTCTGGTTTTATTTGTGAGCAAAATGTAGTTTTGCAAATTTCCACCAAACCATATGTAGTTTTGCAAAACTGAAACAAACCCACACATAGTTGCAATTTGGTTGGTTCTCGTTTGCAGAAATATGTATGTGTAGTTTGGTTCCACACGGCAAATCTACATACATTGGACTTCTTGCTCACGTTTATGAATGCTCCAGAATTTGAGATCCACCACGGCTCTGTGGTTTTGGCGATAGTCCAGCTAAACTATATTAAACTTTATTTGAATAAACAACTAGCTGTCCCGACTGACGTTGTCCTATCAAAATTTCAATGAAAAGATCATAAGTACTTTTAAAATATACCTTATGGATTGCTTTGCAACGTTACTTGTGGTAATAAAATTTGGATAAAATCCTCTGGTATTTGGATTTTTCGGTTCCAACAATAATCTAGGTTAAAACATCCTTCAACTCAAACATCGGCATTGACACGAACGTGTTCCGCTGTCGATTTATATTTGCATTGTCAATATTAAATCAATTTCACTTTTGCAAAGGCGGGTCGACACACCGAATTTATATACCTACACTTTGAGATATTATTTTGTACTTGACTGATTATTAAAATGAAATGTAGATTTCCACTGTATTGTATGTTTCATTTATTAATGCGGGACTAAAAGTAATAGATCACGAATTTAAATACGTCTCTATAGCATAATTTAGTAAAGGCACCTTGATAAATTAACCTTAAATGCATACATTTCTATCAGTGTGAACATAGCATTAATTTATGTGATGTAGCGCGAGGACAAACTAAACAATAGACGAACTTGTGTTAAAGGGTTATTAGAATTTATAATAATTTTGTAGAGCTCAAAGTACTTGATACAGTATAATCTATTATTTTTTTACTCTTCAGATGTCTTTACACAATTGTCAGTTCTCTAACGAGAGGTCACGAGTTCATTCCAAGTACGATCATTGTACAGTTTTTTTGGAAATAAATATTTGCAACGATACCTTTCAACACTGTTAAATTGTGTAAATAATTGAATATTGGTCAGAAATAAATAGGAAATAACTGCTTAAACTATCAATTTCGAAGCTTAACTAGCGATAACATAAAATTCCGGTTTGTGCAACTTCGTAAATTTCTTTAAAATAAATAGTAGGTACTCAGTAGTTGCGAAAATCAGTCAAATGACGTACATTTTACAAGCAGAGAGCCTTGTATCATCCACTCTAATCGTAATTTGGCCGGAAGACATGAAACGAATTTATAAAAATACAGTATCATTGTTAGAAATTTTCATTGAGAAAAAATAACGTCACAATTATTAATTTTGTTTCTCATCGGCTAGATAATTGCAGCAGAAAATATGACAGTCTCCATACAATACTGAAATGAAGATAATACACATGCGGACAAAAACGTGACCCAGTTTCGTGTATCAAGTTAAATCTCTCTAAATGTACAAACTGCTTTGTCACTAGTTTTTGTCGGAGTAATGTGTGAAGACAATATAAATACGATACGTACGTAAGTGGCAATAACTGCTATGACATGGACTACGTGACACGTGAAATTAAAGTGGGTATACTTACAACTTATTTTCTACGTGCGTACGTTATAAGCATTTATTTATATATCAGTTTAGTAGATTTTTTATCGGTATTAAACAAAATAGGTCGTTACTATTAACTTTAACTGCTTCACATTAGCAACGCAGTACGCTTGTTGACCGACTTGATTGTATATAAAAAATACATTTATGTATCCTAGTGGACATAAAATTAGTTCTGATCATAAATAAAGTGTGCCAAAAATCACTTATCCTTACTAATATTATAAATGCGAAAGTAACTCTGTCTGTCTGTCTGTCTGTCTGTCGCTCTTTCACGCCAAAACTACTGAACCGATTTCAATGAAATTTGATACACAGATAGTTTAGAGCTTGAGAAAGGACAAAGGCTACTTTTTAATGCGAAAAAGAGTTTTAAGGGGTTGAAAGGGGGATGAAAGTTGTATGGAAGTACTCGTATCGTCATTTTTAGAGCTAGAAGCTTGAAACTTATTTTTTAGGCTGTTGATTCGATATAAATAAATATGACATTCAAAGTTTGTAAAAGTTTTAACCTCAAGGGTGTAGAATAGCAATAGGGAGTAGGGGATGATAGTTTGTATGGAAATATGTAAGGTTTATGTGAATGTTTTATAAGTTTGCGACAAGAGAAAAAATATTGGAGCAATTCTGATGTAACATTTACGGAGTCATTACAAAAAGGGGGGAGGGAGGGTGCCTAAATAATTAAAAATGCTACCCAAAGACACTTTTCCACGCGGACGAAGTTGCGGGCACAGCTAGTATTACATATTACTTAAATTTTAATAATAATTATATTTTCAACAAATTACAACATTCCTATTAAACATTTTCTTTCGCAATTTTATCCAATTGCAAATAAGTCGTAACCACAGTAACCGCATGGTTAAATAAACAATTGAAATATACGACTTTCATTAAGTACAGCACGAGTTTCCGTGAAAAAAGTTAAACAGTGTTTCCATACAAATAGTTAGACAGTATATTGTTGGTTCACATGATATTAATTGCACCATGGCATAGGAGAAACGGAAAAGTAAAAACTAATAATGGTGTGAACCAATTTTCTCGTTATATTGTGCTAAATAATTTAGTCATTTTTTATCCGCCTCCTGTATATTGTCAGGTTTACAATTTGTTTCAATTAAAATATGTACCTAACATGTAGTTGAAATTAATATTTTCTTCAGTACATTGTACGAGTATTAGTTCATTCTTTCAGTACATCAATCCATTTATTATTTAATCTACTATACCATGTTTCGAATACGAAAACCTCTCCATACAAAGGTTGTCTGGAAACTTGCGTTTAGACCGCCCTTGTACAGTAGTACGTTCTTATTTGTTTTGTCAATTTTAAAATGAATGTGCTATCTATATATATTTAACAGCGACACCTAGTATTGTTTGGAGCAGTCGTGCAAATGATATCTCCAATGTTAAAACATAAAGATAAGTACACACACTACCCACTTCACATTAAACAAGACGGTTATAAATAAAATATGTCAAAAGAGAAGAAAGTGACCATTTGTATAACACAGTGTTGACACGCGAAATCTCGTTAACGTTACACTATGGGTCGTTTGTAGTTTTTTTTATTGTAGACCTTCATCATGCCTACATAATTTTTAGAAAATGTTGCCTGTGTAACTTGACTTGAATATCATATTATTTTAATACTAGCCTATAAATAGCTGATAAATGCCAGAGCTGGAGCTCTGGCATTTATCAGCTATTTATACATTTATTTAGGATGCATTACACATGTAAACCTTCAGGAAAAAAATTACGAATATACTGACAGACACGTAAAGCGATATATTTTATAGTATTAAGATATATCTACGTACCTACGTAGGTTTACTTAGAGAGCTAGGCACACTGTCTTGATTCCTTGTTTAACTATAACAACTATCTATTCATCCTTACAGGAATGGTTTGGTGTTCTAATCAACCACTGAGTACAAGTAAGATGTAAAGTGAAAGAAAAAATATTATCGTGTTGTTTTTCTCGGAAATGATGAGTTAGTAAGTCCGCATTACACTTACATTACAGTTACAGCCTTGACGAGTAAGGATTCGAAGAGCCTTCAATTGTAAAACTAAACTTTTCTCTAAATTGGGGTTCAAAATAGCGTCACCCGCGTTGAGTAAAAGATACGGCAGCATCTACTATGGTAATTTGATTTGGCGCAGACGCTACCGTACCTCGAGATTATAAGTGTAATTAATCATATTGCTTACAAATTATGACAGACAGGTATAGGTGGATTATAGAATAGCCATATAACCATAATAAGACTAGTCCTTTTTGAAATATTTTGGCTTACAGAACCACTTATAAGAAGCTCGACTACTATCTTACCACTGTGTGTATACGTCATTATAATTCTTGTTCTGTTAATATTTTAATAACACCCACCTGAGCAAGATTCAACGGCGCTCTCCCAGGTGGTGTGGTCACCTGGCTCGCCACCAGCGACGCTAGCGCCACCCTCTGGTTCCCTGACATCGCCCTGATAATGGGCAGGATCTGCGCGAACTTGCCAACCTGGTCCTTCCTCTCCAGTGCCTTCAATACAGCATCTTTCACCATTCCATCTTTTGAACGTATCTTGTGAGATGATTTGTAGTTCTTTATCAGAGTTCGCTTAGTCGTCGGCTCGAGGAAGTCTGAACGATCCTCGATAGAGTCGAGGTTGTATTGGGGTCTGTGAGAATTCGTTACTCCTGTAGGCTTGGTTATATGCACAGGTGGTTGCACTACAGTCTGGTAATGCCTTGATTCTTGGGCTATCATTACTTCATCCGGATCACTGAATTCAAAATCTCTCAAATCGTCTTCAGCTTTCAGTAAAACAATGAAAGTCGCAATAAACAATATTCTCGATAAACGCGCCATATTTAAATTCGTAATTCAAACAACTAACATAATTTATTTAATTATTACAACACAACACACGTAACACAAAAAAATATTTAAAAAAGTTATTTTTACAAGCGCACGTTGATGTCTTTTCCGCGGCGATGCGCGCACGCAGCCCTCTACGATTCAACGTCAAATGGACGCATGCGCGATCCCCACACACGTACACTAACATGCTCTCTCATCTCGTATCAACAAGTGTCGGGTATGCCGGAACTGCGACTTTCACCTGCTGAGGTCATATCTGGACAAAATCTAATGTCATCTTATCAAATACACAAAACGTCCTTAATGTTTGTGATGTAAAGTTAATATTGCAATATGGTTTTCTTTAGCTAGTTATTGCTTGCGGCTACATTCGCCTGCTTTTCAATATGTCTTCTGCTAGTTAATATTTTTTCAAGATAATACTGTTAACTATTTTATAATGTAATTGGTATGTTACCTAAAAGATACGTTTTGTGAAACAGTCATTTTATTAATGTTATTATGTGAGACCAAATTAATTGTTCTAATCAGATTTTATAATGTTATTATAACAGATATCAGTTTAGAATTATAGTTTTAAAATTATCTACAGTTTTCATTTATACATAATATTGTCTGTTTCGATCTTAAAAAAACACATTTTTTACAGACGGATTAGTTGTATTATTATTATTGGCTATAGAAGGCACACATGTGTAATGTACAGCTAAGTACCTATACATAAAAAAATGTTAAGATACAATAGCATTAAATGTGGGAATCGATGCATCATGACGAATAGGCGATAATCCGATTGTTATCCATCGCACAATCTCGCTTTCACACTCCATACAGTTATCTGTTTCTTACGAAAGTTATACAGGTATTTTGGCTGACCAACTTATATTTGCCAATCACAAACATGTACCACTAATAATATCAGTTTTATAACTAGTAATATAAGGCTGAGCAATCTCGATAGACCGTGATGTAGTTGCAAAACATAACTTGGTAGTGATGAATTAGATAATATTACATCTTTCAATCTTGTATAATGATTTGCAAAACTAAATGCATTCATCACGCTTTCCTGCTATTGTTAGTAAATAGAGGATGTCTGAAAACTTAACAATTAGACGCGACGCTTTTAAAGAGGCGTCGCGACGTTTCCATAGTGGCGTCGCGACGCTGTTATAGTGGCATCGTTACGCTTTTATAGAGGCGTCGCGACGCTTCCATAGTGGCGTCGCCATGTTACTAAGTGGCTTTGTGAAGATTCCATATTATATTCCATAGTATTATTAGAAACTTTATTCTTAATTTTGCAATTTACTAAGTATTTCCTAGATACAAATGTAGTATCTGACAAAGGTACTGCATTATTTTATACAATTTAGATATATGATAAGGATAAATGGATAAAGGAGGGTACTTAGTCAACATTCTAATGAAATATATAAAAAAAAAATCAGGGAAGGAAGAGATTTAATAAAAACGCTTGAACGCTTTTTTCTCGAACCTGTAGTTTTGCGAGTACTGCATTTGCAATTACGAGGACAGACTTGTGATGCATATTATTTATATCGTCGGATCTTTCTTTATTATGATCCAAATTCCTTGTCTTGGTGAAAGTGACATACTCTCTTGCTCGCGAAATTACTACAAGGATGTTTAAAAGCTGTTGTGACAAGCGGATATTTAGTTTATAATTCCGTTATTATTAATAAATATATTTTCGGAAACCTTGAAACCTGAATCTGTAAAGGACTCATGGCGATTGTTATAGTTAGTTTCTGGTACAAACCTACTACTTTCATTTTTCCTGGTTCGTTCTTAATATTCTGTATCTTATCATAAAATTATGTGAAGAAATTATAGGTACAATCAGTACCGGATTAAGCGAGTGCGGGACCCGTCGCAAATTATTTCAAAGAGCCCTTGATCTACAATGGGTTCTTAAGTATAAACTGGTAAAAAAACAAATCAATTGTCTATACGTTTATTTGCCATCTATAGGTTACCATTTTGTGGGCATTTAATATTACTATAGGCGCTGTTAGGCTCTGGACAAGTACAAAAAGCCAGATATGAGATTTTCTGGCAATATAATAATAATTTTGATAAGAAACTAACATATGCGGGGGGCCCCTTTCGCGCGGGGCCCATAGCAATTGCTACTCTTGCTATATGGTTAATCCGGCACTGGGTACAATGGGTACCACCCTTTAAACTTAATTATTAATTTATATATAACTAGCTGAGCCCGCGACTTCGTCCGCGTGGAATTTAACTTAACAAAAAAGCCCGCTCCCGCGTTATGGGCCCACGACAGAACCCATATTTTAAAATTTTGTTTTCCTGAAACAAAATTAGCCTAAGTTACTGCTTATAACAACAGCTATCTACCAGCGAAAGTCCCGTCAAAATCGGTCCAGCCGTTTCGGATAAACTCTCTGATTTCATGTGTTTTAATTTTTTTACGCGGAACCCTAATTGTTTTTCTAAAATTAAAGTAGCCTAAGTTACTCCTTAAAACATCAGCTATCTGCCAGTGAAAGTCCCGCCAAAATCGGTCCAGCCGTTTCGGAGATTACCCGGAACAAATACATAGACAGACAGACAGACGGACAGACAGACAGACAAAAAATTTTTAAATCGCGTTTTTGTTATAGGTGTCGTATGTACTTTCATATGCATTTAGTGAAAAGGTGTTATTTTGATATTACAAACAGACACTCCAATTTTATTTATTTGTATAGATTCCACACAAGTTATGACTAACGCTGATTTTGACAGTATTATTTCCCAAATTGTGCCACAAAATTCAAAATACAGAGCCTGCAGTATTTAAATGTTGATTAAAACAGGCTTTTATTTCAATATAAGTATCATTGCTCTTACTATTTTCATAGGACCTTGTATATTTTGAATAAGGTAAGTTAATAAGTAGCAAATCAGAAAAAAAAACCGATTACAGCTATGGAGATTCCTCAGCAGTATCATTTTTGTTGTAGTTATGCACCTAATAACAACTTTCGATGGATACCGCACGCGCTGCGCCTGCGCATTGAGCAACACCTCATTTATTTAATGTCCTTAGTATACAGTGGGATTCTGATGGTGGTCCTTAGTATACAGTGGTGATGTCATTTTTGTTGGGTGCCTTTTCTTTAGCGTTATTTAATTTTGTTTGCCAGCCTGCGGGAATACTTTAATTTAGGTACTTTAACACAAAGCTAAACTCATCTGGTAGTTCCTGCGTAATGCATCCTACCTACTAAATTTCTCACTAAAACTATAAAAAAATACTAGTATAGTGTTTGTAGTAATATTATTAGATTCTATATTTGTCTACTTAAACAAAAAAAAATAGAGGCCCTTCACATTTAGACTCTAGTAATTCTACTAAAAGCATAACTAGTGAAGTATTGAAAAATACATCCTGTATTTAACATCATCGCACTATTACGCGACACAAAGCATCAATCACCAAGAAAGTAACAAGTCATATCTGTGAACCGCAAGACACAATCATGAAATTGTTTCCTACTAGGCACTACTCTATTGTTTAATACTAGCGACCCGACCCGGCTTCGCACGGATCTAAAGTTATCAGTGTTTCTCTACTATATTATGCATGTATTATTCATATAAACCTTCCTCTTGATCACCCTATCTATTCAAAAACCCGCATCAAAATCCGTTGAGAAGTTTTAAAGATTTAAGCATACATAGGGACAGACAGACAGACAACGGGAAGCGACTTGGTTTTATACTATGTAGTGGAGAAAGTATGCACCACGCCATACAAATTTGCATCTTAAAATGTGGACTTAAGAGTCTATTATGAGGTAAATAACCAAAAATATTATGCGATATTGCATTGAAATTTACACTTAACCACATATGTTTTAAGGACGAAAGATCGTTGTGAAGTGTGAGAATATTGAATTGTAATGATGAGTAGAGGTATTTCCTTTGGGTTAGCATTCAGTAGTACCTACCCCCATGTTATATCATCCATCGACACACATCAAAAAAGTATGTGATCACCTATTATTTTTCCCAAGATATTTGAGGATCATGAAACTTTTTGTGACTAGTATCTACTTTAAATGTTAATTGTATTCTAAATTGAGACCGTTAGATCACCCATATTTGATGCTTTGATCAACATGATCAGATTCAGCAACCAATCATTATAGGTCTTTATTATAAAGTTTATCTTAATTTTCCAAAAGACATGTTTTTTCAGGTAAATTATCTTGAAATAATACAACCCTTCAAGTTTTCAATACATTACTTTAATATTTATAATAAAATAAATCTTTTTAAAACTTACAATCCGTTCATATCTTATTATTATCCAATAGGTACACAAACACACATTTTACGAGACTAGACAGCGACATCGAACTGAGATACGGAAATAAGAAACTTGTATAAAACTGTGAGTAACATAACATTACATAATGTAACATTTATATCTGATATTTACAATAACGTTATAATAAAATATATAGATTTGTTTATAGCACCATTGTGATTCAACAAAATTTATAAAAACGATGAATGAATTTGTTTTTACACAAGATTCGATTCGACAGTTTCCAAAGAATTTCAAAGCTTATAATGGTTTACTTCCAACTTATGTTACCCTGTAACATAATCTAAAATCAGCAGCCCAGTGATTTCTAAATTTTCATGAAACAAGTCTTTTGTAGCTTATACACGCGAAATATTTAATAACAGCAGCTTAAATGATTATTATACATTGTCAAAAACCTGTTTTAAAATGCGGGGCATTTATACAATATAATCTATTTACTTAAATTAACAAACATACACAGCAGTTCTTTATGTACAAAATATTCACGTGAAAAATAGTAAAAACCACATACAATTAATATAAAATACTGTTATAAATTATCAAAAAATATTTATTTACATATATCAACATAGGTAAGTTACAACATTTCAATTTATATGAAATTGCTAACTTATAATGTCATGACCACACAAGTGCATAAAACGCAGTATTTTAATGTCATCAGTGCTGAATTGGCTTTAAATTATCTACGAGCCGTAAACACACAATTAATGAATTTTCAGTTATTTTAACTGAAAAGCATTTAGCGAGTATGATCACATAAGTAAATTAAGGTATAATTTGAATAAATGAGACGATATTATACGTTTCTAATACCTATTTCGTACCAAATTAGGTCACACTATATCAACCTTCCAAATATCATAGCCAATAAAATTCCACACAAGTAGAAATTTGTATAATACAAACGGTATTATTTATTATACCTATTTTCTCACAAATTTATCTGCCAACCGACAGCACACGTATAATAATATATACGTGCTGACAAGTTGCGTATTTATAAACACCATTTCAAATATCACACTCGAATTCGGATACCCTTTTATTCCTACCATCCGGCGTCATTTGGAAGTGATTGTCTCTGGTTCCTACTCTAGGAAAACCGTTAAAACTGTTCCTACTAACTAGCGGATTTTCTCTCTCCCTCTCTCTCTCTCTGTGGAAGCTCGATGTTGACAGCTTTCCATCCTTGCGTTCCGTAAAGTTAGTGTCCGAAAAATTCTTGTCGTTAAAAGTTCTTTCATTGAATTCTCCGTCCGAAAAGTTTCGTTCGTTGAAGTGCACGTCCCGGATCCCAAATCCCCCCATTCTTGGGGTTCCGATGCCAAACTTGTTTCGGAGTTCTTCATCTCTGAAGTTGAATGCTCGGTTTTCAAATTTTGAGGGGCCCGTGGCAAGTCTAGAAGAGAATAGATGTTAATATTTGTGATTTATAGTTTTCTCAACCCGGATATGTTATGCTGTCACTCGAGAACCAACCGCGATGAAACCAAAATGAGGCTAAAATTTATATTATTTATGTGGGGATTACATCATACATGAACACTTTATAAATAAATAAATATCGCCAGACTGATACACCAACTGTATGGTCCCAAACTAAGTAACGCCTATACTACGGGTAGGTACCGCACATTGGACTTTAAGACTTGCACTTCATCGGTTTTCGTGAATACTGGTTATAAAGACAAATACTAAAAAAAGAAATAAATATTAGATGGCCATGAATCTATTTAAAATTCAAGAAAACAAAAATATAGAGTGAATCGGCCCCATGACGTCACATCCGCCCGCACCACTCCAAATCTACTCACTCTCTAAAGCACCGTCTCTCCCTGTCATATTCCGCAGAAAGACCTTCATCGTCATTAATGATCGCTGACGGATCGCTGTACACCGACGACTCCTGGTAGAAGGAATCTAAATCCACATAGTTCCCTTCAGAAGGTTCATTGTCTAGCAGTTCTGCTAATTGTCCCTTTAGTGTTCCGAAGGATGGTCTTTGGGAAGGGTCGGCGTGCCAGCAAGCGTGCATCGCTCGGTAGAGCTGGGGCTTGCAGTGGGGTGGCCGCTCCAGTCGGTAGCCTTCTGTGACCGCGGCCAGGACCTCCCGGCCGGACATCGCTGCGTAAGGCGTTGAACCTGAAATGTCAGGAAAGGAAGAAAATTAATTTATATAATACAAAGTCTGTTGACAAACATTTTAAGCGCGTTTGGCTTTAATATAGTTTACTAGCTGACCCGGCAAACGTTGTTCTGCCATATAAATGATTTCTAGGTATGAAAAATAGATGTTGACCGATTCTCAGACCTGCCCGATATGCGCACAAAATTTCATGAAAATCGGTCGAGCCATTTCGGAGGAGTTTGGCAACAAACACCACGACACGAAATTTTTATAAATTAGATTGTGATGTCTATGTTAACTTACCCAGAGTGACGATCTCCCACAGCAGGATGCCGAACGCCCACACGTCGGTGTGGTGGCTGTACACGTTGTAGAGCAGCGCCTCGGGCGCCATCCAGCGCACGGGCAGCGCGCCGCGCGGCGCGCGCGCGCCGGCGCCCGCGCACCGCGACATGCCGAAGTCCGCGATCTTGCACAGCTTGTTGTGGTCCACCAGCACGTTGCGCGCGGCGAGGTCGCGATGGACGATCTGACCAGGTATTCATTTTCATATTCACATTCACAATATTTTAAAGATTACGAGATTTTGGAACTCAGGCAACACAAAGAACGTCATAATTTCATCCCTTCCATTTTGCAGTTTATCTACGTTCTGATTTTATGGTACTGGATTGAAAGGGTTTGGTCTGCATGAATTAAAATATTCTTAATTGTAATTGATAGCCGATTGGTTAAGCACGCGTCTTGCGGGCGCCAGGTCCTGGGTTCAAACCCCGGCTCGCACCTCTGAGTTTTTCGAAATCTATGTGCGAATCATAATTTTTATATGATTATCACTCGCTTACAATGAAGGAAAACATCTCGAGGAAACCTGCATGTCTCAGATAATCTAACCAATTTTCAAAAGACATGTGAAATCTGCCAACCAGCACTGGGTCAGCGTGGTGGATTACGGCCTGAATCCCCCTCGTAGTTAGGGGAGGCCCGTGCCCAGGAGTGGGACGTCAAACAGGCTAAATTATAATTGCATTTTGTCATTTTCTATTTAGCTCCTTTGACTTCGATTTACACACGATCCTGTTCGATTGCATACCTAGGTATGATTCATATTTAATTTGTTCTCACCCCTTTCGAAGCGATGTAGTCCATCCCCCTTGCCACACAGTAAGCGAAGACAGTAAGATCCCTCGACGTGAGGGCGCCACTGCCACTGAACCGGTCCGGCCTGGAGCGGCGCTCGCGCAGGTATGTGAGCAGCTTACCGCACATCACGTACTCCATTATTAGAAGGTAAGGTTCTGGAATATATACAATGACATTGTTTAATGAAGTGATGATGTGATGTAAAATGAAAATACTTTATGCGCTGAGCTTTACAAGCTACTCATATAAAAGCTTCAAGAGCTACTTATACATTTAATAAAGCGACTTTTCTGATGAGTTATCATCGACATTGGTTGTCGTGAAAGATTCCTCCAAAATGTCAGAATAAATGATATCGGAAATTCTGTTTCAAATCTTTATAATTACAATCCGATTGTAATTTAATTGTTCTTACCTTGTTCAGTACAACAAGCAAGCAGGGTGACCACATTAGGATGCGTCCCGATTTTCTGCATGATGTATATCTCCTGGAGCAGCTCCTGCTTCTCCTTCTGCGTGGCCGTCTCCTTGATGCTCTTCACTGCCACCAGCCGGGTCAGCCCGTCGTGACCGTTCAAATCGTCAGCCTCAGCTTTCCATACCTATAACAAATAAAATATTTAATTCTTATCTATTTACTTATTTCCATTATCACCTTCATATTAAGTATATCATTCACAACAATGATTATTTACTTACTGGACAATGACGGAAATTATCGTGAGGAAATATATGGACGCTATTGAAAGACATATTAGAAAGTTTGACAACGCTCACTGGCCCTAACGTGGTGACCTATGATTGTATTACCCTCACTTTGAGCGAAAAATGTGCCTGGTATTGGCTCATAAGTCTCTGTCTACCGAATCAGGAAAATAAGCGCGATAGTGTATCTGAACTTGTTAGAAGATTTGAATAAATTTCACTTATGGATATATCCCAAAAATTAATTTGGCCTCACCTGTCCAAAATTGCCTTGTCCTAATAAAGTTTGTAGTCGAAGCTTGTTTCTTGGAAACTCCCACTTTTGATCAGGCTTCGTCGGCGTCGGCAGCGGTGGCCGTGCGACTGGCGTTATTGGAGATTCCTTCTTTATATCACCATCCTCGAAATATCCTTCATACTCTGTATCCATTTCTTTGGTCTTCTTGTTTAATACACTCCTTAGTACAAAGGCTACAATAGCTGCTACTGGAAGGAATCCTAGGCCAGCTAACACGTATGATGCTGTGTAAGTCTTCTCTGCTTCTATAACGACTTCCTCGTTCTGTGATGATGGACCATCAGCATGATCATCTGTTTTATTGACAACAGTTTTAGACTTTGTTTTCGATGAAGTATTGCTCGAAAGTACTAAAGGTTTAGAACTCGACTCGGATGATGTTCTCGATGTGACTACTATAGTTTTATACGCTTTTGTCGTATGTGGTGGTTTGGTTGTTGTAAAAATACTTGATAAAATAGTAGTGGGTTCAGAAAATAATATCGGAAGCTCTGTGAACTTTCCGGCAGATGGCTCAGTAGGGGTCGCAGTCGTCGTAGTTGTAGTCGTTGGTCGTTTTCTTCGAAGAATATTCTTAGGCCTCACAATTGTACCGTTAGTGTCGTACTGTGAATTTTCAATATGAGTTTGGCGGAATAAACTCGCTAATCGTTCGGATATTCTTGATTCGGTTTCATTTTTAATGTAACCTTGTCCTGTAGATAATTCACTGGCTACTGGAGATTCAGTGTTTGGAGTAACGTTGAGACCGTTCTCAGTTGTAGTTGTTCTGATTCTTATTCTGTGTCTATAAGGTCGAGGACTTGAAGGAGGAACGGTGGTTATCTCAGTTTCATTGAGCAGAATTGATTTCGGTGTTGAGTTATATACTTTTAAATCGCCATCTTCCGTGAGAGTACCATTTTCTGATTCTTTCCCAGCGAGATCAGTTTTATTATGGCCTTTCATAGAGGACGTTATTGATACCGAAGTAACTACTGCGGTGTAGACAGATGTAGATACTTTTTCAGTTGTAGCATTAATCGGTAATGGGGTAGGAATGCTTTCGGTACTAGATGAAGTTATAACACGAGACGGACGTCTTCTCAAATTTAAATAGGTTCTTGTAAAATTTCTCGGTGCTATGGTTACAGTCGTTTTATTAGCGCCCAGTGGATTATCTCCTGTTACATTAGTAACATTACTTTTGGGTGTAACCTCTTTATTACTGAATGTATTGTTGGTTTCATTGCTATCTTTACTTTTATCTAAAATGCTTGGAGTCACGCTTTGTATATTTGTATCATTAACATTTAACACTTTCGGAAGTTTAGTTGTGGGTGATACTGTGGTTGAATGCTTTCTATAAGCATTAACTAACCCCACATGCCTAGCTGGCGCAGGACCTTTCACTGTGTTTCTTATTTTATTCTTTTCTATTATGTTTTTCACGACTGAAACATCCATGTCTTCATTGATTTCATCTTCATTAGCACTTGTGTTCTTATATTTTTCAGTCGCCGAGTATCTTGAATTAAATTTTCTCTTCTCGGGTGGTGGTGCTATAAAATTAACCGACTTTGTTGACGCTGATAATGACGGTGAATTGGTGAGATTATCGTTTATAACTAGTCCTCCTAACTTCTGCCCAAAATATTTGAATGGTGCCATTTCTTCGGCAGGCAACTCCGTTTCAAGTGGCCTAAAATGATTATAAATCTCATCGGACATGAAAAGCGTACGATTTTCTTTGTCTTTTTCATTTTCTACTTTGATCAACTTCGTGTTTTTACTGTCCGTACTATTTGCGATGGTGTTTGCTTCAGATTTTTCTTCAAAATCAATGTCGTCCGGTTTGACAGATGTACTTTCTTTGATATTGTCAGCTGGCGTTGTACTTTCGATTTTAGTTACATTTTCCTTACTGTCGTCACTAACAATGTTGTTATCATTTGTGTTGTTATGTGTAACATTTTCTGTATCGGAATAATTGAGAAGATAAAGACCGTGATTTGATTCGTCAACTTGAAATTCTTCTTCAGGGTCTAATTCATCGTCTTTGTCGAGGTTTTCAAATTTTTCAGGTGGGACGTAAACTATGCTACTTTCAGTTATTTCTATACGCTCTGGTATGGTTACAGCCTTATTGATTGCTTCTCTTCTCCTGTTATTCATAAACCCTGCTCTACTCCTATTTTCTTGGAATAACCTAGGTATGAAAAGGTGCTTTATTTCGTGTGGCTTGACATCTTGCCGTACCTCCTTGGTGCCATCGGATGTGATGAGTTTGAGTGTGGGCGTTGGTTCATTGTTCGAGCTATCAAACGTGAGCCTCTTAATTGTAGAGTTTGAATCTCTTATTTCTAACTGGGCGAATGATGCATTTGTTCTGGAATAGAAAGAAGTAATTATTAAGTAAGATATGATTGACTGTAAATAAAAAAAAACATAATCATTCTGTGTAAATATGACGTGACAGTTTTAGATTGTTTTACTGTCGCACGTTTCTTAGTTTGTTAATTGAATGTTAACTACTATTAAATATCTATAAACTATAAATAAATAACCTCTGACGGTCCTACGACCAAATCTTTACCTAAGATCTAATAATACTACCTGTTGTGAATAAAAAGTAATTTACTTGGCATGCTTCTTATTACTTCTACAGCTGATAATGGTCTATTTGATATCTGTAATATACTTTTCAATTAAATAATATTCAAGAATTTCATAATTAATGATCTTATATCACTAATCAACTACTATACCCACTGTACAGATATGATGACTCAGCCATAAGACAAATAAGAAAAATATGTCAAGCCTATTTATTTGTATCAACTCTTCTAACGTCGTATAAAACAACCGACAGTCGGCACAAACCGTGTAACCGTTTCTTAACCGTCCTTTCACCAGAGACACTGATAATACTCACTTGTTAGCCTTATGTGCTAATGACGCGATCGTGTTTATATGCGTCGCCAGTCGTTCGTTGAGGAGCTGCCGCCGCCGCGCCGCGAGCAGGGAGAGTAGCTGCGAGTCCCTCGTTGCATTTGTACTGCTTTGCGTCGTCGTCCGTCTGCCATTGCCTGTAATGGATGATAGAGTTTGCGTTAAGAACGTCGTTAATGGTAAAACGTTTTATTTTGTAGGTTTTTTTATGTTTTATTGTGATAAATTTTGTGTCTTTGTTTATCCTAAATATTGCAGTTTGGTAGATTTCAAAATCTTTCCAGATTTTTTTATTCATGCCGGCCAAAAATGCAGTCATATTATAAGTAACATAAGTGCTTTGATGGCTTACATATGTTTGCTTTGATTTTGGGTTAGAGGTCAAGTTTAAAACCTAAGATTTTATCAATAACGCCAGTTTTGTTTCGGTAGGTAAATTTTAATAACGAACAAATTCTCATGCCATTGAAACATATCAAAACGTCTAGCTAGGTCACATCAAAACGGTAGATACCATCAAGAAATAAATGCCTTATGAAATCACCAGCCACCACTTGAAACAATTATCTGCTGGTACCGTAAACGACAAATACCATGATGACCACAATAGAAATAATTGCTGGTAATCAAGTCACTTTGATCCGTCCGGGCTGAGCCGTTGAGCCTTCACCTACAAACAGAAGGACGCAGTGGAGAGTTTGCAGTAAGTAAATGTTTTTTTTTTCTTTTCTGGAAACAAAAATAGTCATATTATTGACAGATGCTTCAATATTAAGTTTTCATAAATTTGTAAATGCGGTTTTTGATAGTTTCAGAAAGGAGCATTCATTTATTAAGTTTATCGTTTTTATTTTTCGTTAATTTTATTTATTTTCTTGGGTTTTATTTAATTTTATAATTGGTGTGATTGGTGAAAGGCATCGTGTTATTTAAATAAATACATTTTTTTAATAGATCTTTGCGTTTCTTTTCCCGTATCGTAGATGAACAGGAACACACATGAGAAAGGGATATATAAGAAGGAACAGAATGGCAGCATAACACCTTTTTCGTGAAGCTGTCCGTATCGGCGCTCGAGATTGAATACGAAAGCCGCGCCCGCGACATTTCACATTATGTAAGTACTGAAAACCTTTCAGAGCAAGCATACACTTAAATCAAGATACCAACAAAGTGCTAAGCTAGCCCCTCAAAACCGACTTATCTTACTGAACACTCCTTTACTACACCCACATGCATGTCGCGTAAGACAATAGCGGTTAAGCCGCTTCAATTCAACAAGTACATCGTCGGCCTTGACATGACCACGGAGAAAGCGTATTGACTGTGCACATCAATGTATGGTGACTCGATTTATATTTTTATTGGCTTATTTAGATGTCAAAGTCGAGTCATTGTGGCTTATTGTAGCGATTGTTGGTAAAGATTTATGATGATTATTATATTGTTAGGACCATAATGATTGTAAAACTGTAAATGGATGGAGTATTAAATGTAATGTAATTCTGTCAATAGCCTAGTGGTTAGAGGGGCCATCCTCATAGCTGAGAGGTTCCGGGTTCGATCCCCGTCCTGGCCATTCAACTATTGATGTGAGCCCACTCCTAGCACAAGCATTAGCTCAGTTGGAGGGGCTAAAGGTAATACTATTAATGTGATAAACACACATTACTAATCACACTAGTAATCTTAAAAAAATATTTTTACATTTATCTGTTCACAAGATCAATCTTGATGTTAACCTATTTAGATTTTAGCACGAGTTTACTGTTGATGTATCTTCTAGTCAATAAAACATCGGACATGTAATCAGAGCTGCCAACGTCAGTTTCTCTAGCGTGATCGCTAGTGAAAACAACGCATGCGCGGGCGCAGTTTTTGCGTCACTAAACGATAGGAATTTCGTTCGATTGGGAAAACATTACCTGTAATATAACAATAACATTTAGGTCCTTATACAGGTGATTAGGAATACTTAAGGCCAATAGTTGGGCAGTTGCATCCTTCTAAATGACAGTTAAAAACAATATCATTAACTGTGTTTCGTTAAGTTCGATGTAATAAAACCGTTACGAACATTAGTAAACTGCATATTAACGACTCTACGTTTTGACTCGAGTGACAATAATGACATAACATATTTTTTTCGAGTTGCTAAATGATTATTTAGATATAAATAACGTGGTCGTTAGATAGGTAACGGTTTCGTTATATCGAACAAATTAATACCGGAAATATTTCAAACATCTCCAATGCTAGGTGACTAACATTGTCTATTGTACAGCGAATGAAACACTGGATCGATATCACATACAAAATGCTGCCAGTTTGTACTAAGTACTGCGGTACTATAAGTTATTATGATACAAAATTGAAGTGTTACTATAAAATTACGTTATTTAACGGTATGTTATTTAAATCACTAACCCACTGCACGCTCTTGTATTATTTACTCCTGTTGCATAACGTTACGTAAACAAATTCGTGCGAAATCGTTGAAATTCTAACTAATCCCACGGTTTTTCAGTTACGGACTTTTTACTAGTTTGTATCACGATTCTGAATAACGCCGGAAGTTATAAGCTTATAGCGATTTCTTATTTTACAGATATATTGTTCATAATTAAATGATATTTAATATTTATTAAATAAATAAAATAAATTTCTCAGGTGTACCGTGGAACACCGAACTTACCCGAATCACGTTCTCACAGTATCTATGAGAAACCTGTCTGTTTTCCGCAGTTCCGAATCATTTTGGTTCAATGGCCATTATGCTAGCCGGATATAAAGGACATTTTGCTTTGCAAAGCAACTGATTCCCAATTAGTAATCCATCTTTGTGGTTCTAAAATAACTCATGACATCCTTTTCAATCTTATGGAAAAGTTATCTGTCTATCCTCCGTTCTCGCTCTGTATATATATTATATACTTACACTAGCTGTGCCTGCGACTTCGTCCGCGTGTAATTTAACTGAACAAAAATTTCGGGATTATTCATCCCCTATTTTATCCCCTTGGGGGTAGAATTAATCAAAATCCTTTTTTAGCGGATGCCTACGTCATAGTAGCTTTATGCAAGCAAAGTATCAGCCCGCTCAGGTTTAAAATTAACAGAGTTTCATACAAAATTTCATCCTCTATTTTATCCCCTTGGGGGTGGAATTAATCAAAATCCTTTCTTAGGGGTTGTCTACGTCATAGTAGCTTTATGCATGGTAAGTCTCAGCCCGCTCGGTTTAAAATTGACAAAGTTTCATACAAACTTTCATCCCCTATTTTATCCCCTTGGGGATGGAATTAATCAAAATCCTTTTTAGGGGATGTCTACGTCATAGTAGCTTTATGCATGCAAAGTCTTAGCCCGCTCGGTTTAAAATTGACAAAGTTTCATACAAACTTTCATCCCCTATTTTATCCCCTTGGGGTGGAATTAATCAAAATCCTTTCTTAGGGGATGCCTACGTCATAACATCTACCTTCATGCAAAATTTCAGCCCGATCCGTCCAGTGGTTTGGGCTGTGCGTTGATAGATCACTATGTCTGTCAGTCACCTTTGAGTTTTATATACATAGATGTCGCCAGATCAAACAGAATTGATGCTATCATACCTATGCCATGTTTAATGTACGTTAGTACCTATATCGTGCTTATTTATCGATCAGTAGCGAATCTGAAACACTGGTTTACTGAAGACAAAATCCGATTAAAAATATCAATTGATGGATCAGACCGAAATTAATGTATGCCTTATACCACACACAGGATAGCGGTGAATTCGATTAGCTAACGATTACTGATTCCCCGCGGTCTCGGCGGCCGTATAAGCAACTATTAAGTTGTGCAACAGTGGAGTAACTCTACGCGACTACTCTTCCCAGATTGTATACATACGTGCATCACTTTCTTTCCAATCGTCATAACTATTTGTTAAAGCAAGTAGAAAGCCGTTTCGGCAAAAATATAGCTGCAAAAGTTGATATGGATGATCAGAGATAGTCTACAAATTGAATCAATATTTGTGGATAATATAACTAACTCCCCAAAAAAACTCGCATCAGTCCTCTAATCATCTTTATATTATATAGTTAGGGATGAGATGATTACCTTCTTATAGTTTATATTAATATAAGTTTACTTTTTAGAAGTTAAGAGAGTACCTACCTATATTATTATACTTTTCTCGATCATCAACATAGATTTCGGAGATGACTTTTCGTAATTTCCCCTGGTCTGGATGTCACTGGAATCGAATGTCACAACAATCGTTGCTTAGTTACTTATTCTGGCTATACTTACACAAAAAATAACGATAGATCTATATATCACTCAAAGGTGACTGACTGACATAGTGATCTATCAACGCACAGCCCAAACTACTGGACGGATCGGGCTGAAATTTGGCATACAGGTAGATGTTATGACGTAGGCATTCCCTCAGAAAGGATTTTGATTAATTCTACCCCCAAGGGGATAAAATAGGGGATGGAAGTTTCTATGAAACTTTGTCAATTAAATTCCACGCGGACGAAGTCGCGGGCACAACTAGTTACTTATATACCTTCGAAACACGATTTAATTAGCCTTAACAAATTATTGCGAATTATTACTTTTTATTGCTCTAAGCCCTTAAAACAGATTAGTGATGATTATAAAATTATAATTACAAAAATACTAATTAATTGCAATATAATTAAATAATTACCTACGGCTTAGGATAATGACAAGATTCCATGTCAAGGCGATGCATAAACAAAGACAATTGATTTAGTTTTGTATAGTTTAAACGTGGGCGTTTATACTTAGGCAGGAGGTTAAAAGCTCGATTATTGAATATTTGAAAATTTTGTTTAGTTAAATTCCACGCGAACGATATTTGCCCCGGCGGCAATCGATCCCGCAACCACCATGTCTAGTGACCTAGCGGCCTACGCTCAAACCACTGCACCAAGAGGTCCTCCATAAACTTGATTATAACACATCTATTTATATTTTGGCTTCATAGACATCAAAATATTGTTATAAATAGGCTTGTTTATCAGTAATTTATACAATGCAGTTCACTGTGCGTTTACATTCAACAGCTGTGTAGGTAGGTACATGGGACCGAGGCTGGGAAAATTCTAGTTTTCGCAACAGCAGCGAGACAGTGCGTAAAATGACGCATTCTTATTAATCGTATTATGATGTTATTGTGGGATAACTAAATTTACTTTACTAAATTAATAACTCATTGTAATTAACTTTGTAATTACAAAATAATTCGCCTCCATTCTGAAAATGAGTCTTCGAGTGGACAATGTTATTTTTAAAAGATTTAACTTTAAAACCGCAGAAATCCTTAACAAGAAAATATTCAACCGACAAACATTTCAACATTTAAAATATTCTAACTAAGAATTCGTTGCAACATTTTAGCGGTCTGACTGGCCGGTCACTTAGCGAGAATCCCGCCGGAGCTGATCTCCGGTATGCCTTTCGCTTGACCATAAACTGAACTGTCCTTTACCATACTATCTACTGAAGTAACATTAGCAGCTTTCACTAAGTTTCGAAAACTTATGATCGAATTCCTGCATTTAAATTAGCTTTGTGTCTCAATTTCTGAACAAAACTTTAGCATTCCCAAGATATTCAAAATTACTTGTCGATATTCATATGATTTTTGTGGGCTTTTATTTCAGCAATCAGTCCAATTGAAATGTTCCTGGTAAGAAATTTAAATGGTGGTGGCGGTGTGATGGTGTGAAAGGTGTGTGTAAAAAAGGTGTTTTCATAACATACACATATAAAAAAGTTGGAGATCACTTTCCTTTCGTACTCGAATTATTTCGAAAATTATAATAAATATTATTTTTAAACTTTGAATGATGTGTGCACATTGGTTCCAACCTTGCCAACATTTTCCCATAATATGTAACGCCGAGCTCCCACAGACAGATTACATTCCTCGTTCCGCGATTTGCCAAACATTCGCAACGAGCCCGCGCAGTTGCAGAACTACGCATTGTTTGTATAGCGAAACGTATTCAGTTTAGTAATGTCTGGTATGCTTGAGTTGTAATTGAATTAATTAATTATGAAGCTATTAATTCTAATAAGAAGGTCCTCTTTTAGGTATTAATATGGCCTGAAAGTCTGGTTTAATAGAAGTCCTATGATATTTTAGACACGTTATACATATATGTACATTGGTTATATAAAATCATAGACACAACATATATAATGGTCGTTATACCACAATATATTGAAATAGTGTTGCGTCAAATAGCACCTATTTACTATCGACAAAATCAATTCGATTCGAATTCGATTTTTAAGTACCAAAATATAAGCCACTATACCTTATTAGCTTGGTGCGCGTCTTGGCATTGCTGTAAGCACAACAAGCATTTTATAAAAAATGAATAAATTCACTACTTAGATACTTCGAATACTTAATTAATGAGCGCTTGTTTAGAACTGAAGACTGCGTAGTAGAAAAAAGAAATTAATAGTGATTTGGCCTTTAGTCATAGGGTTGACCTTTTTGTAATAGTTAGGTACTTAGTTTTATCACTATATTTTTTTAATTTACGTTCTTAATCGTTTAATATATATCCGTGAAATGGACGGCACTTTTTTTTCAATTGGGTTTACGTACTTATCACTTGATCGTATATGATTATCACTTGCATAAGGTGAAGGAAATCATCGTGAGGAGACCTGCATGACTTGGAAAATCGTAGAAATTTTCGAAAGTCATGTGAAATCCCGCACTAGGCTAGCGTGGTGGTTTATGGCTTGAATCCCCTTCGTATCGAGGGGAGGTCTACGCCCAGGAGTAGGACGTTAAAAAGGGCCGAATAATTTATTTTTATTTTCAGATTTATCTATATTTTACTATCGACAAATATCAACTGATAACTTCGCATCTCTAGTTGCACCTGCAGCCTCTATTCTAGTCGAACAGTGACCGGCAATGAGGGCGCATATGCACTGCACACACACTAGTTGCAGGTACTATATTCTCATAAAGTGCGTATGCACACACATGCAGCTTCATTACGATTTTATAGTGTTAAACGATTGGTCTTGCAGGTTTGAATTTTGACGTTTTATTGCGATTTTCGTGAGTACATATTTATTTTAAAGTAAGCATACAAGTAGGTAAGCATTATTAAAAAAGAAAATTCATGTATGTATTCTGCAAACGTTTTTATACATCGTTTATTGTAGTTCCAATGTAACAGTGGTGCGTACTTATTGCCATTTGCTGAGGTCACTCTCCTAGAAGACAAGGGGGGTTTAACAGACTTCACACTTTTTCTTCTATATCTATGGCCGTCTATATCTTCTATTCTATATCTATAGCCTGTTAGACGGACTCAAGTTGCCAAACTAGTATTTTGACTTGACAGAGATCAACAACTTACAAACTTATTACAAACACAGGATATTATCACCAGTTGCAAAATTACAAAGCGAAGCACGGGGCATGAAATTAAAATTTACAAAAGACTATCTCGATTTTGCGGATGGGATTGACATAATATGGAAATTGGATACACTCTGATTATTGTTTTAAGTAGCAGTGCTACGAGTCCCAAGAGGAATATGACAAAATAAATAAATCGTAATGGACACTCGTACTTTTATAGAACTGGCAGAGAAAAGAGCGAAATAGATAAAGAGAGGATAATAAAATGGGTAAACTTTTCCAGAATTTGTTATTTCCAAGGCACACTTTGGAACAAAAGACGTAAGGGTTCACATCGCGACTCGCAAATTAGGGACAGGAGGACCTCGAAAGACGTGTGAAATTCGCCTACAAAGTTGCCGATCTAGAGGTTAGTAGGACGGAAGGAGAGGATGGGAAGGGGTTCGGACTACCGGCTCCCACACTCATTGTACGAAACGCAACTAAAATAAGTACTTTACGCCAATCAACTGTGAGAGCGTGGTACTATCCCGGTCGTGTAAATAGTTTAATGTTCAACTAGAATTGATGTACATCAAGTGTTTACCAAAATCCATGCGGTCGGTGCCCCCATCAGTAATGATTGGAATAAAATAAAAAGTTACATAATCTTATTTCCCAGATCGCAATTCACACAATTGGATAATTGTTGTAAAAGTGTGCGCCCGGGCATTGACGCGCCGCCGAACCGTGGCGAAAGCTAATGAAATATACATTACATGCATTGTTTTACCAGGTTTCTGAGAGAGTTGCCAGAAGTTATTGTTGTAAATAATTTAGATTTGCCTGATAAACGATATTTACGTAGAACAAAGATGACTAGTAGGAAATTCACACGGAAAATTATGTATATGACAACAAATCTCAGTACTATTTACATTTATTTCCACCACGCCCTTTTCCTCATTTCAGTATATTCAAATCTATTGCGAGGGACATTAAGGCGCGTTCCCACAGACGGTCTATACGAGCGGTGCGCGTGCGCAGCGTACCAATCGTCTGGCGGTGCAGTCTAGCGTGCGGGAAAATGTATGGTTCTGGGAATACACGGTTACATTCATAAATATGGGTCATTTTTCCTTGTGCGGGCTGACGTTGATAAATTGGGTTTATTCATATGCTGGTGTTAATAGGGTTGTCAATTATCAAATCAAATTCTCTTTGGATAAACGCACATAGAGCGTTCTTCGTTGTTATATCTTTGTTCGCATTTATTTTCAAAAGTTCGAGCTTTAACTCTTTCGTTCGTTCGGTCTAAATCCACCTTGACATAATTACTGGCACTTATCATATGTACTATGTGTTATATTTAAATCAATACGACAATTAAAGCCCTGAGTTACCCGTTCCTAGGTATTTATATTCAGTTGATATCATTTATACGTATCAAAATAGATTTCATTCAATACATAAATCGATGAGGTCAGTAAAGAATGCATGTTTTTAGTAATCAAGTCAAGCAAAACATATAATAAATAGCGATAAATACGACTGTAACACGTAAACTATATCCATACTGTTTGGTACTTTCCAAATTGATACAATTCCTATGTAATTCCAGAAATTCCAATAATAATGGAGACGTCTCTATGCGGCGGCACGATGGCGTCGCATTCCAACACCACTGTGGGCCGGTGTGACCTCAACAAATAGCTATTTATTGGCTATCATATCGGCGGCGACGCGTGCGCAGCTAAACACGATCCGCACGCAAGCCTGGGAATGATGGCAAAAAAATACATGAAAATATGTAAAATTATGCCTTTGTAAATATGTTAGTCTGGGAAAACATTAAATAAAATGAAACGTCATAGAATAAGTGCGTCACAACCCTATACCTGAGCTGACAAGTCGTTCTTAAAAAATAAACTCTGAATATAATGTAGGTAGGTATCAGAAATGTGTACTTTAAACTTCTCTGTCAAAATATATTTAATTTTATTAATCTTTATCTTTGACCAATACAATATCTACTTATTTACACGGCTAACTGAAATTTTGTTAATTGAGTTTATCTGTAACCAATTCATTTCAAAATTAAATAATTAGACCGACAAAAGTATTCATTACTTACCCATTTCTTTAAAGTCAAATAAAATCTGAGTAATCTGTATTGTATATTTTTCTGTTGCCGTTACTAGTTGGCTCCGTGCCCTATCGCCCTTCTGAAAGCGGAGCGCACGACCACCTGCCTCTACATCCGCGGTGTTTATTATAATTGATTATAGATTGTAACGCTTTTTATGCATAAATATTTTAATATGAGGCAGCTCACCATACAGTCCCTTTGTTAATCCTACAAGCGAAGATCTACTGATGATGTCCAACGAAGACAGAGATTTTTGATTGAAGTCAATTAAAATCCTGATTGTTGAATGGAAGAGATGAACGCTTGGCGTGGCGGTTCGAGCGTAAGCCGCTAGGTCGCAGGGTAGATTTCAGAAATGGCCTCTCTGTAATTTGCCCTGGTCTGGGTGTCACTGGGATAGCCCCCAGTTCATTATACGGCACCCATAGTATAAGCATTGTTCAGTTTGACTAGTCAGATGGTATCTAATGTTAGTCCAGTTTATTTATGTATTTAACTATCTAAATCGCGCGATCGTTCGGTATGCTAACTTTAAAATATATGAATGTCTTTAAACAAAAATACTATAATTACTGTAACCCTAAAATGCCAATACATTATAATGCACTTAAGCTTTCAAGGTGCTCGTCATTTTGTGAAGATAATGGCCGGAGATAATGAGGGTTAACTGATTCGTAATTTTAATGATATAATCATTATCAGTTGTGTACGAAGGTGAAACGAGACGCCTAACGACTTACTTCCCAAAGTTAGAAGTTACAAGTTAAAGCTAATTTCAGATTTTCATGGCAATTGGCATCACAAAATACAGGGTGTAACATAAGTTCGAAATAATATTGTGGTACTTATTACAAGGTGTCTTATAATTTAGAATTTTATTTTACTTCATTTAATTTAATTAGAAGCTCAGTGAAGACAGACTATTCGCAACTATGAGTTACACTGACTGAATATTTGTTATAACTGTGTTTGCAGCCTTAGGATAAACTAAAATAATTATAATAGCGCGCGATGCTACGCTGTCAAAGATTGGTCGTACCAACTCAGAAACCTTTGTGGGCTCATGCACAAATTGTGCTGAAGTTCATGACATGATCAAATGCATGGTTTACGATTGTATAAAGGACATACAGACAAACATTCATTCAAGTACTAAAATTAATACAAAAATACGTAATCAACATTTTTTGCAATAAAATTATGATGGTAGTCAGAATATTTTTGTGGCTATTATTTATGCTCCAGGCGGATTCATAATATAAAAGTATGATTTGAACTTTTGAAACACTATAGTTATACCCAATACCATTTTTTTTAGTTAATTAACACCTTGAATATATCATAACAAGAACTATCAATATGTATAAATTATACAGATTTAATCCAGGCAGTAAGAAGCGTATAATGCCCTCGGGCCAGATATGACCATAACAGATAAATGATCTTATCATATTCCATTCCGGCAGTTCAAGAGCAGGTTTTATAATACGGTTAAACAAACAATTGTTACCTAATTGACCTGTAATGACCTTTTGTTAGTAAAAACAATCAGACCGATGCTATGAGGGTTTAAAACATCAATGAACCACTTCAACAAAAATATACTTATATTAATATTAAAAAAATAACTGACTTGATAAAACCTGGGTGCACTAAAAAGCTAGAAATAACTAGGAACATTATAATATCTTTAATTTGGAGTCGGTGCCACTATATTTACCCTACGGACAACTTCTTTGGTACCTCCCCCTACTTGCTTGAATGTTTCAAATCCGTTTATAAATGACGGAGTTCAGAGGTAACAAAAATAAAAAAAACATCCGAATTGAGAACCTTTTCCTTTTTGAAGTCGGTTGAAGAGCATGCTGTAGCTTCATGCTAACTACTGTTTTAACACAACTTCAGTGGAGGCAGTACCGTACTTCCAAACTTTTATAAAGCGTCAATGACTTAGTATAAACTAAGGGCAGTTTTACTATTGTAAAACTAGCGAGGCGTGAACCGGAAATCAAGCTTGCCCTAATTACTAACATTACTTATATCACAGAAATTTGATGGTGTGTACGTATATGTATAGGTCTTATATTTTTTTATTTACTATATATTAAGATTACCTATGCATAACGAAGCAAGACTTTTGATGGTCCCAAAATAACGCGGAAATTGAAATATATTACAGCTTGTAATATAACATAAAAAAGTTAACTATAGCCGACCTCGGCACAGCCATGATGTGTGTGATACGGGTGTTTAGTGTCCAAATATGCATGTAGCGCTAAACGTCGGAAACGAAGCGTCTGACCGCTTGCGTGACAAATTACCCGCTTCCTCTGAGAATCATTGTGATGTGGTGAGAATGTTACATGTATAAGTTACTTTTGCTATATTGTAATTATATAATGATATTTATTGAAACAATATTGGAATCGAAAACGATTTATAAACACAGACTATCCACCCTTTGGACTCCACACTCTGGGACAAAAGATTCCGAAACATCATCTAATTCAAAACATTATGTATAAAATGTATTTTATGTGAAGCGAACAAAAGATTCATCACAACAACATCCGTGTCTTATCAATCTGTGTGGAAAACGTGCGCTCTACAATACTGTAACATTGTGGTGTATTTACAAGATATCATAGGTATATTCCGCAAAAATATATATACTTTAAGACATTTCTGTAGACTCTATCAAAATTATGTATTAAAAAATAGAGATAAAATTTTGTAACCTAATTTATTTATGTCCGAAAATATTTTTTCAATATTCGGTTTGTTGAATTTTAGGTAGATACACCTCGGCATCCATAATAGTAGATAGAGCCAACACGTAGCCATAAATTTTATAAGAATGAATTAAACTGAAGGTAACATCCAAATAACAGGCTACGCAAATCGTAACTGCAAATTAGTGGGTTACTCGCATGTCTGTAATGGAACGCTGGACTGAGGATCATGATTGTAGTAACGTTCAAGTGTTACAAATTATACATTTTGAATGAACCCGTACTCTAAGATCGACCTTTTAAAGATAAAGATCATTTTGAAATATTAAATTACAAATATATGTTTTTACCAAAAAAAATTAAAAACACATTTTATAATTATATCTAATAAGCAAATAGTTTTTTTTTTAAGGTAGGTATATAAAAATAAATTGTAACTGTATCTCATATTTCACCAAAACCATGAGTTATGCTCGCTGGTCGCTAGCGCGTATGGAAAATACTTCTACTGCATATTGTAAAGCGTCCCCTATCGCACACTAGAGGAACTAACAAATTTCCACGTAATTATTTACGCAGGCACTAGCAAGTAGCAACGAGCGACTGAAGCGAACATATAAACGAATGGTAAAGCTACAGTAACGTCGTTCTTGCGGCAACAAATGTACTTAATTATCAAGAAAATGCAATATAAATACATACGGATTTCTTCACATTATGAAAGAAAACTATTACTTAATTCATCTTTAGACTATATCCCGAATAGAAGGACCATGTTCAATTGACTGTCGTTAATTAAATTAATGTAAATGTTTGCCATAGGTAGCTGGATAGGAAAACACGAGTTAGGTTTTATGCACGTATATTATTGAATTGACAGATAAATCAAAGATAATTAGAGAACACAAAAATCACTTTTTTCATAGACACTAAAAACAAAAAAAAATAATAATAATGTTACAAACATTAAAAAATATTGGAAGATCCAACAACCTGTAATATAATATTTCTATTACTACATAACAATCTGATGCAATGACCACTAAATTTAGTACAGACTACAATACTGTTATCACCACATCTGTGGCCATTCACTGGCGCTGTTCTCTAACCCTAATGAGTTCTGTGGTGTATGGGAGCTGTGTGGATGAATGGAACTTCATGGCTATTGTATTACATTGTCGGCCTGAATGGAGTCAGGTCACCACTAGATCGGCTGTGCATTTAAATGTGGTAGAGTGAAATGATTTGTGGTAAGTTCACTATGTGCAAATATAAGACAAAATTTTTACAGAAATATTACCCTTATTCTCTTATTAAGTAAACCAACCTTGGTTAAACTAAATATACTGTCGTCATTCAAATGCGGTTTTTTAATTTCTTATATAATAGAGTCGTAATTTGAAGAGAGTATAAATCAGCGTCAATTTCTACAAGTTAATTCTGATTCACATAAGGATCAATATCGTCAAATTGTCTGTACCTAATAAAGGTGAAATAAAAATACTTTTTGTGTTGGTATTTTACACCTACTTAATCATTTCTTTTTTTATAATTCTGTACTGAAATAAGTTCATTCAAGATTTTTTTTTCATGGACAAAGGCCACTCACAGGCTGAGCAAAATAATTATGCATATTGAATATAATATGTGAAATAATATAAAGTGTTAACTTTTATTTGAGCTCACCTCGACCCAGAACATTTGTTTAACAATACTCTAAAATACAGAGGCCATTCTCACTTATGTACTGACAAGCATGTAACTACCTACTAACTATATTATCTCAGTTATATAACGTTACATCTTACTCTATGTTACCGATAGATGGACATTTTTTAAGGTTAAACAAATATTCATTATTATGTCACACACACAATTTTATATGGTCCACGTGAGTGTTTTCTTGGCCTATTAGGATAAAAAGACATTGAATTTCAAATCGAGGAAATATTTTTCATAAATGTAATTATGAACATTCCAAGACATTAACCCTTTTCTTAATTATCTGTGTCAATATTCCGCCAACCTATGATGGACATCCTCTTTTCATAAGCATCAAACATAATAAAATCTAATAATATTTCCTGTTTTACACAATTATTCACTCAACTTAGTCTTCCATACACAAACAATAAGAACAATCCGTTACAACCAGAACCACTTAGCCGAGATTATCAGCATAATCATAGTTTAACCCAATAGCAGAACAAAGAGGCACAACCTTGCGCACGCGCCGGGCCACAGATATATGAATAGACAAACATGCAACTACCATGTATATACACAGCATGCCATGTAAAAGGGCACAGTTTATGCAAGGAGCTTGTACAATGGATAATAAAAGGCTACTGTTTAAAAAACTAAAAATATTAACATTCCTCTAAAGGAAGTTTCCAAGTTCTCAAGGAAGAGAACCAGAGTAATCAACATAGCAAGAAGTGTCAGTGGACTACTCACATTGCCCGAAAAATATTGATGAGAAGAAAGAAAGAAGAAACTGCGCAAATTCGAACTATAACTGCAAACAATAGGTCGAGATGGGTTCGAACAGATAGAATCAAGTGACATTCAGGAGTTGCTTGAATCGCAAGATAAAGATTTGATTGAAACCGACTTGGAGGAAATGTTAAATTCACAACCCATTGAAGAAGAGGCTTCAACAAGCACTGGAAATGTGACATTTAATTTGAAAAATCTTAGTGAAAGTTTAAGAATGGTAGATGAATTTTGGTAATTTCTATATGGAAATTGATCCGTCTATGGAACAAAGTGTTATTTTAAGAGGCAAATTGCTAATGCCGCAATATCAGTCTATCAGTCAGTCAAACTGCTTAATATCAGACTGAATTAAAGGAGCTTTTAAAAACTGCCAAGCAAGAAAAAATTACAAAATTCTTTAAATCATTGCCTAAGCCTGAAGATAATAATTAATCAATATGGTCAAATCTTCAGTTAAATTGTTTTTTAAATATTTTTTTTTTTATTTTGTCACTTAGGAACGTGTCCCAAATCCCATATAAATTACCATTTCATATTCACGGTTTCTATATTCGCGGCATATTTACGGAACGTATACCCCGCGAATAAAGAGCTTTTACTATATACAACTTCTCGAGCAGAAATCACACCTAAATAATTATAATTCCTCAAATATTGCGATAATTACAAAACGTTCATAAATTGTTGTTTTATATGGCATGCTTGTTAAGGGAGAACGTCCTGTGGCCAGGGGAAGTAAGACTTGTATTACGAAAAGTGGCTGACTAAAACTGGGTGCAGAGGGCTGAAGACCAAGCTTAGGCAGTAGTACAGCAAGTTATTTTTTAATTTCTAAAGAAAGTATATTGCATAAAATAGCCGTTGCGAACATCAAGATACATGTAACACCTCCGTACTGCTAGCGGGGCGTAGGTAAATGCAAATCAGTACAGTCATAATGTAGATTGATAATGCGATTACTGATCCCAGGACTTGGTGGCATTGAGCCTCAGAACTCAGTATATCACCATATTATGATTTATGGACATACGATGTATGATAACCATTGTATGTAAATTGATAGGCGCAATAGTTGTTAATTGTGAAATAGAGCAGCTTTTTAGCATGTTGACCGTGTACCCACTGCGTTTTATTACTCTGTGACATTTTGCACTAAATGCGACTAGCTAAAATATAAAAAATAATCCAAGTAACATTTTAAAAACTGTCGAAATAATTATCAATAAATAAATATCGCCAGACGATATTTATTTATTTATCTCTGTCTTTTACAATTTTGGGGCTCTGTAAAAGAGTCCAAATCATCCACAATCATTTCTTACGATTAGATTTAAAAACATTAATCACAAAGCGTAGCTAATTACATATTGGCAGCTCCTGCAATTACCGCGGACATTAAAAATGGAATTCAAAATCGCTCTCTGTCAAAAACTGGGTCGTCAATCCGATCTAGTTCCGACGTCGGAGGGTTAGAAGGCCGCACAGTATAACGAGCCTCTACTCATTTGCATACTCACTGATCTTTGGCTAGGCATTAATATGAATATGCTGTTACACTTTCTTGCATCGACCAGCTCTAATAAAAGCTTATACGTGCGCTGGAGTCCTTAGTCTCTAGTGCTTACACAAGTTTATTTGGCAAACAGTTAGTCATGACTCACGTTTGAAAAAAAACCTAACTATTGATACTTTACTGCTCATCTCGTAATGAAATGGTATCCGAATAGATGGTAGGCATACAGTAGAAGGTCGTCCTTTACGTTTTTTGTGTTATTAAAAGTAATATCTTTATTGTACTTTCAGTACTTTTTCATAAATAATATTTTATTTCTGTTTACGTTAAACAGAAATAAAATGTTATTTAATGAAAAAAATATTTGCTCTCTAATGAGAGCATCGTTTAATTCCGTACTTTACAATTGTTTTCAGTAAAGTATAACCTAGATCAGATAGACGTTCTCAAATATTATTAACAATAGCTATAAACAATAGTTGTATTGCACCACCGACCGATATGGCCCATGATCGATATAATAGTGTAATCGATATCCCCTTGAACCGCTGCTCGAAATAATCGCTCGCATCCTCGCATCTGTTTAACAGTTAACAGGTTGTCTATGAATCGAACTTAATACACGCATGTACAACTAAATAGGTAAGTATTATAATACAATAAAAACAACTTAATATAAAACTGGTATATGTACGAGTGACTTCTCTTAAGTTCACTAGGAATTTCTAATCAAAGTGAACTGTCGGGTGGCCCATACTCTGTACAATTGAGGTTCTTTTAAAAATATGGTTATACCACTTTTCTGTTTTAACAAATATTGAAAAAACGCGTTCGTAATAAACTATTTTGGATGTAAACAGACATGATCCATGATCCACAAAATGATTGATGAACACAAAAAACCTATCCGGTTCAAAGTGGATTAAGGAATTAATTTCTGACAAAAAGCTCGTCAAGAAACCATACACACATGGAGACGCGCGCGTAAAATACGCGTAAAGCTCATGTTACCTAGTCTACTACAAAATAGGCAAACAAGTTGATACTATCCGGCGACGAGATATCTAATGGCTGCAAGGCAAACTAGGCTATTTGCTTTTGATCATTTACATAGTATAGTGGTCTCAGTGATTGTTGCGTAACCAGATCACAGACTTAGTTGAAGTGAACGCTGTGGGGAAACCATCATCTCTTTCGAATAGCATGTGAAGTTTCGCCAACCCGCACTGGGCCAGCTTAGCGGACTATAGCCCGAATTTGGCATTAAGGAGTGCCCGATATATTAATAGGCTCGCCCCTAAAACTATTGGAAAACCATCGAAGAAATGTAGTTGCTACAGATAGACAAAAATATAAATTCACCAACCTTATAATACTCCTCTTTACTTTGTTATTGTTCACGTAATAACTACGTGCTCGAGGTGACTCACTTATTAATAAAGATTACGAAATATTTTCTTTACCAAACCAATAGGTCATCAGATTTGCATATTCACAAAATTAGCCACTGTTATACAAATATATTTAATTATGCATACTACAATCTGCTATTTAGTACTTTAAGCTACAAAAAATGAAGTTAAAACTTGCATGTTAATGTTTATTATGCTTCAGCTTAACAGATTAATGTTCGCCATATTTGGTACGTTACGTGCATTTTGAGGAAGTATATTGTTTTAAATTATTATTTTTTGGGCGACATAGCCGATTGTGTTACCGTTCCAAATTATAGTTGTAATATGTGGGCGGAAAATTATATTCCATCCTTTTAGGTAAGGTTTACGGTTTGGGTTCGGTATTTTATATTGATATTTAAATATCTAACAAATACCTAATAATTGTTTCAAGACAACATTTTAGAATTGTTATTACAAGTCCCCGTGGATGTTTAAAATGTTAGGTGTATAAATAGAAATGCAAATCAATTTTCAGGTTAAATTTTGAAGATAACTTCTCATACAAGACAATTTGTGAAAAACCATACCGTTCTCAGTTTTCTAAATCGCTTGTATGCTTTTGTTTTGAATCAAATTCGTATTTTTTCTTGATCTAACCAATATTGAAATAAATATGTTGGCAATACTTACTTGGTTTTGGCAATGATTACCAACGCTTGTAACATTAAGAGTATTACCGATTTGAAAAGTTAGCTACTTATGTTTCCTGACCGTACAGCACCAATCAATCGACCTTCGGAAGGTGACATCAATAGTCAGGTACCTACTTTTGGGTGATCGACCTATCATGGCGGGAGACGGCGGCGGGGGCTGTTTACACATCGCAACATGAGGAAAGTTTTACAGTCCCCTGAAAATCTAAACGCGATATCTAACCTTCATAAGAAGGATACAGTCCTTCAATATACTTCAAGTGCTTCAGGGATCAAACCTAAGCTCTTCTCTTAAGCAAGCGCTTGACCAACTTGGCTATCACTGCGAATAACTACTGGCCCATACATAGTATAATGATTCATATACACGTTACCACATGACTGGTAATCCTAATAAGGCTGGTTTAGTGGGTATTGCGATTACTAAACAGTTATTTTATCGGAGTTAATCATGGTATGTTACGTAATTTGAAAAAGTTTTCTTGTATTCCCGGAGCCTGCACATAAAATCCGGAAACTCGGAATCCGGAAATTCGGGAATTACTCTACTACTATTCGGGGGACTCATTCATCTAAGTAATAATATTCCTAACACATTATTGCTACACCCATTTATAAAATAAAACATTAATTCCCTGTAATGTAGACCACCTGGTGGGCTTATTGACGAGACCACACAATGCAAGATCGATGCTCCGTTGATATTCGCATGAACAAAACGACTACAAAAATGCACAATTTACCCATCAATCAATATAAATTACACACTGAAAATTAAATTCTATACTCACTGGTTTTAAGGTATCATATTGTAGAAGAAATCATGGATAGGTCGTTGATATACGTATTGCCTGTCAATCAGAGTCAACTGCGTATTGTAATTTCAAGTCTAAGAATAAGAAATTGGAGTTAAATATTCTTTGAGTGATCGTAATGTGGGGTATTCAACGCATGTATTTGCAATAGCCGATCAGTAAATCTTGACCATGCGTTGAAACTTAAACCCTAAACATTCAGTTAAAAGGTTTGATTTCCACGGACCATTTCATGAAGGGTTAAACTTAGAATATTAGGTTCAAGTTTGTGTGAGCAACCACGAGGTAGACACATGGGCGTAGTGGCAGTCTTCCAAGAATCCTGGAATATAATTTAATATAAGGAAAAGATACTATAAAATTAAAGGAAACTCTAACTGCTTGCCCTTTTTCAAAGAAGCCTTACTTACATACATTTAAATAATAATTAGGTATAATTGCCTTTCTTCAATATGCACATATACAATTTATTGAATGTTCAGTCGCAAGTAGAAGATACATAACGGTGTCTATTATTAAGTGCATCGACAGATCAAATTATACAATGTGAACGTTAGTGGGGCGTGTCACACAATGAGGATGCAGTGCTGTTGGCTGTGGAACAACTTTCCCGTATTCAATGTTGCTATGGACTTGGGCCAAAGGGAAATTTGTGAAATCCCAAACACCCACAAATTACTACAAAATCATGCGTTTCCACTACAAAGGCGTCACCAAGCACTTTAGTTTTCAAAAACTAAATTTTGTGAATGGATTAAATTTTTTATAAATTAGATGGTAAGTTTATTCATACAATGCGGACTAAGATAATCAAATACCAATTACTTAATTTACTTATTGCAAAATCCTGAAATCATTGTCTAGCGTCAAATCGTCCTCAAAGTAGGTATCTAACTAAGATTTCATTTTAATTAGATATCAAAGTAATTGGCATCACCCTCCTGATACAGTTTACAAAACAGTCGAGCACCTAATTCAAAGTTTACGCAGTCGCTCTGTCCGTATGTATCCGATTTCATGGTCTGAATAAAAAGCGACACTCATTCATTATAACCGGATATGCGAGTATCAGACCATTGCCGCTAATGCCACACATTGCTAGACATAATTTGATATGGACATCCCGACACCAATGAAGGCCCATTCGTTTGCAGAATGACCTACCCCACTCAGGTAGAGTTATAACATTAAATGTAGCATTATGACGATAACAGACAAAACAAAAACATATAATTGAATAACATCTGAAATTAGTTGTTTGAATTTAGATCATGATTTAGATTATTGCCATGCTCTATACTGATCCAAACCCCAATGTTATTATGGACTTTTGAAGCACTCGAATACAGAATTGTTAGACTTAATAAGAATACTGTTGTAACAACAATAATTGATTTTGATTTTCTTTGCTTCGAGTAACAACAACAAACATAGGTAAACACGAGAATACGTATTTTTTTAAAATCTTGTTAAGGAGAAAGCGAAAACGGCGAAATGAATTTTAGATTTTTTAAATATTGTTTGCGTATATTTAGCTTGTAATAACACATAGCTCTTTCTTTCCCTATAAATGCGATGTGGAAAGAGCTTAGCAGTGCTACATGAAAGTGACCTTAATGTTGTCAAATAGGCATTAATTTCCTTGATATTACATAATATTATGCCCGAAGTCTATATGGGCTGGATGGCGGGTAACTGATCTACTATCATAGGTCAAAAATACGATAGGATCTAAGCTAGAATCCAGAAAATTAGCCAGAAGCCAGAGCTATTACATATTATAAAACATAGCACTGCTTTCATATTCATAATCTGCCCACAATATGGAAACGACGAAGCGTCGGCGCCCGCGCATCGGCTCGTCACTTTCACTCAAAACCTTCGCGTTTACGTAATATCACAAATTATTTTAATTTTCAACTTTATTCACCTTAAAATACGGTTGACTTTAGCATGCAGCTGGAATCGTCGGTTTACCTGCAAGCAAAAGAAAAGGTTATTAGTTTAATTTAATTACGGATACAATTAAGGAAAGAGTTCGCGTAATGCCGGCTAATGTTTTATGCAAGTCAATGACATCAATACTTAGATCAGAACAGGTTACAGATAGACAACAACTTATAGTGAAATAGACAGCAATAAAATGTTCACTAAATTCTGCGTTGATGACGATAAAATAAGCGTACAACTAAAAATAAATACCGCAGTACAGTCAGCATGTTAATGAGGGATCGAACAATGAGTGACGCCACCACGCACTGACGCAATGCGCAGACGCATACTAAATTGATACGACGCGTGAGCATAATGCAACTGCAGAGATACTGATATAATGATAGACCAGGGCCGACATGTGATAGAGGCGTTGCTTAAAGAGGAGGTACGTATATCATTTAAACATTATCATAGGGCTCTACTATGAAGAAAATTATTTACAAGGCTTTCGTAGCCTTTTAACGAACCACATTAGATTGATGTAATCATTTAGAATACATTTTGATAACGATGCATATTTAATTAATAACTTTCATATGACGACCGCTTGGCGCAGTGATTCGAGCGTAGGCCGCGTTGCTCATTACACATGGTGGTTGCGGGTTCGATTCCCGCCGGGGCAATTTGTGGATATGAGCTTTTTGTAATTTGCCCATGTCTGGGTGTCACTGGGATTACCCCAGTCTATTGTACGGTACTCATAGTACAAGCGTTGCTTCGTTTGGTACCATACAGTTGGTGTGTCAATCTGGCGATATTTCTTTATTTAGGTATATTAAGTACTAGCTGTGCCCCCCGACTTCGTCCGCGTAGTATTTAACGTAAGAAAAATTTCGGGATTATCGGGATAAAAAGTATCCTATATGTTAATCCCGGTTATAAACTATCTGTGTTCCAAATTTCATCCAAATCCGTTCAGTAGTTTTTGCGTGAAGGAGTAACAAACATACATACATACATACATACATACATCCACACTCACAAACTTTCACATTTATAATATTAGTAGGATTAGGGCAATTGTAATACTGATGGCTATATCAAAGTATCTTATTACAACAGTGCAAGTTCTCTACCTATCAAAATCTCGTTTTGCCAATTCAATCAGAGGGGAATTTATAACGCAATAGACTTATTCTATGCTAATGATCTAACTAGTATACTAAACGCGACGGTGTTGACAAGTAGTCGCAGTGTTAGCAAATCAGTTGGGAAATAGGTGCAACGAGCTTAAGAAAAACAAAGGAAGACCAGTTAGCGAATGTTTAAAAATGTAGATATAGTTGAAAAGTGATTGATAATGAAACAGATGATTCGTGCTATATCAGCCACGTGTTAACTAGCTCCTAAAATAAAACGACTATAGCACTGAAAACTGTTTATTTCTAATTATTGTCTGTTAAGAAAGAGATGTGAATGTTTTAGTTAACTGCACATAATTTTACCAACTATTATTGATTCCCGGTTAGGTTAGTTAGTCAATAAAAATCACTATTATGTTTAGAACCCTTATAAGATATCATCATCACCTTGCCCTTATCCCACACTAGGTAGGGTCGGCGCAGCACGTTCTCTTCTTCCATTCAATCCTATCATCCGTCATCTCTGCACTCACTCCCTTTTCGCTCATACACTCTTCCACGCAGTTCATCCACGTCTTTTTAGGACGTACCCTACCCCGACTACCGCTCACTATCATACCCATCGTCCTTTTGACCGCATGATCATCCTCTCTTCGCATAACATGTCCATACCACGCTAACCTTCCGCTCTTTATTTTCTCTGTCAATGGCGCTACTTTCAGGCTTCCCCTTATATACGCATTTCTAATTTTATCCATCCTAGAACCCTTGTAAGATAATGCTGTAGTAATATCAAGAACTTAGCCCGAAATGTACCTAGCAAGAAACTTGTTACAATAGAGACCATATTTCAAAATCAATTATTCTATTAGACAACCCTTTTATAAATTGTACAAAAAACCATTCAACAAAAAAATATTACGATATTGAAAACCATTTATTTGTACCTACAATACCGTTTCCGTGAGCCCTAAATTACTTGATCCAACAAATCTTTCTCAAACAATAACTTGAGACCTTCTAGCGATGATACTTAAGTTGAAAATTGCATGATTACATCGCAAAATGGAATTATAAAGTATGTCTCGGTATGTCACAACATAAACGACAAGTTGTAACAGCCAGTTGCGTATACGCACGCGTTTTCCAAATACTGGAAGTAAAGGTACAACGAATTACCGTACACGTTGAAATATGAATCATAATGTCTAGAGCGCTAGGTACATAGTTTGGGTTTGTAAATCTTGTTGAAAATATGCGTTGACGGACCTTTCCTGGTAGTCATTGTTGGTAAAGCGTTATGGAACTATGTCCATTTCAAGCGACTTCACAGTTCACGCGCCGCATTCGCATCGTTGCATTTTGTAAGTGCTTATAAGAAAAGTAAACATAATCTTACTGTTAATGCAAAAGTGTACATTTTTCACATATTATGTAATATAGGCGAGGGCATTACAAACATTAACGTAATTATTTAAAGCAGAAAATATGTACCGTTATTTTGATAAACTCGTCAGAAATAAAATAAGCTAGAAGGAAATTCAGAATATTAACCTCATAATCTATTCCTTGGTAGAGATTTAGAAAAATACAGTTACATAGGTATTTCAGATAAGTTCTTAATTATCCAAGGCCAAGAGGTTATTTAATATAATATTCTTCTTTTGATTTAAATTGCTACTAATTCCACTCACCAACTTATTTAGGGAAGTATTTAGAGACGTTCAGGATAACAAAAAACAAATTTTAAAGAGACTGAGTCTAAGCAGAAAGTTTTATATCTGTATGTCAATACCAATCGCTATAGATTGAGAGGTGTCACAAACGTCTCAGTTACTGCAATCTGCATGCGCGCACGCAGCGCTGTCGACACATAACGGTAGGCCGCGGACATCGTGATCATAGCTGTCATGAGCTCGTTAGCGGATCATGAGCAGACCATTAGGTATTGTGTAATGGTGTTATACTGTGTAATCGAATTTGTTGATATTATTGTTCTACAATTAGGGTAAAGAACAATTACAAAACTGAGCTTGGAATATTGACATTGCAATGTGGACTGGTTTTATATACCCCTAAGAATAAACTAGTATAGTAAAAATATTGTGTCTGAAACATGACGAAACCGAAATCAATTTTAAAAAAACCTGTTGCAAAATTGTGTTTATACCTTTTGGGTTGCAGTAGTACAGAAAATTACCAATAACCTCAAAATAAGAAGAAGAAACGAACTATCTATCAAATTGCTAAACAACCAAAATATACGGCTAGTTCGCGATTTTGTCCGTGTTATGATATTTGTGTAATATTAGTTTACAATAAAGAATTATCTTATTCTATTCTATTCGTAGCCAAATTTGGAGATCTGAAATTGAGTGGCCGAATTTTCGAACATAAATCAAGCAATAGTGTTGACAAATGATTATATTGCTAATGAATTATTGAGAAGGATATCACGATCGTAATAGGTTAGTGATTGATTTCAGTCAGAGGAGGCGGAACTTTTTAGTATACATAATGGACAATTGGATGTGATTGATTGACTGGAGTGGAAGTAGGTTAATCGAATATACAATAACAGAGCTTCTAAAAGACCAGGCCACCTGAGTTGAGAGTTGACCATATTTTGTAGGCGTTCCTATTAAAATCTGCTATGTGTATTATACAAGAGTTTTCTTACATAAATAAATTAAATTTACTACAATTAATTTCTTTCGAAACGCTTATTATTTTTCTTTAGATCCTCTCCATCCTAAGGTTGCCTGGTAGATATCACTTTTAGTGATAAGGCCGCCCATTTTCCACTTCTGTGTAAATTATGTAATAATTTGTAATTATTTTTTTTTAAACGAAACTGCAGCAAAAATATGCCAAAACGATCCAGCTAAATGAGGCACAGAATCAATACACTGACCCCTACGAATGGGGTCCAGGTAAGTAAACCAAGTCGTCTTGTTTACGATCTTTTCGCATACTGAGCCGCTCGCGAAACCTACTAATGAGTTTAAAACACACATGATCAGTGCGAGTGGTCCGTCAATAGTGTTTAAGAGAAAGTAAGCATTGTGGATCTGGTACAAGCGTGACCGGACGCTGAGAAAAACTGACATTGAGATGTTATTTGCATAGACTAGAAATATCCGGTACTAGAATAGTGTTTAGAGCATGTCACATGACTGTCTCATTTTTCATTTTGTGGAACATTAATGTCAATCAACATGAATAGAAACAGCGCATCTATTGAAACTTTAGCTAGGTAAGTCAATGAAGCCATTGTGTAGTATCCATAATACAAGCATGCTTAGTTTGAGGCCACACAGATGTTGTATTAAGTAGTACAAGTATAAACGTATATAAATTAAATATAAATGTATAGTTTCAGTTTCATCAAACCTGGCTCACTTCGGACGTTAAGTACGAATCTAAAAGTACATTGCCGGCTTTGCCTTGGTGGACACACTCAATGCGTTGCCGCTAGTCAGAAAATATAGAGTTACGCGATAGAAAGCGAGATCCTTTTAGGTGAATATAATTTTGGTTATTCAGCACTGTAGGAGCTGCATTGCACTTTATTTCTTGGTAGCAAGAGTCGCTATTTATTTAATTGGCTTTGCTATCAGTTCGTTTGCAATATGTGGTTTTGTACAGTAAAACCGATTCTCATTGACCCCACGACTTCTAGATTTGAGTGACTGTCCATAACTAAACAAGTGTCATCGTGGATTTGCTAGGGGCAACAATGAACAGCCACGTACGACTATGATACCGATTAACACCTGCATCATGCGCACACCGATCAATTGTGTTAACTATTACAACAACGCAGTCATACTGAATGCTAACTATATATAATTCTATGACGGACTAGAGGCTGTTGCGCAATGGATATGGTTACATGTGCGACATTTCGACACAGTGTGATCAGGCATGCCGGTAGGTTACCTTGGTGGTGGGTTAAGGATTCAGTTTCTTACCCCTTTATTAATAAACGTGGTTAGCGGTTGAAACGTTACACCATGCTTTGTCTTCTTCCTTAGAATTTCAAATTACTGATGAAAGAAATACATAGTTTGGTATGTAACTATACCACAGACGCAGTTTAGTAGGTATTTGAATGTATATTATGGACCTATTATACAAAGTGTTTATTAGAATTCAATTCAATTTATGTATTATATTCGCCCAAACTAAAGGGATAGTGGATGTTTTCTTTTAGGAGACTCTTTGCTGTGGAAATAATTATCATTTTCTGCAAATAAATAAGAGTTGTAATTCAGATTCATGAAATGTAAATATTTCCAACAATTTCATTGAGTGCTCGAGATCTTGCTCAAGCATTAATATTGAAATTGTATGCTATTTAGAAACTTATTTAATTAGCACGACCTTCCGCACTGTGACTTCACTCCACCATCGCTGATTTAAAAAAATAGATGAAACAATTTGTTTATTTTTTTAACAGCTGTTACGTTAGTCTGAAATGCCAGGTCTGGACTGAAATGAGTTTCACCTTTCAAAGTGAAATCCGTTTCAATGTAATTAAGCGAGATGCTGATCATGTACTGCACCTGACCTTGTTAATATCGCTTGCCCAACGTCGGTGACATCGATAATACCTGTTACTGAAGCTGCTGATACAGGCAGATTTTACCTATTGTTTTCACTAGGTACCTACCACAGGTCCGCCTTAATACTACTAGATACTGATACCAATTCTGTTGGAAGTCGAATCATGACTAATCAAATTTTCACACATCTGTAAAAATATACATATAAACTGAAGTGTTTGTTTGTTTATGTTTGTTTATCTATTTGTCCCGGCTAATCTCCGAAACGGCTAGACCGATTTTGTTGGGACTTTCACTGACTACTTTTTTACCGAGTCTGCGGAGCCGCAGTCAATAACTAGCCTAAGAATATATCCATCTGGCTCATACACTACGGCTAAGAGAAGGATAACAGTCCAGTTTTGGTCAACACCTATATTTACACCATAAAATAAATCGTGTTATGGCGTATACATATGATGGCGTCACAATAAATTACCTATTGACCTCAACGACACCCGACCTCAACCTCAGAGGTCAATTTTTTTTCATGAAAACAATAATAAACATCGCTAAATATATTACACCTAATTTGTTCACCTAAGGTATGACCAATGTCAGTTAAGTTATGAAATTCTTACATATATTATACAATGATTTCTCACAGAGTTATCATAACCAGGTTGAAGGCATGACCGCGAGGTCGGGACAATGTCAGATGTTCAGAAAACGTGGCGATAATAAATATAATAGAAACAATAGCGCGGTAATTAAAGCTAATGTTAATTAAGACGTGTTGCCTGAGAACGTAGTGACTTCGTGCTTGCAAGCTCAGCGATGACAAGCGTCTAATGCTGCGGTTACAAATGAATCAATACGAAACCGGTTCTGAGATAAATAAATGTATAATGTAGTTTTTATAACATATAGGTCACCTAGTTTTATCTACGAATGAAAGTAATTGCAATGATGACACATTGTATACCATGTGATCCGAAAATTAAATTGGTAGATTTTTCGCCTTTATTTATTGAAGCGAAGCTTCTTTACGGACGGTCGGGGCGCTCGCTACCCGGGCACTAAAACGGTGAAAAGCGTAACGTGTAACGCGTAACGCGTGACGCGTGACGCGTAACGCGTTACGCGTTAATATAATATATCTAATATCTACTGCAAAGCTTCGCTTCTTTCGGGCGACCCTAGACGGCACTGATTTTTTTTATTGAAGCGAAGCTTCTTTACGGACGTTCGGGGCGCTCGCTACCCGGGGACTAAAACGGTGAAAAGCGTAACGCGTAACGCGTGACGCATAACGCGTAACGCGTAACGCGTAACGCGTGACGCGTGACGCGTAACGCGTTACGCGTTAATATAATATATCTAATATCTACTGCAAAGCTTCGCTTCTTTCGGGCGTCCCTAGACGGCACTGTTTTTTTAATCAATAGGTATTACGGTTATTGTCACAGAATGAACCACGAATTTATAAAATGGCAGGTCGAAAGTGACCGGCTTGGACTCGAACATTATTACCATTTCGTATCGCTTCTCGTTGGCTGTGATATAATAAATTAAATCCCAAGCCGAGTATCCCTGCGAGTGTGTCGGGTCTGAGTGAACCAAAAGATATTGCCAACCTCTTTCAAAGACATTTTCGAGTTCAGTCTTCCTTGCAAACAGGGCAGAGGGAGTTCGATGATGGGGAATCGTGGGGTTCTGGTGAGCTTGACGTAATTATTACAGCTAAACAGATATCAACATTAATAAAAAAAATGTCAAAAGGTAAGTCGCCAGGCCACGATGGCCTTAGCGTCGAGCATCTGAAGCACGCAGGGCCACATTTGTATAGGGTCCTTGCGTTACTTTTTAATTTGTGTCTCAATCACCGCTATTTGCCGCAGGACCTTATGCATACAGTGGTAGTACCAATTATTAAGGACAGGACTGGGGACGCCTCTGACGTGTCCAATTACAGGCCTATTTCGTTAGCCACAATAGTCGCTAAGGTCTTGGATAGTTTGCTTGATCAACAGTTGGCGAAACACATCGAACTTCATGACGCGCAATTTGGCTTCAAACCCGGGCTATCCACGGAAAGTGCCATTCTGTGCCTCAAGCAAACTATTCAATATTATACCTCCCGAAAAACACCTGTATTTGCTTGTTTTTTGGACCTGTCAAAGGCGTTCGACCTGGTGTCCTATGAGAAACTATGGGATAAAATGCGGAGTGATACAACACTACCGAAGGAAATTACATCCCTGTTTCGCTTCTGGTACTACAACCAGAGGAACAGTGTCAGATGGGGGCAAACTCAATCGGATGTGTATAGGCTGGATTGCGGGGTGAGGCAGGGGGGATTAAGTTCACCCCGCCTGTTTAATTTGTACATGAACCGGCTGATCGGTGAGCTTAGCTGCACCAAAATTGGATGCCATATTGATGGCGTTTGTTTGAATAATATTAGTTACGCAGATGATATGGTGCTGCTGAGCCCATCGATTGGCGCTTTGAGGTCACTTGTGGATATTTGTGAATCCTATGCGGTGGCCCATGGGCTCAAGTACAATGTTAAAAAGAGTGAACTCATTATGTTTAAAGCGAATGCCATAAGTTATTCTGATATCCCCGGTGTCTCGCTCGGTGGCACTCCTTTAGCATGGGTGACTAAGTTTAAGTATTTGGGTCACTGGGTCACTGATGATCTCAAGGATAATTTAGATATAGAGAGGGAGCGCAGGTCGCTGGCTGTTCGATGTAACATGCTGGTTCGAAGATTTGCACGTTGTACGAAACAGGTAAAAGTCACTCTTTTTAAAGCCTTCTGTCAGTCTTTCTACACGTGCAGTCTTTGGACCCGTTTTACGCAAAGGACATACAGCGACCTGCGTGTCCAATATAATAACGCGTTCAGGATACTGTTGGGGCTGTCGTGGCGTTGTAGTGCGTCCGGTATGTTTGCGGAGGCGCACACTGACGATTTCTATGCCATAATAAGAAAGAGGACCGCATCTATGGCAGGCCGCCTGCGCACCGCCACTAATAGTCTCCTGAGCGTGTTCTCAGATCGGTGGGACGCCCCTCTGCTGCGTCACTGGGTAACGACCCATACCCGTTGTAAGATAGGTAGCCTTTTTTACTAACATTATTTATTAATTTATCTTGTATACTAACACTATGGACTCAGGTCTGAAATAAAATTTTGAATTGAATTGAATTGAATATCAATGCATTTTAAAAACGGCTGTTGAATCTACTTTTCTTTCTATCGTGTCGCTATAAATATATGAAACGTACATTTTGTATTGGTCTGGAAGTAAATTCTGTTGATACACAGATACATTCTTATATTTCCAGCTGTAAAAAGCATAAATATGAAATAAAACTATTTTTACGGATTATATCGCGTTTATTTTTACTTTTTATGTTCCCGACGTTTCGGTTGCTTTACAGCAACCGTGGTCACGGGGGGACTGAAAATAGTTTTATTTCAATGTGTAGTATTCGCGTATTCGCGTCACGGGGGGACTGAAAATAGTTTTATTTCAATGTGTAGTATTCGCGTAAATATAAGAAATCAATAGCATGAATATGTATCTCATGTGATATTATCACACGAGGATTATGTCTGTACAGCTAAGCCTAACCCTTTAATGCTATATCTAGATAACCCGCTGAAGCGTGACAGATTAATTTGAACTTTAAAACCTCAAGGTCCAACGTACAACTCAACGCGTTAAGCTGGCCATCTAAGCACAAAGTCGTGTCGACGTCTTTAAAACAAATAAACAAAACCCGGTTCACACTAAGTCCATCTCAGAATCGATGAATATTTATGAGCTTAGAAAGTTACAAATTCGCTAATGAGTGCGACCGTTCAGTGCATTCACTTGTCTACAGTTCGGGATAATCTTGTGTGTTTGTGTGTCTGTTTTTTGTGCAACAAAGCTTATGTGGGTTAGGTTGCAAAACATTCATGAAATTCATTTTGATCAGTCAATTTTGCTCTGCACATTCATATGATTCAAATAGAAAAAAAAATTAAAGAATTACTTTTCCAATATAATTCTTATTAATAACACAGTAACGACCAAATTATAAAGGATGGAAATTAAACATGTATTATGTTGGTATCAAATACACAGCTTGTATAATCGGTTTCGTCACATTGACATTTAAGCTAATTAATTCATTCGATTGCGAAGAGTTTGTTCACCTATTGGCCGATATATTTTAGAATTGTTTAACACTCTATTTCCTATTTTACCTTATATGAGTTAATTTAGTCTTATTAATAAAAACTACAGTGGCTTTTACGTAAACACGCCGAACAGTTAAGATAGACGGGTTTTAATTCTGTTGGCACAAATCTAAAAACGAATAGTTACAAATCCTACTAATATTATAAATGCGAAAGTTTGTGAGTGAGGATGTATGTTTGTTACTCTTTCACGCAATAACTACCGAACGGATTCGGATGAAATTTGGAGTACAGACAGTTTATAACCTGGATAACACATATAATACTTTACTTAAGTCTACGCGGACGAAGTTGCGGGCAGAAACTAGTAGTTTTATATGTGTGAAATTTAGTTACATCGTATTATGACGCCAACATAATTTGGCATCAATGGAAATTATTTTATAGAGGTATTTTACAAATAATAAAAATGTGATTGAATATAATCATCATTTTCTTTCAAGCAATTCTTCAAAATTACAACATAAATATTGTTTTTATTAAAACAATTGCCAATTACCATGACATCATTATCATTGCGAGTCATGAGAACAAACCTGTACTCAGTTCGATTGTACTGCGCCCAAACCGGCGGCTAAGCTTTAGCCGATGTTATCTCTGCCTGGCAAATATTTACGAACCATTCAATAGATAAGGTTGACTACACAATTGTTAATAACAATATATTATGCGGTGTTCGTACGCGATTGTTCTCTGAACATTTTCACGGCGGGAGAATTTTTAAGGATATTTTTGTTTTATTCACACGTAATGGAACATAGATGTGGATTGTTGAGGTTCTACGCGAGCTTCATAACAGTAATATAGAGATCGAAATCAGGAGAACTGTTAAAATGATGATAAGAAAGCTACAGCTAACACTATAGTATTTTTAAAATTTTTGCTAACTCTATACTCTATCTCCAACATATTCATTTCGGAACAAAATAAAGTATCATCTGAACACTTTAATGCAAATGCTGTGATAGAGACTCCAGACATGGAAAGGTATGTGGACGATTGTGTGAAAAGTACCTTATAAAAATAATAAATATATACAATAATAGAGGGATTGTATTTAGAGAATTAAAAGAGGTTGCAGTGAACGTGAGTATCCCAGAAAAATGTAAAATAAATACTGCTGCGGTGCCCCTCAATAACAGGTAGATAATATATTATACACCTACCCGTTTTGTCTTTAAACAATGCACAAGCAGTACTTACTTTACATAGAGCAGTCTAAGCAAGCTGTGATTTGGAAAATTAAAGATGTCTGAAGATAAAAACACAAAATAATACCACCAGACCTATTGCAGATTGCACACCAATGAATACTTGATCGACGTGGATAACCTCTTGCTGCTCAATAATTCGAGAGCGATCTCATTAACCGGCTCGCACAGATTCCGCAACGCGAGGTGCGCGGGCGCATACCAAACGTGCCTACGCATAAACAGCACTTCTGAAACACAATTACCGTGCTTTACGAAATCATTAACAATTTACGAACCAGATTACTCTTTGGAGTGATTAAAAGTGCTACTGTAAGTTGTTGTGGATATTAGTATTTTAAACATTTTTTACAAAAGCTGGTTATTTACGGCCGAAATAATTGTGTAGTATTATTATTATTAGGTTCCTAGTTTTCAATACTACGAGTATCAACTATGAGAGGTTTGAAAAAGCAGTAGGTACATATATATCAACATATCCCAACAATTTGTCGACTAGACAAGTTTTTCCTTAGATATTTCTAAAACATGCCCAAATATTTTCATAAAAATATTTATTCAAGTAAATCAACATTTGCTAAAAATGTTTTTCATATTGAACCATACGCATTGTAAACTTTCATACGCTACTACTAATTATTCGATAAAATATTTTCTATTCGCCATCGTGAGTGAGTCATTTTGATGATGACAGGCTCTTAGTTTATTGTTCAGAACCGATTATTAATCCATGAGACGTCGTTATATCCACCAGGGTGTATACCGAACAATAAATTATATATTTTGTCTACGAATGGTTTCCCGTTGTCTAAGACTAGGGTTAAAAAAAGGTTATCTTTGAAGCTTGGCCAATGGGAATCGAACCCACGTCACTTCGGTGCAGTCAGCCGAGTACCAACGCTCACACTACTAGACCAAGCGGTCGCAATGTTAAGGTTTAGAAAAAATCCGCATCAAAACTTTTGCAGCACTTGAGAACATTAGCATTATCTATGATATGAATTGACGTTTCGATTATCGAGTTAGAATAGAATAAATCACCAGCAAGGTGTATCGATACCGGTTTACTGGTCAGTAGTTAATGGAAGGCGTAGTCCATGTGGCTGGTAGAAAGGACACTGAGAACCGTATCGAGGTCACATATGGTTATACAGAGCAATGTTGGCTGTCTTGTTTGCTTTGAAATAATTGTATAAAATTGTTTACATATTTTATAGCAAATACAATTCGCGTGTGGATGGATATGTTTAACTATTGTCTACCAGTACTAAGTACAAGAGAATAAAATGATAAGTACTTAACCACCTTATTTAATGTTACAAATGATATCAATGACGAAAGCTTTTTAGTGACGTGCCGTGCCCAAATTAAATTTGCCACTAATCATAAGAGCGGATGATATAATAAATTTGTCCAATACTCCTGGGAGAGGTACATCACTAATACTTTTATTATAAGTTTATGTGAACAACCCCAAGATATTATTGAGAAGCGTTAAATGAACGTGAGAGGACAGTAATAACTGCATATTAAACGACAAGTTGTAAATTTTAACTGAACAAATGAATCACAGTTAAATATTAGTTTAACCGTTGTCTTAAATCAAAAGTATCAACGACTTGAAACTCAGTATTAATATTATGACTGCTTTAGAAGGGACGCGGTTAAGGTAACCGTTAGAAAATGTTGCAACTTTAACCTTTAACTGTGTAAACTGCGTGCATAAGTTTATGATTTATTCAATCAATGTTAAAAAATATTATCCAACAGCTCAATGCAAAATAAGTCTTATAATAAATTGTGGTAAGTAGGTTTTATTTTATAATTGCTTTTATATCCGAGTACATATACATTATAATATTATATATATATATATATTTATGTTTACGCGGTACCTACTGCAACGCATTGAATCTGGGCCCTTATCACGTTAGCTACTTAAAACGCAATAGAAAAGCAAATGCTCACGTTTGAAAGCTAATTCGCGTTTGATTTTCTATTGCGTTTTAAGTAGCTAACGTGGTAAGCGCCCAAATACTCCGGAGGACTTTAATAATGCAATGTGTACTAAGAAACCTCCTCTCCCTTCCCTTCCCATCTGTCGCATTCCCCTTTAGGTCGACAATGTGCGAGCAAAACCTTGTGTTTTATTTGTATTGCAAGCATTTAAAGGGTAATTACTTAACATCAGGCGGCTCGCAAGCTTGTCACCGACTTTGCTATGTTATTTACAAAAAAGTAAGACCGTACGGACAACGGGAAGCAATTGCTTAAAGATGGACGCGTCAATAAAATTGGCCAATTCGTAGATAATGAGAGCCTTAAAATATCTCAAATTATTCTATGTCTATTCAACTCAAAAAAAGTATTAATTATTTTACTACGGCCGGCACAGGCAATTAAAATCTTTATTTACGAATTTTTCTACAGGCGGCGATATTCATTTACAAGTAAACGGTAGCATTTGTTTGTTGTAGGTTAAAGAGAGAGACACCAAGATAAGCAATTATTCACACATGTATAGGCACATAGGCTTTGCGACATTTCGCTTGAAAGGTGTTGGCCTTACGCACTCATATCTTCCGTTGTAGACATACCTATGGATCGGCGGCTGTTGTATCGCATGTGGGCGTGACTCTAGTAATAAACTGCTTTATTATAAAACTACTAGCAAACTGGCAAACGCTGTTCTGCCATATAAATTATTGCTTGGCATGAAATATACTTCACGACCTATTATCAGACCTACAGAATATACCTACACAAAAATTCATATAAATCGGCCAAGCCGCTCGGCTTGGCCGATTTTTATGATATTATTATATATATGGATTTATATTACTGAATAGGTTCTAGAGGTAATTCAATGGGTATTATATGACTACATGGCTGTAAAAAGATTCATTCATTCATTTCAAGTTTAGATTTATATCTAAACTCATAAAAAATGTATGCTTAGTTGGTTTGTATTTTGTATGTATGAGCTAAATAACGAATATTGTCGAATATCCATCATTTTTTTCTTATTTTCAGTTATTTTTCCATGTACTTATTCATTATTTTGTTCGGGACTCACGGCTGTCATAGGCATACCAAGAATCGATTATATCGAAGGCAGATACCATACCGGCAAATCAGGAAGTCATATTATAATGCTTCAGATTTTTGAAATAGGTACTTACTTACCAGAAAAATGATTTCTGTTATGAACTTGGAAATATAATAACATAAAATAATATATAAGTATCAATAAAACAATTTCTCAGAATTTTAGCATAATTAATAAATATTGTTTCCCACTAGCGAGTCGGATCGAGGCGTGGTATAAATTTAAATGTTGGTATTTCTAATGGGTACGTATATGCCTTATATGGCGCGGTCGCTTTTTGCCTGGAAATAGCTATTAGTTTGACATTGTGGTCGCGACCTGCTCTCATTCGTGAAGGATTTATCTATTCAAACTGTAATATTAAGCTTGTATTATGCATGCTCAAAAGCCTATGTTCTTGTCCCACTCCTTGGCAAAGGCTTCCCCTATGTTCTTTCACTCCCCTATATTTTTCCACACCACTCTGTCCAGGGCAATTCCTAAATTACGCACAATTTGTTTCTCTGAACTGATTATGTTTATCATTATTATATTTATAAACATTACTTACCTACTATATGAGGTTAAATTTTATATGAATATGATGATATGAATGCCCTTAATATGAATTTTAATCCATTCACATCATTACAAAAATGTCGTATCGAATGTCATTAATGTAAATCGATTGTAACTTTAAATAATTTTGTGGTGAAGTGACCTAAAGTCAAGTAACAGCTGCGGTGAGACTTGAACCAGTGAACATAACATGAACGTAGTATTTTTAAATTTGTGCATGGGACAATTCCATCCTAAAATTATCTTTTTATTTATTATCTGTTTATTCTCGCTCCAAAACACAATACATTGCTTCGTTTCGCTAGACGCGAATCATTATTCCTCCAAAAAACTAGCGCTGTAGCATATCCATTATTAGCACATGCTGACATAGGGGCTACTTTTGGTATCGCACAGCCCACAGGTGGTTTTCAGTGGTGACAGACTGAAACAAATTTATATGTTATATAGAAATAAACTTTTTTTTGACCGCACTATTCCGCACACTATCATCATCATGAATGACTTCAGACACACGTTAATCAATATAACATATCCTTAACTACTCAAACATTAATAAAATAAACAATTTCCGAGAGCCACCCAATTATTTGCACGGCGGTGTCGGCTTTCTGTCCGCCATATATGACCAGACCTCGGTTTGTTTGCAGTCATGCCTAGTGACGTCACGACCGCGTATGAAAACATGTGCGCCGGAGGACAATATCAAACAACTCTGCAGTAAATAGTGCAAAATGCGACGTAATTCAAGAAAAGTACAAAGGTAAAACTGTTTTACTAGCAGTAGGTTGTAAATGTAAGTAGGTACTACATAGATACATTGTTAGTACGTGGCCGGATGATTAAGGACTTGATCAAGTTCCTGTAGAGGTGGGACTCTTAAGGTATAATTACCACTTGTACAGATACTTCTATCACACTTCAATTGGAATATTTCAGTTAAATTTCTTCATACATTTGTGCACGAAACCTCCTTACTTCTAAATTCTAACATTTGATTTTATATTTTTACCATCTGTTCTATAGTTTTTTATCTGTTATGTACAAATCAATAAATACTATAGAGACACTCCCTCTCATCTTGTGGTCATTGATCTCTCAACCCACACTTTTGTTATGTTGAGGAAGCACCTACCGCTTAATACCTAAATGTAACTTAAATTCCCAAATCTGAGTATATTAGGTAACCAAGACAAAAAAATAAAGCGAAGTCTCTTCCACTAGCGGTTGAGGATTATAATTGTGGGTAAAGCAAGGTCGCTGAGCACGAAGAATTTCGTACAATTACCCGTTATTACCTGTCTCTGTCACTCCCGCGTAAATCTAATACGTCTCGCTCACACAGTTGCCGTGAACTGCGTGTGACCGGCAACTGTTTGAGCGAGACGTATTAGATTTACACGGCAGTGACAGAGACAGGTAATAACAGGTAATTGTACGAAATTCTTCGTGCTCAGCGACCCTGCTTTAGTAAGTGGGTTAGGCTGGCGTTATTCGGCAGTAAGCCATTATGATTCCACAAGAGATTTTAAATTCAGTAGCCGGTCCAGGTATATTATGTAAATATACCGGTAACAATTATCCATTTCCTTCATTCACAATATATATACGTTTGCCTGTAGTTTCTAAAATCCAAACAAAACGGACGGAAGACATAAATCAGGCGCGGCGGTATCATTAAAATGGAAACTAACAGAATGGTACAACTTTGAATTCTATTGCTATGATATCATTTTAGGGTGATCGAACTTCATTCTAAAGGAGAATTTTGTGCTGAGAATCATCTAAGGAACCGCAAAAAACATATGTATATCGTTCTTTCTCAGCGCACACGACGTGGTATCCGAAAACTCTGTACAGCCTGTGCCACCAGGCTATCACAGCTTACAACAAATGTCTGACTCTTACTGCTGCTTAGTATGAAATGTGTGAAACCATAATCCTTGTGTATTGCATTTCTAGGACTAAATAACGTCGAAGCAACGGCGTGTTCAAGACGCGCAAATTGAGCGCAATGAAGCGAAGCTGGCGTGAACCACGAGTCGTGCTTAGATGTGTACGCAAACAGATAAACGCGGCTGCTGCCCACAAAAAAAGAGTTTATGCTGCGCAAAAAGTAAGTATAGCGCATAAACACTAAGCCTAGCTATCAACACGAAGATCTTTGGTTCCGTATCTAGAATTAATTGTGAATATTATCATTGGATGTAAATTACATTTGGCAACTGACTTAAGGTTTTCATTTGTCCGTATAGCTACCCGACGGCTAAGTATTCATACTATAAACTTTAATATACTAGCGTATTCAAACACTCCTCAAGTTAAGTATAAATCATACAAAAAAATGAGACATCGTTTTTATATTTTATGAACAAAATTTTTAATCATACAATTCTTAATTGTGAGTATTCGCTACACCATCTACGTAACATAGATCGTCTACATAACATATTTGCATGCAATGGGGCCGATGAGACCGCTGTAACGTTTGCCGTACAAATATATTACGTAAACGCTAGCGACTAGCGAGCGTAAAACACGCGAAAACTCATGGTAGAGCCACTGAATCCTGCAATTCATGAACGCAATGTCACCAGTCTAAACATACAAATTATAGTAAGGCACCTTAAGTACCAACCTTAAGTTAACAAAGTGTGACTTAAGACCTCTTCAGTGGCATCTATGTAAAGAACGAATCGTGTTAGGGGTGGTGCTGTAAATAGAAAAGGTATCCAGCACGTTAACCTCTACCTAAGGAACCCCAACAAACGGCCCGCGCGGTCTGTGACCTCTGATAATCGTCGCGCTGCGAATTAAGAAAGATTTCGTTCCTGCATAAATGTATTTGGTTTTCAAATATTTAAAATGCTTGTGTTATTAATAAAAACTTTACGGTATTTTGGGGGAGATGACCTGGGGAAATTGTTTAGATGAAAATATATTTAAGGCAGTCACTCATTGTGAAAGTACCATTTACTTATATTGTTCTTCGAGAAAAATGTGATATTTTTGGTACCATATTTACCGACATAAATAAAACAAAACGAGATTGCAAATAAGAACCTAGTAGTAAAAAGCTATATTCCACAAAAAATATTTTAACTTGTGCTATCATAACATATCTAATCTAATCTTAAAGCTTAGAGATGGTTCTTGAAATTTGCTAGCAAAAAATCCACACTTTTCGAAAAAAATCTATCGAACGCGTCATCTCTGTAAATATTGCAAATAATATAAAAAAACAACGTATACAGCAGCTTCAGTCTATTTCAGGTATGACAATAATAATAAAAAACAGAACTAGAATTTCTCTACTTAAATGAAGAAAAACTCCCACACTTGCCATACATTTGTGTGGAAGTATAATGGTACACAATATGGTATAATGGACGCCATAAAGCGAGGGAAAGTGAATGTTACCGGATATTACACAGTCTTGTATATCGTTTTGAGTCAGGAAAGGGTATGGTAATTAAATAAATTCATATAAAGTCCTCTTTTAATTAGGAGAAGACTTACCGCCAAATTTATATTAATTTTAATCCATTCACAATAGCCTTACAAACAACGCCTTTTTGAGAATCAAAGTCCATGGCAAATCAATAGCAACTTTTTGAAAATGTAGAGTTGATCCCACGCAATTTCTTCAGTTTTTTTTTGTAAAAAAAAAATTATTTGCAATATGTGTTTTAGTATTCCCTTTAGCCCCTCCAACTAAGCTAATGCTTGTGCTAGGTGTGGGCTCACGTCAATAGTTTAATGGCCAGGATGGGGATCGACCTCTCAGCTACGAGGACGGCCCCTCTAACCACTAGGCTATTGACGCTTAGTTAAAAGAATTATCCAAAGAAAACGACATTTAAATAAATAATTATTGAATGACTACAAGACTCCAGAACCGAACTGACGTATTTATCATTAGCACGACAAACATGCAACAGTCAGTGAAAATCAATTAATAACCTTTACCATTTCAATCCATCAACTATCGGAATGCACTCTCCTACACACCCTCGCAGTTGACCTATTTACCGATCCAACCACCCAACTATCATCTTTATTCCAATAATATTAAAGGCGATATCAGCATGTGTAATTATAACAAACTGGCCACACGGTTAGAAAGTGGTCGTCCTTGCGAGTAAAAGTTATCTGGTGAAAGTGTCCAACAATGAACTTACCTTTAACCGTAGCTGCCTTAACTTAGCGTATCTGTTTCTTTGTTCCTACCGGATCTGGCTCAAAAAAGTTGTTCGGAACCACAGAGTACCTTGCATATACTAGGAATTCGGGACTAAGAAACTTACTGGAGGCGTATTGATGGTTAACTAAAACCATGCTCAAGCCTTTCGTTTACATCACATTCCTGATTTTAAAAAAACCCCGATGTGATGTCTGTTTAAACTACAAAAGAGATAATAATTTTCAAACAGCTTATCGATATTTATGAAACACTCTCGATCAGAATACCTTTCTAACAAAAAAAAAACATATTAAAATCGGTTCATCCGCTTGGGCGCTACGATGCCACAGACAGACACACAGATGCACATGTTAAACTTATAACACATCTCTTTTTTGGTCGGGGTTTAAAAATAGGTAGGTAGGTCGTGTGAGTTTTCTAGGATTATTTTAAGTATTTTTTAATAAACGTTTTATAACAAAAAATTTGTGGTGGGTAAAACACTATCAACATTATTATTTCTGATACTGTCAAACTTATACTAAGCAAGGCAAGGCTTCGTTGAACTGATAGTCGTAAACTCGACTTGCCATCTTTGAAACTACTTTGATTCCTTCCCTACCGCCTATCCTTCTTCCATCTTCCACCGAAGAATACATCTGTGATGCGATTTGCATATATTTTTTTGTTTCTTTGTGGTATTAAAGAACCGGTTATTATAACAATAGCAAATCACAACAACGTTTAGCGAGTTTGAGGAAGACGCGCGGTTTCCGGCGCGGGCGCATCTATCTAAATGTTCCGCGTTTTTGACCAATTAATTACTGAAATGTACGTTAATTAAATAAATGTCTGTATTAGCTCCAGCCCTTTGTCTGGCGCGGTTTAGGAAGACTTTTTGCTTGAGTTTTGTTTTTATTTTTCCGCATTGAAAGGCTAATGGAAGGATATTTTGATAAATTATTTAATTATTTGATGTTGAAAACTTAATTGATGAGTCTAAGGGTGACCGTCCACTTAACTCAACTATTATTTGGAACGCTTCATTTCCTGTCCACTTGATTTAACCCGGGTGAAGCTGAGAAAATGAAGCGATCCTATTTAATTGAAGCGGGTGGGCCAGCTTCATAGCAAAGCCAAGTGAACGGTCACTCTTATAGCTTTTTAATTTGACCCTTTAAGATTATAATAGACTTCAAGATAAATAGTTGACACACACTCGAATACTCAAACATTAGGTACTCCTACAATCTTTGAGTCTCTAACTTGCATGTTCAGTTATTAAAACGCAGTGTTAAAGATTACCCAATTATAAGTGTCTCATGCTGCTGGCTATAACCTCAGACACACAAATTACTCTAAATATGTATGTAGTAAGTAAGCTATAAATGTAGTAAATGCAATGATAGCCGATGGCTTAAGCACACGTACTACGTGCTAGATTACGGCCCAAATCCCCCCTCGTAGTGAGGAGACGCCCGTGCCCGGGAGTGGGTCGTCAAAAGTGCAAAAATATCATTATTATAAGTAAGCTATGTATTGTTTTGACGAAGTGTTTTATTTTTCCGACTGATGCAACAATAAGTTCATAATATTTTATACAATTCACTCGTGCCAACAGAACAAATTGTCATGTTAAAAATATACGACTTCCTGAAGGAGTTTTCCTAAAAATAATCGCACATTCATTCATATTCGCGAATAAATATTTATAAAGCGATACATTGCGGAGGACTCGCCAGTGTTACTAACAAATAACAATGACCTACAAAGTGAATTCATCATTGAACCGACTGCATTCGTGTACTTAGGTGTTGTGTGTTTGAATTACATATTTGGCTTTATTAAATATAACTAAACTACGTAAGTAACACACATGTCGAAATGTTGTCCTTAATTGGCTCAGTATTTAACTTGTACAAAATATTGCATAAAAATATCTACCTAATTTACATTTTTGCAACTTTCAAGCATTCTGTCAGGCAGAAAGGAAATTACCTAATCCAGTGACCGTTATAACACCTACAGCTAAATAATATCTATATTTGAAAATAATTTCACATATCCATTACCTGTTTTATTCCCACTGAGTAATCGCTTTGCAGAATCGAAGGATGTAAAAGTTGTATTGGATGACGAAGTCGTGTTTGTGAACTAAACTTGAAGTGAAATCGTAAGACTCTCAAAGTAGTTCACATGTACAATTGGATTAGTGTACCTGTGAATATCATAAAAGGTAATCAACATAGACCGTTTAGATCTATTGAATGTTTGGAAGGCCCCTGAGCACCGGCATTTAATTACGAGTGAATTTTAAAATTCATAGAAAGTTACAAGTCATTTACAATGGCACTAGGATGCACTTTTACTCTGAAAAATACTTTACTGTAGCAGCCTTTGTAAATAGACAAAACAGCCAATTTAGATAATAATATTTGGGTGCTAATCTTTATTCAAAGAACCCGGAATTTCCGATTTCCAATACTATAGGTAGGTGCTATCTATTAAAAGGCAAGACTTGAGTCGAAAAACTTTTACTTCCTATTCTTATGTAATAATAATTAACTGAATAATTATCTTTTCAATTTAATAATATCGGAATTTAAACTAATGTATTCGTTCAATTTCGATTAATTAACAGATACAATTATGTCATTCGTAGATTCGACCAAAGTTGATAAAATAACGGTACCGTGAAATTTTTATTCAAAAGTATCATTCCTATTCAATATAACGTTAATAACATCAATTGTAGATTTAATTATCTCTCAAAGCTCTTTATTTCTTTAAATTATGGAAGAGTAGATATATCCAGCGGTTCATTCGTACATCATTTCATAATGTGAGATGCGTCAGCGCGGTATTAGCTAATAAGCTTAGGTTGATATGTGTGCAAATTAATTATGTTTATCAACTGCAAAGGCCATCCAGGAAATGCTGATTTCATCTTACATAGGTAAACAAACCAATTATAATAATTGCGTAAACTGATCGTACTCGTAATTTTAACAACCCAACAACTCATTTGCATGTTTAAAATAATTTTAAGTTTGAACGCAACACCTGTTATTCTGCCTACCCCGGCACATCTAAAGAACAGTTATAAAGTGCAGTACGCCACAGGTCGCAGGTCGCAATTGAGATAAGTATCGCAGCCTGCGCGGGCGCCCATTGATACTTATGTAACTGTAATGGAAAATGTTATACGCACACTGGGAGTGTAGATGATGTAGATTGTAAGATTTACGATGTTGGTATAATGATGATATTGGGAGGTATAATATTCATTGATTGCGTAGAGCACTCACCACGAGCTTTCGAAATACATTCTAATAACGTCTATAGTTTTCTGTGGACCCGTAGAAATGTGTGGATCGCGAGGAAAATTTGATACCTACAGGTATTATTTACGAGAAACTCCTACAAGATCATCCAGTTCGTTCATCAATTCCATTTTGGTTTGCCACAGTGTCAAAGATAATCCTAATAGTTACAGTCCCGTAGTGGAATCTATCAATACTTTCCGTATGCAATCGAACTTTAGCTTTGGTACACAAATAATGTGGTACATGAATTAAACATTCTAGTATCAACGTTGTACCATTCTGCCATCTTCTATTTCGCAATCTGCAAGGGTTTGCCATTTAACGCAACTTATCGGATTTCAGGCAATGACTAGATCCGCCCATTTCTGCCCATACCCATCTGCACACACAAACAATAAGTTTCATCACTAAACAACGATCGGTAGGTCAACAGGGGGCGGCGCTGGCCGTGGGATATCGATACTCATTGTATCGAGTACATCGATTCGATGAATCGATTTGTAACGGTGCGCGCGCACATTCGCTGCACCTCCCTGTGTCCGTGAATGTATTGTTATTGAATGTGTTTTTTAAATGTTTTTTTTTCATTACCCACGTAGGTACACACATAAACAAGGTATACCTATACCGCCAGACAAACCGCAGGTTACCTGAGTGGAAGTCAAATTTAAGAGCTGTTTAATTTTGTTGCGCTATACAAATATTTCAGACAACCATGGGTCTCAAATGAAATTTGAGTAGTGTTTCAGTATAACACATTACACCGACTGTTTCGAATCACAGCTTGTTCACACTATGAGTACCGTATAACGGACTGGGTCGATCTAAGTGCCACCTGGACCAGGGCAAATGTGGAGAAAAATATTCCAAAGATTGCACCGACGGGAATCGAACTCCCAACCACTCAATGCAGTGAGCAGAGCGGCTTACGTTCAAACAATCGTATTGTGAATCAACGTCAAAGATAGAAATTACTTTTACACAAAAATAAAATAAATAGTATCCAGAGTCATCGCTACTAGTGACGTCACTATTACATGTTCAAAATCTTTATTTCTCAGTCTTCCCCATTTCACCACACGCTTTCATTTCATATTTTTTTTGCTATTATTTCATCGCCTTCCAAACTGCGGCCCGACGGAGCGTATCTTAACAAAATGCACATAAAAAGCAAATAAATAAACATCTAGGTCAACTGTGCATTAAAATAAACACCAGTCGTTAATTTGAAGTGAACCGGCCAATTAATCTCTTTCGTCGATATAAAAAAATGTCAATGGGGTAAAGATACAAATTAATTAATTAAATAAACTAGTAGTCCCCCGTTGTCGAAATTCAACCATAATTCATTAATAAAATTAGTTTGAACGTTATTAAGCCCCAAAACCTTCTTGATTGATACTGGTACCCGGAATGCAGTAAGGAAGTCCCACCCTCCGAAAAAAAACTAGGTAATACTTATCAGTTTGAGACTTTACAAAACTAAAACGATTTTTTTTTATATGCCAGACTGACACCAACTGCATGGTCCCAAACTAAGCAACTCTTGTACTATGGGTACCGTACAATGGATTGGGGGCAATCCCAGTGACACCCAGACCTGGTTAAATTACGAAAAGGCCATTTCCGAAATTCGCCCTGGCGAGAATCGAACCCGCAACCACCATGTGCAGTGAGCCAAGCGGCCCACTAGCGGTCGTCAAATTAAAGAAAAAGAAATATAGGTCATGTTAGTTGCGTACGTGAAATGAATGTAATTAAATTTCATTAAACACAGTCATAGAGCGGCCAGTTTAACTTTTACTGGCAATCAATAGCGACGCTACTATTCTTACGAAACTTTCGACAACATTATCATGTTCATAGTATATGACAACGCGGTCCCAATTTTGCCGTACATCACAGCTAAGCTGGTTGCACTTAACATTAACTGTGATTTATATATTTTCGAGACAATTGGATATTATTTCGCGTGTTATTGTCTTGTTAAAAATGTGGTATTATCAGCTTTTAATCTATCAACTTTACGTTCAGTTATGTCTTTTGTTCACTAATTGTACATTGGCAATCGATAATGAATGTAGGTATTTTTATTTCACAAATCCTTGTTGGTATGTATTGAATATGAAGCAATGATGTAGATCTATCGATATGATTTCGTTATTATATTTGGAAATCTTCCAAAGTTATCTTTGTAATAAAAACCTACTTATTGCAAAAAATAACATCTATTCATCCACTTACAAGCGATATATATATTTTCTTACCCTAACTAAAATAAAAGCAAAAAGTCGCCCAAGTGTTCTAATCCAGTAGTATTAAAATAGCAGGTATCAGCATTAAGATGGCCGATAAACTGGCACTATAATATATCATCCGCCATAATTATACGAAAGTCGACCATCTATCATTTCCCAACCGTGGGAAACAACTTTCCTATATGTACATTAACTGATATAATTTTTATGTGTAGCGATAAAACGACGGATGTCAAAGTTATGGTGTAGAGAGGCTGGAAATTAAAGATAACTAGTGACTGTACAAACATTTACTACCAAAAACTCAATTACAACTAAAATTAGAAGGCCGCTAAATTAAAATGCATCATTAAAAAATACAACGTCATAAATAGTTAAGGTCTCAAATATTTAAATTGCCTTTGAATCAAGTAAGTATGTTAATCTCATTACCTGCTAACATAATCAGTCTCAATAACCTTCCAAGAAAAAATACCTTCACATTTATACGAATTAATACTTTAATTTGAGCCTAAACAAAATATTCAAGTCGAATAAACATTGCTATTATGTTCATACGTCCGCTATACGTCGTTCATCACTAGCGTCTAAGTTAAACGTAGTTTCTAAACTTAGCAACCACAGACAGTCCCACAAAGGTCAGGTAGGTGTGGCTACTGTTATTAATATAACAAAATCTGTTACATTCGTTTTTAGTTCTAAAACTAGCTCAGTGAAAGTATGGACTCGTCCCTAGGAAACGCGGCTGCACGCGATATTGCCGTAAATTACCGAGTCGCACGCGTAATACGTGTGTGTTTCGGTAACATACATAATGGCAAATCGGTATGTCAGCATGATGCTTGTGTAGGTATTGGTAATTTCAAATAACTATATTTTCCCCACAGCTTCGCTAACGTAGATATTTTTTTCTGGATGTCAACATAATTTGATTAAAATTCCTCTGAACAAATCCTATTTAAATTACCTGTGAACTTATTTGCGCAAACATGGCCGGTTAATTGCTATTTATTTCGGAAATACTTTAGACAAAATATAATTCCGTCTACTAAAGCAGTGATAGCCGATTGGTTAAGCACGCGTCTTGCGGGCTAGTACTTGGGTTCAAATTCCGGCTCGAACCTCTGGATTTTTCGAAATCTATGTGCGAATCATAATTTATACATGATTATCACTTGCTTACGGTGAAGGAAAACATCGTGAGGAAACCTGCATGTCTTAGAAGATTTTAACAAATTTTCGAAAGACATGTGAAATCCGCCAACCCGCACTGGGCCAGCGTCGTGGATTATGGCCTGAGTCCCCCTTGTCTTGAGGGGAGGCCCCTGCCCAGGAGTGGGACGTCAAAAAGGGCTAAAATTATTATTTTATAATTCCGTCAAAGAGTAGATAAGTATGTAACTTCAAATATTTTCTGGTAGCCTTTAAAACTAAAAGAATGCCATGGACTTTATTATAGAAAATCTACATATTTTTAAAATTAATAATTTTTAAAAACAATTTCTTTGTTTTCAACACTTACCTCACCACCTGACACTGCTTATATTTCTAATGTTGGTGAGACATGAATGATCATAATCTATTCTGCAGCTCTACCATGAGTTTATATGTTTGGTAGAGTCGCTAGCATCTAAATAATAATAATTATATAGCTAATTATAACTTTATCGAGTAACCAATACGATTTATATAGATGCGCGCGTAATAGACGATTAAAAATCATGGTAGAGCTACTATTTACAATGTTTCTGGCCAATCCTTCTCGAATGACGGTCGCAATGTTATGAGGCGTATACAGATAAGGCTATAGAACGTTATCCATTGATCATAAGTTCAACAAAAACCTATTTCGTGTAGCCTTTACCTAATTACGCAACTGCGTAACAAGCCGCTTGCGGTTTCCTATTAAATCAGACGTTTCATGAGCGGTATATTCGAAGCTCTCCAATCACACGTAGATCACTTCGTATGTTTAGATGGACAGCGGGATTGAGCAATCCGTCTTAAGATATAATACTTATATACTGATGATAGTGAGTCAAAAAATTGTGATTGTTGTCTAGGCTGTGGTACGTGTCTTCATAAAGTTAGATGGCAATTTGTATTTTTAACAACTGATAAGTAAACCCCTACTTTGTATGTGCTACAAAGTACATTTGTCTTGAAAATTAAGGGATAGTTTCTAAACCTTAATATAATATCAAATTCGTCATGAAAAAAAACAGTATCTACCAATAAAAATGAAAATTTTATTGATATATTTTTCTTTTATGCCTTCAAGGTATCTTACCGCATCTTATAAGGCGTACCAGTCGCACCTTTAAACCAAACTGTATTTGGGAAGAGTTTATGATGAACACATTTAAATTTCAAAATAAAGGATAGGTACACCTACACAATGTCAGAGGAAAAAAATCTGATCATCTTCATTTTCCTTGTACCGATATAGATGTGAGATTATGCACCAGATTTTGCCATGACCTACTCATTTTCTAGCCTTTGATAGCTAGGCATTGCTGTAGGACATTAGGATCTGTAAAAATCATTACGGCTGTCAGACTCTAGGAAAAATATGAACAAGAGCAGAATATAATTATAATTTGGGAATGAGAAATGATAACAGTTATTAAAGCATATAATTTACAAATTAACAAGTATATTGATGACTTCAATATAATTTCTAAAGCACCAGCTTATTACCGTCTCTATATCAAGTTCTAATTTGCTGACATAGAGTACCATCAACATGGAACAAGTAGATAGAGTTCATATTTCAACACCTAATTGAAGCTAATTTTCAACCTAACACCATTGTATTACAGTATATTACCTCGCCGTTGTTCTCGCGCCATCGATCATGGGCACAGTAACGACGGTGTAATGGACTCATAATGGTCAGGCTATGATACATTGCTTAAGATTATTGCATTTTGTTATAATATCATCAATGTAGATAGATCAAGGGCTCGATTGGTATTTTTATGGTTATAGAAAGAATAGGTAAGGGTCAACCTTAATCGTAATTGAGTGCATTATAAAATAATAAATAGGTATCTAAGTCGATGTTAGTAAAATGATCAATCCCAAATTTATCGAACAAGGATATTCTCTAAAAAGTTATGAAAATTAATATCACTAGTATTTTTTCTGAATAAAAAACTATTTAGCTGAAATGCCTTTAAAAATGTTAACCCTCGAATAACTTTAATGTTAACACTCCAATTTCACATGAAAAATATTTTTATGGATCTCAATTCCATTGTATAAGGTAAAGTACTAAAATATCGGTTATTATTTTAAACTTCACTTCCACGCTAATTAAAGTTATAGCTTTTCACACTCCGTTATATTTTAAAATCTTGATCGATACACGTCAATCAAACGTAGCTATCTTGGTAACAGTAGCCTACGGATTGCTTAACACGGTGTTGGGAAATTTCGCCGGTATAATCATCGCCAATATGATGATAGGCATTTTTACGAGCTATTGTGCTATGTATTGTACTGTCACGTGTTGCATCGACCCAGTTTTAATATAGTATACTCTTTTTAGTTCAATGTCTTATTACGAAATGTCTTAATTATTTTCAAGGTTTAATGGAGAAATGGAATCTACTATAAGAAACCATAGATATAACTTAGGCACAAACTTCAGGAATAGCAGGCTATTTCTATTTACTAAACCTTTGCTCGCAGGTTGCTTATCTGGCGTGGAACAGAGGAAGGCAGGGAGGTGGGTCTTCCACTTTTGTGTGGGTATTTTATGAGGGTATCGAAATGAGATGTTTACCACACGGGATGCAGCCTTATTACCAATTATTATTGAATACTAGCTGACCCTACAAACGTTGTCCTATCTTATATTTGAATATTGAATTCGAATTATTCCGCTCAATTTTCTTCATTTTGTCTTTCACAACAAAAACAGAATTAGCGAAACCGTACCATCCGTTCACGCATGATGCGATGACCAAGGAAATAGAGGTTCATTTATATATATAGATTAGGGTGGCTTTATTTCAATGGCATTATTCCTTATGTAATGAAGGTTTCAAGATAATACATTAAGATGACTACAAATGTCAGCAAAATCAATAATTGTGATCGAGTCAAGTTGCAACAAGATGTTTAAATACGTCAAGAGAATCGTGAGTATCGTGAGACGACACACATAGATAACAAACATAACTTTGGTACAGTTTAGTTATAAAGTTAATGATAACATCTATTTACTAAACCGCCAAGCCAGCTCATAGCAACAATTACAGTTTCAAAAATTGTATGTTATCAGAAGATCGTTCTCTCTCTCTAGTTTTAAGAGTCTTGACTCTGGCAATGATCCTAAATCATGATCATAGTATATTTAAGAACTTATTCTATTTAAGAACAAGACATTAACTTAGTTATTCTATTTAAGAACATGATGATAATGGTATTCTACAATTTTATCAAATACATTTGATGATATCTGAGATCCAATTATTCTTTTTTAATTCATACAATTTTGAAAATTATGATCCCATTACTGGTTCGTCGACCGGTCGATAAGATTTTGGGCCCAAAAAACTGTATCATTATTATCATAAATAAAATAAAACGACATCGTTAAACAAAATTAATCCAAAAAATATCTTAAGTATCAAGGGTCCTATAAAAGGTTTCAGATTTACAACATAATCGAGAGAGGATATGCGGTGATACTGGGTCTAATTAAAGTCCTCTGTCCATAACCTGATAACGAGAATCAGTGCGGTTAAGAAAAAAAAACATGAATTATAGGAAATGTTAAAACACTGTGTAGATTAGTGTCGGCAACTGGCAGTAAAGGGCCGAAATGCCAGTTTCGTGCGCGCGCGCAGGCGTGTTGGCAATCCGGTAGATATCGATGTTGACTTGTGTTCTTACCGTGAAATATTGTTTTCAGATCATGCGGATACGATGAAGGCAAAATGAGGTGATTGTGATAATGTACTTATGACACTAAACGCATCATTCGACTTGAAAATGTCGAACGTAATCAATCGTGGCCTGAAAATTGCAACTCTACCGCAGCCCAAATATTTAGATAGTGAATTGATAAAGCATCAGCAACATCCACCTTATTAATAATAATTTTAGCCCTTTTTGACGTCCCACTCCTGGGCACAGGCCTCCCCTCAACACGAGGTTGGCGGATTTCACATGTCTTTTGAAAATTGGTTAAATCTTCTTAGACATGCAGGTTTCCTCACGATGTTTTCCTTCACCGTAAGCAAGTGATAATCAAAAGAAATTATGATTACCACATAGATTTTGAAAAATCCAGAGGTTCGAGCCAGGGTTTGAACCCGAGACCTGGTAGCCCGCAAGACGCGTGCTTAACCAATCGGCTATCACTGCTATTATATCACAACTTTTCGGTTATATAAATAGTTTTGCTTTTTAATCAACAACATCATTAAGCGCGTATGGCCGTGTCAAAAAAGTCAGACCGATAACAGACTAGTGGTCAGATAATTACCGACTAAATTAACCGCATAGCTGCGGGTAATGATGGGGAAAATGACTATAATATTTATAAAATGCATAATTATAATGAAGTATGTCTTACGATTACTAACAATTTTTTTTTTAACTATAAATTGACAAAAATAGTGACGTGAAGATTTTCTAAAACTAAGCTCGTTAAGTCATAGCTGAGTAGTTTTAGCAGACTTTAATAGCAATATCCGTGTATGTATTTGATTATTGTACTTGAGAATTAATATAAAAAATACTCTATTCAATACAGTCATCATACCCATTATGTCTTGTTTCTCTACCGTATACATACTCCTTGAATGTAATAAATCAAGTTCAACTTCTGTAGTTAAAACTGGCTTCCCACAATGCTACTGCCATTTAAGAAGTTGCCTCGCCAAATGTCATTGTCAAACCTCAAGAGCAAGGGATAAGGGATAATTTCCCAAAAATGTTTATGTTCCGACGCATATTACTTCATGTATCACTCGAGAAGGCATCATGCTTCTTCCTAGTCTGCTTACTTGTACCCGGAATCTTTATATTCGAAATGTGCATTGTCTTGCCGAGCTTGACTAAGCTGTTCAACGCAGGTATTACTAAACAAGCCGTCCATATACTCATATCCCTGTTTTTCTTTACAAATATCACTGGAAATATGATGATGAGTATACTAACTGATACGAGATTGAAAAGACTTGATAATTCGCAATACAGCAATGACGAACACCAAGATTCCAATGATTCAACCTACTGCAAACATTGTAAAGTACATCGTCCAGCGAAGACGTGGCATTGTACTAAGTGCAACGTCTGCATTGTACGACGTAACCACCACTGCATCTTCTTGTCACGCTGCATTGGATTGTACAACCAGCGATACTATATCCTATTCCTCTGTGACGTAGCTGTAGCTATGATGTACGCGACTTACTACAACTTTTATTACGTCACGTCGAAATTCGAGGACGGTGATTGGAAGTTATCTGCATTTCGAATTATAAACCCGTGGCTCAGTATGATGATACCTGAGCCACTGGGTATAAGAGACCTCTGCGTGTTGTTCTTATTCTGTAACGTTGGTATATTTGTTTGGTCAGCTGGCTTGTTTTATTACCACTTGAATAATGTTGTCAGGGGTGTTACTGCGTATGAAGCGAAGGATCCGTCGAGAACGAATATTGTGGAATGGAGAAGGAATCTGTTAAATGTTTTCGGTGAGAGATGGTATTTGGCGGTGATGTGGCCGTTTTTTAACAGTCCTTTGCCAGAAAGTGCAAAATCTGAATGAACTGGGCCATGCAGTTCTGATCAGAACTATTGTGATTATTAATAAAAAATGTACATATATCATTTGCATTTCCTTATGTATCGTTGCTTCGAATTGGTTTATCTCCTTAAAAATTATACTCTATTCAATACTTCCGGATAGCTAGATCTGCTCTATCACTACATAGCGACATCTCTAAAGCATTTTTTCATTAATATGGAAATCGTCAATAACCTAGTGATTTGCGGAGCTCTCCTGTCAATGAAGGGCTACAGGTTACATTGCGGACATCAATTAAAAAATAAAATTCATACCAATCTCTTTTTCACATTTCGCAAATTTTCTCGTGTTATTATTTGCTCCACATTCGTTCGCTACCCTACAAAGGTAGACCACATAAAGATCCCAAGGATACGAGTCCTCCCGCTAGAACAGGTTACATTACCTCGCGGTTAAGGAGCGGGGAAAACGCAACCGTTACATAACAAGCGATAAAACGAACATGCAGCAACGTGGTGAATGTTAATGTGGAGGAAGTAAGCGCGCGACCGGTTGCTGTGATGATGGTTGGCGGGCCGAGGGATGTGTTCGAGAAAAATATGTGCACTCTTTCTAACCCCCGAAGAAAAGAAAAGAGTGTCTAAGTTTTAACCCCCTGTTTGTCTCTCATGCAATCTGACATACTTTAAATATAAATCTATAAATAAAATAAGCAAGCAGTTAGGCTTTGGCCAATCATTATTTAGGTATAATTTATTATCTTACTCTGAAAAGGTACGAGTAATTCGGCCGGGGGTTTTTCAAATTTTATGAAAATGTTAAAACAACTGTCGTCCCCAGTAATCTTCTAATCAGAAGGTGATTTAGTAATCTACCAATCAGGACTATATCACCTTTGGCATAAGATTAAACCTCTGTGTTCCATATACTGCTGAGAAAAGTAAAGTAAGTAGATATGGGATTTCTGTAGTTTATGTTGTGTCTTACATAATAGTTTCAGTAAAAACCACATTCCAGCTGGGTACTCCTCGCGAGACCAGTGAAACTAGTTAATAGCGCAGCGTAATTTGTCGCATGCGCTATTAACCGCTAGGTGTGCGCGGGCGCACGCGACGCGGCGCGCGCACCGTTACCGCGGGCCCGTTACTGTATGCACTGTGAGCTATTGGGAGATTTAGCTGGTTATATTGAAGTTATGTACTTGTATATACATGCATATACCTAATGACAACTACTCAAGACATGGGTTTGGGATCCGATAGCAAAGTCTTCTGGACATACCAAGTAAATTTTCATGACAGGAGCAATAAACTCCTGACATATACGGGCTGACTCGAATGGGGTAGTACATACCTCACACAGAATATCGGGGATAGCAGCTATTATAGCTGTGTTTCGTACGATGAGTAACCGCTGGAAACCGAAATCCCCCCGTCTGTCCAACGCCCCTTCAGGTCGACAAGGTCCGAGCAATGCCTTTGGGATTGGAAGCATCAACAAGCTAGGCTAACTACTTAACATCCAGAGGGTCGTACACTTGTTTGACGACTTTGTTATATAAAGAACTCGACTGACGAAATATCGATTCCACAATAGAACAACTACATAAACCTAATATCATGCCTGTATTCCTCGAAAGGGTAGGCACCCTTTCGAGGAATACAGGCATGATATTAGATAAGGTTATAACTCATTCTCAACAAAAAAAAAACAATCACTTTAATTTAATCGCAGCATCCTCATTCAAATGTCGCGGGTGTCGTGACGGCCCTTAAATCATGATCGATCAGCGATGAAATAGGGCATGGTGAAGCATTTTGCAATTTTAAAATTGCGTCTAAAATGCTAGTAGGTATTGAACCTTTTGAAGAATGTTTGAAGATATTCTTCATAATAAACCGTGAATAGACGTAGATGGGCTTATTAGAACAACGTAACACCATTTGGAGTCGTTCTGTAGGTCTCATTAGGGCTGTTAAATGGGTCATCAAATATCCATGTATGCACCGATCAAACGATTAGATACGATTAGGATGTCTCTGAATAATGGCTACACTAAGGGAGCTCCCAGCAATTAGAGTCACGGCGGCGTCGTGGCAGCGTTCGGGCACGGGTTGGACTCTATGAGATTAGTGCACTTGGCAGTATATTCCTTAAGAAGACCTAAACGCGAAGCGCTCTAGCGCGTGTGAGCGAAGCTAGAGCGTGGTTTTTCATGAATTTTCTAAGATTTTGACCATATTCATGTGAATCATATTTGTGTAAATTAAGCTCTCTTAAGTTGATATTATGTGTCTTTGGTATAATAAATAGGGATATTGTTTATGTAATACGTACGTGTAAGTATTGGTATGGTATAATCGCCTAATAATATTTACCTAGCTCATTACGTACAGGATAGAAATCGCGAGGAAACACCAGTATTATCGTTCTCAAATCACCCATCGGGCCAACTTTATTTTGCAGTTGTTACATGGGAAACTGAGCGCTATATCCTTAAATAGCGAATAAGTGAACTGCAAATGTAAGTATGTTGAGACGGTTATTGCATACACTTTCACTCGAATATGCAATTGAGGTATATTATGTACAAGGGGAATAATTCAGGAATAGACACATATTAATACTATGTTTTACAAAGGTAACCAATCATATTTGATTTCAAGACCGGATAAGAAAAGCAGACAAGTTGTACCTAATTGAAATTAAAAGGTAACATTTTTGCTGGAAAATCTTATAATTTACATTACCTAAAGTTAATATTGCAGAATGGTCTTAAAAGGAGCTAAGTTTTTCTATAAAAAATTATTTTAACGATTTTTTCCGACCAACTCGGAAAAAATTGTTAAAATAAAACCTGCATTATTTCTTAACATTATGGACTAATTTGGCGCTGACATAACATAACATCTATTTCTATTGTCCCTACCCTACATTCAATTACATAACAAACATACGCACAATATAACGGTAAAGTTAATGACCCCATTATTCCATTCATACCTGCGCGTACGCCATACAAAACCTCGATAATCTTTTGTTACCAACCGACCGATTTCGACAACTGTTTTGAAATAATCGATTTCCTATCGACAATAGATCGAAACGATTATGTCAGCGGCCGGCGAGATGAGTTTTTGATTCGATATAAATTGCTTGTCAAAATATAGGTATGTAAGTACCAATTTTAATGTTCGAAAACAAGTTTTCCTATAATATATTTTCACTTTAACTACCGAAAGTTGTATCTTATTATTTTTTATTAGAAGTTCTACTAAGTGTCACGCTCGGGCTCGCTAGTCGCTAGCGTCTACGTAAAATGTTTGCATGGCATATTAGTACACTTCCCTTTTTAGCCATCATATATTTATTTACATTGTCAAGCGAGTCCTAGATATTATTAGATTTACGGTCCAAATATATTTGGCAGATTGTTTATTTTATTTTTCAATTGTTTTTTTGTTTCATAAAATAAAATAAGCTAAAAAGAAAATGTTTTTTACCCAAATTAAGTAGCTTAGTTATTTCAACTTTAAATAAAATAAGTTTCAAATCGTTTTGGAACCCAACGACTATCTAATTAGCTTTTTGTCGCTGTTTTTAAGTAATCAAGTTAAATATTCGAATATAATCGTGAGCTATCATTAGCGCAACAATAGCGCGCGCAACGTAAAACGTCAGTAATTAGTATAAAATAAAAGAAAAGCAGCCATTTTAGTTACCTTAACGGTGATTTGTTTTGGTCGCGGACTTTACAGTTAGACAAATATCCGTGGCGAAACCGTTGCTTACCTGAAAAAATACAGAAAATATGATTACTCAACAACAATTTTAATATAAATAATTTTACATACAAAGCATAATATCATGGCCAAGACTAATCCCTTTGACTCAGCGCACAATAATCTTCATTTACACACTTAGGTATAAACATATTAAGTGCAATTTGCCACAAGACAACTCATCAATACATAGTATAAAACAAAGTCGCTTCCCGCTGTCTGTATGCCCCTATGTATGCTTAGATCTTTAAAACTACGCAACGGATTTTGATGCGGTTTTTTTAATAGATAAATGATTCGAGAGGAAGGTATATATGTATAATACATTCTAATTAAATTTGCAAATAGTAGAGAAAGCCGTGCGAAGCCGGGGCGGGTCGCTAGTTAAGTATAAATAGATAATATTTCGATATCAATGAAAACAGTTTGAACGATCAATTCAGCGTGAAATAGTTTTTACCCTCACTAGGCGACAATTGATGGGCCCATGTTGCAACGTCGCGGTGAAATTGAAAACTCTTCAAAAACAAAGTTGGGTACTATTCCGTTAGAACGGTTGCGGTTAGCCGTGCGTACTGAGCGAATGTAATCACCTTTGTTGGTGATTGATTAATTTGTTGCTAAAGATTACATTTTACTCGACCCTTCTAGAGGGCTTATGCGAGGCGGATTGTGGCAAGAAGTAATGGTAAATAAATAAATATCTCCAACGAACACACTAACTGTATTATCTCAAACTAAGTAACGCTTGTACTATATAGATACCATGGACAAGGGCGATCAGTCTGCTAATGGTATACATTTTCAGTCTATCGGACATCCATTTGGTTGACAATATTATTCTTTGCCAAAAATCGACAGCCTGTTAAATCCAGCAATGTCAATCTACATGGTATGTTACTATGTGTTACTATAGAAGACTGCTAACATATTAGTTTTGTTTTAATTTAAATGAAATCAATGAAATGGCTTTCGTGATTATACTATACAATTATTTATTATGAGTTTGTCGGGATGCAGCAATAAAATGTGATTAAGATAGGACCTCTAACACTCCCCGTAACATATAACATTGGGAGCAATTAAAGTTGCAAATAGCGTCGGGCGCGCCATCTGACGGCCCGGTTACATTATTTAACATAAATAATCACAGTGAAAGTCGCTAGATGAATACTAAACATCAAGTCGTCGTGTTACGTCATCGTAATTGGGTTCAGAGCAAGCAAGAGAAGACTGACTGAATATGCCAACACCTAGTAGGTACAAGTAATCCGGTTGCAGGCGTTTTCCATAGAAAAATTCCTGAAGGAACTGATACTCCTCAAAATAGTTAAACCCATTCGATTTTGTATATTTTAGTAGGTACTCAAGCACTAATGCTACAACAAGTATCTTACTTTATATATGATATAACTATAGATCTTTCAAATTCAATCTCGGTTTTTATTGGTTGATTACGGTAACGGAAAAAATATCGTGAGAAAACCTAATCATCTAGAAAATTCACAAAACCACACTCAGTCAATGGCCTAAAGCCTCAAGCGGAAGTACCGGCGAGATAAAAGAAGCCTCACTACCATGACCGAACCAATCTCCAAACCCTACAGTTTACCAAATTAAATCGATTACTCAAAAATCGATTGGAACCCGAAAAATTGAATTCCAAACAAAAACATCCGATCAGCGATCCAATTTACATCGAGTCATCGAACATCGGATAACAATGGGTTTACGTAACTGGCAAGTCCGTAGTACCGTAGTAAGTAGGTCTATTTTAACACTCCACTGGACAGTAACGAACCATGACTGAACTGTGTGGGGTATTGAAGCGATTTTTTTTAAGTTTACTGACCTTTAGGGATGAGCTGATATTTGTGAGGTGAGCTATGATACGGAATTGATGAGTGAATAGAGATTCGTATTGAATGGCACTTGGTAGCCTTATTTCAAGGATTGATAGATTGATAGAGCAATGCTGTGACGACACGTTTAGGTAGAGACTGCAAATTATGTATTAGGTTTCTTGCTTATTAATATCGAATGTGTCAACTGATCATTTGTCTTTAAAGATAGAGACGACGTGGACGTAGTTTCCATTATATCCTCACCATAAAATTAATATGGGTAGGTACTAGCGTCGGAAATAATTAGAGACACATTGTAGAGAAACTAAGATCCATAGATCCCTAGTTTTTTGCATTTTCCATTATTTGTATCGAAAAAAATAGCTGAAGATAATGCAATAGTGTTACATTGTAATACCTTCAGCAAATTTTTATCTCTTTCACACACATCATTCCACAACATCCAACAAAGATGGGCACCACTCAATCACATATTCATGGGACATGTCGACACGCGACGTGTAAAATTTCACTAATTATACATTCATAGTTAACAAATGTTATACAATGCGGAAGCGGTCGGTCGTGATCGTCGGTCGTGACTCTACCTGGCCGACATCTGTGCTGTGGAGGCGGCGGGTACGCCTCCCATCTGGATAGGTGTCCCTTGAACGTAGAGAATGAAAATATAGATATAGGCGGCAGACGCAGATACAGGATTTCATTCATGGAGGGGCTGTTTTTGTGCCATTCATATTACGTATAAAATCGTTATAATCAACAAGAAAATTAAAGTTAAGATTAAATAAATTGCTTCGATCGTTAGTCAGGTTCGGGGGAAGGGGGGAGGGAAATCTAAATACCTAATAAACTACCTAAAAATTAATAAGTAATAATAAATTATGGTAACGACTTTATTCTATTACAAAACCTGTCATATTTCTTATTGTAAGTAATTAAATAGATCTATTTAATTTACTAACAATATAATCACATTGCTTGAGGCTGGAACAAAATGATATTCATATATCAACGGATTACACACCAGCATTAATAGCAACTTTTAACTTTATTCTGAAGGAAATAAACTCTATTTTTGACGATAAATTGCCGTGAAGTTCATACATCACTGCATTTTTTTTTGTATAATACGTGTGGGTGACTTATAGTCTCTTATGCAAAAACTGATGGTCCCCATTATTTATTTTTTATACATAACCAGACGAATGAAATAATGGACGTTGTAAGTACAATGGGCGGATTTCAATGTCGTTGCTTACAAAAAACCATAAGTCTTAGATTAATGGTTGTATCTACATACATAGGTACACATGCCCATTGTATTAGATTAGATATACAAAGGTTGTACTAAAAAAGTAAGGTTAAATAGATGAATATTTTTAGCCAGAAAAATAATAATATCATGCTAATTAATCAGTTTTTAAGTATAGAAGAAAAAATATATAAATACAAATTTTGTGATAAGATGAAAATAAATAATATAAAAATTTAATCATAGACTGCTCATAACCCTCCTTATTGCTTAACTGTAGTCGGGTAAAAACATAACACCTCCTTTCTATGATCCCCTAGTCGGATAATATTAGATTGTGGAAAGTTAATATGATGAAACTCGTGGAAAAATGAGAAATTATGAGGAATATAAGTCTAAATAACTCTTCCCCACTGAACCCCAGTTCCGAACAAAAACAACATTAAATCGTTTCTTAGAAGCGTCTCTTTTTGCTCCTTAGTCTGGGCTAAACGGACATCTAAATATAATGATGCACAACATTGATCACTGATGATAAAAACAACATATTTTGCGACGTCACTCCACCTGATTGATGACAACGATGATGATCAATCGTATTTGTCAATTAAATCACATTGATTGAACAATATGGTAAGACGTTATTTTGCATTGTTATGTAGTTTTTTGCCCCAAGCATCCCTTGCAAATATGTATTTGTTGCTTTGCTTCAATATGTTTGAATTGATTTGATTCAACCAACGTATTCATTAAATTGATAAAAAATTATTGTATACTAAAAATACCATGTTCCTTGTTTCATCGTCGAATTTATTTGAACATAAAATAATTTTTTTCAAGAGTTTACATGCAAATAAATTAAATAATGTTGCAGGTGTACTACCCGTCAAAGATAATTATATTGCCATTCTTGTTATAAGATTTCAGCATCGAGAAAGATTTTTTTATTATTCTAGGCGCCCGTTCATCATCTACCTACTCACATGATAGATGTCAAATATCAACGTCTGTCTGTGGTGTGTTAAGATTTTGTAGTAAGTACTTACATATACAATAATATTAATTTTATTATAAGAATTTCTACTTCAGAATTCAGAAACCCAAAACCCCTACAATATAAATTTCTTACGAAGAGCTCCACAGGTACACAAAGATCAACAAACCGAAGGCCGAAAACCCCAAATTTTACAAAATAAAAGAATTAAGATGCGAAGCATTCAAGGTTAGATTTCGACTTCTCTTACTTACTAAAGGCTGCCTTTTTGATCGTGTGTTGCTAATGCAAGGCGAGGCGTGGACCCGCGTCACGGTAATTGATTAGGGTTTTGATCACGCTTGTAAGAGTGCGGTTGTCATGCTCACTTCACGGGCCTGAATGATCCAATCAACATATTTTGTTTAGCACTCGGATTACAGGGAGCTTTATGAGCTAATGGAAATATTAGAGGGCTGCGGGCAATCGGCATTCGAGATCACAAAGTGCTACCATTTCTGAACCTAATTAGTATACAAGTACAAGCTATCCGTATTATTCCGTATATGTAACTCGTCTCCACAGAATAAGTCATTCTTTTAATGGGAAATACATATAAACGTTTCTACGATAAGCTTCCCAATGAAATCCGAGATTTACCTATCAATTGTTTAAAACCATACTTAAAACTAAACTCTGCGCAAAGGGTTATTACAAAATTTCGGATTAATTTTATGATTAATCAGCTTGGGACATAAGAAGCTCAAATCTCGACAGTCAATAATAATGTCAAAGCGTAGCCTGTCTTGCCCTACTAGTCCAAATTACTTATCTATTTCTTGGAAATCTCAAAAGGCAACACACTGGAGCTACTATATTAATTATATTCATACTAGCTGTGCCCCCCGACTTCGTCCGCGTAGTATTTAACGTAGCAAAAATTTCGGGATTATCGGGATTTAAAGTATCCTATATGTTAATCCCGGTTATAAACTATCTGTGTTCCAAATTTCATCCAAATCCGTTCAGTAGTTTTTGCGTGAAGGAGTTACAAACATACATACATACATACATACATCCACACTCACAAACTTTCACTTTTATAATATTAGTAGGATCTGCTACCGTTTGTAATAATCATTAACTATATAAGGAGCTGGCGATTAAAAAAATAAAAGTAATGTTAGATAATGTAAAAAGACAAGCCCGCTGAGATTCTTGCCGGATCTTCTCAGTCCAGGTCGCGTTCCGACCCGGTTGTAGACATAACAATTTTTTTTTATTAAATTAACAATTTGCAAGTGCCCCCGTAGGCCTACACAAAATAAACGCTTTGACTTTGACTATATTACATCAATAAGGGCATCCAGGAATTTTTTGCCACTAAGGTGGCGCCATGATGCACTGACATTGACACTAGACAGTTTAGAAAAGTCTCTCTTTTTTTTGACCTCGCAATAATTTTAATTTGTAATCAAACTGACTGAATTGAAATGAAAAATAATGTCACCCAATCCAATCGAGTGGCAACTGGTGAGCAGACATTTTTGCTTCTCATTCGACGCATTGACAAATGAGCGCTAGAGCTTGTTATCTTCAGCGCAAAACAATCATATTATGTAAATGTATTCATTAGCGCCATGCATTTCACGTAGTGTTCCCGTTCTGGAGCCATATCACCACAGATAAGCAGTTGAACCTAAAATTGATATCACTGATTGCGTTGCGTCGGTTGCAAGGAATATTCTTGTCTCATCACCATTGTCACTCAGTGCAGTAGACCTCACCTCTGAAGGCGATGCATCAATTTCCTCAGAACTTGACACTGGCACGTACACCTCTAAACAAACAACGGCCTCCCTGCATTACGGACCGCTAATTCTGTTGAGGTCACGGCTATTACCATGGCACATGATTTAAAGTCAATTGCACCTCAATATGATTCACTAAAATCTAGTCAATCTAAAATTGCCATAGTACTCACGCAGACTTTGATAGATTCAAGAAAGTTGAAAGAAAAATATGACGTTTTCGGTCGGTTTAATTACTTCGGTAGATTAAATATTTATCAAGGGGACCACACACAGACAACTACATATACAATGGCAGTAAATTTAATTTAAATAGGGTCCTTGGTACTTATTCTGTTTTAAAAATTGCATCCCAATAACGCTTTACTGATGTTCATAATGTTATTTACCGTAATGTTCGTCGATAAGTGTGGTGAAACATCTCTGTCACTAAAAAGATTTCTTCTCGACAAAGACAGGCAATCAATATTTCGAAACGATGGTTGGTTCTTCAAAAAATCAAAATATTTTGTCACCGTTTATTGTGATTTGTTCCATCTAACCCGAGTGTCATATGCCATTGCAAAATGGCAAAAAAATCAAATTTACCTATTGTATATCCATTTGTTAAGTCCGATTTCTACTTTACGAAATATGAAGCTATAAAAAATGTTGGGTACGTTTCGATTCGGTTAATGTGGATTCTGCAATTACCTTAGAGTTGGCAAGAAAAAGAGACCTCAATTGCTACGCTTTCAGTGGCAAACTAGAAATGGACGGAACCAAGAAGGAACACATTACAACCGTAATAACATATTAAACAGAGATTTAAAACGATTATGGAAACACAGAAACAACGCGGATATTGGAAACATTTTCATATAAAGGCTTTGATCTCGAGCGTCAGAACCATATCTAGTTTTGAATAGCAAATAAGAATAATAAAAAAATAAAAATTAGAGCACGTGAACAAATGTTTAGCACAAGAAACTGATTGCTCATATGAGCGTATTAAGCTAGGCTGATTCCATTACTTGTCACCCATGGGTAACAATACACATGGGTGACAAGTATCTAATAGATCCCAATTTTGTTCCGTCCATTGCTCGTTTAATATCTTAATGTGTTTCATATTGCGAACACACATTTTTACCATTATTTTTAACTACCAGGTATTTTAAATTAATGTAAATGGTGTCGTAGGAAGACACTGAGATAATCCATGATTATTCAAGTCATGACTAAACAACGATGCCGCCCATTGGATGCTGCATCTCAAGACAATTAGTCCTCAATTACAAGATATGTTAATGTCAAGTCTATTCCGGAGCAATCCATCTAACCGCCATTTAGTTGACAGGCCAAAAAACGTGGGAACATTCCTACCATTCGTTTGTTTACAAATTAATTTAACTAAAAGGTCGAACACCGAAACGTTGAGACAATTGTAAATAAGATACTTGTCAGAATTTATATACATATACTACTGTGTTATCCAACTCTACTAGTAGTTCACAATCGATATCTGTACCTAATCTCATCGGAATCATTTGAAAAGTTAACTAAGATATTAAGAAATATATTCTCATTGGCTCTGCAACAAGAAGCAATGATAATTTATTTGATAATATCTTCCACTTCTTTCTTACTGGTGTGCGGGTTTCTTTGTGATTAAACCTCTAGTATTTTTACGGTATTAGGCTCGCCACACACTCCCGCTACTGTTATTCTTGTAAGCCATGAAAGACAATGGTGTTCCACGATAACGCCGAGGTTGTACTCCCAACGAGTCCTGGGGTCAAGGTAAGAAATGTCTTAGAACTCGCACTAATTTAACCAAAAGAAAGAATATGAGTTAAAAATATGACTAAATAAGCAACCTGTTATATTTATTTAGCCAAGAAGGCGTTTGTTGGAAGGAGTAAGCAAACCACTATACAACTAGGGCCGCGTGTTTTATCCACCCATGTGTATCAAACAATACATCGTCTGCGTATGGGGGTCCATACCCATAGGGTCCATACCCTCGTTGGGTTAATCAACCTTTATGTGCTAACATTCATCACTCATCTAATAATTAAGTACCCGAGAATGATGACACTATCAAGATGACTTTGTTTGTCTCCCGTTCTGTTTTTGTAGGCATTTTCCTCGTATTTTACATAGCGTACTTTTTGCTAATTTTCTTTATTATATTCAAAGGTCATACGAGTCGTTCAGGTTCTATTGAAACTGACGTCAAACTGTTTCTAGTATTAACTTAAATAAAGTACCTACTTGTATAACCAAAGTAATAAAGAAACAGGTTGATAAATTACTTAAATACAAAAGGAAATATAAAGGGTAACCTGATTTCTTATATTTACGCGAATACTACACATTGAAATAAAACTATTTTTACGTAATTTATATAATTAAATTAATATAATTAAATCCAAAACCAAGCGTACCATTGCAAGACCTCGAGGCACAGTGAGCACTTTCTGCGTGGATCGGACCGCAAACACCAACTAAATTTTGAGGGTACCCAGTTTTTAACTATGACATCAGGACGTCTAACACCTCAGTCCCCCCGTGACCACGGTTGCTGTAAAGCAACCGAAACGTCTCGGGAACATAAAAAGTAAAAATAAACGCGATATAATCCGTAAAAATTGTTTTATTTCAAGGGTAAACTGATTTTTCAAAATCTGATTTGTGTCAGGTACCTTACAACACATCATAAGTAAGTGTAGTACTCAGCCACTTATTATGGAGATCAACCAACCAATCAGTAAGTACTTATAATAAACAGTTTTAAGTTCAATAATTAAACATGTATCTTCGTTTAGCAACAAATTAAACTTAGATCGTACCAGGACCGATGTTATTGAGTTGGTAATGTTTAAGTAAATATTCATCAAACATAAGACATTTGTTAGAGTTGCTTAAGCATTCATAGCACAATTAAAACAAACGGATTCGCTCGCCTCTCGACCTTGCGCGCGCGTGCTTTTTGCTACCAACGCCGCTCAAAAATTAGTTTTTACTGACGCTAATTACGATGTTCATGCTATTCTAATTACGTGTCTAAGAGGATTTGCAGGTTTTTGTGGCAATAACGTGAAATACTGCTTTTTATGCTTTAGTTTTCCTTAGGGATGACGTAAAGAAACACGTCAAAATATTATGTTTCTATCAAATATTTACATCACGGAATCCTCTAAAGCTCTTATGTAAATACGTATTATCTGTATATAGTTACTACAATTACTTATGAAGATAGGTATATTTTAACGTTTTTGCATATCTGACGCCAAACAGGGACATTTTAAAGCCAAGTAAAATAGAAACTGATAAACACACTTCTTTGTTATTATTAATGACTGTAGAATGGGTTTTGAAGGAAACATTATCATCGCTACCGTTATAAAAAGTACCCATTAAAATGTCAGTCTCTATATTTTTACATATTTTACATGTTAAAACATTCTAAACAATTTCTACGAACTCGGGAAGTGCACTATAACCTCATTTGCCTGCCACTGACAGTATTTGTCAAGCAAATAAATGAGTGATAAAAAACTTGGAGCGTGAAACTAACCATCAAAGAAGAGGTGCTTAAGCAACCACAAGCCTGACTAAACGGACCGAGCAGATTAGCAAACTGAGGAAACAAAATCCGGAACAGAATTTCGGAATAAACTTCGCAATTTCGCGGATGACGCAAACTTATACATCAAGACTAAACGCCGCGCCGTTAATTTTAACTCTTTTATTCAAAAACCTAAACCCCGTTTGATGTGACTGACTGTGCACAAATCTAAACAATTAGTTCTAAGATTGTGTAATCAGGTTGTTGCGGTGAAAATGCGCAGATTTTAAAACCATGTGTTGCAAATTGTGATTTTGCTTCAGAAATTGCGGGTTGATTGTGAAGAAATAGAGGTCAAGCGATGATTGTTATTGTAGATGTGGTCATACAGATGAGCAAAATAGAAAATAATTAGTTTTTTGGTAACACCTTCAATCCTATAAATTACAACTTTAAGATTAGGTTTTGTAGCTCTACGCTTTAAGCTTGCTAGTTGCTAACGCCTATGTAATGTATTAGTGTAGTAAATAGTACACCTATCGGTCACGCGAGGAACTAATGATTCATCATAGTATCCTTGCGAAATATTAAAATAACCTCCTAAGGAACCTTCTGGAACAACCGCGATGCCCGTCTTGCTTTACTAAAAAAATATTTCGAAGTACGCAATTTAAAAACAAAAAATCATAAAGTCCATCATCTTCGGTAGAGTGACACTTTTGTAATCTTACATTTCCGACAACTTTTTTTATATAATATAACGAAGTCGGCAAACAAGCGTACGACTCGCTTGATGTTAAGCAGTTACTGTAGCCTGCAGCTGCTTGCGATACAGAAGACATTGCTTGTACGTTACCGACATGAAGGGGAGTAGGACGGAAAGAGGGGAAGGCTCGAGCTTCCGTCTCTCTCACTCATTGTACGAAACGCAACTTGTCCGTTTATGAGTTGTATTAAATTGGCTCTACCACTGTAAAACCATTTTACTAATCTCTATCATATGCAATATTGTGGGAAAGCGCATCATTGCAGAATACTTAACAGTACTGTTACGAGTACTAACCTGGTATAGTTAAAAATCCCATTCCCACATACATAGCTGTGACTTGCAGCAGTTAAAGCGAGCAACCGCCTTTTTTGTCATCGGCAAGTGTTTGATCACGCAACTATGAGCCAGAACATGAGATCATTTCAATAGCAATGTTCGTGAGTGTGTAAAAACAAATACCTACCACGACACTCGTGCATCATGTTTGTAAAATACACTTCTGTCCTATCGAGCTATTTGTGAAGAGTGTATTCTTTAAAACAAACCTACAATCGTGTCTGTCGTTTCTGAAGCAGGGTATATCTACATTCTACAGTCGTTTATGATCATTCCCATGTGAGTCGTAGATAAAAAGTCAATAGCGCGTACCATTCATATTTACTGTTATTATTAATTAAATTGTATGACATGGTGGTGTTTGGCAAATGATGTAAGCAACACATTGTAAATAAATTTTTAAAAAAAATTATATCAGATTTAACTTGAAAAATAACTTATACCAAACAAGCTTGTGCCCACACCTTCGCTAGAGTAGATTTTATTTTCTGAATGTCGAGAACAGCGCCACCTATTGAGTCTAAATATAGCAAAAACCGCGAGATCCCATAAGTACAAAAAATCATCTAAATCGGTTAGGTCGTTTAGGAGGCGAAGAATTATATACCTTTAATAAATATATGACAGACCTTGTTTTTGAAATTAGGTAAGTATGCGTGTGGGTTATCCCAAAAAAAAACAAAAGCTATTTTGGGATTCAAGTGGACGGAAATATCTGAATTATCAAACAAAACATGAAACAAATACCTTTCATATGTTATGTGTTCAGAGTAAATTAAAGAGAATTCGAAACATATTTTGACCATAAACAATACATACTAATTTTGACGGTGAGGACCGCGTCAAAAACTTTTTTCTGCAACATTTTTACTATAATCCTCAACTTCTTTGACCATAATTTACTTAAAATCATCAGAAAACCAACGTTTTAGTTCATCGTACAAACTCGTTTTGGGAATTACAATCTTAACAAAAAATACAGTTAAATACAGATTCTGGTTAACAAAAAACACATTTTTTACATCCTAACGGAAACATAATCCATTAATCTACACGATTTTGCGTTAATCATATAAACACCCGCTAATAGTCGACATTTTATTAAAAAAAACAGCTACAAATACAACAAAAACTGTATATTGAATTAAATACGAAACGTCTAGCTCACGACGTTATGACATGGTTTCATCGTAACCAGTCATCGTTAATCATTCACTAATTGCTTTTTATTTTTTTCTGTACATATTATATGTAGCGTATTAGGTACATAGGTAGAGACATAAAGACATACACCATCACGCCTGTGTGCGCCGAAGAGGTCGGCCGGCACATCTCGTCGATGAAGGTATTTTTATACTTTCTCAATGCAAAGGCCTCAATCCACCGTCCACAGGGGAACATGCATTGCAATAAATGTCTGGTTTAATGCAATGGGGAATATGCATGTTCTTATTTATTTTTGTTCACAGTTTTCATATTTGAAAATAAAAAATACTGTAATGTATTTAAATTATTTCAATTATGTGTTATAATATAAATAGTTCTCGAGATGATTTTCATTTTTAACACGTTGATGCTAGTTGCGTATACGGTGCGGCGTCATAGGAATCGGTAAGGCAAAGGTAGTACGCGCTTCAGTACATTTATCTAAGCAAAATGAGCTAAACCTCTTATTGCGATTATTCCGCGAGCAAAAAAATTGTGTTGTGCCAAAGTGTGTAATTACGAAGATCAAAGCAAGGAAAAATATAAATTTGCCGAAGTTATTACTGCATGTAACTTCAAAACTCCTTGAACAAATTGGATTTCTAGTCATAAATACCTTTGTTTCAAAGTTTTAAGCTTTTTTTTCCACCCATTGATATTCTTCATAGGCTCGATAGGGGTATTATACATTGGGACAAGAATACCATTGGTGCATGCTTACTTCTACTACCCCCTATTAAAAATACAAAGTAGTTTAATGACTGGTTTGCTCACTTAAAGTTCCCGTGGGAATAAATCAAAAGCCTAATTTCCAGTAAACAATTAAATATTATAATTCACGATCCGCTTAAACCTCGTCGTGGCAAAGGCCGCATTGACCCATAAAACCTGCTTTTATCGCGAATTTCCTGCCGTGTGTGACCCCAAAACAGAGTTCGTGTACATTATTATTACTGCGAGAATTACCTATGCACGATTACAAACAGCCTTTATGCTAAAAATGGAGGCATATATTAGCTGTTTGTTATTTACACAAATACGCTATGTACTAGTTTCCGTATATGATTAGGTACCACTGTATAATCAATTATTGAATCTCTAGCAAGAATTTGTCGCCCGCTAGTCGCTACCGACTGCATTCATAATTGTATCAAAATTAAGTAAATTAATATTTATCTACGTATCTACTTATAAATTGTACCACTCAATTATGACATCATATTAGGTTGTATTGTTTTCTAAACTATAAACATCTGTATTTATGCCTATTCTAAATTAATTTTGAAAATTATTTTACTAGTAGTTATCGTTTAACACACCATAAAAACATAAGTCATGTCCAATGCCCATTTCAATAATATTGTTAGAGCCACTTAAGGAACTCGTTTCACGGTGGTGGATAGTAATTCTGTTTGAACACAACCTAATCAGTACTAAACTTAACGTATTATTCTTAATACATAACTTTTGGTTCGCCCTCTCTTTCAACCTTACAATAGGTCAAAAACTCAAACAATAATATTGACACTCATATATTTTAAAGTTGTTTAAAGTTAATACAATAAATATAAAGCTAATAAAATAATAAGTCAATAGTAAATATTTTTCAAATGAGTCCCTGCTGCACACACAGCGTAACCTCCAAAGAGTTGTTTACAAAATCGCAATGCACGCGTGCACACGAACCTGCGAGGATCATGCGCGAGCGCAGAGAAACGTGCCAACATCTGGCCGTGCAAGATAAGTGTGTGGAATGTCCTTTATTCAAGATAAGATGATAGGGGTCTAGGTTTCTTGCATTTCACGAACGCAACCATTCTTGCGCGAATATTGCACATAAATATTAGAAAAAAACTAGCTGGGCCCGCGAAATCGTCCGCGTGAAATGTAACTTAACAAATTTTTTATTAAACATACAATGTTTGTTCAGTTCGCAGAGTTTACTAAAATAATGAAGTTGATAAAGAAACACCAATGCTAAGTTTAATCTAATTTTCTTTAGATACCTATCGCAAAAGCCCGCTCCCGCGTTCTGAGCCCGCTCGACAGGACCCATTTTTATAAAATAAAAGTAGCCTTAGTTACTGCTCATGACATCAGCTATCTGCCAGTGAAATTCACGTCAAAATCAGTCCAGCCTTTCCGGAGATTACCCGGAACAAACATAAATACAGACAGACAAAACCTTTTTAAATCGCGTTTTTTGTTAAAGGTGCCGTATGTACTTTCATATGCGTGATATGGATTTAGTGAATTTAGTAATATAAATTTTATTTATTTGTATAGATAACTGACACCAAATAAACCCTAGAGAACTACAACGATCAGATATAAGAAGATAGGTAATTAATTGATTATATTATTTGAAATCGACGTTTATCTGTCTTTACTCAGCAGGTTGAAATTGGCACCGACTTCTTATAACATAATTAATTAATATAATTTGTGATCTGTTAGTACTTTGGGATTTTTATTTTTCATTCATTTGTTTTATAATGTGTTATACGAATTTTAGTAGGTAAGTAGGAATCTTTGAAAGGGCTTTCGACACAAACGTAAAATTAAATTGATTTCAATGTAAAGTCATTATATTAATACAAATGGTCATACAGCTTTTGAATAGCATAAAAACACCTGTCATTACCAACAACATGACATGTAAATCGTTTCTGCTGGCAGACCATCATAATAACTGCTCACCGCACGGGTCAAGGTTTGATGCCGGGTCAAAATAATTACACACGGAGCTATTATGTTTCAATGATCCCACTTCAGCTTGTAAAGATGTGCTTCCTTATATAATTATACATAATTACTTTGTTTGTTTAGGTATCGAAAGTCTTAGTATATAAAGAAGTCGGAATTAGCGCTAGATTTCCTACTTAATTGTGTTGTTTTACAGAACACTTCAGTTTCTTGGAACAAAATATAATTTATGAACATAACTTGAAGTATAATATTACAATTTAATAATTTCTGTCTTACGGTTCCAGTTGTTTATTTTTTCTTATAACTAAGTCGGCAAACAAACGTACAACCCGCCCGATGTTAAGCAGTTACCGTCGCCTATTGATGCTTGCAGTGCTACAGGCATAACTCGCACGTTGCTGTACCTGAACGGCTGTAGTACAGAGGGAGAGCAAGGGATGGGCTTACACCTCTCACTCATTGTACGAAACGTAACTAGGAGAGGGTGTGGGAGGGAGATGGTACTACCCTCGATCGAGCAGGCAGACAGTATGCTTATTTACTAACTTTGATATCTAAAAAGACTGTTGAAATAATAATGGGCGTGTTTATAATCAAATAACAGACAAATAATCAACTCAGAATTTGTAAGAGCACTGTCTGTGGCTGCGCTTTATAAACCGAGACATGTTTTTGTAATATACTAGCTGTGCCCGCGACTTCGTCCGCGTGTAATTTAATTTAACAAAAATTTCGGGATTATTCATCCCCTATTTTATCCCCTTGGAGGTATGATTAATCAAAATCTGTTCTGAGCAGATGCCTACGTCATAACATCTACCTGCATGCCAAATTACAGCCCGATCCGTCCAGTGGTTTGGGCTGTGCGTTGATAGATCACTATGTCAGTCAGTCAGTCAGTCAGTCACCTTTGAGTTATATATATTTAGATAGTCCACTCTACAGTAATACTCTACGCTCTATGCGCCTCACCGGTTGGGAGCACATGCTCTACACGATCCGACCTCTACCTACCCATGATGCGACCTCTGTCAGTTCACAGAACTATGTATCGTAAACACTACACCTTCATTTGTTTTAACATTTCCAAGAACAAGCCTTCCAAGTATTTGCACAAGTATGATGAAATGTTTCACTCGAACTTTATTGACGCTGTATTCTTATAACTTATATTTGAGGGGATAAAATCTAAACTCGAGTAACAATACCATTGTACGGTTGATACATTATTGCATGGCATATGTGATGGTAGCGATGGTATGTTCACAGAATTGGTGAAGTGCCTAGTTTATATGCAAAACGAATAGGTTAATGTGAGGATGCTTTATTTCGTAGCTTGAATTCGTATTAGTTTAGTGTACCATGTTGTAGTTTGAGCAATTCTATTGGTTGTTTTGTAACGGATTGATTTTAAATGTCGGATATTTATTAAACAGCCAGGCTTGAACGAGTGTTTTTTATACCACTGTGTTGTCATCAGCACATACTTACCTCCTATTAAAAAAGTCATATTTACTTGAGTAGTTATACAGCAGCCTGTATATGCGTCCTATCAACATCCATTGGTACTGAGACGGGTGGGTAACAACAGGATTGCAGATATTTATAAACTCAACGGTACAGGGAATGCTCTATTGTAGCTCTACCAAAGAGTTTATACCTACGTTCGCTAAAGTGTTTATGTAAATCCTATCATAGAGTGCACATTCTTATAGGCACACATCGGCCATAGGTAACAAAAGTGTAAGCTGTATAGATAAACAGCTTACACACAGCGAACAGATGTCCGCCCCTCCCACCTATAGTTAGATTATAAAATGATTATCATAACTAACCAGTCAGAGATTACGATAACTCGAGTGAATTCCATGCGTACGCAACGCCGCAGTTTCTAAAACCTGCGCCCGCGCCGCTTGCTGGACACGGCGGCCTCCGTGCGACGTGCTCGAACCACTTTCTTCTATGAGAGACACTTGATAGACATAAGATACAATATCGACATAATCTCAGTTGACTATGAGCTTAAACATTGTTAAAGGTTATTCATTGTAATATCCAAGTATTCTGAATTGCTAAAGCAACCGTAATACCGCAATACCGTAGTTAACCACTAATCATTATTTTATTTGAACTTATTGGAGTTGTACCAATTTCAAGCTGACTCCATGTTAAACTGTGGTAAAGCCAAGTTATTGCCAAGACTAACAGAAAGTTATTCAATATTTAAAAGCTTAATACTAAACAATAACAGTGGTTAATTTAAATTACGTGATATTGTCTTATCGTCACTCAGTTTAACATAGACATCCAAATCATATGCATGTCAACGTCCAAAGATAATAATTAATTGAAATTTACAGGCCTTGACATTTAATAAGCCTCGTTAACAATTTGATGTTTCATATCTTGATATTTGGGTGGACGGGCAGATTGATTAGCTTCATACAGCTCACGGCCTGGTAAAAATAAAGGCACTGCAATACCAAAGAAAGTATCCTCATGGTTTTATATAAAAGTAGCTATATGATCAAAAGTGGAACATTCATGACACACTTTACAGATAAATCCTATTTAAAAGATACAAAACGGATTTTTATCCACGACTAGCGGCCCGCCCCGGCTTCGCACGGGTACATTGCGGTTACATTATTCGAGTTTTAGTAAGGATCCCTAATTTTTTTGAAAATATATTATAGCCTATGTCACCTGGGGATAGTGTAGCTTCCCAACAGTGAAAGAATTTTTCAAATCGGTTCATTAGTTTCGGAGCCTATTCATTACAATCAAACAAACAAAGTTTTCCTCTTTATAATATTAGTATGACAATATCATCGATTTACAAAATGAAATAATTACCTAATGTTAATTAATAGGCACGTTAACATTTAAATCTGCTGACTGTATTTCAAGAGCTCCAACAATAATAAAAGAGATACTGAGTTCGTTATAATCGTTTTGACCTCAATTATCGATCCTCTAAGTATTTCGTTCGTGTATTAGATTTGTTCCCAGTACCCTTAGACTACCCAGAGTTTTTATTTTTGTCACATCTATAGTAACACCGATTATTGTGTGTATATTAGTATATATGGTATATATCTAACGTGCCTGCGATGCCTAAGCATTAATAAATAAATAAAATAGTTACAGATTTCTATCAAAAAGTAGAGACCCAACATAATATCGTTGTGAATATTTCGTACATTTTGATACAAACTGGGGATTTTAATATTTCGTAATTTTTCTTCACTTACACAATATCTGACCTGCCTCTACATTTTTATGACACAGTAGTTCCGTATGCAACAGAAATCCTGCATAACACACATAATGTCCGTTGGTTGGGCAATAAAAAGAGCTGAAATAATGCGGCGCCGGCGTCACGAGCGAGGTGCCGGACTTTCTCCCAAGAAAGTAAAAGTGGTCCGGTCGGCCTCTCAGATATCGCACTGTTTACTACAGTTTGTGTATCACGCCATGGAACATCGTTAGAAGCTACTTATACCTATAAGTATCGATAGTATAGTGGTTACATCATTAGGATCCACCAATGGTACCTTGGTTGGCATGTAGAGTTTACGAAGCAAGTGAAATAAGAGTAGGAATATGACTAACAGCAAGAAACTGAAAGAACTTAACACATTTCCTGGTAAGTTTTTATGGAGTTATTTTCCTCCTAGGATGTGATTCGAATAATAGGAATTAGACAGGTACTCCTTGGTAAAGTATACCGGCGCAGACTTGACTCACCTGTATCTACCCTTGCTGAGTTACGAGTTCTGGCAACGAGCTTTCTTGAACTCGCCTATCATATGTGTGACATTTCGCATTTCCCATAAGCCTTCATAGTCCTGACGCTTTGAAATCTGATCACAGAAATTAAGTAACACCTATGAATAAGTATATGCTGTATTTTTCTTCCGCAGAAACCAAAGAAAGTAAAAGCGGCGGGCTTGACTTTCCAATCAGTGTTTACTTAACACCTGGTTTTTATGCCGATTATATTTTGAACTGTTAAGTGTATTGAATAACTGTTTGTTATCTAAGTGTGTGTAATGTTTATGCAATACCTGTCAAATTCGGGATCTATTATTAGATAATAGTAACTTTAGCCAATCATCATAATTTATTTTTATCAATGGTTTATTGATAAAATAGATGAATTAACTAACTTTCCTTGTCACCCATATTCCCTGTACCCCCTACGAAGTAACCTTGACATAGTTACCACCCCCCAATACTCGCCTTAATTTACAGACTGGAGCCCACAAAGTCCTCGGATCTCATCTGAGAGTGACTTTAAAATAACTACGATGATTAAGTTTTCAGAACAGACACTAGATTTGTTTACATCCTTTACCATAACATAAACAAAATTAAATATTCACACATGTGACATCTCGACTCGAAGTCTAGAAACAGGCGCGAAACAAGCCTCCACAATGTTTATTTATGTAAAAAATACGGGTTTTACTGTATATATGTGTGTCGTACTACCGGGTGCCCGATGTTTTCATCAAACCCGCGACCGGTTCGCATTGACGGCATTCCGGCTGTGTCCTTGCACACTACTGTTTTAACTTATTGTTCCTTTGATTGAACATCTTGTGTTTCTTTATGTGCAGCAGCTTCATTAACACGACTGGTAGGTGAGGGAACATACATATAGGATTTAGTTTTACTTTCTCTTTAAATTTTCTTTGGATGCATCAATAATTTTATATAACAAATTTCGAACGCACGAAAAGGTAGAGGACTGAGGGGAAGAGAGACGAAAGAGGGAAGCGGAATAAGACGCGGTCGGTAAATTTTTGTAAAGTAAAGACATATAAAATATAATAACAATAAAACAAGAAGATACAGTGATTTTATTTTTGAAGATTCCAATCCCACATACATAGTTCTTTAAATATCGTGGGTCACATCCTACTAATATTATAAATGCGAAAGTTTGTGAGTGTGGATGTATGTTTGTTACTCTTTCACGCGAACGGATTTGGAGGAAATTTGGAACACAGATGGTTTATACCCTGGATTAACACATAGAATACTTTACATAAGTCTACGCGGACGAAGTCGCGGGCAGTAACTAGTTCCAAATAAACCTAAAATTGTCCTAATTTTGTTGGCTACAAACTACGATTAAACTAAATGACACACTAAAAATATTAGTCTAGATCATGCAATAGCTACAATTAGTTCAGTCAAGTTTAGTAAATGTACCTACATATTACATATACACGACCGCTTGGCGCAGTGGTTCGAGCGTAGGCCGCTCGGCTCACTGCACATGGTTATTGCGGGTTCGGTTCCCGCCGGGCCAATTTCGGAAATGGTATTTTCGTAATTTGCTCAGGTCTGGGTGTAACTGGGATCGCCCCCAGTCCATTGCACGGTACCCATAGTACAAGCATTGCTTAGCTAGGGACCATACAGTTAGTGTGTCAATCTGGCGATATTTATTTATTTATATTCACAGAATGACGAATGAAATTGTATTATTAGGTAGATGTAAGTAATAGTATGGCGCTCATAGTGAATCGTTATCTACGGATCGATAATCGATTGGAGGATAAGCTTAGATAGGTTATTCAGAGATGGGTGACTGACCATTTAGTCACAATAATAACTGAGTGGCTTCGTGCCTCGGAGAGCACGTATAGCCGTCACTTCTGCGCCGGACCTCCTTTCCTTCGGATTGTCGTAATGAGAGTAAGAGGAGTGTACCTGTGCTTGCGCACAACACATCTATACAAATAAATAAAATTGGAGTGTCTGTTTGTAATATCAAAATAACACCTTTTCACTAAATGCATATGAAAGTACATACGATACCTATAGCAAAAACGCGAATTAAAAATTTTTTGTCTGTCTGTCTGTCTGTCTGTCTGTCTGTCTGTCTGTCTGTCTGTCTGTCTGTCTGTCTGTCTGTCTGTGTGTTTGTTCCGGGTAATCTCCGAAACGGCTGGACCGATTTCGACGGGACTTTCACTGGCAGATAGCTGATCTTATAGCGGGTAACTTAGGCTACTTTGATTTTAGAAAAACAATTAGGGTTCCGCGTAAAAAAATAAAAACACTTGAAATCAAAGAGTATCTCCGAAACGGCTGGACCGATTTTGACGGGACTATCACTGTTAGATAGCTGATGTTAAAAGCATTAACTGAGGCTACTTTTATTTTAGAAAAACAAAATTAAAAAAATGGGTCCTGTTGCGCGGGCTCAGAACGCGGGAGCGGGCTTTATTGTTAAGTTAAATTAAATTCCACGCGGGCGAAGTCGCGGGCTCAGCTAGTGTGCAATATAATATGTCCTGGGTAGTCGGAGTCTTCGTTGAGATTGGCCAGCGTGATCGAAATTTGGTTAGGAGGACTACATAACAATTCATAGGTATGATGTTAGAAGAACAGGCGTCAAAACTTGTGAGGTAATAATATAATTTTACCGAGGATCGCGGTACACTATTATAAAACGCGAACATATTATTATTATACTCTCCAGCTAGTTACAGGCCCTTACGTCGTCGTAGCAGTCACATTGCAGCGTGTATCATTATATAAACAAAAGGAAAACATATAAGCTAATGTCTGAAATCAGTTAGGCCTTCCCGAACTTCCGTTAAGAACAAACGGTCAAAGTACGTAACTCTAGGAAATAAAAGAAAAACAATAATCTGTGGCCGCCATTAATTAATTAATCAAATATTTTAAAATAACAGTTTTTATCGACGTGCGTGATCGCTGCGGACACTTATCTCAAACACCACAGTCACGACAATCACGATTTTACGTCGATAAAAAATTTGTTCTTATGTAGCAAATGTTTTTCTTGAAAAAATCTATATCTACCTAGTTACTAGTACCTATTTTGACTAGTACCAAATAAATGCTGGGAGTATTAAATAGTAAACCAATAAAATAAGAAGAATAATGGTATTCCCAGAATTGTCTGAGCTAATACTACATTTAAGAATTTTCGCAAATTCTCTTAACATAAACAATAGCTCAGGTAGCTATAAAACAATTGAATAAGGTCGGTTATAAAAACGTGAAAAGCGGATATAATAACGAAAATAATAAATGTCTACGCACTTCTGAACATGTAAAAGGAACCATGACATTACAGAATAAGGTCTAAATTGAATCATAGATATCGGGAAAGCGTTCGTGTCAGTTACAGCGTTCCATCAGGCATGCGCGGGCGCTTTTCCCGAGGTATTGCTTTCTAGCGGGCCGTGCGTGACGGAACATGAAATAATAATAATAAAGAAATGCAAAACATATTACTCTCCCTTACCTTTCAATAGCATTGTCTCTTTCCAAAAATTATAATTTATATTTCATCAAGGAATAATGTTATTACATATTGGTATTTACCTCAAGAATTCGCTATTATTAATATTTGGATACAAGAATAGAAGGCAGAAATAATAGTTTCTACTATTTAGATTCATGGACGAAACGGATGGGCATACAATTTAGTTTAGTTTGTGTTACAACAGAATCCCAATGACAATCAATTCCCAATCCTAAAATGGGCAATTTTATTTGAATGCCTGAATAACGTTATTCAAATAGAACTAAAACAATAGCCGTACTATCAGTAGGAGTGCATCCAATCGCTGTGGTGCAGTGCGTATTATGTTACAAAGACAATTAGCGGTGGAAATCTTTAAAACAATAGTAGGGTGACATTGGTGATGCCTTGACCTGGGAGTTCTGAGACCTCAACATCCGCACACAATGGGGCCAAGAGAAAATATTCACACAGAATATTTGTGGACATGAAGTCTGACAGACTGCAGTGGAATGTGTGAGGTTCATTCGTTTATCTCCCGAGAAAAGGTTGTTACAGTCACTGGACGCGTGATGATGAAAAGTTAAAATCCCTCTACTGTAATAACCTCAAAAAAGTTATAAGGACAATCTGCATCTTTTTCAATCTAATTCTTGTTTGCTTCTCTTTTTGCGGAGTCTTCACGTCTCGAAACTGCTGGTGAACTACCTCCCAAATTACCTCAATGCGAGGCATCTATGCCAGATATTCGCATACGTCAGACTGAGGTACGTAAAACACTGCGGAATCTAGACGTGAACAAGGCTAGTGGCCCCGACGGAATACCAGCAATAGTCCTCAAGACATGTGCGCCAGAGCTTGCTCCTATACTGACACGCTTATACCGCCTCTCCCTACAAACTGGGCAGGTACCAAAGGCGTGGAAGCTTGCTAATGTACAACCTGTACCGAAAAAGGGCAGTCGTGCTGACCCTGCCAACTACAGACCCATATCGGTCACGTCCATACTCTGCAAGAGTATGGAACGTGTACTGAACAGTAGGCTCCTGGCATACCTAGAAACGAATGACCTTCTCGGTGACCGACAATATGGCTTTCGCCGGAATCGGTCTACCGGAGATCTTCTAGCGTATGCTACACACATTTGGAGCGAGGCCATCGAAAGGAATGGAGAGGCGATAGCCGTCTCTCTTGACATTTCGAAGGCCTTTGACAGAGTCTGGCACGATAGTCTTCTTAGCAAGCTTCCATCCTATGGTATATCAGCAGCCCTGTGTGTTTGGATATCAGATTTCCTGAGGGAACGGTCGATACGAGTAGTCCTTGACGGCTTCACATCTGACCAATTGGCAATTAATGCCGGGGTACCCCTGGGTCAGTTCTCTCTGCTACTCTTTTCCTGCTGCACATAAACGACCTTCTTAGACCTGGTATCTTTGGGTATGCAGATGACAGCACAGTATCAGAGAGATACTTCTCCGACGCACGAGCCGGGGCAACGCTGATTCAGTCCAAAAGAGAGGCTATGGTCGAAAGGTTGAATTTGACCTTGCAGGCAGTTTCCGATTGGGGCGATGCCAACCTGGTCAAGTTCAATGCTTCCAAGACCCAAGCGTGTCTGTTCTCTGCAAAACGGAGTCCATTCCAACTGACTCCGACTTTCCGGAATGTATCTTTGCCCGTGAGGGACCATCTTGAGCTGCTGGGTGTTACACTCAGTTCTAAGCTCAATTTCGGTCCCTTTATTGAGTCCAAAGCCAAACTTGCTGCAATGAAGCTGGGCATCCTGGGGAAGGCTGTGTGGTGTCGGCCTAAAATAGAATAGCACCAACCCAACTCTTCCCGTGGGTGTCGTACGAGGCGACTAAGGGAAATACACCGGGGGGCGGGCAGCAGCGCCCCTCGCAGAACAACTCCACAACCGAACTGCGATCCCCAACCCGCATGCCCAGCGTGGGGATTACGGGCATAACCCACTAATGACGACACAAGCCAAAAAATGGCCCCTAGTTCCCGGCCGCCTCGCTATTCCTGGCCATGGTAGCGGTCACGGTAACGGCGGGGCAGGGGGTGCTAAGAATCTCCGGGCTACCCCAGGCTACCATTCACTACACAAACTGACCCTGGCTACGTTTAACGGACGCAGGCTTGACCATCATCTAGCGCAGTTGGAAGTGGAGTTAGAGAACATTAAATGGCATGTTCTGGGGTTATGTGAAGTCCGTAGAGAGGGGGAGGACACCGTAACCCTAGACTCGGGCCATCTTCTCTACTTTCGCGAGGGTGATAAAACATCCCAGGGTGGCGTAGGTTTCCTCGTCAATAAGGCCCTCTCTAACAACGTCCAAGAAATCTCCAGTGTGTCGACCAGGGTAGCGTACCTGATCCTTCGGCTATCCAAAAGGTATAGCATGAAGGTCATTCAGGTTTACGCACCGACCTCGACACACTCGGATGATGAAGTGGAGGATATGTATGAAGACATATCCAAAGCCTTACACAACACCACTAAGGCTCACTTCAACGTTGTTATGGGGGACTTTAACGGCAAGGTGGGAACCCAGAGTGGCAACGAATCCCGAATAGGCCCGCATGGTTATGGAGTCCGAAATCACAGGGGGCAAATGCTTGTCAACTTCCTTGAGAAAGAGGAGCTGTTCTTAATGAATTCTTTCTTTAAGAAACAGCCTCAAAGGAAGTGGACATGGCAAAGCCCCGACACTGTGACAAAAAAATGAGATCGACTTCATCATGACGGATAGCAAGCACATATTCAGAGATGTCTCAGTGATCAATAGGTTCAATACCGGATCCGATCACCGACTTCTCCGAGGCTCTCTGAATATCAATTTGAAGCTTGAGAGAAACTGTCTGATGAAGTCCACGCTCCGGCCTGACCCAATTCAAACCATGGCGGGCACTGAGAAGTTTCAGCAGCTCCTCGGGGATAGATTTGTTGCCTTGGAACCCACTGATGACACTGACGAGACTCTACATAATCTGGTCGAAGCGCTGAGGGACGAAGGCATCAAGTTCTGCCAACAGCAGCGTACGGGCAAGAAGTCTAAACTCACGGATAAGACTCTCGGGCTGATGACAAAAAGACGGGAAACCACCCAAGCGACTTCGTCAGAGAGGTCAGACCTGAATAAGCAAATTGCGAAGATGTATCTCTGCCGAGATAGAGGATTTCTACGGCCGTTTGTACGCTGCACATGCCCCTCATATTCGACGGGACGACCACGATTCCAGAGCCACCCTGACACGCCACTATACCAACGAACTGCCGGACATCAGTCAAGACGAGATCGTGTTGGCTCTGAGGCAGCTTAAAAATGGAAAAGCCCCCGGTGAGGACGGAATTACTTCAGAGCTTCTGAAGGCAGGAGGAGCCCCTATTATACAGGAGCTACGGAACCTGTTTAACACCGTCCTTCACAGTGGGAGAACTCCAAAGGCGTGGAGCGGGAGTTTGGTCGTGCTCTTTTTTAAGAAGGGAGATAAAACCCTTCTTAAAAACTACAGACCCATCACACTCCTGAGCCACGTCTATAAGCTGTTCTCACGAGTGGTCACGAATCGTCTCGCTAGGAGACTCGACGAGTTCCAGCCACCGGAACAGGCCGGGTTCCGCGGAGGATATGGCACCATAGACCACATTCACACAGTGAGGCAGATTATACAGAAGTCCGAAGAGTATAATCAGCCTGTGTCTGGCCTTTGTGGACTATGAGAAGGCCTTTGACTCTGTCGAAACCTGGGCTGTTCTGGAATCCTTACAGCGATGCCAAGTGGACTATCGTTACATCAGGGTGTTGAGATGTCTCTATGACGCCGCTACCATGAGTGTCCAAGTACAGGGCCAGCAGTCTAAACCCATCCAACTGCGCAGGGGAGTGAGACAGGGGGATGTGATATCCCCGAAACTGTTCACGAGCGCGCTGGAAGATGTGTTTAAGACGTTGGACTGGAAAGGTAAGGGCATTAACATAAACGGTGAGTACATCTCGCACCTGCGATTCGCTGATGACATAGTTTTAATGGCAGAGACGCTGGAGGAGCTGAACCGGATGCTGGACGGCCTAGCTTCAGCCTCGCGACGCATCGGTCTTGGCATGAATTTGGATAAAACCAAAGTCATGATCAATGGCCACATTGATCCAGGACCGGTGGTCGTACATGGCCACCTTCTTGAAATTGTTTCCGAGTACACGTACCTTGGGCAGATTCTGCAGTTAGGTAAAAACAATTTTGAGAAGGAGGCCAAGAGGAGGATCCAGCTGGGCTGGGCAGCGTTTGGGAAACTACGTCGAGTCTTCTCGTCATCCATACCGCAATGCTTGAAAACGAAAGTTTTCAATCAGTGCGTCCTACCCGTCATGACCTACGGAGCCGAGACGTGGACACTCACGGTAGGGCTGGTCCACCAGTTTAAGGTCGCTCAGCGAGCTATGGAGAGAGCTATGCTCGGAGTTTCTCTGAAGGATAGGATTCGCAATGAATACATCCGACAGAGAACCAAAGTGATCGACATAGCTCAAAGAATTAGCAAGCTGAAGTGGCAGTGGGCTGGCCATATCTCACGAAGAACCGACAACCGCTGGGGTAAACGTGTTCTTGAGTGGAGACCTCGACTCGGCAAGCGTAGTGTAGGACGCCCTCCGACCAGGTGGGATGACGATCTGCGAAAGACTGCAGGCAGACGCTGGATGCGGCAAGCTGAAGACAGGGCGCTATGGCGCTCATTAGAGGAGGCCTATGTCCAGCAGTGGACAAGCATAGGCTGATGATGTGATGATGTGATCCTGGGGAAGGTCAGACGGTACTTCACACCGGGGCAGCTTCTAAATCTATACCAAGCTCAAGTCCGATCGTGTATGGAGTACTGCAGCCATCTTTGGGATGGTTCAGCTAAGTATCAGCTGAAGGCTCTGGACTCAATAGATAAGCGGGCTAGAAGGCTTATTGGCAGCGAATCCCTAGTGCAGGCTAAGTTGCAGAGCCTGGAACACCGACGCAGGGTTGCCAGCCTATCAGTTTTCTACAGAATACATTTCGGGGAGTGTGCGATGGAATTACACGAGTTAATTCCCCCATCTCCATTCTACCATCGGACGACAAGACGCACGCATACAATGCATCGATACACCGTGGACATTCCTTCAGTTCGTACCAAGCGTTTCGCTTCCACTTTTATTGTGCGAACTGCCAAGGAATGGAACACCTTGCCGGCGTCTTTGTTCCCGGTTGACTATAACCTGGATGTTTTCAAGTCGAGAGTGAACAGGTACCTTCTAGGCAAGTATGCACCACCGTAGACCACATCGTCACTTACCATCAGGTGAGATTGTGGTCAAATACTTGCCTATATCTAAATAAAAAAAAAAAAAAATTTTTTTTTGGGATTTCAACATAACAAATAAACGAGAAATGAAAAAGATTTATAACATTTAGTGTTAAGATGTATGATTCGCCTACCAACATATTCTAAGAACTACACTTACCTAAAAAGACCTTGGAGGAATCAATAGGCTAGCTCCCACATATTTTGATTTTATTATACACACGATAAAAAATATTGTAAGACTCATCAAGGTTTAAACTTTCACTAGCTTATAATACCTTAATGTTGTTTCAAACAGACAGAATCGTGAAAGTATCGAGTTTGGAAAAGTACCTACATAAAAAAATAGGTGCGCATTTAATTCATGGCAAGATTAATCTAAACTCTTGCTTTTGTGATCTTACTTTAGGTAGATAACACTAGAATGACTAATGCTTTTAACTTATAGTACTTGCCTCCCTACTATTATTATCCATTGGTACGTTATAATTTAACATAAAGCAGTGAGCCACCGTTTTAAATATAAACATTATTTTGTTGCAGTTGCCGCTAGCCTCTTCGCTTTTCCGGCGTACAACCTCGGTGATAAAATCTTCACAAAACACAACCATCCTTGCCGCCAATAAAACCCTTATTCTGATCAAGTAAAGCTCTTTTTCGATTGAACATTATGGATTAGAAGTTTGCAATTCCTCACATTGTGGGTTGGTTTGTTGTGTACATAATTTAGGAATGTTTAAATGGCAAACTACATACTTAGTTGTAGCGATAAATGAATATTATTTGATGAATGGTGGCACGCAATTTTGAGCTTTACTTCAGGTATTGTTAAGTTTATTATTATTTGAAAAAAAAAAACATTATTAAAACATAGTATTTTCGCGTCTAAGGGGTCATTTTCTGCTCTATATAACAATTATAAAATAAATTGCAAATAAATTTTAGCTTTCTTAGTAAATCAGCTACGAAACTCTTCTATACAAATAAATAAAATTGGAGTGTCTGTTTCATCATCACCTTGCCCTTATCCCACACTAGGTGGAGTCGGCGCAGCACGTTCTCTTCTTCCATTCCAGCCTACAATCCGTCATCTCTGCACTCACTCCCTTTTCGCTCATACCCGCTTCCACGCAGTTCATCCACGTTGGTGATAATAATAACCAGTAATATCACCCAGGTACGGCTCTGCGGTTTTGTTGGATATTCGATAGTATAACCAAACTGTAATAAGATTCCGAAATAACATTCGGTTAGTCGACCGAAAGTGGAACATTGAACTGCATTATTTTATGTTAACTAGTTCTAAAGTTGACTAGCACTAATTAAAGTTGGATAAACTAAACATATTTCCATTCTTCTCACGGCTCTAACGTTGGATGACACCGTTATTTTAGATCAGTCAAATTTTTATTAGGTCTTCATTCAATTTGATGTCCACAAAATAGCCACCAATTTTTTTTTCATTTTTACTTCCCACTTGTTCAATATGAGAGCACTGTGCAGGTATGTTAATTACAAATAACATAATTGCAATTAAGGCAAACTACATATCTCTTATGTAATGCATTATGTAAAGATCCATGTTCCAACTAAATCTCGAAGGCTTGATATTTGCATGTTTATGTAAAACACTATTCTTGTGAACGAATTTATAAGCCGATCAATTTAATAAATTCAAATGTTCCATCCTTGTGAAGATTTAGTGGAACTGTGCCATTGCTAGGTAGTAAAATGTATCTTGCTGTCATTTACAAGAATATTTTAGAACAAAGCGCAAATTGAATGCTCAATCATGTAAACAAACAATATCTAAATATATATAACTCAAAGGTGTCTGAGTGACATAGTGATCTATCAACGCACAGCCCAAACCACTGGACGGATCGGGCGAAATTTGGCATGCAGGTAGATGTTATGACGTAGGCATCCGCTAAGAAAGGATTTTGATTAATTCTACCCCCAAGGGGATAAAATAGGGGATGAAAGTTTGTATGAAACTTTGTCAATTAAATTCCACGCGGACGAAGTCGCGGGCACAGCTAGTTACCTATATAAAGCCGGTTGAATTACCATTAGGGTAAATTTCGCAATTGGCCTTTTCGTAATTTGCCCTGTTTTTAAGTGTCACTGGGATCGCCCCCAATCTATTGTATTTTACAGTACCTATAGTACAAACCCTGATCAGTTTGGGGCCACACAGACGGTGTAATAGGTAGGTATTATATATTTGGCGATAAAAATAAAATAATATTTTTATAATAGATTAATTATTTGGAGTCCTTTTGGGGTGTTAAAAATAAATTGGTTCGAAATAAACAGGTAGGTTGGAAATACTATAAACAAACACAAAACCTCTAGATAGGCTTTTAAAATTGAGTTTTAATAACTTTTTTGATTTTAGACTCTGAAATTGCGGGACATCTAACAACCTAAAAATGTTAACCTTGAAGGTAAAGGAACCTTACTAGAAAATAACCTAATTACTTATATGACTATCCAATTAGTGTAAATAGTTAATGACTCATAAGCGTTTAAATAACAAGTGAATCGCTTAGTCATGTATATTAAAATCTAAGTAGGTACCTACCTACTGAGGAATATTTATTAATAGTTTTTAATTTGCAACAATGTCGTCTTTTTAATGCTCTAGAAGGCAAAATAAACTTTATTACTATAGGATTACAATGCAATGTATTATGAGTATTATGACACTTGTTGTTAAAAAGATGATTACAGGACGTGGGATGATCACGGTAGATCACAACAGATGTTCAAGTTAAAAAATAATAAACAAAAAGTTTATTACGTATTAGAGACCGGTTTTCAATCGATCAAAAAACAATAACTATTCGTTGATGTTCGATGTTCAAAAACATCACAATTGCGCAGTCGAATTTTTGCATAACATGATCGATATTTCGACAAAGCAAAATTTTTTTAATTAAAAAACCTAAGCTTCTATTAATCGCTAAATAATAAATGCATAGGGTTTTGAAAAATAGCTTATCTATTTATTCCAAATTAAAAAAAAACGTTTTATTTGTTAGTAATAAAAAATAGATGTTATTTTTCTTTTACATAATGAAAATATTATATTTACATCGTCTAAACTAATAGAATCATAATATAGTAACATAAGCTTTTCGAAGAAAGTTTCGATACAATAGTCCAATGCTTTAACATCTATTTGCATTCACATTAGCCTTAAATAAGCTTTCACCAGTGAAACTAAGTTTCTAAAGCATAGAGTACATGTAATACCTATCTCTCGATCAATCATCAGAGCTAATGCTGATATTATGCGTCTGTTAGAATGCTTGTTACCAGTAAAAGTTTTATACAAAGGTCATGTAAGACTGTACGCTTTCTCTAGAATTATTTTACTGTAAGGCGAGATTGCTTTACACTCTAATAAATAGATTCTAAAGTAGGAACACTAGAAACATCAAAAAAAAACGAAAACCAAGGAGTTGCTTGCGCATTGAATTTTCATGCTGTTAAGAATGTTATTCCAAATGGGTGTTAGGTAGAATTTACCACCCATTCGGAATAAACTAAGACTCTACCTACCAGGTAGTCTCATCATATCGTCATTGTCTGCCAATCATACGATATATCATTTATATACTGATTTAAGCACATGAATAAGAAATACATCAATTTTGATTATCTAAACCCCGTAAATCTATCTTTAGGCTGAGAGCGATCTTGAGTGCGCTTTTGATATGTCATTTTGTACCGGGATAACATTTCCAAGATCGGTCTCAAACTTGAGATCGATTTAACAATACGGACCTTAGACACGCACTGCGTACATAAGGTACTTGCTAAGATAAACAGTCTGTAAGTCGAGGCATTTAGCACGTACTTAAATGTTCAAGTTCGTCGCCCACTGCTGGTTGGATAATAAAAAATCATACATAAGCCGAGGCTGCGTTCGGTTGGCGTGGGAGTCGGAAAGAGATTTGTACTTAGTACACATTGTCTGGAAATGATGGCGTTATACATTCTATTATCTTGCATTCATTGGAGATCTGAAATTCGCATCTGAGTATGCGCGCAACCTTAATGGTGATTCATTTGTTTGGTGATGAGTAGTAGGTACTATAATGAGTAGATAGGTTCAATTCCACTTTCTCAATGAAGGCGGAAGTGCGCAGTACAGTTTGAACTATCAGAAGTTGTATGAGGGCAGGTGAAGAAAACTTAGTTGTAAATAGCTTGTAGTAGATTTTTTTTGTAAAGCAGTGGTGAGTTCACTCTCCTTCAAAACTTATCATTAGGCAGTGGCGTGCACTCCATAGAGGCATAAAGGCACTGCCTACCCTGAGATTTTAAGACAAAATAATAAATCATAAAATCAAACAGAAAAAAATACTCGAAAATAAATAATCATTTTCATTAAATATTTGAAAAAGCGCGCGCAGAATGTTGTCCTGTGGAGTCTAGTGCTCCCCCCGCTGCCCCCGCTGCTTTTGCGGTGGCAAAAGCATGCACTAAATATGCCTCGAAACTTGTACTAAAAACGCACACATACACACCACTTTCAAACATTTCTATGAATGAAAATGTTCGGGATTTAGGCTCTGCCTTTGGTAATCCGACGAAGTGTAGAAGTTTGAATCGCAATGTAATTTGTTGGCTTAAAGTTTACAATGCGTTTTTGTTACCTTATAGGTATTGAATATTATTGTAGTATTGAATATTATTGTGGAGTTTTTTGGACGCCATTATTGCTAGTTGTCTTGTGTTTGTTTACATGCGTGCTAAATAATTTGAATAATTATAAAATCCTCGTTGTTATGGATAAATTATTTTTGACGTATGTGTTAATGAGATAGGTAACTACATAAATTAAAAGGTGTTTTCTCAAAAAAGTGAATACATATTATATTTTAAACGGTGGATGCGTAAAAAACTTGGATTTGTCGCAGATGAAAGGTAATAAATATTACGAGACAATTATAATGCTAAATTTAACGACTCATTTTCTTGGTTGACGGGATACCGAGATCTTTTTATCGCTAAAGCGTATAAGTAGGTATGTACCTAAAAAATTTGGTAGGTAATTACGAAATACGCAAGGACAACATCGCCATGCCGTGTTGTCTAAAATTTAGATTAGAAAATAACTATGTAGATTTAAGTAATTTATAAATAAATAAATTTGAGTATTTTATTTAGGTTGGGTAGGTAACTAACAGTTTGACTGCTTTCGGTTACACTTGCGGTAAGTACCTACTTACTTAGGTAGGTTTAGTACTTTTATTAGTGTACCTAGGTATATGTACTTGTGAATATCTGCATGAATAGGTAAGTACCTACTTCAGCTAATAAAACGTATTTTAAAGGCCTCTTCGGATAGGTAACTATATCAATATCTATGTAGGTACTTACTAATAACAAAATATGTCCCATTGCGTTCAATAGGTACGATAGCCTAAAACATTAATCCGGGACTAAGCTAGCAAGCAATAGTTCCAGGTACCTACACAGGTAGGTACCTATACCTAATTTTAATTATTTTTATCTACACTGCCTACCGTGTTTCAAAACCCTATGCACGCCACTGTCATTAGGATACTGTTGGGCAACTCCACGGGCAATTTACAACAGACAATTATCTCATACCGAGACATCCTTAGGATATTAGGTTGTAGGTTCACTCGCAAGCCAACATCCTCAGGATCCTGAGGATATCTCATTTAGAGGGGAAGTACGCGTCGAGTTATCTTTTCAGTTCGTTTTTTTTCGCGGAAATTTGCATATTTAAAGGTACCTGACACTCATGTCAGACAGACTCTTGAATACGGTAGTTCGGTCTGTTTGGCCTCTTCTATTTAGGGATCAACCTTTTAAGTTTATAAATTTTAAGGAAAATAAGATGAGGGTGACTCGAGGGTTACTATGCATAATTTCTGCAAGGTAACACCTGTTTCAATAAATTATTTATCTATAAAATACCTACAGGGTCAATATATAGCGCCCCCCCCTCCCTATTTTTTATTTGTTAAACCTAGATTTCTGATGGTATTCCTCTTTTCAGTTAATTCATGTTGACTTCCGAAGTCTCCCGTGTAGTCCTATCTTAACCGGGAGGTCGCACAGACCGCTGGGCGGATCGGCGCGCGCGCCATCGCCACCCAAACTGAATGACTTCATACAATAATGAATAACTCGCGAATTGTCTCGCTACGTCGCGAACAATGGCGACGCTTTGTGATTATAATTACCAATGTTTATGGCTCTTTTCAATGGTAGATAAAGATGAACAATTTCTCTTTTATTTAGTTATGGGAATGGGAAAAAATTTACCTTTATTGTTTCCATGCGAATTTTGACAATTATCTACTTCCAAAACTTTATGCGTTGCGTTATAAGTACCTTCTATGCAAAAGTCGATATTAGTCAGTCAGGGACATTTCATACTGATGTGTTCATCACTTAGACCTCTGCCCACCCACTAGAGAGAAAAGAACAATAGTCTAGTCATAATGAACAACGCGCCCATTTTGCCATCCATTACGAAGTTAAGCATTTCATTTGAAAAGCTTTGTTTCGTAATTTGTAACACTAGGTTCTGTGCCTGAGATCTAAGTTGTTGGACAAAAAATATTTTAGTTAAATTTAAGAAGTAAGCATTTTTTTTTTAATTTATTGAGTAGAACCTAAGCATGTATCTTCAAAGTTATGTTATACGCTTCCAACAATATATTATGATCTAAATCAGGAAGAGTGGACGCTAATATTTTATTGCGATTCTAAAATCACGGAAATATGCGATTCACAATTCCTCCAAATTAATACCTTACCATTTCCTAATTCCATAACAGCGAACAGCTAATTGTTGAATCAAACATCAACAGTGCTCACCGAGCGTTCGTTTTTTCCCTCAAACCTTAATAGGCATAAACAGGAGGCTTCAAATTAAAGGATGTTACAAAACAAACGTTCAACGCAGCTGTAATCGAAACCTACGGCATTAGCGCTAATTGCAACAACACCACGTAACTTGCCCGTAACTTGAACACCCAACCATGTCCATCAACATCTAAATCTAAACTTTAATGCATACAAGATAGAGTCTACAATTAATTTTGTTATGCGACTGTGTGTATTTAGTAAGTATTTGCGCAACATGCATGTTTAAAAACCAGGCGGTGTGCGTGTAGCGGAACGCATTCTATTTTAGGGTCCTCGGACCGAATTTTAGACATTCTTAATTGGATTGGATAAAGTCGATTTTCGTGTAAATAATTCCGTACTTATTGTGGATAGCAGTAATGGTATGATGAGCCACAATCAGAATTATGTAAGTGAAGGTACCTATCATAACGATATAGTTCCGATTGTATAATCCACGTTGTTGCCATAGAAGAAAAATAAATAATAGCACGACGAAATATCGATAAAGATATTTGATTTGATTGAGGCATTACAGTAGCAATCATTATTTCATTTTATTCTGTCTGTAGAGTTGAAGACAGAAAGAGAACAAATTGATGAACTGGAGCTCGATGATTATATTTGTATTATTGACGTAACAACTTTCAATTGGTCAAATGTTAGGTACATGAGCAATCGAAAAGTGAACAAATAACACAAGAAGTAATATAAATATTAGAACTGAATACACTATAAGTGCAGAATCATTAATTTATTTCAATAAGATTTTTAAAATGCCAAATCGAAAAAACACCCAAAGAGACCGACTTAACAAATAAAATTAAAATTTACGTATTCTTATTACGTATTCCTATTTATATTAGCAATTATTCAGAAACTACTAGATTATAAAGATTGTGGATGTAATCTGCAATGTTAATTAGAAAAGTTATAAACGGCGTTCTAATTAGCCATTGAATCAGTTGTAAATTATGATAAGGTCGCTCAATCACTTGTTCAGGAATCTAAAAATCATTTACCACATAAACATACGTACGTTAGAGGTCAAATACGTATCATGGCAAACTGGAAACTGACCCCAATGAGATTGTAAAAAGACAACAAAGAAGACTCAACCAAAATTCACACTGATAATAAACATAACGTACCTAATAACAATTTTGGTTTCGTTCGCTAAACATTTTGAAAAAAAAATGATCAATACATTTTCCTCCAAAATAGTCTTTGGCTACCGGCTAACATAAATTCAGCTTGATCATCACTACACAGCGACTGTAAGTTGTATGCTTGCTACTAACCGTAGTTAACGACCACGCAACAGATCTCCCCGTGTCACGCAATCTGTCAGTCGTCATGTTACTGAATTCCATTGTAATAAAACTGGCGAAGTACATATGAAGAGTAACGTTGTCTAACGTTTCGTAAGAAGCAATGGCCGTTACTAGCATCTAGGGTCTTGTACGAGGTATCTACTGCACCTGCATAGATGTTACACCCTGTATTTTGTATGTAGAAAGCCTATACCTGATCCAATGGTCACGTAATTATCTGTGTTGTCGAAGATGAAAATAGAATTGATGAAGACTCGCGTTCCACAATATAATTTACATTCATTGCTTACGCCTATTTAGAGTAGATATTTCAGTAATCCCATCAGCATTTTTCTGTACACACCCAAATCATTGCACAAAAAACTAATAGACTTGTCAAGATCTTTTTTCTCTTGTAAATCAACAACAATAGATGTCGACACGAGACCTTAGTCCAATTAGCCATCGCACTATACATAAAACAATAAAAAATAATGTTTACGAACATTCTATGGCCTATCGTAGTACAATAAACGTAAAAATCCGACAAAGGCCAGTGAAAACGCTCCCATGCGCGGGCGCCGCTTATTGTTCGGCGGAGGAAATTCCGTTTGCATTGTGTTCGTGTGTTTGTACAGGAAGAGGTTGCGTATTGGTCGTTTTGCCATTTGATTGGAACGTTTGTTGAATCATTTTGGTTTGGAATGTGTAATATTGTAAAAGAGGTGGTTATAAGACATTAAAACGTAAAATCCACAAGCAAGAAAGAACAGGCAAGAAATAATTTAAGAAAGATAAAACTACTTTAAAACCTTTTCTTTTACCTATGCAAAACAAGTCGGTAAAGAAGCGTTCGACTTGCCTGATGTTAAGCAGTTATCGTAGCCAATAGATGCTCGCAATACCAAAGGCATTGTTCGCACGCTGTCGCAATCTTCCGTGAGAGGGTGGTAAGTAGGTACTACCCCAGTCGGACCCGGGTCGGTAACCTTGACGTATCCTTTCTAGTAATTATCTCTTTCAATCTGAACAACTCTCTCCGAGTAATAATACCACAGAACACATTTACCCTGACGGGAATAATAGTTGAAATAAAACTATTTTACAGATTCTATCGCGTTTATTTACTTTTTTATGTTCCCGACGTTTCGTCCTGATGTCATAGTTAATAACTGGGTACCCTCATATTTAGTTGTTGTTTGCGGTCCGATCCACGCAGAAAGTGCTCACAGTGTCTCGAGGTCTGTGAGCACTTTCTGCGTGGATCTTTAAAATAATCTTATTTTAATGTAGTATTCGCGTAAATATAAGAAAACATTATGGGAATAATAGTTATAAAATACTTACTCTCGACTTCATTTGCGTATTCATTCATACACAGAAGGTAGTATATTCCGTGGTTTAGGCTATAATACAATATAGTTACTCAATGAATAAAATATTACAAGGCCTAGCCTAATAATAACATTCTTATGCTGTCATGAAAAATCTAACTAGCATTCGCAATCAAATTAGTATCAATGACAGTCGGACCTTTACATGGATTTACGAGAAGCATCTGTGAGAATATTGTTATTATTATTCATTCAAACTTCAACATGAACAATCAATACAATACATGTCGCAACAGTGACAACGATGTTTCGGAAACAATAAATGTTAAGCGGCGAGGCCATTTTCTCACCACAGTACTCGATTGATTGATCAAAAATGTTACAACATTACACGTTCATCTATGATATTGGAGGTAAAAGAAAAGTCTATGGTACAAGGATACGGTATTGGTACATAATCTTTCAATTGTTAAATCGACGGGTTTATGATGGGTCATAACATAAGTGATGGCGTGACGAATTGGAATTATGTTTAAACTTGAATACTTCAAAAGGGCAATGGATTTCGTAAAGGTGCAGAATGTTGTTAAAGTCTATATGGCTGAGTAGCGACCATTTTCAACATAGGTGGACAAAGCACATGGAAAATTATAGATCTCATTCAAATAAATAAAAATCAAAGATAAAAGTTTAGTAAGGTATTGAGATTATATAATTTATGGCTAAATGCCTAAACCCAAGACTCAGCAGAGTTATTACTTATGACACGTAACGAGCTTATGAGGAAGGTAATTAATAATTTTTCATTGAGGTATAGCAATGTAGTGCTGAAAGTATGCAGTTTATAAAACTTTAGTGTGATATATACCTAAATTCAACGCAATCCTCTCATGCTAAAACATCACAAAATCTAGTCAACCACCAACTGGATGAATAGTTACAAAAGCACAAAAATAACGTTTTACCGCAAACGTTCCTCGTATAGTGGATCGGCGAATACAATCACTAATGTAATTGTTATGCATATAGGTGTTCCATTCAAATGCATGGCCATGCGCGAGGTAATCTGGCCGGCTGGCTTTAGAATGTCGTCATAAACGCGGATTTAATCATTTACATCGCAGGATTTGACGACTACGAACATATGTCGTATGAAAAAGTTATGGCCCCAGTGGCAAGCCCTGGGAACACACATTTTGAGCCAAGCGAATAAGTCTTCGTGTAGTCTTTATTTTGAGATAATTAGATGGTTCTGTTCGATTACCTTCGACATGTTAGGTATGTGTAAAAAGACAGTCCAACCGCATTAATTAATAATTAATACAATATAAAGATAGTCAAACAAGCGATACCTACCAATATTAGGCGAATCCAAACTCAAAAACATACCTAGATTTTAAAATTTGATCGCTTAAGCATCCTGCGTCTATTCTCAGCTACCAGACAAGAAAACTACTATAACTTTTAAGAGTTCTTCTATTACCATTGCTCTTACCTAAAGAATATTGAAATCACATCTTACATAACCAAAACCCTATGAGAACCACAGAATAGTAAGTTGTAAAATACATACGTACGTTACTGGTCTTTGTAATGTAAATCTGAATGGTTCGCACGAACCACAGTTCTCAGCAATTGCGCAAGCGCAGGGTACTAGAAGCGAGTGACGGAAGGTCGATGCCTCCGTTTGTCACTCACTATCAACTAACATCTTCAGGTCTATGATTTTCATTAGCAGTGATAATTTGATGAATGTGAAAGTGATGTTTGTATTGTCGGAAAATAAGTTTGGGTCGGTTTAAACTTCATCTGTCAGGAACAGGTCGGCACCACGTCTGCCCCCCTTGAGTTGCTTATGGTCTGCATCGGTTGCCCCTTACCATCAGGTGGACTGTCTTCCATTGTGTCTATCTAGGCAATAACGAAATGGGAAATTGAATCACTTTAGTGACATTTATGAAGAGGAATACCGTTTCTAAATATAAACCGTTTGTAAATATAAGTAGTCTCCAATTAAAACAATTTTTCGCTCAACGCTCTTGAAATCTGTGTCAGCCGCAACGAATTTATCGCTACACGTTTCGAGTTTGAAAATATTATTTTCCACTAACAAGGCATACATAGCTACGCAAGATGTAGCTAAACATTGGTCATCACCGAATGAACAGCAACACGATGGTTTAATGTTTACAGAGGGTGATTAATTGCATACGATTGTATAAGATACCATCAACGAAGTCCAAAACAAAATCTCTGGCATGTTTAAACATCACTGTTATATCAAGCCATCCTTTAATACAAAGTGATTCTTGAATATAAACTAAATTGTAAAAGAATTTAATCAAAAACTGGCAAGGGAAACTAATTCATTAGGTATACAGATATTTAAGTAACTACAAAACGATTACTTAATCGTTAATTAATTAATCCATCCTGTGGAAACTTTACGATCGATTAGGTTAATTTTTAAACCGGCGATTGAGGATAAAATTGAAAGGTATCAACTCAGTAGAGACAGAATCGACATATCAATCATAGTCAACAGATTGTTGACTGCCTCGAGCAGGTTACTCCTCCATCCACTTGCAAGTCATTTGGTTAATTCATTGCAACGAACCAATGGCCAAGTTGCTAAAACTCCATTAGACAAAAAATCCGTAAGTGAATCTTGAACAATTTCCTATATCCGTTTTTACAGCCGAGTAACAAGTCTATTACAAGGTACTATGCCATAACCTATATATGAGATATTGTTGTGGATATTTACTGTACAGACTAATACATCTATTATAACAGTAGGCGATACATAACACGGGTGGTTTGCCGACCGCGTGAGAGCCGTGTGCGCCATTTGATCCATGCGGAAACCGGTCCGACGATTTCATATTTTGTTTATGATGCCATTGCATTTTTGTGCAATACGTGTTTATGTAAATTTTCGCGCTTATTTTGGGGAAATAAATATCTTGACCTTTAATTTTTTTTGTTTTCTTGATACATTGTTGTAATAATGTGAAAAGAATTAGTCTAAATTTGAATTTGTCTCAGAGCAAGAACTAATGTGTCTGCTTTAGACTTCAGGGTGGGTGTTCACAATCAACGGAAAATTTCCGTGTCGGAAACAACAGCTTCCATCTTCGTACGTTTCCGATCTCGGTAAGGTTATCTAGCTTTCACTAAAACATGTCAGCGGATGAATCCATAAAAGTGAGTAGAAGGTAACCACGCAAACTTCTGAAAATCCATTGCATTCAACGAGAAAAGTCGCACGAACTACTGTAAGTTTGAAATATGTGGGAATGTGATAATACTCACACGCTTAGCCATGTGAGAAAAATACCTGTAAGCCTTTAGAAAGGTATGACATAAAAATCATTTTTTTAATTCGTTACTGAATGCATTATCCTCATCTTCGTCCGACCAAAGTTTAGTCCACATCCAGAGAATAGAACGCAATGCTATAATACCCTATAACCTACATCTGTACGACTAACGCTGTGTACATCCGATGCGCCCGCTATTCGAATCGTGAATCCCTTCACTCGAACCTAGAAACACATTAGATACACACAACATTTATAGACGCTATGGCCTTTAGCTGGCATTCCTTACATACAACTGTTATGTTTAATGATAAAGGCCTCCTTAGAATGATGGCACTAGCTATCTAGTTCCACTCACCTGGTATAGGACCTTTGGAGTCCTTCCTCTGCTCGCTCTGCTCGTCACTCCTCACTGCACCACCGCCCTCCAACTCCAACACATCCTCACATCTTGCTCCATACACAAGCAAGAAAGCGCACGCACACACAAATGTAATCCTAATAAACTCTCTCATCTTCATGTTTATAAAGATGGATTACTGTCAATAAAACCCATTTTCGATCAACGATCGATTGAAAATTAACTATTAAACAAACAGTCACATTTTTGTTTGTTGCGACTGGCTAGACGTACCAAATGACATGCGTGTACCCGCAATATTATTTTGAAAACATTACACGTTCACTTCTTGTATCACACCATACGAGCACGACAACACTGTTAGTAAACAATTAGGAGACAAATAAAAATAAACCGTAATATTTTTTCGAAGTCGATTTTAAAATTTCGAACGTAAACACGCGCTTCGCTCGGTATTGACAGCGATGGTACTGGCCGGCTCAATGGTGGGAGATTGCCGTTACCCCCACCTGCTGCGCGCGCGCAAGCCTACGATCAATGGACGCGGCGATATCGAGAACCGGCAATAACTGTAGCTGAGGTTTCTACAGATAAGATATCGGAGAAAACAGTGGACGTAATTAACGTCCTCCTTTGTGGTTAATGTACCGTTTTCGATAAACAACGATCGGTTCGTTGCCGTTGGTTCAAGCAATTTGCACAGTCAGGCTTTTGGGGTGTTAGTAGGTATTAGACGTTGCATTTATGGATGTACTGTTATTTTACAACAGTTTTGTCCTACAAAAATGGCAAAATATTTGGGTCATGTTAAATGCATTTTTTTGTGAATAACTGACCAAAATTAATACAAGTTGTTATCATACTTTTTTCAGAAGTGTTTTAAAAGGAATTGTAAATATTTTTTAAACCATACCTATTAAGTACTTACCTAATAAATATTCCTAACAACTTAATGTCGCAAAATTGATGTCCATTCTATATTTTCTGTGCCGAAAATTATATTAACATTGGGAGTCGGTGTCTATCTTTACACTACGTAAGACTACTATTTAGGTAGGTAGATACCTACGCCTACTTACTTGAATTGCCACAGACTTCAAATAAAATAAATTACTTACTAAGTCCCTAGTTATTTCTAGCTTTTAAGTGCACCCAGATTTATTGAAGGTGGTTGAATTTCTTTTTAATATAATTTAAATTAGGCATCTGTTTTTATTAGCCCCCTGGCTATCATTAGTATGCTGAAAAGCAGGGACCAACCGAAATTAAATAATTGAGCTGTTTTCTCTTCAACCAACTGTAATTTTAATGCAGTTGTCAATCTATAATTGCCAATCTCCTTGACCAGTGTGGTTATGAAAGCATATAGCCCTAAGTAAACCATAATAATGAAGTTAACCATTGTATAGAGTAAAGGTATATTATAAAAATATTCAATATATATTAGATGTTTAAAAATAAATGTATTTATGCCCTCATAATTACTTAATAATTAAAGTATTCAGACATGAGTATTCATTTTGTAATACAAATAATAATAAATAATTTACACTTAAACCAAATAAATTAATGGCAATTCTAAACTATGCAAAATACATTTTTTTATGTGACTTACACATACTATACAACATACATACCATTTATGCCCATACTATCAATTCAGTTTTCAATATTGTTATATTGGTAAGCCTTTGCCAAGCCTTCATCTATTAAAATCCTTATTAAATTTGTTTTTGATCAACTGTTGGATCAAACACTTCATTCTTTCCAACTTCTTCCTCAGGCGTCTCTTGCCTTGCCACATTAAGTTCAGTCTCTTTTTTCTATTCTCTGCAATAATCTCTAGTCTGTGTACTTTGTATTTGAGTTTTATCACTTCTTCCGTGTCCGTCGGTCTGATATCTACCGGCTGTACTCTTGATATTGTTGGTTCTGGTTCCTGACAAGCCTGAAAAAAGTGAAACATTTTAACAGGTATTGGTTAATATAAAAACTAAGAATTACATAAAACTGGGATTGATTGAGATTACTCATGTAAAAAGTACCAAGATTTAAAATCATTAAATAATATATCGCCAGACAAACACACCAACTGTACAGTCCCAAACTAATCAACACTTGTACTATTGGTACCGTACAAAGCACGGAGGGCAATCCCAGTGCCAGGGCAAATTACGAAAAGGCCATTTTCGAACCCGCAACTACCCGTTGTAGTGAGTCAAGCGGCCTACGCTCGATCCACTGCGCCAGGGGTTGTTGTATTTATTTGACTTCAAAAAAACTAAATAAATAATAATTTTAGCCCTTTAGCAATCCATTACTGTACAAGGACCTCTCTAAATGAGAGGGGAGCGTAGGCAGTAGTCCACCATGTACAGTCAACAACAGTATAACTGGCTATCAGCTCTAGTATAACTAACACCCAGTTGCCATATTAGAAGTAATGAAAGTAATGTATTAATTAAATTGGTGTCTTTTCTTTGCAACCTTATCTGTTTAAAGGTGTTGCTTTTGCTTTAGATGTCCGTAAACTAACCTGACCATTAGTCTAAGATGTTAGACAATGTTAGCTTACGGATATATTGATAGCTGGAGCAGCATCCACGCCCAGTCTTCTCAGACCACTTTCAGTCAAATAAAAATCTTTAGCCTCAAAATGTTCAGAGCACACGGCACTCGAGGTTGTTGACGACCAGTCCTCCTCCCTGTTAACAGCCAGCTCCCACTGTCTTCGCCTCTCTATATCGCGGGGGAACCTGATATAAGTATATTTAGATCCTAATAATCATCTATTTCAGACAAACCTGGATAGACAAGCAAAATCATGAGTGAAGCTGGCAATTAGCGCCAGGATACAAGCAGAGGGTTGTAGATTGAATCCCAAATTTGAGAACTAAGGACTACTTATTAAGTGTCACTAACCTGTGAAACGTAATTCCATCTTTATTCTTGGATATTTTCGCCGAAGTGTTTTTGCAATTAGGCACTGCACACGTAACCATTATACAAGTACTCAATGATTTTTTCAGTTATTGATATCATAAAATAAACTCTCAAATAAATACAAAAACAATAAACAATCAAAAGCCCACAGACCAATAAGAGAAAACGTTCCACCTAAGCTTTTTCAATTTTACGGCAACTTTAGCATATTGACATTGTTTGTCATTTCTCTTACTTGTTAGCTATATCAATTTGCTAGAAAGAGAGAGCTTGTGCAATGCTGTGGGCGTAGTGTTTATAAGTCTGTGGCATCAATCACAGACTTAATAAACACTGAAGTTGTTGCATTTTCGCTCTATAATCTATCCAAAACAGATTTTCTTGGAAACAGAGCTAAAAAAACAGTTATGAATTCCAAAACACAAAACCCAACTTAATAACGAAAACCGGTAAATTACGGTTTAATACACCACACTCCATATCTCATGTTACGGTTTGGCATTGTGTGTTATATTATTTTATATATTCGCCAGACTGACACACCAACTGTATGATCCCAAACAAAGCAAAGCTTGTACTATGGGTACACTACAATTGACTGGATGCAGTAACACCCAGACCTAGGCAAATTACGAAAATACCATTTCTGAAATTTGCCCCGGTGGTAATCGAACCTGCAACCACCATGTGCAGTGAGCCGAGTCTACGCTCAAAACACTGCGCCAAGCAGTCGTCAAACTTTATTTATTCTATTGTTTGATTAGAACATTACAAAAATGAAGCAAATGTAGCATAATATTCGAGCTCAAATACTGCCTCAAACATACATAAAAAGTAGTCCCTTGAGCATCCAATTCAAGAGCAGCAATGTGTCGCTGAATATTATTATTAAGAATATTAACATTACTAGAAATACCTATGCTTATTCCCAATTAGTATTAAAAAATAACCCTCATATTATACACTAGCTGAGCCCGCGACTTCGTCCGCGTGAAATTTAGCTTAACCGCTCCCGCTCCCGCGTTTGAGCCCGCGCTACAGAACCCATTTGTATTTCTTTTGTTTTTTTTAAATAAAAGTAGCCTAAGTTACTACTTATAACATCAGCTATCTGCCAGTGAAAGTCCCGTCAAAATCGATCCAGCCGTTTGGGAGATACTCTTTGATTTCATGTGTTTTTATGTTTTTAGGCGGAACCCTAATTTTTTTTTTCTAAAATTAAAGTAGCCTAATTTACTCCCTATAACATCAGCTATCTGCCAGTGAAAGTCCCGTCAAAATCGGTCCAGCCGTTTCGGAGATTACCCGGAACAAACACACAGACAGACAGACAGACCAACAATTTTTAAATCTCGTTTTTGCTATAGGTGTCGTATGTACTTTCATATGCATTTAGTGAAAACGTGTTATTTTGATATTACAAACAGACACTCCAATTTTATTTATTTGTATAGATAAAACATTATTAACGCATAATATTAATTATAATGGTGTACTGACCACTGACCAGGTAAGTACATATAAGGAGTAATTAGATAACTACCCACAACTTAAGTAATTACCTACTAATTATTGGTACCTAGTAAATAAACAGTGTTTTTAGATACTCAATAAAAAAAGAACTGCAATATTTTAAGTAAGTAAATAAGTATTAATGTTGATATATACCTAAGTACATCTATTCAAACAAATTTTATAAAATATTTTTGGTGCCTATATATGCCCTATAATGATTTCCTAATAACTTATTTATAACGTAATTACACGTTGGTGAGCTCCACAATGTTGTCTGATGGCTTCATTATTTTTTAATACGGGGACCATCAGTGGTGTGATCGTCACGCCCACGTTTAGCGGGTATAATAGAGACGTTTAAATTATTGGTTTGGAACACAACGCAATAAGACTGTTTGTCGCTATTATATTTACTAGTGACGAAGAGTAATACTGCTTAGTAGATATCGATATTATTTATATATTTAGTCTTTTTTGATCTATATTTTTTTCACCCGAAAATATATAAAAACTCTTATATGTACAAGATATAATTATAATAATATACTTACCTTTGTTCAATAATAAAAAAAGATCGCCTGGCTGATACACTACTGTGGCCTCAAACTAAGCATCGCGCTTGTATCATGGGTATCATGCACTAGATTGCGGCAATTCCAAAGACACCCAAACCAATGAATATTATGAAAAGGAAATTTCTAAAACTACCCAACAAAATCTAATGCCGTGCAGCCTAGATATCAAGCGGCCGTCAACTATTATACTCAATTTATTCTAAAATACAAGAGGCTAAAGGTTAAGCACGGCTACAACTTACCCAATATGGTTTGAAACAATAACCCATTTTATTTTTAACATTTTATGCATTTCTATTTAAGTACCGTACCTTCATAGTTATTTGAAATAATACAATTTTTAACGATTCCAGACATAAAAAAAACTTCCCAACAAACAAAACGATGGTAAAAAAAACTCTGTCTCACAGTATAATCATACACGGGTATTTGAAATATAAATGCTATGGATACAAGCTATGTCTATCTACCTACGGTGATTTCATAGATATTGGGGTTGACAGGGGTAGCAGCTAGCAGGGTAGTAATCCATATAAATACCACACATCAAACGTATTGTTCATCATTTTCAAAATAACTTCTATCGAAGCAAAATGAGTTCACTCCTTCGAAGCTTAGAAGATCCCAAACGTCCTTTTCTTGGTCCAAATTACTGGTTCATTAAGAAAATGGGATTTATTCTACCAGAAAACAAGATAGCTAAGATATTGTATATAATTTTACATGAAATAGCAACGCTGTTCGTGGTTTCACAGTACATGGAGCTATATGTAATAAGATCAGATCTCGATCTCGTGTTGACTAACCTGAAGGTATCCATGGTAAGCGTGATCTGTATTATCAAAGCGAACACGTTTATTTTGTGGCAAAGCAACTGGCGGGAAGTCCTCCAATATGTGACTGTTGCTGATAAATTTGAGAGAGATAATCAGGACAAGACCAGAAAAACAATCGTCGAGACATATACACAATACTGTCGTCGTATTACTTACTCCTACTGGATTTTAGTCACCATAACTTGTATAACTACAATAATGACTCCGCTGATTCATTATTTGTCGTCACAAAATTTCAGAGAGAACTTTCGAAATGGGACTGAAATGTTCCCACACATATTCAGTTCTTGGATGCCATTTGATAAATACCACTCTCCTGGCTGTTGGATTACTGTCCTATGGCATGCCATTATTTGCGCATATGGTTGTTGTGTTTTGGCAGCTTATGATTCTTGCGTTGTTATCATCATGGTGTTCTTTGGTGGGAAGATGGATCTATTACGAGAAAGATGCAGGAAGATGTTTGGGAACAATGCAGTGTGTTTAAGTGGCAGTCACTTTCGGGACGTAATTCAGCATTTACATGAGATACATATGGGCCTTATAAAGTAAGTACCTAAGCAATAGTTAATTTTTATTTTATTTTTTTTCACTGTTATTATATTAATTAAGGTAATTAAATACGGGGTTAAGAACAAAATAAAAAACATTAAATATGGAAAAAAATTGAAAACCTGCAAATTAAGATTAGAGTAGGTATCATTGAAGCTACTTTTTAGTAAAATCATTTCTAAAAGCTTCTCTAAAACGTAAACGACACAAAAATTTAATAAAATAACGTGGCAACAATGCTGGCTACATTACCTTGCTGAATCGTCATGCTGCAAAGAAAGACAGGTCGTCTTGTCACCGGGTGAGTGACCAAGCTGGGGATAATTTTGTTGATGCAGTTTTCGCGATTTGGCTCCGTAGACGAAGCATTACCAAAAGAACTAGAACAATCACATTATTATTGGAACAGAGAATATTTGCGACACTTGCTGAGATACGCTTCCTCATTTGCAGCTACCTCTGCAGACACTAATTTTCTGAAATGAGCCGCTGCTAGTGTACCTATAAAGTTTCTTACTCGTTACTAGTTTTATTTTTATCTTAACCTAACAAAGTTGACAAATATGCGTATAAATTGCCTGATTATGAGCAGTTACGGTAGTCTTTCACTGAAGGTGAACCTTGCCGACCCGAAAAGAAGTGGGACGGAAGGAGGAGAAGAGAGGTGGGTGGGGCTTCCGCCTTTCTCAGTTATCGTATGAAAGGTAGATATAATAGCTACTTTGTGCCGATCTTCTTTGGGAGGGTGGTACTACCTCGGTCGAGCCAGCCTGCAGTTTAGCTGTAGTCAATTAGATACAAAGTGGCTCAACTCAGACTTTTAAATTTAAATAAATCATTCATAGAGAAGTAATACTTTGTTGCACGCATTGAGATACCTTACACGAATGTGTTAACTTAGAACTTTCTAATGGTAAGCTTTAACCTTCCCGTGTATAAATATCTTCATCTCATACCCCTAAATTATAAAATTTCCTTAATGTCACGAGCCTGTTGAAACTGAAATTTTAAGGAAAAGTATGAATTTATAAGTAAAGTACGTAATCAAGTATACATTTTCATTACAAATTATAAAGAGCAGGAATTATTATAATTAACACACAAACTCCGCTACTTATCGCAACAATTGCGTAAAAACTCTTTTTGGTAAACCAAGCGTAGATTTATTTAAATAAGATGCATTTAAAAAAAACATTGATTATAATTAAGAATGTTTTATAAGTTAAAAACGTGAAAATCGCAACTTACATCGAATTATATTCGTGTAATATGTCAAAACACGTGTTTATCAAGTTTTAAGAGACATGTAATAACACGGCTAGGTAAAAACTGTTTTAGATTTTAGTTATTTGTACAGATACGCATTTATCTATTTTATCGATACATCAACGCTATTCAAACACTACGCAACGCTACATTAACGCGCTTCAATGGCTGCATAAAAGACAACAATTTATCGATAATAATGAAAAAAATACTGGTGTTTTTATTTAAAAATAATTATTATTTTGATATTGTTTTAGGTATTCAAGACTGTTCAACTCCTTGTTATCGCCGGTGATGTTTTTCTACGTAGTGATATGTTCTTTCAATCTCTGCGCTAGTGCTTATCAACTCACTGTAAGTTGAAGCATATACATATATTTACATTTGCTTTTGCACAGTTAGCTAGCAGCTTGTGGGCACATAACAAATATTATAAGCTCTTGTGTTACTGAATTAGTGGGCTCTCCTCTCTGAGTATTTATGTTCTGTAATTTGGGGTTGTAAAAGTTTTGATACTTAACTGGTTATTTATAAGGAAGTCATTTAATTGATGGTCTAGTTGGTATATACCACGAAAGTACTTACCTAGTATGTAAGTACCCATATGGGTACTTACATACTAGGTAAGTACTTTATATGATGGTGACATTATATGTTCGTTATTTTTTCATGTGCACGTAAAGTTTCTCCCTTTTTATTACAGTCAGCAACAGACGCAGCGCAAAAATTGCTCATGGCACAATTCTTAATTTTTGGCATCGCACAGTTATTTGTGTTTTGTTGGCACAGTAACGACGTATTAATCAAAGTAAGTTTATCTTCCTTGTGTTTCTTGCCGTTAACTTTAATAATACATTTGTTGGTCGGTTAGTTGTTCGTGTAGTAGGTAATAATTGTAGATTTTGATTTATTGAGTGAATTAATATTATATCTAGATGACGATGTCGATGTTTCTTAAAGTTTAGTACTTAGGTATTAGGTACCTAATAACCTTTTTGAGATTATCAATTATTATTTCAGTGTGAAAACATCACGTTTGGGCCCTATGACAGTGACTGGTGGTCTGCAAATGTTCAACAAAAGAGAGATGTACTGATGCTGGCAGGGCAATTGCGAATCAAGAATATTTACACGGCCGGACCTTTTACTCATCTCAAACTATCGACATTTGTGACGGTAAAATAAATATTTGGTTTCTATTTCTTAACTTAATAAAACAGATTCCTTTATTATATATGGTATATTATGCTAGGAATAAATAAACTCTGTTAATATAATACATTTATCACCTTAAAAAGCACTGTAGATAGGCATTCATATTTTGATGTCAAAAGGTAACAAAGCCGTTAATTGTTATAGTCTGATTGCATGAATATAATAAAAATAATAATATAATTTAGCCCTTTTTTAACGTCCCACTCCTGGGCACGGGCCTCCCCTCAACACGAGGAGGATTCAGGCCATAATCCACCACGCTGGCCCAGTGCGGGTTGGCGGATTTCACATGTCTTTCGAAAATTGGTTAGATCTTCTAAGACATGCAGGTTTCCTCACGATGTTTTCCTTCACCGTAAGCAAGTGATAATCATGTAGAAATTATGATACGCACATAGATTTCGAAAAATCCAGAGGTGCGAGCCGGGATTTGAACCCAAGACCTGGTGCCCGCAAGGCGCGTGCTTTAACCAATCAGCTATCACTGCTTTTTTGCTGATTGCATGAATAAAAGAATATTTATTATTTGTTGCAGATACTAAAGGGAGCTTACAGCTACTATACCCTGCTAAAATAATAAACTCACTTTGTATGATTACAATTAGCGCACTTATTCAAGTATAATTTCGTTTTACTGCATTGGTTGTAATTGAGCTGTATGTTTACAATAAAATTATATTACAAATGAATATTTTTTCTCTACGATTCTCAATCTCAGGTAATCCTTTATTTATATTTTTTCATAATCTTAGCTGAAAAACGTTCACTGCTGGACATAGGCCTCTCCCATAGATTTCCACAACGATCAGCCATGTGCTACTGGCATCCAGTGGTTTCCCGCGACCTTCATTAGGTCATCCGTGGTTGGCATCACTATACTTTTTACAGACCATAAAATACGTTTGATCTCCCATGCTATTAAATAAAACAAAGACTATAAAATATAAGTTTGAATGAGTTTGATAAAGATAATTATATTATGAATATGATTCCAATAGATTCCAATAAATGTGGCTTGTAGCTATACTTATATCCAGGCGATCCCATCGTTAAGGTTAAAGCGTCGGTCGGGTTTATTGCAGTTTCTCTCAAGATGACGCTGTAGTCAACAGATTCTACTTATTTATTTTTTACGCAAAATTTGAGCATTTCTAAGCTATAATACTACTGTTTGCGATTAAGACTTATTATACTGCATTGAAATATGCAATAATATCAACCTAAAATCATTCATAATCTAAGCGTTTTCCGATAAAAAACTTCTGTCACTTTTTATTGTAATACATACACGCACACATTGACAAAAGGTGTATTTTAGCCACTAGCCACTAGAGGGCGTACTTTTATATTAATTGCGGCCTTTTTATTTTATAATAAATAGCGAAAATATTATATTTTTGCTATTGTAAAATACATTATTATATGTGTATTCATCATTCTAAAAAACCGATAAAAATATACGTCTGTTATAGAATAATTTTATTGTCTGACTAGCTGTGCCCGCGACAGTCCGCGTGTAATTTAACTTAACAAAAATTTCGGGATTATTCATCCCCTATTTTATCTCCTTGGGGTAGAATTAATCAAAATCCTTTCTTAGCGTATGCCTACGTCATAACATCTGCATGCCAAATTTCAGCCCGATCCGTCCAGTGGTTTGGGCTGTGTGTTGATAGATCAGTATGTCAGTCAGTCAGTCAGTCACCTTTGAGTTGTTATATATATCTAGATGTTACTAAATATAGTGAAAATATAATTGTAATACACTTGTTAGTGTATTCCACTTTTCTAACATATGAGATACATTACTGAGAAATAGATGTGGTTTTCCATGTAAACATATTTTTATTTATAACAACAACAATAATTACAAGAAATCAACATAAAAATCGTGTCTCAATCAAAATTATAGGACCTAGAGTCCTATACAGAGTAGCGTTAGTAGTGTTTCCTACATTGAGACACTACGTGGCCTACTTTTTTGCCATATGTACACGACACCTTAGGCACACTATTTACACTAGACTACGAAAAGGCACTAGATGTAGCAGAGGTATCTCGGCGTTCTTCCTTCAGCAGGATCGATGCAATCGAGTCTGTAGATATCGAGGTGCCGGAATGCTCTATTGCCATCACCATTGGGCTGTAGCTGTCGTTAAGTCCTGCCAGCATAATCACACCAACAAGTTCATCTTCCAGGCCAGCCTGATTGGCAATCAGTTGTTGTTGCACATGCCGTATGTCATTCACATAGGCTTCTATGTTCGAGTACAATACAAGTTTAGTACCAAGCTATTTCTTCATAAGTTGTAAGCGTCGAGCAAGCCCGCTGTCAGCGTAGGCTTCCCGAAGTCGCTTCCATGTTTCCTTCTAAGTTTCAGCTGTCATAACGATGAGATATAGATGTTCGCTTAGACTCAAGCAAATCTTGGATCTTTGGCATCTTTGCGTTGAAAGTCGTCAACTTCCTCCGTAGGCTTCATGACGCAGTCCCATAGTTCGCTGTCGATCAAGTACATCTTCATGGCGAAGCTCCAAGTCGCGTAGTTGACGCTTCCGTTTAGTTTTGCGAAGCTCAGCAGATTAATAAAACATATACGTAGGCCAGATAAGATATTTATGTACAGCGTATTTTGACAGACAGAATAGAATTCTATGTAAAAACAAATGTCAATATAAATTACACGGAATTTAAAAACTAATTATAAACAGGCCAGTGCTTTGATGATTTCCACCACGTAGGTTTCAACAACGGTTTAGATCTTCTAAGACATGCAGGTTTCCTCACGATATTTTCCTTCACCGTAAGCTAGTGATAATCATATAGAAATTATGAGTCACACATAGATTACGAAAAATCCAGATGTGCGAGCCGGGGTTTGAACCCAATACCTGGTGCGTTAAGCAATCGGCTATCACAGCTTCAGCTCAATCAAAATAATACTAATAAATAAAGAAATATCGCCAGACAAACATACCAACTGTATGGTCCCAAACTAAGCAAGGCTTGGACAATGGAAGGAAGTAAAAGTAAAAGGAAAAGGAAAAGGAAAAGGAAAAGGAAAAGGAAAAGGAAAAGGAAAAGGAAAAGGAAAAGGAAAAGGAAAAGGAAAAGGAAAAGGAAAATGGAAAAAAGTGTCGTTACGTTACACATTTTTTGGTCTTAATTTTTTCCGTCTAGCCCCCTTTCGCAACGCGCGATAAGGAACTTCGTTCCAATATTTATTACGTACTTACCTAGTACCTGTGTACATATATAATGTAGTATCTATGGGTTGTATATACCAGGTTCGGTATTTATTTGGCAAATACAGTAAATTTTCATTTTTATGTACCTATACGGTAATCCTAAGCCAGCGGCAACACTATCCTACCCACAGATTTGGATTTACATAGATAACGCAAATGTATGTACTTAGCGTGTCCGAAAACCCTCAACCCCGACCAAGCGTCAAGGTTTGTCGCCGAAAACTTACAGTCCATCGCGACTACAGATATAAAAATATGAATATGAGCGAGATAATCACTCGAGAGAATCGTAGCGGGCAGAGGGGCATCTGCGGCATCGGTGCCTTTGAATCGGTTTGGATTTCCCGTCATCCTTGACGTCACAGTAAGTGTTAAAAATTTGGCACGCTTGGTTTCAATACAAATCGTGATACTTGCGTTATCTATGTAAATCTATATCTGTGATCGTACCTATAATACACTAAACGAAAAAATATTTCCGACAACAAACGCTTTTATAATAGACATTCGACGTTGTCAAGTCGCCGCTCTCTACCAATTGGCAACGTCGCGTCTGCAACAACGTAGTACCTCGTGTGGCGAATTGACGACCGCTTGGCGCTGTAGTTTGAGCGTTGGCCGCTCGGCTCACTGCATCGGATGGTTGCGGGTTCGATTCCCGACAAAGGAAATTTTCTGAAACGGCCTTTGCGTAATTTGCCCAGGTGTGGGTGTCACTGGGATCGCCAGTTTAATGTATGGTAACCATAGTACAAGCGTTGCTTAGTTTGGCGCCATATAGTTGCTGAGTAAGTCTGGCGATATTTATTTATTTATCTGATACCTATCATGTCAGCGATACATTAATTTATTTATTAGACACTTTGTATTATGTCCGGAAAATATTAAAAACACTTAGCTCATTACTTCATTTTTTTATTGAATGTTATTATTATGATAATTAAAGATGAAAACCCGGCTTCGCTCGGGTGAAATGTGACTCATTTCAATTTTCGGCATGATGTGTTTACGTCCAAACAAAGTTAATAGAAATACAAATACATCCAACAGAGAACCAAAGTTATCGACATAGCTCAAAGAATTAGCAAGCTGAAGTGGCAGTGGGCTGGCCATATCTCGCGAAGAACCGACAACCGCTGGGGTAAACGTGTTCTTGAGTGGAGACCTCGACTCGGCAAGCGTAGTGTAGGACACCCTCCGATCAGGTGGGATGACGATCTGCGAAAGACTGCGGGCAGATTCTGGATGCGGCAAGCTGAAGACAGGGCGCTATGGCGCTCATTAGGGGAGGCCTATGTCCAGCAGTGGACAAGCATAGGCTGATGATGATGAAAGTTAATCACTATGCAAAGCAAAATTAATGAAATGAATACTCGTACGGAAACATCATGAACATTGAACACTGAATTTGTTTGTTCTGACAGCTCAATCAATAAATGCACTTCTTCTTCTTCTTTCTTTAAAAATATGGCCCACCAACTGAGAACACTGGCGCAGTCATCACTGACACTGACTGACATGCGTTCATAGAAAATATGGCGGTACTGTGCCGAATATTATAATTATAATATTGTTTATAACGACAATCCGAATTTTGCGGATATATGTTGTCGACTCGAAATCATTATTTTTTTAAGTGTTATTATTCTGGTAACGTTTCAATCGAGTTTACCGTACCCCTTGACGGAATTATTAATATAGATGGCGCAATATAGGGATATACATATTTGCAATAATAATTTGGTCACCACCATCTGTCATTTCAACTAGTACACTATTAGCACGCAGTTTACTCAAAGTACAAATTTTATGTTAATAATGGCCTAATTTAGTCAGATGGCGCTGACAAATTCACACACACAGGCGTAAATTTTAACAAATTTTACGATCGATTTTAATTATGTTAATGTATTTTTAAATGCCTGAAATCATTAGATGCGAATACAATAATTTATTTAGAAGTGATAAAATCCATTGTTGTAAGGAAAAACTTTATGTGTCTCGTATACATTCGGAATGAAATATGTATGGAGAACACGATCGCCCCATCGACCTTAAGTAGGTGAGGTTTCAAAATTGAACAGCGCGCCATCTATTGGATCTGTGAAAGATTATTACTATAAATGAAAGCTGGAGTTGGAGGGAATTGAGTGATAATATTATTCATATTTTTCGTTAAATTCGTAAACTGTTACAAAAAAAGCATTGTAATAATCTGATCGATATTTTAATCTCAAAAATAAGTTACGGTTTTTGTATATAACCGGTTTAAAGCGAAATTTTATCCCGCTGACAGCACCCGTACGGGAAATTAAGAATAAAATAGGCTGTCTTTCTCTTACACAGGCGGAAATTCTTTCTTTTGATTTCTTTCTTTCCCTACCACTTTGCATTGGGCTTTTAAAGTAAGTAGGAGCTTAATTAAAATAAACACAGACTTAAATAAATAAAAAACTGGTACCTATTGAGTGATAAAGAACAACATAGACGTGAATAAAAGCGATTCGACGCGGCGGGGTTCAATAAACTCACGATGTCGATGTCGGGCAGGTCTTTTAGAAATGTCATTATTGGTTATTGGTTTTTATTGTGAATGTTTTGTGATTCTACCGTAAATAGCTGTGAGTGTCGGGTGTCGGTCGTAGCTTTGTTGCTATGGAAAATCAAAATTCCCAAGACAGAGTGGCCCCGGTACAGTATGGTCGAGGATCAAGAGCGTTTCGGCAGTTCAAGAATCCGCCGCAACCTCATATGTGCATCCAAGATGCAATAAAAGACACGACGGAGAAGCTCTACATAAACGTGTTGGGATGGCAGAAAATAGCGAACCCGAAGCAGTACTCGGACCCAATACCTCTGTATGGTGGCATGCAGGTAACATCAACATCACTTAGTTTCCATTCATAACATACTATTATAATTATTGGTGTACCTATGTATTTACACCATCAACTTTCTGCTCTATTTAAGAGTCGGTTTTTATGTCTTTGTAACTGGAAACTGTTTTACTCGCCTGTAATCATAAAAAGATACACATACAAACAGCAATCTCCTTTTTATTGTCACTGGAAATTCTTCTCATTCAATACTTTATACTTACTTTATAAGATGATGGTGAAATTCCAATAGGAATTTTCACGTATTGTTGTTACTTGCCATTGCCATGAGTAGTTTTGTTTATGTGTTTGAATAATCATGATATCAGGTGCCTCAGGGCTGCGGGCCGAACAGCAATAAGCCTCCGATACTGGTGTTTGCAGTGATGGTCAACCCAGATATTCTGAAAGCGAATGGGAAAAATGCTACTAGTCCTACAGTAAGTGTTGAGACAATCTATTGATATATTTATATTCATAACATGGGAAACTTGGGGCACTGTAGGGCAATGTAGGGGCACTGTAGTTCTCTGCCTACCCCTTCGAGGAAGACAGCCATGATTGTGGTGTACACCATGAGTAATAGCAAATAACTGGAATCACACACTTACACAACTTATAAAACTTTTAGGTATATTGTTGTTAATCCATTCAATTCCTCCTGTTATCTGCACCTTGGAAGCCCCTATTAAATGGTGTTTTTAAATGTTTATCAGTACCTTGTGTATGACTAACGAGATGACAATTCGATTTCTTAAATACAAGTGTTAGCAATGGCTAAATTAATAATGAAGTTAGTAGAAACAAGGGCTTTATTTTTATCATTACTTAATAATAATAATAATAACCCCACCGCCGTATCTCTACGTTGTAGGCGTGGTGGGGCTTGCGTACTTCAATGATCGTTAGGGCTATGCCGGTAGAGACACTCATGCCGGACAGGTCTAAAGTGAGAGGTCAGACTAAGCGAGATACAACCCAAGCTTCTGGTCCACACCCAGGCCTGAAGTATTTCCTTTTACCCATTTCCGTGATCCAATTCCTTTATGCCTTCTCCAAATCCTTATCCTTGTTGTCCTTATCCTTTTTGTCTAAGCCAAGGTGAAACAGCATACGCCGAGGGCTGCATGACTAGGGGAGAGCCTAGTCGATAGTATGCGAACTCGGGATACCAGGGGACCTCCCGTTTTAATTTACCCTTACCGCGGTGAACGCAGGGCTCTGCCGTGGTTGACATTTTTAGTCCCTAGCTACTCGTGGGAATACGATGATTACTAGATCTAAAAGCAAAAAAATATCTCAGGCTGTTATGCCTGTTTCAAATGAAACCACACGGGTTTCATCACCTTCTTCTTCAAATTCATTAACGTCACCTACTATATCCGCTGCTATTGCCCATCCTATTTCAACTTCATCTCCACAAACGCCCTTAAGCAGCCTTTTCTCATCACCCAATTCATCACCTAATCCATTTGATGGGCAATTAAATTCCATACCAACATCATCATCATTATCATCACCAATGTCGGTGGATGTTGTTCAAGAGGCAAATGCCTGCATACTTGGACCCACTGCTGGCAATACACGCGCGAGAAGAAAATGGACAAATGAAATGAATGAGTTCATATGGCGCACCTATCTCATCATCACCCGATTAGAAACTAACACGCGAGGATATTTAGGACCTTTACACGATAGCTTCACTACACAATATCCTGAAATGAATGCATCAAAGCAAAGCATAGGAGATCAACGCCGAGCAATAGTTAGGAATAAATTACTGCCACTTAGTACATTTGATCAAATAAAACAGGACGTAATAGCTTACTTAGAACGAAACCAACAACCAGAACCCATAGTTACACAAACCACAAACCGAATGAGATGGACCAATGACATAAATGAAACGATTTTACGCATCTACTTTGAAATTACGCATATGGAAACTAACCTGACAGCATATAGACCAAAATTACACAATAAATTCATTGAAGCATACCCCCACCTATCCCATGTCTCTGAACAAAGACTATCAGATCAAAGAAGAGCAATAATCAATAACAGAATGGTGTCACAAGCGCGCATACAACAAATAAAACAAGAAATTGAGACACAACTACACATTACACGACCTCACACCCCATCAAATACTCAACATAATGCTCAAACACTATCTGAAACACACATACTAACACCCCATTACAGCTCTCAACACAACAACTCCTCATCCCAAAATACCATTAATATTGTGGCTGGATTAGACTCATCATGCACACTTCCAACAGAAAACACAACTCCTCATACAGATAATAATTTAGGACAGCCTAATAACCAGCAAATACAGTACATACCGGCGGATTTTGATAATAAAATATATGAAATATTTGTGGCCACATATGCAAAATACACACATACGGAACCTACAGACAGGCCATTTATACCAAAACAACGATCCTCTAAAAAGTTTAAATACATAATAAACCATATAAATACTAAAATTATACCTGAATATATACCTTCAATTAGTAGTTTCTTAGATACCAATACAATAATATACTGCGCCGCATATACTGCAGCAGTTGCAAATGAGACTAAAATAAGAGACAGCACACAATTAAATAATAATCATAGGGAAAACATACCACCGTGGCAACAGAGACTACAGCGCAGAATACAACATTTCAGGAGGGACATAGGTAGAATAACACAATTTATGCAAGGAAATAGGAGTAGAAGGCTTATTACACTAGTAGACGAAATAAGACAGAAGCACAGAATACACTCACAACACGAAGAACCGAACAGAACCGACGAGCAGTTATTAGATACACTTAAACAGAAATTGAATGCTACTACTAGTCGATTAAGAAGATACGTAAATTGCACACTTAGGAAAAAACAAAATACACAGTTTATTACAAATGAAAAACAATTTTACAGAAGACTCGGCACAGGACTGCAACAGGCTACAAATAATCAAAATTCAGAATTACGAACACCTACAGCAGATACATTACAACAGTTCTGGGCTAGTATATGGTCCAATCCAGCACAACACAACGAGGAAGCTGAATGGATACAGTCATCAACACAACATACAACAGAGATAACACAAATGCAATTCACAGAAGTATCAATAGACACACTGAAGCGTATAATACAGAAAACTCATAATTGGAAAGCACCCGGTACGGACAATATACACAACTTCTGGTATAAGAAATTCACGTCATGCCATGTTATATTACACCGACATATTAACGAATTCATCCATAACCCGGCTACCATGCCACAATATATTTCACAAGGAATTACATATATGATCCCTAAAGATGTAAATGATCTCGAAAACCCATCAAAATATAGACCTATAACATGTTTACAAACCATTTATAAAATCATCACTTCTTGCATAACTGAACTCATTTATCAACACACAGATAAAAACAAAATATTAGCAGAAGAACAGAAAGGATGTAGAAAAAATAGTCAAGGGTGCAAGGAACAACTTATCATAGATTCAGTAGCGATGAAACAAGCACTCCGTAACAAAAAAGACCTAAGTACCATGTACATTGATTACCGTAAAGCATACGACTCCGTGCCCCATAGCTGGCTATTATACATACTTAAACAATATAAAATTCATCCTACCATAATAGCATTCCTTGAAAATACCATGTGCAATTGGAAAACTAAACTAAAGATCGGCAACAAAATCTCTAGTGTACAAACAGATGCTATCCCCATCAGACGTGGTATTTTCCAAGGAGATGCTCTCAGCCCACTATGGTTCTGTTTAGCCTTAAATCCACTTTCTTATCTCTTGAATGAAAGTAATGAAGGGTTGCACATAGAAACAAATAATGATCAGCACACACCGACAACACTTACGCACCTTATGTACATGGATGACATAAAACTCTACAGTAACACTACAATATCACTACATCACCTGGCAGACATCACACAGACATTCTCAAACGACATCCAGATGAGTTTTGGTATTGATAAATGTAAAACACTGACAATATCTAGAGGACTAATAGAACAAAATGAATATACAATACATACGGGGGAGAGGATTGAACCTATGGACCAATATAGTACATACAAATATCTAGGATTCCAACAATCACGTCAGATACACCAAAAGGAAACAAAAACTGAAATCACCAAAAAATTCAAACATAGGTTAAACTCAACACTCAAATCACAACTGAATTCCCGTAATATAATCAAAGCTATCAATACCTATGCAGTCCCTATATTAACATATTCATTTGGAATTATAAAATGGTCCCAATCTGAACTGAAACAATTACAAAGAACTATCAACACTACAATGACAACCCACAGAAAACATCACCCCAGATCCTGTATACAAAGACTAACGTTACCCAGAGAAGAAGGAGGAAGGGGACTAATTGATATAACAAATATGCACAATAGACAAATAGCTACACTACGACAATATTTCTTCGCCAAAGCACAACACTCCACACTTCATCACAATATAAACATTGCTGATAAACACCTCACACCACTCAACTTACACGACACAAACACTCAACAATGCGAAAAACTCATAAGCAAAGCAGATAAAATGCTAGCATGGGCACAAAAATCACTCCATGGACGACACCATCAGGACTTACAGCAAACACACATTGACACAAGTGCAACAAACGCCTGGTTATGTCGAGGAGAACTCTTTCCGGAAACTGAAGCATTCATCACAGCCATCCAAGATCAGATAATAGATACACGCAATTATCAAAAATTCATCATCCGTAGACCCAACCTTGTAACCGACAAATGCAGACGATGCCATGTAAGCTCAGAAACAATTCAGCATATAACTGGAGCCTGTAAATCTATAGCACAGACGGACTATAAACACCGACATGACCAGGTAGCCGCTATCATTCATCAAAACCTAGCATTCAAATATTCACTCATCGCCCAAAAAACAGCATATTATAAATACATACCGCAAACTGTATTAGAATCAGCTAATTATAAATTATACTGGGATCGAACAATTATAACAGACAAAACTATACATTTCAATAGACCAGACATACTTCTTCTTGACAAAAATAACAAAATAGTATATCTCATAGACATTGCCATACCAAATACGCACAACCTTACATCAACTCACACTGAAAAAATAGCAAAATACACAGACCTAGCAATAGAAATTAAAACCCAATGGAAAGTTAACACTGTCCACACGATCCCTATCATTCTGTCCTCTACCGGAGTGATACCACACACACTACACACAAGCCTCAGCACTCTCAACATGCATCCATCCACATACATACTGTTACAAAAAGCAGTCATCCTCAACACCTGCAGAATAGTTCGAAAATTTCTGTCCATGTCCTAAATATCAGAACATGATCATTAGCTTCCTTAGTCACTTGGCTCCGGCCCGTGCCTTTGGATTTACCTTTCCTTAAACAAGGAAAGTGATAGAGAAATCTATAAAAAACATAATAATAATAATAATAATTTTATTTTGCTCAAAACAATGGTATAAAAAGGTCTTACGTAGTTAATGAAGTTCAACATGTTTTTGTCGTACTAGAGGACATGCAAAATGTGTTATAATTACATCATAAGTTACATTATCATATCAACATTTGTCATTCATGAAATCAATGACACTATAATAACATTTATTCACCAGTAACCTTTTCAATTTTGATTTAAATAAGTTTGTATTTAGTTCCTTTATGTCTTTCGGAACTTTGTTATATATTATTGGAGCTCTACATATAATGCTGTTATGCAATAATGCTGTTTTGGCAGGGTGAACACAAAGTCTTTCTTTATCACGTCGGATTCGAGTGCTATTGTCAGACATTCTTGGGAATAAATGAGGGTTGTTCCTTACAAATAAGGCCACTTCAAGTATGTAAAGTGACGGAAGTGTAAGAATTTTATGCTTGACAAACAAAGGCTTACAACTGTCGGTAAATTTGATTCCAAACATAGCGCGAATGCAACGTTTTTGTATTTTGAAAGCAATTTCTTTATGAGTTGAATTGCCCCAAAAAATAATTCCATATCTCAGTACAGACTCTATAAGTCCATAATATGCTGTGAGTACCGCATCAGTGTTAACTGTCGGGGACAGCTTATATAAGGCATATGTCAGGCTACTAATTTTTTTACACAAAGTAGCAATGTGGTCTTTCCAATTTAGTTTTTTATCTATAATTAAGCCGAGAAATCGAATACTGTCAACTTTATTTATAATATTATCTTTATAATGTATGTTGATATTTGAGGAATTGTGTAGCCTTTGACTAAAATGCATAATGTTTGTCTTTTTTAAATTGATTTTTAGGTTATTATTATTTAGCCAAGATATGATCGATGTCAATGAATTATTTATATCAGCTTGATAGTTATTGATGTCCTTACATGCTATTGTAACAGTGCTGTCATCAGCAAATAATGTTATCGGTTGAACAGTTGTTTTTGGTAAATCATTAATGTATATTATGAATAGAAGAGGACCTAGTACACTACCTTGGGGAACGCCATACAATATATGTCGTTCTTTTGAGCAGTAGGTTTCTTCGCATTTTGTTTCAAAATTTAGTCTTGATATTTTTACAATTTGTTTCCTATTCGTCAGATATGAATTAATGAGGTCCAATATATTGCCCCTTATACCGTAAGACTCAAGCTTTTTAATTAAAATGGCATGTTCGACATAATCGAACGCTTGAGACATGTCACAATAAATAGCACTGACTGGAGTTAATTTGTCAACTTGAGTAATAACATTATACATAAAATCGTAAATTGCCATATTTATTGTTTTATTTTTTCTAAAACCTTTTTGCTCTTTACATAAGATCTTATTTTTTTCTAGATAGTTGTTCATTTCATTATAAAGATATTTCTCAAAAATTTTTGAGAATATTGGGATTAATGCAATGGGTCTATAGTTCTCCATCAACAGTCTATTATCTTTTTTAAATAAAGGCTTTACAATAGATAATTTAAGTTCTTCTGGAAACGTTCCTGTCATTATGCTTAGATTTATTAAATAGCTTAAAGGTTTGCTAATACTTGAACCTACTGCCTTTACTATTTTTGTAGAGACTTCATCGTATCCTACGCTGTTGGTGTTTTTAAGATTGTTTATAATCTTATTTATTTGATTCGGCGAACTGGGCGCTAGAAACATTGAATTTAACTGTTTGTCAATACGTTTAGTTACATCTTTTCCAGCACCCTGTATGGGCTCAAGTTTTTCAATAAAGTAATTATTGAAAGCGTTGGCTATTACGGAGTGATTTGTAACATAATTATCATTAATAATCATTTTATCAATAGAATGTCGGGGTATATTCAATCTAGTCCTGTTGATAATTTGCCATGTTGCTTTACTTTTATTGTTAGATGTTTTTATATTGTAATTATTTTGTGCGCGCTTTGTTAGGTTTATTATTTTTTTTAATCTTTTAGAGTAATTTTTGTACTGTAGTTTATTTTCGTTACTTGGTTTTAGTCTAAATTTCCATAATAAGTCTCTCTTTTTCTTACTACAAATCTTAACACCATGTGACACCCACTTTGGTTTACTGTGGACTTTTATTAGGATCTGTTTCTGAGGAAAACACAATTCATAAAAAAGTTTAAAGTTCTCAATAAAATGATGGTATGCCATGTTCAAATCTTGCAATTTGTACATTTCATGAAAAGATAGGTTATCTATGCACATTTTAAACTTTTGTATGTTATCTTCACTATATTCGCGTTTGGTTTTACGCCAATAATTTAGTTTTAGATTTCTTTTAACAGGAAGCTTTATCAGTTGAGCCGTATGATCAGATAGGCCCAATTCAAACACCTCAGTCTTACATGGTTTTTTGAAACTGTGGGCAAAGTTATCAATGCAGGTTTTGCTTACAATTCTGGTTGGTTGTTGTAATGCTAACGTCATGTTATAATTAAACAATAGGCATTCTAGTTCTAAGGTGACATTATTAGGTTTTAAAATATCTATATTAAAGTCACCTGCTATTAATACATTATTATTACAATATTTCTTAGAAATATGAGTCAGGACTTTATCTAGCTTATTGAAAAAGGTATTTAAATTGTTCTGTTTCGGTACTCTATACATAGAAACTATAACTATTTTAAAATCTACAAGTTCAATTGCACAACATTCAATCAAATTAGTTATGGAAAAATCTCTTATTTCATTTAGTTCTCTAACTTTATGATTATTCTTGACAATAATGCACGCACCACCGCGTTTACTTTTTTCACGACTAAATGTTGCAGCTAGAGTGTAGTTCGGTAAATGAAATTGTTGCTCATAACCTGCCATCATAAAATGCTCAGTAACGCATATTATATCGATAGTAAGATTTTTGTCTATGAGCTCAACTAAATTAATTAATAGTGCGTCTGTTTTGTTTAGCAGTCCCGCAATGTTTTGATGTAAGACATGTAGATACTTAGTTTCGAAAAAAAATACTTGCCGTTTCCGAAGCATTTCCACTGTCATCATTATCTGTGCTATTTAGGAAGGTATATTGTTGTAATTCTCTGATGTAGTTTTCAAGTTCTTGAAATATCATTCGCATGCCATTATCGTTTAACTGTCCTGATCGCCTACGAAACATGCTGTAGTCGTACTTTAATTGCTTATTGGAATCCAGTATGTATGCATATTCGTAAGTTGTCACATCTAGATACAAAAGATTATTAAAGTGTTCCACTCTCCAGTTAAACATATTCATATATTTACTGTATTTGAAGGTAGGCAGGCAGATTATAAAATTTGTGTTTTTTACACTTTGTAATGTGTTTCTAATATTATATACTATTTTTAAATAGTCAGTCGTTCTATTAAAGTCCTCCTCTCCAATTAATATAATGCAATAGTCCTTCATTGTGAAACGTGCCAATTTTGCTTCTATTCCTTTAATTGAACCTTCTATTAACTATTAATATTCTATTAATATTCCTTAGGGATAATAATTGTGTTTGTTAACAGAATGTACTAGTGTTTAACAAACAGGCAACCTATTCAAGTACAGCAGTGGATTCAGATTATATTTTGCCTTAAAGATAACTAAACCAACTTTTTGTCTTCCGGTAACATGACTAGCATCTATTAGACAATGATGCCAATTGTCTTGCAGTCAAATCAGAACTTAACATAATTTGAAATATCTGCATGTATTTCAAACTCGCAACATTATGTTACAACCATTAGATGGATGACAACACAGTTAGTTTAGTAAGTTTAGTTGTGTACCAACCATGATATAAGGCTCATGATAGTTCCACTCAAACCCTGTTTAAATAATTATTAATGTCAATTTTTACATGAATTCCAGGATCGTGAGGCACTTGTGAGCCTGCTCTGTGATTTTGTAGAGGCTATGAACCCTGGACTCGCCCTCGCGAGGAATCCGGTGATACTGAAAGATAGGGACCTAGCAGGAGAGCTGAAGGATGTCTGGCTCGCCGTTCAGAACAAACGAGAGAGGGAGAAGGGAATGAACCAGGATGTTATGTATAAGGTATGTTGAGGTGCTTTGCTTTGTAAACTCCTTTGCAAGCTCTAAAGACAACCCCATAGAGAGCTCAAAGTATTTTATAGTACTTATTAATTATTATGGTCACCATATTAAGATCTGACACCTTGGACTAGACTAATGAATACTTAACAAGTATATTATGGACTTCCTGTCAGTTAAGTATTTTCATTTAATCTGCATTTATAGGTGTCTACGAAGTTAGAAAGATAAAGTAACTATATCAAACACTTATCCCAATTCAGGTTTACGACATTGACGGTATCAGCGGTGACGACATCAACGAAGATGACAAAATGAATACTTCCAAGAATCTTAAACAGGATAACGACACAGGATCGCCAAATAGATCGCCAAATGACAAGAAGCAAGTCAAATCATCAAAACAAATTCTATTGAATGCAGGGCAGAAATCAGAGTTTGATGTTGGAATGAACAACTGCCAGATTAATCAGAGGGATAATAAGAGCAGCAACAGCGCCCCCGATACTACATACTGCACGCAAGTTTACGGACAAATTGTTTCCAGCCGAGAAAATCACAACCAAATCAATGACATCCAAGAAAAATTCGCATCAAACGAAATCAAACCTTCTAGCTCATTTAGGAAAGACTGGAATCCAATGCACGGCAAAACAACGGAGGGATGGGACGAGTTCTCCAAACGCAACATATCATCGATAAAAAATGACGAAAAAAAGAGGTGTTTCAAAACTGAAAAGTCAAAAATTAGTAACGGTAAGTCCCATTACGACTTCTTCCCGTATTTCGACAATAAATCAGACGAGACGGAAAAGGCCAAAGTCGATAGTGCAACTAAGGAACAAACTTTGATTGATGACAATTCTAAAATAATTATAGACCCAATGCAGAAACTAGTTCTGCATTCGACTGATAAGAATATATGTGATAATAACACAAGTGCTCTCAGCTCGATAAGCTCATAAAGTAAGCTTTTACAAACCTTTTTTGTATGCCAGTTGATGTTTGGATAATGTATTTGCTTGTATGTAATATTATACGGAATGTGTTTAACATGTAAAGATAGCAATTTAGGACAAGCAATATTTTTTTGTGTTATGACATTTGACAGAACAAAATAAAAGTAACCGTGAGTTCGCACTGACGAAACATTCACTCAAAACATGTTTATTTTCAAGTTATTTTCAGATGTTTTTGACAGTTATCGAATTGCGTTCGCACTGTCTATGAACATGTTGCATTGAAATCTGTTCGACAACTCGTTGCATGAGATAAGTATCACAGCATGTTTGTAATACAAGTTGTGATACATCATCACTCAATATGCTGGATGCATTGTTGTTGAAATAATTATGTGAATTGTTTTTGGAATTTCATCCCAAATTACTGAATTACCAACAAATTATTGTTATTCATGGAATAAATTTTGTATATATTTATTTATTTAAAGATGCCTATAGGTATTCTTTTTACAAACTTTTAATTAACTTGCAATTTGTGTGAGTTCCTATACTTCCTATGTATGTATGACTTATGTAGGTATGTTTGTTTAGAGGTCAAACTTTGCAACTGAATTTTGAACCAGTTCTCATTGCCTGGACGGGCTGAAATTTGGTATTCACGCATAAATAGAGAGCTGGACCTAATGCTGATCCCAAAGCCACCTGCAGACCACCCAACTCAAGCTTCTTTATCATATTCATTATATAATGAACATGGATTCAAGCAATACCGATTTTTTGTTCTATCAACTAGTATTGTATTCCTAGTACCTATAACAAAATTAAGAATAAGTAATAGTACTAGGTACTTAAAATGAATATTGTATTTTATGGTTGCTCAGACACCCTTCGGTATTACATTCTCTTTGCCTTATAGATTACAGGTGAAAAATCGTTGGACTTGGCAACATTAAATGAAATATTTACGAACATTTCTGGATAACAATAAAATGGCAGAAAATTACGTATTTCAACAAATCTCGAAACATGTCGTACGTCAGTGCGAACGCGAGCAATAACAAATCTACTGACAAACATGTTAATGTATGATGTTTCAGTTCAGTGCGAACGCAGGCTACAACAAATCTCGAAATTAATTCCGAAACTTATCCAGTTGCCGGCAGTGCGAACGCAAACGCTAACAAAACATGTTGTGACATTTGTTCCTACAGCAAATTGCACAACATATTTCGCGACATGTTTTTTGGTGCGAACTAGGGGTAATGCATGCATGTTTTACTAACAATAATAGTTTTTGTACGATTTATAACAGATATACACATACAACCAATGTATTGTTCTATCCTAGTTAGTATTAATTGTGAAATTTCCACGGGTCGAGAGTTTAATTTAAAACCATGGGATGATTACAAAATGGCAGCTAGTTAGAGCATATAAAGAATCAAAATAAAGAGTAGTAAGTATTTGGGTAATAACTATGTCTTATATTCTGTTCCATTTTTAAAACATTTTTACGGTTTTACCAACACTAGTCATTGTAATTAATATAATATTGGTATTTGAGTTACGACTTTGTTCTTCATTAATTTAAATGGGGGTGCATGTTATCATAATTATTCTCCTCCGAAACGGCTTGACCAATTTTGACGACTTTTTGGGGTCACCTGGATGATTCTTAGCTATATTTGAATCCGGTAGCCGGCGCTGTTGTCGACATTTCGAATATAAAATCCACGCTTGCTCTAGTATTCTTATAAACTTGTGTATGATAAAATTACAAGTAGAAAGTATATGCCAGAAATAAGACATAGTTACAACTTTTCGTTTGTAACGTTATGAGAAGACAATACAGCAAAACGACGTATACACAAACATACTTGGCGTGTGTGAGCTGGTGAGTGAACATTTACGGTTGTGTGTTTCCTGTTGTTTAGATGGTCGTGCATTTGTTCAAATTAGGCCATTGACGACTTTGCATAAACTAAAACGTTGTAATTCGTGTTATTTCATTTAACATGAAAATATGTGACCCTCTGATGTTCTTTAAATGAAATTCAGGTACTATTAGGTCCTTTAATTCTAAAGCAGACTTCATTAGATAGTATATTGTCATAGTAACCCATAGATAGTAAAGACGAGACGAAAACGAGGATATAAAATGAATACAGAGTTAGCATTGTTCGCATGGCCTTATTTGATCAATGTGAATAAAAGTTTTATAGTACTGTATTTTCATTGTTGCCAATTTACTATTTTAATATTCAGAGCTTATTACACGTGAGTCCTTCGCACTTTGTGGTGGAATATTATGTAAATAGATAAAGTCATGGTGTAATATGCCTTCAAATGGCGATTTTTCAGCTGCCAACTTTCATTATAAGCTGTCAGCACAGCAAGAAGGGCTGAGGTATGAGGTTTAGAAGAACAAAAGGTGACAAATATTGCAAATACAACACAACAACAACAACAACTACAATACATACAAATCACGCAACCTGCTTTACGATGCATTAACATTGTACGTTTAAACTACGAATAATATTTTATGACGAAATGCAACGTTTTAAAATGTTGTATATTTGATATACGACACCTATTTAGTAGTAGTTGCAGTATGACCATACAAAATTGTATGGTCCAAAATTCTGAAGAAATCTCATGGCCCAGCGCTATCTAGATGAAAGAGTTCTTACTGTGTGTTTTTGAAAAGTATCAACATTATTATTATTACATATAAATTAAAAATTAATGAGTATTTAAATTTAAAAGAAATTTGCTCACCATACTTTTTAGTTTGATTTCTGAAGTGACCAATTACATGTTATTTATTGTCTTATATATATCTTGACGATGATCTTGGAACAGTTTAAATTTTATTCTTTCGTGTTCACCTCCCGGTTTTTACCAATCACTGCCAAATGACGCTTGAAATATCTAACATAGTTCGCATGTAAGTAACATTGATACCTAACAGATGCATTGTATACTCATTTACTCAATTTTATCAAAATGAATCACAGCAGCCCTATAACAGTACTTGAGTCTCAAGGAATCAAAAAACATTCCGCCAATGGTCGTGTATTCTGTTACGTCAAATTTTGTATTACTGGGGGCATTCATTGACTGAAGAGGGTTAGTGCGTTTTCACAGCTAAATCAAAGCAGTTTGATTTCGAATTACTCCAATTTATTACATTTATTGACAATGTGCCAACGCCACTTGCTGAAAAATGTATGGAGCAATTCGATATCTTATATGGTTTTTGTAAACTATGAACAATTATAAGTAAAACTCTGAATTAAAAATCACCACATCTACATTTAAGTTAATATTTCTTGCATTTTGGAATTAAATTTCTGTCCCACATAAATGTTCTCATTCTTATAGGTGGTATTAGATTTAGTCGAAAAAGCAAAAAATGTAGATTTTATATCGTTGGTTAATACATTACCCAGTCTGTAGACACATAAGTACCTTTGTGCAATCCCTTGGTTCTTTTATAATAATAAAGATTTATTATTTTATAGTTATATTATTAACAGAGGCAGAGATCTCAATTTACCCCTCGAATCACGCAATTTTAAATGTTATACTTATCTTTATATTACATCCCATATTTGAATTTCAGGCTTAATTATCGCACACGTCTTATTAGATATTATTTCTGATTGATTTTACTGAACAAGTATTTTTGTTATAGATGGCTTTGAAATTTGGAGAATACTATGATGGAAATATCCGTTTGCTCTTCTCATGTCAAAGCAGTCTATAACATTAGCAAAAGCGTCGCTTTTAAAACTGCATTTATTAAAAAATATTATTTCGTGTTTATTTTTTGATGTGCTATGTTTACATTAAGTTTTGTATTTTATAAAGTATTCTCATAGTTTTTAGATAGGTACAATAATTATAGTGTTTTAAAGGTGCCCTAGGTACTGGGAATGATGATACACACAATAACAATGTTCCTTTGATATAAATTATATTAATTTGTATTAAATATTGTATTAGGATATGTATAATAACTGTAATTTTGTTAGATTAATTTTAATTCGTGTAAAATAAAATGCATTTCATGAAATTTTAAAGCATCTGAACAAATCTTTTGCAACGTAAATGTGTGTATCTCATTGATGTTTTAACTATTTTAACTAATATTGTATAATGTGCAAATGAACAAGTGAAAAATAAAATTGCAAGTAGATAGCTATTCATTATTGTGTAATAAATAAATTTAACATATTTAATTTAACTAACTGCATAACGAAATTATTTGTTACTACATATATAATATTTAAGAAACGTCTTGTAAACGAAATGCATTTTATGTTACACACTTTTTTTAACTTTTCGTAGTTACTTTGTTGCACCCCTATTCTAAAAGTACTACCCTCTGAATTTCAATGTTTTTTTAAATGTCATAGAACATGTTTGATGTCAAATAACTTTATGAACATTGTACCTACCTAATATAATGGAATTAAATACAGATCTCTTGTTTACAGTATTTAAAAATTACACGTCATTTACAAGACTGGTTGGAGTTGTTTTATTTTATAAACTTGGAAGCGGGATAGTAAAATTAAATAGTAATAATAAACTATTTAAGATATTTTAATTTATAAAGATACACATAAATAAAACCTGTAAAAAAACAATTTTAATATATTCAACTATCATTTAGAACAAAGGAAATAACATTTGACTATCAAAGTGTTGAAATAATTTGAAATACTAATAAGGCACAATTCGAACTATCCACCTTTAGTTACGTACCTATACAAAGAGGTGTAGTGTGTGCGTGGCAAAGATATATGTTTGGCTAGGTACGTCAGTATTCCTGAGAGGAGGTATCGGTGTGGGCCTTTATGTTGGTCTTCTTCGGGAGCAGTTGGTGTGCGATATGCGGCATCACGCCGCCCTGGGAGATGGTGACGTCTTTCAGCATGAAATCCAGCTCGTCGTCTTTCCGTATAGCCATGAGGATGTGGCGAGGTGATATTCTAATAATTGTAAATATACCTATGTAAGTAGGTCGAAAGGCAAAGTGTGTATCCCGGCTGCAAAAATAATACAATAGTCGGGGAATGCAGACTGTCTATTGAATGAAAACAAACTCATTGTAGTTAATTAAGTAGGTAGGTACAGGAATTGTATCGAGTTTTTAAATTCAAGATGAGAGTAAGTTAACATGGAATGAGGCAGTCTGGAGTGATCTTACCTACGTAAATACGTTCATAGCAAATTAATAACAATTATGATTAAGATCACATTCTAATGTAGTCTATCTAGTTATTATCTACACTCCTTATAAATAATGGAAGTTAATACAAACCTCGTTCTCTGATTATCCTCAGCAGCTTTCGCTGATAGCTCCAAAATCTCGGAACAGAGGTACTCTAACACAGCGGTTAAGAATATGGCTGCTCCGGCCCCTACTCGCGGCGCGAAGTTGCCCGCCCTCAGGACCCTGTGGATTCTGCTAACAGGCAATATCAGCCCTGACCGGACACTGCGACTCTTAGCTTTGGATCGCATCGTCGCCGGCATCTTCTGTAAATAATTAGAAATATTTCACCTACCACATTTATTACGGTAAAAGGAGGAGATAGTATCTATAAGTCTTATGTCCTACCTATTAACCCTTCCTTTGAACTGGTTGTTAATCAATTATAGGCCACTTACAAAAGAAGGTAGGTATACGAGTATAACTTTGTCTCGACTAGTTAGTCCAGTTAAAAAGCTTATCGTGGTGGTTAATTTGAGATTTGTGGTGCCACCACCGTGCCGAGTAAGGTGTTTTGCAACGGTTGGTTTGTCTGTCTACCCACAATTATATAAATAAGAAAATTGGTAATCTGGAAATAAAATGGTCTTTGAGGTTGCGTGTGTTTGAGTGCGAGCGAGAGAGGACAAAATAATCTCAGTTCAGGAGAGAGTGGGGGGTTATTCACAATTGCCGAAAACTTTCCAAGAGATCATTTTCAAATGAATTAGAAAGAAAATGATTAGAATACCTCAAGGAATATCCCTAACCCCCTCGCCTCTCCTAGTATGTGTTAAGTTTGTATTGTCGTTGAGGCTTATTGTCTATGGTATGCGATTGTCGAATGTTTGTTCAATAAAGTAATGGCTACGAAACGGAACGTTTCTTTCCATATATAACAGTGGCGACGCGGTAAATAGCTGGAATGATAACGGGTATCATAGCAATATCCGCAGTTCGTTGTCTTTTCCGACGGCAGACGTAGTGGATAGTTCGGAGGTGTGGAGGAGGAGGAGGTGAGAGCAGGGGAGACGGAGCCTCAGGTCCCACCGACAACTTGCGGTAGCGAACCTCAGACGTCAATGGGTGGCAGTGTTTTAAACGGGAATCCCAATGATTTGCCCAAGAGATCTCGTAGACCTCCCAAAAGATATGGGTTTGATGAGTAGATTAAGTCATCAAATTTTGTAGGTGGTTCTATTCCATTTGTTATAGTTATTTATCTTTTCTTAATCATGTGTTATTGTTAAGGTAGTGTGTAGAGAATTGTATTAATTAAGGGTGAAGGTGTTATGTTTGTATTGTCGTTGGGGCTTATTGTCTATGGTATGCGATTGTCGAATGTTTGTTCAATAAAGTAATGGCTACGAAACGGAGCGTTTCTTTCCGTATATAACAGTATGGAGGGCACTGCAACTTCAGTGAAGATTTGTCTATGGTGCGTGATCTACCTTTTTTTTTATACACATATCGGGAAGCATAATCTACTTTGTCATCCAAATGTCAGTGTCAGTTGCTGACTGTCTTGTAGGGTAATATTAGTGATGTGCAGATTTGATTATTTCTTATAATTTATTATCAATTTTTGTTACTTTCTTTATACCTTTCTCAATAATGTATAGTTGAATTATTTTTTAAGGTAATTTTTTTCTTGGTGTCGTATAAATTGAATATTATACCATCATTGGCTACAGTGAAGTGGTGGAATTAAGTGTTTTAACTGCATATCCTACTAATATTATAAATGCGAAAGTTTGTGAGTGTGGATGTATGTTTGTTACTCTTTCACGCAAAAACTACTGAACGGATTTAGATGAAATTTGGAACACAGTTTATAACCGGGATTAACACACAGGATACTTTTTATCCCGATAATCCCGAAGTTTTGGTTAAGTTAAATACTACGCGGAAGTCGGTGGGCACAGCTAGTTGTAGTATATAAGTAAGTAAATACCACAAAATACATGAATGTCTGGTAGATACACACTTTTTAGAGTTCCGTAGTCCCTACGAGGAACCCTTATAAGATCACCCAGTCCGTCCATCCGTCCGTCTGTCTGTCCCGACCTGTCACGGGGTCATAACTTCTACAGTTTCTGACGGAAGTTCATTTAATTTGGTACAAAAATACTTTAAGAATAGATTTAACTTTAAAAAAATATAAAATGTAACAAAATGACTGTTTTGAGGTACCTTCCCGAACATCGAAAGAGGGGATTTTTTTTTAGTTACACCATCATGTTGGGTATCATTGAAAAGGTCCTTTCAAATAAAATGGTGTTTTCATACAACATTTTATCATCAAAAAATCCGTTTGCGAGATTTTTAACTTTTCAATAATAAATCATAATTTACGTAATGAATTCCGACACTGCTTACATTTTTTTGTTGCAAAAATATGAATAAGATTATGCAGACCAAATTTGATACATTGTTAATAAATTCCAATTAATTAATAACAGCAATAAATGTATGTTTTACGTTCATTAGTCTATTTCTCAGTATTTAATGGTGTCGATAGATGTCGGTAGTAGTATGTATACAACTTTAGTACCTATTTCAACCTGGGGTGAAATTTTATACAGATTACCTTCAATGACTCGGAACCCTTCATTGTACATGGCTCGACATGGCACTTAGCGAATTTTTACTATTTTTTTTTGATGCACAAATCTTTTGTTTGCATATAAATATAACATAGAAATATAAATATGCTACTGAACTGCTACTGCTACATCACTAATTCACTATCTGTCAATAGTACTCAATAGCGGTATTGTTTGTTTGATTGATGATTGTTTACGCGTGGCTGTAATTTCTATTTTAATTGAAGTTATTAAAAATACGAGACTTGGACACAATAATAAAACTAATGCTGAGCATTGAAAGTCGCACTTAAGAAATGTTTTGAAAGTAGTTAATACACATAAAACATAAGTCGCTACTTTTTAGGTTAAGTATTACATACCATTTCAACATGAATAAAAACAAATATTGGAATAATCAACGTGATCGTACCACAAGAGGGGGTTTCAATAGGGGAGGAAGAGGAGGGAACAGGGGTTGGGGTGGTAATCGCCAAGGATTTCATAATAATGACGGGTTTGGTGGAGGTTCATGGCAAAAAGGCAATTACGGCAATCAGACCAATTGGAAGAACAGGCCAAAACGGGATACACCTGGGAAGCGACTGTCTGAGGAGGAAATTGGAGTTACGGAGTATGTCAGCCAGCATAAAGGCTTTAATGGCATTATAAAATCAAGGTAAGTACCTACCAAGACTAGAAACTAATTTCTAAAATAACAAAAATGGAAGTGTCTAGTTTACTACTATCTGGATGAACAAAATTTCCATCAAAAAAATCCTATAGGTTAGGATTTTATATGACCATTCATTGGCATCTTGCAGACCATGCCGACTATGAGAAAAATAATAGCTATCCATAATTTGTTTATCTGTTCAGAGATTTTCGATTACATTCAGAGTTAGTTGTGTAGCAATACTATATTAAAATTCTTAACAATATTTATTGCAAAATAATAAAGTTAAAGATAAAAATTGACAGGTTGTCCTAATTACTGTAACGGCTAATAAATGATACACCAGCAGGAAGATTATTGTTTGGGATGGGGCTTTACGTCGTAGCATATTCAAGAATTCACAGAGCTGTAGTCGTACACACAATTTATAAACACAGGTTGCACTTGTCTGTACTATGTAGTCAAGTGATGCATTCACTGGGCATGGAGAATGGGAGGCACCTATTGTGAATGCGCATTGCCATACTCTTTCCACAGTCCCAATGACGACCATTCCCTTTCGCGATGACCTCGTTACTGTGCTAGTCAAACCATGTAGTGTGTCAAGTCTCATTGTTCGTGCCACATATTATTTAAGCTTTATTTTTACAGATATTCAGATTTTCAAGTATCAGAGATTAATGAGAAAGGCGAGGTTGCTAAGCTGACCAATCTGAATCCACCGGAACCTTTAGAAGAGGAGGAGGTCATTGAAGATGAGGACCTGCTCCTCACTAAGTACAACCTGGAAATACTGCCCATGGAGACCTGGGATAGGATCAACACGTTGGCAGTTAATGCTGATCCTCCAGAACAGAGAGTTGAGGTATTACCATGTATTAGTTTTTATATGGAACAATTCTATCACAGTGGTTAAAGTTGTGTTGTCAGAATTTGTGAACACCTTATCTCTTTTTCTCTCTTTGTTTCGGACTTTGCGATTTGGTATTTGTAATGAAACTGACAGAAGTGAAGTGACTGATAACTTCACCACAGTCTAATCATCAGTCAGACATCTGTTGAGATACAATTTTTTAATTTTCAACCATAGATATTAAGCTTTTACACACATGTTGCGGGCAAATGTACCATAAGCTGTAGACACCTTGAAAACATTGGCTAGACATGCTAGAATGATGGCCATGTATATTGTGTTACAGTTAGACGTGACAGGAGTGACAAAGGAGCAGAGGACCAAGATCCACGACGCCGTGAAGAAGGCCTTCAGCGACAGCATCGTTGGCACCACCGTCACCATCAACGACAAGAAGTTTGTGCGCTTCGAGAAGTATAGGAAAGGAGGTTATTATGTTACTTCATATATTTTATAATGGTGAATATCTGGGGTCGAAATATCGTTTGGAAGTTTGGGACTAATGTTCACATAAGACATGTCTATTACATAATTGACGACCACTTGGCACAGTGGTTGGAACGTTGGCCGCTCGGTTCACTGCACATGGTGGTTGCGGGTTCAATTCGTGCCGGAGCAAATTTCGGAAATGGCCTTTTCGTAATTTGACCAGTTCTGGGTGACACTGGGATCGCCCCCAGTCCATTGTACGGTACCCATAGTTCGAGCGTTGCTTAGCTAGGGCCTTATAGTTGGTGTGTGAGTCTAGTGATATTTATTATTATTATTATGTTATAATTAATACGTCATTGGCAAATTCCATTACAAAAAGACATTGCAAAAAAAAGTACAGTTTACAATACAGATTGTTTATTCCCAGCGCGCATAGACAACCGTGTGAAGTGGTCGTGGCCGGGCGAGTACGTCTACTTCGTGGTTCACAAGGAGAACTGCGACACGATGGACGCGGCCGTGCGCATCGCCGAACGGATCGGTGTGCAGTGAGTTAGATTCTTTACACCACAGACTGAGCAGCTTTTTGATGTGAAACATCGATTGGCGCACTTAAGCAGTAAAATCGACCCGTTTTCCGTCACGGTAAATGGCATGACACTCTTATACTCACACGTCACACGTACATACTGTATCCTACTAATATTATAAATGTGAAAGTTTGTGAGTGTGGATGTATGTTTGTTACCCTTTCACGCAAAAACTACTGAACGGATTTGGATGAAATTTGGAACACAGATAGTTTATAACCTGGAAAAACACATAGAGTACTTTACTTAAGTCTACGCGGACGAAGTCGCGGGCATAAACTAGTACTACATATGTTTCAGTGTGCATATTGATTAAATTTATAGTTTGGGGTGCTACTCTTAGCAACTATTATCGATTTATCGTGACATCGTATTATCGAATCATACTGTAAATTCCATATAATTTGCCATTGTATCGATCACTGAATGAACAATACAAAATTATCGTTCGTTCAGACAATATAGGCGACGACAAAAATGTCGGAATTTAGAGTAGGATTCGACAATACGAATGTCCTGATATATCGATTATCGTTGCTAAAAGTAGCCCCTGGTCTCACTGCGGGGTAATAGTACATTGTTACACAAGGGGTGAATGTAAACTTATTTTGGCCCGAGACGTGGTTTGGCCAATAGATCGAGGGACAAAATAAGTCTTTCACCCGAGGTAAACACTGTGCTTTTCATTAAGAATACAAGGAAAGTAAAAATAAAAACAGGAATTGGCTAAATAAATAATACAAGGAAGTATGAACAATACTCTACAACTCGAAAAAAAAAGATCTATTTAGATATATTATTTTTCATTTTCATCTTTAAATATTTTGTTCAAATCTATGTTATTTTAAATAAATTGTTGGAACTAAATTACAATTAAGTCATTTATAAATATATATTATTTCATTAACACTTAACTTGATGTTATTTCAATTTAACATCGCGCTGTAATTAATTGACTGTAGAAAAAGTTGGAACATGGTTTCATAGAAATGTGAAAATGAACTAGTTTTTTTTAATAATTTGACAGCTGTCAGTTGAAAGCTATTCTCCCCAGGGCGGAAAAGTATTACTTTCAACCAGCTTCTCAGGCAACTTCAGACCTACTTTCCGAGTATGACTAATGAAAAATCTTTTTCTCTCTTCTTCCAATGCTATGGCGTAACTACCCAGTAGTATTGGTATGCCTGCGACTATAGCTGTGTGTGTGTGTGCGTCAGCATGAAGCCGTCCATGCTGGGCTACGCGGGCACCAAGGACCGGCGCGCCAAGACGTCGCAGTGGTTCAGCGCGCGGCGCGTGGACCCGCGCCGCCTGGCCGCGGCCGGCCGCGCGCTGCGCGACCTGCAGCTCGGGGACTTCGCCTTCGCCGCCGCGGGGCTCAAGCTCGGCATGCTGCAGGGGAACCAGTCAGTGCACACGCTGCCTTACACATTACACCTTACACACACTCTATATGTCTGGTCCCGCCACACACTCCCACCACTGTTACTCCTGTGAACCAGGATCGACAATGGCAACCAATAATGACGTCGAGGTTTGACCCTCGACGAGCATCGGGAAAAGTTACATTGTCTTGGAACCCGCCCGAATTTAATCGAAAGAAATAATAGGAGGAGTTGGAGGAAAAAAAATCCACTCACTCTGTACCTTAGGGACGCTATGTGACCCATTTTTTACAATTTGTTGCCCAACCTCCCTCCCTTGGTGACCACCCGTACTACATGCCAAGACCCCCATCCCACTCTAGTTTTCACGTAGTTATTCATAAATGCGGATTTCAATCATTTATTGCAAACGCAGCGCGCTTTATTTGAACATAGCGAAAAAGCACGAGATGAGTCTTTTGAGGTTAACGCATATTTGGGCGGGCGGCACCTAAAGAATCTTGCCCTATCCAGTTCCTGCCAGCTTGGGTGGGATCAATTTTTTTTTGTCCCAAAAATTTTGCTTATTATGTAAATGGCTACTATTCCTTAAGCTCGTTTTCATTGGAATTAAAATACCATCAACGACATATCAGTGTACTGAGCAAAATGCGCGAAGCTGTATTCATTTATAATGCGGCAAAGGAAAATTGAAATATTTTAATAGTAATTCAAAGTTCATATTTCTATGGAAATACGCTTGAACGGGCCCTGGTGGCGACACCCTTTAAACATGAACTTTAAAGTACTAAAACACAGTTCAATTTTGATTAACCGCGTTGTACACGAGCTCCGGTGTGAGCGGTCCTCTTGCGCCGGCGCAGGTTCCGCATCGCGCTGCGCAACGTGACGGCGGAGGAGGGCGTGGTGGAGGGCGCCTGCCGCCAGCTGCAGGAGCGCGGCTTCATCAACTACTACGGGCTGCAGCGGTTCGGCTCCCGCCCCGAGACGCCCACATACACTATTGGCCTCAAGTTGCTGCAGGGACACTATCAGGAGGTAAGGCCCGTTGTTATCAGGTCCACCGATTAAAATGTCGTTCGGCATGGAGCTTTTGGAAAATCAATTTTTGTACTAAATTAATGGTTTAAAAAAACTTCTTGAAAATAAGCTTATAAAAAGTTTTTTCTACTATTAATTTATTTTTTAAATTTCGTGTTCTCCTCAGCATTTGATACCCATACTGTGGTAGTGCAGAAAAAATAACTAAAGTCCGTCTCAAGAAAGAAGTCCTCCAGACGCGGCGCCACAGTCATTTGACGAAATTATGTTAACCTCCATTATTTTAGACTCCCCAAAAACTCAATGTTTTATCACTGTAGGATGAATCCAATTTTATTATTACAGTAATTTATTGAAATTTATATAAATTAAAACAGTTAAATATAATAGATTGACGTCGTAGCGATAATTAGTTCCACTTATCGCCGTAGGTCTTCTTTCGTGACACAGACTTTAGTCCGCCATCTTGGATGATCCGCCATATTGGAATTAGAATGACGTCAAATAGCTACGCATGCATTGTCATCTAAAATTAGCGTGTATACTAAATTTCAGCTCAATCGGTTAAAGCTCTTTTAAAATTCAGTTGCAAGATTCCACCCGGACAAACATCCATTGCATATTATAAAGTACATTGTTAGTGAATAGTTACCCTAGGGATGAAATTAACTTATTTAGTCCCGAGAAGGGATTTCGAGGGACAAATAAGTCTTTCACCCGAGGTAAACACTGCTTGTCATTACGAATACAAGGAAAGAAAAATAAAAACAGAAATTAGCTAAAGAAAAAAATGAGTGTTTTTTACATAAACCAACAACTTTGTTGAGATTTTTATTTAACGTTGATGGTAAAATTAGAACAATTACTTATAGTTAGTGAAAGTATTTTTCCGGGTTTGTTGATATTTGATATTTTCTGGGAAACTTGATTTTCTACAGTATAAAGGGATTCTTGGGTGAATGTTGGGGACATTTATTTTGTAAATTTTCTTCAGCTGTTACAGCAATATTATTGGATTGCACTAGATAATCTTTTGAAGTTATCTATGGTTCAATAGAAATGTGAAAATATAACTAGTTTTTTTAATAATTTGACAGCTGTCAGTTGAAAGCTATTCTCCCCAGGGCTGAAAAGTATTACTTTCAACCCGCTCCTCAGGCAACTTCAGACCTACTTTCCGAGGATGAGTAACTAGCTGTGCCCACGGACTTCGTCCGCGTAGTATTTAACGTAACAAAAATTTCGGGATTATCGGGATAAAAAGTATATATATGTTTGTTACTCTTTCACGCAAAAACTACTCAACGGATTTGGATGAAATTTGGAACACAGATAGTTTGTAACCTGGATTAACACATAGAATACTTTACTTAAGTCTACGCAAACGAAGTCGCGGGCTAGAAACTAGTCATATATATAATATAGTGGTAATGAATAAATGCTTCGGTTTTTGAGGTGGTTTTTCTTGCTACTGAGATTTCTAGTGTATCCAATATCGGTTTCGATAAATAGCCAAAGAGTACTATAATGAGATTTTTTATTCCGTGGAATTCTGACATTTCATAAGTGTGGTAATTTATAAAACACTAAAAAAGGAACACATAAAATGAAAAAATATAAAAATAAGCATTGCTTATTTTGAGACTTAACATTATAAAAATGATAAGTTAAAATTGTATTTGGCATATTAACAATAAGTTCCATTATAAGAAATTGAATTATCTTTTAATAGCTGGTATCATTTCCAACATTTATCAGATGTAACAAACATTTTGTATTATTTTTAATTTTAATATTAATCGCCGAAATAAAACACGCATTAAAAATAACGCTATTAAAGTTAATATTACAGGCTTCTGTAATGTTTCTTCTCACAATTTAAGACACTACTTTAACAACCATGTTATCAAAGAGTAGAACAATGTGCACTCTTCATAACATAATGGAAAATAACTGTGATCCTTTAAAAAATAATGTGAATGATGACGATGACGACGATGATGAAGATAGTGACACAAGCTGCCTAAGTGATGAATAGGGTTTTCGAGTTAATATTACATTGTTACCCTAGATATGAAAGTAACTCATTTAGCCCCGAGACGGAGTTAGTTCGAGGGACGAAATAAGTCTTTCACCCGATGTCAACACTGTGCTTTTCATTACGAATATAAGGAAAATAAAATAAAAACAGGAATTAGCTAAAGCAAAAAATACTGAACAAAGAAGTATAAAAAATACTCTACAACTCAAAAAACAAATGAAGATCGGTTTGCTGCCTATTCAGTTTTTTTTTCCTTTGGCCTGCCAGCTTCCTTATTCAGCCATTATTTTTCATTTTCATCATTGGAAACATATTTTTCCCAAACCTATGTTATTAAAAAAAAACTAAATAATAATAAAGTCTTTAAAAAAAAATATTCTTTAATTAATACTTAACCTTATATTATTTAAATTTTCATCGCGCTGTAATTGAGTGACAGAAAAAGTTGGATCATGGTTCGATAGAAATGTGGAAATAGAACTAGTTTTTTCAAATAATTTGACAGCTGTCAGTTGAAACTAATTCTCCCTAGGGCTGAAAAGGATTACTTTCAACCCGCTCCTCGGGCAACTTTAAACCTACTTTCCGAGTATGAGTAATGAAAAAAGTTTTATTATTATATTATCTGAAATGTCAAGAAATGATAGCTGTCGGAATTATACGGAATAAAAAAAAACAATTATAGTGGTGCTAATGTTGTGTGAGGTGGGTAGGAGGTATATAACAAGTGTTTCGTGTCGGCGCCGGGCCCAGGCGATAGACGCGATCCTGGAGGAGCGCGCGGGCCCGCTGCAGACGGTGCTGCACACGTACAAGCAGCAGGGCGCGCGCGCCGCCGCCGCGCTGCTGCCGCGCCGCGCCGCCGCGCCCGCCGCGCACTCCGAGTCGCGCCTGCTGCGCGCGCTCGCCGAGTTCCCCAACGACCTGCTCGGCGCGCTCAACAGGGTGCGTACTGTTACACACACAAGCAGCAGGGCGCTAATGATAATGATTACTTGAATTAAAATGAATTTGATAGATTTAGGTCTTGCTCGCTAGACGAGTGAATTATTCAAACTCAAATTTTTTTTTTTCAAATAGGCCAGATTAACTCGCACTTTTAAAAAGTCAAGAGCTGGGTGCATGTTCCAAAACAAAATCCTATGGAGAAGAACATGCAAGAAACTCCATGGATACATTTTTTCTCTTCTTTCTTTACCAAAACTATTGTGTCTGTAAACCTACACCTAGTTGTAGTAAGTCAGCACTTTGGCTTACAATTTTGGTGTACAATACGTACTCCATACTACAGCCGAACGCTATTATACAATGTTTATCAACTAACCACAATTAAGGTTGAAATTTGATTTTATTATATTTCGTTATAGCAGGCGTCAACTTTCATAAATTCACCATTATTTGTTAAAAATATGTAGGCATATAATATTCGGTTCGTCACCTCGGACGAAGGATGCCCCTAACATATCGAGCGATGATAGATGTGTGTGTGTGGTGTCCGCAGCTGGCCCGCAACACGCGGCTGCTGTACCTGCACTCGTACCAGTCGCTGGTGTGGAACCGCGCCGTGTCGGAGCGCTTCCGTCGGTTCGGACTCGCGCCCGCCGTTGGAGATCTGGTGCCGCTCTCGCAACTGCAAGGTACCTATAACCCCCCCGAGGTGGACTGATCACATTGTGATATGCAAGAGTGGAGAGGCCTATGTCCAGCAATAGACGCCTTCCGGCTGATAAATAATAGTTGGATTCATTAACTCAACTTGTTTTAACACCTACCAATATATTTTTCATTACTCATACTCTGAAAGTAGGTCTGAAGTTGCCTGAGGAGCGGGTTGAAAGTAATACTTTTCCCGGGAGAATCACTTTCAAGTGACAGCTGTCAAATTATAAAAAAAAACTAGTTCCATTTTCACATTTCTATGGAACCATGTTCAAACTTTTTCTACAGTCACTCAATTACAGCACGATGTAAAATTGAAATAACATAAAGTTAAGTATTAATTAAAGAATATATATTTTTAAATGACTTAATTATAATTTAGTTTCAACAATTTCTTTAAAATAACATAGATTTGGGCAAAATACTTAAAGATGAAAATGAAAAATAATGGCTAAATAATGAAGTTGGCCGGCCAACGAAAAAAAAAACAAAGTAGGTGGCAATCCGATCTTTATTATTTTTTTCGAGTTATTGAGTATTGTTCATACTTCCTTGTATTATTTCTTTAGCCAATTCCTGTTTTTATTTTTACTTTCCTTTTATTCGTAATGAAAAGCACAGTGTTTACCTCGGGTGAAAGACTTATTTTGTCCCTCGAAAGGACATAGGCTACTTTTTAATGCGAAAAAAGGGTTGTAAGGGCTCGAAAGGGGGGATAAAAATGCTACCCAAAGACACTATTCCTCGCGGACGAAGTTGCGGGCACAGCTAGTTTAAAATATAGTATAGGGGCTCGCTCCAATTATTATTGGTCGTTAGCGATCGGAAAATTTAATTCGTTTATTTATTTTATCTTAGATGATACTGTAGAGGATGAAGATTCAGACGGCGAGGAGAATCAAAATGAAACCGACACACGACAAGATGGCGACGACCCCCAAAATGGCGCGCAGCAGGATGGCGACACCAAACCTGACAACACAGAAGCAGAGTCAGATAAAAATAAACAGAAGAAAGATAAACAGACTCCAAAACCAAAGGTGCAAGTGAAAGTGTTAACCCAAGAAGATGTCGATAGTGGTCGGTATACGATTTTCGACATTGTTCTCCCGTTGCCAGGGTATGATATTGAGTACCCGCCGAACATGAGAGAGTTTTATGAAGAGATGCTGACCAAAGATGGACTGACTATGGATATGCGACATAAAATAAAGTGAGTATGTATGTAATTTTGAACTGACTTAACCATTCACTTAAACGTATTGTTGTCTCGATTTTTTACTGGCAGAAAGTTGAGACACCAATATGTTTCAGTATCATGTTTTCGTCAGTGCAAACCGAGGGTAACAAAACAACATTTAAGAGATCATTATCAACATGGCTAATCCTTTCTTAATATTATCAATGCGATAGTAACTCTGTCTACCTGTCTGCCTGTCGCGCTTTCACGCCTAAACTATGGAACCGATTTAAATGAAATTTGGTACACAATTAGTCTAGAGCCTGAGAAAGGACATAGGCTACTTTTTAATGCGAAAACAGGGTTGTAAGGGGTGGACAGGGGGGGATGAAAAGTTGTATGGAACTATCGTTATTTTTAGAGCTAGAAGCTTGAAACTTATTTTTTAGGCTGTTGATTCGATATAAATAAATATGACATTCAAAGTTTGTTAAAGTTTTTACTTCAAGGATGTAAATTAACAATAGGGAATAGGGGATGAAAGTTTGTATGGAAATATGTAAGGTTTATGTGAATATTTTATAAGTTTGTGAAAAGAGACAAAATATTAGAGCTATTCCGATGTAACATTTACGGAGTCATTACAAAATGTGAAATTAAAGTTAACGCGAGTAAGAAACTTGCCAAGCACCGCGCCGTACACAATGAGCGCTGTGCAGCCGCGCGGGGGGTCTAAAGACAAATATACTATTCCACGCGGACGAAGTCGCGGGCACAGCTAGTAAATATTATATATATTTTTCATTACTCATACTGGGAAAGTAGGTCTGAAGTTGCCTGAGGAGCAGGTTGAAAGTAATACATTTCAGCCCTAGAGAGAATCGCTTTCAACTGACAGCTGTCAAATTATTAAAAATAAATTACTTCTATTTTGATAATTCTATTGAACCAGGCCAACAGAAAAATCAAAATAGGCGGTAAATGGCAATCCGACCTTCATTCGTTTTATCGAGTTGTATTGTACATACTTCCTTGTATTATTTCTTTAGCTAATTCCTGTTTTTATTTTTACTTTCCTTGTATTCGTAATGATAAGCACAGTGTTTACCTTGGGTGAATGACCGTTACCTTCACCCCTTGGGTAACAATGTACTATTCCATTACTCATACTCGGAAAGTAGGTCTGAAGTTGCCTGAGGAGCGGGTTAAAAAGTAATACTTTTCAGCCTTAGGGAAAATCGCTTTCAACTGACAGCTGTCAAATTATTAAAAATAAACTAGTTCTATTTTCACATTTCTATTGGCCCGCCAACATAAAAAAACAAAATAGGCGGCAATCCTACCTTCATTTGTTTTGTCGAGTTGTATTGTTCACACTTCCTTGTATTTGTTATGAAAAGCACAGTATTTACCTCGGGCGAAAGACTTATTTTGTCCTTCGAACTGGGTTGGCCAAACCCGTCTCGGGACTAAATAAGTTACCTTCACCCCTAGGGTAACAATGTACTATTGTGCTGGCAAGAAAAAGTACAAAGGTTCAGTTATGTCATCGAGAGATAGTTCCTAAATAATACAGACGGCGGTGTTCCACTTCCCAGGAGCTACAGCATGTCGGGCGCGTACCGGCGCGCGGTGGTGCGGCCGCTGCAGGCGAGCTGGCGCTGCGTGCGCTACTCCGACCCCCGCGCCGACCTCATCGCCTCCGACCTGGACCAGCTGCGGGGGAGGCAGCTCACCGGCATATTGGAAGGTACCCGATTCGCCAAACTATACTCGAAAACATTTGAAAGGGTTCAAACATCACAGAGCGACAATTTTAAACGGCTTCCAGCAAATCTTTTATCTCGGGCATTAGTAATGCTATCTACCTATGAATATCTAGCAGGAACAAGTATTAAACTATTTAGAACACGTTTTCAGCTATCTATACTATATGTGTATAATTACTATTTATCCACAACGAAGTTATAGGGGGTCGAAAATGGCCTGAACTGCTTCGAGAAAAGATGGTACGGCCGTGCCGCGCTCGACGTGCCGTGCTCGACTTGGGGGGGCACTGCCGTGCCCCCAGATTGTCATGGCCACGGATAGATGTCGCTAATATCAATATAACGCAGGGTGTTGTATGGAGCCATATTCAATTCAATTCAATGCGTTTATTTTGTTTAGGCCTACGGGGGCACTTACAAATTGTAAATTTTACATTTTTTTTTGTTATATCTACAACCGGATCCGACTGCGACCTCGACTGAGAAAATCCGGCAAGAAACTCAGCGGGCTTGTCTTTTTTTATCGCCAGTTGCTTATATTCAATAATTACAAAGAGTAATAGATAATAAAATAAATATTATAATAGCTCCACCTATATCCACATATACACCTATATCCAGCACCCTAGTGTTTTATTGTGAAGCCTAAAGGACACTTTGGGACCTGCACTACACCTCTCGTATACAATATACAAAAATATTTGCACACCAATGCGACTTCTCATATGTTTCGACGTATAATTAACACGTTTGTCGCTAGTAAATATATAAATGTCTTCGACCATAGTCATGCCGGTGTCAAATTCGAGTACAATAGTACATTGTTACCCTAGGGGTTAAGGTAACTTATTTAGTTTATTATTTACAAAATTAGTTTTTCTCCCGAGGTACTGTGCTTTTTATTACGATTACAAGGAAAGTAAAAATAAAAACAGGAATTAGCTAAAGAAATGATTCAAGGAAGTTTGAATAATACTCTAAAATACGAAAAAACAAAAGAAGATCGGATTGCCGCCTATTTTGCTTTTTCGTTGGCCGGCCTGGTTCAATAGAAATGTGAAAATAGAACTTTTTTTTTTTAATAATTTGACAGCTGTCAGTTGAAAGCGATTCTCCCTAGGGCTGAAAAGTATTACTTTCAGCCCGCTCCTCAGGCAACTTCAGACCTACTTTACGAGTATGAGTAATGAAAATAAAATTAACTTCACCTCACCTCGTCGAAAATCAGGTGGGCATTTTAAATTTTATCAGTGATATCTTTGTAGTCCTACCATGAGTTTTAACATTCGCAGTGGACTGCTGATCATTATTAATTTATTAATTAAATTTATCGACTGATGAATATTTGAACTAAAAATTCTGAATTACTATTTCGAATTCGACCTTATTTTGGCACTCCCTTTTTGGCAAATTTAGATTAGTTTTGACGACAACAAAATCGGTAACACTGTTTACATCTTCAATCTTGAAAAAGACTAGCTCAGATCCTTTAAATTAATTTCCAGATGGAAAATACAAAGCGCTCCTCCTAACGCTGTCTCTGCCGGCCAGCTGCTACGCGACCATGGCGCTGCGGGAACTGCTCAAGGTGGACACCTCCAGTGATAGCCAGGCGGCGCAGAACGACTACCATATGAAAAAGGAGGGAAATGAGGAGAAGGAAGAAGAGAAAAAGGGAGGCGGAGAGATAGGGGATGGAGAGAAAGGCGGGGAGAAGGAGCATGAGAGCGGGGAGAAGAGGAAAATTGAGGATGATAATGAGGAAGGGGTGAAAAAGTTGAAACAGGATTAAAAAATATACTATTAATATATTAATGTTTTATTTAATGGTTCAATTTTGGTGTTCCGTCGAGGTACCTGTAATGAAGAATATATTTGTAAATACTAGGCCTTTCTAAAATAAAGCCCTTTTTAAAATAGCGTTTGTATCAGAATCTTGGGTTATTAGACTTCTTGTACCTAACTTCTGAACTTATAAAGAAACTTTCCACAGTACTCGTTTCATATTAACAAAAAACAGCGCATGCGGTGTTTTGCTAGAGTTTAAACCGGAGCACGGTTTCTTGAAACAGGTTGCGCGTGACCAGCTCGTTGAGTTGCGGGACGGTTACTGACTAGTTTCTTTTGAGTACCGTCGTCTTAGAACATTGGTCTAAGCTCCGTATTAATAAATCTATCTTAAGTTTGGGATTGATCTTAGAAATGACATCATGTCAAAAGATCTTTAGTAAGATCTTTCTCAGATTTGTGATCAATTTATTACTTACGGCCATAAGACCGTCGTGTACGACGCCATTAAAATACTAGCCCCATGGGGCTAGCATTTTAATGGCTACATTTCAGCAAATTATTGTTGATTTAGTTTATAACCAGTATCTGTTGAGTCGCGCCGGGGTCGCGGGGCTGGGTAGTGGTCCTACCTGAAGGCGGCGGCGGATAGCGCGAGCGCGGGGGGAGGGCAGGCGGCGCGGGGCGCGGGTGCGGCGGGGGCGGCGGGGGCGTGCGCGGCCGCGTGCGCGCGCAGCTCGCCCGGCGTGGGGAACGAGCGCGTGCACCATGTGCACTTGTGCGGCTTGTTCTGGGGACACGAGCAATTAAAGTGAAGGCGCCTGTCTAGTCCGCGAAATTCAGAATTTTCGAGTATTTTTATAGTTTATCCAAAATCTGAAAACATTTAAGACAACATTTGGTGATTTGCGACAAACACAGTATGCAGTGCGTTTATTAATACATTTATTTCACTCTAAATATTATCACGGTGGATATGATACTAGTTAATCACTAAATATACAAAAATTGCCAGATTATCTGGATAGCTGTCGTTCTTGAAATGTTTTAGAGTAAGTTGGATATATTAATAAATGCACTGCACACGGTCTTTGTCGCGAATTACAAAATGTGCCTTTTATTATTGTCAGATTTTGAAAACTTTCTAAAATACCTCAAAAAATTTAAACGTCGCGGGCTAGATGGGCGCTTTAGCCTTAACACATCATTTGGATATTAATATACCGATTGACAGACTAAGTACCTACAGGTTGAAACAGAAAGGGTATACTTTCGTTCTAAAACTATCAGCTTTGGAGGAAACTTGAAAAACAAAAGGTGTTACAAGGATAAGTACACCTGTTAACAGATTTCATAATTATACAAAATCTTTAGGATATCAACCGTCCCACAAAGCCCATCATTTTAGATTTACAAAGTAAAGTTGCAAAAAAATTGTATACCTACCCTTTCTATTTCACCTATATGTCCTGCTGCACGCATCTTGGCACCATAATTTTCTAATATGAATTTTTAGGGGTTTGAAAATTAAAAAAACTCAACGAACATCTACCCGAGAAGATTTTTTTGGTTTTATACCTAGTATGCAAAATTTCCTGATTGTAGACTTGATAGTCCTGCAGTTCACATTTCATGATAAAGTGTTGAAATAGTGAGTGGTATCCTTGATTTGGTAAATTTTAAATTGAGGTCTATTGAGTGAAGATAATAATCAGAAGATGGATGATAAATCTCAACCCCCGATGTGACAACTTTGTAAACTACAAAAGAGCTCATAATTTTCAAACGGCTGAACCCATTTTCATGAAACATAGCTAAGAATACTCTCGATCAGAATACCTATATAACAAAAAAAAACAAAATTGAAATCGGTTCATCCCCTTTGGCGCTACGATGCCACAGACAGATACACAAATACACGACATGTTAAAATTTTAACACCCTTTTTTGTCGGGGGTTAAAAATGTTAGTAGGTACCTTTTATGAAAGCAGTCTTGCCCCCAAATTTAAAGCAATTCCAAACTTTATTTAGAACAACAACGCTTTGTGATACCATTGTAAATCGATTATGACTTCTTTTTTGTGGGGTTCACTCGTCGTGTTAATTTCAGTTACCTTGGTGTGCGTCATGCGGTGGTAGTACAGATTGGAACTCGCCGTGAAACACTTCCCGCACTCGGGACACTTGTGGGGCTTCTCCCCTGCCAACAGCAAACATAAAAGCCAGCATTTAAGATTAGCTAACACATAGAATGGGTGGAACAACCGTAAGTACTTTTATAATCATTAACTAGTAAGACAGCAGATTCGATACACAGTTGAAATTTATGGAAAACGATCCATTTGCAGGGTTGCAGTACCTACGGGTGGGCTGAATAAAGATGAGAGAGATAAAGTCCTCCTTTGCCTCTATTTGGTGTGGTGGCCGTGAGAGAAGACTTATAATAGGTGGATTAAGACGGTAACCAAGGACTGGTAGATGTGTCAAGATGTGGCTACATACGTGACAAACCTGCATGTACAATTGTTTTGTACAAGCTTGCACAACTTCCGTTGAGGCTACACCTGTACAAGCAAGTCGGAGCAGCATGGGTTTATTGTTAAGCGATTGACGATGATGAGATAGTGGCTTCTTGAAGCCGCGTAAAGAAATTTCTATCAACCTTCATGCAGCTTGCACAATATTATTCAAAATTCTTAATTTTAAATTTAAATAATTTATTTTGTTTACGCCTACGGGGGCACTTACAAATTGACAATATTACATATTTTTTTCTTATATCTACAACCGGATCGGAATCCTATTGTTACTGCAGTCTTGTCAAGCTTGCAGTTATGTGTGTAGCCGCCTTAAGCCATCGAGCGGCAAGATGATTTATCATTAGAAGTCTTGGGTTTGACGATATAAAAATAATCGCTACAGAAAATCTTACTGAGGTTATCACGGGATACAGACGATTGGGCGCGAACCGTAGGAGGTGCCTACCCAGCAGCGGGTAGCGACAAGCTGTGGATGGTGAAAACCTCATTAAGATTTTCTGTAACGATTATTTTTATATGGTCCAACCCAAGACTAGCTAGCTACTGTCCTGTACCTGTGTGTATTCTGCGATGAGTATTCAGCGAGCTGGATGTGCTGAATCCTTTGCTGCACACGTTGCATATGTGCGGTTTCTCCCCTGAAAAAAGATGATGTCCACTAATATTTTGTTTTGTTATCTTGCATTGTAGGTACTTATAGTGCTACTCGTTTTATTTAATCTTTTCTTAATAAGTTATGCGGAAACAATGATGAACGCGTTAATATTAATATTTATTCATTGGCAAAAGGAAGACGGCAATGCGAATAAAGGCAATCAGTCCTTTAGTAGTTTACTTATTTTACTTTAGTAATTGATTCATTCAGTACCTTCTAAAAAGTCTATACCAATTTAAACCTCAATAGCTGTAATCACTAGTGAATTTACCAGTATGCGTCCTCATGTGCCTTTTGAGTAGCGAAGGCCTATCAAAAGTCTTCAGACACACTTGACACGGCAAGATGTTCTTCATATTAGCTCCCCTCTGAGGCAAGCAGAATCCTTCTTTGCTGCAACCTAGATTCGTCCTTTCGTACAACTTCACTAGGTGATTGTTCAATCCTTCGAGAAATTTAAAGTCTATTATATTTAGCATTTTGGTAGGTTTTTTGGATTTCGTTGATAAATCTAGAGGTTCTGTTTGGATTTCCATGTTTCTAGTCTTTTGTCGTCATTAAATCGACATAAAGATCATTAAAATGGTGCAGGCGAATAGCGAGCCTTGGGAGATGCCTTATGCAAGTTCTGATTACTATGGCCTTTTGGCGAATTAATGAAGTGTATGAAGCTTATAAGCCGCAGGAAACATCAATATATTCGGAAAATAGCCTCCTGTAGTCAAATAAATCCTGTAGGTTGCAATAATTTCAAGGTTCACACAGTCAAAGGCTTAAGATGCACGTATGAAACAATATTTTCTTAACTGAAATCACTTAATTTATAAACTAAAACGACTTTATCATTCTATTAACCTAATTACCAATAATTTGAACGCAGAGTGTAAATCAAATGATATTCACGCGAATTTTCACAGGTAACTGTCATAATTTCCTTTTGCACCTCCTATAAATAGGTTCGTGGTTTGACGGTAACAAATGACAGGGTGATATTAGTGTATTAGGTTGTATAACTGTTGTGTCGAGGATCGTTTGGGAGTATTGTGGCGGCGGCAACAATGAGTTTTGTAGAGCACGGGACACTAATCGACGTGATTTGACTGTTTTTTTTTGTGTTGAGTGTTGAAGGTGGAAGTTTTGGATGTGGTATTCTGGTAGGTAAAGGACATCTAGTCTTATAATGTTAAGTACCTAATCGGAGAGTTTGTTGCTTTCAGATGCTTCTAATACCTGCTTCTATGTCCAAATTTTGTCATGAGCTCTGCTTTTCATTTGTCTCTGTTTAGGTCGGCGTCAAAGAGCATAGCAATCACTACGTTTAAGTCAGCCTTCTCCTGATCTTTTATATACGTCAAGTTTACGTCAGGTTCGCCGTGCAAAGCTAAATGATTCTCCTACCTTAATATATCATATAATCAGTGTGTGTTGCCAGTGATGACCTACGGAAGCGAAACTTGGTCCCTTACAGTTGGCCTACTGCATAAGCTCCAAGTCACGCTGCGAGCTATGTAGAGAGCTATGCTCGGAGTTTATTTGCGTGATAAGATCCGGAACCAGGATATCCGCAAAAGAACCAAAGTCACCGACATAGCTCACAGAATCAGCAAGCTGAAGTGGCAATGGGCAGGCCACATCGCTCGTAGAACCGACAACCGTTGGGGAAGAAAGGTTCTCGAGTGGCGACCTCGAACCGGAAGACGCAGACTTGGACGGCCCCCCACTAGATGGACCGACGATCTGGTGAGAGTCGCGGGGAGCCGTTGGATGCGGATAGCGGGCAACCGTTCATTGTGGCGTTCCATGGGGGAGGCCTATGTCCAGCAGTGGACGTCTTCCGGCTGATGATGATAATGAGGAATGTACGTACTTTTTGAATGTGTTAATAAAAAAAAACAAAGCCATAATCATGTAAGAGCAAACGCTGACATGTAATCTATTAATCTGTATTTGAAGTATCTAAAGTATTCTGGATTCAGTATTCTGGATAAAAATACAAATTTAGGTATTTGGTGTCAAAATGTATGCAGAATCTCCACACTTCTTACTACCTCCTTGAATCGTATTGAAGAAAACGTAATCGGCTATAAAGGTGACACAGCGATACGCACGGTTTCCACGCTTTGTGCGACAAAACGCAGGGAAAACGGCCCGCGGCCGCCCCATACAAATATTTACGATCGGTCGCATTGTGCGCGATCCTGCTTAGGGTTGCTGCCTTGCTACTTATTATTATGTTATCCTATTTTATTTTCTTATCTAGTTCTAAATTTCATGATCCTGCTACATGACATAAAATCCGTTCGTCCATTTCATCGCCATTTGGCATTCGATCGCAACTAACGATGGTCATCAAAGTACTTGGAAATATTCAAAATTCCATACTTATGTACCAATTTCCTGATAGCCCGAAATAATGAGATACCCAACAGGATATATTTTGCGTCAGTGTCGTGAATCTTCTGGAGTAGAGTACGTGTTTTCTTCAGCAGTAGGAATCCTACTGTAAGGGCATCTCTTACAGGGTGATGGTCGGGAACCCTAGATGTGTTGTCGATCAAGCATTCAATGTAAGTATTTGAATAGATTGAGATTTTTTATTGTGCCCCGAGATGTTTATTTCTCAATAGGGCAATTTGAAAAATGTGTTATTTATTGATATACTTAAATCTGCATTGACATAACCATATCATCAATTTATTTGTTTGTTTAATACGAAAATATCAATTTATTTCACACTTATACCTTAATATCATGTATACTTAATATGAGATACATATAGGATTATGTTTTAGAACTAGGTGAACAAACGAAGCCACTAGGTTAGGTACCCATGCATGTGGGATCGGCTGACAACTTGTGGTTGAAATATCAATAAAATATTGATGTCCCTAGGGAGAAAGATACAGATACTTATCTACATTTAGTTTAGTTTAGATTACCTTTATTCAAGACAGATTATGTTTACTTTTCCTTGCTTCTATACTAACCAAATACATTACGAATACCACGTTACCATCGATCTACAATTAAGGTAAGCGTTTTCATTACCGTAAAACCGACACTCATTGTATGCATGCGGGAAGTGAATCGGCAAGTTCGTAGCATTGACGCAGATACCACCCCGTGTCGTTACTGTAACAAGCCTGCGTTTTAGGCCTTGGCATAGTTATTAGACGGCAAATATAGGTAGTTATTTGTTATTCGGACGGCTATTTATTTATAGACTTTAGTGTAGTAACCTAGTATTTAATGGAAGTGATTAATTGGCAATAATTTATCGGCTAGTCCCGATGGGAACCGAACCCGTTACCATCCGTAGCCCCTCGTCCCGTCCCGAGCCAAGCGGCTTACGCTCAGTCTTTGCAGTCTTTGTTTTACGATGTATACTTAGGTACCTACTATGTATTTACTTCTATTACCGGTACTCATCCAAACCCCAAGCGTTATGTCGCACTTTTAAAACATCCTCTTGTCCATCGAGATCTGAATTCCATTTACATCCACTGAAACAACAGGACCCTACTATGATAAGGTAGCTACTGAAAAGCCAGGCAAACATTTAGTAGGTAGGTACCTAAGCTATAGACCGGTGAAACAATACTTCAATACAGTGGAATATTTTGTTCCAGTAGGCCGGCAGAGGCGCCCGCCCACCTCGTTATTTTAGCGAGGGAATTCACAAAATCTATTCAAATTCTTTACTTCTTATTCAAATGCTCCTGCAAATCGGATTTATTCTTCAACTTGTTAAAAGTGCCTTGTTTTACTTGCCTGTTACCTTACTTTTTTTGTATTTATTGTGAGGTAGGTAGATAGATATATTGGAAATTGGAATGAACGTCGATTCGTTGCCTGTTGTAAGACACGGTTTTGAATAATGATTACTTTTGACGATCTGTTTGGCTGAATTATTTGCGTGTAGGCGTAGGTAGGTATCGCACCGTTTTGTTGCGGGTCCGATACCTAGCGTAGTAAATTTATGAAATAACCTTTTCGTAATTGGATGCAGTTTTGCAAAACCAACCCTAGTGCCAATGGTTGTGGGTTATTTCCATACTGCGCTACTTACACTAAGTTTGCCTTCAGTTTATTTGTACAGAACTCAAAGTACCTATAAGTGCTGCATAGTCAGGGGCCATACAAATGGTTTTATCTGGCGACGATGAGGTACTTGTTTAATTACCTATCTCGTTGTTAAGTTATTATTAAGCGGACCCAAAGGTTTGACGAGATTTTTGATGTATTAGACATCACAAATCTCGTTAATCCGCCGTGTTTCTAAGTTCGGAACCAGTTCTTTTTTTGTTTTTATACAAAGTCAACTTATTAGAGTCAAGTAGATATATGATATACAAGATATACGGTATTATATAAAACTTACCTAGTTACAGTACCTTAGAGGGCATACGTACAGCGTTGGTAAGGTTTATCCAGTTATTAAAGGTAAGAAATAAAAATAAACAATACCGGGTACCTACTCGCATTATATTCCACTTTGATAAGGCTCAACTGCTTAAAATTCTATAAACCCCAAAGGTCGATCCATAAAAACTTCTAAAGGCCTTTAACGTTGTAATAGAAAGGCAATAGACGCGGCCAGAGCTAGCATGGATCCCACAAAGGGCCTGCTAATACACGAGCACCAGAGTGAGATATAAAAAGGTTGGTTTGTAACAATATTTTGGTGAAATTACGCGCTGTATCGATCGTCCCGCCGCGTCTGTTGCATAAATGCATTAGTCTGAAGATAGGAACCTCGCTCGACTGTGGTGCGAGCCAGCAGCAGTTACGGAGATAGATAGATTATAAAATACATTTATAAGTTACTAGCTGTGCCCGCGACTTCGTCCGCGTGGAATAGTGTCTTTGGGTAGAATTTTTGGTTATTTAGGCTAATTATTTTACAAAGAAGACACATACGTATATAAATACTTTAATGAGCTCTTTGCAGTGAAACACTGCAAAGAGCTATATTTTCATATAAACTTTCATCCCCTATTCCCTATTGTTATTATACACCTTTGAGGGTAAAACTTACAAACTTTGAATGTCATATTTATTTATATGACATTGTAAATTGTTTAAAACAATTGTTTCAAGATTCTAGCTCTAAAAATGACGATACTTCCATACTACTTTTCATCCCCCCTTTCAACGCCTTACAACCCTTTTTTCGCATTAAAAAGTAGCCTTTCTCAGGCTCTAGACTATCTGTGTACCAAATTTCATTTTCGACTAAAAGATTTTTGTTTCAATAGTTTTGGCGTGAAAGCGCGACAGACAGACAGACAGAGTTACTTTCGCATTTATAATATTAGTAAGATTATACTATAATAATGTGCGGATACCATATAAAAAGCATAGGTATGTGAATTATGGGTAGATGTGGAATGCAGTTTGATTTTATTTTTCAGCAAAAACATTTATCAAATCAGTTTAAAAGCTCAGTACTTGCATCATACTCGGCTAGGTAATGGTAATTCGACGTATTCCTTTCAGGTTATGATAGAGGATCTAAATTGTAAATAGCTTTTACTCACTTTATTATAAAAAATGCAGTAGTTTTCTAGATCACCAACAAAATCTAAATCTAGCGATTAAACTACTAGATATCGTTGGCCATTTTGTGTTATTGTGTTAAAGGCCGCTTTATTATGGTGTTAACAATAAGTTCCATTGAATTAAAACGTCTGATAAAAGAAAATTAAAACTCATTCAATAAGTATTTTTTTTTCGATAAGTTATCTTTAGGTTTTTGCTAATTTTAGCTCTATCACACGCTGCGAGGTTTCAAGGCTTTGTTATATAATAATTGTCGAGTGAGCGCGTTCGCTCATGCCTTGCACCAGCCAGCGTCCTCTTCGTCCTCCCTAAATTTATTCTTAATAAAGCGCGCAGCGACCGTCCGATGTATTTTTTGATATCTCTCGCTCGGCGATGAAAGCTCTAAATGTACCGTTGTTTTTCCAAGGGGATTGCGTTTGTTCCACGTTTGAATCGCGTATTTTCGATAGCCGGGAACGTGGATACGTATCTATACGATATTTGCACTACGTATTTTTGGTTAGGACTGCGAGTTTTTTTATGGGTACTTCTGGGCTTCGAGAGGAGTTTGTATTATTCTTGTTTTTTTTTATTGGGTGAGGAAGCTTTTGATATATTTGATGATTGATTACCTACGTTTATAGATTAGTGCTTTAAAGTGTAGGGTTAAAACATTGCACCAGTAAGTATATTTTGATAGCTCGCAGGCCATAATAAGCGGAGGCTATGCTATTTTCCGACAACTATGGAGCGTAGGTTAAGTTCATATACTAGGTGAGTAGCGAAGTGTGACAGGGTTAGATAATCATTTGTTGACTTCCTCGTTATATACAGGTGCAGTCTGCTGTCCAAGAGGTCACGGGTCGATATTCTCGCGTCGAGTCGTGCAGTTACTATAAAATTTAAAAAAAAACTTGTGTGCTTGTAAAATGCCTAATACCTACCTGTGTTAGAATTTTTATCTAACAATTTTTATAGCCTATAACATGTTTACCAAAGCCTTCATACATAAATACATGAGTTTCGGAAATAAAACTTATAGTTACAAGTCTGTCTAGACCTGAACTTATAAAATACACCTTCAAAAATCTGAAGGCAAACTAATTCCGCTAAGATAACTTCTTAAAATATACTGTCTTGTACAAAAAGCATCTAAGATGCGGGGCGTGGTCACCGGGAGGCGTGGCGGGGGGCGGGGCTTGCGATCCGTGTCAAGACCCTTAAAAGATGGATTATTCTCGCTGATAGCAGACTCCGTCCAAATGGACTGTGCTATACTATGCTTTACGTTAATAAGATTGTGTTTTATGGCCAAGCCTTACGTAAGAGTGGGTAATAAAATGGGCGAGGTTTTCGTAATCTCATTAAATAAGTGTTTCGGCTTATGTCTTGCCAAAGTTGTTGACCAGTTTTACAGAACGTTAAAGGTTTTATTTTTAGTATATCACCTATGTCGATTATGTCAATTTCCTATCGATTTCACATTCCATATTAGGTTCCTAATGAAATCTCGCTCAGACTTATTAAATACCTTAATATCGCCAGACTGACACACCAACTGTATGGTTCCAAACTAAGCAACGCTTGTATTATGGGCACCGTACAATGGACTGGGGGCGATCCCCGTGACACCCAGAGCAGAGTAAATTACGCAAATGCCATTTACGAAATTTGGTCCGGCGGGAATCCAACCCGCAACCACTATGTGCAGTGAGCCGAGCGGCCTACGCTCGAACCACTGCGCCAAGCCGGTATTAGCTGGATTGATAGGTGTACGAGTAAATAATACCTATTATGAAAAGTTTGCTATTGCGTTTAGTACCTATATACCTACTACCTATAGCGCTGAACAGCGGAAAGCTACGCATTGACTCTCAACGCCTTTACAAAACCACACGTAATTACCATGTACCTACCCAAAAAGATGAAAATAAAACAGTGTTTCCACCCACGTACAATATATCATTACAATTTTGTTCAAATAACACGTCCCCCGTCGGTTGGTACGTAATTCTTTCAATTTCATCATGTATATGTAAATGAGGTTTGTATTAGACACTGTCTGTAAGTGCGGAGCGACTTTAATATGTACCGGGGACATTTCTTATTATCTCGCGAGCAGCGTGTTTCCACTGACACACGATAATAGCGGTAAAAAAGAGTTCTAAAAGTGTTGTGCTGACTTGTGCTCCGTATCTATAAACTACCAATTCATTATCTGTAGGTTGGTGATTTGAAACTGTTCCCGATCTGTTTGGACCTGTACATGACCACTCCATTAACAATAAAGCCTGATTTTGAAACTACCCATCTATCTTCTTTTAAATCGCTGTACAGAACTAACCTATTTAGCAAACATACCTACCTACTTAGCTAAAATAGGTATATCATTGATATTAAACAAACTGAATACGTATAAGGCGTTTACAGCTGTGCTTATGTAACAATGATTCATATGGTGGTCGACAACACATCTGAGGGAACTTTACCAGCATATACGCCGCGCCGTGATCTCTTTATTATAACACCCATGATAAAGAAAGCTCAGTTTATGTTAGAATGACTCCTGAGAGGTGCAGGCGACTGTACCTACTTCAAATGTTATATTTTTAGGTATGTTTGTGGTAAACCACCGTTAAAGGAGAAAATATGAAGTACCTTTTCATCTGAAAATCTTTCTTTTTCTCAAGTCGATTACTTTACGACTCCTGTCCAAGATCTTTTGAGGGCGCACTGACCTGGTAGCAGTTAAAGGCTGGCATTGTGTATTTCTCTGAAGACAACGGAAACAGAACCCTCTCGCGTCGCTCTCTTATATTTTTTCCAATTTCGCCGTCGCCGCGTCGTCGACGTGTCGGGAAAAATCCTCTTTTGATTTATATTTTAATTTACCTCCTCATTTCAATTTATGGACGGTGGCTTTGTAGGGACATTTGTACCTGTCTAATGTCTTATACATGCTAATGCGCGAGCGATCGAGTGAGGAATGAACCTTTGAGGATCTAAGGTGATTTAGACGACGATCCAAATGAGAAGAGAAAGTTTGCTTTTCACGGAACATGATTTGGTGTTTGAAAACGTGTCTATCTACTTAAGCTTAGGTATTGTAACCACAGTGTAAAAAATATTTTAGCTACGATGGTAGAAACAATGTCACATTTACCAAAAAATACACAAAACTGACGACGTATTATAAAAAACTTATGACTTATTCCAGTGATTTTTTTAAATCATTATTCTAGATCTACTCAACCGAGCAGTGGTTCAATCACGGATATCTCATCATCATCATCATCATCAGCCTATGCTTGTCCACTGCTGGACATAGGCCTCCTCTAATGAGCGCCATAGCGCCCTGTCTTCAGCTTGCCGCATCCAGCATCTGCCTGCAGTCTTTCGCAGATCGTCATCCCACCTGGTCGGAGGGCGTCCTACACTACGCTTGCCGAGTCGAGGTCTCCACTCAAGAACACGTTTACCCCAGCGGTTGTCGGTTCTTCGTGAGATATGGCCAGCCCACTGCCACTTCAGCTTGCTAATTCTTTGAGCTATGTCGATAACTTTGGTTCTCTGTCGGATGTATTCATTGCGAATCCTATCCTTCAGAGAAACTCCGAGCATAGCTCTCTCCATAGCTCGCTGAGCGACCTTAAACTGGTGGACCAGCCCTACCGTGAGTGTCCACGTCTCGGCTCCGTAGGTCATGACGGGTAGGACGCACTGATTGAAAACTTTCGTTTTCAAGCATTGCGGTATGGATGACGAGAAGACTCGACGTAGTTTCCCAAACGCTGCCCAGCCCAGCTGGATCCTCCTCTTGGCCTCCTTCTCAAAATTGTTTTTACCTAACTGCAGAATCTGCCCAAGGTACGTGTACTCGGAAACAATTTCAAGAAGGTGGCCATGTACGACCACCGGTCCTGGATCAATGTGGCCATTGATCATGACTTTGGTTTTATCCAAATTCATGCCAAGACCGATGCGTCGCGAGGCTGAAGCTAGGCCGTCCAGCATCCGGTTCAGCTCCTCCAGCGTCTCTGCCATTAAAACTATGTCATCAGCGAATCGCAGGTGCGAGATGTACTCACCGTTTATGTTAATGCCCTTACCTTTCCAGTCCAACGTCTTAAACACATCTTCCAGCGCGCTCGTGAACAGTTTCGGGGATATCACATCCCCCTGTCTCACTCCCCTGCGCAGTTGGATGGGTTTAGACTGCTGGCCCTGTACTTGGACACTCATGGTAGCGGCGTCATAGAGACATCTCAACACCCTGATGTAACGATAGTCCACTTGGCATCGCTGTAAGGATTCCAGAACAGCCCAGGTTTCGACAGAGTCAAAGGCCTTCTCATAGTCCACAAAGGCCAGACACAGAGGCTGATTATACTCTTCGGACTTCTGTATAATCTGCCTCACTGTGTGAATGTGGTCTATGGTGCCATATCCTCCGCGGAACCCGGCCTGTTCTGGTGGCTGGAACTCGTCGAGTCTCCTAGCGAGACGATTCGTGACCACTCGTGGGAACAGCTTATAGACGTGGCTCAGGAGTGTGATGGGTCTGTAGTTTTTAAGAAGGGTTTTATCTCCCTTCTTAAAAAAGAGCACGACCAAACTCCCGCTCCACGCCTTTGGAGTTCTCCCACTGTGAAGGACGGTGTTAAACAGGTTCCGTAAACGGATATCTACCTACCTACATAATGAGAAAGTCAAAGAGGTACCTACCTACAAGAAAGTTCAATCGCCTGTAATACTTACCTAGCTACCAGAACTACCAGAGACTGTAGAGAGAAATCAAGACTCCAAACTTCCGATTATTCTTCACCCTGCTCACAAATAAAAGGGGTAGGTAAATTTTAGAACAACATTATAAAGCTGGCGACGGTCGCAAGATGGCGTTCGCAAAAGCTCGCGGAGTAGCAGATGATCTTCATTTAAATATTTTCGAGGGACACTCGGGGGAGCCGGATAGGCTTACCGGCCGGAACTACACTATGCGAATTTTCAAATACGTAGATTCATATTAAATAAATTAATGATAAGTAGCGTCAATAGCCCACTCGTTAGACCCTCCATCGAAGCTGAGAGGTTCCGGGTTCGATCCCTATCCTGGCCATTATACAATTGACCTGTCCCCACTCCTAAAACAAGCATTAGCAACGGCCATACTAGAAATGTGACAAACTCACATTACTGTACTTGTAGGTAGGTAGAATAATTTTGATAAGTTTTGTCTGATTTGATACACTGTTGACCACGGAGACGCATCAACCAACCTCCAGATTCCGCACTAGGAATAACTTGTATGAAAAATTAACTAAATAAAGTTAAGAAGGTAGTAGTAACACTAAGTAAGTAAGCTTTTAAGTTTATATGTTCTCAATTCTGGGAGCAGTCTTGTCATTTGGGACTTCATCTTGAGTTCATTTTGGGATAACATAAAAATTTCCATAAATTCGCTTTCAAAGTTAAAGTTGATTTCAAGTTTTATTTCCTACAAGAATAAGGCAAAAATTGTCTTAAAAATGAAATGTCGTCCAGTGTGGGGTGCAAATGAGATGCAGGTCGCGTCAATACAGCAGGATCAAAAGCGACGGCCGGGCCGGGCAGGCCGCCACTTAGCGCCGATATTAGCGCCACGCAAACAAACACTGTTTACATTAGGTACACTACACTGACAATAGGCGCAGAAGCCTTTTTAATAGGCACTCCTTTTAATTAAAAGTTTTTTTTTTTTAATAGAACACCAACGGTATGGTTCCAAACTAATAAACGCTTGTACTATGGGTACCGCGATAGACTGGGGACGATCCTAGTGATATGGGTATCAATTTTGCTCTGTCCTGGGGGATAGAGCGAAATTACGAGAAGACCATTTCCGAATTTTGGACCATACGGGAATTCTACCCGGTGCAGTGGTTCGAGCGGTCTACACTTACCATTAAGTAGACCGAAACTCAAACTCAAAATAGTTTTAGCCAAAAAAGCATTTATGAACAGTCAGAATTTACCACTCAGCGGTCATCACTAGGTACTTATATAATTTATCAATAAGGTTGAGAAATGTTAACTTAATAGGAACCTAGGTATTGTGTAGGGTATGTGTGTTAGGTATTGCGAATACTAGGCAACCTATTAAATTTGTGCCTCATAGGATTAGGAATTAGACAGGTCCCTAATATTAAAAGATAAACTTCAAATCCATCAAAAAATTTTATTCTTGTGCAACAACTTTTATAGTAACGAAAGCCAAAAACTAAAGAAAACGAACTTAATATATTACTTAATTTAAAAAAAAATGCTTAAACTAAACAAAACTCAAAAAATGCTTAAACTAACGCTCAACCCACAGAAGATCATCAAAGCAAGTTGTAACATTAAACACGTAACTAGTCGTAAATCACGGTTGGACGCCAAAATGTAGTGACATCAAACAAAATAGTCAACATTTATATAAGTTCTAAACTAATAAAACACACACTACTTATACCTAATTTACTCTTTGCTGACTGGAGAATCATTTGAGACTCCCACAACGGAACATACTATTCAAGAAGCAATTATAAAACTTATTTTAAAATGACGTAGTCTCGATTCATAAATGCTTTAAAGTAACGGAAAAGTGTTTATTTTGTGATTTTTCACAGGAACGAACGGATTGCATAGATAGCACCCAACCACCTCTTACTGAACTAACAGTTTTAACTCTTGTCATGTAATCACACTATGTAAGTTATCTGAAACAAAGAAATTTAGTATTAAATTCTATTTTAAATAGTATTAAATTCTTACTATGTGTGCCGGAGGGAATATAGAATAGACATCTGAACGTTTAGTTCTTGTTAGTTCTAAGTTTGATCTAAACAGTTACCACAAACTACTGGGAATGGTAAAAGAAGGCACTGTTATATAGTATAACAGACAGCCCCGTAAAATATTAAAAAAATAAAAGTAGGGATGTGAATCTAATCTAATGTTTTACTAGCCAGGCTAAGATCTGGGCCACGAATAATTAAATTGTGGTGGAAGTTTGTAAAGTGACAAAGATACTCACCTAAATAAAATAAAGAAACTTAAAACTATAAAGTAAATAAAAGGCGCGTTGCAGCACTGTGCGCTCGTCACGGTTGCGACGCGCGTCAGCCGCGCCGGCCAGCGGTGCGGGCGGGCGGCGTCCGGCGGCGCCGACGCCGGCGCCCGCGGCACCGGGCGCGCCGCGGCATGCTGCGCGGGGCAGGCCACGTTCTCCTGCCTGTGGGGGTACCGGGCGCTTCAATTGAGGACTTGACAATCACTTTTTATAACAACAGTGGCGGATTTACCAGCAGGCTCAGTAGGCCTAGGGTGGCAGATTTTTAGGGCGGCACATTTAGGGACCGAATTTTTTTTTTTGTACTTAGTAGGTAATCAAAAAGATTTCAGGATGGATTTCAATTACAACGAAATTTTTGGATTTTAAAAATAATCTATATAATAATAATTATAATTTTAGCCCTTTTGACGTCCCACTCCTGGGCACGGGCCTCCCCTCAACACGAGGGAGATTTAATTTTAAAATTAAATTAATTAAATTTAAATTTAAAAAAATAATCTAGTTCATGACAATTGTAGAGGCAAGGGCGGCAAAAACTTTACAGCCTATAGGTACCTGGAAATTTTGTAAATCCGCCACTGTATAACAACATTAGTACCTACTAAATGTACCCGTGTTAACACACCCTCGGCGATTATCAGGGAAAAGCTAAATTAAACTTTAATTTCAAACAAACAAATATCTGACGGCAGATGATATTATGCAGGCATTATCTAGGTGAAAACATTTAGAACCTAGATTAATCGTAGTAGCGTATTCCTTTAGTTAGCGGATCTGATGACGTTTGATTAAATAGCTTGACTTCTAGAATTTGCCCCCAGACCGATGATTAGTATACGTAGAACTTACCTGCCTGGGTATGCCACAAAGTCAAAGATTAAGAAAGTAATCTAACAACACTGAATTCAGATTCGAATGTAACGATAATTACACGAAGCCACGTGCGTGAGTGTCTATATTTGAATATTATCTGAACACTTACCGCCGCGAAGCAAGTCGCGAGAAAAGCAGGTACCCTGGCTCACTGTAACAAAAGGAAAAAATATTAGGAAATAGTCTTTTCACTCTTTAAAGTCCCTAGACCTAATAACTTTTTACTAAAACAGGAACACTTCATCGAAACAAAGAAGAAAGGTGTCGACTCTCAATAATAAGAAAACCACGTGCTTACAAATTCACAAGACAAATTAAAATTAAAGTAATAAACACTAACGAACGGCTTAATATTATATGAAACATTGGAATACTTAATACACCATAAAGCAAAAGCACATGGTTGTTAAAAAATAGGATCACAAAATGGCTGTCAGTAGTAGGTAATTAGGTAAATGGATGATAACAAATTAATGGAATACTCACGTCCTGCTCGATCGCCCAAATGCGAGGAGCTTGCGCGATCCGTGCGCTTTTATACCCATTCTAGAGTGCGCCTACGATAAATACAGGTGAAAGTGTTAAATATGTAATTTAAACAATAATAAAGCTTAACAAATTATAGTTCATAAAAACAATAATAGGATTAATTAATTATTTCAGGTCTAGGGGTTTGTTTCTTTTTTATTTGGATAGGGGTGTATTCTAAAAAATATTAAGACTATTTTATTTAAACTAATGTCGGTATATTTTATGTGAATTAACTACAATATTTTTTGTGATAAAGGATTTGGCAACTAGGTATTGTAAACATCCGACGAACGTAACGTCGTTTTTGTTCCAAGATTCTATGTGAGGCATCATACGAGTATATGTATTATTACTTAGTAAGTAGTAATAACTTAACCAACTCAAATACTTAACATACTAGTGGGCTCACACTTTTATTTTCATTACTAGCTGAGCCCGCGACTTCGTCCGCGTGGAATTTAACTTAACAAAAACGCCCGCTCCCGCGTTCTGAGCCCGCGCGGCAGGACCCATTTTTTAATGTTTTGTTTTTCTAAAATAAAAGAAATCTAAGATACTGCTTATAACATCAGCTATCTGCAAGTGAAAGTCCCGTCAAAATCGGTCCAGCCGTTGCAGAGATTACCCGGAACAAACACTCAGACAGACAGACAAAAAAAATTAAATCGCGTTTTTGCTATAGGTTTCGTATGTACTTTCGTATGCATTTAGTGAAAAGGTGTTATTTTGATATTACAAACAGACACTCCAATTTTATTTATTTGTATAGATGAGAATCGTATCCGGGACCTTATGTTACGAAGGCATCCCTTTGAACCACTAGACTGAACTGCAGAGTAGGTAATGTCTGTTTTCAACGGATTTATTTTTGTTTTACAGCTAGCATTCCATTGGGAAATACTAGAAAAAAGTAAACTTAATAACGTAGGTTAATACAATTGTTCTACGATATACCTTAATATTAATAAGTCAGAATATTTTGTAATAGGTAGATCACATTGTTTAATTGGTAATAGATAGGTATGTTACATTTTTTAACAAATAAACATCAAAATTATCAATTATTGTTCATACTTAAGTTTTAATTAGTTATCATTAAAAATGCATTCACGCTGTTGTGCTTCACGTATGCAAGCAGAAAGTAAGTAGTTATGCTTCGAAATACCCGTATTTTTTTGAGAAAATTTATCAAATTATGTACTAGTCTATTGAGAAATCAAAATGATTTTATTCATGTAAGCCAACAATGCACAAGATTTAAGAATAGTCAGAATCTACCACCGGTTCGGAATGCGGCTTCCATTGACAAGATCTAGCAAGACCTTATAAGTATTAAACTTATTAAAACCATCCTATAAGTAATGAAATAAAATAATTTTAAGAACATCATGTTAAATAAAATAAATAGCATGGTTATGCATCGGGTTCTGGTTACAGTACCTAGCTGATAGTCTTTAGGTACACAGAGAAAAAAAAATCGTGAACAAATGATTACTGCAGTTCCTATTTTTTTTTTTTATGATTTTTAACTAAGACTAAGCGAAGATTAATGGACTTATCTAATGCTTCATTTATTATTTGGTGATATCACAAAACGTTAAGTGAAACTTTTTAAAAGGGATATCTACTAAGGACGTCTATTTGTCGTCTAATTTGTTGTCGTTTTTCTTAGTGTAGGTACCCACCAATATGTATATAAATCAAAATACATTTTTCAAATTCCACAGTGAAATTATTGTTAGCAGCCGTGTTGAAGTGACATTTACAATCTTAGCATGTTCCTACCTATAGGTTCGTACAAAACAGTTTAACCTCGCGATTGGTATCTAATAACCTAAAATCCACATCTTATACAAGTTGGTACCTACTTACTCAAAGCAAACACACAATTTTATTCACTAAATTCCTCTGGAAATAAAAGCCCCATATACTTTACCTAAAGCCAGTAAATCAAAGTATATAAAGGCAGAATACATAGTAACTATATAAACCGTCCGCCATTTTGTCCGGGCGCTTCGTAAATTTAATAAAACCGTAGGTCCTTAAAGATAAATGTCCACCCACCACCCTGTTGGGAAAATATTACTAAGTTTCCTGGAAAAACGGGCTGGGGGAGGCGCTAGGGGGCGTGGTGGGACCACGCCCTCCCTGTTGGGAGGGGCGTCCTGTCCTTAATACTGTAGCTGTTCCAGTAGCTACATATGTTGATATAATATGGGTATACTGGTTTATGAAAGCCAATTTAGTCTAAGTGCTAGGTTTTAGAAAGAGTGGGTAGTTTGATAAGTCCTCGAATGAGCTAATAGTGTTATTTGCGGGTCAAATTTATGTTTATCTTCGTTTCAGGCGTGTATTAAGTAAGTATTTTGTTCGTTTCTAGATTGCATAATGATATTAATTTACTATGTTATGAGATGTTTAAGCGTAACAAGCTGGGTACTTAATAAGTATAGATAGGTAGGGAGAGGTCTGATTCGCACGCATACTTATAGGTTCTGGAATAATCACAGGTAACCCGTCACTTAGGGCATAATTAGGTAAGTATAAATAAAGGTATACCGTCATCTTGTAGGAAGTATATTTAATTATGTTAAAGGATCTTCATATAAGTACTTACCTCCCTATTTTTCTACCTACTTCATCCAAATAAGTATTGTTTTACTCTCTGTCCAAGTTTTGTGCTATAAAGGGTAGGTAATAGAATAGGTAGGTACCTTAACTAACAAACGACCCCAGGGGTTATGTATACATATGTGTAATGTATTTTACCCTTGGTGTTAATAGGTATCTAGAATCAGCAGGCAAAATAAAGTAACATCAACCATAGCTAATAACCTATTCGTCTTAAAACTACCTACCTATCAAACAAAAACGCGTTGAAATCGTTTCATTTATCTCTGTAGTTACGATGTTATGGACAGTGACAACATGACACTCCTTTTTATTGCATAGAAAAAAAAAATCTTTAACAAAATACTTAAGCTACCTACTAAGTAGAATCTTTAAATCCTAGTAATTAATTTAATAAACCATCTCGAGTATATTCCTTGACCAAGGCAGTGATGCTCCCGTGTTTCGTCACTGTGTTAATAAATAATAAACAAATCCCGCAATGTCTTTAATTAGCACATTTTTACCACAATAGCACCATAACAACGGATGCTTTCACCAAATTAAGTACATTCTAAAGGGGACAAAAAAACTCCAACAAACGAACGGGCCCGGCAAGTTTCCCGGCCGGCCCGGAGACCTCACAAATGCAAATTTTTCAACTACTAAACATTTTTGGGTCGGATTTTCAACAAATTTCCATACACTGGGTGTAGGGTAAAACTGCACGACTTTTTTTATTATGTTTTGCGATTTTATGTTAAGTACGTAAGTACTGTTATTTTGTTACTTCTTGGTTAATTATCTACCTGTGTAGGGTACTTAACTATTATTTAGACTTTTTCTTTATAGTTATTTTTTTAATAAACGTGGTATTCTATTCAGATTCACATCTCCCAAATATGTAGTCTCTTCCTCGTCTTTAACCGTTTCACCATTGTGTAAATTATAATTTAACTAAATAAGTATTTAATATTTTACTCACCTCAAAATCATGATAACTATTTTGATTCTTCATGAATACTAATGCCTAAATAACTTGAATTTTATTGAAAAAACAAAACAAAAATTTAACGAAATGTTTCATTTAATTTGAACGCATCTGTCCCCTTATTCCGTCATCCAATTTGTAAAAAGAATACAAACACAGTGGGTAAACTCGCTGGAAGTTTGGAAAAAGGACGATCTCCGCCCAGTTCCTGTTTTTTGTTTCAGATACACACATATTTTTTAACTAAGTGACTGTTTTGAATAAAAATGCGGCTCCCTTAACCGTTAAAATGTACAAAATGGTTACGGCCCGCTCCCGGTAAGATTTATTTCGTTACGTACTCTTTATTTTCCGAGATAACACAATGGCTGTTATAATTTAGCTGTGTATTTGAATATCGCGCACCACTTTTATGGGATAAATTAAGTACATTTGAATAGGTACTTAAATGAATTATAGCACCTATTAAAACACTTTTTTTAACCTTGTCAATGCCGCCTAATATGTGTACCTACTTATTAAGTTTTTTATACAGGAATAAAACTACTAGCGCAATTTCTAGTTAATATATAAACGATGGAATTTGTATTGAGCCATGCGAGTCGATTCCAGTAAGGCACTTCTGATTGGCAGTTAACAGTACAAACACGATACTGTTACCGCACAGTGGTTCGAGTGAATCATTAAAAAATCTGATTCGGATAAACTGCTCGGTGAAAACAAATGTGGTGTAATAAGCAAATTAATATGAGCTGCTTTCTTGAAAGGGCAAAAATAAGTGATTTGGAATAAATATCCTAGACATCAATCTCAGTTGACTTTACATGTATATAAAGGGCTTTTAATGTTGAAATTCATTTTAGTTAAAACAAATAAGTACGTTAAAGATTCAGGCTAACTACATACTATAGTTTGTTCCTTTTTTTAAAGCTATCTTTTTTCGAAATACTGTTTCATCTTCAGCACTGTGCGCCGAAGTTATGGTGGAACGTCGGCGCCCGCGCATCGTGATCTACCGATTGCTACTCGATAATCGCGAGCACTGTACAAACAGTCGCTTTCGATCTGCACGAGTTTTGAACGACGAATGATGTACAGCGTGTAGCATTCTCATCCTCAAATCAGACCATCAGGAATTCAGGACCCTTGGAAGAGATATAAATTTACATTTCTGTTCTCTGTTTGGTAATGACACAAGTAAGAGAATAAATTAAGTATAAGGTATGAAGAATGCTGCGTGATTTCTTTTTGTTCAAATTACTTCAAGACGAAGGTGTACAACCAGTGCATGTGTTGCCAGTGATGACTTCGGTACTGAGACGTGGTCGCTTACTGTGGGCTTCATAAGAAAACTCAAGGTTGCTCAACGAGCAATGCGGAGAGAGCGATGCTAGGTGTATCCCTACGCGATAGGTTCCGAAATGAGAAAATCCGTAGACTGAAGTACGTAACCAATATATAGCTCTAAGTGTTGCAAGCTTGCAGAATCAAAAGACATATTAGAGGACGCTCACCCCCCATAAGGTAGACTGATGACATCGCACGCGTCGCGGAAAGGCGGTGGATGCGAGTGCGGGGTGACCAGGGTGTGTGGAAGTCGTTGGATACCTTCCGGCTGATGAATGAATAAATAAATAGAAAGGATTAAAGTTATTGCGCGTCCACAAGTTCCGAGCAATCAAGTTTGACAGCTGAGTACGAAGATAATTATAAAGTCTCGGGCGCGGCTGCTCGCTACATGCAGATGCGCCTATTATAGTATAGGTACTGCATTTGTATTGAGTAGCAGCAGAAAAGTATCAGCCTATAAGTAAACAACCGTGGGATCTTGGGCTGCGCGTGCGACGATCAGACGCCTCGGGCGCTGACGCGGCGCAACCGTCTATTACTGGCCGGATCTCCCGCTGCAATGCACTGATCGTTGCTAGGGCTGGTAAACCAAAACACCATAGATAACTGTAGTCGCACTGCAGGTCACCTCTCTCTACCCATTCGGGGAACACAGCCGTCATAGTGTATTACGAAGTAGTAAGTATGATTCAAACTCAAGCCGTGTAGCAACAAAAAGGTAAACACGCGATAAAACCGAGTAAAGTAAATTTTTGCTAGTAAAATTTCACATAAATCGCTTATAAACATTGATGACATGTGTTTCAATTTTTTTACACGGAAATCGTTTATTTTATTATGGCCTACGGGGCATTTACAAATAGTCATTTGGGCAATATTTTCCCTCAAGTCTACCACCGGATCGGAACGATCTAGCAAGAAAATAATCTCCAGTGTGTGGACTGTTTATAGCCTCCTGACAAGAGGTATGATTGATCTTGGTTCAGAGCAAAACCCCTACCTCCTTCCTTCAGTTCGGTCTCCGATGATAATTGCAATGCATCAGATATGTCTTAATTTATAAAATTCAGGTTTAATTGACCAATAACTACGTTCTACTTCATTGACCAATAACTACGTACAACTAGCAGCCCTCGCCAGATCGAACACGCGGGCCTGTTATGTGAATCGAACAGAATTGGGTGTATTTACCCTGGCTACAGGTCAGGTCATGCCGGACAGAACTCAAACTTACTAGAACAAGACTTGCACAATGAGATTACGTATTAATTCGTTAACGGTCGGCTGATCGAATTTTTCTATACTACATTTGCCAGTAAAGTTGGACGTTTCCGCTTGGGGCGCTGCTGTGTAATATGCTGTGTAAAACTTGTACCTACGGACCTTCCAGGTGATAGGTGTTACAAGGTATCAGGGAGATAGAGTACCTACTCTTTACAAAGTTTAGGAAGGACGGCGGTGGTCTTATCATTATGACGTCAACACCAAATAGGTACTCATACACCTAATTACCGAATCTCAACGCTTATATATTTGTATCGTTTAACTGTTTGAGCTGTCCGATATGACATTTTTGTATGTAAAGCTAAAATGCAAGGCAAAAATGGTCACTTTGGAAACCATTATGGGTAAAACGTGGCTATAGAAAGCCCAAAACAGGCACCTGTGTAGACCGAAACGGGAGTCTTTTGCCCAGCTGGAGAAATTATAATGGTTAAAATATACTTATAGTCAAATTAAAGGATGAGTAAGTACCTTTTGGGCAATAACATTTATAAGGCACTAAGTAGATAAAGTACCTAATTAACTAGCTAGTAATCAGACTATTAATGACATGTATGAATAGCTTAACCATTTTAATGAATTCTTTTCAATTCCAACTAATAGTCCATTATTTTTCATCCTCTCATGAGCGAATGAAAACAGTTTTATTATCGCACGTTCCCATTACTGTGTTCGTGTGTCACGTCGTCGTTTCGTTACAACGTAACGCGAGCTCATTAACTAACGTCACTAACACCGACGGCTAGCAGGACTTAAGAAGCCTAGACCTTACCTGCATTATATTATTTTCCCTACTCTATGAATAGGTAGGGAGGTATGTTGTTTTTAATTTGATGCAGGAAGGTTTATTCCTGCATCAAATTAAAAACAACATGCCTAATCAAAATTACGCCAATGAGGTTCCATTAAGCGCGTCACTAGGGAGGTCGTCCATGGCGATTAGTTGTACCTACACATTCATTAGCTATACTAGCGATACAATAAAATATCTATACTTAAGACTTATGTTTAACGATTTCGCGGGACAAACTAATCTATACAAATAAATAAAATTGGAGTGTCTGTTTGTAATATCAAAATAACACCTTTTCACTAAATGCTTATGAAAGTACATACGACACCTATAGCAAAAAAGCGATTAATATTTTTTTTGTCTGTCTGTCTGTCTGTGTGTTTGTTCCGGGGAATCTCCGAAACGGCTGGACCGATTTTGACGGGACTTCCACTGGCAGACATACAAAAAAAAAACACAAATGAGTCCCGTCGCGCGGGCTCAGAACGCGAAAGCGGGAGCGGTTAAGTTAAATTCCACGCGGACGAAGTCGCGGGCTCAGCTAGTAAATACTATTGTCTAAAACCTATGCTAATCGATTACACATAACGGTCCTTGCAGATTCCCAGTCCATCAATGAATTATGATTTTTATAAGATTACCTTTTATTTTATTTTCCCTATGCCACCTTATGTTGTGCTGTCCTGCTTACGTTCCATTTGTAATCGTGATTTTTCATTCTTATAAGGTACCTACTGACCTAATTAGTTTTGACTTGGAACTGGTTAAAAATATGTTCGTGTGTTACCAACATAAATTGTTATTATGTTCTAACACACGAGGGTGTGAAATAATTATCACACGTTATTATTTGACAGTGGCCACTATCCACGAAAGTAACTAGTAAATTTATAATTATTTTACTTGCAAACTGCAAGATGATTTGTTAAAATCCACATAAGTAGGTAAGTAGGTCCCTAACGAAGCAAAGCTTGTACTATGGGTACCGTACAATGGACTGGGGGCGGTCCCAGTGACACCCAGACCAGGGTAAATTACGAAAAGGCCATTTCCGAAATTTGCCCCAGCGGGAATCGAACCCGCGACCACCATGTGCAGTGAGCCGAGCGGCCTACGCTCGAACCACTGCGCCAAGCGGTCGTCAGAATATCGTTGATGTTTTCTTTTTCAGTTTATAGGTGCCTAACTTTAACTGTCTTGCACTAAATTTAAATTATATAATACCTTTTAATAATATTATAGCATTAGGTAGTTATAAAATACATTTCTGTTAATTTGGCATACAATTAAGCCAGTGAGATGCCTAGAAAAAACACTGCTATGCACGTTCGAAATTTGAAATCAGATTCATTCAAATTCAAATTCAAATCATTTATTTTGCTTAGGCCTACGGGGGCACTTACAATTGTCAATTTACATTTTTTTTCCTTATGTCTACAACCGGATCGGAACGCGACCTCGATTGAGAAGATCCGGCAAGAAACTCAGCGGGCTTGTCTTTTAACATGTAATTTTTTTGTTAAAGTTTAATAGAAGCAGTGATGTGGGTGCAAAGTGAAGGTATCAGTGTTCAAGTTGTAATCAAGTAGCTGACAACGGGACCCTGTCGGCAGATGACAAGTAGGTTAGTAGAAACGATCTTCTAAATACTTGGTACTCGGTAAGTGCCGAATGTTGTCTGTTAATAGGTACCGTAGTGATAACTACTTACCCCGTGAAGTTCTAGCGTGAATATATTGCAATAATATGTCAATACAAAACCAACACGCATCTCATAGATAGCACTTCATGTCCTGACCTGACATTTCGAAATTCAATCTTAACATTACTTACCATAAAGTAAATTTCATTCAAATTTATACCTTATTTGTTCAGCCTTACGAGCTAGGCAGTTATGAAGCAGTTTAAAGTTAAGTTTGTACAACATAGCCCTATGTTTGCAGGTGACATATCCAAATTCAGTTGTATGCAGCGTCGCGGAAAATGACGTGTCAACGGGTTCGCGCCCGCGGGTGACGTCACATTAGCGCTTCGAGCACAGGTAGGTGTTGCTTTGTGCGAATGTAATCCGATTTTTCCGACCTGTGCCCCTATGAGATGCGTTCGAAATTTGAAATGTTAAGTATTCAATTTATGATATTTATTAATAGGTAACTACTAGATCTTAGTAAATAGATCTCAGGGCTGAGAATTATCTTAGAAATGTTATTCTTATGTTATACCAGAACAAAATGATATGTCAATAGCGTACTCAAGATCGCTCTCAGGTTAGAGTTCGATTTATTAATACGGACTCTAGGGTTTATTAAATTCTAAACGTGCATGTACTTTCTTTGGAAATTACCCCATTAACTCATCCGTGATGTTTCTTTGCGTGATTAGAGCCTATCTCAAATTGACTTTATTATTAAATATGGTTTTTTTTTTGCTATTATTGTAGAGTTCGCTATGAAGGAAGTTGCTACTATTGTTCTAAGACTAGTGGTAATAATTTAGTAAATTATCTGAGGTAGGTTCACTTCCCACTTTAGGTTTTCTCGCATTAGGCACTAAGAACCAACTCTCGCATTAAGAACGAACATAGACAGTTATATACTAAACATTTCCCTTATTGCCAAAAACCTTTCGGTGTAATGACGAGGTCCTAACGAAATAACTTTCAAAATCTCAAGATCTTTAAATCGCTTTTAAACTTGTGCAGATTCCATGCAAAAATATTCAAAACGCCAAGCAAATGCCGCCATTATTATTTTGACACATCGCGACACGCACGCCGCCTGGCGGCTCGGTACTCACACGTTCCCACTGACAGCATCCGCAAGATGGCGGCAGAGAAACAGCGGGAAGACACCGCGCTCCATCGCTGAACCAACACCGTTCACACAAACAACACTAACACAGAAGCACACAACCCTTCCCAAACCACGCGGTCCGGCGTCACGACACTACAAACCACTCGCGGCATCGTGACGTCACAATGCACATGCAATCAACTGTCACTGCCGCTAATTAGTCTGCCGGAGCTATGCCTTCCCCGGCAGCGGACCGTCGAATGAAAACCTTCACCATGTTGTTACTGAATTTTATACTCCATCCCAGCCAGCAGAGCCTCCAAGTTTGCCTCCTTCAAATTCGTTATGCATACAGCACCAAGGGCTGTTGAATACCGTTCGCGTTTATTTATGAACAGGCAAACTTCTGGTGGCTGGTGGGACGTACGAAATACGTTATAGGCTCGCCTCCCCCGCGTGCGACCGGCCAGCGCACACACACCCAACAATGCATACGATCGCTGAAAAAGGGCTTTTTATGTATTCAACTTCACAACTCTGTACCTCATCTGCAAGTCGTATTATGGACCTAATTAACAAGTTAATATGGGCGATCCGGGGCCGCCGCGTCTGCGCACACTGCACAGATTTAGCTTCCATTTACAAATTCCAATCTCCTCGAACGCTCCATGCTGGGTCCGTTAAATTTCTGCGTATTCGAAATTCAAATTCACCTGCGCAGTGAAATCTTTTTAAAGTCGACGGCGGTAGCGGGTGCGTTCTGAAGCGCGCGATTGCGACTTTGCGATGGTAAGGAGCGTTCAGATATTCCGCCCCACCCGACACCCCCATCACAAAGTATAATGATATCGTCGCCGGCGTTATTATGGCATTCGTCATAAATATTTCATAGATGTAGCGGGGGCAGTAATGACCGAGTGACCGGCGATCGCCGGTCGCCATCTTAGATTTCTCGGCATTAAGGCCCTAATCTATGATGCTCCGACCCCTCGACGCATCGCAGTTATGATGTCAGATTTTCAGTTATCATCTAGTTAACAGAGTGGCAAGTCATACTGGAGATAATAACATAAGGATCGTGTGGGCTGTCGGGGAAAATAAATTTCATCATTGTTAGCATACTTACTCCTGTTATACAAATATCTATTTACATCATAAGCTGCATTCCATCAATTTACATTTTCATAAACCTACGGAACGTTGGTTATAACAGATGCCTAGAACCCTAACTATTTGAATAAACAGTCTAATTTGATCATTATTACAATGTGTGCCATTAAATTTAGGGTCATAATACTTTATTATTTCAGAAGGTAATTATTATAATTATTGCCTATTTACTTGACGAGATTAAATAGTATGTACTTACTTAACTTAGTTTGCTGATCTGCAACCCATTGAGAGAGTTGGCTGCAACTCTCTCCAATTTTATGGCTCAAAACTAATCAAAGCTCCATTCTAAAGACTGGGTCAAATTCAGTTATTTCGACGAGTTGACCTGACGAACATCGAACTCGCAACCGACCCGTGCAGTAAGTCAAGCGGCGCTCAATATTATTTGTTATAATTGATGTGCATCCGAAAATTATCTCAAAAAATGCTGGAGGTATACGCGTAGTGACCACAGTACATATCAATCTTTACCGCGCTGGGCACGTACTGTCCTGCCGAACCCCTCCTCCTGCCCTGAAAGTGTCTAATTAGCTCGTCCTCCACCGGACACTGCGGCGTCCTTTGATCACAGCGCCGCACTTTGATCGGCTGACGACACTTCAGTGAGGACGGCCACACGGGCACAAAACGGACATTCTTGTTTCTATCTCAAACCATTCAACAATCACTTTTCCTTAATTTGGACTCATTGACTTAAGTGTATCGCTGTACGTCGGTGGCTGCAAGTGGCCAATGACCAAGATGCGTGGAAGCCCTAATAGGGAGGCTTATATTTAGCAGAGGACCTCTTCTAGCTAGTTGATGGATATGGATGACTGAATATGGTGATGTACCTACTTTAATGAAATAGTGTTCTGATTTTTAGACTGTCGATCGTAGTAAAGTTTCACAGTGTAAAGATGACAATTACCGTTTCTCTCGCTAGCACACCTCCCGCCGACTCCTGCCGATTTCCTTTGACTGAAAACTTGTTAGAGTTCCGTATTAAAATTCAAAAACGACGCACAGAACTCTGTCCCGACTCCTGAAAACATTATTCAGGGATTTGAATAATGATTTTGTTTTAGTCCCTGCTCACACCTCGTTTTTAATGTATGCGTGAAGATCTGAGCGGTGCGGCCCATGGAACTTCGTAACACGATTTTTGGTTGGACTTAAACGGTTTTCAAACTTAATTTCGCGGCACTGGTTGGATGGGAAAGCTGTTTATGCGCAAGCGAAGCCTTTATGAACAAAGTTGAGTAATTTATTGTGTTTTAACTTGCAAAGTGCGGAAGGATTGCTGCGGGCGTGGGATTCCAGTGATATACGGCTGTTCTGAACTAGTGCTACGTTGTTTCATTGTAAGTACTTACCAATTAAATTATGCATAAATTGTAAGAAAAACTAAACATACTAAAACTTAAACCCTGACCTTATCTTTTGTATCACGATGGTGATACCACTTATACTTCTAGCTAAAATAAGTTGTAAGTTAGTTAGTTAGTTGTGTAAGTAAGTTAGTTAATTAGTACGTTTGAATAAAAATGCATTACAATATGTATCATTGATTCCAGCACAGAATACTGTTTTATGGTATCCATACTAGATTAAGCCTGACCTGTGGGGACCAAATAAAGATGTTAGCTTGTTGTTCTTTCAATCACAAAGATTACTCTATCGTGTAACACTTGCTTTTTATTAGGCATAAGCTCTCTCACTCCCCAGACATCAACATGCCGTTAAATTCAAAGTAATGAAAAGAAAAAATATTACTCGCCATACTTTATTCAAATTCGTCGTCGTGAACAGTTGAAGCGTAAAAAATATGAATATGATTTCCTTACGCACTTTACAGAAGTTTCCTCGCGCCAAATGAAGCATATTTCGAGCCATAACACTCGCATTATTCAAGAAAAAAACTCAGCAAAGACCGCACTCTGTCACCGACTTAAAAGTCGCATTATGGCATCGCTGATAATTCTGTTGTAAACTCACGAATAAACCAATTTGAAATAAAAAAAAATCGGCTCATATAAGTACCACTAACATGACAACGATGACAATCATTTGTTATGCTTCTCAGCTGACTTGGTTCTATTATAATTATGTGAAGTTTGCAAGCCGCCACCAATATTAAATTTAATATTTTTAAATGTGAATTTCTTTCTTACCGTACCTTTCGTGTTTGTTGTAGATCCCTATTTATCAGTTACTTGCTAATATTGAATTTAACTTCCTATAAGGATAATAAGTTTTCATTGCGACATGCTTCTGTTTTGCTTTTTGTGTCTATTGCGTAAGTAAATCATGATGAAAATGCTTGAAAAGCAGTATGCGCTGGTGGTTCGCCGAACGATGCAACAATCGTTCAGTGAATGGCGGCCTTTATTCAAAATAAGTCTTAAGAACATTTGGAGAGGGAAGCGCCTTAACTTTTTATATACATTTTGTCGGCTAAATGAACTGAAACTGTGCTGCAGATGCTCAGGAAACTCACTTTTTGGGTTGCGAAGGGAATTTATTATTTTACTTTAGTTTAGTAAAGGAACAAAAACTTAAAGGGAGATGACGGACTAAATACATTTTTTTTTTGGTATAGTATAGATGGTATAGTCTCTGAAAAAATAATAGTTAATTTGTTGGTGTCTATTCAGACAAGCTACATTCAGACTACGAGCGGACTTTGTACTTTTGGTGCAGTTATAATAAATGCGCCAAAAACGTATCCAAACCGCAATCTTGTAGACCGGATACAACTTGTCTGAATATACCTTTAGTAATCCAAGGTAGGCCATGAGATAAATATATTTTATAATATATCTCTCACTCATTACTCTTATAATTATCACAGTCTTCACAATCGTTACCAACAGTGAAATCTATACTACGGGACCAATTTGACAAATTAAAAAAACAGTCCGCAAACAATTGTTTTTTCAGATTATTTCTTAAACAACCCGTAGTGTATGTAAATCTTCGACGAGGGCTGCTCGGCGCGAGCTCTGCCCACCCTCCTCGCCGAGATAGCTTAATGATGCCACGATAACGATGCTCCTTGTACATGTTATGTATTTGTTGTGGCAGGTGAAATTGTGATTTTTATCTCTTTCTTGTTGAACTAAATTGTTTAATACGTGCACACAATCCCAGACTGAAGTTAGTGTCAATACTGTACTGATTGGCAAATACCTTTAGAAGTTTTCGCTTCGCGGTGATAGGCACAAAGCACGCACTAAACTGTTCAACAAAAAAAATGACCTACCTATATATCCGTCATTCAAGTGTTTCTACCAGGAGTCATGGGTTCCCAAAGAATTTGTAATAATAATGTCTTATTATTACAAATTCTTTGTGTGTTCCAATGTGCCTACTTAGCCCGAAATACAAAACCAATCACTTTATTCCTAAGAGCAATTTAAAAACTTTGTACTTACTTATAAGTAATTACATTATTTCCATCCCGAGTTTCTTTTGCTGAAAACTTTTCGTCCAAATGTATAATACAAATATTTGCCGAATTTAAATTGGTTCAAACAAACGGCGGTCCCAACATTGGTTAAAGAAGTCAAATTGAAACAATGCGGAGTTAAAATAAGTATAGGTTGGTACCAGCTACAAGGACCGGACGCCATTTTGATTGTTCTACCTATACTCCATTTGTTATAGCATTAGACAGAAGTTAAAAAAGGTTATTTGTAGTGTCCACTTTGTAATAAAAAAGTACAATTAACGAGTTACAGTTACGATTGACGTCGAATTTATTATAATCTATTTATATACCAGCTTGTCACATCTAACTGTAATAATATTAATTATTTATCTTATTAAATATATTGCCTTTTCATTTAAATAATTATTATTTCATTACAATTAAAAATTAGTGCCGATGCTAAAAACCTAAAAGAAGCAGGCGGGAACATACCGGGAACGTTTTTCGTTTCATTATAATCCTACCAAATCTAAAATTTTACCTAATCCCTTCAGAGGTTATGACAGCAGGGTATTTCTAATTTTGTCGGACTATGTTATCTATGAATTGACGTAAATGTTTGATTCATTTTTTGTTGTCAGTTTAAAATGTGATACCTACGATGTTATTACGAATAAAACATAATATAAAAAAGTACTTTTATTTTGTTTATCGTAGTATTTTAGATTTATATATTAAAATTTATGTTAAAACAATTTTAATGTAATGACTCTAAATAAAAGTTGTTTTGACTTGGAAATAAAATGTTTTGCATCCCTGCTTCTGCGAGCCTCTTATGTCTAATGTTATAATAAATGGAGTATAGTTAAATACAATAATTTTAAAGCAATATGCTTCCTGATTGAAACGATTTCCTACATAATTTGAGAATTAGGTACTTTTGTTAGGAAGATATAATTTTATGTTCATTAGGGCCAATAATGACTTACTATACTCCATTTGTTATAGCATTAGACAGAAGTTAAAAAAGGTTAGTTTTAGTGTCCACTTTGTAATAAAAGTACAATTAACGAGTTGCAGTTACGATTGACGTCGAATTTATTATAATCTATTTATATACCAGCTTGTCACACTTAACTGTAATAATATTAATTATTTATCTTATTAAATATATTGACTTTCATTTAAATAATTATTATTTCATTACAATTTAAAATTAGTGTCGATGCTAAAAACCTAAAAGAAGCATGGGTGAACATACCGGGAACGTTTTTCGTTTCACTATAATCCTACCAAATCTAAAATGTTACCTAATCCTTTCAGAGGTTATGACAGCAGGGTATTTCTAATTTTGTCGGACTATGTTATCTATGAAATTGACGTAAATAATGTGCTGTCAGTGTTTGTCATTGAGTCATTCGCCTGCACTCTAAGTTCCTGTGAATACCTTGTTTGTTATTGTTGTCGAATTTTCGTGATTTAATTGTTACTTGTTACTGTTTTCCTATCAAAAGTAATGTTCAAACAATTTTAATGTAGTAACTCTAAATAAAAGTTGTTTTGACTTGGAAATAAAATGTTTTGCATCCCTGCTTCTGCGAGCCTCTTATGTCTAATGTTATAATAAATGGAGTATAGGTGTAACCTATCGTGCATTTGTCAATTGTATTTCTTTGAGCTTATTTTCCTTACGCAGTCTTCTCAAACGAATATTGCAATTTCCACACCTAGACCAATATCTCGCCTCAATCAGTGCCAGAACTGGATTTTTGCACGTTACTTATTCATAGACATTACTTATGCATGCAGCAAGCGAAAATATTACAAGATTTTAATGAAAGAAATATTAATTTTGCGGTGAAGTTTTCTTTGCGGTCGCAGCGAGGGCGAAATTAAGTTTGGGACACACTTTGAGGTGCGGCTCGCCTTTTGAGCAGAACATGCTGGGCTGAATTTTAGTTGGACCGTGTTGGAGGGTGGCGAGCTATAGTATTTATAGTTTATACTTTGTCATGGGAGATGAATACTATTTTATCGTACGTCTTGTACTTAGTTCGTCAGATAGTGATGCAAATTATGTTGCCTTTAAACTACAACTACAAATGAAGTTAACTTTAGTTTAGGTCTTGATTAGGTTATTGGTATTAAACAAATAATAACATTAGCGCGCCTTCACACAGTGAATTAGTTAATGCGCTCTTATAAAAGCACTCAAATAGGTATAAAATAAGTATTGCAGTTTTCTTGGACATTTTTATCACAATTTATGGACGAAATTTGAAATTAGTTTCGCTTATCTTATAGGTGCTTTGTCTTTCACAAAATTGATTCACTACGCTACACCATAAAGTCAGATCTGGAATCAAAACAAATGTTAGTTCACCGACGCGATTATTTCCAATTTTCCTAGCACTCATTACAATTCTCATACAAGATTACAATATACCAACCAATTAATACGTAATCTTTGTAAAACAGTCTTCATTCCTCACTAATAAGGGTTTGTACATTATTAACGGATGGTAAAATGAATTTGGTGCACTTAGAGTAAGTGATTCCTCTCAGTTTAGTCATAAAAATGTTAATGCAGCAAAAACAAATAGCGTTTAATGTATGCTGAGGGGTGAATTAATACGGTGCTGCCGGTTGTGCCAACAGACTATTTGGACCATTCCTATTGTGTACTCTATAAAAGATAAAAGTGGAGATTGAACCTTTGATGCTATAAATACTGAGAAAATTGATTCTTCTGGTGAGCAAGTAAAAAAAGGGGTTTAGTGTGGTTGGTATTTAATGACCAATAGATTTCTGAGAAAGTGATGTATGATGTATGATAAGTTATGTATAAAGTTTATAAGTAGGTACTTTATGTATAGTCGGATTAAGTATGTTATTATTATTATTATGTTACTTAATGTCAAATCCAAACTCTGGTGAAGGTACAATAAAGAGTTATTCTATTATAAGTAGTGTTTATGAACTTTATCTTCGGAAAGCCCGAAGTATTTTCCCGCTATTATTTATCGCGCAGAAATGATGGATGGTCCAGGAAAATCTGGAGGCCTAATCAACCGGAAAAGGTGCACCTCCCTCCATGTAAGCATTCCGATCGATATAGGACTATAGTAGACAGGACGTTTGGAAATAGGTTAATACACATTTTGTAATTTGTAGGTTGCACAACAAATGATAATGCACCCACTATGTTATCTACTTAATAACAGTAACCATTTGATAGATGATAATAAGCTCCCATATTAAACAGTGATCACTGATTTTTGAGATCTTACACACGATCTCAACACAATAATGACACAAGGGTACTTTAAACCAAGATAATTACATCACAAGGGGTACTTCAAAGGAATACCGTTTGATCCTTTAGCAAACTAACTAAGGAAGCGATGTATCGAGAGTAACCGAAGACTAATATACAAGTATTTAGCCGTTAAACTCACAAGCAAAGTCGCAGGCAACGATTAGTTAGCCAAACTCTAACAACAGCCGCCGTCTGCGAAATAAACGGCACCACAAAATGATGGATTCGCGGAGGAAAATACTCCGTGAAAATGCTCGAGCAAATTATTTAAATGAATTCGTAGTACCTGCGGCGGCTGCGTAGCCTGCTGTGTTTGTTTGTGATTATAAAATAGTTAGATATTACTTCAGACGCGGGTCCATTAGATAACTGCGTATCAGTTAAATTTATTACAGGTTCAATAAAAAAATAGTTTCGCCATCTGGTTGACACGAAGCTGGATAGCCTTGAACATGGTCGTAGAGTGCTTGTTTGTCTGTGTTTTATCGGATACATTCTAGAGAGTGTGCCCCGAAATTACACGAGTCAGGCAGTACCTTTACACCACCGGAAAACAAGGACTTCAAACTTATATCGTCGATATTCCACGCACACATGAAACGATTTACTTTGTCATTCTTGATGCATGCTGCTAAAGCCTCCAGGTTTCCTTCGTCAGTGTTTTCAGAGAGATACCTAACTTGGGATACATTACTTGTGTCTCTCCAAATCTTAGAGTTAGGCTCTTACTTAGCCAGGGAGCTACATCTTGGCCCAAAGTCATTTCCATCAGATGAGAAACGGGTCAATCGCTTACCAGTCCATAGTAAATAAAGCTACCTAACATAAATGGAGGCAATTCTGAATCAATTATATTCTGACATGAAGAAGGGTTGTTTATTAATTCAGGAAAAATATTATTTTCCGTAAGAGGGTGTTCTCATCAACTCGCACCTGCCGACTGTTTTGTTTTTTTCGACTTTCCGTTATGCTTTCTTTTCTTTTTTGCTTCATACTTTAGTGACCAACCCAGATGGATTAGGTACTTACCTAATTAGAATAACAATAACAATTTAACGATATTTTTAAAACTGTACTTATAAAAAATTTAAAAGTTTATAATATTATCGATGGTATTTTGTATTAGTCATAAATACATAAGTATGTGGATCCATACTACCTACACTGCCGTCTTTAGCGTTTATAACCCTTCATCCTCTATGTACATCTAAATTCTATGACCGGGAAATCACATAAACACCCCCACTGTTATGTTCTATTCAGTCGTATACCAGTCTGCGGCTCCAGCATCTGCAGATCTCGACACTTCAAGGTGTTGTTCGTGACATGGTTTCTTTCATCCACACCTCACAGTGCAGCGAATTTAGTAGAACAATACGGAACAGATTCATCGAAAACTACAAGCTTACCGTCAGACAATCTGTAATTTTCTGTTTGTGACAAGAGAACTGAAACATATACAAACATTTATCCAATATCCTTTATTGGATAAATGTTTGTATATGTCCATTAGCCATAAGCCCATTGTTTGTGCTAAGAATACGCTCACGTTTACTGTTTTTTAAATGAAAAGGATAAGGAATGACGTAATGAAGTGTCTATGTTCAAATAGTTGCATCACTGCCACTGCTGTTAACTATGTCCGGTGTTGCCATATTTTCCGCAGCGAGTCCCGCGTGTGACGAAGTGCCCTCGTCACGTAAGCTATGTGCATAAATTTATTGGAGAGTTGTGTCATGGCAACCTCGCCACCTTTGTGACGCCGTCGAGGGCTCCGTCGGATGATCCCGGCGGCGGCGCTCGAGTGTTGCTGAATGCAATTTATTTCTTTTTTATTTTCATATGCAAGTGACAATGATATTTTGTAGGTATTTTTCATTTGTTTTCCTTAATTTTTAAAGTTTGTAATTAAGACACATTGGGGACCTCATGCAATACTTACCTGTTATTTTATGGAGCAAAGGTTCTTTAGAATAGTTGCCTTCTCCCTAAGTTTTATTTGTTTGTGTCTGTTAAGCGTTACTCTTACCGCCGTATTCTCAAACAATACCGGTGACATTACTAATAATCTAAAAATATATAAAATAATAATGATAGCTAAAATTTAACATACCTCCTTAACTTGTGTTTATTAACGCGTTAAGTACTTACCTGTCCAAGTAAGGGACCAACTCTATAGTCAATATTTCTCTAACTATATAACTACTACTATACACCTTATTGTAACGTTCGTGAATACGGGCGTAAGCATAGTGTGAGTTAATAAAGTTTTACTTTTTCGTGTTTTATTAACTCTTACTAAGAAACTAAGTCAACATATCAAAAGTTCTGATATGTGCAACTTTTGCAAGACACTAACTTCTAATAAGCAGTAGTAGACGCAAACAAAAAAAACAGATTCGAAAACAAGTTTGAATAAGATTTGTGTTCTTATAACAAAATTCCTGAATTTTGATGCGAAAAGTTGCCTAATTACGAGTCAGCCCAACGGATCACAACAAAACTTGCACAAGGACACCACATTCCTTATTCAAACTTGATTGACGTCTGTTCGAATTCCGAACGCGAATAAAAGAAAAAGTTTGACACATCAGCGAGCGTTCTTAAATCAAAAGAGTTTCGCTATATATTTTTTATCTTCTTATTATGGCACTGGAAAAGGGTTTTAGAGGCAGAATAAAAACTTTTTCGGTGTTTTGGCGTGAGAAAAAAGGGCAGGTAAGTACGGAGGGCCGATATTAAAATGTTTCATGTAAATTTCAGTCGTTCAACGGGCTATATTTCAGAAGTTGTTCTGTCTGTCTGTGAATTTCGTATTCATAGATGGCTTTTAGTTTAATATTGGGGTTAAGTGTCGGTCTAAGCAGTATTTTTTCGTTTTAGGTATGTTAATCTTTGAATAGCGGACGGGAATTTTGTAGAAATGTTACAAATAAATATGCTTCCGTCAAAAAAGGTACCGGTATCTTCTTTAATGAAAGCAGATTTATTTTACATTACCAAGAAGATCAATTACAAGCGAGTCAATAGTCCTTGAGAAATTATGCGACCCGTGTTGCACTATGATAAGTAAGTATCTATAGGTAGGTACTTTTACCACGTCACACAAAATCTGAGTTAATCGGACCAGAATTAATACTTAAAAAAAACCATAGAAAAAAACAAACCTCACAACCTTCCCGTTTTGGTATCTCAAAACCCCTCTTAAAAAAAGAAGGAGATATGAAAATGAGTTAACTGTGGAGATTAATAGGTGCGGCTCTAATAAACGCGGCGGCTAATGAAACGCTGAAGGGCCGGGCTGCAGGCACGGATCTTACTATTTGTATATTTATTTATGGAGTGAAAATGTTTCCTAGTTAAAATGCAGTTTAGTCTGGGGTTTAATTCGTTTAAGAAGAGAAAACGATTAAAAGCTTTCAATAGCTTGATTATATATTTGTACCAAAGATAATATAACCTGCTCCTGCTGATCCAATTCAGAATACTTACATATATGTATGAATTTGTGAAAATTACTTTTAAATATTTATAATGAAACTTTCGGAAATGGAAGCACATCGCCTGGAGAGCCACCCTCGGCAATGCTAAGGCCTCACCAAACCTTCTACCATATACCTCGTCAGCGCAACCACGACCACTCTGACAAGAGTGCCGGACTAAGAAGAATGAGACTTTTGTAAACACATACCACATACCCATAAGTTTTAATATGACGTAATGTATGTCAATATACGCGAATATTGTTTGTCAGGGTACAGCTCTATGCAAATTTCCGACGCGCCATAGATATAGGAACAAAGCAAAAAAAGGTCTTTGGCCATGCGCCTTGCTTAGCCATAAATCGGTGCTGAATCTTTGGTAGACAAACTGCACGTGATAAAACTATCTGTATTGCCACCCTTCTCATAGTCGTAATGTATGAACAAGGCAGACATGATTTAGGTACGTGTAATTTTTCCCAGCTTAATTTTTTTTCTTGCAGTCTCTAATAATTTCTAATATTTTTTCCGTCATAATTCCTTCATTTTAAAATCATATTCCACCTTTAATGCTTTAACGATTCCTAGCCCATCCCTGCGAGTAATCCGTTGAGCGCCCCGCTGTTTGTTTTGATTGTATTAATTAAAACGGTATTCCCTCAAAGTTTTATTAAGATTAACACCTCTCTTTTCTTTCATTACCGGACCGCTCCATATTCATGTTATGTCGCGGTCGCTTCGTTAAGGGTTCCTTTATTAACATACCTTTACTGTTTACCCTTTGAGAATTTTGCAAGAACTTCTCAGGTTTGAAGAGTTCGGTTTCATTTAATCGGTCGGGTCATTTAAGGCAGGTTTAGCTTTGGCTGTTATTTTCACGCATATTCCAGGTATTTTCCTGCCCGTTGGCTTCTCACGTGCCTTATCAACAGCCCACCATCATATCCCTATAAGATAAAGACATAAACCCCATCGCGGGCCGCCAATAAAAGCTTATTGCATCTTTTGTATACAATTAAATTCAATAAATATGCGGTGAGCGGCGCGTGCGCGGGTTATAGTAATTCTATGGGGTATGCAAGTAATCTCTTGCTTTGCAAGGTGAGGAGATAATGTACTGATGTTGAGATGAGAAAGCCTATATTGCATTCAGTACGAACAAACAGAGCCAGTTTTCGGAAGGCAACTTTCCATTCAGCATTTAGGCCTGAGGGACGAACTAAGACTATTTTGTTTTAGGCATAACCACGTACTTAATATATCCAATATTGGGTTAGTAATACGTATGACCAATTAAAAAAATCCATTCTAGAGACTCCAGACGCTATCTCCGATCTAAAAAAAAACATCTATCCGTTTTTATTTCTAAAAAATAAACCTCCTAAACCGTGGCCACTCGAATCCAACCCCAAAGAGAATATCACTCAATGCTCCGTATATTTCAAAAGCTTTCTTTGCGCGTTTCTGTTTTTATCCTACTTGACTCCTAATGTGGTGAATTCATACATGAACAATCGCTATCTGGAGTGTTCTCAGTTGCCGAGGGGGGTTGCCCCCCATTTTTCCTTCTTTTACAACGTTTCGCTTAGCTGGCGGGGTAGGGCGGGGTGCGCGGCGGTGGGGGTAGGTGTCGGCCACAGACGGCACGCCCGGTTGTCTTAAGGCGCGGTCATCTTTGTTGAAAGATTTTGTTTCTAAGTCTCGTTCCTTACTTACCTACTTAACAAAACCTTAAGATCTTAGGATCTGACACGCGTATTCCCATAGTATTCCTTCTTACTTTGGCTCTATGGCCTGATTAAAAAAATCAATCTCAAGTCTGAGAGTGATCTTGAGCACGCCTGTGACATGTAATTTTGTAATGGAATTACATTTCCAAGATCGCTCGCAGACTTCAGATTTATGAATACGAGCCTATGGGTCCTTGCTATCCGCCGACATTACCAAAATTAAATTACCCACCACCATAAACAACTTTCAGCGCCATTAAACATCTACCACACGAGTGACAGTACAATTAATTAACCCTCCGATCGCGAGGGTACTCGAGAACCAGCAATTACATTAACCGAGATATAAAACTGCTATGATAATGTGGGAGGAGACAACGATTGCGAGAGGTCACTGTATCTCAATGAGGATCGACCTGGAGACGTAGGACCGGCGGGATGTGGTAATTGACATTTTCCAGAAGAGTATTTTAGATTTCAGATCTTGGAAAGAGACTGGGAAGTAATGTAATATACGGCTAACGAGAAGCAATACGAACATGAATACATTGGTTTATTTAACTAGATGTTTAACATTTCAGTTTCCAACACGAGTATAGACGACTACCTATAAGCTGTCGCGTAAGCAAAATCTACACGTATCGTTACGATAACGTAACATACCACAGATTTCATTAATGTTAAAAATGATGGTGGCCCTTAGTCTTTGTAGTTTGGGCATTGTTTCGAGAAGCTTTATTATCTTATAGCTTGACAGTTAGCAGCGGCTGGTGAAAGGACCCTGACGGACAGTTCACGTGAATTACTGAACTGAAGCATTAAAAAAACAGTCAAATATTTCGAAGAACGTTTGCCGGTACTCAGTTTTTTTCCACGACCGTGATATTTCCAACGAAAACCGTGGTCTTTGTGGCTAGGTAAGCCGGGCTAAGTGCCATGAATAGTCATGGAAAAACCGCAGCGTTTCATTACAGCGGACCGCAGGTTTGTATTACTCTTGACAGCGCGGTTTTTAGCCGTTTGAAGTTCGTACAAGTCATTTAAATATCTGAAGTAACCTTGCATTCAAAACATTAAACATTTTCAAATGAGGGAAACAGTTGCTTTGCTAACATTTTGTTCATATAAATGTTTTAACTCTCGAAAGGGTTATATTGATCAGTGGTGAGCACCAGTCTTATTGCAGTAAGATATTTTAGACCTCAATTGCAGACTCTTAAGAAGTTTAGGGAATATATTATATGATAAACTATTGATTGTTAGTGATCAATCGTATCAAGGCTGGGCTATAAGCAGTCGGAAAACACTTTTTTAAATAGCTTATGGCGTACTTGTGTCAACCACGCTAAGACAGAGTTCATCATTCGAAGGAAAAAAAAAATCCCAAGTACCTGAAAATGTTTAGTGTTACTAATACTAGCTCTGGTTCACGCAAACGCGACAAAACCACCATGCCACCTATTAAAAAAATATACTCCATCTAACGTAACTTTCAGGATTTCCAAAACATTCCTTACACAGCTAATTCTGAAACTAGTTCAGCAAACCCATCAATCCTTCAACAGCACAAGGTAGAACTATTCCGCGCACTCCGCACTCGTGCGCTCAGCAGCGGTATTCAAATGTAGCGGCCCGGGGATGAAAGTAGCAAAAACGCGCCCTCTGCTCATTACCATATTCTGTGGTTACTTCGCTTCGTGGAACTCGGAAATTTTTGGATGAGGTGTAGAGGAGATGGAATTACTTACTAATTTAATTAAATACTTCTATTTAGTGGTCGCAGACGCCTGAAAATGAAGTGGTCAAAAGCATTATTTCTTGTCTCCGCGACACTGTGTTGAGAACATCTCCATCTGATATATATACCATTTTTCTAGGTCATGTTGATATTGAGACATTTGAAACTTACTGTTTGTAGGTCGTTAGGATGAGGTCACTGAGGTAAAATGACCTTACGGTACGAAAGGTCAGTACACTCGATCTTTAGACATAGACGCGTTTCTGAAGCCACATACAAAATCCCGCTATATAATCTTAGTTTCTTATCCGAGAAAATCTGCCATAAAACACTACTGAAGTAATAAACTTATACACATGTATTTAATATTTGCGCCTTGCTTTGAGATCACAACTGTAATAGGGATAGTAGTGCGGTTAGCCATGTTTAGTTGTACGATACATGGCTAACTGTTACAGTTGTAATATCAAAGCAAGACAGTAAGACAGGTTGAAGGTCATGTCACCTCCATTCTTCACACTCCTGTCTCCTAAGTAGGTGCCCTGTAAAAAGCATCTTCGCTGCGTCTGTGTCGGACAGGCCACTTGTCATAACTAGCGCCATGATAAATCGACAGTAACGACATCTAGCGCGCGTGTTACTTATTGTTCCCTTACGTATCTTACCATAGACTATAATACCGCCACCGCGAGTTAATTTATGCTTTATTGCGATAAACTTAAGGTTGGAAATATGTTGTGTGGTGTGTCAGTACTTCAAGGGTGATATTGTGGCAAGTCTCAAGTAACGGCCGTGGTTATGTCGTCCTTATGATAAATATTGTATTTAATTAGCTCTGTTAGTATTTTGGGTTTGTTTTATGATCGGTTTTGGGGTGATCTTTTATCGTGCCTTTGGCTATATTTCGTAGTGTCTTTAATATTAGTATATGTTATGTATATTTCAGGTATTTAAATTTTGTTCTAATTTACTATTATCAATACTTATAAGTACATACCATGGCAGAAGCTATACGAAATGGTAATAATGTTGAAGTTTAATTTGGTTACCGCCGGGCTCGCCAACATTCGGACATTAAAAATAAAGGTGAAACATAAAAAACAACAACCTTGTTTAAATTGTTAACTTCATTTTAACACTTTCAACATTTTATATGACGATAATATAACTTACTAGCTGTGCCCGACTTCGTCCGCGTAGTATTTAACTTAACAAAAAATTTCGGGATTATCGGGATAAAAAGTATCCTATGTGTTAATCCCGGTTATAAACTGTGTTACAAATTTCATCCATATCCATTCAGTCGTTTTTGCCTGAAAGAGTAACAAACATCCACACTGACAAACTTTCGCATTTATAATATTAGTAGGATATACGTCATTCAGAACGATGATTTCAGCAGTGTGTATCATCACCTACAAACCATTAGGTACCGTAGCAATGTTTCAATCAATTTATATCTCTCTAATATAAATTACACAACAACATAAAACATTCGCAATCAATGCTCGCCGCCATTCGTCACTCTCGCACCGCCATCCATCTCACGATTCATGCCGCCATTATTTAGTTCCGCCGTTCCCCGCTAGATGGCGCTCTTCTCATTTATTATGCATACTGATGACCCCAGTATAATGAGCCTCCGACCATTATTCCAAGAGGTTCTCCTTACGAAAATTTGGCAAACGCAAGACTCTGCCGTAGATTAAGCGAAAGAAATGCAAGAGTTTCGGGGCAAGGTTTTTGGCTGGCGTTTAAGTTTATGTTTCAATTCGGGATTTACTTAACATTGTTACCAGTATTCATGTTAAATCTACTGTTTTATGTAATATTTATTTATATTTGTTTCATTATTTGCTACCCCGTATTCATTATTATCTATATTGTAGCGGCTAAGGTGAACAATAATTAAACGGAATAATTGTAATAATGTGTAATACGTATTCCGAATAATGGATCTTTTCGTGTGTGGGCTTCGCTTTTTTTCTCAAACACGCCAACTGGCAACTAATCGCCATGAGTTGCTTCATCACCTAATTCAGGTGGATTTTACAAAACTAAAGATAGAAGATTCTCCTCCCCCCCCCCATAATTGTTGTCATAATTCCATATCTTATAAAAAATCAACTGCCCCAACATCCCATAAAAATGTTAATGATAAAATATCCCCGGCGATCATACGTTAACGTCTCACTTGTTCGCAAACAGGGGTTGCCATCTAAGAAAATACCGACGACGGGATGGACGTAAATAAAAAACAGAAATATTTACACGTCAATAGAAGGACCTTTATGGACCAATGGACAAAGAGATCGCGATATTTATTTGAACTTTCCGAATGGGAGATTGTATTTTTTAATGGTAATTCTTCAAACGTAACTGAAGGGACTAAAATACATTTTGGAAATAAGACAGAGAATAATATTGGTTTGGCTGGTGTGCGAAATGTGTTCAATATGTTTGATGGCTATGCGAATAAATGAAGTAGGAATTACGAACAGAATTACAATTGGCTTCTGTAAAACTTTTTATCTATTTTAAATGTTAGCAGCTTTTATATAGCTGCCTTCTACTTCCAGGAAATCAGGCTTTAGTTATTGTTTTAATTTTTGGGATTGAAGGAATAACTATGACTACTTACCTAGTAGTTTATTTTTATAAAGATTGCAGTCTATATAATCACGACACTTGTAGTTGTAGCCCTGTGAACCCCTCCAAGTAATCTAAATGCTTGCTAAGTGTGGGATCACCTCAATAGTTGTATGGTTAGGATGGGAATTGTACCCGGAACTAATCTTATCTCTTTAATCCTATATCTTATCCTATCTTATACATTCCATCCTGTATTATGTAACAAAGGAGTTTTACTATTGATAAATGAATAGGAAATAATCTGCAATATCATTTCAGTATTACCTGAGTTATATTATAGGTAGAACTATAATTATTAGCTTCCATTTGGATTTACCTAAAACCTTCCCCAACACAAACAATACCCAAACACGAGTCAATACTTGATAAATTACACTCGCCATCCAATCCATCTTGCTGCCTGCTTCATATGCACCCTGGCCACCGTCCACTTCGGAAAATAAAAGAGAATTTATATCTACCGTTATGTTTTATAGTTATTGCGTTATTCGTTTTATCAATTTTCCGAGAGGCTATTGAGAATAGCCGGGGGATTCGGGTTATATCTGTCTATGAAAGGGTTGGATCTCACTTGGATTAGGATGAAGTGAATATTTTGTTGTCGAGAAGTGTGATGCATTTTTTATGGAAATGAGCTAGAATTGTTGGCCGCCACAAAAATAGTGCAGCAAGCAACAGACTCTAGAAGTGTTTTTTTCAGTATGAGGTCTAAAATTCTCACTTGTTATGCTGAGTTTTAGTAGATGATATTGACGGAACCTATGAATTATTTTGAAATTATAGGGAACCGAGATTATTTCTGTATGCAATGCCTTATTTCAGAAAAGATTTTTCTATTTGAACTGGATATTAAATTCCCGCCGTCTTCCTACTTCTTTTCAATTCTTGGTAACAAATTTATAAATACAAGGTATCATCTTTTTTGTAATTACCAAACGTTTAGTAACATTACTAAGGTCACTAGGAACCGCATGACGCTTTGACAACCTCTTGGCGCATTGGTTCGAGCGCAGACCGCTCGACTCACTGCACATGGTGGTTCTCTCTCGGGTTCTCTTCCCGCTGGGATAAATTTTGGTAGCGGCATATTTGTCATTTGCCCTCATCTTAGTGTCACTGGGATCGCCCCCAGTTCATTGTACGGTACAAGCGTTGCTTAGTATGGGACCATACAGTTGGTGTGTATACCATACATTTATTAACCACAGACATCATTTGTAGCCCTACCTATTTTTTCCAGTAAAAACCTAACACTGTCCTGCATTTGACACGACTAATTACTCCTACTGCTTAGCAAATCCCCCCTCCGATCGCGCCCCCCTCGGCACCCGCAATAAGAGACTTAATCCTATTTCTTATCTTTTACACGCTAATGTCTTCTGATTTGCATTCCGTTACTTACAAAAAGCTTGCCAATTTAACGTATCTGGTGTTAAGTGTTGCCATACCGAATGTTTTGCTATGATTAATGGTAAATTGCAGTAATAATAATTAGTTTGCTTTATGAGGCGAAAATAATTGGTTATCGTCAATTTTGGACCTTTATGCATTTTAGTAAACATAACGACTGCTTATTTTTATTCAAATATTTCTTACTAGATTTTCAGATCTCGTAGTTATTTTCCAAATATTTTTTGTACTATGTAGGTATTCATAGCTTTGTTTATAAATTTTTCCAATAGAGATACACATCATTTACAACTTCCATTGCGATGGGGTGAAAAATAAGATGGAAGGGAGACTTTTATCCAGGCGTAGAATAAGCGAGGCCTATTTCCGTTAAATTTTATTACAAACTTGAAAGTTAGTTTAATGTTTTAAATTGGTAACACTTAAAGAAATTAAGAGGATTTAACAAAAAAGCTGTGCATCAGGCGGAATCAAAGGCGATGCTAATTGTGTCGGGCGCGCGATATGGTAATGTGTAGTGACCTCTCTTGGCAAGTAGTTGAACTAACAAGAGGGTTTGTGTTCCGTCATTAACGTGTCCTAACATTGTGTCGTAAATTATGTAGAACAAGTATTCAAATTAATTGTGAAATGATTTTCAGAACCCTTTTAAAATAATATTATTTTCTCTCTTAACAGATCGAATGCCTACGCCTACGACATTTAATGCTGACGTAAAAAATAATTATAATTTACCCATTTTGCTCTTAAAGGCTCAATATAGATCTTTGTATCACGTTAAGTTTATAATTCTCATTTCAGTTGAAATACTCGCTAACGAGCTTAATCAAATGAATTCATGGATATACCTATCTAATTTCCAATCTGTTTCTTATTTATAAAACTCAACCTAAACTTTAGACGGCGGACAGCTCACGTCCCCATTCCACATTTTTTTTAATATTTTGAATATATTAAAGATATTTTTTAAAAAGTTTCCGTTTGTCCCTCGGTTTAGACGGTGCTTTTTAATTCCCATTTATTAATTTCGGTGTTGACGCCTCAGTAATATATTCCACAACGCCCGCAAATTGAAAAGTTACCGCCAGTGTTCCTGAATATAGGTAAGGTACTTTTATTTGAATAATGGAGACGTTAATTAAAGATAAAGATATTTGTGGTTGCAATCTGAGATCGTAGAGTATGTTTGAGTTTTGGCGGAATTATATTTTTTTGCTTTATGCGTATTACATTTCTGAAAGTTACGATTCCTAGTTGCATCTTTCCATCCGTTAACTACTTCTGTCCTAATTGGATTCAAAAGGTTTTCACATTACACCACCTGCAAATGCTTAGGCCTATCATTTGATATTTGATTCTATCATAGCCAGAGTGAAATAGTTTCTTATTATTTATAACACCCTTCCAGATCTTATGTGATTTGCAGGCACACTGACTTAATATGGCTATTTTCAAAAATATCTTCCCAAATGGGCCTACAAATTCCACTCATCCTCGCTACGCCTTTACAGAAACCTTCAAATCATTAGGCTCCAGTTTCTCAAAAACAACTCCATGGTTTCCACCAGTGAGTTCAAATCCACGGTTACGAGCGTCCAGTTGAATGTACACACTTGTTCTGAATATAAAACAGTGGTTTGTTTGGCGGTCCGTTATTACGTGGTCACGGGTCGGTACGGATTTACGTTCGTGTGCTGTTAACTGACACCGTTTGACTGGTAACAGCTGACTGGGAGAATTGATAAAGTAACTTTACAAATATTGTGTTACAAGTTCCACTAGGTACCTACTTACAAATAGTATTATTAACGTTGACTTGGCTCACCGGACTTGGACTTGGTTACTGCAAACATTAGAATACACCACACCACTTTGATGACAACTGCAAAACTGTAATCCTAATTGATACCTATCAGTTGATAGACTTACTTCACCGTAAGAAAGTATAAAACAATCCGCCACTGAATTTTGACAACTTCCATCGTTATTTCCAAAATTTCCCTTTTTTTAAAATATTTTTTTTTTCAACTAGTATAAAAATGAATAAGTACCTACTCAAATTAAGTTATAAGCGAACATTTGGGTTCAAACGAAGTTATTTTCATAATGAATTTTATAAGTAGTTTTGTTCATGCAACAGAAAGACCATAGCTATTACAAATATTTAGATTTTTCATATTCGTCAGTTATTTTCATCGTCGATCGAAGGTGGTGCCACACGGCCGGCTCCCACAGGCCCGGCCGGGCTCGCACGCGCATTCGCGCACCGCATACATTTGCATGTCATTTCATAACCACTGAACAGGGGAATAAAATTAGACGCACATGCCTCGTTTTAAAAAAAAAAACCGTTGTTTTTACTTTTTTGTAGGCAAGTAGGTTCTGCGTCGTTTCGCTTTCCAACGGTCGGGCCGACGTCGTCACCTTGTTAGTTTTAGGTCGGGATGAAAGATGTAATGTATCTTCCATAATTAATCATTCTAAAAATGTTATTTTAATGAATAAAATATTTGAATTTCTCTGAAATGTTTTACTTACTTAGTCTTACTATTCGACGGTAGATGGCGCTGTAGTTCGTTTTTTTGCTTAAAATGGGCAAGATTTGTTTGTGATACAATTATCTATATTGATTCTACATAAACTTTATTGTATTTTATCAATTTTATGAAAAGTGACCCATTTAATACACCCAGCCAAAGATACTTTCCTAGATGGCAACTGCAAATAATTTTCCTGAATGTCGATAAAAGCCCACCACTTCTGACTAGGAGGGCAAGGATAGCAATACGTAGCATCATTTATTGGCTTTAAAATTGAGCAAGCAAGTTAGTTGCAAATAACCTGACGTCACAATAATACAATCGCGTGTACAAACATGATGTTTAGCGCCCACCCGTCGCTAATGGAGGCAAATTTATTCGTCGCACCAAACCGCGTATGAATAGATTGCTTCTTGGGAAATACTTGTGCACTGTGTGAACCAGATGGACTTACCGCGGAAAATAAAGATACACTAGAAATTTTAGAGCTGCTAATAGTAGCTGGTGACTCAAACAGAATTTTGAAATAAAGCTTTGTTCAGTTGAGTTAAAAACATCCTACTAATATTATAAATGTGAAAGTTTGTGAGTGTGGATGTATGTATGTATGTATGTATGTTTGTTACTCCTTCACGCTAAAACTACTGAACGGATTTGAATGAAATTTGGAACACAGATAGTTTATAACCGGGATTAACATATAGGATACTTTTTATCCCGATAATCCCGAAATTTTGTTACGTTAAATACTACGCGGACGCAATCCGTGGGCACAGCTAGTATATACGATATATATATATATATATGTTAATCCCGGTTATAAACTATCTGTGTTCCAAATTTCATTCAAATCCGTTCAGTAGTTTTTGCGTGAAGGAGTAACAAACATACATACATACATACATACATCCACACTCACAAACTTTCACATTTATAATATTAGTAGGATAAGCAAAATATAGATAGCTACACCAATTATAACTAGCAGTACGGTTCTGACTGTCTGATTTGACATGTCAAGATTTTATCTAAATTCTGAGACCGAAATCGTGCGTCGATACCGGTCTTTCAGATGTAATTTTGTACTAAAGTGACATTTCCAAGTCGTTCTCAAAGATCGACTGATGAGCCGGCCTCAGTTTTCCTCCACAAAATCAAATCCTCGCAACGTTCGGTCATCGATAACAAACTACCTATCAGTAACAAAAGCTGGGGTTTGTTCATTTGCCCGTTCGTTACGCGGAGCCGCGGAGGGGTCGGCAGAGGTATAAATATGCATGAGGGAACGAACTGCCCATATGGCCGGCAGTTTGTCGACGCGGCTTCTTGGCGGCAGGGGATTGGGATTGGCTGTACTCATAGTGGACTGATGACTTGACTGTTTGCGGTGAAGAAGAAACTAAATTGTGACGAAAAAAAATTGGCAAATGTACCTATACATTATAAAAGCTGTCTATGAGAAATGACAATCAACTCTTATTGAGATCGAACTGCTATCTAAGCTGGCATCATTATCTCGATAAGTACGCTATAGCTATATATAGCTATGCTATATATAGTATAGCTTGCTTGGTAATGAGACGCGGCCATCCAAGATTAAAGCGATTTCTCCGAAATAATGTAAATTTATTGACAATAGGAGTCATGGCTTGTTTTGTCAACGTAGACACCTACGTTATTGTTACCGTTTTGGTGAGAATTAAGAAACAAAAAAAAATTAACGTGCCAAGCACTGTGTTCAAATGGAAATTGTGAGTGAAAGATGCAAATCAAATCTTATTTCTAGATAGGTAAGTATTTAGGTATCCAGTTTTCGTATATAGGCAATGAAAATAACTAACCAAAACTGCTTCAGTAAGATACTGTGTTTACACACAACCCATACCTAATTAGGTACGGTACCTATTACCAAAAAGTTATGTATAGATACACTTTAAAAACTCCAAAAATGTAAAAATTATTTCTAACGTCACATTTATATTAGCCGTCGGGCAGCCGAACGGTGACGCCAGTTATTATGGGCCATTACCGCGTAACACACAACAGGTAACTACCGCCTCGACGGCCACAATATAATGTCACGCTGTTTAATTACATAGCTTCCGCACATTATGTACTATGCCTTATTGGCAGTAAATTGGAGCAGGTAGGCATATTTTAGTATAGGAATGTTTGTTGAATGAAAATAGAACAGTGTGGTAAGATACCTTTGTTTAGTATTAACGCTAAAGCGCTCATCTACCCCGCGAAATACAATTTCTTTGAAGTTTTTTTAGAAATTTTTCAAAGTCTGATAATATTAAAGGGCACATTTTGTAATTGGCGACAAAGACCGTATGCAATGCATTTACTAATATATCCAACTTACTCTAAAGCATTTCAAGAACGACAGATAACCAGAAAAACTGGCAATTTTTGTATATTTAGTGATTTACTAGTATCATATCCAGCGTAATAATATTTGGAGTAAAATAAATGTATTAATAAACGCACTGTATACTGTGTTTGTCGCAAATCACAAAATGTTGTCTTAAATGTTTTCAGATTTTGGATAAACTATAAAAATACTCGAAAATTTTGAATTTCGCGGGCAAGACAGGCGCCTTCACATACCTACTATCGAATATCGTGATGACCTAGTGATCGTGATCCTATCCACAGTTTTGGTTCTGTGAAAAAAGTTTGTGCTCCTAAACTAACCCTCGTTACCGTTCTAGTAATGCCTTCATGTTTCAGCTCGTTATGTTCTAACATTATAGTTCGTTCCGACGGTGCCGTGACGGCGGCAAATAAACCTGCACACTATTTAATTGTATCGGCGTTGCGTAATTAGTTTATTAATTTACGCGTGTATGTTGTTTTTCTTGTGGTTTGTAGGGGTGAAAACGTGGTGTTTAATTAGGTATTTGGTAAAACAAAGTTAATCAAATCACGAACTGAAAATAATGTTTTTTCCGTTAAGTAGTATAGTCGTAACTTTAGACCGAAGGCACACAAAAAGCTGGAGTATATTGTGTTATGTGATAGGATAGATAATAAGGTAGGATTGTAATTGACGAGGTAATTTTGATCTACAGAGCTCACTAAGATTAACGATGTAGGTAGCAGGAATGGGTGATGATGAGGCTGAAGGATATCGTTATAAGGCATTCGTTTTTTTGTAGTTACTGAAAGAATTAAGAATTACCTACTTCATTTTGTTTTACATCCAAGATCTACTTTTATCTGGTTTCAAAACGTCACACAAAACTCCAATAACCCTACATATAAAATAATACAAGTCCAATACAGTTAGCTCTCCATTTTTCGATGACCAAAAGTCCCACTATCTTATCAGTAGCAATCGGCTATTCAGTCGCGACGCTCCATCCACTTTGTTGTATTTATGGCGCGCATTGCGTTTGTAATTAGTTCCATGAATATTAAGTGGGACGTGATACACATCTCATTAGGGGGACAGATACCTACACTTCTTCCTTGTTACTAGTATAGTAAGTAATCTATACTCTACAATACATCTACAATCTACATCTTTCAAGAACCAAGCTTCCAATATAGGACCGCATGGTAAAACGCGCTTGCAATCACATATTCTGTAAAATATTATTTCAAGTAATTTGACATGTTTCATGTAGGTTGTATCCCACTGTTGGACGTAGATATATTTTTCATATATTTTTTATGCACGATGTTAAATTATATTTCGTCCAATTACTGTGGCAATTATAAATAGCAACAAACAATTACACCCATTTGTAATATTGTGTCCGATAACAGTCGGCCCTCGAGACAGTCCGTTAACGGGCTCGAAAAATGTGGGCTTAGTGGCACTTACTTTATGTAAATTGTATGTAAATGTATGTATCCGTCGATCGCGGGGGACGGGGCTTCCTTCCGCGGTAATTATGCGTACGCGCCGGTCGGTGTGTGACGCTTGTCGTTGGAGATAGAGATAGATAGTTACAGTTTGTGACGCTGATAGCGGGTAGACAGGGGGTGGATAGCGCCAAGATTGAGAGTGAGCCGGAATATCAGGGTGCTCAGTACTAGCTTTTTGACATACATTTCATAGAAGCACTCCTAGCGGAAACATGAAGCTTTACTGGCTAATACTATGAATACATTTAAGTATTGGATCGCTATATGATCAAGTACAATAAAAACTCATGTTAACACGACAATATTGTATGACAGGTAAGGTATCGACAACCAGATTTGTATTCCGACTTGGCTCATTAGTTAAACAACTATCGAAATCCTTAAAACATACTCTAAGATTGATATTTTAACTTTTTATCTTGAATCCAATCACTGACGTAACCTCTAAACCGATTTATGTTGTCTCTATTTTGACAGCACTAAGTAGAATGGTACATTATGATTTTCCGTAAATATTTCATTGGAACAAAGTTACTACTAATGTATCGGTAAACTAAATGCCATGCTGAAGGCCAGTGAGGACATCACCGGTAGAGATCCTCTCCCCGAGGTCACGGACCGACAAGCGTTATATTTATGTGTACATAAAACACATAAACATCATTTTGTTATTAGTTTTATAGTTTTTAAATAGTCGCCTCCACTTTTGGCGGAGTTCAGTGTGTTTAGGTGATATTTTAGCGTTTTATGATGTTGCATTATTGATGTTACCTGATTTGGAGTGGTCGGTTGCACGGAGCGCTGTTAAACTTTGGTTTATCTTAAGTATTTTTTTCTTCATCCTGCGTCATCCCACTGCTAGGCAAAGGCTTCCTTCCGCTGCTCCTCCCAGTTCAAGCCTATGAGGGCCAGACCTTCAGTCAGAAGTCTAGCTCATCCCACCATCTCTCATCCAATCCATGGGATTCAGGCAGCAATAGTTTAAGCCTTGAAAAATAATCAATTAGAAATGGATCAACCATTATTATTAGAATTAACTTAACTAAATGGTGTACATTAAATGCAGATCTTAAAAGTACGTAAATACATATTTTTATTGTTTCGTTAATCAATATAAAATAAGTACTTACCATATTAAATATAATGAAGTACTTACTTGTAATAATAATTCAAAATGATAGATTCGAGTAGTCACATTAAATATAAATAAATAAATAATGAAACTGTATGGTCTCAGATTAAGCAACGCTTGTACTATAGGTACCGTGCAATGGAACAACGATAACGTTGTAATATTTCTCATGACTATGCTAAATAAAACTTCATTCAGTCTGCTACTTATCAACGTTAAACCTAACTATAGTTAAAACATTGTGCCAATCGTCTTTTTAAGTGGGCTGAGCTCATAACTTTATAATTTCTTTAACCTGTGAATTACCGCTTTGGATATTTTTATTTCGGTTTTATTTTATTTCTCAATCCTATTTCAAATAGTTTACGAATTAATTTAACTTAGCCATAAAACGCGGCATTCGGGCTTATCTTAAATTAATGTACAATGTGACAAACTGGTATAAGTACCTCCATTTTATCATTTTTATACAAGAAGTTCATTGCGACGATCATGTTTTATAAACCTACCTTGGCGGTGGATTTACTTAGTACGACCCAAGAATTCGTTAGCTACGGTATCAACTTGTAAGAGATCCTTTGTTTTAACTTAATAATAACATATAAATACACAAAAACCTATGTAATAACTTGTATTCACGTTTTCAGGGACTATAATTTTCATGAACTGAATTTCTACTCGTATAACTAAATGAAATTAGTATAAATCACGAAAATTTCTGAACTGGATGTAAAACGATATCTCGATCGTTGACGCCAAGGTTTGACTCTTTGGAGAAAAGCTAAATTACCTCGGAAGCCCCATGAATTTAATCAAAAGAAGGAATAGGAAGATTTGAAATATTATCCACTTCCCTCTGTTGCAAAGCAGGATACTAAAATATCAGGAACAAGACTGATTGAAAATCAGTTGTAAGGCACCGCATATTGTTATATAAGTACTAAAAATAAATAAAATAAAATAAGCCTTTATTGCTGTTTTACAATAAGTTAAATATTCAATACATTTTTTTCGACAAAGGCCTCCTCCTTAGATTTCCACCTATCTCTGTCGCGTGCCATTCTGATCCATTCTGGAATATATAAGTACCTACTAATTGAACCTAAATCCTGGAGCTGATTATATTTGATTCCAATAATTCCAAGTGTAGTAAGTATGTGTAGGAAATGTTTTTCTTTGCAGGTATGGGTATGTAGGCCCCAGTTGTATTATGCGTTGGTCCGGGCGCGTTACTTACCCGTCTTATTGCGGCAACGCGACGTCCTGCGCCGGTGTCGTAAAACAACTTAAGTAATTAGGACTCGTTCTTCACGCAAACGCTGTTTGGTTTTATAAAAGTACAGTTTATTAGATACGGTTCTAATTTCTTTTTCAATATTAAGTTCCTAGTTTTATGGTTAATATGCCAATGTAATAAAGTATGTGAAACATAAATAACAGTATCTTTTTAACCTTTGGGGCTACTATTTAATTAATAAATAGGGTTAGTGAACTTCATACGTTTTGCAAGACGTGTCGGTTTCCTTATAATGTATTTTTTTACCGTTCATCAAGTGATAGGTAATCTTTATTGGAAATGATTTACATTTTTGACACAAAGATGTCGTTGAACCCCAATAAATTGTTAAACAACATAATATGAATGAAACTTCATACTGTATTGGTATGTACTGACGCACTTAGTAGAACCCAAACATCACCCAATTATTTCTTGACGCATGTCCGGTAATTATCACGCATGTGTACATACCTAATTAATCAGTCTTTATGAAAAAAATGCTGAAGAAAACCTTGGTATTTTAATGTTTCGTTGTTACGCGTGTTGGTTTCGAAATCTGTTTCTATGGCTAACTTTTTTTCTTATCTTGATGAAAGATTCTCACAGGTGAAATTTTACCTTCGTATACATCTTTAATGCCTATCATTAATATCTTCATTAATATTTTGCCATTGATTCTACTCTCTAGCAATATTAATAGTTTCTGTAGAGGCAAAGTACCCAACCGTAGCGATATTCGTAGCCCCAATAAGCGGTTTATATGACAGGATGTTCGGTCAAGCGAGCGACCAATCAGGGGCCGCCCCGGGCCGGAAGTGGTCTACCGGGGTGACCGGTCGGGGGTAGAGGATATGTGTTGGGAAAGTGATACGAAAACAATTAGGTTTATTAATTATGGGAGATGGATTCCAGTCCAATTCTTCGTCTTTCAAAACCTGATAAGATCAAGCGTACTACCCTCCTGATGTTAAGTTACTTTAACCTATACAAGGTGAAACATAATGGGTATACTTTTTTTTTCAAAACTTAACTTTGTAATTCTAATACCATCAGCTTTGGAGGGAACTTGAAAAACAAAAGGTGTCATAGGAATACAGCTGTTGACCGATTTCACAAGTCTACAAAAACTTTAGTACTTCAACTGTCCCACAAAGCCGATAGTTTGAGATTTACAAAGTTAAGTTGAAAAAAAAATAGTATACCCTTTTTGTTTCACCTAGTATACATTCATGCAATACTGACGACATAGGAAAGGTGCTTGAGCTTCACTCATTGCACGAAATGCAGCTTTAAGCCGATCTTCTGTAAGAGGGTGGTACTACGTCTATCGATCCAACCCGTGGAAAGGTATATAAGCTTTAGTCAATTGGCTACAGTTTGATCCTACCATCGCTGCATGACATATAGACTCCTTTGATGGCCTTCATCTTTTAGCGTGCTAATCAATAATGAAAAAGAGATTTGTAAATTCTAATATTTCTCAGATTTAAATCGGGAATCAAACCAGCGTACCAGCGTAGTGAACAGAGGTTTATTGTTCAAGCATTCCTCATTCTTCTGTCAGTGCTATGTTCCACCGGAATTGGCAATCAATAGCTATCTTGGCGATAGAGATGGCTGCCAAATACAGGTCTGGTACTCCATACCCGAACCACTATCTAATATTTTTCAGCCAGTGTGGATAGTACATTCCTTGCTCCATGTAAACAAATAAATAACATTGAAGTGTCTCTTTGTAATGTCAAAATAAAAGCTTTTTACTAAATGCATGTGAGAGTATATTATACGGTACTTATAACAAAAATAATAAAGATATTTTTTTGTCTGTCCGTCGGTCTGTTTGTTCCGGACAATCTCCGAAGCGGTTGGACTGATTTTGACGGGACTTTCACTGGCAGATAAACTTTAATTTTATAGAAGTATTACATTGGCGGAGCCGCGACCAACAATTATAATAAAGGGAAGATAGAGAGATAGAGTTAGGATTCTAATAGACGGAGCAATAATAGAGGTTCCTACTGGTAAGATGAAAAACAATAGCTGCTGGTCGCGTTATCAGGCGCGTGTTATTTCACCGCGGCGCTGAGCAAATAGTAACCGCGCGGGAACATGTACAGCCTCCATCTAGAATAGACGAAGTGACAGATGAACTGAAAGCTTCAATGGATACCTAAGCGGTTATACACACCGTTAACCACACCAATCATTTATGTACTCTTTAACTGTAAAACATGTCTAGACGGATTATTTTTTAATGTTCGTAATAATGTAAAATAACTTAAGTCTATTAATTAAAAATCACAAAAAACTAACTTGTGTCAGACCGCCGTCGGTTGGAAGAGTGTCGTCTCCTTCGTGTTAATGACCGCTAACTCGTAAAAACTATATAGATTAGACTAGAGAAGATTACTATCAAGATCAAGTGGTTTTACTAAACTCATTAAATGCTAAAATGATTATCAATATATCAATGCGTCAATGGTCAAATACTTTTGGACAGATTTCTATGAGATTCTGTGTAATAGCATATTCTTAATTATAGAGGTTTTTATAGGTAATTGTTCTCTTACGTCACATCTGTCAATAAACCAAGGCATAATCTATGGCGAATATTCGGCGCAGGTCGTTTGGGTATGATTCGGGCGGCTCCATGCGATTACCGCGCCACCTGTCGCCTTTCCCAGGGAATTTATAATTCCGTGAGTCGGTGCAGCCCGGATTGCCGCCGGTTTAATTGTATTCACGGTACACACGGATTTATTACATACTAGCCGGCGATACCGGCCGTGTCTGTTTGTTTTAGGCGTCTGTGGAAAATTTGGGAAAAGTATGAAAGGCATGATAATATATAGGTAAGTAGGTACATACAGTACTTATATAATTAGTGAGTATCTGTTACATGGGTCTATAATATTAAACAAACCTACCGATTTCGGAAAATTTTAAGTAAGACTTAGAAAAAGCTAATAGTCTGAGAAGAATCGCCAGTAAAATATCAGTGTACTTATAAGTTGAATATTTAACAAAGAAATCGAATCAATATTGTAAAAAAACACAATCTATAGTTACCAAAAACATTACACAGTATTTGAAATGTGTAAAGTTTGCGATTGCTAGTCTAACTTCTTTAATCTGACACATCAGTTAAACATTATTAAAAGCTAGAATATTTATATTTGTACCAAACGCTCCATATAATCGGATGACGGTACCCACACCTCTAAAACTACTACGTAGCTTTAAACTGATAGAGATGCTATAAAACCGGTAAATTAATTTGCATTGTTTTGTACCGGTTCCAGCTAAATGTTCGCGAATTGTTATTGAATGTTGACGATTTTATTGACAGACGGAAGGATTGCTAACGGGTTTAAGAGCAGCTTTTTAGCAACAGATTGGACATTAAATTAAAATAGATACCTGATTTATGGATCTGATAACAGTTTTTTGTACATCTTCCTTGAGCTGAGAGCATAGTTTATTATAACGTGTTTTTTTAAGAACGTGGTGTCTTAGTGCATTACCTAATGATAATCAGTGAACCATAGAAGTTAGCTACTAGCTTAGCTATACGATAAAAATAAGGTATGATTTAAGCCCGTCAGTGTTCGGTTCCACGCGCAATTAATTTGAGTAATGAAAATAAAGATTCGCATGACTATGTTTAGGTAGTTGAAAAGTGCATTCGCCTGCGATTTGTGAGTAGGTCGATGCGTGAAATGAACACTCGACTGTCGCGGCTGACCGCACTTATTGTCTTGAACCCACCGAAGATTACACTGTACCGACCTACAGTACATTAATATATAATATACAAATATTTTAATATTTTAAAAATGTTATTTTTATAAAATGCAGCACAAACAGTACTTTAATACAAAACCGATCTGCATGGCTTTGCACCATTCTCTATGTTGGTATATTTTAATGCATAGATATTGAGAAAGGTATGCAAAAATAGACGAGTCTCTCGAGTCTCTATCAACATGTCATGAGCTTATCAACATGTCACCACTGCATGCACCATGATTTCCATTTACGTTATTTTTATCAGTTACAAAACATACACATCTACTTAGACCCAGTAAATACTACGCTCTTGTGACAATTACGCGCTTTGTACCTACATATATTATACACAAATAGCGGATACAATATATTGACTGTACGTGACTAACTTTTATTGCAACACTGAAGAACGCTACGTAGGATGGGCTGAGGCCGTTACGATTACAAGAATTCAGTCACTCATTTTTATTTTAATTCGACGGGTGACCGAATTTTGACGTCTTGCTTTGTGTGTCTTGCTTGGTTATCATTTAAATTTCTTGTCAGTCGTTACAAGCAGGCAGCAGTTTTCCAAAAGGACAGGCCCATAACAAAAACAAAAAAATTGCATTGCGACGTTAGTTCAACAACCCAGTTGAATTTTAGAAGACAGGGTCAATCGCTCGCTGTTTATATCGGTAATCAGCCAAATCAGAAGCCCACCCTTATAGTAAAACGGCTAGATATTACAAGTAGTAACTTGTAATTAATCTTGCAACCGCTTGGCGCAGTTGCGGGTTCGATTCCCGCCGGGGCAAATTTCGGAAATGGCCTTTTTTTTGTCGTAATTTGCCCCGGTCTGGGTGTTACTGGGATCGCCCCCAGTCCATTGTACGGCACCCATAGTACAAGCAATGCTTAGTTTGGGACCATACAGTTGGTGTTTCAGTCTGGCGATATTTATTAAATATTTATTTATAATTCTAGTCAGCTTTCACAGTGGCGTAAGCTCAGTATATAGTGCGTGTATATACTCACAGGTGCATATAGTTAGGGCGTCATGTCGGCGTATGGTTGGTTATTTTCGTTCATTTCACGGTTCGAGTGGCACGCAGATCGATGCGGCTGAACCACCGTTGTGTGCTAACGTTTGTGGACAGTTTTGTTTTCACATCATATCCCTTTGAAGCGTTATTAAGATAATATTTACTTTAATTAAACTTGCTGAGGATGTTTTTTCTAAATATGTCAACAATAAGCATTTACTTAAGAGCTTCAATTCTCTATTTTATATGAGGCTAATATAAAGTTTTCGAACTTTTTTACGACTACCATTAATATTTAAAATTGTAAACAAAAAATCTTATGCTAAATAAATAAGTCCATAAAACATCAATAGATAAACATTTAAATGGAAAAACCTTTGGAATTTATCTCCTTTTCAAATTCTACATTCAAGCAACACAGGTGAAGTTTCGGCGCCAAAGTAAAATAAGTAAGTTGAGATAGGTTTGAGTACGCGCCCGCCGAACATACCGCGCCGACGGGATCACGCGCTTAAGTCACAGAGTTTATGATGATACTTACATTAAGTACACAAAGTATTATGTAGTATTTTATAATAACTGGAGTTTTGTGCAGAAAGATCTAGATCAAATGAGATTTGACGAAAAATTGCTTCTATAGAGTGGTCCATCTTTCTTTTACATGTATTTTTGAACCACACGCTACAATATTCAAAAGTATAACACCTACTACTACCTACACATACTAGACTACAATACAATACACATTTAAGTAATAATCTTATACATATTAGGATAAAATAAGTCATCAATTCAACACATAAAATATTATTATGCAAAAGGAAAATTGATATCAAATAATAGGACACATTAAGCATCACTAAATAATACATCACAAATAAAAGACTAAAAAGCTTTGCATTAATTTGAAAAAAAATATCGATTTATAACCATGAATAACGATATTAATTGGCCGTTTAGCATAATTATAAAATATGAATGGAGCGTACGAACAGACTGTATGTGTGAAAAATAGCAACAATAACCGCACACTAGCGCCAATGAAAAAGCTGTTAAAACCTCAAACAATGATAATGTGCCTCATGTTTTATTTATGGGGACTCCGCATTAATGAACCAAGGTCATTAGAATTCATTTCCTCCGCCACTACAAACATATGCTTTCACACGTACGCTGTTACGTAATAATTTTAATGCGATTCATTTGTAATTTTCACTTTTTTTGCATTTTTGTTGCTTATTACCGGCGCTCGTCTTCGATGAGAACCATTTCCAGTTCCGCTACTCGGTACTAGATGGCGCTGGTAGTATCGAAACGAAACTGTAGGAAGTTGCGGTCTCGTTTTCACGCAATCCACGTAAACCGAGTTGTAGTAGATGTTTTAATAAAAGTTTGTTTCGTGTTTATTTTAGGCGGGCGCCGCTTGTCTGGCCGCGCTCGGCGGACGAGCCCGCGCACAACAGTTTGTAAATTTAAATAATTATAATGCATTCTTTATTGTGAATGAATCGGCGCGAGCGGCGGCGGGTAGGTTTTATGTGAACTCCGTAATGTGCGACATTACGTTCGATTATTCAGTCGTAAAGCGGCGATGTGTTTTGTGAAGCCGGTTTTATTACTGTTTTGTGATAATTTTACGCTGTCTTACTTAACAACGTAGATGTTTGGTATTTGTAAACAATCCTTTATTATGAATACTTTCTGGTGGTATCTGTAAAGTGCAAAGACCTATATTATTAATATTTGCATTTTTTGGATCGTCTGGCGAGCTGTAATGTTATTCTGCGTTACATTTATACATGTATACATATTACAGACCTTTGGAAAATACTCACATGCAGATGATTCAATGCGTTAATATTCAAATTAAGATGCAAGATATCCATCTCGTTTAGCCGTTCAAATCTACTTAGTAGTGAATTTAAGCTAAGCCAGACCCTGACTCTAATACAAACCGACAAGAACCCAGACAGACGATGCATGATGCTATCCTTTATTAAAAAAGTAATTACTAAATTTTTCACGCAATCATCAGTGTCTCTACATTTCTTCTATCTACCAGTCACCTCGCTTTTCCTACCAGCCATCCATGAAATCATTCCTCTAGACCGTCCCGTTCCCCTGTCGATTAAAACTGACAAAACAATCCCGGGATCCCGGGATTTGAACGACAAAAGCAAATTATCGGCCGTGTAGAGACGCCTTAATTAATATTTTGCTTTACAATACCTTGGGTTAGGTTGATTTGTCTACCCTTTTATAGAGTATATATAACATAGAGATAGTTATGGTAAAATAATTATTATACGATCCCTATATTACCTACTGATTTATTTAAATCAATGCCAATACAGTTTAAAATATTACGAACATAAAATAGATAAAAACCTATTGCAACCCTAATAATAAAATCTTATGTAGATTTCTCCATTATATCAAAAGTTAACAATAATATTTTCATCTTCATTATCATATTTTTCTGTAAATATCTACCTATGTTCAATTGATATATAAAATAATCTATAATAAGTACTATATATGCCTAGAGTTCTAACCTGTGAACAAAAAATAAATACTGAAAGACATACTTTTTTATACGCGGTGACCTTTGTCTACGAACTCTATCTAACACAAATGAAGACAGATTGTAATCTTGTACTTTTCTGCAGGAGTCTGTCGTTTAAAAGCTCTACAATTCATACATAAAAATGAAAAAATAATGTTTTGAACTACATGTCGCTTCGTATCTCGTTACACGCTATCCCATTTCTACCTACTACCATTTCCCGTATCCCACACAGACGCAGCGCACAGTCTACTCTGTGTGCGCGATTTTCCTGTCACAGCTCTACATGTGTGCGCTGGGTGTAGTCCTCTCTCCCTCTGCTCATCCTGTCTCGCTTTCACGCTGTAGAGTATAGATATGTTGTTAGCCAGTCCATTATTGTGTGTTTAGTCTTTGCTTTTTGTAAATATTTATTGGCGTTGGATTTATGCTGTTTCGTATGATTGAGAGTGTCGGAAGAGTTTCTGTTCATTTAATGTCTATGATAATTATGTGATAGTGTACATTAGTTATGGATTAGTTATTGGGAATCATTTGTCATCTCTCATTTTAAATCACTTTTCTAATAGGTATCTGAAAACTTTATTCATGAATGAATAACATCAATCGAATAATAATATGCAAACAATTATCATTGCAATTAATGGAATATAATCGAATGTATGTACCTACTTCCTTTAATATTCATTTTGTTGTCTGTTATATATTATAGGTATAAAGACGAAGATAAATACGTTGTATACTTAAGTTGACTTAAATAATTGACTTATTTAATGAGAGGTAACCTTAAGTACTTAGCTGAGTTTCGTTAATTGTACAATATGCGTACAACTGATCATTCACAAAAATAGACATAAACCTCGTAAAAGGTGCACCATACCTTCTAGCTGTTGACACTATTAAAAAATGCAGTTCTCTCCCGCACAGCCTATCTTCAATGACCAATCATACAAATAGATCCGCTGCCATACACGAGTGTAGGTAAACACCATAATGTATCAACCTGATGATTTCGACTTTCCATTTCCAGTTTTAACTATGCAGAGCTTAAGTTGATATTTCAGCAGAAACTTGTCAGCGGTTGACTCTTTATTGAGAAATGCTGTCGATACTTAGTTGTGCTAAGTCTGGCCTGGGAGGGGAAGGAGGCGCCCCCTCCCCTGACTGCGGTGGGCGGCGCCGCGCATGCGTCCCGTTGCCAAGACGACGGCACGTAGCGCTATGAGTGTGTGTGTGACTCTACTCAGTAGTAGTATAGATATAGTATTAATAATAGACATGGAAAATAGATTTCTTGGAAGCTTGCAGGTTGTCGTTAAGTTTTGATTAATTTATTTTAAACTCTATTCGTGATTGTCCAATTTAGTTCTTGTGTGTTCTGTGATAATCCATATAAATTGTAGTTTCAGTTTAATACTTAGATCTCGATAAATGCTTTTTTTTTAACGTGTTCAAGTACTTACATTAATCAATGATATGATCAACTTTTTCATTGGTGTTAAGCCTCTTGACATTTTAATGATACTTACAAAATCCTCATTATATTCTGTAAACATACCTGTGACGTCATCCATTTTCCATAACAGCGGACGCATCATGCCGACAGTGCCGTGTACCGCATTCCGCACACACAGTATACCCCCCCTCCCCTCCCCTCCCCCCTGCGCGCGGCACGCACACGCCGCCGGCTCGACCGCCCCACACCACCTATATCTACGACTGTTTATACCAACACTTTACTTCTACTCGAAAACTCCTCGGAGACCTGAAAAGGAATTTTACAAGGGCGGCTTTTTCTTTTGAGCGAACCTTTCGCTGTAAAACGGGGGCTCTTAAACGTTATAAAGGGATGTATTGATAGTTAGCGGCTCCTTTGTAGTTGAAATCTCGCGAGTCTACCCATAAAGATAAAATATAAATATATACGCAGTTATTTACTTGGCAGTTCCTATTATATTTTTCTTGAGTATTTCCCAGCTAAGAAGTAACACCCTTGACCCAGTAGCGACGTTGTTATCCGGAAAATCTTGTTTCATTATTCAAATTGTGAATGTCGGGTTCATATGTGTCTCTACCTAGAATTTTGTCACGAAAATATACTTGTAACAGAGTTCCACAGATCACCTTTGATAACTAAGTGCTTACCTACTAACATAAATTTTTACAGATATTTCTACAGATACTTGCACTTCCTTCGACTCTACAATTTATATAAGAACTTTAGAAGATTTATTTATAGGTATTGCATCTGCCTATTACATGTATTACTTATAACCTAGTACCATACTGTTGCTACGAAGCAATAAGAAAAACAGTTTGCCTTATGAACTTGACTAACACATTGTGCCCTTAGAGACATCTAATTTAAAACTGCTTAGGTTAAAAACTTACTAGCACTACAGATCCGATTAGTTAGTCCAAAAACTAAGTAACATACCCAGGTACAGCCAAAACGTGATACTCTTACCAGTATGCTTCTTAAAACCCCTTACAAAATCGGTTAAATTACCCAAAATATCGATTCAGTAACCAACATTTGATTGTTCTGTGTCGTCTCGGCTAACATCATAGTTCGCTGCTGCACAGGCCCAGCCCAACGTAAGCGCATCAGGTCTCCCCTCCCAAAACCTTTCCAAAAATCGTTTGTTTCCCAAAAAATCGATCCAGGAACCAAAGAAGAGGCATTGCGAAGGTCACGGCCCCATCGATCCAACGTAGAAAGTGAGACCGGCTGCCACTACTAACACCGTCCCGATGGCTATGCAGCCAGAATTAATCGCGCATATATTTGAATACATTTCGTGCGGCGCAGTTCGGGGCTCCCGCCGCGGTGTCGTCGCCCCCTTAAGTTTTAGCGATTTTGTTGTGCCACCGGCTAACTGTTGCTGGGTTATTTTGGAGTTTCCTGGTCCTGTGCGGTGCTGTCCTGGGGCTGTAGCTCTCTCGAAATAGGTTTCAGGACGCGTTGCTCCTCTAAAGTGGAGGAAGCGTAAGTTATACGCTTACCCAACGATTGACGGTGTTTGGGTGAGAGCGATGACCCAAGCGGTCCCTACCAAGTACCGGGTTCGCTAAAGGCCGATTTGGTTGAGGGGTTTCATTCTCTATATTATCATAAGCCCATCATAATCCCAGGCAAAGAAAAAAGTGGCTTGCCATTGAATTTAGTTTTTACAGCTGATTGTATAACATCTTTTAAAATAGAGGAACTATAAAGTTTCTTATCCGTTCTTCTCCACTAGATGTGATAGAGACTATTTAATATACTTATTGATTGATGATCCATACATTTGCTTCTATTCTACTATATATTCAAAGATTTTATTTATGTATACTTACCAGCTACCGAACATTCATGCTAAGTGGGGTAGCAAATGAAAAACTTATATCCTAGGGTGGTAGATAGAGTGATGATGAAGGCTAGGGACATTTTTTATCGAGATTCAATCAATATGACTTTATTGTACAAATATTGCATGGCACTGGATTATAGTTATTATTTTAACAGTTTATCCGATGTGTCTCGAGGCTGCAATCTCGTAGTCCCAGCGAGCCCAGCAATTAGTAACACTACAAGTAACAGTAATGTTATTAGTGGTCGTGTTGACAGTCTGCGCAGTTCGGCTGTCTGCCACAGTTGGGAGTTACATTCAGATTGCAAATTACGGTCGCTTCTATTGTGGATTGTTATTATTTATGTTTCTAATCAAAATTCTAAAATTGTATTTATCATTTGCGGGTGTGTGTATTCGAAGAATATACATGTCGAAGAATATATTCGCGCATGTTTTAAATGTTAGGTTTTAAATGATTTGTGATACCTCAACAATAATATTTTAAGATGTTCAAGAAAATGTTACGTACCATGTTATTAATTTTTCAACAACTTCCGTATCAAAAAAACTCAGTTGTAACATGCTTCGATTTTCTATTCACCATTTTTTGCAATTTTCTCCGGTTTACTGGCATGCTTCTTTTTATTCAATGGCAGCCAAATTTGTTGTTTCAAAGCTTAGAACTTCTCCATGTTCTTTTCTCATCATCAACTTAGTTACCACCTTTATTGTTGTCCAATCCAATGGCACTCATTTCTTATTCTTTGAAATTCTGAAAAAAAAAACATTTTTAAAAATAAAACCCCAAGGCAAAGACAATTGACGTGTCATCCGTGTCCAGTGAACGGAGCGGGGTTATTGTTAGGTCCCCATTCCGTTCGGCGCATACGTAACGAGCGGTGGAAAGTCGAGCGGTTGTCACAAGAGGCCTATTACTATTCCACGGCCGTCGCACACAAGCAGATGTCTCGCACACGCCTGTGCAGACATTAGTGAGCGTACAGCCTTGGGTACTGGGTAGAACACAGTGGACGAACATGCAGCGTTACAACGTGAAGATAAACGCTGAAACTGTTTGGAGGGTTTTTCTGAAATCTTGCAAATAGCTGCTTTTGCTTTGCTACTTTGGGGCAGATTTTAAAGAAAACGGATTATGAGAGGAATGTCTGTCTTAATACAGGTGTTTACTAAAGTAGTGTACACACTCTTTAAGACCATTATCCACACAGATTTTTAATAAAGAAGTAGAGAAAACCTTTAGCAAATATCTAGGCAAAAGCTAAACTGTCTTGGAACCCAAAACAACAATGAAAAAGAAAGAAAAATTTGAAGGAGTGTATTACAAATAATAAGTAATATATAGTATCATACGAACTTCGGCACTATACATTCCGAAACATATTATACACTTAATAATTTGATTTATGATTTACCAATTACAATGCGTTGCCTTCGCTCCCACCCTGAAACTTTTTCCGAATTAATATGATGCAAGTTATTATTTGTGGCGCGGTTGGTCCGTGCATTATGCACTCTCAGTTATTGCAGAACGGAAATCAGCAAACGGGCAGCTTGCCACTAAAACGACCAAGCCAAAATCAAAATTATGAAATCATGTAATTTACCATGGGTACTGTAACTAATTATGAAACATACACATCGATGCTATCAGCTTACTGGCATTCCCTACCCTGTGGTTTCCTAACAACGGTTACCACATAGTCTGTACGTGTCCGGGCATTACACGGGCGGCCATTTTCAGCCTACTTACGTGCCGAACTGCTCGGCTATCGATGCTATCTGCTGATATTGCCTTTTTAGCCAACACCCGTTAGCCACCCATCCTCCATTATTGGGGATTAAAACTGCCTGCTGCCTGGTGTATAGCTGAGGAGCGAGCTGTAGACAGGGTAGGTTTTTGAAAGAAGATTTTCATTATTTTTTGTGTGGAAATAGGTAGAGAAAACTTATTCTTCTATCAAGCAGTGCGCTGTTATCTCAATTCCTTTGGTATTGGTCCAGTGAAACCTGGTTTGACCGATTTGCGAAGAGATACTGTGGTCTGCACCTTGATGCTTAACGGGATTACTTATTATCGTTGAACTAGTTGTCATAGTTTCACAAGGTCCTGTGAGTGTGAACTGACATTGTAGATATTATTTAACGCTATGTGGACGTTTAATAAACAATGTGCTTTTGTAATTGTTGTGTTATCATACAAAAAGTATCTAATAGGTACTGTTTCGAGAAAAATATGAAATACATTTTATTTTGTTAATATTATATAACAAGAAATGTAAGATAGTTTGGTATACTCTCTGTGGGTATACCGAAGAGTCTATTTATTACCATTTCCTGATAACCCGTAGGAACTTGATATCGAATGTTATCTTAGACAAATATTGGATTTTATGTACGAAGGTTATCCGGATACGGAAATGTTCGAGTTTTAAGTAATATCCCATAAACATACGAAAAAACTGTGTGGTCCTTTAAAATAAAATTGAAGATTCATTCTGAAATAAAATAACCTTGATAAAATAAGATGTTTCTGGACCCAAGGTTCCGTATCCACAAGTGTTTTAAATTTCGTATTCAACCTCAAACTTATTTTGGATCCAACACGGGCACATACATATTATACAGTAATTATCACATCACACTCTTATTAATGAATTTTATCATAATATTGAACTGTTTACGTTTCCTCCATGAACGACCACCAAACACGAAAAAAATTTATGAATGTTGTAAAATTTTTCAGCGCTCTATCACACTGAACTTTAATTCTTTTCAGCATCTCCGTGTTGTGTCTGAAGGTGAGAACAATGCTGGGGGGCGCGGGGGGCTCGGCTTGCCCCCCCCGTCCCCCCCGTCCCCCCGTCCCCCCGCCCCACAGCGCGGGGACGTCGACCTTGCTATTGCAATTCGCAACACGCTCTGTACTTTTGTCGTAGCCTGAATAAGGTCAGGCTCATTCCGTCTTCAGGATGTAGGTTACGTGGTGAAACATGTGATTTTTCCGATTTCCTTGTGATGCCTTGAACGCGGATGTGAGTGGATGCCTGTGGAGAAAATCCCCTTCATTAACCCTTTCAGTTTTGCCAGGATGATGATAATAAATACGCATAATTGATGTGACTGTCAGTGTCTTGTCTTTCATGTATGTCTCAATATAAACTGAAAGCAATTAAAAGTCACCTGAAACGTTAACTACTGCGTCATTCACTGCTTGATAAAAGCCCCTCACAGGAACTTTCTACACATCTCGCTCCCTTGCCGCTCGTCCACTTCGCAACGCCATCACAGCCAAAATCTAATAGCCCCGCGCTAAAACCAACAAACGCCACCCGAAAACGTATTTTGGTTACTTTGAGAAGTTTCACGGCCACTCAAAAAGGCTTTCACCAAACATCTGTGCGTTGAGACAAACGCGAGACGCGACCCGGGCCTGTATGAAAGCGTATCTTATGCATTTTACATGAGCCGAGCCAGCCATGAGACCCCTTACCTTATAGTCAGGGAGCTGACCGACAATCTCAGCAAAAAAAATGGTGTATGTCTCATGTTATTGGGCAAATTTAATTTAAAATAAAGCCAACAAGGCATTAATAAATGTCTGTCCCAATCTTGAAGCATACGTACTCGTTTAAGATATACTAGCAGGAATAATTTCATATTTTTTAAAACCAATAAGCGAATACAAACCTAGGCGTACAGTATTTAGTTTAAATATTATTACTTATCAGAAAAAACCCACAAATTTGCTCAGTTATATTTGATATTGTAAGCTCCTAGACTTAGCCTTCACAAACCAACCACCCACACACAGGAAGCCACGCATACATACAACGAGCCATTGTCATAGGAACAAAAACACTCACACTACGCACGGCGCAGTCTAATTAGTTGTTTGTAAACACATGTCCATCCATGTGTGAGTTCCGCAGATGCGTCTAAAGTATCGGCCAGGAGATACGTCATAATAGCCAGGATTTTGAGGGCTGTGTGTAAGAATAACGGAGATATGATGATGATCAAAATGTAACAATTTTCTATATCGCAAAGACTTTTCATCACTTCTAGACACAATTTTTCAAAAAAGACACTGAAATATAGGTGCCTAATGGCTTCCAGTAACTATTATAAATATTATTTTACAAAATATCTAAAGAGTATCAGCACTGTTCAAATGCCATTTAGCCAAGATAAATTACTTGGAAGACAGCCAGAGATGAAAATATTAAACCTGAACTTTCTGATAGACTATGTGTACAATAATTTCTCGATGTTCATTTATCCATAATATTCGGGCTTTGTATCTATAGCTATGACATATAGGCAATGTGATGAAATAAAGTAATCCTTACTAATTTATGCCTCTGATCTTTTAGCCATTTATTATTAAATGGCTAAAAGTATTTAGATAAACATTTACAGAGGTGCCAGGTGCTCTAAAGGCTGTAGACATTTTACACCTGAAAAAAACAAAAATAAGTTAAGAAGGTTTATGGTATCGATTGTATTGTCATGCTACATGGCCACTGCCCGCGCTAGCGGGTATTGTTTTCGGCCTATAATGAAGTGTTGCAGGCCGGTGTCAAGGGCCGGCTCGCACTTTGCATATTTTTGTTTTGGGTGCCCAAGTCGCGGGCACGAAATTGTCCTATAGTTTGACAAACTTTGATCATAATTTTTGTTTGTTTAAACCGTGTCAGAGAGTTGGCGATCCAAGTTACTTGCATCGTAAATTGAAAAATACTAGCGCCCGTTCGTGGTGACTTTATTATTTCTTACTATACCTGTGATTTTTATTTCTGGATTGGCCCGATTCAAAGCTGGGCCGAGCCAATCCGTTTCCCCCTTACTATCAAAGCTTTGATAGCCATGGTACCTGTATATACCTTAAGGACTTCTTCCGAAAAACTAAGATTGCGTGGTATTCTAACCCTATCCTTGTTAGGATACGGTTAGAATGGCGTTGTCACGTGGCAAGATTTTTAAATAAAATTACATCCAGTAGTAACCTAAATTATTTAGCTCCGCTTTACACAAAGCGGAAACAAACACTATTAAAGTAATAAATTGTAAACCGTATTTATTTCCTCATACAAGTTTCCCATTTAATAATCTAGTTATACATCCTAACATAAATGGGGGGGGGGGATGTACCGGAGGACGGGTGGCTGCCAGTGAGGGGGGGGGGGAGTCGGTTAATGAACCTAGAGGGATGCAAGTCTGCGGACACAGAAATAATATTAGTTCAGTCGGCACCAAAATGCACCGATATCCGTTTCTGAGGGCGAATCAGTGTGTTTTGTAGACGAAGATTTTTCAGGAGCTAACGAGTTGTGGATTTATGATTTGAATTGAAGTTGGAATTGTGAAAAAGGTGGTGGCAATGGAGGTTGCGTGTGAACTCTATATTTTGATGTCGTATATTGAAGGAATATTGAAAGTAGTTTTGCTGCAGTAATTTAGCACCTTTTTTTCAAGTTTTTCAAGTTACTATTCACCTCTTCACTTTTGTCAGTCGTGCTCGATAAGGAAGCCTAGAAAAGCTCCGAACACACATAAAGTTATTCAATTATTTGATACATTTCTTGTAGATTTACACGAAATCCAATTAACATGCACTAGAGTCAATAAAGTCTCTCCTAAATTCTAATATGGCCTATAAATGTGTCTCAACTCGTATAGGAAAAATTGCACCACACTGCTTCGCGGTACAGGAATAGAGGCGTAACGGAAGTGTTTTTCTCCCAGCACTGACTATTTGTTTCGTCTATAAATTTCTAAATTTTCTGCTGCTAGTGGTTGCTAGTGATTGTTTGGAAAAAATGAATTCGGAAATCTATCGAAATTCGTATTAGATCTTTAATTTGACGTGACATAATGGCGATGTCCAAAAGAAACGGATTTATTTATTTGTTCACCAAAAAATTATGACCAAACTCAATTTGACGCAACTAAAATTATTGGCCCTTGAATACCTTGCTTATATGCTAAATATTAATGGCAAATAATGTCTATAAGCTTAATTTATCACGTTTACTTTGTGTATCAACATAATAAACAAATATCTAAACACATACACACAATCTAGATAAATACTACATGGGAAATACTGAAGCCTACATGAGAACTTTGTATTCAATGTAAGTAAGATAACTTTTGGATTGAAATACCTTATAACACATTAACAGTTACAATTATCCAGATACGATCTTAGAACAAACGGTTCAGTAGCTCCGCAATTCGCGAGCCGCGTGTCGGCCGGCGCCAGCGGCCACGCGGCCGGAATCTTAATGTTCATTAATCAGGCATTGTGGAAGAATCGGCCGCCGCGCGCCGCGCGCCGGGGCCGCTATGCGCTGTTAATCGGACGAAACTCGCTCTCGGGACTGATAAGAGAGGAGGCTGGTAGAAATCATACAAGAATAGGTGAACATGAATATTCTCTTCTTATAAACAACTTAAGATAGGTGATGGCGATGGTGATAGGTGCCGATTCTGTTAGTACGAATGATAAAACATATTTTATTATCTCTCATTTCGTAATGCACGAGCAAATTTTTTTTTATATGTCCGACTAGTCGTGACTTGATGATAACAACAAAATAAAGGCAAAAAAAAATCATACGGTGTCACTTGACGGACTTGTCTTTATCTGTGACTTCACTTTTATCAGTGTCATTACAACGCCCACGCCAACGTGATGCCGCGACATTGCGACATTTTTACCTTAATTGCCACCAATATTCAATTTTGCATCATTTATAATTGCCCGTGAGACCTTGTAAAGGGAGCGCTTGGTGAACGTCTCTTAAATCAATCCGTTAACTTCGACAGGCAACAGCCCGGCGCTCGCTCCCATCCACATTACTCGAATCCCAGCTACTTGTCTGCTGACCTTAAAAAAATACCAATAATACCGATTATTCTATTCTTTCAACTATCCCCTCGCGAGACTTTACAATACACACCTAGTGACGTTTCAATGGGCAGCCATTCTGGAAATTTGTACTGCGATCTGCGCGCGCGCATCGACGTTCGCGGCCGTTTTGTCAATACTGTCCGCGGTTGTACCGTTTAATCAGTTTTGCATTCAAGTGTACCGCCTTTGACGAGTAATTGCCTGAATCAATTGAAATGTTATAGCTTCTGAGGTGCGGGGATTTTTATGGTTGTATTGACGTATGTAACACACACACTTACCCACACAAGCTAAGCTTTTTTATGAAAGTTTTGATGAACAAACCAACGTTTATGGGTTTTGTCAATGTTTCAATTAAGTACCTATATCCCAGAAAAAAACAAATTGAACACTGCCCAGTATTCACCGTTATATGTAGGCTATGACAAATTGAACATGAATGATGATACAATTAAAACATTACTGAGATCGTGCCATTAAAACAAACGTTAACCAACTCACGACTACAAAAACGGGTGTCAACACTGGCAACACTTCAACAAACGAGCAAAAACAGGAGCACAGACCGCAATTAAAATCGAAAATAATATCGAGAACTCGGACGAACAATAACGAAGCTAACCATTAAAATAAGAGGCAGAATAATAAATGAAGCCTGTGCCTGAAATTAAAAAAATAAAAAGAGAAATTCCAGCGTCGCGACGGATGCATAGAAATATGGCGTCTAGGTGCGGGGGACCAATCAAAATTCTTCGTCAATTAAGTGGAGATCGCAGCAAAAGGAAAATTGAAGGAAAAACTGAGGGTGGCTTTGGTAGCGTGGGGATGTGAGTAAAAGCGACATCGATGAAATCATATTCAGTAAAATTTTCATAATGTTTTTTCTGATGTTTGAAGTTTGGCTTAGAAATTATTTAAACATCAGCTGTTGTAATTTTTTTAAGAACTCTTTTTTCGGTCATGACTGTATAGGTATATCTATCTATATACAGCACTTGTTCGTTGAAATTTATTGTTTAATATAAGATTTTCTTAAAATGTTATTTCTCTAAAACATTACATAGGCAAGTAGATGTGTTGGGTACAAAGTGTCTAAACTAACAACCTACCTGACAATTGGGATCCCAACCAGCACCTCAATTTGATTATGACAAAGTTATCGATGATTCGCATCCCTGGCTCCCCGAGCACTCGCTAGATATGAAAGCTATGGAAATAAAGTTTGTTCGTCCCGCATTGTGCGGCTCTCGTCGTAAATGGATTTTATCACTATATAAATATCCCCCTGTCTTTACATTGGCACGCTAAGCTACGTCACGTTACCACGGATTTGGTTATAAATACGTTTATATTACGGTACGAAAGGATTTCTAGCTAGACACAGATCGTGAACTATATACTGGTATTGGAATATTTTAGAAAAGTGACAAGGCATAAAACGAACCTTTGACAACAAAACATTTAACAAAGTTTTGTATTATTTACTAATTCCTTGTTATTAATCATTGCTTAAATAGATGCAGCAGGTTTAGTCGTTAGATAATGAAAACAAACAAATTTCAGAAGAGAAACATGTATTATAATTCACTATATAAATATCAAGGAACCAGGCTAACATAAAGTGTAAAGGGTCCATCATATCCCGTGTCCAAACTTCATTCAGAGCCCAGTCCCGGAGGCGGCATTACCAGCGAATGTTCCACGGCTCATTTGCGCTAAACGCTGCATCATTGATGCCGGGACCCGCAAATTGTGTATTAATAAGGTCAGGACCTTCCTATGCGTCGATGGGATTCTTGCGGGAAAGATTGCTTGGGTCAACGAATAAGCAAGATCGTATTAGATTGGTCTATAGGCGAATTGGGTTGACGCAAACATATATTTGGATGTATAAAATGATGATGCAGATATACCGAATATGATGCAAATCTGTGCAGCTACTACACACTTGAACTAGGATTTGTACCAGTAAATTTATATCAGTTTGCATAGCAATTAACGTTACGTGAGATAGTTCGTGGGCTAAAATAATCTGTGGTGCCTAGGGGTCTGAAAATAGCGATACAAGAATAATAGCGGTACAAATAACCTCAGAGAAAAATAAATTGTAAGGTCAACGAACCAAAACTGATAAAACTTGAGTGTCAGTGATTTCATAGTGGGTTAGTCAAACCCTTTTCTTCAACCCAAAGCAGTGTAATTCTGGAAGCACTCAAGCCATTAAAGTAACGAGCCATCATATCGCCCATAAATGATAAAAGCCTTGTTTACGATACACCCGAAGCCTCTAGGAGAGTCTTCCTCCCTTTCATAGCCGCAATCCTCTTACCGGATCCCGCATAAAAATAAAGCAGGCACCTGGCTCGAGCCCTGCGTGACCTAACAGCCTTACGTATTTAGGCTGCAGCGGTGCAGCCTAACAACCTCGTACTAAAACAGAATATCGATTACTTTCGCTACTATAATGTAATCCCCCGCCCACTTTTCGTTTTTTTAGCTCAGGATAATAATATAGTGGTCTCTGTCTAGCGCGCGGGTATCCAGGGCGCCGCGGCGGTCCCCCGGGCCGGGGCGGCGTCCCTCCCCCGCACGCCGCTCGCCACCCCCCCGCCGTATGTAAATGAACGTCTCATCAGTTATGTGTGCGAAAGCCTATAACGATACGTCCAACACATAGATGAGTCGACGTTTGAGGTTTACTGTCCTGACGGCTTTTGTCCTATTTAAAATACGTAGTCGATGCGTCCCGACGTCCTTCATCGGTGACAGTCATCTATTCTTTGTTATTTACGCGCGCCGATATTGTAAACAGTAGTGCAAGCTCCCAGAAGGGATACGGAGACATGCAAATGTTCACTAACCGATGACAAAGATAACAAACCGGGGGCAGTTTGAAGCATAAACAATTTTCGGATACGTTTAGTCTGACGATAGAAGAGAAATCTCGACGAATTTAAATTCTAAAGGTACAATCTAAAGTCGAGTTTCCACTGGCGTACTTTTTGCGGTTGCGGCATTATGTCCTTCCAGAATGACGTCACGTGAACGTCGAAAATGACACTTTTACGAGCAATAATTTACATTATTTCGGTGTTAAAGCTCGCGTGCCGCCCGATTGATTTTACGTCGGTCGCATCTCGCATTTGCGTTCAGTTGAACCGAATCACTCGGTACACGACCGACTTATTTTGTAATGGTTGTATCGCGTGACGTTTTTTTGTTTGTTATAATTTTCGTTGTGTTTTCTTTTCGGGTTCATTCTGAGAATTCCATCTTATTTCTTACGATATAATAGTCATCGTAGATGGTTTTCTTGTAAATGTTATATGTGATCATTTCAATCTATTCTATAACATAATGTTGGTAATATAGTAGGTACCTACTATAAAAAGGACATTTGATTTTGCTCAACTAATTCATTATTTTATTTCATTGCAATAAAACCCCGAGACACACGGGCGGCGACGCGCGCGCAGCTTTCGCGGAAGGCGCCTAATGAAGATCTTAATTGGGTGGCGCGCGTGTGTCCTCGGCCTTATCGACAGACAAAGTTTAATACTTTATTTTTCTGGGAGTTATTTGTATTAGTTATAATTTTTCTTAATGGATGTAGTTAATTTGGTGGCATGAAAGCGTTATGGTATGCAAGTTCGGTAATACTGGTAAGTGGTTATTGTTTTGTAAACATATACAAAACGCAGAGTTTTGTAAATTAATAAGATATATATGCTTCGGTTAGTGTTCACTTGTAAAAAGATGAAGATTAATGACGTCACCCACCTCCTCATCTAAATAAGAACACCCAATAAATAGTAGAGATGAAGCAGATAACTATTTCGCTGTCTTATTGAATATTTGCTAAAATATTGTAGGACTCAGCAAATAAAGACACCCTGTACACGGGCACAGGTACAGTGCAGGTGCGCGCGTGCGCTCTACTCACCGGAATCCTGCAGATATGAAGCCTCGCACTACCCGCCTGTAAATCTCCTCACAGTAGAGTCAAGCTCGGAAGTGGTTGCATTTTCAATAATTTATCTTCTTTGTATTTTGTAATGTTAGTGTGGATGAAGATCTTTGACACTTGAGATAGACGAATCAAAATCACGTTTAGCTCTAGTAATCATCAATGCTGGTGGTAGGTAAAAAAGAGGCTTATGATCAGTTTAAGCAATGATCAGTGTATATAAACCAATTGACCATAGTGATTATGAACTAAAACCCGTAGATTGCAATTAGTAAAAACAACTGTTTTACACACAATGAGAAGTCTAATGAAGAATGAGAAAGCTAATGAAAGTCATAGTCAGTAACCTATCGTTCACCGGACTATTGGGCACACAATTGAATATTCTGTGAAATGTGTTTCGAAGAAACATACAACCTAGTGAAACCTTTTTGTACTGATTCATTGAGGACAGCCGGGAGAAATTAAAATTACACATTTCAAGACTTCTTAAAAAAAAATTGTACGCGAACACTTCCGTCACCACAAGTACAACACATCGTCTGATTTATCATATCCGAGCGCAGTTGGAGCGACAATTGTAATGTAAAACCCAGAGACGGATTCCGGACTAACTTACTGCGTCGGATCGGCGCGTCACTACTGCTGACAACCGTTAGTTGCGCGACGCAACACACCATCAAACTCAGACTTAAGTTTTACGCTCGCTAGTTGATGTAAAGCACCCCTAACGGTGACACGAGGAACTAAGAGTTGACCTTACTTACAAATAGTTTAAAGTAGACTCAGCTAGCAACTATCGACTTTTAGCTAATGTAAGTAATAAATTTATGGCAGAGCTCCTAGCAGTTATAGGTTTCTAGATATTAGAACTCTATTATTTGGTGAGAATATTTTCTAGAGTATGTACTTAATACGAGTATTTATAGTCGTGATGGCATGGTTTTTTAGTTCGTCCTACACTTTCACAATATAATGTTATCTATTTTTTTATTAAAACCAGCCTATGTTAGTGAAAACTTTTTGGTTTTGTTGGAACCCCGAGCGCACGGAAAATACAAATATTTTATGTACCATTATCATTTTTGAGCTAGAGCCATATCTGTCGAATAAGTTTTACTGAAGATGAGTTCATTTTGGACGGAGATGTGTAAATTTGAGTATACTACTGAATTGTGAAAGGTTGTAGTACACGTCATAAATTGATTGGAGAGTTATATCTCAACATTCGCGATTAGCAATGATGGTAGGTAAACGTTTAAAAATATTGAACCCAAATACCTGCACGATTTGGTGTCGACTGTAGCTCAAGAAAAATCGATTCCCATCCAAACCCTGACAAACATTCCGCAGATCAGACATTCAATTAGCTAAAAAATATTGAATGAAAACAAGTCCTATTTTCCTCCACGTGGGACTATGATTGTAAATATTTGCTCAATTCTATGTATTATATTGTTGAAATAAAGGCTATATTAGCGTGTGTGGCATGTGTCGTGTTGTACAATGCTGCGGACAGGTATCGCGGCCAACAATGATGTACCTCAACCAGTCTGATTGCGAGGGTTTTTTAACCAGTATACTGTGAGGGTTATGGCAGGGAGGCAAGAAAATTGGAGTTGGCAATTTTAATACAATTTTTTCAACTAAATATTTTTTTGCGATGAATATTAAATTGGTATCTACCAAAGGTACTTACCTACTATTCTAAACCTTTTGTAATCATCGATTTATTTTGCCAATGTTCTTTTTTCGTCAAGAATAATAAGTGGTCCTTTGTTTAAATAACACTCTGCAATACTTGATGTATTATGCAGCTTGCAACTTCCTATTGTCATATTTAGTTTAAACTATAATCATAATAACTTTTTTGGTCGCCATAATTGTAAGCATTTAAATATGATTTAAGTTCAAACGTCAATAAATCAATCATGTATAGAGGCCTCAGTGTACCGATGCCATACTTGGACAGTCTTCGCCAATTTTAGCTACTTCATTGACATGCAGAACGACGGAGGTGGGGGCTGTGGTTATCTTTGGACCTTCTGTGCCTTTAAAGGGACAATACGAAACGAATAATGAATTTTTTAAGCCGATCACTATGTTGCTGCTGAATTGAGATTTCCGCGATCTTTAAAGCAGGATGATAAAAAGGTATCTTCACCATTATGAGATCTTATTTATCATAATATCTGCACACAACAACAGGGTGACTCGATTGCATCTTAAATTATTCTCCTTATCTTCCTATATCTTTACACAAAATATCTCATTCTCTCATAGTCAGCTCAACTGAGCCTGTAAGTACTCTAGGCCGGTTCAGTTTTGAGATTCTAAGATGCGCAATTTGTTGATATTTAACGGATTTGATGTCTGTCCAAGCTACCTCCTCCGCCGCGCACCGCTCCCTGGCCCGCGAAGACAATGAGCGCGGGCCCACACCGCGTCACTCCTTAAAACTCTTCGCCTTATTTCACTAGCCTTCCTTTTGTCTCGAGGGCATTTCTTTATTTTGTTGTGCGATCTTATTATTTCGCTACCGTTGGCCGCATTGCAACGTTCTTATAGTTTTTGTTCGCATCGCCGACGCCGTACAGTAGCTCTCGGAATGGAGTAATACCCCGAGACTCCTCGGTATTGTGTATTTGTGTCCTTTTTTTGTGCCAAAGCCACGTCAAGTTTTTGCGCCGCATCGGGTTTTGTACTATGTGTGTTATGTAACGTCGCTCCGATATGATCTTGAATGTGGATGTAATTATTTCTGCGTTCCAATTTGAGATGGTATGATTGAAACGACGGATGTGAGGTGATTTGTCATATTTGAGAATCGTTTATCGATATCGTGTACCGGAGTTGTAGGCTGTGTGTGGTGCATGATGCGTGATGTAGACAAATATGTGTTCCCGTAAACATTGAACATGAAGTTTAGTTTAGCACATTGTACTCTTTTACGTGACAAAAAATCTCCAAAAACTCTACCATTACAGATACTTTAGCTATTGCTTTATGCGTATGAGTTTTTGGTTACATTAAGGAAACAGTACTGGAAACAAGAGGAAGACGACCACCAAATAAGACTTTAATTACACAGAATGAGCGTACTTGTAAACAATATGGCGCACTGTGTGGCACATAAACACGGATGGTGCAACAAAACGAACGGCCGACACTGTCGCCTGCTTAAGGCTAACAGAGATCTCCTTTTTAGGGCGGGGGGAGTGTGAACACCGCGTGTCCGGGGACTAATTAACTGAAACATGCGCGCGCGCCGGCGCGTTAATCACAGCCCAGTAGCGATCCCCACCCCTCCTCCTGCCGCACCCCGCCGGCAGGGCATGCGCCCGCGCAACTACACCAAGTTGCTTTTAGTGTGAGATGTTGGCGTAATCTAAGGAATTTCAATTAATTATATTATTTCGTTAATGAGTTTTGGAATGGTTCGGATTAAGGTGGTGTGGTGAATGTATTTATTTTAGGTGCGATTTTATTTCCTTTATAATTGTACGTCTATTTTAATGGGTTTGAATATGAATGAGAAACGCATTACACAACATTAATCTATAGGTTGTACATCCTCTGCATTTGTTTCAGCAGTGCTGCTGTCAGCCGGTTGCCGGTCACTGATTGTTTGGGCTCAAGTTTATATCAACTCACGTCTCTACATCCAAGGATACTTAGATAAAACATAGATTTTCCCCTTAAAATAGCGTGTTTACTTGTGTTGTCTACTACATAAAACGTAGGTTCATTGACAGGCGCCTTTTGGTTATAAATCAATATTAAACAATATGATTTGTGTTGCTAAGCTCACGAACGGGGCATCGCTGAATCAGATACCGAACGCCAATACGAATCGCAGATATTCGCTATTAGTTGCGATTTATATTCAGTTAGTCGTGTCACGAAAAACTTCGATCTAATTTAGTAATGTATGGTCCCTGAACCCGCGGATTCGTAACAGAGCTATGTATTTTACACATACCAGTTTGTACACAAATAGTATCTAATGCAAATATGTCAAAGTAACCATATCAGAAGACCTAACTTACTGTTTTAAGTCTTGTAATTTTATTACTATTGAACTAATTTTGCTTATATTATGTTCTAGACTATTGATTGGTTTAAATGATTCTCTGTCTTCTAATTTATTACATATTCACATTATTATTTATTAGTGATAGTTCCGTGTCATACGATGTTTTGACGGCTGTTTCCAGCGAAGTGGTTCGAGCGAAGGCCGCTCGGCTCACTGCACATGGTAGTTGCGGATGCGATTCCCGCCGGGGCAAATTTCGGAAATGGCCTTTTCGTAATTTGCCCAGGTCTGGGTGTCACTGGGATCGCCCCCAGTCCATTGTACGGTACCCATAGCACAAGCGTTGCTTAGTTTGGGACCTTACAGTTGGTGTGTCAGTCTGGCGATATTTTTTTATTAATTTGACAGATTTAGAACAAGGTACTAGGAACTTAGGAACAACTAATTTATTTACATAAAACCTATCTCTTTGATGTTATATGGTGCACCATATTCTAAATACCTCTACGAAAAAGCATCGCTGACACAGAGGCCATCAACGAAACACGAAAAACAAAACGGCCTGCTACCACGACAGTCGGGACAACGTCGCCTTTTTTCACTGCATCGAACAATCGCTCCCGGGTTAGGAATTTATTGAGTCGTATTGCAAATAAATAAGAGGGAATGTATCGTGGTATATGTAGGAGTGGGACACGAACCCGCCGCGCCGGTGCCCCGGGATTGATCTTAGACATCAGCTGTCTGTCTCCGCGTCGCGCGTCTGGCGGACGCTACAGGATGCTCTAACTAAACTTTCAGTATGACTTACAGCTTAATAGAAACGGAAATGTGTGGCTGTTTGCGGCATAGTTTTCGATTATATTTAGTATGGCGCCTCAAAATTGAGCAGCTTTCATATATTTCGATTATCAGACAGTTAGACACTGGAAGCAATCGTTTGGGGAGGCTAATATGTATTTTAAGCTATAGGCACATTTTTCTATATTACTTGCTTCCAAAGTTCGCGACATAGTTTACAGTGCAAAGTTTTCAAGTTCTTCAAAGTTAGCATTTGAATATTGCACCCTGTGATATTATAGGAAAGTTACTCTAACAACTTTGCACTATGATATCTATGACCAATCGACTGACAGTGACTCCATCCATCTGACTTTGTACTTCAAAAAAACATCATTGAGCTGTATAGGGGAATTTACATTTCAAGCATTAGAATGTTATTTGTATGTATTGGTGCAACATCCTGTGCAGTACTGCAGGAACACGCGAGCCAGTCAGTTAATGGTATCGGTCGGGTATAACTAACACATCCTGTCGCGGACGCTGCGTCTGCGCAGATATACGCCGGGCCAGGTATCAAGCGTGCACGGCCACTGACAGTGATTGTGGCTTTATGACGGACTTGTAAAACAACTATGAATGGAATATTGTTAGGCTATACGAGAAAATTAAAGGAGACACAAGCATTTTAGTGGGTGGTACTTTGTATAATATGTAGATAGTGCGATTATCTTCTTAACAGACAAGATCAATGATGAATAAGCAGTATGAAGTTGTAGTGAGAAGGATAGCGACACAGTTTAGTTTGTGTATAAGCCCATTATGAGAAAATATGATGAAAATATTATTAAAACGCATTACTTACAAAACATTTTTACAAACACGACAGCGTGTTATACAAAAGCCTAAACCTAATCTATAAGTGAAAATATTAGAGATTAATAGAATTCTGGATTTAGATTGATTATATTTAACGACGTCACTGACGTCACTAGCTTCATAAAATGAGCAAGCTATACGTGTGATTAGCAGGTCTCCCCGCGGTCCCGACAGCGTTTACAGTTTTCGGTGTGCAGTCTGGAGCTCCCGCTGCAATCAGCCTCGCGTGATTGGATCTGCGAATTTATTTAATGAAGTCTGTGTTTGAGATGGGGTTAGAAGTTGGTTTTATTGCTTAGACGAAGTACCTATGATATAAGTAGTTAAGATTTTTCTTCTTATCAATACTGAACTCAAAATACGTAAGCAGTGTACGTTAAGTCTCTTTGTAATATAATTGATAATATTGAATTACTTAATATTATTTGTTTTTATTACTAAGCTGTGTTATGTAGAAAAGTAAATCGGTAGCTCTACTTTGAGTTTAAACGGGCTGGAGTCGTTAGTCGCTAACGTCTACGTATAATACTTGTGCTAATTATTAGTTTCGGGTGGGCAACATGAGCGCCGTGCAGTTTGGCATACTAACACATAGATGCTAGCTAATATCGAGTGTGAAACATGAACCATCTGGTTTGAGTCGGTTTGAAAAGCGGAGCATGGTAGAGTTCCGTTCATTTTCCTACACTCAACCCTCCAAAAGCACCTAAACAAGGCAAGACCGATTCCATACCGTTATTATCATTAATAACTAAAACAGAACCGTTCAATTAGCATTCGCACATAGCACAAATAGTGGGCCCGTCTTTGGCACCCTATTTCTGCGAACCGGGGGCAAATTGGCACTCACCGAAGTGTTAAGGGTTCTGACACGCCTTTGCGAGCCAGGACGAAAGGTCATCGGGTAATTAAGAGTCCCTCAAGCAATCACAATATGAGAGGCCTGTGATTGGTTGGTCCTCGCAATTGGACCCGTCGCCCGCCTCGCCGGATCAAAGGCGACGGTGTCACTTGTCAAATGGAATATTTTAGGGATCGACGTTTGATGTGAGCCATCTCGGATGTATTTTTAATTTGGAGTTTTTTGTCATACATTATGTAGGAGGCTGTACGGGTCGGGGCGCTGCGATTGGGTGTTAATATTTCCAGGGGATATTGGTAGACGGATATTGCATTTCTGTAAATCGGCGGAAGTGATGTGATGTCTACTATGAGAGAAGACCCGAGAAGACTAAAGAATATACGCAAATGAGTATTGTTGGTGCTGATCTGTTCTCTTGTGATCTGAGTGAATTCATCCAAACAAAGTTGCTTACACCATGTAACAAATTTAAAATGAGGTATACATAGATATAAGTTGGTATTTATTATATAAGTATAGTTATGGCTATAGTATTGCATTATTGAGGAAGAATGTAAGAATACTTTGAAGTAATTGAAAATAAATAAATATTTATGGACGCTGCTTTACAACTGGTATGGATACTGATAAGTATTTAAACAAGCACTATCAATCAAGCACGGCTAGTACCTAGCATGTAGGCAGCTATGATTCGTGTTCAGACTGCGTGTGGGAGGCAGATATTAATAGAATCAATAAAAGCTACTGTTAGCAGAAAATACAGACAAATAAACGTTATTTATATACTCTCAACTACGTTAACCCTATTTATGATTTCATAATTGGTTTGGTAGGTATAATGTTAATAGATCTTAGTACCTACTGGCGTTACCTTCGTGAAATTACCGCCAATGTTATATTTCTAAAACTCCGTTGGGTTTGCTGTAATTTGGTATAGATCAGTATGAAAGTTCATATCAATAACATACATTTAATGACTTCTAACGTTCATAAACACGTACAGAAAGTCTAGCGTCTTGGGGTGTAAACATCCCTTTAAAATAGTGCCCCATTTGAGATGGGGGTGGGGGCGAAGGCCCAGCTAAATATCTTTTAGTATCTGCAAAACGTCTAATTTAGCACCGACGCTTTGATGTTGTTCCATGGGCTAGCGGTGGCGTGGAGCCGGGTTGCGATGACACGTTTTTATAAAATGTCGTAGACCAGCGTGGAACTGCTGTTTCTGTTGTAGAATCTTGTGTGTTTAGCGTTTAAGTAGAACTGAAAAGAAATAGAACAGATAATCTGAAAATGACTCTACCTTAGTTTGCGTAGGTATCCCAACATATTGTTTATAGTAAGAGTGTTACTAGATATTGGATTTTGCCCATAATACTATTTTGCAATAGAGCATTATGTAGTAAAAACCTTGGCACCTGTTATATAGGTATTAAAGTTAAAGTCCAATCAAAGTCAAAGCGTTTATTTTGTTTAGGCCTACGGGGGCACTTACAAATTGTCAATTTTACTTTTTTTTCTTAAATCTGCAACCGGATTATAACTCTAACAATCTGCATGCGACTCTACATGTATCGTATTCGTCCCGGTCGTATGGAGACGGTCCCTAGAGAGCGTCCTCTCGCTTACTTATCCATCTCTATCTGATCAGCGTCCTCGACAAGAGATCTCGACGAGACACATAACGATACAAGGTATGAATGTTTAGGGTAAAGATTGTATTGTACAGTATATAAGTGATGTTGTCTCTTGCGAATTATGTAACATCGAGGGATATACATATTATTATACTTCGTAGGCAATTTATGTGTTTACCAGCATTTACCAAACTTCATGTATCCTTATAAGCTCTACCACGATGCCTCAACAATACACGAGAAACAACCGTGCATGTTACCTAGAGTTCAGAGTATCTAATAGTTTATAACTAAACTGGCTCTTGACATCGATAACCAATAGTTATAAGCATTTGTAACTGTCGAACAAATTTGTACAGATTTCAGGAAAACTTGATGTAGGAGAACTACATGGTACATGATCTTAATGCTTTAGTCACTTTCTATGAAGGAGCATCCCAGATACAAGTTTGTAATAAAAATAATACCAACTTATAACGTCTTCCTTGAAAAAAAGCCTTGAAAACTCTTTAAGACCTTTTAAGCAATTAATATTCAAAATACCAGCAAACAGTTAATCCATCTGTGTCCCTGTAAATATAGTAAGCAGTTTGTTGAGCAAACAGTCTCGCTGTGCCGCGCTGTGTGCTTGGAGCCGGCGGTAAGTGGCGACTGCGAGGCCGCGCTTTATTTGCGCGCCGTACCCCCTGGGATGAATTGAGAAGTACTTATCTTAGGTGTGGTGGAACACAAAGTTCTTTGTCCTTATGATTCAAGATTTAGATTACATACGCCTTGATTTAATAGAGAAGCCATTAAAGGTCTTGTAGTAAAGAAATTACTATGAAAGTATTTAAAATTAATCTTTTTGTGAAGGGATGCAGTCTTTAAAATAGGATGTGTAGTTATTAAATGTTAAACTTCCTCTATTATTGAGGTACCTATGTGCTTTGACTTCATTGTAATTTCCCTTTTTAGTTCCTAAACTCCACGTTTAGGATTATTTATGTGTGCGATACGCAAAACTTCTTTCAACTCGGTGACTATGAAAATTATCGTTGTTCTAAAACAATGTCCCTGCTTCGACCGCGACCCAAACTTCCCTTTACAGTGAGATTAAGAATTATTGCCTCTTATCTCTGTCCTGAGTCGACAACTCGTCGGCCATTCGCTCTCACTGCGTCACACCCGATCTCTGAGTGAAATTATTTCGACAAACTTTACCTAACGGTTAAACACCCCTGCCCGAACCAGACCTCGAAACGAACGAAACTATACTTTATATTTAGATTTATAAAGTTTACTTTGCAACTCAATGCAGTCTGGCTTTTGAGATACGTGATTAACGAAAAGCGGGAAACTGGGAATCATTTGTGAATTTCCGAAAGGGACAGGTGACGTGATATTATGTAAATCTTACACGAGTGTGAGCGAGAACGAAACAGGCCTGAAGTTCAGCCGAACAGACGCGTCTCCGGATAAAATTTATACGCGGATGAAACGATTTATTACAAAAGCGTTGAGTAGGTACTCGAAATTAATTACACTAAGTTTTGCTTTCATTTTGTACCATTGTGCGATGTTCGGGGGATTTTCCTTGTCTTGTCGAGATATCGGCGGTTTTTATTACGGGCTCGACAAGGGGATTTTGGAGGTGGATATTTATGACAAGTTTGCAGGGTTTTATTTTTCTTGTTTTATATTTTTTCTGTGTATGATATATACGTCGGATGCTCGATGCCGCCGCTTGTTGACTGAGGCATTAAGCTATCTTATCGCCGCGACGTGATCTAGTTTGTTTGCTCGATACGTTTCAATGTATTGCCATTCGTCGGCAGTAATACATAAGGCGGATTGTTTATTTATTTTCAGGCACTGTTTTAGGTAATTGGGCCGATATACTTGCCGGTCACATAGTCTTTCGCGAATCTTGTTACAGATTGTGCTGATTTTTCACGTATTTATTTTTATTGGGATTTGTCGTGTGTTTTATGTGTGAGAAGAATCATGAAAACTGAAATGTCGAGAATAGTGTGGGCCAAGGTTGATAACCATATAATAACACTTACATGATTTATTTAATGCAGTTGAAAGATTTGTGACAGGTTTCCCTCCACCTAATACCAACCACCACTCCCCACTATAACCAATTTACCCAGTCAGTCCCCAGTTCTCAGAAACTAGGAGGCTAGTTATATTGCAGTGATTGGATCAGAATACTTAAAGCTTTTGTACCTTGACTTAAGTTTGAAATAAATAGCTCCCTATTTTACATTTAATTCATGCGTTATATAAAATTTGTGTTAACATGGTACCTGCATACTACCAGAAAACTTTCAGATACTTAATCATTTCGTAGGTTGGTGGAAGATTGACATAGGCGTGAGGTTTTCACCACCTTAGGTACCAACTTACTTACTAGGTACCAAAATATAATAGCCCAATAATATCACAGGTCATTTACCCTTAGCAAGGCGGTATCGTGCGTTGCGGCGACGTCCGGTTCCGGCGTGCGGCGCCACGGTCCGCTTCCGGTGTCCTCGGCCGGCGTGACGTCACAGCCGGCGCGCGTGTTACGCACTTCCGCCGCAAGTCTCTGTAAATAATACGACATTTCAGGAATATTGGATGATAGATTAATCAGGTTACAAACAAATGTCATCTTATTGATAAAGAAAGGTCCACTTGCAATAAAAAATTGGTCCGTTTGCAACAAAACAGGCAGCAATTAAAATCATACATTTAGGTTAGGCTATTATAAATAATAAATTAATTTGTTGTGTCAGAGATTCAGTTATCTCTGGAATTGTTATATGCTTTCAAAGATAAAGCCCAGTGCTTGCCTAGATATGGAGCTACATCTAAATATATATAACTCAAAGGTGACTGATTGACTGACTGACTGACTGACTGACATAGTGATCTATCAACGCACAGCCCAAACCACTGGACGGATCGGGCTGAAAGTTGGCATGCAGGTAGATGTTATGACGTAGGTATCCGCTACGAAAGGATTTTGATTAATTCTACCCCCAAGGGGATAAAATAGGGGATGAAAGTTTGTATGAAACTTTGTCAATTAAATGCCACGCGGACGAAGTCGCGGGCTCAGCTAGTGATAGTATAAATCACAGCATCAATTGTACAAATGTTTCCAACACACAGTATCTCCTGTCCGCGGTCAACAGTCCGTTTCAGAGTTTGTTACTCCCCGAACAATTCGTGTCATAAACGGTGACGTAAAATTTGATAAACTTCTGTGAGGTCGCCTCCGGGGACTTTGAACTGTTTTGGAAAGCGCCACTTTGTTCCTGGTCAGTTGTTGTTTATTTTACGATCGATCCCTTTGAACTTCACTGACTTACATGAGGTTTAAGTGCCATTTGGTTTCGTTATTCTCCATAAATATAATAATAATAATACAAATAATAATTTAGCCCTATTGAAGTCCCACTCCTGGACACGGGCCTCCCCTCAACACGAGGGGGATTCAGGCCATAATCCACCACACTGGCCCAGTACGGATTGGCGGATTCCACAGTCATATCATTACAAATAAATTTTACTCTATTCTATATCTTTCGAAAATTGGTTATATCTTCTAAGACAGGTTTCCTCACGATGTTTCACTGTAAGGAAGTGATAATCATATAGAAACAATGATTCGCGCATTGATTTCGAAAAATCCAGAGATGCTAGCCGGGGTTTGAACCCAAGGCCTGGTGCCGCCCACAAGACGCGTGCTTTAACTAATCGGCTATCATAGCTTCCCATAAAGTCTATACATATTTTTTTACCTTTGAGTGGTCGCGTATTTTGCTCTTATCTTCACTGTTAACTTGGGATTCAACTACTCCCATTTATCGATTCCTTTCATCGGAGAAAACCTTTCAAGAACCGTAAAATATTAATACATAAATCAACCAGTTATGAAGCATAGTTGCTGAGGTTTCAGTACACAGTTCGCACAAGCCCAGCGTAAACCCTGCAAGGAGAAAGTGTAACGGGGGTGCATCCGATGAATATGTATGAGGGAGGGAGACGGGAGATGGGAGGCTCGGGGGGGTGGGGGGTGCGTCCGCGTGTAAATGGAAATTTCAAATAAAAATACCTCGAATATGACATGAGCTGGATTCGTGTCGCGCCGCCTGTTCCCGCGGCCGCGCCGCTCCCGGACACGTGTGATAACACTGTCGCAATAAAACCGACCGTTTTTCAGATTTCCTTTTTGAATTACAGCAAGCTTGATTTTGGGGTTTGTAATGAGTGTCGGCACTGTGGTGCGTCGGGACTTTTTGGTCAGGATTTTGCGATCATTCCATACATTGATGTGGACCAAGTTTCTATGAAATAAAATAATATGTATATATAGAATAGACTATGTATGTTCGTAATCGAATTTATCGATCCGAATGAAATAAAAATGATTCACAGAATAGTAACACTTTCAAATATGACGTTATTTTCGTTAAGTTATTCGAAAGTATTTCATTGTCGATGTTATTTCCATAATTAATAAGTACAAACAGCGCGATAAGATCGAGCAAGTATTTAACACATTCGGTAACCGTCGACGTGAAGTTATTAGTGAAACAATATCGCCTACTAATTGTTTCATTATGTTTACATATTTTGTTTAATTTATAGACTTCATTACATAAATTTGATTAAGTTTGCGTTACTTTTGTGGGATTATAATGTTGGCTTTGTGTTAAGACCAGCAAGTGATTAACTTCATTATTAAGGTCATAATATATTGCCTTTAATTAGCTTCACTAATAACAATATAATATATAAGTATGAATGGTCAGCAAAGAAGAATATTTTATAGTCTAATGTGACAACTATAAGTAATGAATACGGTTATTTCAATAGACATGAGAAATGGAAAGGAAAAATATTAAATATGATCTTAAACATTTTAGCTTTTCTCCAAGCCAGGCTGAAGGTCAAATAATGGTAGCAGCTCATGGTAGGTCAAGTTTTTTCGAAATAAGAAAAGAAGAGCAATTACATAAGACATCAGTCCCACAACCCCAGTCACTGCTCGCGTCAGTTTTTTACATCATAGCGTGTGTTTTATTGGCGTTGCGAACGTCGAGTGCGTCTGCCGCACATCGACTCTCGAGTCGAGGACACTTGGAGCATTCTTTAGCTTCGGTAGGTGTTCTTTTTCTGAGAACGAAGAATTTGAGATCAATAGTGAGAAAGAGTGCGAGGGTGAAATTACATTTTAGTGGACTGCGTAAGTTCAGTTGCTACCCAGACAGCTACCTAACTCAAAGATGCTACGAAACATCAAGCTCCTAAAAAAGTGAACAGTTGCTTGTTCGTCACCTCACGAGTGGTCCTCCCTCCGTCAAGCAGTGCAAACCTGATAGCATCACGGGAGTTTTAATTTCGCAATTTGTTGCGCGACACCCTTCAGTCTCCCAGAGGACAGGCGGACAGATGGAGACCTCACATGTGACGTATATGTAGATTTTATTTTTAGATAACGCTGTGTGTACGTTTAGTTGTCTCTTTTTGGATGCAGGGGTGTGAAGTTGTGGCTTAGGAGTGAAGTTGGAGCGAATTCATATTGGATTTTAATAGACCTGCCAATAGTATTACGGTTTAGACCTCAGGGTATGCTTTTGACGATTTTATTAGAAAAAGATTCGTGTGGTATAATTCAGCTATAGAACTGAATTTGGTGAAATTCGATGTCTCCGATGATTATAACAGACGGTATACTTATGCATCTTGAAATGTGGTAGATCGAGATATTGTTGCCTCTTATATTAAAATGAAAATACGCATTTCCAGAATAACACCACAAATATCACTCAGCATCCCTTAATGCACATTGCACAAAACAGGCCCAGCTAATCCAAACGACAAAGTTATCTTTTTATCAACAATTAGGATTTCGTCGCCTCCCCCACGCGCAGGGAGGCGCGAGCCGCGGCATCAAAGGCGACCTCTCATTATGCGACGTTATTGAGTTATCAAACGCCACGGAGGGAGATTAGTTCATACTTCCATACAATCCTATCATACAAGCTGACGCCTTCGGCTTCATTTTGGTGTACCGCAAAACACTCTTCTACACATTTGACCTTTCCAAATCAAACTAATTTCAACCCTACACCTGGCGGTATAAAGTAAAAAATGTCGTAACGCGGGGCTTGTAGAACCGCAGCGTGCAGCCCCCACATGCTGATCCACTAACAAGGAAGTCGCCGGGCTGTTATTTGTCAATGCAAAGGGATAATTTCGTCCCTTAATTTAAAACGATCGAAAATGAGATGCGTACCTATTCGATTATTTTATGCTCGTTATAGTTTTTCTTTAAATTGTTGGTACGTATTATAGGATATTGTTTTTTTGAAGCTATAATGAAATTATAAAATTGCGTATTAAGTGGAACCTTTGTTAATTGAATAATATCGAGAATACCTATTGCAACAATGCCTTTCTTGAACTTTACGAATGAATAAATGGGTAGATTCATATTTCGGTAACTTCATAACCAACTCTATACAAAATCACTTTACAAAAGTATTGAAACGTAAATCATAACGCAACGACAACGCAATTAACACTCGCGCCGCCCGCACCCTTCGGCGCGGGGTCGAATATACCGCGACGTGCAAATTTACAGACCCGCGCATATCTGCTCTATTCTACCTACACCGATATAAAAGGGTAGAGTTTGTAGGTTTGATGAATTGGAGAAACTCTTTTGAAATTACTGAAGATTACCGAATCGAAAAAATATTAAATTCTATTTTATTAAATTTATTATTTATGACATCGTGCTCATAGAGGAGGATGGAACGGTATTACAGAGCAAACTGCAGGATTGGCGGCACGCACTGGAGACTGTTGGCTTGAAAATCAGCAGAACCAAGACTGAATACATGTTCTGTGATTTCGGCGGTGTTCTGATTTTAAATATCTCGGTTCGTTACTCCAGCTTGACGGTGAAGTTGACCGTGACATAAAACGGCGAATCAATGCAGGATGGCAGAAGTGGAGACAAGTTACCAGCACTACATGCGACCCAAGGATGCCAATTAAAATTAAGGGAAAAATCTACAAATCGATTATAAGACCGGTAATCATGTACGGCTCGGAATGCTGGGCGGCTAAAGTGCGGGAAGAGAAACGTCTCCACTCTGCTGAGATGCGAATGTTGAGATGGATGTGTGGAGTGACGCGAATGGATAAGGTGAAGAATGTGTATATAAGAGGTAGTGTCAGGGTAGCGCCAATAACAGATAAAGTGAGAGGTAGGAGGCTGGAATGGTTTGGACACGTGATGAGAAGGGATGAGAAGCATGTGACTAAACGAGTGATGAATATGAATGTGGATGGATACAGTGCGAGAGGAAGGCCCAAGAAAAGATGGATGGATTGTATTAAGAAGGATATGAACGAGGTTGGAGTGGATGTGAGTATGACGGGAAAGCGCGATGTATGGAAGGAAAAGACATACTGCGCCGACCCCAGATAATGGGAAAAGGTAAGGCAGATGATGATGAGTAATAAAAACATTACCATTTATTAAAATAGAAATTTCGCTTACGTCCAGCAGCAGTAAGTACTTAAGTTTTTAAAAAGTACCAAAGAAAGGAATTCTTTACAGAAAATGCCTTATACTATGCGATCTCGATAAATCAATTCATTACACGAGCAAAGCCACAGGCAAAACTAAGGGCTTACATAATAACCGTAGGTACCTAACACAAGAGGGCGACCGAATGATTCGTTAGGAGTCAGTCAAGCGTTCAGCCGTGAACGGGGTCGGTCTATGTGCGTACCTGTTATGTGCCTGATAGTAAATATTTGCATACATATCAATGCCAATGTTTGGGGCCAATGTATGGCGGATATGACGTTTTTGGGGTCTCACGTCGGTACCGGTTAGCGTTTGAGGGTTAGGTGTCTTGCCTAGTCTTTGACTGTCGGGGATGTCTAATATGTTAGTTATTATCATTTCTACTATTATAGTAAAAAAAAGATAAGTAAAGAGTTGGGCGTCACTACTGGCCACTTTCCTCATGAATCCTTTTAGACATTAATTTAATATATATTTTTTTTAATTTGCACGCCGAAATTAAAGGCAGAATAAGAGAACAATTTTGTACATGTTACCAACCTTCTGTACCTTATTTATGCAAATAAACGATTATTATTATTATTATTATTACTTTGGTTGTTACTTGCGATGGCCGTATGAGTATATAAACATTACTACCGGTCTCAAGTAACTTTTAAAGTATAATCAAATCTCGTACTATTCAATAATAAGTAAAGGTTTTAAGAGACATATAAAATATTATCATTTGGTATTGGATATAAAATCTATTGAACTATAAGTAGGTGATGTTTGATGCATTAAATGAAGTATAGCTGTAAGTATATTTTTTAACTTATCTCTACTTGTTTCATTTAGGTTTCATAAAAGTGGTATTGTCAGGGGTTGCAGCATATAATATTTCACCATGATTCGGCGTGATAAGTAACACTCCCTCGTGCCGCCGGCCAGCATCCCCACTGAAACCCGATCCGCGAATTCTCTTGGTAATTAACTACCAATTTCATTTCTTGATGCATTTTTAAAAGCGTCCGACGGCTTTTTAATGGTTATTTTATGGTGACGGATCGCTTATTATGTTTTTATGGCGATACGCGGGTGACAGATGGGATGTAGTTTGATACCAGATTTTGGGGGTAGGTACGTCGCGTCGGTACGAAGCAAGTGACGGGTACTAATATAGTGTGTCACATGTTCTTTGTCAATGTAGGTGACTAGCAAACTGCTTCTATCAATGTTGATATGCCTCTCTATTCAGAAAATAACGTTGAAAGAAACAGACCAATGTAACATAAAATAATTTTAATGAGTACTTTTCATATCCCACTCCTGGGCACGGCTCTCCCCTCAATGTGAAGGGAAACATAGCATACCAACTCCAAATTTTCAGTACGTATTATAATTTTAACGGACGGCTTTATATATATTTTATAATTAAAACATTCTTTTAGGGAATCGCACTGGATCTCCTTAACACAGGTTATTTCATAACCTTCCTAGGAGAACAGGGCTCAACCCTCTTATTGTACACTACAATGATGGTAATAAATACATTATTATTATTCCATTTATTTATTTTATAAGATTTTATATTTTGAAATCTAAATAAAATGTATCTACTTAATCTAAATATTATTATTATACTTCTAAATATTACATAAGCCTACCAAACTAAACATCTGTTATCAGCTTATCAGTCAAACTTAAACTAACCTCATTTTCTTTATTATATCAATAGTTTCATTACCTACTAAGTAATGATATCAAAATATCAATACATCCACACATCACTCCCCACGGACATCCAGAAAATTAAAACAGATGATCTAGCGTAACGCCGCCATAATTAAAAAGATAAGGAATATTTTCCTGCAATGTTGGGAAACCCCTTCGAGCCCTGGGCCGGGAAGGGCACGGTTTGGGACCGGTTAACTGGTTAAGGCGCCCTGGGGACCGCACGAATCGGTTGCGCTGCAGTCTGATTAACTAAGATAACACAGAAAATGTTCGTTGGAAAATGGAGCCAAGTCTTATTTTTATTTTAGATAAAATTTCTTATAAACATTCGAAAAATTATGTGACAATTAAGAAATCAACGCCATTTACGGAAAATAAACCTATTAGTATTAAATTCTGTAATTAAGTAGTTGTTTATAAATCTATTTAACAAAGAACAAACCAATAATTTGGCACATGCTATAAAAATAACTTTAGTTTCTGATCTATATTACTACGAAGTACTTCTTAGTCAGGCTTGAGATATGTTCTAAATTTATTTCTTACAGTGACAGTTAATTCAGATGTATAAGTTGTCTTAAAAAAACTGGGCGAAATATTTTCCCATAAAATACATGACACCATGACGCCTACAACAACCTGTTATTTTTTCAAAACTTGGTGGAGTGCACGCCCGCGCACCCGTGTGCCAAGATAACATTGCCAATATAGAAACGTCAGAGAGTCAACAAGGGCTGCTGTAAGTTGATTTGGTGTATCCTCAAGGGCAAGTATTGTTATCTCCGTTTGAGATTGGATTGAATGAGTGGACCATTGTTTGGCGACGAACGGGTTATACCTTTTAGATGATGTCTCCTATTGAAGGAATTCGTTGTCACTATCTGAACTATTTAATCGGTTTATTGGCGATTGGTTCAGCGATTGGATTTACAACTGTTTACCGTTCAACTTACTTAATTTATTATTTTTGTATTTCCTTCATTTAAAAAAGCTGATGGTAAACGCAACATTAATGTGCTTATCTTGTAACTGAGAACATTATTAGTGTACCGAGTGTCAGTATCTACCCTATTGTATAATGGTATTACTAATTAATATTCTATGATTGATGAAATTTAGAAATAATAAAGTATATTTTTTTTAAGAGATCCTTACTGTCGTACTCAAAACGCATCTCTTCGGAATATTTCACGCTGCACCGTAATCTAATCTAAAAAATTAGTAGCATAACTCCCCTGAATATCGATGTGTAGGGTAGGTGCGGGCACGTAGCCGCGGCCGCGGTACCTGGCCCTGCTTAGTATTCTGCCCGTGCCCCGTCGCGTATTGATTGCCAGCCCTGGCCCGCCGCTCGTAGGGCCTTCCCAAAACAATGCGAACAAGTAATGATTTTTTCCTGCACTCCCAGTTTTGTTTTCGATGTTCGAGACGTGCTTTTGGGTATGAAAATAATTGTTTGGAAACAGATATATTTTTATTTAAATACTTATGTCTCAAGAAAAAGATAGGCAAGAGTGCTTGCATATTTAAATTTGTTTCTAAAAATATTGTACGTATTTAGTATTTTAGATCATTTTCTAATCTAACACAAGTGTTACTAGGGTTGCTCGCAGACTATTGTACGGACCCATAAATTCAAGTACCTGTGGTTTAATTTATTTAGCTATAAATTAGAATTATCTGCACATATGAAAACGTCGCATTGTGTAGAGACTCACGTATTATCACTAGAATACAAGTATTACAACTTCACATAGCCATAGACTAAGTTATTCAAACTGACACAATCCACGACGTCGTTGTAAATTTTCTCAAAGCCATTCCTTGATCTGATATTGTCGAGCGAAGGGGTCTCTCTGACCCGAGGCGGCATTTCAAGGGTTACACGCCACTGCATAGTGTAGTGCTAATGTACTACGTGACTCTAGTCCTTGCCAAAGCACCGAGAACTCTAGATATTATCGACAAATATGAAATTAAATTGCTTACTATGCGATTGGACGTTCCAATTAACATATGAAATTTATTGAAATGACTAACAAATAAATTAATTTATATTATACATTTATACTCTATTTATATGTTTTAATTACTCAAATAAAAATAAACACAGTCATATTTGCAAGTAAAGTGAGTAGTACGTATGTTCTAATGGTTCTAATTATTACAATTTGTAACGAATTTGTAACATAATTACAAATTCTTTGGGCCTTTTACAATTATCAGTAATTTCCTTTTTCGATTATGTGGTACTTTTACTCCAGTTCCTAGACCACCAATCAAGTCAACATTTTCAAAACCCACTGTCATATCAACTTTATATATTATTATCTTTATACAACCAATTTTATTATTCACACATAATAGTGCTCTCGCGACAAGGTTCGACTATAACACAATAGTATCGTGGCAGATGATAATCTCGACGCAATAAACGGATTGTCGTAAAATCTTGCGACGGATCTGCGCCTACGCATGTTTTGCAACGTAGGTATACTAAGTTTGTTATGCAGTTTCGAAGTAACAACGTATAGGGAATCCATAGATAGATAAGTATAATGTTTTGTGATCTAAACAGTTTACGCCGAAAATGTATGCCAATTATGTATTTTTGGTGGCAAAATAACATATCGATATCAACTTCACAGTATAACTATAAATATATTTTTTGTCTATTTCGGTACCATTTAGCCTAAAAATCGATAGCAACATTACCAAAAATAGGGTGAAATACGGGATTAGCGAACCTTATCCCCAATTTTATCTAAATACTGGCTATAATCCTCGCCTACAATGGTGACAAAAATAATAAATATGGCCGGCGCCGCCCACCGGCGCGCGGCGTAACGCACCGGGTAGTGCCCCAAATGTTCCAATATTTTCCTTCTGGGGCAGTAATGAAGGGGCACAAAACAGTATAAAACAAACCGGCCATTGATACGGCTGGTGATGGGGTGTGCGCTGCCGGCCGCGGTGTGGCCTGTTGTAGTTGGCTATTGTCAATGAATTAATATTTTGATACTTATAAACCGAACGTCACAGTAAAGAAGTTTTTAGCTTAGAAACTAAAACCAAAAAGTTTGAAAATTTGGTGACCAGAGATATTATATGTAAAACATTTTCAAATACTTAATAATTTGCCTTGGGAACATCTAGTGTAGGTACTATTTACATAATGCACACTAACAAGAAGGAACTGCTTTACCCCTAAAGCATAAACCAAAACAAAATTAAAACCGAATTAATTTAACAATTAAACAAAAAACCATCCCACTATTTTTATTAAACGTATCGCCGTGAAATAAAAGCGACTCAGAACACCCACCCCTCACGCCTAATCTCCTAACAAAGCGGTGTTGGAACATTTTGGCGCGAAAATAATGAAGTACACGTGCCCAGCCCTGGGACCAGCGGACCAGGGCTCACACAATGGCCACGTGTCGATCGCTATCAATGAAACTAGCTGACGATTCCGCTAAACAAAACGGGCGGCACGTTGCGCGACGCGGCGCGGCCGGCGCATTCGTAAAACATTACGATGAGTTATTGCGAATGGTGTGTGATAATGTAGGTTCTCATAGAAAAAAATATTGTGTATGAGAGAACACAGGCTTACTATCTCCATGCTGGTGCGTCCTGAAGATGTGACAAATGAATAGAATACTTTAATGCCTAAATTTAATTTTCCAGTGTGTGGTATGAATACCTACATACAAAAGATATGAAGTAACTATGAAAATGAATATAATTTGGGACGGTGTAACTTGATACGAAACGCGTTTCTTAAGCTATGATTTACTCTGTAACTGTTCTTACTGCTACATCAAGCGTCAAGAATTTATAAATGCTAAAGATAAATCATCACGAAAAATTTGACGAGACACAAAAACCTCAAACAATAGCCCACAAAAAGTCTGTCACATACAATCGCATTAAATTGTCGCTTATCACTACACAATAAGGTGTAAAGTTAAACGAGGACATAAACGAGACAGCACAAATCAAAACTGACAATATAATACGTCCTACGCAACAGCAAAACAATGAAACGATGAAAAGTAAAAACGAAAGCAAAAAGATGCTGCACCCAAACATAAGCGATCATGACTTGCATTCGAATCGCGAGCAATAAAATAATAATTATACACATGTGACTTATTAGCTGTACATACTGAGAACCGTGAACAAGTAAAACACATGAATGACGACACAATCATTCCCAAAAACAAACCATAATTTACAACTCTCAAAGTTTAATGTTCGGTAAAAGAAATTGCGATTTAGGATGTTTCACAGATGGCTGATGAGAAAAGTACGAACAAAACAACAAAAGATTTAACAATAGAAGTACGTCGTATCATTTGTTAAACGTCCCTTTTGATGACGTACACTATTATTTTATGAATGATGCCGGGGTGGCTGTGGGGAGGCAAACACTGTATTTTGTATTGTGATGAATTTAACTTTCGGTTCTTAATGATCTGTATGTAAGAACACTTTTAGCATAGTTGGCGATATTTCCTGTTTTTGTTCAAAGTGTTAGCGCCATAAAATTTAATTTCATTTATTTCTTAAAACATATAACTTCACAAATAATTCCGAAGCAGCCGATTCTTCCTTGACAGTTTATGTTTTATTCATTATTGTAATTAAAGATATGGTTATATAGAATAAAATTTGTTCAAATAAATTTTGATAACAGATAAGCTAAATAAATCTTTGCATGTTTATAAGCACTATTTGAAAGGAACCCAAAGAAAAAAATCATAAAACAATTGGCGAAATTGCTCAAATAATTTATTTAAGTAGGACAACATCGTCACACGGCGACCCCATTCATAAAGATTTTTTTATCGCTACTGTTTAATACGCTTACGACTTATATAACCCATTATGATATTCAAAAGTGTATTTTAAGTAGAAGCGTTATGGTTTAATATTGATATTTAATTTGTAGGGATTAAGGTCAGAGTTGGTGTAAAGCAGTGCCATTTTGACTAACGACACCTTAATGCTGAGTATTTAGTCAGAAGCGGAATGGTTTTATTGTGCGAGCGCAATGTATCGAGAAGTTTTAATTTTGGTTTATGATTCGAGCGTAATGCTCCCCTCCGGAACAACCCTTGCGTTGACAGCATGCGAATGCATTTTTTGGAAAATATGTACTAACAGTGACAAATTAGTCATTTAGGGTGAATCCTAGTTAATCTATAGAATAATTTATTTATTTCTATAAGGAAATCTTTGCTGTTATCCCAGGTTTTGTGTTATCTTCTAATTTTGTTGCAATAGCTACCTAAATATAATTTGAAACAAACAATATTTTAAAGTTTATTAATCCGATTTATCCGTCCAATCAAACACCTCAGCCCTTACAAGATTAGCAAGCGCACAAACGATCTCGAGTAAAAAGCAATAAACTCGACACCCTACCCGCCATGATTAACAGTTCTAATGCCATAAAGAACGCTGCAGTCGCCGGCTAAGCCCTGGCCGCAGCAGGGCGCCTTTGTACCATTTTATTGGCCTCCGCAGACTCCCCGAGGTGGCTCATTGTTGCAAGTGGAGACCCTAAATGTATGAAATGATATGCCATATTTGTTAATACTCTCCGGGACTCATTTGTCGTAATGGACGCAGTTCCGTAATGAGTAAGTGAAATTGACGCTTTATCGTGTGATAAGATAATTTAGTTTTTGGTTTTGATACTTTTCGTAAAAATACAGATCTATTTAATTTTATTAAGTATTGCAAAGAAATGAGGGGGTGGGCTTATTTTTTTATGTGCTATGCTGGTTCCAAAAAAATAAAATTTTATCACGAATACGTAGCGGTCGTTTTTCAGCTGAAGAATTAAATAATGGCAAATTACAATTCACATTTGCCCAAGCACTTAACAATATTTGTAAATTCGAGAACCCTTATGTAACAATTTGTGCGTATTCAGGTTCATTTCTCTGGAACTAAGTAAAAATGCCCTTAGGCTACTGATACTAATAGATACTTTGCTCCCATAGAGTTAAGCACTCGAATATTTCGGTTGAAATACTTTCAAGTGGTTTTAAATAAGTACTTAATATTTAAAATTTTATTTTTTCCTTTACTTAGTAACTACATACTTACAAAAAAGGTATTTATGTAAGTATGTTTATGTTTGATGCTTAGGTATCATTAATAATGCCTTATCTATAGTAATGTGCATAAATTTACGTAGGTATTTGGAATTATTTTTATAATGTTGAGCTAATTATTCATCATCTATCATCATGAGTCATTGGCAATATTGCTGTCATTGCGTTTGTATTACGTTATACGCTCGGTAATGTTTATGTGTAGATGGTACACAGTAATTTCGCTACCCACGCCACGAAGCAGAGTGGCGCAGTGGAAGCGTGCTGGGCCCATAACCCAGAGGTCCGTGGATCGAAACCACGCTCTGCTAGAAACAATTTTTATGTATATATTTTTTTAAAATCAGTTTTATCTTTTTACCATGTTATTTTATCGTTTATTTCAAGGTTCAATAGGTGTTGTGATGCGTGAAAACCGGAGTTTTGTATAAAAACAAAAGGACAAACACAAACAACGACTGGCGGCGCGGGTACGCGTTTGTTTTATCATGGGATATTGATAATTTATAGCACGTGGTCGTTCGTTTTGCGGTGCCAGTGTTTTTTTAATCGTCCGCCCGCGGCGGCGGGGCGCTGCTCTCTTGCCCCTTTTGAAACTTTTTTATACTTTTTAGAAACAAACGCACATTATTTTAGTTAAATAAGTATCTATCCGTTTTACCTCTTAACTTTTTTACACTCCTTTGAAATGAGATGAGAGAGTATACCTACGTCATTAATCAGAAAAAAGTGGGCAACCCTATCCCTCATAGCATCTGTAAAATTTAAAAGAAATAATCGCATGTGGACACCTTCATCAACTATTTATTATTTTACGTATTTGAATTACACACCTACTTAGTCTAGTAGGTGGGTAAGTACATAAAGTTGCAGTATATAATAATAGCTTGCACATTTCACCGCGACGTGACGTGACGAGATGACTGACACGTCACGCACCCTCCGACTTCATTATACCACCCTCTCGCGACGCATTATTATGTAAATTTCAATTTAAAACCACTTGTTATCTAGTTAGTGACGAAAAATACCTAACTACAGACCCCCAAATTAGCCGCCGGCTGTCAACTGCGCCGTAAATAATCAATAGCAATTGACAAACGAAGCGTTCGGCTGTCAAATTCTAGTTTTAGTAACAATAGACGTGACAAAGTTGTTTTTGCAGATGCAAAACTCTAATTTTGGGTTTATTTTTGGGTTGGTGGGTGTTGCACAACAGCAAAGTTATCGTGGTGTTTAGCATAGCCGTAGATGCGTAATGGGGGTCTTGTTATGGTAATCGGTGCCCTAAGGGTAAGCAGTAAGGGTACATGTGCAAGATTCGAGAAGTGGTCATCGATTGGTTGGACTCTCAACGGACGGTTGGGTGATTGCAAGTGGAGTATTTGAAACATAGTTGCAAAAAGTAGATTGCAATTTGAATCTTATATCTAGGATAGGAATTTCTCTTTCTTGCTTATTAATCTTAGTAGACAATGTACCTATTTTATTCAGGTATAAACTTTTCTTTATTTTAGGCCAACAATTTCCTTGGGTAGTTATAGGTAGAGTCACATTAGATCTTCACAACCCTACCCAGTAAGTGTCAAAAGGCGGAATTAGAATAATTTCAATACACAAGTCGCACCCTACCCCTCGCGGTTGCGGAAGGGTTGAAAATACTTAATGACAGAAATGATGTCTGCGCATCGTCGTTATTTCCCCGGCAGCTCGGTATTTATCGCTCCTCATATACTTCACGCGATTATAATCATTCAGTCATTAATAATAAAGAGGGAATTGCCTTGATTATAAAGTCCTTATTAATAGAGTATAAGATATTGAGAGATCTCATACCACGTTAATTACATTATTTAAAAATATCAACGATTTCTTAACGGTTATTTATGAGTTACCTTGTAAATATTATAAATTTTCTTTGGAAAATCGATTTACTCTTTTTCAAAGCAACATGTGATAGAGTTCACTAATGAACCGCTACGACATCATTATTAAAAATTAAAGGTAGATAAAACCGATTTTTATAGAGAAACAAACTGGGACACTCAGTGTCGGTATGTCACGTACCATGACGCATACCGAGAACCATTCCTGCCGTGATGAGGTCATCGAGAATTATCGCCTCTCACTGAACACACATACCGCGGGTTTATTAAAATACCAAAACAAAAACCAAAATACTACGACTTTTAATATATCCATGTATTATTAACGAATAGAAAGTTTGTTGATGCCAGATTAGAGAACATTTGAATAATAAAAAAAATGAGTGTTTACATTCTATTCAGTGAAGAAAACCACACTAGTATGAGTTATTTTGAATTCGCGCACACTAATATAAAATGCGAAGTCAATAATTTATGTTTACTTACGATAAATAAAACGTAGCACGCGATTTTGCTGTCTCCCTCTGAGTTTATCTTCTATCTCTGTCACAGTTTGACAGATCGAAACTCCACGTGACACTCGTTATCGTATCGTCGCCACAACAATACGTGAACCAATCGTAGCACTGTTTCTCCGCGCCCTTTTTGACAGATCTGAAATCTGATCACAGATTATACACGAAAACTGGTTCGCGTTCGCGGGCTTTTTTGACATTTAGTACCACAAACAACAGCATAAATAACGACGTGTGTGAAAATAGATTTTATATTGTGCAAAGGTATTTTTTCACGTTTGGCATGCGTTTTACGTTACAGAAGCAGCGAGTTCGCTGAAAGACGTGGCCACACTGGCTGAATGCCGGCTTACTCTCGCTCGTTCGGCTAAATTTTCAATTCAAACAGGGCCTTTATAAGGGTAGTGACGCTGTACAAAATTTACATATCGACGTAATAAACCAAGCGGGTGTCTGATTTGAATTCGGAGCGTGCTTTAAAATTGTTTTTTTTCTAGAATAAGTTGTAGTACTTATGGCTTGAGAATATATTTTTGGATAGTACTCGTGCCTACGAGTCAAATAATGTTTCAAAGCTAGCACTTGTTTATTATTTTTGTTACACACACAGATACTTCTGCGATTTTTTAATACTTATAAAACTTTTTATCATATCGATGCTTTAATTTTAGGCATAATGATGGCCTTATACTTATTCAGTGATGATTAAGTACGTAAGCACTACGAAACATAGGTACCTACTTATATTCCTAATAAATCAAATTATTAAGTAGGTACTGCGTTTTCTGTTGTATATGTACCTATAAGAGAGTTCATGTTAAGTAAGTATATTTAACACCCTATAAAGCAATGATTAAATTTCTCGGCAATACCCAGCTGATTATCCCATCATCGAGCGAGTTTTTAAGCAGGCAAATGATTGATTAACTGAACACATTGAGCGGTCATTCAGTATTTATTTAAGCAAGTAAGTAGCCTCATTACACAAACATATATGCTGCGGATTAGCATTTCGCTGCTTATTACGCGCGATGACGCGGGGCGCGATAGTACGCGGGTAGTGTGAATAAAAGAAAAATAAATTTTTATCATCAAGTCTTTGTCTATTATACTCGTATTGCTAGTTTACTGTTTAGTGTCGGCCATATTGATGATTTTTTCACTTGGTAGGTAGGCAGAACGTAACAAAAATTTAAAAACTGTGTCTGAAGTTATTTAATTCACACTTTTAATATATAAACAACATGTCAGGGTAGATCTGGGTAGATCAGGGTAAGCAGAGAGATCCATGAGATTTTTTTCAATTCGTAAATGCTTAACTCTCTAAAACTTATCTTGCACATAAAAGTTCACAAATTTTTTCCAACTTGGAAAGTCATCCAGTTTTCCGCTATCAGTGGGGCTTTACCCTTAGTCACTTACCACTCGGCGTGCGCGCGCGCACCTCGATCTTAATCGCCGTTTCACACGTGCGCCTATGAAAAATGATACCGCATTTAGAGAAAACTATGCCCATGTTAATATTAATTCAAATTTGAGCTATTAACATGCCATTAAAATATTTCAAATTAAATTATCCTGTTGGATTTATTTTCCTAACTTAATCACCTGTGATACTAGTTCTGCTGTGGTCAAATCACGATCAAACTAAATGTGGTAAACAGATTTATTAACTTAACTAGCGGACCCCGCGACTTCGCCCGCGTGGAATTTAACTTAACAATAAAGCCCGGTCCCGCGTTCTGAGCCCGCGCGACAGGACCAATTTTTTTTATTTTGTTTTTCTAAAATAAAAGTAGCCTCAGTTACTGCTCATAACATCAGCTATCTAACAGTGAAAGTCCCGTCAAAATCGGTCCAGCCGTTTCGGAGATACTCTTTGATTTCAAGTGTTTTTATCTTTTTACGCGGAACCCTAATTGTTTTTCTAAAATCAAAGTACCTAGCCTAAGTTACCCGCTATAAGATCAGCTTTCTGCCAGTGAAAGTCCCGTCGAAATCGGTCCAGCCGTTTCGGAGATTACCCGGAACAAACACACAGACAGACAGACAGACAGACAGACAGACAAAATTTTTTTAATTCGCGTTTTTGCTATAGGTATCGTATGTACTTTCATATGCATTTAGTGAAAAGGTGTTATTTTGATATTACAAACAGACACTCCAATTTTATTTATTTGTATAGATGTACCAAGCAGAAACCCACCTGTCGTCCAGCGCTATTTTTAACCTGCGACAAATCAAAGAGGTCTTATAAGTTTAACATCGCCCAAGTGTTTAACAGCGCCCAAGTGGATGAACCGATTTTAATGTTGTTGTTTTTTTCTTAGAAAGGTGTTCTGATCGGGAGTGTTCTTATGCTATGTTTCATGAAAATCGGGTCAGCCGTATAAAAATAATCTGCTTTTTTTAGGTTAATCACTCTAAATTGAAAATTTAAAAACCCCCGATGCGACGACCTTTTCATCAAATGTATGCTGTACCTAGTTCTTCCAAATGCTTAAGTTAGCGAGATTTGCGTAGCTCCCGTAGCTCAGTATTCATAGCTCATCTCGCAAATTTATCTGATACAACTAGTTTCGATGCTAGATTATGAAAGCGCCATTTACATCATTCGTTTTGGCTTCCTCATTTATAATCTAAGATAACCAATGCAAAGTACAATAATCAACAGAAAATCTATGTAAAAGCAAAGAATACAATACTACTGCAAATAGAATAGAATACTATGTACTACTGTAAAAGTATGAGAAATTATCTTGTTATGACATTATAATCATTGACATTAGAATAAACAACAAATCTAAATATTGATGCCACGGAAGTTTAATTCCTAGTAAAAGATTATCAATTATGATTCAATTTAATGTAATACTATTGTAATAATTACTCTGGTTGAGGTGGACGGGAGCAGCCCAGGGGAAAATTTTCAACAACGCTAAAATTATTTTAAATTAGATTTGTTTTTCTGTATTTTTTCTTAATGGCGGAGCAGCGCCCTCTAGAATTCTTATTGCGTAATATTCCATGACCATTAACAAAACAAACAAAATTTAACGCATGCGCGTTTCTATCATTTGAAACGTGACTTATGGAACGTTTTTAGTTCATACACAAATCTCTTAAAAAAATTGATGAAATATCATTTTTTTCCAGAATCCGGGAAACTTTTCAAATTTATAATATTGTAAAAGCCAGTTCAGACTATTACGATCATTTAAAAATACTATAAAGCGAAATCGTTTCAGCCATTCTCAAGTGATGCAAAGATATTATTCCAACGAGCCCAAATTTCGAACGGATTCGAGCCGTGGAAGTTGGTTTTGGCCGTGAATGTGGCTTTTTTAACCTACAAAAGAGCTGATGATCTTCAAACGGCTGAACCGATTTTCATGAAACATAGCTAAGAACACTCTCGATCAGAATACCTATCTAACAAAAGAAACAAAATTGAAATCGGTTCATCAGCTTGGGCGCTACGTTGCCACAGACAGACACACAGATACACATGTTAAACTTATAACACCCCTCTTTTTTCGTCGGGGGTTAAAAATAGGTCGCTTCGGGGGTTTTACAATTTTTCAATTTTAAGTGTCAAACCTGCCCCCTGTTTGTCATCTGAATTTAAACACAGAACTACGGATTATAAGAACTACGAAGGAAGCGAACAATAATGTTGATGATTTTAGTATTAGAAGGGTATGACTTAATAATTTGCAAGTAACATACGTCGCTTACAATCTAGTCAATATAACGTGATTGTTTAGCTAATGAACCGGTGATTGTTAATTTGCTCACTTATGCATACATACGTCAAGATACTCGCGATTACCGGCTATTATGACTGCAACGTGTCGATTATGTCGTTATCTATTCTATGATAATTCATACATTTGATTGCTACAGTTTTTGCAATGATATTGATATTGTATTTTATTTTATCGTGGGAATCAAGTGATAACCAGACACGAACTTAATGTGTTGCACGTCACGGAGTAAGGACGTGTAGGTGCTGATCACGACCTGACTGCACTTAGTCGAGTTAAAAGTCTAGTAGCTTACTTTTAGACGCCTTGAATGATAGACTTTAATAATAATAATTATTATAGACATTATATTTTAGCAACAGGACATTTACCTAATTCCTCTAGTAAAATATAATAATTATAATTATATTTAAGCGTGACATATTGCACCACCCACCTACTGTGCATATGCACCATCATCGACGTCGAAGTTAAAAGTGACCAAAGAAATATTTAAGCACTGAAAGGGACCAAATGTCAAAATGTTCCAAATTGAAAATTTTAAATTGAGACACCGAATTACCAGAGACAAGCGAGCGATGATCGGCCTCTGTTCGTGGCCACTATCGATTTTTCCGCCCCCAACTTTGTTGACAAAGGCAGGTTCTTAAGCCAAATGAGATGCACCCCAAAGAATATTATGGGCAGACATCGCTCCACTATCTCTAGATATATTGTTGTGTGTGTAGATATCTCGGCGGGCTCATATCGGCACTTTATTGATCTTTTAACCGTTCCGTGCACGGTTGCAGCGCTGGTTTATTAGGCTCGTGTCTTGATTAAAATAGACAAATCATTTCCTGAATACGAAAACTGTATTAGGCACCTACTGAAATCCCTACGTCAAAATATTTTTATGAATAATTTGCTATTAAGGCAATGTGAATGAACATTGAACCTAGATAGATATCAGTACATTGTGTATCTGGTTATATCAGACTATGTGAAAAGTTTTGAAGAAAACTGAAAATTGGGTACTACTTTGATTCGCACTACGATCGGTTTTCCCTATGGTACGAAAGAACTTATACACAGGTACAAACACATATGAGAAAATCATTATAACATCAAGGTAATGACGAAAGAGATACTTGCTTATAAAATTAAATGTTTAGGAAACTACATAAAAAAATATATTTACGAAAATAATGTCGTCTTAAATTTGCATTGCAAGTGCGAGTTCCCACACTATCCCAACTAAAAACCTCTTACCAATGTTTATCTTTATTTATTTACGTGTTGTCGAATACATCGCTATAATGCGCGCACCCTGATCCGTCCGCATACAGAGCGCATGCAAATGCCGCACAATAACAAGGGCAGTAATGCTCTTAATGCTAAAACTCCATTAATATTTCAAAATAGATAAAAAAAGAGTGAGAGATAAGCTGTTTAGGTAAACTTTGCCTGGGAAAAGTGTTCCAGATTATAGAGTTACAATGGAATCTGAAGCTGCATTGATTTGACAATACAACGAAAGAGGATAAACGTCTTTCTATTAATGTGACAATTGTAGGATTTGTAATAGGTATATACACTATCGTTCGATATTACAGGTAAACGCAGGTATGTGCGTAATTTTATAGTTGCTAGGATTGGAAGCAACAATATTCCATGGATTCTTTCAAAACGAGTGACAATACAATCGTTCTCATTTCACAAAACAACAACAAAATAAAACCCTAAAAATTAATGAAATAGCACACATAAGTCGCGCAGTGCGGCGGCCGATTAAAATCTATTAGTACGGGGGGACGGCTCGTTAGTATTCACATCACGCACGAATCATATACGCAAATATGTAATCTTTTTATCGTCTGGGCCCGATGGACGTGCGGCCCACAATGCCTATTGAACCTCGGTGAAGGTACATCACTATTCCAAGCTAAGGACCTTACACTGACCACCACCATGCTGGAGCTATAGATACGCTTAGCGATTTAACCTCCCATAGCGCTAGACGCATGTGTAGAGTCGCATAAACAATACCGTCGTTCTCAGAATTTCAAATATGTATACTGTATAGAAGTATATTACCAACCTCATTCAATCGTCAATTGCCAAACTTTAGTTTAGGTTAGCAGAATTTTCATCAACATTCAATTATGAACCGTCAAAGACATAGCAAATTACTGTCGCCTGTTGATTTTTATTCATAATGGCTAATCTGTGTTGGTTGGCCACATCTGAACTTTCAGATAAGTTCAGATGTGGTCAACCAACCACATCATGTTGTTAGGTGACATTTTCAATGTCGTCGGTGCGTCTCACAGGCGCTTCTCATTAGGTGACATTGAAAAGCCACAGATACCTATAGCGATACATCAAGCTGTGCAACCTACTAATTCATACCAATACGTAATACGTGCATAATTTCTGTACACAATCATATTGCTAAATCTCGAGTCTTAAGCGCACAGTACCATCGAATGTTGGCAGTAATTATTAAACTTGTCGGTTTCGGGTCCCGATACAAACCCGCTCAGACCCAGCCGCATTACGCACCGCCTCACCTGTAATACCCGGCTGTACCTACTGGCATCGATGTTATGATATAGACGTGAATTTAGTCAAAGGCGTTTATACTGTGGGAATGTTGGCAGAGAGACATTTATATGATACGATTTTAATTGGGTACCTACTTAGCACAATGAACATAAATAAATAAATATATATCTCTCGTAAAATAAACCAAGCGTGTCGCCGTCCTTCTCATGGATAGCTACGTCATACTATAGCAATATTTTTGGTTATGTCAATTTCAGTTTTAGCCTTATGGCTAAGCCGCGCTTAACAGCTAGTTATCTAGCTGTTAAGGGGCTATGGCCAGAAAAATGAATATCAGTTTTGGGCTATCTGACACTCGCGTTCGCTAGCCACGTCATTACGTCGGCACTACGGAAACCTATGGAGCAGTCTAAATAGTTATTTTTTAACAGAATTAAAAATATGGATGAAGTTCTCAGTTCAGTTGTTTTTTATGTATGTTACCTCAGATCTCCGTCATTTATAAACCAATTTGAAAGAATATTTATTTATTTGATATTTTTTATTGTTTATATTATTATTTATTGATACTTGTAGGACCCATATAAATTTCACCAAAATCGGTTCAGTAGTTTGGGAGATGGACTATTTACGGTTACCAGCAATTCAATACGTAGTTTACCATTAAAAACATGACCAAAACTTTATAAAAAAAATATCGATTCCAATAAAACTGGGTGCGCTAAATAAAACGCTAGAAATTTGGAGGTCCCTAATTTGGAGTCAGTGTCAATTCAAGTAAGTAGGAGTTGGTAGGTACCTAAGAAGCTGTCCTAACGTAAAGATTCCACCAGCGCAGCGACTCCATATGACATAAATTGTCATTTCTAGCTTTTTAATGCAGGTTTTATTGAAGTCAGTTCTATTTTTTTTATAATTCCTTAGTCGCCCATTACACCAAAAATTTGGGCGTCAAGTATACTGATTCCATGTGCCCGCGACATAGTCGAAGTAAAGATGTTCCGTTTAAAAAAACCAGGTAATAAGTCTTAAAACACAAAGGCAATTGCAAATTGAATTATGCCGAAAAATTGTATTTTCTTAAATTCGGTAGTTAGCTAGATTATAAACCGATAGTAAGGTCGGTCGTCTGTCATCTTGGAATCCAAAATTTACGTCATAATCGTAATCGGCACGCCAAAAACCTAGAAAATTATACCCATATGCCAGATTTTCCAAAATATTATATAAGATCAAATGAACTTCAAGTGAAGTTCGATCATTATTATATGAGTCGCTTCATTCGAAGATACAATTAACAAGGTAGTCCTTTTATCCTACAGGCATTATTCGCACGTTTAGAGAATCGATTTTTAATCGATACTTTTTTTTTTTTTTTTTTTTTTGTCTGTGGTCCCCGCTACCGGGGCGATCTATCATTTGCCACCTCATTCATGTTTAGAGATAAATTTAGAAGTTTTTTTTTTTTTTTTTTTACTTTGGTTGCGGGTGGGTGGGAACCTTGTATCTTCGAATGAAGCGACTCATATAATAATGATCGAACTTCACTTGAAGTTCATTTGATCTTATATTATATTTCGTCGCTTCATTCTTCAGATACAATTAACAAGGTAGATGTTCAGAGAAGGTACTGAATTGTTACCTATGTGTTAACCATAGTAAAACATGAAGTAGAAAAAAAAAACAACTTTTATTATTAACGCAAATATAAATGATCAATCCTTCTTAACTAATACGCACACAAGTGAGTACTTTTTTATACATTCGTATTCTTATGAACTAGCTACTCATTGAGTAAGTATTCAATAAATGATAACAAAACAAAGATTTGTATTAATTTACCTCATTATTTATCCCACAAACAGATCGAGCAAATAATCCTTCGTCCGTAACTGGACGATTATAAAACCGACCGAACGTCAAAGACGAATTAGTCCAGCCGGCTGTCTTTCTTATAGTGTCAATGCAGACTCCTGCGGAGGCTGCCGCTGAGGTGGAGGCGTGACGAGTGCTATGTGCACTAAATACTGAGATGTCAACGCCACTCTCTGCCAGAGTCTGCTTTATCCACCTACTTATTGTTTGCGAAGAAACCTCTTTAAAAGGTTTCCTACAGCTCAAAAACAGATTATCCGAACCTTCGGTTCGTAATTTTGTTGTTGCTAGAAGATAATCTTCTAGTGTCTTTGCAGGGCATATGCTTGGGTTGTCAAAGAAATAGGGTAAAAAGAGTACAGGCTGCTCATGGTTAGCTGCTGAGGTCTTAATTATGTCGGATATTGATATCTTTATACCTGAGAGGGTCTTATTAATGTTGGTGACCTTTATAAGTGATAATGTTTGAACTCGGTGAGATGTACACAAAGCTAATAAAATTACTAATTTTTTTGTGAGATTATACAAGCTTAGATCACTATTCGGGTACCATGTGGACACATGGTCGAGTACAATTTTTGGATCCCATGTCGTGGTGTACTTGGGACGTGATGGTTTTTTCCTGTAAATTGCTTTTAATAGACGTTTAATACGTTCGTCTGATCCGATATTATTTCCAAGAAATAACGATAGGGCAGATCGATGACTGTTAAGGCTACCATAGGAGGCGCCCTTATTAAAAAGGTCCACAAGGAATGTTATTACTGCTGAGAGTGGAGCTTCAAAGATATTGACGAAGTTTTCTGAACAAAATGACCACCACAATTTATAGGTGACTGAATATTGCTTCATTGTGTTGTCAGAAATTGATGCCAGCATCAAATCCAGTGCTATTTCGGGGGTATTTAGTCTAATAAATGCTTCCCGGAGAGCGTCGCGGCCCCCAGGGAAAGGCTTCGATGGAGCCGGTGACACGATCTGTAATTTGAACGCAAAAGGTCCCATTTAGGTCCAAGGATAACAATATCAGATATAAGCATATTTTTTAGAAGAGGAAACCATGCTTGCCCGGGCCAATAGGGGAAGATTAGAATGCCAGTAGCTTTGTCGGTAATGATTTTTCTCAAGCATTTCAGGATAAGAGCAAACGGTGGAAACGCGTAGAAAAAAACAGAATCCCAGCTTATTGTAAAGGCGTCAATTGTCATTGCATCGGGATCTGGTTTCCATGAAATATATTGGCAACATTTGGCATTAATCCGGGATGCAAAAAGGTCGATTTGTGGTTCACCCAGAGTTTGAACTATCTTTTGGAATGCCCAGTCTGATAGTTCCCATTCTGTATCTACATTAGTTTTTCGCGATTCTTGATCAGCTTCTATATTTTCACGTGTGTTAATATAGGACGCAAACAAAGAAATGTTTCTCATCTCGCACCATTGCCAAATTTCTTTCGCCAAATTATTTAAATGAGGAAACCGAATCCCTCCCATGCGATTAATATAACATAAGGCCGTTGTATTGTCAACACGTATCAAAATTGAGCAATTTGAATGTGTACAGGCAAAGCATTTTAATCCAAGAAAAACAGCCAATAATTCTAAACGATTGATGTGGAAAGATGATTCATCAATTTTCCAGCCCCCGCTTGCTCGTTTTCCATCGCAAAAAGCACCCCAACCGGTTTTTGAAGCATCGGTGAATATTTCCAACTCAAAACTTTTGTCTGATCTTAAAAGGTTTTTAGTTGACACTATGTTTTGTTTCCACCAATGTAAGTCAGGTAAAATAGCGTCTGTTAGTTTAAATTTGGCTTCAAAATCTTCATATCTTTTAAGTGCTAAGTATTTATGTCGTTCGAGGGTTTTAGTATATAACCATCCGTACTTTACTGCCGGGCAAGCAGCAGTAAGCACTCCAATGAATTGTGATAGTTCTCTGATAGAACATTTGGGTAGTGTGATGAATTTATTTACTAAATGCAAAATACCCCTACGTTTTTCTTCCGGTAGACTCAAAGTCATATCTACTGTGTTATAAACGAACCCTAGAAACCTACAGACCTGTCGGGGTTCGAGGTTACTTTTATTATAATTAATGACAAAACCTAGACATTGAAGCAAATCAAGAGTTTTGTTGACATTGTCTCGGCATTCTATATACGTATTTCCTATACATAGGATATCGTCGAGATATATAACCGATGTATAGCCCTCGTTACGCAAATAGTTCATGACTTCTTTCATTAATTTCGTAAAAACTCTAGGTGCTACCGATAGGCCGTAAGGCATGGCGTTAAATTCGTAAAAAATTTCATCATATTTAAAACGCAAGTATTTACGGTGTGCTTTAACTATAGGTACTAATAGGTAAGCTTCTTTTAAGTCTATATTTGCCATGAAACCAGCTCTAGGTACTAATCTAGCTGCGGTCCTATGGTCCTCCATTTTAAAATGGGTGGTACACACAAATTTATTTAAGGTCTTGAGGTTCAAAATAAATCTTTTCGCCCCATTGGGCTTAGGGGCTAAAAATATACTAGAACAGAAATCATTTTTAGATCTATTGCATGGAGATATAGCACCGAGGTCTAGTAATTTATTCATTGACTCTAACATATCCGCACGATCAGTAACAGACAGTAAGTTCGTCGGGGTTGACACTTGTTTTACTTTCTTACAAAATGGTATAGAATAACCATCCGAGACCCACTTGAGTATCTCAGAATTGTTAGTAATGCGAAGCCAGCAGTTGTAAAAATGTTGGATTCTTCCTGCATGTACCTTTATTGCTGGACCGTCGCGCGCGACTGTTTGCTCTGGGTAGGTTGTTTCTGCTGGGCAGGACCCACTAATTGCGGTCTCCGACCCGTTGGAGCACCCCTGCCCCTTTGCCCTCCTCTCCCCCCCCTGTTCGACGGGAAGCGAGGAGGGCCCGTCCAGTTTCCCTGCTGACGGGAGCGGCTCGTCGATGGTTGATACTGATAGTTTGTAGATGTGGACATGGACGTGGATGGTGTCTTAGGGTTTGGAGGAAGCTTCTTTATCTGCAAGCCCTGTTTTTCGATTGCTTTTGTAGCTTTTATTTTTTCGGAAAGTTTATTCCCGAAAAGGAGGTCGTCACGGTCCACTTCTTGTATGATGTTTAAGAAGGTCTTGTCCAATCCTGGCGTAATGAGCTTCTTTCTTGCTTCCGTTTCTGCTTGATGCAGATCACATAATATGCGACAACTATCACTTAGAAACTTTATGGCTTGAAGCCTGTCTTTGCCATCATCTAAAAGCAATTCTAGGCCTTTATTAAGAGCGGCTATACCCTGGCCTAATTGCTGTTGCACTGCCTCTATTTTCTTGTCCCGAGTACGGGTGCTCTCCGCTACAGCCGCCAAAATTTCCGGATTAAGTTTTGGCGCCTGCAGTAATGAACAATTTTCGGGGATTAGGTACTCTTTAATCAGTTTTTCTTTTGAGTTTTTATTTAAACCTTTTTTTAATATTGGTAGCCACAGTCGTGATAGGTTATCATGAATGTTTGAGCCAAATTTGGGGGCCTCTACAGTGGCCTCCCCTAAGGCGGAGAGGATGTCTGGGTCCAACTCTGGGGCCGCCGGTTCTGGGACAGGCATTGAGGCTGGTTCTTCGCCGCTCTGAGCATCTTTCTCCTGATTATTGCCAATATCGTCCTGATTTACAGGTTCTAAAGATTCTGGATCAGGATCGCAATTTTCGTTGTCTGGAAAACAGACAATAACTAAATATTACTGAGGGTAGTTGGAGAAAAATAATCAGCGAAGAAAATAAATATATTCGGCTTAAAGTAATTATGTAATAATTTTACCTTCGTGAGGATACACGATCCACCTCTCGGCATTACATACTTAACGATGTAGTCACCCTTCGAATGATTACAATACTCCCGCGTGTTAATCCTCGGTTAACCTCTCGGGGTAAGAATTGCCTTCGTGATGACACACGGTCAACCTCCAGGCGGGACAATCGAGCATTACGATTGTTAATATCGCAGATTAATAGTTTAAAAAGTTACTAACCTGATTGGTCAGAGTCTTCTGACGAGTACACGATCCTTTTGTATTTGCGCTGTTGCGCCTCGAGTTTTTGTAGCTTGCGACGATATCGTCGAATCTTTTCTTCATTTTGTCTTTTCGGCATAATGGGGACAAAACGGCATCCAACTATTTTTTCAAAACTTTGCTAGGCACGTGCGAACGTTGCCTCGCTCGGAAAAAGAATGAGGTGGCAAATGATAGATCGCCCCGGTAGCGGGGACCACAGACAAAAAAAAAAAAAAAAAGTATCGATTAAAAATCGATTCTCTAAACGTGCGAATAATGCCTGTAGGATAAAAGTAGTCCTACCTTGTTAATTGTATCTGAAGAATGAAGCGACGAAATATAATATAATAGTCCGCAACTTGGGATTAAAAAATTCTCATAATTATACTTCATAAAATATAGCTTGATCTCTGCGACAACTGTCAGTAAAATCACGCCTATGAAGTCTTGAATTTCATAATAGTACAAACAGTACCTGTCAATGTCATACTTTATGGGCATGCCGATCTAATTAGTGATGGGCGATGAATCATCGTGACCACAGACGATATTTGTAATAAAACTTAATTTATCTTTTAATTTTATTGTATATTTTAATATCATAACATTATTTACACTTGTGCATACTGGATCTAAAATAATAGTGAGTAAATAAAATCTAATTTCGGGAGCGGGACGTCCGATTTGATAATATTTGCGAACAAGAGTTTATAATTAATTTACAAGATTGTTTTAGCGATTCAGAAACTGATCCAGACATGGATTTGGGTTGTACTCCTTTAAGAGAATAAATGTCATTTTATATTAAAATATTAGTTTTTAGCATTGATGATAGCAAGAAACGTCCATAATTTCTATCGACATTTTTTATATCCTCACAACCCTATAAATATCACTTTGACTTAAGTCGTAGATATCAATATTAGTCATGGCATCTCTTTATGACTCATTATTGCAGAGCTCAGTGGGATGGAAATGAAATCTATACAAATAAATAAAATTGGAGTGTCTGTTTGTAATATCAAAATAACACCTTTTCACTAAATGCATATGAAAGTACTTACGACACCTATAAAAAAACGTGTTTTAAAAAAATTTTGTCTGTCTGTCTGTCTCTCTGTCTGTCTTTCTGTCTGTCTGTGTGTTTGTTCCCGGTAATCTCCGAAACGGCTGGACCGATTTTGATGGGACTTTCACTGGCAGATAGCTGATGTTATAAGGAGTAACTTAGGCTACTTTAATTTTAGAAAAACAATTAGGGTTCAGCGTATAAAAATAAAAACACATGAAATCACAAATAAAAAAAACATGAAATCAAAGAGTATCTCCGAAACGGCTGGACCAATTTTGACGGGACTTTCACTGGTAGATAGCTGATGTTATAAGCAGGTTAATTAATTTTAGAAAAAAATGGGTCCTGTCACGCGGGCTCAGAACGCGGGAGCGGGCTTTTTGTTAAGTTAAATTCCACGCGGACGAAGTCGCGGGCTCAGCTAGTATATAATACATTTAGTTAGTAAATTTATTTGACACATAAAGGAACGAAAAATTACAAGAGAGTGACAATTGATCTTCTTAAACAATTGACAGAGAATAAATCCAGAAAAACAAATCAAATATGAAATTTAAATAAAACCTTATTTTATTTCTAACAATCAAGCTATGTTTTATGAAGTATAGTACTCCTAGTTTTCGCTTCTTCCTATATCTATGGTTCCCCAGATAATTTGGTCATGTCACTCTGTCCGAGCGCCCGACGACACAGTCCTTTTATTCAGAGGCTAGAAGGCTGCAAACTGGCGTTAAAATGGATTTTTGGTACCGCTACAAAACTGTGTTTAAATATTGAAAGCAATATAATTACAGGGTAGGTTACCAGTTTTAAAAAATAAATCCCATTTACTAAATATTGCCGATTGGTTAAGCCCGCGTCTTGCGGGCTATCAGGTCTCGGGTTCAAACCCCGGCTCGAACCTCTGGATTTTTCGAAATCTATGTGCGAATCATAATTTCTATATTATGATTATCACTTGCTTACGGTGAAGGAATACATCGTGATGAAACCTGCATGTCTTAGAGGATTTAACCAATTTTCGAAAAACATGTGAAATCCGCCAACCCGCACTGGGCCAGCGTGGTGGATTATGGCCTGAATCCCTCTCGTGTTGAGGGGAGGCAAGTGCCCAGAAGTGGGACGTCAAAAGGGCTTAAACTATTATTTATATTATATTACTAAATATTGAGCTCCGCAATGGACTTTTTCACGTAATCACCTCTAACTGGTGGTATTTTAAATTATTCGAATTGATATCGGACACGGATAAGATCACTTACACGTCTGTGTTAGTGCCAAATTAAAATTTACTTTGAATATTTTTTCATGTCATTTTATTGTTGTATGTTATGACATATTCGATTACGTCATACGAATATGTCATACGATTATTAACATACAAATAAATAAATATCGCCAGACGAACACACCAACTGTATGGTCCCAAACTAAGCAACGCTTGTACTATGGGTACCATACAATGGACTGGGGATGATCCCAGTGTCACCCAGACTAGGGAAAAATACGAAGAGGCCATTTTCGAAATTTACCCTGTCGGGAATCGAACCCGCAACCACACGATGCAGTGAACCCAGCGGCCTACGCTCGAACCACTGCGCCAAGCGGCGGCCAAATTATATTTTTTTGTACATTTTAAATAGTCAAAAATATAAGTTGACTTTTAAAATACCCCTTCCCCCTGAACGACGTTATAAATAAACAATGATTATAATATAAAATATAATTAATAAATCATTAATAAAATAACCATTTCGTTAAGTAATATTCAAAAGCAATGTCTATTGAAATACATGTCTTTAAATAAACGCATGTTTTCTCATAATGTCTCCCTTCGCCGTTCAGCAAGTGAAAATTTACGTTGGAAATTATATGGAAATAGAATAATGAACTTTAAAAAAAAGACTGAAAATCTGTCAAATTACTACGATATACAAGTACATATAGTATCGGACTCGCACTTGAAATATTTTTTATTTGACCAAAGGAGTTTCCACTCTCTCCGTTTACGTATTGGTTACGACGAATTTATTTAAATTCGGATCTGAAAAAAATCGGCATAGGTCCAACCTCGATGACGTCCGCAGACGACTGAGCTAGTTAGAATATGACAGTGATGCAATGACTTCATGTATAGAAAATATGAGATGACACTAGTGACCGCGCGCTCGGAAGTAAACCACATAAGCGCTAAACAATATTTCTTTGGTTATTAACAAAACTAGGGAATGGATTAAATTTTTTCTTATAAGCGATCCTAGATATTATCATTTACTATGTTTTAAAAAAATATCGTCATCTAATTCGTAATAATATCGTGGATGAAATGAAAATAAAAAGCAATAACAGCCAACTTTGGTTTTTTTTTCTATCGAGGAAATTTCACTTAATCGTGTTTTCCTATATATGTAATCCTAGTTAATGTTCTTGAATAACACATATCTATACAAATAAATAAAATTGGAGTGTCTGTTTGTAATATCAAAATAACAGCTTTTCACTAAATGCATATGAAAGTACATATGATACCTATAGCAAAAACGCGAATTAAAAAAGTTTTGTCTGTCTGTCTGTCTGTCTGTCTGTCTGTCTGTCTGTCTGTCTGTCTGTGTGTTTGTTCCGGGTAATCTCCGAAACGGCTGGACCGATTTCGACGGGACTTTCACTGGCAGATAGCTGATTTTATAGCGGGTAACTTAGGCTACTTTAATTTTAGAAAAACAATTAGGGTTCCGCGTAAAAAAATAAAAACACTTGAAATCAAAGAGTATCTCCGAAACGGCTGGACCGATTTTGACAGGACTTTCACTGTTAGATAGCTGAGGTTATAAGCAGTAACTGAGGCTACTTTTATTTTAGAAAAACAAAATTCAAAATATGGGTCCTGTCGCGCGGGCTTAGAACGCGGGACCGGGCTTTATTGTTAAGTTAAATTCCACGCGGGCGAAGTCGCGGGCTCAGCTAGTCTGAAAATAAGCTTCTTAATCTATAAAATGATAGAAATATTTCGAATTAAAAACCCAAAAATTGCGACTGCCTCTTCTTAAGCGCGGCTTCCCCGCGTGGTACTTAGATAAAATAAGAGTATAGTTTTATTATAAGTACCGTACCTACTTACCTATATACTTTCATATTATGCATTCTGTAAAAAGGTGTTATTTTGACATAACTAACATAAATTTCAATTTTATTAAAATTACAGACACGTATACAGCAATTTACGTGTTTGTGTGGCACTAGAGATGTGGCGACGACTAGTATTGTTATTAGAGGTAGCTCATAATAGTTATGGTTCCTCTTACACCAAACATACCAAATAACAATTGTATCGGATCCGTGTCGTCCACTATAAACATAACAAAACTCAGTCGCGAGCTTCAAACAGAATAACTTAGAACTGAAAACTCGATTAGTTTCACCGACTTGACGCGTGTTTATGTACTACCTGCTCACACCAAATATATATTTTACTATGTATTTAAACTGTGTAGTGTTATACACTATTTAATCTAAAATCTGGATACGTGTTATAATATATATCAACCTAGTAACCATAGCTATAAAGACTTCGTTTCAAGTTTCAGAGAAAATTTCGAATAATGATATGAATGTTAACTACTGCGATGATCTGGTATTTTTGAACCATATGTATAACTTTTTTAGCTTTTTCCCATAAATTATATGGACAATGACGCAGTCCGTGGTGCCTTGTATGTAACATAATTCAAAGGACAATATATCTTATGTTATTTATGAAAACTGTCCTCGTGGGGAGGTTCGGCCGGCAAGGGACACATTCGTAGGAAGCGGGGCGGGCCGTACGAGTGGCTCCGGAAGCGGCCGGCCAGAGGTCAGCCCCTTCCTCCCCTGTTTGTTCTGCCCTAATTTATATGTACTTAGTCCTGCGAGGAAGCCATTTCATCGTTATGGCGGTTTGATTTTTGGGGAAATTGTGGTAAGTACCACGGAAATTGGGTACGCGTTAACGTTATAGGTAATTCGCGTATGGCTAACTTAATACTACGACACCGACAAAATAACCGCTTAAAATATTTATTAATATTTTAACGCGGTTTCTTTAATATATCTAATGTACGTACTAACGTAGTTAAAATATATATTAAGATTCATTTTTTGATAATTATATGTTTTCCATGTTCTGTAGATAGTAAGTAATAATAATAATGTTATATTTGCCTGATGATTTTGTTTTTATACTATGTCATTCAGTCTATTCTTTTGTTTTTGCATAAATGAGTAGGTTATTATACCCATTTATGCACTTTAACCAATACACAACAAAAAACTTCAAATAACCGATATCCATTTACTCAAATAATAACATGGATAATCTTATAAGGATTAAATAAAATGCGTATTTTTCGTAAAATACTTCCCAAATGTTTATTTCATGTTTAAGCAAACAAAAAGATTACCCTTTATTCCCTACCAAAGTTCACCTAATCATGATGGCATTACCGTCTCTATATTTTTCCTAACTTCGGCCAAAGGTCGTCTTATCACAGTGGTTTAATAAATACCGGAGCCCTTGGAGGGCGAGAGCTCGTCGGTCAACTGCGGGAACTGCCCAATATAGATTGATAACGCCCGCCCTTGGTGTTATTGACAACCGCCTTGTAATCTGATGTACGATAGAGTGACAGTGTCTTGAGAAACTGAAAATGTGGAGGGAGGAATGTGGTTGCTTATTGGCACGAAAATGCTATTACTAGATAGGAAATATGTTACGCTTTGGGTAATTTTGTTGGTAGAGGAAAAAATATATATATAAGTCCTTGTTATCCTTGCATCTACAATGTTTGTTAATAAACGGATATCTTTACATACAGGTCATAAATATGTGCAAATTTAAACAAATAAGTAATTTACGAAATATGGCACAAATTTAATGAACGAGTATGATGTCAGGTATTTTGTGTGTATAATAAAGTAATAGATATTTGCAGTAGATATCCATCATCATCCATTTACAACAATTTTCTGTGAACAAACTAACATCTATGGCAGCGCAAATCCAGGCTGTTGCTTTGAAAATAACATGTCCTCAGCGCTGAATCTGCCATATATACTAATTCACTAACAAAACTGCTGCTCAGCTTTATACATATAATGATTACACAACTTTGACCAAATAACTGTAAAAGGCCAAAACAAAAGACAAAGTGTCACAAAACATCCCTCTTTTACTTACACAGGCAGGTCAGAGGTGCAGCAGTAGTGGGTGCATTTAGCACTGGATACTATCTGTTGACATATCGCGCCCCCCGGCTTCGCCACCATTCTTATCCTTTTACTGCCGTTTAAGTGGCTCTCACAGCTCAGAAGGGCACTTTTCTGAACGAATAAACGTTTAATACGATTTGATAGTTGCTAGAATAGTGTAGGTATGGTAAAATCAACCGATTTTATGGGATCTTGGAAAAATATGCGTGCACATCGGTTTTATACTATTGTAGAAATATTATTTCCTCATAGCTATAACTTTGGATGAAAGATACCAAATTATAATACTTACTATTGTTAAGTTTGTGTATTTTATTCAGGTTCTTACCATAGTTAATTCCGTTCACAAGCGGATAATTGGTTGAGAACGTTTATACATTGTAAAAAACCTAGTGAACATGTCCTCATAAAGCGAATGTTAACTATATTTACCCAATTCTGACTTCCCGATAAGGGATTCCACAATGTCCACTAGAGAAGTTCGACGTAAGGCCTCTTCAAACGCCACCCACTATACGCAATAGCCGTTTTATGAGCGTTCGATATCAGAGGATAAGTCCGATTTGATACTTTTATCACTAGTCTTGGAGGTGCGTGCTTTGAAATGAGTATGTAGGCTTAGATTGGACAAGCTTCAAGTCACATGGGTTTTGCTTGAACCATAGATTTCCAGTTTTGAGTATCTGCTTACTTCGTTGATATGAATCGCTCTATCTATAGTGTGTTTTTCCTAAGATTCGGATTTAGTAAACAATCTGAGAACGTATTTTTGATGTAATTCGTCTTTCAAAATTCTTGACTTGGATCATACATGAGAATGAAAATCCCTGAAAGCGTCAGCCTGTTAATAAGAGTACAACAGAAACCGATAATGATTTAGCATTTACTGTGTTGTGTGGCACAGTAGGCTGTGACGCTAATTAAAAATATACGCACACCAGACTATATATTAGCCATTTAAATTTAATAGACCAAAACGATTATCAATGATCGCTGGCTCCAAAAACCCCTTGAGTTGAACAATGACACCATTAGCGCGATCACAGTGTGTGGCGCGAGGTTCACGCACTGCTGTCCACAAATTAGACCGGGGTAATTACGTTATACGGTGATAAAAAATATCAATTTAATGTAGAGGAAGTCGATGGAACTAAAGTGGACCCAGTAACTAAAAATTTTGCCGGTATTTCGCTAAAATTTAACCATTTTTTTCTGTACTGTACGCATAGGTGCAGTTGTTCACTGCCATGGAAATGAGCACCAAAGTTGCCATTCGGTGAACAGAATGATCAAAGTTACATAAAGTAGTGAAATTAATAAGTTCCATTAATCTACATACATCCTTACTAATGGCACATCCTTGTGTTGCGTGTGCGCCAATACTAGCCAACCTTCACGCCATTACACTGCGAGCACATTAAACTGACGAACAATCGCCCACCACTCCTCAGAGGTGCCGATTGCTTATAAAGCCACACAAAAAAGAGCCCACTTTTGTTTTCCCTTTACGCGGCACATTTTGTCATTATTCGTGGCACGTGGTTGAGAATATATAATGTTTTATTATTACGACTTCACGCCTTTAACGGCGGTCTCCGACTGATAATACTTTCATTTGTTCCGAGAAGCAGTTATCTGCGATGCGTGTGCAGTTTCGTTCGGCCGCGAGTTTACAGCCGTTGCTTTGAAATAGACATGTGTAAATAGTTCGTATGCGAACGTGCTGTTTTACTTGGCTCTGAGTTGCGTAAGTTCTCAACAAACTACCAAACAGGCCAAAACTACAACCACTAAACGTGGTACAGAACCCATAGTAGTACCATACAGCTGGTGTGCCAGTCTGGCGAAATTGATTTATTATTTTTTATCATAAAATCCCATTGGATAAATATCACAGACAAAGGAACCATTCCCAAAAAAATTATCAAACGGAATGTTTTCTCATTTCCATTATCACCTCAATTGTCATAATAAGGTTGAAAATCAATCGTAAACCCAATTTGACTCCCAACAATGGCGCTAACTATACGACAAAAGTCCCACCCAATTAAACATAAATTTAAAGTTTAATTTGGGCATTACACGCACTTTCTGATGGTAGATTAGTGTGCATCAATCATTTGTCGCGGGCAAGCGGAGCGAGGCGCAAATCATAGTGCGCGCGCGTCACGCTGACACCTGCGTCCCGACACTCGCCGCGACAGCCCCTGCAAACACAATGAGCTGGAGAAAGGAAATTAGGTAAATAAGACATTTCTGATTAAAAACTTAAATTACGTTTGTCAGAATCTCGTTCATTATTACACTACTAGTTCGGAATGGTGTTTCCTCTACGGTACTCATACTTATCAACATTAAAAAGTTGGTGTAGGTACATTCTCAGATACAGAAAGGCAATGCGAGTAGGTAGAGTGATATCTGCATAAATCCTCGTTTACCCTGACACAATACCTATGTATATTGATTTATATTGTCTTCACTTATCTAGCTGTCAACAAATAGACACAGCTAAGTAGGTACATAAATCTATACCAGTTTCGCGTCGTAAACGAGGTGTAAGAAGGTATAATGCAGGGGTAATCCTAACATGCAGGGGATGGTATCAAATTCCTAAAGGAATTGTGGAATAGGTAGGTTTATGTTTCTATTAAAAATTTGCCATTTAATGTCACATCTATCTATACGCATAATCTATGCGAGTGCGCGGGCGCAAGTCAGGCTCGTCGCGTCACTGGGAGACGCCTCGACAATGCACAGGAAGTGTCGACCAAATCGAATCACACGCGCGGACAACCGACAAATTTTATATTTATATCCCGCGCTATTGTCTCACTCACACGCTGGGTTTATTGTTAGTGTAATTGTGGATTGTTTTGTTAACGCTGTGTGGCGCCAAATGGCGTCTCGAGTTTGTCAATAGGTATTGGTCAGGTTGCGTGAGGACTTGTATCATAGCATACGCGTAGAAGCTATCTGTTCCAGTTATTGATACTAAAACTAACATTAAGTTTAATAGGTTTTTGAATATAGTCCATCCTGTTTTTGCACGGGTAAACTGTAGCAATAAATAGTTCTACACAATATAAAAGTGATTTGAGTTACTTCGATTGACTGACGCCACTAACTATAAACACTGACCATCTGCCAATTCAAATAGACCCATCTCAAAATCAAACTGCCAACGCTAACACGGCAATGAAATTCAAATTCCCGATAAATCGCATAAACACACTCACAAACCACTATTGTCGACGCACTCCGCCATACGCCGCCGTCCCACATGCTTCGAAAGCAATTCCACCAAAACGAATTGCACAAAACGTCCGCTAGAAGTGGCGTTCTTGGAAGACAGCGGGCGCACCTTATCGTGGCTGTAAATCAATATATGATTACAAATTTAATGCTACTGTTGGCCTATAAATCAGAGATTTTAAATTACGACCTACAAGCGACGTATCACGACGCGTGAGGCCCCCTAGTGCTGCGCCGTTGTGTCGACACTCGATAAATCCGGGTGGAGGCTGAGAGCTCGCGTGTTAGGAACGCCACTTTATAAATAGAACTGCTATAATTGTTTGATATTGATAAATCATTGCGGAGTTAAGGATGGTAAATTGATTTGGTTTGTAAAATGTTTTTTTAAAGGAGCTTTGTCAATTTATTCTATCAATGAACAGTGAATTATAACAACATCTCGCAGGCGATATTACAGTGTTTAGCATATGTTAACATCGTTTTTTAATTAATAGTTTATATAAATTATTTGTTAGTCTATACCCTCCATATTTTATTGTTTGTCAAGTGTGTGTGGTTTTTAAGTCAAGTTTATTTTGAGCTAATGTAACCATTATCATCAAATAACTAGCAATAATAAACAATATAAGAAATAGAGCGCCAGAACTATTATTTTAAACAGTGTAATTTTGCCGATGTTGATACTTGGTCTATATGCGTTACATCACTATTTCTATCAGTCGCATTCGTGAGGCTACCACTGAGAAGGCACTCCTATATTTGCTCCCACTTGACGAATGGCGCTCGTCGCCAGTTTTATGGCAATGGGATATTTACAAGGTGCAAAAATGTTGGTACTTCTTGTTTTCTAGGTATGTGCTGCATTACCGACGCGATATCGCTGTTATAAGTAGTAATGCACTGTAGTATCAATAAACTCTTTTATGTGAGTAGGTATATTCAACGTAATTTAAATTCATAGGTTTATTATTCCAGTTGCTAGTTATCTAGGTAGCTACATACATCGACATCCACCGCAAACATCACTAGTCACTACTTACATCCGCATTGTGCGTATTATAATTAATGTAATTATTTAGTAAAATAGGTACTATTCAAATTAAAATCTTTTATTTAGTTTAGGCCTACGGAGGCACTAACAAATTGTCAATTTTTAATTATTTTTATATATTTTTATTATATATATCTACAACCGGATCGACATGCGACCTCGACTGAGAAGATCCGGCAAGAAACTCAGCGGGATTGTATTTTTACATTTTGTTATATTTCTTTTTTTTATCGCACCTATTTGAATCTATTTTTTTCAATGATGTTCTTTCCTCAGGTGGTCCCATAGAAATCTTTCCGCTATCTTTACATTATGTTAAGTGTAGGTACATCTAAGGTTCATACCCCTACTTGAATTAGCGCCGACACCAAATGAAAGAAATTACAAGGTCCCTGGTAGTTGTTTCTAGATTTTCAGTGCACCCTGGTTTTTGTGAAGTCGGTTAAATTTATTTTTTTATAAATTCTTATATTTTCCCACACATGTCGTTAAATCCTAAGATTTACTGGTCATCATCATCTCAGCCGAAAGACGTCCACTGCTGGACATATGCCTCCCCTAAGGTTCGCCACGATGACCTGTCTTCCGCTGCACCCATAAAATATCACTGGACTGTGGAGTCAAACAATCGCTACAATACTGTACTTCAATTCACATTCTGCTTCTTTCATTACGTAAGTATACAAGACTATGTATGTAACACAACAATATAAAATTAATTGTATCAACGAAGGGCTATCAAGTGGAGTATAACATTATTATGTTTATGTAATTATATCAAACTGTGGGGCCAATTATGTGCAGTTAATCATGGTGGTCGGGGTGTAGTGTGTGATTAAAAGTTAATACACTTTACGACGGCCTCAGCGGTGGGACTGTAAATGACTTGCTGTCATACTAAGTCAGGTCATGTATGGGCTGCCTCGACCTGGCTAGTATCTCCCGCTCACGGTGGCTGTAGAGAAGCTATTAAACCTGTGTTTCGTACGATGACTGAAAGAGATGCAAGACCAACCCCGCTCCCTTCCCCTCCTTCTCCTTCTGTCCCACTCCCTTCAAGACGGCAACGAGCGACCAATGTCTTTGGTATTGCAAGCATCTATAAGCTACTATAATTGCTTGAGATCAGGCGGGTCATACGATTGTTTCTCGATTTGGTTAAATTTTACTAAAAAACTTTGTGATTAGGATTTACTTCACAAATCAACCTAGTTTATTGTGGACAAAGCTTATCAGACTGTTTAGAGAGGCGTTGTTACCTCTGGGAAATTACGATTTTTTCCTCATTAAAATTTCTTGATCATGATCAGGCGGCAGACCGTGCTGAGCATGTGTCGCTGACTTTATATCAATCAACTCGGAGTCTCGCAACGATACCCGGAGTGTACGTAAAACAAACGTTATGTGCATACGCATATTCACGTATATTCCGATGTTATCCGACTTAACCCGAAGTTTGACAGATCGCTGAATAAATTAACAACCGGATTTTACTGATCAGTATTAATTTGCTGAATGTTTATTTTGATTGAATTTTCGATTATTGGATATTTGTTAAAAGTCAATCTGTTGATGTATGGCGCTACTCGTTTTGGAAGTTAAGTAAATTAATATTTGTAATTTATTATTGGTTGAATCATTAGTAACTGTCTTTAAATAAAAAGTAAATTTAATAATACAAACATTTTATTTTAATTCTTAAAATGGGAACTGTTAAACCCACTTTGGACATCCACAATCCATTTGGTTATCAGGAGTCTCGGGATATCATATTTTTTGCATTGAGATACTACAAGTTAATGTTGTACAAGTATTGATGTAATAGATTTTTTATGGTTACGTGTGGAAAATGTCATCATAACAAATAAATTAATATAACATCTTAACAATACATTACCGAGTTCCTCAATATCCGAAAAACACTTAAGTGGGCAAAGGCTCGTGTTTAAATCATGTCCGTGGCGCCGCGGGCTGCGACAATTTGTTGGAGCCCTGCGTTCACGGGCCCAGGCCATTTCTCTACACGTTCGCCCACTTTCTTGTGTATCAATCATTGATTCTGCACAATAAGTGACATTCCCCAAAAAAGGTGGTGTTTATGACTTTTATACGACTTTTTGTTACAGTTGCAAAAAGGATTTTTATAGAAATGTTATTCAATTGTAGAATATATTAGAATAATAGAATAACTCTTTATTGCACAGTTCACAAGTTCGGAATATATCAAATAACATAATCATGTATGTTTGTTTGGCGTTAAAAATCTGATTTTCTATACGTAATCAAGTCTTCTTTAGGAATATTAGGAGATAAGGGTTGTATTCGTTTCTTCTAAGTAAGGATAACATATTGGAAAGTGTAGGTGAAATATTTTGGGGGCCACAATATTGCTAAAGAATATAATCGGCAATCGTTTTCCTCATGACACGACAACGAAATCGATATATTGAGAAAGTATGAGTTATACCGAATAATCGCTCGAAATTTCGCATCCGATTTTGAAAGGTCACAAATTAAAATGGTGATTTATGAAGGCTAATTTACCCTTCAGTGCGGGCTAACGGCTGCAGCCGGATCATGGTTATGGAACGCGGTGTTGATAGCTGCGACGGTTTGCACTGACGGCATAATGAAGTGTTTGGACCAATAAAGCTATCATTTTTTGTGGTTATTGATGTATGGCATTATGTGACCTGAAAAGCATTGATTGTAAGCCAAAGCTCAGTAAATATCAGCTCTTTTAGTGCAAAATTAGGTATCCTACCTCCGAGTTGTTATAGCATTTTATTATGCCATTGACCAAATGTATAGCATGGTTATGTCAAAACAAGTGCACCTGAGTCGTGTGGTAGTATGTATAAAGATCGACATTCAAATAAATCTTCCCCAAGTTGTCGACCGCGGCGTGTACAAGCTGCACTGGTGTCCATTTAGATTCAAACGGGTTACCAGTCGCTGACACGCCACACGTTTTGTTCTACAAAACGTCGTCTTCTATAACAACAAGGGCTGTCAAATAGGAACAATAAGATTTAAAAGCGAGAAACACGTCGGCGGCCGCAGGGTGCGGCGCACCGCTAATGACTTAGCGAAACCGACCAGCTCCTTCCAAAATTAAACAAGGTAAAAAAGCGAGCAAACGATCGATCACCGCTCAAACAAAACACAGAAAAAACCACGTGAAAGGATGTATGGAACAAATTAAAAGCTCAGCGTGAGGCTCCATCCACGACGCACGGCTAAGGGCAAATATTAAAGCTGTCAGTTTTGTGTAATTTGAAGGCTCGTTTTCGAGTTATAAGTTATGTTATTGAATGTTTCGGGGCGTGCGGCGTGAGACCGCGCCATGCAACTGACTCCGAGTAAACATGTGAAAGTCCATCTTATTTTATTTATTATTAGGAAATTGAAATAATATTGATACAATCAGTGTATTTTACGATACTTTAAAGCCTATATAAATACCTTATGGTAGCTTAACGTCGATATTCAATCCGTATAACTATTTGTTCATAGATTCGTCTACGACGCGAGAATCTTTACGCGTAATAAAAATACCAAAGAAATGAGCTGTCATACTCTAAAATACTGAGCATTACTATAAAACCAGCTGTTAAAGTTGCTAATAAAATGTTGGAAATTATTGCCGATGGCCGGACAACTCCATTACTAGATATGACGCTAATAACAGGGGCGGGTAAGTCGGACGCTCATTTTGCCAAATTGGACTCAATTATAAAAGTGAATTTCGAGATGGTCGCCGATGGAGTGATAATGGGCCGTCCGGTGCGGCTGTGTGCGCTCGCGCCGGCCACAGATACGACCACTTTTTCAATACCAAGGCAATAAAAAAGTGCTAGTCACGCACTAAATGCCTCCCCGGGCCCTCTCGAGGCGTCGGCCAAAAGAAACAAACAGAATATTTAGAAGCGCACAATCATGCATCCACAAAATTATTTTCGCTTCGTAACACGTGTCAAATTTCAATTTTACTAACGTCGAAATTAACAGTGGGCGTAAACAGATTATTGATATTGTAGATGATAAAAAGTAATCGATGATCGCATAGAGCGCTCTCATATTGTTATGAAAAAACTCGGCTATTGTTACGTGTTTAGTATTTTTTCGTTCGATTAAATGGACGCGCTAGTTTTGTTGAAAAAAAATTGACTTCATCAATCAGTGACGTTGCTATTGAGTGCACAATGGCAGGTTCCCGCAATCGCCACGTGTAATCTGCTCGGTTCCTAGAAGATGGTACAATTTTTCACTTTTTTAAATAAGAATCAAATTGAGTGACTTTTCAAATTGTCGGATTGTAGTTGGGCGCGATTCTATCAGTTTCAAAAGTTGGTTTCCAATGAAGAGAAAAAAAATGTATGCATTGTCAGAATAGACAGTTGTGACAATATCTTTTACATTAATTTATCTTCATGTAATTCACGATCACGCAAGTACTGTTAAGCAATCGGACATTGCAGGTAAAATCGTCACGAACATGTAACACTTTTAACGGTGACAAACCACATGCACAAACTAGATAACAACAATAAATCTTGCGAGCTAACAATATTAATAATAAATCTTTGGCGAGATAAACCGGCGTCGGAGATGTGCGTGCAGATGACGACAATGTCCAAACCGTTATTAATTTTAATTAAAGCCTTCGTTAAGTTTGATTAATTGAGGTGACGGCAAGTTGTGCATGGCGCAGCGCGAGACGTGAACTTACTTCTGGCTTATGCAGCATGCCAAATTTGTGTACACATATACCTAACTATAATATTATTATTTAATAATGATTGTTGATCAAAGTATTGTCCAATTTGAATTTGTTATTTTTAAAGAGAATCCTTACAAATTATTTTCATCGTCCGTAAAAAAAATGTTTTCCAGAAAATAATCTAACCACTTATAACGGCATCCCTGCGCTTGGTCTCATAGTACCTTATTATATTTTTGCAAAGCGCAGAAATATCGTTCCCGCAATATTTGATCAACAACAATACTCTATTTAAACACAATCGGCAACGTTTTTTCGCCACAATTGCACCCCTCCCGTAATAATGCTTCTAATCATAGGTTTGACACCCCCTAACCATCACCCATAACACCATGCACTACTATTTGAATATATTTCACATCCATTACTGCTTTAACGACTATTTCATCAAAATAAAATGCTTGTAAAACAAGCAATAGATCGTAAAGTTGACAGAAACTTCGTGTTGATTATTGCATAGCCTCAAGGTATAGACCAGAAAGGCCAGTGTTGAAAGCCAAAGCTTCTAATAGGCGAGATTGTGGGGTAGGCAGGGGTAATTACAGCAAATGTGCCGTGTTCGGTCGACAATACGACTTCGCTAGCTTCTGCGAGGAACATTATTGTAGAAGCTTTTAAGATGCTGATGTTTTTTAAACTTTCATTCAACGCTTATTGCGAATGTAGATACTCAATATAGAATGATAGTTGCATGGGTCCTCCTTTGTGATATTCCTCAATAAATCACCGTCGTTAATTAAAATAACTACTTCATACGCAGACGATAACCACCTTGTCAATGATGTATTGGTCTTTAAATCACAACAAAATGTATTCATTCGAAAGTCGACTGTTTTAAAGTAACAGCACCTAGCATTTATCTTTGCAACACGTTTTTTTTGTAAAGCAGTTGGGAATTTTTATCATGTCTAGTTATTTTGACTACCTTGACACCATGCTTTACTGTTTTTAATTTACTATTGATTACATACTAGAGTCTCTAAAATGTATGATTTTTATACTTATTATAACGTTTATTAATATTCTCCTTTATGCCAAAATAAAATATCAATCGATATAAGTGTAACAACAAAAACAACACTCTTCATTCTCTTTACATTCACGGCTATTAATCTCCATGTTTAATGTCATCCCACGGCGCATTGCCCCATCATCGCCTACCTGTCCTGCGACATGTCACAACAGCCATTGACAATTTTTTCCGACCTCAGGAACAGGATGCTCGCCTACGTGTGCTGAGACAAAGCCTGCGTGAATTACCATAGCGCATGGGGGGTGGGGCGCCCGGGCGGGGTGTGGCGGGTATTAATCACGTTGGCTCGTGCCTTGCGTCTGCGCATGGGAAGGATTATGATCGGTGTGTGACTGGAGGATTTGGTCCGCGGCGGGAATGATTTTGAGGAGCAAGAATGTCTCCCGACAAGTCTAAAGTCATACGGTCTAAATTTGGATCAAAAAATTAAGTGACATAATGGAGTCTCCCCAAAGAAAAATAAACCCTGTGTCGCGAAAAATAAACCTTACAGCATGTAAACAAGTTATAAGTTACATGTAAGTCTGAACTATGAAGATGAGTAGTTTTCATTATTTCATACAGTTTTGTTAGCTGTTTAATTATCTTAGAAAAGGTAGTGAGTACAATGCTTGTTGAAAAATGAAACAAAGTTAACACTGAAAACGTTTGAATTAGTTCTAAATAGGCACTGACTGGTGTTGACGTTAGTTGATAATTGTAGGTGATGTTAATTTTATGAATAGTTGAATACATTCTATCTCTCATTCAAACTTCAAATCGGTATCAAAGACATGAATGGTTAACGTTCGTGAATGGAACACATGAAAGACGTACGCATGATGCGCTACATTGCATTCAAATACATCATTATTTTCTGGTAAATACAGATAAACGCTGTAATTTGAACCTTAAATATAAAGTTGCAGAGGTCGATTTAATTTTTACAGGTACTTCAAATATAATTGTTAACAAATTAAAAATATTGAATGGTGCACATGAATCAGTCAACAATGTGTCTTATACCAATGACATAAGAATTACACCTAAAACTAAATCGAAATCAATTGTAGCTTTCAAACATGTCAAGTCATCAAAATATGTACTGGGTGATGAAGATGATGTCTGATATGGACTTACAACGGTTACAATAGGCGTTGGAAATCGATTTGAGATCTTTTGATTGTAGAAAGTGTTATGGGATTACTTATCGATTGGAGAATTGGAATTATTACAAGCTTTTAAATCCTTCGAGTGGAGTTTGTGTATCTGTAATCGGATAAAGTCTAGGCTTGTTAGATTATGGTGGAGATAAGACTGAAGTTTCAGAACTCTTCAAGAAAACTCATATGATACTCTACCGAACTTTTGATTATTCAAATTATTTAATAAACTGTACCTTTAACCCCGTTGACCCTCGAGGGCGTTTATTAGTGAATTTAAAGGCTATTATGTTATCGCGGCTCGTGTCGTCGACAGATCTTTGTTCCAACGCGCGGTACCGAACAATGCGCTGCGTCTTGTGAGGCCTGCACTTTTTGCCTTTGTCTCAACCCTTTTGTTGGGCGACGCACGAATTGGCGACGACGGATAAATGCAACCTCCGTATACAAGAATATGACTCATACTTCTTAAATTTGGACATCTGTTGTGTTATTGGGAAAATAATTAGGTTTTGGTAATCATAACTTGCATGCAAAATACAGTTTGCATATAATCTACTTAGAAACTTTTCTACCTCTATGTTAAGGTACCCGTCCACTTGGGCCGGGCTAGCTGCGCTTGCTTTCGACCAATAGGATCGCTTCATTTTAATGAGCTGTGTAAAATAAAACTCAGCTCAAGTGCCCTTATTTGCACGACTATCTTCTGTACATATCTCTAACAACCAATGCTGGTTCTATCAAAACGCCTCCCTCAAATACTCCTTTGAATAATTTTATCCCAAAATGCTCGCGTCAATGTGCCGTGCTTGCAGCACTGCAGGCAGGTTGTGTGCGGTCGCGGGCGTGGCGCAGCGTCGCGCTGCGTCCTCGCGAACAAAGACGTTTAATTGTCGGTTATCCGTCGATAAATCCACGCAACCGCTCATTACCTGCCCTATCGGCATGTTGTTAATTGAAACTTTTGCCTTTTTATACTGTGAGCTACGGATCAGGCTGCAAAGGATCTGTGCACTTATAAATGAAGATGGTTAATTTTGCGAGATAGCTGATGTGTTAGCAAAACTCAATTAAACTACAATTCTCTAACGTTCTTATCAGTAACTAAATAATGAATTTCAATTACTATGAAGATGATAATCTTTTACAAACATACAGCACACAAGAAATCTCAAACTACTTCCCTCACCACAAAAAGAATCCGATAAATAAGCACATATATCTTTCTCACCTCGCACTGGAATCGGACATTGATTTATCGATGCTTTATTTGATTCGATTGTATCATCAGGTCGTCATAAATCGCTCTCCCCCGCGGTCCCCCTCCGTGTATCGATGCCGGGCTATATTTCCTCGATACGACTCGAGTTTTTCCTGATGTCATTATGTCGATGTTGGTGATAACTGAATCCGGGGGTCTTGGCGCTGTATTAAGGGAATAGTCTCCGGATTTCTGTTGTTTGATATGTTTGATGATAGGTTTTGTGTTTGCTGAGTTGTAAAGTATTTGCCTGTATAGGTATTATTTTAGAAAATGGCAATGTGTCTATTTTATATGGTTCATCATTATAATTAATTTAACAAGTTATAAAGTACTTTTCAATAACGTCATCGATCACGGATTTTAGTCTTTAAACATTTTATAAAGAAGATTTTAAAATGCTTAGATCACCCAAATTATATTGTAATTTTCTAATTGAAAAAATTATAAAGAAATAAATATATACCACCAGACCAACACGCTAAGTGTATGATCCCAAACTTAATTATGAGTAAGTACCGTACAATGGACTGATGGCGATGCCTGAGTCGCTCGGATCATGCCAAATTTCAAAATGTATTAATTCTTAGATGATGGGTCGCGCATCTTATTTATTTTCTCAACCTACGTGGGATATGTGGCGCTAGAGTATAGCGTTCCTTGTTTTACAAACGTAAACAAGTAATCGGTCACGTTTAGTTTCACCGACAGCTTCCGCAATTCATCCCCATCACAACTCCGACTCCGTCGCCCCGGACCACATTTTTTCCCGTCCAAATAAATTAATACAGGCGTCTTGGGGCCACTCTGGACGGCGACTTGTCAAATTAATTTCTTCTCACAAGACAATTTGTCTGCCGCTTGAGGGTCGAAAAAACTTGGGTATCGATTGCTGGGCGATTAGTCAAGGAACCTAGTTAGGGTCCTGGGTTGTTGGCCTTTGTACATTTCTCAATTTTGGACGTGGTGCATTCTTTGTTGATCTTCAAATGGGTGTGGTTAGGTCCCTATTTTATCACCAAACCATACTTATGTCCTAAGTTCTTACGATAGTCTCAAGAATAAAAGTCTCTAATTATTAAATAGTTTTGACTACATTACCTATTCGCACTCTTTATTTTAGAACGCAGGTTAAATAATCTTTGCTTTTCTGGTCTTAAATCACATTTTTCTTAGAGACTTTCTTTACTACGTCAAAACATCTCATCTGCGACTCCAAAACGTTCACAGAACAAACTGAAGTCCCGCAAACTTTTTATATCTAATAAAATAAATAGGCGGGCGTCACGCACGGGCGCATCCACGCCTCCATTACCGGGCCCAAAATTAAAGTGCGCTTTTTTGAAAGCAGCAATCTACTCGGTCACAGTCGATAAAACCGCTTCGTGCCGATTGCGGTCTTCCCGAGTTACGCCGACACCGTGATTAGGGGCAGAGCACACGGAAATGTTTGAGTGACTTTAACGGTCAGCTGATAGGTCATTTAAATTCCAATATTTGACTTGTCGGAGTAGTTACCAAAATTACGTGATCTTGAGATTTATTGCAACAATTGAGAGGTAATATTTTTTTGCAAAACTGCTGCTAATAAAGTTGGCAGTATCTGCTATTTTGTTTATGAAAAGCAATTGTGAGCAAAAATCTATAACAATAATCAATTGTGATTAGCAATTGCTACTGTATATACCTTTAATCTAAATATATATAACTCAAAGGTGACTGACTGACTGACTGACATAGTGATCTATCAACGCACAGCCCAAACCACTGGACGGATCGGGCTGAAATTTGGCATGCAGGTAGATGTTATGATGTAGGCATCCGCTAAGATCGGATTGTGATTAATTCTACCCCCAAGGGGATAAAATAGGGGATGAAAGTTTGTATGAAACTTTGTCAATTAAATTCCAAGCGGACGAAGTCGCGGGCACAGCTAGTTACTTGTATATATTTAAAGGAGCTATGTAATAGCAGAAATAGCAACACCTAGCGCTACGCCGTCCGAACACATCCTAAGTTTACAGTTGGTATTTGGAGTGGGTAGCGCCGAGACCGGCGGAGTTCACAATTAGCCGCGCTAATAGTACGTACAGTTGTCCTCCGGGACATGCTTGGCACACAACACCAATGAACGCTGTGGTTTCTATCTAGAAAACTGCAGCAATGTGTGTAAACCCAAAATTTATGAAACAGCTATAAAATCGTTTCATTTCCCAGTTGCCACTAATGATTGAAGGTCTTCTTATCTCTGCTATCATATCCTCTGAAATCATAACAATAAGATACCCACTGCAAATAAGTTATATTCGTTAATTTTAGTCTTCGTAGATATCACTTGGGCTGATTACTGAGACTAATATCGCATATAAAAAATAATTTACACAAAAAAGTCCGTAAGACAAAGGGCCCCATTTAACACGCTAGTGCGTTTAAATCAAAATGCGCAGATTTGCGCGTCGAATCGTCACGTCATGTCAATATGAGACCGCGACGTCATTTGGCAGTGACATTGCTATTATGAAACACTCCAGCCATTGAGTGAACGACAGTAATACTAAGGCCGGGGCCCTTACAGCCCTATTATACCTTACCACCTAATACTACTAACTTGTCCTAAAATACCAGTATGTCGTCTATGTACACATATGAGTCGTGGATCTTGAAGTTTGCCTTTACACCAAAATATGCCTTTCTCCATTATTTTATACGTAACACACTGTCAATTACAAAACCGCAGAAGCCGCTACCCTAAGTTTCCCCCACATGCAACAGTTCTCCGCTAACGCGACCGAGGATCGACCTCCTGTTTCACCGTGTTGCGGCACTTTGATGTTTTTACACACAACTCCTAATGCATGTATCTCCTAACTTTTGGTATGACGGTTGTAACTCTGGTGATTGTTTCATGAGTTTTAAGCGACTTTTTGTTGCTTTATCCGGGTTTCAAGGCATGATTTGATTTGAATGAACCTTTAAACGAGTAAATTTACTGTTAAAGTTTATTAGTAGAGCTATTATCATATGTTCTGGTTAAAGTTAATATTATAAAAAACACATAAAGTGCATTAAAAAATGTCAATGTGAATGCAAATTAAATTCGCACTATACAACCGATTTATTAGGTTTATGAGATACATTTGAAGTGGAATAAGACATTCTTATTTCGCACACCAGTCTATTATTGCATTAGAGCTCCTAAAGATATTATATTTACTGCCCAAAAATGTCGCCGCCGTTTGTCGGATAATTTGCGATGGTTCAGTAATATTGCCATCAGTGCGCATTAGCCACATTCCGGCGCGCTCGCGAGCCACGTAGCCTGTTCATCCATCACCCGGATCATCAGGCCGGCGAGGCGGGCGGCGGCGGCGCGAGCGCTGCCTGTGCGGCCGGACCCCAGCATTGTTCCCCTCTTTATTTATAATTTGATTTCAACAAGCTGTCGCGGCCGCAGATTTGACGTCGCTTGCTTTTGTGTGCTGTTAAAATTTAATATAACTTGATTTTGGTTTTGGTAATACTTAATAATATTGATTAGTCCTTAGTTTGTTATAAAATTGAATTTATACATCACTAAGTTCTCAATATGGTAACTCAGGCACCTTGCACTATAACCTATAGGGACCTCAAGTTAACAATTATTTTTCTTAATTTTATAATTTACGAAAATTTAATGGTGATACTTAGTTCAAAATATTTGCATGGCTAACTATATCTTGTTATCTTAACCTCGAGTAAGCGATAAATTTTAGAATTAATCTACATAGATTCACGAACTTAGGTCTTTAATATTTATTGAAGACCCCAATCATTGTCATGCAAGTTTTAGACCTTAAAATTCTAAATTTTCAAACGATCCCTACCAAACCATCAAATCTCGTGTCCGCAATCAGCGTGGTCCCTTAAAACAAGTAAATGAATTAGCCACGGCCCGGAATCAGGGAAACAATAACCGCAAACAGAGGGCGCAGCATTTGTGTCAATATCTTCAACCCTTATATTGTCAACGGATGAAATTAGACGGGGCTGTGCCGAATATTGCGTTACTGATATTGTGACTGTGTACTATATAGTTCGTACATAAGTATGCTCGGCATACGTAGATATTGGTTTCGTTTAAAATTTTTGGGAATCTCTAATTTAATAACTTAATTAGTAGTAGGTACATAACACAACCTAATGCTTGAAGTATATTTTTAATCATAGATTTTAAGCTAAAAGCTCGCTTATTTTGAATTAATCTTAAATTAAATTAAAAGAAGTTGTAGTAAATTTAAAAAGGAATAGAATGTCAAGTACTAATCATATTGTAGTCAAACACATTATAGCTAAGATTAGTTTTAATTCACCGCGTCGAGTAGTACGCGGCGCGATATTGGGCCCATATGGCGCGATGCACGTTGCACCCCCACACCGCTCGATAGGTCGGCTCCGATATTATTGACGGATTAATTATTAATCCCTACTTCTGTGGGATATAAATTACTTTTTGTTGGCTATTCGATTTCTTGGTCAAAATATTGTTAGTATAAGTCTGCCTAAAATAGAAGAATCGATTACGATTATTAGTAGAAGCTGTACGAAATGTTGGTTCGAGTCAAGTCAGTCACCACCAGACTCGCCAACATTCAGACGACTATTTTAAAATTCGTGGTTAATTCTGTGAAAACATCGGTAAAACAACTAATTTATGGAAGATTTATTTTCGTATCAAAAAGCTATGTAATTGCTCGTGGTAAACTCCCAAAGAATTTGTAATAATAAGACATTATTCTTATATATTTGTTATTTATTTGTATACTACCTATCAACCTATCAGGAAAAACTGCATTGATTGGTTGATTCTCGAGCTACGACACCATATGCAGGCAAGCGACAAACTAGTAACTCGTATCCACCAGCTCTAACCGGCCCACGTGTTATGGGGTTATGGAAAGCAATCCTGCACCTCGTCTAGTTACTTTATAATTTAGGAATAATAACAAGTTATACCTACATTATTTTAATAATATTATGATAATGCTGCAAACAAACTTCAATGCTAAGATAGATAAGGAAGTATCAAGAAACTTCAAGAATAATATGGAATTCATAATAACACTGTTTGGGGTCGAAAATACCAACAAATAAAGTTCGTTGTACCAGAAACACAAGACCCTCGCCGACGCCCAATGACTTGAACAAAAGTGATGTGACACACAAACTTGAGAGCGCAAACATTTCCCTTCTAACATGTTAACACATGCACACCATATAAACCTTATCCCTTCGGAATAAAGCGTGTTCTTGATGCGTCTGATACTGAGATATGTTGGTGATATTCAGCGATTTTGAAAAAAGCTGATAAAGCTTTGGATGTCAAGGGTATGTTCTGTTAAATACTTCTGAACGGTATTATGATGACACTTATTGACAAGGGAAATTACTTTTTCATGAATAACACCAGTAATTCATTAAAGGTAGGCAGGTCCAATAGAGATGCATGAAGTATTTTAGAGTTGGTCGCCATTTGTATTAGGTTCTTCAAAAAATATTGAGCCATGGGGTAGAAATAGCACGTGCTTGGAAGAAAAATATTTGAACGAAAATATTTTAAAACAGACATACAAAACCACTGACTCCGACCAACGAAGTAACAATAACGCAATTTGTTTACACTACAAACTAGTTATCCGTCTCTATTGTTGGCTTAAAAAATTACTTTTGTGTTCTCCCCGACGCGAATAAAGGGTAAAAACTTTGATGCTTGCACACTTAAAAAATCAAAAACCACAGACTAGAATTATTTCCACAACGTTTTAAAAAAATTGCCGTATGATATTCAAGTTGTAGGGAATCCTTTTGCTCTGTGGTATCGTAGAGGTTTGAATGTGTGGTCTATATGAGGGGACAAGCGTGACGAAACGGTGCATGGGGTTGTGTGGTGATGCAACCCTTCAGCTTGCACCGCGATCTGTGGCCGCGCAGGGATCGCAGTACACGGTTTCCAATGCGTTGATACTTGACTGATGCGTGTCTGCCAATAGATTTTCCGGCTATTGCTTGGTGTTCTGCAGAAAAGTTTATCTTGCTAAAGTCTTCTATGAGTAGTTATGAGTTAGTAAGTGTAAAAATATCTCAACTTTCAAAAAATATAATGAATTATATACAAAATTGAATATAGTAGGTAAGGAAATTAGTACTAACCTTCACATTGTTTATAATTTCATGCTCCATTTTCACTAAATATTAATTGTTATCTAATCGGTATTTGCGTCATCCTAAAATAATATATTGAAAAGTATCAAAACTCCAGCACCTCGTAGCCTAAACCCTAGAGAGTGTAAGCGTGAAATTCGTACAATAAATGCCTTTGTATTGCGGTGCCGTGTTGACTTTTGGACACGACGATAGGCACTGTGCGCTAAACAATGGGCCCTGCTTTATACATATTTTATTGTGAAATACTAAGCAGTTTCAGGTACGAAAAAAAATAATAACATAAATGATGTCTCTTCTTATGTCACTTGACTAACATAGTATTAAATAATAAGGGGTCCCATAAAAATGCATTTGGTTTTGGGAGACACGAAATCTCGAGAACACAACTTCGACAGCAAAACTGCCTTAACTGCAGAAAATACACAAGAATCAATATATTCTAATTCTTGCACTATCTTAAGAACTCATAAACAATACGTTATTTTTTACATTTTATAATCGCATGTCAAAGTAATGATTACAATCACACCGTGCAAAGATGGTATCGCGTTGTTTCACATCAAGATCCCGGCCATCTTGGCCGGGCTTCCTCGGGCGTGAACTGTTGATTGTGGGCAAAACCGACGGAAGAAATTGCTGTAATAACTAGAAGGTGTCTGTATACGTACATTATAAGCGTTTATGTACCGGGAATGTGGTTTCTATGTGGATTTATATAGAGATGAAGAAAATAAAACCATCTGACGACCGCTTGGCGCAGTGGTCGAGCATAGGTCGCTCGGCTCACTCACCGCACTCGGTGGTTGCGGGTTCGGTTCCCTTTAGGATAAATTTCGGAAATGGCCTTTTCGTAATTTTCCTTGCTCTGCGATGCCAGTGACACACTGGGATCGCCCCCTGTCCATTGTACGGTACCCATAGTACAAGCGTTGCTTAGTTTGGGACCATACAGTTGGTGTGTTCGTCTGGCGATATATGATTTTTAACGTAAAAACCTAATTATGTCTTATGAAATAAACGTAATTGTTTGGCAAAGAAATACAAAAATTTACATGCAACAAAAATGCCCTTTAAATATTTCTTCTTTCATAAAATGATTGTCTTGTATACATTAATACTACGCTAGTGACATTGTCTTACTTGATGTTCTCAGCACCAGTCGAATAGGAAATCAATTATCAAGAAACATTTGCATGCATACAAAGCTGCCATTAGTTACTAATGTAAATATTATTGCATTAAATTATAACTATTAGATCCATCACGAGATACAATCGCTTCATCTACGCTATAAACATTCTATTTTGTTGCGGATTTTCCTAACTACTGGATAATAAGGAAATAATGTTGTCTTCAAGCTGATTTACTGACCTGATTAGATAAATTCTCAATAATTTACATCTGTAATTTATGTTTGAAGCTTTGTTTGAATGGTTGATGTGAGACATTAACAAACTAAGTAGGTAGGTACACAATAGATTATTAAACATCACTACTTTTTCTAAAGTTTAGCAGAATGTATAATGTTCGTTAGATAATAATAACCTGTCTCTTCATATTTAAGTTTCATAAAAAAATTAAACACCAAATTATTAAAATATCGCAAAAAAACTATATTTACCAGAAAATAGCGGGCAACATTTTGTCTGAAAATTTTGAATTGGTTTCAGACAATTCTATAGTGAATTAGTGTATCAACAGCTCTATATTGTTCCTCGAAGTTGCGTCTCAGTAATATTCCACAAATAGTTGGCCACCGCGTAATTATAACATCGGTGACGGCGGCCATAAATCCACGACAATCGTGTCGCGGGCAGGCTGCGTCACGACATTGCGTCGCCACATTATGTACATGACTTTGTACTGAGATATCAAGTATCAATCGACATCTGTCTATTACTCGATTGATATTATAACAAAGAGCTTACATATAAAGACTCTACAGGTTGAAACAGAAAAGGTATACTTCTTTTTTCAAAACTTAACTTGGTAATTCTAAAACTATCAGCTTTGCAGGAAACTTGAAAAACAAAAGGTATTATAGAGGTTATATATACAGCTTTTGACAGATTTCATAAGTCTACAATACTTTTAGTACTTCAACTGTACCACAAAGTACCTACACAGTACAAAGTACCGATGATTTAAGATTTACAAACTAAAGTTGCAAAAAAAATTGTATACCCTTTCTGTTTCACCTATTAAACAGGGCTATGTTCGAGTAGTATGCTCTCAGTCTTTCTTTCATAGCGCATTTCATGGCCCATATTGGATCATAGTTATCTCACTGTTTCACCATACCGAATCACTCTCATTCGAAATATTCATAATGAGAAAATAAGACAAATTGACATAACATTTTGCTGTTGTATTTGAAAGCATATCATTCAATAACAATTATTTGTTCAACTCTTCGCAGTGTTAGCAAGTCCTTATGTGTCAATGACTCTTCCGCCGTGCATCACCCGTGATAATTGCAGGTTGCCGTATCGCAGTCACTCCTGCACTTGAGGTGACGGCGCCCGATTGATTTTATCAAACGTACCTTTATATAGAAACCTGTACGCAGGTGCGCGGGTTCGGTGCCCGGTTCATTATTGTTAGGTAATTGGATGAGGTTCATATGTCGCGCAACTCCGTTAATTAAAATTTTCGGTCTGATTATGTATTTAAAAGAAATGTCGTCGGCTTTTCAAAAGAAGTGAAGTTGTAAAGATATGTTTAATAAGTTGTAAACATAAGTTTTGAGTTTACATTTTTGAAATAGCTTCGTTAAGCTAAGAATGTCGTTACGATATTAATCATAAAGTTATTAAATTTTACAACTGCTTATCACTAGGCAATTCAATTTGGCAGTGGAAATACTCATCTACTGAACACCTGATTATTTACTGACGTAGTATTCTGTAACACTACCATAGGTTTTACGCATATTTTATATTACGCTAACATCAACGTTCAACATTTGTATGGAAAATTGTTCAGCGCACTCATGGCCTTCCATCTGGAAGGCAATCTACGATCTTGGGAAATTTATATGAATGCGATGAACAAGTTTCAATCTTCTTTATTTTTCATAACACACAGAAGCAATAACACTGCTATAGGCAATATATTGGTTACAATAACTTGTTAGCAACATTGTAATAAAAGAATCTCCGTCACTTCGCGAGACGTGCTCAAAATACTCCGTTCATTTCTTAATTTGATCCTTGCAGAGCCTCCAGTGACAAACGGCTGGTGTTGCAAGCCTCAATAATTAGCTCGAAGCGCGCGGAACTCAGTCACGATTAATCAACGCTGGCAACACTTCATCGCGCGATTATAAGCTTTTAAATATAGGTGGGGGTGCAGTGCCGGGTCAATATAAATTAGCTGGCGATGAAAATGCTACGCTGTATAGTGATGGGAAACAGTTTAAAGCTTGTCGGTAGAATTTCAAAGTATCAACGATAAAATTGAGACCTTCTACAGTCATGACTGATCCTGGTGAAAATATTTCCAGCTATCAGAATAAGTATCTCAATAATATAAAAGACATAAAAATGTATTCCAATATAAATCAGTACAATTATCATTGGAACTCAAACTAGGCGCGCAGGGCATATGTGACATAGATTTCTATCTTGTTACTAAAAACAAACAATAGAAGTCTTGTATATGGTATGAATACAAGAGCATATGCAGAGTTCTCTGAAGAATGCTTCATAAAAATTAAATAATATCTACCTACCTATAATTATAACATAAGTACAATACAAGTTTATAGTTATTTTCTCACTTGTCGGTTTCTCAGTCGCTACCAATATACTCTAGATAATTTATCGACAGGTGCATTGGCCATCACTATTCAACCCTTTCCCCAGTCGGCGGGCCTGCATTGCCCAGGGCGCAACGAAACAGTTAACTAAATTAAAGTGAGTGTGAAGACCGCTGCAGGGTTAACTATTCCATTTCGTTTATTGCGTGCCATTCCGCTTAACCCTTCGCTGCTTAATAAAGATATAGATGCCTATTAACAGTGACGAAGAATTTACTTTTTTAATTGATGCAATTTTATTGGTGTTTAGGGTAGTGTCGCTTAGCTTGGTTCCTTTCTTCAAAAATATTAGTACTGTCATCAAAAAATAAAGACTAACTATCTCACAAAACTGTGTCGGACCTTAGAGAAAATAATTATTTAATCTTATCTGGTCTACTGTCATCACCCACTTTATATAATTATGATTTATGTCTAGAATACCGAAGTTTTAAATTAAAGTGATAGACTGGGGGTTTTACGAGACGCTTTGGTACTATGACTTCTTGCTGCCAAGCAGTAATGGATAATATTTGATTATGGATCGTATCTTTATATCTCATACAGATTGTCATCGAAACATATTTTGGTGATTAGAAATACATATAAGTGTATAGGGCATATTATGTATGCTAATAAAGCACTCACAAGAAAATCGTTTGCAGATGTCCCATCGCTGTATGCGGGTCACAAACAACTCGTCGACTTTACAAATAGTACTATTATAAAAACTTACACGCCTCATAGGTACCCCCATGGAATTTACAATTAATTTGTCCATTAACATAACACTTGCGTTCATCGAGAGTTTCTTTGGGGTTCAGAAAAAATAATGTACAATTCTTATGGAAGCCTTATGTTATGGAACGTTCTCTATGCCATTTGTATCTTACAATGTTGTTTATTGCCGAAGAATGGATGAGTACTTATCATAAGTGTTTACGCTTTTTATTGTTAATATGATGTGCGATATAATGGCGGGTAAGATTATTCTCACTATCAATGTGAGGGCACTCGATCCATAGTCCACGACGCTCGTCTGGTGCAGGTTGGCGAAAACCACACGTATTTCTCGATAGATGTGAAGGTTATCTTGATGTTTTCCTTCACAGTAAGTGAAACAGTGTTTTGTTATTTTTCCAACATTATATCCTCTTGCCATGACATTTACGGGTTAGACAAATCGTTGCAATAAGCCCAACCCTGTCAGCGCCGCATGTATTATGTATTAGTATCAAAATATCAAAATTTGCGCGCACATTAACGAGTGCCGTCCTTTATCCGCACATCCTGAAAGCTTCATCGGAATTGTTAATGTCAACATGGTTCGGATATTCGCGGATATTTTGTTTCGCGCGGATATTTCGGTGTCCGTCTGTGCGCAGCTTATAGGATAGAGAGCTAACTATGACACGCGGCGACGTCCGATAATGGATTTGCATGTGACCGATCATTTATTTACATAAATACATAAAACATCATGAGATTGAGTGTGTACGGTTTCACGTATTCACAATTATTGGCTGTCTGTCTGAAGTGGCTACTTTTGGATGATTTCAGAAATTTAAATGGGAAGTGTAGAGTGCTTTTTTACACTGCAAAAAGTAATTTTACTGAATATAGGTTTCATTGTAGCATGACAGGTATGTTTTTGTTTTAAAAGTAAAGACTTCCATTTATTTTATGATACGTACCACCATACAGACCTGCCAGTACCATATACTAGGATTGAACGCACTACAACATGTTTTCTATAATAAAAATTATGTCACCACCATCCAGTGGCTGGATGACATAAGTCTAAGCACAATGACAGCTCGACACTTTTAATTATAGATACGATCTATGGATCCCGGTACAAGTAAGCTCAGTTCCTTGGCGTAGATACTTGCCAGCTACCTGCGAAGGCCGTCACGACTGCGGGCCCGAGAACAACTCATGACGCAATTCAATGACAATTTTCTAAGGTGTTTATTGTACAATATGGCTTATAATATTATACACACATTGCAAAGTACCTCAGTATAAATAATCGTCTTACAGAAACTTTACTATGAAGTCTCATTAAGAAATGTTAAAAATTCTACAGAGTTGTTCCCTTACTTAAACGGGTATTTTTAGGCAAACGGCCGTAGATAACTGTTTACTTTTAAACTATCATTGTCTATCAGCCGTCTTCCAAGTGACATGATGTAATCTATAGCTTCGAACTAAACATTTTGGGGTGTCACAGTATGTGAGATATAACGTTGCGCTACAGATTACATCAATAAGAACGTCGGCATGATTTCTCGATGGCGATATGATTTCGATTGTGCTTCGGCTACAGTTGTATTCCTTCTCCCCGGTCCCCGGCCCACGCATGTAGGAGCCCGCGACACATGGTTTTTCACAACCAACGGTAGTAAAAGGTTAATAGAAAGCGGGTAAAACAATGCGCGCCGGCCGCCGCCACAATGGCTATTGTGTTGTGTGATGAGTCACGGCCGGCCCACGCGGCCGCGACTGCTGTGCTGCCGCCATTGAATGAGTCTTCGGGGAAGGATGAGTTGGTGATGTAGGAGTCAGGTGATCCTTACACATAATATAAGACTATGTTAGTATGTGATATGAATGCGAATGCGGACAATCACGTAGTTAGCTGTCTTTTTTGCTAATCATTATAGCATATTAACTCATCTGTTACCGACCACTGACTATTTTAGAATCGAGAATACTCCAATGATACGAAATACTCACTTTCTATCCAAATTACCCAAACCAAAATCCGCAAGCATGCAGTCGCTATTATTCCATGACATTCATTAAAATAACTCTAAATTGAAAATTTAAAAACCCCCGATGCGATGAACTATTCATCAAATGTATAATTTACCTAGTTCTTCCAAATAATGATGTTAGCGCGATTTGCGTAGCTCCCGTAGCTCAGTATCCATAGCTCATCTCGCAAATTCATCTGGTACAACTAGTTTCGATGCCAGATTATGAAAGCACCATTAAATCATTTGTTTTGGCTTCCTCATTTATAATCTAAGATGTACAATAATCAACAGAAAATCTGTGTAAAAGTATGAGACATTATTTTGTTATGACATTATAATAATTGACATTAGAATAGACAACGAATCTAAATATTGATGTCACGGAGGTTTTATTCCTAGTAAAATATTATCAATTATAATTCAATTTGATGTAATAACTCTGGTTGAGGTAGGCGGGAGCAGCCTAGGGGAAGAATTTTCAATAACGCTAAAATTATTTTAAATTAGATTAGTTTTATTATATTCTTTGTCAATGGCGGAGCAGCGCCCTCTAGAATTATTATAGCGTAATATTCCATGACCATTAACAAAACAAACAAAATTTAACGCATGCGCGTATCCATCATTTGAAACGTGACTTATGGAACGTCTTTAGTTCATACACAAATCTCAATAAAATTGATAAAATATTCATTTTTTTCGGAATCAGGGAAACTATTCAAATTTATAATATTGTAAAAAGCCAGTTCAGACTATTACGATCATTTAAAAATATAATAAATCTAAATCCAATCATCTCAAATTTCGACTGGATTCGAGCCGAGGGAATTGGTTTTGGCCGTGAATGTGGCTTTTTTAACCTACAAAAGAGCTGATGATCTTCAAACGGCTGAACCGATTTTCATGAAACATAGCTAAGAACACTCTCGATCAGAATACCTATCTAACAAAAGAAACAAAATTGAAATCGGTTCATCAGCTTGGGCGCTACGTTGCCACAGACAGACACACAGATCCACAGATACACAGATACACAGATACACAGATACACAGATACACAGATACACAGATACACAGACACACAGATACACATGTTAAACTTATAACACCCCTCGTTTTTCGTCGGGGGTTAATAAAGAGAGGGATGCTCTTCTAACCCGGTAACACATTCAAAAGATTATCCGAATCAACAGCATTATGTCTCTCACCACTGCTCATCAAAACTAAACATCAGTTTTTTGTTCAGTGTCTGGTTGATTTGATACGTATTCGGTAGCTCGGTGGCGCGGCTATCGGTCTATGCTCCGACAACAACAAGCGGCAATTATTCACAGCGTGTGAGTGGATGTTATCGATGATTGGAAGCTTACAGACTCTACACACTTATTCAAAGCCAAGAAAATGATGTTATACGAAAGAGTGATGTTAAAGCCCCCTATATTTTACGAATGGTTTTACTCATGGACTATTACTTATTTGAAGATTTTTTATTGAAATACAATGTAAATTCAACCGTACAACAATCTACAATTATCCAAGTATCCAACAAATGTAGATCAAGTTTTAATACGATTGTGACGTAACAGTCACGTAACCATTGTTTAACATGAGACTGGTTGGTTAAATGTACATTTACAATGACCGATATTTCGGATTAATAACTTATTGATTAGGGTTACCGTCTACTTGGCTGTGCTATGATGCGGGCTTCTCGCTTCATAACACAGATGCATACGTCTACAGTCACCCTTAGGTTCACTTTTTATGGTTAAGCCTAATATAACTCAGTTGTTATAATAATTTGATAGGAGAGACCACAACCTAACGTTTACCAAATTACAAACAGACGTTGGATTAGTTCTTCTCGCTTGGAAACCACTAGTAGGCAAACGAAGTGTAAAGCGCGTTCAAACCTCTATAAACATATGGCGCGCTGGCCATATCACATAAGCGACACTTTATATGGAAATCGTCATCGCATTGCAATCGCCTTTCTAGATACGGCCTAAGGCTTCCAGGGGGGTGATGACTTGTGGGAAGCGGGTGGCAGGGACTGGTTGCAGGGACCTGGAGACTGAGCTCATTGCATTGGGAGCATGGACATGGACATGGACAATAAAATACTGATGGTCATGGTTTACTAGCGACGATTAACTGTCTGAAACTTGATTAGACAATTATATTACTATGTGTATGCCTCTAGCGTGATTTATTATTATTCATATCTAATAATACGTACTTACGTTATTTCGATTAAACGAATATCGCAGTTGGCAGAGTCGAAGCAGTTACATTGCGGGCTATGTTACTTGAATAACTAATTCGGTCCGTATATTAACGTTGATGTATGAATTAGCACAATTTATCGTTTCAATGCATGATTGCCCTGTATATTGTGATTATCTTAACGACCTATAATGCATTGTTGAATACGACGGACTTGATGTAGAACTTAGTGTTGCCCATATAATTTGTGATTAGGTATACAGATAAAAAATATTTTGCATAGTATGTAACTTGTTTTAATATGTGTTGAGTTCAGCTATTTATGGATTTTTTGCACCTACTTCTTAAATCATACCTATTCAAAGCCCCTTATGAATGTTAGCAAAAACTGTAATAGGTACCTACCTACGCACAGTAAATAAAAAACATAGGTATAATATCTTAAATAACCATGAAATTAATAATCATCGTATCATATTCATTAATTATTACCAACTATATTCTCATCACTTGCGCGTGCGCTGCGCCTGTCAATCATAGCCGTTTTTGTCGGCCATCGGAGGCTATCAGCCACCGGCCACCGGCCACCGGCCACCGGCGGCCATTGTTGGTAAAAACCGACGGATAAATAGCCCGTGAACGGTTTGAATACAAACAATTATTATACGAGATGCGAGGAAGCTATTTGTTTTGTGATGTTGATTGAAATGTATTGATAAACGTGCTTTTTGTCAGCAATTAAATGTGAATAGAAAGGCCTACAATAGATTGTGGTGATGTTATTGATTGTTTATTGGATATTTTAATAGAAGCGCTGCAAGGAAGTACTCGCTTCAAAAGTAGGAGGTGGTATGTACAGGCAGTTGTAAGTTTAGATCTAAGTGTTGCCAATAAATGTCTAGGCAATAACGGCCAGTATTATCGAATCAATAGCAGTTTTAAATAAAGTTAATTAATTTTACATATCAATTTTTAAGTACAACCAAAATTGCAGCTATACCTATAGTAAATATATTTTTATTTCCTGATGAATATATTTTTTATCACAGTTTATATTATATTCTTTCATCAAGTTTTCTACTTCCTTTATCAATACATATCTAAGTGTATCTTGATAGCCATCCCATATAAATCTCGTCTAACCCATACCAACTTGTCCCGTATATCTAAGGGAAGCGATAAAGCATGAAAAATCACTCGTAAGTGAAAACCGCCCGTGTCTGTTCGTCCGGTAATTGTTTCCTACAATCGGTGGGGACGGCCGGCGCGGCGCCATGGATCACAGGGAAATCAGATGGATGTGGAATAAAACTGAGGTGACCGGTAAGTTTTGTAAATCAATATCTGAATGGAACCACCAACGATGATCCAATGTGAATATTGAAATTACTTGCGCAAATTTTATTTTACATCATGTAGTTTTACTACTACGGTAGTGATGCTTGTGTCGTTGCCCCGGGCTTCAGATTGACGAACAATGGATTGCAAGGGACCGCAGCTGAAACACACGGAGGGTTGACATCGATGCAGTATTCAAGTGCGAATTACTTTTTAGCCAATTAACTCACAAAGTAAGCCATTACTGCCTTAAAGTTGACTTAAATGGGCTATGAGTTACCCCAGTAACACCTGACTAGTTTGACAGTAAGAAAGTTTAAAAAACTTGCCTAACAGCGAGAATCGAATCCATTATAAGTGGGACAAAAAGCATGGAAGTATTTTTATAGTGGTTGAATTTTATCTGAGTGATCAAACAATATTGTCAAGATTCTACTTATTTTTGACATATTTGCGTAAGGTATAACTACGTATTATTGTTATACCTGACGCTAGGGACACGATCTCTATTGCCAAACATTACGTTATAAATAAAGGTGCTTGTGGATTAATATAGATGTTCACAAATATACATATGTAAACAATTTTAGTCTTTATTATCAGGGTAATGGAACTTCCAGTTACCTGTTGACCACTAGCTAACTGCCCAAACGGTAAAAATCTCTCGGGCGGTTGAATTTACTCCTGATTGCCGCTTTTTGCAAACACACTTATTGAATACGGCCCCCGCGGGATTATATGGGGATTTTATATCTGCCATCAGTGTTTATAGGCTTTTTCTCAGAGAGTTTCTTCGAGACTGTGGGTTTGAGGTTAACTTGTTGCTCGTATTGTAAGTTTGAAGAAAATGTAGAGGTCTAATAAGTATTTAACTTCATTGTATAGGTACCAACTACCAATCTATACCTACTTTAATGTTATTTTTCTGGGCGATAAACACTGTACTAATTATAGTGTACGAAGTCGTAAATAATCAATAAATTAATACCTATTGCCCCACAAACATCTAAAATGACCATGAACATAGAATGGTACGCCTCGGTGATGGCATGCCAACTGCCAATAATATTTCTAACTCCAAACAAAAACTTAAAACTAAATGGTTGTGGTTTACGTTTAAAAAACAAATGAATCAATTACGTACGAACGAGGGGCAAAAACGTGTAGCATTTCACCGGACGGCCGCTAATGTGGCCTCTAATTCGGCTCATTTGCACCGCATTTGCGGCCCGCACGGTTTTGTGGTTGCTGCAACATTTTTTCACGAGCTTACAATGCGTTTGCGGTTTGTCAATGCTTGTTTTGTGGTCTGCTTTTTATTTACACAAGAAAGGTTAAGCTGAAAGGTGTTTCTTGAAAATTAAACGAGTCATCAATATAAGGTAATGGACAGTTATTGATGGTTTTGCAACATCTACTTGCACTCATTACATTGTTGCTCTCTTGAATGTACCCATTGCACACAATTCTTAAGTGCTTGAGCTTACTTATGCCGATTCAGACATCATATATTTCACATATTGTTTTCTTATGTTTACGCGAATATTACGCATTGAAATAAAACTATATAATCCGTAAAAATAGTTTTATTCCAATGATATGTTTCAGGCATCCTGTGCCTTTTACAAAAATATGCAAGCAAAATAAATTGTCTCCACGATTTCCCCAAAGCAAACGGTTCGCGAGGACCTCATAAACAACAGCGCATCGCGCCATTGTTTGCCGCACTTTCCGTCGATATTTACCAGCGGCGTACGCAATCAGGGCGCTGGCCAGCGAACGACGAATTTATTCAGCTCATCGTCTTGGCCCCTGATTTGTGTGCCCCGGCCTACGTGTTTGTCTTTTGCATAAACAGAGCTTAAAATAATGTAATGGAAATGGAAATACTCCGAATGTGTTTTTTTGGAATTGGATTTGTAATTTTGAGTGTGGGCACTTTTAAGATATATGGTAAACTTAGAGGAAAGCGGATGATTAAAACAAAAGTTATAATTCAGGAAAGAAGCTCTGCTCTGCTCTACAAAAAGTGTACAACGGAATATTATGCGCGAATTACAGTTACACATTCATACTTGCTTCAAATACGCACCCTTGTCTAAAGTTTTCTTGGCATCCGTCGATATCCCTTCTTTTAATCTCGCAAACAACATTAGACGAGGTGTCTAACCCTAACACATTCCTTGCGTCTCTTGGACACGAGTCCTCGGGAAGGGGACGCGACATTCTTAAGATGTTTTCCCGAATTTTTGCAAGACAAATAGCATCCGCTTGACCGAGATGACATATGGCCGGCGCGCGGAGCGGGCACGCCTCATACACTCCCCGGAATTCCCAGTTTTCCTGGAGGGTTGAGGTCGATGATTTATGCCCTGGTCTCGCTAAACTTTCAGGTCTAGTTCCGCTTTACCAGCGCCTGTATTTATGGTGCCTTAAAGTTGGACCGCTCGGTGTATTTATTATGTTACTCTGTGGCGAAATTAAGTTTGTTTCCGCGAAATGCATGCCAGATTGCGTGTAAGTATCTCGTGTGTTTTATGTGAATGTGTATTTAAATACTTGTCCGGAATATATTTAGCGGCCATAAGTATCTACTTACCTAAATATAAATGTTGTTTTGTATAAATTGGGGTGTCTATTACTTAAAGTATGTTTACTTAGCGGTCGCAACTCGACCGCAAGACGCACGGGTTGCGTTGTTTCGACAAATGGGCCTCAAATGAGCCGCTTAGAGCCCGCATGGGGCGGAGCGATTGCGGTCGCGGTTGCGTCGCTCAGAATTGAATTCGTGTTTAGTGGGTTTACTTGATAAGCGAGTGTTTAAATACTTATACTGACAATTACCAGATTAGAAGACCTAGTTACGCTCAATTGTTTTGGATCATTGGTGGATTCGCTTTAATCTGGGTTCAAATATTTATGTGCTGTAAAATATATTACCTAAGTTAATAAATAAAGTTATTTGTGCAATAACAACAAAGAAAACAAAAAATATACTTAGGCTTCTAAAAACGTACTTTAAAAGGGTATATTTATGTAAAACAAGCGCCACATAAATATGGCTACACGCGATGACTCAACGCTGCGTTTACTCAGCGACCGCAAACTGCCGCCGCAAGACGCACAGTGGCGCGTTGTTACGAAGTGATCCTCAAATGAGCACACTAAGTGCCCATGTAGGATGTTTGTGGTCACGTCTTGAAGGAAGAGATTATATTATTACCGTACAAATACAATTGATATATTGATTTCTTATATTTACGCGAATACTACACATTGAAATAAAACTATTTTTAAAGTAAAAATAAACACGATATAATCCGTAAAAATAGTTTTATTTCAACAATTGATATATCTTTATTCCTGTTTGTAGCTAAAGGCCTGAATCTGATTACCACATTTGTCTTTTAAAGGCAAGTAGTATTATTAGAATACCATAGATTTTAGGGTCATGTAGGTATATGTCGCAGCCAACTACCTCAATTCGTCGTTCAATCGTCGTCGTCGTCCAAACAGCCTTAGCTTAGCTTTACGAAATAGCGCCGTTCAACTAGTGGCCTGAATGATATTCAGCCATTTGATCAAACAGCTAGGCAAATGACTTGAATCGATGACGTTTGATTACATGCCTAGCCTGTTCATTTAAATTTAGTTCCACTTTTGCTACCTAGCGCCGAAACTCACCAAACTGTCAATATGGCGTCGGCAAAACACAACTTTGATGGAATAATTTTAATAGGTGCTTAAGTATTTTATGAAATTGTTTAGATCCACTGAACCTACTTGCCGGGTAGGATTTCTGTAGGTCATAAAAAAAATAACCTTAACCTAAACCTATCCGGGTCGCTATGCTTGGGTAGTATTTTGATAAGGTTTTGTATGTTTTAAATATCAACCAGTTGCCTAAGCATTGGCCAGCCAGTTTATTAAATGTTCTAACAGACGATACGGCTGAATATCATTTAGGCCGCTAGTTGAACGGCGCCGTTTAGTAAAGTGGCTAGGCTGTTGATTGAACGGCGAATTAAGCTAGTTGGCTGCGACATATATTTAGAGGAAAGTCCTAATCCTACTGACCCTAGTCACTTTTCCTCTGCAGCTAATTGCATGTCAGTCCAGGTGGGATCCCACTGTCCGCTTGGATCGTATTTGCGTAATCTGGATCCCCCCCGCCCCCCGCGCCGCGTGCTGATCCGCTCAGGATTATTGACGAGCCCGTCTCAGTCGACCACGCTTATTAAGACGGAGATTGAGTTGTGAGAGATCAGCGGGTTTCCTAATATAGTGACCTCTAGTAAAATTCAATTTTATTAGCTTGCGTAAAAAGAGATAAGATTTCAGGGAAGATAGATGCGGGTTTTCATAATTGATTCTTTGATTTTAAATCTTTTAATACTTCAACTCATAGTCAACATTTGGAGATATTTCATTAAAAAAACTTAGATGTTTAATAATTTTGTTTGTTTACTTTTGTTTCACAAAATTTGTCTTTTAAGCTAAGCAAGCATACTGGATGATTTTCAAACGCAACAGAAAATCTACAAATGTTTAGTTATTGTTTCTGTAAATTATTTTTCAACTTGCGCCGCCCACGTCCAAGACGTCCGGCCACCAAGCGAGGGTCAGTGCAGGCATGCCAATTTGCTTTGTCCTTACTCACCTACCGCGGATAACGCTCTATTACAATACAACCACCTCCATTGTTAGCCCTTTGTGGTTTTACACGCAAATTTCATTGGATTTACATGGAGTAACATTAGAATGTGATTTGCTAACCGCATTTTGATCTGAACTTAAGTTAAGTAGAACTTTGGACTTGTTAATATATATTAATTTTGCCTTGGTTTGTGTACTGGATAAAGTCTATTAATTAACGGCCTGTAGCTAGAAAAAATTGTGTTCTAAAACATTTTCTAGAAAGGAATGTCAGCATGTAAATTGCTTTTTCAGGTTTAAAAGTATCTCAAGTATCGTTTACTAAACTGGATATAATATAACCCTATATATCTGTTTAATAATTTTATGTTATGTAAATGTTCACAGACCGTAATTAATATTAAAAGGGTAAATAAATAAATTCTGAATGAATATTTTGAAATTCACCTTGATCACTTACTCACTAAGGCACAAATAAAAGCTAACTATACCAACAATTTATATAAAACTGGAGATTAAACACATCTAACACTCTCATCTCATTCCAACATATCTCAAAGTTTTACAGCATCATAAACGCGACGGCGTCACTCGCCCTGATCACCGCGCTCGCAGGGCCCAGGGCCGGTCATCAGATACCGAACCGGTCGCAATAAAGGACCTGGGGTGAAGTGTCACGGCTTCACACTTACTCTAACACGAGTTTTTTATATAGTTTCGCGTGGGATTTATACGGGGTTGATGATGCCTCTTACAGAAAAAGTTAGTACAATGGTTGAATATATTATTTCTTATTGAAATAGGTATAGGTAGTTACTATAGTTGCAAACCATTGTAATAATTAAAACCCGGTTGGGGCCTAATGACTTGGCTGCTTTGATAAAGCTTGGCTGTGAAATTTATGGTTTTCCTCTAACTCACATTTATTTACTTAACTGCTTTTATTTTGGATTTTAAATGGCCTCCAATAAAGAGCACAGTAGATCTAGACATGATTCAAAAACATAGATGAAAATTATTTACCAGAGTTATTAACTCTACGTTTTGCAATTCGGGCCACACTTGCTCTACTATACATTTCGTTACATCATACTCACAGCTCTATACATTACGCGAGCACTGAAAGAGTTTCCCTTTATCATTATGCGCCTCCTTTCCTCGGAGGGCGCCGAGGGATGCTGGCATTCGATTTACTGGATACTTGAAAATGGCTATTTGGAGGTACTAAATATTTCGCGAGCTTAGACTACAATATAAAGTACCTATCACAATTATTTTCATTTCAGTAAAAAAAAACTGTGATAAACAAGAATGAAATAATTTAATTTCAAAAAACCACACACAATGGATTGGTTTGATACATTCGGAACACTGAACAAATTTTAGTTCATCATAATTACTCATAAGTAGAGGATATATTATATTTATGTTAATATGACATTTAGATAGTTTATGCGCTATCGTATTCATTACATACTACATTATAAACTTGATGAATTCATAGTTTTGAACGCAGCCCTATAGATATTTGGATATTAAATAAATTGATGAATAAATGTATAGTTTATTTATCAAATATTGATATTTGATATTTTTATATTCAAACTATTCCCACCTACTACTATACGCCAGAGGGATACAGATAATTAGAATTTCCTTTGGCGAACAATTAACTTTCAAAAGGTTTACTGCGAAACTCTCGACACAGAATGATAATTTGCACCGAAACGTACGCAATACATAAACGTAAGCCGACATGCGTAAGCAGCAATTATCGCGCGTCTAATATCACGCTCAATTTGATAAGAATTTATTTGATTGTATTCGTAGAAAATGCTACAAGTTAACAAATGTTTTGTAGTTCTCAAACTCAACTTAAAATAGTTTTTATTCACGTAAGCCAACAAAGCATTTATGAATAGTCAGAATCTACCACCGGTTCGGATTGCTGCTTCCACTGAGAAGATCCGGCAAGAAACTCAATGGTTACACTTTTCAATGAATTACAGATGGTGTACATTCTCAGGAACAGCATAAAATAATAATATGAGCAGGCAACATCATTATCACTAAATAACTAATAGTAAATAATAATCAAATCTCACTCAGATTTAGGTATATAAATAAAATGACAAAGCTAGTTTAGTGTGGTGGGCATACCTACTCATACTTACATCAAATTAAATGTTTACGAACGTTGTTCATTGTAGTTATTGCGAATGTTCTATAAGTACTCCGTTACGTAATCCTGAAATTAGACTGTTTTACTGAATAGGTGTATTCGTAATCGTAACGAATCTTATACTAGTGACTATCACTTAGAAATCCAAGTTTGTCTGAGTTTAAGGTGTGAATGTATGGAAAACGTAGACGTCCTTATTTTGGTTGGCAAATGTAACCTCACGAAATGGCTCATTTAGGCCATCACGCGTTATTTATTTCCTTGGATTCATAAATTGTCGTTTCTATAGAAAACCACAACCCACGTAAATACAAATTAAATTCCAGTCCATTAACATGTGACGACATCCTTACACAAGTGAATTACTTCATTTATCACATTTTGAAAATTGACATTATCATTACGACCCTTGTCCGGAAGCGACTTATCAACAAAACTACCATTCAATATTACCAAAAAATTGACGTGTCCAAAAAATGTCACAGTTTCGTTACACCAATCATTTTTTTACGCGGCTGCGTTCCCTTGGTATTATTAGCGCCGCGGGCCCAACGGTCGCGGAGCACCTTGCGCGGACCCACCTTGCGTCTTGTATAACGTACTGTCCTGATACACCAAGATATCAATTAGTTTTTAATTTAGAACGACCTATCTTTCCTGTGACAAGCGTTTTAAAAAATACTTACATTGCTAGATGGTAGAGTTTATTTTGCGTTGGAAAAATTACTCAGAGGGTTAAAGCGGAAAGATGTTCCTACCCCACATTAAGATTAAGGTTATTTAGCTAAATATAAAGCGTATATTTTTTATGGTCTGTTAGCGGACACGGCTGTCTAGTGAAATTAGTTGTATTCTAATTTTGTTGTCTAAAATCCGTTGAGATCATTCGATAACAGTTCGGAAGCGACGTGGGGTCACTGAGACCGAAAGTGAGTTTCGAATTAGCTCATTTGAGAGTCACGGTGTTAGTTTTTCTATTGTTCTGTTGACGCGCCTCGAAGGCAGATGTTAGGGGTTAATTAGTGCTTTACGGTGGATCTTAACCGTTTATCACGTCATTCTGTGGTAGCAATGTGGGATTGACTATACTTACTCCTATTATGAGACTTACAATAAATGGATCTGTTTTTAGGAATACATTTAATTCCTGTAGCATAGACAATTAAGCATAGCCATTGATTGGTACTTAATTATGTAGCATCTGTCATTTATAATACTAACTTGGGTCTACCTAGGTAGTAGGTACCTCCTCATACTGTTTGGAGGAACTTATTCCTAAGTAATATTTGTCTGACTATCATCAAAGGATTCAACTGTAAATGGGATCAGCCCGTCAGATGTGCAGACATCTAATGATCGTGTCATCAGCAGCTCGCGTGCCGCACGAAGCATTATCGTGTACTTAGTTTGTTAATAAACATGTTTATGCTTTCAGACAAGTGCAGGCTAGGTAGAGCTGGTTACAACATGAAAGTTCATTTATGATTATTATTAAAAATTTAGTGTACATTCACTTTCAAATTTTTCGCTGACAGGTTTTCCGTAATGCGTCATCTGTATTCCAAATAATGTATCAGCTTAAGTTATAAAATATTAATCCACAGAGTCAGCAACTCTTTGATTTCGGGAAGAAAATAAAATTACCGATGATGATACTTACTCTTCAAAATTTCATATTTAACTTCGTTTTAGGCAAAATAATCCGATTTATCCGTTATATTGAAAAATAAAACTATCGCCACGCAACAGTTACTCGATACATTGTAAACAGAATTAATAACTTGCTAATTACCATATAAGTCGATAGCTGATGCTATCAACGCATACGCACATCGTAAACTATAGCCATTATCCGCTAAGATACTTAGATACGCTTATTGTTTCTTTATTGCTGCGATCGTTTGCTGTTTTACAATCTGTGCCTAAGATGTATAATTCTTAGAATTATCATTGCAACTGAATCAATGAAGGTATGACTCCAATAGAGCCACGGTGACAGGACCGCACATTCCTAACAAAATAAGATACATTTAAGGGATCAATTCTACTTCAGGAACCTAAAAAACAAATGAAAAAATATATTATTTTGGAAACAGACAAGTTAAGCTTTATTAGTTAAAGCTGGAACAGTCATTAAAGTATTTAATTCTGCCAAAAAAACGTTACCTTCTGAAGCGTCGAATCGAGCTTGCACCTTTTGTTGACATCGTTAATGGTACCTTCAAAAGCCGATAAATGACCCGCACGAGTCTCGAAGTCTGACTAATTACTGTCGTTTTGCTGATGGGTAATTTAAAAACAACTGGAAATTAAATTGCCGTGAGTGCTGTAACAATTTTGACTTTGAGTAATATTTTTATGTTTACTCATATAATTTTATGTTTACTCTTATAATATTATAAATTTTCAATATCATGTCACTTAAAGCGTACTACATATTTTAACAAACAAAAACCTGAGCTGTAATATTTATACACTCCGTAGAATTTCCTCTAACCCTTTCAAAAACTCTATTTTTTAAAACGCTAAAACACGGTGACCATAATCGTCGGAAGTGGACCGTGGAGACACCGTTTAACGGGACGGTCCGCGCAGATGTCCGGACGAGGTCACCCTACGAAATGTCAACGGCTGCCCTGTGACATTTATTAACGGCCCAGAAGGGTTGGCTAAGGAGAAATTCCTAAAGGTTTGGTTTTTCATGGGCGTCCAGGGTGCGTTTAGTGACATGATCGAACTAGAGTTTGTTTCGACGTTGTCTCGTCAGGAAATAAATGTTTGAGTTTAGTTTAAGTAACTTTCCCGTTTGTTATGTTCTTTGTTTGTATTTTCCTTCACTCTTTTGAAGTTAGTACATTGCTTTTTATGTTTTAGGTGTATGTAAAGAATTGACATTATAATATTAACAATTTATTTGGGTGTATGTGCATATTCTGATACACACACCCTAAAACTATTTTATTATATTGTGGGCACACCTCACACATCTCTTTTGTTTTATATTTACCCAATCTTCAGTTCTGATTATTATCATTAAATACTTTAATTTTTATTTTCTAGTGATGGCATGTCATTATCTTACAGTATTTTCTTTAAGTTCCGTTAGAGAAATTGTATTAAGTAAGTTTTCCATACGAAAAACACCAGATATTCTTAAGTCTTAAGTTTTCAATATAACAGTCTGTGCCAAAGATGATGAAATATCTTAGCTTATAAAATGTGATTTGGAATAGGTATATATTTCCTAATCCCATAACGCCACTGAATGTTGAGTCTTAGTTTTTGGTCTGATTTTCAGCAATCTAAGAATTATAAACTACAGGATAAAATCATAGAGAACACCAGGGCAACTACAACAAAAAGTAGAATCGGTCAATCGTGTTTTGTCCTTCGACGTTCGATTTAAAAAGTTTGCCTCTAATTTTATTTGTACGAATCAGGTGTGTTACATAGAAATAATAATAATTCTCTAACATTGAAAACTCTTCAATGTTAAGCAGGTATTTGAGGAGAACTCTTTAAATAGTTGCCGAAGATCATTTGTAGATATCGCTTTGCGCCTTTATCACTCTTTGAAAATAGTTTTATGGCACTATGATTTGGTTCGAGAGTTCTAATGGCTTTAATAGCAATAATTTATTTCAACTTTTACATGATTAGTCCAAATGATTGACCCTTACAAGAATCAGCTACTCGTCCACTTGAGCCTGGCGCGCTGGCTGGGCTAGCCGGCTTGCTTGCTTCGACCAATAGAATCGCCTCTTTTTATTGAGCTGAGCAAAAGGAAGCAATACCATTAATCGAAGCGAGTTAGGCCAGCCAGCCAGCCAGTCCGGCTCGAGTGGAGGGGTACTCTTAAACCAAAAATATTTTAGTTGTATTGCATTGCATATAATAGTTGTATTGCATTGCATTACCATAATACCCTAATTTCTATTGGACGATTTTAAAGGAATGTTTATAATATTGTTCTTAACTAATAACTTGATGTTTAAATCATAAATGTAATGGAGCAATTACACCCACCACCTGCGCTATAGTTCTAGCTTCCAGTCCATAAGTGGCTAATGGAGGCTACACGTTTACACTTACAATTCATTAGCTTGTGTATCACTCTAATATCTACTGGATAATTGCTGGTTTAGAATATAAGATTACCATCTGTAATCGGTTCTTTACACAGTTTGTTTATTAAATTAATTTGATGCTGAATAATACATCTACTTAATTCGTGTGATGGTGCCCAACAGCAAAAGTAAATTATATTGGCATGTTCCGATGATAATATCAAAGAGATACTTAAATTCACTAATAATGGGGTAAATCCCAATATCTCACAGAAAAGCTAAATATAATTCCAGCAATTTTGGTGGTAACTCTTTTACAGGGCATTTGATATGAAAATATTGTTCTGACACTTGACAACTCATATATCGTATTTAATAACCACTCTCTTTCAGTTTTTTACCGTCCACACCGTTAAACAAAGTTGTACCTTACGGCGGTTTGTTAAATTGTCTGTGCACTAACAAAAAGCCTAACAGAATCCGTAATTACCATCAATACGTACACACTAGTTAGCTTTTTTCGATCGCAATTTTACGCGCAGTTTATCCCGCGATAATGATGGTCCGTCACGATACAGAATTGCATTATTAAACCCCATAACCGCTTCCAATATCGTAGGTGCACCACCCTTTCGCGACAACACTGCCGGTGTAAATTACGCGCGAGAGATCGTCTCTATGTAGGGCGCAACACCCCATTGTCCGGCCGACGCGGGCTACTTTGGGGTGACTTAAATCCGAAATTGGGTATTTCGAAAAATGTGCATGTGTCATTTATCACGACCCTCGGCTCCGGCGCGGGCGGAAAAAATCTAACCCTATTTAAAAAACTACCCTCCGGTAATCCGGCGGCGCGACCGGCGCGCACACAAACAGTATTAAATTTTTCCACTATTAATACAATGGCGTTAGCGTCGCGTAAATATTGGATGAGTGCAGAAGCTCGCAGCAGATAATCCTTATAGAGATCGGTTAAACGAGCCCCACTGAGACAATGGGTTAATCAGTAACCGGGCGAATGTGCGAAGTTTACGCACGATGTGTAGTATATTAGTTGTACTAGTTTTCAAGTCGCACGTGAAATTCAAATGAAAATACGAAAATTAAAAAATATATTTTGTTATATCTTAATTAAAAACCGGCTCGGTTTATCTATTTGCTAAAATAATTTAAAAAAAATCTACTTTCTCTTAATGCAAAGATAAAATAAATATTTCGGCCACCACATATACTTAGCATTTTCAAAATATTAAATTAAACAGTAATTTAATTACAATTTCCCACTTTATTAGAAGAAATTAAGACGGCCACGTGTCTCGTTGAAAGCGGCTCCCGGCTCGCGTTGTATCTGGGAGCGCTCACAATGCGGCGGTGCGGTTAAACTTTTCAATATTTTGGTTGGCTCGGTAGGTGCGCACGTGCCGCCGCGTGCGACTCCGCAGCCCGCCTTATCCCCAAACGAACGGTTTATTTTTTATTATTTTCATAATTCATATTTCACAATAACAACTGAGAAGGCGTTTCGCACGGTTAGCTTATGAAACCACTTTCGCGATTTCGCGTGGGGCGGCCGAGACTCGGGCTTACCGCAAGGGCCACTTATGGGCCCATTTTTATTTATATTATAGCGTTGCGCAGCGTCGCGTTTTGTGATCCACTTTATCAAACGCTTTACAGTGATCGCGCGGCGTGGGGTTCGAACGACTAGGATAATAATTTAGGTGGCATTCTTCTTGTGACGTCACGATATGGCTTATTGTGTTTTTTGGCGTGGGATTAGCGAGCCGCGGGCGGTAGCCATAAAAAGCCTCTGTTTTCAATGTTTCAACGGACGCACTAATCCTAGACATTTATGGAATGTTATTGACGTAGGTATGATATACGAATCAGGTACATAATATATGTGGAGATTCGCAATCAAATGCTATAGCTGTATAATTTGTGAATGGTTTTATAATGCTAACAATATAATTATGTTAAATTATTAAAACATTATTCTCAACATTTATTTAAGCAACTTATATACAAACAGAAACGCCGTTACCCACTTATGGCAATCATAAAACCGAATAGGACGCGCAACAGCGGTTAGAAATTGCATTCGCAAAAACTTCACCCCACGATACACCGGCGCACGTAAAATGTAATGGGAAATTACTGTAAAATAAAAAAGACGCCCTTAAACGTGAACCCTTATTGTTACGGCAATTTGGGTAAGGTTCCCCAGCAGAACTAAGAATTCCTATAACCTTCAACCAGCAATAAGCGAGTTTCCCTCGAGTGCAAGATCATAAAACTCGGACGGTTTTAATCGAAACGCTCTGAGTATTATTGTTTCGCTAGAATCGTCCGCGGCGACATGTTTTGAATATTGATTGCACCTAACAATAGTTAGATGTGCCTAATCGATGTTTTCCTGATTCGTCGATATAGATAGTAACTGTTATCGGTTACAACGAATCTGGAACTGATTAATCGATGGGGTTAATGTACGAAGACTATGCTTTGGAATTCGTAAATTGAAAATTAAACTGAGGGCAACGGTCGTTTCGTCCTATTATTTGTTAATTTTAAAGAATTGAAATTCAAAATTATAATAAAATAATTAAATAAGCTCTTTTTAATGTCCCAGTCTTAGGCAGTTAAATTCGTTTTTTATGAGTTAGGTTATATATTTTATTCCCAGTTTCACAATCGTTCGAGACTATAAAGTAGCAATGAAAACATTCTGGCAATTAATAAAATGTATAATAGTTCACACTATTATAATAATAAGGGAAGTTCTCAAGCGTACGCTATAAATAGTACTTCAAAACGTAATCCTCTGAACGAAGCAATTAACTTTTTAATTTCACTCGATCATAAACCGACGCGTACGCCTATCGGTAGCCACTGCCCGCTGAGCGAAAAAAAAAACAATCTTGATTAAGATAGCTACTCACTACACGCTTCTGTTGTTCGGTAAGTAATAACAGAAATTAAAAGCAATAAATACTGTAGATACATTTTTATAATGGTTCAACAATTTTATATTAGATTAGAAATAAAATCTGTGAAATATTTGATGTCCTTAAGTAAGTAAATGAATGTGATAGACTGGATACCGCAACAGTAGCTCACTCTCAAATAGGTATCAATCTTGTTACGCCAACGCATCTTGATATAATTACGGCGAGATTTAAATAACACCGGACAAAAAAGTTAATCTTGCGTATCCATTAAGATATCAAACATCCTGTCTATTTCTTTCTACAACGTTTTGTTAATGTACAACGCATTAATAAGCTATCACGATACTATTAATTAACATTTATTCACTTGTTTTTCTAGACCGATACCTTATAGGTAAATAAGTAATTTCAACTAATATGTTTATCCAAACCGCCTTAATACTTTTTTCCTTGTTTTTACGATATTGTGAAAATATAATCTAAAGTTTCCGCTAATCTTATCAAGTAATCTCGCAGTATTAAAATAGCCCATGAAACGTTTCACCAAAATTAACCCTGGTAGTGCCATGGCGTAGGCATCTATCCCTAAATAACGTTCGTACGTGCAAGAAGGAAGTATTAAAGTCGTACAAGTTAACCCCACGGATGCCGGGCCCCGGAGACCCCGCGCGCTCTTTAAATACATCCGATAAAAAACTAAACGACACCCCTCGGATCTATGCAAAAAACAACCCCCGAGGAAAAAGCAAATGGAAACGTCCATAAAGGAAAATTTATCCGCAAATTAATTTGTAGCGGTACCAAATAAAATTTAAAGTAATTCCGGAGCGTGTACCGTAACGATTGATAGCTCGGAATTTTTATAATAGATTTGTCTCGTGGAATTTCGATAAGTTTCTGACAGTAATACTCGAGACGTTAGAGTTTATCTGTTAAGTGACTCGAAGAAGCGGCTCCCGTAGTAATTATAGGATTAAGATAAAATATGTTACGGGTTTTCTTTTAAAAGTGTACTATAATAATATATAAATTCTTCACGAAAATTATATTTTAATCACTAATTTCTTAATGTCACATTAAGGCTTAGGTGTTACAACAAATAAAAAGTGATATATCTCGGTCTCCACATTCCCGCCGGCCATATTCAATTTGTCATATAACTATGACAGTTGCATATTTATATTTAGGTAATCTTCTGTGGGAACAGTGTGACGAAATATTGGAATTTTCGCTATTAGAATTGGCCTCCAGCGGCCATCTCTTCTTATATTCTACATTGAGTGATTTATCGCACGCACTGGCACATTAGATTTTTATGTTAGTATCTTGTAGGTTGTAAATAACGTCGGCTGTTCCCGACCCACTTGGAGATTATTACAGATTTATTTATTATTTAGACCTCTTGATGGATGGCTGCAGTCGGTGTGTTGTTTGGCTCAGTGAACTTTGGCATTGATATAAATAATATGTTTGTGTTTGACCTTTAGACTATTATTACACAGCATAACCCTTCTTTTTGGCTTTACCGTAATCGTATAAAAAAGGTTGTGTGGGGTTTCTTTATTGTTTTCTATTGCTCAACAGTCGTTTATGCTTCAGTTAATTGTTTTAATGTATCAAGATATATAACGGCAAATTTGTGCCATTATTAACTTTTTTACATCTATACAATAGCGATAATAAGATAGAGCTATACGATTTGACCCAAAATTATAATCGACTGCTGTAGTTTTATGAATTTAGTGGACGTGTTATGATATTATTTATATGTAAGTCATGACATTTAATTACACAACTTACTGAATCCTGACATTAAAGATAGCCGAACCCCGCCGAGGCTGTTGAAACTTCTAATCCAATTCTTTCGTATAATTGCCTAATCTTTCTACTTTAAATAGGTGGTGTGTAATCCCGGGCACATTGCCCCGGGGCAAGGTGAACTAACCGACCCTGAAATGGTGATTTTTTTCTCTTCTAAAGTTCCCCATTATAAGCTTGCGCAAGTGGAGCGGAATTAAACAAGGGAGAACTAGATTTAGAGCCAATTTTACAGCGCGTCTTATATTGATTGTACCTAATGTCGTTTTTTATGCGTCGTTTGTTCTGTGATGTACCTCTTCTCGAGACAAAACGGATCATAGCTGTTCTGGGAAAGTTTTTTTTAATGTTACACATAATAATTAATTTTAATACAAAATTAACTAAGAATAAAATAATTAAGGCTTTTTAGCTTGTACACGATTTGAATTATGATAAATAATTATTTTTAAGAAGCCAACAAAAGCTTATCATATCATTTAATTATTGATAGTAATTAGACTTAAGTTATGGCAAAAGAAACAGCTCGAAAAGCGATGGACAAAGAAACCCCAGAGACGACAAAAACGTAAGTGCAATTTGTGATGCCTTAAATATTTACGAGTATATCGAAATTATTATTTGGATTTAGGGATAAAGGTTCAAATTTACGGAACAAACATTTGTAAGTGTTCTATAAATACTTTGAAAGAGATAATAGGCAAGTATCTTTAACAGTTCCTTTGACTAAGAAAAATATATCATTCGCAACTTAACCCCATCATGCAATATCTTCTACATGATGTCGAGACACCTACTTTAGCTCTTGTTCTATGCGATCCTTTTAATAATCAATTATAAAAGTGTATTGCATACCACTCAGTAGGTAAGTACGCACGTCGAATGCACATGTTTTAATCAACATTCCGACAAAAGCGTCAAGGTAGAGGTAAAAGCAGTAATGGTAGCGCTATTTGCATAACTTATAGATCTATGGTCGTCATAGTAGTTTGGCAATTATCAATATTAACAGAGGGTGTCAAAATTTGGGATTATTTTTGTACTTTGGTGTCATCGATGTTATACAAATCCGATTTGATTTTAAAGCTTCTTGTAACAAAAAAAAACTATGTTCATAGTCGGCAGTTAGGTACACACTATTTAAACACAAATATTTTAAATCATAACACAAAACAAAATTAGATAGACTGAAAGATTTTGTTTTATATTAATGAAAGGGATGTTTCTTATGATATAAGTCTTATTGCAATTTTGTAGGTAGCCTGAGGTATACGAGACACTTTATTTGGCCTTTTGACATCAAAAACAGCCTAAAATCATAGTATTTTCATCACAATCATAGTGTAAAGGAAAACTCTTACCTATTTATGTTTAGAATCAGTTTATTATGGAGTTAAAAAAAAAAATCTGAATAAACAAGAAATTTACTGTTAACTGTGTCACATATTCGGCACTGAACGAGAGGGCCTGGTACCTCTATCTATATCTGATCTGGCTATAAAAATAAATATCAACGATGTTATTTATGGCTGTACAGCTCGAGTCGTTTGCTGATGTACCGTTTAAATGAATGTGTCTTGGAAAACATAGTTTGTAAATAAAATCTGGTCAAATGTAAAACATAAAAATCTTCCACGCACACATCTTATTTAGGTACATGTTTGTCTCATTTTATTTCACAACTGATAAAGGTTTTATTCGTCACCCTGACTTTGGTAGATCTTTATTAACGGGCCGATAGTGAACAACTAACAATGCGTTTTTATTTCACGTTAGCGACATATTGAACCAAACAGTTTCAAGGTTGTAACGATAGGTATAGATGTTGGAATTAATGGTAATTTAAAGATTGTGTATACTAAGTTACTAAATTTAAATTAATAATGAACATTTAATTTTAATTAACAGCATAGCATTTTTGTTTTTATCCTTTTAACCCTTAAGATTTTGAGCCTTATAAGCTCACTTGAATCTAAAATATTTTATTTTAGTTATTATTCGTTCAAAAAAATGACCTTAACCGACTTCCGATCCAGCATCGGGTATAATTTCGCTGACATTATCGCATTAGCATACAAATCGTAGCCCATTATCTTTATATGCGCGTGTATAGTCTAGACGAATAAAATAATCATGAAAAATATGTTAACAAAACAATGTATTATAGTATACTGTCGCCGTGATAGCTGATTAGTGTAGCGCGAGTCTTGCGTGCCAAGGTTCAGGGTTCAAATCCTGGCTAGCACCTCTGGATTTCTAAAAATCGATGTGCTAATTAATTACATAGATTTATACGTGATGCAGTCCGCATTGTTTCATATAAACTTACACCAGCAATGTCAATGAAATTAAAATAAAATACATAATTACTTTACCCGTTCACTGCAACCCATAATTCCACACCACTTTTTAACATTCTACTATTTGTTAGGTATATTACTTGCTGTTCGATTCTAATATTAGCGCTTGCATCGGCCGTTCGGTTCGCATTCCACAACCTACATTCCATTGTTGACACGTGGTTAAGGAAGTGGGCGACAGTGCGGGCTGGTACGCGTCCCACATGGTGCCCTATCAACTGCGTCTCTTTGTGGTTAAATGATAGAGTATTGTTTATTAACACCGTATTTGGTACGGTAATACTATGAGAGGTATTCTAATGTTAGATATGAACTATAGATAAAGCTACTTTGTACTAAATTATGTGAAATAATGTTATATCTTCTATTTCGGTTTTACTGGCTTTTGTTCCAGAATTGTTTGAGATTAAGGTGATTTTGTTCACTATTATTTCAGTTAAAAGACAGATTATGAGTATGAACTTGGCATTTAGATTAGAATTACATAAGCAATTGCGATTTTTATATACATTTTACTGTATATGGGTGCCATGAGGTCATTTTCTGTCATAAATGTACAGGATGTTATCGTCTTTATCGTGCAAATGTAGCGTTTAAGCCTTCTAGGTGCCGTCTTTTTTTTTAGGGACTTGTCCCACCAGACCCTCCCACCACTGTAACTACTGTAAGCCAGGATCGACAATGGTAACCAATAATGACGTCGAGGTTTGACCCTCTACGAGTCCCGGGGAAAAGTTAAATTGTCTTGGAACCCGCACGAATTTAATCGAAATAAATAATTGGAGTTGGAAGAAAAAATTAGGTGCCCTCTTATAATTAATACCTAAAATAATACACACATTCATGTTCATGCTGAAATATACATCTGTTCCAATAAGTCATGTATGTACCAGGACGCAAGTACCAATTTACTCACTCACAGCACTCGAAGGGTTACAAATAACACAATGAGATTTGTGAGACAGGCCGCTGTCCCGTGGTCCGTGGGTGGGTTATGACACGTCTCGTTAGCCGGGTGTGTTGTTTATCGACGGGTTATGTATAACCTTGTAATTTTTTAAGTTTGTTAGGGAATAAATACTTACTTTGTAAGAGTTATTAGCAGGTTTGATTCAACTTTTTCCATAGAAAATATAGGGTTCACATATGACTTTTATTTCATAAAAGACCCTATTTCAAATTGCCAAACCCCATGACAAAACTTGCAAAGTATGAGGACATGCAACTGGAGATAATAGCTCAGCATCAGACAGTGGTCTTCGATAATAATTGAGTGTGGGCGGTGCGTGGTGCTTACAACAATATTCTCTAATCCTAGCAACTCAGTGCATGGTATTTGCAAAAGCCTAGTAAATACAGATCAATACGTTATGCATGAATACTTAGCAGGCAGTAGGATTAGGGCGATAACACACCGTTGGGCGTGCGTCAAACCGCGACGGGGTACCGGCGCACGTAGGAGTCCGTCAAGCCGCCAGGTGTGGCGGCCGCCTTATTTATAGCGCACCGTGGGCCCGCAGATTTATAACAACCAGTGTTTATAGCAGAGGAGGTGGCTGATAGTATTTGTACCTCGTCCTCTAAACTTCATATCCCAAGGGCCTGTTTCAAAATCGTCAGATACCATTTATTCTCTGAATAAATTTCAATCTTTGACAGATATTCATATGGAAAAACATTTAATACATCATAGTTTATTTGAAGAATAAACATTATCTGACGATTCTGAGAGTGGCACTACACCAATCGATCGATTATCGATCGATAATACACACCACCTGACATGACCATGTCAATGATAGGCACAAACAGTCTGGTCAGAAGAGGGATAGAGCTATGCCAATAAATAAGACACACTGTCAGCTACTATTTTGCACAGCCCTGCCTCTTTAAATCAGTCGCCTCATCAGATCGTGTGGAGCGGGTACCGTTGTTAGCAGGTTTAAACAATCTTTCCAAGATAGCTCACCAAAAAGACGTGAGGAATAATCTCAAGAGCAATAATTTATTGAATCCTTCTCTCGGCAGCCTCCTCGCCTGCGTCTCTCATCTCATTATAAATTAGTTGTTTGCGCATTAACAGCGCAGAACGCACTCGCTCGTGGCACGGCGAGTTACTGCGATCTTTGTTTATACTGGCCCGTTCCTGATAATGCTTTATGCGCACCATTGTATCTCTGAGTTATTAACTACAAATTAATATTTTGTATAACATTGCAGAGGGTGGAATAGAACATCGAACGTGCCATGATCTATACATCTATGTAGTATGATCGCCGGCTGTCGGGTACTGGTTCTTAAGATTTCTGACATCAGGATATATCAGAGTGGGCCCCTCTTAGTTAATTCGTTGTGTTCAACTAGAGTTTTTATTTCTACTTAGAGGCTGGTTTTCAATTACATGCAAGTTTTAATAACACTCTACAATTCTACATTTATTTGATTTTGTGTTAGAATCGTTCAACTCGTTTTCAGTAGGTATATTGTGCACCACCAAATTGAAGTCGTGAGCCATAATAGGTATTAGCGCGACGTCGAACAGGTCAGTTAACTATCAACATTCGCTTAATTGCGTGCTAAACAACTCTACAGTCTTATCTCCATGCCCTCAGCGCATCACTTTCTTCGCTAAAACCTTTAAACCAATCTCCGCAACCCGTTTATCCAAATGGCCTCGCTAAAAACTCCAAAATGACGTCACATAAACTCGCTTCATTACTTTCCTAACAAAGATATTTGGTATCAACGGAATCCGTCCAAAGCCTGCTTTAGATACAGCCAACCCTTCTTTCGTCGGGGTTTATTGCAACCCCACTCATTAAGGAAGGGTTAAGATTGAGCTGCGGAGCCTCATGGACCCGCCGATGCAGCTATGCAGTATTTCAAGTCGAATTAGCGGAAAGTTAGCTCGCTGAGTTATTAAGCGCCTCGCAAGGGGATCCAGTGAATTTTCCGATGCTTTAATTTAAATCATGACCCTTTTATTTTGGAACTAATACAATGACGTCATTGCCAAGGCTGCGATATAAACTATTAACATCTTGATTACTATTTTTAAACCAGGAGGCAGTCTTCGTAGGTGCCTTTGACTTATACAGATGACAAGTTTACTATTTCATTTCCCAGCCTCAAGTTTATGTGAGCAAATTCTGTAAAAACATATAATAATAATCTCGTTACCATGTAACTGCCTACAATCAAACCACAAATCACTCTAAAAATCAATAAATTACAAATAAAAAGAGAAAGTTACAGTCCTGATTTAAATCCGTAGAATGTACTAATTGTCAATTTTGTTACTGACACTTTTATACGTCCTAAATTTCTTGTTACTAGCCAAGAAATTACAATGTGCCTGAAGCTATTAATTGTGGAAGTAAAGTTTGGATAGAGACAGTAAAAATACTTGAGACCAAATCACTGCAATAAAACGTTACAACCTTCCAGACGGGCTCGGGTACATGTTATTAGTGAATTGAAGATTAGAATATAGAATGTTAAGTGAGACGTGAAAGCAAAATGTTTTCTACCTAAGGTCATAAATTAATCGTAACTCGTGAGTCGTGACCGTTTAGTAGTGTGACTAGTAGTTATCCCATTGCTATCATTACCCAATGCAATCCTCAAAGCTCAGGTTTAGATCTCGGCATCTCGTTTCGGCTGGAAATTTTCCTTAAATAAACTTGAAAACATGCATGATATAAAAATATTAATAATTTATTTAGTGTTTTATGGTATAGCAGAGCTCATATAAAACATACAGACGAACATAGAACCTTTTTTGAAGGCGGTTAAAAATAATAAACACCTTCCTACATTTATATAAAATAGTCGGGTTGCAGTTATTCTGAGTCTAGTTTGTATGTTTCTAGTCCAGTCTGTTTCATCTATTCTTTGTCCAATATCTCGAAGCATTGTAAATCGCCGCGGGCGATATTCGAGCGTCTGTCGGGCGGTCGAAATAATTTAATTAGTAGTAGTAATTACGTACGCACGAGCGCGCGGGCGCGGACAGGTGCGCGCTGCGTCATGTGTCCGTTCTACTCTCTGATGATTGACTTGTTCAATCTTTAAAGTATGAAGTAAGTAAGAAACGTCGAAGGTGATTTTTGCAAATTCGAAGATGCTTTCTCATAATATATGTAACGATACCGCGATACTTACAAACAAAGATGAAAGATGCTGCCAAGCTTAACATTAGGATTTTATCCCTGTAGTTATTATTTTTGTATTTATTATAGTAACTTTAGACGTTGAAAACCAAATATTATGAAAGATATCCATGACACTAATAATATACCAATTTATTATCTAATGGGAGCATTAAGTCAAGGGAGGCAGGATTTGTATTAAAACCTGATGCAATTAAACATTGAAGTACATTTGGCATGAACAAACAGATAAATCTAACAGATTAATCAGAAGACAAACCAACCGATTGTCCAACTGATATAACCAGTTTCACTCTTAACTTAAATCTGTTAATCTGTCGTCTAGAATGTTGCAATAAGTAGTTCGAATTAGAAATAACAAGTCATTAACCGACGCAAGCCGAGTGATTGATGCGGCGACCGCGTATCTAAAGAACTGATAACTTGACTTGGTACTAATTAACATTTGTTTTACGTTACGCAATAATCTTTTACCTAGAAATCATCTGCTACTTTAATTCAGACTTTATTGCAGGTAGTAAAAGTACAAAATAGCAGTTCTGCTGTTTCATTATGTTAATATGTTTTTGCATTAAGGTTTTCATTCGTAGGTGCGCGCAAGGGAATGCAGTCGGACCCGCCAGTTATATGCTGGTTAGTGCGTTTAGTTCACATTTGTTATAATTAAAATGATAGGATCTGTGTTGTGGATAAGTTGTGGCGGTGCCAGTGTCGATCCTAGGATTATAACAAACCTAGATATACAAATATCTTAATTTTAAACCCAACCTTAGAAGGTGTTTGCTTGTAGTTAAGTGGTAGTAAGTAGGAAACAAAACAAAATTTTAAGTAGTTTTTAACTAAAATCCCTAATCGACAGGTTTCTCAAAGTCCCATGTATGACGTAGGCAGTCGTACTACATACCTACGCTATGTTTGAAAACTTAATAATAAATATTAATTTATTCTAGTATGTACACATTATGCCTAGGTTCATGATTGTGATCATTTTATGATGAAATTATTCAAGGTTTATTTTTGGGATTTTTTTATTATCGGTATTTCAATCAAGTTTATAATATTTAATTTGCTGTATCTATATTGCGGCGGAGGCATGAACAGTACAAAACGAGTACAGTGTCTGCCTATGCATTACTCTAAGTATCATTTGCAGCGCGACTTACATTCCTTTATCAATAAATATATTTTGCAATAATAATAATATATCAGATATTGCACGTAAACAAATAAATTATTATTAAGCAATGATGTAGCGGCTCGGGTTTTGGGGTTTGAAATAGACCTACTAAACGGTAGATTCGGCTTACTAAACACAATACCCTCGAATTTTACTTTTCAAACTACAGACACTTACCAAATATTGCCAGAATTATACCAGAATTATACCAAGGTTATGACTGAAAACAAAAATAGATTGAAATTTGGATATTGATGAGAGGTCAAGGTCTCTGACGAGTTACGCGGTCTCAAGTTATTATGCGAGGTTATGCAATTTGAATGAGGACAGTAATAAACCGTAGATTTATTGCAATACTGTTTCCAATTATAAAATCTGACCGTTACCTGACTAAAATTTGAATCTCACTCTTTTAGTACAAAGAAGTATTGCCGTCTTGTTTCCACATTACAGATCTCACAAGTACTATTCATGGTGCCTACTTTCAGAAGTTTAAAATGTAACTAACTCAAACTTCCCTTAAAAAATAATTTATATATAGTTATTTATATAAATTCCAAAAGTAAAACAATAAAACATTATTTACGTGTAATTTGCCGCGTCTTGTGGTTTCTAATGTTTGGAGTGACTTACGTATGGGGTAACCGAGGTGTTATAGCTTTACTAACTGCCGGATTATTGTGCCCGAAATATCGATATTAACCTAATGTACCTACATCTGGAGGCAGTGCCATCCTGATTGTAAATACGTTTGTGGAAATGTTACTTTCTTATATTTGTTTGGTAAATTGTATTCGTTATACGTTATTGGTCATACTTTTACTTTCTAGATATAAAAGTCACCCCAATCTCATTGTAATATTTATAATATAATATGTTTTTCTGCAATAAGTTCAGCGAATAACTAATCCAAGACACATTGTTATAGTTATTGGTGCCTTAACTCAGTATTAGAACAATTCCACTTAGCACCGTCTCAATCCTTTCGCTAGTCGTTCAACACTTAAATTATATGATCACCACCCAATTCGGTAAAAGTATTCCGCGTCACAGAGTAACAATAACAGTAACCATACTGGCTCATTACTATGCGTAGCGGCGTGCGACCATCAGAAATCACTAGGCTATCGACACCGCTCAATACACCGAATAGATTTTTTGCCACAAGTGCATGATATATATTTGTCGTAAAAAGCGGCTAGAGTATCGGGGAGTCGTAAAAATAGATGTAGGAAAGCGTAACGCGCTTTCCGCATCAATAATTCAAGATTACTGCTGAGGACGGGGGTGAAGTGCCGGTTCTAGTATTTACCGAGATCTGTGGTCGCCTGATGTGATTTGATGACAGTGTTTGGAAAATATTGACGTAATCTTAATTAGTATACTACCACCTATGAAGAGGTTTAACCATTTTAAATGATTAAATAGCTGAATTTTAATCAAACTTTGCCAGATATGATAAATATAAGACAAGCCTGTATTTTTTTTATTCAAGCATGGCCTCCTGTTTTTTTTAGTAAGCTTGACTCCTTAACTTTGATAAATTCAGATGTCGACGATGATGCTAAGTCAAAAATGTATCCGTAATCTTGTCAGTCAACTCTGCGATTTCCTTTATCGAATGAATACCTCTAAACACGGCACCCTCCGCGGCGCTGCGTCGTCGCGTAGCTCCCCGCGGCACGTACGATCCGTCGTTATTGTATATCTTTTTAAATGTGCGGCGTTATTTTTTTGACAGGCCGCCATCGCGCCACTAGCGACCACGCAGCCGTGTCCCATGTCCCCCGTACAATTTCATCACATTTTATTGCAACGAAAAATCCGAATACAAAATGTTTTGTGGAAATAGCAGGCAAGTTAGTTAAATACTTGCCTATAAAATATGGGCTCTCCTCAGAGTCGAATGTCGACGCGACTTAGTTTACTTTGGATAATTTATGTGTGGTTTCTCTATCTGAAGCTATTTTATAAAATGTCTTCAAAATAATTATATCGGCAAGTTCAGATCGAAATCAGCAGGCATCCCGTCTGCGCGGCGGACGCTTCGGCGCTGGATCCATTCAATTTCGCGTCTCCGGCAATAAAGCGTGATTGTCACGCACGTACACATTGCATAAAGCGATGTTATAAGCGAAGAGCTAGCGAAAACAACGATATACCTTTGAAAGGGACAGCACCTTGCATAAAAATTATATGAATCTTCCTCTCTCCATTACCTATTGTACCATTACCTATCCTCCGTGGTCCACAATGATGTAACACTTATTACCTTATTATCTAATACAAAATTTCATTTTTTACATCGTGGGAAGCAATAAATATAAGTATAATGAGTATGATTCGTTGGGTTCTGCAGTCTACGATACGTATGTATCATATATGAAAAGTGTTAATTATATTTCCAAATATACCGGTGTTGAAAAATTTACAGCAAATTTTTCAAAGGCTGGAATTTTCGTCAAATCAGGAACTTCTCATATTATAATTTACCCAATACTTTGTAGTGTGTCTTATATGTTGAGATAGATGCCTGGTCGCGTTTCGCCGCCGCATACGTAGCTTGACGTTTCTATGATATCGCTGGTCTGCGAGTGACTCCACCGCACAAAGACCTGCCTACAAGTACATTTTGCCAAATGAAATTGTGGCAGGTATGTTATTGGTTTAAAATAATACCAAATATGGAAATCTGCAGTTCATATTTGACATACAAATATTAAGAAGAAGTAGTTTTCCAAAGCATTATATTGTTTTTAGATCAAGCTATAGCACTGCCTCTCCGAGTACATCCGCCGCGATCGCAACGGGCCCGGGCGGCGCAGGGGCCGGCGGCCGCCCCCGCAGGGTGGCGTTTAACGCACGGAGGGGTTTCGAAAAAAATAACATTTTTTCCACGTTGTAGAGTTACTGTTTCTGACTTATGGCTATAGCCAACTGACAATTAAAGGCAGTACAGTTCAGTATATATTTTTGAAATAATATTCTTCGTCAAGTCTTAAAACTTGCCACAGAAGCATCAACGTCATAAAAAATATTCAAAAATGATTAATACCACAATTTAAAATTAATAAAAAACGGAACAAAAAGCTTGTAATTTTACGCAAAAACACATCGGTAATTACCGAGCGCGTGTTTTACCGAATGTGGGTCGTGGTACACGCTCTGCGTCGATTTCATGGCGATCCGTGACGAATGGGTTACTTATTGCCTTCCTGATTCTGCGAACGATGAGAATCATCTGTATTTTATGTAATAAATAAATTGCATGCAATATATCTGTTCACCTTGCAGAAATTATATTATTATTATACACATCCTAGTTACACTGAAGTTTGATATAATAGATCCCCTTATACCCCCAGGGGTATCCTGGCAACTATAAAATAAAATGTGTGATCTTCTAGAATGTCATTATTGTATTATATTAGTACCTAATTATTAGTAATGAGATCAAACTTGAACCTATGGTAAGCATGCTTGCTTACCATAGGTTCAAGTTTGATTTACAATTTTTTATTTATCGGATCAATTTATCTTTATTATGTTCTTATACAAAGTATAAGCGTGAAGGTAGGTAGGCAAGCAAGATCGTAACCCTCTGCGATCTTTTAAGATGAATCAGAGATAATAGGCAAGTGTGTCGTGCCATTGCCACGGAGTGCAATGAGCAAGTACCCTGGACAATAAATCTCTAATGTAAGGTGTCATAAAGATGATAATTACACTAACTGGTTTGACCTATTGCAGGCAATTACTGCTGTTATTTTACTTTTGTTATGTTTAGTTAGTAGTAAACGTTCACATTTGCTTGTTGCTACTGCCATAATAGGTAAAATCTTACTGACTATGTTTAAGCTGGGAAAAAAATATCTTACTCAATGTCACTACTAGATTGAATACCGTCAGATGAGTAACAAAAAAAATAACTTAACAGATTATTCCCAATTAAAATCCGGCAAATCCCTAGTTTCCAACAATTCCGGCAACCGATACCCCTGTGTCGCGGGAGAGGCATCGATTGACCGAATCTGGGGCCGATCCGGCGGGATCGGCGCGCGTAATTCCTCCGCTAGGTACGTGCTTCGCGTGCGTAATACGCGCAATCGCTCACCCCATTACGCTACGATACGGATGTGTAGTGCAAATTAGGAGTTGGAGCGAAATAACTTCACAATCGACTACTTAGGTACAGGGCGAGACATGAAACTGGTAATCAATTCTGTGTGAGTACCTACCTAATTTGAGTTGCCTATTTTTACTTCATTATTCTGCGCCTGTAGAGTTAAATTTTAAGAGAAAATATCTAAAGGATTTCGCCTGATTTGTACCAACCCTTGAATCAGGAGTACCCAAAGACCTTTTAACAAATTTGGCTTCGTATAACCAGTCGTAATCACTGAACAAGACTATTTATTCGTTCAGTGCTTAAAATGAAATGAGTCCTAACGTTTCTGCTCTGTAACGATGGACACGATAATCATAAAACAACATGTGTGGGTACCTATCTACACAAATAAATAAAATTGGAGTGTCTGTTTGTAATATCAAAATAACTATTTTCACTAAATGCATATGAAAGTACATACAACACCTATAGCAAAAACGTGATTGATTTTTTTTGTCTGTCTGTCTGTCTGTCTGTGTGTTTGTTCCGGGTAATCTCAGAAACGGCTGGACCGATTTTGACGGGACTTTCACTGGCAGATAGCTGATGTTATTAGGAGTAACTGAGGATACTTCAATTTTAGAAAAACCATTAGGGTACTGCGTAAAAAAATAAAAACACATGTAATCAAAGAGTATCTCCGAATCGGCTGGACCGATTTTGACGGGACTTTCACTGGTAGATAGCTGATATTATAAGCAGTAACTTAGGTTTCTTTTATTTTACAAAAACAAAATTTAAAAAATTGGTCCCGTCGCACTGCCTCAGAACGCGGGAGCGGGCTTTTTTGTTAATTAAATTCCACACGGACGAAGTCGCGGGCTCAGCTAGTAAGTTCTATAATTCAAGTCATAGCGCGCCTCGCTGCCGCCCCTGACTCGCACGTTCATATACAACGCATTACTCGGATCGATGTCTGATCAAAGCGGAGGCAATCAGCCTGCTCGCGTGCCACTCACTATCGCCTCTATTGTCTCAGAATAAGGACTTGATTCGACTCCAATACACTGAACCCATGTTCTGAAACGCAGTTGACGAAGGAACTTTCTGAAATTTCCTGAAGCTTGGTTGACATACTCATATCTTCTGTCATAATGGAAAAAACTGACAGAAAAGCAAACCGCTCATCTTACTATATTATAGCAATTCGCCAGGGCAACACATTATCTATTATAGCAATATTTCGTGCACAAATTCATTTGCCAGTTATCTTGTTTTTAAGTAGTCTGAGGATATGATACCTGTTTATACCCATAATATATCTTCTATTAATACATAGTTCAATATTCCTCTAACGGGTCGTGAACAGACAAACATGTAATTATCGGTATTTTTATAGTTTTGTTTGCTGCGCCCGCGTCGCGAGGAACCGTCGGCCTTGATCGCGCACGCGTCCACGTCTACCTACTGCGCATTATGTCGATCGTAGGGTAAACAAAGATGTCTGCTGAATAATGATCTGTTCTAAATACTTACATGTAAAATGATAAATAAATTTAATTCATTTTCACATAAAAACTAAAAAAAACTATTCAGGTTTAAAAAATGTTTTATTATTCGATTTTCTGTAATAGGTCTAAATATACTGGTGGGCAAAACTTGCTAATTAAAAGCATAATTCTAGACTGTGGTCTGAAGCCTTTGAAAATATGACGACATTGTTTATGTTCTTAGAAATTCTGAACGTTCGATAAAACGTTCTCTCCTCGTCTGGATTCACCACATTTTATATGTACAGTTTGTCTCCAGTCCTAGAAGTCGCAGGAGCATCAGATACATAACATTACTTCAGTAATTAGCCAATACGTACACATCTCACATGATAGACATGTCTCCGTATATCTGGGATCTGCATGCGTAGCTATTCCACGGCTAATGAGTCAGATTATCTGCATAGAACTGATAGTACATTGTTTCTATTTCCTGACAGTATATTTTCCTCTTATAAACACACATGCTTATAAACAAACGGAATCTAAAACATGTTTTCATGGTATCGTAAGATATATATTAGTTATTTTCGGTTTCTACACTAACCCTTCGCTCCATAGGAGTGGGACACTAGGGATACTATAAAAATAAGAATGTAGAACATTCCACAGCACTTAGAAATAGTTAAAAAAAATACAAAATTTTTAAAGTCGACTCTATCAGCTATTCGAAATAACATATTTAAATGCTATCGTACCTACTCGTACCTACTCGTACTTGTTCCAATGTTAACAAGCATACACAACAATAATCCGCACGCTTAGCAATCAATACAATATCGCGATCGAAGGAAGTTCATTAAGATTATAATCGCCGCCAACGATTTGCCGAGTCCCGACCGATCGATCCCAAATCCTATCAACGATCGCGCAAAAAAATCATTTGTAGTGGAGCTTTTACAAAGGGCAACGGAAATGCTGCGGTTTTGCAACGGTCAACGACATACAATGTAGGTATCCTACTAATATTATAAATGTGAAAGTTTGTGAGTGTGGATGTATGTATGTATGTTTGTTACTCCTTCACGCAAAAACTACTGAACGGATTTGGATGAAATTTGGAACACAGATAGTTTATAACCGGGATTAACATATAGGATACTTTTTATCCCGATAATCCCGAAATTTTTGTTACGTTAAATACTACGCGGACGAAGTGGGGGCACAGCTAGTTTATTTATAACTAGCTGTGCCCGCGACTTCGTCCGCGTAGTATTTACCGTAACAAAAATTTTGGGATTATCGGGATAAAAAGTATCCTATATGTTAATACCGGTTATAAACTATCTGTGTTCCAAATTTCATCTAAATCCGTTCAGTAGTTTTTGCGTGAAGGAGTAACAAACATACATACATACATACATACATACATCCACACTCACAAACTTTCACATTTATAATATTAGTAGGATGGTTTGAGTAATTAATTACTATTTTGTGTACAATTTATTTTACAGTAGCTTATAAACAAAATCAAATTCTCAAGTGAACGCTACTGTCCGATTCCATAACATTTTCGTATCTAGCAGCGCCCTGAACAGCGTTAGTGTAGTTTAAATGTTATATAGTGGTTCTTATTGAGGAAACCTAGGAGGATATAGTTGTTTAAGTGTTCTTCTTCTCTTATTCACAATAGTTATGTTTTGTTTTGGAAATTCAGAAATACGCAGCATTTACTAGAGCATGTATACAATCATCTTAATAGACGCGTACGCGCCACGTCGTGACACACGGAAGAGATTGCGATCGGCGTGTCATTAATCACAGGAGATCACGTGCGACGTGACCGCTGCGCGCGCTACCGGACGCAGCCGCCCGCCCCGTGTGTCACCAGCTTTAGGGCTTAAAATAGGGGGGTGCATATGTGGCGTCCAGGTCTGAATCCTAGATTACAAAGACTCTAAGAATAATAATACATCTATAATGCCTCAGTAGTATTATTTATCGTATCTCGTACCCTGATATTTTGATTATATTATTGATTTCCATGTAAAGTCTCGGTAATCTTTATCGTTATTGATATCTGTTTCTTTTATTTATTATTGAGTTTCTGATTATTGCTTATTGAGTTACAGTTAACTGGAAATTTTCTGATTAGCTTTAATATTAGCAGCTTACTATCATGATGATGATGAAGTATTTTATAATAGTGGTTGTACCTACCTTGTTAGTAATAACCGGAGTAGGTACCGCATTCTGCACTCAGCGCCCCTCGCCCCCTGCGCAGGCGCCGCGCACCGGCTGATCTTGAAATGTCGGCCGATTATTTATTTTATCGTTTCGCGATAATTGCTTCTTAGATAAACACAAACTATGTGGCGGCCATGTTGCTATTGTTTATCTCTACACGTTGCTTTAATTCGTGTACGAATATAAGTTATTGAATACGTACGGGAGTTATAATAACAACGGGTGTAACTTTTTAAGCAACGTAATCATTATAATGGGTAAGTAGCTACAAAACTGATAAAGATTTTTTTAGCATTCGCTTCTATAGCGTTTGCCTACGTTGCCCATTTTTTTTGAGATCAGCACAGTTCTTAAATGACAAAGAATATTACATAGTGATCCCAATAAACTGAGATGAAATCCTTTGATTAACGCAACAAATACGACTCTAAGTTAATAGGTTGCAGACGGACCCGGCGCGCCGCGGCGCGGGCGGCGCCCGGGGCGAGCAGACGCGCGGCTTACGAGCGGTCGACACGCGACCTACTCACGCGCACCATTTGGTTTCAAAGCTTTGCGTGTTTTTGCTGAGTCCCACAAATACGTATTTTCAGGTTACATTGATCCAGTTATAATGGAGAAGGTTCATCACTGATAAATATTGAACTATGCTCTTGTTATAGAGATACATGACGTCAGACTAAGATGAACTGGTTAGATGAATATTTATGAACAGGCTTTGAAATTTTTATATGATCCTAAATGCAACAGCTGCAGCTTATCTAACCTAAATGGAGCAGTAAGTTCAATGAAAACAGTTGAATTTAACGATTTGTTACTAATATTATTATAAAGCTTGCGGAGCCGCGGTAGCCAATTAATTGAGCGCAACGTAACGCTGCTCGGATACCTGCCTATTAGCAATCAATATCTTATATGTATGTAATTATGTATTTTTACCTATCATTATGTTCATAAGAAGTTTATATTTATATATGACAGTTTTACTGTCCTGATGTATCCCAGTACTTAATCGAGACGTCACTCTGGTAATAGCGATACTGTGTTGTGCAAGAGTTAATATCTGGCTATATATTTCTCCTAAACAAAATACTTGAACTGTAGGTAAACATTGTACTATTAATACTATAGATTAATTAGTAATCCTACAATATACACAAACCTCGCCCACACAGCCTCCCTCTTTTGATACATTCCGCGCGGGTTCCAAGATAATTTAGTTTTTTCCTGAGACTCGAGGGTCAAACCTGAGCGTCATCGTTGGACATCATCGTCGATCCTGGCCTCCTGGCTTACAGGAGCAACAGTGGTGGCAGTGCGCGGCGACCTAGTACGATAGATAAAAGCCTCGTCAGCCCAACCCGCGCTCCAACACTAGTCGTGCGACAACTGCAGCGGCCCAAGGCCGGCGCAACTATCAATAAATCAAGAGACGTCATGTGGTTTTAAGTATTTTTTCTCCGTTTAATGCGATTAGAGTTACGAAATGGTATTTTATTGGCCGTACGTCCGAGCTGGTGAGAAGGCTAACGGCTTTCGGCGACGAAGGTCGCTGATCTTCTTTAATTGATTGTCTTTGGCCAGTTACACGTCGGGTTGTCTCAAGGTGGCGTTGTTAATCTCGATTTCTAATGGCGGAGAACATTCAAGTTACTATTTTGAAGCTTAAATCTAAAATACATTTTATCGATGCCTGGCTTTGACTCCTTTGCCAGCTACCTCCTTGTAGTGACCACGTGATCTCGTGGTCTGGAAGCAGTCCTTTGGTGCGGCGTTATAGAAATGATTGTTGCAAAATTTGCTCAGGTTTGAGTGTTACTTCAGGAACCATGAACATGATAGCTTCAGAAGCAAGGATTAATTTTGATAATTGTCATTACTTTTGATGCGTTTTATATCTTCAATTTTAAATGTCACACCACTCATTAACAACGGTGCATTTAGTCAAATATATAAAGTATCAGGTTCCTATTAAGTATCTAGGGAATGTCAAGTGATTCTCCGAATAGATATCGTAATGTCGATCTAAAACTCATCTCGATTCCATAAAGATGATAATCTGAGCATATTTCGGATACCCGGCGTTAGAAAGCGATCAGTTGCTACTTATATTCAATTAGTTTGACACTAAGTGCCACGTAAATAAATGCAGATGACCGCAAGCCACAGGTGCGGAGAGTACACATTACAACATTGATGTAACACACGGTAACAGAGATACGGTGGGAACAAAATTGTATGAAAATTATGGCTCTACTATGTAAAATTACTTCAACAAGTAAAAAATATTAAGAAACTAACCCGACTACGGAAATACATTAATTATATTCAGAACTTCCAACATATAGCGCTGGTAGTATTAATAAATGCTGAAATATATATACCTAGTCATCATCATCATCATCATCATCAGCCTATGCTTGTCCACTGCTGGACATAGGCCTCCTCTAATGAGCGCCATAGCGCCCTGTCTTCAGCTTGCCGCATCCAGCATCTGCCTGCAGTCTTTCGCAGATCGTCATCCCACCTGGTCGGAGGGCGTCCTACACTACGCTTGCCGAGTCGAGGTCTCCACTCAAGAACACGTTTACCCCAGCGGTTGTCGGTTCTTCGTGAGATATGGCCAGCCCACTGCCACTTCAGCTTGCTAATTCTTTGAGCTATGTCGATAACTTTGGTTCTCTGTCGGATGTATTCATTGCGAATCCTATCCTTCAGAGAAACTCCGAGCATAGCTCTCTCCATAGCTCGCTGAGCGACCTTAAACTGGTGGACCAACCCTACCGTGAGTGTCCACGTCTCGGCTCCGTAGGTCATGACGGGTAGGACGCACTGATTGAAAACTTTCGTTTTCAAGCATTGCGGTATGGATGATGAGAAGACTCGTACAACATATATTTTCGGTAGCTTGGTAGATTTATTTTATATTGTACTATATGTTTAATTATGAACTAAGAATTTTCTCTACTTTCATTAGACATCCCACTCGAAACGCCGGCCAAGAAATAATTCCACTTTGTTGGATTTAAAATCCGACATATTGATTTTGTTCGTATAAATTGCTTCCTATGTCACCTGGACCATAATAACAAATCCATTGAGACCCAAATCATCAAAATCGGATGGGAAGTTTATGCAGTAGGTACGGTGGTATATAAAAATGATATACAAACAGACATACATAGGCTGCTAAAAGCAAAACTCTTCCTTTTGGTTTTGCAATAGTCGGGTAAAAAAGTATAAATATCAGCCAAATTACACTTAAGAAATTATTGTTATCCTTATCAAAGGCTTTACACTAAGGCGGGATATTGGTTTCTTGATCGTTTCGAATATGTAGGTTCTTATTGTACATAACACATGCCAACAGCAACCTGCCGAGCTAATGACCCATTTCGTGAGCACGCTATTGCAGAATCGATTTGAATGTGGATCCATAAGCCGGAAGGCATTATTCAGCCTTCGATCGCGAATCCTCAAAAAAATCTATAATGGCACTGTAATCCTTACAAATGGTTATCGATTAGCAACAGAATCGATTGATAATCGATGTAGGTATTGAAATATCGAAAAAACTGTGCCATGGTGAGCGGAAATTAACGTTTTGTCTGTTGTTCGTCTGTGTTAAACGGTAATTTTGTTGGTATTGAGGGAATCGAAAGCGGTTTGTGCCGAGTGGTACGAATTAGGTAAGCTTCTGTGTGATATGGTATGGTTGTTGTTAATATTTTGACACAGTAATTTTAAGGCAAGCGTGGACGTAATTGGTTTGCGGTATGAATAGATAGTGTGTAGTCAATTTTCTCTGTTGATTCCACAAAGGTTTTCGTGCTGTATATAATGACTTAATTCGGAATGTGTAATTAGTTTAGGTGTAATAAAATGTCAAATCACATCAGAAAACACTTGTCACAACATGACAACAACATTTTTCCTTGTTAATAAAAGTTGAAGGCTCCCCAAGGATACGGTACTCTCAAAACCGTGTTAACAGGTCTTTCCGACAGCTAGTAGAGCTAACGTTTACCGATTATAATATCTCTTTTTACTATTATTTAACCGATTTAAACGAGTAGTTAACCCGTCGAGATACCTCCACAGTGTTATAGCCGCCTATAACCGTATTGATGTCAAAATAACTACTATTCAATTTTATTTTACATCTGAAAGTCTCGATTTATGGTTAACGGATTAATCTTTAGGATCACTTTCTGAACATAAAAATTCAGTGCAAAATTTATAAAACGGACGCCAGACGCTTGCAATCTCGGAGTACAATTGTTTCGACATTTATTAGCAATATTATGTCGATTAAAGATAAAATGTGTGAACTTTATCAAATTGCAGCGATGAGAATACCTTCACAAATTTCGTCTTCGGACTACTACTAGCTACAGTTTTCGTTGTTTACAACTTACCAGGACACTCTAATCTTGGTGATTATGAAGTCTCTATAGACTTCACTTCTCTAAGACATAAGGCTTATGAAAACTATATATACATATTCTTATTATTATACTATTATAATACATAAGCTTTATGCCTTAAGTCTGCCTACAGTTAATGTCCAAGAGACTGTTAATCCTGTTTTCTTTTATGATTTGAATGTGCTCTCCTAATACATATCTCTTGACAAACACGTAAACAGTATTGTCCCAAGAAAGCGACTGTTGATATAATAAGCACTCGCATTAAAAAAATATAAAAACTGTTGAATTTGTATCGTATCAATTGAAAAAATCATGGGTACTATGTTGCCGTCCTAGAGCTATAATGCCGTTACCTATCTATAAAAACATGTTACACACTAGGAAACGAATGAAAACTTAACTATCTAATCTCTGGTCTGGGTTTAGCTGGGATGACTCCAATCATAATCATCATCCCAGTTAGACCAGCGAACATATGTACAGGTCCAACTTGTAGACAACCAGACTCCTTAAAGCCAGGACAGCCAATCCAGTGTTGGTACCTTCGAGTTTCATTGTATGAATACTACAAGGATGCGTGAACCCGTTTTTGTGATATTTTCGTATAGTTGCGACACGAGTGCTACTGTGGCACCGTTTGGCTCATTGTTTGGACAGGACCGCTTTCGAAACAATACGCGGTGCCTACACGTCATACGCTAAATACTATTGTTTATCGATATTTTACTAAGTATGTCACTGGTCCTTCTTTGCATGAGTTGTGGGTGGCTAGGTATAAGCTATCTCCTATAAGCGAGTTGAATGTCGCGTTGCGGCTTTATTGTTTTCTCCAGTATTAATCAAGTACTGGCAGGACAGGAAAAATCAGTTAATCAAGACAGGATGTATGATTGGCCTATTGCGCTAGAGGAAGTAAACTTAGCTATATTTTTAAATGTAGTTTCTTGGGTCAGGCGCATTTCCCATCACGCATCACGGATCTGGTCCAGGGTAATGCAAACTTTTAGCTTAAACTTATGAGGTGGTCACATTACGTTTTTTTTAAATTTAGTATTGCTACCCGCCAGTAGTAGGTACATTAGTATTTATATGTCTTTTATTTCGGAGTTCAAACTGACAGAGTATTATGTAAGTTGATTTTATTTATTACCTACTCATTTTGAAAATGGTTAATTAGCGATAGTACTATATATTTTAATTTAAAATAACACTCTGAAGACTAATCTGCTGCCACAGGTCGTTTAACCCGGTCCTAGATATTTAGAAAACACTCGGTTAAGTGCATAATTTTAGCAGTAGGTACTCACTTTACAGCTTTGAACTTGGGTTAACGTCAATATGGCGGTGTTATGAGCGAAGGCACTTCCCCTCGGGTCAACGGTCTAGTGGAAGTACTTATTTTGATAACGGATAGAAAGCTTTTAATAAGAAAGGCAGGATACTGCACTTAAATATAAGAGTTGGGGCTTAATCCACAGTCAGATGGAAAGGTGATTGCATTTGTGTGTTGGTGAGAGCGTCACAAAATAAATACCGTTTGATTTTATAAAGACTTTTATCTTCTCAGTAAATAAATGACATACGTAGGTGTCAATCCGTAAAATAATATGCGAGTATCTTATACATTTTCTAAGATAAAGATAGTACATCGATTTTCCTTAATTTTCTTACCGACGACGTAGTGGCTACGATGTCAAGTAAATCGTCTCCGTGCCAATAACAGTAATAACTAGGTACCCATATATTAGTCTTTGGGACGCACCCGCACCTGGTTTTACTGTTATAAGGTACAGTGTAGATTTCACAATCCCAGATCCAAAACCACCAGCGAAAGTAGAGATGCGCGTTTCAAATAAATTCGGTATCCAAAGTAACGGGGACCAGATACCGGATACCGGCCACCACTTTATGGGCTCATAAAACTGTGAGCCGCGTCCCCGAGGCTTCGCTAGACCACGCGGTACCGACAGCAGCCGCGCTGATTATTGGGATTACTGATTTAAAGTAATAGTTAGCATGTGTTAGCAAGTAAGTAGTTAGCATGGCTTGGAGATAATGAGATTGTGTGTGAAGCGAAACAGATTAGCATCATTATTCGATTAAAAGGGTAGTCACCCTATCATATGTCACATTCAACTTAAGCTATAATAGACCATAAGTTTTTGAGTTTATTTAAAACAGTGAAATATTACATTTTTAGTAATACAGCACGAACTGAAAAAAATCAAGGGCGTCAAGACAATGATACATTGATTTCTTTCAGTAAAAGAAATTCATGATTATTTGGAAAAAAAGTATTTAAATTTTAATTAAATTTAATAAACAATTCTCAACTATAAAACATAAATAGCGCTTCTTATGCTAACGGTTCGTGAAATATTTCGTAAAGAGGACAATAAATTCAAGGTTATTTCGTTATTACGGAGAGATTGTACAACATTTGTGCGTGATAAAACGTTATCATGGGCTCTAGGCTCTAGCTCACGCGCTAATAATACCATCACTCACACGGTGCCCTACACAACGATCATATGCGGAATGTCTTGTATTCTTTGCCACTTACAATCACAATTTTACTAATTAATTATACCTATTACATTTGCAGATACCAGCAATACCTACTCAACAACTATTTATTCTAATCTCCAGCCAGATAATGCAATTTACATTTTAATACTACGTCGATTTATCAAGTTGTGATGACAAAAAAAAATAAACCAACATATTTAAATACTAATTCAATAAACCACGCCTTTGTATAAAATTAAATCATAACTGTTTTATTTTACATATTTGTATTATTAAATGTATGTTATTCGGATATAAAGATGTCATTTGCGATCATTTATTTATTAATTATTCATTTACGAAGCGATTAAATACGTTTTTTATAGAGTGGTCTTTGGGTGTACGTACAAGATGGGTGCCAAGCCCGCGCGTAATTAATGCGAGAGCTGTGATTGTCATCGTAAAACTTGATAGTTTTATTGTACACTGTTAGCGGGTTTACATGCTGCTTCAATGTTCGAGAGGAGGCTTTGTGTCACTTATCAGCAGACATTGAGATATACTGATCAGCGTAAATTTCTTGCTCAGTATACCCAACTTACTCAAGAAATTTAAATAATAATTTTGTGGTCTTTAACAGCGGACAGCAGACGTTTTAGGAGCCCCCTGTGTTTCACCAAAGGGTCTGGTAAAATTGTTAACAAACATTGTCAGAAACACTTCATTAATCCTACTTATATCTACCAGTTTCCATACGAACTACAAGAATATATGAGTTAACTACACACTACAAGATCATAGGAATTTTAACTTTATAATAACTGTAATCAAAATTCGAAACCGCTATTTGGAATTGAAATGGGTTAACGCATTAGAGTTTAACGGTGTTTATGTCTCCAGTATAGTACAGAAAGCTAGAATATAACCCGGTTGACTAGATAGGCTATTTATAAATCATAAACGCAGTATTCCACTTAGAAACAATAAAATAAACGTTGACTTACAACTGAAATCAGCAACTTGATAGAGGAAAGTTCGTTTTTGCAAAGCTATTCATAAAGTCGTTGATAGCATAAAGGTAGATAAAGATAATGTATTAACAAAATATAGATGGAGTTATCTCTCATAGTTTGGCTGGTGAGAAGGTCCTCTGACTAATGGGACATTCTCTTATGGATAAGATTATTTCGTTGATTCAGACTACATAATAACATCATTCATAAAAACCAATCACAAATGTACTAATTTCGCCATAACGATAACATTTAACAACGAAGACGTGTATGCGTTTTACTTGTTACTCACATTGATTTAACTACCTACTGCATGTACTGAAGAGTCATCTAGGTTAAACCAAACTTTTTCCATTCAAACTCAATTGCAACACGCTCCGTAACAAATGCTTTTCGTTATAGTCTTCCTTATTCCCATACCCAGGTAGTCAAGGCGATGATAGGCCTTATTTGCCTTGAAGAGAACACGTCCTATACCATACACGTACGTGCCATTAATTTATGTTTATGTATGCAGAAATGTACAAAGTGGGCGCCGTTTTACGACCACGACATCGTAATCGTGGGGAGGTGTTAACAGGAATTTAACGTCCCTAATTATATTGATTTACAAGAGGAATAGTGCGCGATGAGCGTGGTATCGACTGATGCTTGGACTTAGGTATCATAGATAAATTTCTTCTGTAACCCCTTGGACCACCATGAATCACTCAATATAAACTATACTTATTAACAGTGATCATCTAAATTCCTTGCTACTTACTTATGTGGTTCATATTGTTTTGGTTGTTCAATTGTTTGGAATTTATGACCAACCCCTCTTACTAATTTTCTAACGCTTCAGTCGCAGGAGTGGTTACTTCAGTCATTGTTCAGTCGTTATAGGATAATTAAAATTGCCATTCATGATTTATGTTTTTTAAACTTAAATAGTGACCGCCATTTCTCCTATAAACATTTAAAGCTCTGGCCGTATCACACAAAGCGAAACTTTGTTGAAATCGCCGCTGTATTGCAATCGTGTTGCTGGTGCAGTACCCCATCCTGAGTATAAGCACGCGTAATAAACAATCAATGTTTTTTTATTAAGCCAGTGTTAAATCGACTCATCAATGGTTCATTACCAGAGCCATCTAAGTCACTAGGATGAATTACAGATGTGCTGATGAAGTTATCCCGGATTTTGTATCCCTCATCATCTTAACGTCACGCGTCCCGTCCCGGCTAGTTTCGCAAGTGTGTGCGGCGGCTGGCATCAGGCCGCTCTATTAGTCGCCATTCGAGTGACCTGTCGCCAAGGAAGGTCGCCCGGTGCTGATGGCTGCGACCAGTATGGCAACTTATTGAAACTTGCACGACAGTATTAAGTGGATGTGGCGTGCATTTATTTGTAGGCTTTTTCCACTGCATGAGAAAAGACTCGGAGAGTCCCAGATTGCGTACTTAATAGTTGGCAGTACAAAATTACGATATGTGAACCCTAATTATTACCTCATTACTCCGAGTTTCCTTCGCGTATCTCCTCTATGCGAGGAGGATATAGCCCAAGTTGAGTTATGCAATCATATGTTTATACGATAAATTTTCTTCAGATAATTGTTCACTGCTCTACTCTAAAGATCAGGATTTTATGATAAAATTATTATGTACAAGGTAACGTCGCTAGCTTTGGAATCTGATACCAGCACTCGTAACTAAAATTATATTTTTTGGAAGTTGTACCTTCTTCTTTAATAAGTCATAAAAACTCAGTCTGGTACTAGCTACACAAATTGTCAGAAGAGTATGCCAGGGTCAAGGCAGGGTAGGCATATTTGAGGTGATCGTATGAATTTGAAATGAGTCGATTGTTTTAAAAAATCTTCATGTCGTACCCTAGATAGGGACCTGTGAAGACAGGAAGGCGAGGTATTTGCCCGGCAATGGGCCTACAATATTTTAAATAAAAAAATGGTCGTATCCACATTAACACGATCGCATCAGCATCTCACGTGCTCAACTATCTCTATCTAAAACGTAAACAATCTGGTTCGCGTCGATTTCAACAGTGCGGCCGCGGCGCTGCGTCGCCCGCCGGAATGTCCGCGCAAACAGGTAACATTACTGCGGGCTCGCCTAAATATGTGTAGCGGTGCGAGCACGGTGCGCGCGGTGGCGGGCGCGGAAACGCTCGTACGAAACTATTGGGCTCTATGACCACTTAGTTTGACCCTAAGATCTCCACCGCTCTTACCTCTCCGTACAATCTAGGAACACCACGTTTAGCTGTGTATAGAATGATCGCGAAACATAGCGAGACTGGCTCATGTACCTATATGCTATGACAGAATCAGTTTTTACTCGAGCAATTCATTCATTCGCTATGGACATTAATTACCTGTTATGTGCTTCGCGGGCCTGGCGGGGTTGTTCGGTCAGTACATTGATATATTAAAATAAATGGACCTAAGACTTTACAATATGTATTGTAAAATTTGCACCTTTAGAACATTTTCCGCTTCCATCTAGACTGTACACCACTTCTTTAAGATATTAGTAGGTCAGTAGTTACACTAATCTCTATAACGCTTCTGAACCCACTCCCGCCACCGCTCACCGCTACAACGTCTAAACTAGTGATTTGGCTCGACCTCGGCCGGTCTTATCGTCAACAACGATTTGCCAGATACTTTATCCTTCTACAACGTATCAGGTGTCGATTTAAAATCATTTTAGAGTTATACACCGCCATGTTAATGCTAAGATGTGGAAAGTCCGAGATTTCTTCAGTTTTCTAACTAAGATTTGGTTATGTGTTAAATTTACGTTTGAAATCTGGAGTTTCACAGCTTGAAGTCTTGAAATGTATTTGCCATTTTAAGAAGATATTTCGATAAAAAACTTAGCACTTGATGTGAGCGATAAGATATTTTATGTTTATTCCATAGCCAAAATTAATCAGTAATTCGTTTTCAACCAAATATCTACGTCTTTCGATATTGATACACCAACCAGGCTAATTAAAATAAGGGTGCAAAAGTTTATATGTGGTGTTATACTTTTAGTACCTATACATCCGATGTACAAAGCCATGGCGTATATTATCGAAGTCCATATTTGTATACCTATTCAAAACTACCTTTTATAAACTCCAGTACTTTGTAATAATAAAATATGATCAACACCATCCAGAGTGGCCTCTTCTTGATTGAATTCCAATGATGGTGGTATGCAATAACTATGCACGAGCGTTTAATTTAATAAATAATATGAAAAATAAATAATTGTCACCGTCTAGGTTTCCAATAACCACAGGCAATGGTTCATATCTATCATTATAAGGGACGGCCTTTAATAAACGTGTTTCGATCCCATGATCTGATCAAAATACTGGCTGCTATTTGTTTACGTGCGCGGACGCAGTCTCATTATAATGATGAAGCTCACAGAGGATAATGTTTATTCGTCTAGATTAATATAGATAATTTGAACACCTAGAAGGTTGTTTAATATAATTTTGAAAACAATTTTCTTAAACAATCAAAAATTGAATTCAAACTGTTAAACACCAGAACATTTTTTTTTAATTTCAATGAAGTTTATATATCAAACTTAATGCCCACAGCCTATCAAACACAAATCACCACAGATAAGTCTATCAAGTTCAAAAAAAATGTAATATAGTCAAGGCCCCGGACGAAGTCGCGGGCGAGAGCTAAACCACTTATTGATACCCTATGTAAAATGATCTATATGAAGATGATTTATAAGAACGATGATCTACTTACACATATTGCCAAGTGACTGTTTTCTCATTGTCTACAATTGCCAAGTTTTTTATTCTCACCGTCTACAAGGAATTGTTTTTGTGTTATGTGTGGAAACGCATATTGATATTTCAGCTTGGAGAAAAACATAGATACATTTTAGAAAGCCCCTCCACACGGAAAGAAAGAGGGAGTTGCTGTGCACCTTATTTTTGTAAAAGCTCGGCCCCTTTATCTGCCGAGCTTATCTTTAATTGTGATAGGTAAAACTATAGCTCTTCACATACCAACACAAATTGTTAAACGTTTAACAAATATAATGAAAAGTCTCACTTGATACGTAATGTCGATCGAGTGGAATATATAAAAATATTAAAAATATTAAAAACTATAAAAATATTAAAGTTAGAATGACATTGGAAGCTCTGGGATCGATACATGTTTTCCATATTTAAATCTGAAAATTACAGATAAACATGAAGAAGCATTTTGTGGAACTAGAAAGAAAGAAAACGTTACATGCTCGTTTTGTAGTGCAATTCATTCAAACTGAATAAAAATGAAATTGTATTCAAACTAAATTTACTTGCTATTTACAAGTATTTATAAATAGAAATTAATAGGTAATATATTTTTAATCATTCTATAACATTAAAACTTCGCTAGGCAAGTTATACTTGAGGTGTCCTTAATCAAACTCATACGAGTTCGTATGAGTTTGATTAAGGATTCGTTATTACGGCGTTCGTTGAAATCTTTTGTTTCTACAATAAGTATCGTATTCTGCGGCACAAAAACTCTAATTTGTTACATTAAAATGTTTAATTTTATATTTTCAGTTACTTTTTTCTTGTTCCGTTTTTTATTATGTTCTAGGAGTTAATAGATGAATTAATTTATTGCGAGTCAGTTGTGCGTAAGCAATTTCAGCACACAACAAAGTTGTTCATCAAATAGAGCCCTATTAGGTATTATCCCTATTCTAATTATATGTTCGTAAAAGCCAGACTGTGTATTTAAAGTGGAATATAATTATATGAACTCAGTAGGTACATTGTAAGTATCGACTCCCATTTAATCCGAGATTGAAGTTAAGATCGATCGCCGAGGCGTTCACATTATAACATTGTAAATCATTCATTCATCATTCTTTAATCGAAAATAAAAATCATAAAGCCTGTATGAGTTTCGATTATTGAATGAAGTAGACCGCGAGGATCGATAACTCCTGCGAGGAGAAACGAGATAGGAACAAGATTACTGCGCCATTCGATTCAGAGATCGATACACAATAAATCTCGATACTTTTTTTCGTTTTGTTTGCCGGGATAAGCGCTCTCGCGTCTGCTTGAGAGACAGCTCGTGGCTACCGGGTTTTGAGTTCGATATGTTATTTTATTTATGGCGTGCGCGTTTTATCTCTCGGTTTTATGGCGTGAATTGCTTTAAATATATCGTATTAAATATTAATGGGACTGTTTCATTTCATAATTGAGGTCTCTTGTCCAAGGAAAAAGATTGCTGGATTGTATCGATTTCAATTTCGAAGTATTTTTACCCCCGTGTGCTCCTCGTACATTTGAGCTAGCAGGTAGCCCTGGTGATTATTAAGATACTCGTAAAGAATCATTGTTGGCTCACGATTGAACCGCAGCGTAATACCACATATTGTTGGAATTTTGAACTCTATTGAACCTAAACATGACATCCATGATTGATACCCTTCCACCAGATACAAGGGCCACTACATGACACTGCCTATCTCATTACACGCTATTACAGTTAGCCGATGACAAACGAGTGATCGTAGCGACCGTAATTAGCTGATTAATCCATCACTATATGGCTGAAGAATTTGGTGATGAAACTTGCTAGCTTGGTTAATTGTAATTAGTGATCGGGATTGGGTAGCGGGACTTTAAATGCATGTGATGAAATAATATGGGAGAGAGTGACTGATGGTGAATTAACTATTAAAATAAACACTATGACATAATAACTATTTACCAGTTATGGCATGCAGTTAGAAGCTTAAAAGTATAAAATAACAGTTGGCCTAACCGAGGGTTAGTTCTTCGCCATTGGGGCTTACGCATTTTGGTAATTAAAATTTCGTTACCAAGACCATTAGTCCATATTCTAAAACTGCGTCACAACACACCAACGGACCACCAGAGTGGTGAACTCAATAGTATATATAATAGTATTTAGGAATTAGGTAGTAGTAATAGTATAAAATCATTAACAATTTACCAGTGTAATGGTTACTAGTTCTATGCAACTTCTTAATTTCAAATGTGAAAAAGAAGACCTATCCACTCTAATAAGACAGCAGACGCTACTAATGCTAACGATTATTTACCGAAGAGAACGTAAGGAGTCAAACTGTTCAAAGATTTTCGCACCTACACAAGTCAACGCCCGCTACCTTTGTCATGCGAGTTCACACGATTATATTTGCTAATATAATTGATTAATCAATAAATCGACAGTGAGCCATCGTAAATCATAGCATTAACATATATATAGCGGTCCTTATTCATATTTATTTGTGTATAAACTAGGCTGTTCCTGCTACTTTGTTCGAATATTTTTCGGGCTTTCTTGAAATAGCACACCTTATCTGTCTACAGAACTTTTAAAGTTTAATGGGTCTCTTCTTTTTTAATTTATCATCACTCATTGCTGAGCGGAGCATCTCTTTCATAGTACTCCATTCATTGCGGTCTTGTGCTTTTCGCATCCAGTTGTAGTGGACCTTAACGTAAGTTAATAAAGTGCAATATGATATGCACCAAAAAAATATTGCGATGCAGTTACATTCAGACATCCATGCAAAAACCCGATAAATATTTATTTATTTTACACTATAATACAAATTATGATTAATCATACGTTGATACGGCGCGCGCGCCAAACCGCGCCCCCAGAATTACATTAAAATTATAATTATAGTAGGACCACACGTACGGAATCACTTAACATAATCAGTGCAGTGCAAAAAACAGTCTGTCAACTTGTATTTAGTTTGGTGAGAACACTTATGTTGAACTCATAAATATGAATAATGTTAATACAATGTAGAGTGTGGGTTATATAAATGAATTGTTTATTTATAAGATATTAAATTTGAAGTATTATATGAAGCTGTTCTTGTATAATCACATACTTAAAAATTATCATTTTATGGTTATTTTATTACTGACTTCTGTATAAGTTACCAGAAAGCTTTGGGTAAAAATAATTTGTCAATAAATTATGACCCCAAAATATACCGGGCATCTCATAAGAGTCTTATATTCCCAAGACTTACTTTCAACCTCAGCTATCACTTCTAGAGTGACGTAATCGTATAATGGAAAGTTGTAAGCCACATAATATGAAAATATTCATATGACTATGGGAAAGCGTAAAAATCGCTTTCGTTTTAAAATAGCGGTACTATTATATGGCGCTTTAAAATATAATTTGATGTCGTAAAAATGAGATTTATGAATTAGAAATTTGGAGACTGTACGGTTTTCCTACAACCGCTCGTTGGTCAGATTAAGCCAATTAATAACGCCATTTATTACGCCAATATTTATGTGGAGAAGTCACAGACACAGAAACATTATTATTTAATTTGAATATTAGATAAGTTGACATATTCTGCTCAAAATAATAAATCACATATCTCTCTTCAAGTTACTTTAGTTTAGAAGAAAATATTTTATAATGACTACTTGTAAAAGTCTTATTTTTTTTTAAAATAGCTGCGGCTCGGTACATCTCTGTTTCATATAATTGCAATTTATGAGGATTACGCGCATCCGACACTACGTGACACATAATCAGTGATTAAAGGTTGAACATAATTGCGAATTAAGATAATGGCCCCGACAGCGCGAATAAACGGTCGGTCGGACCCGACGGCGGCATTTATCGAATTCATCAATCACCACATCTCCTGGCCACTTTCTCTACGTGATATTATTTTGGGATTTTAATGTTTTCTATGTAGAGTAAAACTTTTCTACATAACATAAAAATGTGGAAAGTGTTGGTAGTACCTAACTATTAGCCTGTTTTCCTGTATAAGGTCAGTTAAATGGGTAGTGACGAAAGCGAGGGACTTAAAATAGTTTCTTGTGGTTTGTTGTGCTTTGTTTAAATTAGGTACCTCATTGAAAATATGCTGCAGAATAATCCCCTGCTGTTCCCTCTCTAGTAGAGGTCACTCTCTCGCAAGCTATTATATTTTAAATATGCAGTAAATTAACAATTTTTAATTTATTCCGAAACAGCAAAGTAATTTATTCCAGAATTTTTAATAATAAATATATTTTAAAAGTCAAAGTCGTGTTGAAATATTTGCTAAATTTTAAACAAAATTTAAGACGCGTGCGCAAACCGCATGCTGCCGACCTATGGTGAATCGTCTACGTTGATGAGCGTTAACCGGCGTTAAATATGCGTGAAGTGGATATCAGACCCTGGGCTTATATAGTTTTATGGAAATAAATGGCGCGTTGACCCAAATATATCGTCAATGACTGTATGTTAGGACATTGACATTTTTTTAATAATCTTAGCGTTAAGCTTTGACTATTTTTCTAAAAACATAGTACCTACATCGACTGAAAAATACATAGGTCTATGCTCTTTAGTAAGTGGTAATAAGGAGTGCTGTCTCGATAACTTTAATATTCAAAAGGTAAGTATATCCATTAAACTCCACTCTCATCGGCTTATTGTTTAGACTATCCCATAGAAAATTAACTATACAAAGTGTTTCAAAAGTCTGAAAGATTATTTTAATTATATATAAGGTAGCTGATACGTACTTACCTATAGTGAAGACAGGTTTTACATAATTATAACAATTTCTGAGTTACGGGTCTTTGAATATTTGCCACAACTTTCGTGTTGCGGCCTTAGGAAACATCCAATGGCCTAGAAAACAGTGAAAACTACATTTACGATCCAGCAATATCCGGGTAAAAATTTGTAAACATTTTGCATCGTACTTGGTTTTTGAGTTTCTTTTAAATTGGTGGGAAAAAGTATTCGAAAAATTGAGTTCGAATTGTTCTACGACTTTGTCCTATGCCCGATACTTATCGAAACTCCCAAGTACTATTTCGCACTTTCCAAATACCCAGTAGTGTTCGGGTCGTAAAATTAAGAATATATAAATGTGCTTGTACTTGTGTGTGAGCGGCGCGCGGCGAACTCATCGCGTATTATTATCTCTAGCGCCTTCTGGCCCGAGGTGGTACCAGGCGACCAGAGCACGACAGAGCTACCGTTTAACCACCACGCAATACACCTACTGGCTTTACGAACATGATCGCTACATAAAACACCATTGTATACAAAAATAAAGTGCATCCATTTTTGTCATATTCCAAATACTGAATACAAAGAAACGTGAATGAAGCGAAAGCTCCCTCCATTCATATTGGCTTTAAAATGGGAAATTGTGCTTTAATACAGTTGTAGAAAGGTGTTTAATAGAACGTGGGGTGTAAGTAACTGACGGATGGGCTAGGTAACATGCCATCTCAATAGCAACACAAACATAGCAAGGTGCATAAAAACAACACTCGAGACTGGGTGCGCGACTACTAGGCTGGCAGCGCGGCTCGGAGGTGGCCGGCAGCGGACCGGTCGGGTAATGATACCAGTACCTTTTAGGGCGCGTGTTATGACGGCTCAAGGCCTAGTGTGGATACGACAGACGTATAACTGTAAACGCCTATTTACGTTACGTTTGCAAATTTCATGCTATTTCGAGTTCATGTGCTGAAACGTGAAGGCTCTTGTTGGAATAGTACAGGATCCTGATTTTTCAAAGAACACTAAAAATATCGACAATATACGTCCTTCTACATATAATATGCCTAACTGTAATGTTTTGCCACTTGCTTGAATATGTCTCACTTGTACCAATCAATTAAATATTTTACTTAATATATCCAAGTTGAAAGCCCATCCCTACAAATCGAATGCGCTGGCCCTTTACCATCCAGTTTGACGACTCTCATTAAGACCGCAGTTAGTACATCTGAGTTTTTCCATCATGAGGTTGTCAGCGCGCAACCTGATCTCCGCGCATCTTCTGCGATCCTGGTATCCACCCTTTATCTAGCCCATAGCTATGATCGTAGATAACTGTTTAAAATGAGAACTGAAAGGTCATAAGTAAGATAGATAAAGATTAGCAAGTAGAACGATCGTTACATCTTTCAAATAATATCTTGCCAAATTATGAGGTTTTAAAATGGTATTCATAAATTCTAAAGGATTAATTCTTGTAGGTACTTTAACAGTTTTTGAAACTTGAGATATTCTAATTAGAAAAAGCATCTCCAAATATAAATTCAAAAATCTTCTTTAAGTATTAGGTACCAAGCCATTAATAACTCAGAAAATTATTACCATTTTGAAATAGCAAAGCCTTGCAAACTTATTTTGGAATCTAATTAGGAGCAGATATCACTTCAAAAATCTTGTCCGTGATTTGCTAAAGACTTTGCAGATTAAAACATCGTTGAAGCGATTGTTCGTTGCAAGGTTTGAAGTCGTTTTTCTGTGGAGCCGTTTGCCTGCAGTTTTTCCCGCATGTGATGTTATGTGACAACACGTCCGCTTATAAGGCAGATCGTGAGTATTTTAATGGCGATATTGGTATCCAACGGCCGCCGCTTGTTAGCACGCTGGCATTACGATATTTTCTTATATTTTATTTTGTTGACGCTACTACTGATATTTTTTCTAGACTCAATAAAATTGCAAGGTTTATTTTTATATTGATACTGGGGTTTTTTGTTCTCTTAGTTCAATTAGTTTTAATGGTAGATATGTACGTGCAAGATTCTAGTTAGCTTTTACTTCAAAGATCAATACTCTGCCATGAACTATTTTGATAAGTCCACGTCCTGAATTCTGGTAACCTAGTACTGGTCTTTAGGACTGCATATTGTCTTACTGCTTAAACTGTTTCTGCCCAGAGGCAAGTAATTCTGAAGTCGTCTACCTACACTTTTAATTAATTTATAACCAACGAATAAGACTCGAAGAGAAAAACTTGTTAACGATAATATCTTCCCGCAATCACTACACAACAAGCGAACAAACCGAGCCGTCAACACAAGTCCGTCCCACACACCTGTTTATCTCGCGCATCTCGTGGGCAGCAGATAACGCACGGGAATCGAACCCGCTATCTCGCTACCGTCCGTTCAAATGCGTTTCTCTTGTTACCCTTAATAAGGTGTACCTCGACCTTGGACGCGAGTATCAGGAATTCTCCTACAATTTATAGAACGGCGTTTTTAAAACGAAACCTGTGTTACTATGTGTGTATGTAGTTTGCGTGGGAACGTTGCGTAACCATAGTGGATAGTTAAAGTGTCCCTGTATCAGATGGTTCAGATTTCGATTTGGATTTATGGTTTTGAAAGAACATGTCGATCGAACGTAAACTTAGATTCTTTAAGATAACATTTAAAGAATTTCCATACTAATTATCGAATTGGAAAATTAATTAGCATAAGTTGTTTAGCAGGTAAGTCCCTGACGCAAGTATTTTAAGATAAGTGGGAGAAGACGGAACGTACCCTCAAAACATAACGTAAGCCTCAGAGTGTTTTCTAAAGAAATAACACTTTTAATCATCGCAGGAATTAGAAATCCGTTTATCAACATGTCCAGCAAAAACAAGCATCCAGTCAATCACAGCATAACAACGAGCTATAAAATGCAACGAACGGCTAACAGACGCTATAACGGCGATAATAAGCGTACAATCATCTGCCATCTTGCGCCCGCGCCATCAACGCCGTACACCAATCACTACCGACGAGCTCCGTAAACAAATCAATGGAAAACAAACGTGAAAATAAATTTAATGTTACTTTGCTATAAAAATGTACATTTTGTAGAAGAAAAACGTTTTTACGATTACTTTTTTATGTACAGTAAGGTAAATATTAAAATATCCCACGGGCCGTCGTTTGAAAAGACGTGTGAAGTTCGCCAAGCCGCAGTGAACCAGTATGGTTGACTGTCCTGAATTCCTCTCCCTCGCACATCGAGGAATACAAGTCTGATAGTGTAAATAGAATTGAGTTATTAAAATATCCCTCTAGCACAATAACCAAATAGATACTGAAAAACCTGAAAATCGAACTTAATTGCTCACGACTGAACGTCAGATATGTCATGGCTGGACGCAAGTAGAAATATAATGTAAATTAAGGTAGTAAATAAAAAAGACATTTCGTATCTACAACTACCAATGCATAAGAAATCCCAGGAGATAACACTTCACTAACAAAACATCTAAAAACGCAGTCTTCCCAAGTAAAGTGCGCGAATACCTCTTTGTTATCAGGGACATCGTCTCTCGCGGCGCCTGCGCACCCTATTTACTAATTACTCGCGAACGAACGTCTTTATACACACTCGTGACCCGCTCAGATCGAAACAGTGGATATTAGTGGGAGAGCACCCTAAGATTTCAGATGCACGATTTCTGTTGCCCTGTGAAACATTATGTGTAGAGGATTTGGAGGAAAAAAGTGCCATTTTTGGAATAAAAAATAGCGTTGGTAGCCCTTGTAATGTAAGCAAGAGATAGAATAGTCCATAACTCCAGGCCAGAGCATTGTCTCACTCACCAACGCATTCCAAAACGAATGATATTCTCTCAAACATGCAGGTCTCATCACGATGCTTACCTTCGTTATTATCACATGATAATAATTGTTGAAAATAAGATTCTTACAGAATTTAAAGACACGCAAGAGTGCCTTTAAATTAAGGTTTAAATCGAAAATCCCCTTGCTCTATGCTAGAGAGATTTACTATTCTTAAACACTAACTGCCGAAACTCAAATTTTTATAGTGCTCAATTCTGACACGAAGCCAATAATATCAGATAACGTCGTCAACTAAGCGGGACATAAACATTTGAGTAGCGTTTGAGTATTCGTTCATAAGGTCATTAGAATAATTACATATTTCTATTTGGGATGGAAACTATTACGCATTCTAAGTATTTATTAAAGGATATTTTCAGGTTTCCTTAGACATATAGTAATAAAATATCAGTGGTTTTGAGTCCGCACAAATGCCAGGAAGTATCACACTAATAGTTTCAATATTCCCCATCCCCGAGAAAACTGTTGGTCAACACAGCACAGTTGATTCCTATTGGAATTCTTAGCAATGCGCTTGGAGTCTAATATAACACCTTCATAATTAGTTCTCACACGCATTACAGCGCCGGGTCACTTGATAAATGGCCGTCGTAAAAGTGTCGAGATTAAGTTTATGCCGAGTTCGGCGGCGGCTGTTTAGTGATCATTAATGCTGTTGTAAAAATACTGAAACTCCTTTCGGATAAAAAGTTATAAAATGACAGTATAAGGAATACTTTTTGAACTTCCACATTTCAACATCTACTCATGGTATAAATTAAAATTATTGTTTGTTACTTTTGCGGTTTCATATTATTAAACAATTTAAAATTTGGCTGGTTAGGTTTTACATTCATCTTTCTATTCGTACACTAACGGTTAACGGTGGAATACCAGCGATTTACTTTATAATAATAACCAATCAGGATCCAAACTTTTCATACTACAGTTGTAGAATAACATATCACCCACATCCGGGATGCAGCATGATCGTGTAGCGAGCGGTGCGCGGGCGCAGGCGCGGGCGCGGGCGCGTGTAATTGCCCACATAAATCTCGCACGGCGATTGATCCGCCCGTGTATTAGCGGCGCGATTAAAAATGTTATATGGTCCACGCACCAGAGGTGCACCCAGGAAATTTAATAAGATATGTACTTAATTTGCTTCGTCGTGGAAACGGAAGAAATAAATAATAAATACAGTGTTTATTAAATTTAGGTCCGCATTTGTTAATGAGCCTTATTCAAAAGCATAAATTATTATCTATCTTCATTCTGTCCATGATTTTCATTCAGGTCCAAAAGGCCACTTTTCATAAAAGGGAAAATTCTAAATGACCATCATCCTATAACGACTATGTACTCGAGAAACTGATTGCTTACATACACGTTACCTCACCGAATCAAAAGCCCAATGTAGGCTATGCTAGTCGAAAAATTGGTACTAAAATCTATCACACTCGAGTCTCTTCCACATCTCATCTTCCTTTTTCTCGTGGTGTTAATCAAGCACGCACGACTGATGTCACGACTCCCGCACTTTCTACCAAAGCCCTACCACATATCCCCTAAGCCGGCTCCTTAGCGGATAAGTGTATTCATAATTCGTTTTTTTATCTCACCACTCAGGCCCTCTCGGGTACAAGCGACACGGAATAAATTAAGCTACTGGACTTTGATATGCTTATGCGGCACTGATGGCTTTATTTATTGACCTCTTTGTTTTGGGAGACGTACGTTTTTTATCTGTTTTTGATGCTGACTTGCTAAAACATAGGTCATTTTAAATGTTGCGGTGTTAAACATTAATGTTGCACTTCTAAAATAAATATTATTTTAGGTAGCCATCACAGAGTACTTTTTTATATACGGAAAGTAACCATTTTATGAAGATTGTATCACATTGCAAGTAAATAAAAAAACACTATTTCACCACTGTGGTCAAGATAACTGACTACCATGGCAGTCTCGTGCTTTAGGCGAGTCGCGTCTCTCGACTCGGATGATCTCGTCTTTCGTGTGAAATACTTTTTTTTTCTTGAGCTGACTGGGTCATAATATATTTATTTTTATTTTATTTATTTTTATATTTATCAAAACTTATATCATACATATTTCATATGACTGAAATCATACCAGACTATTGTATGGGGCCCATATAAGCGTTGCTTTGCTTGGTAGCATACGATTATGGTATTTTTCTAAGTCTATTTCTTATCAAATCGGACTCTAAAATTTTTACTATTAGTATTTAAGATTCAATTATATTCCTTAAAGGTGTCCGAGGTACCAAGTCATCATAAAACGCGAGAGGCAATAAATCAACGGACAGCACTTGGGAGCACTTAGGTGGAGCGTAACACGCACCGCTCGGCGCTAATGAACAGGTTAATTAGGCTCGCGGGCCGGTCGTGGCCGCCTTATCTGCTGATACCGATAGCAGCGCGAGAGACGTTATATTGGACTCGAACAATGGGAATATAATGTAATACTCTGTGGGAGATATCGAGTTGGAAGTGTGATTCTAATAAGACTCTTTTGTGGGTGGAATAGGTGAAACTATTTTTGTTTAGGGTCCCAGCAGTGAACACAAGTTTTTTGAATGTAAAAATCTAATTAGTATTTCATCTAGAAATTCGGATCATGTACCTTGCTAATGTTACATCTAACAGCTCGAGTTATTGATCAAAATAAATAATGCTTAAAACTAGTTTATTTCGCCAGTACCTAATATAGATGGGTAGTGTTTACCTGCTAATAATTAAAAACTTTTCGTAAGTTATTAAAAGGTAGGTATCTATCACCATTATTTACAGCTAGGTACCTCCTGCGAATGTAGCGACGACCATTGTTTTGTTTTCCTTCAAATGATCAAAATCAAACCGTTTAATTTGTGTAAGTCTAGGGAAACACCAATAGTCTTTTTACATATTATATTTCTGGATCGAAACGCGATCGCGACAAATCAGGCACCACCGGTACCTACCTGCTGCCATCTTGCCTCCGCTCATTTCATTTATCTAGCAAAATTACGTTATGTGCTAGCATTGCCAACAATTAAAATGCACTTAGGTATTATGTAATGAATAGTGAATGGAGGCATAAGTCACAGGTCGTGGGCGCTCTTATCTCGAGATAAGCCGTATCAGGGTTGAGTTGCCGTTTGAGCAGCTTCGCTTTAACCTGTTTATAATTGTGTATCTTCATGCTACAGCCCTTGGGAGGTGACTAGTATACTCATAAGTGGATACATTGTATAGCTAGTCACCTACTTACTTCAATATTACTTACTTATTTCAATATTATTTGTTTCTATACAAAATTCAAGTGGATCTAAAATTATTGGATAAGAGGGAGGATGCTTATGAAGATATGTTTACATCCCTTTTGGTTATTAGGAGCGGTCATAAGCAGGTTCAATCGGTGTAACTGTAGTGTGTTCTTATAACAATCTCAATATCAGTTAATGAGTACCAAACTTACTCCCAAACACAAGAATGTTAATACACCCAAATTACGCCGTCCCAGCCAACAAAACGGAGCGTAACCGACCTGAGGTCTAATTAGATGACTATCTCGACAATATATCGCTTCCTTTCCACGTAATTGGTGGGCGATGAAAATTTCACGGTGGACCCCATGGCCCCATGGCCCCATGGCCCCATGGCCGAAACGCTACGGTGTGGCGATTGAAATTGTTTTATTGACGAAAGCCGATACTCATTAGGAGGCTATCGCGCGCGCCCGCGCCGGTGCCGCGCATACAAACACCGGCTATCCCTGTGTACCCCGCTTTGCGTACAGGATGGTGTTTTATGTAAAGTGGTAAATCTCACATTTAAACAAATTCAGTTTCAAAATATATATTTTCTGATTCTATATTCTTATAAGCTAGCAAATAAATATGATACGCATCCACTAAAACATACCCCTGAATTATATAATTATATTTTAAATCACAAGAATCTGCATTTGAATTAAATTATAACTCATAACTCTAAATTGAAAATTTAAAAACCCCCGATGCGATGACCTGTTCATCAAATGTATAATTTACCTAGTTCTTCCAAATAATGATGTTAGCGCGATTTGCGTAGCTCCCGTAGCTCAGTATCCATAGCTCATCTCGCAAATTCATCTGGTACAACTAGTTTCGATGCCAGATTATGAAAGCACCATTAAATCATTTGTTTTGGCTTCCTCATTTATAATCTAAGATGTACAATAATCAACAGAAAATCTGTGTAAAAGTATGAGACATTATTTTGTTATGACATTATAATAATTGACATTAGAATAGACAACGAATCTAAATATTGATGTCACGGAGGTTTTATTCCTAGTAAAATATTATCAATTATTATTCAATTTGATGTAATAACTCTGGTTGAGGTAGACGGGAGCAGCCTAGGGGAAGAATTTTCAATAACGCTAAAATTATTTTAAATTAGATTAGTTTTTTTATATTCTTTGTCAATGGCGGAGCAGCGCCCTCTAGAATTATTATAGCGTAATATTCCATGACCATTAACAGAACAAACAAAATTTAACGCATGCGCGTATCCATCATTTGAAACGTGACTTATGGAACGTCTTAGTTCATACACAAATCTCAATAAAATTGATAAAATATTCATTTTTTTCAGAATTAGAGAAACTTTTCAAATTTATAATATTGTAAAAAGCCAGTTCAGATTATTACGATCATTTAAAAATATAATAAATCTAAATCCAATCATCTCAAATTTCGAATGGATTCGAGCCGAGGGAATTGGTTTTGACCGTGAATGTGGCTTTTTTAACCTACAAAAGCGCTGATGATCTTCAAACGGCTGAACCGATTTTCATGACACATAGCTAAGAACACTCTCGATCAGAATACCTATCTAACAAAAGAAACAAAATTGAAATCGGTTCATCAGCTTGGGCGCTACGTTGCCACAGACAGACACACAGATCCACAGATACACAGATACACAGATACACAGATACACAGATACACAGATACACAGACACACAGATACACATGTTAAACTTATAACACCCGTCGTTTTTCGTCGGGGGTTAAAAAGTACATAACATTATGTTACGACCCTGTATGTCTGTGTGCGCCGCGGATTGAGTTAAATGGCTCTTATCTCGAGCCCCTAATGGCCCGGGAACATGTCAATTCATCTCTACACGTCTCACACGCTTCTAAATCAACTTTTTTTGGACTACTGCACTTTATGTCGGCCCGACAACGGTCACGAGTTGACAAGCGCCGGCCGATTTTTACGTCACACGATAATAATGTTAATAAGATAAGTTGGTCAAACACTTATTCTCTAGTGCAAGGAAGCAGTTTGATTCATGCTGTACCTATTCAAAACTAGGTAAATCCAGGGTTTAAACTTAGACGATGGATTTCCTAGTTTATGTCACCTCGACTTAATTTGAGTAAGATTTGCCAAGGACAATAGAAACATATACAAATACGTCCAGGATCTTCCTATTGTTTAAAGTATTAATAACACGTATTTATAACAATGGCGCACGATATGGAGAGCCAGAGCTATAGGAGATTGTAGTTAGATGACAGTGCACATCATTTCGCATATCAAACCAGGCCGTGTGACACGGGTGTTAAGCTTTATGGAATAGAACTATGTTTCTTGCTTTCCTGCAAATGGCTCAGGTATTTAAAAATTTTTCCATGTTAGCGCCACAAAAAACTGCAGTCCATTAAAAAAAAATACTACGAGTACTAATATGTAAATGGTGTGGGGTATTGCCATAAAGCCGATTGGTGAACTTACGCCGCATTAAATAAGAGTGCGAAACATATTTTAGTCTCACTTAACGTGTGTTCAGATACTTACCTAGTAGGTACCTGTTAGATAATATACTCCAGTAGAATGTGAAGGTTTGTTTTGGTAATAAAGTCTAGAATGTAACGTTGAGGGTTGTCAAGTATTTTATTTGCGTATAAATGTTATGGGCGTGTCTTAGCAGTCCTTGAGTGTAACTTAACTAAAATGTAAAACCTACTAGAGATTTAATTTGAAATAATGTCTCGGTGTTTCTTCGATAATCGGTATATATCGATTGTCTCAATCTAAATCCCAAATAAAACACTGTTCAAAATCTCCCGTTGTTTGTGACATGCTTTATTGTCGAACTTTTAATATAAAACGTACAAAAAGTCACGGAGGCGAGCGGAAGCCGCTACTAAGTCGCCGATAACTGTGGGAGCCGACAAAGGCACTAATACTTTCTGGAGGCATTTATAAATCAGAGAGCATATTATCAATGCACGACAATTAAGTCGTCTCAAGTCGCCGGGCGAGAACCGAGACACGCAGTTGTGAGTAGCTCTTCATACATTACCTTGTTTATTTTATAATTTAATGGCGTGTGTGATGTAAAAGCTGTATTGTAACGTGTTTTGTATTTTTGCCAAATTGGGACATTATCGCATTATGAATATTTTAGTCATTATTTTACGTGTAAATGTCTGATAAGTTTATCGGCACGTTTTGTGTTATCCTGAAGATTTGTTAGGGACTGCTGATGTTGTGGGGTTCATGTTGACCATATTGACTTCAAAATATAATTGTGTCAGATTGTTTGTGAGGTTTGAGAGGAATGTTTATAAGTAATCTGATAATAAGTTTTGGGCATTTGCAAAACTTGTAAGTATTATCGATTATAATGATTATGATAACATACTCGTATTTACCATTAAATGTACTATTATAACATGTTATGTATGATAAACAACCTACACTCACTCACTTTACATAATATACTACTACAATAGGTACATACAATTACACTTGATAATTCTGAAAGTTTTCAAAATCCCCAATAATTAGGTAATCTGATCGTGACACAAGGATCTGTTTGTTTATTATATCAGATTATGAACTCACTTAAAAATAGTCGTTCTGATTCCTATTGGAGTTCTAACAAAAACCTCTACCATTACCTACTATTTTGCAACAACAAAAATAAACGAACACCACCTCGCGATAAAAACTCTGGGGAATCGATTTCGAGAGTAACCATTTAATTATTTTATCGATAATCTTGCATCGGTGGCCAGAAACAAAATAAGACGAGTGCCGAGTAATCGTCGCTTAGCCCGACGCCCGGTAGCCGCCGGCGGTTGCCGACCGATTTTATCGTCTCATAAGAGTCTCGATTTATAAGTATCGATTATATATATCGATCCCTTGATACGATGCGTTCACGGTTATTTGGTGCGTTTTTCGCTCCGTTCAGCGGCTGTTCTCTCTAAATAACAACTTTGTATGATAAGTAATTAATAATGGGTCCCTTTGACGGTAAGTGTAAGTTTATATTTTATACTTTGAAGTGGTAATTTGTAATTGGGAATTTTGATTCTTATTAGAATCAATTACTATAGATTATTTTTTTTATTCAACCTACATCGCTCACCGCTAAGAAAATTTGGAATACCTTTACTCAGCAACCCTCCAAGCCTCTCTATCATTGGTCATCTTTGGCTAATCCTATAGTGTGGCTTGCATCTAATGAGCTCTTAGTTTAATAGGTAATGCACAATTTTACTAAGTGCCTTAGTGAATGCTAAAGTCGATTTAGGAGTTGCTAGCGTGTACGTGATTGAACATTGCACATTGTTATGTTTCCGTTCGTATTCGTGATTGTTCGTGTGGACAAATGTCACGTCAGCAATAATCGTTAACTCGTTAACAGTGAGACGCGACTGCTGCGCCGGCGCACTAGGCAAGGGTTATTAAGGCCATACACATTTGCAGGGTGAAATGGGAAACAATTCCACAACCGTTAAGCATTTATCGAAAGTACTAAAAATATAAGCATACTTATTGCTTCCTGTTCAGAGGAATGAAATATGAATATTAATCAGTTTCCAATATGAATCCAATTCTATACTAATTATAGTGAATTTTAAACACAATTTGAACATAGATGGCGGTGCTATTTAGAAATCATCGATTTTATTGGCTGCGTACAGTTCGCTCATATCTCGACAACGTCCAAGTAACGTCTGAAATACGTCATTAACTCAAAAATGAGCTCTGGCTATTTACTCTACAATCGGATATAGCCAATAAAAGTTATCAGACTAATCAAACTATCACTAAACTGATGCTTTAATATGCATTTTTTGGTATTTTTATATCGACATCGAGAATGAAAACGCAATAATTTTATCAAAATAAATAAGAACAAACAAGTCTCAACGTTCGAAACAAAATCTCACCTCACTTTAAAACATAATTATTAGGAAAAACCGATCATCGACGTATCGATTATAAGTACCAAAAAGAGGATTCTCTCTTACATTCCCTTAACTGAGATAACGCTATGCCGCTTTAAGAACATATTTAACTGCGGATTCAATTAAAATTTGACGTGTATACCGCATAAAGTAGGCAGGTTATGTTGGCTCAGATTATCACGTCGGCCAGTCGTGTCGGCGCCGCACGCACCGCGCCACTGGCTCACGGCGACGACGCGGGACCGACCACTTCTATTGATGGTTTGAAATAAATTATCCTATGATAGAGACATTTTGACAAGTATTCCAGGAGCCTGTACTCCATATGCTACTAAATTATTCAACAACATTTGCTAGATTAATAAAAAATTAAGGTACATCTTTAAAATGCTTCCTGGAATATTTCAAAAATAACAAAAGTTCTTTAACAAATAAAACATAAAATATTTTTGGAAAGTACGAAGCTAATAGGTAGGCACGGTCAATCCACTGCGGACCAATTTTGTAGAAGCAATTTGCATAACTTAACCCTTCAATGGTAGTCCTGTGACGAACGGCCATCTCCGCGTTTTTATTGGAGCAAAAAACACGCGGAACACATTACAAATGCTTGCTGACGATTTCTTTACAAATAACGGCGAAAGGTTGTTACGCAAAAAAAAATATTGGTCAAATGTTTTTAAACAGTGGGATGTTTATTTCTAAAGCCTAGGGTCGAAATATGAATAAAAATTTATTAAAATCGACATGAGACCATAACGGTATATTAAAGTAAGAAATGCTAACCAGAATAGGTTTTAAAAAATGACTTGCAATGAAATAATCGAAAAACTGATTTATAATAATTATTATTAACAATAAACAAGTAAACGTTATAAAAGTAAGTAATCAAGTTTAATCATAATAAACACAGATATAATTAAAAACAACCGTAGTAATGTTAATATTATGTAAAATTAACAAACCCAATTAAGTATAATGAGCTCTTTTAACATCTAAATTCGACAGTATGTACTAGCTCGTTGACAGTAAGATTTAATGTTTCGTGATTTTAATATTGGATCCAGTTTGAACTGTAACAAAATGACTTGGGAGCCATTTTTATATCCAGTCAAACAGAAAGCACTTTCCTGCTCACAATATTCGCTTGAATTGTTTATTATTATTAGTTCATAAATCAATTTTAATGCCTCACTTATCTGCTTGTGGTCATCATTTATTGATATTAAGTAAATGTACAGCTTGGGCAAAATTTAAATGTAAGTGAAATTGCAAACAAAATATGACTATGTACTTATTTATAATTAATAGGGCCTTAAGTAGTGCCTTTTTTAAAGAAGATGGTTAGCAATGTGTGTTTATCACATTACTAGTATTACCGTTAGCCCCTCCAGCTAAGCTAATGCTTGTGTTAGGAGTAGGCCAACGTCAATACTTTAATGTCCAGGATGGGGATCGATCCCGGAACCTCTCGGCTACGAGGGCGGCCCCTCTAACTACTAGGTTATTGACGTCTGCAAATTAAATTATTTTAACTTTTAATAACTAGAATGAAATTACTTCCAATGTGTTTGGTAACTAGTAACATCCTGTACAAACCGCAACGCTGTGGGGTAATTAAAGTTTACGACGTGGGTTTTTGCTAACTCTCCCCTATTGTTCCGCTGTCCATCGTCGCGTCACCTCGTCGAATGTCCGCCGACAATATCACCCATTACACTATTTGTTTTGGAACGAACAAGCAAAAACTGGAGCAAAACACACAAAAACGCGCCGCTCATTGTGATCACTATCCACAAAAACGGGTTAATATTTTGACGTGTTTGCATAGGCCTAGTTGCGTAACTGTTAAACATATTTGTGTAAAAATAATGTCTTTATGATTACATCATTTTTAGTGTTAAGTTATTTTACTATCAATAAAAATTAAAATTATGATTAGCAATTTATATTAAGCAGGTACGCCGCAATAAAACAGCCAAAGTAACTCGAGAAAAAAATTAATACGCACTTAATATGGACGTTATTTTTTTATTATTCCCTCGTAATTCCTGTTTATAGAACAATAAAGTTGTGCGTGTAGTACAAATAAAACAGCTATCTTGACTTTAAAAGAAAACAAAAGATAGCAACAGTTATTTAAACAATGCGTGGACAGGACAGTAGTCGTAGAAAAAATTGTAACGGTCTCAATTTTTTAACGATCGCTTATTCCAAAGAACCCTTTAGTAAGAAATTCCGTTACGATTGAACAAAGAAGCCTAGCTCCGTAGCCACCGATAGATTATGCAAAAACCCTACAGGGTCTTCCTATTCACTGTATCAATTCCCATGCTCTTATAAAAGGATCTCAACGGCAATCGATATTCACGGAGATGACATCTTGTTTGAATATTCACATATTCCCATGGCCGCGATTGAATCGAACCAAAGGGTTGCCTAGGGTGGATGCGTCTATAGGCAAATTCGATTATCTCACGGCATTCTCACGCTCATCCCGCGGCACCACTATAAATCTTTGCATAAGGCGCATAATAAAAAAAAACGCTATTAAAAAACGAACTATCTATGCGAGCCACCCTACCGAATATGCATAAGAAAAGAACCGTACACACCCAAATTATACGCCGAGGTGACAAGTGCTGGGACCCATCAAGTATCACAACGGTGCTGAACCCTTTGTACCACAATAAATGGCATACTTTCTGGGCGCCCGCTACGCTTGCGTTTTTTTTCTATGCGCTTCGCATACCTGTAACCCTCGCGTAAATGTGGGGACAGTTTATTTGCATTTTTTTTTGTATTATTTCTTTTCAAATAGTATCTTAACCCTATTCAATAATGTCAGGGGTTAGGTTGCACTTAATATTCAAAAAGGGCAGGTACATTTCTCTTAATAATCTCGCATAAATTACAGTCAGGTACATTTTATGCTATTGTGCATCGCGGAAGGGGTTCGCGTGCAAAATGATGTAACGCGAATTCTGTCGATTTGCTACTTTGATTTTTATTTCAAAGAGATATAGCACACTCTTATAGAGTTGTTTCTTTGAACTTTGATTTTATGTTACGATACGAGCGGATCTACGACATTTCACTTCCTGAATGGTTTAACCCGTTTCCTTTGTAAGAATTTATGCAAAAAAGTTTCTACCCATCCTATTTTTTTATTGAATAAAAATTTAGGGGCTATGCACATTATGCAAATGCGCGCATAAATTTCAATACGACACACGAGGGTTGGCTCTGGTGAAATGTGTTCTATTCGACCGATATAAGAACCATTTTTGAATTTTCGCATCTCGTTGTTTTTATTAGATTATAAGTAAGTATGCAATTTTTTTCGTATCGTTGACTGCTTAGAAATGCAGTTCTTGATGGTTTTTTTTCTCAGGACCGGTAAAGAAAGAGTCCGTTATACGGAGGTCGGTATGCGTGTTACCTTTTTATTGTGTAAGGAGTGACATATGAACCGGGACCCTGGATTTGGATTAGAATATGTAATTACTTCCTTTACGATTTTCGGAAACGGTTGTTTGGGGGCCGTTACACAGAGCTGCCACCTTTGCCACCGACTGCACGTGAGGGTCGCGGTTGCCGGATAGGTTTTGTTATCATGTATGTTACTTTTAGTATGCTAATAAAGTTTATAAGGCACCTATAGATAAGATTATATATTTTTGTGATTTATTTATTTTATTTAAAGAAATCCAGCGCATCATATTGATGAATGTTTATGCTCTAAATGAAATGCATATTAAAATAATTAAGCTGTATTATGACTGTAGAGTCATTGTCATAATTGAGGGGAACATGTAAAATAATTACATACAATATAATCCAATTATTGCCAGGAAAGATAATTGCATCGAGCAACCCATTTTCTGTTGCACAAACCAATTTATCTTTACTTTATGATCTACATTTTTTCTCATAAAAACCATTACCAATAATGTCGTTTAGCCGACAAAATAAACAAACCTCGGGTCTGTTATTAAAAAAAGTATACCCCACCGTAAGGGCGGTGCACTGATTGTTGTCGAAGGACCGCATTCGCAAAAAACACACACTTTTTGTAAAAAAAGACTTGGTCCCTTTTTGCGCCCGGTCCCATTGTCTCCGCTCTATTGTCTTGCCGATTTGAAATATTTTTATGCTTTCCGGATGACGATAATGTTTTTGACTTATTTTTCGATAACTATTATTTAGCGAATTTATTGATTTTGAAGCCGCTACCATTGTTTATGTGATGGACGGACGGTAGGCGAATGTAGAGGCGATTTTATCATCATAAGCAGCAATTTGTACACGGATGCCGCCTGGTATGGCATTATATAATCGCCTAATTTCACGTTGCGCTGACAGTTTTGTTATTTTCAATTTGATGGCAGTTAGATAGGTAACTCCGTGTCAACAATTTTTTTATCTGCATTGTCTTTTTTATTTCATTAGGAATGTTGATTGCTGATAAGGAAAAAAAGGACAAACATAATATATGTCAAACGAATAGCAAGTAGGTTTTACCTATTGTTTTTTTTTAGATTTTATTCTAAATTAATTTTGATCGCTTTTTTATTAATTGAACCAATTTATTATCAATAATGACGCCATAAATCACGATTGGATTCAAATAAAACATAAATAAATTTTACTAACGTAAGTTATATAGGTACTTTACATTTCTCTGGCTGTTGTTTGGAATACGAATTGTATCGACGGCAAATGGTTGATGGGGCACTACCACTAGTACTCATGCTACTGCACCATGATTAATGTACAAATTATTCAAATGGCGGATTGACACCAATCAGTGCGCTTTTTGTCCAAACTTTTGGATTAGCATCAGAATGGCAAAGGTGTTGCACATTAAACAGAATGATATATTGTTTATTGGTTATAGATTAGTAGCAGCTGCTGATTTAATATATATTTTGCATATCAGTAATAATAACATTTGCAGTATGCAATACATACCTATAGTATATGTAGATTTGTATTCAAGAAGTCTTAATTAAATACGGATAAGGCAATGTGATGTTTAGCGTTAAATATTGACATAGTTGCAATAAATTTGATGCATTTTATTTGCATATAGTTAGTAGTGTTTAAAGTCATAACAATCATTTATTAAATCATGTTTATTTTTATTAATTTAATAAAATCACGAAGTTTTGAAAGGTATTTTCCTAAAGAATTTAATTAATCAGGAGTTTAATAATCATTGCCTTTTTATATACGTAATGGCGTTGGTTTCTGTTGCAACTTGATATATAAGCCTATAGAATGGAAAACCGACTCTATTTCAACAACGAATCATATAGAAGTAGTAGGTAACAAACTTGATTCCCGACTTGGCGCCAAAGTAGCAGGTGATAGAGACGACCACAGCCACATGTACGCAGTATAACTATTGTTTCATGTTACTTCTTAAGGGGCGTCCATTAACTACGTGACGCGTTTTAACCCTCATTACATGATCTAGGCATACAATGGCATGTAGTTATTGAACTAACAGCGGCTATGTAGGCGCCCACATGACTCCCATGGGTGTGCACATAGGGACTCATAAATCGCACGTTTTTTCCTATAATTCGCAACACCTTTGCCAGGTGTTTGCCAGACAATTTAACTCCTATGCCCACAATATGCAAATATCACACCATAAATAAAACCCCATTAATGCAGTCAATAGTTAGGGATTGCTTATTATTTATATGTTAATGTTAACCCCAGCGCTGGGGTTACGGACTATCGACTGCTTATTTGTGACATTGGAGGAATTCGACCTGATTTGCATTGCTAAGCAGCCATTGACGTTTCCGTTCAGCTATTGACAATCGATGATTAAGTGAATACTACTCGCATGTTCCTTTTTGGTATTTTTGCGTTGTAACGCTGCGGCAGATGGTCGCAGTGATTACGGCGCCGAGCGATAGATGACGCTACAAGTTCGATTTCGATCGATAGGTATGTGTTTTGTTGGATGTATTTTGAAAGTTTACAAGTTGATGGTATCAATTTGGAGGAATAAATATCTACTAAATTATCTATTGTTAACATACACTCATGCGAACTGGTAAAAGGTATCTTAAAACATTATGGAACCTATCTACCCACTAAATTGTAAGCAGGTATTGTATTATATCAAGGTAAAAGTGAGAGCCACCATGGTCCAGTGTACTCGCGACGCCTCTAATCGTCAGAAATGGAAGCACATCGCCTGGAGAGCCACCCTCGGAAATGCTATGGCAAACCTTCCACCATATACCTCGTCAGCGCAACCACGACCACTCTGACAAGAGTGCCCGACTAAGAAGAGAAAAGTGAGAGATATTTTTAAAAACTTTTATACAACTGTGAATGATATCTGGGACCAGTGAATTGAAAACCAACAGGCCAATAATTACATCTATGACTACTTAATACTCGGCGTATACGCATATAAGTAGGCACAATAAAGTGAATCTAGGCACAAAATCTTATAAGTATGGCTATGTGTGTGCCGGTTCAGTAAATGATTAGTCATACGCACACTCGCAGTTATGTCAGTGGCGCGCGACGCTATGTCGCTATAGCCGTCTGCGCATATCCCGCACGCACTGAGATTTTTACACGCTGCGTTTTTTTAATAGACCTGCTAAATATTCTTACGATATTAAGTATTACTTTAATTGAAATATCGTCATGCCTACCCCTCAAAGGCTTCTGTAGATATGCATTGGAATTGACAGTAATTTAAATATAGTTAAGACGAATCTTTTGTTATTTACAGGAAACATTTAACTGTTACTTAAAAAAAGGTTACTAAAATTCCATATTACAAAGTAGCCATGATATTCTGAATCCACAAACATATACCACACGCATGGATCCGCCGGGGAAATGTCCAATTTCGATAAAAATTTTGAAACTTCAGAAAATAAATTGACCCTTCACTGCTGATTCACGCGTGAAATATCTATGAGTTTGTCGTTCCAGAATAACACGCCATGCCTACCTAAATTGTGGGAGCGACTTCATTACACGTACCTAGTACTAATTAAATAAATTAGTAGTTATACCGTCTCGCCGAGAACGTACGAGAAAGTGGCCCGAGTTGCACTATTGATCATCCTCGATGCTTCCTATTATCTAATCGTGGTTCAAGTTACCAGCAAGAATCCATGCCAAGATTCTAGGTAAACTTATCATTCAATTGACATTAATAACCCATCGCAGTGCGTAGATCAACTCGAGCCATGTTATTTTTGTCACATTGTCATTACACGAGTGTTCCGGCCAAATTGCAACGCGCGATGCCACCATGCATATTCATCGCCGGCATTGTCTCACACTATATTGTATCCACCTTAGAAACCGACCAGTATATCCCGACCCTTTAACCCACACCAAAACCCCCCGTATCGTCTATAAAGTTTGATGTAAAACGGGCAGCGAAGGTCTTGATATGTCGGTGTTATGAACAAAGCGCTCATAAAATGTCAAGCTAAAGAGTGAAGCTCAAATGAGAAGGCTGGGAGTTGTTAAGTTAATGGTTCGTGTGGCACCTGCTTAAGGTCAATAACATTAAGGGATTTAGTTATTTTTAACCTCTTATTCAATTATCGAGCAAAATGTGTGTGTTTAATGATTATAAAATTTTTGATATTATGGCATTGGATGCCATCCTTGTGTTATGTGTATACAGGACTAAAATGGTATATTATAAACTTATATATAGCGACAATTTGTATAATTAAAGATTTTTACATAAAATGTGGACGCATATCGCATTTTTTATACGACCTGAAACTCGGCGAGGAAAAAAACGGCATAAATCTGTATAATTCTAGGCCCAAATAGACTTGCTAAACAGCCTTGGTAGTTAAAAAAAAATACACAATAATTAATTAAATTCAATCCTTCCGGCATATGCTATGACATTGAGAAACACCTTTTGGCATTCATAACAACTATTTTTTCTTTCAAAATAACTTTTGTAAAATGTATTTCACTTAACAAATATGTAATAAACCATTAACTATGTCAACAACAGCATTCAAATTTGATATCTAAAAGTTAGCATTAGAATTGAAATTGTTTAGAAATTTTGTGTTGGGTTGACTTATTGATTATTAGTAGATATGTTAATCTGAGATAATAGATACCGGGCTGTAAGTATTATAGATTTATAAATTAGTTGTTATTGATGATGTGGCGGACAGAGCTCTCTCCGGCCTGGCATTGCGAAAAAAACGTTATTAATTAGTTAGCGGAGCCTGACCTCGACTTCTCAGTTTTGATGGAGCTTGTTTATAGAGGACGATGCGATCATTCGAATAAATCGATCGAATCTGAGCTAGTGCCGATCGGCTTAATTCTTTATTATCTACAAATTAAAGATCTGAGATATGTTTTGACGAAGGAATCTTGATGTAGGGTCTTGCGTACACTTAGCTTTACGTGTATATTACTAACAATATAAGAAGGTAGGTACTTTATCTTCAATCAGCTCAAAATTAATGTCTCAGTAGTAACTAAGCCAAACTTTTTATTTCGTTTCCGCTTTTTGTTCGTTTATACCTAGTTTCAGCGGAAGTATTCGACTGATCGCAAGCGCAGCCCAACTGTACCGATTTTATTCATTAAACGTATCGTATAAATCGCTTTTAACGTATCGTATAAATATCCTTGATCCGCCTCCGTATTATTTTTTAATAAATTGAATTAAATGCCTAACTGTTGTTGTATCTAATGGCCGCGTCACAGGTGACCTGTGTATCCATTTATTTCCCAACCTTCTCGCTGTGATGATTTCTTTACCGGTGTGAAGTTGGCGGCCTAAAGTTGGCGGCCCTTTATAACCCGACAAAATTAAAATGTCCCAAAATATTATTGAAATATCATGAAAGAAAATCTCTGTACGTGATTAAATAAGGGAAATAGGAAAACTGTGGCATCCTAGGTCGGAAAATTTTCAGGGGAAAACTATTTTTGAACGGATTTCTCTCATTTGTTTGTATCGAAACTTGCAATGAAACTTAAACTACTTCTGCCGAACTGATTTTCTAGAAACTTTGCACCCGAATACAGTTCTCAAGAAATAATGATAAAATGATATAAGAAACCTTCAATCATGAAACCCTCATGCTGCAGGGATACTGCCTGCCTAAACCTAGAGTCTGGTGAAAATTTGGTCACGAGTTCCAGTCCAGACAAACCCCAACGACGATACGCAAGGGCTTGTATGAGAGCACATTGGAAAGCTCTCAAGACAAGGAAAGCACACACAAGCCACAAAGTGACAACTTGCTCAGTTTCAGAATTACGAGATCTGAAAAACCAGCGACTGAAATTTCACCCTACTTTTCACACTTTTCGGTCAAAACAACCCCCAAGGACGATTCGCAAGGGGTTGTTTGGGGTCTCGTTGGAAAGCTCTTGAGTCATGGAACACGCATGCATAAATCACAAACTGACAAATTGCTCGGTTTCAGCATTACAAGACCAGAAGGTCCAGCGGCCTATTTTTTACCTAACTTTTCCACTTTTCGATCCAAACAACCCCCAAGGACGGTACGCAAAGGGTTGTTTGGGGTCTCGTTGGAAAGCTCTTGTGTCATGGAATACGCATGATTAAGTCACAAACTGACAACTTGCTCAGTTTCAGAAATATAGACCAGAAAAACCATAAAATGGAATTTCACCCCACTTTTTACACCTTTCGGTCAAAACAACCCCCAAGGACGATTCGCAAGGGGTTGTTTGGGGTCTCGTTGGAAAGCTCTTGAGTCATGAAACACGCATGCATAAATCACAAACTGACAACTTGCTCGGTTTCAGCATTACAAGACCAGAAGATCCAGCGGCCTATTTTTTACCTAACTTTTCACACTTTTCGATCCAAACAACCCCCAAGGACGATTCGCAAGGGGTTGTTTGGGGACTCATTGGAAAGCTCTTGAATCATGGAACACGCATGCATAAGTCTCAAACTGACAACTTGCTCGGTTTCAGCATTACAAGAACAGAAGATCCAGCGGCCTATTTTTTACCTAACTTTTCACACTTTTCGATCCAAACAACCCCCAAGGACGATTCGCAAGGGGTTGTTTGGGGTCTCGTTGGAAAGCTCTTGTGTCATGGAATACGCATGATTAAGTCACAAACTGACAACTTGCTCAGTTTCAGAAATATAGACCAGAAAAACCATAAAATGGAATTTCACCCCACTTTTTACACCTTTCGGTCAAAACAACCCCCAAGGACGATTCGCAAGGGGTTGTTTGGGGTCTCGTTGGAAAGGTCTTGAGTCATGGAACACGCATGCATAAATCACAAACTGACAACTTGCTCGGTTTCAGCATTACAAGACCAGAAGATCCAGCGGCCTATTTTTGACCTAACTTTTCACACTTTTCGATCCAAACAACCCCCAAGAACGATTCGCAAGGGGTTGTTTGGGGTCTCGTTGGAAAGCTCTTGTGTCATGGAATACTCATGATTAAGTCACAAACTGACAACTTGCTCAGTTTCAGAAATATAGACCAGAAAAACCATAAAATGGAATTTCACCCCACTTTTTACACCTTTCGGTCAAAACAACCCCCAAGGACGATTCGCAAGGGGTTGTTTGGGGTCTCGTTGGAAAGCTCTTGAGTCATGGAACACGCATGCATAAGTCACAAACTGACAACTTGCTCGGTTTCAGCATTACAAGACCAGAAGATCCAGCGGCCTATTTTTTACCTAACTTTTCACACTTTTCGATCCAAACAACCCCCAAGGACGGTACGCAAGGGGTTGTTTGGGGTCTCGTTGGAAAGCTCTTGTGTCATGGAATACGCATGATTAAGTCACAAACTGACAACTTGCTCAGTTTCAGAAATATAGACCAGAAAAACCATAAAATGGAATTTCACCCCACTTTTTACACCTTTCGGTCAAAACAACCCCCAAGGACGATTCGCAAGGGGTTGTTTGGGGTCTCGTTGGAAAGCTCTTGAGTCATGGAACACGCATGCATAAATCACAAACTGACAACTTGCTCGGTTTCAGCATTACAAGACCAGAAGATCCAGCGGCCTATTTTTTACCTAACTTTTCACACTTTTCGATCCAAACAACCCCCAAGGACGATTCGCAAGGGGTTGTTTGGGGACTCATTGGAAAGCTCTTGAATCATGGAACACGCATGCATAAGTCTCAAACTGACAACTTGCTCGGTTTCAGCATTGAGACCCCAAACAACCCCTTGCGAATCGTCCTTGGGGGTTGTTTTGACCGAAAGTTGTAAAAAGTGGGGTGAAATTCAATTTTATGGATTTTCTGGTCTATATTTCTGAAACTGAGCAAGTTGTCAGTTTGTGACTTAATCATGCTTATTCCATGACACAAGAGCTTTCCAACGAGACCCCAAACAACCCCTTGCGAATCGTCCTTGGGGGTTGTTTTGACCGAAAGGTGAAAAAAGCTGGGTGAAATTCCATTTTATGGTTTTTCTGGTCTATATTTCTTAAACTGAGCAAGTTGTCAGTTTGTGACTTAATCATGCGTATTCCATGACACAATCGCTTTCCAACGAGACCCCAAACAACCCCTTGCGAATCGTCCTTGGGGGTTGTTTGGATCGAAAAGTGTGAAAAGTTAGGTAAAAAATGGGCCGCTGGATCTTGTGGTCTTGTAATGCTGAAACCGAGCAAGTTGTCAGTTTGTGACTTATGCAAGCGTGTTCCATGATTCAAGAGCTTTCCAACGAGACCCCAAACAACCCCTTGCGCATCGTCCTTGGGGGTTGTTTGGATCGAAAAGTGTGAAAAGTTAGGTGAAAAATAGGCCGCTGGATCTTCTGGTCTTGTAATGCAGAAACCGAGCAAGTTGTCAGTTTGTGACTTATGCAAGCGTGTTCCATGACACAATCGCTTTCCAACGAGACCCCAAACAACCCCTTGCGAATCGTCCTTGGCGGTTGTTTGGATCGAAAAGTGTGAAAAGTTAGGTAAAAAATAGGCCGCTGGATCTTCTGGTCTTGTAATGCTGAAACCGAGCAAGTTGTCAGTTTGTGATTTATGCATGCGTATTCCATGACTCAAGAGCTTTCCAACGAGACCCCAAACAACCCCTTGCGAATCGTCCTTGGGGGTTGTTTTGACCGAAAGGTGTAAAAAGTGGGGTGAAATTCCATTTTATTGTTATTCTGGTCTATATTTCTGAAACCGAGCAAGTTGTCAGTTTGTTATTTATGCATGCGTGTTCCATGACTCAAGAGCTTTCCAACGAGACCCCAAACAACCCCTTGCGAATCGTCCTTGGGGGTTGTTTTGGCCGAAAGGTGTCAAAAGTGGGGTGAAATTCCATTTTATGGTTTTTCTGGTCTATATTTCTGAAACTGAGCAAGTTGTCAGTTTGTGACTTATGCATGCGTGTTCCATGACTCAAGAGCTTTCCAACGAGACCCCAAACAACCCCTTGCGTACCGTCCTTGGGGGTTTTTGGATCGAAAAGTGTAAAAAGTTAGGTAACAAATAGGCCGCTGGATCTTCTGGTCTTGTAATGCAGAAACCGAGCAAGTTGTCAGTTTGTGACTCATGCAAGCGTGTTCCATGACACAATCGCTTTCCAACGAGACCCCAAACAACCCCTTGCGAATCGTCCTTGGCGGTTGTTTGGATCGAAAAGTGTGAAAAGTTAGGTAAAAAATAGGCCGCTGGATCTTCTGGTCTGGTAATGCTGAAACCGAGCAAGTTGTCAGTTTGTGATTTATGCATGCGTGTTCCATGACTCAAGAGCTTTCCAACGAGACCCCAAACAACCCCTTGCGAATCGTCCTTGTGGGTTGTTTTGACCGAAAGGTGTAAAAAGTGGGGTGAAATTCCATTTTATGGTTATTCTGGTCTATATTTCTGAAACCGAGCAAGTTGTCTTTTTTTTATTTATGCATGCGTGTTCCATGATTCAAGAGCTTTCCAACGAGACCCCAAACAACACCTTGCGAATCGTCCTTGGGGGTTGTTTTGGCCGAAAGGTGTAAAAAGTGGGGTGAAATTCCATTTTATGGTTATTCTGGTCTATATTTCTGAAACCGAGCAAGTTGTCAGTTTTTTATTTATGCATGCGTGTTCCATGACTCAAGAGCTTTCCAACGAGACCCCAAACAACCCCTTGCGAATCGTCCTTGGGGGTTGTTTTGGCCGAAAGGTGTAAAAAGTGGGGTGAAATTCCATTTTATGGTTTTTCTGGTCTATATTTCTGAAACTGAGCAAGTTGTCAGTTTGTGACTTATGCATGCGTGTTCCATGACTCAAGAGCTTTCCAACGAGACCCCAAACAACCCCTTGCGAATCGTCCTTGGGGGTTGTTTTGACCGAAAAGTGTGAAAAGTGGGGTGAAATTTCAGTCGCTGGTTTTTCAGATCTCGTAATTCTGAAACTGAGCAAGTTGTCACTTTGTGGCTTGTTTGTGCTTTCCTTGTCTTGAGAGCTTTCCAATGTGCTCTCATACAAGCCCTTGCGTATCGTCGTTGGGGTTTATCTGGACTGGAACTCGTGACCAAATTTTCACCAGACTCTAGGTTTAGGCAGGCAGTATCCCTGCAGCATAAGGGTTTCATGATTGAAGGTTTCTAATATCATTTTATCATTATTTCTTGAGAACTGTATTCGTGTGCAAAGTTTCTAGAAAATCAGTTCGGCAGAAGTAGTTGAAGTTTCATCGCAAGTTTCGATACAAACAAATGAGAGAAATCCGTTCAAAAATAGTTTTCCCCTGAAAATTTTCCGACCTAGGATGCCACAGTTTTCCTATTTCCCTTATTTAATCACGTAAAGAGATTTTCTTTCATGATATTTCAATAATATTTTGGGACATTTTAATTTTGTCGGGTTATAAAGGGCCGCCAACTTTAGGCCGCCAACTTCACACCGGTATTTCTTTTACACTATTACCATAATCATCGAGGTATTCTGAGCCTTATTTCTTAGTGATATTATTGTTATAGGATGATAATCGTGAGTCTTCAGGTAGATAGTTGAATAAAGAGATCAGACATACAAATGATTGTGTCCTAATAAATAATTATGTGATAGATAAAAAGGATGGTCGTGTAACCGAGCTGGGAAAACATTTCAAATATTGTTGCTTATCTTATTATGTAAATAGGTATCATTAAAAGATAATTTTAACTTTAGCAACATCAAAAGCCTAAAGCGAAATGCGCACGAGAATTATTTTATGGGACCGACAATCGGCTACCCAAATACTGAACTAGTATCTGTAGTCCGGATTAAAAATTATTTTTACTTTGATTATGGATAGGTAACAAAATTTCCATCCCCAGCCATATCAGTCCGAAATTCGTAAATACTTATTGTGTTCGTATGATTTTGTAAACAGTTGGTTGAATTTGATTTCCAGATAAATAGGATTATAATGCAGTCTTGCATGCGTGAAAAATATAAAAAAACGTTATAAATCTTAATGCTATCACGGATAAAATTAAGCTCAAAACGATAGTAACCCTTCGCGTTCCGAGAGAGGCAGTGGCCACTAATTACGGTTGTCAATTAGACCCGCTTCAGGGGACTCCTCGTATTTACCAATTAACGGGGAACAAACAAAAAATACCATCTATCCACCAACTACCTACCGTGTACGATGTACGTTGCGTGTGCTCACCTCCGCCGTATCTTATTTGTGTTACTATGCTATGGGAGATTTAGGATCTATTGTTTTATAGCTCTTCATTTTTATTTATCACTTGACATGCTTTATGCGATCGTGTTACAAGGTATTAAAGGATATTTTTTATATAACAAAGTCGACAAAGAAGATTAATACCCACCTGATGTTAACAGTTGTCGGAGCCTATAGATTTTGCAAAACCACAGGCATTGGCCGCACGATGCAGATCTGAGGGAGAGCGGGACAAAAGAAGGGAAGCTAAAATCCATACTTTACACCGATCTACTGTGAGAGAGTGGTACTATCCCGGTCGAGGCAGCCCGTTTATCGGCCACAAGTTGGCTCTACCACCAATGAACGGTACGTATTGTAAAGGCAATACATATTGATACGAATTGTTGGACAAAAAAAGGAATACAAATGACTATTTATACTTTGTATATCCTCACCGTCCAGTGCTGAAATCTCGTGTACCAACCTATTTGTGTACACTGTAGATAATTTGTGGTTAGTGGTTGAGTTTAATTAGATTAATTAAGACGCGCCCGCGCAGGCTGCTGCCTACTGTGGATCATTGTTGTATTATTTTATTTGGCTGAGCATAACTATTCAGAATGCTCTATTCAAATTTTGATACTAGGTGCTGTAGTCAATATAGTTAGGTAGATATAGCGTGTGAAGCCTTTCTTGTCGTATCTATGAGGGATAAGTATCTCGGGTTGCCATTGTCCACTTTGACTTCCCTTTATCTTGATCTGAAGTTGTGATTTTAATGGTCAAATCATTATTTGTGACAGTATGTATAATTTTTCCAGTACTCCGTTATGTTAAAGGAAAAATCACGATTACCCAATAATCCTTGATTATTATTCATATGGAAATATACTGGGTTACGCAAGGTGTCAATAAATTTCAAAACAATTGAAAGCGACAACTCGGTAGCCAGCGAATGTCCTTATAGCAACATTGCCAAATGCAGGGCCGCAAGACGTGACTGCCCGCGCTGGGGCTGCCAGCACCCAGGACTTGGACTAAACGTAGCTAAATAAATATACTTTTTCAAACGCTATTTTAATCGTATGAATGTTGGAAACGTTCTAAAACAGCTTGGAATTGTATTTATTTCATTCCTTTTAAATTTGAAAATTCCTTACACTGAGCTAAAATTAGTTGTAGAGTTCATAAAGATATCAACTACGTCAACATTTTTTAGTTTCGAATAATATTGTAAATTTATTATTGGAATATGCTTTACGTCATCCACTTATTTTTAACTCAATTGAAAAGTTGCAAAGTTTACATAATAAACACCTTATCATCAAGCCTTATCACCATCTATTCACCAGCCGACTATCCTAGCAACACCATCACCACGTCACGTCCCACCAATCAATCACGTTCACCAATGGTGGTGAATGACCTCATCGAGGATCCTGGCAACAATGCCATGGGCGTGACGTCACCGCGGCCAAACGGACGCTTTTCAATGGCGTGCTAATATGGCACTTGCCACTGCCAGAACAAAGACCTCGGGATTGAATTTTAACTTGGAGTCACTTATAAGGAATTGTAAGACTGTGGGTTATTTTTAGACGGATTGTTTTGGCAAACGGTTGCAGTACACTCAAATAATTTATCAGTTTGCCTTGATTTGTGACATAAGAACATGACCAAACCTAGTAACTTTTGGCGTTTATTTTTGTTATTTATAGACGAGTAGTCAATTTTTTTTCGTGAAGTGTCCAATTGTTCAGTTCAATTAATCGTGCTATTTTCTAATAAAGGCTGACACAGTCGACAGCAACATAGCTGGTGCAATTGGATGCAGCTCTTCAGTGCGCTGATTGACGCGCTAATGGCGCCAATTACCGACGCACCGCGATAATTGTTACCGACACCACTCGGTGCAACATTGCTGACTTTCTAAGCGTTTCTGTCATTGCACGTGGAAGTATGACGAGGAAAAAATCCTTAACAAGATTTCCATGCTAATTACAAATAACGATCTCTATAATTAATACTATTCTTTATCTTGGAGTGGACGTAAATGGCAATCAATTTAGAATCTCATGGATTAAGCGTTTGCTACATCTGAATGACTGAATTCAATGTTTATTTTCTAAAGTTATGTAGAATAACCTACTAGTTTTGATAATACTTACTTCTTAATTTGTCTTAAAACTAAAACTGTACAGTAATAAGATAACGACAGTACTGGTAAGTAGAACTGTCGTGTTCAAATTAAATTTTATTTTCTAAGTAACCTACACTGGGCCGGCGTGGTGGATTACGGCCTGAATCCCACTGCTAGTGAGGCGAGCCCCGTGCCCAGGAGTGATTATTATAAGTATAAACCAAGTTTTACAGTCGAATTACTTTTATTATCTACGTAGATTCAACTATTATACAATTAGTAAAATAATATTTTATTGTTTTATCTCAACCACTTTCGATGTTAACTGTGCCGCCATCATTATGAACCGTAAAACTTATCTATTTTACACCCGACGAAGACGTTCAGAAACTAAAACATGCCATTTAATTTAAATAGAAACAGTGGTTGCTTAGAAAATAAATATTTTGGTGCTTGTAGTTCTGTAGATTGAGGTAGATTGGTGCGCGCGAGCGAGCGACCCCGATGCGCACGCGCAGAACATACGAGTGTGTAGATAGTTACACTGACAGAAATATTGGGCAGAAATGCAAGTATCAAGCGGAAGGATCAGTAGTTCAATTGATATCTATCTCAAACTACTCTCTCACATTTAATGTTCGTATTACAATTGGTTACATCACATCAAAGGAGTTATTCGTCAACTCGCGCGCGTATAACTCGCGAGTGCGCGCGAGTTGGCACCTTCGGATTTTACCAATTTTTTTTTGTCGTTAACTCGCTTTATTGTGAAAATCTGACGTATTTATGTACAGTCAGCTACAAAAACGTTTAAATAAATTTATATTATGTACCTACTTTAAATGTTTAAGACACTTTATACGATTTGAGTTTAAAATAAAAGAAATATAGTTTTTGAAATATATATATTAAAATACAACACGAAATAAAACTGATTATTTTCCTTATAATAATCAACGATACTATAAATTAAAAATATCACCATGACTCAAGAATTTGGTTTATTACCTGTTATGTAAATTGTCTAAAACTATGACTATATATGTGAGTGTAGTGAAATCGCTCATTATATCTAAATATAATAAAAATAGCAAATCAATAACAAGTATAGTATTTGGCTAATTTACTAATAAAATCAATTATAGTTATAGGTACTGTAAAAATCACAGATCAGGGTTTGTTGTAAATGATTTTTATAACAAACGTTATTATTGAACTATGATAAATATATTTAAAAAAAAAACAGAATATTAGTAGTTCGATACATAGATCAATACTTATAGCTCCGTGGGTGAATTCGTTAATGGTGAAGGTGAAGTGTTCATCAATAGCGCAGGTTTTCGTTAATTTTATAGACCCATTTAAGTAGAGAGTTTGATAATAATTATCGTTTTCTTGTAAGATCGTTAAAAAATGTGCAATGGTTTACCGTTGATTTTTTTATTTACAGTAGGATGCCAACACTCTACCATGTTTGTAGTGCGGTGATGCATATGACACTAACATCACTAAAACAATGACATCTCAACGGGGTTTCAACATGAATTAGAAAGTGATAGCGCTACGGCTGTAAGGGTTTGCGCGCAAGAGACGTCATAAGAGATAGGCTGTATCATACGTCATCGGCTATGCCCCCTAGCTCATTCCGCACCTCTAAATCGAAATCAAGTAAATCAATATTTTTTATGCGACTGTACTTTATAAGGGTGCGCGAGTTGACGACACAAAAAATAGATAGGTCAAATCCGAAGGTGCCAACTCGCGCGCACTCGCGAGTTTCACGCGCGCGAGTTGACGAATAACTCCATCAAAGTTGGCAGAAAACCTACAGTATGGTACCAAAATACTCATCTTTGCATTTTTTTCCCTAGATGCTTGCATCCATGTTATAATTCAAATAAAATATTTTAAGAATTAGCTAGACTTATACTTCTGCGCATCACCTAGATGTTAACAAACATTCACAACTTTTTATACGCCTCATGCGTCTATACCGGCCATTTTAATTACTTTAAAGCGTTCTCTTTTTCGGTTTGTAACGGCGAACCATAGTTTTACAGTTTTAATTGTGGTTTAATGGCTACCAGATAGCACATCAGAAAAAACCATTGCAATGAGAAGGTGAAAGAAAAATAACTAAAAATAGTACATACCAGCAACTAGTGGCATGTTGGTGGATCTGGCGGGTTCCACCTCGGTGCCTGCCGTCCTATAATTACGCTTTATTTGAGCCGGGATGGATCGGTAGACTTTTTCTTTGTAACAATTATTGTTATATTATTTCACGTTATAATGTTAGAAAAACTATTTGTAGTGTGGTTCCTACAGGAGTTACTAGGATTGGTTTATTGCGTCGCCTGCAAACAATATATATCCATAACCCTCTTCACAAGTTGTGAATAGCACTGTATTGCTTAGTCCAAGTTAATAATCCGATGACTCCAAAATCATTGATGTATTCGCACGATTCGGAATTTTTATTTTTATTACACTTTTTATATTTAAACCTACCTACCAACTGACTATGATCTTACGATTGACCAATAACGAATATCAGTTTCATACACTTGGTGTGTATCTCTATATTTACTATCTCCAAAGCTCATTATGAATGAAAAAGATAATTAATGCAAATAACATAATACATCATCTTATTATTTAAATACAATAACAAACAAACGATTTGATTAGTTTTAATTCATGCAAAAACATAACCAACCAACACTCAACACCTTTACGTAATGTTTAATACGATAATTACAACTTGCTGTACATAATGAATATAAATGAGAGCCGCGGCATTTCATTTACCCGTACACTATACACTGCTGAGTGTGTGATTTTATAAAATCGTGTTCTTAGTTCGTAGATTGCAATGGAAGTGTTGCATTGGCGATAGATTAGAGATAATGTACCTATACTCAGCACGCGCGTTCGATTCCTTAATTGCGTGATGTAATTGCGGCTAAGAATGTATCAATCGTATACAATTTCGTCTGGCTACTTGTTTTTCATATACCCTCCCAGTAAAGTGAGGAATATTGGGTCAATTAAATAGTACATTGTTACACGAGTGGTGAGAGTGACTTATTTTGACCCGAGACGGAGTTAGTTATATAGTTCGAGGGATAAAATAAGTCTTTCACCCGAGGTAAACACTGTGCTTTTCATTACGAATACAAGGAAAGTAAAAATAAAAACAGGAATTGGCTAAAAAAATAATACAAGGAAGTATGAACAATACTCTACAACTCGAAAAAAAACCGGACAAGTGCGAGTAGAACTCGCGCCCTGAGAGTTCCGTACAACATTTTATTATATTTTAGGTAGTTTTTCCATTCCTGGATTCCAATATCGATACCGGCAAGATATTTTAATAATAAATAATTCCCAAAAATGCTTAAACAAATTCGGGTACCCAATACAAACTGCAACCAAACTACAATACAAACCCTTATTTTACACACTTAGGGTGGAATTTTACAAAACGCTGAAATTAATATTTTTTATTTGTAATAAGTAGCCTCAATACTTATTTCGATGTCTCTAGTTTCATTTTTTTTTTTTTTACCCCATACAAACTTTCACCCCCTATTTTATGCACTTAGGGGTGGAATTTTCCAAAATCCTTTCTTAGTGGATACTTGCGGTATATAAGGTACTTACTGTCAAAATTTCATGATTCTAACACCAGCGGTTTGGGCTGTGCGTTGATTCCTTTGTACTGATAAGTGAATTTGCGAAAAGTATCAAAATATGTGACATAAATCACCGTATCTTTTGATTGCGTTGACTTAGAAGCCTATTTTTTTACACCTACAAGGGACCATAGCACTTGATATTTGGTATTAATTTCAACTTGATAACTTTACCCGTTTCTGAGAAAAAAGGTCTTGACAGACAGACAGACAGACGGACAACAAAGTGATCCAATAAGGGTTCCGGTTTTTCCTTGTAAGGTCTGGAACCCTAAAAAGATCGGATTGCCGCCTATTTTGTTTTTTATCGTTGGCCGGCCAACTTCATTATTTAGCCATTATTTTTCATTTTAATCTTTAAATATTTTGCCCAAATCTATGTTATTTTAAAGGAATTGTTGAAACTAAATTATAATTAAGTCATTTAAAAAAAAATATTCTTGAATTAATACTTAACTTTATGTTATTTCAATTTAACATCGTGCTGTAATTGAGTGACTGTAGAAAAAGTTTGAACATGGTTCCATCGAAATGTGAAAATGGAACTACTTTTTTTATAATTTGACAGCTGTCAGTTGAAAGCGATTCTCCCGGGCCGGAAAAATATTACTTTCAACCCGCTCCTCAGGCCTTGTCTCGAGCACAAGCTTTGGTAAAAGATTAGCATTCATACAAAATAAATGAAAATAAAAAATATTGGCAGACGAACACACCAACTGTATGGTACCATACTAAGCAACGAGAGAGATACGGAGAAACCCAGACCGGGGCTAATTACGAAAAGGCCATTTCCGAAATTTACCTTGACAGGAATCGAACCCACAATAGTCCGCCCAACCCCTGCGCCAATGTATTTTATTTTTATTTTTAATCATAATTGCCATTTTACTTCAGTTAGGTACTTAGTTAAATTAATAACAGGTACATTTTCATTCATAAATCATGTAATCGTACACGTTTAACCTTTAGATACCACCATTTTAACCTTTAATACTTAGCTAATTCACACGCGCAGTTGTAAATATAGTTTTGATTGCATAACTGAATGACATTACCAAGAAACTCTAAATTAAAGTCAGTAATTTAAACATTCTAAATCGAACGAGATGAATCAGTTTAATGAAATATACCCTTCATACAATTCATATTTATCATCACGCCTGTTTTTCTCGAAAGGGTAGGTAGGATAGGGGTGCACTGCAGTGATCCCATATTTTACCGATGATAATTTCAAAAAGGGTGCGAGCTTAATGCCAGGCATTAATAGTACCAGACATGATACCATGGGGATTCGGCACATAGTCCTCTACGCTGGGCCAGTGCGGGCTGGCAAACTTCATACGACTTTCGAAAGACGAGCAGGTTTCCATTCTTGTTACCAAACATAACAGGAGCTATGCCTGCTTAGGTACTTGATGTGTAAATCACATCGGATGTGTGTATTTGATTGTCAGAATAAAAAATGAAATATTGATTGATTAATTTTAAACGTTCGATCCATAATTAACACTAATAAATCTATTGAAATGAGCAAAAGCAACAAATTGTTTATCATTATGCTAAATCAGTTTCCCAGGTTTTCCCAGCAAATTAACTGTATTTAAATTGCTGGATTCTAATCTTTATTGATTTTAATAAACAGCAATAATATAGGTATATTTACTTTTGTAAATTTAATTTATTGTTATTGAAATTATAACCTCAGGAAAACTACTGAACGTTTCTTGATCTTAAAAGTCAGCACGGGACCGCGCGTGCGGCGTTCCGACGAATGTTCATCACTATATACGAGTATACTCTTGCGCACGCTGCTGACATGTAGAACTAAGAAATGTTTGTTAGTGAAAGCTATTTAAGGAGACGATATTGTTACTTTTACTTACTAACTACTTGCATCGTGCCCACAACATAATGTGGATAGTTTTGGGATACTCCAAACGCTTGCACTTTTAACCACTTTACATTTTTTGTACAGCTTTTAGGTAATTTTCGCAAATTAATACTTATCTTTACTTTAGCCCCAAGATTTGCAATTACCTTAAACCTACGGTAATGGTTACCGCATTAACGATATACATAAAGTTCATACTAAGAATGTTAAGTGTTAAGGGAAAATTACCGCCTCGCGCAGTCCGACCTGTATCGAACATAGTCCATTTGTCCAATTAAAAGGTTAATTGTTCAACCATCCTATATGTCCCAGTAAATAGTATAAGCCTCTAGTTGTTTCGTACTTCCACGTTTATACCTTGAGGCGTGCGTCGCGCGATATTTCACCGCTTGAAGTTTCAATGCTAACGGGCGATACTGAGCCGCGCTACCGTGCTGCGCGCGCGCAAAGCCATCTAACTATGCTTGCTGTATTATGTTACGAGTGCATAGTTGAGGCGATTGTTGATCTATTGTATTCTGTACACAATTTGCTTACATAAGTATATTTATACAAGGTAGCATTTTTTTTCTAAAGTTAGACGCACTTGTCCAGCGATAAACATCACTTTATATTGTAAAATTTTAATCAGCGTTAATAAAAGCTCATTCCGACGTGAGATGAGGTGATTATTTACGATAACAACTCTAGTAGGTACCCACAAAGCTCCCAAAAACCAATGCACCAACTAGAATAAAGTCACTGTCCAACCATTAGACATCAACGCGATACTTCAGCTAGTCACGTTTTCAATTTTGATCTTCTATATTTTATTATGATATTTTGGCCTCAACTAATACTAATCTCTGTAAATATTATAGCTTTAATATTGTATCAATGTGTACAATACCTACAAATAGCCATTAGACGATTAACAGCTATAATTATTCAAACCATGTTTGGTATCGCTTTATTATTGAGGTTAATGCTATGATTGAAACCAGATATTTGGTTAGAGTTAATAAAATCCACATTGTTTACTTCTGTAATTGTGTTTACAGTTTAAATTATACAATAAATGGGACTATCGTAGTAAAAGTTTAGCCAAATGTAATATTGTAAACAGTTTTACGACGGTATGTAATTAAATTACTGTAAGCATTAAAGTTTAATAATTGATTCTAATTTTATTGGTTGACCATTATTGTAAAGGTCAAATCTTTGAAATGTTTTTTTCAAAATTATGACTTTGGGATAACAAAATACTAATCATTCTAAAATAGATAGATATTTATTTATTAGTTTTCTGAATGTATTATAATGGTATAAATTAAATAATATTTATAATGTGCGTTTTGTTTCACAACTCCTATATATTTCAAGATTTATTATTTAAAAATATTTTCCTGTTTCATTTAACAAGCTCATATCAGTTTAACTGTCTTCATCTCACTTCACTGTCTTCACTGTCTCACACTTACAAACTCAACCCACTCACAATCATGTACATCTAACTAAAATCAAAAATAGTAAAACTACATACAGTTGTCTAGGTTAATTTTTCTAAACATGATCGAACACCAACTGTTGCAAATCACGCATTATAAAACAGGTTTATACTGATTGCAATAACTCGATAGGCAATTATGGGATTATAAGCTAAATACCTACTCCATTCCAATGGTTCAGCGATCGACAGTTATTTTATTTTCCAACTATCGTGACTGTTTAGTCTCGGAATGCTGGGCGGCTAAAGTGCGGGAAGAGAAACGTCTCCACTCTGCTGAGATGCGAATGTTGAGATGGATGTGTGGAGTGACGCGAATGGATAAGGTAAAGAATGTGTATATAAGAGGTAGTGTCAGGGTAGCGCCAATAACAGATAAAGTGAGAGGTAGGAGGCTGGAATGGTTTGGACACGTGATGAGAAGGGATGAGAAGCATGTGACTAACGAGTGATGAATATGAATGTGGATGGATACAGTGCCCAAGAAAAGATGGATGGATTGTATTAAGAATGATATGAACGTGGTTGGAGTGGATGTGAGTATGACGGGAAAGCGCGATGTATGGAAGGAAAAGACATACTGCGCCGACCCCAGATAATGGGAAAAGGTAAGGCAGATGATGATCGTGACTGCTTAGTGACGTCAGAGCATAGCTGATTATCTAGCTTTCTATAACATAAATATCGAGGTACTAAAGTATGTAAGTTCCTGTCTAGTATGGGTTACAATATAAATAAATAATATGGGTTAATATAAATTTATTTATTTGTTATTGTGTTTTGTAATGTTAATTTAATATGGGTATTTGCCTGAAATAAAAGGATTTAAATTATTATTTATTATAAATAAATAATAATTTAAAATATAAACAATATACACCGTAGTCAGTAAGCAATATACGCCTGTATTCCCCGAAGAATAAAAAAACAGTTCCGTCTAGGGACCCCCGAAAGAAGCGAAGTTTTATAGTATAAATCGTAGGGCGCCGCAGCTGCCACTCTGTATACCTATATGTATCGTGTAACGCTACTGACACTTAGCACGGATAGAGTGGCCGCGCGGCGAGCGCCCCGAACGTCCGTATAGAAGCTTCGCTTAAATAATTAACTCTTTAAACGTCCTACGTATTAGCCACCCGAAAGCAAGGGCGATCGCCACCGCGTTGAACTACGACACCCGGCTCACGTGAGTTACTGAACTTCACAGTATGTTTTGTTTTTTCTCATATAAACAAGTTTTTCACGATCTCTCTGTCTTCACTGTTTAATATCAAGTTAGATTACAGGTCAGGTTAGATATGTAATAATCAGTTCAATTACATTTAAAAAACCTAGTGTGATAAGCTGGGCATCGAACCTGCGAGCTACAAACCTTGCCCAATTTGGATATCATATTAGAAGAGTTGGTAACTTTATAAAATGTTAGTTTAAACTTGTCACTGTCAGACACATCCATCTAACCCACATAACGTACTGACGCAAGCGTCAAACCCCTGACCAACCAGTACCGGGTGGAACTCGCTCCAGCACTAAACTACTTTCCCGAGCGGTTGGGCAAGTGCACTGATAGCAAGTGCGCTATGATTTATCTTGGCTCCTTGACGTGTCAACCGTCCCGTCAGCCGAGTGACACACATTGTGACATAACGCCGTCCATTTTGGAGATAAGTGGAGCTATAGATACATAATCTGTGGTGTTGTCTAGTATTCGCCAATATAATGTACATGTAACATCAAGCTTGATAATGTTATGTTATGTCAATCTGCTTCTTTGAAGCAGCTGTTTGCTCAATGATTATAAAATTTTATAATAAATAATTCGATGCCAAACATTGTGACATTACACCATCCATTTGATGAATGGTGATAGTCATTTGACAGACGACAGAAATGGAGCAATATTTAGACAGATGTTTTATCTAGATCTTTCTTTATCTACATCTATTCTATATCAATTAATCCACACTCAAATTAAATTGGTTGGGAATGGCTGAGTGTATAGCAAAGTTGCTCGTATTTATGTTCAAGTAAAGAGACAAAAAGTAATGGCTTTAAGGCAGCGATTTATTTAATTTCTGCTGTGTGTTATGTCATAACATGAGCCATTTTTCGCTTTTGGTAAACCACTCTTACACCTAAAGCCGGTTAGCGATGAAAGTGAAGATTGTTTAGATTTTTTTTATCAAAATCTAATGGGCAGTTAAACATAATTAATTTAAAATTAAATCATATGAAGTGTCACATTGTGACATAATGTCATCCATTTGAGTAGATAAGTGTCCTGATTAAAGAAAACTTTAATAATATCAAAATTGAAATTTATGGGACTTATAAAAAATAAACGATCTTGAATTGTATTTGGTATGAAAAATATTGTCTTACTTTAATATCAATAGAATAAAGATCAGCAAGCTACGCACCACTCGTAGCGGACGATAGGCAATAGGAATGAGGCGAGGCAAGGCGAGGCGAGGCGCAGCGCCGAAGCGCCTTTCTAAAGCGCGACCTTGCGCAGTCATCGCCGCGGATTAATGTCCGGCGCGACAGATCAACGCGATAACGCGCCGCGCGGCCCACTTCCAACGGGCGGCCAACATCTAGTTAAGTAGACACCATAAACCTGGATCTAATTCTAGGGATAATTCTGTTGGCACACAAACTAAACTAAATGTATTGCCGTTCTCGTCATGTTAGTAATACAGGAGCGAGATTGCGATATTTTTAGTTGGGTCAAATTTAGTTCAGACGTAATTTGTAGACAACGGACGGAATAAGCACCATTGTATCAAAATCGTATAGAATAATAGCAAAAAGTTTGTTTCTGGTATACATTATATTTAGGTTTAGCTTTTCTAGATATTGAGTTCCTAAATATATTTATTGATCAGAACCAAAAGATATTCTCTTGTCGTAAAATCTAAAGACACATCTAAAATTGTATGATTTTACTACGTTACGACCATGCAAGGAGGAGCAAAGCGGTTACTTTGGTTTTAGGCAACTTTAGTTTGTGTATGGACAGGATAAACACCAATCTGATTGGCGGCCCGATGAGCCGCCCGCGCTGGCGGCCGGTTGCTTCGCCGCACCTGCGCCGGTCACTCGACTCGCGTCTACCCTTTAAACGCCGGTTTAACCTAATTACGGATCAACGTGACGATGTATCAAAACACAGGACAGAATTCCATGAGTTTCGGATTAATCTTAATCGCGCACTTATTAGGTATCTTTATATAAATGAAGGTATGACCGGTTGCTTTACGGCAGATATTTGGGCTGTAATTTATAAATATAATGTCTTGCTTACTTACATTTGTGTTTTTTTTAATGAAGTAAAATATTTTGATAATTTAGCGTAGATAATTAAATATGACATAAAAACTTGCACCATTGCTCTCTACTTATTACTATTATAGGCTATTATTACACAAACAAACGGTCTCCTTCGACTTATCACAAAATAATCGGAATAATTTAATTACTCCACGCTCAAGCATCTGATTTGATGCATTATGAAACACACATGTTATCATATTGGTTGTGAAACCTGACATTATCAGCACCTGGCTTGTGCCTCGTGTCTCGGCGACCACCGGCTGACCCAATGACATTAATTTGTAATACTAACAAAAGTTCACGACAAAGTTGCACAATGATAATAATTATGCACGCGAGGCCACGGAGCATCCTGCACGTGGAGTTTGAGAAAACCGCTTTTGGACACAGTTTCAGGGAAAAAGAAACGACACCTTAGCACAACTTGGCGGCCTTTAGTTTCAGTCACAGTAGTGGGAAGTTATAACGTTTCACTGTACATGTAAGTAAGTAAGAGACACTTTGAACAACGCCACTAGCCACCTAATGCGCACTTAATGTAAATGTATATTCCTGTTATAATATAACTATAACATGTATAATTGTGTTCCACTAGCGACCGGCCCCGACCTCGCACGGACTCTTCGTATTACCTATACATAATATTATTATGTTTGTTCCTACATATAAAGTAAATTAAACGTTGAGCAAAATAGAACTAAAGAGAGCGGCTCAAGAAGATGACTGTTAAATAAGAGAACTTCGGTCGTATCTGCATGCTAGTGTGAGATAGTGGCCTACAGTATAACAGAACATGTCCTCAATCAACGACTCCTACAGATTTCGGGGGTTTCATTTTAATTGAATCGCGAACCCTCTCGTCACAATCATTGCGATGATCAATCTTCACAAAGCCAAATTTGACAGAGCTGCAACCGCGCGGGCGATCTCTGCCCACCCCCGGTGACAATAGTGCGTGAATTATTACATTTTAATTATATCGTTAGTGAAATTGATGTTTCTATTTTGTGGTTACTGGGTAGGTATTGTGGCTTTCTTTGTTGCGGTATTGAGGGATATTGTTGTTAAATACGCTGCTTATTGAACACTTGTGGTTATTCGAGATTGGTAGGTATGGCTGCCATATCAGCCATTATTGCGCCAATACCTTTACCGTAACTACTAATTGAATGAATAATGGTCTCAATACATTACAAAATAAATTTATACCTGAATAGTTATTTTCATGTAGCTAAGTCTCCTATGAAAATTTTAGTTTGTTGTATCTTTATCCTTATTTCAATAGCGGCGTTGATTATCTCGACGCAGGGTTATCAAGCGGCGGCGGCTAAGTCTCGCGATACATCAGGCGACTGATCGATCATGTTATGACAGGGCGCATCCCTGTATTGTTGCAGGGTTATGAGGGTACGCGATATTCAATGTCATGAACGTAAGAAGAGGTGGATGTTACATTTAGAAAAGGGTTTATTAAGAAAAATATTCCGTTCCTTATTCTGAGACTGACTGACTTCTAAATATGAAACACTAAATAAAACGAACGCAACATGGTCTAATTTCAGTCCATGCCTGAGTAAGTTTTGCGACTGGTGTAACCTATTTGTCAATAATTAGATTAATTTTACAAAGCAGTCACAAATTTATACTCAAAACGGTAGTGGTTATGAGTTATAAAGACGGCATAATAACATGGTAACTGTCAGTAACGAGCAGAGGTCGACCCGTCTCGCAGCGAGCGCCATGATTCATAACATATTACGGTACTGTTTGATTCATCCGTCACTCACTTGGATCAAAAACGTAAGTAGTTAATGATTCAACTGAACAATATGATACGGCTGTTTGTTTAAGTAATATCCTAGACTTATGGCTGTACACGAGATTTAACATGAACAGGAAAAGTGATTCATCATGGAGAAGACTGAAACTTATTATTAAAGGACAGTTTCAGTACTTTTTTTAATTTCAACGCTGGCATCTTAACACCGGCACCATTGATGACGTAAAAAGGCGCATCAGTGGGATGCAATTTTAAAAAAAAAATAAGTAATAAAAAAAATCATTTTTTATCCATCCAATCTCATCTATACAAATAAATAAAATTGGAGTGTCTGTTTGTAATTTTTTTGTCTCTCTGTCTGTCTGTGTGTTTGTTCCGGGTAATCTCCTAAACAGCTGGACCGATTTTGACGGGACTTTCACTGGCAGATAGCTGATGTTATAAGGAGTAACTTAGGCTACTTTAATTTTAGAAAAACAATTAGGGTTCCGCGTAAAAAAATAAAAACACATGAAATCAAAGAGTATCTCCGAAACGGCTGGACCGATTTTGACGGGGCTTTCACTGGTAGATAGCTGATGTTATAAGCAGTAACTTAGGCTACATTTATTTTAGAAAAACACTATTTAAAAAAATGCGTCCTGCCGCGCGGGCTCAGAACGCGGGAGCGGGCGTTTTTGTTAAGTTTAATTCCACGCGGACGAAGTCGCGGGCTCAGCTAGTGTCATTTAAAAATAATAAAGTACCTATCATTTAAACAAGCTTCGAAAATACCGCATCCAAGCCTAGTTTCATCAGTTCTGGCTCTGTATTGTGCAGTTGGGTAAAGCAAGGGGGGTAATGCCATTGTGCGGACCACGTCGGACGATTGATGGCCGCCGGATTACTGATAACGCCTTATTTCATTTCTATAGCATTACCCGCTTTAACACGCGCTAGAGTAAGAAAACCCTCCAAAGGGTCAAAGAGGATTTTTTTAAAGAAATATGATCATTTTATTTTTTCTTTTTATAATAGAGATAGGTATATAGAGATTTTAATTGAGAAAAATATAGATTTTCTAAGAACAGTTCAATACAAATGCTGCCAAAATGGTATAAGACAAATATTTCACATAGCTGCTATCGACTAAAGAAGACTCTAGTCAATCTATGAAATTTCATAGATTCACTAGAGTCTTCTTAAAATAAAATCATTCTTATAATAGTTTCTGTTGAAGTACCTACTCTTTGCATTAGCACTAAACCACTCACATTAGTAGCTTTTAAGAACACGTGACCCACTAACTAATAGGTGACTGTTTGTAACACTAATAGAAAATAATAATTCTACAAGAATTTTCTTAGAACAAAATCCATTTCAGTAATGATATAACTTATACCCACTATGCGTAAATAGCAGCATTGTAGCAATGTTGTCACGCGAGCAACTCGTTTTGTAGTAGGTACTGGGAAATTTTCGAGTGGATACCATACCAACGGGATCATGTTTTTATTGATTAACTAATATTACAGTTTAAAGTCCGACCGCTTGGTCTAGTGGTTCGAGCGTAGGCCGCTCGGCTAACTGCATCGAGTGATCGCGAGTAGGTAGTACGATTCCCGTCAGGTGAAAGACTAAAATAAAACTGAATGAAAACTTTTCATTACTCAATTAAGTAACTTAGTACTAGTAAGTAATAATGAGTATTGTGAAGATTTCATTAAAAAATATATTTTGACTACTCTTTAATGTCATACCTATGGTGCCAGAACACGGTTATAAAAAAATGTTCATAACACATAAATCTGTCTCAAAACTGACACCGGTCACAAACATTTTCCTATAGCCACGTAATTTACGATGATGACGCAAAACCACCACATAACTTTGTTTTAAAATTATTCAACCTATTTTTAAATTGTTTTAATATCTTGAAGGTTTAATTGTCACTAATATAATAAGTTGAGTGGTAAAAAACCATCTACTTGGAACGCGCGGCGCTACCGGAAACATAAACAATATACAACTACGGTGTATACAGTAGAGTTAGTTATATGTGCGTGAGAAGTCGCAGCATTGTTTGTTATATAGGTATTTAATTAAGAATTGCTTGACAACAATCAACTTGACAAATAAAATTACATTGCTCAAAAAATACCCGAGTTCGAACATTATAATAGAGGTATTTTAAAGTTCACAACTGGATATGCGGTGCTGAAAATGCTGTGGTTATAAGTCAACTTGGAGCACATTCTAAGGCTCTATCAATGTAGAGTTGTTGTTACGATTATTACGTGTGCGTTTTTGTTGGTTTCATTGTATTCCCCAGTATTTGCAGCATGAAGGGATATAATAATATATAGTGACCATTATGTGACTTGTCGTACCCAGCAATGCTAGCAGAGAAAAGTTTTTTATTACATTAAAATGATGTTAGTTTATTTAAGATTCGTTGTAAATGTATTAAGTAGGTGATTTTTGCATCCTTTTCTGAATTTGAAAGTCCTTATCTAAAAGCATCTGTTCAAGACAACCAAACAAGCGAACGTCTCTTCATTAACACGAGTTCTGAAAACCAATCAAGCAAGTTTTAATGAATGTTAAACGCATCGTGCTACACACATAAATCCCAACGATTTGGCAACTCGGCCGATTGGCCGGGGCTAATTGCACCGGACTCGGATGACCCGGGTCGCAGGTCGAGATGACTTGATTGCATAGTCGATTGATTTAGAAAGTATAAATTGTTTGTTTTACGTATAATTGCATGTTATTTTTGATGGTGAAATTCCTGAGTGTGGAATGGTTTCAATATTATTTGTAGTGGTTATAAATTTGATATTTAACTTTAGAGCTGCCGTGGTTTTGCCAATAATTACTATGAACATTTATTGTACGTCAATCAAAATATGCGTCCATCTGGACAACTATGCTATAATCCATAACTATATGACCTGAGAACTCAAGACAGTAACTCCTAGAGGATAGATGGGATATGTCGAAACATTGTTTTACATTTATTTGAGTTCGAATAGTTAATTCGATTTTGAGTTCGGTGTAAACTGGACATATATAACCCACCAAAACAAATGTGTTATACTACAATATGTTTTATACTAAATAAACCAGTAGCATAAAAATCTAATCAAAGGTAACCAACATTTTTAAATTTTCCTCGTCTAACAGACAGTTTAAAAAAATACAGAAAATAAAGCAGTACAAACACGGAAGCTCGCGGGTATCGGGCGCATATCGCGTATCCTTTGTTGCGTACGCGCCGGCTTATTGAGGAAACACCTTGACGCGCGTGACGTCACGGCCGCTCCGCGAGGACGACGCGACGCGATATGATAAGACGATGAGAAATGTTGCTAAAGAAGTTTAGAACAATATTTTTACACAATTTACTTGTAGCTACTAGTTATAAAATAGTATTTTAGAAAACATATAAATATTATGAAAAGTCATTATTCCAAACCACCATCGTTACTACTTGTCAAAAGGTGTATATAATTATTGGAGTATAATATGTTTTTATTTTTTTCTATGTGTTTATTATAAAATGAAATAACATGAGTAGGTTGTAGCAAAGTACCTTGTAAAAAATAAATATAATTGGTGCTGCTTTTTCTTCCGTAAACCTTAAATTTTGGAAAATCTGAAACAGACTTAAATAAACTTATCAATCACGATCCCAGTGTCAGCTGGTCTGACAGAGGTCGTTGCTACGAACACGTGGGAATTATACATTCAAACAATAGACATGCTGATATTATGTGTAGATAGCTGGACGATGCCGAAGAGGGGGGTACTTAGCCGTGACCATGTGGTACCAAGTTAGCTGTTCCAGTCGTGGTGGCGGTAGTGTCGCTGTAAATGTAAAGAAAAATATATTTTTGTAGGGTGCTACTTTCAGTTTTGGGCACCAGAGTAAATGAGCTTGTTGTAGATATTGAGACTACGCTTTTAATAATTTTGTTCATTAAATAGCATAAAGACCTTTTTTTTTTAACTTTTGACGTTCAGTACTATGTCGAAAGTGACGGTAGACACGCAGATGAACGCTGGAATTTTAAAGTAAAAAGTGAAACATTGTTGTTAACGAAAATTATTTTCGAAAATCGAACGCACCTGTCCACCAGACATGGTTACTGGTTCCCTATCGACCAATCAGAACGCACACATTAAACTTTTAATTGCCACAATAACTGAGTTTACTCGGTGGCGTTACAAAAGCCATTGTAAGAGCTTTTGAACCACTCCCACGGTACCTCAGGTTTTGGGACACGTACCCATCTCGTGTGATCCTTATCTATCGTCTCTTGACCTTGCGCCAGGGCGTGACCTCTGCAACTTTTCTCACAATATATTCCTGCTATCTGACTTCCGTATCACAGGTGTTATTGATACTTCCGTAGCAAACAATAGCCGATTGTGAGATGTCTTCAATGTTAGAACTTTTCTTTACAACATGCAAACTATTAGAAGTTAGGGTCTGTTATGCATTGTTATTGGCAAGATTTTATCTTGTAGTTTTGACAATCAAAGTCATGTTCAATCTGCTTTAGCACTGTTTCTTGGCTCTTTTTTTGTACCACAAAATGGGGAAAGCTTCATAAATCGGTGTAAATGTTTAGTGAGTGCAAACCAGGGAGGATATTCACATGTTTAGGCTTTATTGCTGAAACTTTCAACGCTTGGCCACATATTTTAGTCCACTTGATTAGAAGTTATGAAATATTACTGAATTATGGAAGCATATAAATATCATTATAAATATTCATATGCATGAAAGGATCACGCACAGCAAAAACACGCAAGCACGACAACAGACTAGAAAATTACTATGTAGGTATGTTATATAGTAAATCATCTCACCTCATAACCTCCACCCATGGGCTGACAATAAGCCGTGGTGTTCACCAGCCGGTGTCGAACCCGCGCCTATCAGATACGGCGCCCATTGTCGACGGATCGCTCTCGGAATTATCCTATCGCTCCTAATCGGGTTTGGTACACTCGGCAACGTATTTCATTCCTGTTGTTAACTTTTTGTTTGTTCTTCTCCATAGAAAATACTTTTCAGGGGTGATAGACGGACTTGACATAATTCTTGACAATTCATGGGTTGTATAATAGTGAGTAACATATTCAAATTATACATAATATCAACTCGGATTTATAATTACAACAAACGCAATTAAATAAAAGTTTTGGTAATTGATAATTTTGATAAATTATTTACATTCCTCTGCCTCAATGTTAGACCTATTTGCACCTTACCACGACCTTCGCTGTATCTTATTTACAAATTTTATAAAAAATGGTGGTCTCATATTATAATTATATTGTCATAGGAATGCAAACAAAAATCAAATAAAAACTTAGTAGTTAACATTTTAGAACAACTGTACCTGCACACTTAATTCCTGCACACATAAGAAACTAAATTCAACTTAATCTCAAAGTAGTAAACGCTATCATGACTGTAAGTAAATCTTGGTGTTGCATTGTGTGACAGAAGGATTTGTCTGCAGCGTTTAGAAATAAACGATACGCTGATTGCGTTATGTAAGTTGACGGCTTTAGTTTTCAATTGTCACGCTGGCACGGATTATGGACCGTGTTTTTTTGCTTTTGCAACTGATCAAAACAAATCGTCATACATATTTACGTGTATATACCACGGCTAACGAGATGCGATACAAAATCTTAAAGATTCATAAGATTAAAGATGAATAATTAATTTATTTTAACGTTTCGGCATCATTTATTTTTAATTAAGTTTTCCAACATAATTGCACCAGGCGGTGGTGGTGATTCTTCGCTTCTCCTTGACAAAGGTATAGGTAAATAATATTAACAACGGAATGTAGGCATGTTAATATATTGTGAAATTGAGACGATATTAAGTTATAATTAAATATGTTTAGCACATTGGTATATATACTCGTAGCTACTTGGAGATAGACTCATTCTTAGACCCCATCTGCTACCTATTGACTGCTAAGTTGTTCTTATTCAGTAGTTCTAACAATATCATATCGATTTAATCATGAATTTTAGTTAGACAGAGGCTTAAATCCTTAGCTTTGGGCTATCCGGCCTAGCAGCTTGCCACAAAGGAGTATCACACACCAATCAATATCTCAACATGAGCATCAAACAATGACAAATACTCGGTTTTTATAGTGAGTCTGTTGATGCGGCGACGCTCCTAATACGGCGCGGGCATAAAAACCGTAGGATAATATCGCGAGCCTCTTTGTCGAGCACGTTCGTACGCCCTTCCTTTTGTCGTTAGATGCCGGCCGGGAGCTGTGCTGGGTACCTACACTAGCAGTATCAGGACTATAATGTCTGCGCAGGAGACGTTTCAATCGAATATTCGCTTGGATTTCACTAAAGTTACTATTTCATCGTCCTCGCTGGTATCCTGTGTAAACATGAAATCTGATATCGGTAAAACTTTAAGATAATATCACATGTAAAATTAACTCTAGGTAATAATTCCCGCTTATATTGGAGAATACTAAAGTTATTGAGCAATAAATTGTAAAATACCGATTGTAGACTGATAAAGATAGAGCCAAAATTAACACAGAATGTGTAGATCATGCATTTATTTCTAGCCACTTAACCACACGTCGCGGTAAACACAAGCACTAAGTACGCAAGGTTGTTCCTACATTTTATGTGTCCCGTCGCGATGAAATAAATGATTCATAAACCTTACAATTTAAGCGTATACTGCGCTCGCGTCGCCTTGCTTCGAGATACACATCACATACTCGTCGTCAATGAATGCTGTTTTTATGAATGCGCCCGAGCAGCCTCCCCCTCTGACGTCACGGGAGCCGCTTCATTCACTATTGAGAGGAAATTAATTAAATCAGTGCTCATACCGAGTTGTCAATTATAAAGTTTCTTTGTTATCGAGATGGATATCAGCAGTTGGCATGTAAAGGTGCGCTTGAACTGGATTGGTCGACTTGTCTGGCTGTTGCACGGTGAGAATTTGCTATGAATAACCTCGGCAACTGTAACATAAATTACCTGGTTAAATACCTACCTACATACAAATAAAATGGTTGAAGACTGGTTCATATAAATTATGAAATAAATTACTAGAAACGTGTATAGAGAATATATTGTGGTAACCGACCCGTTTAATAGTCAAAGCCCATTTATTCCCCCAAGGAGATTTTCACAAGCAACGCGACTGAAATGCGACTCAAATGCCGCCAATTTTCATTCTAGGTACTCTATGGAGTCAAGAATAGAGTCGAAAATAGTCTGGAGGTGGCGTCGTGTGCGGAAACCGATGCATACTTACCACTGAAGACAAACATTGAGTTACATATACATTAGGGTTGGACTACCACCTACTTATTGATATTAGTCGCGTAGCTTGTGAATATACGAGTGTACATGGTAAAAAATTCAGAGTGATGAATATCGCAAAATCATTTTTAACATTGAAGTCGTTACTAAGTTTATCACTGAGCCAACATAAAGTTCACCCACGCGATTGTACAAATCCTAAAAAACGGGCATCAATAATTCAAACCAGAAATATACAATACACAAAAAATAATAACATTACAACGCGTCCGATAAGCTAATTGGTAAGACAGACGAGATCGAGACAGGGGCATCGGCGTCTATTCAAATCGCTCGTATAAATATTAATATCAACTTGCATTATGTATTCACGAATTTGTTTAATGGAAACGCTACGATTGTAGTATTTTTATTGTCGGGAGAGTACGCGTGCGATCTCGCCTCGGGTCATGAGAATACTTGCGTACAGGGTGCTTGAAAATATATTATTGCTATCTTGGATGTTGGGAACAAAATTATAATTGATTGAACATGACATCAATAATTATCTATGCAATTAAAATCATTTCGTCTTTTTACTCAAATGATATTTCATTTTTAAACGAAGGATTATTTATATCATTATGATTCTAAAACTAGATTTTATGGAGATATTTTATGTCTCGGTCTCTCGATCAATAAGGTCACGTTTCCTCGTTCGCTAATCGAACTCTAACGCGATAGCAATCTTAATTACCGTGACAATATCGTGTCAATATTTATTCGAGAATTATGTTTGTCAACGCGAGGTCGACAGAGTGACCTGGCTTGTAGCATTTGAAATGTCATTGCTAACTGGCTGATAGCAACCTCAAGGAAACGCCTATGCGATGGAGATGTTAGGTGTCAGTTACGTAATTGAGTTCCAATAGGTAGATAGCAAGCATTGTTCTATATCCCAGATACGAATGACTATTGTCCGTGACGTAAGCGGGCGTAGGGCTGCTACTAAATCCTTTTTGACTTAAATGGAAGATAATAACAAATATTATAAATATAATAAAAAAAAAATTATAACCTAACGGAAGTCTTTAAATTTTATCTGGTAATTAACTTGAATATTTACATAATATCTAACCTGTTTATATATTTTAGAGCATTTGATATTTTTCCGATTGTTAATAGAATGTAATTTATTTACATATTTTATTTAATATACCATTTCGATGAGTAGTAAAATACGAGTTCAATTCGTAATTATATGTATATTTTAACGCAAACTAAGGGATATATGCAAGCTCACTGCATTTTTAGGTTACTGAAACAATCTGAAAGTTTAAATAATATATTTCATAGTATTGGACAGCCCTATGCACGCGGGACGTGCGTAGGCGCACCCAGGCCGGGTCTACCAACACTACCCCGCTTACCTTGAACATTTGAACGTTTAAATATACAACAAATGTATTTTAAATACACAAATTCAAATATCTAAAGATCTAAATAACACTAAAATAACTTCATTACATTATATCAGTTGTGGGGGGTTCGGCGGTACTGATAAAACATGTACGTTAACATCTGGTTTTTTACTCTTTAATGATCAACTGAAACTACTATATATATATATATATATATACTAACTCACTACACTTGGGTCCAGAGCTTCACTTCCTAAGACGCTGTATATTATTCAGTACCTACTTAGGTAGATGTAAATTAGTTGCTATAAAAATCATTTTTTTTATACCATAGTTTGCAGCTATCTTAAACGATGCTTTATTATATTATGATAAAAAATGATTGGTTTTCAATGATAATATTAAACTGTATTTTCACTTGTAATCATCTCGCACTTTCATCTTGTAACCGGAAAAAACGCAACAACCTGTATTACTACGGCTTACGAGTATTTGTTTTAGTAATGAACATACCGAGTTTTAAATAATAAAATTTATTCATAAGCCGACACTTACCATATTTGAGTGTGCGAACCGCCGTCCATATGTATGAGTGGTTAAGATATTCTTATTTATGTGTCTATGTCAAGGTCGAGTTTAACTGCGGTCTCATCACTTTGCATAATATCAAATTATTTATTCGCACCGCGCTAAAACCGTCTGGTGTGCGTTCAATTTGTAATTCAAATAAATTCTTAACATTATTCCAGCGGTGAGTGGCTGTCATAATTGTATCGTGTGAGATTTTTTCTACGGCGGCTATTTAAATAGATCGGCGTGCGCACGCGCCGATTTATTAATCTTGTTAATTAGATTTACCTTATTTGGTAGCATATTTTTTTCGGCTCGGTTCGGTTCAGTCAAAGTGTTGGTGGACAGGTATATGACCAGCACAGTCTTTGAAATTATACAGCATAAACTTATAATTATTATACATAGACCTGAAACAGAGGAATTTTATGCAGTAAATAAGTCAAAACTTATTTGGAGCTTGTTATAGGAACAGGGCACGTATTATGTCGATCACTGGACTTAACAGCAGAAAGTTGCCAGTAAGAAATACATGATAATTATAGCAGATTGCATGTAGTTTGAAATTATATCATGAAGCGTGATTAGAACCAATTCATTCTAATGAATATGTCAATGTATAATGTTAATTACCTCACACACTCAGGTGACTGTTTTACATACTTTCGTGTTTTATTATGTGTAGATACGCGTAATTGGTAACAGTAATTTATTGACACGAAATCAGTACCTTATCCAATATATTTCTTTATTTTTCATTTTAATTCTTTATTATGGTAGTATCTTAAGGTTTAAGAAAAAGAGCATTTAGTAACATAAACTGTCCTAAATGTACCGATAAGAGCACCGCGCAACAGTCACCCCAGCATTCCAAAAAAACTAGTTGCGAATCACCCGACAGGTAGAGCCCAGCGCCGACTCGTTCAAGCGTGCTTCCTTGAGACAATTAAAACGAGCACGATATACTTATCTTCCCCGGCCTGCCCCCTCACTTGATAGCGCCTCTCCCCTCGGAGACATCGACACGCGCAAAAAAGTTATAAAACAATAGGTACTAGACTCCGTAAATCGACGGCTTATATGAGACGCGTGACGAGCTGGTAGTACCTGTCGCTCACTCACGAGGAGGTCGGCAACCAATTCAGGGGAACCTCTATCTACTTAATAGATCCTGTGGGAACTATCAATAATTGTATCGAGATTCAGCCTATAACTAAGACCTAACATTATATATGAATACATCAACGTCAATTTATAAAATAAATAAATATTGCCAGACAGAGACACCAACAGAAAGGACCCAAACTAAGCAACGCTTGTACTATGGGTACCGTACAATGGACTGGGGGAAATCCCAGTGACACCCAGACCAGGGCAAATAACGAAAAAGCCATTTCAGAAATTTGGTCCAGCCTATTTGTAGTGAGCCTAGCGGCCTACGGTCGAACCACTACGTCTAACGGCCGTTGAATGCATGTTATAACGCCATAATAAGATTCAAAACAACGATTAATACTTTTTTATAGCCTTAGACACAGTATACACTGTAGATTAAAAAGGAAGTTATAAGTATTAATTTGTATTCACAAGGAATCCAACTATGCATGCATCATTTGTTTGCATTGTACAGTTATCCACACCATCATACGTTTTTTTCCATTCACAATATAGTAGTGTTATTCTTTAGAAAAACAATCGAATTCTGAACCATTAAATATACCGAACATACTGTAGTCACGGTCGGATAGTTGTTTCTTTAAATGATTTTATGTTTTATCTCGTAGGCAATAGCCGGTGCGGCGCGCGGCCATCAACATTTTAGGTTTATCTGCGTAACAGCTTCGTAAAGATGTGGTTTTCATTCGCGTCCCGATACAGCGCGGCAATTATCTCCGGGGCGGGCACACGCGGCCGTTTTCTCTTAATAAATTTGACATATTTATGAGACAACATGGCGGTGGTTTTCGCCACCACAAATGTTGTTCTGTGAGTGCTGTTGTGCGATTGAAACGTAGACAGTCAAACCGGTTTTTTGGGGCCAACTGATTGATATAGCTCCTTCATTTGTGGATATTTCTAACATTGCTCATAGATAAATTTATATCTTTTAAAAAATGGTTTATTTTCCTGTGAACACGTTCTTTTTTGTATGCTAAATAGTTAAATAATGTGACACTAGGAACTGATGGTGGTGAACAAGTTTTTAGTGTGGCGTAGTCTGCACGTGCGTCCTTCCGTCAGTCCGTCCCAGTCAATCACAGTGTATAAACATTACAAGCACAATTGTATTAGTAACCACCTACCTCATTCATTTAATCTACAAATGATGTTACTCAGTATTTGGTCTGGGGCTCGGAGACTTCAGAAGTCTTGGTTACTGTCGCCGCGTTCCGCCCGCCCGTCTGTGTCGTTTGTCCAATAGGTACCGTTCGATATGAATACTGCGTAGGATCGTCCGTTGCGATATCAGAGACGTGTTTATTGGCCACGACCGGTAACGAGATGCTACCTACCTAGTTTTTCAAAAATTGGCTAGGTCTGAGTTTTAAAGTTATTTTATGTAGAGCTCCGTATATATAAAATGTAAAATTTTTAGCAAACTAAAAATATTGATTGTAGTTTTTGCTTCTTTTCCTTAAACTAGATTACAGCTTGGAACTTTGCAAAAGTAACCTATATATAACTAGTGTAATCGCCTGACAAACATGATACTAACTACTAACTAGATCTTTAAAAAGTCCCGATGGATAGCGTACAATGGACTGGTGGCCATCCCAGTTACGCCCAAATTGCAGCCAGACCATAGTTTACAAAAATATCGTTACTGAAATGGATTACAATCAAAATGTAACCACCCTTTGCATTGCGCCTATAAGTGGCCTACGCACAACCAAATAAAACAAGCTGCCATCACAATAAATATAACATTGATTACAAGGATCTGAAAATTTCATGACGACTTGGCTGTTCAATATACCTATCTCAATAGGGGCCTCTTACATATGTGCGTATGTTCATCATGTTTAATAAATTAATCAATGTGTAATACATTTTCAGGAAGACTCAGACGCTATCTTACTGGATTTCAGAACTGACTTTTACTCAACATTATTAATATCGATAATATATTGGTACCTATTTGGTCCAGTCTCCCACCGGGCCCCTAAACACTGCGGCATGCCCCGAGTGGCCCTACACTGCTGGTGTTCTATTGAGTGCGTCAAATTTATGAAGCCGTGGGCCGCGTTTAGTGTTCTAGTACAACAATCACCTTTATTATAGAGTGTGGTGTTTGGACGCATTCCTATGGCAATGTACTTACTGTATGTAGCTCGATTGAGTTTTTATAGAAATATTTAGATGTAGGTGGTGGTGACTCCATCAGACGTCATTGTCATTGGTTTCGAAACAGGGCGTAGTCACTTATTTCATTAAAATGCTTAATGCATACATTTTCTACCAAGAAATCAGAGTAACGACCGACTCTAGATGAAGTAACTACTGTCTACATTTAATACCAATTTTTAGAGTTATCGTGATTATGTTTTTAATTTGGTTTAACAACGCTAAGCATCTGTTTGTCTAAGTCTGAAAAGTAGAATTTGTTTGAGTGTGGACTGTATAATAAATATTGTCTGAGGGCGCTTGTTGGAGCCAAAATAAACACTGAGATGTTCAATATTAGTACCTAACTGTATTTATACTGAGAAAAACACTTATTATATAAAACTAAAGAAAACACACCAGTCAATGCAACAGTAACTAACGCGTCCAATTAATGAATCCTGTGTTGCTAGCCACGTAAAATATTAAAATTTGTTGGGATGCCAACCGATTCCTTTTTTTATTCTCGTAATATTTGGTTGAATTATTGTGGATGACAAATAGTTATAATATATAACACTATCCTATATCTAAAACATTAATAAAAGCACTAAATTATATTAATCTATAAAGTAACCCCTATGTTTACAAGATCAACAAACGAGTTAAAACACACAAAAACACTCAATAAAATGCGAATTACGTCTCATCATTTACGTATCTTAAATATTCATTACGTATCGATCGCGTGCGTGATAATTTATCAATGCGTCACGGATTGCACTTTTTGTGCGGAATAAAACGGATGAATGTAACGAAATCGGGTAATGTATGCGTGCAGACGATATGCATGATTATGGTGCGAGCTGGGATAGGATAGCGGATAAGCAAATATGGAACGTTTGTAGGAGAGCCATAAAATAATGAGTAGATTGTATGCTGTGAACTCCCTCCCTACATTGCAGGAAATGTATTTCCTCGTACAACGTTGAGATCACTAACGGTTCTAAATACATAGCTAGATAGATACTAGTATTAAAGTATAATTTGTAAAGAGATGATAGTGCGAATGCCATTGAAGTACTAGACTCTGATCCGACCGTTGGCCTTGATATACCCCGAAACATTGGCTACGATAGAGGATATTGGTTATTCATAATAAAATTAGGTGCACGATATTTTTTCCATCCAATTTAAAAATACTAGATACCTTAGAGCACAGAAAATTGCAGGAATTACAATTGCATTCTTCAAATATAAATATTTTACTCAATATTATCCGTAAAGTAGTTTCATAGCAATTGTAACCCAATACGCTATCGTTTTGACGCGCGTTTAGTAATTGGCGGTTGATCGCTGTAAGCTTATAATTGAAGCTGCGTACGCGTTAGTCGACATCTTTTTTGCATACACAATTATAGCCAACCGATCGATATTATTTTATCGAGCGGTGTGCAGAATCCCACCGCTCGTTTACAGCGTGTTTCAGCTAAGCGTAAAGTAAGTAAAGGGTGGTGTAGATTTTATAATGCTGAAATATTTTCATTCCGCGAAATAAATCATAGACCAACTTATTTTATACTTCGCCATATTACTAGGTATTTTTAAAGGAAAATTCTGTCAATTTATAATGATTTCGAGACTAATTAATTCGGTTAAATTGGCGTTTTTATAACGGTAGCATGATGACTGGTTCCTGTTGTTATGTAGGTGCGCCACGAGCTACATCTCAGTTTCAACTAGACGGCTTCGTGTCAGACATTCAATTATTTATGTGCACCTCTAGATTCTGATAGTTGCGGAGCAGCAAATCATGGCATCATGCGGTGCAGAGCTCAGCAGACCACGTCGTTATTGCGGACTGACGAGGTCGATGACCCTGCAAATCCTCCCAGGGTTGGCCATATAAGGCGCGAAGGGTGGCGTAATTACACAAGCTATTTATGTTGGATATTTTCAAGCAGTTTCCCAGCCCGCTGTACCGCGCCCACCAGCCCGGAACCGGCAAAAACCGACACCGCATCACGCTCAAATGAAGATGTGTAATTAGTTATTTTTTATTAAACCTATTGGTATTTTTTACGGCCATATATGGATGTGGCCCGGAGCCAACGACCGTTTACGTTGGCTGGACTTAAAAATAATAGCTCGGAGCAGGCGAGTCCGCGCGCATAAATACTAGTTTTTATTTTCAACATTTCTATTATCTGGCTCCGTCGGGGCACCGCCGCCGTGCGGCTGCGCTAACGAGTCCGATTTAAATATGCGTATAATATTACAACTCGCCAGAGATAAGACCTCTAATAATTACTTTTAATTCTCGACCGTCCTATCGAAAGACTACGACGCGATTAACTTTGCGCATATGTAGTCGCGGCCGCTGGCAACAACCGGCGTAAACCTCATAAATGGTATTAAGGGAATTGAAGCAGAAATTTGCAACGATTCGAATAAAACGCCGGTGCGCGGACACATTATATTTAACAACAAAATACCAATTTTCCTTCAAATCGGCCATAAATTATTTCGCCTCGAGGTGCGCCCGCACCGCCGACCGAGACGCGCAGCGTGTTAATGGCAGACGAGACGAAAAAAAAATGTTGTTAAATGAAAACGGCGAACAATTATTATATAAGCCGGTTGGACGTTTAGGGACCCCCGCGGCGGCGCAGGCTGCCACGGCAAAATAAAACGGATGTCAGCGCGCTGCGCCGCCGCTGGCTAGCGAGCGGTTATTAGCGTCTTAGATACCTACTAGTCGCTTATCAGATCGCATTTTCTGATGAAATACATGCAAACTCTAACGACCTCAGTATGATGACGTATTAACCAAGAACCAAGTTATATCGCACTGATTTTTATACCACGCTAATATTCCTTGTAATCTAATGGGTAGTAGGTATCGACGGGTCATGAAACCACTTTAAACTTTGCAAAAAATAAGTTTTAATGACTATAGTGACAAAAGTGTTTGTTTCAGAATGAAACATATTATGTTTTTTTCGCGATGCGATGTTATTTGTCACACTATTTGACACATCACATAATTTTCTAATTCGTTGATTAGTAAAGTTAATATTAAATCCCTTCGAGAAATATACAGGAGCTCGTTGGAACTATCGATTTCACCTAGCCCAGACCTGGCACGTCATTGTACACAATTGATGTTAAAAATCATATATCTCGAAAACTATTGGACATATCGAAGTAATTTAAACAATATTTTTATTTTCCAAGAAGTATACAGCGATCTTATACAATTCCTAAAAGATAAATTATTATTGATTAGCTATAGGCCAAAGTAACAAGAAATGATCTATGTCAGTTTCGACATGGGTCCAAAAAGTCAAATAACTAGAAGTTATCATAAGCAGTCGTTCGACCTCAACAATTTTTTTTGTAAAACTAAAACTCGGTCAATTCCCGCTCGCCTTCTCTCGCAGTGTCAAACTTAATTAATTCTGCGAACAGATTTTATAATTGGTAAAACCGCACGCGTCACCGTACAGCAGTTGAAGGTAGAAGCTCAATCACTAATTCATGACCGAGGTTTAGCCGAGCACGTGTAGGACGGCAGCCTTGTTCAGATAATTGCTTCTATCGGAGCAACAACACAGTATTACAGCTTTAATGATATACCTGCAATGTATATTTGTCGCAAAAGAATGCCATGTCATCCTGAAATCCACTACAGGATGAGATATGAGAACACTCTATGTAGATCAGTATTGGCCAATGTTTAAGTCGATCACGGTACTGAAATCTTGCGACTTTATACCGTTTTGAATAATTCCAAAATTCAGCAGCAGACCAAATCAATTAAATATCCATTATGATTTGATACATTATCGCTTACAAACTGCCTTTTTAATAGGGAAAAATATATTTCGTCGTAAAAGTAATATCAATAAAATGTGTTGGTTTACGGTCAAGTCTCTGTGGGCTAGTTTTAAACACATTATTAAAATTATTTCGAACTCAATGCTTAAATTCCATAGCAAAGTGGAACGGCATCATATGACTATATTTTATGATGTTGGAATAGCATATGGCGGCGCCATCTACCTGCTGGTCTATGTGGTAGTGTGGACGTCTTGCGGCCTCGGTGATGTTGATGTTGGCTCCGCTGCCGGCACCTATATTTTTGTGCTTTATCGGACTTGGTGATGGCACTTCCAGACCCTTATATTGAATTATTTAGCTTTAAGTGTTGACCTGACCTGGCCAATATTGACCAATTTAACTCTCAATATCTCGTCTGCTATGCATGTTGTTTTCACATACAAACCGCTGAATTAAAATGTAATTAATGGTATCATATCTTTTCTTTAGTGTTTGTTGTCAACGACCCTTATATTGAACAAAAACTTGCATTTATGGTAATTAATTACTAAAAAAACCTCACCCGGAAAGGTGTAGCCGGCGCGTGCGCAGCTCGCCGTACCAAGATGACAGACCGAATATTCAAATCACACTTATTACCATTTTAAAACAGTGAATCATTTGGCGTTGTCAAAAGAGTGAGCCGTTTTATTGCGCTATTTGTTATGGGTAACGGAAGATTTATTTTAAAAGGATTTTAATGTGTTTTTGGGTTAATTTTTTTACATATTATTTATACATAAACGCTCATAGTGCGCTATGGCATATGAAATTATTCATGATTCATTATAATCACGACCGAGATCATCAAAGGGGTGGACAGAGTCATCCAGTTTTCACCTGGATCATAATTATACAGGAGAACCGTATACGCATTGGTGACCAGCGCTGCAATCTTGTAGTTCTTCTTGATGAACCCTGCTGTTGTATCCGTTCCACAACTACTGAAAGACTGGAAATGACGTTAGTTCAACCCGGCACAACAAGGGATACAATCTGTGGATACAATAAACAGCTTACTATTATGAAGAATTCAGAAATATCAATAACTAGTTGCTGCCCGCGACTTACTTTTCCATAATCCAGGTTATAAACTATCTGTGTTCCAAATTTCATCCAAATTCGTTCAGTAGTTTTTGCGTGAAAGAGTAACAAACATACATCCACACTCACAAACTTTCGCATTTATAATATTAGTAGGATAAATAATTGGCTCCAATATCTGATCAATAGGACATCCCACACTGCGCATCGCGTCTAGCTAACCTCAGTCTCCGCTCGATCAAATTCCATATCAACATTTTAGTGGATTGATTAGGAATGGTGATTGACGATGCTTATATTCAAATGATGGCATCATTGTCCAGCACGTATTATCATATTTAAACAATGAATCAACTTTATACGCTAAGTAATACATTAAATCGTTTTACGATCGCTCTTATTTGTTGTACGAATGAAATTGAGATTTATGCGTGAATTTAAATACATATATTACTACAAATTTCGAGGTATAAAAATGTTATGATCGAATTTAACAACATCACTATTGTTCTGATTCATAGGTGTCATGGCCTGGAAGTGATCATTCGCAGGTTCCTTTAATCATTCAGTCACCTTAAAATCTACTAGTTTTGTTAACTGACTAGTCACGCAGGCAAATTGGGAACGCTGTCATTAAATATAATGGTAATACTTATATGAAAAGATTATTTTACCAAAGATACTTATATTTTTTATATTGTAAAGTTTACGAGTGTATAATGGCGTTTTAAAAGGTTCGTATAAATCAAATGTATTTAAAGGTTCCATAGTCAAGAACGCATGTTACGCAAGTTATAAGTATGTATTTATAATTTATTTTTGCGTCAAATTGTTGTTTTTTAATCCTACTGTAAGTATGTACCTATTCTAAAAGGCTACTCTGTAATGCTGTAACGTAAAATGCGTTATCCATCGAACGAAAATACAGATAGATATTTCTTCATGCTACGATCTGATGACACTTTAGTAATTTAAAATTAATTCAGTAAAGATACTCCTCAATTTCATAAAAATAGGAGTTGGTTCTGCTATTTCAAGTTACTTGAAGGTGATGTGAACACCTGGTAATCGACATCACTAACCTTCACCATATAGTATAAAATAAGTTAAAAGCTGTTTTAAAACAAACCAACACCACACATTTTATATCAGTTAAAACGAAACTAAAGTTGTTTGTAAGTGAGAACAGGTTCCTAATTTGTCGCCCATCATTAGCGGCGAGCACGTGAGCGTTTCCTAGTGGGTGTGCCGGACGCTCTCCTTGAGACGCGGCCGCTGCTCGCCGCTCGCCGCTCTTCTAATATCACGTTTGTGCGTCTGTTTGGCTGTATATTGATGTAAAGTTCGTTATGGCTACCCGGGAAATCACATATTTACAGGTAATCGATAGTTTATTGTTGAACATTGTGAGGCAGTGATCGGTACATTACGCAAAGGACGGTAGAGTCAAGCACTCTTGCGCCAAGCAGGCCACAAAAAAACGCCTCTATTCATCCATAAAAGGCATTTTCATACTTTTTATCGTTTTTTACTAGTTTTTACACGATTTACGCACAATCGGCAGACAGCACAACCAGTCAGCACGCCTAATGTGGTTACGTAACGGCTGCGCGTGCGCACGTCAGCGCCTTCCCAAACACTTAGTATTCAATTTTATACTGACTTTAATACTTCCAAATGGCTCGTATTTGATATCGAGGCGAATCCTTGGATAGCTAATGCTGTTTTGGATCTAAATACAAATTTAAAATTAATTAAGATACCACATGTATAAATTATTATTATTCGGCAACGCTTCGGTAATCTTAATTGATACCTACTGTAGCAATTTTCAAACATTAGGTACCTATATTTTGCAAATTAGAGTGAAAAATTCACCAAGCCGAACAGACATCAAATTTTTTACCACATATTGCGCATTATGTCTTTAAAGTTTAAAGCAATAAACCTATCGACATTTTTATGACAAACACCTATCCTATGATGAAACCATAGATCCGTCGTAATTCTTAGTTCTGTTGCAATTATGCTTTTATACGCGAAATGACCTCGGCCCCCGCTGTTGATGTAACCAACCGGCTAGCGGCTGTCCGCGGATCCAGATTACGAGGACCTTGTTTGCTGATTAAAGGATCTATTTCAAACATAAAAGCATGATTTCAAAATCAACATATTTGATAGTCGTTACGTCATAACATAATTTTGCTAAAAAAACTTCAGCATTGTTAAATTTATCTCAGCATAAAATGTGTGCTCGTGCGTATTGAGTCTTAATTTACATTGCAGTTTATTTCTAAAATAGTAATTATTTATTTATTTAATAAAATCACTTGAGATATATTTGTACAAGGATTTCATGCTAACATCATTTCATGAAAATATCGACGGGAAATTGCAACTCTGGGGAGTCCAGAATTATGAGTCAAATACATGGTATCAATTATCGCTATGATGACACCCTGTATAGGCGTAAACAAAAAATAACATAAATTAAATTGTATTATGTTCTATTTAGGCTGCAAATTGTTTGTTTGCGAAATTATGATTTTATTCATGAATTGAGTACCTATTATTATTTAAAAAATTATCGTACCTTACTTATTCAAAATCCAAAAATAAATGTTACGTAAACATCAAAAAATATGTACGCAGTTTTACGTAACCGTTATTTAGTAGATAATTTTGCATATTTTTTACATCATTTAATTTTTTTCTAAATGTTGAACAGCCTTTAAGGATCCATGTGGAGTAACGAGTAAATAAGTCGACTCACTTCCCGTTAATAAAACATAATTATGTGATGTGTGAATTCCGAACCGCGGCAGATGTGTGCATCGAATTGGTCGCATGTGAATGGGGTGTGAAAAACGATGCCTACGTTGTTGACTTACTGATAATTCAGAATAATCTCAAAGCTGCTTATCGTGAAATTGAATCTAAAAATGGTAGTTAGAATTGAGCATTGTTACATAAAATTATGCAGACTGAAACAATTGCCGTAACATCGATTTCATACCATGGCCAGGGCATGGAAACTGACCAGGCGTCCATCGTTCTCCACAGCAGCGGCGTAAGCGTACACGTAATTACTAACCCAAGTAATTAAAAAATATAGCCGTTACGCCAATTAATTTCTCAAAGTCAAAATTTGTTTGAGCGATTTCCAACAACACCAACTTTCGACACAGTGCTTTTATAACATCGCTTGTGTTATAGATGTGTGTTCCAAGATTGACACAGTGTTTGCATGGTTTTTGCGTTGCTTTTTCTGTTTTGGAGACTCGATACGGTTTGTAGAGTTTATTGCGGAGTTGGAAGCGACGGTAAATTAATTCTGACCGAGCAACTAGCGGCAGATTTACTGTATGGCGGGCTAAATGGCGTTTTCTCTTGGTGTGAGGAGTGACGCTCTTATTTGTCTAATTAGTGGGATAATGGGTGGCGTCGCTGAAGCAAGACACATTGAACGTTAAGCAACACCACCTAGAAGCACAAAAGCGGTTAAAACACGGTGAATATTATAAAACCATGACCTAAGAACTCTTCAAGAAATTTAGGCCATCATCCTACATAACAACTAGGTTTTAGAAAACCAATACCCATACGAATTGCTAATCGTTAACCTGCTACGATTCATAAGTTACATCACATATGCAAAGTGGAAGATCTAAATCCATTGCTGGCTCATCATGAATCTTGATCTTGAGGTTTTATATCAGCGCGTCGTTGCGTGATGTATGTAACGAGTAGTCGCGAGTGCGTGGTAGCTTTAATTGATTTCGCCTGAGGGTTTCAACGCGGTATCCAGCACATTACTAGATATAAGTAACCGCACTCTAAATTGTATAGTCTGAAGGAACATTACGTAACGCACGTATTTTTTTGGAGATCAAGTTTCATATCTACTTAGTTAATGGGTCCATAATTTATAGGCTTTATTTACGAAAATAAATTTGGTAATAAATGAGGTGTCCATATCACTGTCGTCAACGCCGTCGTTACCATGACCTTCGCTCTGCTGAGAACATTATACAAGTTAAAAAAAAGTTGGTACCCACCACATTAGCTGCTATATAACCTACCAAGATTAATGTCCCTGCCATAGCATAGCTAGGCATTTCATAAAATCTTATCTGTTTTAATAGAAAGCCGGCAAAAAAGCGCACGATTCACCTGTTTTACCTAATACCTACCAAAAGGCCCGCATATTGCCGGACTTGTAGGGGAGTAGGAGAAAAGGAGAGGAAGGCTACTCGTATTTCTTTATTTGTACTTTACACTAGTGTCTAAAGATTTATACAAGGTGAAACATAACGGGTATACTTTTTTTTTCAAAACTTAACTTTGTAATTCTAAAACCATCAGCTTTGGAGGGAACTTGAAAAACAGAAGGTGTTATAGGAATGCATCTGTTGACCGATTTAACACGTCTACAAAACCTTTAGTACTTCAACTGTCCCACAAAGCCGATAGTTTGAGATTTACAAAGTTAAGTTGCAAAATAATAGTATACCCTTTTTGTTTCATCTAGTATAATTACGTTTACAACTGGCTAAAGTGCACCTGCGCTTCCTTTACATAGTTTATTGCCACGACATGTGCCTTTGCATCCTATAGTTATAGAGTTTTATTTATCTTGTCACTAGTTTTTAATACGTTGTTTAAAATTGGGTATTAATTGTTATTTTACCAGATAAAGGACTAAAATAGTCTTGAGCTTTCTGTTAACGTTTATCAAGTTTATATGAAACAGCTCTACAACTGGTGTTTATGTTTATGTCATGTGATAGCGTGATTTCAATCCAGCTACCGTAAACATACAGATTCAATGGGTAATTATTTATGCTTTCTTTGTTTAAGGATGAGTTTATTTTATTTTCTTATTACTTAACGGTACTTTATCTTGGTATTATTTTTATGAGTGTTCTCTTAGAGCATATAGTCGTAACTCTATCATTAACTAAAAGGCACCCAAAAGAAAGTGTCATGCAACCCGCCCATGTCAACACCTCGGTACCCACACCTAGAGTCATCCAATGTTTTTTTTATTTTAATAATAAAGTTAATCCGAACATTAAGCAAGCCAGCGGGCGTGACAAGCGAAATCGTAATTAACGGCTCATATCTCGATCTAAACGCGCGCGTACGCACCACGATCTGTATTGCCAGCGCTCAAAGGAGTTTACACATTTTTATCCCTTTTTTGCAAGTACTTCTTAAAAAATAATACGGTCCTGGTTAAATGTGTTCACATTATTCTTCACAAGTAATTAAAAAGTATACGTCACTGGAAAATTATGTCTCATTATTTAAAAAAATTGAAAGTTACTTACGGTAATTAGAGGGTAAACTACTTTTTTAATAAACAAATAGCTAGGACTAAACTTATATTCATAAACTAAAGTAATGATTATAAAACGTTTACCATTATTCAATCGCTTTTTATATAACAGTAACATTTTGGAACTGTGCCTATGTACCCGGAAATATCATATACTTTACGTAATATATTACCTATATTTTATACGATACATGTACCTGGCAACACTAAGGTAGTTTGGGCGCAGCGCGGGCGCCGACCCCAGCGCGCGAGCCTTCACATGTCGCCTCTTAGATTTCACTCCATTTGTCTGCCAGTCGATGACTCCGGCATCTCTAGCTAGCTAGATGCTTAAGTGAAAACATGCAAAAGTTGAAATTGACATAAGAAACTTTTAGAAAACCTCTATGATGTATTACGTTAATTTAAGAAATGTCAGAATCAGAACTGCTTGTAAAAGTACCAAAAAATTTCACTTTATAGACTCTCCATAATAAAATATATAGATATACAATAATATAAACTAGATATCTCACAAAGAATAATATAGATATGTCTTGGTTACGGCTAGTCTCTCGCTCTGTTTAAAATATTTTCCAGTCACAATATAGGTATAAAATATATATTAATTTAGATTTCAAATACAACAATTACACCACGACCGAATCAGAACAGTTAAAGAAGAGACAAAACACCTAATGCCTTCTTATAAGACCAGACTGGACAAACATCCGAATATACTAGCCACGAGCTTGATGAATGTCGATACTTTCAAACGACTAAAAAGGAAATCACCAAAGGATCTCTTAACTCTTGAATAAGACAAAACTTAAAAAAACAACCTCTAATAAAGGGGATAAGTCACTGGACTAACTGCCCTCCAAGACAAGAAACAACATCTATAACGATTGCTGAATGTTAAAAAGAAAAACAGATTGCAATAATACAGAGAAAAAAAAAATACATCATCATCGCATCTTTTTCGTTTCGGATCACTGATGTTTAGAATATAGTTCAACGTTAGGTACAGGAGGATAAGTAATCTTTTGTCTTTGTACATTCAAAAGTGAACATTTAAATCATTTTGAGTAAAACTATCCAAATCTTTATCATCCTCATATCTCCGAAGGGTTCCATAGCTCCGCGCCAGGGAGCGTGACAGCCGGCGATAAAACTACCGTTCACTGACGTTATAACGAATGTTAAACTGTGTGTAAAGCTTTCGTCAATGCTCATATAAATCATACATGTTGCGCGTTACAAAGCCCTAAGGCCAAAACTCGAGAAGGGACTCTCGAGCAGTCATTAATTGATTCATAATGCTCCAGTTTGTTATAACGTATACGGTCTTGTAGCGTAAGTTTCATAGTGCCATCTTTATTGTAATTAAGAGACAATCAAATCCAAGGTGTAAACGCGACATCTTAATTGACTTTATAACTTAACAAGCTTCACAATGATCTAGCATAATTACCATCATGAGCCTTTATTTATACGTGAAAAAGAAAACAACAAGTAGCATCTACCTCGAACATAAATCAACTAACAATGTTAACTATGACGCTACCTACCAGCGATGTTTGCAGCGCTTAAAGCCATGGATTATCAAAAGGACAGCATGAAGCACCGATAATATCAATTATTGGCCGATAAGGGCCTTCACCACATGCAGCGCTTCAGCGTATGTCAGCCGCTGTCACCGCACCTCTCGTCGCTCATGACGTTGTCTTGCCATCGGTTTTTATGTGCACTCGACGTAGTCTTATTTAATTGCAATCAGTAATTAAAATACTTCATATTGCGGATGTTGTGTACTAAATTGGTTTATCAATATAAAATGGTGGACTTAATAATGTTTGCGAAATACTCCAGCTAAGATTCATCAGATACTTCAACGAAAATGTTAATATTTTACGAGCACTAATATAATCACATGTTTACTTTTCACTCAATTACTGTCGATAATAACCCAAATCGAAAGTATTAATTAAAGGTGAGTTTCTAATTCGAAAACGGCAACAAAATTACACATCGGTCGCTACGCGGCGCGGGCCCACTTAATTTTAGCTGTGACGCAAACATATAAAACTACTACGGATAGAGAAAAAAAAACGTAAACCTGTACTAAGTTGCCTGCGCCTGCGCAGCGGTTTCGACATGCTGGTGTTAGTGTCACCTCGCGGGACCGCATTGCTCGGTAATGAACCAGCCACGGGAATAAATAATACGTACACGTGAACCGCGTATGCTAATGCATTAGATGTTGACGCAAATGTGTTGTGATATACGCACGTGGCGCGATGCGGAATTGTACAGTAGAGGTCCATTTGTTAGTTAAGTAAACCAAACAGTATATTCTAAGTTTATTAAAAACAAATATTAAAAATTGCATCATTATTAATCACCTCCAATTCATATGTTTGACTACTGTAAATTTTGACAAAAATGTCTCGCTCGTAAACTCAAACAGTGGGAGCTCGAATGGGCTATCACTTTACTTTTTATTGCATACAGTAATTCCAGAATCACATAGTTACATCTGAACACAAACCTAAAATCAATGAGTACAATAAAAGCGTCGTAAAAACACCAACTATGTTATTGTTTTACGATCAAAAATTGAGACATAAAATTCTATGATTATTCTTATTTAAATATCTCGCGATGGCATGAGACTGTCCGTCGCCCACGAGCCGCGGGCCGCGTGTCATGGCGTCTCGCGAGATCACTTGCTGGCTTTCTTATCTACACACTATACATGTAAGTAAAACTTAAGTGTCCATGTGTGATTTCTAAATTAATGTTCATATCTAGTTCGACTGGATTTATATCTATAGTATAATAGTGTTGGGACTGGTGATATAGATAAGAAAGTATGTTGCATATTATTCTAGGAATACCAAAATGGTTTCAGTTAAATTAGAAATGTTTATTTGACAAATATTTTGTACATTGATTACCGGTGTCTGTTATCGAATCAAATAAATCTGTACAAATATACCTTATATAATATTGAATAGTTAAACTAAAATGTGTTAACTCATGATGCGTTGTAAACCCACCCGGTTCTTTATACCGAACCATAGATTATTTATTGTGTTTGCTGGGTTCCTCGTTAGACTACACTTAGTTAAATAGGATCCTTGATAAGTGTTTCTTATTTTTTAGCAATAGCAACGCATCTATACCAATCCATTTACCTTTCGCTGAATCGCATCTTATAAAAGCCTATAGCAACTAAGAACCGGTTAAGTCTTACAGATAAAGCAAATACTTCCTACTAATATTATAAATGCGAAAGTTTGTGAGTGTGGATGTATGTTTGTTACTCTTTCACGCAAAAACCACTGAACGGATTTGGATGAAATTAGGAACACAAATGGTTTATAACCTTTTTTTTTTGTTTTTTTTTTCGCTGGGAAATGCTTTTAAGCTTTCCGTCTGGACTCGGGGGAACCCAGACGGATATGTGGGACTCCTGGACGACTGTCCAGCCTACCCACTAAAACCCAGCGGTCTGACCTCGCCGCTGAAATACGAAGCGCCACAGGACCTTCGTCAACTGTGACGCCCCAGCGGCTGGCCTGGCAGTGAGCACCAGGCCGCAGACTTCAAGACGGGTGAGACACCCCCGTCCGTCCAGGGACTTGGCTTGACCATAGGGCCCCCCGACCCCTTAGCCCAAGCCCCTCCCTCCACTACGGCGGCGGCAGGAGATGCGCATAGCGCCTCTGGCGTCTGCCCCGCCGGACTCTACGGATCGGGTCAGCGAGGGCATCCTCCTCTCTGACCCTCTCCGCGGCCTCCTTCTCTGTGAGCACTGCTTCACAGAAGGAGACCATTGCCTCCCAACAACCTCTGCTCCCAAGCATGGCCTGGACTATGCTTCGGAGCGAGAGGTCTCCTCCCACCACGCTCATCAATGCGTGCCTCTGAACGCCCCACGCCGGGCACTCCTCCACTGTGTGGCGCACTGTGTCCGACGGCGCCCACACGCGTGGCAGACGGGGGTCGCCTCCCTCCTCGCTATCCGGTGCAGGTACTCACTGAAGCACCCGTGCCCGGTGAGTACCTGCGCCAATCTATACGTGACACTGCCACGCTTCTTCAGCCAACCAGAGAGATTGGGGCGGATCGCCTCAATCGTGGGACGACCAAACTCAGATGACTGCAGTTGTTCGTCCCACCTCCGCACCACCTCTTCCTGAGCCCTCCGTCTCATGCGCTGCAGTACCTCCCAGTCCGGTATGACGCCCCTATCACGCTCACTCTCGCGGACATGGAACACCGTTGCCATCACCTTCGCCTGGAGCTCCCAGGGAGGGTCTCCCGCCAGGAGTGTCGCTGCCGCCCAGGAGATTGTGCGATACCCTCTAATGGCCCTAACCGCTATGATCCTCTGCGGTCTCCGCAAGAGGATCCTGTTCGGAGCGGTTAGGGCATCCGCCCAGATGGGGGCCCCGTACAGGGCCATGCTCCGGATTATTCCAGTGTATAGGCGCCTGCACGTGGACCTGGGTCCCCCAACATTGGGCAACAGCCTCCCCAGCGCGGCAGCGGCGGACACCAACTTCTGCGCAAGCCGGACAAAGTGGGGCCCAAATCCCCATCGACCGTCAAGCACGAGGCCCAGATATTTCATCTGAGCCCCCACCTTTTTAACCTCCCCGTGGAGATGGTTTATAACCGGGATTAACACATAGAATACTTTACTTAAGTCTACGCGGAAGAAGTCGCGGGCAGCAACAATATCTCAATATATTTTATTTGACGCACACGAATAAGACAAGTGTCACCGCACTTAAACATAAAGTTAAATCTAAAATTAGTTGTACGGAAGTCGATTTAGCAAAAGCAACGACATAAATATTTTATATATCATACGCAAGTTGTTTCAAGGCGAAGATAAAATAGTACTTTTAATTGTTTCAAAAATATGGTATCAGGAAACATGAGATTGGACCACTACCATACATAGACAGCGGAACGAACGGGACCCGATCCCTGGTCCTTGAAACTATCTCTTAACAGTAGCGGCAGTAGACTCACAAGGATATTTTGCAACTCTCTATATTTGATACCTGTTTTAAATAATCAGAGTAAAATATATCACCAGGCAAAAAAAACAAGATTAATGGGTCACGACTATTAAAGAGAACTACTAACAGAATTCTAGGCTAGACTAGACTTACTTTTTTCTTTTCAGTATATATTTTAATTTTGACTTTTATCCAGTCGGGCTTTTTAATTTTATACTTTTTAGTTAGGTAGGTACCTAAATAAGAGAATAAAATCGCAATCTTGTAATTTGATTGAGGTATTTATTATCATGGTGAATATAAAGTTGCTTTCAGTGGTCTAAACTACTGATTATTAGCCAAGAGATGATATCCAAACTTACCTACATACAGACTAGGAAAAACATATCATTTCAAAAGTGCACACTTGAAGTGATGTAAGTACAAATATTATGGAAGTTTGCGCTAGGTAATATTAGTAACTTTTTGGGTACGGGATGTGTCTTTTATAAAAACTGTGCTAGTGATGGTAGTGACTCGTTGTTAAATAAACTCAACAGAAGATATTAAAATTAAAACCAATTCTCTAATACCATAATTCTAAGAACCAATTGAAGACCATTAAATGAACAAAACGCTACCGTCCATCTAATGGATCAGGTTGCATAGTATCTGGGATCGGCTTGGACTATCAGTCCGGACCAATATTTTGATAATCTCGAAGTTTGAAGTGGTCCCTCGAGCACGCACACGACGGAACTACTGCTGAGCCTCGCACATGCGTCGCCCGATGTAGTCGGAGAGACGGCGACTATCTGAGAACATTTTAAGGCTAATGTCACGTGACAACATAGTGTTAATACATTATATGATTGTAACAGAGTCATTTACTCTGATAGATAGCCAACAAAACTTGAAGAGACGTTGCCTGGTTCAGTCTACTGTCATCTGAAAAATATGGTGTAATGATTATCAATCACGTAAATAGCCCGTTAGGAAAACTAGCGTTAGTCAGCTTAGCGATAAGTAGCTTTTTAATAGGTTGATTGGACGATTTTTGATCACAATAATATCAAATAAATAAGCACGTATAGTGATAGCCGATTGGTTAAGCACGCGTCTTGCGGGCTACCAGGTCTCGGGTTCAAACCCCGGCTCGAACCTCTGGATTTTTCGAAATCTATGTGCGAATCATAATTTCTGTATGATTATCACTTGCTTACGGTGAAGGAAAACATCGTGATGAAACCTGCATGTCTTAGAAGATTTAACTAATTTTCGAAAGATATGTGAAATCCGCCAACCCGCACTGGGCCAGCGTGGTGGATTATGGCCTGAATCCCCCTCGTGTTGAGGGGAGGCCCGTGCCCAGGAGTGGGACGTCAAAAAGGGCTAAAATTATTAATTATTATTTTTAAGCACGTATAGTATCTATACAATTAAATTAAATGGAAAAAAAATCTTCAGATATACTCACCGCCACCTCTCAGTCTAACACATCTCAGTGAGCCCAACGCAAACATCGGTAGTATGTATTGTATTGTAAAACGATGTTTGCCCAATCGTCAGGGGCCAGTTTGCTTTTTTCCAATGCTGCCAATACAGCCTTGTGTGCTCTACGGAGCGCTTACATCTCTGTTATGATCATGCGTGGATCTTTCTAATGTCCCACTATTGTTTTTCACAAGATAATTAGGCTATAGTGTACTATGAAGTTTTAGAACTCTAACTTCCTAACTAGTGAGCACATACAAATAGAGAATTAAAGAAAGTGACACAAGCAAACTATAGATCAGTGTTCGCTCGTGGAACAAGTGCCACAGAACGCTCGCTGGTTCACGCTGATGCTGGAAGCACACAACGCTGGTTCACGGGCTTCAGTATTATAAACAAGACCCTCGATTTTAAAACGCGGATTTTAACAAGTGGTCAGTAGCACCGACATGTCTCCATGACCTCGCCCCCCCCCCCCCGTAATATCAATCCGACTCTACCACTCGATACAACTAATTAATTATACCTTATCGATTGTCTAATACTCATTAATTTGGCAAAATACCAAAGACAAAATCGTAAAATTTTATGTCCCCGATCCACGGACGAGGTTATAACGATTTTTAACTATCGAATGATTTATTTTATGATCGTTCTAATGGAATTGTTCGACGTTAATAGTAAATATTTAATTGGTTAATGTTACCGGTTTTTGGCGACGCCTATTTAACCCCGTGGTCTCTTGTTGCGACATGCATAATAATACAAATTATTGAATTTAGAATCACTACAATATTTTAAGGATTCTCGCACATAATTACATAAGAACAAATACTTACTCGTTATAGTTTATATTGTCGCACTGGCTCTGATAAGGTGATTAAAATATAGACGACAATTTTAATTTGTGCTCCCAGACTTAAATTGACTTAGTCAACCAAAGTTATCTTGAATTACCAAATAACTCGGAGTCAAATAAACTAATATTGTCGACATACTAATTAACTCAAGCTAGTGCTTGATGCAAGTCGTGTTACTACAGTGTAAATAGTACCTACAAGCATCATATGTAATGAAAGAAGCTCTGAGCATTATTCTATTATTTTTATTTAATACAGTCTCTATCATAGACATCGTTTTCATTAAGCCTTGCCATTCAATTCATTTTTCAGTCCTACTCTACCAGTCTCTACCAGTTACCGTCTACCGTAATTCGCCAACTAGCTATTAATTCTCGTGTGCACCGCGCCGATGGTGTTCCGTCGTTAGTATCAAAAACAACAAAAGCTCATGTTGTGTCCGTGTTCCTGACAAAGTGTTGGCTTGTTCGTCCCACGCGTTTCCCCGTGCCTTCGGTTTTCGCCCCGAAGTAATATACTGTGTGAACTTGTAACGACACCATTTTATTTGTCTGGTTTTTTTTTTGACTTCGTGTTATTGAGATGTAATATTTTTACTTTGAAATGGTGATATAGACATTTTGTAAGAATAACACTGATCCGAATGTTTTTATTTTAATACGAAGTTGGAAGAACTCAGGTATTAGGACTATGTCTCATCAAACATTTTTAGGTTTATTTCGATTCTTGGAAAGAAACACAATATCCACCTAAGTATAAGTACTTAGGTGGATATTGTGTTTAAAAGTAAACAAGTTACAAGATATTTGATGGACAGTAAAATATATAACTCGTATCGATGTATGTAACAATCTTTCCGAACACAATTGCCTAATTTATAACTAAGTAGGTACATGATTATCGGTAAATAGCGTATTCATAAACACAAAAACACGAAAAAATTTAACACGTCTATAACATAAAAACAAAAATGATACAAAATATATTTAAATTCCTATTCATAAAATTATTCCTGTTTTTATTTATTTACTGCCACATTTATGATCTTTATTGCAATTAATATTTTATGGTAATAATCAACTTTTTAGTGAACTTCTATAATCAAAATGTTAGAAAGCTCATTTCAGATTTTAAAAATGCAAATAAAAACAAGGTAGCTGTTCTATGAAACCATTTCAAACAGGATATTTCTAAAATGCATTCTCATTAAAACAGATAAAATTTCTTTGAAAGTAGACGATAGAAAGCGAGAAGCCGGCTATAAATCCCCGCAGCCTGCAGCGAAGACTCCGAGGCAATGATGTGAAGAAGACTAATAAGTATTACAATTGTGGAGAAATGCAGCGGGATGCAGCAGCGGTCGCCAAATCAATTGTTTACTTTCTACAAACATAGCGGATGGTGATTGCACTTACGCGATGTTTGGCCGGTGCGTAATGGCCGTGGATGCGGATGTGCGTGTGCGCAAATATTGGTCGCGGCCGCCAAGGTCGGGGGCCAATAGATAACGAGAGGAATGCTCTCTGGTACGCAGCTGAGGACATTCCATTACAAACATATCATAATTATTATTGGTGTGATGTTGGTGCTAGCTAGGTTTTATAAATTTATATCTTGAGGTAACTTCTGCAGGTAGCATACCTTACAATAGTAAGCAACATAAATATGATGACGACGTTTTAATTTAAATTTCTGCTATATTAAATGATCTTGACCTTATTAGGAACACCTAGGAAACTTGATTTGTGTTTTCTGTACCAGTCATTAAATGGTCGTACGCTCTAAATCTCGTATCATTGAATGATTCCTTCATCTGTCGTCCATTCATCAGTTTGCCGACATGATTAGCGGCGTTCCACCAGCTGTTTGCTCTCTACAAGTGAACTAATATTACGTCAGGTAACACTGTATTGTCACATTGTCAAGTTTTACCGACTGACTCTACGTGTTATGTGATATTGGTTCTTATCATCACGGTAATAGGAGTGTTTATTCTGTCTATTAGGTTGGTAAATAATCGCTGCGCGCGCCGCCGTTCGCACCAAACAGTGTTTTGTCTTTGAGCTGCCGTTGTGCTATCATAGATTAAGAATGTAGATCATTAGTTCCCTTAGGTAGATATCATTAGATCAGCTTAGTAACTGCAGATTCAAGTTTTTTTTCATTTTTGGAGCCGAAGCTTTCATCTTACACTAATTTAAGATCATACCCAAAGTGCATGACATATTGTTTGTTGATTTTAATAACATAAATCAAGAGTAATTTAGTCTATCTGATAAACTAACGCCATATCATAATGCAAATGTAAGAGGTATATGATTCGAGAACACCATTTTTCAATATTGATATTATTTATGGAATTCACTTCATACGTTCGTTTCCAAACACAAGTTCACAAAAATCAAGAAGAAACGTTCGATCTCCTTCAGTTCTTTGTGGTAGTAGTGTAATTAAAATGGTATCCATCGAAATATTAAGTATACCTACTCGTACACAGGTTCATGTCAGTATCGGATCATAATTGTATCTTTCTCTCTATCTCTCTACCTCTCTCTCTCCATGCGCGGAAAATGAAGAAAAAACATTTTATTAAATATAAGTGTTCGAAATTTTAAAAAAAATCTGTTTTCCCAAAGAATATCCAATTCGATGGAGGCACCTCCCACAAGCCCATGACCTAGGACTTGTAGAATCCGTTGAATCATCTGCTCGTGTCTACTCTATCAGTTCACACAAAGACAAAGAATGTTTAATTACCAGCGCGGCCGCGTGTTGACTTGCCTACTGCGCCCGCGCACCTCGGCGACACTATTGATTCTCGGAATGCCTGCAGTAGATCTCTACACCTTGTTGTTCACTGGTTTCGACAGTTACTGTTAAGTATATAGAGTGTTTGTGGGAAACGAAAGTTTGAAGCCAATGATTGTTTTAAAATGGTTTAAATAGTTGATACGATCAATATTGAAATAATGAATTAGAATAATTTAGTAGTAACAGGTTCTTCTTGTAGAATTGCTGACAAAAGTAGGTAAAACACTAGAACGAAAAGCATTGATCGATATTTCGAACAAACTATGCGGGGAACTGTGCATTAATACAAAATCTTGCCGTGACTACAATTTCGTGTTTGAATAGTAGGCAATGCTTTATATATTACGCACTCTAATGGCAAAACTGATACCGAGAGGGATATATTTTCCAAGCGCGTTCAGCCCTGATATATTTATCGCTTCCTGGCCGACGACAAACGTCCGTAATTGAGCAATCACGACGACACCATAACTCGCATCAAACTATCGGATTACAGTCAACCCTATCGGTGACCATTCACCGCACCTCTTGTTCTTTGGCGCCTTCTTTCGGATGCATTCTCGCTGACCCTTATTCGCCAATCGTAGTTTCAATAAGTGTGACCGGGACAGGACCACTAGTGACCATATTCGGACCGCAGGTGGAAATACTGACCACCGGTCAATAGGGTTATCAAATTACAGATGATGCGATGTGAAATTTATCGATACAACGTATGGCATGTTCGAGTAACGCGGTGAATTTTTAAATAAAGAATTATCGAAAGTGACCGTTGTCCGCTATTTCGGACATCGGGCGTTCATTGTCAACCGTGTGAATGCTATCAATTTGAATTTGTAATCGATCACTGAATTAAGCAGGGGACGGCGAGGTCGGTGTGAAGGGCAAGTGCGTTTCACCGATGTATTGTGAGTTTACCGTCTTCCTGGTATTTCTATAAACAAGTTCAACTGTAGCTGAATTGTATGCGAATTATTCATGATATCGCCCTTGTTTCTGGACCTTAGGTGTAACAAACAAGTTAGATTTTACTAATTTCCATACCAGTTGGAGAATGGGAGAACATCTTAAGGCTACGTACTCTACGTATACACATATAACAACGCTTAATATATTGCTTCAAAATATTATTACTTAAATCCGGTGTGTATGTGTACATCTGAAGATCCGACTCGATAGTTTGGCTTGTCAAGAGACATGCCTACCTGTGGAGAGGGTAATAAGAATATGACATAACGGCATGAATTATCGGCTAATGGCTAATTGAAGTCACAAGTGCTATGGCAACCGGCGACCCACAGGCCACTGTCTACTTGGTTTTTAGTCGATACGACCGCAATACGATCTTAAAAGTTGTTTGATATAATATCTAGGGTTCCTTACGCGTCGAGTATTCAGTGTTAAAGATTATACATCAAAATGAATTGAAAGTAATCGAAGTAAAACTAATTTTGTGACCACGCACCGTGTGCCTCAGCCTCTACTAGTTCACCCAATCTATTTGTTTGTCTATTGCCATCAGAAAAAAAATACAAGATATATCCCGATTCCAAAGTCGGCTCGTGTCGGTACGTACCCATTGGCTCGGCCGTCGGCTAATTCGGCGTGGCCGAATATAGACCATAAATATTCCTAGCCCGTCGGAGCGCAGCGTGATGCCCGCTCACATTACAAGTGGAACTCACAGTTAATTGAACCGACTTAGATATTTATATTAGAGTTTAAGATATTTTATTATGTCTGTGTATACGTAATGGATAATTCATGGTCGTGGCGTGCGATTCTGTAGCAATGGGCGATTTGTTTCAATTTACTTTTGAGAATGTTTCGAGCTTTTAAAGCATCTAGAGCTGTTTGTTCATTACTGTCAGCAAGGCAGAGAAATCTGCCAATAGAAGACTTTTTTTTTCAGGATTTTCATGGCTTAACGGTGTGTGTATTACAAAATTGCAGCAGGTTCCGTTCCTACCGGTGCAGTATTGAAACTACAGATGCTACGAGCCTCAGTTACTGCGATTAATTGAGTTTCTAGTAATGCACAATTTGCTCATGCATTAGGGATTATAAAGAAAATAGAAGGTTACGATCTGTTTCCTTAGATTTGATGGGTATAACGGAATGATCTCACTACAAGTTCTGTAGTTGACCAAACTAGAATTAGTCCATTGATCAATTATAAGTATATATCTGCAAATATGAAATAGATTAAGATATCCACCGCTTCCTGCTGGAAATGTTACCGTCGGTTTTCCCAGTTGTCCAATATCTTAGCACGAGCTATCGGACAGACACGCTCGAAACTACCAAGTGAAGGGAACATTCTGTAAAATACATCGTAAATTATCGATTTAAATCATTCCAAATCTGCGTTAGACAAAATTATGTTCGTAACGAGTATTTATCAATCTTGCGTGTAGGCAGAACGGTTACTGACTCATATAATAATCGACATGTTTACGCCAATGGTATTCAAACTGCCTCTCTATTGCTTAATATCGGTACACGGAAATTTAGGTACATTACGCCGGCACAAGGGACCAGCGAGCCAGGTATTCTGGTATCAAACGATCAATAACTTAGAATCAACAGTAGCCAAATATCTCAGCCTAATCCGAGTCGAATCGGTGGATGCTTTTCAATAACGCCTCGGAATCGATGATCGGAATAGTGAAGTTCGGGGTTCGATCGGTCGCTCGATGCCGTTCTTTTTTTGTGTGGGAACATTTCGTTTTTCAATCACAAGCTAACCTTTTTACGGTGCTCGGTGTACGTGGAAGGCGATAAATATCGAAGCTTATGGCAGCGGTCAGCTTTGAAGTGAGCGTTTTATCCAGATTGCTACAGAATTTTTGTATGTTCGTATATTTGGGGCAGCGTCGACGCGTGGGCCCGAGGTGCGCACGCGCATGTGGCTGACACGCCATAAGCTTGCTAAAACTTCGGACATGATAATCACGATCAAGGAATTTATTTTCTCCTTTTTCGCACTCGTTAATTTTTATACTACTGCATTATAAATAATCTCGAAATGCTCTTTCGACGAGGCTAATTCTATGATGAAACTTAGATGCTGTAAAGCCATTAAAATTCGGTACAGATCTATCTTCCGAAAGCATCTAGGCAATAAAAATATTTTGTAAATATACCGTTCTCTGTTGAGAGACTTGCGTAACAACTAGTTCTAGATATACATATGCCTAGTCTCAAACAGCTGACACGGTCAGCGCGGTCGCCGGGAGGTTCACCTGCTTGCTAAAAATATTGGAATTAGCTGTCTGTTCGTTATTCTAATATTACCTACTATTGAAATATTATAGAATAATTATGTATTAAACTTAAAGTTATAGGTGATAATAATATGTGTGTAGGACTATTTACTAGTGTTTTTTTTTAATTTGGCGAGTATGCATAAGGATTATAAGACACCTAAATAAAATATTGTTTTTCAACGACCAAACCCCAATTGAATAGCTAGTCACGTATTTATATGAACAAATGGTATAATATATTCGGAGTACCTACCAAATAAGCGAGCTAATATAAAATTTCAATATTTATACAATAAAGAGGCGATGTGTTAACATAGATCGTGTTAGCGAATGGCAAACAATATACATAATTAATAAATTATCATCCGTACTAGTGTTTTACGAGCTTCAAACGGTATCAGCTTAGTAGGTATTTAATGATAGTTAAATAATTAACACTGAATCAATGATGGCTAATTACAAGTTTTTTATGTTATTTTTTTGGATGTTTAGGTCCTACGTAACAATTAAATGTATCTTAACTATTTTTTTTAAATTTGTATTCTGTTGTTTTAAGCCACACACACCGCCTAAGTCGCCCTCATCTATTGACATCCAGCTGTGAGTCCACACTTTACTTAGCATTACATCATAGGATAAGAACGGCAGCTTTTTACCCGACTACGGCTAATCGAAAGAGGGTTGTAACTATTTTGAACGGTATGTATGTAGGTATGTTCATCTATTTCCTCATAACTTCTAAACTACTAATCATAATGTTACAAGTGAGTTATCGTTACACCCTTTGTATTAACATTTTCAATTCCTCACGTCACGAATAACATCGGATGCTAAATTATCATAATGTAATGTACCTTAGCAACACCATATTTTTGTTGCTGCATAGTATTACAGAATTAACAGAAGTCACTCACTGTAACTACATAGCCATGTAAGAAGGTACACAAAATACAAATTTCAAATGGGTGCACAAGCCGACGATGGCGTGGCGTTCTTCACGGCGGCGGCGGCGGCGGCGTCGTCACTTGCGGCGGTTCGGGTGCTGGCTTGCGCGGGCGCATCCACGCGCCGCTCCCCGCCACCAAAGACACGCGGGTGACTTTTGACTTTAGCGCGGTTAAGCTGCATAATATAATTGTGCCCGAACAAAATCCGGCCGGTTATTACCATACAATGGACCAGTCAGTTCCGTCGAGCCCGCAGGTCGTCGGGGGCAAAAAAACACTACTACTCGTCATCGCCGCCCGGTTACAACGCTGTATTAGGACTTCTCAGGCAATGAAAGGTAAACTTAATTCTTTTCGCTGTAGGTATTAAATCTGATCGCAGTAAAATGGGTATAGGACGTTATGCATTTGAAGGGAGGCTGGCAGGCGTCCATCGAAGGCAGGCCATCATGAGCCCGACGACTGTTTGACGAGTGACAAGAGTCTAAAAAACTCAGTGTAAGTTACCTACCGGCCGAGCGGGTCGGGATGTGCACAGTTTTGACTTATTGCCTGGGAGCGCCGCTTTTTGCGGGCGCAGCGAGCGTGCTCTGCTTCGCTGAATGCGGCTGATTGATGCGTTTTGTTTACTTTTCTGTCTCGGACTCTCGGCGACTCGGTGCGTCGAGGTTTTGACGTTCTTTTTGACATTTTATTTCGTTTTACTTAGTATTGCTTGTGGCCTTCTTCTTGGGGCTTCCAACTTAAATATTTTTCGCAATTTAATGATTACGTGCCTATAGCTTTAGTTTTTTTACAGGAAACTGATGTCGAAAAATCTTCAACCGTTAATAAACGGACAAGAGTTGACCACGCCTATGTGTGGGTCGTCTCCCGGCCAGGTGGTCCCGTGTAGGTGAGACACATTGTGGCGTTGCGAGTACAACTATTTAGCTTCAATATAAAAGGCTCTATACATACTTTATCATATACTTATTGACTCATTTTACTAAAGAATTTGAAATATGCGAGTAGGCAAGCATTCATGTTAGGTACCTAAAGTAAAAAAATCCGTCATTTTACTGTTCATCATAGATAAACCAGATGTAGACGATACTAAATTACGGACAACTCTCTTTGTTTGTGATTTAGCGTAGGTACTGGCAATGCGCACAGCTTTTAACACATTATGTCTACAATTTTTCGCAGGAGCGTTGTCTTAGTGCTAAAAATATCAGTATACAAGCTCTTAACTTATGTATTAATAGTAGCAGTTGTTTACACCACCTCTACCGAATATCATCATCTATACACAACTATGGTACCGACGCTTTACAATAGTGCAGCAACACTGAACTCCTAGCAAGCAGGCGCAAACAAAGGCCAAGTCACCCGGATGCGCGGGCGCAGCATTGCGTATGTACGGCTCGTGGCCGGTGGTAGAAAGTGTCGCGGGAGCTCGCCGCAGACGCTGTATATTACCATGTGAGCTGTGTCATCGGGCTATTTGCATTCTACGAATATCAATGTCTCCCCGTCCCCCAAAACTAAGAGTCGTTGGTAATCTAAGTTAGAAAGTGGGCACATGTGCAATGGCTCTATGTTGCTCTTTGAATATTTCGGGGTTATTTAATTACTTTACCTTTGTTATGGAATTTATCGTTTAGCGTTCATCTTCGTAATCTCGGTAATGTAACCTAAGTAAGCATAATTTGAATACATCAGTTTAAATAATATACCTATGAGTAGGTACGAATAACGTTAAATAAAGGGACTGTGACCGAATAAATATCTGCAAAATGGTCAAACGTATACCACAAAAACTACTGAAAATTGTTTACAAAAGATGCATGTAAAAATCTATTACTTAGTCAACACTTATGTGAAGAAGAGGTTAAGGATAAAAATGTGTGTATATATAAACCAAACATAAGTACCTGTTTAGTAAAATCCTACTTTGTTCAGTGTGTGTGCGCTCAGTTCCAAGTCCGGTAGCTAGATATATATGTGATTACTTACGACGTAGTGGCGCCGACGTGACCGCACTGCGAACGAGCTACGTGCGAGCCGACGGATATCCTAGCCGTAAAGCGCTGGGAAATTAATCAATACTTATTGGATTTTGATCAAAAAACCATTGGATAAGGGCCTCAGCAGTAACTATCTGTATTTAACCAGGCAGTAGCGAAACGCCCGATACCCTAAATTAGTACTCAGCCTTGAATATAACTGAGATGTTGTCGTTTGAACTATCGACAATTGTTTTCAAAGTAAAAGCGCCATTGCTCAAACTATCAGAGAATGATGGGTCATGGTAAGGTAGGGGGAGGCAAAAAATCTAATAAAGTACATGGTCTCCAATTACTTAAGTAGGTAGGTAGTGGTTACTCAGCCATGCTTATAGGATTTAAAACACTTAGTCTATAGAAACTCCCTGATACGTTCAGGTTTATTTTCAATTTATTGTTAACAAATTGGTGTTTTGATTAATGTTGCTTAATTATTGTAATTGTATATATCATAGTTCAAATTTTATAGTTATGAACAAATTTGTAAGAGAAAAGGCATGTGTTTTGTAATAATTTTAATTTATATTAGTTGTTATTACCACTTAATATGTATGCGCGTGTGAAGGAATACGTTCCTGTATTCTTGTACTGAATTTTTTCTTCAATTAATCACGTTGACATAAACATTTTTTAGGAATCCCAGTAACATACCCACTTGTAATTATACACCAGTCAACGAGAAATTAATCGTATACCGACATTTTTGCGTAAATATCGAAGTCCACTGATGTGTAACGTCGTACATTCGTTTGTGGAAACGCGCAAAAAGTGGACATATCGAGCGTTGACAAACGCTCGTCGATTTACTATAATACAAACGCGTGGAATTGGTATTTGCATCCATGTAAAGCGATACGCTTCAGCGGGTAGTAAGTCTAGAATTAAATTTGCATAAGTCGATTGAACTTTTAGCTAAATATTATGGGTGTATTGTGTTATTGTAAGACTAATGAATTTTAAATGCTTAATTAATACAATTTTGGTAAAAGTATGAGCCACTAAAATTGTCGCTTGGCATAACATTGCTATCTTCTAATTTTATTTGCAATCTATAAAGTGGTGATTAGCTCTCTCTTTTAAATGAGAAGAAACTAGAGCGACCGCGACGGTGAATTAAAATTTGTATATTATTATAAATTAATTTACAAATTATTAATAAAACAGAATATAAAATAAATAAATAAATATCCACCGGAAGATTTCCACTACACAAATAACAAAAACTATAACCGTAGAAAACGAGATTTTTAGCACTACAAAAACGTTTCATAATGGCGGATCGTAATTTACGACATTAGTCCACATTGTCATTATAATATACCAATTTGTATAAGAACATAAATTTTTACGATACACTATATTTCAGTACCCACCCACAGTATATATATTAGCATTATCAACACAAAACGTGAAGTCCAATACAACTACTGGAGCGTAATTATTCAGTAACTATACAACAATTTGAATAATTTTGAAGTTAAAAATGTTAAAATACCTGCCTATAAGTCACACAAACATATCAATTTAATCGATTAAGCTACTTTTATAGTAGGCCTATTCATATTGAAGAAATGATTTATTAGTTACCTATAATTAATTATCATTAATTAACATCTCTTACCTCCTTTGTTGGCGCACAAACAATAATCTTTATATTATATTTGTAACCCTCTCACATGGTTTTAATTAAAAGTTTTATGAAGTAATAAAGTAGAATGATAATTTCGACTTTTTTCGCGATTGAAGAAATATTTTGCAATAGAACTCAAATTTGTATTGGTGGCAGCATTGTTGCCATTTATAATCATTTGCAATGATCATAAGACCAGTGGCCATAAAGGTTGTAAATCTAAAGCGAAAGCTTCGCCTTATACGGTGGCTGATAACTTTGGAATGTGTCGAGCTTTAAATCAATACGAATTGAGGTAATTGGTTGGATTCGGAAAGAATATGGAAAGTAAATTGTAGCGGTTTTGGCAACATATAAGATACACATGATAAATGGATTCAGACGCCCAACCCGAGAACATATCAACCGCATAAGAAATAACTAGACCGTTTTAGTTGTATTTCAACGACATTATTTACAAAGAAAATGAATTTCAAATTTTCCTAAAACTTCCCGGAAATGCACTACCCATTTGAAACACTCGAAAACAACTCGAGGAGCACCCCAAAACATTGTTCAGCGCCGCGAGGATTTCTTTCCGTATCGATTGAAGCGTCACCCCGGTACACGGCTCATTAGTATGCGGTGCGCGAGCGCGGGGCTTGGTGCCGCGATCGGCAAGTGGCTCTATTTGGCCGCCCCATGTATGGCCGCCGGACGTCTGGTGACGATAGCCGGTGGATACGTGATGCATCCCGACATAACCGTCACATGGGGAACCATTTGTGGTACACAATGATTTAGTTTCTACTCCCAAAAAGAATGTTGGGGCGATATTGCTGTTTGTAACTGGCAAAAAATGTTTGATAAGTGAGAGGTTTTTAAATTTACCTCTCAGATACGAGAAACTGCCCCTATCTATATTATTAGGTAGTTGGTATGTTGGACAAAATAAATATTTTAGTACAGTAAGTATTTGCGTGCAGGACGCTCACAATTCTAATTGTTTGGAAAATATATTTTTAATTTATTAATTTACCGTAAATCAATAATATAAAGAGATTCACTACTTATATTTTAAATAATAATATCATGTCATAGATATTTGGCTAAATATACTATAGGCCTTTACTGTTTATGTAATTAGCAACTTGTTTAATAACAAGTCTTTGCAGGTTGCAAAAGTCACGCAGTTTTGACGAGCGGTCCAGATAGGAATGTTAATTGGAGAACGTGTAAATTCAACTTCAACGAACTTATAATACAAACAAGTTTTTGATTTGATATGAGATAAATGACGTACCCATTGATGCTGAAAGAGTCCTATATGTAAGATCGAAAACATTACTTCCTAAAAACTTGATTGGAAACTTAAATAACTTGCCTACTCATATATATTGTCTGGTTTACTTTTGTATAATGAGATAATAGCAGCCTTTTATCAACAAATTGACGGTAGTTAAAATATAATATCAACGTCGACCTATTTCAGTAGGTAAATACACATTTAACTATAAAACACGTAATATTTAATGGAAAGATCCCTTTATTTATATAAGAATGTAGCTCCTCATGCCCAGCCTAAGTAGAGCACGCTTCCCAGCGGGTGTTACGCTCGCAGGACGCGAGCTTTTCTCTGACACGGTTTCCCAGCAAGGTCGACGGCCGCACCACGGTCGGCGGGACCCGCGGACACTCCTGCCGCGTACCCTGTAATGGCGAGGATATAAATAAAATGGTTATTAATATACTAAACAGGTGTCTACAATGAGCTCTATACTGCATAAGCAATTGAGATATTCCTTTTAATTATAGTAAGAAAGATTGAGTTCGTTACTGGTTTACAAAGAAAAAATAATATTCTCGGTACATCAAATAAACAATAGTTTGTCTGCGAGAATGAATGCGTATTGAAATCAAACTATTTTTCGGATTTTATCGCGTTTATTAAATTTATATTTATGATCCCGACGTTTCGGCTGCTTTACAGCAGCCATGGTCACGGGGGGACTAAGGTGTTAGACTTCCTGATGTCATAGTTAGTAACTGGGTACCCTCATATTGAGTTGTTGTTTGCGGTCCGATCCACGCAGAAAGTGCTCACAGTGTCTCGAGGTCTTGCAATGGTACACTTGGTTTTGGATTTCATTATATTAATTACTGGATCCCAAGTTGGTGGTAGCACCCAGCCATCCGAATGCGTACCCAAGGATTCGAAAAGAAATCCCTTATTCTACGCACAAGCACCTTTACCTCAAAATCTCATTCGCAATGACCTGTGACGTGTGATGTCATGAGTAATGACGTCAACGCATGTGGTTAGCGTCAAACAAATATGCACAGTAATTTTTAAATGATGGTCATACATATTTTAACATACTAAACATTTTGTTCAGGTTCAACGGGTGACTGCTTCCCTAATACGATTTGATGTAGCTACAGTCACTTACCTTTTATATGTAGCTGTACTTATAAGTACGTATTAGATTTGTAATGAATGTTATACTAGGCATCAAATTGCCACTGAACATTTAATAATTATAATTGTATAAACTGAATATATACGTATTGACCCTAACCATCCCTTTTGACTACGGCGTAGTCGAGTAAAAAGTACTTTTTTGCGTTTCATTGAAAACTCCAATAGAATTTTGAATTTATACAGTAAATAGCTGCAGAGAAAGGGTTTAAATAAATATTAAAACCTAAAGTCTCTTACGAGGCAAGGGATAGGTATCGTAGTATAGAAAAAAATCGTATATTAATATTTATACTTTTTTCTTAGATTAATAGGTAGCCTTAGTACTTACCCGAGTTATTATGCAGACAGTTAGTAGCAGTATTGCTACTAACTGTCTGCTTTACCCCTTCTACGAAACATGGCCCGCGACCATCAATCGTCATCTTTATAGTAATGACACGAGCAGTGTTGAGATAGCTAGCTCTCTACCGATAAGCGAATCAGCTCCAATAAACATAAAATGGGTACGTTATGCCACGGGCCGGCGGCGGGACCGAGCGCCAGGGCCAGGGAGATAGTCTGAAGGTAACGTGACTCTACACTATTGGAAATTCGTTGAAAAACAACACCTATGTATTGGTACACTTATCAGTGACATGTGAAAGTTATGGTGGATTATGTAAGACATTGTAAGTGTTTTTTAATTGAAATACTGAGGAGATTTTACTAGTAGAGCTAGGATCGTAGGTACCTAAGGCAGAAGACCTTTAAAACCCGATTTTAAGAACCGTATGTTTGCTCTAAAGAATTATTTGGTGTGTTCAGTCTTTTCAGAAAGCCTTGATATTCATTAGTCAAGTATGTATTAATTTGCCTTTATAGTCGAGCTAACAGTCGAGGTTGCGTTCCGGTCTGGGCTATGTCAATTTGTAAGTGTATCCGTAGGCCAAAATAAAATAAACAATTAGAGTTTGAATTCATAATTACACATTGGTGAAATTTGATATGCGGGGTGTGAATGTAAACTTATTGTAAACACTTTTTACTTTGAATAAATAAAATATTTTGGTTAGCCTTGTAATTTTGTTATATCTACGTATGTTAAATAAATATAGATGGTAGTGGCAAATCTCGATTAAAATAAACAGTAACATAAATTTCCTAATCGATATTGATTTGACATTCTGTGTTTTGCGCATCTCTCACTTCCTAGTTGGGTGCAAGCTGTGCTGTGGGTGCTGTTACTTCACCTTGCTACTCAGCTCGTGTCTACAAATGTCAACGTGTTTTATAATGTACGGTAATCGATACTCGTATAGATAAGCGTCCAATCGGGCGAGCCGTGGAAAATTGCGACAAACCTGTTCCCACTGAATTATAGTGAGCCGCCGCCCGAGTGACTTACCTTCGGGGAGCTGGTGGAAATAAAAATGATAATGTACTCGTACACGCTGGTTCGGCCGCAGGGCCGGAATATAACGTTGGGTGTACCTGGATGGTGATAAAAAAAAATCCGCGAGGCACCTGCCACTTAAAGGTTTTCATAGAGGTACTACACCTAATATTATTTTGAATTTTATTATAAACCTTCCTAAACGCAAGCAACTGCACAAAGTAATAACTCTAAATTGAAAATTTAAAAACCCCCGATGCGATGACCCGTTCATCAAATGTATAATTTACCTAGTTCTTCCAAATAATGATGTTAGCGCGATTTGCGTAGCTCCCGTAGCTCAGTATCCATAGCTCATCTCGCAAATTCATCTGGTACAACTAGTTTCGATGCCACATTATGAAAGCACCATTAAATCATTTGTTTTGGCTTCCTCATTTATAATCTAAGATGTACAATAATCAACAGAAAATCTGTGTAAAAGTATGAGACATTATTTTGTTATGACATTATAATAATTGACATTAGAATAGACAACGAATCTAAATATTGATGTCACGGAGGTTTTATTCCTAGTAAAATATTATCAATTATGATTCAATTTGATGTAATAACTCTGGTTGAGGTAGACGGGAGCAGCCTAGGGGAAGAATTTTCAATAACGCTAAAATTATTTTAAATTAGATTAGTTTTTTTATATTCTTTGTCAATGGCGGAGCAGCGCCCTCTAGAATTATTATAGCGTAATATTCCATGACCATTAACAAAACAAACAATATTTAACGCATGCGCGTATCCATCATTTGAAACGTGACTTATGGAACGTCTTTAGTTCATACACAAATCTCAATAAAATTGATAAAATATTCATTTTTTCAGAATCAGGGAAACTTTTCAAATTTATAATATTGTAAAAAGCCAGTTCAGACTATTACGATCATTTAAAAATATAATAAATCTAAATCCAATCATCTCAAATTTCGAATGGATTCGAGCCGAGGGAATTGGTTTTGGCCGTGAATGTGGCTTTTTTAACCTACAAAAGAGCTGATGATCTTCAAACGGCTGAACCGATTTTCATGAAACATAGCTAAGAACACTCTCGATCAGAATACCTATCTAACAGAAGAAACAAAATTGAAATCGGTTCATCAGCTTGGGCGCTTCGTTGCCACAGACAGACACACAGATCCACAGATACACAGATACACAGATACACATGTTAAACTTATAACACCCCTCGTTTTTCGTCGGGGGTTAAAAATAAATTATAACACCTAACATAGGTACATTTGAACTTAACTTCATCAAGTCTATCGCTCCGTGTTAATCCAATTTATAGATCCAGGTGCTCAAACCCTCGTCTCCGTGCATTATGTGACAAACAGCGGAAAAGCGCGCGCGTCGCGGCGCGGGCGCATGCGGGCGGATAATTGCGCCTGCGCATAGCTGCCGACGCAATTATTGTATCCTGTTTCATACCTATTAACGACTACTGCGCATTCCACGGATGAGCGTTGTGACGTAGGCGATAATAAGGTCGCTGTTTTAAACGACTACTGGCTATAATGTTCCTGAGAAATGTTTTTATATAATCACTTGCATCAGAATACGTAGTTTTCTTATATTTACGCGAATACTACACATTGAAATAAAACATTTTTTTTTGCTGTAAAGCAGCCGAAACATCAGGAACATAAAAAAGTAAATAAACGCAATATAATCCGTAAAATAGTTTTATTTCAAGAATACGTAGTGTTAATATTTTATTGGTACTTAACTAAAGCCTATTTTTACAATGTTACAAGGATTATCACCTAATGCGTTAAGTAATAATCTGCAATTATCAACATCACCAATAGTAGATAACTATTCTCAATCTGAATTGCTAATTCTTACTATTAAACGTATCTCATAATAAGGTCAACATTCAAATTAACAAGCACAGGTCGTAGTTTTCGTGTCAACAAGACTATCGTTCAATAAGGCCGGATTCGCAATCGCTAAATGCCAAAGATCATCAGGTGTTTTCCGGTTTAAATCAATGGAATCGTCGGAGCAGCGGTACCTACTGGCTGCGAGATGTATACATTTGGATATTGATAGTAGTACAGTTCGCTATACCTGCTCGGCTAACGAGCTAGATCACCATAAAAAGTAATATCAGTATATCACGCGGCTCATCCGCGTTTTGGTCAAACCTCATTCAATGAAAACTCTAAAATGTTCACAGCGGCGGCGGTGGAGCTGAATAATGCTTCATATTTAATTTAACAAAAATATACTTAATTTGTTTAAGATGATATAACGTTTAAATTATCTGTAACCGATAATAGTACTAATACATTACTATATTGATTGAACTTCAAATTTTAAATAAATTTCAACGCTGTGTCAAAACCCTTATACATAAGTATTTACTTATACCTACCAGCTATGTGTTCAACGATCACAAAAGGACTGAATTATTAGAATGGTCTTTGAGCACTTTAGCGTATACGTTGAAACAGTCAAAATGTAATTAATAACATAAAAAATATCGTATCTTATTTGCCTTCCGTAACAGAAAACTGAACTTCACAACTCTTCGAAATGAAGCCTTTGAAGCATAGTTTAAAAGTTGTTTTCTCAAAACCTCGTTTCATATCAGGAATGCAAACGCATTCTCCTTATAAGGTAACACAAGAGCTTGTGCATGAAAAGCTGTACTTTTTCCATGGCTCGGTGGTGGTAGCATCAGTGTTGGTGGTATAACTGCGAACACAATCAAGCGGATCGTTCCGAGCCATCGGTGGCGGCCATTACTTCATGCCAGCCGGTCGGCTCAACCTGCCATCCCTGTTCTAACTGTATTAGCCACTGATTACAACTGCGATAGTCTGATGCAATGGGGAAAACCAAATGAGTCGTGAAATCGCTTGAAACTGCAACCTCCTTACCCTTGAAATACCCTATGGTATTAATGATCAGAAAGATCAAGTAGTTTTAAATTTACATGCATTTAAACTTTGGCAAGGTTTAAAATTGTCCTTAGTGTTCATGTCCCCATCACACACTTTGGCACAACACATACATTACAGCAAAAACTTTTATATAAATGTACGGGGCCGCGTACTGCCAACCTAGACCTATGACGTCACCTAAAGTACTCAACAGACTGGCGTCGAGTTGCTACCTATTCATTATTTATGTCTAGACAACTATTGTACATATCGAAACAATTTAAACAGAGTTTTTTTTTATCAAAACAAGTACACGGTGAGCTAAAAATAACAATCATGCGTATTCCTCTTGTTCTAACTATTTAACACCACGCTATTCTAATAATTTTTATTTAAGTTTCGTCGTAGTCTTCTTTAAGAAGTATAAATATTATTTATTTTACTAATAATATAAGTTATAAACCATCGCGATTTTATATTTAACGTTATCAACAAATAGGTACCTTAGGTACCTTTTTTATGAAACCAAAATTAATGTAAGAAGGGCGACTCTATCGCTTTCCGCATCGACAAAAACAAGTTTCACTCATTATGAAACCCGAAACTATGATATTTGGAGTCGCGCGCGGCAAGCGACCTCAGCGTTGCGCCGGCGACGCGCGACCAATAAATATACTTTACTGTTATCTACGGTTGGGAGCCGGTATCGAGGCGAAACTATTCTAATAAAAAGCAACGAAAACCAGTCCAAATTAATGATAAGATGGAAAATGGTGTTCCATAGGCCGCCGCGCGTAGGACGAGCGCGACCTCGGTCTGGCGATATCTGTCTGTTCACTAATAACTTATGGTATTAAATGGGTGCTGGCTTTTTCGTGTTCTGTAAATGGCTGATATGGTATTGGTAACTTAATAAACCATGTTATTGGAATGTTGCGGCAAGATTAAGATAATAGTGGAAACGTCAATACCTTAATGGGAAACTCGCTCAATCTCAGGCTGCGATAACACCTAGCTTGTTGTTGCAAGACTGTCAAGGAATATGATAATAGAACAACGTTCCGTTCCTCTGAACATATAGAATTCTTTACAACTAAACATATACTATCTCGTCAGCAAACGTTGACATTAATATGTCAATGCTGCTGACGAGCGTAGTAGAGCGTAGTGTTTGGGCAATTTGGCAACTCTTTTCATTCAGAAACAATCTTACATCCTCGTCGATGTTTCGATCGTAGCCACAACCTGTTCAATCACACGTGAGATCACGGGGCATCAATCATGCGACAAAGAGGCGATCGAACGCGAGCAGGTGCGATATATCACGAACAAATTGTCGCTGTCAGCGGAGTGATGGCAACGGCGGCCCGTTCACACGGTGTCCGCCCATTGTCCGGGCGATCATACGCGCAATTATATCACTCATATTGACAACTCGTTAAGATCGAGATGATTTTTCAATGTAACGCGTATCGGTCTTGTGAGCCCACATTATTGTAGGTAATTCAATCTCTCTCTTGATATGAAGAGCAGTGTAACTCCATGTCGAATTTTTTCACTAGTTTTCACACTTTTATGGGTTGATTTGGAAGAGAAAGCAACATGAAACATAATGACCCATTATATTGCTGAAGATTTAAATCTGAGTGTGGTATTCCGTAATCGGGTTAATATCTATTAGATAAAGCTACGTTCTTCTGCTAAGCACTTGCCATAAAAAGTGATATCCAATTTTTCTATTAGTTCTCCAGTAGAGTGGTGGACGAAATGGTAACTTTTATCAAATTATGGGCTTTATTGTTTGAAATATGAGTCGGTATGCAGAAGTTATAACACTGAGTCATTCACACGGTGAAGATGACTCCGATTTTATATTTTCTTTTTGACAGTACCCTATCGGGCTAGCCGTGTGAATGACTGCTTTGTTTCACTATTGTAAATTTAATTAAATCACAGTAGGTATAAGAACTGTATAACTAGATAGCCCATTATAAGCATTCGCATAATATTTGAACGTGAACCGAATTCATATTAGATACATTGAGACGGTTGTATACAGAATATTTACAAATATAACTTTAATATATTTCTTGTAAATTCGGCTTTCATTCAATGATTTCTTTATTTCATGAAGTGTGACCATAATGTCCAGTCACACAAAGACTCGGCGACAAGGAAGTTACAACTATCGCCGCCGCCAATTTCAAACATGTTTCACAACACAACGATATCATACATGTTAAATAAATCATATTTTTAAAAAAATATAACAAGCTGCTAAACGCTGGCTCATTATTATCTAACAAACAATTCAGCACCGCTTCCCCACTAATCTCGCCTAACTATATTATTAATAAAATATATCTACCAATTTAAGATAATCACAGAATTGATTAAGATAAAATCAGTTTTTATGGAATATTCATAGCACAAAGATACCGCGGGCGGAGCCGCGGGCCGCGCCACCAGATAACCGTTATCAGATGCAGAAATGTGTGTGATATGTTAGGATGTAGACGCGCTCACGGTTTACATATTATTGTCTCTGAATTGATGTGTATTAGGTTGTAATCCTACTAATATTATAAATGCGAAAGTTTGTGAGTGTGTATGTTTGTTTGTTACTCTTTCACGCAAAAACTACTGAACGGATTTGGATTATATTAGGAACACAGATAGTTTATAACCTGGATTAACACATAGAATACTTGACTTAAGTCTACGCGGACGAAGTCGCGGGCAGCAACTATTATATCATAAAACCGTTGTCTTATTTCTGTCTCCTCCAAACACATTTATCTCTGAAATGAAACATCTATCAACGATTTAAATACTATGGGCGTAAATGATTGTTTAAACAAAACCTCCCAGATGTATTTTTCATGTGTTGCTAACTTTCTTTGACAATAAATCAAAATACAAGGTGACAGGCTAGAAATTATAGTCGATTGAATTGTCTGGAATTAATGTATGTTTCAGCACACTTTCAAAAATAATACCTATGTTCTATCCGGTTAGGTAATTACCCGATGTTAAAAAAATACAAAATACATTTCACACACATATATTCGCTGCGTTGTATCTCCACGCACTGTATTCATGCGTTAATTTATCCTGAAAAACGGGTCTATAATCACTAAACTACTTAGTTTAAATGTGTACCTCTCTATCCTTGTATGTTGATAACCAATAGGTGGAAACAACTAAATTGGTATTAATAATAATGTCATCCCAGGAAGAGAACTGTTGTATGTAGAGAAATTTAAGAATACTTGGATTCTATACACCTTAATAATAATGATAAATGAGTACAAATTATATACAATGACTAGCTGACCCGGCAAACGTTGTTCTGCTATATAAATGATTTCTAGGTATGAAAAATAGATGTTGACTGATTCTCAGACCTACCTGTTATGCACAGAAAATTTCATGAAAATCGGTCGAGCCATTTTGGAGGAGTTGGCAACAAACACCGCGACACGAAAATTTTATATATTAGATTGAAGGGGTAACAAGTGGAATCGAATTTTTCCATTCATTCAGCGATGCAAACAGGACAAAAACAAATACTAGACACATCTAGTGTATACCAACCATTCTATAACACAAAATCGCATCAGCCGGTAACGAAAAACGATCATCATCCGACAATCGTAAATACAGATTAGGGCTGCGTGCATCGATTTGCAGCGCGCATCAAATATACAAGCACGGCGCCGCGCCGCTACGACACACTGGGGATGCATAATTCCGCGAATATGTTTTACGACAGCCCTGTACCGCGTGGTATGTGCCCCTCTATCTGTAGATATCTTCATAAACTATGAATTCTGGCAATCGCAGTCAGGTGCCAGCGGTAGGGTTGAGCAACAACGATAAATAAATCGTCGGATTGTTTAAAATTATAATTCAGACTATTCAACAATATTAATTAAAAATTACACTTTTTTTTTCTTTAGTCTCCACTATGAAACTGATCGTTGGTAGGTAGCATAGAACATAAACTGCTTTGTGCGCCTGCTGAAGTGTACAGTTACCCACAAAAAATCGTATAAATAATTAGATAATTTTCGCATTTCGGAAAAAATAAAGACTGAGTCGCAATTTTATTTGGCAGATATGAACGTGTAGTAAAGCACGTGGCATCCCTATTCTGAGATGGGATTTATTACAGCTCAGATGTACCGTTACGCATAGGTTGCGCGTTTTATTTGGAAGATGTTATTGAATTATTGAGCACCACTATGCATCGAACTCTTAGTTTAAGGGCCAGATTTAAGATAACCTTCTATTTCATCACATTTCTGGAAGATATTTAAAAACTGCAAAAAATAAAATATTCCAAAACATGTTTAAATACATATGCAGGTTTTTTTTCTTCTGGAAAAAATCCCGAACAAAAATTGTTACTGAAAAAACATAGGTAGATACATACCTATATTATTAACTTCACACCAACCACAGTCGATGAATGACACTCCATCTCAGTATTGAAATGGAGGCCAATTCCAACATGTTTTTAGAAAAGACATTTTAAACCAGAGATCGTGAGTTCAAAACTAACCATTCACAGTTTACTTTGCAGTACAGGTTAACATGAGTAACCAAATAAGTAGAAAATATAATGTGTACACGCATTACCATATTAAACATGCTGCTTGCTAAAGATCTAGATCGGACGAAGATTCAGTAATCAATTTTGATAGTATGAGTTGGTTTAATGCTTGTGAAAGGAATTGATAATTCGGGTTACAAGGTATCAGGACGATTCGTTCAAAGCCTACTTCCAAGTGGCGTGAGTTCATGCAAACCCATCGATGCCAGTAATATTCCGTTATCGAAACACGAATTTCATCTCCAACCGGTCTATGGTCTCGAGGTCTTTCCCAACACAGAATAAGTGCATATTTCACCAAACCAGAATGTCGACATAAATGTCAGAATGTCTAATGATGTCCCGTGATTATATTATTTTATTGCAAAATTTCTACATCATTAAAAATCGCAACATCTATTTTGGAAATACGCAATATTTTTACAACACCCAAATTTCCACTGCAGTAATACAACGTTTTTTTATTAAATGTTGAGAACGACAACGATAAATCATAACTGTTTTGTATCGTATTTGTGCAATAATTGATTTTAATTTAAAAGCGTAACTCATAAACGTGTTCGAGTACTTATTATTAATTAAGTCATCAGATCTTGGAATACGTGCTTCAGAAAACTATTTTTTACTAAGCGAGTGGAACGAATCCTTATTTAAAACTTTTCGATTTGAAAAAATTTGATTTGAAAAAAATTTTGATTTGCCATAACTTTAGCTTCTCTTATGCCTAGGATCCCACCTGCAAGGTCAAAAGCGTGGAATTACAAGTAGTACTATATAAACATATGTATGTGAACTGATAACAATATGTAAACTTAATAGTTATTGAGCAATATCTAACATTAGTTGTAGTTATTCTGAATTTGTCAATGGCAGAACTGAGTTGCACTACTGCAAAGGATCACTGCACAGTGCTGTGTCGGTGTCGCCCCCGTGCGTCAGTTTCATAAACTATGGATCTCGTTTGATATATGATTATGTTCCTGGCATTCCGGCCGCTCTCCATTTTACAGTAAGAGTACATTTCTGATGCGTTTTATGACGTACTTTCTATTAGAAACTGTAAACGTTTTTTTGATAATTATGGTCAAACCACTTTCTTTACTTACATTATGGGTAGACATAATATTATTACCAAAGTAATCAATTTATTTGGAAATAAAGTAGCTTGCCTTCACATGAATATTAGTTTTGATTACCGGCGTAATTGTCACTTTACCTAAACAACATTTCCTAATTAACTCTTTTTAGATATTTTTTTGCTTTAAACGTTTTAAGACAAATAAATAGCAACGGAGTTCACAAGCGGCGGTAGTAGCGTCCAACTTACATAATTCATGATTAAATTAATTTTCATCGTTCATTTGTGTAACAAGTCGACATTTGCCCGGTTTTGTTTGATCTCATCAATTCCTATTTCGCAACTGTGGTTATGACAACAACTGACCCCCTGCGAGGCGTAACGTTTGGAGTTTTTATATATACATATTCCTATAAGTTAATGTAGAATATTCAAATAATAATTTTAAACTTTTATTTCCAGTTCAGCTAATATATAGCTACGACTAAAAATACCAAATCAAATTAGTAAAAAACTGACTAAAGCCGTTGTGGAAAAAGTAAGAAAACAAAAGTAAGTAGATATAGTATACAGGAACTTGATCAAATATTATATAAATTAACAATAGTCACAACAAATAAATGTTAAACACGGTGGTAATATTGCAAGTTCACAAAATAGATAAAAAAATACGTTTTTAGTATCTCTACAAATTAGATAACTACAAGCACTTGTTACCATATCATACGTTCAAAATCACTTAACAAAGTACAATCCTGCGAATTATTCACTTGTTCATATTAAATTATTCATAATATAGTCCATGTGGCGTATTAAAATTAATACGACAGCTGAATTGGCAGGCGATTCATATTATTAAACTATATTTATTATACATATTTATATTGTAGGTATTATAATAACTTGAATAAGTATTGATCTTTGATAAAATAATCTTTTATCAAAGGTATTGATGTATATTTCAGATTTTCATTTTTTAATGTTTTTTAACAATTAAATATATTTTATGTAACTCAGCTTTCGGTCGTGTCGACTTGAACTTGTTAGGGACATTGTGAATATGAAGAGGTATAAATAATATGATACAATAAGTCATAGCTAAAATCATTATAAATACTAATGCACCTAAATCGTTTGTATCACAGCACTACCAACTTCTTAATGAAACGGCGAAAGTCACACAAATCTGCGTCTATCGCCTGCAATCTTATAAAATAGTTTATTGTTATATAAGTGACGTGTAGAAGGGTTGCTCGAATTAATTAAGGGCGAACGCGCGGCCCAACGCCTAATAGGCGCACTCGTAAATCGCACAACAGCGGATCCCGAATTACGGCCGAACTGTTATAACTTTTTACATTTCACTTTCCACTTTTTACACGTACGCCGTACCGGCATAATGTAGGGCTTGTTAAAGTACAGACATGCTATTAAAAAAAATCCACTAAATGCTTTGTAATCTAGTTTTACAATAAATTTAAATCTCTAACAATAAATGTATTGTATAGCTTATCTGCGCTGTTATTGTTATTGACTGAATTTGTATTGGTAATAATATGTATAACTAGCTGAGCCCGCGACTTCGTCCGCGTGGAATTTTGATCCTTTCTTAGGGGATGTCTACGTCATAGTAGCTTTATGCATGAAAAGTCTCAGCCCGCTCAGGTTTAAAATTGACAGAGTTTCATACAATCTTTCATCCCCTATTTTATCCCCTTGGGGGTGGAATTAATCAAAATCCTTTCTTAGCGGATGTCTACGTCATAGTAGCTTTATGCATGCAAAGTCTCAGCCCGCTCAGGTTTAAAATTGACAGAGTTTCATATAAACTTTCATCCCCTATTTTATCCCCTTGGGGGTGGAATTAATCAAAATCCTTTCTTAGCGGATGCCTACGTCATAACATCTACCTGCATGCCAAATTTCATCCCGATCCGTCCAGTGGTTTGGGCTGTGCGTTGATAGATCACTATGTCAGGCAGTCAGTCACTTTTGAGTTTTATATATATAGATTTCACTATCAATGTACCTTGTATAATTATATATTCATAATAGATACTTACCCTGCTTGTTATATAAATAATGCAAAAGCTTTTTCATTACTCATACTCTGAAAGTAGGTCTGAAGTTGCCTGAGAAGCGGGTTGAAAGTAATACTTTTCCGGCCCGGGAGTTTCGCTTTCAACTGACAGCTGTCAAATTATAAAAAAAAAACTAGTTCCATTTTCACATTTCTATGGAACCATGTTCAAACTTTTTCTACAGTCACTCAATTACAGCGCGATGTAAAATTGAAATAACATAAAGTTAAGTATTAATTCAAGAATATATTTTTTTAAATGACTTAATTATAATTTAGTTTCAACAATTTCTTTAAAATAACATAGATTTGGGCAAAATATTTAAAGATGAAAATAATGGCTAAATAATGAAGTTGGCCGGCCAACGAAAAAAAAACAAAATAGGCGGCAATCCGATATTTTTTTTTCTCGAGTTGTAGAGTATTGTTTATACTTCCTTGTATTATTTCTTTAGCCAATTCATGTTTTTATTTTTATTTTCCTTATATTCGTAATGAAAAGCACAGTGTTTACCTCGGGTGAAAGACTTATTTTGTCCCTCGAACTATTAGCGCCCTCGCTACGCTCGGGCGCCAAACCCCGTCTCGGGACGAAATAAGTCACTTTCACCACTCATGTAACAATGTACTATTAAATCACTGCCAATTTAAAATACCTCCAATGCTTATTTGAGGAGTTCCTTTAGTATGTTCTTTGCAAACGCCGGCTCTGTAAAACAACTAAGTCTACGAACTAAACCCTTTCGCGCGGTGCCGCCAATAATGAAATCTGGGGTGTGAAATAAAAAGAAAAAACTCTCTTAATTAAATTTTCTTTTGGGAAAATTTAATAAACGCGAGGGAGAGCGCCCACCGCGCCCGCCGCGCCTACCGCGCCCACCGCGCTCACCGGCCAGCTGAGTAGTTAGGACCTATACCTACCTATCTACTTGTTATTTATATTACCTACATGACTTTAGGCATATAAATATAACTATAACTTTATAATAGCAACACACTCTGACATTGTTTTCAGGCACCTTTTCATGCGTACATAATTTAGGCAGGAATTATTTTATACCTTTATAGTTTTATCCCTCGCTTGATTGATTTTAAAATGTGCAACAAAAATAATAGATTTCTTGATGAACTTGTGCTTGTTTTGTATAATATTTTGAAACACAAACCGCAGTATGTATTCAGAGCGTGTTCCTAAACACTTACACTTAAATAACAAATTTATGTTCTTTTTTCTAGTAGTCCACGGACAAGAAAATGGCCTAAATTGGCCTTCTTACCTTAAAACCTAGTCTATTGCTGCTTTTTGAGACCGGTAGCGAACATCTACATAGAGTTAAGGCTAGATGAACAGATAGACGGCTCGCGGCGGGCGGCGGGCGGCGGCAGCGGTCGCGAGGGCGATATTTAAATAAACACTTAGCAACAATAACTGCGATAAGTGGCGCTCCAGCTCAAACCTCGGGTAGATACCGACACACACTCCAGTAGCGACAGCAGAGAAAGTGCTAGCCAACAATTTATGGAAAGTACTTTTATTTAAATAAAAAATCGTACAGAACAAGACATTTCCGAAATATAACACAGAAATAATAATCGTTACCCACTTTTGTTGTAAGAAATTTATCACCGTTATCGTTCGTGTAGAAACTTTTTTTTTTTTAAACCGCATTAAAAGAAAGTCAGCTCTCGTTAATTGCTCAGTTTCTAACAATCCATCCGTTTTTTTATTTGTGAAGTGACACAAAAACCAATATACACCATCGCAGATCGCGTGCGCAGCCAATATTTCACATTATTAACTACAAATACCTATTTAATTACCGCACAATTGACCGCTATCGTCCGGCGAGCGCATGGCGGCTCCCGCTATTCCGCAGCGACGCGCCGGATTCCTCTAAAATTATTTTACAGCATTCGTTGCTCATTTAGTGTGTGCACCGAATGCCTTATGGTTACCAGATAGTTAATTGCTAATTAAAAATAAGTAAACTTCATTACACGTAGATTAGTGCACATATTTTAAAGTAAGATACATAAGTAAGTATAAGTATAAGTACTCACATAAGTACTCACTTAATAACCTTATATGAACAAGTTCAGGATTAACATACATTAGATAAACTCTACTTCAACACATTTGATTTTCACTATAGCTTTGTTAGTTGCGGTTAATCTCAATGTAGTGGAATCTTTGATAAATGAACCTTTTTTAAAGCATCTATAATATTATGTTTCTATATGCTAGGCATGTAATATTATAAACGTAAAATTCCCACTTGGTTGACTTCAGTAAAGTCTTAATAATATTGATTAATAATTATGACGACTGTGCATTCTGTCGGTACAGGGGGAACCTTACTCCACGTATCATAGTCTCATGAATAATGTATCGTGCTCCGAATAATATACGATTACACTGTAGGAAAATGCACTTTCTTTGTCTCGTGTTTTTGTCCGCGCCCGCCGAATTCGGCCAATGACCAGTGCTCACTCGACCTCGTGTCTCTCTCTACCTATTCAAACTACTTGTAATAAACTTTTTTGTTTTCATACCTGCCTGCAAGGAAGTTCCTACTTACACAGAGATTGACCAAGTAGAGATATCTTAGCTTTTTTTTACCTTAGCTTCTTGACGTCCATTTTATCAAATTTCTCTGTAACTGAATATTACTGTGACAATAGTAGAGATAATAATTAGAAGCGTATAATTATTTAATCAGTGTTGATAAGAAAAAACGTATCGCATACGATAGCTGCGAGTATGTAAAGTACAAACGAACGATGCTTCTTCACCGTGAAATCAGATAGTGGCACCACCAGCCAACCTTCCGAAATGAGCACCACTTTTTGCGCAAACTATATATTTATTACGTTATGTAGTTATTTTATTTTATCTTAATTGCACTTTTTATGCCTCTACCCGGTTTTAAAGTTATTCGTAATGTAGACAACTTTATTTTGTAATTAAAATTTTAGTATTTTTATACACGCTGATGGAATTAGATTTGGCAACGGAAATTATTAAATGTTTTCTTATAAAAAAACACACAACTAGTTAAGTTACGTCACTTATTAAGCAGCAGTTTCTATAGCAAGAGAAGAAAGGAAAAAATTAAAACTGATAAGTGAGCTATTTCGTCAATGAAAACGCTCGTCATACATAAGTATTGAAGTATGATATTGTGTTTTAGGATCTACATAAGCCCTGAGAAAAAAGAAACACAAGCAATCTTTTTTTTAGTTCCGATTAATTATCCATTTTAGTAATATTACGAAATGTTTTATAAATTGCTAAGTAAGAAATACTAAAAACAATACCTTCAACGGCCGCTTGGCGCAGTGGTTCTAGCGTAGGCCGCTCGGCTCACGCCACATGGTGGTTGCGGGTTCGATTCCCGCCTGGGCAAATTTGGAAATGGCCTTTTCGTAATTTGCCCAGGTCTGGGTGTCACTGGGCTCGCCCAAGTCCATTGTACGGTACCCATAGTACAAGCTTTGCTTAGTTTGGGGCCATACAGTTGGTGTGTCAATCTGCCGATATTTATATTTATTTATATTACTAGGAACTATAAAAATCTTTTGTTGTCACAATTTATTTCATCAGTGAGTATAGGTATTTAAATACGCAAAATATTATAAAAAATAATTGTTTATAAAAATACCTCAATCAGTAACAACCTTTGATAAAGTTACTTCTTTTATCAAAGGACAACAACAAATAGATAGGTACCTACGCGAAATCTGAAACTTCTTATAAATATTATAGAAGCCTACTAAGGTACTCTGTTCTGTGTCTACAACCTTTTTATCCGATAATTGTAATGAATTGTGCGAATTACAATTGGTTCTCATCGCGTGGAATCCGGCGGCAATTGTCGCATAAGCCGTGGGAACGTCTCCATTACCTACCAGCGATTAGCCAGCGACGCCCGTCGTCCGTGTCACTGGACATTGTTTACTGGGATTCGGATTTTAGGGATCCCAAGTCAAAATGTCTACTGTCTGAACTAGACCCGGCTTCATTAAATAGGAAACGACTTTGGTGCACTTTATAGCGATGATTTTGTAAAGAGTAGCTCTTGGACCCAATTTGTATTAATTTTAATACTAAAGATATATTTCTAACTCTAAAAGGTTCCAAACAGAACAAGAACATTAAGTGAAAAGTTATACAAAAAAAAAATTACACCTTGATAGCTTCAGTTGAACCCCAAGCCCTGCTTCTGTTACACTCTTGACCGACTTTTTTTGCGAAATCGCAGATAACATTGATTAGCGTACCTACCTGCTAGGTAATTGCGCTAATAGCGCTAGGCATTTGAGCTCATTAAGCTCATGATTTGGCACGACATTGGCACAGTACAGTTAGTTACAGTAGAACAACACCATATTCTCTATTTTGGATATCCGATACATCTTCAGTAGAGATGTAAGAAGCTAAATAAATAACATGGGTTCGAGGGTGAAAGGAAGCAAAATGTATAACGAAATGTATGTCTAATTATCGACTTTTAAAAGTTTAACTTCTCAAAAGAGGACAGACTTTAATTGATAATAAAATCTGTCTCATAGTTTGCATTTTGACTAAGTATACCTAACTTTATTATAACTAATTAAGTCTCTAGCTAGTAAATCACATGAAACGCTTCGCGTGATCTTCTCACCAAGGTCTGTTGGTGAAACAGAAAAACTTTTTTATCCGACTTCCAAACAAGAAGGAGGTTCTATGTTCGTCTGCAAGTTTTTTTTCTTTTAACGGGAATTGGTCTGATAGCTTTACCTTAAAGCGTAGGCAGTAGGAATGCAAGGTTCACACTTCAACTACGAGTTATGATATCGCGACGTTAGCTCACCGCCGAGACACTACCTTCACCATTCGATTACCTGTTAGGTATTAACGGGTACAATCGCCATCTCCAGCAATGAGTTCCCGCGGTCACGGCTCACCGCGCGACTGTACACACAAACTACATTGTCCACGATAGTTGTCACCTAGATAAGCCGCGATAAAGGTTAACAAGCGTTACTTTGTCACAAAACAAGTTCCTGATACTTGATACTTGTTATTTTATAATAACGTTCATATACGCGGTAAAAACTGTTCTTAATCGAATAAAAACTGTTATCTAAAATTTTCGAAAGACAGCAAAAAAGCCGCACCGGTTGTGAATGGACGTCGTTGGTCGTTCATTTATTTATTTATTAGCCTTTTAGTGCTTATTTTAGTTAGAAATAGCTTGGTTGTTTTTGTGATTAGACATATATTGTACTTAACTACTATTAGATTATACTAATATGATGATTTTGTTTAATTTAATACCTATTCTAGATTATCATTTCGTAACTCACTGCAAGAAGTGAGGTACCTGTTGCAGTGAGGTACCTACTTGAGTAAAATGCGCGTAGCACGAGCTTGTTGTTAAAATACCAACTAAACAAATGACAACTTTCCAAGCCATTTAAACTTGCACTCCAGATCCGTGTTCAACAGTAACGTATTATTGTACACAAGTGACAATAAAACAAACAGTCGAGTGTAGTCACCTCGGACGGTCGCGTCGTCGGCGCATTCCCGTCACGTCAGCCGCATCTCGGGCGCGCCGCGGCGACGCCGCGCGTCCGCCGCGCGTGTTGCGTGGGGCATCGCGTCACCGCATCACCGCTGAACTGAACAAACGGACGTAATATACTCATTTGTAGTTTTTGTAAATTTTGCTCGTGGGTTTTACTTGATAGACCATAAATCAAACCTGAACATGTCACGTATCGGTGGTTCAGACGGACATGGTTTGAAATGTTTATATTAGCTGTGAAATTGCTCCGAATTCTGTCTTGTTTTATTTTACTCGAAAATTGTTTTAATAAGCGTCCACATACATGGCTTTAGTGACATAATTCTCAGCGGCTACGCAAGAAGGAAGCGAGACGTCGATGGAATCACTGATATCAGACAACCTCAATCAGCGTTGAGTATCAGCATCTAATATACCTCTAGTGTCTGGTTTAATTAAATACAAATGTTTATTAACACCGTGACATCGCAACGTGTTTCACAGGACCGCAGCTTCGTGCCCTTTGAAAGTGGTTGTTGCGCCATGTCCACCTCCAGCTCAGTAACGCCGCGGATAATCAAATACCTAATTGTAGGAAGTGATTGTACACCATCTAACTTATAATTGCGCAATTAGATTGTGCTTGTAGGAGGCTCGACAAATATGCCTGCGCTTACACAAGTCGCGTAAACTGAAAGCAATATGGATACGATGACATTAGGACAGAAATTAAAAGCTAACATGATTCAAGTTTTGATATTTTTTGTATAAAGATTAATATATTTTCCTAGTTCGACCACGACGGCGACGCCCATTATCAGGTATCCATCCTGTGTGTGTTCTTCTTTTTCTTGCCTGTCTGGTTTCCTCTATTCGGCTCAGGTGGTCAACCCATCCCACCCCATTGAGGCTTTGGCTGAAAATCAGCGTTGGAGGAGATTTCGTTCCCCTCCAGCATGCTGAGCCAAATGCCTTTCGGTACAGCTCACACTGTAGGAAATGCAGCTTACTGACATTAGGTGTATATATTTCACTTATTATATAATTATGTGCTGATATTTCTTTATGTGTTCCCTGTGCTGATTAAATATTTTTCATTTCATTTCATTTCATTTCCATCACTTCGGAAGAGCACTTTTCTACTTCACAGCGGAGAATAGGGACACGTGGGGAGAAATGAAGGAGACCGTCGGAATGGCGGAAATAGCGATGGGACAACGTAGGTTAAAACAACTATATTATACACTTTTCCAGTTCCCAGACTTAGATTACAATCCATTCGACTCAAAGTATTATAAAGATTTTTAAGAGGCCCTTTACTAACATTTTCATTATAACCAGTAAATCTCGATACAATCAGTGTATAAAGATAGTTTCAAGTTTCGCTCCATCCTCCGCGTTGATCTTACAAAGCTGTCTGCGGATGTTATCAAAAAACGACCAGTAAAGCATCTTATTACACGGGAGTGTGTTGTTGGTTTTGCATATAAAGAGAATTTATTAATGTTTTAAAATGTACAAGTGTATATTTTTAAAATATTTGAGATAGTGGTTTCAAATGAGTTAGCTATACGATGGCTTACCACTTTTATAGAGCTACTGGATGAAAACCCGGCTTCGCTCGGGTGAAATGTGACTCATAATACACAACTTTTTACAAAATGTAGTTAGATATTTTTGTAGATATCGGTTTTCAAGGAATGTTAGGCAAGGCATAGATTCGTATAGCATCGTTAATTATAATACATTAAAACATTGTTTATTTAAAATCAACTTTTAAAACACCCTAACATAAATTAACATTTGTTTGTAAGTTCGGTATCATCAAACAAACAATGATGAAAAAAACATGATTTTTATGAAATCCTACTAATATTATAAATGTGAAAGTTTGTGAGTGTGGATGTATGTATGTATGTATGTTTGTTACTCCTCCACGCAAAAACTACTGAACGGATTTGGATGAAATTTGGAACACAGATAGTTTATAACCGGGATTAACATATAGGATACTTTTTATCCCGATAATCCCGAAATTTTTGTTACGTAAATACTACGCGGACGAAGTCGAGGGGCACAGCTAGTATTTCTTTTCTTAATATTTCTTAATATTTTCGGCATAATGTTTGTACTTAATGCATACAAAGTAAATCACTCTTACGTAGTATAGTATTCTCTTTGATAAATCACTATGCAAAGCAAAACTAAATTAAATGAATACGAAAAAAACATGATGACTGAATTTGTTTGTTCGGAAACCTCAATCTTCTTCTTCTTTCTTTAAAATATAGCCCACCCAGTTTAATAGATATTTCGAATAAAGACTCATTTACACACTGAGAACACTGACGCTAACTGACAGGGATTCGGTGGGATTCGTTAATAGAAAATATAGCGGTACTGTGCCAAACTTGACGGAACTGCCAATATGGCGAAATATTGCCTTTTGCACCGTTAGAATTTAACAAAATACTCGACAATCCGAATTTTGCGGATATATGTTGTCGACTCGAAATCATTATTTTTTTATGTTTTATTATTCTGATAAGGTTCCAATCGAGTCTACCGTACCCCTGAACGTAATATAGATTTTCTTGGAGCATTAAGTAATTTCTGTAGTTTAGAGAAATGGATTAAATCATTATTTATCAACCGACTTCAAAAAAGAGGAGGTACTCAATTCGGATGTATTTTATGAGAAATGATAAGGTCCCTATTATTATTCTTTTTGACCTATTATTATTTATAGCTTTTTAGTGCACCCAGGATTTTTTTAAGTCGGTAATTTTATTTTATTAAAATATGTTTTAGTTTTCGGTGCGGCTAGCAATGTATGTACGTAATATCTAGACATTGCCATGTAAACGGCCGCTAAGTAAAAGCCCTTACCCTTGAAATAAAAGGTGTCCGAAGCGAAAAGTTTATTAATATTCAGTTGATCTTGCGCGGAGGAAGTTAAATAGCCGTGTATTTGTATTCATTATCCTCCGGTCGTTCCTAACAGCTTACGTGTGAGACGAATAGCTTAGGAGCGATGCGGCTACGTGGAACAACTATTTCCATTATCAGACGACACTCGAGCGAGGTGGAACACTACCGTGAATGTTTCTCGTTAGTTAGTCTTTTGTAATATTGATATCCCTGAATGTGGATTAGATCGTAGGAATAGTCAACACAAAACTGACTTTGGTATGTAACATAGACAAATAACCACTAAATACGTTTGGTCATACCATCTATCTAATGATGGTATTTAATGAAGAAATTATAGCCGTCTAGAAAACGGCCGTGGTGTTGTTGTAACGGGTAGCAAGTCCAGGTTCTTCGGTAACACGTTGCAGTAAATTTGTCGTGCCGTGTCGTCCAGCGTGGCCGCGCCCACGTGTGTCTGGCTGTGGCATTGTGGTCGCGGGTAGCATTAGTCCACATTAGACACGGCCGCTGCTGGTACGTGTCGACCATTGTGGAGGTTTGTCCACCTTTCACACCGGCGGCGGCGGCGGCGGCGTCGGCGGCGGCGGTAGGTGAGACAGAAACAATGAGACCTGCTTATCTTCGAAGATGTTAAGGAACTGTGTACGATTAGGGGTTAGTAGAGAGAGCGAAAAATATAATAATGATGCTTCAAACATAGATTAACACAGCAAATAATTGCTCTTGTCCGCGACATTTAAACAGGTTGACATCGCTCAGGTGGAGAGACGTTATGAAACAATCAATTTGCAAGAACCGTCATGCATGGCTAACAGTTCTTTTCCCAACCGATTACAAATCGTTATCCTTCCATCAAAACAACACGGGTATTAGCAGTTGGATAGTAAGTAGATAATGTAATGGAATCATATAGGTAGATACAGGGAAGTTTATACACATGTTTAGTGTATAACCCTCATTTATATGTACAAAGACCCGGATATGACACAGCAAGTAGGCACACTTTAGTTTTACCACCCTTACATCAATATTTTAATCTCCTCAATAGCAAGCAGTAGGTATTCCCCAATAGAAAAAGCGGCATAATAATCCTCGTCTCACTAAATAGGTATACTTAATCAATGAGAATCTGAGCATTAAGTCCCCCACGAGGCCGATTCGTATCGAATCGGAATGACGTCTCATTCGTCCGATTTATGGCGTTTGTACACTATGACCAATCACCGCATACGAAGAACCACATACCAATAATAGTCCAAACCAAAAAAATCACCAACGAGCAGTACGACCAGAACTCTGTACTGAATATATCTAGCATGTGGCGCGATGGAACGCCGTAGTAGGTGTAGTGTATGCGCTGCGTGACGCAACATTTTGCATGGCGTTCGATTCCCGGCGCGGCGATAAATCATGTCTCCGGACAGGCGGACAAAGCCGGGTAACGCGCCGTGTCTTTGTGGATTTTGAGCGATTTCGGTTTATAATCATTTTTCATCCCGTTACGCCGGCGAGCGCCGCGCGCCGTGATTTTACGCTGATCACGAGTTTTATCCGAGCTTTGTTTGACTTTTATTTGAAAGCTTTTGTGTTGTTTCGATGTTTTGAACTCTCGAGATGCAATATTTATGGATATATACCTACATACCTTATTAAAATTACATTAGGGTTACGAATACCCAAGGTTAGCTCTACTATGTATTTTTTTCTCTAAATTCTAATTTTAAACAATATTTATAAGTTATGAGCCCACTCCGTGCGTGTAATGTAAGGACTGAAGTAACTAGGCAGGCTGGTACTTAATTTTACAATCCTTAAACAACTTCTGAATATATAAAAGGTAAACGACGTCCCGCACTTTAGAACACACGGCATTCCTATTAGACATTGATCTTTTGGCATGAACATTACTTTTAACTATTCGTAGTGGGTAATAATCTTCTATTCTGACTTATTCCTCATCACACGAGGTAAAGGTAGCCCTAGGTTCCTTCTCCAGTTAATCGGATGTCATAACCATATTAATAGCAATAGCAATGCCGAGTATAATTCCTCAACAATTCCAAAATTCAATATCTAAAAATATTTACCTACGTCTTGCCCATACGTTGAAAATGTCAATACAGTTAGTTTAGCTATTTACTTGCTCTGTGTACGAACAGAATTAGCACCAATACCACATAATGGTTCGCTAGCAGCGGCAATAGGCGTGCATCTTGCGTACCTATTGTTTCGTCTCGGAGCACGGTGGGCCGTACCGCCGTCCAGTGTGGGCAGGCTCTGCCTGAGGATGTGTACATCTGCATCGCGTTATTTTTATCTCACCGGATCAGTAGGTGGCTAGGCGGGCAAGTCATCCGGCCCACGAGAAAAACTTGCAACACAGATGCATTTTTTTAATACTTTGTAAAAGTTACCTGCGCATTTATGAAATTTGCTAATTACAGATAAACTTAGGTACCAGATAAAAATTCTGGTTTAGCCGCTTAGATAAAGTATTAAACCGAACGGATTGAAAGAGACATTACAATTGACATTGCTGATTATTAAAATTGTATCACTGGATTGTATATCGTGACTACAGACTTAAAAATACTATCGTGACAGACATGTCAGGTGTCTTCGTTCTTCTGTCAAAGAGTAGGATACCCCATTCATTCATAGGAGTAGTTAAGTATCTGCCATAAAGGTATCATAAAAGTATTTCCTCATCAGTACAGTCAACATCATGAACTAGTGCGTCATCGGTGTGCGGGCCGCTATTTATCGCGTGTACCACTAAACGCTGTTTAGTCCGCGACAGAAACAATAATGCGGGCCCGTGGTGAGCGCTCACCACTGATTAATGTACCCCTTCACTTCCTCGCAAACTGATAATGAGGAGTTAATAGCTTGGAGACCTTGGTTAAGGTTATGGTGTATTAGGTTATTTATACGGTTAATACCAAATTAGGTACGGTCATACTCAATCATGATATTATAAAAACTAACACTTATATGCACTGCAATATTATTGTAAAATTTCAGTAATGATTATTACTGGCCCGCATTGTTTATAATCAATTTTTATAAGCAAAATTAATATTGCCAGATGCACTATGTTAACGAGTCTTTGTATCTCAAGACTCTAGTATGAATTTGAATGATTGTCCAGAACAATCGTTCATAACCCTCTTTTATAGTGCATTATACCAGTAGTACAGTAGTACAGTCGACCGTGATATTTTATAGATAATAAATGATTTACTTAGTAATGCAAATATTTAAGATTATAATTTAGAACATAATTAATATTTTTTTAGCACACGCACCTGAGGAATTAGATATTAATTTTACGATTAAAAAGTATAATTAATAAGTCGAATTCTTGTGTAGGACGAAAAGTCTCGAAAAATTGTCCTATTCTTGAGTAATTCTGACTATTTCTGGCTGAATCCAGCTTTTTTTTGCACACACACACAGTTATATTTCCAAAGAAACGTTTTAAGATAAGATAAGTATGCTCAAAATTATATTATCTTAAAAGTAACGTAATTTATATGCCTACTCATAAGCTACAGTTAAATCGAATTTGGAAATATTTGAATTCAATTTTATTGCGCTACTTAACAACATCAGAAATAGTCTCACACATACCGGATTATTTTTAACGTTGACATGCAGAATCGACAGGATTTATTCAAATATCCACTTGCATACAGTATGAATATTTAGAATTTATTTATATTAGTGTACAAAAACCTGTTTTAAGTTTGAGGGGTGGTGGGTGACTCGTCCCCTCGCCGCTGCAGCAGCGGCCAGCCTCCGGTGCAGCGCGTGTGTACACCCGGCCTAAGGTAAACAATGCTACCTACGTAAAACATGACACGATTTTATAACAATTTAAAAAATATAACAATGGAAATAAAATTATATATAACTTTAGGGAAAATGCGTATCCTAATATTATAATCCGCGTGCAAGTAAGACTACTGGGAGATTGTGAAACACACAAATACCAAAGTTTAAAAAGCCAATACTAAATCCATCGACAAATAGTTTTCATAGGTAGCTACACCCACTTAATTAATATTCGGTTACAAAATAATAAATATTTTTCTACTTAAACCAACTCCATTATTGAGTAAACTAATACCACATTAACAATTAAAATAAAAAAATACGATACAGCACCAGTTATAATAATTTATATGCCGTTACAATCGTATGTAAAAATCGTCCGTGGACCGCTTGCCATTAGCAATGCGTAATTAATTTAAATATATTCAAGACGGGCTCACTTTCGGACTATTCATGATATTTACAAAACCATATAAGCGGAAATGAAACGGAGCTTGTTAGGAGAAACGGGTGCGCACGCGCTCGCGCCTATGTATCCATCGCTGTCGTCGTCGGCGCCACCGCCGCCGTCTAGTGCTCGCCACCGCACGACGCTTGGTGGCACCACTGTCGGCAGGTCAGCGGCTTCTTTAATATAACGCTGACTGTATTTGGTAGCGTTAGGCATTAAAGTATTGTAGTAACAGAGTAATCACAGTCAGTTCAGATAAACGCTCAAAATGTTGTCTTCGAACATTTTTTATCATTTGATGGTATTCCTTAAAGTATAACTTAGTGTTCCTCAGCTAGGTAAGCATTATTATTATGGGTAGGTACAGCTACTGTTCGAAACGTTCCCATTACAACTGATAGCGTTTAGCTGTAAACAAGGCTTCTTACAGCAACAATATCTCGATCGGCTCCCAATAAATAACGAGATCATTAGCCTACTAGCTCAAATAAACAGAAGCCAGCGATGTCGCGCCCACGCGCGCGCGCCGCAACCCGCCGCCCGCAGCATGCCGCGTAACGTGCGCGGCGCGGCGTCTGCGCGTTCTAATGCAAATCCCTTGTGACGTCACAGTTCGCGAGCTGCACTTAACACATGCAAATCAATTGATAAACAAATAATAGTAGTTATTATAATTTGTATTGCGCATTGTCGGCAGGTGTCGCTGACCGCTGCGCCGCGCCGGCGCTACCGCACCTCCAGTTTTGAATTTATAATTTTTTTATTGTTTCGCCTCCATTGTATAATATTTGTGTTACTATTATAGCGGTTTATATCTGTTGTGGTGCGGGTATAATAACTTTATAATCGGCCACTTATGTTAAGTTAAGTATTGTTGACTTTTTCGAACGTGTATATTTAAAAACTTGTGCATCGAATATGTTGTTGATTTATCATATTATTTTTATTGTAATGCATCATATCAAAAATCATTAAAGATGGGATCAGACAGGGCAGAAATATAGCAAGTAACTATTATTAACCTCCTTACTATTACATACGTCCGACATTGTATTGACAGAGTTTATCGTTTCAGTTTTTGTATGTAGAAAAACATTACATATTGGCGCTCTTGTACATACAAATTTCAAGGCTTTTCATTATTAATATAAAAGTATTTTTACTTATATAATTTATATATATATAATTATATAATTTATAATAGGCACAGACACTCTGCTATCATAAAGATTTATATAATTTACTAAAAACCGGCGAAGTACGTGTCGGACCACGCATACTATAGGGTTCCGCAGATATCCTGCCTCTATTCAATAAAGAGAACCCTAATAATAAACGTGATGGATTAATTTTGTTGTGAAACATTTAATACGGCGGTTCTCGTAATTCTTCAATTCTATGAATTGGTTGATGATTTACAATGTTAAAATAGCTTAGTTGTAAATAGAATGCGTGCACATTCAATGGTGTTTAGGTTAGGTGGTTCGAAACTCAGTCTGAACTGGAGTTCTTTAGTTTGTGTTTTAAATGATTAATAAGTTTTTTTTTAATATAACAACTTAATTCCTTTAATAAACCATCAAGAGTTAGATGATGAATCTTGCAACGTAAGTAAAAAAGGCAACTTTGGACCTCAATGTTTTGTAAGCAGTTATTAATTTTGAAGAACTGTCAAACTCAACTTTTAGGCCAATTTTGCAATCTACTAGCCCTAATAGTCACTGAATAAAACGACTGTGACGTCAGATGGACGGACAAATGGACATGACAAAAGTATAAGGGTTCCTAGTTTTGACAACATAACCCTAAATAGGGTGGGTTAAATGTCAATAGACTGTGTTTTTCCTACATCAAGAAAACCATTTAGCCATCGATGGACCGTGTCTCTGCACACAAAAAATGTTTGAAGCTTCATACGCAGGGTGACAATGATGAAACCATTTTCAGTTTTACAACGGCCTCTTATCACCGACACGCCGACGTGGCAACATAGTCTGTAACATTGACGCCGCCTGACGACTGACTGACATTTGCACAACTGTGGTACAGTTTGTACAAAATTTATTGTATTGCGCTGTATCTTGTTAAGTAGGTACATGTATTGTGTTGATGAAGATGTAAGTGTGTTGGACCGTGTAGTAAATACGTGATTATAACACGGTATTTTAGATAAATTACCATATTGTCTCGCAAACAACTTAATATTATTATGTACCAATACACATTCTAATATCATATAGGTAGGTACTTGACATGCCTCTTTCTGTGCATATTCAAGGCCCTGCACTCCTTAGCTTAAAAAATAGCTCATCGCCGGTGGTTACAAGTGGCGGACTAGGCACGACTCGGCGATGTGATGTGATTATGGTGTAACTCGATTTGCGCCCGCAACTCGCACCCGCCAAGTGCGGCCGGTGCGCGGTGGGGGCGCTGGCGCGGTTTTTTGCAGTCATTTGTTGCATTGATTTATTGTGTCGACTATAGTTGGGCAAACCTTTGTAAGATATTAGTTGATTAAAGTTGCGATTGAGCCGATTAAACATTCGTGCATTGTGTTTTCTTGTATATATATTATTCGTGCATTTGGGATCGGTGCTCATTCTGACAACGTTTGATAGCCGGTACAGGCTGTCAGAATCATAAACGGTTTTGGTTACTGGCGGCCCACTTGTGGGTTGCAAATGTCAGCCAACAGTTTGTTTGTTATCATCCTTATCATCAGCCTACTGTCCCCTGCTGGACATAGGCCTCCCCCAACAAGCCACTGAACTTTGTGTACCTAATTGTTAGTAACAGGCCATATCAATCAGGGTAGAGACGAAGCCGACCACAGGGGGAAAATTTAAAAAATACTGGAAGTATAACGACAATAGTTATATATCACACATTTCAAATAGAACTTAACGAAGCGTAATCATCAAGTACCCCAGGATGCGAAGGGTCTATCAATTGTAAAGTGTGTCTTCACGGCGCGCCGACGTGGGGTGGGCAGAGATCCGTTTAGCGGCTTCTAATTAATTGATTTGATTACGATGCACCCGCACGTGCACTGTTGGTGTGTTGCTAAATATCCCTAATGAAGTTATTCACACTTGGTGGCATTTGTTTGTGGGGAAATTTTTGTGTAAAACTTTTTTGTATTTTCATCACTGACACTAACCTTGTTATGTTTGCGCAGCTTCTACAATATTGCTTTCGTAAACTTTGGTTGTATACAATTGTTATTGATTAGGTATATACTAGATATCATACCAGCCAGCAGGCCAGCATCATATGCAGGAGAAATGTTGAAAATAACTAAATTTATTTAAATTATTTTCATTTATGTTTTCTCGTTGAAGCGTGTAAGATGTTATCGGACTAAAAGTACCTACTTATATCTTCTGGTCAATAAACCTCGGCTCCCAGCCGCAATCTACTAAATACAACTTATATTAATTAGCATTATTTTCGACCCACCGAACTTATAAGTACTTATACCTTCAAATGTGTACTTTATGATATGACACATGGAGTTTCTAATGCAATAACGCTTTTATTAGTATACAATTTAACAGGATGGTATTGAAATATTCTGTGCTAAATCATTTCCTGCTATGGGTCCGCGAAGGGTCCCCCGGTCATTGTGCGCAGTGGCCAGCGCGCGAGCTCGGTCAGCCGGCAACTTGCGGGTTCGCGACAAATGACTGGTTTTGTTTGCCATTTCGCTATTGGGCTCCATTAAGCCATTCCTAATGTTTGAATTTGTGTTATCAATACTGTTACTATCCGTTTTTAAAAGCCGATTAGAAGATAATTTTGGAGCCTTCGTTGAGTCTCTGCTACATCCTCAAAGTCATTGTTTGGTGTGCCTTACGACCATTTGAAGATTAATATTTCAATTTGATCACTGATAACTACTGATCAATATGCATGTCCTTGGCATATGTAATAAATGATAAAGAGAGATCATGGTTCACGTGCCATCGCGATAATTACCTAATAACACCTATTGTATCAACACATTTGCGCAGGTGCCAGCGTGTTTGCACGGCGGGAAGGAGGATCGTAGCGGCGGCATCGCTTTGTCTTCATAATCTTACTTGACTAAGGCTAGAAATTAAAAAAAATTAAAGGCTTTTGGCATTTTAAAGTGCCCTACATAGTATGAGTTCACTAATCGTTGTCAGTGTTATAGCAATAGACTTTAAAGTTCCTTAATTATTCTAGAGCTGCTCCGTTACTTCACTGATATTTCGTATTTTTTTATGACCATTGTGTAGTGTAATTAAAAATACAGGATGAGAAATCCATACAGTGACCAAAATTTATTGGAATATCTCTTCGAATACAAAAGTAAAACTAGCATTAGCAGCTAGTAAGAACACCGTTGTCCAAGCAACTTTCGCTGATCATATATTTACCACGAGAAGATTTCGAAATGTATTAATTATTATTATTCAAAATTTGATTTATACACTATTTTGACTATCGCTGCAAATATCGATAAAATGTTCGTTTTTATGTAAGTTCCTAATTAGTTCTGCAAGAACAATGTGAACTGTAGAAGACAAGCTGAATCAACTGATAATATAATAAATATTGAGAGCGTTGTCAGCGGCGTCGCTCCTCGATCACGCGCGATACCATCGCTCCTGTCAATACCATCCTCGCGTTTAATAAGAGTTTTATTAAACACAACTACAACAATTTCGGTTTTGTAAAACTACCCACACACCCGTGATCCGCGGACCTTGGGCCGCTTAGATGTGTGGAGTTTTTAAACAAAACATCTTAACTACCACCGAAAATAAATGAATTGTCAACTCTATAGTCAGTGTCCAAAGTTGTTTGTTATATGACAAGCGGTAGGATATGTGATACTAGTAATGCATCGTTATGTTTTGGAGTGTGGTAACATCTGCCTTTATTTACGTTTTGGCTGGAAACAGCGGCACAATAGGTGCGGCGAATCGGACAGACTCCACAATGGAAGGTTGTCCCGCGGACCGCCAGGGGGCGCCGCCGGGCCACGCTTTTTATGGCCCAAATAGTAAATGACCTTCGGTTTCTAAGATTTGCGGATTTATTTTTGTATTGCTACGGTTTGCGAAAACCTCTATACTATGAAGTGTTTTTACGACCGCATATCGTAAGTAGGTATAGTATGTAAGATTACTTCGTATTCGCCGAGACTCAAAATTCTATTCTGGAATACAATAATACATACACAAAAAAAACTCGTCAGATTGTTTTAACGAATCAAAAGTGAACAATCTTAACCTTCTTCACCTCCCCCAGTAGAAAAGAACAATTAAAATGCACGTGCTACACAATTAACTTCACTCCATGAGTTAAAATCCGCGTGCACATTAACCGCAACGTCAAACATCCAACACATATGCGCACGATTCGCGACATATGGCGCTGGGCCCAGCACCGCTCCCTGTGGCACCCCCGGCAACCGACAAATTAGTATTTAAGAGATTGCCATCAATACGACGAGTACAAAGTGTCCAATCCATTACGAACAAATGGCGTTATTTAAAATGAAAGGTAGAGAACTGTTTGCGAGCTCGTAGGAAAATTGTATGTTAGATGTAGTCAAAAGCTTCTCTGGAGTCGGCAGCATTTTTTTGTACCGTTTAGGAATCAGCAATTTATAATTAATGAAATTATGTGACTTAAATAAAAATATCACATAAAATTGAGATCAAACTGTTTAAATATGTTGTTTTGTTGTTATATAGAAATACTTATAACCTTAAACACCATGGGCTTTGGAAATTTATACACCACTATGCATTTATAAAAGATAGTAAGGATGTCTTGCGACTTGTAAAGTTTTTTAGTCTTAATATGTATCACGCCCCCGGCGGTACTGTTCGGTAGTGCATCCCGGCCGGCCTGGCGGAGCCTGCGCGCGCCCGGTCCAGCGGCACTCCGCGGAGGATGACTTACGGCGCCCGCGCTAATCGAAGATCATTATCAGCCGCGATTCAATCAGAAAAATGATTAAAAACGATTTAGAGCAACACATCATGAGCCACACGTTCACTTTCGCAGATGCCTTACGTTTTATGAGTTTCCTGCTTGTGCTCATGCATTCTGAAGGAATTACCGGCCCATTTTCGTTCGGCATTCTTTTGATTATTGTTAGTTCTACAAAATTGTTGATCGAAATTTTAAATTATGTTGAAAATTCTATTTATTTTAGGTACTTCTGTAAAAATATAATATGTATTACTTCATTATCAAATGAAACATAAATCATGTCATTCAATCCTTTACAAAGACCGTGAGGAACGATTGTTACGAAGAGATTGGCCGATTTTTTGTCAATTGTTGAAAAGTATAAACGGGACCAAGTGAATATACAATGACAGGCTCGAGTTTTTTAGTCTCTTGACTTTTTATAAAAACACAATCTACAGGGTATTGTGAACCCGAGCACGACAAGGGCCAACAAACGCAACAACCCCTTCGCCGGCCCCGCCCCCGCGTATCGACAAAATGAACAATACGATATCGGCGCAACGCAGATGCGGCAGCGACTTTTACTTTTCTCGTCTGGTTCAACTTTCACCTCTAGAATAATGTGATTTACATGTTTTTCGTGCTCGTCGCGGGGCCGGGACTGAGCCGGGGCGCACACGTGTCGGCTGGTCGCTGGATGCGATGCGATCGTCTCGGATTGATCTTCCTGCGCGATTGTGTTGAGCGACAATGCGTGGGCGCAGCCGCATTGTGGCGTCGCTAAATGCGCTCACGCACGCTCTCGAGGGCTCCTTTGTCCATTGTCTGTCTGGCTGAGGGTGGCACTGTGACACATTTATTTTAGGCGAGTTTTTTACAGCACCCATTGTATTGGAAATTAGACATCGGCGCAGAGTTCACGAAACACGATATTATCTCAGCCCTCCGTATCGCATCCTCCGACGATTTCTCCCGTACCCATTGTATATCGAGTTACAACGGATATTTCTAAACGTTCGTAACCTGCGTATTTTTAAATGAGAGTCATGCGTTATAAAACAGGTTAGCTTTCCATTTCTATGAGCGCGTATCGAAGGAGCGACGCGACGGCGGTTGGACGCCGGGAGGCAGGATAATTGATCGAGGACCGTTAGAACATCGCGGACCGGCGCGGACGGTCGCCTATCAGCTGATTATACGAATTCTTTCATCTCCCGCGTGATGAATGACGGGTCAGGCTCGTTATGAAAGGGCGGCGAGCGCTAGAGATCACAAAAAGACGTGTCGGGGCTGGTTTTATAGTGTTTGTGACCGTTTTATCGATGGCCGGGAGACGCAGCATCCGGTTTTGTGCATTAATCTGGACAATGTCGCTCTATGTGATCGGCCGTTTGGTCTCAAACTAGTTTGGGCGACGTTTCCCTAGCCGGAGCGACTTTGACGCGCCCTCCGGGATGGTGCATAGTAATCGAATTCTTTTCATTACAATTCATGTTATTGAACGGATATTTCTTACATGTAACGGTAATAAAATGACGTTGACTTTTTCCCATAAAATGTCATCCGCTGTTTCCATGTTGCTTTGAGGTTGAAAGAAAACATATACCCGGGTAAGTACCGACCGTCATGGTGTCCGGTGACCAGTTTTGCATAGAGATCCGTTAGGGTTTAGTAGGTGTTACCATGTACGGTATCATAACTGTAGCCTTTACTGTGATTATCCATCTCGTAAGATCAAGTAATGAGAAGTGGTTAATGTTTAAGATATTTCGGCATTCGTGGATTTTAAGAAAGCTGAATTTACACAAGTACCCAAAAGAGTGGGTTTTATTGTATATGGACGAATGTCCTCGCGTCTTTTTGTGTACCTACGAGGTAGGTATGTAAAAGTGACCCAAACTTATTAGTACATCTTACGGTGCACCTGCTAAAATTAGAAATCATCAACCCACTTAAAAGCTTTAATCACCTCGATTCCGCCGATCCATAAGCCTACAGCCGACTGATTACGTATCAATCATCAAACATTATTGGTCGAATTCGTTACGATACTACTAATGCGTCTTTTACGGCGCCATAAATTATACTTTCTATAATTTGGAGCCAATATTTCACTAGATCTGCATAACTACGACATCGGTTTCTATCCGCGGTCATCAGGTATGTTTTAAGTTAAAGCATTCGAATCCAAAACTAGGAGGCGTGCCATAGCCCGCATTTACATAAAACCACTAACGGATCTCACGAGAACCGGTCGCGATAGCACACTCATGTCCGTGATATATTAGAAAATCGGCAACGGGCCGCGCGGAGCGGCCGCCCGTGTTTCTCTTTGTACCATCTTTTTTATTCTAATTTCTTTTCTTATTAAGTTGACCATTATTCCAAGAATGTTTTGTAACGAATAGTACGCTCATTTGCATATGATAGACGTTACTAGACCACAGAATATAAGTATTTATAAACGCGAATAACATAATTATTATTTTTATGTTTATCTACTCGTACTATGGTATTAAGGGCGAGAAGGAATGTTAATTTCATCTCTTTTCTATGCCGTACTGGTTTGCCGAAGTCAATTAAGGCAAATAGGTTAATAAAGGCAACTGACTTGTATTCTGTCACAGATATTATCTTCGGACTGGATACCAAGTCCGTATGTAATATAGGTATTTAGGTAGATTAGATGGTATCAGTGCATTATGCTATAGGTCCGCTTTACTTTAAACTCAATAGGAAATAATAACGTGTCCTTTAACTTAATTTAACAGCTTTTAATTTATTTACCTAATATTATTTAAGTTCTTCATTCTCCTGCAATACACGTTTACCTATGACCTATCTTTAGAATAATTATGATTATTCATACTTAATGAATCAAACAAATTCTTTAAAAATCACGCTCAAAAAAGTATGAAACAAGAAAATATTCTCCTCTTAAATTTTTATGGATAAACTAGCAAAATAGCAGTGGTCGTGTGCCCCTACCCCCACAAACAATAAATTCTAACAGTAGTAAGTAATCTTAAGTTGTAGGACAAAGTGGCAAAGTATATTTTCTTGTTTCATACTTTTTAGAGCGTGATTTTTCAATAGTCGAATTTTAGTTTTTGAACTAATTATTTAAAGTATTTTGGGGTTATAACTGTTATATTTATATTCGAAATGTGCCCATTAATTATACCACACTCGTTATCATAAAAAACTATAGTTCATGACTTTATGACCTCTAGAGGGCACCATATTCAATTTAATGTCACATAGCCTATAACCAGTGCACAATCAAGACGCTTTTAACGATACCTTATTTGTTAAATTATGATAAGTAGTTTAAAAGTTATGAGCGAACAGGTGAACGTACACACATACCGGTCAAAATCATAACCCACCTTTTTGCTTCGCCATAATCGGGTAAAAAATAACTCATGCCAATGACTAGCATACTACTACCAGCATACTATAGCATAGCAAGCTGCTTTGATAAAGGAAAAGACTCAATGACAAATGAACAGAAAATGTAATGTGTACCTAAGTATATCTTAACTTTATTATATTCTATAGTAATTACAATGTCATTCCAATTTATTATTTATCTATTTTCATTATTGTTTGATTTGACATAAGTAACACTATTATTGTTAATGATACTGTAATATCATGCATTATGTATTAAGACTATCAATAAATCTTTTAAAAGACCATAGAGAACATTTAACTTTACCTCACATCCATTGCATTAGTAATTACCTATGTTCACAAATAAATCATGATTATGATTATTCATTCATTCTAAATCAATCAATTAATATATTATTTTAATGATTTCTGAATTCTAATCAAAACCATATTATGAACTGCATTATACGGGTCCCTAATAAAGTTACGTAGGACAATTCCGAAAGCATATTGCATTACTATTATGTCGGAGAAAACATTGCGCGCATTATCTGCGCGGGGGCATCCATTCCCAGGATTCCGTTAGTAGTTCACATGAACGCGCATCCCTTTCGCGCGCGTCAAGTGATGAGCCCCACAATAGCCCAGCTGCCGTACTGCGCCGACCAGGTGACACCGCCATATCATCCCTTAACCAAAACTCAACCTTAACTTAACAGTAATAAAGCTAAAAGCATAAATTAATAAGTTCGATGGTAAATACAGTCAAGATGATGCTGCGAAGGAAGAAAACAAACCTAATAGTGTAGTAGTAGGGTCCAATTCGAATTGTAAGGAATGTTTTGTTGAGATGATTGCAATAGATAACAATGCGCTCAGTGATCTGTAACTAGTTCGACAAATAAAAATAATTACCGACGCTTCTTGGACTAGTGTGTTTCTGAGTTAAAAGAAAACGCAAAAAGATATTACGTAAAAGTTCAAAAACCAAAGTACCAGGTCAGAAATTGTTGGAAAACAGTAGACGTAGTTGACCTCAATAATAACAATGGCAGGTTATAAGAATTTGTTTTGATGGGGGACAAATGCGAAAATGTTAATTTATGCAAAGGGGAAGTGGAAGCAAAAAAACACAAGTGAAGCTTATGCACCTGAGTGGCGCATGCGCCGAGCCGCAATAGAAGCCGGTGCCGGCGCAGGTATCTCTGACACTCTTACAAATTAATTATACGACCATTACAGTCGCTCCCGGCACGCGTCCGCACAAAAGGTTCATTTTACGCATTTTTTACCACCTTGCTCGCTGATTTACATTTATCTGTTTAATCATGGCAGTCGTAAAGCAGAGAATGGCGACCGAAAAGTGGAAGAAGTGGAAAATAAATCAATAAAACATGTTACTCAAAGAATCGTCATTAGAGTTTAAAAAAACCGGACAAGTGCGAGTAGAACTCGCGCCCTGAGGGTTCCGTACAACATTTTATTATGATTTTAGATAGTTTTTCCATTCCTGGATTCCAATATCGATACCGGCAAGATATTTTAATAATGAATAGTTCCCAAAAATGCTTGAACAAATTCGGGAACCCAATACAAACTGCAACCAAACCGAATACAAACTACAATAAAAACCCTTATTTTACACACTTAGGGGTGGAATTTTACAAAACGCTGAAATTTAAATTTTTTATTTGTAATAAGTAGCCTCAATACTTATTTTCATGTCTCTAGGCTCATTTATTTTTTTTACCCCATACAAACTTTCACCCCCTATTTTATGCACTTAGGGGTGTAATTTTCCAAAATCCTTTCTTAATGGATACTTGCGGTATATAAGGTACTTACTGTCAAAATTTCATGGTTCTAACACCAGCGGTTTGGGCTGTGCGTTGATTCCTTTGTATTGATAAGTGAATTTGCGAAAAGTATCAAAATATGTGACATAAATCACCGTATCTTTTGATTGCGTTGACTTCGAAGCCTAATTTTTTTAAAACCTGCAACGGACCATAGCATTTGATATTTGGTATTAATTTCAACTTGATAACTCTACCCGTTTCTGAGAAAAAAGGTCTTGACAGACAGACAGACAGACAGACGGACAACAAAGTGATCCTATAAGGGTTCCGGTTTTTCCTTGTAAGGTCCGGAACCCTAAAAAAAACATTAAACTAATGAGTTGTTTTGGTTGTGGCTCCTGGATAGTTAAATTATAATTAGGGTAATCATTCTGTTATATATAAATTACAAATAAAACCGACGTCTTGAGATTTTAGTCAAGGACGAGCATTCTGATGAGATCATGGAATATTTTACACATCTCATGAATCAACTGAAGGGTCACAGTCGTGCTAAAGTTATAATGTGAAGAGAGACGGTTACTACGACGGTTTTAAGAAAAAAGTCCCAATTACAGGCCGTGACTGGATTTTCCTCGAGGGTGACAAATCATGTCCGCAAAAGCTTCCTCCCCGATAATTACTGTTCATCGACACGTAAACACGGCTGCCCTATTTGCAAGTGAATGGGGAGTTCGAAGGATTCTGCTCAAAAAATAATACACCTGAACAAAAGCTAATTATACTTTCATAAAGCAGGCCCACAATGGGAGCCGAACAATTCGCCGCCCGCGGGGCGTTTTGCTAGCTGCGTGTTAATTAGCGGATTTTCTCACCTCTCGACAATGCATTTTAGTGCAGAGTGACTTAGAATGCGTGAAAAAAAACTTCAGTTTGTTCGTTTTTTTGCTACTGTTTTTTATTATGTTATTATGGATTTTAACGGTTTTTTCAATATTATGTCAGCTTAACAATATTCGTACTTAGATGTTAAGCTTTTACAATCGTTCAATGTTGTTTTTATAACTTGAGGGGATTTTTTTGCAATATAGGTAGGAAATGATTAAGCATATCTGAGTCAAACAGTGATAGCCGATTGGTTAAGCACTCGTCTTACGGGCACAAGTTCCTGGGTTCAAACCCGAGCTCCGCACCTCTGGGTTTTTCTTTATATTGTATATGCGAATCATAATTTCAATATGATTATCAGTTGCTTACGGTGAAGGTAAACATCGTGAGGAACCTGCATGTCTTAGAAAATTTCACAAATTTTCGAAAGACATGTGAAATCTGCCAACCCACACTGAGCCAGCGTGGTGGATTATGGCCTCAATCCCCCTCGTGTTGAGGGGAGGCCCGTGCCTAGGAGTGGGACATTAAAAGAGCTAAACTATTTTTATTTATTATGTCTAGGTATTATACCTAATAATGTAGTTTAGGGTAAAAAACTTAGTGGGTAGAGGGGCCGATCGCGTTACCGATAAGTTTTGGGTTCGATCCCCACACTGGCCATTAAACTTGCTTGAGCCCACTAAGGGCGCAAAACGGCACAGGACTTGTTTTGAGGAGATCTCAAGGAGAGCTCCTTGCTTAGGAGTGGGACATAGAAATAGGTAGACTAGCAAATAAATTCTGATAACACATTACTGAATATTGAACCAGACTATCTATCTAGTCGAATACGTGTAGTTCAGGGTAGAGATGTCGTAACCACCGGACGCGTGACCCTCACCCCGCCTCACCCCGCCTTCCTACCTAGTCATTGTGTGCCGTTACCTACCGTCTATCGTTTTGTAGTAGTACCTTTATTTACCTACCTACCTTAGCCGCTAGTCCGTTGCATGAAGTTTAAAAGTAGGTACAAATTATATGAAGTGCCTACTGCAGTTGGTGCATGCACACAATAGGTGCATGATTTGGTGAATTTGTTTGCACACAATAGAATATTGACTTATCGACACCCAGCCACAACTGTTAGGTAAGTATAAAAATAGTGCGATCTAATTGTATTTAGTAGACTCAAAGTATAGAAAGCTGAATAAATTATTTATTTTGATTCACGAAATGAAGCATGATTTGAAATAATATTTATTTTCAGACATTATCTAAAAGTCAATTTTATTTTACATTAATATTATTAGGTAGGTACTAGCTTCAATAGTAGGTCATTCTTGTATAAATTAAATTACAATCCTTTATAGCCAAATAGTATGTCTAAGTAGTAAGTAGTATAACAATAGAATGTGTCTGTATGCGCGTGCGCAAGTCTGTATTATCTTCCGAGTGTCAGGCGCGACATCGTCACCTCTGCCCCGACCCACCGTCACTCGCAAACGAGGGGTAATAAATTAATGCGATATTTGTGCAATTATTCAATGCTACCGTTTTTCAATGACTACAACTAAAATATTGGGTATAAAATGTTGCGGTAATCATCAAGATTTCTAGACATAAAAACCAATCAGTTAATCGACTTACGCCTTCTACCAAATATGAGGAAATAATGAAATCAAAGGCCAAATATGCTAATTTAAATCGGAAAAAGTAACCTTTTCCTAAAATATTATATGCTTTAATATACTAATCAAAATTTGTTTTGATGAGTGACTTCCTGCTATTTACATACGTAAAAAGATAAAAAAATTGAATATACCTGCAATTCGATAAGATTTGTAAAAAAATTCATAGGTATGTATTTCTTCCCATTTCCCACTTATTATTAATTTCAAATTATATCTACAAAGTCTTCAAAGAAGACCTTATCTGGAATATCGACAGGGTTTCAATATTATTCGTCTTGATCCTTAACCTACTTACCTATTATTAACTTTCATAATTTTACCGATTGGATTGACATTATTCCAGACCCGCACTAGTGACATGCCTACAATAGTATACGGGGTACCAACTAAACCAAAACCGGCTTTCCCAAATCCCGTTCTGTCTCATCGCCAAGAAGTTCTGTTTTCGATTTCTATTCAGATTGTTTGTTTTTTTCGAGCCATTGTTGGTTCTGTCGGCCCTGTGACACGCGTACCTATTTTTGCAAATTCTATTCCATTGTTAGCGATCCGAATGACATTTGACGGACGCGCGGGTGACTGGGTGACTGGCGGCAGACGCTGCCCCCGGCACGGCACCGGGGAGGCACAGGGGCGCGGCGCGCGCAGGGCTGCGGCCGTCGCGTGAACTCCTCCGTACAACCCTTAAAATGTCGTCTACGCAAAACTATACAAACTTAATCACAAAAGACGCAGGCTTAGTGTATGATTCCAGAAATTATTTGGCAGAATACTGAACTATTGTGTGCCAATTATAGGGATCAAATTAATATAAAGGTGAATTCAAGAGCACAGACATCAATTCATGTTTATATTTTGTTTATTAAATATAGGACGTACCAACGCAATTGTTAACTAAATGACGCAAACCATCTATACGGTTTCCTTCATTTACATACTTACGTAATCACATGCCTGTATATTGAATCTCCTTAGGTATCTATTTTAATAAGCCTCATAGCCCTAATTGTAACTCGCATTAATGCTGGCTCGCTCATGTGAGGTGACAGAGATATCGTAAACAATCGTCAGGTCTGCGACAGAAAGGAAGATATCATCTTTATAGGGCAAGTTCACCTCAACGGAATTTAGTCGATCGACTCGAGGCTGGGCACGGCTGGGCACTAGCGGCGATGCAACGGGATTCCTGTTATCATATTGGGTCCCGTCATCGTGCTCTAAATTACTTTTTGTTGTGTGTAAAAGGAACGAGACGTCTCGGCGGTCAACCATCGCTCGGAGCAACACTCAACCGATTTTTGTTTTAAGGTCCCTCGAACCCCTTTTCTTACCTGCAGCCCAGGATGTCTTTCGTATTCCTTTTAGCTATCTGCTGTTATTGTTCGTTTATAAATTGCGTCATTCCATTCGCCCCTTGAAACTGCTGTTTATGGCGGCGGTGCAGCGGATAAAACACTCATTAGCGGACCATTAAAAGTTTCGACTGCATTATGTTACGTTCATTCATGAATTCGTAGGCGGATAATGATAAACTTTTAGAATTTCTTACTAACCGAGGTTTTTTTATGAGTCCTCAATTATCAATACACCTACACTTATGAGTTGGTAATGTTACGTGTGCACTGATAAACTGAGCATTAGGCCGGACATTTGGAGGAGGAATAGATACTACTTAACAGAACTTGGAATACATTGTCAACAGTAATTTCACGATTTTAGTCCGTTAGGCGGGGACGGTTTTCAAACGGCAAAGCGATATCTCGCGCAAAAAGCGCACGCTCCTGCGCGTCCGTGGCGCGCCAATTATGCCCTGCGCACGCGCCTCCAAAAAAACCACGACCCGGCCATTCGAATCATTTTTTAAAAGCCCCAACTTAAATAATAATGCAGTAACACGCGAGAGTATTCGCAAAATGCGATCCACGAATTTCGTTTCCAAATTCCACCGGCTCCGAGGATCGGCGTCGTTTTTTGTCATGTGTTTGTCTTAGATTTGCGTTCTCTGTCTTCCACGCTTTGTCGGCACGACCTCGGCAATCTTTCCACCACCATGCGATTCGTTCTCTGTCGCTGTCGAATCGAGATTCAAATTTTATAAAACTGGTTAGTTAATTGGTTCCTGTCCTATAACGTCCAGGGCGCTGTCAGAGTTTCCCGCGTCCGATTGCAGTCATCGTAAAAGAATGCAAACTAAACTGTCTGTAGCAAACGGTCCTGAGCGAGCTTTTTAATAATGCAGACATATAGCTATACTTAATTAAGTGCCCAAAGTTTTTTGTGGCCGAGAGCGATTAGTCCCTCTGGCGATGTGAGGTTGCGTACCCCGGGCCTATCATTACTAAAAACGATCCTAATAATATAATGGTCCTGTCACAGCCCTTTGAGGGAAAAGGTTTTTAAGGACAATTTTATAAGGGCCCATAATAGGCGACGAAATTTAGCAGTCGTTTAGAAAATTTTATAGTTTATTTCTGTCGTTTCTTTTACGAGGTTTGTAGCCCGATCGGCGAGCATTTAATTTGAATCGTTTCTTTGTGGGTCAACATAATTAATGATTAAACGAACTTACCTGTACGTGAAGTTCTATCATAATTATACGAGCGCCGAGTCCGAAGAGATTAGTAATGTAGATTTTATTTACACATGTAGTTACGCATAGATGTCACCACTCATGCACTTAGTTGAGAAAAAAGGTAGGTATTATTTTTTTATTTTTTTTATATGTGGGTACTTCGTCCTCCTCCGATCTCAGACCATGTCGCCAGTCATTTAGTTTAGAGTAGCAGATCCTGAGATTCATTGATGTATTTCCAGAACACTTGGGGTGTGTACAACACTGGGCGGGTGGGATTACTAATCTCTTCGGACTCGGCGCTCGTATAATTATGATAGAACTTCACGTACAGGTAAGTTCGTTTAATCATTAATTATACTCGCGCCTCGTCCTCGAGATTAGTAATGTAGATTTTATTTACACATGTAGACATTGAGAGTATTGCGGGAATATCATCAATGAGTAATAAATGTTGTACCTAAATATCAATATAACTTTATTATTATATCTTTTGGTACAATCAGTAAACAGAACGAACAGCTTTGTACTTCTTGGATAATTGACAATAATTTGAGCCATAAATGAATATTAACTAAGGAATAATTATTCTTATAATAACTATCATAGTTAACTGAAGAGAACTATGTAGATGACAATCAAATAAAAATCGAATAAACATAACATTATAATGGATGTTGGTTAAATATTGATTCTGCTAAGGTACTAACTATCATCCTGATTAACAATAATTCTCTGATAAAATTTAGCGAAAGTTGTGGAATTCCTACTCCAGCCTGCCGTTTTACGGATAGTATCTAGGCTAACGCCGAGCGAGTACGCGCGGGACGATGCAGCATGTCTCGTGCTGTGAGCATTGAACACACTCGTGTCGACCCCACACTCACCGAGGGTTTGTTTTATCCAGCGGCTTAGTGTTTGCGTTCCTACTGGTTTATGAGGTTTCCTGATTCCAACAAATAAATCCTCAGAAGTTCTTACTGGTGAGGTGCGTTCTAAATAACATAGTAATGTAGTGGCTGGGCATATGGCTGTCTTTTCAATAAAAAAGGGTAAATGAATAATAGGTTGATGAAATCCCGGTCTAGAAGTCTTTATAATGTCGGGAATTTTAATTGTGATATGCTGAGAGAGGTGTTGAACATTGCTAACCTTTATTTTCGAGAGAGTTTGAACTCTGTGTGCAGTTGACAGAGCTAGTAAAGTGATGGTTTTATTTGTAAGCCTATCTAAGGTTAGTTTTTCATTGGGGTGCCAGGAACTCAATTTATCTAATACTAGGTTGGTATCCCAAGTAACATCATATTTAGGTCTTGGTGGTTTTAGCCGGAAAACCCCTTTTAGGAATCTTTTAATGCTATCATTATTAACTAGTTCTCGGCTCAGCACCAGCGAAAGAGCAGACCTGCACGAATTGAGTGTACCATATTGGCAACCATCATTAAAGAGTTGGGTAAAAAAGTAAATAACTGTGGGTACAGACGCATCATAAACATTCACCGAATTAGTGTTACAGAAATCCCACCATTTCTTCAAGTAAACGTCGTATTGTTTCATGGAGTTAGGTGCTAGTGACGCCAACATTATTTCAAGTGATGATTCCGGTATGTTTCGCCTTGAGAATGCGTCCCGGATAATAAACCTGCCACCAGGGTAATCGAGTCGTGTATTCGACGGGAGCTGGAATGAGATAATAAGGCATGGCTTTTAGGAGGAAATGTTACAGTATCCGATATAAGGAGGGATCTAAACACGGGGTACCATGGCTGAGTTGGCCAAAGAGGTACGACCATGATACCTCGGAGCCTTGTCTGTAATGATTTTTCTAAGTGTCTTAAGTATTACTGAAAAAGGGGGGAATGCGTAGAAATCATAATTTGACCATGAAACTGTAAACGAGTCTATAGCAAATGCGTCTGGGTCTTGGTGCCAGGATATATATGTGGCGCATTTATTATTGATGCGACTTGCAAACAAATCAATATTTGGATAACCGAATGTGCGTGTGAGAGTGTCAAAGGCCCAATTGGACAGCTCCCATTCTATGTCTGGATGAGTTCTACGCGATTCATAATCTGCAATTGTATTGTCACTAGATTTTATGTACGAGGCGAAAACGAAAAGTTGTTTACTTTCGCACCAGTCCCATATATCACGAGTTATTTTTGTGAGGTGGGGGTATTGTATACCGCCCATTTTATTTATATATGCTACTGCCGTTGAATTGTCAACGCGTAGTAATATTTGGCAGTTAAAAAAGTTTTTGGCAAAAACCTTTAAGGCAATAAATGCGGCAAGCAGCTCTAAATAATTTATGTGCCTTTCTCGTTCGTCATTCGACCACTGTCCACTCGCAGACATACCTTCACATGCGGCCCCCCACCCCGTCGTTGAGGCGTCAGAAAATATCTCAACTTGGTAGGCATCGATTTTTATTCGATGGACAGAATGTTCTATTTTGTTTATCCACCAGTCAAAGTCAGGTTGAAGTGATTCAGGTAAATTCATAAATTTGTTATAATCATCATGACCTTTCAAGTTGAGATATTTACATCTCTCCATTTCCTTAGTGTGCAGCCATCCGTATTCGATAGCTGGACAAGAAGATACTAATAAGCCTAATAGCTGAGCGAAAGTCCTGATTTTGCAACACTTTAATTTTGAAAACTTTTCAAGTTGCGCCTTAATTCGTAATCTTTTATCTGTTGGTAGGCTAATCTGAAACTCATGTGAATCTATAATCATACCTAAGAATTTGCATTTGGTCGAAGGAAAAGGTGCGCTTTTTTCTTCATTAATAATAAAGCCGAGTGACACTAATAGTTTTTTAGTGAGATCCATATTAGTTAGACATTCCAGGCGGGAATATCCAAATAAAAGCCAATCGTCTAAATAGACTGTGGACAGCAGGCCCGCAGAGCGCAATAATTTAGCTATAGGTTTACATAATTTTGTGAAAACGTATGGTGCTGTGCTCAGACCAAACGGCAAGACATTAAATTCGAACAATTTTTCGTCAAAATAGAATCTTAGATATTTCCGAGACTCTTTATGTATTTTTATTAAAAAATAAGCGTCTTTGAGATCTATTGACGCCATATGACAATCATAAGTTACAATTTTTTGTGCCGTTCTTAGATCCTCTAATTTAAAATGATCCGTTTTAACGAATTTATTAAGATTTTTTAAATTTAAAATAAAGCGCATCTTGCCACATGGTTTTGGTACCAAGAAAGTACTTGACACAAATTGATCTTCACGAGGAAAGCATTCTGATATGGCACCTATTTTAAGTAGGTAATTAATAGTTTCTAGATAATGCAGTCTTTCACTAGCCGAGTAAGTTGGTCTAACAGGAAGTCTATGTTGTACAACAGTTGATTTAAATGGTATTTTATAACCCTTTATCCAAGATAATATAGTATGATCGTCCGTAATCGAAACCCAATGTTGATAAAATTTTGATAACCGGCCTGCATACTTAACTGCATCTAGTAGCGGCGACGTGGATACGTCGACTGATGGCCCCGCAATGACGTCTTCGATGAGTGCGCGTGCGGCGGCAAGTACTGTGTCGGCGGCGGCGCCGGCGGCGGGGGATACCGAGCGCGCACCGCGACAGGCTCGCGGCTCCACGGCGCTGGCGGCGCCGACCCCGCAGGCGGCCTGCGCGCCTGGGGGGGAGCTTTGCGGTTTAAAGCTCTCGATGCCGGTCCTTTATAATTGGTGTTCGCAGTCCTGTTGCTGGATTCGGCCTTCAATTCTGTCCCCGATTTATTTACAGCTTTTGCCGATTTTAGTGTCTCGGCTAAATTTTCACCGAAGAGATAAGTGTCCAACTTCGTGTTTTTAAGATGCTCTTTCATGTCATTCTTGAGGGCAAATAAAATGTAATTTCTACGTGTGACAGAGTCTGCATGTTGTAAATCGCATAAAATTCTACTTATATCCATACATTTTTGCAATACGTCATTGCTTATTGATTTCGAATATAGTTGAGAATTTATGATATCAGCCAAACAAGCTATCGCACTAGACATTTGTCTTTGTTTATTCTCTATGCCTTTGTCGCGTTTTAGTGCGATATCCGCAATTGCCGCTTTAATCTCCGGATTTATTTTTGGGGCATCTAGCTGGACACAATTTTTTGGCAGCAAGTATTTTGAAATTAAATCCTTTCGATTTTCCTTATTAAGGCCGTCTTTGGCAATGTGTAGCAAACGATTTGCCAATTCGTTGCGTATTTCTGGCCCGTATTTGTCAGTATTGGTAGGATCGTCTCCTAGAATTTCTAATATTTCCGTATCTAGATCCGGTAGGATTTTTTCTTGAGCAATAGGCTCTTCGGGGGGCACGTCTGTGGCGGTACTAGGGCCTGGTTGAGGTTCACAGGTGTTCCGAACAGTGTCGTCCTGAGGTGGCCATTCCAGCAACCAATCATCTGGCCGCAGTGCGGGGGTGTCTAGAAATTATCATAGATATGATAATGTCAATACGTAAGCTAAATAACTTACTTCAAAGGCGGACATAAATAAGTCCATGACCAAAATATGTAGGTAAGCTAAATAACTTACTTAAGTGGTCATAAAAAGTCCATTGTCTTTAGACAATGAATGCCGTATTTTAATGCGTTGAAAACAGTCTCAGTGACTGTTCAGGTTGCATCTAAATATCATTATTCCGTAGATACGTAAACAAGAAAGAAAAAGATATCACTTTATAACAATAATAAGTATGGAAATACCTGCTCCAGTATCCTCATCTTGTAGGACTACAGCTTCCTCGACGGTTGATACACTTTCCGAAGCACTATTTTGTCTTTTACGAATTTTACGTTCTAATTTTCTTATTTTATTTTTATAATGGTTTATATCGCCTTCACGAGACCTAGAACGTTTACGTTTCGGCATTTCTTATAACGAACAGTGCGAAGACGCTTAATAGGTGTTGAGTGGTTGAGCACTAAAATGCGAATGACTGGCGACATGGTCTGAGATCGGAGGAGGACGAAGTACCCACATATAAAAAAAAATAAAAAAATAATACCTACCTTTTTTCTCAACTAAGTGCATGAGTGGTGACATCTATGCGTAACTACATGTGTAAATAAAATCTACATTACTAATCTCGAGGACGAGGCGCGAGTATAATAGTGTACGTCGTTTCCGTCTGCTAAACGTTCGATTTCTATTAAAGTGATATACATATAAAAATGAATATTTGTATGTATGTAAACTATGCATTTGATAATGTCATGATCTTCAGCAAACTGTTGTGCATGAGCCCACAAAGGTTTCTGAGTTGGTATGACCAGTTTTTGACAGTCATACATTTTAATACATACATTTTGAAATTCAAAGTATTATAGATTGCAGGTCGAATTTTGCTCATTCTTTTGTAACTTTTTTACTAATAGATAAAAATACATAAATAAATAATAAATATCGCCAGACAAACACACCAACTGTATGGTTCGGGGGCGATCCCAGTGACACCCAGAACAGGAAAAATTACGAAAAGGCCATTTCTGAAATTTACCCTGACGGGAATCGAACCCGCGACCACCCGATGCAGTGAGCCGAGCGGCATACGCTCGAACCACTGCGCCAAGCGATCGTCAAGATGATAGTAACTTGTCTGAACCGTGACCGACAACAACTAGTTTGAAATAAAACTATTTTTACGGATTATATCGCGTTTATTTTTACTTTTTATGTTCCCGACGTTTCGGCTGCTTTACAGCAGCCATGGTCACGGGGGGACTGAGGTGTTAGACGTCCTGATTTCATAGTTAGTAACTGGGTACCCTCATATTAAGTTGTTGTTTGCGGTCCGATCCACGCAGAAAGTGCTCACAGTGTCTCGAGGTCTTGCAATGGTATACTTGGTTTTGGATTTAATTATATTAATTACTGGATCCCAAGTTGGTGGTAGCACCCAGCCATCTTCCCTATTTAAATTTGGATGTTTTTTAATTTCAATGGCCTCACGTATCATCCTTGGTCGGAATCGGTGTTCTTTTGCGAGGATCTGTGGTTTATCAAATCTGATATAATGGCGGGTGCGGTCCTGTACATGTTCACAGATTGCAGACTTCGTGGAGCGCCGGTGTTTCACGTCAGCTATGTGTTCTTTTACGCGGGTTTTTACTGATCTTTTAGTTTGCCCTATGTAGGAGAGCCCACATTCACAATCGAGTTTGTATACCCCTGCATCTTGTAGAGGAATGTGACACTTGACAGGTGGTAAGAACTGACTAATCTTCTTAGGTGGCTTGGCTTTGGCTTGCGTGGATCGGACCGCAAACAACAACTTAATATGAGGGTACCCAGTTACTAACTATGAAATCAGGACGTCTAACACCTCAGTCCCCCCGTGACCATGGCTGCTGTAAAGCAGCCGAAACGTCGGGAACATAAAAAGTAAAAATAAACGCGATATAATCCGTAAAAATAGTTTTATTTCAATGTGTAGTATTGGCGTAAATATAAGAAATCAATAAACAACTAGTTTATTTCATCGTTAGAAGCCCCTCAAATAAAATGTATAGTAATTAAATATTTTGTATGTTTTCCTAATGTATTTTCGAAATATAAATCTAATCCGTATAACAGGGACCTAGCGAAGGCTCTACACATAACCTGGCGATGTACTCGACAGATTGCCGGCTCTTAACTGTTTATTTATAGCAGCTTACTTAAATTATGAGTTTATAGATTCAGTAGCGAGCACAGGGTTGTAAATCATCGTCGAGGTCTGGTCTAGCATTAGCTAGCTATCTGTAATATTCATGTCGAGTTGTCCGCGCGAACCGGCGATAACACTGCTACTTGACGTATTGGCGAAGCACACGACAGATCTTCTACAATTTTTGAATAGTTACCAACTCTAATAAATATTTTACACAGATACAGCCCATGAGTAAGAGAGAGATATGGAAGGCACAAAGCAGTATATTATTAATCAACATCCCTCTCTATGGGTTCTATTGGTTCCTAAACAGATAATTAGGTCAGATTTCTCTTCATACCTGAGTTCAGTACGGACTATGTGGAAGACGCAAGGAGGCGCGCTGAGGCACCAAGGGTCGGCGGGACCAAATGGCACATTTATATATTGTTCATTACGGGGCCCGGAGGTGAGAGATGTTGGCGCTGTCGCCGCGACGGGGGGCGCGCAGGGCTGGCGCGGGACACCACGGTACCTGTGCGGTCATCAAGTAAACCTTATCTTATACTTTTACAAAACTACGTAGATAAATAAGGTAACTGTGCGTAGGTACTAACAGTCTTTCTTAGAGCCTCGTACACTTGTTGAGTTAGGTATCTTTCTCTTGATGTGTAGGTAGGTACTGCATCTGAGCATTGTTGTTTTAATATATTATTGCAATCAGTAACCTTCGTCAATGCCTATATTACAATTCAAAACGTGTTGAAATTTTTAAGTGAAATGAAAGGTAAATCTTGCTACTTGGAAGGTCTCTCGCAGGAAAAATAATAGAAAGATCAAGATGTACGTAAGCAGATTCGATATTTTCTTCGTTTAAAATTGGAATCCACTGATATTTTAAGCAGGATTAAATGTACACTTTCAAACCCTTGAGTGGTGGTATCACTAGCAACCCTGTCGTAGTGCAGCCACCGGGGGTCCGTCGCGCGCACGTCCGATCGCGTTGATTTGTGCGCGGACTCCCGCCGACAGTATTTGTACAGCGCACGCGTGGGACGCGCGCCGCCGCCGCCGCCGCTGCCGCCGCGCAGCCCGCACCGCCCGCACCGCCCGCGCTGCGCAGCACGACATGCGCGGATTTCGACAACGACGTAGACGCTGCCGAAGGGACTTAGTATGGGTTGCATTCTTTTAGCATCCCAAATACCAAGTTGGAGCCGTCAAATATACTTCTACAAATGCTAGCAGCGAGTTAGGTACCTATATACATTTTTTAAAAAGTGGCGTTGTACTTGGTTCATAGTCAACATCATTGAAGCAGTTGTTAAATTCGACATAAAACCAGGAAGTAACGGTATCTAAAATAAAAGCTAGTCCGCTCAATCTAGGTTACTTAAACAAATTATAAGGAAATGCCTAGGAAACCGTCCACTTAGCACAATCGATCACTACAAGCAATAACTATCCTATTCCATCAGTGAAAATTCCAGGCGATCGTTAAATAGACATGTTTATGCGAAAGTTGGACGCCACTTTCAACACCATAAGCTGTTTAATTAATGACTAAACAGTGCTGACGGACAATGATCGGTAGGAATCTTAATGCCGGCCGCGGACGGCGATACGTGAGTGAAAACATGAGGTTCGATCTCACCCGCCTTAGGAGTTTCATATCGTGTATCTTCGACGTATTTTCCAATCTAAACGAACCGAAATTAGAAGGCTAAGACAACTTTGGAACCGGTCAACATAAAATTGGAAACCAACTGTAGTCTGTGAGTTGCGCAAGAGTCGATCGACCAGTTTGGCGCGGCCGCCGCCGGCGCGTGGGATCTATGGCTCTCCCAACCGTCCCCGTCGCCCGGCGCATGCAGCACATGCGACGTTTCACCTCGACAACACTATTTATTTGGTTTGTCACTTTATTGCCATGGATTAAGAATCTCGTTGAAATAAATTATTATGTGTAATGCAATCGACAACTGAAACTTTAACAAGGGGCATGAGACGGAGTTTACCGCGATCAGAGACCGACTGCATCGCGGCGCCATTTGTGAACATCGGGGCATTCAGTTAAAGAATATAACACTCCCGGTAAGTACTGTGTGATAGTTGTACCGTTACGTTTGTCATTTGGGCGTCTATTTCACATTGACTTCGATTTCCAGGTCAAGCAAAACACGTGTACAGATTATGCAAACTGAGAGTCCTTGAATACAATATGTCAAATCCAGTCGCGATTACACCATTCTGACAATTTTAGTAATCGGTCTAGATTCTAATGAAATTCGTGACTCTCTGATTCTTTCTGCCTAAAAACAAAATTTGAACGTATTGTTAGATCCATTCCAACGTATGTAGGTACTTCAACGGGTGCTTCTAAATACCAATCTTGCATTAATTTCGCCTTATCGGGCAATAACTTCATTCCGACTCAGTTTAGTGTCTCGGCGCCGTATACTTATTACGTGTGGTTCAGTAGTTTATCAATCACGGACCGAGTCGAAGCGATCATCACATTTCTTGAGTCAATTAAGGACTCCGACCGAAATTAGTTTTTGTAAAATGTTATTTGATAATAAAGAGACCTGCCAATCCGCGAGTATCACACATTTTATAAGGGACTGGAGGTATTTTGAACTTTATTCCGTATCAAATTCCAGTCAAATCCATTATCGGACAACTAAGTATATCAGGATTATGACTATTGGAAATTTTTGACAGCCACCTTTCGCCTAATAAATAAGCGGTTAAGTACCATTCGGAATGAGACATTAAAATAACTCGTACGTTGTTATTATAGTTATTACTTTATTTATCTGCCATAAGATTTAGTTTTATGCAAATTTATGTGCAGACTATGGCCGAAATTTCACAGTCGGACTTAGGCGCTGCGGTTAATCTTCGACGGAAATCTCCGGCGTTCGTTTACCGCTTTATCTGTAGCATAAAAAAATAGTTTGGGAGTGCGTTACGGAGCGGCGCGGGCGTCGGGCTGCGGTCGACGCCGGCGTGTAATCGGTCGGCTAATAAGTGTTCCGGATAAAACATCGTGACCACAATTACGGTTTTATATTTCGAAGCATGAAAGGGTGGCCGTTTCTCTCGCTGTATTGATGGCGTATATTTATCATAGACAATTTAGGAACACCTGCTGTTAGTATGGATGAGATGTATACGTCAAATTAATACGACTCCGCGGCGAGGGTTTATAGTTTGTTGGCTTTTGACGCGGTTAATGTTTTATTTGTTCTGGCCGACTGATGGCCCTCGAATAGATTTTTGATGTTTTATGCGCCCGTATCTTTTTATGTGTCTATGTAATTGAATTCCGATGCATTGCTAAACTGTAGTCTAGTGTAGTGTAGAGACAATAGTAAGTACTGAAAAAAGGTCCCAAATTATTTTTTGGTAGAATGTTGCTGAATAATTATCCATAGACGTCTATGATCTAAACAACTGTTGCACATAGTGCGCACATAACCAGACCAGATTTAGACACGTCGACGATCAGTTCGATGTCAATTTCCTTATAGGCTGTGCCACTGCGTCGACGTCATTGGATGATAAAAATAGCAAAGCTGGTGCGGAGACAGCGGGGGGCGACCTCACCCCGCGCCGCCGCCGCCGCCGCCTCGCCGCCGCGGGCTGCGCCAGCTCTGACACCTACTAGCCCTACACCCTAGATCCCTAGGAAGATAGAGCGGGGGGCTCTATAGTGCCGTGATGTGCAAATACGTTGATGCGTATTACCAATAGATAATTACACTTAATATAGAACGTCAATTGTTATGGCGTGATCCAAACAATTGTGTTCAGATCAGTTACGTTCAATATCGCTGAAGGCTTGGTAGGTGCCGATGATTGATAAGATCTTGACCTAAAGGATGTGAAATTTTGTACATGAAGCATCGTTTCTGACTATCAGATGCATTGGCCTATTGAAATTAATGTAAAATAATATTCCGTTTATCATTATTGCCTCGGCATATAAAAAACAAAATAAAAAAACAACTCCGGATTCCTTGCCTATACAACCTTAACTATGAAGTACTTAATTCTGTAACAATTTTCTTTACACCCCATGACATCGCTTTGATTGGTAGCAAGTCCTTTGTCTTAACCTTCAATGGCCGTAGCGACACTTGCCAGCAGCTGCGCGCGCGCAGGTGAGCGCTACACCTTATCACGGGTCTCGTGCCAGGGGTTACTTCAACTAACGGAGCGGTTCCATCAGTTTGCAGGTAATGTACGTAATGATTGCTAATTGATCAAAATTATCTTAATCTAGAAATAAAACTATTTACGGATTTAACGCGTTTATTAAATTTTGATTTTTTATCTCTTTAATATACTCTACTCTTAATACCCATTCCATATATTCAAGATTTTCTTCAAGTAATACGAATAATAATAATTTACACGGATTCTTAATATTCCTTGCAAAAAAATCTTAAGTTTGGTTCAAGGCAGACTTTTAATACACTTTCGAAAAAATACTTAAACTTTCGATATTTCTTTATTATCAAAGTAAAGGATTATCCACCAGCCCGCTGACTGGAACCTCCTACTTTATTAAATTGGCCCCAATGCATAATGACATAAACACAAATCCAAGTTACCGTAGGTACTTGGCAACACTGGAGTTGCCAATTAAAGAAAGAGATTACACGCACAAAACTCTGTTATTAGACAGTTGTTTCGCAAAGTTTAATACTTTTTGTTCGTATGATAGCCCCTCAAACCCAAATTATAAGTGTTGCACACGCGATCTGGCGGAGCTATGTTCGCGAGCAGCCAATCAGGCCGCGTGTCTCGCGCATGCGTGCAACTGTTTACGGTCATTTAAGCGCTGTCAGTCGCACAGAACGCTCGTGTTTGTTTTGCGGTCTTGTAAGTGTTGCCCGTTTGGTCATTGCTTTTTCAACTTTAAATAATTATGAATACGTGTCTGCCTATGTAGCGTGTTAATTTACTTCCGTTATAATGTAAGCCAGGCTATTTGTTTAAGTTATTTTTATTTTCTTAAAATGTATATTAAATCTGGTTTACCATCAAATAACTTACTGACTTTCTTTCTGATAACTTATCCATATAGTATGATTTTTTAAATAAATTAAATTTATAAGTATCATCCCTTTTAAATAAAACTCTTACATTATATTATTGGGTCCGGTGAGTCCGAGTGCCATCTGTGGGCCGCGGCGTGCAATCAATATCAGTTATTGATCGCCGCGGGCGTAGGCGATTTATTGCCTTTATTTATATTACCACTGCGCCACAAATTTGCGAACATTTGTCCGTTTCATTTCCGTTCACATGTTACCACTATTAGCGCGTTGCACTCGTTCTAATCTATCTATTATCAGAACCATTGATTGTATGAATGGGTTCTGGTGATCACTGTCGTATTCGGCTTTGACTGAAACTATTTATAAGAATTGCTTCTGTAAACAAAATGTTTTTGAGAATATCGAAATATCTAGAGAACAAACCAAAATATTTTAGTTATTATGATTACGAGAAAGAGTTGTAATTAAAGTTAGTATGGTCACACACAGCTCATAGAAAACTTTTAACATCCTACTTACTACTTCCTACTAATATTATAAATGCGAAAGTTTGTGAGTGTGGATGTATGTATGAATGTATGTATGTATGTATGTTTGTTACTCCTTCACGCAAAAACTACTGAACGGATTTGGATGAAATTTGGAACACAGATAGTTTATAACCTGGATTAACATATAGGATACTTTTTATCCCGAATACGTTTTATGCTGTATGTTCCCGTGGGACAATTATCGATTCTACTGAACGGATTTAGATGAAATTTGGAACACAGATAGTTCAAAACCTGCATTGAAACATGGGATACTTTTTATCCCGATAGTATGTTCCCGTAGGACAATTATCGATCATACTGAACGGATTTGGATGAAATTTGGAAACCAGATAGTTCAAAACCTGTATTAAAACATGGAATACTTTTTATCCCGAAAACTTTTTATCCCGATAGTATGTTCCCGTGGGACAATTATCGATCATACTGAAAAGATTTGGATGAAATTTGGAAACCCGAGTGTTCAAAACCTGTATTAAAACATGGGATACATTTTATCCTGAATACTTTTTATCCCGTATGCTCCCGTGGGACAATTATCGATCCTACTGAACGGATTTGGATGAAATTTGGAACACAGATATATCAAAACCTGCATTAAAACATGGGATACTTTTTATCCCGATAGTATGTTCCCGTGGGACAATTATCGATCCTACTGAACGGATTTGCATGAAATTTGGAAAGCAGATAGTTTAAAACCTGTATCAAAACATGGGACACTTTTTATCCCGAATACTTTTTATCCCGTATGTTCCCGTGGGACAATTATCGATCCTAATGAACGGATTTGGATGAAATTTGGAATACAGATAGTTCAAAACCTGTATTAAAACATGGGATACATTTTATCCCGATTACTTTTTATCCCGTATGCTCCCGAGGGACAATTATCGATCCTACGGAACGGATTTGGATGAAATTTGGAAACCAGATAGTTCAAAACCTGTTTCAAAACATGGGACACTTTTTATCCCGAATACTTTTTATCCCGTATGTTCCCGTGGGACAATTATCGATCCTAACGAACGGATTTGGATGAAATTTGGAATACAGATATTTCAAAACCTGGATTAAAACATGGAATACTTTTTATCCCGATAGTATGTTCCCGTGGGACAATTATCGATCCTACTGAACGGATTTGGATGAAATTTGGGAACTAGATAGTTCAAAACCTTTATTAAAACATGGGATACTTTTTATCCCGATAGTATGTTCCCGTGGGACAATTATCGATCCTACTGAACGGATTTGGATGAAATTTGGAAACCAGATAGTTCGAAACCTGTATTATAACATGGAATACTTTTTATCCCGATAGTATGTTCCCGTGGGACAATTATCGATCCTACTGAACGGAATTGGATGAAATTTGGAAACCAGATAGTTCAAAACCTGTATTATAACATGGAATTATTTTTATCCCGAATACTTTTTATCCCTTATGCTCCCGTGGGACAATTATCGATCCTACTGAACGGATTTGGATGAAATTTGGAACACAGATAGCTCAAAACCTGGATTAAAACATGGAATACTTTTTATCCCGATAGTATGTTCCCGTGGGACAATTATCGATCCTACTGAACGGATTTGGATGAAATTTGGAAACCAGATAGTTCAAAACCTGTATCAAAACATGGGACACTTTTTATCCCGAATACTTTTTATCCCGTATGTTTCCTTGGGACAATTATCGATCCTACTGAACGAATTTGGATGAAATTTGGAACACAGATAGTTCAAAACCTGGATTCAAAACATGGGATATTTTATATGCCGATAGTATGTTCCCGTGGGGCAATTATCGAAAACCACGAGGGCGATGCTGTGAGATTTTCGTGTTTTTTTATGTGCAAGCCATTATAGCCAAAACAGTGAACCTTAAATACAATAAAAATTTATAATTTATTTTGAACTAGCTGGTGGCCGAATCTTATTACCTATTATACTACTACGACTTACTATTAGGATGTACATTTGGTAGCAACAAATCCAATTAATCCTTAAATCAAAATAAATACTTTTATCACTTCTGTTATTTAAAGTACTGGCCGGACCGATTTTGACGGGACTTTCACTGACAGATAGCTTATGTTATAAGAAGTAACGTGAGCTACTTTTAAAGAATACTTTCCGTAAACTCTGCGAACTAGACAAATATTTTTTGTTAAATAAAATTTTGTTAAGTTAAATTCAACGCGGACGAAGTCGCGGGCACAGCTAGTTATAATTATAAATGCGAAAGTTTGTGGGTGTGGATGTTTGTTACTCTTTCAGGCAAAAACTACTATAGGGATTTAGATGAAATTTGAAACACAAACAGTTTATAACCGGGATTAACACATAGGATAATTTTTATCCCGATAATCCCGAAATTTTTGTTAAGTTAAATACTACGCGGACGAAGTCGCGGGCACAGCTAGTATATTATAAATGCGAAAGTTTGTGAGTGTGGATGTATGTATGTTACTCTTTCACGCAAAAACTACTGAACGGATTTGGATGAAATTTGGAACACAGATAGTTTATAACCTGGATTAACGCATAGAATACTTTACTTAAGTCTACGCGGACGAAGTCGCGGGCAGTAACGAGTGGGAAATAAAGAAGCATATTATAATGATTAGAACACTGTAATGACTACTTTACTAGGTACTTACCGTGACAATTACTTACCCATGGCTGCAAGCTGCCACGGTGCGCGGTGCGCGGTGCGCGCAGACGCCGCGCCGCGCGGGCGACGTGTTGGCGGCGCACGCGCAGGTGCGCGCGCCCAGATTCCGGCTGCCTACGCGACGCGACGGTCGGAGCCGCTCGCGAACTCAACCACTGCTGTCTTGTATTATGTATATTGTGATCGAGTTCTAACTAGCCAATATTTAAATAGCGGTTGTCGGGTACCACTTGCCTGACCTACCATTTATTTAAATTATTTTACTCTAGTTACTCTAAGTTAAATAAATAATTACGTATAGCCTGAACAAGTAAGCAGCGGTCCTGAGGTGTATTGAAATTTAATATAGGTAATGGGAAAATATAGACTTTTGTTTTCTTAAACAGTAAATCAAAATATTGGAGTACATTATTCTAATTTATTTGATGCTGCCCGACCCGGGGATCCAACCTGGGACCTCATGATCGGAAAATTCCACACTTAAGACCACTATAGCCAAGAAATCCTAGACACCTACTTACTTTACATCTCCAGCGATTTTGCCGGTGGAATGTAGGAGGTACCTTAATTATTACTTACTAGCTGTGCCCCCCGACTTCGTCCGCGTAGTATTTAACGTAACAAAAATTTCGGGATTATCGGGATAAAAAGTATCCTATATGTTAATCCCGGTTATAAACTATCTGTGTTCCAAATTTCATCCAAATACCTTCAGTAGTTTTTGCGTGAAGGAGTAACAAACATACATACATACATACATACATCCACACTCACAAACTTTCACATTTATAATATTAGTAGGACTTTAGACCAAATTAGATAATCAATACATCTATCTTCTATAAAGTCAAATGAACCAGAACAAAATGTCTGGCATAGAACTACGTAAACAAATAGACATCATCACAGATATAGATTTACATAGATAACGCAAGTATCACGATTTGTATTGAAACCAAGCGTGCCGAATTTTTAACACCTACTGTGACGTCATTAGTGACGGGAAATCCTAACCAATTCAAAGACACCGATGCCGCCGATGCCCCTCCGCCCGCTACGATTCTCTCACTCAAGTGATTATCTCGCTCATACTCATATTTTTTATATCTGTAGTCGCGCGGACTGTAAATTAGCGGCAACCAACCTTGGCGTTTGGTCGGGGTTTAGTGTGTACATGCATTTGCGTTATCTATTGTAAATCTATATCTATAATAATAATAAAAATAATAATTTTAGCCCTTTTTGACGTCCCACTCCTGGGCACGGGCCTCCCCTCAACACGAGGGGGATTCAGGCCATAATCCACCACGCTGGCCCAGTGCTGGTTGACGGATGTCACATGTCTTTCGAAAATTGGTTAAATCTTCTAAGACATGCAGGTTTCCTCACGATGTTTTCCTTCACCGTAAGCAAGTGATAATCATATATAAATTATGATTCGCACATAGATTTCGAAAAATCCAGAGGTTCGAGCCGGGGTTTGAACCCGAGACCTGGTAGCCCGCAAGACGCGTGCTTAACCAATCGGCTATCACTGCTCTAATCTATAATCTATATCTGTGGACATCATAATGACATAAATTTGAATAATGTTCTAAACTTTGTTATATCTACCTACTAAATCATAATATATCCCAATCATCCGAAAAAATATGCTCAATTGTCAATAGTTCTGAAGACACTATGAAAATGAGCGACGACATAAGGCGCGATGCAGACCGGGTGCGCGACATTATCTCTGCTCAGCAACCGTCGCGTCGCAGCCGTCGTCTGCCGTCGCAGCGCGACGCGCGGTTCCGCCCGACCTCGGCCAACAGGAAGGTAGTGACATTGTAGTTCCGTCTCCTTTTATTTATTATTGTCGACCGGTGCCACCGAAGGCTTCACTGAAGTTGTTAGCGCTATTCTTCCTCCACGGATGCCGCGTATATATGCCAATTCGTTATGACTTTAATGCTCATATTGTTTTTCGTTTGAATGGAATAAAGTTGTTCTAGGAACTAACACTGCAGCTTACATAACACTCAGTTATAACTCTAATTAAAAATTTGTATAACACCCGATGCGACGAAGCTTTGATCAAATATATACTTTAATATATCTATCACTAGTAGACACGCTACCAGCGACATTATTTTATCCATTATTACAATGATCCCCAACACCATATCTCTGCGGAATGTTGGTGAGAATTTGTGTATTCTGCAGATTCCACGTGATGCTGCAGCATCAGGTAAAGGTTACCATGTCCTTACAATATTATTGAAGAAAGAGGGTACTGACTTTGGTATTAATCAGACCCGTGGAAGTTGCTCATATCCCTTCATAAATCTTCAAACGGCTGAACAGATTTTCTTGAAACATAGCTAAGAACACTATCGATAAAGATATCTATCAAATAACAAAAAAAAAAATCGGTTCATCCGATTGGGTGCTAAAACACGAATATTAGTCTGCGTATTTTTAATGACTATCTAGAGCTAATAAAATGTATGACCATAATAAATAGATTGCAGACCGTAAAGTATTGTTAGAAGTAACAAAAAAACATTTAAATTACAAATTCATGTGTTGACATTTACTTATCTCTCTAATGCCGACTGAAACACACTCTATGTTTAGGCTTATCGTTAATAATTACCTGTTTCCTAGTAGTTACCCAAAACGACCGACGTGCGCACGCGCAATAAAACAAAGTTGTCACCTCGAAGGACACGCGGATGTAAAAATTAAGGGCCGTGAAGGAAATTCGTTATCTGTTCGATCGCGCGTGCAGGCGGCCGCGCGCTGGCGGCGGCCCGTCTGCACCTGCCCTTATGTTGGGGACACGGTCTTGATGGAATAACATTTTATTAAATTTTATGCTCTTTATTTATTGATAAGCAGTGATAACCGATTGGTTAAGCACGCGTCTTGCGGGCACAAGGTCCTGGGATCAAACCCCGCCTCGCACGTCTGGGTTTTTGGAAATCTATGTCCGAATCATAATTTATTTATCACTTGCTTACGTTGAAGGGAATCAACGTGAGGAAACCTGCATGTCTTAGAAAATCTAAGCAATAATCGAAAGATATGAGGGATCGGCCAACTGGGGCTGCTCTAGCGTGGTGGATTACTGCCTCAATCACTCTCGTAGTGAGGTGAGGCCTGTACCCAGGAGTGGAAAGGCTTAAGGGCTAAATAGACTTGGCTTGGAAATCCTTCATTGAACAGTTGGTTCATACTTATCAGCAACAATCGCCTTTATACGCTATCTATCAAAGGGATTAATCTGAGCTTACCAAAACTCTGGACGCATCTAGTCCATACGGAGAGCGAATACTATTAACTGCTAGTATCTACTAGCCAATATTTAGACCTGCTATCACTGTTGTTATTAAGATACCAACAAGATATTAGCCAATCGTGGCAAAATTATTTTTATTTGATGTTTCTTACTTCTTCACGACTTAACTTCTGCACAGATTTTGATAAATGATGTCAAGAAAGCAAATTCGTGCTATAACGTCTCAATAAACAATGAGCTGAGAAGGGGGCGGCTACTAGTGCACGACCTAGAGCGGCCAAGACTGCTAGTCTGCCTCTGCAACTGCTAATAATTATTCTTCTCAGTGACGTAATAACTAATATAAATATTACCTACGCAATATATAGTCATAAAAATATCAGCTACTATTGTAATATCACAAGTACTTACACGATGTGTTCAGTAGACACATAATAACAAGAATAGGTACAGCACATATAAGTTAAGTTGGTATGTGTAATTCAGGTTGGAAACTGAGCGATAAATCACCGCGTATCTGCAACTGTTGAGCATGTTTCAGGTTCACTAATATACTTGTACCGAGCACGCGTGGAGACAGTTACGCGGTACGATTTTAGGTATCTAAATATATATAACTCAAAGATGACTGACTGACTGACTGACATAGTGATCAATCAACGCACAGCCCAAACCACTGGACGGATCCGGCTGAAAGTTGGCATGCAGGTAGATGTTATGACGTAGGCATCCGCTAAGAAAGGATTTTGATGAATTCTACCCCAAGGGGATAAAATAGGGGATGAAAGTTTGTATGAAACTTTGTCAATTAAATTCCACGCGGACGAAGTCGCGGGCACAGCTAGTCTGAAATAAACTTGTAGGTGTAATCGTAATACACAAGATTGATTATAATATTCATAAAGTTAATTATTGTAAAGAATTATGAAAAAATAAACCCCTTTAGAATATAAACATTTACAAACCTCGCCTCCTACTCGTACGATCGAAAACCGTGACCGAAGGCTGACACTCGTATGCGGAAACGGAAACAGTGTCACTTCTCTATGTTGTCATTTGCACATGTGAATGCTGACAGCTACCTATTTAATATGATGTTTAAATGTGTGTTGAAGTATTTTCAAGATAATAATAATAAATATCGCCAGACTGACACACCAACTGTATGGTTCCATACTAAGCAACGCTTGTACTATAGGTACCATAAAATGGAATGGGGGCGATCCCAGTGACGCCCAGACCAGGGCAAATTACGAAAAGGTCATTTCCGAAATTTGCCCCGGCGGGAATCGAACCCGCAACCACCATGTGCAGTGAGCAGAGCGGCCTACGCTGGAACCACTGCGCCAAGCGGTCGTCAAGATAGAGAGCTTTATCGCCAAAACAAAACAATAAAGACGTTCAGATGCCTAGACGTTAGGTATAGTTTGGCGAATGTTTAGCGGGATATTTTAGAACAACAAAAATGAAAACTCAATACTAACCATTTTTAACACCTTACCTACCTATATTCTCCACCAGTACAGATACTTACGTAGGCTTCCGGTCATGTCGTGTCGCCACCGTATCGGCAGCTCCAAATGTCCTCTAATAAATAGTTGTGATTTCAAAAACAGCAGTGCGCCATTAATCGTCGTCATTACTTTGTTATAACTGTGTAAACTAATTTACCGCGACCGTCGCCTGAGCGAGGCCCATTTCTCTTTGTACTCGTAACATTTGTAATACAAATATGACCCATATACGTACTCGTGTCGTACGTGCAAATTACATAAACCAAACGAGTTGGAACAAACATATGACTTGGCTCCCTCAGCGAAAACCAAGCTTACCTTTGTACAAATGTTTGGATAAATAACTGAGTTAGTGTTATAGTAAAACGAGTTCTAGTTTCAGCATTTTATATCTACTTTGATCTACTAGAAGTATCTGAAGATTGTGTAACAAAATATTTCTAGCTGGTACAACATGAATGTTGAATAAGAAAGGTTACATCCGGTCCCGCTGAACCAAAGTGCATTCACTTTGATAAATAATTTCCACAGGTTTATATACCTATCACAACTATTCACAACCGAGTTTATGTTAGTTCATACAGAATAGACATTGCTCTTAAGCTAACACTATTTTGTGGCGTTTAATTGTCAGGGTACTTACAGCCCCAACGTTTTTCAGTCAAAGTTATTCATTATTACTGCTCTATGATCAGGTAAATTAAACTGGCACGGGGCGGGTATTTTAATTGTTTCAATTCGTTCTTGAAGATCTTAAACGAATTTTATACTGATTTATATGATAAAAATACTCACTTATTATATAAAAACGATATAAAAAGGAAATAACGGCTCGGCTGACTGCATGCAAGGATACGCGATATGCTTAGGAGAGGATGTTGGAGGCGGACATAGAAGGACTCACATCACACTCTACTACAGAGTACAGACGTTCATTAGCCGCGTCTTGGATCGCGAACGTTAGTACAAAAGGTTATCATTATAGATTAGGGCTTATGTTTAGCGCTTTATATTTTGAACGTTATTTTTTTGTCCTTAGTTAAAATACCTAATTGTTTCAGTAGTGGCACAGTAATTTGTACATTTGTAGATCAATGTACATCAACCTAGAAGTTTCTTAATGAAACGGCGAGTGGAAATGTGTTCGATTCAAATATTGTTTACTCAACTAATACTTACTAGAAACAATTTGTAAAATTACATTTCTTTCCAGAACCTAGGTGAAATATATATAATTACTTAGTTTTAAAAAATGCAACCTCGGTAGGAGCTTCCGTCCGAGTGGAGCTAATAAAAACCATCAATACATTTCGGCATTGAGCTCAGCCGCGTAGGAGTCAATTAAACAAACCGGTCGATGGTCCTTCCGCGTCCGTAATTAACACAAACCTGTAGCTGATATGCAGCTAAACATGCATATAAAACGTTAAAATAATGTGTCGCTAACAGTTATGTATCTATACACGGAGTTAACTTCCTCTACTCACAGAAGTAGCTCACCAGTCAGTAAACTGTACAGACGGGCACATAACCCGCGCCTCTGTACATCAAATAATTAACTACATAATATTAATAACTAACAAGTTTATGCCAAAAATAAATAAACCCAAAAACATCTACCTACTACCTGCAGTGACTGTTCCTTTCGAATGATTGTGTTAACAATTAGCTATCTTTTTATGGAAAAGATGGACTAAATTGTTAAAAATTCCATTACGTCGATCTTCTAAACCATTTGTCTCTCGCGAAAAAACATTTACTTCGTATTAAAGCTATATACCTATACCTAAGAAGCAATATTATAATGCTGGTCATAAAATATTTGCATCTCATAAATCTACATGTTATTATAAGATTAACAGAACATTTTGTCGCAGATAATGCTCCGAAAAATAAGTTTTTACAGCTCATAAAAAAGCAACGTAGAAAGTTCAAAGAAACTATAAACAACTAAATAAATTGTCTGTATTAGAAAGTATTTGTCTGGCTGTGGAATATTGAATTTAAAAATGATAAACCTCAAGAGAATTAAATTATATCAAAAATCTGTTGATTCATTATGATTACACCTACGAGAAAATGCAACGTTGTGTTAGCTAACGATATATTATGATAATGGTATCGACTGCTTCAACGACGCTTCTATTTAAGTCGACTTCGTCCGGTTAGTTCGGATGACACGTTAGGTACAAGTACCCAAGTGCAATGTGTAGCGGTACCGCTACGTAACGTAGTACCTACGAGGTCCAAAAGTGACAGCGCTACCCACACCGAGTCACACTCGCCGGCGCGCGGGCGCGTGACAACCGATACCTATCGATAACATAATTAATCGACTCGACGTCCGTTCAACAATATATCATAAGTGTTGAATTTATTAAATTAATTATGATAATTCCTTCAATAATATTTACATTAAGCGCGCGATCATAACACGGCTACCAACAATCAAATAATTAGCGGGTATTAGCGCTCGAGCCAGATCGCATCAATATTTATGTACAGCAGCTGATACGAGTACTTACCTACTGACGCTAATATTCACTGTTTCAAAATGTATGTACAACGTGTAAGTAACTCTTGCTTGTATAGTGAATAGGCGAATGTTTCAATTATGATATGGCCTACTTTTGACCCCATCACCGAGCCCAGTAGCGTTAATGAGATACGCAACATTATATCAACTACCAAATTTTATTAACAATTTAAAACTTTTAGGGCGCTCGCTTTCACTCACCGGAAATAGCTAGTTTTGTGAAGTAGGTACCTATGCTGCCAAATATGGTAAATTCGGAAATTTTGTTATTCTACGAAATAGTTGTGACACAAAAGTAAGTTAGGTTCTTTATAAGGTATATGTACTTACCGTTTTTAAATTTAATATGGAATGCTTATTAACGTGACTAATACACTTCAAAATTGATCTTCGAATTGATTGTGCGATTCCGTCGCGTCGCCCCAACAACAGCGCCCTCCGTTGTTCTCAGGAAGTCCGCGCATCGTCGTTGTATCACATAACTCGTTTATTTGCATCTAACAATGTCATTATGTAAATCATACCTATGAGCTCAATCATTCGAGATCGAGAGTGAATCGAGATCGACGTATGATCGGTTAATTGCTATTCGAATACCGGGCTATAATCGATTATTCGAATATTAAAATTATAATGGTGTATTAATTGTGGCGCGAAGTGGCCGGTCTACGGTAGCGGTTTGTATGATAATGGGGTTCCGGCCACGGCCGCGACGGCCGCATCGTTAGATGCATAATTGCGTATAGCGATTGTTTATTTAGTGGCGCGAGCCAATGGGATGAAAGTGTTACAGATAGTCTTAACGATTGCAACATTACACTTTCTAGCACTGAAGTTGTTCTCTTATAGTTAACTCTGCAGATGTCCTCCTTAATACGTCACATCTCTACCGTCCATGCGGCCAATATTCGTCGCCTGTCACCAATATAAGCTTGAACATAAGTTTATAATCCCATCCACCGCGCCGTCTAATCGACGCGAGTCTATAAAGCGCTCCAATTGCAGGATGTCGTTATGCAAGATGCAGCCGGCCATCAATCACAATAACCGCCAATATTTCAATTTATTGATAACGCGCATAGCCAATAGACGAGATCGTCGAATGTCTGGCTGCTTCATGCCATCATCGGAATATGTGTTGGCGTCGATTGTGCGATTTTGCGTTCGTTTCTGATAAGTAACATCGACTTGAAGTGACATATACCTACCGATCAAAGAGTTTAGTATTTACACATAGAGTTATTATGTAAATTAGTCAATTGTTTGTTTTCACCTACTGTTTCCATATTCCCGTACTAGGATATTTAAACGACATAAATCCTGATCAACGGTTTTTAAAGCTTTCGGAATAATTTATTACGTATAAGGTAAAGCAATACTACCACTAGTAGGTACTACAGTTACTAAAGGTTAATATTCAAATCTTAACATGAATATATTGTATTAGTCGTTATAAAATAAAAATAACTGAACTTTGTATCTTAAACAAAACAATGCAAAGTTATGTCGAGAGGTATGTATGTAATAACTATATTCTATTAAACTCCGTCTCTATTATCTGGGTGTAATAGTTTGGTAAAGCATTATTATTTTTTGTCGCGTACAATGCAATTCCCATAATAAATCATCAACAATTAAGTATATTTTTAATGTAATAAATATGTAAAAAGTTTACTTAAATGTATTATGAGTTACTGCTGATCTTAAGTTTGTTTTAAATACCTATTTACAAAAACTTGCAGCTCATTAATACCACGGAATATAATCGTCGCAATTAAAATAAATATAATTAGGCAATGAGAAGTTAATAGTTAAAATCAAAAAAACGAATCATCTTATCAATCCTGAAGCTACATTTCAGACTAGCCGATTATTATGTCAGGAGAATCTAAATATTCTAGATTTTAAATGATATATATTTAACTACGTATATGTTATGTAGAACTCAAAGACTAAGATATGACATTTAACTTATGTACAAAAGATTAAGCACAAAAACTAAGGTCGTTCTAAGCTAGATTAAAATAATAATTTAACCATTAATAAAGCAAAAAATAGTTTTATAGTGAGCTCTTTAAAACATTTTAATTACACTCCGAGCTGCCGGGGTGCCTATAAATATGGGCACCTAACCAATGAATGACGTAACCAGTCCACTTGCTTCAGACTACATATTGACTACATTTTTGGCGACAAAAAATTGAATTAGGTAACTGTTTATAAAAGTTTATACCTGTCAAAAAACAAAAGCAAAGGTAAAACAGTGCGATAGATCATTTAAATTATTTGCATAATTGTTAATAATACCTAATAAAAGAAATGAGATCGTAATATAATAGGTCACTTGCCTGTAAGTAATTTATTTTGTAAATTTAGCTAGGTATTTTTGTACTAAATACCTAATAACTTATTAAAAAGTCAGGTATTCACGGAACATTACAATACGCGAAGCACAATATTTTCAATATCACCCAGCAACGAAAGCAATATACTTAAGGTTTTTTGCTATCACTTCAAAATCAGTACCTAACCGAAATGGGTACACGGTACACTATTATTTGGCCTACACACGTCCTGTAAATTTATACGACTGTCTGTAGGTAGGTTCCTACTTTACCTTGTAATACCTACTTTTTAGTATTCTAAACTACTAATATAGGTATAGTTATATAATTTGGGTAGTATTCGTTTACGTGTATAACGTCTACTCTTCATGTGTCGACATTTCTGCATAGTAAACAACTTCACTAATATCAGTTCAGTTAGCCGATACCTACGTCGACCGTCGGCGACGTACTTTATGTAGGTACTGATAGCTATACCCTATAAGTAGTTGTATATTTCGACGGGTTATACTGTTTCAGCGGTGATTGGCGAGCAGGTGTGTCGCGACATGTCTCGCCATCTCGCGGCGCCCGTGTGAAACTGCGCTATCATGCCTCCCTGTAATGGCTCCGTTTTCAACCCAAGACGAATGTAGTTGTTTATTTTAAAGTGTATTTAATAAGTTAAGCACGCGTCTTGCGGGCACCAGGTCTTGGGTTCAAACCCCAGCTCGCACCTCTGGATATTTCAAGATCTATGTGCGAATGATAATTTATATATTACTAGCGACCCGCCCCGGCTTCGCACGGGTATTTTTATCATGGTGTAACCTTCCTTTTAAATCACTCTATCTATTAAAGAAAACCGCATCAAAATCCGTTGCGTAGTTTTAAAGATCTAAGCATACATAGGAACAGACAGACAGCGGGAAGCGACTTTGTTTTATACTGTGTAGTGATGATTATTACTTGCTTACAGTGAAGGAAAACATCGTGAGGAAACCTGTATGTCTTAGATCTAGTCAATTTTCGATAGACATGTGAAATCCGCCAACCCGCACTGGGCCAGCGTGTTGGATTATGGCCTGAATCCTCCTCGTGTTGAAGGGAGCCCGTGCCCAGGAGTGGGACGTCAAAAGGGCAAAAAATATAATTATTTATTAAACATCACATTGTGCCTTCGCAAAAATACGAAATGAAAAAGTAATCGAAAAGGTCGTGGAAATTCATTAATAAATGCTTTTATTGGATGTTGAGTCTCTACACAGAATTTCGGATTTATAATTATTATTGTTTTGTCGCTGAGAACAATTATAAAATAATTTTAATATGATACTAATGCGTTATTTACATAATCACTAAGCGATTTAGAGGACCTGCAGTATGTTAATCACTTATTTTTACAAAAATCATTACAAGATTGAAGCATCGTAATCATTGTTTAAGATACTACTACGTGGTGTCTGGTGTGTATGATTTAGCTTTGGGTATATTAAAAAGGACACTTCCTGTATACATATATACATATATTGCCATAAACATGAAATAATTAAAGGATATTTTTATATTGTGACAATAGGTAGTATAGGTACCAACGAATGGGTCTATTTTTGCATAGATCAGGACTTCATGCACTCGAAACTCATTCGCTAGATTAAAGTTTTATGATGTATGTTAATACTACCTACCTATTAATTTAATGTGTTATAATATCTAGCTAGTAACAAACCCGCAGTTTTCCGATATTATTCCACCCTACCGTGAGAAACGGTTTCAGTGGATGCTGACGTCAAACAATTGGCATCGAGCGGCCGCGTCACGGTGTGAACGTTGCGCACAATCTCGGAGGACTGTCCGCTAATTATATGAGCTACTAATTGATATAACCTAGTGATAGCGTGCGCGACGATACACATACTATCTGATATTTATGTGTGTATCGTGGCTACTAGATTTGATAATACTGGTTTTTATTCAATTTCATATCCTAGTGGTGTGATAATATTGATAGTAGATTAGCAGACAATACTTATTTTTAATAACGTTCTTAATGTAAGACGATTCCATTAGTATCAACTAAGTTTATCCATTTAGTACGTTAACCTACTGTTTGTTATTCAGACTAAAATTATTTTTGATTTTCAGGTAATCAACTCCAGATATTCAATGAGGTAAGCTCACTTTAATTGGGTTAGGTATAGCATTATCATAATTTCTTACAACGATTCGTCAAAAGCTTGAATACCTACGTCTCTACAAAAATGCGATTGATAAATACTTTCCTATCATAATACTATGATAGTGTTCGCCCAGCAGCGGTCTGTGCCGTCTCCGCGTGTGTCAAGGCTGGGCCATTTTTTTATATACCTATCAGTAATTAATCTGGCGATTGCGAGACCAGTGAGCGCACAGTGGATGCCCAGGAGATTAATGTAGTACTAAATCTAAATATATATAACTCAAAGGTGACTGACTGACATAGTGATCTATCAACGCACAGCCCAAACCACTGGACGGATCGGTCTGAAATTTGGCATGCAGGTAGATGTTATGACGTAGGCATACGCTAAGAAAGGATTTTGATCAATTCTACCCCCAAGAGGATAAAATAGGGGATGAATAATCACGAAATTTTTGTTAAGTTAAATTACACGCGGACGAAGTCGCGGGCACAGCTAGTTGTAATATAAAAATGTAATTGTACATAATCATATGCAAATAAAATCATAGTACCTATGCATAAGGTTTATATTTACATGAGTAGGTTCTTAACTAAACTACTTTATAGAAACTACATTACTTTTTCATCATTACTTTGATGCAGTATGTTAGGTGTACAATTGTATCGCACTGTTTAGGTGTATAACTAATATAATTAGGTGTGACAGTGAACTAAGTGCATGATATACATGTGTAAATATTATTGAGTTAATTCTTACTTAAATATATGCTATAGATTAACGTAAGTATATGAATCAATGAGTAAAAAAGTACATCTCAAGAAAAGTTATAACGTTTAACATCCCTGACAAATTACCATAATGTTTATTTAATATACAATTTCGGCAGCTATTATAATCCATTGTGCCATATTTATAAGAGACCTTATATCATAATATACTATTTATTGGAAATGTTTAATAGAAATCCATGGAGTATCAGCGATAGCGTCTCCCACGCGGGTCAAGGCTGGTCAATCATCGTCATTATGTGATCAATTAGACACTCGCAACTTGTGCCGTTTCGTCGCGTCTGGTGGAACACTACCAAAATATAGATAGTTTGCGAACATCAACCAACGAAACAAAGATGTACTGAGGTGAACCTCTACCTTACCTATGCCTTCGGGGAATATCGGCGTGAGGGAGTATGCACGGCACCAACAATTTGAACATAGATGTACCATATATGGGACAAGTCACATTAACACAATAGCCAGCCCTACCATATACCACGGTTCGCTTGCTACAGTTTGCTCTGCCCACCCCACTGTTGGTGAGCGTAATGACCTGGCCCATGCTGCCTGCCGGTCTACTTGTCTGTGTGTCCGCGTGTCTGTGGGTGCGTCAAGTGACGCTGCTGTTGAAATCATCAAATTAATGGATTAACTGGTAATACATCAAAACTCCACAAATGGATACCATGTACCACTGTAACCATTAAAATTATATGTGCAGTAGATAGAAGGCCTATCAGTGTAATGTAACATAATTTAATGAAATCATATAAATCAGTGAATAAATTTCGTCTTTGACGACATTACATTGATTTATCTTTAGTGCCTAGTATTTCAAATGTAAAGTATCCTCTAAACTAAACCCCTTTATCAATCTCTGTGGATCCTTAGTTGAGTGAGAGTGGTTACATAAAACTCTTTGCGTTTTGTTTAAATCCGGCCCGAGACGTGAAATTGATAAGCGGTATCTTAACAATACTTTAACATTTTTATTATTTCCCCTAAATCTACACGTCATAATACTCACGAAATGATTACGGTCATAACGGAAACCAGCCAACAGCATACGGACTGATCGCAGCCAGGGTCAGGTCGAGTCCTAGTGACCCCCCCACCGCGGCAATTAGCTGCCAATTGACCGCTCACTCCCGGCACAATCGACACAGAGAATACTGATGTATTCGGAAGGATTCAAAAAACAGCGAATACTGAAATGTCAGTTAACACGTGTATAATCAAATGATACTACTCACACACTCTATGAGGAATCTCCAAAACTATGAAGCCTAAAGTTATAATATTTAGTATGTATTTTTAAAGGAAATCGACATCCATATGCATGAATGCATATTAATGTCGATTCCCTTTAAAAGTCGCGTACTAATTAATATTTTACTTGCCTAGTGTACAGTTACCATCATGCCTCCGGTTATTATTTATTTACGGCTTCAATTTCTTGCTTCAATTTCTTGCTCTAATTGAATAGTAACAATGGAGCACAGTACCATTTAGACATCAAATGTGTATGCGTGTGTAAAATCCATATTCTACAAACAAAAATAAGTTATTAGAATGACAAATTACATATTTAAGTACCTTTATTTAATTTGGTAATAAACTAAAGAACTAATTATTTTTAAATGCGACTAACTGATGCAGCTACTTACACCATAACAATATTTCGGAAATAATTAACTATTTTATTTGGCGTAAGTAACAAAACTTCACAATTAATTATTAACATGAATCAATCAAAAATTGCTTGAAAACGAAAGTTTTCAATCAGTGCGTCCTACCCGTCATGACCTACGGAGCCGAGACGTGGACACTCACGGTAGGGCTGGTCCACCAGTTTAAGGTCGCTCAGCGAGCTATGGAGAGAGCTATGCTCGGAGTTTCTCTGAAGGATAGGATTCGCAATGAATACATCCGACAGAGAACCAAAGTTATCGACATAGCTCAAAGAATTAGCAAGCTGAAGTGGCAGTGGGCTGGCCATATCTCACGAAGAACCGACAACCGCTGGGGTAAACGTGTTCTTGAGTGGAGACCTCGACTCGGCAAGCGTAGTGTAGGACGCCCTCCGACCAGGTGGGATGACGATCTGCGAAAGACTGCAGGCAGATGCTGGATGCGGCAAGCTGAAGACAGGGCGCTATGGCGCTCATTAGAGGAGGCCTATGTCCAGCAGTGGACAAGCATAGGCTGATGATGATGATGATGATGAATCAAAAATTATGTGATCGATATGAATAATTAATGTACACACAAGAAATATATTTAATTTAATCAAACACATTACCTATTGGGTGATGAAAAAAAGTAATAACTGTTCTATACAGTATATGGAGTGGCAAAAACTAACATGTTAGGGATTTATGTTATTTGCTTAACATTTGACGAAGACAAGCCCCACGCGCTGTGTATGTGTGCGTGTTCATTAGCGGACGTTAGTGCACCAATTGTTGGTATATTATTTTCATAGTATAAAAACTAGACAAGTTTCGTACCTACTAAATATTTATTTGAGTTTACCATGAACACGTTTATGTCTTTATAATGGATAACAAAAGCAAAACCTTATAAATAATAATCAAGTTGTCAAACTCTCGTAGACCTGTTATTTATATCTGGAATGTAGTTGTAAAATGTTTTTTCATACATAACGTAACTTATTAAATTCAAATTTACACATACTCCACTAAATTATAATACATTATCAAGCAAAAATATCCTTGATTGACTTAATTACCATTTGTAAATTACCAGCGACAACAAATTTCCATATAACTGAGTAGGAGATAGGAGTTAGGGTATGGACGTGGATATAAATTAATGATTGTTAGGTACAGGCTAGTCGCTGGTGGCAGGTCGCAGGTCGCGGGCGGCGGCGGCGCGGCGGCGGCGCACGCACATGCATATCCTTCACACATGGTTATTTTTATGTTTTTCTGGCTATGTTCTCGCTCTATGTGATTCACTTTCATTGACAATATACCTACCTATTCGATATCATTTGTAAACTAAAACAGTGTTTGAATCCATGCTCATCTCCATCAAACCAACAATACAAATACGTTAACAATTAGGTTATTTTAATTTAGGCCCTTATGTATAACAGCTCATAAAATACAACTCATGTTACTTTAGTATTAGTTTCTAATGAAGCTACCTACCTATAACAATAAAGATTTACAGCGCCAGACACACGCATAATATGTTATCCTATGTATGACAATCCCAATTCTTTTTTATCGATCATAATATCAATGTTAAGAACGCCCTGCAAACGGTCAAGAAATTTTCTTATGTGATCTTCAAATTGTATGAACCAGAAATAACTTCTAACTGGTTACTATTAAGGAGGTAAGTTGATATCAAAATATTTTAATAAATAAATAAATAAGTACCTAACACAGACAGGTCATGAACTCGCGGTCCTGTTGGAACTAGGTAACATTCAAATGACGATACTAATTTTCACCTTCAACATTTGTCGACGTAGACAACACCTTTGTTTTGTTCTAAGTACCTACTCTGAACAAAACCGTTTTAGGAACTATGTAAGTCAAAGATGTACATTTTCCTTTGTGGCTGAAAGCTCGACCCGCGGGTCCAAGGCCTCGCGGTTGTGTTTCTTCAACTGCGTAATTTCCGTATAGATGTACCTATTAATAGGTACATGTCGCGTGATGACGTACACCTTTTAGAGTGATAATAACGGCCAAACTAGGTACGTGCTAAGTTTGATGACTCGTTTGGCATGTAAGTATGTTATAAAAGTTTTAGTGAATGCTGGTGGAGTAGCAATATTCAAGTGTCAAAATATTCGGGTCTAATATTCAACTCTTTTATCAATGTCGAAGTAGATGAATGCTATAAACTTTTGTTGTAATAATACTAATCAGCCCTTTTAATATCCTTCGATTGAACTCGAGCTTCACATTAATATCAGGGCAATGTTTATTGAACATAACATGAATACATAACATATTGATTACAGCATCAGTATAAAAGCCTCCGATAATCTGAGGGTGGTGAAATCTGCCTCCGACCCAAACGAGGGTCATAAGGAAGTAGTCAGTTATTTCCACTTTGAAAAAAACTTTTAAGTTTAACCATCAAATTGAAATTTGCATATACGAGCAGTATTATAAATTAAGAAATCAATATTTTTAATAAAGTGTTTTGTTTAATAAGTGCAGTAGGGAATCAATCACATACACCGCACATATACCCACGATTCACCGATCAATTTCCGACTCTTGTTTTGGATAATGCATAGGTATATTATTGTATTATAATAGAAGATAATATCTAATTACGTTACCTTAATTGCGTTACCTTATAAATAAAATTCTCGTGTCACAATGTTAGTTATCATACTCTTCCGAAACGGCTCGACCGATTTTCATGAAGTTTTGTGTGCATATCGGGTAGGTCTGAGAATCGGCTACTATCTATTTTTCGTACCCCTAAATGTAAGGGTGGTCCACATTCCACGCGGACGGAGTCGCGAGGCACAAGTAGTTAAATATAAATGGACAATATTTTATACATTATGCATTCCAGATGTGCCTGTTTATTACATCATCACCAGCACAGTACAGAGGATCTGTCGTGTGCTGTGTCACTAGTGTTAACACGAGGATGTTTATGATTGAAACAACTGACTTCTCCTCAATTGTTTACAGTCGTCTTTAGCATACTTCGGTAAAATACTTTCTTCCTCCTATCGACGCTACAGATCGGTGTCCGACCGCGAATTAATTACTATTTGCTTCGATGTTTAACACGTTTAACAATTTATCGTGGAATACGTCGCGCCTACGCGTAAAAAATCGTGTCGCGGGAACTAGCGAGTCGGAGGTGAGTCGGGGACCGCTCGCGGCGCTACCAAAACCGTAGAGACCATAAATTCAGTAGAACATGGCCGCTGATAAAGGTGGCCTCGCTTACACCTGCCTCGGCCCGGCGTTTTTTAAATACATATTTTACGACAAAACGCAGAAAAACTGACAGGTAAGTCGACCGCGACACCGCTCGGCCGCGCGACGCGACGCGACCGTGTCCGCGCGACGTTTTTGCCGCGCGACATGTGTGACACGGTTGAAACACAGATAGGTGTTCACATATTGATAACAAAAAAAACCATATATCATTTAAGACTTTACTTGTTTCTTTTATAATCGCGGAAATATTCTCACAACTAGGCAGTTGTGAGAAAAAGTAGTACCTTAGTTGGTAGAAAAAAAAAATGAACCAATTTCAAAATAACATGGGTGTAACTTTAACGCTAGAAACAACTAGAGACCTTATAATTAATTTCATTTAGAGTTAATTTTCAAATCTGTTTATAAATATCAAATTCTGAGGTGACTCACATCAAAAATACAACCGAATTGAGAACCTCCTCCTTCTTTTGAATTCGGTTATAAAATTTATTAATCGGGGTCAACCCTGTATTCTGAAGGATATGAAAACTAAATAGTCTCTACATTATGAATTGGCGTACAATATTATAAGGATATCGAGTTAGGAAGTTAGACAATGAAAAAATAACATCATGACATGATGATCACATCAATTGATGACACAAAACCGTTATATGAACAGATTTGACACATTGTGTCAAATCTGTTCATATACCTACTTTCTTCGTCATACATACATATACGTGTATATCATAAGATCCTTCAAGTAGCTGTATAAACATAATTGAAATACCATTATGAATAAAATTGTTGCTAGCATCAGAATTGTACAAGCAATAAAACGGCTTCTAGTCTCAACATAATTCAAGTGTTTAACGTTTCTTGCAATAGACAAGTTTACAGATCAAAGTGGGTTAATGTAGGTCGCAGATAGCGATAGTTTCAGTAGAGCTAGCGAGTATCTACCGGTCGCGTAGGATTCTGCGCGAAGGCCGAGCGCTCAATACCGAGCGGCGGCCTGGCCGCGGGCCGCCGCCGCCGCCGCCGCCGCCGCCGAGTGTGGAGCCTTGACCAGAGACGACAGAACATCTTGCTATTGTGCTGTACGACTCAACACTAATGCTTTGGAAATACATAGGTAGGTGTTTGTAGGTATGTGTTCTTTGTTCGTTAAACAAATAATAAATAGGTACCTACTGAGTTAGATGTGAGCACCTAACAATGCTAGCAATACCTAAAGACAACAAGAATAATGGGACTAATTACCAAAGTTGAACAAATAAAATATTGATGTCTAAATGCTTGGTTACTTTGCTGTGCGTGCTATTATTTCTTATTGATAAAAAATAATAATTTTGAATGCTAATTATAACATTTTATTTTTATTCAATCAAAGATTATCCATAATGTAATTTTTCAAAAGAAAGCGTTTTTTTATTAATTTTATAAAAAATGACATATCAATGTCAGAACGATGTGTTATGTGTATAAAAACGGACAGTACCTCATATACCTATTTCTTTGACCTAATTCATCATAATTTGTATTTTATTTGGGTACAAATGCGGCCGATAAAATTATATAAAATACAATAAAATAAATTAAATATATTTGGTAGATACTTGCGAGAGTCCTTAACCTTTGGCCCGGGCCCGCTGGCCGCCCCGCGCGGCGCGCGTGGGTAACTACTCTAACAATAATTATTTGACAATGGCTAGTTACAAGTCGCGCGAGTTTTTGTCGCAGCATTCTTGCTTGTCGTTGCAGCAAAAACGTTAGGGTTAATAGGCGGAAACAAATACCTAAGCGATTGTCGTATTCATTCTCGAAATAATCGTTAATGTGATATTCAAATACTCGAGTATGAAGTAAGTAAGAAATAAGTAAGTAATAAAAACAAAACCTACTATGTTAAAAAATATGAAAAGGCAGTACCTACTTATCCTATCACATACATAGTTTAAATCACGATATTAAGTAAATAGGTATACCTATAGAGTAATTATATCCATACATAATTAATACAGTAAAAGTAAATAATAAGTTAATGACGTTGAATAATCAATCCACTTGGCTATTCATTATACCTATGTTTTGTTTAGATAGGAAGGTACTAGGTATTTACATTATTAAAATTTAATATTCTTATCGTCACACAGCATGATATTTTTTTGTTTTCAGCCGTGTTACGGATAATAATAAATATACAACTGCAAAAACTTAATTTCAATGTAAATTTATATTGATAGAAGATATAGTTAGGTATATTAATATTTAAAACTATTTCATATAAGAATATAGTTAAGTATATGTCCATATTATTTAATACTAGCTGAGCCCGCGACTTCGTCCGCGTGGAATTTAACTAAACAATAAATCCCGCGCCCGCGTTCTGAGTACGCGCGACGCAACCCATTTTTTTTGTTTTTCTAAAATAAAAGTAACCTAAGTTACTGCTTATAACATCAGCTATGTACCAGTGAAAGTCCAGTCAAAATCGGTCCAGCCGTTTCGGAGATACTCTTTGATTTCATGTTTTTATTTTTTTACGCGGAACCCTAATTGTTTTTCTAAAATTAAAGTAGCCTAAGTTACTCCTTATAACATCAGCTATCTGCCAGTGAAAGTCCCGTCAAAATCGGTCTAGCCGTTTTGGAGAATACCCGGAACAAACATACAGACAGACAGACAGACTAAACATTTTTAAATCGCGTTTTTGCTATAGGTATCGTATGTACTTTCATATGCATTTAGTGAAAAGGTGTTATTTTGAGATTACAAACAGACACTCCAATTTTATTGATTTTTTTATCAAAGATTTGTATAGATAATTTATTATTTCACAATGTCGTATCATTACGATTGTTGTTACTGTAAATAGGTACCTACTAAACGTAGATGTGAATAAATAGTTCGTTTCATTCGAGACGGTGATGTTTCCTGAACAGCGGTTAATTTGTACTGATCGGTGTGATTTTTTCAGGTATTTACGCCGTCGGAGGTTTCACTGGTGGGACGCTTCATTAGACAGTGGGAATGTAATTTAGTCCGTGGACGGTGTTCATTGCGAGCACGTGATGTTTTTGCGCGTGGTGTGGGCGGTGCGTCGCTTCTCGGATCCACTCCCTTTATACTTTTTGTCGCCTACTATTGACAGGAGAAAGCTATCGAACATTCGTTTCAGCGACAAATATATTTTTCATTACTCATACTCGGAAACTAGATCTGAAGTTGCCTGAGGAGCGGGTTGAAAGTAATACTTTTCCGCCCTAGGGAGAATCGCTTTCAACTGACAGTTGTCAAATTCCTAAAAAAGAGTAGTTCCATTTTCACATATATAAATGACTTAATTATAATTTAGTTTCAAAAATTTCTTTAAAATAACATAGATTTGGTCAAAATATTTAAAGATGAAAATGAAATATAATAATGAAGGCTAAATAATGAAGTTGACCGGCCATCGAAAAAAAAATCAAAATAGGCGGCAATCCAATTTTTTTTTTCGAGTTGCAGAGTATTGTTCATACTTCCTTGTATTATTTCTTTAGCCAATTCTGGTTTTTATTTTTACTTTCCTTGTATTCGTAATGAAAAGCACAGTGTTTACCTCGGGTGAAAGACTTATGTTGTCCCTCGATCTATTGGCGCCCTCGCTACGCTCAGGCGCCAAACCACGTCTAGGGCCAAAATAAGTTACATTCACACCTTGTGTAACAATGTAGATACTATTTACTTATTTTGATTAGCCCCCGGCAAACTAAACTTCAATAAACGTTTTTGGCTTAATAGCGCTGCCGCCGCCGCCGCCGCCGCGCCGCCCGCCCGCCTCAACCGAGTAATACTACTTGTTAACAAAAACCTGTTCAACGCAGTAGGTAATTGTAATAAAATTATTTTTAGATTGGGCAGTGAAAAGTTCTAAGAGATGTTATACTAACATACGTATTTCAAAAAGTCAACAACAGCCAGTCCATCAACAACAGTCATAAAATAGGTACCTATAGGAACCTACGTATAATTTTGAAAATTCCAATGGTTTAATGTAGACATGCCTTTCCTTCCAATAGGAATTTTGGTAAGTTTAATATAAGTAAATAAAAAATCCTAAGTGATAAATAAAAACAAACACTGATAAAATGTTATTAAAGTAAGTATTTCAATTTACTAATATCCCCGTTGTAATGGTCGAAATTCGACACCATAATTCTTTTAAATTTTAATTTTAAACGTCATGAAGGTTTTATTGTCAATACTATTTGATACTGGCACGCAGAATGCAGTATGGAAGTCCCGCCCTCCAAAAACTGTCACCGTTTGTGAATCAGTCAGTCGGTGTGGAGGTTACAAATGTGTGTGTGTCCATTCATGGTAATGTGTGTAATGTTTTATTTATTGATTTTGATGTACATATTTCTAAATATTATAATATAAAAATAGTAGCATTCTGCACTCCTTCTCTATATAAACTATAAGTGTGCCAAATTTCTTACTCCTCCGTCTGCGCAATTTTCGTACTCGTATTAAGCGTTTGAAAGTTTTTCCTTCACGTATTAATATATATATACTTGATAGCTATTGAACTAAATATCGACTTGCTCTTGAAGGACTAACAAAATCTATTAAACACGTAGGTGGGTACTTCTCAATGCTAGTGAACTAAATAAACTGTAGCTTACAAACCCTAATAATCAACATTCACTAATGCAAACTGCATTATTTACCTATGATGTTTTATATTTGTTTTGTCTTAAAACATATCACCCGAAATTAAAATAATTTATATTTAATCCTCCTAATAATAGGTAGGTAGGTAGGTAGGTATTGATACTAGGTAGACGAGAGGAAGTTTAGATCATGAAGAAGTATCAAAATTGTCACAACAAAATAATAGATTAGTAGGCAACATAATGATTACCATAATACCTGTAATAATTAATGTTGCACTAGTTTTGGATCCATTGAACGCTTCAAATAACAAGTTAAATAATACCTACCAAAGTAGCATTGATAACACTATCTTCAGTCATCCCAAACATTATAAATATCTAAATTATGAAGGTAACGTCAAAAGTTTGATATTCTTTTAGAAAGCCATTATTTATAAATTACTTACAAAAAAATAGAGTTCGATGTCTTTAACAAAATGATTGTATCGTCGTGTAGGTAGTTTGTCAAATGCGTTTTTTTTCACTCGCCCCAAGAAATCCCGGGTTTGGGATCGTTTTGTTTGTGACGATACAGGTCCCCTACCTGACCTGCCGGTGCTTTTATAAATAAAACAAATAACAATAAGGCTTTAGATTTTGCTCTTATTTAATTGTGACCTACTGACCGGGATTCAAGAATAAATACTCTTCAATAAAATATTTACTCTCTTTTATTATTAAATACTTAGACGATAATATAAAATATTATTATATCACTAAGTAATAAGTATTTAATCGCTATTATAGGGTGTTACACCTAATGCCGTCAAATGAAGACTATTTTATTTACATTATTATATCATTTTAGCAAAAAAATACTAGTTTTACGAAACTTTCCTGTCACCTAGGTATATGATAGTAAAATGTAAAGGTATGCAAACAGTACTGGACCTTGTCCATACAGGTCATCCATTGTTTGTTGTACACAAAAACCCCTAAAGTTTGATTGAAAGTTTAGATACCTACCTATACACTTTCACACAAAATTATTAAAAAATAACATAAAATACCTAATTAATAAAAACCAAGGCAATGATTCAGGACATATTGAATAAAAGTCATTTCCATATTTCAATTTCTATAAAGAACTTTTTTTAATATATATCATCATATACGTCGTAGGTACATTATTTTATATAGAAAAAATACCTATTTTTACAAGTATTAAGTACCAAGGTTGGCCACAAATACATACAAACGAAAAAAAACAACAAAACAAGTAAAAAACAGGAATAAAACCATTTTGGCATCGTGTCTGCATCCTTTTAATAATATTTTTTAATAAATTATCATTTGTGGGAGCTAGGTCTGGCGAGTGCGCCGGTGCGCGCGCGAGCGGCGCGAGCGGGCGCGAGCGGGCGCGCAACACCAACAGCGGCGCCGCCCGCGCCCGCGCCCGCGCCGCTCGGGCAGTGCTAGCTACTGCGCGCTGCACACACTCGGATCGTTTTATTAAACACTTAAAATAAAAATTGCACCTATTGACTCACTCGTATTCCCTTACAAAACGAAGCTTCGACCCGATTCGTATTTTTTACTCTCGTCCTCATCACTAATCATAAATTTACAGTAATAGCAACAATTTAAATTTATTCCACACCACAATGACTCCCTACTGACAGGTAGGCATATGAACATCGTTATTTTGTAATTTCTATAAATAAATTCGATGAAATCGTCCTTTACAAAAATGAATAGCGCTCCGCACTCCTCGCCGGCCGCGGGCGGCCGCCGCCGCCGGGCGACCGCTCGCGCGACTCGGCGGCGTCACGGACGCAGCCGAGTCGCGGGAGCGGCTCGAGGCTCAAACTACAGTAGTGTGTAATGTCGCCGTACTTACCGCGCGACGAGCTGCGGCGCGACGCCGCCGCCGGCGAGGGTGCGTGAGCGACGCCGCGATCCACCTCCGATTTAAGCTCTTATTTATCAATTAGACTATCTAGCTAAACGTCATCGGCGATCACTCCGAACCTCGGCGCTTTAAAGTATAAACGATTACTGGCTTCGATCTTAACATTACTCACATTATTAATCAATGACTTCACTGAAATTATAAAGAACAACTTAAACTTAGCGTTCAGAAGGTCCATAGGACGGGGCCTCACGCACGAATTATTTACAATCACGTGGGCCCGTCCGTCACTGTGCGCCGCGGGCACGTCCGGGCGCGCGGCGCGTATGTACACGCTATGTACAGAGGTATCCCGCGGGCGGGCGAGTGCGGCTAGTGCGGCTCCGCGTAGTAGGGCCGCGGCGGCGCCCACGGGGCGAACTGTTAGTGCGCTGCCAACGTGTGCGCGCCTGGCGCTAGCCCGTGCTGCGGCGACAGGCCCGGCGGCGAGTGCGAGTGCTGCAGGGGCGAGCCGTGCACGTCGCCGTGCCCGTAGTGCCCGTGCCCCATGCCCTCCATCATCTCGTTGCCGAGCGTGTTCGGCGGTGTCATGCGCTTCTCTTTCTGCCGCCGGTTGCAGAACCACACGCGCACCACCTCCTTCTCCAGCTGCAGGCTGTCCGCCAGCGACGTGATCTCCTGCGCGGACGGCTTAGGCTGTTTGTGGAAGTGTTGCTCAAGCGCACCCTTCACGGACACTTCTATCGACGTGCGCTTCTTTCTCTTGCGCCCCTGTGCGGCTATTTTGTCAATGCTAGTGGGGCTGCCGGTGGTCGAATCGGCCTCTTCGAGCCATTTCTGTAGTAGCGGTTTCAATTTGCACATATTCTTGAAGCTAAGCTGGAGCGCTTCGAACCTGCAGATAGTCGTCTGCGAGAACACGTTACCATAGAGCGTGCCGAGCGCGAGGCCGACGTCGGCCTGCGTGAAGCCGAGTTTGATGCGGCGCTGCTTAAACTGTTTGGCGAAAGCCTCGAGATCGTCGCTGGTGGGCGTGTCCTCCTCGGGCTGGTCGCGTTCCATCGCGTGATGGTGGAGCGGATGAGGCGAAGGTTGAATGTCGCGCAACATGTGGTGCTGGTGCATGGGCATAGGGTAGCCGCCGTGCAAGGTGACAGGCGAGCCGGCGCCGTAGTGCGGGCTGACGACGGGCGCGTGCCAGCCGTGCGCCGGGTGCTGCAGGTGCCGGTGCTCGTGCGGCGCGGGCGGTGGCTTCACGTCGGGCTGGTGCGCGTGAGCGTGGTGCTGGTGCATAGCCCACGGGTCTGCTGGTGGCAGCGACGTCCAGGGGTTCCCGAGCACGGGCGCGCCGGGCGACGGCGAGCCCCCGGCGTGTAGCCCGTGCTGGTACTTCATGTCCGCCGGCTCGGCGCTGCGCGGCGACGCAGCGTGATACCCGCCGATGTTACCCAGGTCCATGTCGGCGGGCATGTACGTGGTCGCCGCCATGGCGCCGTACCTCAAATCCACGGTGGACGGCGTCTTGCCGGCTCGAAGGCTCTGGAGCCTTCAACTGGCGTACTCGTTCGCGAAAATAGCGCGTTTATCGCGCGACGCTGCGGCAGCGGCGGGGGCCACCTCACATCACCGGGAACGACAGCGAGCGACATGCGCGTGCGTGCGCGACGGCAGCACGGAGCGGACTGTGGGCCGACGCCGCGCTGCGCGCGCCCGCCGCTCGGAGAGGGGCGGCCCCGCCCAGCGCCGCCGCCCGCTAATGACGATGTAATTACTGCGCCCCGCCCGCCCGCTGCCCCGCGCGCCCCCCGCCGCACCCCGCGCCCCCCCCCCCTCGCTGCCGCCACAGCACCAAGGAAAATTCTGCGTCGCGTCGCTTTACACTCGACGCTGCCGTTCCGCGCTCGCTCGCTACCGACTCTACCGTACCGAGCGACGCGACGCCGACGGCACACTCTACATCACATCACATACCACATTATCACACATCTTCACGTGTATCTTTGATATCTATAAGTTACCCAGGTTACTATCTAATTAATATCAGTTATTAACATAAGTATTCTATAGTTTAATATAAATTTAAGAAAACTTAATAAATAAAAATAATTATGAAATAAGTAGGTACCTTCCTACTTATTTCAACATCAAATTTTTTTGGTGTTATAAGTATTATTTCTTATAATTAATGACAATATTTTGGTAGCTAGAGTTACGCGCTTTTTTATATTAGTTAAGTCAAACTTCGCGCATATTTTATAAAGACCTATTTATATTTTTTTTGTTATTTATTGAAATTATTATAAAAAACCTTGCATCCAACGAAAATACGAGAAGACAAGCTTGAATCCTTTATAGATAACCCAAACATAAATTTAATAATTTAAGAAGTAAATGTGTATTTTCCTAAATCAAAAATATACCGATTTGTTCAGGTTATAGGTATCAAGCGGTTTTCATAATTTAATTTCACATAGTACTGAAGACCTTTACCTTGCACAACGCGACGGCGCGCGGCGGCGGCGGCGGCGCAGTACACGTAGACACTAACTTATTTATGATAACCTGAAGCACAATGTTGTTATTAACATATTACTATTCATTTATTAATAGTTTAAAATATTACAATTGTTAACATAGTTTATGTATTGGGTTGTTTATTGTGATAGATAGGTGACTAATAACAAAAAAGGTTCAATTTGTTTGGTTCAGCTGTGATCAGCTTCTAAGCATACAATATGCTTAGAAGCTATATACTAATATTATAAATGCGAAAGTTTGTGAGTGTGGATGTTTGTTACTCTTTCAAGCAAAAACTACCGAACGGATTTGGATGAAATTTGGAACACAGATAGTTTATAACCGGGATTAACACATAGGATATTTCTCATCCCGATAATTCCGAATTTTGCTAAGTTAAATACTACGCGGACGAAGTCGCGGGCAAAAACTAGTAGTGTCAATAAAGTACATCAAGGAAATTAATTACCTACTTTATAACACAATAATTAAGTCTATCGTAATAATTCAGTTACAATGTTAGAGGAACCAGAGTAATTCGTTACTTCACTTATATTCATATCATTCAAATATTAACTTCAACTAATAGTACCTAAAGTAACATTTTTGTATTAAGAGTGCCAGTAATTTTTTTTAAATTCTTAGTAGTGGATAAGTAGGTATTAAGGCCTTAAATGTTCTGATAATAAGCTTATTTATTACGAGTCTGTTTGAGATTATTAAGCAATACCTATAACAATTCCTTCTTGCGATTATACATACCTAATTGATAATACACAAATATACAAACAACAAAATATACACACAAGTTGGTTGGTCCACCGTCGCTTGCCTCGAATAACTAAATACGTATCTGAGCACTCTATTGTTACAGCTAGCGCCATCTCTTGTCGAATAGGTGAAGTAATTTCGGGCCTCACCAAACGCATTTTTTTATGGTTATAATTTTTTTTCTTTTTTGTAATTTCGTAAACGTATCCTCTTTTGAATTTTAGGGGTGAAGTTAAAACTTAACTTAAACTTCATAAAAGACAAACACTTTTAATAGGTACCTAAGTATGTCTATTTGGTAAAATATTTTTAAAAATATACTAGTTAGGTGGTATATAAAACAAATAACAATAATATGAATGTTTACAAAACATAATACTTATTATTTTATTTCTTAAACTCATCATATAGGTACATGTGTACTTACCTACTTAATTCGAATTATCTATTTAATTTAAAATACTTATTACTTTTAGAAAAGTGATTACAGCGCGATCTGTGAGCGGGTAGCGGCACTCGATGAACACCCTCTCGCCAGAGGGTTGGATGAGGGCGCGCCGGAACCATTTGCATTCACTCACAACTATATTTTATTAGACACCACAAAATAAAATGAATTTCTCTATTTAAAATGAATTTATTATATTTTTTTATAATGTTCCTTACCTTCCAATTTCAATTTACCTAAGATTATTAAATGATTATAAATTTTCATCCTATTTACAATGATGTGTAACATGAGCCACACTGGGTCCCAAAACACAAGCTTTTATTTAAATTTTCCTTAGTTTGGGGATCCACAGTAAAACCTTTCATATGACTTGATTCAGTTACTTGAACATTATACATTTTGTACTTACTAATTATTATGTTTTTAGGTATATGTAACTACTACTTTTAAATAATTGATTATTACTCTTAACTAAAATAAAAATAAAGTGCATGTGTGCGTCAATAATTAATTTATATTGGTTCGCACCATAAATATAATCAGTTATTGGTCTAACATACCTATTACCTGATAAGTTCAAATTCCTATCAAGCTAAGATCTAACAAGAATCACATTCTCCTACAAGAATTCCTATCTATTAATTAGAATAGGAAATTCAGCAACGCACAGCCCACACCACTGGTGCTAGCAATATGAAATTTTGACAGTAGGTACCTTTATATTATTATTGAAAAATAAATAAATATTGGTATGAGTATTATATGTATAGTGAGTATTCACTAAGGAAGGCTTTTGACTAATTTCATCCCTAAGGGTGTAAAATAGAGGGCGAAAGTTTGTATAGAGTAAAAAATCTGAACTTAAACAAAAATGAAAATTCGTATTAAGAAGGCTACTCATTACCTATAAGATATATATTTTTAATTATTTTATAAAATTCCACCCCTTAGTGTGTTAAATAAGAATTGACAGTTTTTTTAAAGTTGAAAATTTTTTTAAGCTGAAAACATGTAGATAATTCAGAGTACAGGCAATAAATTACCGACAAAATATTCAGCATGATTGGATGGCTAGGTATTCATTTGTAATTGTGTTATTACTTGTAAAACTTGAATTAATAATTGTTTATTTTGAGGTATTAAGGGGCTTCGGGGAGATAGTGTATTAGATAGTTAAAATCTTGAAGCATTGTAAAGCAAATATGAAAAATAGGGTATTAGCACATGTAAGAACATTACAATAAACATTATAGGTAGCAAGCGTAGAAGGTTGAATAATCAGATTGAGTTGAGAAATCAGAAGCTACAGCCGACCAAGTTAAAGCTGATTCCCCGTCGCTACTGAACAAACTCAATGGAGAGAGTAAAAAAAACGGAAATACTACTTTGTTTCTTGTATTTCACTACTTTGGCTATAGATAGGTACGATAAAATGTTCGTTATGGTAATGGGTACGGAACCCTAGATTGTGCATGTCCCGAAATGCACTTGGCTGGTTTTTAAACTTACTAGGTATTCAATATAATAATTAAAAATAATTTTAGCCCTTTTTGACGTCCCACTCCTGGGCACGGGCCTCCCCTCAACACGAGGGGGATTCAGGCCTTAATCCACCACGCTGGCCCAGTGCGGGTTGGCGGATTTCACATGTCTTTCGAAAATTAGTTAAATCTTCTAAGACATGCAGGTTTCATCACGATGTTTTCCTTCACCGTAAGAAAGTGATAATCATATATAGAAATTATGATTCGCACATAGATTTAGAAAAATCCAGAGGTTTGAGCCGGGGTTTGAACCCGAGACCTGGTAGCCCGCAAGACGCGTGCTTAACCAATCGGCTATCACAGCTATTACTCAATATAATTAATTTATTTTGTGATATTGTCATACGCTAAACGACTATGGACTAAAATTGAGAAAAAAATTCGTCGGCATTATGCTATTATTTATATTGAGTTTTACAATTTTGGTTAAAAAACTCATTTTGAAAGAGATAAATAAATAAATAAATATCGCCAGGTTGACACACCAACTGTATGGTCACAAACTAAGCAACGCTTGTACTAGGGTACCGTACAATGGACTGGGGGCGATCCCAGTGACACCGAAACCAGGGCAAATTACGAAAAGGCCATTTCCGAAATTCACCCCGGCGGGAATGGGAACCGCAACCACCATGTGCAGTGAGCCACTGCGCCAAGCGGTCGATAAATATGGCTGCGCCAAGATAAATATGGCGTTGACGGATAGTAACCGTTATTGACACCCGAATGAATTATCCCGTGGGCTTAAGTTACAATCTAGGTACTATAGTATCCAATGTCATCGGAAATTATTTTTCCCTGGCCCCGATCTCAAGTCTCGGAGCGATCTTGGAAATGTTATTCTGTCGCCATACCAGTACAAAATGTCAAGTCAAAAGCGTACTCAAGATCTCTCTCTCGTACTTGAGATAGATTTATTAATACGGGCGTTAGTCACACCGTCCGAGTAATCTCTACATTTCTTCTGAGCTAAAACGAGCCAATATCGATTTGGAATCCATATTAAGTATTATATCCATACAATGAATCCGTAGAATGTGTTACAAGTATTCGTCTACCATTAGTATCAATACCTACTAGTGACACAGTTAGGTAAATGATCGGTATGAAAGTTAATATTGTAACATTATAAAATCTGTATGATGTCCTTTACATTTTATTCCTATCCTTTGTTTGATTTGTGTCGCGAAATAAACATAATTACCAGGACCTACCTACACGATTAACGTGTTACTATTTTTAAATAAGACTTCAGTTTACTTACGTTCAATCAATTTCAGGATTTAAACCTAAATAATATTATCCGTAAATCTTTGTGAGTAAACCGGGGAGTAAATAACGGTTAAATTGCTCATAAATCAAATTTTAATTATGTACACAATTTTTTTTAATTGTACTTAAAAGTACGTATTGGATACTCTTCTTATTAGGTTCCCCTACCAGGGTTGCAAGAATTACAGAATAACTTTGGGCCACTTAATATAATAAAATAGCAGAAGCTACCAATTTTATGAATTATACTACTCTCGTCTCCAATTTTGAAATGAGACGTCTAAATGGAATGATCTGAATTAAAATATAATATGTAGACATACTCAGCAGATCGCATATAACAAAGTTGATGATTTTAATTCTGAATAAAATAGAAGAAGTACAATCATTCAATTCCATTTTTTTAAACTACCTATTTAGTTTTCCATACGATCAAATACTCGCTGAGCTGGTACACTATGCAAGTCAAAACAAAAATTATAAACATTTTTCAGGCATCGGTCTTTTGCAAAGATCGGCACACGAACTTGAGCTTGTAACCCGCGCCCGTGCAGTTGCCGCGGCGGCCGGTAGCCCGCAGCGCCGCCACTTATCCCCTAATAATACTTATAAGCCAAATATCGGGAATTGATCGCCTGCGCCCGCGCCGCACCGCCCGCAACCTGGCCTCTACCATAGCCTCTACCATACGCTACCTATTGGTACCTATAATAATTTCAAGGTTATTTATTATCCTAAAGCTATGGCCTGCGCGACTTTGCGTGCCATCTAATGTAAATTTGCATAGCTACTCGTAAATGCCTATTATTCTTGCAATGTAGAGTCATTACCTTAGCACGTATTTACATATTTCAAAATTGTCATTTTTAAGCAGGTATATTTTTAGTTAGCAAATACTAAGCAGGAATATTATCGTTCTTTTTTAATTCCTTTTTCATGTAATCATCTTTGCTACTTCTAGGTATATCTAGCTCACGGAACCGAAATCATTAATACTAATGATTAAATTTATCAATAGGTGTGTTTATACTGCATTCAAATAATTATGTGTCGAGGCAGGTGCAGTACAGTAGGTAGTACTTTAGTATTATTATCATTCCATTTTGCAAAAAAATATAATCAGACCTGATCATTGGGAGTTTATTAAGGGTTTATGACATTATAAGTTGATAGAAACGTATCCTTATCCCACCTAAAAGGAATTCCGTTTAAAAATCGCTACTAATTTGGAACAAATCGTTCGGTATAATGACGATCTATTAGCTAGGTAGCCAATTTTGCGTTTATATTCAATAATTAATAGTATAGTCTGGGTGATGTCAGCGTGGCATTAAAATCGATATTTGCGCTGCCCTCGCGCACCTCGCCGCAGCACCGCACCGCCGCCGCCGCGCCGCCGCGCCGCGGGCGCACAGCGAATCAATTTCGTGTTCCAACCTCAAAACATCGCTTTCCAAATATGGAGCACTGTTGCGACCGCAGCTTTAACATGTCAATGTGGAATATTTACGATAGATTTAAAACTTCATGAAGTCCCCGTCTATGTGACCCATACTTATCTCATAAGATAAATTAATCTTAAAGTTTTCTAAATAAATAATGAATGGATACAAATCCGGTGCATTCCGATGTTCCTTACACAGTTATAACAACCAGTGTGTTTGTGTTGATATATTATGGTCTGATGGAAGAATCACTGTTACAAAATCTCACATGGGTTACCCAGAGTGAAACATCTTTCGGAGTGACGACGTAGTGAGCCTGGGTTGAAGTGACTGAAGTCTGGGTGCCTACCTACCTCCTAAACTAAGAATATTATGATCTGTCAGTTCAGTTACTATAATATCTTTCTTACCCCTTGGTGTATGTTCGGTCCCAGTCGATGTACAACGCCCGTGTAGGCCGGCTCTCGTTCATGGCTCGGGAATCGATTCGAGGACGGTGTGCGGCCGGTACTTCGTGGCTGCGGGCGAGATGACCTCACACGCACCATGCAGGTCCGACACCGACGACGCTGAGATGACTTTAAGCCGTTAGGCTATATTTCGTACATTTTGACCGTATTCAGCACCCGAATTCTCACTCGGTAAATTTTATAATCAAAGCCATCTTAATATACCAATACGCTACAAATAAGAAGGATTTCTAGAATGTATTCCTGACCCTATTTATGTGTGTGCTAGGTTTTTCTACATTCCTCAGGCGACATCACCTATATCTACAAATTCATAGTGTGCAAGCCCATACCATTTTAAGTGTTCGTAGCAATAGGGTCGCGGGGTCACTCCGCGAGAATCAATTTGGCGGCAGAGTATCGTCCCTCGAGGCGTCACCTCACACAAGCACTGTTATTAAGAACCATTACCGCTTAATTCCGGACTTATACGCGTTAGTAATAGCGCACATATCGATAATTGAAACTGACCGCACTACTGTGGGCGTGGAGAACTTGGAAGACGGGTTGTTGATGCACTAGTGCTGAGTTATGGGCTATCATTGCCATGGTTTGAGCTTTTATCGAAATAATCTGTAAATAACAAAAACATAATTGCTCAACCTCATTGCTGAGGACTTGGACTTTTTCTGTTGCACTTTGGGTGAATTTACAAGAAAATCCACATATAGAATTTGCTATGTTAAATAAAAACAGTTAAATTATTTTTAATTTTTAAGTTTGCTACAATATCGCACTGGGTCTAGCCTGTAAAGATATTTGTATGTATTGAGAAAATAAATAAATAAATAATATTAGCTATTAAATCAGACGACACTGAGTCTACTCTTACTTATTGATCTCTGAGATTGGATTTAAGTGCGCTTTTGAGATGACATTTTGTACCATAATAATGATACCTATTATCAGGTTTGTTCTGAGAGCTGAGATCGATTAGCTAAATTTATTTGCTACTTGAGAGGTTCTATTAAAATTACAGAGTCAATCAGCGTTGACATTGTTTATAGATATCAATGGTAGGTAGGTGCCTACACTCCTAAGTGCAGTGTTACAAGTGTCTATAAATACAACAAGTGCTTAGTAGTACAAGCCGGTACGTTCATAAATAGTACCTACATACTCCTGTGATAGAGCGTGATGTGTCGCGATGGCGTCTGTCGCGCGGCGCATTCCTGCCGCGCGGGGGCGGGCGGGCGGGCGGCGGCGCGGCGCGGGGCGGGGCGGGTCGCACGGCGCCGCCCACGTGCGCCCGCGCACCATGGCAAAACGGACACATACCCACTACACATGCCCGTAATCACACTCATTATCGGCAAATATCGATCAGCGGTTGACCCGCCGGCCGCCACTGAGACCCATGTGGCAGCTTATTATAATAGAACAGGTACCTACGCGTAAAACCAACTTAAACTTAATCTGTGTATTACTCCATTTTCCCTAGTTTAGAGTAAATACAACTGTTAGCTTTCATTGAGTAAATCTCAAAAAAATAATTAGTTATAATATTTTTTATAATCATTATGTCATACATACTTTACCTATGTATTTCTTGGCAAAATTAATTGTTTCTTTAAAAGGCAACACACTGGAGCTATTACATTTACATGAATACGTACTCTTTGTAATTTTATTAATTATAAGCAACTGGCATTTGAATCAAAATATTACAAAATGTAAAAAGACAAGCCCGCTGAGTTTCTTGCCGGATCTTCTCAGTGGAGGTCGCGTTCCGATCCGGTTGTAGATTTAAGAAAATTTATAAAAATGACTAAACGAAATAAACGCTTTGACTTTGACTTGCCTTCCAAATACTTATTGATATGTAGGTATAAACCCCGCAACATGTCTAATAATATCGACGTACCCAGGTGTAATCTTCGAAAATAAACTGTGTTGGCAGTATCCTCATGCACTTAATTGATTTCCGTGAAGCGACTCCCGGCGATTTGAACCCCACAGTTACCGCTTATCGCGCCGCGTTGGAATTTGTATTCACAATTGTTATAATAATATCGTTGCCTTGACCGACACATGTAGGGTAAAAGCCGGATAGTTGCCCCACTTTTCGAAAAAGCTTTATTTAAAAAAAATATGAACTTGCTGAAAATTAATTAGTATACATCTCAAAACATAGGTCTTTTATCTTCCATAATAGCCTACTTTTGTATACATAATTAACAATGGTTTTGAATAAATACTGTTTTATTACACCTCTCAGAAAAGGGATAGTTGCCTACTATGGCGGATAGTAGCCTAGCGTGGAAAATGCTTCGCGGGATACTTGCCTCGTGCGGGGATAGTAACCTCAGTATGATTTTTATTTTGGATTGAAAGAAATTTATATCAATTAAAGTAATATTTATTAATTATTTAACAGTCTTTATAATTTACTTCTGTCAGGAGGAAAACCGGCGTCTCCGAGCTTCAATATATGAGCTACCAGTCTTTTTTCATTCTCGAAGGCAAGAACATGATATTTTCCTTGATTTAGCAGTTGCTGGTTACTTTTTTCGTAGCGTCTTCTTAAGGTTCGAGAGGATATTATGCATGTTCGAAAAATTTCATTGATATTTTTTTCTGTCTCAATTCTTCCAAGACAAGTGCTGAGCTATCTTCTGTCCAGTTGATGTTGCGTGGCACCACGCCTGGTTTTCGCTTATATTTGAGAGGCATTTTGCTTATCTGGAATAAGTATATAAAACAGTTAAGTAGATATTTATTTTATTTACAACAAGTTAGATTCACAGTAAATTGGAAAAAACAACAAAAAATAAAATCCGTCTTTGATTGTTAAACAATATTTAGTCACTCTAGGGGCAACTATCCGCGAAAGTAAGTAGGGCGACTATCCTTTTTGATGCGGATACTTGCTCTTTTTATTTACGAAGTAAATAAAAAATATTTAGCTATAAAACATAATAAACAATGTAATTTAAACTCTAATGCATGCAAAGAAACAAAACGTTGAGTGAAACCACGATCAGTAATAAAAATATTCAATAGTAATTACTTACCAATATAATTATAACGCCCGTCAAAGTTTCGCAGCGGAAGGTTTTTGCTCACATGGACAAAACAGTTGCACCTATTCTGATGGCTTAGACAGCACTGAGGCCTGCGGGGGGTCACTACTTATTGTAGTAAAGCGCAATCACAACTTATGTTCCCAACATAGTGTATTAAAAACCGGGGCATGTATCCGTCCGAGGCAACTATCCGGCTTTTACCCTATGTGGTACATAGGTTTGGCTTGTTTAGTCAAAGATAACTAGATTGTGTTGGTAACCCTTGATGGACTATCGAAAAAGTATTTATGGCTAAAATTCTTCCATCTAATAAGGTTATTCGAGGTATACCTAGCAGTTAACCAATTACATACTTACCAAAATGGCCGCATATCCTACTAATATTATAAATGTGAAAGTTTGTGAGTGTGGATGTATATATGTATGTATGTTTGTTACTCCTTCACGCAAAAACCACTGAACGGATTTGGATGAAATTTGGAACACAGATAGTTTATAACCGGGATTAACATATAGGATACTTTTTATCCCGATAATCCCGAAATTTTTGTTAAATACTACGCGGACGAAGTCGGGGGGCACAGCTAGTATTACATATAACCGTGCCAATACATTATATAATAAGTGTTATAACAAGTGCATTTACATAATTCAACCTATCTTCCTTTAAGTATTTAAAGTAAGAAAGGTTCAATTATGATTTGCTAATATATACCAAATGATGGCTGGCAGAGAACTTAACTTGTACAAAAAGGGCAAACAACTTCATTAATTAACACAACATTAACTAAATAATGGTTTTAATAGATTGCTATTAGAATCCTAGTGGTGATTCGCTTCGCATTTGTATCAGTCGTTAATGGATGCGACGCGACCACGCCGCGCTGCGCCGCCGCGCCGCGCCACGCCAACAACACTCACTTCTTTATGTTGGATACTGGAGCGAATTCTAATTTGATCGCGATTAAGCTAACAAGCTAATGTGAAGTGTGGATTGGTTTCCTTGATGAAACACAGAGTCTATTTAGGAAGGAAGCTGTACTCTAGTTATTATTTCACTAACTTATTTTTTAGGGAGGACCTACCAATCCTAATGTAATTTTGACTGTAATGTTTATTACAATGAACTTCCAATCTAAAAATCGGATGAGTTCTTATTGGTATCATAAGAGCATTATACATATATGTATACAGAACAAGAAAATATTCTACTTGTTCTACTAGGTAGAGTCGACAACCTAGTTCATATCTAGAGCTTTTTAAAAGTTCTCATGAGAATATATCCGCATATTTCATAATTTTTTAACGCAATCGGTAATGCTGAACACGCTCTAACTAATATTTTAAGGGCAAGGTGGAGGTCTCATTGGGGAGGGGCGGGGGGTCAAGTTTTTAGCACAGCTCTCATTGTTCCCCGCCGCGCATATTTCACGACGCCTCGTTAAGACATAATGGGATTCCGAACAAAAAGTAATGTTTGCGAACCAGCTCCACACGACCGATCGATTGCATTACGAGTCCATCTTTATAATTGTTGTTGTTAAGGGCGGAGTCGGCCGCCTGCCCGAGCGGCCCCAGACAGCGCCTTCCAAAAAAGTGGGCACTCTGTGCTTCCAAGTGATCTATCCATACCTAACTGGCCAAAATGATATGCAATATAACTGACGTTCAAATGTATATCAAGTGTAAGTCTCTGCATATCGCTTATATCACCTCACTTGGACGACTCCGACACTTGGACGATACAGTCTGACACAGAGCTCGCTCGGTCTGCAGTGTAGGGTTGTCTTCGGTTATCAGATGGTGGGCTATTGCAGGACATATTGAAGCATTAATATCTCGTGTAGGCAGGTGATTAATGACGGCCATTTGGCAATGTCGACGCGGCTGCTGCGGCCGGCAGCCGGCGAGGTGGCGCGCCAGGGTCGCATTACATTGACAATATTTCTCATTAATTGTGTGTAAGGTGTTAAACTGATCGGTTACTAATTAATTTGTTTATTAGTTTGAATGGTTGCGGAATTAAAAAATGTGTTAGGAAAAAAATGAATGGAACCGACTTTAAACCAACCTGGGTGCACTAAAAATCTGGGAAGGGACCTATAATTAATTTCATTGGATAGTCTGATAATTTCGATAAATGACGGAGTTCTGAAGCAGAAAACAATAAAAAAATACAGCCGAATTGAGAACCTCCTCCTGTTTTAGAAGTCGGTTAAAAACTTTTAGTTGTAGTCTTTTTTTAAATCGCTACGTCATACATTACAAGAAAACAATATATAATAATATTTTTTTTGCATATGAAACATTTATCTTTGCTTATGGTGAGAATAGTAGTAAAGCTTAATAGAGCGTTCCTTTTTTCCTTTTTTCCTAAACTTGTATCCTAAAATATCCCTTAATTTCTGTCATTATTATCAATTCTGCTTCTTTTAAAGCGCGCCGATTATAAATATCCCGCGAGCCGTTCCACAAAGTAGAGCTCCATTACCGGCGATCATCTCCCGATGGAACATTCCCTGGAGTCCGTTGCGGACTGCGCCACTCGTTATGCGGCTACTGCATCATCTCGCGATTGCAACGCTAAAGCCCTTTTACGTAACTACTTAGCAGAATCAATCGTAACTTGGGGACAGAAAGTTGAATTCACATTGGATGAGCACAACCGTTATTACCTTGCTAAATTGAGTGTGCTCGAGTTAAAAGCTGAGTTTATTTCATAAGAATATAATTAGTGGGTGGAGTTCAATCAAATAGTTGTTGTAGCGAGCGGCTCCCGGCGGCGGCGGCGCGCCCGCCGCGAAATAAATCCACTCCCGCGTCGGTATGGAATTCAGGATGCGCCCGCGCAGCCGTGCACCCAGCCACTATAGTTAAACGCTATTCTATTGTCATTTAGTGATCAATCACATCATTAGTGAAACTATTTTTGATTTGTTATACATAGAATTCCTATAGACCTGCTTCGTATTTATGTGTAATTCCACAAAGATTATTTTAAGGATTCAGTACCTAAAAAAGGAAAAAATAAACCTCATAGGATTACTTTGATTATTAGGATTATCTTTTGAAAATTGCAAATTTGTATTAATGCTACTAATGTAAGCATTACATTAAAAATATTAGTTTCAGCGTTTTATAAAATTTCACCCCTAAGTGTGTAAAATAAAGGATACCAGTTTGTATTGGGGTCCCAAATTTGCTAACAAATCACGAGCTATAGCCGACTAGGTTAAAGTTATCTTAATTCCCCGTCGATTCTGAATAAATTCAATTCGGAGAGACAAAAATCAGCCGCAAATACAACTTTGTTTCTTGTATTCACTACGTCGTTTATAAATATGATAAATGTTCGCTATGAAATGGGTACCGAAGGCATAATTGAGCATGGCCCGACATACACTTGTCCGGTTTTTATTCTTTATAGCGATGAACTTTATATCGTTGCCAAAAATCCTTAAGCGCCTGGAGCTCATGCAGGCTCTAACATACCGCCTACGTCGGCACATTCCAAGAATACGGGAAAATTACTAATCACACCGCGATGGACCTATAGGCACCACACATTGGCAATTATATCTTCGAATTTAAACTAACCCTTCGAGAGCCGAGGGTGCAGGGAAGGGGCGACACGGCGCGAGAGGAGGCAGGCGGTAATCGGCGGGTCATGATTGCGCCGGCCGGGGCCCGGCCGCGGCATGTCGCGCTAAATTGGCCCGCTACCCGTCTTACCCGCACTATGATTTAGGAATATTAAGGCCGTCCCACGCGAGCCGTAATTGCGACATGACACAAGGCCTTGCAGTTTGCGACGATGGGACAGTGAGTGGTGGAGATTAGATATCCATACTTATTGTGGCTTTACTGATTTAAATTAAAGCGCAGATTGTAATGGTTGTATCAGACGTCTGAATTCATCAAAATGCTTATAAAGTAGTGGAAACTGTATACACAAGTAGCGGCTACTAATGTTACATAAAAATATGTGAAATTTTGCAAAGGAATCCAGATATTGGAAGTTCATAAAATTTCTGACATATTGTTTGGGCTATTTAGATCCTTGCCCAATATTCATGCATAGTTACTTGTACCAGATATTACTTCGCACTCCAGACACTAGAGACTTAGGTAGATTGCAATTGCCGCCATTGTATTTTAAGCATGAATGCAATTTCATATTATTTCACACGATAGTTCAGTCGAACTACCGGAAATATGACATTAACATTTTGGCGATCCTGCATCGACTGTTAAATTACACAATTAATCCAACATTAGTAACGACTCGCGTTTTTGTAGCGAATCATTTGGTAGCCACCATCTAGCGCTAGTCTGGCGAACAATAGGACTCAATAGCTCATTACGACGAGGGGTTTCCGGCGCTGGTTTTTGCTAATGGCTAAAATGAGCTATAAATCCGATGAGCACGTTACAAAGTGACTGGAGGCGAGCCAAGGTCTGCTCAAGGAGTACCTGCGACCGATACAGCCGCACAGTAGTTGCAGCGATGTACGGGGAATATTTAATGTGTGATACAATGGCGAGGATTAATGAGAGGATATACTCAAATAACTCTGAATCCGGATTAACATAATTTAGTTAGTAGTTACAATGTGCATAGAGCTATATTCTGAATAACAATTGAGTGTGATTATTTTCTTAACCTTCCATATCATATGATTGTTTATCAGCAGCTTATGACCTCCATATTTTTAGTTACTTTATTTCGTATTTCCTTAATGGCCGACTAGGCCCAGGTCTAGGGGCCAGATAATAGGGGTGGCTAATCGTGGCAAGAAATGTCTTTATTGTGCGATGTTTCTTACTTCTTCACGACATAATTTCTGAACCGATTTTGATAAAAGTGGTCAAGGGAGTAAATTCATATAGGTACGTCTTCAGTATACGATGATAAACTCAGAAGCCAGGCCTAGACGGCGGGGACTGCTCATCCAGCTCTGATTTAGTAGGTACCTACCTCCCCCCCTCCTGTTCTCACCGATTACATACAGGTTAACCTAAATCCCGTTTATCTATTCAAGAAAAAGCTAAGTATTGAGTTATGTCCCGCATAGGCTGCGCACGGCTGCGGCCGGAATGCCGCCTGTACGGCCTGCACTTGCGCTTGCGACACCAGCGTGCTGGCGCGCTCGTCGCCGGCGCCAGTACCTGCGCACTAAGCAACAAACATGTGAATAAATACCTATTAAGGAGTATGATACGAATGGATTCACGTATTAACATGTCTCATACATTTGTCCATATAAGGGTCTAATAAACTAAATTAGTTAAAAACGTCGCACAAATTGAATCGTACATTTTGCGGGCCGTTCACAATCTGTTACGCATCTGGCGGTTGCCCTGAAATTGCAACGAAATTGTTAGGAATTTTATAAAAGTGGTCGGGAGGAATGCGGCCGATAAGTGTTCGCTCATCGAAATACGCGCCGCTCTCGGACCAGTGGAGCTTCTGGAAGTTGCTCATATCTCTTCATTAACTCGAAAAGTTGTGATAATCTTCAAACAGCTGAACAGATTTTCTTGAATCAAAGCTGAAAACACTCCGATAAAGAAAATGCGCGCTAAAATTATACATAATTTGAAAAGGTCAAAAGATATCGCTCCCTAATATACCTATAGAGCAGGTGAAACTGGGATCGTGCTTATATCTACTTAAAATGAATTAGGTAGTGTACCTAACAACTTTAAATATTCCTGATGGGATGGGATCGATAAATCTTCCAGCTTAACTTGCAACTTTTTAATAATCGTTATCCTTCTAAAAATCCGAATCTGTGTTTGTGGGTGTTATTTGATAGAATTTTACGGATATCAGTTATTTTATAAACGCACGTTACATGGTATGGTGCGCCGCCGCGCCGCGCGCCGCTGCCGGCGGCGGCGGCGGCATTCCCCGCGAGTGCGGACGAGGCGCGAGGCCCCGCCGCCGCACCCGCCACTCGTTTCGAGGCCCACGGCAACTACCACCCGCACACTGCGCACTCAACACAACATGGCATGGCCAGGTTTACGTACCCATACAAAGGTTTAATTTTCTGAGCATTTTAGAATTAAAAAGTATGATAACAAATGTAACCAAGCAGGAGAAAACAGAAGCTACTAGCACGCACGTCTATTGTCAGAGTGGATTATATCCATTCTCACACAACAAAGAATTCATCGAAATAAGTTACTATTTAGTAGGTCATTACGTACGTAATTATGTTCACGCCTTGTAGAGTAACGGTATAACTATTGCGATTATACTATAAAAGTGCTGCTGCGTTAACCGACCTTTGGGTATCAATGTGTTGGTAACACAGATATAGATTTACATAGATAACGCAAATATCACGATTTGTATTGAAACCAAGCCTGCCGAATTTTTAACACCTACTGTGACGTCATTAGTGACGGGAAATCCAAACCGCTTCAAAGACACCAATGTCGCCGATGCCCCGCCCGCGCCGTCCGCTACGATTCCCTCGAGTGATTATCACGGTCATACTCATATTTTCATATCTGTAGTCGCGAGGATTGTAAGTTATCGGCGACCAACCTCGACGCTTGGTTGGGGTTTTCGGACACGCTAAGTACATACATTTGCGTTATCTATGTAAATCTATATCAGTGGTTGTAACGATCTACGTACTTGAATCAAATTATTGTCGTATTAAGTAGTAACTTGTTATCTGCACCTGCCAGTTTAATGATAAACTTCATCTCCCGGATCCACCCTTATTATTATTTGTGTTCTTTTTTGAACAGTGGAACATATTTGTTGAAATTAATGCAAATGTATATTGATGATTGATTTAAAATTATAGTACTAACTATATTTCTAAGATAAGAATGTTTTATGCTAAAATCGTTGCCAAGTACGAACGTTACCATCAGAGGTTATACCTACACACGAACAGTAGGGTCTACACGAAATGCGACAAGGTGACCAGGCTGTACATACATACAACCGAGGGTCCGGCACTAGCGTAGCCCGCGGCGTTGCTCGCGTAATTACGTTATTAAAAATATTATTATTTTCTTTGTTTTGCGTTCGCATGGCCTCGGCCGCCCGCAACCGACGCCCGCCCGAAGTTTTTTTTATTATTTATGGAATTAATTAACCGTTGACTGTACCACTGTACCACTGGCCAAGACGCTGCCGTTATTTTATAAGATCCGTTTCATTATGTTTGAAAAAAGAGCTATGCGATATTGGTATTTTTGCAAAAAAACCTACTACTAAAATACTTATGCATGTTGTATTTATTTATTTTCATTACTCATACTCTGAAAGTAGGTCTGAAGTTGCCTGAGAAGCGGGTTGAAAGTAATACTTTTCAGGCCCGGGAGTTTCGCTTTCAACTGACAGATGTCAAATTATAAAAAAAAAAAACTAGTTCCATTTTCACATTTCTATGGAACCATGTTCAAACTTTTTCTACAGTCACTCAATTTACAGCACGATGTAAAATTGAAATAACATAAAGTTAAGTATTAATTCAAGAATATATTTTTTAGTTTCAACAATTTCTTTAAAATAACATAGAGTTGGGCAAAATATTTAAAGATGAAAAATAATGGCTAAATAATTAAGTTGGCCGGCCAACGAAAAAAAATCAAAATAGGCGGCAAGCCGATTTTTTTTTTTCGAGTTGTAGAGTATTGTTTATACTTACTTGTATTATTTCTTTAGCCAATTCCTGTTTTTATTTTTATTTTCCTTGTATTCGTAATGAAAAGCACAGTGTTTACCTCGGGTGAAAGACTTATTTTGTCCCTCGAACTATTAGCGCCCTCGCTACGCTCGGGCGCCAAACCCCGTCCCGGGACAAAATAAGTGTCTTTCACCACTCATGTAACAATGTACTATTACCTACAAGGTGCCTAACTTTGTTTACCTTATTCGCTAAATGCCACAAGTCAGTACATTTGGACACTAGCAATATGTTTATAATGCGCTAATTTTTAGGCAAAATTTCGTTGGTCACTAAGCCTCGTCTGGCAATAAAAATAGAGCTTTACATAAACGGAAAAATATTGTGGAGCCGTTGACTTATTAGAGTATAAGTTCAGTACAGCACAACACAATTGAGCAAGTTCTTGACTGCAAATATGTTTTTTCAAATAAAACCAAAACAATTTAAACATCAACCTTCTAAATTATCAGCACACATTTCTAAGAACACTACAATGAGCATTCCGTTAACCTCATCGGGTGCGGCTCGAGTTTGTAGTAAGCTGCATTAGCAAGAGCACAGGATGCTGGGACGCGCTTGGTACATTTCGAGAGCGCTTCTGGCGAACACGGAAACAAAACACAGATAACACTTTCAGTAATGTAGGATACTAATTAAATTCAAGCAATGGTAGTTAATCTGGTGGATCAGGGGAAATGCGCCCGCGCACGGGTATTTATTGTTTATGAAATTATTCCTGCGTATCGCAGATTAGCCCAGTTCCGGTGCAGGTATGTTGAAGCATGCGAAGTTGCGACACAGGGACCACTATTTGAATAAAGCAAAGCATGAATTTATAGTGTGTTTCGCAAGTACAGATAGTTGTTGCATCACTGATGAAACAATTCACTGAAAAGTCTACTTGTGACATAAAACATCGTGATTAATGGATTTAGTAACAACAACAGCGAAAGCCATTGATACCAATAGGATTACGTAATAAGTCACAGATAATCTGTGCAATAAACAAAATACCGAAACGATTAATAAACACTAATTTTGAATAGGCTAGGTATCGCTTGATTGGTATTATATGACACTAGCTGTGCCCGCGACTTCGTCCGCGTGGAGTTTGACTTAACATACTTTCATCCCCTATTTTATCCCCTTGGGGGTAGAATTAATCAAAATCCTTTCTTAGCGGATGCCTACGTCATAACATCTACCTGCATGCCAAATTTCAGCCCGATCCGTCTTGACTTCCAAAATTCGGCCAAAGGAAACTATATACTGCAGCAGAGCCATGAGAGCTTGCGAAGCGCATATAACAACTTAGCTCAGAGACCAATATTTGAATATCCGCTAAATAGAAACCGGAGCCGTGTTGTTGTTCATGTTTATTATGATGAAAAAAAAATCAGGGCAAGAGATTCGCGGTGACGTGACCGGACGCTCGCAGCATCGCCGCGAGCGGCCGAGACGCGGCTGAGACGCGGCCAGCCGAGCGCCGAGCGGCCACCACAAAGACGAGAGTGAGCCAAATATAAATATTCGTACACGTACGATTTTGTTAGGTACGTGATTGCGGGAGATGTCAGGGCTGGCTGCAGAACATTTTATTACATACTGTGCCCGCGACTTCGTCCGCGTGGAATTTAATAGACAAAGTTTCATACAAACTTTCATCCCCTATTTTATCCCCTTGGGGGTAGAATTAATCAAAATCCTTTCTTAGCGGATGCCTACGTCATAACATCTACCTGAATGCCAAATTTCAACCCGATCCGTCCAGTGCCGCCAGTCCAGTTTGGGCTGTGCGTTGATAGATCACTATGTCAGTCAGTCAGTCAGTCACCCTTGAGTGTTATATATATACTGGCTGAGCCCGCGACTTCGTCCGCGTGGAATTTAACTTAACGAAAAAGCCCGCTCCCGCGTTCTGAGCCCGCGCGACAGGACCTATTTTTTTAATTTTGTTTTTCTAAAATAAAAGTAGCCTTAGTTACTGGTTATAACATCACCAGTGAAAGTCCCGTCAAAATCGGTCCACCCGTTTCGGAGATTACCCGGAACAAACACACAGACAGACAGACAGACAGACAGACAGACAGACAGACAGACAGACAGACAGACAGACAGACAGACAGACAGATAGACAGACAGACAAAAAAATTTAATCGTTTTTTTGCTATAGGTGTCGTACCTATTTACTTTCATATGCACTTAGTGAAAAGGTGTTATTTTGATATTACAAACAGACACTCCATTTTTATTTATTTCTATAGATAGATAGAATACCTACTGTTCAATTTCCAGCATTAGTTATCCTAATTAAATATCAGGATCTGATTAATACGCAGAAAATTATTTTTGTACTTTTTCCATGCGCCGAGTTTTACAAGTTTTCCTTCCTTAACCGAGGTACTTTAACTAAATTGACGACAGAAATAAAGGAAATTATTTACCTTAGTTTGCGTCGTCATTTCACGATTTCACTAAGACTGGTGAACAAAGACCAGCGTTCAATTCTAGTTCAGCTTATTCTAGCAGCCCTGCACTACAGTAGTGGTATTAGCATGGGAGCGTCCCGGAGCGGTGGCGCCGGAGCCGAGCCGGAGCCGGCACGGAACGGAGGCGGCGGCGCGATGTGCGCTGATAACCCACAACGTGACTGCTACGGCCGCGGCGACAGACGGCGCACAACACAGTGACTTTTGTCCAGTAAGGAGGCAGACAGTCTGTAGGACAACTTCAGTCCTTTCTATCACGTTATTGTGACGGAGTTACAGTAACTTTGCGGACAGGTAATGATTGCCAACACCGTCGGCCAGTGCTGAGAGAGCGTCATATCTATCTATATCTATACAAATAAATAAAATTGGAGTGTCTGTTTGTAATATTCAAAATAACACCTTTTCACTAAATGCATAAATGAAAGTACATACGACACCTATAACAAAAACGCGATTTATTTATTTTTTGTCTGTCTGTCTGTCTGTCGGTCTGTGTGTTTGTTCCGGGTAATCTCCGAAACGGCTGGACCGATTTTGACGGGACTTTCACTGACAAACAGCTGATGTTATAGGGAGTAACTTAGGTTACTTTAATTTTAGAAAAACAATTAGGGTTCCGCGTAAAAAAAAAACACATGAAATCAAAGAGTATCTCCGAAACGGCTGGATCAATTTTGACGGGACTTTCACTGGCAAATAGCTGATTTTATAGGGAGTAACTTAGGCTACTTTAATTTTAGAAAAACAATTAGGGTTCCGCGTAAAAAAATAAAAACACATGAAATCAAAGAGTATCTCCGAAACGGCTGGATCAATTTTGACGGGACTTTCCCTGGCAGATAGCTGATGTTATAAGCAGTAACTTAGGCTACTTTTATTTTAGAAAAACAAACAAAATGGGTTCCGTCGCGCGGGCTCAGAACGCGGGAGCGGGATATTTTGTTAAGTTAAATTCCACGCGGACGAAGTCGCGGTCTCAGCTAGTATATCATATATCGTGTCCTTGTGATATACGTAATGGACTGTCAGTTAAGGAGGCACAAGAAAATAAAAACCCTTTTTTCATCCTTAAGTGAATGTTAGTAAATTCAACTAGATTAAATTAATCCTTTTAAAATTAATTGTCAATACCAGAGTAAATAGACAGAGGTGCTGTCGTATTATGATAATAAAAAAAATTGCAAACATTTATTATTTTATTAATTTTATAAAATATGGCTTACATAAAGCCTAATACGTTAATCATACTATTATCTGAAAATAATAATTATATGAATTTCAGTTCAAGCAAGCCTAACACGCGCGCGAAGACATATCGCGCTCGCACTTAAAAATACATAAGAGGGAATGAGACCAAATCTATGTCTCTCACACGTTTTGTTTCCAGCCAGCTACCAGACCTGCCGAGCAGTTCCAACCAGGCATTGTACACGTACCTACGGAAATAATCAAAATATACATACAATATTTACATACATATAGGAAAACTAGATAATTTGGTAATTATTTGCGATGTCAACTAATGTCAAATAGCCAGATGAAGCTAGTATGTCCGTTAATGATTGCGTCTACATATCTCGAAATATATACATGCACTAGACCCTTCTATTTGGAAAATACATCATAAACTAAAATAATATAAGTACAATACATCTACTACAACAAAAAGCTCTCACTCAAAAGCAGTGCGGGGAGCATTACAAGTAGCATCTTTATTTTGATCATCTAATAAGTGCACTGCATGCATTATACGCGAATGTGTATTTCTACCGCGTCGAACGTTTCTAGTTGACTTACTGTCTATCATCTGGACAGTGACGTTGCTCTCACACAATATGCCAAATAAAACTGCGTCACACAATAAAACGTCAAACGCACTTGATATGACAATAAAATTTAGATTTTGTTTGCTTCATTTTAGAATTCATAGTAGTAACTTTGCATAAAATATTTATGCGCAATCCCACAAGAGTAGTTTAATAGAAATAAGTAGTCATTTCTATAAAAATACTCTTGTGTACCGACTTATTATACATAAGAGATCAACAGATTATGTCATCAACATTCGCGAACACTTAAATTACTCTTCCAAGTCGTAAGTCAGTCCAATTGAGTGAGTTAAGAAGCGGCGCTGACGGCGAAATAACTAAATAGAAAGCTTTACATAAAACATCCGCCATGCATGTGTACCTACCTACTATAAAAGTACTGTCTGGTTACACGCGCTAATTGCTGGCAACACATAATAATTGTAATTCTTGCTTTTATTCTCTTAAGTAAGTACTATATATACCTATTAATACAGAACGTATCCTACTAATATTATAAATGTGAAAGTTTGTGAGTGTGGATGTATGTATGTATGTTTGTTACTCCTTCACGCCAAAACTACTGAACGGATTTGGATGAAATTTGTAACACAGATAGTTTATAACCGGGATTAACATATAGGATACTTTTTATCCCGATAATCCCGAAATTTTGGTTAAGTTAAATACTACGCGGACGAAGTCGTGGGCAGCAACTAGTAGTTTAATACAGACCGATAAAAAAATCGTTTACTTGAAAAATAAACTGACTTCAAAATAACCTGGGTGCACTAAAAAGCTTGAAATAAGTAAGGACCTTATAATTACTTTCATTTGGAGTCGGTCGACCCTCCTCCTTTTTTGGAAGTCAGTTAAAAAGGCGTCACAGCTGAGACTCTCTCTATGTAACTAGTACTTCCTTTATCTTTGAAAAGAGTTTTCGTTTCAAAATGTATAGTTATATTGTATCTATACGTTGCTTCTGTAATAGTATCTATATTAACAAGTCAGTAGCCATGCCTGTCTGTTTACCCGCTTAGTTCTTCTAAACTACGCAAGGAATTTTGATGCATTTTCCCTACCAATTAGAGAATTTCTTCCGGAAGGTTAATAACACATTATATTTTTTTATAAATAGTAGAGAAAGTCCACGAGCCGCCGCCGCCGGGTCAAATCGCTAGTGCCTTCTTAATAACATAATGTCCACCTTCAACAGACACAGGCGGCATTACAGCTTTACGTTGTGCAATTTTTACCTTAGAAGGAAATCGAAGTTGGTAATGAATGCATTTCTGAATGTTGTTCTGTCCGACAGTGGCCAGCGGTGACCGCGGCTGTTGCCAGGCGGTGGCCCCGGTGGGTACGTCCAGGCGGACATACACGCACGTATGTGCGGGAGCGAGGCACGTACGAACGGAGTTTTCTAACATTGTGAAGGCTTACGGAGCCAGTAAAGCGCTCCACCTGCTTGCGTATGCGGGTGCGCGCGCGCCGCGCCCCGCGGAATCACAATCGACACTCTCGGTAATAACTCGTGGAACACTCGCGCGCCGGAATCAACAAGCAGCCCGGTGCGGTGCGCAGCCGCCGCCGCCGCTGCCGCCGCCGCCGCCCTCGCCGGCATACGGCTATACCCCGCTCTTTGTCCAGAGACTTTGGCCACGAAGGTCGAGAGTCTTTAAAAATATAACATCAACGCTAATTGCGGCTCGCTGGAAGCCTGAACACGTCGGCAACATGGCCGCCGCCCCGCATGTGCGTCATCGACTAAGGAGTGTTCCTTACACTAGCACGGTTCTAGGGTGCTATAAAAATGTTTTTAAATAAATGCTGTCGTAAAGCCTTCCGATCGCAATCCAAAACAATTCCGATTCCCCCGATAGGTAGGTAACATTGACACAGAACTAATGAAAATTATTATAATCTCGTCCCTTGCAAATTGTCGCTAAAAGTTAAATAAAAAACACGGAGAACAAACATCGTTTGATATTCATGTGATTCATGGAAACGTTACGCGGGCGACGCGCATTATTCAGATGCGATCGGTCGCGTCAATCATTCCTCACCTCTCGGACTGGAGCTCCGCAGCGGCCCGCGCCCCACAACCAGAGGAAAAAAGCCCGTAACTACTTCGCACAAGCTTCATATTTAAAATGCGCTATTAATTCGGATGTAAGACGAAAGGTAATATTTAATAGGCCCATAGTAATGAGGCAGCTGGTGACGGAGGAAACTCCGCATGTATTTATTTAAATTTATGAGAATTGGTATTAATGCAAGCGTGTGTTCATACTCGCGACTGATTAGAATTTCGACTAAACATTAAGTAGGCAAGTTTCATAAAAAATGAGATTGAATAGCTTTACAGTAGACATTGATTTAGAATATTGATAGCAGGCCTATTAGCATTGTATGTTTTATCACACAAGTCTCGATGTGCCATCCTGGAAGTAACTTTCATGATAGACATGATGCTCACAGTTTAGGGTACCAACCTACGTATATGTTTTACAGTAGAAGGACCAACTAGTCATTCAAACTCATTCAAAACAGAATATTATTACTAAAAAGCTGCGTACCGACCTAAAACAGCAGGTCACAAATTAAAAGGACTCAACCAGAAGCTTGCCAAAAAGTAAGTAAAGTAACTTAGTATATAACTTTACTCATGTCGGTTACCTTAATCAATTTTTAAATTTATTATTTAATTATAAATTTAATAATATTAAAAAATCTAAAGTGAAAAAAAATTGATAGCATCGTTCAGTATACACACGGCTTTGTACAGGTGGGTGATTTTGTGCGCACGCGCATAAAGTAAATAATTCATTATTTTGACTCTACATTAATCGGATATGTTGATAATTCTTTAAAGAGACAATATATCCCACTCCACGATTCGAGGTTTACTCACACACATTTTATGATACAGTTATTTTGGTGGAAAGGAATATTAATAAATATTTTTAATTTTAGTCTCTTTATTTAAATTCAAATTCAAATCATTTATTTTGTTTAGGCCTACGGGGGCACTTACAAATTGTAAATTTTAGATATTTTTTTCTTATAGGTATCTACAACCGGATCGGAACGCGACCTCGACTGAGAAGATCCGGCAAGAAACTCAGCGAAATGATACTATATTACCAACCTATTAGGTACAACTCACCTACTTTTTACGTAGTTGAGTTTAATAAAACTTATTAAGTGACAATCGACAATAATCAATGTACTATTCTATCTAAATCAAAAATAATCGCTTAAATTGTTGTTCATTATTGTAAATTCTGTTTGCATAACACGCAGTGGCAGGTTTTCTGCTCTAGATTGTTTAACAAAGCTGATCAATACATTCTGAATTGCACCCGTTACAAGTTCACTGATCGGGGATGTACTGAGCATGAGCTCGCCATGAAATAGGTAGATTTAAATATTAGCAACCGATGTTAATCAACCTTTTAGCCTCCTAAATAATCCGAGTGCTTGCTTTTGACTCTCACGTAAAAAAGCGTTGTCGCGCGTTCATAATATGATCCATAATATTTTAGTATAGCCCCAGTGTATCTAATAAAATTATAATAATTAGCCCTTTTAATATGCCACAGCTGAGCACGGGATTCCCTTCAATGTAAGGGGAATTCAGACCATAATCCACCACGCTGACTTAGAGCGGTTTGACGGATTTTACGTCTTTCGAGAGTAGGTATTTTTTTAAGATACGCAAGGTTTCCTTAAAAGTAAGCAAGTAGTAATCATATTGAAATTATGATTCGCAAATAGATTTCAAAAAACACAAATACGCGAGCTAGGGTTTGGACCCAAACCCTTCTGCACAGAAGACGCGTGCTCCATATATCCGCGAACACTGCTTAGTTTATCTAATAAATGTTTTTATTCATAAATCATTAACGTTTCCGTCAACAGCCGCGCCGCGCCGCGTCACATGGCAACACTATTCATATGCGCCACGAAATCTCTATTTCCGACTGCCGCAGCGTGGGACCGCTTATCTCTTACAAAAAACACCTCTTTATGTTTCCCTTTGATACTCAGGTGGATACGCAATAATAACAGTACGCGATCTTCGGGTGACAAAGCCTTAAAAGTAACATGGGTTCCTCCTGTAACTCTGAAATAATTACAACAAAATGTGATGGAAATGAATCGTACCTAAAAGTAACAACAAAAGTTACAACTGAAAAATCTACTGTACTAGCAGTGCATAGAGCATTATTCATTATTATTATCAACAGACCCTTCAAGATCTCGCATACCTGATGCTACTCTACGAAAGAAGTAGAGCTAAAAGTTATTAAGCATTGACTGGTGTTTCGCAACTTATGTTATGGTTTAATATGCTTGTCGTTGTCCTCTCACTACCCTCGTTTGTAGGTAGCCTATTCTCTCGCGAGGATGTTGGCAGGCTCAGCTCTCGGGGGCAGGAAGCCACGTCGCCACGTCTCGGCTACGTGTCGCGTCCGCAGCCCGCCGCGCCGCCGGCGCACTACACACAGCGTTACTACCGGATTATCCGCGCCGGGATACATAATGTATAGTCCCACATATCGGCCTCAAATAACAAGAAACCTCTCAAGTCTGTTTCGTAGGTAGTTGGACCTACGAAACTTACTTGAGAGGTTTTCGACGATAATCATTATTAATTTAACCTCTCATTTTAACTGTACTATCATCTCGTAAAATCGCCTAAATTTTTTAACCAAATTGCAAACCAATGTACAAGCCCATATTATGTACATTTAAGGGATTAATCTACCACAAGTCACTGTAATTTTATGTTTTCATCTAATAGAGACTGCTGTATGCCGTCACGCCACGCTCTAGCACGTCCTGACTGCACCGGCGCAGTAAAAACTACATTTCCGGTGCCCACGACGTGTCACGCGCCTATACGGGATGAATCGACTTTATTTTCACACCACGGTTTAATCATAAACAGTTTGTTTTTGTTCCAACACTCTTCAGCATACTAATTCACATTATACCTTATGTATTTTTGCAATCAAAACTACGTAATGGATTTTGATATGTGATGGCTTTTCAATCGCTTTTTGTCATTAAGGTTTGTCCCTCGTAAACGGCAATATAGTCCTCCATCGATCATGTGCACGCACTGGGGTGCTACTCTTGAAAACGATAATCGATATATCGTGACATTTGTCGTGTCGAATCCTACTCTAAGTTCCATCGTTTTTAATGTCGTGTCGATGTCGGAACGAACAATTCATAATCCGATATATCGAGCTTGACTCTACTCTTAGGTTTTAATGTCGGACACGAATATTCGAATTTGACAACGACCAACACGTATTTTTTCCGATAATCTCAACGAGACCTCTTAGGACGTCGTCGGCATTATCGTTTGGTTCATTTTATTGCAATTCGGTGTAAAATGACAATTAAATTCGTAATAATTCGTAATCACTGTAGCCATGAGTACCTCTGCTGACTTCTGTAAAAGTTTTCAATTACAATGTTTCCTGTCCTTAGAAGCCATCAGGCAATAAAATTTGTAATTTGCACGTAGATGGCGGACGCTGCAAATGCGGACAATTCAATATTATGTAACCATTCCCGATGATGAATTTGTCAAGAAGCGATAAAATAAACATAAAAGCAAGTTTTGTTTAGGATTTATGACCACAGATTAACTCAATACGCTTGTGACCGTACATAGAAAAGTCTATAGATAAGACGATGGATAAAGTGAAACGGCGCTATACAAAAAACAGGGAGCGTGAAAGGGCTGGCGAGTTTTATGTATACATATTCGTTTCTTTATCTATTTTTGTTGTGTCTCTGCCCCACAGATAAAACAAATGAGGCCATAGAGAATATCCAGGTTTTCAACAAACTTTGCATTTATTATTCGTATCATTCACTCCGAACATAGTCTATGGATACGATTACACGACAAGGAGTTCGAACATTTGTTAGAGTAGGGTAAGGTCGATATATTCGAAGTAATGTCGTATCGTTTCGAATGTATCGTTGTCGTTTTGCAGAGTAGCACCCCAGGACATACATATTATCGAGTTTAGCGGCGGCGGCGACCGCGGATCACGCCCTGCCATTTGCATGTAGGTACTACTTATTGAAACACCATCTCGCCCTCACTGACCGACACGCTAATTAGCCAATTTGCGTATTCACTTCCAGACATTCGCCTTCCACGAACCCAACGATAGCGTCCTAAGCCCCGAAACCTTAGCCATCGTGAACTCGCATCAGGAGTACTGATGCTAGGGCAGATTATCGCGAACTCCGGCCGTGGTCTTGACAGTACGACCTAAGACATCGGCTGAATAGCTGATTCCTATTGTAATGTATGCTAAACGGGTGTGACCGCGACAATTAGGTAGGCTAGGATGTGCGGGCCACGGCCGCGTCGTGTCTCTCCGCCGTCACGCTGAATTGCGAAGAGCAATTAGTGGCTCGTCGCTGCATCGCCGACGCGTTTATTTAATCACGAGCGCATACATTAAGCTCGTGATGTGACGCGACGCACTGCCGCGAATGTTAACTCGAGGAAACGGGATGGATCGCGCCAGACGTGGGACCCGTCGACGCCGCCGCCGCCGTGGAGCCGCCGCTGGATGGACTGGACGAGCGAGCGGGGGCGTCAGTGCGAGCTTTTAGGAAGCTCATGTAGCTTCATTTACAGAATTTCCAATTCAAACCACGTTATTAATAAGGAGAGTGGTCGGACCTCTCGTGATCGGCTCGGCTCCTACGCCGCCGCGGCCACGAACAAAATAGTCGAAAAAGGTAAGCGCGCGGTCGTGACGGGAATGTCGCTGATGTTATGTATTTCGGGTCGCACTCATTGTATTTTAAACCGCCATTGTTTCGTATTTCGCGCCTGCGCACAGAATGCGGTGCGCTCGGCCCGCGCCCGCGCTGCCGTATATCACCCGATGGATGTCACTCAGCGCAGCGCTCTATAAATTGGCATAATTTTATAAGTATCGAGCAGTCCGTGAAGCGCCAATTTTGGCCTTCGTACCGCGGAGCCTATCATTGTAAGTAATAAGAAGTGGGAGCGGGAGAGTGAGTTGCGCGAAGGTTGTCGCGACGAGCACGTGGCGGCCGCCTCTCCCACGGTCCGCGATTGATTAACGGTGCGGTTCGCGCGAACCGCGCGCGACGTGAGAATGCTCTACGAGGTAATGCGCGCACGCAACATTCGGGCCGTGTCGCGGCCGCGTGACAAAATTGCAATCGACGCAGCTCGCCACCGAGCGGCAGCGGGGGCGGCGGCGGGGGCGGCGGCGAGGGCGGGGGCGGCCGCGGGCGCCGGAGATGACTCGCCGCGCCGCAGCAGCTGCTGCTGACACCGCAACACATGATGCTCACATGCGTGATGCGGGGGCTCAGTACCAGATACTGTACAGGTAGGTACCCTAGTGGGATCACTGATAGATTGTTGCATTAGTTTAACTAATGCAACAGTAGTAATACTAATAACTAAAATTCAGTGGTCCCTTCTATAGAATATTGCTAATTAAATCAGTATGAGTGTGTTAAAAAAATTTAAAGAAATAATTTTTATATGCTCTAGGCCTGAAAATGTAGTCTCGACTCTGTAATCTTGCAGTGTTAGTTTTATCCGGTTTTCTATTCATTAGTAACCATTGACCGCTTAATTAGTTTAATTTATCCCTATTTAGGTGGTAGATAGCAAATAACACGATTCTTCATTGGATTGAACAAGTGCACGACACCAGCATCGGCGCGGCTCGGCGCAGCGCGGAGCGGCGCGACGCGGCGGCGATGCGGCCGCGATAGCGCACGCACGCCTGGGAACCGCCGCGCGCTCCCAGCCGTAGCACTCATTCAAGGTTACATGGAACAATACTACCTTTAATTACAGTTAAATAACATCACTACTACATATATAACCAAGTTAAATTAAAGTTCCACAAGTTATTTTAGGGGTCACTTTTCTTTAAATAATAGGGCATATTACCTATTATGTAAGACATCTTTGAGATTAAACTCAAACCAAGCCTGTGAATGTTATAAGAAAATTAATAATTCGTATCGCGTTGATGTCTTTAATATTGTTGATTTAAACTTTTCCGTATTTCTGTAATAGCCCATTGTCTAACATGAATTGTTATCTCAATTCAGTGGCAAGGTTGAATTTTTATACAAAAAGCATAGCATTGCCTCGATAAATAAAATCCATTGCATGATTTTGCTAACAAGGATTCTCAAACATAAGTTTATTCAAATGTTAAGTTTGTATTTATAACACTTAGCTACAGGTAATGGCCAGATATATCATAGTAGCGTGTTATATAAACAATTCAAAATGTGATTTAAATTACAATTGATGAGAGCTGGATCAACTCTGCTTCACCTTTTTGGAACGAAGTTCCTTTACGCGGCTTGCGCTTGGAATCAAATGGCGGAAATCGTTTCGCTTGAAAAGCTATCTGTTAGTAATTTTGCTAATTATTTTGTAACGGCCTCTGTAAGTTCTTTCAAAAAAATCAACCTTAATGTGATTTTTACTCTGTGGAATTCTGACATTTCGTAAGTGTGCCAAGTTTATATACAAACATGCCACCAAGAAAGGAGCACCTAAAGTAAAATGAAAAAATATACGTTGCTTATTTTGAGACTTTGCATTTGCATAATAAAATGTTAAACATCGTTTGACATCATTTTAACTAAATTGTTTCATTTTTCCAACACCCGTTCTATTTAACTTCATATGGGCCTTGTATAAATGTATCTATCCATCCGTAATCCTTCCGCGAACGTTATTCTAAGCAGCCTGTCAGAAGCCGTCAGTTTTCACGAAACATAAATATGGCTTAATTTTGAACAAAATATTAATTAAAAACTTATGACACAGTTATGAAACCTTAATTAATAGACGTATTTTAATAAAATTATCGCTATTGAGTAGTAGCCATTCCTTTAATGTGTTTAGCGGGTTATGTGGGCCTCCTGGCGGCCTACCTACTGACACCCCTCGGCGGTCAGACTCAGTTATACCTACCTTTTTACAATGGTTGTTATGGTGTGCAAATATGTAAGCGCCGCTCCGCAGCAGCCGAGCGCCGCCGCGGAGCCGCTGACACCGGCTACCACCGGTCTTGTCCGCACGTCGCGCTGACGTGTTTACGCACAAATGAATCATAAAGCGCGTAATGGCGAGATGCGCCGAAGATAGCGGCGTAGATAGAGGACGCACAAAATAACTATGAGGCGGACGCACCGCTGAGACTATGGGGCTCGTTCATTAGTTTTGCTTGGAAATCGAGTAGTTAATATATACATCGTATGCTTGATGAAACGTGACGTAATGTAATCACAAGATTGGCCTTGTATTTTCTACCTATCTGAACTATGTGCAAGTTTTGCGATTAAGATGTACGATACATACCTGTTACTTCGCTGTAGGTGAGACTACCAGAAGTCCAGAATATAGGTATTAGTATTAGTTTATGTTATATTATAATGATGTAACTAAAGTATTGTGCCGCAGGGCAAGTGTGGAGGTGAGATTGTAATAGGAGAGCGCGCGCGCCGGCTGCATCGCAATGTCCTTCGCACTTGAAACGGCCCGCCGCGGGCTAACTAGCGCTAATTGATATTCTTCGACTAAACCTCTGCTAATCTGGCGCAAACTTTGCTTTTATTACAACTGGAAACCATTGTCTAAAATGATAATGGGGTAATCCCCTATCTTTTTCCTCCGCCCTTTCTTCTCCCTATTTAAACAAGGAGTATTGGTGGTATTATCTTCTTCTGATTTGTTAGTGGCGTTATACCAACTAGATAATTATAAAATAGAGATAAAATATGCAAAGTAACAATTAATAATTTATCTAAGAAGATACTAAATAACATCTCTGTAATTTGTATCTCCGTTACACATTCGACACGGTGAAGGAAAACATCGTGAGGAAACCTGCATGTCTTAGAAGATTTAACCAATTTTCGAAAGACATGTGAAATCCGCCAACCCGCACTGGGCCAGCATGGTGGATTATGGCCTGAATCCCCCTCGTGTTGAGGGGAGGCCCGTGCCCAGGAGTGGGACGTCAAAAGGGCTAAAATTATAATTATTACACATTCGACAGGCTACGTAAAAAACCAAAAGATTTCACAAATAAGGCGCCTAACGTTACCACGGCAAAAATAATACAGTGAGTGAATAATTTATCGATACGTATACATCAGTAGTCGGTTCAGGCTGCATCTGCTTCAGAAGCGTCGGTAGGTGACGCCGCCGCCGCGCCGCCGCTCCGCCGCTGTGGAAAGCGACATGATGACGTCACTCTAGAGAAGGATCGCTGATGATTAGGGAAAGCCTGCGTCAGGGGCGTCTAGTATGTTCTCAGCTCTGAATAATGATGAACTCACTTTCAAAGAACTTTCTTTGAAACAGTGCCCGGAGAAAAGTAATAGATTTACATAACAGTCGATCTAAATTTTTTGGGTTCCTTGTGATATGATTGCTATCATATAGGTATGTTATACGTCATTCATACATCGACTTTCCTGCTACAGTAGAGTGCCAAATATGTTAGCCACTATATTTACTCACACGAATGAGTGGAGCCAGTATAAAGGTATAACATACAGTGGTGTACCGTGGCGCCAAAATCGGCGACGTTTGCCATAAAAGCTAACGGTTTGGCGACCTCTGTCGGCGGCGCGGGCGCAGTGCGCGAGTCACGAGCGATCGCATCGCGTCGCATGTCTTGTAGTGCACAGCAAATTACTCACGATGGGTGGCTCCACTGGCATGTACTTTGCCCCTTGACGTCATTACCTTCTAATGAACGGCTGTATCAGCTCAACATTACGAACTTAGATAATTACAGAACTGGGTCAACCATAATTTTCCATGAGTTCCCCTCAGCTATGCTCTGCGGTGAGGGCGCGAACACTTCGGATAGTAATACAATTCGGCGATGATTCATCGATGACAAATTAGCGATAGAGTGGCAAATTGATGACAAGTCTAATGCGCGTTCGCAACAGCTCCAGCATTCCATTGTGGCAGGTTCAATGTCTGGTGGTGACGTCAGCACGAGAGCTGCACGCCCAGCCCGGTACTGTGTTGCCAAGCGTCCGCGTGTATCGGGATTTATCTTTGCAGGTAGCTCTGTTTCTGATTATAATTGCAATTTTTAAGGAAAATTTAATAAAATGTATGTGGGGTATCCTTGGTTATCTTATGCTAAAGGCACATTTCTGGGCGTAACTCCGTTCATTTATAGAGATAATATCTTCTCCCTACGATGGAATCACGATAGTTGCTTATTTTTTCTCAAAACCTAGCTATTGATATGTTAGAATGCATTTTGCCTCTGTTCCCACCTTTCACCTGGCAACACTCGGCCGTAACCAATCACCAAACGGGAGGAGCAGAAAAATCTCATTGTTGGTTCAGCAGCGACCCGCGAACAAACAATGCTGTGTATTTTGAACAGGTGTGGCTTTGTCGCGAGACTTTACTTTCAAGTGTTTGAGTGTTTACTATATAGTGATTCACACAACTAATCAATTCCATACTTATGATCCGCGAACATCACTCCTACTTCCTTAAATTTCAATTCATAAGTATTACTATCTCGCGCCATGTAGGTATAAATAAAACCTTCGTGGACCGAGTTGAAGAATTAATAATTTCACGGATAAACAGTTTCACCAAAGGGTTTCACCCACCACGAGGACCGAGATCTCCCGAGTAGTGAACAACCCGAACCCACATCACTTCGAGCAACAAACAACATCATCAATATTCATTTTGGTGAAGATTTTGTCTAACATGCAAATACTTATTTGCAAGGATAACTATAATAAATATAACTGCGAACATATAACTACCATACTAAAGTTTTATTCATTTTTAAACTCCTACTAGGTAGATTGGTCCCATTCCTTCGTAAGACTTTAACATTGTCGATTCGTCCACAATAGGCCATTCGGCTTGTTTGACCGCGACGGCTTTGTAGGACCGCTGCACAAACAACGCAGCACCCAGTTCCAATGTTGGAACAAGGGCTGGACAAACAACGGCTCGCGACTTATATGTTCCTGGTAGCCGCTGCCGCCACGGCGCTGCTGCCGCCTGCCACCGGCCTGGGACCTAACCACGCTAGCTACTCAAATCGTAATAGAAAAGCAAACGCTCGCGATTACGTTTCAAACGCTCCGCTTTTGACGTTTTGCTTACACCATACCATATCAATGTCAGTAGAAATGATGAAGCTCGTGTCAGCAAAACGTCAAAAGCGGAGCGTTTAAAACGTAATCGCGAGCGTTTGCTTTTCTATTACGATTTGAGTAGCTAGCGTGGTTAGGGCCCTGGTGGCATGCCCAAGCAGCGGAAAATATCTAACCTAAATACAGGACCTACTAGAAAACTTATGAATTTAAAGAAAAGTCATTAGGTTATCAAGATTTTCGAAAACCATTCAATTATCAACTCGATTATAACGTGGTCAGGCGAAAATCTTCTTAAACTGCAATCTGTATTTGTATAGGTGTAGAGTAAAGTCAAGACTCGATCTCAAACATCTCTTGTGTTAAAAAAACATAATATCTAATAAATGCATCAGTTGACGGACGTTATCTCATAAAGACGCATTTAATGTAATACTTTAGCGACGGCTTCAAAAACTGTCCAAAACAAAGGGAACGACGAAATCCCAAAAAAAAAATTGTCCGTGCCCATCACTTATGGACAGGACAGACGAATCGTATCAATACGCTGATGGAACTTTTAGGGACGTATAAAATACGAAGTCATTGTCTTTTTTGCACGTTCAGTTTGCGCGCGCGTCGCAGAATAACAACAAGCTGCCGGCGCGCTGGAATGCGCGCTCGCGGCTGCGCTGCCAAGCAGTCGCGAGCACCGCCAGCCCAGCACACTTTCCAAACAAAACGATAAACACAGAAAAACTGCCATTCAAACCCTATCTCGATATCTTTTACCAGATTTTTAACTATACGCTCTACCATGTAGAGTTGAAAACCTATGCACGGCAATTATGTGGTCTCTTGTGATTGCTGATGTTTCTCAGCCGTATTTCGGAACTAGATTTTATTAGATAGCGATCGCTCCCCGAGCGATACTCAAGTGTTTTTTTTTTCAATTTCTTTTGTTCGAAACGATCTGCGATTTTGAATGTGAAATTAACAATTGGGACTATATTATGTATAATTAACTACTTAATATGAAACGTTTCCTAGTGTAAGTAGATTTTACTATTGTGATTGTCTAACATGTCAGTTTAGTAGATAATGCCGCCGCGGCGCGCGGGGCGGCGCGGGCGCGACGCGGGCCGAGCGTTTGATGCGCTGGCGACCTCGTCGCTCTGCCACCGCACATGCAAGCGGTGCTCAAACTAACACAAAAACACCCAACATTATATAAATCTGGGTTTGCCATTTCGGAATCGATAAAAAGTTCACCCTGCTCTTCAGAATATCACAAATCCAAACCACTCGAATCTTAAACTAACCAATTTGCTGATCACCGTCAACCAAATTAAGCCCAAACTCATGAATATATGTCCCATTTTCAAGATACCTACTAAACCTCAGAAAAACCGGACAAGTGCACGTCGGACCAGGCACAATGAAGGCTTCTATACCCATTTTAATAGCGAACATTTATCGTAACTACAACTAAAACAACAATTAAAAAAAAAAAGTTGTTTTTTTAAGTGTGCTAGTGCAATACTCGCAATAACGCCTGTTTCCAACATGTTTTTGTCCGCTGTTGCTATTACACAAGAAGCTCATTTTACAAACTTCATTGGCATATTTATGAACGAGATTTGCGTAGGTATGAATTTAATATTAATAACAGCTTCGGTGTTAATTCATTTCCCAATTCATTATTTTAATAATACTCAGTAATTGAAGGAGTATCTTTATTAAAATTAACTGTTAGGTACCGATCAACAACAACTAGCGAATGAATGAAAAACACTAACATTTAGAATGTTTATGAAGTGTGTTTTGTGAAATTAGTTGCCTCGTGGCGATAACTAATAAGGCAGTTTAGGTGAGCTAAATTTGATGCGGACAAAGTTACATATATTTTCATTTATGAAATAAGTTACTGTTATAAAGCTTCATCTATGTTTTTCACGGCTTCAAAAAACTTTGAGCGCCTGTGTATCGCTACAAGAAAATGCACGTCCTCATTAGTAATTCCACGCTCGTCTATACAATATTTATGTCACTCAGCCGTGTTTTTTAGAGCTGAGTCGTTGCGCACACGCACGCACCGCGGTTCACTGGGGTTTAGTGCGGGACGTGGCCCTGGCATGGCGACGCGACGCGACGCGACGCGAGTAGTCTACTTACTTAATAATATTATTTTCTTATGGGTACTTCACTATATTGATTATAGGTTTTGTTTCCAGTTATGTTCGGTACTGTAGTAAATCCTGATAAAATCGTATTTTAAAGGATTCATATTCTATCTATTCCGAGTTTTTAGAGTCTACCTTCATTATAGGTCAATAAACTTCATTATTGGATTTGGTTGCTATGCCATTACTGACATCGTTGCTTTTTGTATCATATTAAACTCCATAGTCCAAAGATACAAGTTTGGTACGCTCAATAGAATCGCATACAGTTAAAGGTAACTCACTTTGTTTTTGGTTCTACATTCTTACTTTTTGAACTTCTCGCTTTTTGTCATTTTATACATCTGCTACACTTTTTAAACTCTATAAACCGCTGTTGGTATTTTCAACTATTGTTCTGATGGTTTCGTGCAAATTAAAGTAAGGAGATGGGTCTACAGCCATAACGGCTGTTAGCGTTTTTTATAAAACAAAGTGCAAACAAGCATACGACCTGCCTAATGTTAAGCAGTACTGTAGCCTATAGATGCTTGCAATATCAAAGGCATTACTCGCACGTTGCCAACCCGAAGGTGTGTACAGAGAGGTGAGGTGTTAGTACGTACCTATATTACCTATATTGTGTAACCTGTATGGTAGGATTATGAGTTAGTAATAAACGCGACATGTAGTAAACAAGACGTGTTTGATTGGGTGTACCCCCTACAGTACATTGCTGCCCCCTGCTAACTTCGTTAGGAAAAGAAGCCTACTACAAGGAAACACTATGTTTAGTTGAATGACGTGCGTATACGCAACTGTACACGGAATTATGCTTATGACGGTTCATATTATTATGAGATCATATGGCGGTCTCGGCGAGGGGGCGAGGGCGCGCGGGGGCGGGGGTGGCGTGTGCGCCGAATGTTTACGATTAATTAATACTATCTGCGGCCGCATGCGCAGGTCACACGCGGTCAATGTCAATGTCACGTTGCGTAGGTATATTATAATAATGATTATTTTTAAAAATAATTAGTATCCTCACCGACCACCGTTATCAACGGTTAGATCATATTTAGGTCTTTTAGAAACTATTTCTATGAGAGGGAATGGATAATACCATGTTAATTTACCGAAATAATTAGAACATTATGGTATTTTTAAAAGTCTCGCTATCCTCTGTTCCAAATGCACGGTTAATAAGAATTATGAATCGATAATATTAATAACGAGCGTGGTGTTCACGCCAGTTGCACGAGTCTCGGAAAAAACATCGAGGTTCGAGCAAAAACAGTCTCCGGAAATGAAAAGTCTTGATATTTGCTTATCACTGATAGATAAAAACTTCGCGGGGCATTTAATTAATTGAGCTTGTAATAGAGAATACGTGCTGGGGTTTGTTTGAGTCAGTAGATGATATACTAATTACACAAGTATTTATTTGCTAACAAACATAAAAATCCTTGGCTATGAAACAAAAGAAACAAAGTTTCACACAGACAAAGTAGGTACAATAATAATTATAAGTATACCAATGAAGGATATAACCTAAATCTATACATATAAATCAAATTGAAGTGTCTGCTTGTAATGTCAAATCAAAATAACAGCATTTCTCTAATGCATACTGAAAGTTCTTATACGTACATATCAAAAGAAAACTTTGTTTTTGTCTGTCCGTCTAGCTGTCTGTTTGTTCCAGCTAATCTAATCTAATTTCACTGGCAGATGGTCTTATAAGAAATAACTTTTAGGCTATTTTTATTTTATCGAACTATCACGCGGGCAGATCCGCGGGCAACAGCTAATATAATGTAAGTAACATTTGCTTAACGAGAGTAAACCTATACACCTCTACAATGAAATTAAAGATCCTTAAAATTAATAGAATCGCAAGTGTAAACAGCTGTGCCAACTTGATTTAATTCATTTTAAGGATAAGGTTATTACGGATAGGGTACACTATGAAAAACTAAAATAGTAAAATTAAGATAAAAAAAAAAAAATAACTGTCTCAAAAATTTCCGGATCAAAATTCAAAAATTCAAAATTCAAATATTTTTATTTCAAATAGGCCAGATTAACTGGCACTTTTAAAAAGTCAAGAACTAGGTGCATGTTCCAAAACAAAGTCCTATGGAGAAGAACATGCAAGAAACTCCATGGATACATTTTTTCCTTTGTTTTTTTTTAAATTATGTTTGTTTATTTACAGTAGGTATTAAGAGATGTGAGGACAATGTAGGTTAACGCATAAGGCATCACAAATAAAGAAGTAATAGGCCCAGAATATTGCCATGTCAAAAACTTATATCTACTAGGAAGTTATGCTATATTAATGCATCAGTGCTTACATGGTGCTCACATTTTGTCATTATTGTTACAATATTATTTTGCTGTCTATCATTTGATTAGGTACCTACTTTAAATTTATACAATTCAAGTATACCACAATTGAATATGATTTGATTTGGAATAACATTTGCTAGATATAAATGTCAGCGAAGAATTAAATCATAATCATAAAATATCAAATTGTAATGCCAGTGGGATGCACTAAAAAGCTAGAAATAACTATTTGGAGACGGTGCCACTGTATTTACATTATGTTAGGACAACTTCTTTCGTACTACCTACCGCTACTTACTTGAATTGAAACTGACTCCAGATTAAATAAATTATAAGGCAGGTAGTTCTTTCTAACTTAGTGCACCCAGGTATTTTTGAAGTCGGTTAAATTAATTTTTTAAAAAATCTTGTTTTTAGTGATAAACTTCGTACTTATTGAATTGCTTGTAACTGTAAATAGTCCATCTTTCAAACTACTCTTATAATCTGGAAGAACATCCTTTCGATATAAAAAAAGTTTTTTTAAATCGGTTTATAAATGCCGGATTCCCTTTGTCCCACTGCTCTTTAGATCAGCAACGGGCGAGCCATTACTTCAGCTGTGCCCAGTGCTGGGCCCGGCAGCCCAGCGGCGGCACCGCTCCGCCACCGCCACCGCCACCTATTGTCAACGTCTCGAACGACCACTCACACAGCCGCGAGTGCACACACGCCCGTGCGTCACTGTGACATCACTTTACTTTCAATGTATACTATAATCAACGAGATGGACTATAAACGACCGGAACGTCTAGACCTGCCGCTCCTCCCGCGCTTACGTGACTTGCGGGGCTGCGAGGCGGCATCCTTGTGTACTGTGACGGCTCAAGTTACTCTAGACAATTGCACAATGAGCGGTTCAAGTGCTGCTCGTGCAAGTGAGTGCCATTGTTTTTCACGTGGCGCATTTTTTCCTCGCGTTTCGGCGGCAAACAGCAGCCAATGGGGAACGCGTGCCGCGCCCATTGGCGGAACGCGCGTGGGCGGGACGTGATCGCGAAATGTTCGAGCCTTTTCGCGCTATACACTTGCGACGTTTGAATGTTTGTTTTTAGAATATTAGCAAATATGTCACCGACGTATTCATAGATATAAATATTGCTTCGTTTTCCTGTAAATTAATCAAGCGTTTAACAAGTTAAACAGGGTGATTGATTCAAAGTTGCAAATCCGAAACTAGAGAAAAGCGAAAAATCCTCAAAGGAGGTTGAAAACCTTGAAAATAAGTTTTGTGACAAAAATATCCTCGCAGAGAATTGAACAATATATCGTATACTATAGAGGAAATAGGTACCTACTACAGTTTGTGTTTTCACAAATGATAATTTAACCACTAATAATAGGTTCGTGTAATAGCAGTGGAACTTACTAGTGAACGTGATTTGATTGACTGTGAATTACATCAAATACCGATGTTTAATAATTAAAACATTTAGTGTGTGTGTTACTAATTATAAAAACAATTAACTACGCATTTGATTTTTATATGAAAATAACACAACACAACATTACGAAGCTACCAACATTAAAGCAAATAGTGTAGGTACATACATTTTGTATTTAGCGCACCTACCTGTAACAGAGGTCACTACTACACACCTGCTAATTTAAGACCTATATGATTTTAATACCCTGCCTACCAGCATTTAACACATCCGGCTACACTACAACAACAGTGTTATGTAGACAAGAAGAACATAACCGCGCCTCTATGTTCAGATGTTATCTGGCAGCAGTAAAGATATACCTAACAAACCGAACAATACGAGTCATGGCCACGAGTATGACAAAGTCGCCAGAATTTAAGTGGTCACCCGGACTGGCCTTCTAAAGAACGTTGACGAATACCGGCTGAAAATGTCTATGATATGATTTTAATCACCACTGCTGTTGCGTCTTGTTTAGCACTACATTTTTTTAAACAAGTACGTTTACAGACATCTTTTCTTCGTCTCCATATTCCAGTGTCCAGAAGGATGTGGAGCAAGAGTTTAGAGCGTCGTAAATGGACGTTGCGCGCGCGCACGAAATAACAATAAATATCAGGGAACAGCTCACAAGTACACACTGCGCCGCCATGGGAACGACGCGGTGGCCACACGGCGGCACCGTCAGCTCACGACGCCTCTCCTCGCCTCTGTGGGAGTCTGGCGATCCGGAGTCCAGACCGAGCCAAGGACGTGGAGGCTCATGAACAGAAACAGTTTTTAACGTAAAACACACACAATAGGTGTAGGAGCAATACGAGTACTACAATACGTGTAATACAATATTTAAAAACGTCAAAATAACATTAAACTTAAACGGTTTTATTCTATACTAGTATTCCCGTTATAATGGTCGAAATATGACCATAATTCTTTTAAATTTAAATTTTAAATGTCATTAAGGTTTTATTGTCAAATACTATTTGAAACTGGCACGCAGAATGCACTATGGAAGTACCGCCCTCCTTAAACAAACAGTCACCGTTTGTCAGTCAGTCAGTCGGTCGGTGTGATCGTTAAAAATGTGTGTTTCAATTCATGGTAGTGTGTGTAATGTATAATTTATTGATTTTAATGTATTTCTAAGTAGTGTAATATAAAAATATTAGCATTTTGTACTCCTTCTCTATATAAACTATAAGTGTGCCAAATTTCATACTCCTCCGTCCGCGCAATTTCCGTTATAAGCGGTTGAAAGATTTTGCTTCACGTATTAATATTATATATATAGAGAACTAATATTATATAATAGAGAAGCGGCTGCGAATGGAAACGGAGGTCACACAAAACCAGTTCGGATTTATGCCCGGAAGAGGGACTGCAGATGCCATATTTGCCATTCGACAGTTAATGGAAAAATACAGACGTGATTCGTGGCATGTACAGAAACACGGTTACCAGGGTGAGATCTGCAGCTGGAGTAACGGATGGATTCGGAGTAGTGGTCGGTTTGCACCAGGGATCGGCCTTAAGCCCATACCTCTTCCTGTTAGTTATGGATGCTTTGACATCGGCCCTACAGGAAGAGGCGCCCTGGTGTATGCTCATTGCCGACGACATTGTACTTATTGAGGAGGATGGGGCATGGGATGGGGATGGGGACGAAATGAGCTAAATATAACCGGTTCCGCTGGTTCCACTCCAGATGTCTACTCACGTCGTGTGACGTCAAACCGATGGCTCGGGCGCGGCTGCTCGGTGTAGTCTGGGTGCAGCCAGACATATAATGTCACTAGCTTTGAAAAGTCAGCTTCACATTTTCTCCGTGCAATGCTCCATCTCGAGTTTCTGCGATGTAGATCTAGTGCTGCAACAGAAGTGTATCGTTACTTGTTTAAACATAACAGTAATGACGTGTGTTTGTGAAAGCAAAGCCGGTGTATTCCGGAAGTTGCCGTAGAGCGTAGAGCGTGGCAAATAAAAATAAAAGCTTCCGATTGAGTTGCGCTCTACCCCTATCTTCCGCGTCACCGGTGACAACAGGGCTGACTCTATGTGAAACATTTTACAGACTAATATTATGATCGGTTAAAACTATAGACAATTAAAATAAATTCATATGTATTGAGAATCCTCAGTTCTATCAATATTTGTAACTTTTTGGCTTTCTGGCTGGATATAATGATAATACTGATTTAATAAATACTGTACTAAAACGAAGTCAACTGCAATTTTGTTAGATAATAATCAATTTAGTCGATTTTAATAATAATGAATCATGTAATTATAGACATTTTGTAAAATCCTATCATGTCGCCCACTCGGCAGCCCTGCACAGCGGTGCTGCACGGGTCTTTCGCATTTAAATCAGCGACGCCCTTCGCGACACAAAACAAACTCAATATCGGGCGAGTGTCCTCCAGGCACGTGGCGCGGCGCCGCCTCCGTGCCCCGGCCCTCAGGAAGAAACCCCCGACACTTCACCACTCGGTGCAGCTTCATCACACTCATCAGGAGGTTACTTACCTACCTACTGGTAATAAAATAATTGATATACTTTCCTATCTTATTAATGTGGTCAGAAGCCTGAAAAATTCTGACGAATGGTCTGACTCGCTTTTGATTATTAGTTAAGTAGAAGTACTTATTAGTTAAGTTTCGGAGGGTAGATGCTATTCACTACTCCGTGTAATGTATCAGGAGGGTTTCTGAATAGGGCAACACAATAATAAATATTAAATGGGTAGGAAACATTCATGTCGATGTCTTAAATTGGCATGTAACTAACTAAACTATGTCTATAATTAAATATTCCAATTAACTAGAATCGTCCGAGTGATAATCAAATCTGAAAATAATAATTCGTGATAGAGTAGTGCGACACTATCTTTACACTACGTTCGTAGGCACCTACCCACCGACTACCCCTACTTATTTAATTGGCATCGACTCCAAATGAAATAAATTACGAGGTCCCTAGTTATTTCTTGCTTTAGTACATACAGGTTTTTTAAAGTCGGTTCATTGTTTTATACATTTTCTAGTCAATGAAGGGATATGAGCAACTTCCACAGGTCTGATCGATTCGAAATTTGGTATGCTTCTACTTCAATGATATTGCATTGTTTAAATCTGTGTCTTTAAGTTACGTAGTAATATTTTGACGAAAAGGTAGTCGTATCATGGGTTCTTAAAATTTTCAATTTATAGCTATTTATTCCAATTGTTTTGAATTAGCTACGTTGAGTAGTAGCGTAATTTATAAGGAAGATGTAGTCTTTACAAAATAGCAAGCCTTTTTGTTATCAAGGAAGTTGATGAGCAATAGCATATTTATGCTAATAGGACTAACTTAATCATTTGATTAATTTAGTTCGAGAGACTTTTATATTTAGTGAATCTATGAGTACTTATACAAATTTCGCCTTGATAATCCTAATACTACTCCAAACATAATTATTTCAACAGCATAATATCATGTAAATAATGAAAACTCGGGTGTGTAGCCTTCAATTAATAGCATTAAACAATCACGTCTCGGTCGTTTGTGATGCAAATGCAGTGATCTCGGGCACGCGACGCGGACGCGCCACCGCCGACGACGCGACGACGCGCCGCGGCCGCGCGAGCGACAACACTCCGCCGCTGCCTACTTCAACAGTTCCACTTTGAATGGGAGAATTAATTGGGAAAGGTGTCTCGCTAATTGAATTCACTCCTACTCTGACACCCCCATTGTATTTAGACAACTTGACAATATAGTAGGTGGATAAAGGTGAACACACACGGCCTCACGGACTGTGCCTTCATACCTATAACAAAATTGCAAATACCTACTGTGCAATTGATTTATTTCCTCTGCATTGTACATACACATATATAATACTCTACTAGATACTTAGGTCTCTATTGGCAGTCCTACTTTCAATATTAGCTCTACCTGGCCCAATGCCTATCCTGTCGGCATTTCATCCTGTCGTAGGCCTGCCTGTCTTAAGTGTAATTTTTAATTTATAGATATTGGTGAAGCAGTGATAGCCGATTGGTTAAGCACGCGTCTTGCGGCCTACCAGGTCTCGGGGTCAAACCCCGGCTCGAACCTCTGGATTTTTCGAAATCTATGTGCGAATCATAATTTCTATATGATTATCACTTGCTTACGGTGAAGGAAAACATCGTGAGGAAACCCGCATGTCTTAGAAGATTTAACCAATTTTCGAAAGACATGTGAAATCCGCCAACCCGCACTGGGCCAGCGTGGTGGATTATGGCCTGAATCCCCCTCGTGTTGAGGGGAGGCCCGTGCCCAGGAGTGGGACGTCAAAAGGGCTAAAATTATTATTATTATTATTAGATATTGGTGAGTAAATAAAAACAAAAATCGTTCATTATTAAACCTTCATTATAAAGCTTTCGAACAAACAATGGCATTGCAGCCATTATTGCAGCATTGAGCGCACCATAAACACTTCACAGTCGATATCTCAATGCAATAGGGCGTCAATCAATCGGCGATTGCGCAGCGGTCGCGTGTCGATAATGATTTGTTTGTCAATAGCGCAGCGACACAGGCCACGTAGCGTTGTTCCTGGCTCGCCCGCCAGGCCGCCAGCCCGCCAGGCCGCCAGGCCGCCCGGCCGCCGGGCTGCGCGCCGCGACACGCGCCGTGGGAGCCGGGCGCGGCCGCGGCGGGGGCCCGCGACCCGAGACCTGTGACTCGATTTAATAGCATTTGTTTGTCGCACGATTCGTTATACGTCAATATTTATAAAGAGCTATATTGTTTATAGAACTTTAATAAGAGGGTTGTTTGGGAGAGAATGGAATAGCTCGGCGTTGATTTCGGTCAACTACGTCCTGATAATTATTAAAAATAAATTATCAAAGTCAACTCGCTTCCTTAAATTTAAATTTGCGTAGCAATAAAGACCCTACAATCAGACATTAATGTGCAAAAGTAAGTTGACGCGTGGAATTGGCATCTCGGCGCGAGCCGGTGATCCCGGCCGGCAATAAGCCCGGATCAGCCCGGCTAATGAAGTCCGCGAACACGCGCCGATAGATGTCGTCGCTAAATTAAACTACTCCGCGAATACATTAGCGGGGCCCGGGCCCGGGCCCGGGGCTCGGACATGCGCCGCCGCTCCTACGAGTATTAGACATTTATTAGTTTTCGCTCGTCCTGTAATGACACGATTTGCTCAATTCATTATATAACGACTTTATACGTTCAAATAATAAAAAAAACATAGGGCGATTAATTTTAAATTATTCATTACTATGAACTACTTAGTTTCATAGATACATTTGCATCTAGGGACGAATTTCACAGTTCCGTTTTATTTTTATATTTTATTTATATTTAAATCGTTTCTTTATATAAGTCGTCGTAATACAGTTGTCATAATTTAGTTTTTACAGCTGTACCTGCAAAAACAAACTACTTTAATAGAGGTTTTGTTAGATAGTTTTATTAAACACCAAACCTGAATACCTCAACACTACAGAGTTGTAAGAAGTCTGTTGCTGAACACGCCATTTCTACCAGTCTCGCCATAGCGAGACTGGTAGAAATGGTCGTCATAACGAAGTCCTTTGAAACAACATTTTAGAACGCTGACAGCGACAAATAGTGACAGATAATTGGGAGAGAACCCGTCAGCGCCAACTGCCCCGACAATGTGCTGGGCGGCTGGGCGGCTGGGCGGCCGGCGGGCGGTGCGGCCGCGGCCGGCCCGCGCCCGGGCGAGCTCGCGCGCTCGTAATTAAAGGGCGACGAGGCGCGAACGCCCGCGCGCCCTCACGTCACACACAGCACAAACAATCATACACGCATGTTTGCCGCCCTGCTACTTAACACTTGTTGTAAATTCTCAATTATCATGCAGATTAAAATGTTGATAAATATACGCATTTTATATTATCTAAAACATATTTCGATTTGTGTGCCATCACATGCCCTCGTATATGGTATAAACCTGCCAGCACGCAAACCAATCCATAGACGTAGTGAGTACCTAACTACTATTGGCTCTTCGATGGCAATACGCGATGTTATCTGCTTTCATAGAAAGATATCGAGACGAGCAACCTATGGGATGACGATGTATGAAATGAAACACGGCATTGTGTCCCTGGATTATATTCCCATAATAGTGTCGGCATAGAACCCTTGGCGCGATCGGTCACGGCTGCCGGGCGGCGGCCGCGGCACATTGTGACGTGTGCTCTAATTATTCACACCCGCCGAATATCGAGATTTATGTGTGGGACAGAAAATTATATGTCGAGACGTGTTCTCTACCATTCGATTCCAATGCCAACAAAATTTAATGTCTTTTGAATTGTCTGGTATGACGCAACTAATAGATCAAATAATATACCTAATCATTTAGTTGCGTACGTTTTAATAACAACGTAATAACCAGAAATAAGAAAGATAGGAGGCTAAGATAAGTGAAGGCATCTGCCTTCCCTGCCTTCCACTCTAAATAATTATCAGCGCGTCGTGATGGCATATTTAGAATTATGAATTGTCAAATACTTACCTTCTCTTCCCATCTGATATTGAGTTCGTAGATTATCTTAGTCTCCTACCTTTCTTATTTCTGGTCGGAAGTGGTCCATAAAACAACTGCGAGCTTATCAACTTGCAATTTACAATGAGATGAATATAATGTGTAGTATGTATAATCATGGTTGTTGTTTTTATCGAGGTGGCTACCATTGCATGATTCATCATATCCAAGCGCTGGTGACAGGAGCGCGGCAGTAAATATAGCACAGTGTCACCCCCACCTCAGCCGTCGGTCACCCGCATATCATTCACATGCAGTATTGCCTGAAACACATTCGCTGAATTCTGAAAATATTAAGAAACGTAGCTTTTAACGGCATGGAAAGACAAGGCAAAAGAGCTTAAGTGTCAAAACCCCCGACGAAAAAAGAGGGGTTTTACAAGTTTAACGTGTGTATATGTGCAGTGTATATCGCGCCCAAGCGGATGAACCGATTTTTATTTAGTTTTTTTTGTTCGAAATATATATTGATAGAGAATGTTCTAAGCCATGTTTCAAGGAAGTCGGTTTAGCCGTTTGAAGATTATCAGCTCTTTTGTAGTTTATGAAGGAAATTAAAACAACTTTCACGGGTCTGATCAATTCGAAATTTGTTACCCTGTTTCTTCAATTGAGATTGAGATTCTTTAAGACCTTTACCTGGTGCTGTAACATCACCTGGAATCTGCAGGATACGCTACTCCTCACGTATCGTGTTTATCCATTATTCCAATGAGCCCATTGGAATAATGGATAAAATACTGTCGATCGTAGCGTGGCTACTAGTGATACATATAAAGTTTAAATTTGATTAAAGCGTCGTCGCATTAGGGGCTTTTTAATATTGTCAATTTAGATTATTATTTTTGTATTTTGATCGATCTGAAGTATCGAAAGGATGAGGATAATTCGTTCAACAGAAACTAGGCACTATAAGCAAAATAGGGTTTACAAAGTCTTTGAATGACCAAATTATTGACCAACGTGCAATGACATACCAGAGGACATGGCCAATCTGTCACCACGAGGCAGTGATACCTGGCAACCCCGCCGGGCGCCGGGTGACCGGCGCACAAACAACTCTCGATGTATGCAGAGCGTATGCGGGCGCGCACGTAACGGTGGCGCGCGGAGGTTTCGAGAACTCATCAATATTTGATCCGCTCCAGCATTTGCGTTGTAGATGCGCTGACGCAGGCCCCAGCCTCCAGCTTTTCGTCTCATTGTTATTCTTGTTTGTCAAATAAGTCGCTCCTAAAATACTATGCACTGGGAACCGTTGCTAACACCGCTTGAGAATGTTCTGAGAATGTCCATTGTAGGCATCCAATATTTGGTGTTTGACGATCCATCCCTATTTAATTGTTCAATACCTGCGCCTGCGTCGTATTGTCATGTTACCTACATTTTTCCGTAATATAGTTCCTTTGGTCATTTGAAGTAACTAGTTACTTACAGGCAAGTCACACGGAATACCATGAAGATGATATATTTTTTTGCATCAGATCTTGTATTCAGTAGTTTATACAGCGAGATACCACACAGCAATGCGCTAGTACTGCAAATGTAAATAATTATGTGTAAATATAGCATATTTAACATTTGCAACCATCCAGCCCAAAGTTTAACAGTGGGTTCCCGACATTGACCCTGGCTGCCACTATACTGGCGGATCGCTGAACATCCAGCGCCGGTTACATAATAACGGAAAATCGCGCGCTACTCCGCACCCGTCGCATTATGCAAACATTACCCCCGAATTGAAATGTACCTACCTACTCATTACAGAATCAGGGCTAGGTGACACGTATTTTATTAGCTCGAATCTGAAAGGAAATCGAATGTATGTGAGTAGCAGTAGATGAGTAGGTCTTATAAGTATGCCTTAATTAAATGTTACAAACAACACAAAATAATTCACCTTCAACTCTTGACAGTGCAAACATCACGTGTTTATTTATCACCTTTAAAAATGCCAGGAAACTGACATATAATAGGATTTGTGATAGTTGAGAAATCACTGTTATTACTTTAACTAATGGGTGCGCCCGCGGCAGAGCCCGGCGCGGCACTTCGGGGAAGCAGCGACCTTCATTGAAGAGGTAAAAAATTGACTAGCCGCGAGTCCCGTTGCTACCTGTCGCCGCGCGGCGGGCCTATACTACACGTGTTTTATCTCATCTTCATTTTTTACAACATATACAGTTGCCCGAATTTTTTGTTTATATTTTTATGCGTGAATTAATTCAATGTTAATTTTGGTGGACCCGGTGTTTGTGAAACCATTGTTTCGAGGGTCACGTCGCTGATAGCTATCGCTCTATGGGGTGAGTTCAATTACTCCTGTTTCTAACCGACTTCAAAAAGGAGGAGGTTCTCAGTTCGTGAGTATTTTTAAAAAAAATACCAGTTACTTTCCAACGCAAAGAGTAAGCAGTAACTCAAAATTATATAAGCACTTTCTACTGCAAAGAACATCTGAACCTTAAATTCATTATATGAAATGAGATCACGTATGCAGAAAAAAAAAAATCCGATGTAGAAACGACACCTTCCATACTTCTTCTAAATCATTTGTGAAAGAAGGATGGAAATTAATATTTCTGATATCACACACTTAACGTCAATTGTGAATACCCTCATGTGGATTGTATATTGTTTATAAAATATAAGTAAGTATATTTATCATAGTATATCAAAATCTAAAATTTTACATCAAAAACATCCCGTTCATAGGAATGATCACCTGTGTATCGTGGTTATGTCACGTAGAGCAGGTGATGTAGAGCGGCCCGGGCGCACAAAGCCCGGACACAATAGCTGAGCCAGCCTCCCCTCATCTCGCTAGATCTAACTCAAACTCAAAAAATCAACGCGAACCTATTGCCCACCGATACAAAACCCCGCAGCGCCTAACAGCAGCCATTTCTTTAACTTCTTTACGGATAAAAGGATCTCTGCGTGATGTATGGCAGCGTTGTCTCTGCGCCCGGAGAGACTTGATTTATTTCCTACACACACTGCTCTCTCGCTTTCATAAAGATACTCACAACAGTTCCAATGACAGTGGTTCCAGTGACAGAGCGAGATACAATTACAAAACTGTATGGATATTAGGTTTTTAACCGACTTCACAAAAGGAGGAGGTTTTAAAAAAATATTTTTATTTGTAAGGATATACTTTCAGATTGGTTCCATAGAAATCAAAATCGGTGCAGTAGTTTGTGGCATATGAACTACTTACGGTTGCCAGCAATTCAAGACGTAGATTCGATATTTCACCAAAATTCAAGAGTATCGTGTTGGATTCAAAGCTTAGGAATTACTCTGCACTCTTAGTCAAACTAATCGCAGACACATAAATTAAGTGAGTAAAGGGAAGGTACTAAATAATACAACTGTTTTCAATATACTAATGAACTAATAATGTTTACTAAAACTATGCAATCGGTGCAATACTATTGAACTTTGGGTAAATATCGATGTAGTAAAACTATCGACAGTATCGACAGTGATTGCGTAAAATACGCCATAATAGTGTTAGTATCGATACTGTCGATAGTATCTATACCCAATAGTATTGATACTAACGATAGTATTGCACTTTATCAATAGTATTGCCCAATTTCTTGGATAGATACTATCGATAGTATTGTAAAATTTCAATAGTATCGATAGGGCTATCGATATTCTGACTATTTTTCGATGTCACGATAGTATCGACAACCTATCGATAGTCGGGCAACATGTCAGTAGCGCATTGCGCTACAAAGCTGCAGTGCATTCAGTGCATTACACAGTAGCTAGCGGATATGATTAAGCGGCGGATAGTAAATCAATGTTGTATCTCAGCTAGCGTATTGCACATGTTCAGCTCTGATACATTAGTTGTCCACACACACAGAGCTGATGCTATTCCGCTATAAGCATCTCCCTTATTTAATTTTTATCTCATGTAAAACGTATCCCATATACGGATTTGTATTTACCTATTTTCAGAATTTTTTTAGGTTTTTAATAAAGCAAAAATTGATAATAATTATATTTTTGCAGTAGTTTTGGGTCTTATTTACTCCTGTATTTAATTGGAAGGAAATACCGACAACTTGATGCTAAGGTTCCAACAGCTACCTATTCGACTTGTCTTCAAATAGTATCATATCATCTCTAGATTGTGGCGCGGGTCACCCTATTCCCTCTATTATGGTTGAGGAGAGTGATGCCGCTTTTCAAGTCACGCTCGTGCGCGGGTGCTGCTTGTGGGGATTGGTCCCCTCACTTTCCTCTTAACCACATTGTCGTTAAATTCTATTCATTTACTTAGCATGGAAGGCATCACACCAAAGCAATTGTCTTATTATCCACCTGTGTTTTATTAATTGTTAATTTGGTTTGTAAACGCTTAATTTGATGTAAGTATGAGTAGAAATACACACCCCACTAAACTAGCTTTCTCATTTCATTTATATTCCTAAATCTGAGAGAGATTTGATTATTATTTTCTATTACTTATTTAGTGACAATGGTGTTGCCTGCTCATATTTTCTTATGCTGTTCCTGAGAATGTACACCATATTTAATTCATTGAAAAGAGTAACCATTGAGTTTCTTGCCGGATCTTCTCAGTGGAAGCAGCATTCCGAACCGGTGGTAGATTCTGACTATTCATAAATGCTTTGTTGGCGTAAGCCAATAAAAAAAAAAACATTATTCACGTAAGTGAATAAAAATAATTATAATTTTGAGTTTTCTTTTAGTTTAGTAACGCATCGAAACGCGGCTGTTAGCCGCGGCACATCTGTCGTCCAGGTTGGAGAAGGGATGCTGCGTAGGGAGTTTATACCTACCTAACTAACTATACATTACAAGGTCACCATTAAGATAACGCTACGCTGGCCTCCGTGAAAATGTATACTGACTGCGGCAGCACAAAGGAGGATCTCCCCACAAATATTGAAGAGTAAGTTAGCATCAACCTAGCAAGCCTTGTATTGTAGCTTGTAGCGTTTAAAGATTTAATTGTACCAAGTAAACAGAACATAGCCAATAAGTATTATAAGGGGCATCGATATCTGCGGGGCGCGTACGCATATGAGTGAACAATTGACAATAGGGCGCGCGCTGAAACAAAACTACGAGTGGCGAACAAAACGGTCGGCGTTCATTGTGGCGAGCCGCAGCCATAAGTTACACGCGTATGAGCCGTCGTTATGGGAAATAAAAGAGGAGAGGAACAATAGCGCGGTCAATACGGTAGCCGGGATTTGCATATCGCGCATCGACTCCTGCGCACCCGACCGCCAGCGCCGCCACTGCCGCCGCGCCGCTCCGCCCGCCTCCGTGTCCGCGATCCACTGAACTAGTCAGGGATGATTCTGGCCATATTTAAGTGTGGGTATTAATTTTTTTTGAGAACAAGTGGCGATAAAGGCAGACAAAGTTAAGGTAATTAATTGTTTTTAATTTTACAGGCAAAGTAACCAGAGCAGCCATTGAATTGAGAGCACAGATTGAGAGACATACTAACTCCTTATTACGGTAGGTAGCGCACGATTGATAGTACCTTGATTTGACAAATTAACTGTCAATGTATGTTAATTAACTGTCACTGTTTTGTATATTTCAGACGACAGACATACAAAAGAACTTTCTTCTAGACATCAGGAATTACCGCCAAAGTCGTTGCGGTCGTCTTTATTAGAGAATGAAAAGCTATAAAATAAAAATCTAACCTAACTTTCTTCTAGTGTTTACTTTTCTATTAGATTATCTATTGCCTTTATAGCTAGCCACCGATGTATTTCTAGAAACAATTAGGGACATAATATTGTTCATCATATACCTACATGTCTATAATAGTTTTCGCACATCTAGGAAAATTGCAACCACACATTGGACATGTGTCTGTTCTGTTTCAAACTAGTTTTAATTTTTCTGTATTCCTCCCTTGTAGGAATATCATTGACTATACATACTCGTACATGGCAAATACATTACTCTACATAAATTATCTCGCACTGTTTTAAACACTTTGTTTACCTTACATTAGATGGATTGAGACCATATTGAAACGCTGGTGCTGACCACGCATGCCGATAGGCTAAGACTCATCTCGTTACGACCCTCTTAAACGGTTAAAGATGTTTATTTTCTCAAAAGATTATTAAATATCAATTACAGAGATTACCTATTTGTTAAAACATAATGTGTACCAAATTGTAAATAAGCAAGGGATAAAAAAAGGTTTGCGAGAGCAGATACATGCAATCGATGCGATGGGGATTCTTAATATCGAAATAAAAATGAAAAAATAACATTTATACTGAACAGTCTAAAGGTGTTTGGAGCAGTGTCAGCCGACTGGTTACGCACTCGTCTTGCGCACACAAGGTCCAGGGTTAAAACCACTGCTCGCACGTGTGTGAACGAGGCTTAATTTCAATATCATATAATTGCAGTGATGGTAAATGTCAGCCAAATGGAATTACTCCTATCTCCTGCACTAAGTGAAAGCCTGCATCTCAGGAGATATAATTCAGCCGTTACTTAAATAACAATCAACAATGCACTATGAGAGGTAATATTGTGTAAACATAACGTTATGTATGATATTTCCTCGCTCCCATATCCGCGGGCCGTGGCAACCCTGCGCGGCTGCGCGCGCGCCGCACAAACGCAACGATTGTTGTTTATCGGCGCGCACACGATATTCTCACTAGCTTTTGTTCTCAAACAGTAAAATTGAGATGGTTTTTTATTTATTTCCTTAGGCTGTACCTACTTGTATTTAACTATATTAAACTTAAATACCTACTTATTATTATCATATATGTACATAATATAAAAAAATATCTACATCGAGTAGGTGAGTGAAATAGGAAAATAATCTGTTTCAATTTCATCAGTTTCTTTGAAACTGATCTGTAAATGCTTCCTACTGGTAACCTATCCACTGGCATGGATGAATCATGTACTGATGATGCTACTGTGATAGGAATAAGTGTACCACCCGACTTCGCCTTATTTTTTCAATAAACAACATGTAAAATGTCCAAAGCTATAAATATTGAAATGTCGTACGTCATCATCGGTGGGTCACGTGTCGCCACGTGAGCCATTTCCATGCATTTGAATTGAGTGACAGCTCGGAGATTTTCCAGAATAATCTCCTACTCAGGAGCGGCTGCTACCACCTGCAGTCCTTCAGACGCCCGCTGCTCGCCCGCTCGCGGCCACCACCCACAAACACTGCATCAGCGAACATTCCAACATACTATTATAAAAGTTGCTTTAGTCAATAGACACTTTCATTAACATTAAAGTCGATTAAAAATAATACATGAGTAGGAATTATAACTAATAAACGTAGGTAGGATCTATTCACATTTTAAAGTATTTTACCAAATATTTTGCTAAATCGCAAAATGGGAGTAGTAAATAATTAAATGCAAATGAGCGAGTGAACCAGATGCCTACTCTGTAAAAATTCTAATCGGTTGATTGATTTGTTTAATACCTGAAGCTGTTTTTCATGCCGTAGGTAGCAGAAGAGGCGGCGGCGATACTCCGATAACATTGTGCAAGCAAGAACAACTAGGTAAGTAATTGACCATTTTATCGGCTGCAATCACCAAACGCTCGCTGAGCGCCGCGCCCGCGCCGCCCCGCCCCGCGCGCCACTGCCGCGCACGGCCGACGGCTCCAGGGATGCTTTTTGCCCCCGTGTCCCGGTGTAATTCCCAAAATGGCCCCGCTCTAATGTATAATTCAATTGATTTTATTAGGAGTTTTTCAGCGGCGGGTCACCATAACACTAAATACATATGTATGGGCGCTCTAATAAATTGGACGGAGCCAAGTTTTTACAGATGGCCTCGGCCTCGGCCTGCGTTACCTTTTGGTGAAGCTGCGTCATCCCACAATCTATTGACTTAATTAGTGTGCCCATAACTCCCTTCGGAAGCCAACACTTAGCCATTAGTATAGGCATATAGTGGCGCGTCATCGCTATAAAAGGGTCAAGATGCCACTGAGATGCTGGTCGCGCGCCTCAATGAATAACGTCGCAACACCTCTATAAAAGCGTAGCGACGCCATTATGTAGAGACGCCATTGCGTTAGACGTCACTATGACAAATTTCGAAGCGCCCATATAGGGAATTCAGGACGCCTATACCCTTAAAGGGGACGCGATGCCTCTATGAAGCGTTGTGCCGCTACTGTTAATGGTATCGGTACGCCTCTAAGTATCCGGACGCTTATATAAAAAAATCGCGTCGCCTCTGTAACAGTGACGCAACGCGCGTATATAAACGCGTAGCTACGCCTCTATAGAGGCATCGTGACGGCACGTCTCTACAAACGCGTCATAGCGCCTCTATGAATGCATCGAGACTCCCCTATTGGAGAAGGTGTCACAACGGCACTATGACAGGATTCGCGTTGAATTTATGGAAGCGTCAGGATGCCATGCTCTGAAACTGTCGTGACGTCTAGTTGAAATCCAGATTAAAAACCACCAACGATAAGTTCAACAAAATTCAAAAAATATGGTGCTACCTTACTTTTTTATCCACATTTATGGCGATATGTAGGTACCCAATTGGGCATGTGCCATAAGATAGTCTTCTATTTTCGAAGTATGGTAAGAACTCATAGCCATCACATAAAGCATGACATAAATTATGCAATTGTTGTGTCGACTTCTATAGGTTCCTATTTTTTATATAAAATGCTCCGTAATAGCGGAAGTATGCAATCCGCGGCACGCGACCAGCGGATGATCGGCGACTTTTTTACGAGGACAAAACATCGCGGAAGTTATGTTTCAAGGGCATTACGCACAGATCATTAAGCTCTATTCTCCTCTCCTAAATGAAAGCACAACTATATTTATTACTGTACGCTTTGACAATCCTGTCCGGCGGCGGTGTTTGATCTGGAACGCCCCCGCGAAAAAGGGCACCACACTAAAAGCGACCGTAACTTGAGGAGTTGGAATTGTTTTTGGGAAAACTATAGAGATGAATTCATTGAGGGTTGTCAGCCTAAAGAATTATCTTTTGGAAAGTTATATTGTCATTATTTTATGACGTCTTCATCGAGGGTGGGATTGGACACAGCGTGCCCGCCAACGGTGAGGAAACGTGTAAATTCATACTAGATTAGTTCCAAAGAGGGCAGAACGGAATTATTGCTTGTTTTATAACCCTACAACAAAATGTTTTCTCAGAGTGAGAAGAGCGAGTAGAACTTTTAATGTATCTACAGAACAATTATTTAGGTTAAATCATCGATAAGTGAGTAAAACACCACCTATATTTTTATCAGTAGCATTTGAAAGAAACAATAAAATAAAAACCGGCCAAATGCATGTTGGATTACGCAAACTATAGAGTACCGTAGACATCCCACCTTTTTTCAATAATATGGAACCCTAACAATAAACGTGATGGTTCATTTTGATGTGACATATCCAATGCGGCGGGTGACGTAATAGTACAATGCTATCAAATGGTTGTTAATTTCACCATGTTTTCAACGTTCGAATAGCTAGGTCGTGAATAGACCAATGGGGTGCGTGGTTTCGAAACTCAGCGCGAACCTAGCTTTCTTGATTATTTTTAAATTTGAGAATGTTTTAATATAAATAAGAGTATTCTATAATCAACCATAATATTATGTATGTGAGTTGGAGTTACAGGATGAATCTTACAACTCACATGAGGAAGGAAACTTTGGAACTCAATATTTCGTGAACGGGAAGTAATTTTGAAAACTGTCATACAAACCTCAAAATGAATTTAAAATCTCATCTAACGATGCCCCACTCGAGGGGATGAATAAACATTTTTTTCACTCACGCTTCTCATGAACGGGAAGTAGCCTAGAATAACCTCTGCTGTGAGTTGGTGAGCAGTAGGGTATCCTGCAGATTCCAGGTGACGCTCCAGCATCAGGTAAAGGTTACCTTGTCCTTGCAATATCATTGAAGAAACAGGGTACCAGATGTCGAATTGATCAGATCCGTGGAAGTTGCTCAAACCCCTACATAAACTACAAAATCAAATACAACGCTGGCGTACGTGCGCCTCTCCGGCGACTACTGGAGATATATAACTCTTATTTTTCCGATATGGACATTTTCTCACTCTCAGAGCTTCCTTTCAAGAGACTGCTCATTAACAAACTCACTATGGTTACTCCTAGTACTCCATAATCATTAAAACTGGCTCTTCAAGCAAATACAAAAAAAAAAAAAAATTGTACCTACCTTTATAAATAAACTCATCATTCCCTAGTTTAATTCTATGTGCATGCAATTTAATATTTATTTCATCCACTTAACTCGTGGACATTGTTGTGGGTTACGTGTTTAGTTTATTGTTGACATAGTATTGTAAGTTTAGTAACATGTAACATGTAACTGTTTTTTGTCCCAATAAAATAAAATAAAAATAAATAAAATAAAAAGAGCTGATAATCTTCAAATGGCTGAACAGATTTTCTTGAAACAGCTAAGAACACTCTCGATCAAGATACCTTTCAAACAATGACAACAAAATTAAAATCATTTAATCTGCTTGGGTGCTACGATGCCACAGACAGACACACAGATAGATACTCATGCTAAACTTTTAACATCCCTGTTTTTTTGGTCGGGTGATAAAAAGAGTGCAAACTGCGTTGACAAGTAGCAACCATATCTGAGAAAAAGTTTGTAAACCTTTTGCATAGTACTGTGACACGGGGTTTATATTAATAACTCAGGTTGCTTGGTAATATAAAATTTATTATAGTATTCACTTTTAATACATTTATTTAAATAATTATTTTATATATTCAAATACACTTCCTATCTTAGTGGTCTCTCGGTTGTCACTGCCAGCGCAACGCAGAGCTTTCAATTTCAAAAATTTATATTTTTCTTATGTTTAAATATTCTTGATGGCCAGGAACGCTTATTGCCAGTGGCCAGTGCGCCAACATGGACCTCCTTACAGTACCAAGGTACTTACTTTTGAAATTGGCGGTACGAAATAAAATAAGTATTGAAACATTGTGTTCAAGTTTCAATTCGACTTAGTTCTATGCCCAATGGTCATCCAAACTCCCAATTATTATTTTGGACTTCTTAATCACCATTTATAAAAAATATGTACGTTTGTACTAATATATTAATAGTGTACCTACCTACAACATGACTCCGTGCTGGAGAATTCCTATTTACAAGCCAGTATTACAACACCTCTACAAAATTAGCGTATTAGCGACATCTACACACAAAAACAGGAATTTTAACGAAGGTACAGAAAGGATCCCCACATTACAAACAAGTAACTCGAACTCTACATTTGTGTGAAGCAAACCCTACCTCGTTTAAGCAGTAAAATATAGATGGCGCTGTAGTTGCAGTGAGTCCAGCGTCAGTTGTACTTAATAATGAGATGGTTTCACCACATGCCACCCACTTAGAAACACCACCAATTTCACCATTAAAAACGATTACGATAATAAATCTGCTGAAGAATATAACCACCTGTTTACTGTCACCACCAAAGACAATGTCAGTGACACACGGTCACTACGGCAACAGGACAGCAGCTTGTCAAACTTATGACTAGGAAAACCGGAAACGTCTGCGTTTAACCATCTCCATAGCAACAGCTATTTGTTATACGCGCCCAGAACGCAAAAATAATAACAGTAGGCAACAGTAGGTATTCCCCGCGCAGGACACTGACTGTGACCGCGATACACTCGTGTCCAATACCAATAAGCTACTCTCAGAGCTCTCCTAGGCGAGTAGATCGAGCGTGATAAACAGCGCGGTCGATCGCGGCCGGTGACAGGTCAGTTCCATATTCAAATGTGTCGGTCAGCGTGCCGCGGGCAGGAGTGCGCGCCCCGCTTCCATGTGCTGCTTCCTGGTCGCCGCGTGCGAGGAGTGCTATTTCTTGGTGGTGAGCGCGCTGGCGCGGTGCCCGCCATACCCACAGGTGCGTCTTCTTCTTGTCACCGACGGTGCTACTCATAATATGTTCCCTAATCTTGAAGTATGATAGCCGCGATGGCCACGACGCTCTCATTATAAGGCATAGTGGTTTATGACACTTCTTCACATTTCGTTATAAACATTCGGTAAAATTGGTAATTTTTATCCCATTAAATGTTTTCGTTATGACCTTAGTTGCCTAAATCATGGGGTTGCATCCTCACGTCCTTGCAAGGGACGCCAAATATTATTATAAGATATGTATGAACCAATTCCTGAAATTGTAAAGTCTGTTAATCAAATAACTGTACATACATACTAGTGATGTAACGAATATTCGCATTCGCATTCGCGAATATTCGCATATTTTTTGACATTCGCATTCGCATTCGCAAGAATCTATGCGAATGTTTGGCGAATGTTTTTGAAAAACAAAACGGAAATTATGTATAGATGGATATGGCATTTAATACAACTGATAAGAAATATATATTTTTTCAACAAACTTGCTCGTAGGGTGGCCCTTATTGCACCGCTTTTAGGTTCATAAAGTAGCTTATTACGCACTAGCAATTTGGACTTTATATTTTTTTAAATCTTAGTATATAGTTATCCTCAAAATAGTAAGCATTTTTATAAAATAAGTAAACAATATTTATAAAATATTATAATAATTGTTAGGGGCTTTGCCATACCCATAGATAAATAACTGGGAAAATGCATGTCTCACTACACATACTATAGGGTTCCGTAGACATCCCGCCACTTTTCGATAATATGGAACCCTAAAAATAAATTAATGTCTTTTTTATTGCTATGAAACATCTCAACCGATTAATTTCTGCGAAATAAATAAACTATTGGCTGCCGTATGAAAAAAATATTAAGAAATTATGTTACTTAATTTATTAAACCTGCATTCATAGACATCTTAAGCAAAGTGACATAAACCTTTATTTTCTTTTTGGACTGATGAAAAGTTTTTATAAGGACATTTAATTCAAATAATTAAGTTGTGATTAGACTGGGTGCACAATCAGTGGTGCGTGGATTTGAGACTCAGTCCAAACTTCGTTTTTTTATATAAATTATATTTCGTTTTTAAAAGTAAAGAACTATTTATTTCCTATAATACACCATTTATAATGTGGTTCTAAGTTAAAGGATGGATCTCGCTACTCATGTAAAAAGGCCACTTTGGAGCTCAATATGTCGTGAACGGGAATTAATATTGAAAAACTGTCGAAGTAACCTTCAAATTATTTTTAAATACCTCACTCGGGGGGGTGATAAACATTTTTTTAATTCCCCTTTCTTAAGTACGGGTGGTATAATGAAATAACTTTGCTTTCAAAATTGAAATACACAGTTTTGTAGCGCCATAAACACATTTTTTTGCCAATTTGCAGTATAATATAATAGTCTCTGAATAAAATTACTGTGATATCAGAGGGACGGGCAGACGGAAAGACGGACGTGGCGAAACTATAAAGGTTCCGAGTTAAACTACGGAACCCTAAAAACTTACGGCGCGCCATCTTGTTTTATTTTTCATTCATCCTGCAATTCTCTAGGTCTTAAACAAATTCGAGAATACAAATGCGCTCTTTATTAACCCCCAAAGAAAAAAGAGGGATATTATAAGTTTAACATGTATTCGCATTCGCGAATGTTGAAGCCAAATATTCGCATTCGCATTCGCGAATGTCAAAAATTCAACATTGGTTACATCACTAATACATACCTATATGGTGAAATGTTCAATGATGCAACCTTGCGCGTGCCCCCAGGACCTGCGTCGCAATGAGCGTGTCGGTGCGCTCGGTGCTGGTGGAGGGGCCTCAGGCGCCAAAGCCCAAGGGTCCGTATACGTATGCTAGCACGCCGCGGGCTCTCTACAACAATGCAAAACTCAAGAAGGAGCCGTCCTGGTATGTGCTCACTTCTATTGCTATATTTGAATCGTATAAAACATTCCTGCTCATGATTGGTCATCGCATATTTAGCACACACTTACTTATACTTCAGTTTATCAAATTAACGTAAGTATCAGTAGTACTCACGGCGGTTAAGTACGCCGTGAGTACTACTGAACATATTGGTAGTAAACCGTGTCGGTACGAGGTCCCTGAAACTAATGCTAGCAACCTTGGACCTTGGCGTCATCGTGTTGGCGTGGCGTGTCGTGTCGTGTCGTTGTGACCTGCACGGCACGGGCACAGGTCGCGGGACCCTTACGACTTTACCCTTACCTCATTTGTACTAGGTGGTCTTCGAGCTAGCCAAAAAAAAGAAATTAACTTCTCTTTACTTGTCGTATTTAGTTAACAATCGTTGTATACATTTTTAATGTAATTGGAAATTAGAAATTTTTTGAAGGCGTTGTATTTAAAATTTTATACAAATTAACATGACTCACATTTTTAATAAATCTTAATTCCGTATGATATACTAATACTAGTAATACTCGTATAATATACTTCTAGTATAAAATCCAAGCGGATGTTACAAAATTTAACAGGAAAAGATGATTTGTTTATGTATTTAGTTATTAAATAGTGAAGCGGACAACTCATAATCTATAATTAGATAATACTAATATGTATTGCGGTTTTAGTCTCTCGATAAATGATTGGTAATTAATTTTAACTGTCTTTTAAATCACGGCGATCGTTTTTTAATTAATCAATAAACCAATTAAAACTGTTTAAATAACTAGCGCGAGTGATTCTCGAACAGTTGCGAGTGTATTATTGAGTCGCCACGAGATGCTGAGGCAAGTGAGTAAAGATCTTATTTACATATGGTATATTCTAGTTATTTATCTTTTAGTAAACTACATCGTAAATCTTTAATCAGTCTCCGATCCGAAATTATCCTACTATCCTACTAATATAATATTATAAATGTGAAAGTTTGTGAGTGTGGATGTATGTTTGTTACTCCTTCACGCAAAAACTACTGAACGGATTTGGATGAAATTTGGAACACAGATAGTTTATAACCTGGATTAACACATAGAATACTTTACCTAAATCTACGCAGACGAAGACGCGGACAGTAACTAGTAGTGGTCATAATATTTAAAAAAGTTGAAACGTTCGAAAAAACTGGCAAACGCCCACGGCTATTATGCTAGTTTGTACATAACAATTTCAAATGAGGATATTTTCTTGTTCCATACTTTTTAAAGCGTGATTTTTCAGTAGTCGGGTTTTAGTGTCTGAAATAGTTTTTTTGGGAGTTATAACAATGTATATATTTTTGAATTGTGTTAATGAGGCCCTGTTTATTTGATAGTATCACGGCATCATCTATACAAATAATCAAATAAAAAATAAATTTGATAATTACTTTGACCTCTAGCGGGAGCCATATTCAATTTAATGTAACGTCACGTAGCCTATAGCCAGCGGACGATCAAGGCACTTCCAAAGATACCTAATTTCTCAAAATATGATAAGTAGTTTAGAATTTATGAGGGAACAGATGAATTTACATATTGGTCGATCTTTTTGCTTCGCCGTCGGAAGTCGGGTATAATCGTAACCTTGCCGTTTTGCTATCCCGTAGTCTGATACAAATACTTTTTATTGCTTTCGTTATTAAAAATCCTTTTTGTAGGTTTCAAAAAGTTCCTTAAAAATCTATATGCTCCTATCCTATATCAATCTAAAATACTAAACCATAAGTTTTTTTTCGTTTTCCCTTTTTTAAGGCGTGCGCATTGGTTCTGGTGGCGCTTCTCATGCTGGCCTGCGAGAGCGCGGCGCGGCCCTACCTCAGGTTCAACGTGGGCTTGGGCGGCGGCTACGGAGGCTACGTTGGTTTCCCTGGATACGGCAGCTACGGCGGCTACGGTGGCTACGGCGGCTATGGTGGCTACGGCGGCTACGGCGGCTATAGTGGCTACGGAGGATACGGTCTTGGCGGCTTCACATATCCCATGGGACTACTTGGAGTATACTGAGGCATGATTATTCTTGAATAAATAATGTTATGTTTTTAATATATTACATGATTATTTTCTAATTGCATTATTTTAGGTCTGCTATTTTATTTAGGTATATTAATTTTAAAGTATGTATACCTAATTGTAGGATATAATACCTCATTGACGTTATTTTAAAGTTTATTGCTTACAAAGAATCTGAAATATATTACAAATTCTTTGATTGCTTATGAGTAGATTTATTGACAAAAGGCTTACGAGTATAATGTCGATAACAATAAGAAATCAATAATGTCTGAAAATCGTTAAAGTGAAGTGCATAGACTTGGTCGAGTTATCAGGGGCCCAATTACGCTAGCAACTTAAGTTGCAATTGGAAATCAAACGCGAGTGTTTGATTTCCAATTGGCTTTCAAACGCTTGGGCAAATAATTGGTATTCTACAAGCGACTGAATTGCGATTGGCTGCTGATATGCATATAGGCTGATATGATTGGCTGCATATATGCGTTCGAACGCTTGGTAGTTTTTTTAATATTTGGATTTTGCATATGGCTATTAGGCCAAAACTCATAAAAAAATCTCCGTGAGTAGGGGCAATTGGATTAATAGTAATGAAACATGATTTTTCGAGTTCCCCCAATAAGTCTGGTAGCATCAGGCCTAGACAAAACCTTCATATAAAAATTTAAAATCTTATTTTACTCGACAATGGCTAAATGCGAAAAGCAAATCAACGCAAATAAAAAAGTAATATGTCAATACATGCTCAAAATATTTACATTACAAGTATCCTATTAATTTACTCGGTATAATGTGTTTAAAGATTTAAACACAATACTATTTTATCGTTTGTTGTTGTTGTCAATGTGCAGTCAATGTGCAGCAAATGTTGCAGTCCACGCAAATGCCGTAACCGGTAGTTTTGACTCATACCTATATTATGTGTATTGTGGCCGACGTGGCGTAGCCTGTGTCGTAAAAGCAGTCAGCAAACAAATGGTATGATTGCTGTAAGGATTAATAAGGTATTTTCATTTTGAAATTCCAAGTGATATACTGGGCTTCATCATGATAATTGGTTTGTTTTAGTTTCTCCTGCGTACTATTATACTGCGTACTGTATACTACCAATAAATTTGAATATTTGCACCATGTCGAGCTACAGTCGTCGCAACAGAGATTCGAGCGAGGAGGGAAGATAACACTGAGGGTTTATTTGGGCACTCTCATCCCCTACGTTATAATCTAATAAATATTGCATCTTTAGTACATAACTGTTTTTTTTCATTTCTATTTACTCAATTATCCTCAAACAAAAATTAAGTTACGCCTGTACTAATAATACGATAGACAAATAATAAGATTGGTACCTACGTACCTAGGTACTTAGTACTAGGTGTTACTATAGGTATAACAAGTGTAAAAAAGAGCTAGTTATTATACTTATTTTAAAATATTATAGAAAAAAAGTTCCAATATTTTTAAAGGAGTGTTTTTAAATGTTGCTTCTTGAGTAGAATAGAATAGAGTACCTACTTGTAAAGTTTTATTTCTATTTAAAAACAATTATCAGCAATCATAAAGTAAGTTACACCTATATTAGTACTGTGATAAATAAATATAAAATACTGTACTAGCTATAGGTTGTGCACAAAATTTAAGTAAAGAGCTTTTACTTTATAATATAATAAATAATTGTACACTTTTTTATGAATTACTTACTAAGTTATCTCCAAATTAAAGGCGATAAGTACCTCCATAACTATGTACCTACTTCACTACTCAATATTGTATAGTAGGTATGTTTAAAATATTTACCTATATACGGTAAGCAAGTAGGTATAATTTTAAGGTAATGTTTATTTCAAAAGTTAAACAGTTCAAAATGTGTAAAGAATGTTGTGATTATTCAAATACTTAATAAGTACTATATATTTGTTTGTATTGTGGTTTCTTAAGCAGGTAGGTACTAATGTTAGGGATTAAATCAAACAAGTGTATGTACCTACATTACATTTGAATATAATTCATTCGTAAATTCTAGCTAGTAAATTATGGTGCAGTCTACACAAGTAGAAGCACTGCTTGATTTCTTGGAGCAGCATCCATCGGCATCAACGAATTCTCGGGGTTATTGGTGTGGTTCAATGTTTTCAAGAACACAACTTGCATTTATAATTACACCTTGCCATGTGCTGCCAATATGCTGCTAGTGAACACCTAAAACAAATGTTTTACAAAATATAATTATATGCATTTTAGCCCATTGGTAGTGGGCTACATACAGGAAAATACCCACTTCTCTGAAGCGAGCATTCCAATGCAGCATTCTACTGTATTGCAGGCAGTCAAACGGTTTTTCAAAGGGGATGACAATTATCACATCTGAAATAAGAACATTAATTAGGTATGTTTCTGTAAATTCATTACCAAACCAACTATAAGTAGCTAGTCATTATACTAACAAACTTATACAACAAAAACACTTTTTGCCACTCTTTGATAAGTAATTCAAATTGTGATTCAAGGTATGACTCGGCCACACACTGGAGTCATAGCAGAGCCAAGGCTGCTGGCATCCACATTCAAAATGGCATATCTGTAGATTTTTGTGTTATTACAAAAAAATATCAAATTATGTATTAAGGATAATTGTTAGAACTTACTGTCATAACATTTAAAGAATGGAATTCTTCTCGGTTATAATATTGCTTCTCATACACATGTGACCTTAGAGATGCCACATGGATACTGTCAATGCAGCCTATAACTCCACGGAACCCAACTTTTTGGTTGAATCTAAAACAATATACTTTGTAGTCAACACCTGCAAACAAATTAATGTAAACTGTATTGGCAGTAGCTGTGTATTTCTTTTTTTTTTTCAATTACACGTCATATACATAAATTATAGTGCAAAGTAAGTTAAGCTAACCCAGGGCTTGTTTTTCTGACGTAAAATATTTCTTTTTATCAATTATAAGTACAAAAAACTAATGGTTGAGTGATTTAGAGAAAAAAAACTAGGTTATTGTCTTACCCTTGCCTTCGTCTTCAAAATTAAGATGCTGCAACTTTTACCTCATAATCAGTTTATTTGAGAGGGAGAGATTATTTGTTTTTCAACACACAATATATTATTTAATCAAATTCCTACACTATATACGTTTTTCGTCACCCAAATAAAAACACCAACCACAGATAGCTACGTGACCATTGCTCTTATCTCCTTTTTTCTTTTTGCGTTCCGTTTCAGTCTGCTTTTAATTAAATATATAATTGCTAATTTTTAGAAATTATTATGACAATTCGTTGTTTTGCATAATTATTGGTTTGATTTTATATGATTAATATTTTAGAGGTAGAGCAGAATGTAATTTACGTATCGTTCAGTGGCGACCTATCAACCACGAATTAATCACAATTAATTTAAAAGTTAAAAATGTGTGGTGTTTTTGCTCAAAATTATAATACATTTCAAAAAAAATTATATCCGCTATAGTGCATCGTATCAAATCCATGGAACTGCAAAAATAATTTTATACGAAATGACTCCAATTGCATTATGCGCAGGGCCGCAATAACTTTAAAAAAAAACGATGTCAGTCGCAAGCTCAAGGTCAAAATCTGAAACGCCAGTCGCCAACATAATACCAAAACAAGCTCAGTTGCAAAAGTGAATCTGTTGTTTGTGGAATACGGAAATTCGTCAAAAGCTGAGCATTTGACAAGCTTTTGCTTTCCAATTGCAACTTAAGTTGCTAGCGTAATTGAGCCCCAGATCGATACAGGCAACACCGATGTACTCGTACGATAGCGATCGCAGTCCAGTGCGGCGGCGCGGGAGTGTACGCGAGGCGACCACGCGACCAGAACCAGTATTATAAAATAAAACAAACTTTTATATCTATGATTATAACAGAACTATTCACTGGATAATGCCATCACAACTACTATTCATTCAGAGTGCACGTATACTATTTCCAATTACTTTTGAATAGTGTGAAGTTGCCGTTCTAAAATACAACAGTGCGTGGAGTAATGGTTCCGTAGCGAAGGCGTCCTGGGAGCAGTGCGTGGAGTAATGGTTCCGTAGCACAGGCGTCCTAGGAGCAGTGCGTGGAGTAATGGTTCCGTTGCACAGGCGTCCGGGGAGCAGTGCGTGGAGTAATGGTTCCGTAGCACAGGCGTCCTGGGAGCAGTGCGTGGAGTAATGGTTCCGTAGCACAGGCGTCCGGGGAGCAGTGCGTGGAGTAATGGTTCCGTAGCACAGGCGTCCTGGGAGCAATGCGTGGAGTTATTCCTTTTCAGAAGTGAACCCCTATGATTATGTTGTTATTCAATTGTGTTACCTTAACACGTTTTTACATTAATCCACGAATTCTTGTTATAATCAACCCAGTAATTACTCCCCGTCTATTTGTAAAGTTGTTGTTATGATGTACGTAAAATAATATCTGCTTTATATGCCGTAACAGCGGCACGGAGGTGCTTGCTGCTTACGGAACATATTTTTTAAAGGTAAACGCGTGTTACTCGAGGAAAAAATACGGATAAAATACTAAACTTATATTTGCTGAGTCTACACCCATGATTAAATGGGAAATTTCATATATCGAAGCCAAACTTCTGTCAAGTTAATAGAATAGTAAGTTATTAAATATAAATATTTGTATTGAAGATGTTGTACTGCCAGTAAATTAAAAAATCTATAGCGGTGGTAAGTGTATAGCTATATATAGCTAATGTATGTATACTTAGTTGGACTAGGATCTATTGAGTACCTACACCGAATTACTTTTTAGCGCACATTTTAACTAGACTTAGTACTAATACTAATGTAGGTAACAGGATTCCAGTAACAGTGGCGGGAATGTATGGAAACCCAAGTCCCTTGAAAAAAATCTAAGTATATAATTAAATATACGTCCTTACTTTATTGAAGTGATTCAATCAAAGTCAACCTAATAGCGTGTGTGAGCCACTTAGTTTTGATAAGGGTACCCAGTACCCACAAACCGAGGCTTCGCCGCGGGGCAGGCAGGAGCAACGCCCTTAACCTTGATATACCGGCGCGGGCGGCGGGCGGCGGGCGGCGCGGCGGGCGGGCGGCGAGCGGCTCGCGGCGCCGCGTGCAGGCCCTGGACACTGACCCTTGCCCATTCCCCTCACCACCGTCGCCTGGCAACCGCCACCTCAACTTTCGCCGTAATCCCAACAAACAATTAATTCGGCCTATAATGATTTTCGTTTCGCGCATATTTTTCTTTGTTACTTAATAACCACTTTAAGTTGGTACTTTTTACGCCAACTACCTATATTATGAGTAATAAAAACGGGCCCTTTGCGTGACACCTTGAACTATGAGAGATATATTTTGCTCTCCAGCAAATGGCATGCCGTCCACAGTTATCATACTTACCTTAACTCTATAACTGAAAGGCAAGAAAATAGAGCAGAAGAGACGCTTTACTGGAGGCGCTCAACACTTTTATAGTGGCGTCGTGAAGCTTTCATTAATGTCGGAACGCCTGTCAATGCCGTTTCGTGACTCTTTCATAGTCTTTCTTTCAACACCGCTATTCGAGCATCATAACGCCGCTACTGTAACGTCGTGCCACTGCTGTGAATGCATCGGGATGTCACCATGAAATCTTCGCGACGCCGCAATGGTTGCATCACGACGACGCCAGGGTAACATTGCGATGCCGTTATGAAAGCGTTAATTTATGAACGGAAGGCGTCGACGGGACAGGTCGAATGGTATGATGGCAAAGCCGCTGGGAGGGTAGAAACTACTTAAACTAGAGTAGGTACACTAATGTTTAGTGAGCAACATCGTCGCCGCAGGAGGGGGAGAATTTTTGGGGAGCCCCGAATTTTTTACACTTGTTTTGCTAACTACAGCAGTAGGTACAGCTGTAATTTGATCAGCGATAACGGTGGAGTCGAGTAAGTGGCGTGCACAAGGTCGTTCTAAGGTTAAACTTCCATAACCTCACTTAAATAACAATGCACCATCACGCCTGTATTCTTCGAAGGGGTAGACATAGTAGCTTGGCAGTTCCACCAATATGTCTTGTGCAATATCTTACGCATAAGTATAATACTGATGACACCAAGGGGATGATAGCATTTAGGGATGATAGATGATGACAATATGAGCAGTAGTATCATCGTATTGAAACGATTCACTTTTCATTTTCCTCATTTTATAATACAACAACAATAAACACGACAACTCGTACCGATACCTTAATGAAAACAATGTACCTCCATGCACAACATACTTTAGATGCAATAATGATGACACTGATACACGTAATAAATAAATAATCACTCATCAATTAATTTATACAAATAAATAAATGTTGAGTGTCTGTTTGTAGTATCAAAATATGTAACACCTTTTTACTAAATGCATATGAAAGTACATACATACGGTACTTATAACAAAAATGCGTTTTTTTTTTACTGTGTGTCTGTCTGTCTGTGTGTTTGTTCCGGGTAATCTCCGACACGGCTGAACCGATTTTGACGGGATTCACTGGCAGATAGCTGATGTTATAATGAGTAACTTAGGCTACTTTCATTTTAGAAAAATATTTAGGGTTCCGCGTATAAAAATAAAAACACATGAAATCCAAAAATATCTTCGAAACAGCTGGACCGATTTTGACGGGATTTTCACTGGCAGATAGCTGATGTTATAAGCAGTAACTTGGGCTACCTTATTTTAGACAAACAAAATACATAAGAAATGCGTATCCAGCATTAAAATTATTTTTTTAACCGACTTCAAAAAACCATTATAATTGTTATATATATTTTCCCCCGTACGTTTCTATCTATGCAACAAACTTCAAGATTACTCAATGCAAACGTAAAATACATGCATCATTCACGTATTCATATCGACAATAATAACTCAATGCGGACACCGGCATGGTCTCAAAAAGCATTTCTTTGAAGACAACCAGTGTTTACCCTCCTGTGTAGTCCACGTGGGCGCTTGCGCGATTATGTATGCCGCATTAAAAGCTTCTGCCGCGGCAACAGAACGTCGCATGTCGGTCGAGCCGTAAAGACGCTTATGTTGTATCGTCACGGGCAGTGGCTGGCCGCCCGCTGACCACCAGCCGACGACGGCACGCGCTCAGTGATCGTTAGACGCCGTCGGAGCCGCTCGCATCCCACGAGCCGGCCACCGCGAGCACGCGACTAGCCGAGGGTCGACGCCGACCTGTCCCCTCGTACCAAACGCGCCCGACGAACAGGACAAGGCGTAATGTGACCGAGATTGCACCATGCCACCCGTGCAATTACCCTCCGAGGACTCGAGCGCATTCACCGTCATCAACAATGCGGGCAGCGAGGAGACGCACGTGCGAACCCTGACCGCGGAGCACACACCGCTGCCGCGCAACGTGAACGTGGTGAAGCCGCTGCAGCGCGACGCCGACGCCGCTGACGGGCGCGTGCACGCCGACGGGAACACTGGCGACCGTCACGCGGACGACACGGTCGCGCCCACCGCGCACCACACTATTCTAGACCCGAAGTTCTCCCGCGCGCTCGACTTTAAACTCCGGAGACTTAAGGAGAAAGAAATTCTTCAGACGAACCTCCGGCGACCGACTCGCTACCGGCCGCGGAACGGTCTGCTCGCCGCCTCTGACCCCAACATTAGCTTGAAGGAGCAGTCGGCGAGCGAGAGTCTCAAAAGTGGGTCGCATACGCGGATCGACAGAGTCACACAAGCTGAGTTTAACAAAAAAATATCGCCGAATATGAACTCGCCGGAACGCAGGCATCGTGCGCGTAATGGCCCCGCTCCAAACGACGGCGACAAGCCAAGATTCGTGACTACTGTGAAAAGTGGTCAATTTCTTCTACCGCCGCCGGAGGTGGCGAGGATTCTCGGACTGGAAACCTTGTATCCTTCGCAGGAGAAGGAGAAGATCGTCTTTTCCTACGCGAGCAAGCCCAAAGCCGTAGCGTCGAGGTCTAAACGATCCGTGCCTGAAAAGAACGAGGAAAGCCGGCCGAACGGCGGGCCCGAGGCGTGTACGAGTACGCCTGCCGTGGGATCGAGGCCGCCGCGAGTGGGCGCCGTGTTCTGCGGCGTGCGCGCGCTGGTGGCCGGCGTGGTCGGCGTCAGGCAGCTCGCGGAGCCGCAGCACACGTACGTCGCGCTAACCCAACACAATCCATGAAAAGCTTATCGTGCGCGATCGATGTGAAGTGGCAGCGCACACACAAATAAATCGTACTATATATCATGCCGTCGGCCGCGTTATCGCCAAGCTTAATTGACTGTCCAATACGGGGTCTAATCACACTACACTGGAGGCATTTCTGCGTCATATTTAAATAGGGCGCTATCAAACATCCTAATAAAAAATAATTTATATTGGAAGCCACGCTAGATTTGGGAATTTTGGTGCGATGGTGAATGATTAGATTGCTAATATCAGGGTGGGTCATAGGTGGCGGTCGGCCGCGTCCCAGTTTAAATGCCGGCCACAGCGCCGTCCGAGGTCAACAACACGGCTTAGCTTCCACTGGATTTCATGAGCTTGCCTTATCTCACGTTCGATTTATATTATTTACAGAAAATGTGATTATATTTCATGGTGAGGTGGTACTTTAACTTATCTGTTTCAATTACAGGATTTCAGATCGTTTATTAGCGTCCACCATAACTCCATGTTTTAGTTATCTACCACATTGTAGTGCAGCATGGCTACACTACACCCGGCGCGCGGCCGTGATACGAAGTGTTGTGTTGCAGCGGCAGCCTGGCGCCCGCGCACTACTCCAACATGATGCACGACAAGCGCGTGGTGCGCGGCAGCACATTCGCCTCGCACCCGCATGCCGCGGTGAGTGCACATTGCCTTCAGGATTTTAGACGCCCCTATAGGCAATGAAAGTCTCGGGCATATAGGCAGTTGCCTACATTGCCTCTTTAAAATCCACCCCTGCACTGCCATATTACTCGACGACCAAATGGTCCAAGTCCGAGCATTAAAATAGGCACTTACAACATTTGGTATGGAACAAAATGCTAGGGGCATAGGTAGGCATAGGCATGCTTGGTTCTGAAGTAGCGTAGCCATGATCGAGTTACCAGACATCTGCCTGTAGCCGTAATCTGATCTAACAATGAAAAATCGCCTGCTGGACAGTGCTATAAGTACGTACATAGCTTATTACTAGGCGAGCATGTCGGCCGCTGCCGAGGGAAATCAGATCATGATTTTCATTGCACTTGCACCAGCCAAGAAATGCTCAACATTTTACATATTAAGCTCTTGGCAGGCCTAGCGCACTCCGGTCCGGAGGGATATATATGTACAAGTCCATCGGCGGCTTCGCCTAGCGCCTGCCTGGAGCCACTCAATGGTCGCGGCGACTGGGGTGCGCGGACGCCCGCAAATTAATATACCTGTAGTTCTGTACCCGCTACGGCCGCCGCCGCGCCCGAACTCACGAACCGCGTCGCATTCTGTCCCTGTCTAGTCAGTACTTAAAATATAAGGAAATTAAACTGCATCGCATATGGCTCCTGTAAATTACAACAGAGTCCGAACTTAGGGTTTTTGTCACTTCCGAAGGACATCGAAAAGTACGGGATTGTACCCTTACCGATACGTACCAAATTTTAGTCACGGTGAGACAACGTAACTAGATATAAATATACACAGACAGACTCTGCTTAATTGTAGGTATAATTCCGAGTAGATATTTAATTTTGAACACTTTGTGCGTAGTACCTACCTACCCAAAACAAATTGTTTACAAGTAAGTATAACTTACGTAGTCAATCGATCGGCCGACCTGCCCTGGCCCTCGTCGACACGTGCCACTTTATTTATCTGCATTTTTAACCAGCACTCCGCCTATTGCCTATGCCTACATTGCTACTTAATTTGACACCCATTTGAGTATGCAGCTACGTGATCTACCTCCTTATGACTTAAGAATAGTGCAGACTGGAGGTCGCATTCAATTTGTGTACAACACACGCCTGTTTCTTTGTAGGCTTTAGACTACAGAGCCCGCACAGAGCGCGCTTAGTACGGCATTCAGAAATGAACGTCGATGGGAAAGTGAATTTATTGTCGAAGAAGTCATTTCCGTGCACACCTATACCGCAACATTCGTCGTACGCCGTACTAAGCGCGCTGTCTGTACTAGGCACTCTAGGCAGGGTAGGGTTGCCAGATTCGCGACAATATAAGAATCTGAAATTAGTTTAATAAATTACGGGTTAAACAAACACTATTTATTTCCTAATAAATGAATCCCCGTATTGTGCAGATGAGTTCGTAGAGGCCGTCAGACGATGACCCTCTACACCACTAGCAGCAGTTGTGTGCATTTGGTCGCATTGTTGGTATCGTGCAGGGCGACGGGCTGGAGAGCGCGGCGGAGCGCGCGGCGCGCACGCGGCGGCGGGCGCTGGCGCGGCGCGCGGCGGCCGCGCGGCTGCGGCCCGGCACGCCGCCGCCCGCGCCCGGCCGCCGCCACCACCCCATACAGACCGAGTACTATCTCGAGGAGGTCATTCATATTTTTATCATAGATTCAACTACTTGGATATTCCGCTTTCCGACTTCTTACCTACTAAACCGATGTATTTGGTCGTCAGCTGTTCGACAAGGGCGTGGAGATGGAGGTGGGCGTACAGACGGACCTGTTCGTGGACCGGCCCGCCACGCCCGTGTACGTGCCCGCCAAGACCGGCGCCGACACCGCCACGCAGATCTATCCCGGCGATGTGAGCCACACCACCCGCGACCACCGTGGCGATTACGTTTTGCCGGTACACCGGTGCGCAGTGAGTTATCTTTATTCATTCAAATTGTTTATGTGTTCAGTTGTTCGACTTCGACCTGGAAGTGCAGCCCATCCTGGAGGTGCTGGTGGGCAAGACGACGGAGCAGGCGCTGGCGGAGGTGGCGCAGGAGGAGGAGCTGGCCGCGCTGCGCGAGCAGCAGCGCCGCTACTGCGAGCTGCGCGACGCCGAGCTGGCCGAGCGGCAGCGGCTGGCCGCGCAGGACATGCGCCTCTACCAGGAGAAGGTCACTCCACACGCTCTACCACACACCACGCTTATTAGACTTTTCTTCTCATCGCTACCTTAATGTGCAGTATGAAGCGTAGTACCTCAGATGACCAGATTGACCCATATTATAGAAAGAAGCACCGTTAAAGCCTGACATATTTTTGAGCAACCCAAATAAATATATTTTTTGTTTATTTCTGAGTTCCCTACTCAAAGCTCAATCATGGACATTCAGTAAACATACATAAATAATCGTTATTGCTTACAAACAATTAAAAATAATAATTTCAATTATGTTTGTTGCAAGTTTGTAGCAATTGGTCCGCAAAACGAACGCCACACTATGCTTCCTCCGCCTGGTGGTAAATCCGCCACTGTCTGAATGGGCAGTTGCGTATTGTGTGTAGTGTAGTGTAGTGTAGTGTAGTGTAGTGTATCGTGTCGTGTCTTGCGGCGAGCAGGAGCGGCGCGTGGCGGAGGCGCGCGTGGCGCAGATCGCGGCGACGGAGGCGCGCGAGCGCGCGGCGGCCGCCGTGCTGGTGCAGGGCTACGTGGCCGAGCTGCTGCCCGCCGTGCTGGCCGGCCTGCGCGACCAGGGATACCTCATGGAGAGGATCGAGAGAGGTATCTCAGCTAATCTCGATGTCACCCGCTCTCCTGCTGCGTGGTGCATCCGTAGACGGACGAGGCTCCGATTGCACGATTCCTTCTTTCGATGACTTTTGTCAACGAATTCATCATTTTGAATCATTTTAAGAATATCCCGTCCCGATATTTTGATTTATCAAGCAAATAAATAAGTAATTGACGATGACTTGAAATTTATTTTCATATTAGGTGTTGATGAAGAGTTCATGCCGTGGCTCGTGCAAGAAGTTTCACGTGAGATCGAATCCATTATCACCAGTCGTGACGTAATCGTAGGTAAATAACAGCAATTAATAGTAAGTAGGGGTAGGTACCTACCTAAGAAGTAGTTTAAACGTAGTGAGATAGTGGCACAGACTCCAAATGAAAGAAATTACGTCCCTAGTTATTTCTAGCTTTTTAGTGCTCCCAGGTTTCTTTTTTGGGTCGGTTTAATATTATTATTAAAATATATTTATTTCATGATTTTTAGTGATTTCCTAGTGACCGTAAATCGTCCATACCTATAAAACTACTGAACTGATTTTGATGAAATTTCTATGGGACCACCTGGAGAGTAACTTTCAAACACAAAAGTATTTTAAAAATCAGTCCACAATTGACAGAGTAATCCGTGGACATGCATAAAAAATACATACGGCCGAACTTAGAACCTCCTCTATTAATTCAAATGTTCTGCGTGAAACTGTAAAGTGAATACCTAGGAAGGTCCATTTGTTGTAGTGATGATAGTTGGTTCCATTACAATACAACAACGTCACAGCTGGTTCTTGTTGTGTCGCGGCAGAGATAGTCCGCGACGTGGTGGAGGCGCGCGCGGAGCTGTACCGCGGCGCGGGCGAACTCGCTTTCGAAAGCGTCGAGCCCGAGGAGAGCATCACGCCGCCCTCCCTGCCGCCGGGGGAGGGCGAGGAGGAACGTGAGTACTTACATAATAGTACATTGTTACATGAGTGGTGAAAGTTACTTATTTTGTCCCGAGACGGGGTTTGGCGCCCGAGCGTAGCGAGGGCGCTAATAGTTCGAGGGACAAAATAAATCTTTCACCCGAGGTAAACACTGTGCTTTTCATTACGAATACAAGGAAAATAAAAATAAAAACAGGAATTGGCTAAAGAAATAATACAAGGAAGAATAAACAATACTCTACAACTCGAAAAAAAAAATCGGATTGCCGCCTATTTTGTTTTTTTTTTCGTTGGCCGGCCAACTTCATTATTTAGCCATAATTTTTCATTTTCATATTTAAATATTTTGCCCAAATCTATGTTATTTTAAAGAAATTGTTGAAACTAAAGTAAAATTAATTCATTTCAAAAAATATATTCTTGAATTAATACTTAACTCTATGTTATTTCAATTTTACATCGTGCTGTAATTGAGTGATTGTAGAAAAAGTTTGAACATGGTTCCATAGAAATGTGAAAATGGAACTAGTTTTTCTTTTTATAATTTGACAGCTGTCAGTTGACAGCGAAACTCCCGGGCCTGAAAAGTATTACTTTCAACCCGCTTCTCAGGCAACTTCAGACCTACTTTCAGAGTATGAGTAATGAAAAGATCTTTAACTGTCCAACTTGCACGGGGCGGCCTCGCGGCAAGTTGGTTTGAGTGGCGAGGAAGGTGGCGCCACATGGTGCAAGCTGGCGCGCGGTGGTGCCGCACTGCGCGGCTCGATTCGCGACACCTCGCCACGTGCGCGGTCACTACAGAGCCACACGCCATTCCTATTAAACCGCCCTCGTAGACGTATACGACCTAACCTAAATACAAACCACTAAAATTCAAATTCGCTTAACACGCAGTACTAAATCCGTAAGAATAATTTACAACTTTATGATTTGTAAAATAGCAGCTAGTATAGAAAAACACGTAAGTCTCACCCTCCGTTACTAATCGAGAAGGGATCTAATAAATAACGCATTGGTGTCGCGGTCGCGAACAATTAAGATTGATACGGTGTGATGACATTATAATATCGTTTTGATGCGGGGCGCGTTTGTATGAGTTAGTTAAGAGTATTACTTATTTTGTAACAAAAACGATTTAAACGACGCGCGGACAAGTGCGCGGTGGAGTGGCGCACGTGCGCTGCGCTGCTGCGCGGCCGGGCCGGGCGCCGCGCAGCAGCCTGTCGGCTCAGCGCTGTCACAACCGATACGTACAAATAATCCCTGCTTTACAGCAGATTTTGTCAATTTTTGGTTGGGTAGGTATAAAATGCGCATGCACAAATATTTATTATAATTAATCTCATTTATGTTGATTAATGGAAGCTACGGAAGTCATAATGATCAATCAAAGACAAAAAAGTTTAAATAGCCCGGACATAGTCGTGTAAGGCTACAGTGGTAAATATAGGTCTACATGGGCAAGTATTATTTTCATACCACACTGTAGGTACCTATGTGGCTTACAGACGTACGTCAAAATACCAATAGATATGTCGCCGCCAACTAGCTTAATTCGCTGTTCAATTAACAGCCTAGACACTTAACTAAACGGCGCCGTTCAACTAGTGGCCTGAATGATATTCAGCCATTTGATCAAACAGCTAGGCAAATGACTTGGATCTGTCGCCGCCAAATAGCTTAATTCGCCGTTCAATTAACAGCCTAGGCACTTAACTAAACAGCGCCGTTCAACTAACGGCCTGAATGATATTCAGCCGTATCGTCTATTACAACATTTAATAAACTGGCTGGCTAATGCTTAGGCAACTGGTGGACATTTAAGTACTACAAAACTTTTTCAAAATACTACCCAAGCAGAACGACCTGGATGGGTTTAGGTTAGGGTTATTTTTTTTATGACCCCACAGAAACCCCACCCGGCAAATAGATTCGGTGGATTTAAAAAAAATCGTAAAAAACCTAAGTACCTAATAAAATTATTCCATCAAAGTTGTTTTTTTCCGACGCCATATTGACCAAAGAGAATATAGAATATAGAGATATTGACAGTTTGGTGAGTTTCGGCGCTAAGTGGCAGAAAGTAGGACTAAATTGAAATGAACAGGCTAGGCAGGTAATTAAACGGCTGTAGTTAAACGTCATCGATCCAAGTCATTTGCCTAGCTGTTTGATCAAATGGCTGAATATCATTCAGGCCGTTAGTTGAACGGCGCCGTTTAGTTAAGTGCCTAGGCTGTTAATTGAACGGCGAATTAAGCTATTTGGCGGCGACAGATCGATGACGTTTAACTACTTGCCTAGCCGTTTAATTACCTGCCTAGCCTGTTCATTTCAATTTAGTTCTACTTTCTGCCACCTACCGCCGAAACTCACCAAACTGTCAATATCTCTATATTCTATATTCTCTTTGGTAAATATGGCGTCGGAAAAAACAACTTTGATGGAATAATTTTATTAGGTACTTAGGTTTTTTACGATTTTTTTTAGATCCACCGAATCTATTTGCCGGGTGGGGTTTCTCTGGGGTCATAAAAAAAATAACCCTATCCTAAACCCATCCAGGTCGTTCTGCATGGGTAGTATTTTGAAAAAGTTTTGTAGTACTTAAATGTCAACCAGTTGCCTAAGCATTAGCCAGCCAGTTTATTAAATGTTCTAATAGACGATACGGCTGAATATCATTCAGGCCGTTAGTTGAACGGCGCTGTTTAGTTAAGTGCCTAGGCTGTTAATTGAACGGCGAATTAAGCTATTTGGCGGCGACAGATACATTTTAAAAACATAGATACCTATTCACATTAATATTTAAATACGAATAGGTACTTATGCAAATCTGTAATAAATATGTTAGTCGAAATTTTCAGCAAATACATATATCCTATAGATATAAAATATATATTATCTATATCGCCCTGAACCAGAGTGTCACCGAGCGGCGAGCCGCGCATTAGCGGAGCGCGGGGCGGGGCGACATATTGCGGCGGCGCGGCGCGGGCCCCGGCCGCCTGCACGTGCCGCGCGACCTGTCCACATTGCACATTGCACCACTATGGACATGACAATTAGATTATTTCATATGGCTCCTAGAGACGATGCCAGCGGCTATCAAACCCGAGCGCTTTGCGAACAAAATAAACCAAAACGGCGGCCACCGTATCTTACCTACCTACTCAGATTTAGTGTTTTCCATTTAGAGCGTTTTATAAAAAAAACTATTAAAATTGGTTTTATAGTTTCGGATAGACAGCTAAAGCAGGGTCGCTGAGCACGAAGAATTTCGTACAATGACCTATTATTACCTGTCTCGGTCACACGCAGTTCACGGCAACTGTGTGAGCGAGACGTATTAGATTTACGCGGGAGTGACAGAGACAGGTAATAATAGGTCATTGTACGAAATTCTTCGTGCTCAGCGACCTTGCTTTAGCTACCTATCTACAAAAATCCAGTAATAACTTATCAGCGAATCTACCTAATCACCTCAGAAGTCATGATTTCGAAATCAGCGTCCATCCCGAACGCATTGCCATTAGCAGTGCATGCTGTGCAGACCGCACGTGCGCACGTGTGCTGATCCGTGCGCGATACAGCGCGATGGCGGCGACGATACGGCCTGCCGCCCGACGCACCGCGCGAGATGTTAATTGAATAACCGCTGATAAACAGCTCGGGATAAGCCGCCCGCAGCTCTGTTTATGTTGCTGCCCCTCGGTACTCTCTCTATTGAGTAGGCACTGTCGTTCGTGTGCCAACACAGTAATAATTTGTCATTTTGTTACTTATCAGCTTTCCTCGAATGTACAGTTAGGTAAAACGAATTCTACAATAAATACATTATCGAATGGATGTGCATTTCGGGGGAAGTGGCTAGAGATACGGTTACTCGCGCTCAGCCGCCGCGGGGCAAATATTATCGCAGCACTCGACGCGCATCAGGCCGGTGCACTCAAAAACAACAATAATTATTACAAATCGCAGCACGTGCCTCCGCCTGCGCCGCCCTTCCTGCTGCTGATCAATTCACGCCACCCTTTGGCGGGCGGCGCGCAAAATGTCGCCAGCTAAATGTCAAATGGACCACCATCGCCGTCACCGCCTTTATATTCAGCTCTATTTCCAACACCGTAACGGTCACTTTACTGGGGAGTTTTGAGACCGTGTTTGTGCAGCTGCGAGTCCTACGTTTAACTATTTGAATGTTTTTTTACATCTCCTACGCACAATAAAATAATAATGTAATGAGCTTAAATGTTACAATTCGGAGCACTTAATGAGAATACAATGGGCAGTACCTTCCTACTACTTTCCGACTGCTTATGTGTAGAAAACTTATGTTCTAAAGCGCGCGGTGAAAAGACTTGAACGGGTGCAAGCGAGTGATTTTATGTTATTTATTTATTTATGCATAATTCAAGTATTAGGTAGCTATACCATTTTAATTACAATGATTGTAATTAAAATGGTATAGCTATATAAAACTTAAGTCACCTAATAATGTAAAAGCTCAGTAGGTAAAAGCGTGTTGGTAAAGAAGAGTGTCATTTTGTGGAAGCAGAAACCACCGGAATAATATTTTAATTGTATGGTTGAAAGAACTATTAATAAAATGTGCCCTCCCTGATACCAAGATTAGCTACGGTCATTGTTGCGTATATCCTAGATACTAATATTATAAATGTGAAAGTTTGTGAGTGTGGATGTATGTATGTATGTATGTTTATTACTCCTTCACGCAAAAACTACTGAACGGATTTGGATGAAATTTGGAACACAGATAGTTTATAACCGGGATTAACATATAGGATACTTTTTATCCCGATAATCCCGAAATTTTTCTTACGTTAAATATTACGCGGACGAAGTCGGGGGGCACAGCTAGTTATTTAATAATGGAAGACTTCTATTTCAGCTGAGGAATAGCGTCGGTTGAGCCAAATCGCCGGCCGCGGCGGCGAGGCGGCGAGGCGGCGAGGCGGCGAGGCGGCGAGGCGGGCGCCCGGCGCGGCGCCGCGCCGCACGGCGCGCCCGCGCTCGCTGGACATTAATACAACTACGCTGTGATAAAATTATTCAGTGAAAGAGATTTCTGCTGATGATATACTTACATAGGTGCATAAGTATCTACTATGTTCCGATTGTTACCAAAATATATTGCGATTCCGAGGAGCCTACATAATAGATTTATTGATGAAGAACGAAGTCAACGCCGCGGTAGTCAGTTAGCACATACACATGGTATTGAGCCGCAACCTAAGGGCCAGCCACGTGAGCGTACCTACTCTTACGCGTTTTGAAACCTATCTTGATGTACCTACCTACGGCTTAGTTCGCGCCGCGCGCAATGAGTCACTTAAACAAAATCCGTAAGTAAGTACTTAAAGGAGTCCGTTTGCCACTATGTGGTTGTTTATCATGTTGTGTACTGTTATACGGTTTTTAGTCTAATATTATTTAGTTTGGATCTTCTACTGAGATTAGTCACTTATTAACGTTTAAAATAAAAAGTATTATATTATGAACGTCTTATTATTTTAAGATTTTTGTACGACCAAAATAATTTGACATAAAATAATAGGCACCTAATAAAAGCGTAGCATTTGGGGGACACAAATACAACAATCAATATTATACAATTTATGGTTACACTAGCTGAGCCCGCGACTTCGTCCACGTGGAATTTAACTTAACAAAAAAGCACGCGCGACAGGCCCCATTTTTTTAAATTTTGTTTTTCTAAAATAATAGTAGCCTAAGTTACTGCTTATAACATCAGCTATCTACCAGTGAAAGTCCCGTCAAAATCGGTCCAGCCGTTTCGGAGATTACCCGGAACAAACACACACACAGACAGAGAGACAGACAGACAAGACAGACAAAAATTTTTGACCTCGCGTTTTTGCTATAGGTGTCGTATGTACTTTGATATGCACTTAGTGAAAAGGTGTTATTTTGATATTACAAACAGTCACTCCAATTTTATTTATTTGTATAGATTTGAAGGAATATTGTAGCTAAGTACCTATTGCACCTTTTCGATATCAAATTGCGGAGATAGTGAGATGAGGGGAGACAACGCGCCCGCGCCGGGGAGCAGCGCAACCTCCGCCCTCCGCCCTCCGCCCTCGCACGGGGGGCGGGCGTATATAACACCAACAACCCTCTCCGAGGGCGGCAGTCTGCAACCTGCGCACACGCACCACCACTATACACTCAGTAAAATGTCACGAGTGTTGTGCCGGCGCGGCCTCACGAGCGGCAGTGTGTCGCGACCCTTCTACCCCGCAGATCTAATCGACGCCTTGAAAGGAAACGAAAATGAAAGCGTGAGTACCCACTTGTATACCCACGTACCTAATAGTTTTGTAGATAACGTTGGTATTTTCTAAATTTAACACGGCATCTTCATTGTCAAAGGAAGATAATTGCGGACAGCCAGTCGCTCATTAGTAGCAGGATTCACAATTATATTTTATTCATCATCAAGTATTAAATGCTATGGACCCTTGGAGGGACAGCTTTTCAGCTGAGAGCAATGGATAGGCCAGCACGAGCAATGGATAGAAATGAACGTACATAAATATGAAATGCTATACTCTAATATTATATTACTCTAATTATATTCATGTATGGTCAGAGCAGTTCCCTAAACATTTTAAAACTTATGACAGCAAAACTACGAAGTGAAAACAAGAAAAATAAAATACACATCCCATTTTCACGGTCTGGATGCTCTCAAATCGCGCGATATAACTTATACTCAACAAAGTTTGCTGACTTTAAACCAACTAGATAGTATAGCGATATTTCCTGATACACCCGAATGCTTAGCTAGGTAAGTTTCGAGGCAGGACGGAGTGATAAGTAAATATTGTGAGGCGACAAACAGATGCGAGTCTTGAGTGGAATTTGGGCAAACAAATTAGCGAGGACTTTGGCAATAAGCTCTTCGAAAATTTTAATAAAAAAAACTAAACCGACTGTAATAGTACATTGTTACACGAGTGGTGAAAGTGACTTATTTTTGCCCCGAGACGGGGTACGCGAGGGCGCTAATAGTTCGAGGGACAAAATAAGTCTTTCACCCGAGGTAAACACTGTGCTTTTCATTACGAATACAAGGAAAGTAAAAATAAAAACAGGAATTGGCTAAAGAAATAATACAAGGAAGTATGAACAATACTCTACAGCTCGAAAAAAAAAAGATCGGATTGCGGCCTATTTTGTTTTTTTTTGTTGGCCGGCCAACTTCATTATTTAGCCATTATTTTTCATTTTCATCTTTAAATATTTTGCCCAAATCTATGTTATTATAAGAAATTGTTGAAACTAAATTATAATTAAGTAATTTTAAAATATATATTCTTTAATTAATACTTAACTTTATGTTATTTCAATTTTACATCGTGCTGTAATTGAGTGACTGTAGAAAAAGTTTGAACATGGTTCCATAGAAATGTGAAAATGGAAATAGTTTTTTTTTTTATAATTTGACAGCTGTCAGTTGAAATCGATTCTCCCGGACCGGAAAAGTATTACTTTCAACCCGCTCCTCAGGCATCTTCAGACCTACTTTCAGAGTATGAGTAATGAAAAATAAAAAACGTGTGCGTCTGGGGACGCTTGACAGAAGTGATATCTTAAACTGACAGATTGCCGCCGTAATGCGTTACGTTACGAAGCGGTTTACCCTCCCATAAAAAGTTATCACTACAAAAACCTGGGTAACTACGGAACTTATATATATTGCGCCCAGGTTTTTTTGAAGACGGTAAATTTTTTTTTAAACATTTTTTACATATTTTTCTTAAATTATAACCGGATTGTAATGATCTAAGCCGGATTGACTGGAACGCGACCTCGACTAAGATCCGACAAGAAACTCAGCGGGCTGGTCTTTTTACATTTTGTAATATGTTATTAAATCGCCAGTTGCTTATAATTAATAATTACAAAGAGAAGGTATTAATGTAAACATAATAGCTCCAGTCTCTTGCGCCTTTTAAGATTACCAAGAATTACATCAAGTAATAGTAGTAGACTAGTAGCGCAAGACATGCCACGCTTTGACATTAATATTGACTAGATATTTGAGCTGTTCAGTCCCAAGCTGATTTATCAACCAAATAATCCGCAAATTTGTAGTAAGCCTTTGCTCCTCCTTGCTCAGTTTAGTTTCAAAATTAAAACTAACTAGCTGTGCCCACCGACTTCGTCCGCGCAGTATTTAACGTAACAAAAATTTCGAGATTATCGGGATAAAAAGTATCCTATATGTTAATCCCGGTTATAAACTATCTATGTTCCAAATTTCATCCAAATCCGTTCAGTAGTTTTTGCGTGAAGGAGTAACAAACAAACATACATACATACATCCACACTCACAAACTTTCACATTTATAACACTAGCTGTGCCCACGGACTTCGTCCGCGTAGTTTTAAATTTCGGGATTATCGGGATAAAAAGTATCCTATATGTTAATCCCGGTTATAAACTATCTGTGTTCCAAATTTCATCCAAATCCGTTCAGTAGTTTTTGCGTGAAGGAGTAACAAACATACATACATACATACATACATACATCCACACTCACAAACTTTCACATTTATAATATTAGTAGGACTAGCTATGCCCACGGACTTCGTCCGCGTAGTATTTAACGTAACAAAATTTCGGGATTATCGGGATAAAAAGTATCCTATATGTTAATCCCGGTTATAAACTATCTGTGTTCCAAATTTCATTTAAATCCGTTCAGTAGTTTTTGCGTGAAGGAGTAACAAACATACATACATACATACATACATACATCCACACTCACAAACTTTCACATTTATAATATTAGTAGGATAGTAGGAGTAGTAGGATTGATTTTAAATTTATTGATAAGTAAATCGCGGATTTAATTGGAAAGATTATTTTAATTACTTATTCTGTGGAGACGAGTTACGTGAGCTTGTGCTTATTCCGTGTATTAATAATGAGCATCGCTGCTTTTTTCAAAAATACTAACATTTTTTTGAACATACATAATAAACAGCTCGTATAGCTCTTGTTTGCAGAAGGAAAATGGAGATTTAGTCGGCAGAGCATCCCGAGAGCATTATGCCATATGACATGATAGGACATAACGCTATGGAATAACTAAAATAACCAATTCTAGCCGTTTCATCATCGGTTAAATCCCTAATGTTTTAACAACATGCCGCATATCTGAATTTACCCGATATTTTTTGGAGAAGGACCGCCACAATGCAATTTAGCATCTATCGAGATTCCTAAAACACTCGACTCCTCAAACACTCCGTCGGGTCCGAAATCTCGAGCGCAGAGATCTCGATCACGCAAGTCTCACGTCAGTCGTCTCGATCGAGCGAGAACGACCGACAATCGGGCGCACAGAGCACGAGGCATCATCTGTGGTCTCATGTGCAGGTGTACGTGGAGCTGGACTCGGAGGGCTGGCTGCGGGCGGCGGGGGCGGGGGCGGCGCGGGGGGCGGCGCGGGGGGCGGCGCGGGCCGCGGCCTGCGCGCGCCTGGCGCCGCACGCGCCGGCGCGGGGCGCCGAGCTGTGCGCGGGGGGGGCGGGGGGCGCCGGGGGGGGCGGGGGGCGCCGGGGGGGCGGGGGGCGCCGCGCTGCGCCTGCGCGTGCTCGCCGACCTGCCGCCGCACGCCGAGCTGCTGCTGTGGTTCGACGAGGCCGCGCTCGCCGCGCTCGACATGCCTTTCCTTACGTTGAAGAATATACGAGGTGAGTCCCGCCGGCGCCGCGGCCGCTCCGACCCCGAAACGATAGTCCGTGCATGACGTCTGTTGTCACGAACCGCTCGTGAGCGCTTCCGCTTCGGTACTGAGTCGAAAGCGTTCAACGCAGTTTTAAATAAAACAAATAAATTTTAAATTCGCAAAATTACAGTAATTAATGTACGTGCGTCGCGAGCCTTTGTTCCGCGCAAGTTGTGCTATGTGTATGTCCATCCTGAAGTAATTTCTTTGCACTACAACATGGCATTCTTCAAAAGGCAAGTTTAAAGGTTCCTAGGTTAAAGGCCGGCACCGCGTCCTGCTCCTATTAAGTTGCAAATGTCCCGCGCGACGCTTCTCATTTACCATCAGGTGGACCGTCTTCCAGGGGGCCTTCCTAGGCTATAAAAAATAATTCAGGCGCTTAAAGCCGTTTCCGACGTCGATTCGAATGCACGCGGCGACGGTGCTCACTGGCTTCCCTGCTCCAGGGCGGCGCGACTACGCGTGTCACGAGTGCGGCGCCGGCTTCGACGAGCCCAACCCGCTCAAGCTGCACCTGTTCCTGTCCTGCGAGCCCTTCGAGCCGGCCCGCTTCTGGCGCCGCGCGGCCGAGCGCCTGCGCGCGCGCCGCCCGGGGCAGCCGCCGCCCGCCCGCCCCCCGCCGCTGCCGCCCGCCCGCCTGGAGGCGCTGGCCGCCGACTGGGGCCGCTCGCGCGACGGCCACCTGTGCCTGTACTGCGGCAAGCTGTACTCGCGCCGCTACGGCCTCAAGATCCACATCCGCACACACACGGGCTACCGGCCGCTGCGCTGCAGGTACTGCGCCCGCGCGTTCGGCGACCCCAGCAACCTCAACAAGCACGTGCGGCTCCACGCGGCGGCGGCGGGGGCGGCGGCGGCGGGGGCGGGGGCGGGGGCGGCGCGGCACGCGTGCGGCGTGTGCGGCCGCGCGCTGGCGCGCCGCCGCGACCTGGAGCGCCACGCGCGCTCGCACGCGCTCGAAGCGTTGCCGACCCCGACCCCGACACCGACCCCGGCCCCGGCACCGACCCCGGGACCGACCCCGGCACCGACCCCGGCACCGACGGCGCTCGCCCCGACCCCGGGCCCGAAATGAAACACGGAAAGAGGTTTAATTGTTTATTGAGACGTAACCTACTGGCCGGCGACCTTGGCGGCGATCCGCTTGTCGCGCTCCTCCGCGATGGTGAGCCGCACGCCCTTGCCGCGCGGCAGCGATATGTACGCCTTGGTGCCCTTGCCGATGATGAACACGTTGTTCAACCTGCAACGAGAGGCCGCGTCAGTCGGGCGCCGAGAGACGAGCGGGGCGGGGCTCGGCACTGCGCGGCTCGCCTCGGCTCGGCTCGGCTCGCCTCGGCTCACCTGGTGGCGAAGGTGTGTCCAGTGGAGTCCTTGATGTGCACGATGTCGAAGGAGCCCGGATGCCTCTCACGCGACACGATAGTGCCGACTCGCCCCAAATTCCTGCCTCCCGTGATCATGCACAGGTTGCCTGCGTCACGCAAAATACATGAAATTTAATTTAAATGTCACGGTGCCGAAATAATGCGACGACAATTATATCTGCAAAACTATTTCCGGTACCCAATAAAAAATTTGCATGTGGCATGAAATGTTTAATATACGTTAAATTACTTTATGGCTAAAGTGTTCTTCTATATGGATAAAGGGATCTTGTGTTAAAATATTGTTTTATTTAATGGCAGTATCCTATACATCAGACAGAATGGTTGAACTATGAGCGTGGTACCAGATTCGAACTTGATGAAGTCCATGATCTTGGAGGTGGCGATGTCGAGCTGCACGGAGTCGTTGACCTTGATGAGCGGGTCGGGGTAGCGCACGGTGCGGCCGTCGTGCGTCACCAGGAACGGCACGTTCTTGGGGCCCGTCGCCACGCGCCGCACCTTGCACAGCTTGTACTGCAACACACACGCACGCCCCGGGCGTTAGCGACGATAGCGCCACTAGCGCCACTAGCGCCCGACCTACAGCCCGGCCGCCCCATCTGGGTTGTTGTGCCACGTTTTATACGACAATTATACATTACAATTATTATAAGTAAAGTCAGTATATATTGAACTAGCTGTGCCCGCGACTTCGTCTGCGTGGAATTTAATTAACAAAGTTTCATACAAACTTTCATCCCCTATTTCATCCCCTTGGGGGTAGAATTAATCAAAATCCTTTCTTAGCGGATGCCTACATCATAACTCCTACCTGCATGCCAAATTTCAGCCCGATCTGTCCAGTGGTTTGGGCTGTGCGTTGATAGATCACTATGTCTGTCAGTCAGTCAGTCAGTCACCTTTAAGTTATATATATTTAGATGTTTTTTTTTTTTTTTTTTTGAATTGACTATATGTTGTTGGCCAGAGTGGCCATAACAACTTCACCCGGACAGAGGGCGAGCGCAAGTGCGCTCCAGCCATAGGGGCAGGGGGGCAGCTAGCTCAAGGGCGTCACTAGGGACACGACCTCGGCTTGGGCCGCTGCCAGGAGAGGTGGCGAGGGTAAATCTACCACCGGATCGGAACGCAATTAGATGATTGAATTGTGTAGGTATAAAGCGATTCAAATAAGAATAGGAATGTCAATAACCTCTATCTGTCAAATGTCACTTGAAAAGTATGGTTTGCACAAAAAAATTATTTGCATATCCTACTAATATTATAAATGTGAAAGTTTGTGAGTGTGGATGTATATATGTATGTATGTTTGTTACTCCTTCACGCAAAAACTACTGAACGGATTTGGATGAAATTTGGAACAGATAGTTTATAACCGGGATTAACATATAGGATACTCTTTATCCCGATAATCCCGAAATTTTTGTTACGTTAAATACTGCGCGGACGAAGTCCGTGGGCACAGCTAGTCAATAATAATAGTTTTAGATCAAAATAAAATTGGGCACAGCTAGTCAATAATAATAGTTTTAGATCAAAATAAAATACAAAGGTTAAATTAGTAGTAAATTGTCTTAGTATAATATTTAATTATTTAAAGTCATACTTAGTTTTTTAAAAAAATTCGAAGACAATGATAATTTATTGTTTTTGAAATTTTGAAACCTACAATAATTTATATTTTATTTTATAGCGGAAAGCAGCAGTGATGATTTTGTCACTCAACATTTGCAAATAAATTTTATTTAAAAAATATCTTGTTTTGCTCACCCTACCTAACTGGTTAGATTTGACAGCTATGACGTCACAATATGGCGCAAAGTCGATCCTATTCTCATTTGAATCGCATTATAATAGGTAATTCCTATTACACATTCCAATAATAAAAATAATAGTAAATATTACATAGAAAGGAAGGAGCAAGCAAACTTTGTTTGTTTGATTGTAATGAATAGGCTCCGAAACTACTGAACCAATTTGAAAAATTCTTTCACTGTTGGGAAGCTACACTATCCCCGGGTGACATAGGCATATAATATATTTTCAAAAAAAATTGGGATCCTTGCAAAAGCTCGAATAATGTAACCGCAATGTACCCGTGCGTAGCCGGGGCGGGCCGCTAGTCTGATATATTTATGTACACTTTGCCCTAAAACATATGATTGCTTACTATTGTTAGATTGTATTGTTCTATTATACGACCATGGCAATTTTGCTAGTTTGTACTTGACAATTTCAGATGAGAGTATTTCCTTGTTACATGTTTCTACCATAGAAGAGAACAGAAATTAAGTGAATGACAAAAAAAAATGGTTACATGAGGCTATAAATAAATAAACATTGGCTTATAATTTTGGTTATTGGTGTTATTTTCAATTAGTTGACTATTACTTGTTGTCCCTTGACTGAGCCAATGAGCTTCTATCTATTGTATATGTTCATTAATTACATATTTTTTATGAGTATACTTATTGTTCCAAAATAATACCAATAGACTCTTCCAATAGTATGTAACCTACATGCAATAAAGAGTTTAATGCAAACATCTTCAAACTATAAGAGAGTGCAATAAGCGTAATACCTTAGCCTCTTCTGGAGTGATGCGGTGAATGGTGAAGCGACCCTTCACATCATAAATCAAACGGAACAGCTCATTTGTCTTCTCAATGGAAACCACATCTGAAAAAAACAGGCAACAAATTCATCATCATCATGATTTAATTAGCTTTCTCAACAAAATAATAGAAAAAAACATTTTTGCCAAAGCAAATACTAACAAGAATAAGTAAAATTTTGTGTACACACATTCTCTAAAACTTACTAGGTACTCTAGACCTCCTCTTTGATGATTCTGGTGCAATTTGGAGCATTTAGCACTGAGATTGATTGAAGAGTTGTTCAGATTCAGTTGTAAAAAATAATAATAGCAAAAGTATGTGACATCGCTCACCCATGAACCCTGCGGGGTATGTAGGATCAGTCCTGACTTTGCCGTCGACCTTAATGAGGCGCTGTTTGACTATTTTAAGGACCTCGTTGCCGGTCAGCGCGTACTTGAGCCGGTTGCGCAGGAAGATCACCAGCGGCAGGCATTCGCGCAGCTTGTGCGGGCCGGTGGAGGGCCGCGGCGCGTACACGCCGCCCAGCTTGTCCAACATCCATGCTTTGGGAGCGTTTAATCGCTTCAAATGCTTTTTCGGTCCGCGCGCCTGCACATCGAATCGAACAATTATAAGTAACTAACACACCATAAGTAATAACCTCAATATTCACTTTTTACATCACTAAATAACTTTTATGTAGATTCGAATGCATGCAGATACCTACCTGCACACACTATTTAGGAAAACAGCTACCTAAATACGTACCTACACTAAATTACCCGAGACTAAAACTGATTCACCTATCGGCACCTATGTACACAACAATAACAGTCGAAACTCGAAAATATAGTATCAAACATAGTATTCATACCAAACATTTCGATAGCCACACATGAACTTGTAAAAAATATTAAACTATGACACGATTACAATAGATATTTATTAAAAAACTTTAACAAACTCACCATGTTGGACACAAAATTCTAAAAGAAAGACAGATACGTCAAAGTCAGTTCTATACAAACAAACGTCAGAAAGAAATTGAAAGAATACTTCAACCCATAGATAAACAGTCAAATATATAGAACCACCACAGACTTATAAAGACTACAGAACCACGGACATTTTTTATACTGATTTATTTTTTATATGTGGATTATAAAAATAAATTGAGTAAATTTCATTCAGGCTTTACTTTTAATCTACATTTCAGATGATACAGACAGACAGGCTTGACGAAACTGTAAGGGTTTCACCGAGAAGCTGATACACTATCACTACAAAACCATAAAAAAGTGATTTGGTATTTGGTTGTTTGTATAGAATGATGCAAGAATTTTATAGAGTATATAAGCTTCTTGGAATGATGGAATCAAGAAGCTGGTAGAATTTGGGTTTTGCATATAATGGTATTTTAGTTAGAGGAAGGCAGCATCATGGTACGAACCTACAATAGTTATTTTCAACCACTGATATAGATTTACATAGATTACGCAAATGTATATACTTAGCGTGTCCGAAACCCCGACCAACCATCGAGGTTGGTCGCCGATAACTTACAGTCCTCGCGACTACAGATATAAAAATATGAGTATGAGCTGTGACTATCTTGCTTGATAATTTCCCCATGCTTAATAACGTTTATTAACGTCGGGACCCATTTTTGGGAAATTTGGCCGGTTTAAATTTTTAATGTATTATAGATGTATTATATTATACTTTTGTTTCATTTTGCTGAAAATATCTTCCATAGGTACGAATAAAATATAAAGTTGACTGTCTTGCATCGTGAAGGCACGAGCATGAACTCGTGTTCAATAAAACATTTTACTATCTTATCGCCACGCTCTCCTATGCTAGGTGGTTTAATTAAGTAGGTACAGTGGTTCAGTCCGGCCCTGTTATGTTTGTGCGAAATTTCCACGCAATTGTCAGCAAATGCTAGGTCTGCGTTTACGTAGTATTTTAAAGTCTGTGGAGGTAACAAACATTTAAAAAAATACACACTAATTGAGAACCTCCTACTTTTTGAAGTCGGTTGAAAACACAGATATAGATTTACATAGATAACGTAAGTATCACGATTTGTATTGAAACTAAGCGTGCCAAATTTTTAACACCTACTGTGACGACATTAGTGACGGGAAATCCAAACCGATTCAAAGACACCGATGCCGCCGATGCCCCTCCGCCCGCTACGATTCTCTCGAGTGATTATCTCGCTCATACTCATATTTTTTACATCTGTAGTCGCGCGGACTGTAAGTTAACGGCGACCAACCTTGACTGACGCTTGTTCGGGGTTTCGTACACGCGAAGTAACGCATTTGCGTTGTGAATCTATATCTGTGTATAAAAGTATAAATTAAGTTACCACTGCCGGTAGCTGTTCACTTGTTGTTTCTACGTAATATCGCTAATCTGTGACTTGTTTTGAGTCTATTACTAGCTTGCTACATATCTCTAATCTGTGTCTATTACGTGCTCTTTGGTTTTAGCGCCATAGTATTGTATTCTCTTTGTTTAGCTGCTACATATCTCTAATCTGTGGTTTAGCTCTTTGAGGTTATAATATGATATGGCTACTAGACTCGTACCAAATGTTGATTTATTTTAAATGTAAATTAGATGAATGGAATCTTCTTCTGAGGATAGTTTTCTCTGGTCAGATGCGTCAAGTGATAAAAGTGACGACTTAATGTGAGTAATAAATGTAATATTTGTACCTATTGCCTATTTATATCAGGAGTTTTTACGCACATGTGCCTTTCTTACCGCTTACAAATTTAATTGTTTACCAACTAGTTTCTAGACATTATACTAGGTGAAACAAAAAGGGTATACTATTTTTTTTGCAACTTAACTTTGTAAATCTCAAACTATCGGCTTTGTGGGACAGTTGAAGTACTAAAGCTTTTGTAGACTTGTGAAATCGGTCAACAGCTGTATTCCTATAACACCTCTTGTGTTTCAAGTTCCCTCTAAAGCTGATGGTTTTAGAATTACAAAGTTAAGTTTTGAAAAAAAAAGTATACCCATTATGTTTCACCTTGTATATTTAAATAGCGCTGTAGACGTGTCTAAAGACTAACATACAATTAAACAATACCTTTCTATAAGTCGGCAGGCAGTGACGAATTTACAAATTTCCAAGGTATAAGAAGGCTGTAAAGTTTTTGCCGCCCTTGCCTCTAAAATTGTCATAGATTATTTTTACAATCCAAAAATTTCCTTGAAATTGCATGTTAAATATTTTTTGGGTTTATTTTTGTTAATATAACCTACTTCTATTATATTATATTCTAATTTGAATAGGGTTCTTTTCTCTGTTATATGTTTTTTCTTATGTTCGTCATTGTCATATTAATTTAGTATATTGCAAAGAGAATACAATACTACATATTGTTTAATGTGAACATATTGTGTTATGCAATTAAATATATTATATTAAATTACTTACTCCAACGGAAACTGATTAGGTATATTTTAATACAAAGACCTATTTGACAATAAATGTGAGTATACTTTTACTTAAATTTTTGAGCTAATCAAAGCTTAATCATGTATGATTAATAAAGGCGGGGTAATGTATGCTACTTACACAATAATGTACATTCAGTAAACATGAATAAATAATCTTTATTTCGCTTGATTTCAATGATATAGCAAAAAAAAATCGATCCCAAATTTGCCGCCCCAACAAACTGCCGCCGTTGGCTTCAGCCTACTCAGCCTGCTGGTAAACCCGCCACCGCAGGGGTACTCTTAGATATAGGAGCGAAGCAAAATGTTCTATAAGGTCTTTAGGTGTAGGTACTTAACAATTTTCATGTGACTTATGTTCGAAGCAATTGTTTAAACACTATTCATCTAGTACACCTAGATAATCCTGTCCTACCAGCATGGTTGGGGCTACATGGTATGTCAACAAACTGACCCACTTCCAACATTGTCTAGCCACAAAATGTCCATCTCCTGAAATTATGATATCAGCCCCATCATGGACATACCTACTTAAAAAATATTACCAATAAGTAGTAAACTAATAAACTTATGTTTATTACCTATTTACATAATTACATGCCTACCTTTTATATTAAATATGTTTATTTTGTTTTGGCATTGTAGTTTTCGGGTTCTATTATCCAAGTCCTCAATCCAAATGAATGACAAGTGTGTAATGCCACTGGGTCACTGGTGTTTGTCCACTCATAAGTCAGGCAGATATTTCTGGCTTAAAGCACTTATAGAATGCCTTGGCTTACAGAGAGTTTTGATTGTTTCAGGGCTGACAGAAAACACAAGAAGAACTTGGGTGTCAAGGCTGAATCTTATCATTTTCAATTAAAAGAAAAATCAATCAATAGCAATCAGCATGATGGCACATCAATTTATAAGCTACAAGAAACACGAGAATTTCATGTTAAGGAAGAAAATTGTAATGCTGATAATAGCAGCAAGAAAAGAAAAATCAAGATGGAACCCGAGAGTGAGGTTGATGTTCCAAAAAAGAAGAAAAAGGCTAAACACTATCATATAAATGATAATCAACATGATTCAAAACATTCGATTTCATATGACGATAGCTACCTAGATTCAAAAGTTAAACATGAAATGTTAGCTGAGCCTGCACCAAAAGTAAAAAAAAAGAAAAGAAAAGTAGACAATGAGAGTCAATTGAATGATGTAAAGGAATCACCTCCTAGTACTATGATCAATAGTACATCTATTAGTGAATTTTACTCAAATGTTGATGATGTAAGTGGAGGCCCAAGTCTAGAAGTTCCAGATTCAGAGGAAAGTATTTATAGTAAACCCAAGAAAAAGAAAAAGAAATCAAAGAAGAAACAAAGCAGCAATGATGAGCACACAGATGATAATATAATTGTAGAAGATAAATTTACAGCTGAAGAAACTGTTGTAGGAAATCAACAGGAGCTCAAGGCAGATACCAACTTAACATCTCCAAATAAAAAGCATAATGGTACTCCAAGAAATAAATTTTCTTTTCAAGAAGACAGCGAGTTAAGTTGTGATGAAATCTCAGCAATTAAAGGTGATGAAGATCATGATTTACATAGTACTTTGTTTGCTAATAGAGGTATTGAGAATGAAACAAGTAAAAGGAAATCAATTCAGAGTGATACTGAAAAGTCAACTGTTGACGAAAATACTTCCATATTATCAGAATACAAGCCGAAAACTCAGAGAATTTCTGACAGGATAAGATTTGAAGATGAGGATGAAGTGTCACAAAATATTTACATGGACAATTGCATAGACCAGCCACAGAGCAAGCAATCCTCTAAAATTAATCACCACCTCAAGGCAAATACTCATCTAAAACCTGTCACCCAACATTTGAAGAGCAGTAGTATCATCACAGAGAATGATGACATATGGCTCCTGAAATGTCCAAAGGATATTGATGTATCTGCGTTCAAAGACATAAATTTAAAGATTGATGGAGAACATAAAATCAAGATTAGTGGCCAATCTTATGACAGCATTGCAAACAAACATGAGAGTGGCTCAATAACAGTGCTGTCTATGGATAACAATCAATACCAACTCAAGAACCTCCCACTGTCCGGTACTATCAACTTGAGAAAGAGAATTCCAAAACCTCATTTCCAAGACGATAATGTTATGTTAAACAATCAGACAAATTGTATACCATTGCCTGAGACTAAATGTCGGCACCCTCTTTTTGGATCTAACTACAAGAAATCCCTGAAGATACCCTCTGCAATAGCAGAACGTTTGAGTGCACAGAATAATGCACAGTTCCCAAATAGCAATAGTAGTCATCCTGAGAAAAAGAGAAAGAGAAAGCACAAACAAGATAATTCCCTAGTTAATTCTGAGAGCCACACAGAAGTCACTGAGAAATCACTCGAGCCGGATCCTGAACTATCAACTGAAATAAAAGAAAAGAAGAAGAAACGAAAAATTGATTTTGAATCCGAACGGCCTGCTCTTAAGAAAAAACGTAGAATTAAGCACGACCCAGAGTCTGCAGAAGCATGGGAGTCTGAAAAAACAATAGAGGAAAATCTTTTTAACTTTTGACAAAATAAATTAGATTTATATGCATAATGGCGATTATTTCGATTTTATAATAATAATTAACTGAGCCCGCGACATCGTCCGCGTGGAATTTAACTTTACAAAAAAGCCCGCGCGACAGGACCCATTTTTTAAATTTAGTTTTCTAAAATAATAGTAGCCTAAGTTACTGCTTATAACATCAGCTTTCTATCTACCAGTGAAAGTCCTGTCAAAATCAGTTCAGCCGTTTCGGAGATTACCTGGAACAAACACACAGACACAAAAAAAAAAATTATCGCATTTTTGCTTTAGGTGTCGTATGTACTTTGATATACACTTAGTGAAAGGGTGTTATTTTGATATTACAAACAGACACTCCAATTTGATTTATTTGTATAGACATAATCTACTTGTAACTGATAACTGACAATGCCTTTAGTTTCTCTCTAAAGGAACTCTTTCATTACTGGGGACAAAAGTGGGTATCCAACTCGGGCTGTAATCTATCTTAAATCCGTCCAGTAGATTTTTAGATACAGATTTGGAATTCTGAATCATCTATGCAGAAGCATATCTCTTTCTTTTGGCTTTTCTATAGACAGGTTAAAAATCATATTATGTATCACTACATAATGGGCGTAATACGTAAGTCATACTAATATTATAAAGAGGAAAACTTTGTTTGATTGTAATGAATAGGCTCCGAAACTACTGAACCGATTTGAAAAATTCTTTCACTGTTGGGAAGCTACACTATCCCCGGGTGACATAGGCTATAATATATTTTCATAAAAATTAGGGATCCTTGCTAAAACTCGAATAATGTAACCGCAATGTACCCGTGCGAAGCCGGGGCGGGCCGCTAGTATTTCATAATGGCATGCTCTGCATACACTTTCACATTCTCATTATTATTTACGCTAATTACTGCGTTGTATAAACGGGTGGGTGTAAATAAAGGTGCGTATAAATTACCACTGTTCGAGGGTTTGCCGCACTTCATTTGTACGCGCACCTTAACGCGAACGCAGAATGGGATGTATCACAAAAAGGTTGAGGAACTTGTCCTATTACTGTCTACTGTGGAAACAGATGTTACTGATAAGTAGTAAAGAACTAAATACATGCATCCATTCATCAGTTGCAAGTCGTTCACTGTTGGACATAGGGCTCCACCAAGACTTCACTTATATTTAACTTTCACACTTATAACCCTTCTAACGAACATCTCTACACATCATGGACGCGCGGTCTTCTTTCCGCCACTTGCATAAAAACACTAAGTATTGTATGTACATAGATCAAGAAACCTTTCAAACAAATAAAAACAAAATTAAATACAGTTCATCCGTTTAAGAGCTACGGTGCCACAGACATATACGCAGCTCCTTTTGGTCTGTGGACACACAGATAATATCATAATAATAATTATTATTAGAGACCGACCGAAGTTCGGTTTCAACTTGTTTCGGCCAAAAAAGCTAGTTTCGGCCAAAAATCGTCCGCACCTAAACTTAGTGTTCGTATATTATCAACTTAACTCATTCACATAAATTCTTATTGTGATTATCACTATCACTACATGTTATATAACTCTAATTTAAAAACCCACGATGCGACGACCTTTTCATCAAATGTATACAATAATCAACAGAAAATCTGTGTAAAAGTATGAGACATTATTTTTTATGACATTATAATAATTGACATTAGAATAGACAACAAAAAATGTAAATATTGATGCCACGGAGGCTTAATTCCTAGTATAAAATATTATCAATTATGATTTGATATGATTTCATGTAATAACTCTGGTTGAGGTGGACGGGAGCAGCCCAGGGGAAGAATTTTCAATAACGCTAAAATTATTTCAAATTAGATTTGGTTTTTTTATATTTTTTCTCAATGGCGGAGCAACGCCCTCTAGAATTATAATAACATAATATTCCATGACCATTAACAAAACAAAATTTAACGCATGCGCGTATCCATCATTTGACACGTGACTTATGGAACGTCTTTAGTTCATACAAAAATATCATATAAAATATACATTTTTTCCAGAATCAGGGAAACTTTTCATATGTATAATATTGTAAAAAGCCAGTTCAGACTATTACGATCATTTAAAAATATAATAAATCTAAATCCTATAATCTGAAATTTCGATTGGATTCGAGCCGTGGAAGTTGGTTTTGGCCGTGAATGTGGCTTTTTAACCTACAAAAGAGCTGATGATCTTCAAACGGCTGAACCGATTTTCATGAAACATAGCTAAGAACACTCTCGATCAGAATACCTATCGAACAAAAGAAACACAATTGAAATCGGATCATCAGCTTGGGCGCTACGTTGCCACAGACAGACACACAGATACACAGACACACAGATACACATGTTAAACTTATAACACCCCTCGTTTTTCGTCGGGGGTTAAAAACAAAGTCGCTTGCCGCTGTCTGTATATCCCTATGTATGCTTAGATCTTTAAAACTATGCAACGGATTTTAATGCGGTTTTTTTTTAATAGATACAGTGATTCAAGAGGAAGGTTTATATGTATAATACATGCATAATAAGTATAGTAGAGAAACACTGATATTTTAGAGGTTTCTAAGGTGATGTCGTAATAAACTATTTTTTTTGCACTTACATTGCAAACGCTGGCTGAACCCTACGAGTTAAGATCAAAATAATGTACTACAGTTTTGTACACATTAAAAAGTTCTACAAAAAAGTCCGCGATGATATATGTCTATCTTTTAGGGATAACCCACAATAACCATTTTTTATCCTTTAATTTTTACGAAATAATGGCTTATTTACAAAGCGGTTTTAAGCAATACTGCATTAATCCTTATCTAATTAAGTAGCTTAAATAAATTGCGCATTTAATATAGATCAATATGGCCCTTTACAGCATGTAATTTAAACGAATATTTTAGAATGCAGGGACATAGCGGCCGGGGGGCCGGCGCCCGGCGGCGGGGAAACTACTGAACCGATTTGATAAATTCTTTCACTGTTGGGATTGTAGGGGTACATACCTACACGCTGCTTACGCAGCAACTTGTACGCGACGGAGCGCGGGATCGCCAGTCGTTCCCCGCGCGCCTAGCTGACTATACGTGTAAACTAAACGTAACCTAATAATGAAGACTATACCCTGTGACATAGACTGAATATTAGGTACCCACAGCTTAGTTACAGGATGATACACTATCCCTGGATGGCATAGCTATATTAAATTTTTTAAAAAATAGGGATATCTTACTTAAACTAAAAACAATGTAACCGTAATTTACCCGTGCGAAGCCGGGGCGGGTCGCTAGTGATATATAATTTTAATTTGATTTACGTGTACGAATCCACCCCATGGTGTACGAAAGTACCCCCCCTATTGTACGAATGTACCCCACATGTGGGGTACATTCATACGAATTTTTAATTCTAGAAAAATCATTATCAGGTACTCCTACATCTCTTAAAATAACAGCTCTGAACTTTTTATATACAACTCTAATGTATATGCTATAATTAGATCTCAAAAGCAGAGCTTTATGTCAATTCACTAAAAAGTAAAAACTGATAATAGAAAAAATGTACGAAGGGTGACCACTTTCCCCTATTGTGTTTGGGCTCATTGGAATGGTCTTAATGAATAGGTGGTGTTCAGTTGGTTCATGGATGGAGGAGGAAAGATAAATAGGGATAAATTGGTGAGGGATTCGAACCTACTTTCACTATCTACCTATACAAATAAATAAAAATCGGCCGAAGCCGATTTCCACGGCTCGAATCCATTCGAAATTTGAGATTAATGGATTTACATTTATTATATTTTTAAATGATCGTAATAGACTGAACTGGCTTTTTACAACATTATAAATTTGAAAACTTTCCCGGATTCTGGAAAAAATGTATATTTTATCAATTTTTATATGAGATTTGTGTATGAACTAAAGACGTTCCTAAGTCACGTTTCAAATTATGTATACGCGCATGCGTTAAATTTTGTTTGTTTTGTAAATGGTCATGGAATATTACGCTATAATAATTCTAGAGGGCGCTGCTCCGCCATTGAGAAAAAATATAAAAAAAACAAATCTAATTTAAAATAATTTTAGCGTTATTGAAAATTCTTCCCCTGATGCTCCCGTCCATCTCAACCAGAGTTATTACATCAAATTGAATCATAATTGATAATATTTTAATAGGAATTAAACCTCCGTGGCATCAATATTTAGATTCTAATGTAAATTATTATACTTAAGGCTAAAGCGCCCATCTAGCCCGCGAAGTTCAAATTTTTGGAGGTTTAATAGAAATTTATCAAAATCTGACAATAATAAAAGGCAAATTTTGTAATTCGCGACAAAGACCGTGTGCAGTGCATTTATTAATATATCCAACTTACTCTAAAACATTTCAAGAACGACAGCTATCCAGATAATCTGGCAATTTTTGTAAATTTAGTGATTAACTAGTATCATACCTACCGTGATAGTATTTAGAGTAAAATAAATGTATTAATAAACGCACTGCATACTGTGTTTGTCGCAAATCACAAAATATGGTCTTAAGGCTGAAGCGCCCATCTAGCCCGCGAAGTTCAAATTGTTTGAGGTTTTTTAGAAATATTTCAGAATCTGACAATAATAAAAGGCACATTTTGTAATTCGCGATAAAGACCGTGTGCAGTGCATTTATTAATATATCCAACTTACTCTCAAACATTTCAAGAACGACAGCTATCCCGATAATCTGGCAATTTTTATATATTTAGTGATTTACTAGTATCATATCCACCGTGATAATATTTAGAGTAAAATAAATGTTTTAATAAACGCACTGCATACTGTGTTTGTCGCAAATCACAAAATATTGTCTTAAAAGTTTTCAGATTTTGGATAAATTATAAAAATACTCGAAAATTTTGAATTTCGCGGGCTAGACAGGCGCCTTCACCTTAAATGTTTTCAGATTTTGGATAAACTTTAAAAATACTCGAAAATTTTGAATTTCGCGGGCTAGACAGGCGCCTTCACCTGTCATAACAAAATAATGTCTCATACTTTTACACAGATTTTCTGTTGATTATTGTATACATTTGATGAAAAGGTCGTCGAATCGGGGGTTTTTAAATTTTCAATTTAGAGTTATTGTTAAGTTAAATTCCACGCGGACGAAGTCGCGGGCTCAGCTAGTAATGAATATAGATAATATTAGTTAGATATTAGATTGATGGTTATAAAAACCTAGATGCTCTAAAAAGCTAGAAATAACTAGAGACCACATAATTTCTTTAATTTGGAATCGGTGCCATTATCTTTACACTAGGACTTCTTAGGTACCTACCTACATCTACTTACTTGAATAACATAACATTTTAGTTAGTAAAAAAACGCTTAAACGCGTCTTTCTCGAAACCGTAATTTTGCGATTACTATGCGATTCAAATGATACTAGGATCGACTTTGCGCCATATTGTGACGTCATAACTGTCGATTCCAACCAGTTAGGTAGGGTGAGCAAAACAAGATATTTTTCATAAAATCTATTTGCAAAGGTTGATATGCAAAAGTTTGTACCTTTTTATTAATTGAAAAAGTTCTGCTTTTGTGAAGCAATCGTCGTATTCAATATGTTTTCTGTTAGCCATGACTGCATTTCTGCTTTTTATTGGCCTTTGGGCCAAAGGTTATGGTATGGCTTTAAAAAACGAATTATGACTTTAAATAATTGTAGATTATATTAAGACAATTTACTATTATTTATTTATTTAACCTTTTTATTTAAATTTCAAATAAGACTATTATTATTGATATGCAAATAAGTTTTTTGCAAACCATACTTTTCAAGTGACATTTGACAGATAGAGGTTATTGACATTCCTATTCTTATTTGGATCGCATAGTACTGCATTTGCAATTACGAGGGCAGCATTGTGTTATTAAGGAGTTCCGGCGCCGGAACTCCGTACTTCAACATAATGATGTATCTCTGTCACCTTCCGGTAGAGACAGATCCTACTAATATTATAAATGCGAAAATTTGTGAGTGTGGATGTTTGTTACTCTTTCAGGCAAAAACTACTGAACGGATTTTGTGGGATTTGGATAAAATTTGGAAAACAGATAGTTTATAACCGGGATTAACACATAGAATACTTTTTATCCCGATAATCCCAATTTTTTGTTAGGTTAAATACTACGCGGATGAAGTCGCGGGCACAGGCTAGTATATAATAATGTTAAAATATAAAATCCCTTTTTCCGTTACGCACGCTCCATCCGGCTCACAGAGTAGGTACTTACCTTTGATCCGGCTGGCGCGGCGCTCGGTCAATAGTATCAACTGTATCAAACAAGAGACACAGAGTACCTTCTATACTATACTTACCCAAAAATAGCAGATCTAAATCCTCTAAGTCTGGTAAATCGCCAGATCTCGACTCTCTTTAACGCTACTTCTTAATCATATTTAATGCAATTCTGCAAATCCTTATGTCATTATCCAACTATCAGTTAGAAGACTACCTAGTATCACAGAGTACCTTATATATTCTATAGTATCCACATCTATCTAGTATATACAAGGTACTCTGTGTACTATACTAATCTTTGAAGTTGATTCCCAATAGACTGAAACGGACGCGGACGGCCTCTAGAAATACAGCACCACACCACAGATTAGAGAGTATAACATATCCGGCGCTGCCAACATTAGCATAGAAATAGGGATGTACCTAATAAAATACGCGTAATGGCTGTTCATAGACTAACTTTTTTATTTTATACAAAGTATAGGATAAACTTATCCGGTACCTGCCATCGCTCACAAGAAATCATCGATTTTGTTACTTCTTTTCACAGACTTCTAAATACTAGTAAGCGAAGCATTTTCAACTTAGACCATTAAGAGTATGGACTAGTTTTACATGATCATTCCCCTCTGCCAAGATATAAGACAAAGAAGTTCTAACACGTTTATAAAAACTGTTTGTGGAATCGATTAAATCAAAGTCAGTATCGTTTTCGATGTAAAGGTGCTCCATAAAAAATGCCGACCTGCGCTATAAACCATTGCAAGAAGAGGTCAAACACCTCTAATCTACGAAAAGACGGATTACCTTTCATATGTAAGTGTTTTTGGTGTAACTAATCCCTTATTTCTAACAAAAAAATTAAAATATAAAATGAGATAAAAATCGAAAACATTATCGATTAAACAATCGAGTACGAAATAATTGAAGAGTGTAGTATGGTATCTCGAGTTCGCCCATAGATTAACGACGCCATTTTGAATAGTGTTGTGGCAGTGATAAATTTATGATTGCGGACGTGTATCGATAAAATTATATTTCTTGGAGTTTTTATTATATTTTACTTTAAATTATATAGAGAAAAAAATATTATTATTGTTATTTATTTAACTTAACATTATTCCACTATTTATCCAGAATTCCCAAGGACCCTCGATTAAAAACCAAGTGGGAAAAATCTTGCAATAGAAAGTGGGGTTGGGGACCTACTCGCACAAGTACTATTTGTTCGGTACACTTTGATTCGTCGCAATTCCAATGTTTATCTAATAAACGACGAATATCATTTTTTTGCTGCTGCGGTAAGTGTTTTATTAATACTTCTACTGACATGATTAAACAAAATATATTTCACTGAAATATACACGTGAAGTGTTTGTTTGGCAATAGTAGTAGAATACAAAGCAACCAATATATTATGGATGGAGGACGTTTTACAGGACCGCACCCGCCATTATATCAGATTTGATAAACCACAGATCCTCGCAAAAGAACACCGATTCCAACCAAGGATGATACGTGAGGCCATTGAAATTAAAAATCATCCTAATTTCAATAAGGAAGATGGCTGGGTGCTACCACCAACTTGGGATCCAGTAATTAATATAATTAAATCCAAAACCAAGCGTACCATTGCAAGACCTCGAGACACAGTGAGCACTTTCTGCGTGGATCGGACCGAAAACACCAACTAAATTTTGAGGGTACCCAGTTTTTAACTATGACATCAGGACGTCTAACACCTCAGTCCCCCCGTGACCACGGTTGCTGTAAAGCAACCGAAACGTCGGGAATATAAAAAAGTAAATAAAGCGATATAATCCGTAAAATAGTTTTATTTCAATTGTTGTAATATATTATTTATATTAAATATTGCATTACCACAGCGAGGGGGGTATTTTTAAAGTAATGCATCAACGATAATTCATATTTTGTATTAGATGAAAATATGCACACGTCTATGCAATATTTTTGTGATGATGAGCAAGTGAAACTATCGATATATCTTATTAGAAATATCGATATTGGTATCTCCCTATTACACTTAGTGTCTTACAGTCGTAAATTCTTGCATGTTGACGTATTAGACCCATAAGTGTGCGTAAAATTTACTAGTGTTGAATATTTATTTAAGTGTGCATTCATAATGACACAATTTTTTTTTAGTAATTGTGCATAATTTCTTTGTAGTGGTTACCTCGTCTCCCCCAAAATCTGACAGAATGTTTTATTAGTAAAATGAAGCACGTCCACAGACCAATAAGAGAACAAGTTTAGTTAACATCTCTCTGGACGCTATATATTATATCGATAGGTAATAAAACTATAAAATGAACGATAGGGAAAAAAGAAAAAAAAAGAAAGAATAAAAAAAGAGAAAAAAAAATGTAAATTGACCATTTGTAAGTGCCCCCGTAGGCCTAAAGAAAATAAATGATTTGAATTGAATTGAATAAACTATAAAATTGTTGTCTAAGCACTGTTAATGTCTTTAATCCCCAATAATTCGTTAAATATCTTACCAAATAAAACAAAATAATAGATGTTGTATAGAACATTTTGGAATTGTTCATCTATCATCTTGATATCTTCTGATTTGTAGGCTTCCTTGAATCTTAGTTTGGTTGGCAATCAATAGTTAAAAGATTCGTATCTCAGATTAACGAATAGGATTGGTATGCTCGAAATGTTCCTAATCATATTGATAAATTCGTTGTTATCAAAATTATTAATCGTTTTGAATAGCTACATAAAAAGGTACTTAATCTTCCTACTCATTAATCGATTCGGCTCTCACTAGCTGAAGGTCACTTTGAGGACATACCTATCTTTCTTGTCAAAAGTCAAAAGTTCAAAACCATTCAAAACAATCCGAGATGGCAAAGACTTGCTATTATTGTTTCGCTAATAACTAAAATTTTGAAAAATTTGGGTACCTACAATAAACTAGAGGTACAGCTGAACCATAAGCATACTTAGACGTATTTTGTAATATAAAATTAGCATTTGACGACTTGGTAGGTGAGTATTTTCTAAATGAATTTGTCCAACCGCGTCAGAAACGTTAATAATAACTCTTAGAGACTAAACTCATAGGGCCGTATTAATTAATCAATCTCAAGTATGAGGGCGATCTTGAGTACTTACGCTTTTGACATGCCATTTTGCATTGGAGTAACATTTCCAAGATCGGTCTCAGACCTGAGATCTCATAGTACTAAATATGAAAATGCAATATTAATGTTCGTACCCCATATTCCACATGTTGCTTGAGTCAGACATCCTCATCCACATAATCCTATACTTTTTAACCCTTTTTATGTATTTAATTATTAATGTACTTACCAATATTTACTTACAAGGCTATTGTATTTTCATCACATTATTTCATTGCATGTATTTGTTATGTATGTAGGCATGTACCTAGTCAACTACTGGGAGCCCGCGAGCAAGTTTTTAAAACAATTAATTTAATTCGAAATTAACTTTTTATTTGTCTGAACGTTATGAAGACTAATTACTGACTAACTAACTCTAGGGCCTAAAACTATGGTGGTCGTCTGACCGACAATGCATGATCATCAAATCGTCAGGTGTGCAATGCGTGGGCGCGAGATTACCGCTCAGAGTGGATAACAATATAATGATTATGATGTGAAAAATATCTGACGATTAGACGTTGTTGGCGATATAACTCCTCCCTCCACAAGATCGAGATTATCCGAGGGTTGAGGAGTATCTCGAGGTTTCCTCAAATTACAAAACTCCTTAATTTTATGCTTACAGGCTAATGACATAAGACATATAATTATGATTATACAAAAAATCAGATTTCCTATGCTAACACTTTTATGATCTAGGACACTTTTGTAATTTTCACTCTCACTGATGATTTCACTTCCACTTTTCTGCAGTAAATAGTTCAGGAACTGGATGTCGACAAGATCAATCCCATTCAGGTTGACAGGTTTCTTTTGCACATCTGCTGGTCTGGTGTTTATTTTAGGCAGGTTAACTATTGGGAACTTTGTGTAAGTTACGTCTTTCCCTTGCTGTTGGTGTCTTGTTAGTTTAAATTCCTTTATCTGAACTTGACAATCATCGTCCATGGATAAGAGATAAGTTCCACAAATACTTTCTTGTGTTATCTCGTTTTCACAGTACTTCGTGAGTAGAGTTTCAGCTTTCGAGTAAATTATCCAGCGATTTGGCTGAATGAGGTCAGCTCTAACGTCGTCGATGACCACAGGAACATGGCGGCAACTTGAAATGTTTGCGGAAAATTTCATAAGTTCGGCAATACAAATGTCTTCAATTAGTGGAGAGACATCATTCTCAAAACACAGGTAACGGGCTTCATCGATCTCACGGCATGACTGGGAGAGCGGCTTAGTGTTTGACCCTTTCACCAGGAGATAAGGATATTTGGGAAGGATAATGGTAGTGAGGCCGTTGCTGATATTATGTACAGGTAAGGGAATCAACTTGAAGTAATTAAAGACTTCATTTCTAATTAACGGAATGTACATAATAAATTTTATCTGATTTTGTTTTACGTATGCCTTTATCTCAATAAATTGCTCTATTTTCACAACATTTTCAACTTTTACAGGATACACCAATTTTTCAGTTTCCTCAATTTCTTTTAACAATAGTATCAATTCATCTGTATCTATAATTGATTGATGTAATAGCTTAATTTTAGCAAAAGCAACAGCCGTTTCAATTTCGTTCAGTCGGATGTAGAGTGTTTGGAAATTATTTGTTAAAATATTATAAATGTGAATTATTTTACTACTGGTTTGGAACAATTTGGATTCATTTAAACTACGGTTAATATCTCTTATGTATTCCTCCATCTGAATGAAATTGTTTGCGGTAGAGTTGGCTATTCTTGTGATAGAACCCACCATTTCGGCGATTATTGTCATTTTTTTATTTATTCCGTCTTGTTTTGTTTTTAAATCATGGATTAACTTTTCGTACATAACAGCATCGTCATTGTCCAGATTACCTGTAATTGCTTTTACTAATGAACCAAGAGGATTCAATAAACCGCGTTTAGATCTTACCAATGAGGGAACCAATTGTTTATACTTTTCGATAGTAATACTCATAGCGTATTCGGTTTGAGATTCAACACCGGTAAAATCCGAATCAAAGGCTTTAATATCAAAAGAGCTTCTAACTTGTTGCTTAAGATTAAGAAAATTATTCATATTTAAATCTAATTCATCGTAAATTAACTTTAAATCTAAGATTTTAATAATAGTCCATTTATCGTGACTGATAATGGCTTGACCTTCCTTTACAGGTAGCAGTCCCGGGTTCTTGTCCATTGGCTGCAGATGAAGGGCCCGGTTGTGGATCACATGGACCGCCAGAAGTACTAACCTGCGGAGGACGCCTAATGTCTTTAATGGGAACATTAGTTTTCCTATTTTGCGTAGTTACTGGTACAATATTCCTATGTATAGCTCCGGTGACCTGAGCTTTCTGATAGCGTGGTTTGTCCTTGCTACGTCTAGTATTGACTCCTTTGATAAATACCGTGTCACCTACGTCTACGTCAAATTCTGTTTCTCCTCCACGTTTTCTAATAACAGTCATTTTTTTATCAATCATCTTATCTGTCAAGTATTCATACAAGTACTTTGTCTTTCTCACGTGTTCTTTAACTAATTGTTGCGTAAATTGTTTGTTGAAATCTACATAAAACGAACTATTAGATTCGGTGTGACCGAAAACGACTTCAAATGGAGTAAGGCCAGTAGTCGAGTGGATTGTATGGTTATACGACATTACTGCATAAGTCATGACGGATGCAGCATCCGTGATTTTACGTTCGTACTTGGCTATGCGGTAAATTTCTATTATTGTGGAATGGAACCTTTCCACAATACCCATAGAGTTAGGGTTGTGCGGAGTACCAATATGTAAATAAATCTTATAAAAAGACAGCATTTCCTTCATTAACGTATTATTAAATTCGGTACCGGGATCCGAACTGATTCGACCAGGGATACCGTACAATGAAAAATATTTAATGAGTGCTCTAACTGCTTCCGGAGTAGATTTGGAGCTAATTTCGATTGCTTGACCTAATTTGCTGAAGGCGTCGACTATTGTAAGATAGTGCTTTCCTTCTATTGAAAAAGTATCAATAAATAGTTCTTGAAAGGGTTTAATTTGTGTTTGGGATAATTGCAGTTCAGGTTTTAGAGGCTTCCGATCATATTTCATCTTTTTACAAATTTCGCACGCATTTATTATACTTGCAACCATTTGATCCATATTATTCCAGAAAAAGGTTCGCCTAAGATGTACTAGCGTTTCCTTAATACCTCTATGACTATTTTTACCTATGTGATATTTTATTATAACATCCCGCTGTTCATTCTCGTCTTCCACATACACGACTCTCTTAGTACACTCATAAAATTTAACTGTTCCCTTCTGAAAAAGCGATATGGTGGCCTCTGAAAACTGTTTACGGTGTAATTCGTCTTCAAAGTAAAAGAAGTATTTTACTTTGGGTCTGATATATTCTTTTAGGAACCTTTTTATAAGATCCGGCTTATCTACAGGTAAATGTACTTCTAATACCTTTTGTTTTGCTCTGGATATGTCTTTAACTGTTAATTCGTTTCTGTTCCAGGTGTATACGAGTATCTGGTTTGGCTTGGTGTCTATAGCCTCTTGTAATATAAGTATGCCATCGGTATCTAAGTCTTGAGCTGAATGTACTGTGCCTATACTATCGTTACTTGGTTTTTCAGATGCAGTAACGGTAGTACTACTTATAGATGGAATCGGATACGGTGATTCACGGCCATCTCCTGTTAGTGATGGTATACTTCTAGTTTTTTCAGAATCTGATGAAATTACTATAGGAGAGGGCGTTCGTTCACGAGAAGTAGAGCCGCGTGAAACATTATCCCGCTTTTTGGTTAGTTGAATTATTTCTTTAGTTAAATTATCTATATGTTGTTGAAGTTTTTGTTCCTTTTTATCTAAGTTTACTTTCATAGAAATATCATCATTTTCACCTAACGCGTTAACAGCTATCCGTGATAATGCGTCTGCGTTACAATTTTGTTTTCCACTTTTATAGACAATATGATAATCAAATTCTTCAAGACGTAGTTTCCATCTCGTTAGTTTACTGTTCGGCTCCTTTATCGAATTTAACCAAGCTAAAGGCCTGTGATCCGTGTATATAGTAAATTTCTTTCCATATAAATAGGGTCTAAAATGTTTAGAGGCCCATACAATTGCTAAAAGCTCTTTTTCGATAGTGCTATATCGAGTTTCAGCGTCATTTAGAGTGCGACTTGCATACGCTATAGGCTTATCGCTTCCTATAGGTCCCTGCGAAAGTACAGCGCCTAGTGCATAATTGGAGGCATCAGTCGTAAGGACGAATGGTTTTGAAAAGTCAGGAAATTGTAAGAGCGGGGCGTTAGTTAATAGTTCTTTGCATTTTTCGAAAGAATCAATGAATTCCTGCTTAGTAATATCTATCTTATTTCTTTTCTTAAGGCACGATGTCAATGGCTGAGTTAATTTTGCGAAATCTTTTATAAATTTTCGGTAATAGCCTACCAAACCTAAAAAACTCTTGATTTCAGTGGCTGTTCGTGGTAACGGAAAATCTAAAACTGCTTGTACTTTATCATTATTAGGCATGAGACCGTCTTTGGTAATGGTATGACCTAGATATAACACTTCCTTCCTTAGAAATTCACATTTGTCAAGGGTAACTTTCATATTAGTTTCCCTAAGCCTGTCAAAGACTTTTCGAAGTTTTTCAATGTGTTCCTGAAGACTTGAGGAGTATATTATAATATCGTCAAGATACACCATGCAGTGCAAACCTTGAAGACCTCGCAACACATTATCCATCGCCCGTTGGAACGTTGCGGGTGCCGTTTTCAAGCCAAACGGCATTCTTTTGAACTCAAAGTGTCCTGACTGGGTGGTAAATGCAGTTTTTGCCCTATCTGCCTCATTGACCTCTATTTGATGGTATCCGCTTGCAAGGTCAAGCGTGCTAAAATATTGAGATTTACCTAATTTGTCAAAGAGATCGCTAATATTGGGCAGGGGATATTTATCGTCTATAGTGATTTCGTTTAAGCGACGATAGTCAATTACCATCCTAAATTTCTTTTCTCCAGATGCGTCTATTTTTTTGGGTACTAGATGCACGGGTGCGCTCCAAGGCGAATGAGAATTTTGTACTACATTATCTTCCAGAAGTTTCTCTACTTGTTTATTTATTTCTTCATTTTGGCAAGGCGGATGTCTGTACGGTCGAATGTAGATGGGGTCTTCGTTAGTTGTTCTGATGTTATGTTTAACTTGATTCGAAAAAGACAGTGGTATTTTATCACAATAAAAAATATCACGATATTCATAGCATAATTTGGCTACACTCTCACGTTCCTCTTTGTTTGCATGATCTAATCGTACTTTTTTCAGATTATCTTTCAATACCTCATCGGTCATACCGTCATCATTCACAAAATTTAGTTCTAAATCCTCATTTTCAAATACCTGAACTTCGAAAGGGTCTTTGAATTTAATAATAGCTTTTTGATCAGAAATATTTTGTATAACTGTATCTGCGAAGAAATTATCACATTTAATAAGGGCCGTAGGCATTCGTACACCTTCCTGAAATTCGACAAAGTCTACGATAGCGTCTCCGTGCTGCAAGTTAGTTGGGATCCGTACTCGTGTTTCAGACCTTGGTGGCACATTTATCTCATAAGGTGGATTATAAATAATTGGAATTGCTGCATTATGTGTCTGTAGTATTTGATTTCTCATGTCAATGTTAACAGCTAATTTTTTGAGGAGGTCAGATCCTATCAGTCCGTCGTAGCGTCCGTCAACATCGTAAATGTAAAATGTGTGAGGAAGTGGGCTTTTAAAGGTTTTTAATAGAGGAATATGTATTACCTCATTATGCATGCTTTGAGCATGTGTACTAATAACTGTAAATGGTTCATAGTATTTATACTCTTTAAAAAATTCATCGGCTTTAGCAGGACTAATAAAGGAACGACTACTTCCGGTATCAATGAGAAACTTGGAGTTGATCTCAGGAATTTCAATATGCGGCAATTTTAAAATACTGTCACAATAATTTAAATTTATTATTTCACCACATCTCTCGAGGCTGTTTCCTGGAAATTTTCAGTGTCCTGATGCGCGGATTCGACCTCATTATAATTTTCAACGAAATTACAATCGATAGGAGACTGCTCTACATACTCGTCACACATTTCTGCCGTATTATAGTCGTAGTTATAGTCATAGTTCTGGTCGAAAGTGTATTCCTGACAAGGGGTTGGTTCTTCGATATAGTATAAGTCATTTGTAGTCATGTTTTGCCTAACGGGGGCGGTACGCATTGACACATCAGTATCGCCAAGCCTAGGCATTTGCTGTTGATTTGACATACCGGGTTTATATTGATTGGGGTTCATCGTAGACTGGTTCGGTATACCAAACTTAAAACCTTGTTGTTGAGGAATGCCAAATTTATATCCACCATGTTGGAAAGGTGCACGTGGTTGTTGAAAAGGTGCCTGTCCGAAAGTGCGTTGAACCTGGTTTTGGGGTGGTCCAAATCTGTTGCCTTGAGGAGGAACAAATCTATTTGGCTGTGCAAAGTTGGGTCTAATTGCTTGACCTTGACCTTGTGAAATGCCAAATTTAAAATTATTGTTAGGAACGCCAAACCTAAAATTATTATTCGGCGGCGTTAAATTAGAAGAAGGTTTATGAAATCCTTGAGCCAAGGGCACTGGTCTCAATGCATTATGTGAACTCGATTGTTGCGCTATGCTTTGTTTCACTAACTTATTTTTCGCGTTATATTGAAACTGAAAGTTTATTTCTTCAGTCACAATGCTCAAAGCATTTTCAAGATTAGCACAACCTTTCAGTCGCACGATACGAATTAAGTCTTCCGGTAAATTAAATAAGAATACGTTCAAAGATGTGTTGTTATATATAATCATCTTGGCAGCCTTTATTCCTTCATCGGTAAGTCTAATGACCTTCGCTATCAAGGAGCTTCGTACGTTCTGGATCCTATGACAAAACTCTATGTACGACTCTCCTGGCTTTAGTTTCATAGTCTCAAGTTCAATGGCTATACACTCCTCTGATCTCGGATCGCCAAAATGTTGCGTAAGAATTTCTTTTGAGCAATCCCATGTTGTTATATTAGGATTATCGCTGAGTAGAGACGCAGCTCTACCAATAAGTTTACCGCTTATAGCATGAAAGAGATATAATTCTTGTGCCAAATTTCCTTGTATTCTAGCACCACTAAGCACATACTCACACTTTGTAATAAAAAGGTTTAACAATTTTTCATCTCCATCATACTTGGGGATAATACACAAAATTTCTTTTTGGACTAGCCGTATGCCTTCCATTTTAATTAGATTAATTTACTTATAACTACACGAATTAATTACGAGGATGACAAATTTGCCAATTTAAGTGCAAACAAAATCAGATAAACGTAATTAATAGGCCCGACGATTCGGTTCGGTTAGAAAATATGGAGAAAACCGGGAATATGAAAAACAGGAGGTGAAAAGGTCTACTCACCAGCTGCTCGATCCCATGTCCTCCAGAGCCAGATTAGTCAGCACACGCCACGAGCTTCCCACGGGAGACGTATTTATTTAGGTTCAGTCTTTTCACACACGAATCACCACACGCGAAACCGATTTTGGGGTTTGCGATTAACGGTTTTCTAAAATGTGAAATATCACGAACGGCTGCGCCAGTCAACTACTGGGAGCCCGCGAGCAAGTTTTTAAAACAATTAATTTAATTCGAAATTAACTTTTTATTTGTCTGAACGTTATGAAGACTAATTACTGACTAACTAACTCTAGGGCCTAAAACTATGGTGGTCGTCTGACCGACAATGCATGATCATCAAATCGTCAGGTGTGCAATGCGTGGGCGCGAGATTACCGCTCAGAGTGGATAACAATATAATGATTATGATGTGAAAAATATCTGACGATTAGACGTTGTTGGCGATATAACTACCTATCCATCTACTATATTTAAAACTACTTTTAGAAACGCTGTCAAATTATATCTTTCTTTATAAATTAGTAGTTTGTCGACACAATTGACGGAGTAATTGGTGAAAATACATACAAAAATAACATACAGACAAACATTGAATCTCCTCCTTTTTTGGAAATGTTTAAAAGAAATCTGAGCTTATGAATACTTCTGTAATGGGATATTTTATTCCGTGGAATTCTGACATTTCATAAATGTGGCAAGTCATACAACCATCCCACCAAGAAAGGAACAGTTAAAGTGAAATAAAAAGATATGTGTTGCTTATTATGAGACTTTACATATAAAAATGATAAGTAAAAAATATATTTCACATATTTAACAAATATTGTTTAATTTTTAGGGTTCCGTAGTCCCTACGAGGAACCCTTATAAGATCATCCAATCCGTCTGTCCATCCGTCCGTCTGTCCCGATCTGTCACAGGGTCATAACTCCTACAGTTTCTGACGGAAGTTGATGTTATTTGGTACATAACTCTAAATTGAAAATTTAAAAACCCCCGATGCGACGACCTTTTCATCAAATGTGTACAATAATGATCAGAAAATCGGTGTAAAAGTATGTGAAATTATTTTGTGATGACATTATAATATTTGACATTTGAATAGACAACTAATCTTAATATTGATGCCGCGGAGGTTAAATTCCTAGTAAAATATTATCAATTATGATTCAATTTCATGTAATAACTCTGGTTGAGATGGACGGGAGCAGCCCAGGGGAAGAATTTTCAATAACGCTAAAATTACTTTAAATTAGATTTGTTAGAATTATTAAAGCGTAATATTCCATGACCATTAACAAAACAAACAAAATTTTACGCATGCGCGTATCCATCATTTGAAACGTGACTTATGGAACGTCTTAAATTCATACACAAATCTCATATAAAAATATAATAAATCTAAATCAATAATCTCAAATTTCGAATGGATTCGAGCCGTGGAAATTGGTTTTAGCCGTAAATGTGGCTTTTTAACCTACAAAAGAGCTGATGATCTTCAAACGGCTGAACCGATTTTCATGAAACATAGCTAAGAACACTCTCGATCAGAATACCTATCTAACAAAAGAAACAAAATTGAAATCGGTTCATCAGCTTGGGCGCTACGTTGCCACAGACAGACACACAGATACACATGTTAAACTTATAACACCCCTCTTTTTTCGTCGGGGGTTAAAAAATACTTTAAGAGTAGATCTCACTTTCAATAATATAAATACTTTGATATAATACTTTTAATAAAATACTTTTTTTGAGATACCTCCCCGAACATCAAAGGGGGGATATTTTTTTTTTCATTATTTTTTTTCGTTACCCTATCATGTGGTGGGGTATCATTGAAAAGGTATTTTCAGATGAAATGGTGTTTCCAATTCCATACAACATTTATCACCAAAAATTTTTGTTTTAAAGATTAAATCAAAATGTATGTAATGAATTCACACACTTCTTACATTTTTCTATTGCAATAACATTAATAAGATTATGCAGTCGAAAATGGATACATTGTTCACCAATTTCAATTATATAACAGCAATAAATTTATATTTTATGTTAATACGTGTATTTCTGAAGTGTAATGCACGTGGATAGATGTTGGTAGTAGTCTATAAACAACAGTGGGTAAGATTTTTTACGAAATAAATATCGACACTTCTTACATTTTTATGTTGCAAAAATATGAATAAGATTATGCAGACGAAATTGGATACATTGTTAATAGATTCCAATTAAATAACAGCAATAATTGTATGTTTTATGTTCATTAGTGTCGATAGATGTCGGTAGTAGTATGTATACAACTTTAGTATCTATTTCAACCTGGGGTGAAATATTAAACAGATTACTGTAACGTTTTTAGTTACGAAGACTATAGGTTATTATCATATTTATATATAAGTAATTAGATCCTGGTCACGGCACCAACTGTAAACATTTTTTTTTCGAGAGACATTTATGTTATTTGAATTTGTTACGTAATATTCTATATTATTACGATATCCATGGTCACGGCACCACTGAAACAATTTATTTCCCTGACTATAATTATTTATTATATTTAACTATGATATGACGATATGATCCCAATCACAGCACTATCTGAAACTACTTTATTTCGAGTACGGTTTGTTATTATTATATTTAAAGTACTATTCCGTTTAAAAATTGCTACGTTGCGTTTATCTACTGAGTGTCGTGGTTTTGTAATATTTATGGCAATTAAATTTACTCAATTAGAGTCGTCAATTCAATTTATTACGCATGTTGTTCGCTAATTGTCAAAAACATAAATAAATATAACAATACTAAAATATCTAAAACAAACTCCTGTGGAAATAAACATAGGAACACAGTACACAGACGACACACATTTATACAAAGACTCGCAGTTGTCGCCAACCGTCGCTGATGATCCTTTGTAGTTACTGTGGGGTTTAAACATCACAAATGGCGAAGCAATAAAACAAATCATGCACCTCAGCAGTCGTCGGTCGCCTTCCTATAAAATCCCGCTAAATAAATATACACGATGCAATTGAACAACAATATAGTCTCATCAGTTCATTGAAGAAATGAGTCACGAGGACTTGTCATATTCATATTTATTCTAACACATACAATGAGACTATAAAGCCATTTCTTACAATCTACGCTCACCAATGTATCAGCAACACACCTGAATCGCGTTCGCACTCATACACTCGCGAAATAGGCAATACCCGCACTTTGCCATTTTTATATTGACTTTTAGCGCACACGCAGATGGAATTATTTTATTGATAAATTTGAATATTATACATAAATACATGTATATTGTATGAATAATAGTAAGGCAGGACCAAATCGACGTAGATCTGTAAAATTGGTCTGGATGTTCCGGCAACGTGGACTACAAATCCCGTCTGTAGTTAGAGGAAAGATCTAGACTTACAGACTTATGACCTAGGCCTAGCGATTGATATTTTCTGACCTCCCAACACACCTCATAGTCAGAACCTGGCGGCAGATGAACAACGTGCCCCAACAAAACCAGCAATCTAAACCGACCTTAGTAAGCTCAACTGGGTTAAGACTCATTTGACGTTATCTAGCGATTATTCTACAATTATGATTCAGTCGGTATTCGCTCACATCCATCTCCAAATCATTCCTACTACTATCCCGTCGTGTTCAGCTTTCCCTGGAAACTAATGAATGAATGGACTCCACTAATAACACAACAATAGTAAGACAAAACAGCAGATATAACGACGATATTCGGACAACATGGTACAAGACTATACTACATACCTTATAATATTTTTACCTACAACACTCAGTTTAGACGCTCCGGAAAATTATTTGTAATGAATCTAAAACCCCACTTGCAAATAAATCATAATTTAAATTAAAATATTTGCGGTTCGCGCACTCGTACACGTCTCAAAGGATCACTCCCGAGAATCGAACCCGACCGTCCTGTAGTCAAGACCTGACCGTCCCGTCGCTAAAACCTCACTGTCCCAGTCCCCAAAACTCTAAAATCAAGGAAGTCCAAAATTAGCAGAGCCCCCTCTTCGCCTTGTATTTTTGTTTTTGGCCATAAACTACCTTAAAACTATGTTTCTAAGGATTATAATTAATTGCCGTAGTTTTGCGTGGACAAGTGCATAAGCCACTCCCACAGACCCCATTATTTTTTTTGTTCGCAATTATGAGTGTTTGGGTTGAGAGCTCATAACTTACTCTCTTGTTTGACAGATTTCAATTCGTTTAGTAAAAGTAGTGTGGTAAATACAAGTGGCGTTGGGTCGAGGCATCATAAATATCGTCACATTGACAGGCTAGGTTTTAAGTGTTCGGGCAAAATTTCTGTTGTCGAGTTTCGATAAGGCTTAAAATAATAAGCTTATATAATGAATATCACACGTTGTATCTTAGCTTGTGAGTTGAAATTTGTTTGTATGGGATTATTAATTAATCATAGCTATTCCAAAACATTATAATCGAATTTCTTTTAAAATGTCCCTACAAGGATCTGGGACTAAATATTATGTTTACAAAACTACTTGAAACCGATATTAATAGCTAATACCTTTTAACGAACCGTGTGAAAGCTCAACTTTCAGACATTTTAATTTTTTGTAGACTGGAATTCTATGTAGTTGTTTCAGACAAAAAGCGCATTGAATACTTTATTTAGGGATTTAAGTCGAGTTTAGGTCGCCTGCAGTATGAACTGTTACATTACCTTCAATTACTCGGAACCCTTCATTGTGCATGGCTCGACATGGCACTTGGCGAATTTTTTACTATCTAATTTTCAAAGTTCCATCATTACAAATGGAATTATTTTTTAACAGCTGGTATCACTTCCCACTTTATCAGATGTAAAAATCATTTTGTGTTATTTTTAGTTTCAATCAGCGTCACCCAAATAAGACACGCTTTTAAATAAAAGCCATTAAAATTAGATAATGTTTCTCCTGACAATTGGAGACACTGTAACAACCATTTTATCTAAGAGGAGAACAAGATGTGCACTCATGATGAGTTAATTGACAAACTCTGTGATTCTTATATACTTAATGTGAATGATGATGATGAAGACGATAATCAAGATGGTGACATAAGCTGCCTAAGTGATGAATAAAGTTTTTAATTTAAACAGATTTTTCATTACTCATACTCGGAAAGTAGGTCTGAAGTTGCCTGAGGAGCGGGTTAAAATTAATACTTTTCCGCCCTAGGGAAAATCGCTTTCAACTGACAGCTGTCAAATTATTAAAAAAAAATTAGTTCTATTTTGATATTTATATTGAACCAGGCCAACGGAAAAAAACAAAATAGGCGGCAAATGGCAATCCGACCTTCATTAGTTTTTTTGAGTTGTAGAGTATTGTTCATACTTACTTGTATTATTTCTTTAGCTAATTCCTGGTTTTTATTTTTACTTTCCTTGTATTCGTAATGAAAAGCACAGTGTTTACCTCGGGTGAATTACTTATTTTGTCCCTCGAGCTATTGTCTCGGGACAAATAAGTTACCTTCACCCCTAGGGTAACAATGTACTATTTCACTCATTCTTATTTTACTTAATGTCGTTCGATCCGGATTTCGGCCACCTACACAATCCTTATTATATCAAAATCTATCTTGGTTTTTTTACCATTATAATATTAAACATGTACCGACTTAATAATAGAAGTCAACAAAAAAAGGTTTATAATATCTGAAATGTCAAAAATGATAGCTGTCCGAATACCACGGAAAAAAAAACCATTACAGGGATCTTATAATTTATTTCGTTTGGGCTTGGTGCCGATTCAAGTAAGTACCTAAGAAGGGTAGGTTACCTAAGAAGTTGTCCTTATTATGTAGTGTAAAGATAGTGCCACCGACTATAGACATTTAAAGTCCATATCTCTCGAACTACTGGAGCGATTTTGATAAAATTTCTGTAGGCCCATCTGACCCTTTCAAAAAACCGGCCAAGTGCATGACGGGCCATGCATAACGAAGGGTTCCGTAGCCATTTTATTATGTATATATTTGTATGTATTTTAGGCTATATAAGTTTTTCGGTTATCAGAAAAAAATAACCCAAACGTACTTATGCAAGTACGTACCTACCTACTAATTTGAGTTGTTCTGAGAGCCCAAAATATTTGACTTAGTTATAAAAAAAATAACTCTAACCTAAACCATTAGACTATGTTGCCTGGCTATGCTTTCTGGGTGAATATAAAAAATAACCCTAACCTAAACTACCTAGATTGTTTGGCCTGGTTTCATAAAATAACATACTTAAGGCTGAAGCGCCCATCTAGCCCGCAAAATTCAAAATTTTCGAGTTAGTATTTTTATAGTTTATCCAAAATCTTAAAACATTTAAGACAACATTTTGTGATTGGCGACAAACACAGTATGCAGTGTGTTTATTAATACATTTATTTTACTCTCAATATTATCACGGTGGATATGATATTAATAAATCACTAAATATACAAAAAATGCCAGTTTTTCTGGTTATCTGTCGTTCTTTAAATGTTTTAGAGTAAAATAAATGTATTAATAAACACACTGCATACTGTGTTTGTCGCAAATCACAAAATGCTGTCTTAAATGTTTTCAGATTTTGGATAAACTATAAAAATTCTCGAAAATTTTGAATTTCGCGGGCTAGACAGGCGCCGTCACCTTAAGTAATTTAAAGTTATGAAATTGCAAGGACATGGTAATCTTGAACTGATGCTGCAGCATCACCTGGAATCTGCAGGAATTATGATATGAGCCAAAAATCAGAACAATATTTGCGTTGCGTTCGCTGGCGCCCTACATTACTGCCTATATAGGCATTATTGATCTCGATTTCACTATAGGTGCGTACCTCTAATTAATTACTTATTCTATTGAATTAATGATCTAATTAGTGATTAAATGTATAATTATCTACTTCTATATCTATACATCTATACAAATAAATAAAATTGGAGTGTCTGTTTGTAATATCAAAATAACACCTTTTCACTAAATGCATATGAAAGTACATACGATACCTATAGCAAAAACGCGAATTAAAAAATTTTTGTCTGTCTGTCTGTCTGTCTGTCGGTCTGTGTGTTTGTTCCGGGTAATCTCCGAAACGGCTGGACCGATTTCGACGGGACTTTCACTGGCAGATAGCTGATCTTATAGCGGGTAACTTAGGCTACTTTGATTTTAGAAAAACAATTAGGGTTCCGCGTAAAAAAATAAAAACACTTGACATCAAAGAGTATCTCCGAAACGGCTGGACTGATTTTGACGGGACTTTCACTGTTAGATAGCTGATGTTATAAGCAGTAACTGAGGCTACTATTATTTTAGAAAAACAATATTAAAAAATGGGTCCAGTCGCGCGGGCTTAGAACGCGGGACCGGGCTTTATTGCTAAGTTAAATTCCACGCGGGCGAAGTCGCGGGCTCAGCTAGTATCTAATATTATTAGCAAAGCAATTATTACAGGTAGTTGATCGAATCATGTCAAAAGTCACAATAAACATAAATACCGATTTGGGCAGCTGTTATTAATACGCTGTTTCGATTATTATTAGGATCCATTACGAAATTTCAAATGATCCATATATCGATTAACACCTTGCAGTGTTTGGTTTTATTTTAAGTACTTACTTAAGTACTCCCGTTCTTGCATAAGTAAAGAATCTTTCGTCCATCTGATCTGATCACGTCCAATTTAACCAATTTAGTTGGCAATAAAATCGTGTGATTTTGGAACCCCTACACTCCGTACAGTGTCGCGACTCGTGCCCCACGCAGCTGGCCATAGCGTCGCGTGATTGTCACTATAACAATGCAGTGGCGTTAGGTAGCGTATCGTAGCGTAGTCATAGCGTAGTCGCCACTCGCCACTTACTATGCCGGCTCCCTGTAGGCGTTCTCACACCATGTCTCTCTGTTTGATTAAATTCTCTACGGAGCGTTACTATTTTAATGAGAAACTAAATTGATACATTTACTTGTACATGAGCATGTCAGTCTTCGTAAGGATAAGCATGTGAATTCATGACCATCATATTGTTTTCTTATATTTACGCGAATACTACACATTGAAATAAAACTATTTTTCGGATTTTATCGCGTTTATTTAATTTATGTTCCCGACGTTTCGACGTTTCGACGTTTCGACGTTCATGACCATCATGTTTTGTTGTTTGACGAGATTAACTCTTCGCTATACGGAGGTAATTAATAGGCCACCGAGTCTTTATTGTAATATACTTAGTTCGTTAATATGTATGTCCTATTTATTTATTTAAGCCCCATTCAGGGCATTTTAACCGACTTCCAAAAAAGGAGGCGGTTCTATGTTCGTCTGTATGTATATGTATGTTCACTGAATACTTTTTGTTTAAGGGTGTACTTACTCTCCAGGTGGTTTAGATTCAATACGTACCTGGTTTACCACAAAAATCATTATTTTTATAAATAAATTAAACTGAAAAACCTGAAGGTTAGTTTGGGGTCTGTGCCGGTACTCCGTTAGGACAACTTAGGTACGCACGTACCTAATTGGCACCGACTCCAATTGAAATAAATTACAAGGTCCCCAGTTATTTCTAGCTTTTTAGTGCACCCAGGTGTCTTTGAAGTCAGTTTAATTTATTTATTAAAATAATGTAGTCATCTAAGTATAACGACTAAACCAAATCTAACCCCTGGTGTTTGATAACATTATTATTGGTTTCATTCGTGATGGTATATATTGCCTGGCTTAACTCAGTACCTAGACTTAGTACCTACCCGTCTATTCCGAACATTTTTGTGTTAGTTAATACTGGATTTAGGAAAGACAAAAGAGGAAACCAAATACATAATGTTGCGGCTGCATGGAGCCGTGTCGGTGTCATGTCGCGGTTCCGGCGGCCGCGCGCCGCGATCGCGTTTATATAAGCTGGTGCGAGCGGCGGCCTGCGCTCATATTCAATGTGCTGTTTGATGGGTACTCGTAAACGGTGACTATTTGACATGTCCAAAATGGTGACCCGCGATAAGAGCGATTATGGAAGGAAAGTGCAGGAGAAGGCCGTCAGCGAAAAGGTCATTTTCATTGACTGCTTACCTTACTCAATCAAATCATTTGTTTAATTAAAGTATAATGATTCCGCTCGAGCGATGGACACGGTAGCGAGAGTCACCGACTATTGGCTCAGAAAATTTATCCATTGCGTTATCATAAGTGCAGCGCGCGTAGTTCACTTGAGGATAAGGACCGTGGCGCGGCGACGCCCAGCCGCCGCCGCGGCGGGGAGGCGGAGCGGCCGCGGCAACGTGACGAGCCCGCTCGTGGTTCGTCTGCGTATGTTTGCTAAGCGGGCTGGTATTATTTTTGTTAGGTTAAGACCATACATCCACGTTCTTAGGGAAACGTCTCAAATCAACATTGAATTTCCAAGTAGGTATTCATTAAATTAATTATACTGAGCAAGTCGCCGAAAGTAACTGAAACTCGTAACACGGAAGCGGTTCAAGCGCGGGCCGCTAGCGGCGCGGCGCGGCGGCGTGCGCCTGTATTTGTTTTGTAGTGTTCGATCGTTCCCGGTGCGCAGAGGCAGATGGCGATCGAGCGGTGCGCAGCTGCGGCTGCGGGCGCGGGCGCGGCGGGCGCGGGGGGCGCGGAGGCGGCGCGCGCGCCCCCCGCGCGGCCCCCCGCGCCGCCCGCGCCGCCCGCGCCCACGCGCGTGCTCACGCTCGAGCACGGCGAACACAACGACTCCACGCTCTATCGGTACGTAAGTACTCTGCGTTATAGGACACATACATACAATGCTACGTCTCTTGTGATTGCGCCGCGAGGTTAGCGGTTGATGTTGGGTTCATGTTTTTTTTTTCTAAGAGCTAGGCCGCTAGTTGCGGTTTATCTTTTTTCATGATCTCTGCACCGTCACAATTGCGAATCGCTCTCTAAGAATGCAGTACCATTTCTGAACGCTTTGTTCACAGATTTGAAAAAGGCTGCTATTTACAATTTTGTCCCGGCCCTTCTTTACTCGGCCGAAAAGTGTTTCTCTACACGAATTATGTGATATCTGATAATCGTAAGTACGTTCGTAATCTTCCTTTAACACTACCTATCGTCTATTTTACATAAGATGTTTCGCGGAAAAATATGGAACCAAAATGTACACAGTGGAAATTGTATTGCTGACACGCGATGCCTGCAGCGCCGCATCCATGGGACTTCATAATTATGTGAAATAGACTGTAGATACAGGGTTCAAACGGTAGGTATATAATTCACTGGATCTTCCTGGGTGAATATCAACGTGGCTGACATGGCCCGAATTTAATCAACTAATTTATTAAGTACTTATCTATGGTATACTAGTAAACCTATAAAGCTATAGGTACACGAGTGAGATCCTCAAAACATAGGGTCCTCAAAAAAGTTTTCTGAAAATAAAAGAAATGTGGTCTGTGATTAATTGAAAACGTTATAACTAGTCGTAGTATACATTGTGTTCGCACAGAGGAGGAGCAGGCGGAGTTCATTCGCAACCAATACTATGGGCTGGAGTGGCACCACGCCGGCGCGGACGACGAGCCCGCGCCCGCGCCCGCGCCGCTCGGCGCCGGCCTGCTCGTCACCGACGCCGACATCTTCTGCCAGATCAAGCTCGCGCGCGCCGGCTCCTTCCACTACTACTTTGTCTACGATAACGCGTCAGTACCTACTCGCTTCATTCCGGGCCGACGCCGAGCCTGGGCCGGGCCCGCTTATGTTTGTTTGTATCGATGGCGGTGGGATCACTGCGTAACGTGCAATCGAAGGCCGTTTGGGAAAATAAAGTACCTATTATAATCTAACACATTTACTTAATATTTTAGAGATGGTTTATTTGTCAACACGAGTTTAACATTTGACATGACTCGTGTTAAATCTTTAACCTTTTTGTAATAACATATAACGTAAATATCGACGGCCGTGCGGGTCGTGCGGCCGCGCGTGCCGCCCGAGCCGCGCTAACGTGTCGGTCGCGCGGCAGCGAGTCGGCGGTGGGGCCGCAGGGCTCGGGCTGGTTCCACGTGGCGCCGACGCTGCGCGCGGGCCCCGGCGGCGCCGCGCTGCCGCTGGACGGCGTCATGTGCCAGACCGTGCTGGCCAAGTGCCTGGGCCCGCTGCCGCGCTGGGAGCGCGTGCTGCGCGTCGCCAAGGAGTCCGGCTACAACATGATCCACTTCACGCCTGTGCAGGTACTGTGCCCCCTCCCCCTCCCCCTGACCCGGCCACCTACCTCGCCATTTCATTTTTTAAAATGGCGCATACTATCCACCCCCGGCCGATGTGATCTCGCATGACGCGCAGGAGCTGGGCGCGTCCAACTCGAGCTACAGCATCGCCAACCAGCTGCGGCTCAACCCGCAGTTCAGCGCCGAGGCGGGCCGCGAGGCCACCTTCGCCGACGTCGAGAACGTCGTCTCCAAGATGCGGACCGAGTGGAAGGTGAGTACGCGCCTCAGGGGGGAGCCACCCGCAGGCGGATGCAGACGCCCGCAGACGCCCGGCCGTGTTCCAGATGCTGTCGATATGCGACATCGTGCTGAACCACACGGCCAACGAGACGCCGTGGCTGGCGGAGCACCCCGAGGCGTCGTACAACTGCAGCAACTGCCCGCACCTGCGGCCCGCCGCGCTGCTGGACGCGCTGCTGGCGCGCCTGGGCGCGGCCGTGGCGCGCGGCGAGCTGGAGCCGCGCGTGCCGCGCCGCCTGCAGCACCACGACCACCTGGAGGTACCCGCCGCCGCTGCCGCTGCTGCCGCTGCTGCCGCTGCTGCCGCTGCTCACAGACTGTTCCACTCGTTCCGTTGCGTGTCCGCAGGCGATCAAGCACCTGTTGCTGACGCAGCTGCTGCCCGAGGCGCGGCTGCACGAGATGTACATGTGCAACGTCGCCGAGATCGTGCAGGAGTTCTACTGCATGGCCCGCAACAAGTCAGTCACCGACACCCCATTCGCTCGAAACCACCGCTCCTCGGACATTAAGTCGCCTCTCTAACGATGCAGCGACGATTAGTAATTGTATGGAATAACTAGATCAGTTTTAAGATTTCTGAAGGAACATTAATTTATTTATTAACGTTTATTTAGAACGCGACCAGTGAAATAGGTACGGAACATGATAATATAACATGCGAGAAAATTATAGATCTGCAGTTCCATAAAAGATTTATAAATACGGTAGGCAATAGATAATATATTTGAGCGGTAAAAATAGGATATGGTAAGTATTGTGAACTACAATTATACAAATACGTGTCGTTATAGTACGGAGTATAGAAGTTAAAATAATACGCAGAAATATAATATTATTATTTCTGCGTAGATTCGCTTTATAACTACTTAGTTAAACGGCAATATCCAATTCATAAAATTTGGTATCGTAAGTTTCGCTATCGACACTACGTCGTCTGCGGAAGTGTATTCATCGAGTAGGTTTGTATGGTGGCGCGTGGTAATGAAACGCAGGGTTCCGGCGCCGAGAGAGCGCGCGGACGCGCCGCCCGCAACGGACGCAGCGGACGCGCCGTCCGCAGCGGACGCAGCGTCTGCGCTGCGCCTGCTGCCAGACGCGCAGTGCCGCCGCCTGCGCGCCACCGTCGACCTGGACCTGGCGCTGCAGCTATACAACGTGTACAGGCGAGTGTCTCCCGCCCCGCCCCGCCCCGCCCCGCCCGCCCCGCGCCCGCCCTAACGCGTGTGTCGCGCCGCAGGCCCGACTGCTTCGATGAGGAGTCGCGGCTGAAGCGCTGCTGCGAGGAGGTGAAGCGCAAGCTGGAGCAGCTCAACGAGGCGGCCGCCGAGCAGCTGCGCGAGCACCTGCGCACCGCCGTCGACAACGTCGTCGCCGGCATGCGGTAACTCGACCGCCCCGCCCCAGGGCGCCCGGCTCGCCCGACTCGCCCGCTGAGACCCCGCTCGTGTCCGCAGGTACTACCGGCTGCAGGCGGACGGGCCGCGGGTGGAGGAGGTCAGCGCGCAGCACCCCCTGGCGCCCAGGTGAGTGCGGCGAGCGGCGCGCCGGCAGCCCGCCGGCAGCCCGCCCGCAGCCGCGCCGCTCACCGCCCCGCCCGCAGGTACTTCACGTGGCCGTGCGCCGTGGACACCGCCTCGCCGGCCGAGCTGGAGGCGGTGCTGTACTCGGACGCGGGCCGCCTGTGCATGGCGCACAACGGCTGGGTGATGGACGCCGACCCGCTGCAGGACTTCGCCGCGCGCTCCGCCGCCGCGCGCGTCTACCTGCGCCGCGAGCTCATCGCCTGGGGCGACAGCGTCAAGCTCAGGTGCGTGCCGCCCCCGCCCCCCCGGCCCCCGCCCCGCCCGCCGCCGCTCACCGCCGTCTCTGCGCAGGTACGGCGACAAGCCCGAGGACAGCCCCTTCCTGTGGGCGCACATGCGCGAGTACGTGGAGCTCACCGCCGAGGTGTTCGACGGCGTGCGGCTCGACAACTGCCACTCCACGCCGCTGCACGTGAGTGCCGCTCCCGCCCGCGCCCGCCCGCGCCCCCGCCCCCGCCGAAGCGCACTCACCCGCCGAACCCTTTCCTCGCGGCAGGTGGCGGAGTACATGCTGGACTGCGCGCGCAACGTTAAGCCGGACCTGTACGTGGTGGCCGAGCTGTTCACCAACTCGGACCACGTGGACAACATCTTCGTGAACCGGCTCGGCATCACGTCGCTCATCCGCGGTGAGGCTCGGGCCGGGGGTGCAGCGCCGGTGTGCGGCGCGCTCTGACCGCGGCGTGTTGCAGAGGCGCTGAGCGCGTGGGACGCGCGCGAGCAGGGCCGGCTGCTGCACCGGTTCGGCGGGCGCGCCGTGGGCGCCTTCCTGCGCCAGCCGCGCCGCGCCGCCGCGCCGCGCGTGGCGCACGCGCTGCTGCTGGACGTCACGCACGACAACCCCTCGCCGCTGCAGGCGCGCTGCGTGTTCGACGCGCTGCCCTCCGCCGCGCTCGTGGCCATGGCGTGCTGCGCCACGGGCAGCACGCGCGGCCTGGACGAGCTGGTGCCGCACCACGTGAGTGCCGCGCCCGCCCGCCCGCCCGCCCGCCCGCCCCGCCTCACCGCGCCCTCCCCCGCAGATCCACGTGGTGGACGAGAGCCGGCTGTACGCCGAGTGGGGCGAGCCCGGCGCCGCGGAGGCGGCTGGCGAGCCCCGCGCGAGCGCCGCCAGCGGCATCGTGGCGGCCAAGCGCGCGCTCAACGATCTGCACTACCGGCTGGCCGCCGAGGGCTACTCCGAGGTACCGGCCCTCCCCGCCAGCCTCCCCCGCCTCCCCCGCCTCCCCCGCCTCGCGACCCGATCGTAATGCGCTCCGATCCCCCGCAGGTGTACGTCGACCAGATGGACGAGGACATCGTGGCGGTGACCAGACACGAGCCGCGAACTAGACAGGTGACCGTGTTTCCGATCACTACTATGTAGGCGCCGCCCGGGCGGTCGAGCGCGAGCTCGAGCCCGGAGCCGATGGCGCGCTACCCGCGCCAATTACGCGCCGACGACGCTGCTCTCTACGAAATCGATCTGACGCGAGTCGCCCCCCAGTCGGTGATCCTGGTCGCGTTCACGGCGTTCAGCGCGCCCGACCCCGCGGCGCCCCCGCGCCGGCCCAAGCCGCTGCGCTTCGAGGGCCAGCTGGAGGAGATCCTGCTGGAGGCGAGCCTGCGCCACGCCGAGCACGCCGGCGGCGGGCCCGCGCTGCGCCAGCCCGGCGCGGCGCCGCGCCACCCGCGCCTGATCACCGGCCTGCCCGACTACGAGCTGGCGCTGCGCCGCGCCGTGCCGCTCGAGCGCTCCGACGCGTTCGCCGCGGCGCGCGTGGAGGGCGCGCACACGGTGCTGGAGTTCCGGCCGCTGCTGCCCGGCAGCGTGGTGGCGCTGCGCGTGGCGCCGCGCGCCGAGCACGCCGCCGCGCTGGCCGAGCTGCGCCGCGCCGCCGCCGCCGCCAGGGACCCGGCCGCCGACCCGCTGGGCCTGCGCGCCGCGCTGGCCGAGCTCGACCTCGTGGACTTCAACGCGCTGCTGTTCCGCTGCGACGCGGAGGAGCGCGCCGCGGGCGGCGGCGGCGTGTACCACGTGCCGGGCCACGGCCCGCTGCCCTACGCCGGCCTGCAGGGCGCGGCCTCGCTGCTGGCCGAGCTGGAGCCGGCCGACGCGCTGGGGCACCCGCTGTGCGACAACCTGCGCGCCGGCGACTGGCTGGCGGAGTACTGCTGGCGGCGGCTGGAGCGCGAGCCGCGGCTGCGCGCGCTGGCGGCGTGCGTGCGCGCGGCGCTGCGGCCGGTGCTGGCGCTGCCGCGCTTCCTGGTGCCGGCGCACTTCGCGGCGGCGCTGGGCGCGCTGCACGGCGCGGCGGCGCGCGCGGCGCTGGCGCGGCTGGGCGGCGCGGGGCGCGGCGGGCCGCTGGCGCGCGCGCTGGCGCTGACCAGCGTGCAGCTGCTGGGCGCGGCGCCGGGCGCGGCGCTGCCGCCGAGCTCGCCGGCGCTGGCGCCGCCGCGGCCGGCGCCGCTGGTGACGCTGTCGGCGGGGCTGCCGCACTTCGCCGTGGGCTACATGCGCTGCTGGGGGCGCGACACCTTCATCTCGCTGCGCGGCCTCATGCTGCTCACCGGCCGTTTCCAGGTGCCGTGCAAATTCGAAGCGTTTGAGAGGAGATGCATGTTTTTTTTCTTGATCATGATCTTCGATCTATAATTAAGTCCAATGTTAAAAATCTGCACCAACGAAAACCTCGAAAATTATACCCATAATGATAATCATTCAAAAAGTCCCGACCGCCATGTTGGATCCGGCAATAAGTTTTTAAGCGAAGCTTCTTTACGGACGTTCGGGGCGCTCGCTGCCCGGGCACTCTATCCGTGCAAATTGTGACGTAGCGTTACACGTTACACGATGACGTCAGAGCTGGGGCGCCCTAAGCTTTATTATACTAAATATGGCTTGAAGGTTAGATATAACATTGGTAATAATTGCACCGTGACGTCAGTAGCGTTACACCGTGACGTCAGTAGCGTTACACGATGTCGTCAGTAGCGTTACGCCGTGACGTCAATAGCATTACACGGCGACGTCAGTAGCGTTACACGATGACGTCAGCAGCGTTACACCGTGACGTCAGTAGCGTTACACCGTGACGTCAGTAGCGTTACACGATGTCGTCAGTAGCGTTACGCCGTGACGTCAATAGCATTACACGGCGACGTCAGTAGCGTTACACGATGACGTCAGTAGCGTTACACCGTGACGTCAGTAGCGTTACACCGTGACGTCAGTAGCGTTACACGATGTCGTCAGTAGCGTTACACCGTGACGTCAGTAGCGTTACACCGTGACGTCAGTAGCGTTACACGATGTCGTCAGTAGCGTTACACCGTGACGTCAGTAGCGTTACACGATGTCGTCAGTAGCGTTACACCGTGACGTTAATAGCATTACACCGTGACGTCAGTAGCGTTACACGATGTCGTCAGTAGCGTTACACCGTGACGTTAATAGCATTACACGGCGACGTCAGTAGCGTTACTCGATGACGTCAGTAGCGTTACACCGTGACGTCAGTAGCGTTACACCGTGACCTCAGTAGCGTTACACCTTGGCGTCAGTTGCGTTACGCCGTGGCGTCAGTAGCGTTACACGACGATGTCAGTACCGTTACACGATACATATAGGTATACAGAGTAGCAGCTGCGGCGCCCTACGCTCTATACTATAAAGCTTCGCTTCTTTCGGGCGTCTCTAGACGGCACTGTTGTTTTAATTGTATTTTTCATTACTCATACTCGGAAAATAGGTCTGAAGTTGCCTGAGGAGCGGGTTGAAAGTAATACTTTTCAGCCCCAGGGAGAATCGCTTTCAACTGACAGCTGTCAAATTAATAAAAAAACTAGTTCTATTTTCACATTTCTATTGAACCAGGCCGTCCAACGGAAAAAAACAAAATGGGCGGCAATCCGATTTTCATTTGTTTTTTCGAGTAGGAGAGTATTTTTCAATTATTTATTTATTTATTTTCTCAATACATACAATAGTACATTGTTACATGAGTGGTGAAAGTTACTTATTTTGTCCCGAGACGGGGTTTGGCGCCCGAGCGTAGCGAGGGCGCTAATAGTTCGAGGGACAAAATAAGTCTTTCACCCGAGGTAAACACTGTGCTTTTCATTACGAATACAAGGAAAATAAAAATAAAAACAGGAATTGGCTAAAGAAATAATACAAGGAAGTATAAACAATACTCTACAACACGAAAAAAAAAAAATCGGCTTGCCGCCTATTTTGTTTTTTTTTTTCGTTGGCCGGTCAACTTCATTATTTAGCCATTACTTTTCATTTTCATCTTTAAATATTTTGCCCAAATCTATGTTATTTTAAAGAAATTGTTGAAACTAAATTATAATTAAGTCATTTAAAAATATATATTCTTGAATTAATACTTAACTTTATGTTATTTCAATTTTACATCGTGCTGTAATTGAGTGACTATAGAAAAAGTTTGAACATGGTTCCATAGAAATGTGAAAATGGAACTAGTTTTTTTTTATAATTTGACAGCTGTCAGTTGAAAGCGAAACTCCCGGGCCTGAAAAGTATTACTTTCAACCCGCTTCTCAGGCAACTTCAGACCTACTTTCAGAGTATGAGTAATGAAAATATCTTTACAGGCTAGACCCAATGCGATATTGTTGCAAACTTAAAAATTACAAATAATTTAACTGTTTTTATTTAACATAGCAAATTCTATATGTAGCTGTTCTTGTAAATTCACCTAAAGTGCAACAGAATAAGTCCAAGTCCTCAGCAATGAGGTTGAGAGTGCGGAGTGCGCTCGTGAGCGGCGCCTCGCGCAGCAAGTTCCACCAGCAACCGCGGCTGACGACGACGACCCACATACCCGTCTGGCACGGCTAGCTCCACCCTTCGCAATATATCCGCATTGTGTATCTTCCCTCTAATTACCTTAAAGATATAAGTCACTAGTGTGAGTTGCCTCCTGACCCTTAGTTAATTATATCCGACCATTCCCAAGACAAATAGAGTTGGATACATCAATGGATAAAATGGATATACCCCGTATTCCCTCATATATTTGTACCTAATAAATTTATTTTGCACTCGCTCCAACATCAGACTATACTTTGTTTCATGTGGAGCCCAGATGACTGCATTACATTCTAGTTGGCTCCTTACTAAAGCATTATATAATGCCATTATAGCTTTAATATTTGTGAAGCCTATAACCATTCTAAGCACAAATCCAAGGTTTCTATACGCTTTTTTGCATACCTTAACTATATGATTTCGAAATGAGAGTCCAGTGGTGAAACGAACTCCCAAGTCCCTCACTTCAGTGGCTCTATCCATCGGCACCCCGTCCACCGCATAAGTAAATGTGATGGGTGTATGTGCACGCGAAAAACTTATGGTCACACACTTAGATATGTTAAACTGCAGGAGATTACTCTTGCTCCAAGCTACCACTCTGTCTATATCTCTCTGCAGTCTTTCACAGTCATTCACGTTTGTGATGGGGAGATAAAGCTTGAGGTCGTCGGCAAAAAGTAAACACTTAGCATCTTGCACAACGTTTGGTAAGTCATTAATCATTAAGACAAATTCCAGAGGCCCCAAATTTGTTCCCTGGCTTACCCCAGATCTGGTATAATATGCGTTCGATTGATATCCTGCATAGTCAACATACTGTTGTCTGTTACTCATATAACTAGCAAAAAACTTAAGTAGATGCGGGGTGAAACCGACCCCTGCTAACTTTTTCAGTAACACGTCATTATCGACTAAATCGAACGCTTTTTTAAAGTCGAAATATGCAGCATCGGCTTGTCCCCCACTATCTTCTATCGGAACCACATCCGCCATGTAGCTGAGTAAATTGCTGGTAATATTTCTAGTCGGCATAAATCCATGCTGCGCGTCTGTGAGTTGCGAGCTAACTTGCTGGAAAACGCTCCTATGAATAACAGATTCTAATACTTTAGCCATTGTTGACAGTACTGCAACCGGTCTGTATTCTTCAACTTTAGTTCCCGAACCTCCCTTCGGTACCGGTATGACCCGGGTAGTCTTCCACATCTCGGGAAACACAGCTGATTTAAGGCAAAGATTGAAGATGTGCACTAGCGGTCTCGCTAATCCCATTCGACAGTCCCTAAAAATGTACGGCGGAATACCATCAGGCCCTGACGATTTTTTCGGCTTAAGTTTCTGCAAGGCGCGTACCACGTCATGCAACTCCAAGCTGTCAAGATGAACCCGCCCTGCTCCGTTCTGACTGCCCGCTTCCACTATCGCCGCATACACGTCTAATCTAGGTTTATCTACATTGTATACTGAGTAAAAATATTCAGCAAATTCTTCAACCGCTTGTTCACTTGTCAAGGCTTGCCCGTTCTTCAAATTTTTTTGGCTGCTAGTGTTACGTCTTTTAGAATTAACAAAAGCCCAAAAAGATTTAGGGTCGCTCGAAATTTGGTTTTGCATACGTAGGCGATATTGTTCCTATGCTACTTAAATCTTTCCTTTTACTAGGGTCCTACACTGAGCAAACATTTCGTAATCATTACCCAAACCACTACTTTTATATTTTTTATGCAGAGCAGCTTTGAGTTTTATGTCGCGAATTATCTCACCCGTATACCACTCGGGGTAAATGTACCTCGAGCGTACACGACTTCGCTTTTTCTTGGGAACACGGTCATCTATAATTGAATAAATCGTGTCATAAAAATACTTTAAACTCATATCTAAATCTAAGTTATAGAAAGGAGTCCAGTATGCGATCCTTGAATAAAATAAGAAAAAATCAGCTTTATTAAAATTCCAACTGACATATTGTGTGCGCGCTTCCGATGCCGACGTGCTCTTTGGCTCTAAGTAGGTATTTGCACGTAAACATGGGCTGACGGACACCTCCAGCGGCGGGTGATAAGCGTCCACCGGCACGAGCGGCGCCTCCGCCCTGCGTACACTCACACACTCCCCCTCCTCAAATGTTCTCAATACTAAGTCCAAACAGCGATCATTGCAATTAGTAACCCTGTAAACTTTAACCCGGTAAACCCACAATATGTCATACGAAACTCATAATATGAATTAATGCTTGTAGTACACGAATATAAATTAAAATACCCTATCACTAACACTTCACTATAATTACTACAATATTGTTCAATGATTCTAAATAACAACCCATATTCATTCTCACTACTATTTGGTGGGATATATACAACACATATAAAAAACAAAAACCTATTACGTAAATAAACAGTGGCACCTACTAGTTCAAAAAAAACATGATCATCGATGTTTACACCGCTCGGCACAGGTATCCGCCGCAGCTCGATTCGCGGTGTGGCCAAGAGACACGCGCCGCCTTGTTTTCTCCCATCCGCTCCATCATATTGAACCCAGGAGGGATTAATTCCTTATCACAAATTGATTCATTTAGTCCAGTTTCCGTTATAGCAAATAGATCCGAGTTATTACTTGATAGTCCTACATAAAACTCCTCTAACTTAGTTCGCAGACCTCTTACATTCTGATAATATATGTCTAGAGTAGATTTATTCCGTGGTTTTTGGTTTTTGGAATGGTCTACGAAACCAAACCCATTCACAGAACTCCACATTTACTGGCCAATTTTCAGGTTGACATAATACGTCATATTTACTTTCCGGTACTCCAATCATAAAAGATGCATAATCCCTTTCCGTGTTATGTTTAATTCGTTCTACTTTAACAGGTGTTTTCAATCCACATATGTGTCTTACGTATATCTCTAAGTTTTCTTCTTTAGTCTCCTTCTGTAGCCGCCAGACGTGTAAATATTTATTTTTTTCATACTTCCTTGTATTATTACTTTAGCTAATTCCTATTTTAATTTTTACTTTAGCTAATTCCTGTTTTGACATTTCTATTGAACCAGGCTAACGGAAAAAAACAAAATAGGCGGCAAATGGCAATCCGACCTTCATTCGTTTTTTCGAGTTTTAGAGTATTGTTCATATTTCCTTGTATTATTTATTTAGCTAATAACTGTTTTTATTTTTACTCACCTTGTATTCGTAATGAAAAGCACAGTGTTTACCTCGGGTGACATAATTTGTCCCGAGACGGGGTTTGGCCAATAGTTCGTTACCTTCACCCCTTGGGTAACAATGTACTATTTCAAAGCGGTTTATAAATGACGGAGTTCTGAAGTAAGTAACATAAAAAAATACACACGAATTGAGATACAAACGATTGAAGATTTATCGTATCTATAACCAAAGTACTGAAACACAAGAAACAAAGTTGAATTTGCGGTTGAATTTTAAATCTTAGTATTGAGTTTATTCAGAAACGACAGAAACGACGAAACGGGGAATTAACTTAACTTTAACTTGGTCGGCTGTACCTCGTTATTTAGTAAACCCATTTCTCCTGTTATTATTTTCATTGCATGTCGTGTCATGTGCTAGTTTCCTAATTTTTTCTAGATTTCTGCACAGTGTTTCAAGTTTTTACAGCAAGATCTAAATCCACATTTTTAGCTTAAACAAATTCGAGACCCCAATACAAACTGTTTTCCCTTATTTCACACACTTAGGGGTGGAATTTTATAAAACGCTGCAAAATGTTTTATTTATAATGAGTAACCTTCATACTAATTTTCATGGCTCTAAGTTGAGATTTTTTTTTACCTATACAAACTTTCACCCCCTATTTCATGCACTTCATGGGGTGGAATTTTACAAAATGCTTCCTTAGTGGGATATTTACGGTATAAAAGTTATAATGCGATTCAAATAAGAATAGGAATGTCAATAACCTCTATCTGTCAAATGTCACTTGAAAAGTATGGTTTGCAAGAAACTTAATGGCATAAAATAATATACTAAAATAAATATGATAATATAATAGTCTTACATCAAATGTAAATAAAAAGATTAAATTTGCAGTAAATTGTCTTAATATAATATTTAATTATTTAAAGTCATAATTAGTTTTGTAAAACCATACCAAAAATCTTTTTAATTTTGATTTTTGGCGCAAAGGCCCAGAAGCCATGCCAAAATTATTAAAGAAAATAAAATACGGACGCTAGTCGCCAATGCAGAGATGAGCGGCATTGAAAAGCCAGAATCTGATTAAAATTTTCACTCAACCTTTGCAAATAAATATTATTTAAAAAATATCTTATTTGCTCACCCTACCTAACTTTTTAGAATTGACAGCTATGACGTAACAAAATGGCCCTAAGTCGATCCTATTCTTATTTGAATCGCATTATACCTACTGTAAAAATTTCATGATTCTAACACCAGCGGTTTGAGCTATGCGTTGATTCCTTTGTTTTGATAAGTGAATTTGCAAAAAGTATCAAAATATGCGACATAAATGGCCGTATCTTTGGATTTGATATTATTATGTCTAAACTAGCTGTGCCCGCGACTTCGTCCGCGTGGAATTTAATTGACAAAGTTTCATACAAACTTTCATCCCCTATTGTATCCCCTTGGGGGTAGAATTAATCAAAATCCTTTCTTAGCGGATGCCTACGTCATAACATCTACCTGCATGCCAAATTTCAGCCCGATTCGTCCAGTAGTTTGGGCTGTGCGTTGATAGATCACTATGTCAGTCAGCCACCTTTGAGTTATATATATTGTTGCGACCTAGAAACTATTTGGTCAAATATCGCGAAGGATCTCTAAAAATTGAATGTTCGAGACTGTAGGTATGTAGGTATAAGGTGAACGCCCTTGCGTTATCGGCGCGACGGCCGGCGAATACCTACTCGCGAACGAATACAAAGGGAAGCCGACAATGTGTCTCGAGATCGTTCGATTCCGATTATTATTACCTACATACCTACCGAGAATGTTCAGGAAAATACCAGCTCGCATCTTTATTCCGTATATAAGGTGTTGACGACGGGCAGCGAGTTAGTTACTTCTTGGAAGCGACAGTGTACGGAACTTAAGTAAGCGAACGAAGAGTGATATACCAGTGACCTAGGCGATAATATTGGAATACTGTGAGTCTGCTAAGTGATTTGGAACAGTGCTTGTTGTGTGTAACTAGTATTAGTGAACTAGTGTAGAACTGTGTATTTGTCAAGTTTGTGGAGAGCGGAATAAACCCTTTATACACGTAGTCGGCATTAATTGTACCTACCCCTAGTACGTGTACGTTACATTTGGTGTCAGAAGTGGGATGCCGTTACTACCGCGAGACGAAGAAGGGCGTACTCCACGAACCAGACGTCAAGTCGAGATGGATGCCGCCCGTAAACGTAGCCTTGAAGAAGAAGAGCGTCAAGTTGATGCCGGTGTTTCGGCGGGAGCTGGGGCAGCATCGGCAGGTAGCTCACCGGAATTGAACTTGGCAGCGTTGATGGCCTCTATGCAGCAAATGCTCAAGGCCAACCAAGAGGCTAGCCGGCAAGAAATTAGAGAACTAAAGGAGGCTAGTCAGCAAATGATCCAGGCCAGTCAAGAAGCGGTCTTAGGTAAAATTGATGACGGTATCACCATTCTGGGTGCAAAAGTGAAGACTCTCGAAGACCGCATGCAGGTGCTGAACGAGGAAGTTAACCAAAAGACTGGGACTTTGGAAGACCGCCTGCATGTGCTTAATAAAGAGGTAACCCATATGGTAACCCAGAATGAGACCTTCGAAAGCCGCTTGGAGGTAATGAATAAGGAAATGTTACGCCTGAAAACTCATGGACCTGTTGCCGTGGCCGCACCGTCGTCCACAAAGCTCGACCTCCCGCGCTTCGACGGAACTTCTTCGTGGACAGCCTTTAAGTACCAGTTTGAAATACTTTCGGTGGGAAATTCCTGGAGCAGCGAGCAGTCCTTTGCGGCCTTGGCGCTTGCCTTACGGGGGGATGCCTTAATGGTTTTGGAAAATCTGCCGCTGGAAGGAAGGACTCTGGAAACTCTTATGGATGCACTGGATACACGCTACGGTGAAAAACACCTGGAACATGTTTATCGAGCGCAGCTCCACGAGAGGAAACAAAAGCCTGGTGAAAGTCTCCAACAATGGGCATTGGAAGTGGAGAGGCTGGTTCGCCGTGCATACTCGTCCAAACCAGCGATGATTGAAGAGAACCTGCTGGAGCTATTTATAAATGGCATTCGAGAAACAGAAGTCAGGACCTTTGTACGGTTGGGACACCACCAAACCATGAAGAACGCACTGGCTCATGCTCTCGAGGTGGAAGCTGTTCGGCAGGACACGAAATTAAATAAGGTCAGGGAGGTCAAGGAGGTAGTTAAAGAGGAAAGGAAGCCCCGGTTTGTCCCAACTTGTTATGGTTGTGGTGGTAGGGGACATATTCGCCTGGAATGTCCTTCGAAGAAGAGAAAGGTCACAGACGAGTCTGAATCCCAAGTTATGGCGCCAACCGTTACCATAACCCAAGTTTGTAATGGGAATAGTCTGATCGTCGAAGCCACCTTGAACGACCAACCTTGCGGCTTAACTGTGGATACAGGAGCATCACGTACAATTGTGAGGCCAGAGCTACTGAAACGCACCATAATGTGGGAAAAGCGATCGCCATCGTGTCATCTGCAGACAGCCACTGGTCAGCCAGTTTCCGTTCTCGGTGAGACAGATGTCAAGATAAGAATTGGCAACCGGGTATACCGTCAGTCAGTGTTGATTGCAAGTATTACTAATGATTGCATTTTGGGACTGGATTTCTTGAAGAATCAACAATGTGTTTTGGATGTAGCCCAAGAAGTGCTAAGGTTTCCTGATCAAGAAGTATGTTTACGAGGATCGCGCCCGTGTAATATTTATCGTCAGAGGAAGGAAGTCCGGGAAGAGGTTAAGCTCATAAGGACTCATGGAACTGACGACGAATGGACTGGAACCAGTATGAAGAAGGCGCAGGAAGAAGATAATGATCTAAAACCTATACTGAACTGGAAACGGAGTGGAAACAGGCCTCAATGGAGCGACGTGTCTGTCTACAGTCTGACAACGAAGAGTTTTTGGGCCCAGTGGGACAGTTTGGCTCTGGTAAATAATGTTCTGTATAGGAAACGGGAATCTACCGACGGTAAAGAAATAACCAGGCAAGTGATAGTGCCGCGGAGTAAGGTAGCCCCTCTTCTACGGCACATTCACGATGGTGCTTCTGGTGGGCACCTTGGATTCAAGAAAACGCTGGTCAAGGTGCGACAGCGGTTTTATTGGCTGTGCTATCGGAAAGAAGTCGAGGACTGGTGCCGTAAATGCACTGTATGTGCGTCAGTAAAAGGACGGCAGACAACGAGCAGGGGAAAGATGGAGAGCCGGTACGAGCGCACCAACGGTTTTAAAGAAGGGACACTGGTGTGGCTCCACAATCCTCTTCGAAGAAAAGGGAAGTCCCCGAAACTTCAAGCTCGTTGGGAAGGACCTTATACAGTTATTACGAGGATCAACGATGTGACCTATCGCATTAAGAAGGGACTTCGAGGAAAGCCAAAGGTAGTCCATGTGGACAGATTGGCTCGGTATCATGGAACAAATGATGCTCGGGACGAGCATGACTAAGAGGGGGGTAATGTTGCGACCTAGAAACTATTTGGTCAAATATCGCGAAGGATCTCTAAAAATTGAATGTTCGAGACTGTAGGTATGTAGGTATAAGGTGAACGCCCTTGCGTTATCGGCGCGACGGCCGGCGAATACCTACTCGCGAACGAATACAAAGGGAAGCCGACAATGTGTCTCGAGATCGTTCGATTCCGATTATTATTACCTACATACCTACCGAGAATGTTCAGGAAAATACCAGCTCGCATCTTTATTCCGTATATAAGGTGTTGACGACGGGCAGCGAGTTAGTTACTTCTTGGAAGCGACAGTGTACGGAACTTAAGTAAGCGAACGAAGAGTGATATACCAGTGACCTAGGCGATAATATTGGAATACTGTGAGTCTGCTAAGTGATTTGGAACAGTGCTTGTTGTGTGTAACTAGTATTAGTGAACTAGTGTAGAACTGTGTATTTGTCAAGTTTGTGGAGAGCGGAATAAACCCTTTTGTTAGAATAATAGTAGCAACATGAAACATTTCTTTAGTTATTTTTATTGTTAAAAAGTGGCAACACTGTCTCTCTGTATTTTGTGGTCAGTCAGTTAAATTAAACAGCAATTAATTCCTATACAGTTTCTATTATTTCAACAACAGGTTATGGCCCAGTTATGCCTATCTGTTTGCTAAAGTCAAATTAAATTTTGGAGTGTGAAGATAATAAATACATCAAGCGGATTGACTATCAACGAAAAGTGAGGTTAGCGTCGGTCGTCAGTAAAATTGTCGTTGAGAAGGAAATACTTGTTTTAGTCACTATAAAACAAGGCAGGAAGGCAAGATGGAAGTAAATAACACTCACAATGTGATGAAACTGGAAGGTATAAAAAAACTGGAATGTTTGGAAGTTTCAAACTACAGTACTGTTGAGGGGTCAGGGATGGCTGGATATTGTGGAAGGACGAACTGTAAAACCCGAAGACGCAACTGCACGTGTCGCCTGGGCGTCTGCAGATGCTAAGGCTCAGACATTATTGGTCACAAGAATGACTGAAGATGTTATGCTACATCTCATATCATGTGAAACGTCTGCTGAAATGTGGAGAAAACTTTTAAGTGTTTACGAACAAAAGTCAGAAACCAGTATCCATATTCTACAACAGCGTTTTTTCCAATTTAAATATGAGAGTGGGATTGACATGTCTGTGTTCTTGTCGAAAATTCAGGAAATGCAGAACCAGTTAAAGCAATTGGGCGAGGAAATTTCCGAAAAGTTCACGATAACTAAAATATTGATGTGTTTGCCGGATGAGTATAAACATTTTGTGTCAGCATGGGAGTCTGCACCTGATGATAAACAAACACTCGACAATCTGATGTCAAGATTATTAATCGAAGAAGAAAGAGTAAAGGAAAAGACAAAGGAAGTCCAAGAACCTTCATCGGCGTTTGTAGCTAAGAGAAACGTAAAGTGCTTTAAGTGCGGTAAACCGGGACATTTTCAAACGGAGTGTAGAAGTAATAAAGACAGTGAGAAAAAAATGAACGATAATAAGTGTTATTACTGTGGTAAAGTTGGACATTTTAAGGCGCAGTGTCGTTTTAAAAAATCAAAGGAAAATAAGAAGATGAGTAATGCGTTCGTCGTTTCGAACTCAGTTTATGGACAATATGAAGAAACAAAGTGGCTAGTGGACTCGGGGGCAAGCGAGCACATGTGTCGTGATCGTTCATTGTTTTCATCATTTTCAGTTCTTCTGTTTACTTTGTCAAAGCTAAAGACGAAATTAAACATTGTCTAAAGGACTTTTTCAATAAGGCAGAGAATATTACTGGAAACAGGGTTAAGATACTACGAACAGACAATGGATTGGAATTTGTGAACAAAGAAGTCATGGAAATATGTTCGAAAAGAGGGATAATTCATCAAACTACAGTAACCTATACACCCGAACAAAATGGTAAAGCCGAAAGGGAGAATAGAACTCTGGTTGAAGCGGCAAGGACAATGCTACATTCTAAGAACCTACCTAAGAAACTGTGGGCAGAAGCAGTGAATACTGCTGCGTTTGTTTTGAACAGAACAGGTAAAGAAAAAGAAGGGAAATCACCTTATGAAATATGGACAAATAAAACTTATGATATACATCAACTGCAGGCTTTTGGTTCACCGGTATATGTACATATCCCAAAGGAGAAAAGAAGAAAATGGGATAAGAAAGGTGAAAAAGGATTGATGGTCGGATATGGGGAAAATAGCAAAGGTTATAGAATATATTTTTCAGAGAAAAATTATGTTGATATTAAGAGAGATGTAATTTTCTTAAAAGAAGAGAAAAATGAAGAAAATGGATCAACGGTGATGTTGGACTTGAATAATAGTGAATCTACACAAAATAATTTTCCAGAAATTGTGACAGCAAGCGAAGAATCTGAATGTAAAGAGTTCCAAGATACCAATACTAGTTTCAATCAAAGCGAGAGTGAGTCACAGAGTGAATATGAACCCTCAGATGACAGAACATCGGAGGATGATCAAATAGAAGTCCAAAATGAAAGATCCAAGCGTATAAGGAAACAGACATCATTCTATGAGTGTCTCAATGTTGTAAGTGAAGACAATGAGCCTATATCATATAGAGAAGCAATGAATAGTAGGGAAGCAAGTAAGTGGAAGGAGGCAGTTAATAGAGAATTGCAAACTTTGAAAGACATGGGACCTATATCAAAATTTCTAGGCATAACTGTGAAGCAGAATTTGGAAAGTGGTATTACTGAACTAGATCAAACTAAGTACTTAGAAAATATCCTTAAAAGATTTAATATGGAAAATTGTAAAGAAATGTCCACTCCAATGGACCCGAATTTTAATGCTAAAGTACTTGCTCATAATAATGTTTCAATAGATAAAGACATTGAAAAGTTATGCAGGCAAATTATAGGATGCTTAATGTATGCGGCATCAGGTACTAGGCCTGATCTATGTTATCCAGTTTCTATGTTAAGCAGATATCAAACAAGCGCTAATAATGAGTTATTAAGTGCATTAAAGAGAGTGTTAAGATATGTGAAGTATAGTTTAGATTATAAATTAATTTATAAATGTAAAGATGTTACTTTGAAAGGATATTGTGATGCTAATTGGGGAGGAGATCTCAAGGACAGAAAATCCACCTCAGGTTATATGTTTAAATTGTCAAATTGTCTTGTTTTGTGGTGCTCTAAGAAGCAAGCTTCTGTAAGTCTGTCCTCTACAGAATCTGAATATGTATCATTAAGTATGGCTGCCAGTGATGCGTCATGGCTTATAAATTTACTAACTGATTTTAGTTATGAAAATGTTTGCCCAGTTGTGATATATTGTGACAATCAGTCGGCTATAATAAATGCAAAAACAGATAACATAAAGCGATTAAAACATGTGGACATTCGTTATCATTTTGTTAAAGATCTGGTCAGAGAAAATAAACTTTGTATTAATTATGTCAACACTAGTGAGCAACCAGCTGACATGTTAACAAAGGCTTTAGGTAAAGAGCTAATTGAAAGATATTTAGATAAGTGTGACATTATAAAGACAACTGTAAGGTAAAGATAAAGTTTAAGATTTGAGTCAATGTTCTTTATAAAATGTTTTATGTTGAGAAGGGGTGTTAGAATAATAGTAGCAACATGAAACATTTCTTTAGTTATTTTTATTGTTAAAAAGTGGCAACACTGTCTCTCTGTATTTTGTGGTCAGTCAGTTAAATTAAACAGCAATTAATTCCTATACAGTTTCTATTATTTCAACAACACCTTTATACACGTAGTCGGCATTAATTGTACCTACCCCTAGTACGTGTACGTTACAATATATATAGATTCTGCGTTTTATGGACTTATAACTAGTTATAACTAACCCAAGCTGGGTCATTGTAGGCAAAGATCCGGTGTTTCCCTTCACAGGTCAAGATCGGATAATCTTTACCCGTTAAGAAAAAGAGCAGTGATTGTTAAACTTTTATTATATTTCGCCTTGAATGCTATTCAAATTAGATGTTTTTTTCGCATTGCACCGTTAATAATAGAAAAATCTGAATCAGATTTATTTTCTGAATATAAACCATTTAAGTTACATATTGAAAAAAAACAGTGTCGTCTAGGGACGCAAGCAGCTAAGCTTTATAGCAGATATTTTTTTAACAATCAGATCATAATTATCTTATAATACGTAAGATGGTGCTTTCCACGAAACAAGTGCTGTATTTAGGCTGCTCCATAGTTCTACGTAGTGCCGATGTCACGACGCGACGCGTCTGGCGAACGCGAGTGTCAGATCGGCGAAAACTTAAATTCAATTTTTGGACACCTCGCCTTAATTTTGGTTACAATTATTCATTTTACATAATTTGGGAAACATTATTCTCTTAAAAGGACAGCCTATGTATATATAATAGCCATATTCAATCTCTTCACCATATTTCATCCAATCCGTTCAGGTGTTCACGCGTGATGCTCAGTCAAACTTACTAACTATTTGACATTTATATAGTAGTGAGGATAAGGATTTTCATTAAAGTTGACCTTTTGAATTCTATTGCTCAAATATGAAGTCGAGAGGTCGAGGGCCTTGAGCCCGATACGCGACGTGATGCACGCAGTCGAGCGCATGCAGACCCGGCCTGAGCGTGCGGTGGATCGCGTGTCCGCAGGAGGCGCGCGCGCACATCCTCGGGTTCGGCGCGTGCCTGCGCCACGGGCTGGTGCCCAACCTGCTGGACGGCGGCGGCCGCGCGCGCTACAACTGCCGCGACGCCGTGTGGTGGTGGCTGCAGGCCGTGCAGCAGTACTGCGCCGCCGCGCCCGCCGGCGCCGCGCTGCTGGCCGAGCCCGTGGCGCGGCTGTTCCCGCGCGACGACGCCGAGCCCGCGCCGCCCGGCGCCGCCGACCAGCCGCTGCACGACGTCATCCAGGAGGCGCTCGACGTGCACTTCCAGGGGCTCGCCTTCCGCGAGCGCGGCGCCGGCCGCGCCATCGACGCGCACATGTCCGACAAGGGCTTCGACGTGCAGATCGGCGTCGACCCCGAGACCGGCTTCCCGTTCGGCGGCAACGACGCCAACTGCGGCACCTGGATGGACAAGATGGGCTCGTCCGAGCGGGCCGGCACCCGCGGCCGCCCCGCCACGCCGCGCGACGGCAGCGCCGTGGAGCTGGTGGCGCTGGCCTACAGCGCCGCGGCCTGGCTGGCGCGCCAGCACCGCGCCGGCCGGCACCCCTACCCCGGCGTGGTGCGGCGCCACGCGGACGGCAGCCTCACCTCCTGGAGCTACGCGCAGTGGGCGGCGCGCATCCGCGACAGCTTCGAGCGGCACTTCTGGGTGCCGGCCGCGCCCTCCGCCGCCGACGCGCGCCCCGACCTGGTGCACCGCCGCGCCATCTACAAGGACTCGCACGGCGCCTCGCGGCCCTGGGCCGACTACCAGCTGCGCTGCAACTTCCCCGTGGCCATGGCGGTCGCGCCCGACCTGTTCGACCCGCGCCACGCCTGCCAGGCGCTCGACACCTTCGAGCGCCTGATGCTCGGCCCGCTCGGCGTGCGGACGCTCGACCCCGCCGACTGGGCGTACCGCGGCGACTACGACAACTCCGACGACGGCGACGACCCGAGCGTCGCGCACGGCTTCAACTACCACCAGGGGCCCGAGTGGCTCTGGCCGCGCGGCTTCTACGTGCTCGCGCGCCTCGCCTTCGCGACCGAGACCGGCCGCCCCGCCCGCGCCGTGGCCGCCGGCTACGCCGCGCTCGGCCCGCTGCTGGCCGAGATCCGCAGCTCGCCGTGGCGCGGCCTGCCCGAGCTCACCAACCGCGACGGCGCCTTCTGCCGCGACTCGTGCCGCACGCAGGCCTGGAGCTCGGCGCTGGCGCTGGAGGCGCTGCACGAGCTGGAGGCGGCCCGCCGCGCGCGCCCGCTGGCCGCCGACTGACGCGCGCGGCCGCGCCGCCTGCGCCACGCGCGGCCCGCCGCCGAGCCGCGCCGCCTGTACGCCGCGCCCTACGAGCCGCCGCCCGCCCGCCCGCGCCTGCTGCGCCGCCTGCTGCGCCGCGCGCGCCCGCGCCTGCACGCCGCCGTGCACAACCTGCTGCCGGGCGCGCGCGCCGGCCGCCTCGCCACCGTCGTCTACAGCGACCGCTACTTCCGCTACGGCCTGCCGCTGCGCGCGCGCCCCGCCGCGAGCCGCGCGCCCGCCGCGCCCGCCGGCCACGCCATGCCGCTGCGCGCCGCGGGGCCCGGCGCCGCGCCGCGCGCCGGCGTGCTGCTGGGCGCGGCCGGCGCCCCGCCCGCGCCGCGCTACTGCCGCCCGCCGCGCCGCGCGCGCGCCCCGCCGCCGCCGCGCCTGCTGCGCGTGGCACCGGCCGCGCGGTTCGAGGAGGCGGCTCCGCTGCCGGCCGCGCCGCGCCGCCGCGCGCTGGCCTACCGCCAGCCGGCCGCCGGCGTGCCGCCGCGCCTGCCGCCCGCCGCCGAGCGCGCGCGCCGGCCGCCCGCGCCGCCGCCCGCCGACCCGGCGCCCGACGACGCGCCGCGCCCGCAGTTCGCGCTAGCGGACGAGGAGGCGGCGGCGGCGGCGGCGGCCGACGGCGGGCGCTCGGCGTGCTGGGACCTCGCCAAGGCCTCCCCGCGGGTGAGCGCCGCCAACCTGGCGCCGCGGACGGCCGGCGACAAGACGGGCTCGAAGGCGCTGGCGCGCAAAGTGCTCAACACCGAGCGGTACAACAACGGCGCGCGAGCGGTGCGCCGCGCGTCGCGCTCGCCGCTCGGCTCGCGGCTCGGCGCGCGCGGCGGCCGGCGCCGAGCGACGATCCGCGCGATGCTGGCGCTCGCCGGCCTGTTCTACGCGCTCTCTTTCCTCGCCTTCTATTTCCTGAGCCTGTCCTAGTCGACAGCGCTGCGAGCTCCGAAAGATAAATAATAATCTCGGTGTACAGACCGAAAACATTAGCGTTTGTAGTTAGCGACGTGGACGTTGATGTTTAAAGTGTGTTTATGCAAATCTATATTTACTAGGTACCTATATTGATTATTACCTGAATATTACTTGGAATAAAGTTACGTACGTTACGTTTAAAAAAAAAGTTGTATTATTTCGCTAGCAGGTACCCAATTCAGTCGAATAAAAACCTTCATGAACAAAGCATAGTTACTTAGCAATACATGTCAATATATATGGTTTTGCCACAAATCACACATTTTGGATTGTTTTCCTAACCATATAGTTACACAGTACAATATGAGTCTTTGTCTCGAAAATACACTCGTATAAACAAGCACACAATAGTATGAGTAATAGGGCGACCACAGAGATGAGAGATGACAGAGTCATCATATTGTTAGGTACTAGGGGTGGGTACAATTAATGCCGTTAAACGTGTAAAAAGGGTTTAATTCGCGCTCCACAAACTTGACAAATACACAGTACTTCACTAGTTCACTATCACTAGTTACATACAACAAACACTGTTCCGAATCACTTAGCAGTCACACAGTATTCCAATATAATCGCCTAGGTCACTGGTATATCACTCTTCGTTCGCTTACTTAAGTTCCGTACACTGTCGCTTCCAAGAAGTAACTAACTCGCTGCCCGTCGTCGATTCCTTATATATCGAATAAAGATGCGAGCTGGTGTTTTCCTGAACATTCTCGGTAGGTATGTAGGTAGTAATAATTGCAATCGAACGATCTCGAGACCCATTGTCGGCTTCCCTTTGTATTCGTTCGCGAGTAGGTATTCGCCGGCCGTCGCGCCGATAACGCAAGGGCGTTCACCTTATACCTACGATTTCGAACATTCAATTTTCGAGATCTTTCATAACTTATTCGATGGAGTACATCTAGACTAATGTGCCGTAGAAGAGGGGCTACCTTACTCCGCAGCACTATCACTTGCCTGGTTATTTCTTTACCGTCGGTAGATTCCCATTTCCTATACAGAACATTATTTACCAGAGCCAAACTGTCCCACTGGGCCCAATAACTCTTCGTTGTCGGACTGTAGACGGACACGTCGCTCCATCGAGGCCTGTTTCCACTCCGTTTCCAGTGCAGTATAGGTTGTAGATCACCATCTTCTTCCTGCGCCTTCTTCATACTGGTTCCGGTCCATTCGTCGTCAGTTCCATGAGTCCTTATGAGCTTAACCTCTTCCCGGACTTCCTTCCTCTGACGATAAATATTACACGGGCGCGACCCTCGTAAACAGACTTCTTGATCAGGAAACCTTAGCACTTCTTTAGGTTAGGTTAGGTTAGGTTAGGTTAGGTTGGGGAACCCCCCACAGTGCTTGCGTCCTCGTCGCGTTCCCTGGGCAACGACCCGGTTCTGACCACCGTAACGGAGTGGCAGACCGGTGTTCGGCTAAAGTGCACTGTGACGTCGTAGTCTTTACCTTGCGGTTACCTACGACACATGCGGAGGCTATGATGCCAAAACCTACGCGTGACGCCACTGGGCGTTTTATAAAAGGCCCTTCTCAGGGCCAACCCCAAGACGCAGACGCGTCGAAGTCCAGCCGCGCGCCTTCTGCGGCTAGCTTCTTTTGTGGGGCGGACGAGTTGTCGGACACTGACAACGTGTCCATCATGTCGGAGTCAGACGCATGTTCGACGGCGAGCGGTCGCCAAGAATCGCGGAAGCGGGCCTTCCTGAAGGAAAGGTCCGAAGGCTCCTCGGACTCAACGGGGAAGCCTAAAAAGAAGGTAAAGGCCAAGAAGACAACAGTCGCGGACACGCACGACGTGGGTCTCGCAGACGCCCAACGCCAGTTGGATCTAGCTCGGCGGGTGCAGCTCCAGCAAGACCTGGAGGAGCGGGTTGCTGCCAAGGAGCAACGGACGTGCGTCGCCCGGGCCAGGTCCGGGTACGGAGCGTCCACTGTCCTTTACTCGGACCACTCCCTGGCCGAGCTAGAGCAGATGGCTCAGGAGGACCAAGAGGAGATTATGGAGATCGCCTCCAAGTCCTCCAACTTGAAAGGGACTTTCCAAAAGTCCCTTAAATGCAGGGCCGCGAGCATGCGCGGCATCGTCGGGGAATTGATTCTGCGCAAGGCCACTGACGAAACGCGGCAGCTGCAGGCGAAAGTCAATCGCCTGCAGTCAGAGGTCAGCCAGCTGCATCAGAAGCTGGCTGAAGCCACGGCCCGGCCAAACCAAGCCGAGCCGAGACCTGCGGCTGAAGGCCCCACCTCCTCAAACCTTGAGGATATGATCCGCAAGGTAATCATGGAGGAGAGGGCCTTCACGAGAGCCTGCTTCGCAGGCATCGAAGACCGGCTCTTGCCGGAGAAACGCCTGCGACCGCCGCTTGCGGCGGACAAGAGGCAGCACGAGCCAGGGCCGTCCTCCCAGAGGGAGGACGCCCTTCTCCCTTCTACCACCCCATCCAACCAGCAAGGGTGGACGAAGGTGGTCAGCAAGGGGAAGGGCAAGGCCAAGAAGAAGGCAGCGGCCGCCCCTGCCGCCCCTGCAATTACCCCCCCTGGCTCGTCTCAGACGACAGGCAAGGGAAAGGGGAAGGGGAAGGGGAAAAAGTCGGCCCCCAAGCCCGCCACCGCTGCTCCCGCAGCAAAAAGGGCCCCCGCCGGACAAAAGAAGAACCTCGTTCCCCCTAAAACCGCAGCCGTCGTGGTGACGCTCACCAAGGAGGCTGAGGAGCGGGGGGTGACGTACGCGTCCGTGATGACACGGGCGCGTACCAACGCTGATCCCACCCAACTGGGGATCGGCGCAGTCTCGTGCCGCCGGACCCAGGCTGGGGCTCGCATTTTCGAGTTCCCTGGGGCTCAGGGCAGCGCAAACGCGGACCTCTTTGCGACCAAGTTGCAGGAGGTCATCGCGGACGTGGCCAAGGTAGGCAGGCCCGTAAAGTCTGCGACCTTAGAGGTGACCGATCTGGACGATTCGGTCACCAAAGAGGAGGTGGTGGCGGCGGTCGCAGCAATAGGGGGTTGTGACGTCGCAGCGGTGCAAGGCCGGGATATCAGACCCGGCCGCGGCGGCATGGGCACCATGCGCCTCGAGTGCCCAGTCGCCGCCGCCAAAGTTGTCCTCGCCAAGGGACGGCTTGCCGTCGGTTTTAGCTCGGGTGCAGTCAAGGCACTTGTAGATCAGCCTCTGCGCTGCTACAAGTGCTTCGGAGTTGGACACACCCGGGCCCTCTGTCCGTCCAAGGTTGATAGGACGGACAGCTGCTACCGCTGCGGCAAGGACGGGCACAAGTCCGCCTCCTGCAAGGCCGCCACGCCACACTGCGCGGTGTGTGCAGCTAGTGGCCGCCCAGCGGGCCACGTGATGAAGGGGAGGAACTGCAATCCTCCCCCTAAGAAGGGCAAAGCGCAGGCGCCGACCCAGCCAGCCGCTGCTACCGCCGTTCCGGAAACATCGGCGGCTGTGGAGGAGGGGGGTGTGATGTCCGAGTAATGGATAGGGTCGAACATCGCATCCTCCAGGCGAATACCAACCACTGCAGAGCAGCCCAGGATCTGTTGATGCAGACAATGGCTGAGTGGTTGGTGGACGTGGCGGTGGTTGCCGAGCCGTACTCGGTCCCTGGCCGTTGGCTGGGTGATCGGGACGGCTTGGTGGCATTGGTGTCGCGGTCTTCCACAGACTCCCCTCCCCTCTCGCTCTTAGAGAGGGGACCGGGATACGTGGCCGCCGCGTGGGGAGAAATAGCCCTGGTGGGCGTCTATTTCTCACCCAACCGCCCTCTGTCGGATTTCGAGAATTTTCTTGAAATCCTCACCGCAGTGGTCGGGAGGGCGGCGCCGCGCCAGGTCGCCGTATTGGGCGACCTGAACGCCAAGTCGGCGGTCTGGGGCAACCCGGCCGCCTCTTGCAACGTCCGGGGTCGTGCCGTCGAATTTTGGGCGGCTTCGACCGGTGTGTCCCTCCTAAACCGAGGGACAGTCCACACGTGTGTGCGGCAACGGGGAGGGTCAGTGGTCGACGTCTCGTTTGCCACCCCCGTTCTAGCCGCCCGCGTCGTGAACTGGCGGGTGGAGATGGTGGAGACCTTGTCGGACCACCGATATGTTCGGTTCGACATCTCTACTCAGAGCCCCCGGGGGATGGTCCGCTCGGGCCAATCCCCCTTTCCACGGTGGGCTCTCACCCGCCTGGACAGGGAGGCCGCTGAGGAGGCGGCGCTCCTCCAGGACTGGCTCGCGCCTTCGCCAAGAGTCCTGGACGTGGACGCCGCGGCGGTCCAGCTGAGGGGGTCTCTTACCGAGGTGTGCAACTTCAGCATGCCTCGGTCTCGCCGCCCACCCCCCCCGTCGCGCCGTTTATTGGTGGTCGGCGGAACTGGCGGGGCTTCGGGCCGCCTGCGTGGCGGCCAGGAGGGCCTACACGCGGAGTCGACCGCGCCGCCCCCGAGACCTGGCCAATGAGGATCGCCTCTACGCCGCGTACGTAGAGGCAAAGGCGGTCCTCAGGTCGGCAATGTGCGCCGCCGACGACTCGGCGAGAGCCGAGATGCTGGAGGGTCTCGACAGGGACCCGTATGGGAGACCGTATAAGGCGGCGCGGAATAAACTGCGCCCCTTTGGTCCCCCATTGACGGAGACCCTCGAGCCGGCATTGCTGGATGGGGTGGTCCGGTCCCTGTTTCCGTGCAGGACCGACTTCACCCCACCAGTGATGGACCCTCCGCGGGATGCGGCCCCGCCGGAGGAGGAAGTCCCCCCGGTCACGGTGGAGGAATTTCGCGCTGGGACTCGTCGCCTCCGCGCGAAGAAGACCGCCCCTGGACCGGACGGCGTGCCCGCACGGGTGGTGGCCATCGCCGCCTCCAAGATGGAGGACAGATTTCGGGACCTCTTCAGCGCGTGCTTCACGACTGGGAGGTTCCCGAAATTCTGGAAGGAGGGGCAGCTATGCCTCCTCCGAAAGGAGGGACGCCCGGCGGACTCCCCCTCGGCATACCGGCCCATCGTTCTGCTCGATGAGGTCGGAAAGTTGTTCGAGGGGATCGTCGCCGCCCGGCTGAATGGCCTTTTGCGGTTGGTGGAGCCGGACCTGTCGGACGCCCAATTCGGTTTCCGGAGGGGGCGTTCGACTATCGATGCATTGGCCCTGCTCAAGGGCCAAGTGAGGGAGGCAGTGGAGGCGGGGGACGGAGTGTTGGCTGTGTCATTTGATATAGCCAACGCGTTCAACTCCGTCCCCCACTCGACAATCTTGGAGGCACTCCGGTACCACGGAGTGCCTCAGTATCTGCGCCAACTCCTGGCCAGCTACTTGGAGGACCGAGCTGTCCTCCTCGTGGACAAGACGGCCAGAGTTAGGCGGTATGGCGCGGAGTCCGGTGTCCCACAGGGGTCGGTCCTAGGACCCCTGCTGTGGAACATCGGCTTCGATTGGCTCCTGCGGGGAACCCTCCTCCGTGGCACGAGTGTCATCTGCTACGCGGATGACACTCTTCTCACTGCCCGGGGGAGGGATTACAGGGAGGCGGCCAGTCTGGCCTCGGCTGGCGGATCCTTAGTCTCAGGAAGGATCCGCCGCCTAGGATTGAAGGTGGCGCTGAATAAGACCGAGGCCGTGTACTTCCACGGGCCTCGGCAGCGCACCCCTCCTGACGCCCACATCATCGTTGAGGGCGTCACAATCGCGGTTAGGGCCCAGATGAAATATCTGGGCCTTGTACTCGACAGCAGGTGGCGCTTCGGCCCGCACTTCAGCGCACTGTCGACCCGCCTGCTGAAGGCTGCGGATGCCCTCTCGTGGCTCCTTCCGAACCTGGGAGGGCCTAAGGCGCGATGCCGGCAATTGTATGCCGGCATTTTAAAGAGTATGGCCCTTTACGGGGCCCCCATCTGGGCGGACTCTCTCCACAGGAGGGAGAACGCCACCGCCATTCGCAGGCCCCAAAGGGCCATTGCACTGCGGGTGGCGAGGGCCTACCGCTCGGTAGGCTTTGCGGCGGCGTGCGCTCTGGCCGGCACCCCTCCCTGGGAGCTTGAGGCGTGGGTGCTAGCCAGAGTGTACGAGTGGACGGCGCGGCGAAGGGCGCTCGGGGAGCATCCTGCCGCGGAAGAGCGGGAGGCCGTCCGGCGAGAGGCAAGGGTGGCAATCGTCCATCATTGGACGGAGGACCTCGCCGCTGCCGCTTTTGGCCGTCGAACGTTGGACGCGCTCGGGCCAGTACTGCCAGACTGGCTCGAGCGGTCCCACGGTTTCCTCTCTTTCCGTCTGGTGCAGGTGTTATCCGGCCACGGATGCTTCGGATCCCACCTGCACCGAATCCGGAGGGAGGAAACCCCGGCGTGCCACGATTGCGGCGCGCTGGAGGACACGGCACAGCACACCCTCGAGGTGTGCCCCGCCTGGTCTGAGCTGCGCCGCGGTCTTGTCGCGGTGGTTGGGCAGGACCTGTCGCTTCCCAGCGTGGTCAGCTCCATGCTGGGAAGCGAGGAGGCCTGGGCGGCGCTCGCCTCCTTCTGCGAGGAAGTCATGTCGCAGAAGGAGGCAGCGGAGCGTGCGCGGGAGGACGACCCTCTCGCAGCGCCGCTCCGTAGGCGAAGGAGAGGAGGGAGAAGGCGACTGTACGATCGTCGTCTCCCTCCTGGTGGCGAATAGCGGGAGACAGGCGCGGGGGCGCCTTCTCCTGCACCGCACTATTCGCCACCATCGCGGAGCGGGAATGGCCGAGCACTCGCGGTCATTCCCGGGCCCCTTCCCAAAGGGAGGGGCGTGAAGGGCCCGCTGTAAAGGCGGGCGGTCGTCTGAGGGGGACTAGATGTAAAGGCTCTGCCAGTTCCCTAGTCCTCCTCCTCATAGACGAGGCGGGAGTGCCGGGGGGGTTTTAGCCGGTAGGAGTCCGGCATAACCCGCGCCACGCCCCCGCGTGGCCGGGTATCCATGAGGATTTCCCCCCCGAAAACAAAAAAAAAAAAAAAAAAAAAAAAAAAAAAAAGGTTAGGTTAGGTTAGGTTAGGTTAGGTTAGGTTAGGTTCCGCAAGGAGAACCCGGTGCATCTCCGACGTGCTGAAGGCGGCCACCGGGGAGGTTTTAGTGGGTAAAAATCCCACATACCCCAGGCCTCTCCCACAAGAGACCTGGGGATCTTTTGAAGATTTCCTCCTCGACAACAAAAAAAAAAAAAAAAAAAAAAAGGTTAGGTTAGGTTAGGTTAGGTTAGGTTTTTTTTTTTTTTTTTTTTTTTTTTTGGGCCCTTTGACTTTAGTCAAAGGGTTAATAGGTTTTATGTTTAGGTACGAGTATGTGTATTTCGTCTCGATTGTATTATGGTGTTAAGTTTCGATTTTTAATTTCTCCTCTGCTAATGGATACAGAGAAGATTTGTTTTCAGTTAAAGGTTTTTAAGTGCGATTTATTCTTTTTAAGTTGTTTATAATGGATTTGATGAAAGTTATGAAAGATTTTATTGCGATGGGGTTTTTGGCTATGTCGTTAAGTTTAAAAGGGTCTATGTTTAGCATTGAGCATGCGCCTTCGTGATTAAGTCTAGTGTTGGTAAAAATTGGACAGTGTTTTAGGAGATGTTCTGTGTTCTGGGTTGTGGTGTCGTCGCATGGGCATGTACTGTCAGATGTTATTTTGAAGCGGTTTAGGTAAGATTTGTGGTAAGCATGGCCGGTAACAATTTGGGTAAGCTCGAAGCTGGTTGGAAAAAGTGTCCTAAATTCGGTGATTTGAGCTATGTTGGTGAACCATGCTTTAGTCCCTGCTCCTTGGGGACTATCTTCATACTCCTTTTGCCACTTTTCCATGGTTTCGGATCTTAGTATTCTCTTTGAGTGCGATAGAGGGAAAAAGTTGTGGTCGGTGGCCGTTTTTGCCGACGCTGCACTTTTGGCCGCGGCGTCGGCGCATTCGTTGCCCGGGATGTTATTGTGGGCTCGCACCCATGCGAATTTTATAGTGGTGGTCTGTTTTGTGTTTTGGATTATGTGGTGGATCGAGTTAACAGTAGGGTCTTTATTGTTTGTGTCTTGTATTGCAGCTAGTGAGGAGAGGCTGTCGGAGAGGATGTAGACTGTTTCCCGGATTTGTTCCCGCTCTATCCACATCAGGGCTGCCTCGATCGCCCTGAGTTCCGCCATGAAGACGGTGCAGGTTCTGCAGAGTTTTATTTTCTTTTGATTTATGATAGTGTTGTATCGGAATGCCACGTAGGCTGCACCTACATCTCCTGACTCGAGTTTACTTCCGTCGGTGTAAATTTGTATTGGGGTATTTGTTACTATTATGTTAAGTTCATCTATATTGTTTATTTTGTGGAATATTATTTTGTTGCGATGGGCTGGGTGCAATCTTTGACGGTTGGTTATTGGTTTTATGAGTTGAATGTCTTCGGGTAAGTCTGGTGAGATTCTTGTTCGTTTTATGGTTTCTATTTGGTGGAGCTCTCGTATCAGGAGATGCAGGGGGACGAATTGTGCCAGGGCGATCGAGGCAACGGCGGACACCGTCCTAAATGCGCGGATGGCTCGGATTGCGAACTGCCTTTGGAAACTGGTTAGCATTTTGCGAACACTATAGTATTTGACAGCGTCGCCCCAGACGCTTGCGGCATAAGTTATTATGGGCTGGACTACCTGTTTGTATATGGTTTCTACATTGGCTGGATGGATGCCCCAAGTGGGTTTGACAAATTTGCTTAGGTTTTTAAAGATTTTTGAAGCTTTCCGAATTATGTATTTTACGTGGCTGATGAAACTGAGGCGGTCATCCAGGATGACCCCGAGGAGCTTAATTTCTTTCATTATGGGGACTTTGGTTGAGTTGATGTAGAGTTCGGCGGTTTTAGTGGGCGACGTGAATGAGATGGCCTGCGTCTTTTCGGATGCGAATGATAATTTAACACTTTCGCCCCAGTCGGCTATTATTTTTAAGCACTCATTTGTGACTGCTTCTACGGCCTGCTTCGTGCGGCCTTTAACTATTAGCAGCACATCGTCGGCGAAGGCCTGTATGTGGGCCTCTTCTGGTAGTTGGATGTTCAGTAAATTGTCTAGAATTATGTTCCACAGAACAGGACCACATACAGAGCCCTGAATGCATCCCTTAGTTGTAGTTTTCGATGCCTCGTCCGTGCCGTAGTGCAGAGTGACCCTTCTGTCTTTGGTGTAATTGATTAACAGTTTGTATATATTTCTTGGGCACTTTAACTCTTTAAGACCTCTGTACATGGCGGGCCACCAAGCGTTGTCGAATGCCCCTCTTATGTCCAGTGACACAGCCAAGACCTGTTTTTTCTGTTGCTTTCCTTCGCGAATCTCGTTTATTGCGGTTTGAAGAGCATCAGTTGTTGATGTGCTTTCTTTGAAGCCAAATTGCCTGTCATTCATTCCATTGAGACTATCCGCCTTGTAAACTACGCGTTTTATGATAAGTTTTTCTAATAGTTTTCCAAATACGGGTAATAGGCCAATGGGTCTATAGGAGGATAATTGGCTAGTGTCGGCTTTATTGGGTTTTGGTATGATTTTGGCTATTGCGTGTTTCCAAGGTGTGGGGAAGTGATGTATTTTCAGGCTATGGTTCAGGATGTTAGTTAAAAAGTGGGGGAATATTTTGAAGAAGTTGTAACAAATGGTTAGGTTTTTTTTTTTTTTTTTTTTTTTATTAGTGATTGTGCACAAGTGTGCACAATCTGCCGCGTCTCCTCTGACTTAATCAGAGACCTTGTTATTAAGTTTATTTATTTATAGACGTTCCTTTTTAATATGATTAATACTGTTTTCTTTAGGCAAATTTGTGTTAATTAATTTTGTATCAATGTTAGAATATTATGTTACTGTCTATACATTGCGGCATAGATCTTAGATCGTGAATTATTAATCGGCACCTATTTTAAAGTAGAATTAACTTGTGATTGTATATACGAGTAAAATCAAAAATGTATGATTGATTATTTCCAATTTTGTGACTAGATTCTAAATATTAAATGACTTGTAAAATAATTAACTGGTTTTAAAAATTGGTAATTAAATTGTTGAATAATTTGTAAAATAGATTGTAAATAAATTGTAAAATAAAATTGTTAATAAATTGTAGAATACCTTGTAGAATATTTGTAAAATAGATTGTAAATTAAATTATCAGGTTTTTAAAATTGTAAATAAATTGTTATTTTAAAAATAAGTTGTATATTGTAAAATAGATATCACATTTGTAAATCAACGACAGACACGACGGGTTTGTGTGTTGTTCACGGCTTCATTCAGTTTGGAATGCATGTGTTGAATATTCTCACGAATATTGTAAATGTCATCTTATTGATGATGAAGCCGTGAGTGTAGTGTTAGGGTGTTGTGATGTGTTTGGGGTGTGTGCTTGGAGAGTGAGGGTGTGTGTTTGTGTGTGGAATGTGTGTGTGCGCAAATAAGACTCGGCAGCACATCAGTGTTGCCTCGTCCGTTTGTGCTGTGTTGTGTGTTGTGTTGATCAAGTACGGCCTGGAGACTCTCCGGACCGACATTGCACAGAATGTGGTGGACAAACGAGTTTGTTATGGTCTCCAGGTCGTACTTGACTTGGTTGCGTGTGATATGTTGTATGTGTGGTGTATGTGTATGTTTTGTGACGTGTTTGTCGTATTTGTTGGGTGCGTGTGGCGTCTGTTTCACGCCCGCGGCGACCTTAACAGTAGGATACGCTCGACCGCGCTATGCTGTCCCATTTCCTCCATATTGGGCAGTCCCCATCAAAGGCAGTGTGCCCGGTGTTCTTGCACTTGGCCTGAGTGCAGTTGCGGCATGTGGGTGTATCGCCCGCGATGTAACGCGGGCAGGCCGCGCGTGGGTGCGGGTCGCCACAGAAACTGCAAAGATCAATAGAATCTTTGCAGCTTCTGCGGCCGTGTCCGTAACCCAGGCACCGGGTGCACTGCACTACCGGGGACTGGTCCTCGACCGCCACCCGCTGCAGGTCGATGTGGACCTTCCCCACCGACGTTAGCCTCTGCCACATCCTGGGAGACACTTGGAGGATGACGTGGTTCTCTAACGGGTTCCGCGCCCTCCTCCGGTATCTCACCACGATGCTGCTGAAGTCAACGTCGGTGAGGTCGGCCAGTAGGTCCGCATTTTGACACCTCAGGGACGCGAGGATGTCCTCATCCGTATTGTAGGAGAGGACATCTCTGATGATGACGAGCGGGTTTTTGTTCCGCGCCTCTTCGACCGCAAGGTCGCCCGTGGTCTTGAGCTTAGCTGCCATACGGGCCAGCTCCTCCTTACTGGAGCAGCTCAAGACCACTTTCTGGTCTTTGACCTTGCGGACGCGCTGGAGCTGGAACCCGCTCGTTCTCGCGTCTAGTGTTGTGCGGACCTTTGTGAGCACCTCCTCGCTTGTGTCCATCACCTCGCGGGAGGACACAATGATGGAGTGGTGGCTCGGTGGGGTGGCGGGTCGTGTGGGGGCAGCGGCGGGCACGGCGAGCGTCTCAGCATATGTGTGGGCGTTTGTTCTCAGCTCAGGGATCTGAGCGCTGATGCTGTCTGTGGCTGCTCTTATGCCCAGCACCTCTGTCATCAGCTCCTCATACTTTTTGGCCCCTGCATTTCCCTGAGCTTGCTTGATATTTTCTGCCATCTTATTTTGTGTTTCTCTAGCCTCCTTAAGCAGGCTTGAGTTTTCTTCCAATAGCCTGCTGTTTTCTTCTATCTTTTGTTTTAATTTATCTAATTCCCCATTGTTGCTCAGGTCTTCCTGTCTCTTTACCGTTTCCACCACCTGTCTTGTTTTTTCCCCCTTCCTGTCCTTTCCATTTTCCAACTCAGCCTCCTTTACTAGTTGGTACAGCCGCTCCACAGCCGCAGTCACCTCATTTTTAATTTCGGTTTTCAGGTTCCTAGAGTTGTTGAGGTGGAGTTTGGCCTTATTTAGGCACGCTCTCGCCTCAGCAACTCTAGGTTGGGTATTTTTAATTTGTGGTGGTGGTGGTGGTGAGCTTTGTGGAGCGTCTGTTGAGGTCCGGGCTGTTCCTGTCTTGCTGATGGACATTGGTCTGTGGAGAGGGGAAGGTTTTTGGGGTTTGAGTGGTGCAGGTTCCGATTTAGCGGCCTCCCGCTCCCCTGTGGTCTTACAACCGTTCGGGGCTGGGTCCGTTTCCGCCTGGTCGGTCTTTCCCTGCGAGTGCCTTTTCTTTGGCTTTACCGGACCATACTCCTTCCGGAGGGAGCTCGGTGAGACGACCCAGGACTCGATGCTACGCCGGACCTGAGTCGTCTTGCTCACGTCGGTTCCCGACGGGCTGACCGATAAAGCCTTCTCGGGGATAGAGACAGGGTTCGCCAGTTTTTTGCTGTCCGCGGCAACAGTCTTTTTAACGGGCGTGCGGTGGCCAAACATTTTAACAATTTAATTACAATCCAAAATATAACTTAAGGTATAATGACTATAAAAATGACTAGGTTGAGTTACGATTAATAATTTGGTTTGTATAATTAGTTTTTAAAATTGTATATAAAATGTAAGTGTGTATATATTGTATATAAATTAAAGTGTATATAGTTGTTAAAATTGTAAAATTGTAAAAGTCAATTCTTAATCCTAATAAAATGTAAATATAAATCGTCTCTGACGATTGTCCTATTTGTCAGTTTATAAGTTTAGCTATGTGTTATAGCTCGGTTATTGGTTATGTCTTCGTCTAAGACGATTGTCAAGTTTTTGTCAAAAAAAAATTTTGGTTTTAACCAAATGGTTAGGTTAGGTTAGGTTAGGTTAGGTTAGGTTAGGTTAGGTTAGGTTAGGTTAGGTTAGGTTAGGTTGCTCGCCTGCGTCCGTCGACACGGCGGACGCGGGTTGTGGATTTGTGGACGCGTGTCGCTTGGGACAAGAGAGGGACTTTGCGGCGATCACTGTCACGTTTGCAATATCGTGTTTATGCGTTACGTCTCGCCAGCGAGGACGTGACGCGTACGCGTGGCCGACGCCAGTGGTCGCACATCGTCCATCGAAGTCGCTCGACGCGCGTTCGCGGTGTACGTGAATTCGTACAACAAAAGTTTAGTGGAAGGGTAGCTCAGTGGTCGAGCGCACGCTTTGCAATGCATGGTGTGTAGGTTCAAACCATGACTTGCACCTCCGCAATTTTTGGGGTGCGTGCTGGACAACCTCCTCGTGGTGCACCCTGGGCACCGCCGACCACCTCTTCAGCATCCCTGTCGAGGTGGTCGACGGTGGCGGATAGTCCGGCTAGGGAGTCGCGTTTTGTCTGCTTCTGGCACTCCTTTCGGAGAGGGTCGGGGGCAGACCGGCGACGGGGGGGTAAGGGGTTTCGGGGGGGTAAAGGTGAGGGATGAGTGTGTGTGTATGAAAGGATGTCTTCGAAAGGGGACGGTATGATCTCGTAATCCCACCGGAGGTGTCGTGGTATCACGTCTCGCGGCCGATGATGGTGGGACCGGGGGCCTTGCCTTAACTGGCTGGGCCGAGTGGTCGGAATCCACTATAAAAATGACCAACCGCCCCTGAGAGGGTGATGAGGTGCTGACGGGAGGTCAGCAGAGAGAGGTAGAGTTCCCTGGGAACCGGCCGACACCCAGGATGTAATAGGCTTGTCCGTGTGCAGAGGGCACCATGCGGATTGACCACATATATCCCTCCTACTCGTGGGAACTGAATGGCATCAAATATAACTTTTACGACGGATACGGCAACAACGACGGACACTGGCGATAACAATAGACTTGAGCAACAGCACAACGGAATGGATTTGTTGATTGGAGGGGAGAGCGGGGACGGTGGAGCGTTCGCGACTGTTGGAAGAGGTAACTCGGATTCTGATGGGGAGACAGCCGCGAAGGTGCCAAAGGTTGGCACGGCCCGCCGTGGTATTTCGTCGCGTTTCAAACGCGGAGGGGGGGCCGTAACTCGCGCACAGGCGGGACACAAGGCGGTTAAGGCGATGGATAAGGTGACTAGGGGGGCAGACCTGGACGAAGTGCTAGACAAGGCGTTGAAGGCCAAAGCGTTCCGCAAGAATGCGGGTACACCGGTCCTGGACCTTACGGAAGAGGCAGACCAGGACAACGTAGATGTGGAGTCGCTCCCTGCAGAGGAGTTGCGGACGCTAGCCGGCCGAAGCGTGGCAGCAATTGTGGAGGTTGCCAAGAAGTCGGGCCATCTCCAGGGGCCGTTTCAAAAACGGCTGAAGGAAGCTGCGGGGAGGGTGCAGGAGATTGTTGACGTGCTTGTGGCGAGACCGGAAGCGGATGAGACGCGCAAGCTCCGGAGAGACAATCTTCTCCTGCGTCGAGAGGTGGACTCCCTGAAGGCAGAGGTAGTTGCGCATAGGCGTGAGTTTGAGGCGATGAGGTCGTCGTTGGCAGGTGCCAAGACGCTTACGCCGCCTCCTCAGCCGGTGCTTTGCGGTGACGCATTAGAGGAGGTCAGGCGCTCCATAGTTGTTTCGGTGGGCGAAATGCTGAATGCTCGTTTCGCCGGGATTGAGGAGCGCCTTTTACCGGAGGTCGTCCATCGTCCACCGTTGGCGGCTGATAAAAGGCGGCAGGCGGCTGCTGCTGTATCGGAGGTAGAGGAGCCGGTAAGGGCTCGGCCTGGGCCTTCGGCACCCCAGAAGAGGGCAGCGAAGAAGCCTGCTACAGCCAACACCGGGAGCTCCTCTGCTCCGGAACAGCCAAAGCAGAAGGAGGAGACTGCATCCGCCCCAGTGGATGATGGTGGCGAATTTACGCCCGTCACCAAGCGCAAGAAGGGGAGCAAGAAAAAGGCGACTCAGGCGACATCGCAGAGCGCGTCAGCTTCATTGGCGGCGTCAGAGAACGGCCCAGCCTCTCAAACGGCGTCGAAGGGTGCTCCGGCCAAGCCGAAGCTCATCCCTCCCCGCAATGCTGCCGTAGTCATTACGTTGCGGGAGGATGCGGATAAAGCTGGTGTTACCTACAGCCAGATTCTGGAGAGGGCCGAGGAGAGGGTGAACCTGAAAGAGCTGGGCATGGAAGCCGTCAAGATCCGTCGTGCTGCCACTGGGGCTAGAGTGTTGGAGTTGCCGAAGGGTCAGACCCCGGAAAAGGCTGACCAGCTTGCGGAGAAGCTTCGCACAGCATTGGAGGGTATGGCCGATGTCGCCCGACCTACGAAGTCTGTGGAGATTCGGGTCACGGATCTGGGCGACTCAGTCACCAAAGGCAAGGTGGTTGCTGCTGTGGCAAAAGCGGGAGGCTGCGCCGCGGAGCTGGTCAAGACCAGGGAGGTGCGGCCCGGACCAGGTGGCATGGGCGCGTTGGTGGTGAAGTGCCCAGTTGCGGCAGCGAAGGTGCTGGTCGATGCGGGTAGGCTGTTGGTCGGGTGGAGCTCGGCTAGAGTTGAGGCACTGCAGCAGCGCCCGATGCGCTGTTTTAAGTGCATGGGGATCGGACACACCAGGGCGATGTGCTCTTCGTCAGTGGAGCGTGGCTCGCTCTGTTTCAGATGCGGTAAGGGGGGCCACAAGGCGACTGGTTGCACAGCTGCGTTGAGGTGCGCGGTGTGCTCCGACGCCGGTAAGCCTTCTGGGCATCAGATGGCGGGGGCTCAATGTAACCCCCCCCGTACGAAGGGAAAAGCGGCCACACGGCCCACGACCGCCACAGAGGACGGGCGCCAACAAGCGCAGGAGGAAGCTGAAATGTCGGAATGAATCCATTACGACATATCAGCTTCCTTCAGGCGAATCTCAACCACTCTGCCCGGGCTCAGGACTTGTTTTTGCAGTCCATGGCGGAGTGGGGAGTGAACGTGGCGGTGGCTTGCGAGCCGTATTATGTCCCTCAGCACTCGCACTGGGCTGGGGACCTAACTGGTGTGGTCACGGTGACCACCAGATCGGGTACTAACACTCCCCTTGCATCTTTGGAGAGGGGGGCAGGCTATGTGGTGGCGGGGTGGGGAGGTTACGTCATAATTGGGATTTACTTCTCCCCCAATCGCACCCTGGCGGAGTTTGAGACATACCTCGACTCTGTCAGGGCTGCCTTCAATAGGTGGTCCTCAAGGCCAACCATAGTCCTTGGCGATTTTAACGCCAAGGCTAGGGAGTGGGGGAATCCGGCCACTAACCCCCGAGGGAGGGCAGTCCAGGACTGGGCACTATTGTGTGGTCTCTCTCTCCTCAACAGGGGAGATGTCCATACCTGCGTGCGACATACGGGGGGGTCGGTGGTGGACCTCACGTTCGCCACTCCCGCTGTCGCGCAAAAGATTGGAGATTGGAGGGTTGAAGAGGGGGTGGAGACTTTGTCGGATCACAGATATATCCGATTTGGAGTCTCCACCCCCTCTAGAGAGGCGGAGCCTCCCAGGGGGCCGGGCAGATTTCCGCGTTGGGCGCTGAGCCGCTTGGACCCGGAATTGGCCAGAGAGGCGGCAATTGTCCAGCGGTGGGTCTCTTCTGGATCCCGGCCAGGGGGAAATGCCGATGAGCAGGCGGGCCGCATGCGCAGGGCCCTAACGGAGATCTGTGATGCCGCCATGCCGAGGGCCCGGCGGTTCCAAGGTCGCCGCAGGCTGTACTGGTGGACACCGGAAATCGGGGAGCTCAGGGTGTCGTGCAATGCCGCGCGAAGGGCCTATGTAAGGTGCCGTAGGCACAATGGCCGAAATCCGAATCCAGACTTGGCACTGGAGGCCCGGCTCAAGGACGCCTTCTGTCTAGTGAAGGAGGCGCTCCAGGTGGCGATTTGTCGGGCCAAGGAGCAAGCGGACGAAGAGGTCATGGAGGAGCTTGACCGGAACCCCTGGGGGCGTCCATTCCGTGCGGCGCGTAAGAAGCTCCAGAGCCAGGGCGGGCCAGTAATAGAGACGCTGCCTCGGGATCTACTCGGGCGGATTATGGAGGGGCTGTTTCCGAACGCCCTGGATGGATTCTCTCCCCCGAGGATGGCACCTCCCAGTCCTGCGGAAGTAGGAGCTGGTATTGAGGCTCCTCCTCCAATCCGGGATGAGGAGATGGACAGGGCGCTCTACCGCCTTCGTACACGGAAGAGGGCACCGGGGCCGGACGGAGTGCCGGGTTCAATTGTGGCGATTGCCACCGAGTTCCTTGGCGGCCGGCTCCGGGAGCTCTTTGATGAGTGCCTCCGCTCCGGGCAATTCCCGAATCCGTGGAAGGAGGGGAAGGTCTGCCTTCTCCCGAAGGAGGGCCGTCCTCCAGACCAGCCGTCTGCGTACAGGCCCATAGTGCTGCTGGACGAGGTAGGCAAAGTCTTCGAGAGAATTCTCGTCTACCGCCTCGTTCAGCACCTCGAGGAGTCCGGGCCTGGACTGTCAGATGCGCAGTGGGGATTTAGGCCGGGTCGATCGACGATTGATGCCCTGAACCAGCTGAAGGGTCTCTCTAAGGCGGCAGTGGAGGAGGGAGAGGTGGTCTTGGCGGTTTCCCTGGATGTGCGGAACGCATTCAACAGTATTCCGTTCGAGACGTTAGCGGAGGCTCTCCGGTACCATGGGGTGCCTCCCTATCTCCGGAGGCTGTTGCTGGCGTATTTGCGGGACCGCCACGTCGTATGGGAGGGTAAGGACGGAGAAGTGGGCCGGCGGCGAGTCGAACGAGGTGTTCCACAGGGTTCGGTGTTAGGACCTACTTTGTGGAACATCGGGTTTGACTGGCTACTTCGAGGGCCACTCCTCCCCGGAACGAGGGTTCTGTGTTACGCAGATGACACCCTCTTAGCAGTCCGGGGAAGGAGCTGGGAGGATGTGGCTAGGAGGGCGACAATCGGGACAACGTTGGTGGTGGACCGCATCCGCCTACTAGGGCTAGAAGTCGCGCTCGAGAAGACGGAGGCCCTTCTATTCCACGGGCCTCGGAGGGGACCGCCCAGGGGGGCACAAATCGTCATCCACGGGGAGGTTATAAAGGTGGGGGCCCAGATGAAATATCTGGGCCTTGTGCTTGACGGTCGATGGGGATTTGGGCCCCACTTTGTCCGGCTTGCGCCGAAGTTGGTGTCCGCCGCTGCCGCGCTGGGGAGGCTGTTGCCCAATGTTGGGGGACCCAGGTCCACGTGCAGGCGCCTATACACTGGAATAATCCGGAGCATGGCCCTGTACGGGGCCCCCATCTGGGCGGATGCCCTAACCGCTCCGAACAGGATCCTCTTGCGGAGACCGCAGAGGATCATAGCGGTTAGGGCCATTAGAGGGTATCGCACAGTGTCCTGGGCGGCAGCGACACTCCTGGCGGGAGACCCTCCCTGGGAGCTCCAGGCGGAGGTGATGGCTACGGTGTTCCGTGTCCGTGAGAGTGAGCGGGAGAGGGGCGTCATACCAGACTGGGAGTTGATGCTGCGCATGAGACGGAGGGCCCAGGAAGAGGTGGTGCGGAGGTGGGATGAACAACTCCAGTCATCTGAGTTTGGTCGTCCCACGATTGAGGCGATCCGCCCCAATCTGTCTGGTTGGCTAAAGAAGCGTGGCAGTGTAACGTATAGACTGGCGCAGGTACTCACCGGGCACGGGTGCTTCGGTGAGTACCTGCACCGGATAGCGAGGAGGGAGGCGACCCCCGTCTGCCACGCGTGTGAGGCGCCGTCGGACACAGTGCGCCACACAGTGGAGGAGTGCCCGGCGTGGGGCGGTCAGAGGCACGCATTGATGAGCGTGGTGGGAGGAGACCTCTCGCTCCGAAGCATAGTCCAGGCCATGCTTGGGAGCAGAGGTTGTTGGGAGGCAATGGTCTCCTTCTGTGAAGCAGTGCTATCAGAGAAGGAGGCCGCGGAGAGGGTCAGAGAGGAGGATGCCCTCGCTGACCCGATCCGTAGAGTCCGGCGGGGCAGACGCCAGAGGCGCTATGCGCATCTCCTGCCGCCGCCGTAGTGGAGGGAGGGGCTTGGGCTAAGGGGTCGGGGGGCCCCATGGTCAAGCCAAGTCCCTGGACGGACGGGGGTGTCTCACCCGTCTTGATGTCTGCGGCCTGGTGCTCACTACCAGGCCAGCCGCTGGGGCGTCACAGTTGACGAAGATCCTGTGGCGCTTCGTATTTCAGCGGCGAGGTCAGACCGCTGGGTTTTAGTGGGTAGGCTGGACAGTCGTCCAGGAGTCCCACATATCCGTCTGGGTTCCCCCGAGCCCAGACGGAATGCGTAACCGCATTTCCCAGCGAAAACAAAAAAAAAAAAAAAAAAAAAAGGTTAGGTTAGGTTAGGTTAGGTTAGGTTAGGTTAGGTTAGGTTAGGTTAGGTTTTTTTTTTTTTTTTTTTTTTGGGCCCTTTGACTTTAGTCAAAGGGTTAATAGGTTTTATGTTTAGGTACGAGTATGTGTATTTCGTCTCGATTGTATTATGGTGTTAAGTTTCGATTTTTAATTTCTCCTCTGCTAATGGATACAGAGAAGATTTGTTTTCAGTTAAAGGTTTTTAAGTACGATTTATTCTTTTTAAGTGGTTTATAATGGATTTGATGAAAGTTATGAAAGATTTAATTGCGATGGGGTTTTTGGCTATGTCGTTAAGTTTAAAAGGGTCTATGTTTAGCATTGAGCATGCGCCTTCGTGATTAAGTCTAGTGTTGGTAAAAATTGGACAGTGTTTTAGGAGATGTTCTGTGTTCTGGGTTGTGGTGTCGTCGCATGGGCATGTACTGTCAGATGTTATTTTGAAGCGGTTTAGGTAAGATTTGTGGTAAGCATGGCCGGTAACAATTTGGGTAAGCTCGAAGCTGGTTGGGAAAAGTGTCCTAAATTCGGTGATTTGAGCTATGTTGGTGAACCATGCTTTAGTCCCTGCTCCTTGGGGACTATCTTCATACTCCTTTTGCCACTTTTCCATGGTTTCGGATCTTAGTATTCTCTTTGAGTGCGATAGAGGGAAAAAGTTGTGGTCGGTGGCCGTTTTTGCCGACGCTGCACTTTTGGCCGCGGCGTCGGCGCATTCGTTGCCCGGGATGTTATTGTGGGCTCGCACCCATGCGAATTTTATAGTGGTGGTCTGTTTTGTGTTTTGGATTATGTGGTGGATCGAGTTAACAGTAGGGTCTTTATTATTTGTGTCTTGTATTGCAGCTAGTGAGGAGAGGCTGTCGGAGAGGATGTAGACTGTTTCTCGGATTTGTTCCCGCTCTATCCACATCAGGGCTGCCTCGATCGCCCTGAGTTCCGCCATGAAGACGGTGCAGGTTCTGCAGAGTTTTATTTTCTTTTGATTTATGATAGTGTTGTATCGGAATGCCACGTAGGCTGCACCTACATCTCCTGACTCAAGTTTACTTCCGTCGGTGTAAATTTGTATTGGGGTATTTGTTACTATTATGTTAAGTTCATCTATATTGTTTATTTTGTGGAATATTATTTTGTTGCGATGGGCTGGGTGCAATCTTTGACGGTTGGTTATTGGTTTTATGAGTTGAATGTCTTCGGGTAAGTCTGGTGAGATTCTTGTTTGTTTTATGGTTTCTATTTGGTGGAGCTCTCGTATCAGGAGATGCAGGGGGACGAATTGTGCCAGGGCGATCGAGGCAACGGCGGACACCGTCCTAAATGCGCGGATGGCTCGGATTGCGAACTGCCTTTGGAAACTGGTTAGCATTTTGCGAACACTATAGTATTTGACAGCGTCGCCCCAGACGCTTGCGGCATAAGTTATTATGGGCTGGACTACCTGTTTGTATATGGTTTCTACATTGGCTGGATGGATGCCCCAAGTGGGTTTGACAAATTTGCTTAGGTTTTTAAAGATTTTTGAAGCTTTCCGAATTATGTATTTTACGTGGCTGATGAAACTGAGGCGGTCATCCAGGATGACCCCGAGGAGCTTAATTTCTTTCATTATGGGGACTTTGGTTGAGTTGATGTAGAGTTCGGCGGTTTTAGTGGGCGACGTGAATGAGATGGCCTGCGTCTTTTCGGATGCGAATGATAATTTAACACTTTCGCCCCAGTCGGCTATTATTTTTAAGCACTCATTTGTGACTGCTTCTACGGCCTGCTTCGTGCGGCCTTTAACTATTAGCAGCACATCGTCGGCGAAGGCCTGTATGTGGGCCTCTTCTGGTAGTTGGATGTTCAGTAAATTGTCTAGAATTATGTTCCACAGAACAGGACCACATACAGAGCCCTGAATGCATCCCTTAGTTGTAGTTTTCGATGCCTCGTCCGTGCCGTAGTGCAGAGTGACCCTTCTGTCTTTGGTGTAATTGATTAAGAGTTTGTATATATTTCTTGGGCACTTTAACTCTTTAAGACCTCTGTACATGGCGGGCCACCAAGCGTTGTCGAATGCCCCTCTTATGTCCAGTGACACAGCCAAGACCTGTTTTTTCTGTTGCTTTCCTTCGCGAATCTCGTTTATTGCGGTTTGAAGAGCATCAGTTGTTGATGTGCTTTCTTTGAAGCCAAATTGCCTGTCATTCATTCCATTGAGACTATCCGCCTTGTAAACTACGCGTTTTATGATAAGTTTTTCTAATAGTTTTCCAAATACGGGTAATAGGCCAATGGGTCTATAGGAGGATAATTGGCTAGTGTCGGCTTTATTGGGTTTTGGTATGATTTTGGCTATTGCGTGTTTCCAAGGTGTGGGGAAGTGATGTATTTTCAGGCTATGGTTCAGGATGTTAGTTAAAAAGTGGGGGAATATTTTGAAGAAGTTGTAACAAATGTCTGCAGTCAAGTGGTCGTCTCCGGGGGCTTTATTTGCGTTAATTGATGCGAGACAGTTCTCTATCTCGTCGACAGTGAATGGAGGGTCGTTTTCTGTATCAGGTTCGTCCTGTATTTGGTTTCTTAGTTCTTTTTGGTGCTGGGTTGTATCCTCGGTGTCATCAGCGTAGAAGTGGTCCAATAGGGCCTTGGCCGTGTTGGCGCATGTGGTGGTGAAGGTGTTGCCGCAATTTAGTGTTTGTGGGGGCCGTTGTGCAGATGTTTCCTTTATTATGCGGTTGGTCAGTGACCAGACGTTTTCTTTGTCTTGGGCAGTGCAGAATGCCCTGAAGTGCTCAGTGGATGTTTTCTTAAGAGCTGCTGCGTAGTTTTCTTTGAGCTGTTTTTGTTGGATGATAGCTTGGTCTAGAGGTTGATTTCGTGATTTCAGGTTGTGTAAGTGGTGGTGGGCTTTGATGCATTCCTTTTTCATGCTTTCTAGTTCTTCGTTCCACCAGGGGTTGTAAACTCCGTGGCGTAGTTTTTTAGGTATGGTTTTTTGACAAGTGGCTTGAATGATAAGGGTGAGATTGGTGATTAATTTATCGAGGTTTGCAGCATCGAGGCTTTCGAAGTTGGTATTAAGTATTTCAGATTCAATAATATTTTGTGTTAGTTTTTCTTTAAATGCATCCCAGTCGGCCATTTTAGATTGGTATTTAAAGGTTGAGTGGGTTTTTGCGGGTTTTACTTTGGCGTTGGTTTTGATTAGGTAGTGGATTGCATTATGGTCAGATTTAGTGCACGCAGAAGTGTTAACTTGCCAATCAGACATAAGGTCTATCATATTGTTAGAGACGGCTGTGATATCTATAATGGAGGATGTATGGCTGCCATATCGTATGGCTTCGAATGTTGGGACTCTACCAGAGTTGCAGACGGTCATGTCGTGGGAGGCGACGATGTCTACCACATCATTTCCTCGGGAGTCAGATGTTAATTCTCCCCATTCCGGATGTTTCCCGTTTACATCACCGCCTACGACTCGTAGCGATCCAGAGGTTGAACTGAGGAATGTATCTAATGCTACTAGGGTGTTGGAGGGGTCATTTCCAGGTTCTATATACACTGAGGCTATGTATAGTTTCCTCTGACCGAGGTGTAATTGGGCTATTGCTAAATTTGGGGTGGACAGCTGAGTGATGCCGAGTGCGAAACCGAAGCTATTCTTAATTAGAATGCATGCTTTGACACGCTCTGTTGTAGTGAATTGGAAGATGTTAATTCCAGATATTGAGTGCACGGTCGGATTGCGGCCCGTGTAGGGTTCAGTAATTAGAGCTATGTTGTAATCGTTTGATGTAAAATGTTGAATGAATTCATGTTGTGCCAGGTAACAACGTTGTACATTACATTGGATTATTTTTATAGGCTTAATAACCATAATCGGTTTGTTCATCAATGCGGGATTTGGCGAGTTTCAATTTTGGGCATAGTTTTGCGTTGACAGCGGTGTGGTTTGTGTTTATTTTGTTGTTACCTGTAGTAGATTTGACGTTGTGACGAGCGCAGTTGTAACATTTGCGTTTATTGTTGTCATCTTTGACAGGGCATGTTGTGAACGAGTGTTCAGTGGAGGCACAGTGTGAGCACGGGTGCACTTCCGAGGTGCATTTGGCTTTGGTGTGGCCGTATTGCAGGCATTTGAGGCATTGCACAAAGCGCGAGAAGTCCTCGGCGTGCACTTTGTTGTGGTCGACGTTTACGCGGCCGAGTTCGATTATTGATTTGCGTACGGCGGGTTTCACTTCGAGTACCGCGTTATATAAGTTCTTATTTCTATTGGAAAGCACGAAGCAGAAGCGAATGTCATCTGGAGAGAAGGAATTTTGGCAGCTTAATAGTTCGGCTACTTCACCCTTGGGCACATCCTTATTGATCCCCTTGAGTATGACTAAGGGGAGTCGAGGACGACCCTCTTCAGCCTTGAGATCTGGGATTTTGGCGACTTTGCTGATGATTTCATCGCATTGTTCCTTGGTGTCGAACTCGACACGAACCTTATTGTTGGCGAGTGGGTGTACTTTCGAAGGAGCGTATTTGAGAGATTTAAAGGATATCTCCTTTCTCCATTGGCTGAGGATTGTGCGAGAGGTCGCTTCGGGATTATTCGATTGAATGACGATTGCCGGTTTGGCGGGTGGCTTGGCTAGAACAGGAGGTTTGCTCATTGCGATCTCTGCGAAGCTGGGAACCGGGATGGGTGCCGGTGCAGGTGGAGCGATGTTGATTTTCGCGATCTCATCCCTTACACAAGAGATGATTTCGCCGGGATCTGCGAAGGGAGCGGGCGCAGGGATGATGATTTTGGCAATTTCATCTCTCATGCAAGAGATGAGGTCGCTTGTGTCGGGGATGGGTGCTGGGGGCGGGATGGTTATTTTAGCGATCTCATCCCTCACACAAGAGATGAGATCCTCTTTGAACTCTTGGTCGCTGGGCATTGGGGGGAGGGAGGGAAGGGATACAACGGTGCGGAGGGCGACGGATGCCTTCTTGATTTCCTCCGCAGCGATTTTAATTAGCCGCTTGTTCTGGGTCGTGACGCTCTTGCCATCATTGACGGCGGTTATAATGCCGTCTGTGAGGCCGGATACCACGCGCATAAAGCTGGTGATGTCCCGCACCTCAGTAGCCGACGGCAGGTCAGGGGGCAAAATGTCAACTACGAATTTGCAGGACCGTCCGGCTGCCGAAGCGGGTGCCGGGGCGGTTGCCGATACAGTCGCTGGAGCGGTCACCGGAGCGGGCACTGAAGCGGCTGCTGGAGTTACCGGGCCGGTTGTTAGAGCGGGTGCTGGAGGGGGAACTTTGGCTTTTGCCGGGGCGGTTGTTAGAGCGGGTGTTAGAGGGGGAACTGCGGCCTTAGCCGGCGCGGTTGGTAGAGCGGGTGCTGGAGCGGGTGTCGAGGAGGCCGCCGGGGCGGCCGCCGGGGCGTCCCGGCTCCCTCGCCGGGTCCGACCGGGCGGCGGGGTTTTAAACATTGTGCTTTTCAGCCTAAAAAGTTTCCTAAGGTTTGTGTGTTACCAAATTGCCAGATGAAATGTGTAAAAGTAAGTTATTAGTAATTTGAAATGTGGGTTTTATCAGATTTTTCTTAACAAGGAATTGGCCTCAACTCGAAATTGTAGGTGTTTTAAAGATTATTACTTTCAGAAGCGTGTCGAGCTCGCCGTCAAAAGTCTATGCCTATAATCAAATTTGATTAAAAACAATATTTAAAATTTAAAAATATACTGGATTTTAAGAAAATATATGTGGATGATGTTCTGTACCCTACTTTCCCAATGTAGTAAATCACAAATGGGTGGGTGGGGCTCGAGCGACACCTCGTCGGAAGCGGGGCGTCGCTGGCGATGCTATAGGATGAAAATTAGCCAAAAGTTAGGTTCAAAAATGTTGAGGAGGGGGAAAAAACTGGAAATTTAGGACAAATTGGCGGTTTTTGTTCTAGGAAAATGAAAATCTAGGTGACCTAGATAGCGGACACCGTCAGGAAGCCCACGAGGGACCTCCCCTGCGAGTTTGGTACCTGTCAGATGAGTAGGTACTTAGTTATTAGACTTTGAAATTCCAGAAACTAAAATTTGACCGACGACGGCGACAAAATAGGTAAGTATGTTCAAGAAAAGCGAAATTATTATGGATGGAACCAACAACGCAGACCCTGGGGACCTTCCCACCAGGTATGACGGCTATCAGATGAACTGATAGACGGTTATCGGACTATTTGTATGCAGAAACTAAAATTTTTTGACAAAAATAGCAAGTTTATTTTTGAAATCTGAAAATTTAGACAAAGTAGACACCAGATAATATCGATGGGACCACAAGGCACCTTAGACAAAATTTGGGAACGATAGGTTAGTTAGGAACGAAGTTATAACAACTTATGTTCGACACGACACGAGCGAATGTGTGCCGCGCGCTCCGCGTGTAGGTAAACTTTCCGCGGAACCAGAGGTGGTGGGGGTGGGTGGTACTTTTTTGAAGCTAGGCTCTCGAGCGACACCTCGTCGGAAGCGGGGCGTCGCTGGCGATGCTATAGGATGAAAATTAGCCAAAAGTTAGGTTCAAAAATGTTGAGGAGGGGGAAAAAACTGGAAATTTAGGACAAATTGGCGGTTTTTGTTCTAGGAAAATGAAAATCTAGGTGACCTAGATAGCGGACACCGTCAGGAAGCCCACGAGGGACCTCCCCTGCGAGTTTGGTACCTGTCAGATGAGTAGGTACTTAGTTATTAGACTTTGAAATTCCAGAAACTAAAATTTGACCGACGACGGCGACAAAATAGGTAAGTATGTTCAAGAAAAGCGAAATTATTATGGATGGAACCAACAACGCAGACCCTGGGGACCTTCCCACCAGGTATGACGGCTATCAGATGAACTGATAGACGGTTATCGGACTATTTGTATGCAGAAACTAAAATTTTTTGACAAAAATAGCAAGTTTATTTTTGAAATCTGAAAATTTAGACAAAGTAGACACCAGATAATATCGATGGGACCACAAGGCACCCTTAGACAAAATTTGGGAACGATAGGTTAGTTAGGAACGAAGTTATAACAACTTATGTTCGACACGACACGAGCGAATGTGTGCCGCGCGCTCCGCGTGTAGGTAAACTTTCCGCGGAACCAGAGGTGGTGGGGGTGGGTGGTACTTTTTTGAAGCTAGGCTCTCGAGCGACACCTCGTCGGAAGCGGGGCGTCGCTGGCGATGCTATAGGATGAAAATTAGCCAAAAGTTAGGTTCAAAAATGTTGAGGAGGGGGAAAAAACTGGAAATTTAGGACAAATTGGCGGTTTTTGTTCTAGGAAAATGAAAATCTAGGTGACCTAGATAGCGGACACCGTCAGGAAGCCCACGAGGGACCTCCCCTGCGAGTTTGGTACCTGTCAGATGAGTAGGTACTTAGTTATTAGACTTTGAAATTCCAGAAACTAAAATTTGACCGACGACGGCGACAAAATAGGTAAGTATGTTCAAGAAAAGCGAAATTATTATGGATGGAACCAACAACGCAGACCCTGGGGACCTTCCCACCAGGTATGACGGCTATCAGATGAACTGATAGACGGTTATCGGACTATTTGTATGCAGAAACTAAAATTTTTGACAAAAATAGCAAGTTTATTTTTGAAATCTGAAAATTTAGACAAAGTAGACACCAGATAATATCGATGGGACCACAAGGCACCCTTAGACAAAATTTGGGAACGATAGGTTAGTTAGGAACGAAGTTATAACAACTTATGTTCGACACGACACGAGCGAATGTGTGCCGCGCGCTCCGCGTGTAGGTAAACTTTCCGCGGAACCAGAGGTGGTGGGGGTGGGTGGTACTTTTTTGAAGCTAGGCTCTCGAGCGACACCTCGTCGGAAGCGGGGCGTCGCTGGCGATGCTATAGGATGAAAATTAGCCAAAAGTTAGGTTCAAAAATGTTGAGGAGGGGGAAAAAACTGGAAATTTAGGACAAATTGGCGGTTTTTGTTCTAGGAAAATGAAAATCTAGGTGACCTAGATAGCGGACACCGTCAGGAAGCCCACGAGGGACCTCCCCTGCGAGTTTGGTACCTGTCAGATGAGTAGGTACTTAGTTATTAGACTTTGAAATTCCAGAAACTAAAATTTGACCGACGACGGCGACAAAAATAGGTAAGTATGTTCAAGAAAAGCGAAATTATTATGGATGGAACCAACAACGCAGACCCTGGGGACCTTCCCACCAGGTATGACGGCTATCAGATGAACTGATAGACGGTTATCGGACTATTTGTATGCAGAAACTAAAATTTTTTGACAAAAATAGCAAGTTTATTTTTGAAATCTGAAAATTTAGACAAAGTAGACACCAGATAATATCGATGGGACCACAAGGCACCCTTAGACAAAATTTGGGAACGATAGGTTAGTTAGGAACGAAGTTATAACAACTTATGTTCGACACGACACGAGCGAATGTGTGCCGCGCGCTCCGCGTGTAGGTAAACTTTCCGCGGAACCAGAGGTGGTGGGGGTGGGTGGTACTTTTTTGAAGCTAGGCTCTCGAGCGACACCTCGTCGGAAGCGGGGCGTCGCTGGCGATGCTATAGGATGAAAATTAGCCAAAAGTTAGGTTCAAAAATGTTGAGGAGGGGGAAAAAACTGGAAATTTAGGACAAATTGGCGGTTTTTGTTCTAGGAAAATGAAAATCTAGGTGACCTAGATAGCGGACACCGTCAGGAAGCCCACGAGGGACCTCCCCTGCGAGTTTGGTACCTGTCAGATGAGTAGGTACTTAGTTATTAGACTTTGAAATTCCAGAAACTAAAATTTGACCGACGACGGCGACAAAATAGGTAAGTATGTTCAAGAAAAGCGAAATTATTATGGATGGAACCAACAACGCAGACCCTGGGGACCTTCCCACCAGGTATGACGGCTATCAGATGAACTGATAGACGGTTATCGGACTATTTGTATGCAGAAACTAAAATTTTTTGACAAAAATAGCAAGTTTATTTTTGAAATCTGAAAATTTAGACAAAGTAGACACCAGATAATATCGATGGGACCACAAGGCACCCTTAGACAAAATTTGGGAACGATAGGTTAGTTAGGAACGAAGTTATAACAACTTATGTTCGACACGACACGAGCGAATGTGTGCCGCGCGCTCCGCGTGTAGGTAAACTTTCCGCGGAACCAGAGGTGGTGGGGGTGGGTGGTACTTTTTTGAAGCTAGGCTCTCGAGCGACACCTCGTCGGAAGCGGGGCGTCGCTGGCGATGCTATAGGATGAAAATTAGCCAAAAGTTAGGTTCAAAAATGTTGAGGAGGGGGAAAAAACTGGAAATTTAGGACAAATTGGCGGTTTTTGTTCTAGGAAAATGAAAATCTAGGTGACCTAGATAGCGGACACCGTCAGGAAGCCCACGAGGGACCTCCCCTGCGAGTTTGGTACCTGTCAGATGAGTAGGTACTTAGTTATTAGACTTTGAAATTCCAGAAACTAAAATTTGACCGACGACGGCGACAAAATAGGTAAGTATGTTCAAGAAAAGCGAAATTATTATGGATGGAACCAACAACGCAGACCCTGGGGACCTTCCCACCAGGTATGACGGCTATCAGATGAACTGATAGACGGTTATCGGACTATTTGTATGCAGAAACTAAAATTTTTTGACAAAAATAGCAAGTTTATTTTTGAAATCTGAAAATTTAGACAAAGTAGACACCAGATAATATCGATGGGACCACAAGGCACCCTTAGACAAAATTTGGGAACGATAGGTTAGTTAGGAACGAAGTTATAACAACTTATGTTCGACACGACACGAGCGAATGTGTGCCGCGCGCTCCGCGTGTAGGTAAACTTTCCGCGGAACCAGAGGTGGTGGGGGTGGGTGGTACTTTTTTGAAGCTAGGCTCTCGAGCGACACCTCGTCGGAAGCGGGGCGTCGCTGGCGATGCTATAGGATGAAAATTAGCCAAAAGTTAGGTTCAAAAATGTTGAGGAGGGGGAAAAAACTGGAAATTTAGGACAAATTGGCGGTTTTTGTTCTAGGAAAATGAAAATCTAGGTGACCTAGATAGCGGACACCGTCAGGAAGCCCACGAGGGACCTCCCCTGCGAGTTTGGTACCTGTCAGATGAGTAGGTACTTAGTTATTAGACTTTGAAATTCCAGAAACTAAAATTTGACCGACGACGGCGACAAAATAGGTAAGTATGTTCAAGAAAAGCGAAATTATTATGGATGGAACCAACAACGCAGACCCTGGGGACCTTCCCACCAGGTATGACGGCTATCAGATGAACTGATAGACGGTTATCGGACTATTTGTATGCAGAAACTAAAATTTTTTGACAAAAATAGCAAGTTTATTTTTGAAATCTGAAAATTTAGACAAAGTAGACACCAGATAATATCGATGGGACCACAAGGCACCCTTAGACAAAATTTGGGAACGATAGGTTAGTTAGGAACGAAGTTATAACAACTTATGTTCGACACGACACGAGCGAATGTGTGCTGGTTAGGTTAGGTTTTTTTTTTTTTTTTTTTTTTTTTTTGGGCCCTTTGACTTTAGTCAAAGGGTTAATAGGTTTCATGTTTAGGTACGAGTATGTGTATTTCGTCTCGATTGTATTATGGTGTTAAGTTTCGATTTTTAATTTCTCCTCTGCTAATGGATACAGAGGGTTAGGTTAGGTTAGGTTAGGTTAGGTTAGGTTAGGTTAGGTTAGGTTAGGTTAGGTTAGGTTGGGGTGGGAGGCGGCTCCGCCGGAGGAGGAAGTCCCCCCGGTCACGGTGGAGGAATTTCGCGCTGGGACTCTTCGCCTCCGCGCGAAGAAGACCGCCCCTGGACCGGACGGCGTACCCGCACGGGTGGTGGCCATCGCCGCCTCCAAGATGGAGGACAGATTTCGGGACCTCTTCAGCGCGTGCTTCACGACTGGGAGGTTCCCGAAACTCTGGAAGGAGGGGCAGCTATGCCTCCTCCGAAAGGAAGGACGCCCGGCGGACTCCCCCTCGGCATACCGGCCCATCGTTCTGCTCGATGAGGTCGGAAAGTTGTTCGAGGGGATCGTCGCCGCCCGGCTGAATGGCCTTTTGCGGTTGGTGGGGCCGGACCTGTCGGACGCCCAATTCGGTTTCCGGAGGGGGCGTTCGACTATCGATGCTTTGGCCCTGCTCAAGGGCCAAGTGAGGGAGGCAGTGGAGGCGGGGGACGGAGTGTTGGCTGTGTCATTTGATATAGCCAACGCGTTCAACTCCGTCCCCCACTCGACAATCTTGGAGGCACTCCGGTACCACGGAGTGCCTCAGTATCTGCGCCAACTCCTGGCCAGCTACTTGGAGGACCGAGCTGTCCTCCTCGTGGACAAGACGGCCAGAGTTAGGCGGTATGGCGCGGAGTCCGGTGTCCCACAGGGGTCGGTCCTAGGACCCCTGCTGTGGGACATCGGCTTCGATTGGCTCCTGCGGGGAACCCTCCTCCGTGGCACGAGTGTCATCTGCTATGCGGATGACACTCTTCTCACTGCCCGGGGGAGGGATTACAGGGAGGCGGCCAGTCTGGCCTCGGCTGGCGGATCCTTAGTCTCAGGAAGGATCCGCCGCCTAGGATTGAAGGTGGCGCTGAATAAGACCGAGGCCGTGTACTTCCACGGGCCTCGGCAGCGCACCCCTCCTGACGCCCACATCGTCGTGGAGGGCGTCACAATCGCGGTCAGGGCCCAGATGAAATATCTGGGCCTCATACTCGACAGCAGGTGGCGCTTCGGCCCGCACTTCAGCGCGCTGTCGACCCGCCTGCTGAAGGCCGCGGATGCCCTTTCCTGGCTCCTCCCGAACCTGGGAGGGCCTAAGGCGCGATGCCGGCAATTGTATGCCGGCATTCTAAAGAGTATGGCCCTATATGGGGCTCCCATCTGGGCGGACTCCCTCCACAGGAGGGAGAACGCCACCGCCATCCGCAGGCCCCAAAGGGCCATTGCACTCCGGGTGGCGAGAGCCTACCGCTCGGTAGGCTTCGCGGCAGCGTGCGCTCTGGCCGGCACCCCTCCTTGGGAGCTCGAGGCGTGGGTGCTTGCCAGAGTCTACGAGTGGACGGCGCGGCGAAGGGCGCTCGGGGAGCACCCCGCCGCGGAAGAGCGGGAGGCCGTCCGGCGAGAGGCGAGGGTGGCAATCGTCCATCATTGGACGGAGGACCTCGCCGCTGCCGCTTTTGGCCGTCGAACGTTGGACGCGCTCGGGCCAGTACTGCCAGACTGGCTCGAGCGGTCCCACGGTTTCCTCTCTTTCCGTCTGGTGCAGGTGTTATCCGGCCACGGGTGCTTCGGATCCCACCTGCACCGAATCCGGAGGGAGGAAACCCCGGCGTGCCACGATTGCGGCGCGCCGGAGGACACGGCACAGCACACCCTCGAGGTGTGCCCCGCCTGGTCCGAGCTGCGCCGCAGTCTTATCGCGGTGGTTGGGCGGGACCTGTCGCTTCCCGCCGTGATCAGGTCCATGCTCGGAGGCGAGGAGGCCTGGGCGGCGCTCGCCTCCTTCTGCGAGGAAGTCATGTCGCAGAAGGAGGCAGCGGAGCGTGCGCGGGAGGACGACCCTCTCGCAGCGCCGCTCCGTAGGCGAAGAAGAGGAGGGAGAAGGCGACTGTACGACCGTCGCCTCCCTCCTGGTGGCGAATAGCGGGAGACAGGCGCGGGGGCGCCCTCTCCTGCACCGCACTATTCGCCACCATCGCGGAGCGGGAATGGCCGAGCACTCGCGGTCATTCCCGGGCCCCTCCCCACAGGGAGGGGCGTGAAGGGCCCGCTGTAAGGCGGGCGATCGTCTGAGGGGGACTAGACGTAAAGGCTCTGCCGGTTTCCTAGTCCCCCTCCTCATAGACGAGGCGGGAGTGCCGGGGGGGTTTTAGCCGGTAGGAGTCCGGCATAACCCGCGCCACGCCCCCGCGTGGCCGGGTATCCATGAGGATTTCCCCCCCGAAAACAAAAAAAAAAAAAAAAAAAAAGGTTAGGTTGGGGTGCGTGCTGGACAACCTCCTCGTGGTGCACCCTGGGCACCGCCGACCACCTCTTCAGCATCCCTGTCGAGGTGGTCGACGGTGGCGGATAGTCCGGCTAGGGAGTCGCGTTTTGTCTGCTTCTGGCACTCTTTTCGGAGAGGGTCGGGGGCAGACCGGCGACGGGGGGGTAATGCGTCGCGTGGGTCATCCTGGTACTTCTCTGTTCTCAGAGTGGACTGTGGAGTGGCACACGCGGCGCGGGGTTGGGGGGGTAAAGAGGACGGATGAATGAGTGTGTGCTTTCCAAAGGTGATGGATGAACCGCGAAAGCGTGATGTATGAGTGGAAGTCGCCGAAAGGAGACGGTATGATTCGTGCGGTGTTGTGCCAGGTGCACGCGGCTTTTGCCGCCGCCGGACGATCCCGTTATCCCACCGGAGGTGTCGTGGTATCACGTCTCGCGGCCGATGATGGTGGGGCCGGGGGCCTGGCCTTAATTGGCTGGGCTGCGTGGTCGGAATCCACACTAAAAATGACCTATCCGCCCCTGAGAGGGCGAGGAGGTGCTGGCGGGAGGCCAGCAAAAAGAGGTAGGATCCCAGGGAACCGGCCGACACCCTGGTGTATGTAGGCTTATCCGTGTGCAGGGGGCACCACACGGATCGACCCACATTTCCCCCACACTCGTGGGAACTATATGGAGAAATTGAAAAATAAAAAAACGACGGATACGATAGAGATGATTGACCTTGGCGATAATACTGGACGTGATGAGCTTACGGAAAGGGAAAAACTAACTGGAAAAACACGTGGAGACTCGGGAGAGTCCACGTTTAAAATGAGGGACGAGCGGCTTGCCGCAGTATCGGAAGAGAGTTGGCTTGGGAGTGGGGAGTCGGTGATGTTTGAGGACACCGACGACTCCAGACTCTCGAGGCCGAACAGTCGGATGTCGGAAGACGGGTGCCGGAAACGGCCCCGTCACTACGACTACGACTCCGACGATGACTTAAGCCTGGGGGGCTACGAGACGAACAGCCCCACCCCGAAGGCCCCCAAGGCGGCAAGCGGCCGTGGCCGCGCATACCGCCCATCTGTCAGGGACGACAAGGGGCGATTTTCAAAGCGGGCAGACGATGCGGGGAGCGATAGGTCGCACTCGGGAAGCAGGAGCGGCAGTCGCTCTGCCTCCCTGAAGGGCACCGAGGCTCCCAAGCGCGGAAGAGGAAGACCCCCCACCACGGGGGAGTACGTGGGCCTGGCGAAAGCCAAGGCCGATTTCGCCGCTGCCCAAAGGGCGGCCTTAGCGGTGCAGGCGGAGGCGGAGGTGGCGGAAGCTGCTCGCGAGGCCACTCGCCAGCGGCCATTCCGGCCACCGCCGGAGAACGTAGAGGGACAATCGGTGCCTGAGCTGAGGGGCCATGTCTTCCGGGAGCTCGGTGTGATCACCGATGTCGCCGCCAAGTCCGGCAACCTGAAGGGCACCTTTGTTAGGGCCCTGAAGGACGCCGCCGCGGCCATTAAAGCAGTGGTAGAGGAGATGAGTCGCTCCACCATCTCGGCGGAAACAATGAAGTTGTCCGCAGACAACGCCCGCCTCAAAGCCCAGCTCGAGGAGGTCGAGGCGAACCTGGCCGACTTACGCTGGGACACGCGCAAGGCCGAGAAGGCGCGCCAGGCTGAGGAGGCGCGCAAGGCCGAGGAGGCGCGCGCTACCGTCCCCCCACCGCCCCCGAGTGCTTCGGGTGAGCAGGAGCTCTTGAAGCGCTCCATAATAGAGGCGGTGGGGAACTTGGTGGACGCCCGGTTGGCGGCCCTAGAAGACCGGCTGCTGCCAGAGGTGCGCCTCCGCCCACCGTTGGCTTCGGCTCCCGGAGCCCCGCCGGTGGTTCCAAGACGGAGCTCTACTAGAGAGCCCGCTGCACTCGCAGCAGCTGAGGGTCCGGCTCCTCCTCCTCCTATGGTCTCGCAGGAAGGAGGCAGGTCCAAGGGAAAGGGGAAAAAGAAAACCCGGAAGGCCGCTCCGGCGAACCCTAATCCTCCGACAGAGGTCCCGGCGGAGACGCCAGAAGAGGGATGGACCCAGGTGGTAAGGCGCAAAGCCAAGCCTGCCACTGGTCCCGCAGCCACCGCCCAACGGGCGAAGCCGAGGAAGCCGCGCAAGCGGCAGTTGAGACCCCCCACGTCATCGGCTGTAGCCCTAAAGCTGCAGCCGGCGGCCAAGGAGCGGGGGATCACGTACGAGAGGCTAATCTTCAATGCGAAGAAAGAGATTGACCTCGCTGACCTCGGCATTACGACCATCACCTTCCGGACGGCCGTTACGGGGGCACGACTCCTGGAGCTTCCAGGGGCCGATAGCGGTAAGAAAGCGGATCTCCTGGCTGCTAAGATGCAGCAGGTGTTGGGAGGAGAAAACGTCGTGGTGTCCAGGCCCGAGAAATGCGCAGACCTGCGCATCTCGGGTCTGGACGACTCGGTCGTGGTCTCGGAGGTGGCAGAGGCGGTCGCCAAGGTCGCCGAGTGCGCGCCCGCCTTAATTAAAGTGGGGGAGATTAGACGGGGCAAGTCCGGTCTCGGCTCTGCCCTAGTTAGGTGCCCGGTAAGGCTCGCTGCCAAGGTGGCGGGGGCCGACCGAATACTGGTCGGATGGTCGTCCGTCCGCGCCAAGTTGCTGCCGGCCAGGCCTCTACGGTGCTTCCGGTGCCTCGAACTGGGGCACGTCCGGGAGCGGTGTACCGTAGAGGCCGACAGGGGAGACGCCTGCTACCGATGCGGGCAGTCGGGCCACAAGAGCGAGGGATGCTCCGCCGCGCCGCACTGTATAGTGTGCGCGGCGTCGAGCAGGCCCGCTGCCCATAAGCTCGGTAGCACCGCCTGCGCCACGGCGCCGGCCAGAAGGCGGATGGTGAAGGCCGCTGCTGGAGCTAAAGCCCCGGCGAAGCCTGCCCGCCCTGCGGCTCCAAGAGCAGCGCCAAGAGCTGCGCCAAGAGCTGCTGCGGTAGGTGACGCGATGGCCACTTCTTAGTGACCACCGCGTCTCCTGAGCCCTAAGACGGCAGGCACGGGGGTGCCTGTCGTCCGTTCAGGGGCTCGTGAAGGGGCGCTGTGTTACGTGTGTCAACACAGCGCCACTCGGCCGGACTGGGTGGCCCTTTACACCACCCAGAGCGGAGGCCTGAAAAGGCCAAGCCGTTCGGGGATGCGGAAGCTTACTGCGTAACCGGGTCCCCGAGCCATGCGGCACAGAGGACACACCGTGGGTTTTTTTTTTTTTTTTTTTTTTTTTTTTTTTTTTTTTTTTTTTTTTTTTTTTTTTTTAGTGGGTATACGGCCGACTGCCGGACTCCCACATACCCCTCCCGCCTCCCCCGAGGCGGAAGGGGACCCATAAAGGGTTTTTCCCACGGAAAAAAAAAAAAAAAAAAAAAAAAAAAAAAAAAAAAAAAAAAAAAAAAAAAAAAAAAAAGGTTAGGTTAGGTTAGGTTAGGTTAGGTTAGGTTAGGTTGGGGTGCGTGCTGGACAACCTCCTCGTGGTGCACCCTGGGCACCGCCGACCACCTCTTCAGCATCCCTGTCGAGGTGGTCGACGGTGGCGGATAGTCCGGCTAGGGAGTCGCGTTTTGTCTGCTTCTGGCACTCTTTTCGGAGAGGGTCGGGGGCAGACCGGCGACGGGGGGGTAAGGGGTTTCGGGGGGGTAAAGGTGATGGATGAACGTGTGATGTATGAAAGGAAGTCCCCGAGAGGGGACGGTATGATTCGTGCGGTGTTGTGCCAAGTGCACGCGGCTTTTGCCGCCGCCGGACGATCCCGTAATCCCGCCGGAGGTGTCGTGGACATGTCTCGCGGCCGATGGTGGGACCGGGGGCCTGGCCTTAACCGGTTGGGCTGCGAGGAGTAAACCTCTTTAAAAAATCCGTGGATCTCGGCGCTGCGGGCCGTGGCGCCGGGTGCTCGCAAGAGCGGCTGGAACGCAAACCAGCCATTAGCGGTCCCCCCCTGGGTACTTCCCGCCCCCCAGGCGTATTAAGGGTTACCGGGCTACAGGGGTCTCTGGCTCGGTGGACCTCCCCTTCCCCCATTCTCGTGGGAATAGAATGGAAAATATTACAACTTTAAAAACGACGGACACGGAAATACATACTGACCTAGGCGATAACAATGGACCGAAACTGCAAAACGAATCGGACTTGATGATTGAGGAAGAGCGCGTGGACTGTGGGGAGCCCGCGTCTGCTGGGAAAGGAGGGGAGCGGCTTGCCGCTATTAACGAATTAGAGAGGAGATATGAGGCGGACTCTGATGCCGAATCAATGATGAGCGCGTCCAGTGCTCTGAGCTTAGACGGACGCGGCAGCCTACCCCGCAAACGAGGAAGGCCACCTACCACAGGTGAGCATGTAGGGAAATGGAAGATAAAGAAGGAGATGGAGGCTGCCAAGCGGGCGAACTCACTCGAAGTGAGGATCGCCGAAGCGGACAGACTGGCAGCTGAATCGGCTATGAGTGAAGCTGCTAGCGATCGAGGCTCCCGTGCGGCATCACGCGCCTCAGCGAGACTCGACGCTGATGAACTACCTGTGGAGGACCTAAAAAAGAGGCTCCAAGAATCCCTCGAAGGAATCCGGGACGTGTCGAGGGTCTCTAAGGGCCTGAAAGGGGTGTGCCAAAAAACACTCAAGCAGGCGGCGCACAATATCGAAGACGTGGCAGAGGAGCTGCTATCGCGTACGGCAACCGATGAGGTCCGCCGCCTGCAAATTGAGAACGCCCGCCTGAAGAGGCAAATGGGTGAACTCCGAAAAGAGCTCGACTGTGTTCGGGAAATGGTTATCGGAGTCAGGGAAGAGAGTCGGCCGGCAAATCCTGCTGCGGCCCCTAAATCCACTGAGTCGGACCTTGCGCAGGTTGTAAGGGAGGAGATTGGCAAGGTCCTCCAAAGGGTCCAGTTTCTGGAGAGTAAAATCCTCCGGCCGCCCTTGGCGTCTGACAAGATCAGACAGACGCCTCCGGCCCCAGAAGTAAAGCAGGCACGTCCCGCTAAAGCACCCGAGCGGGCGCCCTCATCCTTGACGGCACCGGCACCGACCACCTCAGCCGCTTCCAAAGTAGCCGCCAAAGGCGCGCGCGACAGAACAGGGAATGGAAAGGTGAAGGCGAACAGCGAAAGGCAGAAGGCCATTGCTGTCGAGCCTCAGGTGCCTGCTGAACCCAATAGAGGAGAGTGGCAGGTAGTTGGCGCCAAGAAAGCTGCCAAAAAGGCCAAGCGGAACAGGAGAAGAACAAGAAATAGGCTCAGGGCACCACGCTCAACAGCGGTGGTCCTCACCCTAGCACCTGAAGCGGAAAAGCGCGGCGTCACCTACGCTGCACTGCTGCATAGTGCCAGGTCGGTAATTAAGCTGAACGACCTGGGTATTGACGGCGTACGGTGCAGGGTCACGGCGACCGGTGGCCGCATTTTGGAAGTGCCTGGGGCCACTAGCGGCCAGAAGGCAGACGCCCTGGCGACTCAATTACGGGCCCAGCTCTCGGAGGAGGACTGTCGGGTTTCTCGGCCGACAAGATGTGCCGATCTACGAATTGCAGGCCTCGACGACTCGGTCTCCCAACAGGAGCTGGCGGATGCCGTGGCCAAAGCCGGAGATTGCCCCGTCGCCGAAGTTAAGGCGAATGCCATAAAGCGGGGATCGAGCGGACTCGGCACCGCAATAGTCAGCTGCCCCATTGCGGCGGCCCAAAAGTTGGCGGATGGTCGACGTCTCCTTGTGGGCTGGGTCTCGGCCCAAGTCAAGCTATTAAAGCCGAGGCCCATGCGGTGTTACCGCTGTCTCATGGGGGGGCACGTAGGTGTAAAGTGCACAGCCGAAATAGACTGCAGCAAAACCTGCTTCAGGTGCGGCAAATTAGGGCATAAAGCCACTAATTGTGCAGAAACCCCGCACTGCCTAATGTGCGAGAAGGCAGGCAAGCCCGCTGAACATCCTGCGGGCAGTAAGGGCTGCTCATCGTTTCAGCCCAGAGGTAAGAAGGTAGCCCCTGCGCACAATAGTAAGCGGCTGGCAGAGAAGGAGAGAGTAATGGACACCTCGTAATGGATCAGGTGCTCCAAATACTCCAAACCAACGCAAACCATTCCGCCAGGGCCCAGGACCTTTTGTTCCAGACCCTGGCGGAGTGGTCCATCGGATTGGCAGTGGTCGCCGAGCCATACTATGTCCCTGCCTCACCTATGTGGGCAGGAGACTTGGATGGCCTGGTGGCCATAATAACGGATCTGACGAACGGTGCTCCGCCACTCGAAAACGTCGAAAGGGGCCATGGTTACGTCGCCGCCAGCGTCGGAAACATGTCTGTCGTCGGGGTCTATTTCTCCCCCAACCGGCATCTGGCGGAATTCGAGACGTTCGTGGCTCAGCTCGGTGCGCTCGTTGGCAGTTTTCGCCCCCGCCCTGTGCTAGTCCTCGGGGACTTTAACGCAAAGTCCCCTGCGTGGGGCTCACCAACCTCCGATGCTAGGGGTGAAGTTCTGGAAGAGTGGGTAATAGAGAGGGGATTGGTTGTTCTCAATAGGGGCACGGCCTACACGTGCGTTCGGCAGGGGGGTGGATCCATAGTGGACATCTCCCTGTCCAGCCCCAGCATAGCGCGTCGGGTTCGCGACTGGCACGTCGTCGAGGAGGCGGAGACGCTGTCGGACCACCGCTACATCCGATTCAGCGTCTCTGCCCAGACCTCCGGCGTCCCTGCGCGGGCTTTGATCGACCCTAATCCGCGATGGACCCTGGGCCGCCTTAACCTTGAGCTTCTGCGGGAAGCTGCAGAAGTCCAGGCTTGGGCCTCGCCGCCGCGTAGCTATAACATCCAGCAGGAGGCGGACTGGTTGCGGTCCGCTTTATTCGCCATCTGCGACGCGGCGATGCCACGGGTGCGGCCTAACACCAGGTCACGGAGGCGGCAAGTGTACTGGTGGTCGCACGAGCTTGCGCAGTTGCGCAGGGCTTGCATAGCCGCGCGCCGTCAGTACACTCGCCATCGGAGAAGACGCCGCCGTACCCAATACTCGGCGACAAGAGAGGCCGAATTGTATGAGGCCTATAGAGCGGCGAAACGGACTCTGCAGGAGGCCATTAAAAGGGCTAAGGTGCAAGCTCGGGAGGAGCTTCTGGCCATCCTGGACAGGGACCCCTGGGGACGCCCGTACAGGATGGTCAGGGGCAAACTTCGCCCCTGGGCCCCGCCCCTGACTCAGACCTTGCAGCCCCAAATATTGGACGCGACATTAAGTGCCCTGTTCCCGGATGGAACAGAGCGCACTCCCCCGGACATGACCACACCTAGTAATGACGCCCTGGACAATGACGAACACGCCCCCGAAGTCACCGAGCTGGAACTAGAGGTGGCAACACACAAAATGAGGGCCAAGAACGTAGCCCCAGGGCCCGACGGCGTACCTGGACGTGTTTTGGCTGCGTCACTAGCAGTCCTGGGACCCCGTTACATGGCGTATCTGAGCGAATGCCTACGGCAAGGACACTTCCCCAATAATTGGAAGACCGGGAAGTTAATTCTGTTAAGGAAAGACGGACGTCCTGCGGATTCTCCTTCCGCTTATCGGCCAATAGTCCTTCTCGACGAGGCGGGAAAGCTCTTTGAGCGAATCATCGCCTACCGCCTCGTCGAGCACTTGACTGTGGCAGGGCCGGACCTAAGTCCCCACCAGTTCGGGTTCCGGCGTGGACGGTCAACTATCGACGCAGTGAAGAGAGTGAAGGGAACCGTGGAGGAAGCTGTATCCCGGGGAGAGGTGACATTGGCAGTGTCAATAGACATTGCCAATGCGTTCAACTCCCTCCCCTGGGGCGCGATCTTGGCGGCCCTGAACTACCACCGGGTCCCACTCTACCTGCGTCGTTTAGTGTCAAATTATCTCTCGGAGAGAAGCATCACGTTCCCGAGCAATGCGGAGTGGTGCCAGAAGGAAATAAGATGCGGTGTTCCACAGGGGTCGGTCCTAGGGCCACTCCTGTGGAACATCGCATACGATTGGGTGCTTCGCGGTTCGCTGCTTCCTGGTGTCTCCCTGACATGCTACGCGGATGACACCCTAGTGACCGCAAGGGGCAAATCATACCGGCAGGCTGCCCTACGAGCTACAGCAGGCGTAGCTTTAGTCGTTGGGCGCATTAGAAGACTGGGCCTTAATGTGGCGCTTAATAAGATCGAGGCGGTCGCCTTCCATGGGCCCCGAAACGCGCCGCCTGCAGATTTGCACATCGTGGTGGGGGGCGTGCGCATCAATGTGGGACGAACGCTGAAATACCTTGGTCTTCTCCTTGACAGTCGCTGGACATTTCGTTCCCATTTTGAGGCGCTCGCTCCCAAACTCACAAAGACGGCGGCGGCATTATCGTCAATCCTCCCTAACCTGGGGGGACCTGACGCCTCATGCAGGCGGCTTTATACAGGGGTCGTGCGGTCTCAGGCCCTGTATGGTGCCCCGATCTGGGCTGAAGCCCTATCCGCCCAAAACACTGCGCTCCTGAGGAGACCTCAGCGAGCCATGGCGAATAGGGTGGCTCGCGGGTACCGCACGATTGCCTTCGAGGCGGGGACCCTGCTGGCGGGGACGCCTCCCTGGCATCTAGAGGCGAAGGCGCTAGACCGCCTTTATCAGTGGCGCCGTGACGAGCTCGAGCAGGGACACGTCGTTGACCTGCTCGACATTTTAACGAAGAGGACGGAGCTACGAGACACCGTCATTGAGGAGTGGGGCGAAATTTTAGCCCACCCAAGCGCGGGACACAACACCATCGCCGCCATAATGCCTGTGTTCAGGGAGTGGTTGGCGCGTGGACACGGTGCCCTCACGTTCCGACTCACACAGATGCTGTCCGGACATGGTTGTTTCGGGCGGTATCTGTGTCGTATCGGACGTGAGGAGGAGGAGGGATGCCACCACTGCGCTGCCCCTGAGGACACGGCCTTACACACACTGCAGGCGTGTCCGGCTTGGGATGAGGCGAGAGGCGAACTGGTCGCCGCTATCGGAGTGCAGGCGCTCTCGCTGCCGGCCGTTGTCGCAAGCATGGTCGGGAGCGAGCGCGCTTGGGAGGCAGTAGCCTCATTCGCAGAGGCCGTAATGGCGGCTAAGGAGGCAGCAGAAAGGGAGAGGGAAGCTGCATCAACGCTCCCCTCCCGCCGCAGACGCCCAGGGCGTCGACGAGCAGCCCACTTAAGGGATGACTTGCGTCCGCCGTAAGGCGTAACCTGCGGGCGTCGGGGAGGGCAACCCGGCGTCCGATCAGAGCAGGCCGAGGAGGTAGACGGGCTCGCCGTGTCTCGCGGGTCCGTCCTAGTGGAGGAAGGGAGCGGAGGCTTCCTGCAAGAAGGGGACTGCAGTGGCGGTCCAGGCCCCGTCAGCGCCGTAGTAGTTATGCTACTCGCGGTACCTGCGGCGCTGACACTCAGGGCTGAGAAGGGACACCGAGGGTTATTTTAGTGGGTGAGAGCCCCACATAACCACTGCGCCAGGTTAGGTTAGGTTAGGTTAGGTTAGGTTAGGTTGGGGTGCGTGGGGGTGCTAGGCCGGACAACCTCCTCGTGGTGCACCCTGGGCACCGCCGACCACCTCTTCAGCATCCCTGTTGAGGTGGTCGACGGTGGCGAATAGTCTGGCATGGGGAGTCGCGTTTTGTCTGCTTCTGGCACTCTCTACAGAGAGGGTCGGGGGCAGACCGGCGACGGGGGGTAAAGGTGATGGATGAACGTGTGATGAATGATTTGGGGATGGGGGGTAAAGGTGATGGATGAATGGTGAGAGCGTGATTTACGTAAGAGGAGAGGGTGCAATGTCCGCGAAGACTGGTACTGCGGCTTGCCCAATGCAGGGGGTCTAGCGTGCCTGAATGCTGAAAGGCGGGGGGGCTAAACCCCGTCACTAGCGCTGGGGGGGAGGGGATACAGGGACCGCACCCTTTAAAAGGAAAACAACAAATATGCAGGCGAATTCGGTAAATAATTTACCCCAGGGTGGTACCGACCAAGTCGGAGAATCCACCACGCGGCCCACAGGTCGCGTTCAAAGCCCCCATCGTATTCTGGGGGGGGGCAACGACCGCCTTGCGTCTTCGGGCGCCGATGTGAGTAGAGGAGGAGATGGAGTTGTGGAAAGGGAAGGGGATGGAATGGGTGAGGTAGTTGAAGGAGGAGTGGAGCGCGAGCCCCGTTCCCTAGGAGGGGAACTGGGGGTGCCAGTAGCCATCAGTTCCCCAACTAGGGCTAGGGAAGAGGGCGGCGATTGCGACCGGACCTCGAAGTTTTTCGAGACTGGTCGAAAGCGGTGCCGTAAGAAGGACTCTAAGTCGGAGGCCTCAAGTGGAGAGGAGATCGATTGTCCGGCTCCCAAGACGGCCACTTCGCGGCGAGGCCGTAAGGCCTCGGGATCCGTGGTAACGCAGTCTCGAGATACTAAGGGGCGTTTTCTTAAAATAAATCTGGGTAATCTGCCAATCTCGGGTACCCCAAACTCGGCTATGACAAGCGACGGAGGCGAAACTGACGCTTCCGTTTGCTCAATACGATCTGAGGCGTCCAAGAACGCTGATGTTGAAGAGCGGTCAACTGCACTCCAATGCGGACAGCTTGAGCGTCGTGTTGCAGTGCAGTTGACTCGACTCGTTACAAGGGAAGAGGAGCTACAGGGCCTGTCGACGGCTATGCTTTGTCACCAGCTCCAAACTGATGCTGCTGAGGTTACGAGGATTGCGACGAAGTCGGGGAACCTTAAGGGTACCTTCGTACGCGACCTCAAGGCCTCAGCCAATAGGGTGAAAATGGCGGGCAAGTTGCTCAGGAACCGAACGGTCGCTCAGGAGACCGCCATCCTGCAGGCGCAAAACGCTAGCTTGCAAGCGGAAGTTGCAGAGCTTCGAAAGGAGCTGGCGGAGCTGCGGGCCGAAATCGGTAAACCGCAGCCGCCGCAGCCCCAACAAGCGGAGCAGCGGGAGGAGTTAGCGCGCGCAATCATGCGGCAGGTTGGCGGAATGATGGATGCACGCTTCGAGGAGCTTCAGGATCGGCTTCTACCAGAGAAGCGTCTCCGACCTCCCCTTGCTGCAGACAAACCCAGCAGTTCAGTGGCTTTAAGTGGCACCCAAAAGGTGGCGCCAAAGAAGGATGTGACAAAAAAGTCCCAGCCTGTCAAGGCTACAATGACGAAGGCCCGGACCGGCATGGCGCCGACGCAGAAGGCCCCAAATACCAAGGCCATAAGGGCTGAGGACATCCCGGCGAAGACTTTACCATCAAGGGCTCCGCCTGCAATGACAAAGCCGGCGCAGAAGAAGGCTCATGCACCAAGCGAGGGAAATGCTCGACCAGTCCAGGAACAGCGTGATGCGCCTGAGGAGGTGGGGTGGTCCGTCGCGGGTAGCCGCAAGAGAAAGAGGCGGAAGAAGAAGGCGGCCAAGGAGAAGGCGGCAAAGGAGAAGATTGGTGTGCCTAGGTTGCGCCTTCCTCGGTCGACGGCAGTGGTGGTAACACTCCAACCAGAGGCAGAGGCCAAAGGCGCATCCTACGCCAAGGTGCTGGCTGAAGCGAAGGCGAAGGTGCCCGATATCAATATACCGGGCCTCCGTCTGAAACAGGCGGCTACTGGTGCCCGTATTTTTGAGGTGCCAGGGGCAACTAGTGGAGACACAGCAGACGCGCTTGCGGAAAAGCTTCGCCAGGCACTGAGCCCAGAAGTTGTTCATGTTTCTAGGCCTACCAAATGCGCTGAAGTGCGCCTGATGGGTCTAGATGACTCAACTACTGCCGCAGAAGTCTCTGCAGCAATTGCGCGTGAAGGTGGCTGCTCGCAAGAGTCAGTCAAGGTCGGAGAGATCAGAGTGGGTGTATCTGGGCTCGGCGCTGTTTGGGTGCGCTGCCCTGTGGCAGCGGCCAAAAAGCTTGCCGTCGGTGGTAAGCTCACGGTTGGTTGGGTGACGGTGAGGGTTAAGCTGCTGGGCCCCCGGCCAATGCGCTGTTACCGATGCCTTCAAGTAGGGCATGTAGGGGCAACCTGTCCGTCCAAGGAAGATCGCAGTGGTCTCTGTTACCGCTGTGGTCAACCTGGCCACAAGGCCAGCACCTGTGGGGCTGCACCACTCTGCTCTGTGTGCGCAGCCTTGAGCAAGCCAGCGACACATGTTATGGGCAGTGGAGCATGTTCCGCGCCCCCGGTTAAGGGTGCTCGCAAGTCAGTTAGGGCCCCCGCTGAGGCATGTGGGCCAGTAGAGATGGAAACGACAACCCCTGATGGACCGTAGTCGCCTCTACCGAGTTCTGCAGGGTAACCTCAACCACTGCGGTGGGGCTCAGGATCTTCTCCTGCAGTCCATGCGGCAGTGGTTGGTGGATATTGCTGTAGTCGCGGAACCCTACTTTGTCCCGGACAGGCCCAATTGGGCTGGGGATGTCTTGGGCTCCGTGGCTATTGTGGGGGCGACTCCTTTGTCGGTCAGAGAGAGAGGGCAAGGTCTCGTCGTCGTGGAGTGGGGTGAAGCTGCCTTAGTAGGTGTTTACTTTTCCCCCAACAGAACCCTCGCCGAGTTTGAGGTCTTCTTGGACGAGGTTGGGGCGGCGATGCAACGACTCGCACCGCTGCCGGTATTCGTTCTGGGAGATTTCAACGCCAAATCTACGGCTTGGGGTTCTCCTGCCAACGACGCCCGCGGCGAGACTTTGGAGGAATGGGCGGTAATCGTCGGTCTCTCCGTTCTTAATCGGGGAACCGTCAACACCTGCGTGCGACAGTCAGGTGGATCAATTGTGGACGTAACGCTCGCTTCCCCTGCTGTCGCGTCGCGAGTTCAGGGCTGGCGGGTCCTCGAGGGGGTGGAGACTTTATCGGATCACCGGTACATCCGGTTTGACATCTCCCCCCCAAGAGGGGCCGTAGGGGTTCGTCGCCCCGGTCGTTCGCCGTTCCCAAAGTGGGCCCTGACACGGCTGGACTATGACCTCGCAAAAGAGGCGGCTTTGGTCCAGGCATGGGCCTCCCGGCCTGGGTTTATTGATGTGGAGGTGGAGGCGGCGTGGTTCTCTGCAGCCGTGGTCTCTGTCTGCGATACCGCCATGCCGAGAGCCGGGCACCGTCCTCCGAAGAGGGCGGTCTACTGGTGGTCTGCGGAAATTGCAGAGCTGCGTCGGGCCTGTATAGTGGCACGTCGCGCGCACACGCGCTATAGAAGACGCCGTGTCCGACTTGAAGCTGAAGGTGCTCAACTGTATGAGCTGTATAGAAGGGCGAAAGAGGCTCTGCAGTTGAGTATCCTCAGAGCTAAAGAGCAGGCCAGGGAGGAGATGTTTGAAGGGCTGAATCGGGATCCATGGGGTCGTCCATACCGGTCTGCGCGGAACAAACTGCGCGGCCAGGCGCCTCCACTCACCGAGACTTTACAGCCTGATCTCCTCCATCGAGTGGTGGCGACGCTGTTCCCCGATAGTGCAGAACATTCGCCTCCGGTGATGGCCTCTAGGAGTGTGGAGAGTAACGCTACTGCCGTCGCCCCGTCGATAACATCAGACGAGATCGATATAGCGGTACGGAGGCTTCGAGCCAAAAATACGGCCCCGGGACCAGATGGTGTGCCCGGTCGCGTCCTGGCAATTGCCCTGGACGCCTTGGGAGACCGCTTTCGGGGCCTGCTGGATGCCTGTTTGGTGGGTGGGCGATTCCCGTCTATATGGAAGAGGGGCAGATTGGTGCTTTTAAGGAAGGAAGGGCGGCCCCACGACTCGCCGTCAGCATACCGGCCTATCGTCCTGTTGGACGAAGCAGGGAAGTTATTCGAGCGCATCCTTGCTGCTCGAATAATCTGCCATTTACGATCAACTGGCCCGGATCTCAGCAGCAGCCAATACGGATTCCGCGGGGGCCGATCCACGGTGGACGCCATCCTTAGTGTGAAAGCTCTCGCGGAAGAGACCGTTTCAAGTGGTGGGGTGATGTTGGCGGTGTCTCTCGACATCGCCAACGCGTTCAACACCCTTCCCTTCAGCTGCATCGTAGAGGCTCTGGGCTATCACAGGGTGCCTTTATATTTGCGGCGAGTCGTGGACGACTATTTGCGGGGTAGGAGTGTCGTCTGTGCTAGGGGTGATGGCAGCGTAATGTCTCGCGGTATGTCGTGCGGTGTTCCACAGGGATCGGTCTTAGGGCCGCTCCTGTGGAACATCGGTTACGACTGGGTGCTGCGTTGTTCGCTCCAGAGGGGCCTCCACCTCATATGTTACGCGGACGACACGCTTGTTGCTGCTCAAGGGGGTTGTGTCGAGGAGGTAATTGGGTTGGCGGAATCAGGGGTATCCTCAGTGGTAAGCCGAGTCCGGCGTTTGGGTTTGAGGGTAGCTCTGGATAAGACTGAGGCCTTAATTTTCCACGGGCCTCGGAGGAGACCACCCCCAGGAACCCGCTTAGTAGTGGAGAACGTGTCGATCGAGGTCGGGGCCCAAATGAAATATTTGGGCCTCGTCCTCGACTCTCGATGGACATTCAGGGTCCACTTTCAGCGTCTGGCTCCGAAGTTGGTGGGAACGGCGGGGGCCTTGTCCAGACTCCTGCCAAATTTGAAAGGCGCCAGTGCCGGCTGTCGTCGCCTGTATACTGGGGTGGTGAGGTCCATGGCCCTGTACGGTGCGCCAGTGTGGGCGGAAGCCCTGACAGCCCCGAATAAGGCCCTACTGCGGAGACCGCAGCGGGTCATGGCTGTCAGGGTGATACGCGGTTACCGCACCGTATCCTATGAGGCTGCGTGCGTACTTGCTGGGACCCCACCCTGGGATCTAGAGGCGAAAGTTCTGGCCGCCGTATATAGTAGAAAAGTGGAGACACAGCGGAACGGGGGCATTGCTATGCCGGAGGACGTCGCGCGGTGGCGGCAGGAGGCGCAGGCCCGTGCCTTTCAGGAGTGGCAGGAGCGGTTAACGGCCCCAGATGCCGGCCACTTGACCATACGGGCGGTCTACCCAGTCCTCGCGGAATGGGTGAACCGGAAGCATGGGGCGCTTACTTACCGGCTCGTGCAGGTCCTGTCAGGGCATGGTTGCTTTGGCAGGTATCTGTTTAAGGTGGCCGGTAGAGAGGCGACACCACGTTGCCATGAGTGTGGCGCAGACGAGGACACTGCGCAGCATACGCTTGCGTTGTGCCCAGCCTGGGCAGGGCAGCGAAGGGTCCTCGTTGGGGCAATTGGAAGTGATCTGTCGCTGCCGGCTGTAGTTCGTGCTATGGTCGGCAGCGAGAGATGTTGGGAGGCCGTCGCGTCCTTTTGTGAGGGTGCGATAGCCGGTAAGGAGGCGGCGGAGCGGGCCAGGGAGGCAGATCCCCTTGCTGGCCCAAATCGCCGCAGGAGGCCAGGGCGCAGGAGGCGGGCAGCCACCGACTTAATGCCGCCGTAAAGAGGGCCTGCGAGCGACGGGAACGGGGGTTGCCCGTCGCTCGCGCAGAACATCTGGCCCTCGAGATTGAAGGGCGTGCGTTGTGTTCCCGCACGCCCTTCCCCGGAGTAGTCCGCGGGTGGGGATACCCGCGCGCAGGAGGGTTCGCGCAAGTGGACAGCCGCTGATGGGCTGCGGAAGACTGTCTTCCTCCCCGTGGTCCATCAACCAGCGGAGCGGTGGAACATCGTCAGGTTTTTAGTGAGTAGGAGTCTCACATACCCAGTCTGCCTCCCCGTGGTAGACTGGGACCCATGATGGGTTTTCCTGACGTAAAAAAAAAAAAAAAAAAAAAAAAAGGTTGGGGTGCGTGCTGGGGGTGCTAGGCCGGACAACCTCCTCGTGGTGCACCCTGGGCACCGCCGACCACCTCTTCAGTTTCCCTGTTGAGGTGGTCGACGGTGGCGGATAGTCTGGCATTGGGAGTCGCGTTTTGTCTGCCTCTTTCACTCTCTTCGGAGGGGGTCGGGGGCAGACCGGCGACGGGGGGGTAAAGGTGATGGATGAACGTGTGATGAATGCTTTCGGGGATGGGGGGGTAAAGGTGAAGGATGAATGTGTGATTATGAAAGGAAGTCCCCGAGAGGGGACGGTATGACTCGCGCGGTGCGTTTGCCAAGCGCACTCGGCTTTTGCCGACGCCGGGCGATCCCGTTATCCCACCTGAGGTGTCGTGGACATGTCTCGCGGCCGATGGTGGGACCGGGGGCCTGGCCTTAACCGGCTGGGCCGAGAGGAGTAAACCTCACTAAAAAATCCGAGGACTCTGGCGTTGCGGTGCGTGACGTCAGATGCTCGCAAGAGCGGCTGGATCGTAAACCAGTTTTAGCGGCCAACCCTGGGTACCTCCCGCCCCCCAGGTGTATATAGGGTTACCGGGCTACAGGGGTCTCTGGCTCGGTGGACCTCCCCTTCCCCCACACTCGTGGGAATAATATGGCATTTCGACTAAAATTTTTGACGGACGATAAAAATACGACTGACCTTGGCAAGCAAAAAGGACCCGATTCGCATTCTGGATTGGATAAGACGACTGGCGCAGACTCGGAGGAGTTCGCGTCTGAAGGACGAGGGGAGCTGATGGCTGCCCTGAGGGAGCTGACGAGAAGCGGAAGTGTGGCGTCGATGTCGTACGACAGCGACGACGACTCCGCACTCTCACGACCACACAGCCGAATGACGGACGACGGTTCGCACCGCAAACGACGCCGGCACCGGCGTAACTCGGGCGACGAAACGAGCTTGGGTGGTTCCTCAGGTGAGGAAGACCGCCCGGCTCTTAAGGCCCCAAGGGTGAAATCGGGGAAAAGTGGCAGCGGTCGCTCCTCCCCGGCTCTGGTGAGGGATGACAAGGGACGGTTCGCGAGGCGCTCTGACGCGTCGGGAAGCCAGCCCCAAGAGAGGGACAGGTCGCGCTCGGGCGGCAGGAGTGACGGGACCTCCGCCACCCTGAAGTGCACAGAGCCCTCTCCACGCGGAAGAGGCAGGCCCCCGACGACCGGCGAGTATGTCGGTCTGGCAAAGGCCAAGGCCGAGATGGTCGCGGCAGAGCGAGCAGCAATGGAGCTGCAAGCCGAAAAGGAGCTAGCGGAGTCGGCGCGCGAGGCGTACCAGTTGCGCCCGGTCCGCATGGCGGAGAAGTTTAACGGGGCCTCCACGCCAGAACTAAAGGGTCACGTTCTCCGTAACGTGGCCCTAATCGGAGATGTCGCGGCCAAGTCGTCCAATCTTAAGGGAACTTTTGTTAGGACCCTAAAGGACGCAGCCGCGGAAATAAAAGAGGCAGTAGATCTGATGAGCCGGTCCACCATCGCGTCGGAGACAATGAAGCTCTCCGCTGACAAAGACCGGCTCCAGGCCGAAATTGAAGTGCTCCGTGGTGAGCTGGCTGCCTTGCGTGCCGAAATGCGGCAGCCGCAAAAAACCCCGGTCGAGACAACCCCGCCGCCTCCAAGTGCTCCGTTTGAGCCGGAGACGCTGAAGCGCTCCATCATTGAGGCGGTGGGGAACCTGGTGAACGCCCGCCTAGAGGCGTTGGAGGGTAGGCTGCTCCCGGAGGAGTGCCTTCGGCCGCCGTTGGCCTCGTGTCCTCAGGCCTTGTCGGAGGAGGCTCCAAGATGGAGCCCTGCAAGGGAGCCTGCTGCACCTGCGGCACCCGAGGGTCCTGAACTTCCCCCTCCCACGGTCTCCCGAAAGGGGGGGAAGTCCCAGAAGAAGGGTAAAAAGAAGAAGAGGACCACACCGGCGAGCACTGCCCCTCTGGCAGCAGCTCCTGAGGAGAAGCCTGCTGAGAAGCCAGCGGAGGGCTGGAACGTGGTGGCAAGGCGCAAAGCCAAGTCTGCCGCTGCACCAGCATCGGTCGCCCAACCGGCGAAGAAGAAGGAGCCGCGCAAGCCAAAGCTGCGGCCCCCCAGCTCGTCGGCTGTGGTGTTAAAGCTACAGCCAGACGCTCAAAAGCGGGGGGTCACCTATGAGGAGTTGATCCTGAAAGCAAGAAGCCGGTTCGAAATCGCCGATCTTGGGATCTCGGCTATAAAATTCAGGGTTACCGCAACAAAAGCGCGGATGTTGGAACTCCCGGGGGCCACCACCGGCGACCAGGCCGATGCGCTGGCCGCAAAGTTGCGTGAGGTCCTTGGGGCAGAGGACGTCGTGGTATCCAGGCCCGAGAAATGTGCTGATCTGCGCATCTCGGGTCTGGATGACTCAATCGTCCAGAACGACGTGTTGAAGGTGGTGGCGCAAGTCGGCGAGTGCCTGCCGGCCTCCGTAAAGGTGGGCGAAATTCGCCGGAGTAAATCCGGCATGGGAGCTGTGATAGTCAGCTGCCCAGTGAGGGCTGCCGGCAGGGTGGCCGGGGCCGACCGACTCCTTATCGGGTGGTCGTCGGTTCGGGCTAAACTGCTGTTTCCACGGCCTCTGCGGTGCTTCCGGTGCCTCGAATTGGGGCACGTCCGGGAGCAATGTACCGTAGAGGCCGACCGAAGCGCCGCTTGCTTTCGATGTGGGCAGCTCGGGCATAAGAGCGAGGGTTGTACCGCCGCGCCGCACTGTCTAGTGTGCGCGGCGAGGGGTAAGCCCGCTGCCCACAAAATCGGGAGCAAGGCCTGCGCTCCCGCGCCGGCCATAAGGCGGAAGGGGAAGGGTGCAACTGGGGCAAAAGCCCCGGCGAAGCCTGCCCGCCCTGCGGCTGCCAAAGCTGCTGCAGCTGGAGATGCGATGGTCACTTCCTAGTGACCATCGCGACTCCTGAGCCCTAAGACGGCAGGCACGGGGGTGCCTGCCGTCCGTTCAGGGGCTCGTGAGGGGGCGCTGTGTTCTCTGTACCAACACAGCGCCACCCGGCCGGACTGGGTGGCCCTTTACACCACCCAGAAGCGGAGGCCTGCAAAGGCTGAGCCGTGTCGGGGATGCGGAAGTGTTGTCATCCACCCGGGTCCCCGACACACGCGGCAGAGAGGGTACAGAGAGGGGTTTTAGTGGGTAGTCCGGGCTTTTACACCCGGGAGTCCCACATACCCACCTGGGCCCCCCCGGGCTCGGGTGGGATGCGTAATGCATTTCCCCTCTTAAAAAAAAAAAAAAAAAAAAAAGGTTGGGGTGCGTGCTGGACAACCTCCTCGTGGTGCACCCTGGGCACCGCCGACCACCTCTTCAGCATCCCTGTCGAGGTGGTTGACGGTGGCGGATAGTCCGGCTAGGGAGTCGCGTTTTGTCTGCTTCTGGCACTCTTTTCGGAGAGGGTCGGGGGCAGACCGGCGACGGGGGGGTAAGGGGTTTCGGGGGGGTAAAGGTGATGGATGAATGAGTGTGTGTTTTTCGGCCAAAGGTGATGGATGAACCGCGGAAGCGTGATGTATGAATGGAAGGCTCCGAAAGGAGCCGGTGTGTTTCGCGCGGCGCGTTTGCCATGCGCGATCCCGTTATTCTGCTTGGGTGTCGTGGACATGTCTCACGGCCCACTCAGAACCGGGGGTCCTGCCTTAACCGGCCGGACCGAGAGGAGACAACCTCAATAAAAAATCCGGAGATCCCGGCGTTGCGGTCCGTGACGCTGGGTGCTCGCAAGAGCGGCTGGAACGTTAAACCAGCCCTTAGCGGTCCCCCCCTGGGTACTTCCCGCCCCCCAGGCGTATAAAGGGTTACCGGGTTACAGGGGTCTCTGGCCCGGTGGACTTCCTTTCCCCCATACTCGTGGGACTACTTATGGCTTTTAAAATTAAATTTTCGACGGACTCTCAGAAAACTACTGACCATGGCATGAACAAAGGACCTGATTCGCAATCGGATTCGGCAAAGGCGACTGGCGGGGAACGCGTTGACTCGGGGGAGTCCGCGTCTCCTTTTAGACGAGGAGGGGAGCTGATGGCTGCCCTCAAAGAATTAACGAGGACCGGGAGTGTGGACTCGATGTCGTATGACAGCGACGACGACTCCGCACTCTCGAGACCAGACAGTCGGGTGTCGTACAGCGGCTCATACCGCAAGAGACCCCGACATGACACGGACGATGACTCGGGCGGCTCGGGTGACGAGGAGCGCCCCACTTTAAAAGCCCCAAAAAAGAAAGTGGAGAAGGGCACTTCACAGGCGAGGGATAAGTCGGGCCGGTTCCTCAAGCGTGTTGACGCGTCGGAGAGCCAGCCTCAAGGAAGAGATCGGTCGCGCTCGGGCGGCAGGAGCGACGGGAGCTCTGCCGCTCTGAAGAGCACCGACACTCCAAGAGGCAGAGGCCGGCCCCCAACAACCGGCGAATACGTTGGCCTGGCAAAGGCCAAGGCCGAGATGGTCGCTGCAGAGAGAGCGGCAATGGAGCTGCAAGCGGAAAAGGAGCTAGCGGAGTCGGCGCGCGAGGCGTATGCGCTGCGTCCGATCCGCCTGCCGGAAAAGTTTATCGGGGCCTCTACGCCCGAACTAAAGGGTCACGTTCTCCGTAACGTGGCCCTAATCGGTGATGTCGCGGCCAAGTCGTCCAATCTTAAGGGAACTTTTGTTAGGACCCTAAAGGACGCAGCCGCGGAAATAAAAGAGGCAGTAGATCTGATGAGCCGGTCCACCATCGCGTCGGAGACTATGAAGCTCTCCGCTGACAATGACCGGCTCCAGACGGAAATCGAGGTGCTCCGTGGTGAGCTAGCTGCTTTGCGGGCCGAACTACGGCGTCCGCAAAACCCGGACGCGTCAATCCCCCCACCGCCTCCAAGTGCTCCGTTCGAGCCTGAGTCGCTGAAGCGCTCAATAATCGAGGCGGTGGGGACCATGGTGAACGCCCGCCTAGAGGCGCTGGAGGATAGGCTGTTGCCAGAGGTGCGCCTTCGCCCACCGCTGGCCTCATCTTCTCGGGCGTTAGCGGCGGATATCCCGCCGGCTAGAGTTAGCCCTGTGTTGGAGCTGGAGGATCCTCCGGCGCCCGCCGACCTTGGCCCTCCCCCTCCCACTTCACGTGAGGGAGGGACGACCAAGTCTAAGGGGAAGGGAAAGGGCAAAAAGCGGGCTGTTATGCCAAACCCCGCTCCGCCAGTAACGACAGCGGTAGAGAGGCCTGCAGAGGCCTGGACAACGGTGACCCGCCGCAAGGCGAAACCCACAGCGGACCCGGCAGTGGCTGCCCAGGCCCCAAGGCCCAGGCAGGCGAAGCCTAAACCGAGGCCGAAGAAGCCGAAGGAGCCGAAGCTGAGGCCCCCCCGCTCATCGGCAGTAGCTTTAAAGCTGCAGCCGCAAGCTATAGAGCGGGGGGTCACATATGAGAAATTGTTCCGCGATGCCAGGAGCAAAATGGACCTCGAGGACCTGGGCATAACGACCATCTCGTTCAGAGTGGCCGTTACGGGGGCAAGGCTTCTGGAGCTCCCAGGGGCCGACAGCGGAGACAAGGCGGACCTCCTTGCTGCAAAAGTACTGCAAGTGATGGGGGCAGACAACGTCGTGGTGTCCAGGCCCGAGAAATGCGCAGATCTGCGCATCTCGGGTCTGGACGACTCGGTCGTCGCGTCGGAGGTGGCAGAGGCGGTCGCTAAGGTCGCCGAGTGTGCGCCCGCCTCTATAAAAGTGGGAGAGATACGGCGAGGCAAGACCGGGCTGGGCTCTGCCCTGGTCAGGTGCCCAACAAGGGTCGCTGCCAAGGTTGCTGGGGCCGAAAGAATCCTGGTCGGATGGTCCTCCGTCCGCGCCAAGCTGCTGCCGGCCAGACCTCTGCGGTGCTTCCGGTGCCTCGAGTTGGGGCACGTACGGGAGCGGTGTACCGCAGAGGTCGACAGGGGAGACGCCTGCTACCGATGCGGGCAGTCGGGCCACAACAGCGAGGGATGTTCCGCCGCGCCGCACTGCATAGTGTGCGCGGCGTCGAGTAGGCCCGCTGCCCACAAACTCGGTAGCACCGCCTGCGCCACGGCGCCGGCCAGGAGGCGGAAGGCGAAGGGCGCTGCTGGGGCCAAAGCCCCGGCCAAGCCTGCCCGCCCTGCGGCTGCCAAAGCTGCTGCAGCTGGAGATGCGATGGTCACTTCCTAGTGACCATCGCGACTCCTGAGCCCTAGGGTGGCAGACACGGGGGTGTCTGTCGCCTGTTCAGGGGCTCGTGAGGGGGCGCTGTGTTCCCTGTACCAACACAGCGCCACCCGGCCGGACTGGGTGGCTCTTTACACCACCCAGAGCGGAGGCCTGCAAAGGCTGAGCCGTGTCGGGGATGCGGAAGTGTTGCCATCCACCCGGGTCCCCGACACACGCGGCAGAGAGGGTACAGAGAGGGGTTTTAGTGGGTAGTCCGGGCTTCACCCGGGAGTCCCACATACCCACCTGGGCCCCCCCGGGCTCGGGTGGGATGCGTAATGCATTTCCCCTCTTAAAAAAAAAAAAAAAAAAAAAAAAAAAAAAAAAAAAAAAAAAAAAAAAAAGGTTAGGTTAGGTTGGGGTGCGTGCTGGACAACCTCCTCGTGGTGCACCCTGGGCACCGCCGACCACCTCTTCAGCATCCCTGTCGAGGTGGTCGACGGTGGCGGATAGTCCGGCTAGGGAGTCGCGTTTTGTCTGCTTCTGGCACTCTTTTCAGAGAGGGTCGGGGGCAGACCGGCGACGGGGGGGTAATGCGTCGCGTGGGTCATCCTGGTACTTCTCTGTTCTCAGAGTGGACTGTGGAGTGGCACACGCGGCGCGGGGTTGGGGGGGTAAAGGTGATGGATGTATGTGTGTGTGCTTTTTCTAAAGGTGATGGATGAACCGCGAAAGCGTGAGGTATGAGTGGAAGTCGCCGAAAGGAGACGGTATGATTCGCGCGGTGCGTTTGCCAAGCGCACTCGGCTTTTGCCGACGCCGGGCGATCTCGTAATCCCACCGGAGGTGTCGTGGTATCACGTCTCGCGGCCGATGATGGTGGGACCGGGGGCCTTGCCTTAACTGGCTGGGCCAAGTGGTCGGAATCCACTATAAAAATGACCAACCGCCCCTGAGAGGGCGAGGAGGTGCTGGCGGGAGGCCAGCAGTAAGAGGTAGGATCCCAGGGAACCGGCCGACACCCTGGTGTACGTAGGCTTATCCGGGTGCAGGGGGCACCGCTCGGATGGACCCACATTTCCCCCATACTCGTGGGAATAGTATGGACAAATTGAACAAATCAAAAACGACGGACACGCATAAAAATGACGACTTAAGCATGGATAATGGACACGAACTGCCTTCTGGTTCGGGAACAGCGATTGGTGGAGACTCTATAGACTCCGCGACCTTGGAGTGGAGCAAGCGGATGGCCGCTATGCTGATAAGGTCTGGGAGTGTGGACTCGGTGGTGCTCGACACCGACGACTCCTTACTCTCGAGGCCGCAAAGTCGGATGTCGGAAGACGGGTGCCGGAAACGGCCCCGCCATTACGACTCTGACGATGACTCGAGCCTGGGTGGCTATGAAACAAACAGCCCCACCCCGAAGGCCCCCAAGGCGGCAAGCGGCCGTGGCCGTGTTCCTCGCCCAGCGAGGGACGAACAGGGGCGCTTTTCAAAGCGCTCAGATTCGCTGGGGAGCGGTAGGTCGCACTCGGGCGGTAGGAGCAACGTGAGCTCTCCCGCCCTGAAGAGCGCCGAGGCCCCCAAGCGCGGAAGAGGGAGGCCCCCCACCACGGGGGAATACGTCGGCCTGGCGAAAGCCAAGGCTGAGCTTGCCGCTGCCCAAAGGGAGGCCCTAGCGGCACAGGCGGAGGCAGAGGTGGCGGAAGCTGCCCGTGAGGTCCACCGCCAGCGGCCGATCCGGCCGCCGCCGGAAAACGTCGAGGGACAAACCGTGGGGGAGTTGAGGGGCCACGTGTTCCGAAACCTCGATGTAATTGGCGAGGTAGCCGGGAAGTCCGGCAACCTGAAGGGCACCTTCGTAAGGGCCCTGAAGGACGCCGCCGCGGCAATCAAGGCCGCCGTAGAGGAGCTCAGCCGGTCAACAATATCGGCTGAGACACAAAAGCTGGCCGCGGAAAACGCCCGCCTTAAGGCCCAACTTGAGGAGGTCGAGGCGGACTTCGTTGACCTCCGCTACGACATGCGGAAGGCCGAGGAGGCGCGCAAGGCCGAGGAGGCGCGCAAGGCCGAGGAGGCGCGCGCAACCGTCCCCCCACCGCCCCCAAGTGCTCTGAACGAGCCCGAGCTGCTCAAGCGCTCGATTATAGAGGCGGTGGGGAACTTGGTGGACGCCCGGCTGGCGGCCCTAGAGGACCGACTACTGCCGGAGGTGCGTTTACGCCCGCCCCTGGCATCGGCAACAAGGCGGAGCTCCGCAATGGAGCCGGCTGCTTCCGCAGCCTCTGATGGCCACATACCTCCCCCTCCCATGGTGCCGCGCGAGGGCGAGAGGCCCAAGGGGAAGGGCAAGGGGAAGAAGTCGAGGAAGGCCACCCCGGCGAACCCCAATCCTCCGGTGGCGGCTCCAGTAGAGCCGGTGGAGCCAGCAGAGAGCTGGACCACCGTGACGCGGCGGAAGGGCAAGTCCCGCTCTGGCCCGGCACAGACGGCGCAGGCTCCAAAGCCTAAGCCGAAGCCGAAGCCAAAGCGGAAGCCGAAGCTCCGACCCCCTGGCTCGTCGGCTGTGGTTTTAAAACTGCAGCCGGAAGCCACAGCGAGGGGTATAACCTATGCGGACATCATCACGAAGGCCAAGCGGATGGTGGACTTAGAAAGCCTGGGGATAGAGGCCATCGGACATCGGGTCACCGCAACGGGGGCCCGACTATTGGAGATCCCTGGGTCCACGAGCGGCGACAAGGCCAACCTATTGGCCGAGCACCTGCGGAAGATCCTTGGCGCGAACAGTGTCGTGGTGTCCAGGCCCGAGAAGTGCGCAGACCTGCGTATTTCGGGTCTGGACGACTCGATAGCCGCGGCGGAAGTGCTGGAGGCGGTTGCGCGGGTCGGCGAGTGCCTACCTGCCTCTATTAAAGTGGGGGTAATCCGGCGGGGCAAGTCAGGCGCGGGCACAGCCCTCGTCAGATGCCCAGTCGGTGCTGCGGCCAAATTGGCTGGGGCTGACCGCCTGTTGATCGGGTGGTCCTCTGTCCGGGCCAAAGTCTTGCCGGCGAGACCTCTGCGCTGTTTCCGGTGCCTCATGCTGGGGCACGTCCGGGAACAGTGCAAATCTGAGGTCGACAGAGGTGACGCCTGCTTCCGATGCGGGCAGTCGGGCCACAAAAGTGAGGGATGCTCCGCCGCGCCGCACTGTATAGTGTGCGCGGCGTCGAATCGGCCCGCTGCCCACAAGCTCGGAGGCACTGCCTGCGCTCCCGCGCCGGCGAAAAGGCGTAAGGCGAAGGGCGCTACCGAAGCCAAGGCCCCGGCAGCCCGCCCCGTGGCTGCAAAGCCCGTGTCGGAAGGGGACGCAATGGTCACCTAATGGTGATCATTCTGACTCATGAGCCCTAAGACGGCAGGCACGGGGGTGCCTGTCGTCCGTTCAGGGGCTCGTGAGGGGGCGCTGTGTTTCCTGTACCAACACAGCGCCACCCGGCCGGACTGGGTGGCTCTTTACACCACCCAGGAGCGGAGGCCTTTAAGGGCCAAGCCGTGTCGGGATGCGGGAGCTTACAGCGTTACCGGGTCCCGACACACGCGGCACAGAGGGTACAGAGAGGGGTTTTAGTGGGTAGTCCGGGCCTTACACCCGGGAGTCCCACATACCCACCTGGGCCCCCCCGGGCTCGGGTGGGATGCGTAAATGCATTTCCCCTCTTAAAAAAAAAAAAAAAAAAAAAAAAAAAAAAAAAAAAAAAAAGGTTAGGTTAGGTTAGGTTAGGTTGGGGTGCTAGGCCGGACAACCTCCTCGTGGTGCACCCTGGGCACCGCCGACCACCTCTTCAGTTTCCCTGTTGAGGTGGTCGACGGTGGCGAATAGTCTGGCAGAGGGAGTCGCTCGCGCCGTGCTTGGTACCTCTCTGCTATCAGAGAGGACTGTAGCGTGGCGTGGGCCGACTAGGGGTGGGAGGGCGGCGACGCCATTTTGGGGGTGGCGATAGGGCCCGTGGTGGGCTGTTGTTGGCGGAGGGCCTTAACCCGAGCCCCCTTCCCCCGGAGGGGGCTCGCAGCAGTGTCGGGGTTGAAGCCTTTTGGCATCCCCCGACTTTCCCGCCTGGGCCTGGTCGCCCAGCCTGATGGCTGAGCGGGAATGCGGGTCGAGCACCACGTGAGGCAGTGGAGCTCCCCGCGGAGCCTCTGGTGGCAGGCACGGGGGTGTCTGCCATTACAGCATGGGCTCGAGAGGGGGCGCTGTGTTACGTGTGTCAACACAGCGCCTGAGGTCGGAGTGGCGCGTCCTATGGACGCGCCCCCAGTGAGGGGGCCTTACCAGGCCGAGTCGCGCCGGGTTGCGGTTGCTTATAGCATTCCCGGGACCCGGCACATGCGACCAAGAGGATACACCGTTGGTTTTTAGTGGGTATACCTTCGGGGACTCCCACATACCCCTCTCGACTCCCCCGAGTCGGGAGGGGACCCATAAAGGGTTTTCCAACGTAAAAAAAAAAAAAAAAAAAAAAAAAAAAAAAGGTTAGGTTAGGTTGGGGTGCGTGCTGGACAACCTCCTCGTGGTGCACCCTGGGCACCGCCGACCACCTCTTCAGCATCCCTGTCGAGGTGGTCGACGGTGGCGGATAGTCCGGCTAGGGAGTCGCGTTTTGTCTGCTTCTGGCACTCTCTTCGGAGAGGGTCGGGGGCAGACCGGCGACGGGGGGGTAATGCGTCGCGTGGGTCATCCTGGTACTTCTCTGTTCTCAGAGTGGACTGTGGAGTGGCACACGCGGCGCGGGGTTGGGGGGGTAAAGGTGATGGATGTATGTGTGTGTGCTTTTTCTAAAGGTGATGGATGAACCGCGAAAGCGTGAGGTATGAGTGGAAGTCGCCGAAAGGAGACGGTATGATTCGCGCGGTGCGTTTGCCAAGCGCACTCGGCTTTTGCCGACGCCGGGCGATCTCGTAATCCCACCGGAGGTGTCGTGGTATCACGTCTCGCGGCCGATGATGGTGGGACCGGGGGCCTTGCCTTAACTGGCTGGGCCAAGTGGTCGGAATCCACTATAAAAATGACCAACCGCCCCTGAGAGGGCGAGGAGGTGCTGGCGGGAGGCCAGCAGTAAGAGGTAGGATCCCAGGGAACCGGCCGACACCCTGGTGTACGTAGGCTTATCCGGGTGCAGGGGGCACCGCTCGGATGGACCCACATTTCCCCCATACTCGTGGGAATAGTATGGACAATTTGAACAAATCAAAAACGACGGACACGCATAAAAATGACGACTCAAGCATGGATAATGGACACGAACTGCCTTCTGGTTCGGGAACAGCGATTGGTGGAGACTGTATAGACTCCGCGACCTTGGAGTGGAGCAAGCGGATGGCCGCTATGCTGATAAGGTCTGGGAGTGTGGACTCGGTGGTGCTCGACACCGACGACTCCTTACTCTCGAGGCCGCAAAGTCGGATGTCGGAAGACGGGTGCCGGAAACGGCCCCGCCATTACGACTCAGACGATGACTCGAGCCTGGGTGGCTATGAAACAAACAGCCCCACCCCGAAGGCCCCCAAGGCGGCAAGCGGCCGTGGCCGTGTTCCTCGCCCAGCCAGGGACGAACAGGGGCGCTTTTCAAAGCGCTCAGATTCGCTGGGGAGCGTTAGGTCGCACTCGAGCGGTAGGAGCAACGTGAGCTCTCCCGCCCTGAAGAGCGCCGAGGCCCCCAAGCGCGGAAGAGGGAGGCCCCCCACCACGGGGGAATACGTCGGCCTGGCGAAAGCCAAGGCTGAGCTTGCCGCTGCCCAAAGGGAGGCCCTAGCGGCACAGGCGGAGGCAGAGGTGGCGGAAGCTGCCCGTGAGGTCCACCGCCAGCGGCCGATCCGGCCGCCGCCGGAAAACGTCGAGGGACAAACCGTGGGGGAGTTGAGGGGCCACGTGTTCCGAAACCTCGATGTAATTGGCGAAGTAGCCGGGAAGTCCGGCAACCTGAAGGGCACCTTCGTAAGGGCCCTGAAGGACGCCGCCGCGGCAATTAAGGCCGCCGTAGAGGAGCTCAGCCGATCAACAACATCGGCTGAGACACAAAAGCTGGCTGCGGAAAACGCCCGCCTCAAGGCCCAACTTGAGGAGCTCGAGGCGGACTTCGTTGACCTCCGCTACGACATGAGGAAGGCCGAGGAGGCGCGCAAGGCCGAGGAGGCGCGCAAGGCCGAGGAGACGCGCAAGGCCGAGGAGGCGCGCGCAACCGTCCCCCCACCGCCCCCAAGTGCTCTGAACGAGCCCGAGCTGCTCAAGCGCTCGATTATAGAGGCGGTGGGGAACTTGGTGGATGCCCGGCTGGCGGCCCTAGAGGACCGACTACTGCCGGAGGTGCGTTTACGCCCGCCCCTGGCATCGGCAACAAGGCGGAGCTCCGCAATGGAGCCGGCTGCTCCCGCAGCCTCTGATGGCCACATACCTCCCCCTCCCATGGTGCCGCGCGAGGGCGAGAGGCCCAAGGGGAAGGGCAAGGGGAAGAAGTCGAGGAAGGCCACCCCGGCGAACCCCAATCCTCCGGTGGCGGCTCCAGTAGAGCCGGTGGAGCCAGCAGAGGGCTGGACCACCGTGACGCGGCGGAAGGGCAAGTCCCGCTCTGGCCCGGCACAGACGGCGCAGGCTCCAAAGCCTAAGCCGAAGCCGAAGCCAAAGCGGAAGCCGAAGCTCCGACCCCCTGGCTCGTCGGCTGTGGTTTTAAAACTCCAGCCGGAAGCCACAGCGAGGGGTATAACATACGCGGACATCATCACGAAGGCCAAGCGGATGGTGGACTTGGAAAGCCTGGGGATAGAGGCCATCGGACATCGGGTCACCGCAACGGGGGCCCGACTGTTGGAGATCCCTGGGTCCACGAGCGGCGACAAGGCCAACCTGTTGGCCGAGCACCTGCGGAAGATCCTTGGCGCGAACAGTGTCGTGGTGTCCAGGCCCGAGAAGTGCGCAGATCTGCGTATCTCGGGTTTGGACGACTCGATAGCCGCGGCGGAAGTGCTGGAGGCGGTTGCGCGGGTCGGCGAGTGCCTGCCTGCCTCTATAAAAGTGGGGGTAATCCGGCGGGGCAAGTCAGGCGCGGGCACTGCCCTCGTCAGATGCCCAGTCGGTGCTGCGGCCAAATTGGCTGGGGCTGACCGCCTGTTGATCGGGTGGTCCTCGGTCCGGGCCAAAGTCTTGCCGGCGAGACCTCTGCGCTGTTTCCGGTGCCTCATGCTGGGGCACGTTCGGGAACAGTGCAAATCTGAGGTCGACAGAGGTGACGCCTGCTTCCGATGCGGGCAGTCGGGCCACAAAAGTGAGGGATGCTCCGCCGCGCCGCACTGCATAGTGTGCGCGGCGTCGAATCGGCCCGCTGCCCACAAGCTCGGGGGCACTGCCTGCGCTCCCACGCCGGCGAAAAGGCGTAAGGCGAAGGGCGCCACCGGAGCCAAGGCCCCGGCAGCCCGCCCCGTGGCTGCAAAGCCCGTGTCGGAAGGGGACGCAATGGTCACCTAATGTGACCATTCTGACTCGTGAGCCCTAAGACGGCAGGCACGGGGGTGCCTGTCGTCCGTTCAGGGGCTCGTGAGGGGGCGCTGTGTTTCCTGTACCAACACAGCGCCACCCGGCCGGACTGGGTGGCTCTTTACACCACCCAGGAGCGGAGGCCTTTAAGGGCCAAGCCGAGTCGGGATGCGGGAGCTTACAGCGTTACCGGGTCCCGACACACGCGGCACAGAGGGTACAGAGAGGGGTTTTAGTGGGTAGTCCGGGCCTTACACCCGGGAGTCCCACATACCCACCTGGGCCCCCCCGGGCTCGGGTGGGATGCGTAAATGCATTTCCCCTCTTAAAAAAAAAAAAAAAAAAAAAAAAAAAGGTTAGGTTAGGTTAGGTTAGGTTAGGTTAGGTTAGGTTAGGTTAGGTTAGGTTAGGTTAGGTTAGGTTAGGTTAGGTTAGGTTAGGTTGGGGTGCGTGCTGGACAACCTCCTCGTGGTGCACCCTGGGCACCGCCGACCACCTCTTCAGCATCCCTGTCGAGGTGGTCGACGGTGGCGGATAGTCCGGCTAGGGAGTCGCGTATTGTCTGCTTCTGGCACTCTTTTCGGAGAGGGTCGGGGGCAGACCGGCGACGGGGGGGTAAGGGGTTTTTGGGGGGGTAAAGGTGATGGATGAACGTGTGATGTATGAAAGGAAGTCCCCGAGAGGGGACGGTATGATTCGTGCGGTGTTGTGCCAAGTGCACGCGGCTCTTGCCGCCGCCGGACGATCCCGTAATCCCGCCGGAGGTGTCGTGGACATGTCTCGCGGCCGATGGTGGGACCGGGGGCCTGGCCTTAACCGGCTGGGCTGCGAGGAGTAAACCTCTATAAAAAATCCGGAGATCCTGGCGTTGCGGTCCGTGACGCCGGGTGCTCGCAAGAGCGGCTGGGACGATAAACCAGCCTTTAGCGGTCCCCCCCTGGGTACTTCCCGCCCCCCAGGCGTATAAAGGGTTACCGGGTTACAGGGGTCTCTGGCCCGGTGGACTTCCTTTCCCCCATACTCGTGGGACCAATATGGCTTTTAAATTGAAATTTTTGACGGACTCGGATAAATCGATTGACCTTGGCGATGATAACGGACCTGCTTTGCAAAGCGATTCGGAAAAGAAGAAGTGTGCAGAACGCGTTGACTCGGGGGAGTCCGCATCTGCTTTAAGACGAGGAGGGGAGCTGATGGCTGCCCTCAAAGAACTGACGAGGACTGGAAGTGTGGACTCAATGTCGTACGACAGCGACGACGACTCCTCACTCTCGAGACCAGACAGTCGGGTGTCGAACAGCGGCTCATACCGCAAGCGACCCCGACGAGACTACTCGGACGATGACTCGGGCGGCTCGGGTGACGAGGACCGCCCCGCTCAAAAGGCCCCCAAGGGGAAAAGCGGCAGAGGCCGCGCGTCCCCTGCACAGGTGCGGGACTCAAAGGGACGCTTCCTGAAGCACTCTGCTGCGTCGGGGAGCCAGCCCCAAGGGAGAGATCGGTCGCGCTCGGGCGGCAGGAGCGACGGGAGCCCTGCCGCTCTGAAGAGCACCGACACCCCGAGAGGAAGAGGCCGGCCTCCAACAACCGGCGAATACGTTGGCCTGGCAAAAGCCAAGGCCGAGATGGTCGCTGCGGAACGGGCAGCAATGGAGCTACAGGCGGAGAAGGAGCTGGCGGAGTCGGCGCGCGAGGCGTACGAGCTGCGTCCGATTCGCATGCCCGAGAAATTTGCGGGGGCCTGTACGCCCGAACTAAAGGGTCACGTTCTCCGTAACGTGGCCCTAATCGGCGATGTCGCGGCCAAGTCGTCGAACCTTAAGGGTACGTTCGTCAAGACCCTTAAGGACGCGGCCGCGGAGATCAAGGAGGCCGTAGACCTCCTATGTCGGTCCACTGTGTCGTCAGAGACGATGAAGCTCTCCGCTGACAAAGACCGACTCCAAAAGGAGGTCGAAGAGCTGCGAAGCGAGGTGGCCGCCCTGCGGGCTGACCTGCAGAGGCCGCGAAACACGGACGAGACAACCCCATCGCCTCCAAGTGCTCCGTTTGAGCCGGAGTCGCTTAAGCGCTCCATCATTGAGGCGGTGGGGAACATGGTGAACGCCCGCCTAGAGGCGCTGGAGGACAGGCTGCTGCCAGAGGTGCGCCTTCGCCCTCCGCTGGCCTCGTCTTCTCGGGCCTTGTCGGTGGATGCCCCGCCGGCTAGAGATAGCCCTATGTTGGAGCTGGAGGTTCCTCCGGCGCCCGTCGACCTTGGCCCTCCCCCTCCCACTTCACGTGAGGGAGGGACGACCAAGTCTAAGGGGAAGGGTAAGGGGAGCAAGCGGGCTGCACCGGCCAACCCCGCTCCACCCGTTGTGATAGCGGAAGAGAGGCCAGCGGAGAGCTGGAGCGTTGTGACCAGGCGTAAGCCAAAGTCCAGATCCGGCCCCGCTCCGGCTGCGCAGGCTCCTAAGCCCCGGCAGCCGAAGAAGGCGAAAAAGCCGAAACTGAGGCCCCCTCGCTCGTCGGCAGTAGCTTTAAAGCTGCAGCCGCAAGCTGTAGAGCGGGGGGTCACATACGAGAAATTGTTCCGCGATGCCAGGGACAAAATGGACCTCGAGGACCTGGGCATAACGACCATCTCGTTCAGAGTGGCCGTTACGGGGGCTAGGCTTCTGGAGCTCCCGGGGGCCGACAGCGGAGACAAAGCGGACCTCCTCGCTGCAAAAGTTCTGCAAGTGATGGGGGCAGACAACGTCGTGGTGTCCAGGCCCGAGAAGTGCGCAGATCTGCGCATCTCGGGTCTGGACGACTCGGTCGTCGCGTCGGAGGTGGCAGAGGCGGTCGCTAAGGTCGCCGAGTGTGCGCCCGCCTCTATAAAAGTGGGGGAGATACGGCGAGGCAAGACCGGGCTGGGCTCTGCCCTGGTCAGGTGCCCAACAAGGGTCGCTGCCAAGGTGGCTGGGGCCGAAAGAATACTGGTCGGATGGTCCTCCGTCCGCGCCAAACTGCTGCCGGCCAGACCTCTGCGGTGCTTCCGGTGCCTCGAACTGGGGCACGTACGGGAGCGGTGTACCGCAGAGGTCGACAGGGGTGACGCCTGCTACCGATGCGGGCAGTCGGGCCACAAAAGCGAGGGATGTTCCGCCGCGCCGCACTGCATAGTGTGCGCGGCGTCGAGTAGGCCCGCTGCCCACAAACTCGGTAGCACCGCCTGCGCCACGGCGCCGGCCAGGAGGCGGAAGGCGAAGGGCGCTGCTGGGGCCAAAGCCCCGGCCAAGCCTGCCCGCCCTGCGGCTGCCACAGCTGCTGCAGCTGGAGATGCGATGGTCACTTCCTAGTGACCATCGCGACTCCTGAGCCCTAAGACGGCAGGCACGGGGGTGCCTGCCGTCCGTTCAGGGGCTCGTGAGGGGGCGCTGTGTTCTCTGTACCAACACAGCGCCACCCGGCCGGACTGGGTGGCCCTTTACACCACCCAGAAGCGGAGGCCTGCAAAGGCTGAGCCGTGTCGGGGATGCGGAAGTGTTGTCATCCACCCGGGTCCCCGACACACGCGGCAGAGAGGGTACAGAGAGGGGTTTTAGTGGGTAGTCCGGGCTTCACCCGGGAGTCCCACATACCCACCTGGGCCCCCCCGGGCTCGGGTGGGATGCGTAATGCATTTCCCCTCTTAAAATAAAAAAAAAAAAAGGTTAGGTTAGGTTAGGTTAGGTTAGGTTAGGTTAGGTTAGGTTAGGTTAGGTTAGGTTAGGTTAGGTTAGGTTAGGTTAGGTTAGGTTAGGTTAGGTTAGGTTAGGTTAGGTTAGGTTAGGTTAGGTTAGGTTAGGTTAGGTTAGGTTAGGTTAGGTTAGGTTAGGTTAGGTTAGGTTAGGTTAGGTTAGGTTAGGTTAGGTTAGGTTAGGTTAGGTTAGGTTAGGTTAGGTTAGGTTAGGTTAGGTTAGGTTAGGTTAGGTTAGGTTAGGTTAGGTTAGGTTAGGTTAGGTTAGGTTAGGTTAGGTTAGGTTAGGTTAGGTTAGGTTAGGTTAGGTTAGGTTAGGTTAGGTTAGGTTAGGTTAGGTTAGGTTAGGTTAGGTTAGGTTAGGTTAGGTTAGGTTAGGTTAGGTTAGGTTAGGTTAGGTTAGGTTAGGTTAGGTTAGGTTAGGTTAGGTTAGGTTAGGTTAGGTTAGGTTAGGTTAGGTTAGGTTAGGTTAGGTTAGGTTAGGTTAGGTTAGGTTAGGTTAGGTTAGGTTAGGTTAGGTTAGGTTAGGTTAGGTTAGGTTAGGTTAGGTTAGGTTAGGTTAGGTTAGGTTAGGTTAGGTTAGGTTAGGTTAGGTTAGGTTAGGTTAGGTTAGGTTAGGTTAGGTTAGGTTAGGTTAGGTTAGGTTAGGTTAGGTTAGGTTAGGTTAGGTTAGGTTAGGTTAGGTTAGGTTAGGTTAGGTTAGGTTAGGTTAGGTTAGGTTAGGTTAGGTTAGGTTAGGTTAGGTTAGGTTAGGTTAGGTTAGGTTAGGTTAGGTTAGGTTAGGTTAGGTTAGGTTAGGTTAGGTTAGGTTAGGTTAGGTTAGGTTAGGTTAGGTTAGGTTAGGTTAGGTTAGGTTAGGTTAGGTTAGGTTAGGTTAGGTTAGGTTAGGTTAGGTTAGGTTAGGTTAGGTTAGGTTAGGTTAGGTTAGGTTAGGTTAGGTTAGGTTAGGTTAGGTTAGGTTAGGTTAGGTTAGGTTAGGTTAGGTTAGGTTAGGTTAGGTTAGGTTAGGTTAGGTTAGGTTAGGTTAGGTTAGGTTAGGTTAGGTTAGGTTAGGTTAGGTTAGGTTAGGTTAGGTTAGGTTAGGTTAGGTTAGGTTAGGTTAGGTTAGGTTAGGTTAGGTTAGGTTAGGTTAGGTTAGGTTAGGTTAGGTTAGGTTAGGTTAGGTTAGGTTAGGTTAGGTTAGGTTAGGTTAGGTTAGGTTAGGTTAGGTTAGGTTAGGTTAGGTTAGGTTAGGTTAGGTTAGGTTAGGTTAGGTTAGGTTAGGTTAGGTTAGGTTAGGTTAGGTTAGGTTAGGTTAGGTTAGGTTAGGTTTTTTTTTTTTTTTTTTTTTTTTTTTTTTTTGGGCCCTTTGACTTTAGTCAAAGGGTTAATAGGTTTTATGTTTAGGTACGAGTATGTGTATTTCGTCTCGATTGTATTATGGTGTTAAGTTTCGATTTTTAATTTCTCCTCTGCTAATGGATACAGAGAAGATTTGTTTTCAGTTAAAGGTTTTTAAGTACGATTTATTCTTTTTAAGTGGTTTATAATGGATTTGATGAAAGTTATGAAAGATTTAATTGCGATGGGGTTTTTGGCTATGTCGTTAAGTTTAAAAGGGTCTATGTTTAGCATTGAGCATGCGCCTTCGTGATTAAGTCTAGTGTTGGTAAAAATTGGACAGTGTTTTAGGAGATGTTCTGTGTTCTGGGTTGTGGTGTCGTCGCATGGGCATGTACTGTCAGATGTTATTTTGAAGCGGTTTAGGTAAGATTTGTGGTAAGCATGGCCGGTAACAATTTGGGTAAGCTCGAAGCTGGTTGGGAAAAGTGTCCTAAATTCGGTGATTTGAGCTATGTTGGTGAACCATGCTTTAGTCCCTGCTCCTTGGGGACTATCTTCATACTCCTTTTGCCACTTTTCCATGGTTTCGGATCTTAGTATTCTCTTTGAGTGCGATAGAGGGAAAAAGTTGTGGTCGGTGGCCGTTTTTGCCGACGCTGCACTTTTGGCCCGCGGCGTCGGCGCATTCGTTGCCCGGGATGTTATTGTGGGCTCGCACCCATGCGAATTTTATAGTGGTGGTCTGTTTTGTGTTTTGGATTATGTGGTGGATCGAGTTAACAGTAGGGTCTTTATTATTTGTGTCTTGTATTGCAGCTAGTGAGGAGAGGCTGTCGGAGAGGATGTAGACTGTTTCTCGGATTTGTTCCCGCTCTATCCACATCAGGGCTGCCTCGATCGCCCTGAGTTCCGCCATGAAGACGGTGCAGGTTCTGCAGAGTTTTATTTTCTTTTGATTTATGATAGTGTTGTATCGGAATGCCACGTAGGCTGCACCTACATCTCCTGACTCAAGTTTACTTCCGTCGGTGTAAATTTGTATTGGGGTATTTGTTACTATTATGTTAAGTTCATCTATATTGTTTATTTTGTGGAATATTATTTTGTTGCGATGGGCTGGGTGCAATCTTTGACGGTTGGTTATTGGTTTTATGAGTTGAATGTCTTCGGGTAAGTCTGGTGAGATTCTTGTTTGTTTTATGGTTTCTATTTGGTGGAGCTCTCGTATCAGGAGATGCAGGGGGACGAATTGTGCCAGGGCGATCGAGGCAACGGCGGACACCGTCCTAAATGCGCGGATGGCTCGGATTGCGAACTGCCTTTGGAAACTGGTTAGCATTTTGCGAACACTATAGTATTTGACAGCGTCGCCCCAGACGCTTGCGGCATAAGTTATTATGGGCTGGACTACCTGTTTGTATATGGTTTCTACATTGGCTGGATGGATGCCCCAAGTGGGTTTGACAAATTTGCTTAGGTTTTTAAAGATTTTTGAAGCTTTCCGAATTATGTATTTTACGTGGCTGATGAAACTGAGGCGGTCATCCCAGGATGACCCCGAGGAGCTTAATTTCTTTCATTATGGGGACTTTGGTTGAGTTGATGTAGAGTTCGGCGGTTTTAGTGGGCGACGTGAATGAGATGGCCTGCGTCTTTTCGGATGCGAATGATAATTTAACACTTTCGCCCCAGTCGGCTATTATTTTTAAGCACTCATTTGTGACTGCTTCTACGGCCTGCTTCGTGCGGCCTTTAACTATTAGCAGCACATCGTCGGCGAAGGCCTGTATGTGGGCCTCTTCTGGTAGTTGGATGTTCAGTAAATTGTCTAGAATTATGTTCCACAGAACAGGACCACATACAGAGCCCTGAATGCATCCCTTAGTTGTAGTTTTCGATGCCTCGTCCGTGCCGTAGTGCAGAGTGACCCTTCTGTCTTTGGTGTAATTGATTAAGAGTTTGTATATATTTCTTGGGCACTTTAACTCTTTAAGACCTCTGTACATGGCGGGCCACCAAGCGTTGTCGAATGCCCCTCTTATGTCCAGTGACACAGCCAAGACCTGTTTTTTCTGTTGCTTTCCTTCGCGAATCTCGTTTATTGCGGTTTGAAGAGCATCAGTTGTTGATGTGCTTTCTTTGAAGCCAAATTGCCTGTCATTCATTCCATTGAGACTATCCGCCTTGTAAACTACGCGTTTTATGATAAGTTTTTCTAATAGTTTTCCAAATACGGGTAATAGGCCAATGGGTCTATAGGAGGATAATTGGCTAGTGTCGGCTTTATTGGGTTTTGGTATGATTTTGGCTATTGCGTGTTTCCAAGGTGTGGGGAAGTGATGTATTTTCAGGCTATGGTTCAGGATGTTAGTTAAAAAGTGGGGGAATATTTTGAAGAAGTTGTAACAAATGTCTGCAGTCAAGTGGTCGTCTCCGGGGGCTTTATTTGCGTTAATTGATGCGAGACAGTTCTCTATCTCGTCGACAGTGAATGGAGGGTCGTTTTCTGTATCAGGTTCGTCCTGTATTTGGTTTCTTAGTTCTTTTTGGTGCTGGGTTGTATCCTCGGTGTCATCAGCGTAGAAGTGGTCCAATAGGGCCTTGGCCGTGTTGGCGCATGTGGTGGTGAAGGTGTTGCCGCAATTTAGTGTTTGTGGGGGCCGTTGTGCAGATGTTTCCTTTATTATGCGGTTGGTCAGTGACCAGACGTTTTCTTTGTCTTGGGCAGTGCAGAATGCCCTGAAGTGCTCAGTGGATGTTTTCTTAAGAGCTGCTGCGTAGTTTTCTTTGAGCTGTTTTTGTTGGATGATAGCTTGGTCTAGAGGTTGATTTCGTGATTTCAGGTTGTGTAAGTGGTGGTGGGCTTTGATGCATTCCTTTTTCATGCTTTCTAGTTCTTCGTTCCACCAGGGGTTGTAAACTCCGTGGCGTAGTTTTTTAGGTATGGTTTTTTGACAAGTGGCTTGAATGATAAGGGTGAGATTGGTGATTAATTTATCGAGGTTTGCAGCATCGAGGCTTTCGAAGTTGGTATTAAGTATTTCAGATTCAATAATATTTTGTGTTAGTTTTTCTTTAAATGCATCCCAGTCGGCCATTTTAGATTGGTATTTAAAGGTTGAGTGGGTTTTTGCGGGTTTTACTTTGGCGTTGGTTTTGATTAGGTAGTGGATTGCATTATGGTCAGATTTAGTGCACGCAGAAGTGTTAACTTGCCAATCAGACATAAGGTCTATCATATTGTTAGAGACGGCTGTGATATCTATAATGGAGGATGTATGGCTGCCATATCGTATGGCTTCGAATGTTGGGACTCTACCAGAGTTGCAGACGGTCATGTCGTGGGAGGCGACGATGTCTACCACATCATTTCCTCGGGAGTCAGATGTTAATTCTCCCCATTCCGGATGTTTCCCGTTTACATCACCGCCTACGACTCGTAGCGATCCAGAGGTTGAACTGAGGAATGTATCTAATGCTACTAGGGTGTTGGAGGGGTCATTTCCAGGTTCTATATACACTGAGGCTATGTATAGTTTCCTCTGACCGAGGTGTAATTGGGCTATTGCTAAATTTGGGGTGGACAGCTGAGTGATGCCGAGTGCGAAACCGAAGCTATTCTTAATTAGAATGCATGCTTTGACACGCTCTGTTGTAGTGAATTGGAAGATGTTAATTCCAGATATTGAGTGCACGGTCGGATTGCGGCCCGTGTAGGGTTCAGTAATTAGAGCTATGTTGTAATCGTTTGATGTAAAATGTTGAATGAATTCATGTTGTGCCAGGTAACAACGTTGTACATTACATTGGATTATTTTTATAGGCTTAATAACCATAATCGGTTTGTTCATCAATGCGGGATTTGGCGAGTTTCAATTTTGGGCATAGTTTTGCGTTGACAGCGGTGTGGTTTGTGTTTATTTTGTTGTTACCTGTAGTAGATTTGACGTTGTGACGAGCGCAGTTGTAACATTTGCGTTTATTGTTGTCATCTTTGACAGGGCATGTTGTGAACGAGTGTTCAGTGGAGGCACAGTGTGAGCACGGGTGCACTTCCGAGGTGCATTTGGCTTTGGTGTGGCCGTATTGCAGGCATTTGAGGCATTGCACAAAGCGCGAGAAGTCCTCGGCGTGCACTTTGTTGTGGTCGACGTTTACGCGGCCGAGTTCGATTATTGATTTGCGTACGGCGGGTTTCACTTCGAGTACCGCGTTATATAAGTTCTTATTTCTATTGGAAAGCACGAAGCAGAAGCGAATGTCATCTGGAGAGAAGGAATTTTGGCAGCTTAATAGTTCGGCTACTTCACCCTTGGGCACATCCTTATTGATCCCCTTGAGTATGACTAAGGGGAGTCGAGGACGACCCTCTTCAGCCTTGAGATCTGGGATTTTGGCGACTTTGCTGATGATTTCATCGCATTGTTCCTTGGTGTCGAACTCGACACGAACCTTATTGTTGGCGAGTGGGTGTACTTTCGAAGGAGCGTATTTGAGAGATTTAAAGGATATCTCCTTTCTCCATTGGCTGAGGATTGTGCGAGAGGTCGCTTCGGGATTATTCGATTGAATGACGATTGCCGGTTTGGCGGGTGGCTTGGCTAGAACAGGAGGTTTGCTCATTGCGATCTCTGCGAAGCTGGGAACCGGGATGGGTGCCGGTGCAGGTGGAGCGATGTTGATTTTCGCGATCTCATCCCTTACACAAGAGATGATTTCGCCGGGATCTGCGAAGGGAGCGGGCGCAGGGATGATGATTTGGCAATTTCATCTCTCATGCAAGAGATGAGGTCGCTTGTGTCG